>CM028225.1:31418519-34357269 GCA_016432845.1 Psidium guajava | reverse complement strand
TCTCTTTCCTATTAAAGCCTAGAAGAGGAATCATCTCATTAATCAGTTTCTTTCAACACGCAAACTGAAAGTCCCTTTCAAAACCCACAGTTTGTGTCACGCCATGCCTGAGGGCAGCAAATTTACTCCTACAATTGCAAAAAATGCAGTCCAAATCTTTCTGATCCTAAAGCTTTAAGTTCTGTCACGCAATTAACCATATCATCCATCTGCATCTACTGATCAATCAAACTGGTTGAATTAATCATTCGGCCATGAGTCAATGAAGAAGGTGTCAACTACTGCTAATTTGACCTTAGAAACCAGTTACCATCTGCAAGAATCATGTAGGACTTACAATCTAGTAGCATGAAAAGTGTTAGTTTCCTACCTAAAGGAAGAATAATAATTGAAGGGAGTTCAGGAAAAAAGAGCAGGAAGCCGTTGTTGCTGCTCTATTAAGCAAATTGCTTTCTCACGAAGGGAATCAACTACATCAATAATCCATGCTGCTGCTCTATTAAACAGCATTTTCTCTCTAAGATTATAAAGTAAAGATATTTTAGACCTTTCGTAAGCATAAGATCACATTTTGAAGTTGGAACAATTCTTCAAATGATAAACCACTTTAAATAGGTATTTCTGATCTAAATCATAATGGAAGTTGTTAAAAGAATTAAATATTAAACTACACCTTCATCCAACAGCTTAAGCTTTTGGAACAGTTGGCAGTGGTCCTACAAAATCTCACATGGTATCAGAGCAGAAGGTTCTGAGTTCAAATCCTTCCAGGCCCCTATTTACCTCCCAATCATATATTTCCACGCTTAGTACTAGCAAAAATACCAGACTAAGCGTGAGGGGGAGTGTTAGAATAATTAAATATTAAACTACGCCTTCATCCAACAGCTTAAGCTTTTGGAACAGTTGGCAGTGGTCCCACAAAATCTTACAGAAGTGAACTCCAAATTTCTCATGGATAAATCAATTTCTCCCAGTCTTCCTTCAAATTCCCAGCTTTTCCCCGAAGCTCCTACTCTTGAATGCATATGCACTATTTTTTATTAAGGAAAGAGAAGTACATTTGAGTCATGAATATGTTGCATTATTACTTTGCCAGAATAGGGATCGCATCCTATGAGAAATGCTACCTGACAAGAAAGGTATGATGGGTATGAAATTATGGAACTAAATTCATTGCAACCAGTGACTTAGAGAGAGAGAGAGAGAGAGAGAGAGAGAGAGAGAGAGAGAGAGAGAGAGAGCTAATGTGAGGGGCATTCAGGGAAATACATTGGACAAGATGCAAAAGTGAAACGCTAAAGGTTGGATGAGACAAGACTCGGCATCTACCATAAAAATTTACAGCAAAACCTGTTGGCCGCTAGTGGTTAGAATAGTGGGGTCATTACAATAGGTGGCAGCAAACACCCTTAAAAGACCATGACCACACCAAACACCTATAATAAATTGTTGCTTAGATAATTAACTCCTCAGTAGACCCACAAGGGCCACAAGATGCCTGTAGCCAATAAACATTGATTGCCATTGAAGGCTAGAAAAGGTTATTTTGAAATAACTTTTTGTTAAATAAAAAAAGGAAAGGCCAAAAATCCAATAAAATTTGGGTATAACGTATGTGAATGTCGTGTTAATTTGAATAGAGATGAGAAGATTGAGATGTAGTGTTTCCTATGTGTCTCTAAAACATGAGGTCTGATGATAAAATTCCGACTGAAAACAGAAAAATTCTTAGTTCAATGAAGTGATGCCCATATCATCACCAACTAAAGAACAGCAAAATAAATGACAGACCTCAGTATGATAGATTGCCTCCCAGAGCAAAGATTGTAAGCCTTGGATTCATTCACCTGAACAGAGATCAACAAAGGAATGTAGTTTCTCGTCTAAAAGCAAAAAGCAAGCATCCAAATAGAGGGAGGAAAGTTTTCTTCTCAACTCAATGATTAATAATGAATTTCATGGCCTCACCGAGTCATAGCAGCAATATTTACCTTTAGTATAGACGATAAAGATCCATAAAGGTCACTTTTCCTAATATCCTCCAGCAGTAAATCTTCAGTAACAAGATGCCGTAGCACACGGGAAGCTTCTCCCTTTGATAGATGTTTCCCAGCTCCATGCAAATTCAACTTTTCATGCCGATGCTTTTTGACCTGATTTAGCACTCTAATTTCAGAATCAAGCAGACAAAGAACAGGATGACCAATGGAGAATATCTCAGTTACTTTCTCAACATACATATTGATTCAAAGAACCCCTGTAAACTTCTAAGATGTGAGTGGAAGAAAACTGCTGCCCTGTTAACTTCACCAACTCAACCTACACAACAGTATTTCCACATTCAAATATGAGCAATACAAAAATCTTAGCTCATAAGAGCTTAGAGCTACAGTAACTGAAAGACAAATAGTAAACATTCAAACCAATTGCTTTGCAATCTCAGTCACATCCTTCTCAACAAAACTTTTTATCTTGAGACAATTGTCGCACGTATTTCTGCAATTATTGGAATCAAATTTTTCTCCAAAATGAACAAGCTGCAGGAGACGTCGACAGTCAACATCATTTTCACAGTAACTGACCTGAAACAGTAGCAATGACTTTCAGAACATCTTTAATAATTGGAACTTTAGAAAGCATCATTTTTTAGAAAGTATCATTTGAATCAATACAATACCATGCGCAGCAGATTGTCAGTATTTGTTTCAAGCATCCTTCCTGAATTCGCCGTATTGATGCGGTTATAACCATTTGAGAAGGAATTTTGCTCTACTACTCCTTGGCTAATCATATGCTTTACACGTATCTGTCAAAGCAAATATAGAACACATAAAAGATCCGTTAATATTCCCCTGACGTGCCATAATGTACTGAAGAGGTTATACAAAAAGAAATGGTCGAAGCAATTTGAAGTTTTAAGTACTTAAAAAAAAAAAAGAACTTCGCAAAATTAACCAACTTTTAAAAATTGCAAAAGCGAGCATGAACAAGAAAAGTACGTATGATACGGTCTTGGGAGTTCTAATTTTCAGAAACATGCTAAAAGATGTAGGAGAAGGACAAGGATTTTTTTTTTTTTTTGGTTTGGGGGGAGGGGGGGTGCCGAAGAAGGAAAAGGAATTGAAGTGCATAAATTCAAAGAAGTATCCTGTATCAGCATACTTACATAATCACTGTAACTGTAGTACAACACGCAAGATGAACGCTGACCATCTCGTCCAGCACGGCCACATTCCTGTGATATTGGCCAAAATCCAGAAATATCGCCATGTCATGAGCTAAACCCAAACCATTTAATTACACACTGATATTATTACCGTTCAGCAATTGAAACTTCCAGCACTCAAATGCTTGAGAAAAGCATCATCATGTTTCATAGTGTACCTGGTGATAACCTTCAATTGATTTAGGGAGAGAATGATGAATTACAAAGCGGACATCTGGCTTGTTGATACCTACAAGGCACATTGTCCATAGTAAAAGATGCTATCTCATTTGATTACTACAATCAGAAACTGGCGAAAAAAGAGAAATACCCATTCCAAATGCCACTGTGGCACATATTATATTGATCTCATCTTTGCTCCACTGCTTTTGGACAAATGCTCGTTGGGCAGATTCCATGCTTCCATGATAGAATGCAGCTTTATGTCCATATTCCTGACAAATATATGCATTCTTTTAAAAAATTGTGAACAATTAAAGGATCTCTCGAGTCTTAGCTTTTATTCGAGCAATTTATCTAACAAAAGAAAGGAATATAAACAAAATCTGCTTTGCCTGGTGCAACCCAGTGAATATAGAAAATTAAGAAATATTTATTGAAGAATTTGAAATGTCATTTGTGTATTTGAAAAACAGAGAGAACAGAATATGGAACTGGAAGCATTGAGTGGAAGGTAAGTGAACCACTACATCTTGAAAGGAATGATATAATAAATAATCAAATCCTTGTTGCATACAGAAATACGCAAAAGGCCAAATTTGTTTTTCCCCCTTGATACT
Organism: Psidium guajava; assembly: GCA_016432845.1. NCBI lineage: Eukaryota > Viridiplantae > Streptophyta > Magnoliopsida > Myrtales > Myrtaceae > Psidium > Psidium guajava. Next base: position 34,353,261 of record CM028225.1, on the reverse strand, counting down.
CTTGCACCATTTAGCACGTGCAATATCCAAAAGAACAAGATGATACAGATTATAATATTTCATGAATTCATATTAAGGAAAATTCATAAAAGATATGTAAACCAAGCATCAACAATGGAATAAAATTAGCAAATGTTCTGTTGTAGCATGGAGCTAACATATGTACACAGACAAACATATTCAGATTTCCTCGAGAAAATAAATGCCATCACATGTGGGCATGTACACGAGCACACAAGCACATACACACAAGTAAACAACTGAACATTAATGCAATGCAGGTGGTGGAGACACACAGATAAGGAGAGAAAATCTACAAGCAATGTATGCAATGTCCCCGCAGTGCATACGAGCTTCATGAGTCCTACACTCGCCAAAAGAGAGAAAATCTACATGGGCTTGGTTGAGCAGAAAAAGATAGTCAAATCAGACTTGCATGGAAAGTGAACATTCTTGGATAAAAGGGGAAGTGAGAGGGGGGATTCAAGAAAGGAGAAGGATACAGTTCCTTTAACAAATTGGAAATAATAATACTTAGACAGACTCCATGAGAAACAGTAGGAAAGCTCGGGATTGTATTTCATCCTTGGAAAATGAATAGTATGAAATAAAAAATCAGAAAATGGGAAGCTAAATAATATATAATACATATATAAATCTTGCAAGCACTACTCAACAATCAAAACTTGTGATTGAATCCAAGGTGTCATCTTTTTTAGGCAAGAAATAACTTTCACAAAGTTAACTCTCCAATCACAACAAGCGATCATGGCATGTGATCACATGTAGATGAAGTTAGGCCAAATTTCAATCAAGGGAACCACCATCTAGATGAGTCCAAATTCCATCAGTTTCAGTCAATATCAAAAATCGTAACAACATCAATTTATATCAATATCAAGCATGAAATTTTGAGCCCTCATATCTAATATTTCATGCAAAAGGATGTGATAAATTGTGTTATTACCATGCTAAACATAATGCTGTCAAAGGTTTCAGATGTAACTCAGTAGTTTCGTGTAGGGTGTAGTACTGAACTCTCGTGCTAGATTATTCCAACCAGTTAAAGGTTATATAGTTCAACAAATCTAGTGACTTGATATTTGGGGGGAAAAAAAATGTCTCCACGTGAATATCAACATATATGATCAAACAACTTAAATATGGTTGCAAACATCATCAAACAGGACCAACCTGTAACTTTTCGGCAACTTTCTCGCAGTCCATTCTTGAAAGACAATAAATTATCCCACATTCATCAAAATGATTTTCTTTAATGAATTTGTCTATGTCCTCCAGGCACTTTTTTGTCTTTGGAATGACAACATACCTGAAAACTTCCACAATCAGCTATGATTTACACAGAAGAAAGATAAATGTCTCACATAGATGCAAACCATAAATTTGGACGATTAAAACTCTGCCGGAAAATAATGCAGTTGACAAGAGCAAGAGCTCGGACAACATCTTCTTTGACACTGGCTGTTGCAGTAGCAGTTAAAGCTAACACTGGAGTGCTGGGGAACATCTGCTTCAGAATACCAAGACCCTGCATAACATATAAGATGATTGGCATGAAAGATGGAGCAGTATCGGTAGCATAAAACTCAAAAAAAAAAAAAATACCACCAGACCTGATAGTCGGGTCTAAAATCATGACCCCATTGGCTCACACAATGAGCTTCGTCAATGACAATCCTAGCAAGAAGTTCACGAGCATGTAAACTTTCCAAGTGCCGCAACAAAACGTCACTTCTGCATTCAAAAAAGAGGCAAAAAGAGCTTTCTGAAATATTCGCAAGAATGTAAAAGAATGTGTTTTTAACTACTTGGAGGATAAAATGCTAAACATCAACATCACCTTTATCCCAAACCAGTTGGGGTCGGCAGTCGATGAACCCAAAGTGAAAAGCCTAAAATATACTAAAATAAAAGTAAAAATATAGCTACCCAAAAATAAATAAATAAATAAATAAATAAATAGAAAGGACTAAACAGGGCACTCTGGAACATAGGAAATCCCCCCTTCTACAATGTGAATAGCTTTCCTCCACTCCGTCCTAAGGCAGACCATACGCCAATCTATTTCCCACTCTATTAAATCTTGTTTTACTACCTTCCCCCAAGTAAGTTTCCGCCGACCTCGTCCTTTCTTCATATCATTTTCTCGGTAACACACTTTTGTTCTTATCGGAGCATCTAAGGTCTACGAAGAATATGTCCAAACCATCTCAATCTATGTTCTCTCATCTTCTCTGCCACCGGTAGAAATTAAAAATAGTAGAAATTCAAGTAGTAGATACTTTATTTAGATATTTCAAGAGAGACTCGTGTCAGACAACAAGCATCAAACTATATTCTAGGGGAAATTGATTATGACTGGGGAGGTAAAACAGGGGGGAGAGATATTCGAACTCTGGATCCCGCTCTAGTGCCATGTACAACTGAGAGCACTTCCTTCTTATCTTAAATATTTCGGTGCTCTCTGATTATCTATTTATATGCGTTCAGCCTTCATCACCAATGTTGGCACCATTAACTGATTTAATCCATCCACATTCTGGCGCTTCTATGTGTCTCGAGCTAGCCAGTAACTTTTGAGGCTTTTAAATCAAGATATGCCAGATGCTACCTCTTAGCTAACACAATATTGCTTGCATCATTTCTGAGGGGAATGATACTCACTTGGCAACCTTCTCAGGCGTGACATATAGGAGCTTGAATTTGCAATAATCAGAATTGAGTTCTCTAAGGATCTCCTGCTGTTCACTCCAGTCCATGTTAGCACTTAAGTAAGTAGCCGCTATATTAGCCTACAAGAAAAGAGTACAAGAGAGCATTAGAGAAACAGTCCCGAAAAACCAGGATAAATGAAGATATATGATGTAGACAAAAACATGGTAATCCGAAAAGTTACCTGCAGCAAATGCATTATTTGATCTTGAATAAGTGAAACGAGGGGTGAGATGACTAATGTCACCCCTGGACATATTAGAGCCGGAAGCTGCTGGGGAAAAAAACAGAGGAGTAATGTACAAGCTTTGAAAACTTGACATAATGGAATCACAAGCCATCACACATGCCAAACCATGCACATCAAAACAGGAAGGTTTTGTACCAAAGTTACATGGATAAAGGGACTAAAGTAATTATGCATTACCACAAACAAATACCAACCCTAGAACTTAATTTACCTGGTATGTCAAGCTTTTTCCACCTCCGGTTGGCATTAAAACAAAAACATCATATCTGCTCATTGTGGCATTTATAATTTCTCGTTGGTTTGGGCGGAAAGAATGGTTCCCAAATACTTTTTTGTTATGATCCTGGCAGTAAAAGTTAGTAAGCAACAAGAAGTACAAGATATGCAAATAAAAGCCAAGTATTATGTGGGCAACACCTCCAAGCTTTTTGTCCATGGGAAGCTCCTACTGCTCCATTTCTTGTCAATTGAACCTTCAATATAATTAACTTCCATGGGCTTTTGAATGTATGCATCTCTATCCACAGGACCTGATGAAGCTGGAAACTTATCTGAAGCGAAAGAAACTGATGGCGAGTTCCATCGGTCATAACTGCCAGGCTCATTGTGTGCTTGAACATGGGCGTCTAGTCTAAAAGGTTCTACCCTAGATCCAAATGCTCGAGGTGTTTCATGAAGGGAAGACCTCGGAGGCGCTGCGGACGCAGAAAAATGAGACTTTCTTCTTTCCTCATCATCCGTAAGAGAGCGAAGATGATTCTCAAGCTGCTGAATTTGCCTATTGAGGTGTGACCTAACAAGCATTTAGAAGTTATTGCATCCTCTATTAAAGCTTTTTCCAAAAAATCTATACAGAAACCGGAGATTATAACTAACAGATTTTCATTCCCCCATTTTGCATGCATTAGATTCCAAGCAGAAAGGAATTTAGAAAGACACAGAAACTGGCTAGGAGCAAACCTATCATGATGAAGCTTCTCCACCACTTCTGGAGTTAGTTTGGTCACATTGTCAAGGAGCTCATTGGATATTGCAATTAAATTGTCCTTCATTTCCTGCAAATGATTTGCAGCGTCTGGGCAAAGGCCTAGCTGTATCCGTTGCAATATGAGCATATCAAGCGCTTAAGAGAATAACATACAGCTCTTAATGGAAAAATGAAACTGGCCAACACACCTTCAACCCATGGCTGCAATTCAAATGCAGCTCCTCAGGCAAACAACTTTCAACTTGTTGCAAACTATCCTTTTCCACATTTGGAGTTATGGGTGGAAGCTTATGGATTGATGATTGAGGTGTTGAAGTAGACTGATAATGCTCCATTACTATCTGGTCGACATCAATACTCTGAAACCAACCTCAAATTGATCAAGTACGGTACAGGTGAAGGCAAGACAATAAATGTTAATTGCAGAGACACCAAATAAATTGAACTAAGGCATGAAGTGTTTGATGGCAATTGTACTAAGGTAAGAAGATGGTTTATCAACTGACTGAACAAAAAAGAAAGATTTTCAGATTTCTAACAATATCAGTGATCCAATCATGAACTATTAATCCAGCATTCCTTAAAGATCACATGGCTGATTTTTAGTCTTTCTGATATTTCAGAGTCCAGACACTAATGAATGAGATCTAAACCTACTTAGACTCAAAATTAGACCAATCTACCACCTTTAATCAACTCAACTAACAAAACTGAAAAGCAATTCTTATTAGAAGGAAAGACTAGTCCTTTTCACAAAGTTTCAGTTTGATCAGCGGCTATCCATTTAAGGAAAAAATTACCTCTAGAATGTCATCGTCATCTAGCTCATCAGCCAAAACTCCCCCTGATGATTTCATATGTGCATTAGGCATGCTGTCTCTGTTTACGGCTGCTGCAAAAGCATCACAACGTGCTATATTCACCCCTAAAATGCCATTTCGACTTTGCCTAGCTTGACCTCCCCCTTCTGCAGCCTCACAATCGGCCAAAATAACAGGATTTGACACATAACTATTTGATGCATCAATCCTGGCAGTCAATCCATTTAACTTCTTATTGCTTTTCCAAGAATGACAATGTTCATTGCTATTGGTTGAATTCTTTAAGACAGTTCTGCTAACTTTATCAGAATGATCAGCATTATCATCCTTGACCGGCAAAGTCTTCCCAGGTGTTATGTACGTCCTAGAAGATAGTTGGAGACTGGAAAGAGCATGCCAAGCCTGCAAATTTAACATGCCAAGGTAGCCATGCCAATCAAAACTTCACAGATTGTTGCTTCCTCAGGAGAGCTAGAGTTAGATTTACAATTTAGAATAATCAATATAGCCATTGAAAACAATAGGATGCATAAAACTATTCTCATGCATAAATTCTATTGCGGGGGTTCGCCCATTTTTAACGCAAAGGGGAAAACTGAAAGAAAGCACAACTACCAAAACTAGAAGTTTAATTAGCATCTCCCATTATATTATGCAGATAAATCTGCTTAACAAGTTTACCTTGTCAACTTGGTTGCTGGGTAATCGCTGAGGATTAGTCATGGAGAAGACTATAGACCTAATGAAGAATGGATATAGTCATTAGGAGACCAATATAGGTCAAACAGAGTACATAACTATACAATAAAGGTGCAGGGCCCTCACTAAAGCTGGGGCAACTGTACAGGGTTATTGTATAAATCAGCCAAACAACAATGGCCATGACAAACTGAGATGTGGATTCCAGTCTTTACCTTTCAAATAAGAAACACAATGCTAATGTATGAAGTTGGTAATGCTGAACTATATAAACTGTCTCCAGAAAAGTTCGTGCAGAGCACAGCAAATTTATACATTGCAAACAGTTCTAAGCATCTGGGATTTTCGACTGTTACTTTTCTAGCTCAAGATACCATAGCCACCAAAAGACCTCCAAGTGTGTAAATTCGGTCACTTGGACCAGCAAAAACCAACTACATTAGGGAGAACATGCAATCCTGACAGTCAATAATCCATTCTTAACAAAGATTATGGGAGAAGAATACTGTACTTTATCTTCGTATAGTGTCAGAAAGAATAATATTTTGTCGACTTCGGATATTTGTGTGAAGTAGGACAACTTAACTGTGAATAGCAGTGACACCAGCAACAAAAAGCTTCTTTTTTACCAAGTCATCACAACCACGAGAGGACTAAGTTTGCATCTACTAGCAAACAAGGACATGTTAACTTCAATGATAGCTATGCAAATGTTTCGGTTGACTCATCATTACTATGCCACGGTAAACGGAGTTGTGAAAACAAAGTACCTCGAGCCCATTGATTCTTCAACGGGAGGCTTCTGGTTTGGCAATGAGTAGAGGAAATTCGAGCTCAGGAACTTAGATTGGTTGGAAAAATTCTCGAGTGCATTCGCATGCTGCGACCAATTTACTTTCGGAAGTTCCTCATCACCCAGGTCTCTTCGACTGAAGATAAAGAAACCCATGCAACTGAAACACAATTAAAAAAGAAAACCCGAGGAAACAGTAAAACAGACAGAAACATCAGTTGAAGCGAAGCAACTCTTACCGCGTTTGCATCTCATCGGTCAACAAATTCGCATTACTCGCCTACTCCCAGTACGCACTGCGAAGCGAAGCTGTCACCAAAACCAAAACCTCCGTGATTCATTTCACAAAGAAGCGGAAAATCGAGAGCACAATCCCTAGCTGGCTAATAACAACGAATCCAAGACATGGATTTGAACCGCGAAATGAATGTTCCCCAGGTTCTTAATCAACATTCGCAGTTCACGCACCCACTCAGAAATGACAGAGGGGGGATTGATACCGAGACGAGGTAGGAGAAGAGACGGTCCCATGCTTCAAGGGACTACGATGCTGCTCGAGAATCTTCAAGAGGCGAGTGATTCGACTGGTTGTTCTCGAATATCTGCTGCTGCTGCTGCTGCTGCTGCGGGAGAGAGAGAGAGAGAGAGAGAGAGATTCAAAGAGAGGAGAGTGGAGGGGAAGATGGCGGGATTACTTCATTTCGTTCGGCTAATAGCGGCAATCCCAAATTTCAGCGACGGGCAAATTGAAAAAAAAAATCATAAAAGGGCCACAACTGCTTTTATTTCTTAAATAAAGACCTAAAATTAATTTTATTTTAAATAAAAACTTAAAACATCCTCGTAATCTCAAATAAGATCTGAAGTGGCCATGATCATTTTAAATAAGGGTCTCACCACGTCAACTGACTAAATATTTCGATCGATCAAAAGTATTTTTGTCAAAATACACTTTTAACAAAATTTTCAGTTAAATTAAAATAACAACTAAAAAAAATAGGCGAGAGGGGGCTGCCGCCTCAACGCAAAAAGGAAAGCAACGCCAAATAAAAAAGGAAAATATTATTAATTGTAGGCAAAAAGAAAAGCAATGCCAAGTAAAAAGGATTTTTGTTTAGGCCCATCATGAAAAGGTGAAAAACAAATGAAATTATTACATGTCAGCCGACTACTCTCAAAATCAAATAGTAGAGCTTTTCGTTTTATAAACCTGTGGAAAATTATCTATCATCTATCTATATGCATTCAAAATTAATGGAACGAGTTTTTCTTTTTTCCAAAATAATTTTAAGATTTTCATCCAAAAAAAAGTGAATATTTAGGGAACTTTTTTTTCTAATAAAGACTAGATTTGTTTCGTGAAAAATGCATAATTTTGAAAATCTTTTTCTGAAAAAGGGTTAATACTGCAAAAAAAAAAACTCAAAATTAATACATTTATGATGAATTCACCCCAAACTAATTTTTTACTACAAAAAATCACAAAATGGTATACTTATGATAAATTTATCTTTCATTAGTTTTAGTCAAGATTTTACCATCAAATTGCTGAGTCAAATGACACAAGACAGTTGAAGGGTGTATCGATTTAGATTTTCACTCATCTTTTGCCGTGACTGCACCAGTTTATGGGTTTTCATGTTTTTAACACAATTTAACAAAAATTAATAGAGAATTAATTTGTCACAATTGTGCCCGATTATGATTTTTTGAGGCTAAAAAATTAGTTTGGATTAAATTTGTCACACGTGTACTAATTTAAGATTCTTTATGGTATCAACCCTTTTGAAAATAATTATTTATATCACTCAAAGTAATTGTCAATAAAAAATGTATTATCTACAACAATTTATGTTGAAACAATTTCATGGATGGTAGTGTTTTTCATTCATTTATTTTTGTAAGTGATACAAATGATCATTATTTATAAAATATTTTTTTCAAATTATTTATTTTTCATGAAACAAATGCACATATAACAATGAGATGCAATTTTAAAAAAATACAAGAATTTCTTTCAATTATTAACATAGTTATAGATTTATTCATAATATTTAAAGTAATACATAGCTATGGATATTAGATTTATTGGTGATATTTAAAGTGGGGTTAATATCATGAAAATCCCAAAGTACTGCACCTGCAACAAATCTATCCCAAACTAAATTTTTTACCAGCAATTTTTTCTAGATTAGTACATCGGTGATTAAATTATCCTTTATTAGTTTTTATTAAATTTTATCTTCAAATTACAAAGTTGGATAGTATATGATAATTGATGGGCGTACCAATTTGGAGTTTTTGGATGGCATGTAACAGTTGATGGGCGTACCAGTTTGGAGTTTTTACTCTCCATTTGTCACTAACGTATCAATTTGAATTCTTCGTAATATTAATATAAGTGAATAAAAACTAACCGAGAGTAAATTTGTCATAGGATTTTTAGTGGCCAAAAAATTAGTTTAGAGTAAATTTATCATAGTTCTATCAGTTTAAGATTTTTTGTTATACTAACCCTTCAAAGTATTAGGTAGTATGGTTGTAATGTGGTGTGTATCCAAAGAAAGAAATCTACTAATATTTAACATATTGAGAAAAATTGGCTTTTTTTGTGATATACACTACACCATAGATAGTAGGGTTTCTCGAGTTCTATTCAATACTACATATAGTGAAATACAATATTTTATTAGATGTTACTTAATGGAATCATTATTATTCAAAATAATGACTTATAATTGAGTCGAATAAAATATAAACCATCCATTTTGAATTATTTTTAATCTATGCACAAGGCAAATCAATTCAGTTACTTATTGAAATAATATGTTTCACCGAAAAAATGAAATACCTTTAAAATATGGATAAATCGATATTGCTTGATAAAAGTTGTGGATGATCTTTTGTTGATTTCAGAAGGGAAAGTAAATGAGCAGGATTTTAAAATAGGGACAATAATTGATAGCGAATATGAAAATATAGGAAAAGTACATTTTCTTAAAGATAAATGGTAGAGAACATGAAGTCCCTTCATTGATTGTCTGAGAAACTTAAAATTAACACAATGTATGTATATTTTGGACCATGATGAACGGTTATTTACTAGCAGCAATTGATTTTGAATCAACAAATAACTTACTAATACTAGCTGCGGTTACAAGAAGTTACATTATATTCACGCTATCAAATTATTATCCAGAAATCTGACAAAAAAGAAATTATTGCCCAAAAATTATTATTTACAGTAAGTTACAGATCCAAAAAAAAAAATCAAATCCTGCTTGTCAATCACATGCGGATTATGATGTCTTGTGTTGTCGAGCCCCTCCAAATTGATAATTATTTTGTTCGTTGATGACTGTTGTTTCACCAACCTCTATTTTCATCTACTAAGCTTGTGTTGACACCTAAATTTTGACTTTTTAAAATTCATTCACTTAAGTACATAAAAAAATGAGAATTTGTTCTCACCAAAAATTAATTTTTTCATGCATTGCATATTTAATTTTTTGTCGGTCATGCATTTTATTATGGCTAACGACGGAGGATTTGAGCTTAAATTGACAAACGATTGGGTTGAGCGTGAGGGAGTTGTGCCGAAAGGCTTATGAAGTTTTGAACTCAAAAGAAATTTTTCCACAGGGACTGAATTGCAAATACATAAAACTTTAGGGACTGAATTGCAAATACATAAAACTTCAGGGGCTGAATTGCAAATACATAAAATTTTAGGGATAGTGGAGAAATTAGAAAGGAAGATGGAGAAGGGGAGATATAGAAGGGAAGATGGAGAAATTAGAAGGAAAGATGGAGAATGGAAGATGGTAGAATTAGAAGGGAAGATGAAGAATTAGAATGGGAGATGGAAAGATTAGAATGGAAGATGGTGAATTAGAAGGGAAGATGGAGATAAAGAATGGAGGATGGTGGAATTAGAAGGGAAGATGGAGATAAAGAAGGGAAGATGGTGGAATTAGAAGGGAAGATGAAGTTAGTGGAAAAATTAGAATGATAGATGAAGATAGAGAAAGGAAGATGGGGGAGTAGGCTATAAAAGGAGGAAGAATGAGAGCTTTGAAAGGGGGGACTTTGGAGATTGAGAAAAAAATTTGGAGAGATTTCAAGAGAAAAAATTTTGAGAGAGAAAAATTCGCCGCAGTGGAACAAGCCTTGGCGACACGACGGATTCATCTCCAACGAGCTCTAGGTGCATCAACATGTGCAATTATCTGGTAACTCAATTTTTCGTGTTTAGATGACGAAATCTCGAGAATAAATATACTGAACATTCGTAGATGACTTCGAGATCTTCGATTTGATATATTATGGCGTGAAAATGGACGTCGTTTGCTATGTCAAAAGGGTCCCGAAATGGAGAGCAGAAATCTGGAAATATGGTGATCAGAACCTGAGATGGAATTTTTCTAATCTGACCTTTCACGCTAAATGATTTTCCATGGGTTATTCTAGACTTCGTTTCATAAAGACCTCTTCATGACATTTGTTCATAAGATCTTAATGCATAACATATAAAAAATACAAAAATATTCATGCACGTTTCGTATTTTTAATGCATTTAATGAAATCATGCAATTCTGCTGGCGTCCTTGAGTCTGAGTGTTTTTTTGTGCGTGGTCATATTGATTCGTAGTTATCTCATGTTTAGAGTCTTCTTTTGAAACTTCACAAAAAATGAAAGTTGTTCATTGGGGTCTTGTTTAGTAAATTGGAAAGTTTGGTGCATTAATTTTGAGATTTGAGTGTTCATTTGAGCTTAATCCTGAAGTATGTCTGTTCTGTGAAATTTGTTTGTTTGCTGCTGAGCTCTCATGAAAGACCATTTTCTACACGAAAATGAGTGTCTCTTCAGTAAGAATGTCAAACATGAAAGTTGTCAACGACACATTTTCCCATCCACATAAAAAATCTCAGAATTTTTGCATACATTTCATTATTTCTTTTGTATTTTATGGTTACTGCTTTCTCCCTAAGAATGTTCATGCACAGTATGATTTAATTCGTATTGTTATTGTTAATGCATTGGAAAATGTAAAAAATGGTCTCAATGAAGTTTAATCAGCACGTGTTAAACTTTCTTTGAGTTTTTGAATTGTCTTAACTCGGTGATTGTGCATGTTCGATTGGATAAGTTCATTATTTTCATTTGGCTTTCGGCCCGATACTTTGAAGACTGGAGGATGACCGATGTCCATTCCGGTCCGTTTTGTTGTACTCCCGACCCACGAGGCTTGGCGACGGGTGTTTGATCGATGTCCATTCCGGTCCATTTTTGTTGTGTTCCCGATCATGTCTCGGGTTTTATTTAATTGGTCTGTAATTATTCACCCGACGAGTTGCGGGTTTTATTTTCACTGTCCTTAGGGTAGTTTTACTTTACCTGCTCTCTCTTCACATATTCGTTTGCTTTGGGTGATTTTGCATTCTTTATAATACATTGAAAAATCTAAAAAAAATTCATAAAAAAAAACCAAAAAAAAAATTGCACCTTTGAACCTCAAGTGAAAATTCATCAAAATTGCCAAGTTGAACATTTTCATGAAATTGGTACCGAAAGGGCGTTAATTGAAAAATTAGCGTAATCAAGTCCCCGAACTCATTAATCTCTGGTTCGTAGGAATAAAGTATTTCTCCCGATGCTTTATTTAGGTGTCTAATCAACCTACCCAAAATGATTAGTGGCGACTCCAAGATAAATCCTTCTTTTGATGAAAGTGAACCTAAGTCACGATTTGGTAGAACTCGGGAGAGTTCGAGCTATGCTAGTTAATTCAATTTAATTAACATGGTAATCCATTAACTTAAAAAATTGGGAAACCGATTTTTAGATCGCGACAGCTTGGCGACTCCGCTGGGGACTTGTTCTTAATTTTTGAAAAAACGTAAGAACTTAGAGGACTTAGGCCAGAAAATTTCATAAAAAATTATTTCATCTGAATTGGGTGAATTCTAACCTTTAGGTGTTAAATGGTTTTGCAGAATGGGAGTTATAAGGGGTGGAGTGTTTGACTAACCCTTTGTTTTGCAGGTTGGTATGGGAATTATTTGTTTAAATTCTGCACATTATTGAAGCGGTGTTTGCATTTAAATGTTATGTTTGTGTTTACAGTTTTAGCACTACATCACACACATCCCGTGACCGAACCTGGGTCACTAGTTTTAGGATGGTATTGTGATTTGGTTTTAGCGTTCGGCGTGAGATCACGTCGAAAGTTAGCCCAGATTCAATCCCGAACCTCTTTTCAAAAATGAGTTTAAAAGTTAGGCCTCAGGCTTGGTAAGTTTACCAAAGTAGTGGTTTTAATTTTTAACTCGAGCAGCCGAAGTGGGAAGGCCCGGCTAATCCTGATTACGTCGTAGAGGATCACGGCTAATCTTGATTATGTGCGCGAGATTGTCGCCTTGCCATAAGTCTTCCGCTTCAATTTGTCAGCCTTAAGAGTAGATAGGTTAAGATTTAAACTCACGATTCATGTGCATGTCTATGTGACCTACATGGTATTTTTCACGGTGAAAGTAAGTTTTCTAAACTTCATCTTGTATTTATTTTTGGTCGGTCCATGTAGGTGTCGGTTAAATTTCGAACTTAACATCATAGCCATTTTTCAAAAGAAAATAAAATCAAATTGGTGACCCATTTTTTAAAAATTAAATAAATGTGGAAAAATTCCTTAGGGAAATTTTATCTACCAATGAAATATTTTGTCATATTTTTCCTTAACACTTCAATAGACCCAAAATTTTCTCATCAAATTTACCTTGAAAATTCATTCTGATGAAAAAGGAAATGCTTTCGAGAAATTTGGTAAATATCAAAGGAATTTGTTACATTGTTCTTAAGTTATAAGATTTGCAAGAAAATTTTTTCTGAAGAAATTCACCCATGTTTTTCTAAGAAAATTTTCTCTAATTTCTCTAATTTTGTAAAAATAAAATTGGACTAATGCAGGAATCATGGGCCGACCTATCTTGAATCACATACTCATTATGTCCTTTTCTTTTACAGGGGAATCACAGGTACCCCGGGTAGGAGCAAAATCGGGTTCAGCATTATACCGAGAATAACCTCGAGGTATACGAAAGGACGGATAATTGTTGATGTCTTAGCTGATGACCCAAGGGGTAAGTGAGGAAATCGATCTTCCCGGAGACAAAATCGTGTCAATTAACGATCATGTATGAGCTTTGTATTTTGATGGGGCCGTAAATTTATTTAGATCGGGCCTGGAGACATTTTTAATGTATTAGAAGGGTTCATGTATTTTTGTTGAGAAAGCCGAGACTGTGTAATCAGAACCCATGGGGCAAGATTATGAACCCGGCCTTGCGACGCCTTTCTGATTAAATTGAACAAAGGCTTGCCTTTTTACCTTCCTCGGATTCAAAATACATGGAAGATTTTGGAGGACCAGTATTTTATTACTGAGCATGGCCCGCAATCATTTCTCCCAACGCTACAGGCCGACCGACACATTCAAGTGGACGCCGAAAGAGATAGGCAGGAGTAAAGTGGGGCACGCAATGGGCAGCCTGGTTTGTTTATTGGAGCACTAATCGAGTGGTCGATTTGCAATAATTCACACGACTGACTCACGGCGCTGTGACAGGTGGGGGCCACCACCGAACCCTTCGTCAATGTCCTTGATATCATCGCCGGCAGCAGATAACAAGAACACCAAGAAGAGTGTTAAGACTCAACGTCTTCAGTACCGTAAATCGTCCTATCATGCTATATGGGCGAAGAAATGGCAGGAAAAAGAAAAGCACAAACACGTGAAACTTTCTCTTCATTCCATTCACCAACAAACCTTACAACAACTCACTGGGGAGGAAAAGTGAAATCAAATTGAGCCATAATAAGCATCACAAAGGAGCTCAGCTGGCTCTCCATGGAGTTGATGCTCTGGGTGCACCGGGCGTTCTTGGGATCAAGCTCCGCGAGCCTAAAGAAGAGGCGATCGCACTTCTCTTTAACCTGGGCCATAGTGGTCTCGTAATGCTCAACGGCAAACTCCAGGTCCGGAATCGCCGCTCTCTCGAAAGCAATGTCTGCCGTAATGTCATCAAGTCTCTCCTGCAGCCAACCGCATTTGCACCTCATCACAATATTGCCTGGCTCCTGTTCGGCGTAAGTTCGGACCAAGGCCAGACGGTCCACCAGCTTTCCCCTCTCACGAACCAGCCACGAAAGTTGATCGTTGGCAAACTTGAGGGCCTTTTTGTGATTATCAGCCACAAATGTGACTGTTGCCAGACACTCGTGCCGGTCTCGGTAACGAGCTTTCACGACGGCGGTCACAAGGACCGTCTCATAAGCACGGTTATAGGCAGCTAGAAAATTGATGAAGAGGGTCGAGAAGTTCCGATACTCCTTTCCCAGTTGGGTACCCTCAACAGAAGCAGCGTCCACGGTCCTGAATAAACTGAGGATTTCAGCCTCAACGGTAGAGTTTTTGGCTATATGAGCGTAACCTCTACCAAGAAGATTGTAGAGTCTCTCCCACCCAGCCAGGACTTCGGCGGATAAGGTGTGGTTAGGAGAATTGGCCATTTTTGAAAGCAGAATACGAAAGAAAGGGGGAGAGAGGGGAGGCAGATGAGCGGAATGCGAAGATGGTAATCTGCTTCAATTTAAATACTGATTTCACAAGAGCAGTCCTTATAGGTTTTCCTATCTACCATTCTCTGTTGGCAACACCCCCGGTGGCTCAAATTCCAGTCAAGTGGCAACCTTGAGCCGAACAAACCTGACGTCTCTGTGGAAAAGCTAGACGGGACTCCACCACTTTAAAAAAAAAGAAAGAACGAAAAGACGAGCTGAGTGGGGGACAAAGAAATTTTCGGCAGAAAGAGAGATATTACTCATCTTCATTGGAGGACCCGCCAGTAAATCGACGGTGGAAATCTTGACAGGGGCCCTCTACCGCGAAAAGAAAGAAGAAGACAAACTGAGCGATAAACGAGGATTTCCCCTTTAATCAAAAGCTGAATGTCAGATTTTCCCCTTGGTAAATCTAATAGCACTGCCCGTGAAGGGGGAAGTCGTTGCTATTGCCAGAGAGAGAATTTGTCCTCATTTGATAGTGAGGGTTCATCTGCACGAACTCGCAGGAGAAAGATAGAGAGGAAGGAGTTCTCGTGGGAGAGGAATTCAAAACCTTCACCATCAAAGCATTGGCTTTCAAAGCCTGTTACGAGAAGCCATCAACGATCCCGTGATCCCTCAACTCCGAGAAGACATCCTGAGGCGGTCTCGGATCGGCAGTCCTAGATCCAGAAATATGTCGAGCATTAGGGAAACGGGCGCATGTTCAACCCTGGTCGAAGCTGATGAAGTTCCTTACTCTGAGGGTCTACTGGTCATGGCCATTGACGGTAATCCAGTCTCTCTGTCAATCCTTGTTACCGTATTAAGAAAATGCCGGTATAATGTTGTAGCTCAAGCAAAGGCGACAGAGGCCGTAGAGATATTAAAGAGGAGTAGTGACCAGTTTGATATCGTCCTCACCGCCATGGTAGGGATCGACATGGATGTTTTCACTCTCTTGGAAGTCATCAATTCTAAATTAAACATGCCAGTTCTCGTAATATCGGCAAGCGATGATCAGCAAGCCATAATGAAGGTTGTCTTAAACGGGGCCCAAGACGTCGTAACGAAACCAGTTAGGGTTCAGATGCTTCAAAACATATGGCAGCACGTGGTAAGGAAGCAATTGCACGACCATGAGAACAAGCATCAAGCCTTCAATTTTGTTCCAAGCAACTAGAGAAAGAAGATGAGTTGGTCTCCCGAGCTGCATCGTATGTTTGTTAATGCAGTTCAGCAGCTAGGAATCGATTCGGCACGGCCGCAACATATACTGGAAATTATGAAGGTAGAGGGACTCACTAAAGTAAATGTTTCGAGTCATCTTCAGAAGTACAGAAAAAGGGTGAGAGAACACAATGCAGCTCAGAATCAAGAAAACCAAGGCGGGATCGATCCAAGCCTGAACGTCGAGTCTCCTCGCCACTATAAGTTCCACAGGTTAGCATGGGGCGAGCCACTTCCCATCATCAACCAAGCCAGTAGCCGTGCCATCAATCCCCAAGCGTTAATCAAAGTATCCCCCAGAATCACCCTAATGCTCTTCAAGAGTATAGACCGCAGGGGCAGTGTATTCAGACTCCTTGGTTTGAGCACCAACCCGTGGCTAGAATTCATCCCATGATCAGCGCGCCTGCGCAGCCAGAGAATCAGACAGGAAATTATCCTGAGCACTTCCACTTCTCTAATCCTCGAATGGAAGGAGTTCTTGGCAGCAGGACAGTTGGTGATCCCCACACTTTCTGGAGTAATGATGAAGACTTCAGCTCGAGAAGTCAAATTGCTCATGGCGAGGACAGAATGAGAAATCTACCGCCAGCATTTGCCAACAATAATGCCCAATTCGAGCATCAGTTGATGGAAGGTTCAAGAGATTACCCAGATGATGAGCTTACTGCCCTGGTCAACCAGTTTAAGGTAGACAGACATCCGAAGCCATGATCGGAAGCCAGTGATTAGGGACTCTCAAACATCGGTCATCCATGCCTGAACCAGCACGAGACTAGCTGATTATCGAAGAGCCGCAGGAGAGGCAGAACTGACCTTGAACAAGTGCACCTTTCACTTCATGCTTAATTCCCCTGCGTGTGATATTTCCAGCTTTCTAGGTGTCTAGATTTAATTCAGGGGCATGGGGTAATTTGTTTTTTATCCCGTCGAATGCGTGAATCCCTTTTTATGCTAGACTCAGGGCGGATCAATTTGTGGCAACATCGCTGACTGCCATAATGAGAAATGTTGAATGGTCTCACATAGGGAAATTTCAAGTGAAAAGCCCAGGCGAGCTCGAAGACGGGTAATTGAGTATCGTTCCAATTTACCCTCGATCGTCACAAAATGCTAAATTGGATTTGTTTCATTCTCACCCAGGGGATTGCAAATTGCCTCAAGAGTGTCGTAAAATGAAATGACCCAATGGAATGCGATAGGACTCATTTGCCTTGAAGGTAACCTTTAAATTAAAGGAGCCCTCCGGTCCACGGACCCGATGGCATAAAAAATGATGATGGTCCAAAGCAACCCGAAAGAAAACAAGGCCCAACTAAGCAAAGCACTTATGTGGCAAGCTCAAAGTGAAGGGCAACTCGGGACATACAATCCAATCCAATCCAAATGAAGGAACTTCCTCAATTCAAATTCAATGGAAGTACATACAAGGGTAAAACAGTATCGTTCCAATTTTTCTAGAATATGAAAAATATATACTGCCGCATTCCCTTTCATTTTTGCAGTGAAAGTCTCTACTGGCCAGATTTTCCTGTCTACCATCAGCATCACCTCCGCCACTCGTCTCCAATCTCGAGCCAAGCAAATCCGACATCTCTGCCAAAAGTTTGACGGGATGACACAACTTTGAAAAAGAAGAAAGAAAGGTGACTTGGGTGGGAGACAAGGAAAATGGGATTCGTTTTTATAGGAGAACACGCCAGCAAATCGACGGTAGAGACGTTGATAGGGACCCTACCACTATGAAGAGATGAGAAAAGACAAGCCAAGCAAGAAACACGCGGAAAAGGTTGAGAAAGACAGAAATCTCGGGAGGAGCGATACATATGTTAAGCCGACGCCAAATTTTAAAAGAGACATCCTCCTGATAATCTTTATTCATATGTTGAAGAGAGTTTTAAAGCATACACGGTTCAGAGAAAGTGAAAATATAGAAAGATATAGTAAACCTTGAGAAATCATCGACCAAATCAAAGATGTCTCAACCCAATACTTCCGAAAGCTATCGTTGCCTGCTGAATATGGGAGAGGAAGAGTTCGAAGCCATGTTTGGGATCGAGCCCATGGAGCCTGGCCCTTCCGCCAACGACGTCCAAGATCTCAGTAAAGATAAGGACAATAACGGTAAGGGTCAAAAGAAGCGTTACCATCGCCATACTAAGGAGCAAGTACAAAGGCTTGAGGATTTCTTCAGAACATGCCCTATGCCAGACGGCAAACAGAAAATGGAACTGAGTCAAGAGCTAGGACTTGAACCTTCGCAAATCAAGTTCTGGTTTCAAAATAGACGAACCCGAATGAAGACTCGTCATGAGCACAATGAGGCCGAGTTTTTAAGAGTTGAAAATGAAAACCTCCGAGCGGAAAACAAGATGTAAAAGGAGGCTTTTGACTCCACCACCTGCCCCAACTGCAACAGCCTCCTCCTCACCTTTGATGAAATGCATGATCTGAGGATCGAAAATGCACGTTTAAGAGGAGAGTTAGACCAGTTTATAACAGGATCGAGTTCTATTGGAAGAGGGTACAAAAGGACCAATGCTACTGGATCATCATCAATACCTCCCGAGGAAGAAGGGACAGATCACCACCAAGCGGACATTGACGATGATCTTTTCGCCATAATCAACCAGTTTGATATCGGTAAAGCATTGAAGCTGTGATGCACATGCTCAGCCAGTTACCACCAGACCTTTAACATGGTCAACGCGTACCTAGTCCGGAATGAAGCCAGCTGATTATAGAAAAACCTGCAGATGGGGAAGAAAAATCAATCCTGAATGGATGAATATGCTTTATCTTGCATGGGATGTTGTCTTCTTTTATGAATGTCTAGAATTGGCGTGAAAGCAAGAAGTAATCATTTCTCTTTCCCCAATTAAATGCTCAAGTCTACCACCACACCAAACTCGTAGTGAATTTATTGCGAGTAAAAATCCGCGTAAACTTGAAGGGTAACGCCGTATCGTTTCAATTTACCCCCAATTGCTCCAGTGTTAAATTGGATCCCTGTTATTTTCAGGAATTTGCGAATTGACCCGAGAACACCGCCATACTCGAATGCGAAATCCTCTTGTTGAATGAAACTGGGGGCAAATCAATTTGAGGATATTATCACTAAATGGACGGCTTCAAACAAAGAAAAATACGAGCGAAAGGCGCGAGTAGCTTCAGAGATCGGTAATCTTGTATCGTTCTAATTTTTCCATAATCATCTCGAGTCCTGAATTACTTTCATTTTTAACAGGGATTTTAAATGGCCTTGAAAAGAACCAGGACGTGGAATTGCCCAATGCAAAAAAGAAACAAGAATACTCGACGAATGAGACCGAAGTCAATACTTTGCCACAACCTTGGTTCTGATGGTAAAGTGTCCAACGAAAGTCGAGAGAAACTCAACCCAGTAAAACTGGTAAAAGGATCGTACAAGGCATTCAAGACAGAGGGTAAACCAGTATCGTTTCCAGTTTATCCCTTCCAATACTGGTCAACACGTCTCCTTTCCTTTTGACAGGAAACGTTTACACTAACATGTCGAAGAAGACAACCCCCAGGGGCAATTCAAATTCTCCCATCCCTGAGAATTTTCTTCCATACTTGCACATTCTGCAAGTACGCGTGATGCAAAAAAAAAAAATCTTTACATCTGCATTGTGTTTACACATTCCATGATTTATGCATGACTATTCTGCATGTTTAATTTGCCAAATCTAAGACGCAATTCCAGATGTCGCCCACTTGACAGACATACAATTTGGTCCAAATGAAGGGATTTCTTCATTTCAAGTTCACAAGAAGCATATGCAAGGGTAAAGCGGTATCATTCCAATTTCTCTAGAACATGAAAACATACACTGATGCATTCCCTTTTAATTTTCTGTAGGGGT
This sequence comes from Psidium guajava, assembly GCA_016432845.1. NCBI lineage: Eukaryota > Viridiplantae > Streptophyta > Magnoliopsida > Myrtales > Myrtaceae > Psidium > Psidium guajava. Next base: position 34,333,258 of record CM028225.1, on the reverse strand, counting down.
TACCATCGTGCCAGATAGGTGAGTATCACTTCCCTTTTAAAACTCAATAGAATCCAAAAGTTTTGGAATTCTCAGAGCAGATGCTAGAGTTTCTACAACTCATTCACATGAACATGGGCAACCCATGATCCCCAGAGCCTTCTTGCATGCTTGCATGATTTGTTCATCAAGATTTTCACAAAATCTCATGAGTTGTTGAAGGTTATTTCGTATGCTCGAAAATGCTCACACTTAGCATGGTTTATGCATGATTGTCCTTCATGTTTAATTAATCAACTCTGCACAAGTGGTGTAAACTAAATGAGGTACATCAAGATATCGATCGATTAAAGCAAATCTTTGCTTCCCCGATCCTTTGACCATGCGACGTCAGCTAAGGGAACACCAGGCAAATAGAAGAAGTCCTTAACCACCAAATTCCCAAAGCCAAACTCCCAGCTGGGGCATGTACGGGGGCAATTTTGGATTCTGCCAAAGCCCAACTTGATTAAGAATGGGGCAAATTGTTAGCGAGCTCCAAATTGGAAGAAGGGAATACCCTCTCTCTTTCTCATATGTCTTTCAAAGTGACACCCAATTTTCTTCTCGCAGGTGCCAAGCTAGAGGACATGCCTTCGATTGCTACTGCTGAAGCAAGTCAAAAGTAGAGCTTCCTAATATTCGTTCACTCCATCATTTTAAGGCCCTATTCATGCACATTCTTTTTATGCAGGGTCAATTGTGGGAACGAGTAATCAACCAGAGTTCAAGGTCAAATCCCCAGCAGTGACTATGTCTGGGGCAATTCCCAATTTTGGTAAAAGCCATGATCGCCTGATGCGATCCATCCTGATGGAAATGAGGCAAACAAGGGCATTCGACCAACCATGTTGGTCTTCACCATATCACGACTAGAGCGAGCATATTTTTATTCTGGGGCAAACATGAGAATGAGCTCGTCTTCATTTGATCTAGTCGCATGTCTTGGGGCAACTTAGATTCCCCTTCATCTGTTTTTGAGAAGCATTGCAATTCTGATTAATTGCTACATCTGCCTGATTGAAAAAATACTTCTAAATTGTGTGATCTATACATGATTGTTCTTCATGTTTAATTTACCAACTTTGAATAGGGAGCATAACTTGCATATGATGCATCGAATGTACAGAATGGGGCATGACAGGATGATGAAAGGCAAGCCATTTCCATACACGTCATGTAATCTAATCCCTAGTGAGATGAGCGGTAGTCAGGATCCGCACTCCTCGAGGCGATGTGTTTTCTCGCAAAAGGTACGATAGCCGAAGTGACAGAGGCATTTAGTTCTTTATCCAAACACTACAGTGTCTATTGCAAACCTCTTGAGCGGCGGTCCCATTTTCTTACCCCTGTCAAGAACCACCCCACGTTGGGGCAAGACGAGGTAATTCCAACAGCAGCATGAGGTAAATGGTTAGAAATTCTCTTGCTCAGACTAGCATCAATCTTCGAGTGTTTCTTTATATTGAACTCGAACTTTAATTCAAGTGCCTTAGGATAATGAAGAGCATTCATTTCTCTATCCTATACACTACATCCATTGTACAGCCCATTTGAGCCTGCAAATTCATTTCTTGACCCCTTGCTGGTAATCATTTGCTGATTTCGAGACGAAGATAATGTTATCCCCAAAGACCAAAACTGAAGAGACCGGGACAGTAAAGAATCCCCAAGTGAACTCATCTCATATGTTAGATTTCTCATGTAGTGTCTAACATCATTCCTTACAAAGAAAGAAAAAGAAAGAGATGTGTCAGAAAAATAGCTCTCTGTCAAGAAAGAAAATGGGAATCGGGATTAAGAAAAACAAAGGTTAGTCCCACAGAATCCCAGACAGTAAAAAGCAAAATGCCTATTAAAAGCAAGGCCAATGTGCATTCAAATCCTTGTTCATTTGTTTTAAAAATCCCAAATGACAGACTTGTAAAGAAAAAGCCTCCAAGAGAGTCAAATGGAAATTGCAATGATCAGCGGAAGCTCCATCCTCAAGCAGTGATGGCACATTTTGAAATCAATTTTAGAAGGCCAAGACCGGTGATAAGACAGCAATGATCACTAGCATCAAGCCATTCTCATATATTTTCTAAGCCAAAGCGAGCCTTTCTCTCAGTCCCAAATGCTGACCTACGTTACAACCCTTCAAAGTCTCTTCTGATTAGGGCATATGAATTAACGTAGAGTTGAATGATTTTAAGCATCGCTCGAAGAAATTCGAGCAAGATTATTTCTCTCTCATTTTTGCAGGGTTCTTGACTTGTAAACCCGGAGCAGATGATGAAGATCTCTTTCAAAAAGCCTTGACTCCACAGGAGTCCCATTTGGTAAACCATTGACCAAGCCTATATTACGGTCCCAATCAAGACCTCCAAATCGGCTTGGTCGTACCAATTGTGAGATTACTCAGACCCTCGTTGAAAGCGATGATGGTGAGATTGAGTGATTTCTCTTGAATCCTACAGTTATGATGAATAGCTTTTCTCGAAGAGTAGGAGAAAGCCCTTTCGGACTGAAGTCCCCCATTCAAAGTACATTCGAGGTATTCACAATGTAATAACCTCCTTGAACAGAATTGGTGATGCAAACTTGACAGAATAATTTTGCATAAATCCACTAAGTGAATTTCAGCATACATGCCTGTACATGTTACATCTAACATTGTCTGTGCACATACATTCCTGATATTCAAGCTACCTCATGAGGTCTTGAAATTCATCCAAGGATGATTGAATGAACAAGCCGTGTTGGCAAGTGCCCACCTGGCAAGCTTCCAAGCTCCCAGGTAAGTCTTCAACCTGAGCCTTCTGATGATTGTTAAGGCACTCAAATCTGTTGCGACACATACAGTCATTCAAATATTCGTCTTCTTCAGTGAAGCGTGATTTTTATGAAATACATGTCGCATTAGCATTGATTTGGTCTATGCGCATAATTTTACTTCAAGAGAATAAGCAGGTATGATGCAGTCAGCCTGTCTACTCCTTGACCATTCGTTCAAAAGACCCAGGTATGTTTTCTGAACCCAGTTTTGAATATCTTGTGTTTACACTGACATGGCTTGTGTAGCACACCCTCTCGATGTGGTCACCGCCCTATGAGATTGGCGGCACATCTCCCTTTCAGATCATCAAAGACCAGCTCTAATGATCTTGAAAGAAATCTACCTCTAAACTACCTAAAAAACCCAGGTAAGTTTTCTGAACCCTTTTCAAAATCACAAGCTTTGAGTTTGCACCAATGATTAAGCACACTCCTTAATTTCATCCAGTTCATAATCGACATGCTCTTGTGATCTGTATGAAATATTTGTTCGAACCATGATCGACATGCTCTCGTGGTCTCGACAAATTTTATCAAAATCATAATCGACATGCTCTTGTGATTTTGGTACCCTATCAAGTTCATGATCGACATGCTCTCATGTTCTTGATCTTATCCATCCAGTTCATAATCGACATGCTCTTATGTCTGGATGCTTGTGCGAACCATGATCGACATGCTCTCGTGGTCTCGACAAATTTTATCAAAAACCATAATCGACATGCTCTTATGGTTTTGATACCCTTTCAGATCATCAAGGGCCAGCTCTAATGATCTTGAAAGAAACTATGTGACTCCACTCGAAGAGATGCAGTGGACACATCCCCTTACAGATCTTGCGCTTTCTCGCATCAGGGGGAAACCTCTGGTAACGGATAGGCACCAGTACCTTAAGATTCTTGCATCCACAAAATGCCTGGAGCTTAAGGGAATCACCAGCATTATGAAGTGTCTGTTAAGACCGACATTTTATATGCGATCCATGTGCAGGTTTCTTTAATCCGTTTCCTCAGAGCAGAGAAATCTTAACACATGTTATTTACAGTCCTGCACATCATGCATCATTGCACTTACATATAAAATGGGATTAAAACTCCCCCACAAAAAAAATCATCATCATTCATTTGCATTGTCAAAATTTAGGTTCAATTTTGTCTTTGAGCGAAACCTCTACGAGTCTCCGCTCAAAGAGGGGCAGCTGTTGACACCTAAATTTTGACTTTTTAAAATTCATTCACTTAAGTACATAAAAAAATGAGAATTTGTTCTCACCAAAAATTAATTTTTTCATGCATTGCATATTTAATTTTTTGTCGGTCATGCATTTTATTATGGCTAACGACGGAGGATTTGAGCTTAAATTGACAAACGATTGGATTGAGCGTGAGGGAGGTGTGCCGAAAGGCTTATGAAGTTTTGAACTCAAAAGAAATTTTTCCACAGGGACTGAATTGCAAATACATAAAACTTCAGGGACTGAATTGCAAATACATAAAACTTCAGGGGCTGAATTGCAAATACATAAAATTTTAGGGATAGTGGAGAAATTAGAAAGGAAGATGGAGAAGGGGAGATATAGAAGGGAAGATGGAGAAATTAGAAGGAAAGATGGAGAATGGAAGATGGTAGAATTAGAATGGGAGACGGAAAGATTAGAATGGAAGATGGTGAATTAGAAGGGAAGATGGAGATAAAGAATGGAGGATGGTGGAATTAGAAGGGAAGATAGAGATAAAGAAGGGAAGATGGTGGAATTAGAAGGGAAGATGAAGTTAGTGGAAAAATTAGAATGATAGATGAAGATAGAGAAAGGAAGATGGGGGAGTAGGCTATAAAAGGAGGAAGAATGAGAGCTTTGAAAGGGGGGACTTTGGAGATTGAGAAAAAAATTTGGAGAGATTTCAAGAGAAAAAATTTTGAGAGAGAAAAATTCGCCGCAGTGGAACAAGCCTTGGCGACACGACGGATTCATCTCCAACGAGCTCTAGGTGCATCAACATGTGCAATTATCTGGTAACTCAATTTTTCGTGTTTAGATGACGAAATCTCGAGAATAAATATACTGAACATTCGTAGATGACTTCGAGATCTTCGATTTGATATATTATGGCGTGAAAATGGACGTCGTTTGCTATGTCAAAAGGGTCCCGAAATGGAGAGCAGAAATCTGGAAATATGGTGATCAGAACCTGAGATGGAATTTTTCTAATCTGACCTTTCACGCTAAATGATTTTCCATGGGTTATTCTAGACTTCGTTTCATAAAGACCTCTTCATGACATTTGTTCATAAGATCTTAATGCATAACATATAAAAAATACAAAAATATTCATGCACGTTTCGTATTTTTAATGCATTTAATGAAATCATGCAATTCTGCTGGCGTCCTTGAGTCTGAGTGTTTTTTTGTGCGTGGTCATATTGATTCGTAGTTATCTCATGTTTAGAGTCTTCTTTTGAAACTTCACAAAAAATGAAAGTTGTTCATTGGGGTCTTGTTTAGTAAATTGGAAAGTTTGGTGCATTAATTTTGAGATTTGAGTGTCCATTTGAGCTTAATCCTGAAGTATGTCTGTTCTGTGAAATTTGTTTGTTTGCTGCTGAGCTCTCATGAAAGACCATTTTCTACACGAAAATGAGTGTCTCTTCAGTAAGAATGTCAAACATGAAAGTTGTCAACGACACATTTTCCCATCCACATAAAAAATCTCAGAATTTTTGCATACATTTCATTATTTCTTTTGTATTTTATGGTTACTGCTTTCTCCCTAAGAATGTTCATGCACAGTATGATTTAATTCGTATTTTTTGTGTTAATGCATTGGAAAATGTAAAAAATGGTCTCAATGAAGTTTAATCAGCATGTGTTAAACTTTCTTTGAGTTTTTGAATTGTCTTAACTCGGTGATTGTGCATGTTCGATTGGATAAGTTCATTATTTTCATTTAGCTTTCGGCCCGATGCTTTGAAGACTGGAGAATGACCGATGTCCATTCCGGTCCGTTTTGTTGTACTCCCAACCCACGAGGCTTGGCGACGGGTGTTTGATCGATGTCCATTCCGGTCCATTTTTGTTGTGTTCCCGATCATGTCTCGGGTTTTATTTAATTGGTCCGTAATTATTCACCCGACGAGTTGCGGGTTTTATTTTCACTGTCCTTAGGGTAGTTTTACTTTACCTGCTCTCTCTTCACATCTTCGTTTGCTTTGGGTGATTTTGCATTCTTTATAATACATTGAAAAATCTAAAAAAAATTCATAAAAAAAAACAAAAAAAAAATTGCACCTTTGAACCTCAAGTGAAAATTCATCAAAATTGCCAAGTTGAACATTTTCATGAAATTGGTACCGAAAGGGCGTTAATTGAAAAATTAGCGTAATCAAGTCCCCGAACTCATTAATCTCTGGTTCGTAGGAATAAAGTATTTCTCCCGATGCTTTATTTAGGTGTCTAATCAACCTACCCAAAATGATTAGTGGCGACTCCAAGATAAATCCTTCTTTTGATGAAAGTGAACATAAGTCACGATTTGGTAGAACTCGGGAGAGTTCGAGCTATGCTAGTTAATTCAATTTAATTAACATGGTAATCCATTAACTTAAAAAATTGGGAAACCGATTTTTAGGTCGCGACAGCCTGTCACTTGCCAATGATAATCAAAAGTTTGATCATTTTTTGGCATCGCCAAATATATTTACATGTGGTTATTCAACCACATTTGTACGTTTTTTTATTAATTCCCTTTCAATGTGCTCCATGAATGCATGATTTTGGCTTCTGCGGCGTTATTTTAAAGGCTGATCTAATGACGAGGGAAGTGAACTGTGTAAAATCCAATGATTCCGAGGTCTGATCTAAATAGCAAGCTGCCCTTTTTACATGCATTGAAAGAGACTTGCTTTTGTAATTGTCTCCTTCGTTAGTAATTTCTTTAATTGATACCAACTTCAGAATTTCGTCCCTTAACATATAAATTTCAGTGCCAAATTGACGCATTTGATTACGTGTTGACATCATTATTATTAAGCGAATACTTATCGAATTAAAAATAAAAATAATCGCGCATGCATAAGGGCTAGTGGACAGCGTTGTTAATTCAAAAATAGGAGATGATAAGAACACAAATGATCTCAAAACTTTAATTTAATGGGTAATGTGATCCATGAACTTTTAATTTATTCAATTTAATCAATTAAGTTAACTTAATATTCAATGTGGCTCATGAATTTTTAATTTGTTCAATGTGATTTATGGGCGTCAGTACATGTTTAATGTAGTACTCGAATTATATGAAAATATTCAATGTACCCATTCTATTAGTTAAAGATCAGAGAAAATATTGAATATTTTAATTAATCTAGTGACTAATAGAAAACATTGAGTTTTTTTAATCCAATGACTAAATTGTATATGTACGAAAAATTGAGTGATAACATTGGATATTTTCATATAATTCAGGAACTAAATTAAGTGTGTATTAAAAGTTCATAAACTATATTGAAGAAATTAAAAATTTAGGAACCCCATCGTGTCATTTTTCCTGGTAATTATATGCATATATACATATAAATTTATGCTTCTCTTAAAATTATATATCTACAACTCTATTCTCTCCTTGTTTTGGTCGAATCTATGCCGTCCTTTAAAGAAGAGATTTCTTCCTTCGTCTTCCTTTTTTGGTGGCACGTGGACGGATTTTAATCTAATTATAGGAACCTGAAAAGGCGGTGAAATGTTGGGTTGTCAATCACTGTCTTTATACATGGAAAATGACCATCCATTCTCTGTTTTCTCAGTTCTTTCTAGGGTTTGCATTCCACAATCCCTCTCTCTAACACTGCAATTCTTCATCATCATCATCGTCAACATCATCCATTCTCCCATGGCAGATCCTCGCTCACCGACGACTACCGATCTCTCCACTTTGCTCGGACTTAACCACAAAAGCTCGACGAGTATCTTCGACATCTCGAAGGCGTACAAGTTCCTGCATCTGAAATGGCACCACGATAAGAGCCCGTCCAAGAAAACCGAGGCCGAACCCGACAAGGTATCGAAACCCGAGTCCGCGGTGTGCCGACATTGGCCGTTGTTAGGGCAAGATTTTTCATTCGGTGATCGATGTTTTCGCGTTGTTTCAGATCTTAGATGCGAGAAAGAATGATGAAAGAGTTGTGAGCAGCGATGACGCGACCACGTCGGGCGGCTCGTCGCTTCACAACCGCAGCGTCGACGACAACTTCTTCTTTCGCCGTTCGTTGCTATCAAAGAGTTTGAGCAGGAGAAGCAAAACGCCGACCCCTTCATTGTCGAGGACGAGGAGCCGGATCAACACGACCTCATCCTCGTCAGATTTCAGTACTCTCTTACGGAGCATGAGCAAAAAGGCGGGATCCGAAGCTGAGGCTCCGGCCACCCTGTCTAGGAACATGAGCCGGAAAGGAAGCACCCCGATCATGTTTTCACAGACGGCAGCCAGGCGGAAGCCCGCTCCAATCGACAAGAAGCTGGAGTGTACCTTGGAAGAGCTGTGTCTAGGATCTGTTAAGAAAGTTAAAATCAAACGAGATGTGATTAGTGACACGGGGTAATCTCCATTATATCCTCTCTAATTAACATGGAATTGTACTTATTATCGAAATGGATATCTGAATTTTGCTTGAGTAATTGCATGGGATAGAAATGATTTTTCCATCACACAGGATCATCCAAGAAGAGGAGACGTTGAAGATCAACGTGAAGCCGGGATGGAAGAAAGGGACGAAGATCTCATTCGAAGGGAAAGGCGACGAGAGGCCGGGGTACCTGCCGGCCGACATCGTCTTCTCGATCGAGGAGAAGAGGCACCCGTTGTTCAAGAGAAGAGGGGACGATCTGGAGATAGCGGTCGAGATCCCGCTGGTGCAAGCCCTGACAGGATGCACACTCTCCGTCCCGCTATTAGGGGGCGAGGACATGAGGGTTACGTTCGACGAGATCATCTTCCCGGGGTACGAGAAGGCCATCCCGGGGCAAGGCATGCCGAACCCGAAGGAGAACGGCAAGCGGGGTGATCTCCGGCTCACGTTCTTCGTCGAGTTCCCGGATGATTTGGACGATGAGCAAAGGTCGGAAATCTGTAGCATTCTTGAGGATTGTTGTTATACGCGATCCAATACATCTAGGGTTGCTTCTTTCTCTAAAATTTCACACTAGGTTTGAGATTCTTCATATACAATCAAATGGGAATGGTGATACACTTGTTCAATATACTCGTGCCATTTTAATTTGGTGGGCATGTGCATAGTAAGTCAGGTTATGAATTAGATAACCAATGCTTTACATAAGTAACTCGTTCCAATGACCGGCGAATTCAAAAAAATTGAACGTTCAGTGATAATATCCATCGACGTTAATAGGTTTTTCATGCTTATAAAAAGTAAACTAAATAGGTGAAATTACTAAACTCGATGATGTGAGCTTGTAACTAAGCAGAGCATTAAAATTGCGACATGAAATGTTGCGATTACACTGGGGCCATGGATGAGTTAAGACTCTTTGCTTCCTTCCATAGAAGTGACAAATTTCGAAAATCAATCTCATTAGCGATGAAATGAGCTTGATTCTCACTAGACGAACTAGCTCGTCCAATCCAATCCGAAAGTTAGATTTAGCAAATGAAAAAACATTTTATTGCTCGTAACTTCAATTACTCTATAGAAAGTTTTTGAGCATATTTTGGGGAATAAACATTTGTATTTTATATGTATAGGCTTGACTCCTTCTCATCAATGAGGTCAATCAATTAGTTTAATTTCCTTATCTATATATGTGTAAACTTGGCTCCTCCTCTTTAATGTGGTCAATTAAAACCTCCATGCTGAAAACGGCACAGAAAGGGAAATTATCTCATTAAAAATAGGAATATATGTAACTTATTTATAGAATAACATCTTACGTGATAAATAAAAGAAATTGATAAGGCTATTTTATTCCGAGTTAACAAAATGATTTGGTTTTGATAAAAAAAAATGAATTGAAAAATATTCTCCAAAAAATAATTACTTATATCATTTGAGATAATTAGTTAACGAGAAATTTTTTCCTTATCAACAGTAATTTATGTCTAAATATTTATGAAAATATTTTTCATTCATGTATTTTAATAAGCGTTATAACAGTCGTTTCTAGAAAAAATAATATTGTGCATTTTCTACGAAACAAACACAAACACAAGGAAAAGAAGAAGCGAAAACTCTCCCCTTATGAGTAGAAGAAAGTTATACATACTGGAGGTGAGCATAGTCCGGATTGGTTCGCTTTCCTCGGGAATCAAGGACCGGACTGGTGATTCCGGTTCTCAATTTTAAGAATCGATGATTGGATCAAAAGTGCTTGAAACTAGGGGATCGGACCAGTCATCTCGATTCCCAATTTCGAGGATCAAGGATCGGATTAGAGGTGCGTAGAACTCCAGGCGGTCCAATGGGACTGACTGAGGACTAAAATAAGCTTCCCAAGATTGATGGTAGCGCGATCATGAGGCTCCGGCGTGAGCGAGGACTTCATGGCAGGGATCGAAGAGAAAGCCGAAATTGAGCACATTCAAGGGCAAAGAGCAAGAGGGGAAGCCAAATAAGAGAGTTGGAAAGTTTCGATTTGAAGGGTGGAATCACCAGTGGACCTTTTTTGGAGGAAGATTTCGCCGACCCAGATGCAAACCAAAGAAAGCCGTCAAATTCGCGAGCTAGTTTTCTTAGTGGTCCTTTCGAACTCTCTCCTACGTGAATCAGGAAGAAAACAGTTTTCCTCACGGTAATAACTAAATTATAGATATCGTTTGGTCCGGTCCAAGTACGAGGTCCCACACATGAAATTAGGAACCGGACCTAAAATCACCAATTTCAATATTTTGGAACTAGGAACCGGTCCAGTGCCTTGAAGAACCACCCAGAATTCATCAATCTGGTTTGGTCCGGCGTTTCTTGCGCTGTTCCTTTTGCTCATTCCTTAATACATAATGCTTCAAATTGTTTGAGAGGGTTAAACAAAGGAACTCCTCTTCCGTGATGTAATCGAATCATTCTTCTATTTATCAAATGAATTGTTAGCTCATAGTAACGTAAACCAATGGAGATGAAGAAAATTCGGGTAGATAAATACTATGTATAAATCACTGAATTAATCAGCTATTGATCCACCCAACTAATCGTTCGAGGGGATTAAATTTCATCGATGGTCCCTTAAATTTTAGGAATTTCCCAATCAAGCTATATAGTTCCACTTTTGATGCCCAATGTACATATTTTCAATCTCGCGATCGAATGCCTTGTGATGGACTAGGCCAATCCCGGACACGACGACGCCCGAGAGCGGCCGCGGGTGTCGGATCTGGAAACACTGCCACATACCTTCCATGCCAGAGGTTCGCCGAAAGTCTCCCCAAGCACCGCGTCGAGGGCCAAAAATTGAAACTTGACCATATTTGGATAATCAAAATCACAACTCAACGAGCTAATTAAAGAAATTAAATAAGTTCCAAGTTACCCAGATGGAATAAATAATTCTCGAGAAAATTACCTATCTCTCTTTTAAAAGTTAGCATGTTAGGTTTAGTCAAACGCGTGTGCTTCGATAATATTAAGGGCTATAAATACGACCTGGTTTCAAATCTTTGGAAATGCCGTAAACGCTTGCATTAATTCCTTCGTCGGATCTTCTCCACTCCGCAAAAGAAGGGAAGATACAGAGAGAGAGAGAGAGAGAGGGGGGGGGGGGGACGCGGAAGGAGAAGTTGGTTGGCTGGGAGGAAGAAAGAGGAGAGGACGACGAAGGGAGGAGGCGAAAGAACCGAAAAGGAAAAGAAAAAGATGGCGGAAAGAGGCGAGACGAGCTCGACAGGAGGGAGCGATGGAACGCAGGATCCATTCCCATCTGCCAAGAAGATCTCCAAAAGACCCAAATGTACTCCTCCTCCTCTTCCTCATGGTTTTGATCGTGTAACCCTTGTTTTATCTTTGGGTTTTCTTGATCTCTTCTGATGATGGGACATCTCTCAGTCCTCGACTTCTTCGTTGTTGGGTGCAAACCCTTCAGACAATTCTCAATGCCATCATGACATGATCATTCTTAATTCTCAGAATTCGTTCGTCGAATTTGAGTGTTGTCTCATGTCCCTCTTTGTTCATTCAATTCGCGTCCTTGGCTCAACGATCGTATACACGAGTTTTGAGTGAATTTCGGTTTTTTGCCGTATATACTGAGTTGGGTCGTTTGTATAGATAGCCAAAACGAAAAAGAACTCGTGTCCTCATGTTCATCGATTCGTGTTCTTGGCCCCATGATCATATACAGGAGGTGATTGCTGGGAAAGTTGAAGAAGGACACCTTGTATCTTTGCAATGGTTTTAAGTTACATCCGAACATGAACATCTGCGTTAGCTTTTGAAGGAATACGTTCTCGGATAAACTGGCCAGTAGGTTGACGTTCCTTTCTTCTGTTTCATTTGAGGTTCTAGGAGGAGGCAAGCATGGATAGATGTTGAAGTTGCTTATTTTTGCCTTACAAGAAGAAGATGGTGAAGTGCTTTTGATCTTTACATTGCTATGAAATATAATAAAGTCATTTTCGCAGCGCGCCTCGGCTCAAAACTAAGTGATATCGTACTGGGAAAACATCTTTAGATTGTTTATGTGCTCTAATCAATTTTAACTGAGGAATTGGCCTTTTTTATTTATTTATAGATCTGTTGATGATTTCGTGGTTGATGCTGAAGCATTTGAGATGTTTTCAGGCACCCTTATCAAGTGATGTTGGTAGGGGCAAATATCTTTAGTTTTTTTGACAATTAGAATTTTTTTTCAGTCATATTCGATCATCTGATTGTCCTATTTACTCAGCTTGATACATCAATTACAAAGGTTTATACTTATTAGTGTTTGTATCATCAGCTTTGATGCGTTTGTACGTGTTTTTGTTTTTCCAGATTCTAGGTTCACCCAGCAGGAACTTCCTGCTTGCAAACCAATTTTGACTCCCGGTTGGGTACAATCTACAATTAGCATTATTAGTTCTCTTACATTGTCAAATCACAATATAGTACTGGATCGAGCAAAATCATCCGTGGCTTCTCAGAAGCAATTCATCGTTTCAGGTCATTACGACTCTTATTCTCGTCGGTGTGATCTTCATCCCCATTGGCCTCGCCTCCTTGTTTGCCTCTCAAAGAGTAAATGTTTCAATTTTCTCATTTCATGATATTTCGTTCTAGAATTGTTTTTCTTATTTTTTGATTGTCAAACACTCGATATTCCTCTGGACGTAGGTTGTAGAAATTGTGGATCGATACGACGAAGATTGCATTCCTCCAAGTTTCAAGGACAAAGCTCTCGGCTACATTCAAGATGATAATACTAACAAGACTTGCATCAGGAGGCTAACTGTGAGTTCATTTTCTGCTTATTGCGGAAGTTTTCTTTTGTTGATGCTCATCTCCATGTTTATGTGTGTTCTGGAAGAATCAATTGCTCCATTGTTGCAGGTCCCAAAGCTAATGAAAAGTCCCATTTACGTCTACTATCAGCTGTCTAACTTCTATCAGAATCATCGCCGGTACTCAGATTCATGTCCAGTTTGGATTCCATCTTTTCTATAATAACATGCACAAACGTTGATTGGAACTTTTCCGCATGATGTCTTTTCTAGATATGTCAAGAGTAGGAGCGATAAACAATTGCGAAGCAGGAGAGACGAGTCGAAAACAACCAATTGTGAGCCTGAAGCATTCGCGGGAAACAAACAGCCAATCGTTCCTTGTGGCCTCATCGCGTGGAGCTTGTTCAACGACACTTACAAGTTTTCGGTGACCAACCAGCCGCTAGACATCAACAAGAGGAACATAGCATGGGATAGCGACCGCAAGCATAAGTTCGGATCCGATGTCTACCCGAAGAATTTCCAAAGCGGACGTCTAATTGGCGGTGCAAAACTCAATTCAAGCATCCCTGTGAGCGTTGCATCGTTTCCATCTGTTCCTTTCAATGGTTTGAAGAGTCATGCTCTCTTTCCTTTTACAATTAACTGATTGCATTTTGCATTCGACAGTTGAACGAACAGGAGGACCTGATCGTGTGGATGCGCACGGCGGCGTTGCCGACTTTTAGAAAGCTATATGGGAGGATAGAGATTGACCTCGAAGCAGGTAAGGAGATCATGGTCGTGATACAGAATAACTACAACACCTACAATTTCGGGGGCAAGAAGCACTTGGTGCTATCGACCACCAGTTGGATGGGTGGGAAGAATGACTTCCTGGGAGCGGCCTATCTGGCTGTTGGAGGGATTTGCTTGTTCTTGGCAGTAGCCTTCATACTTGTCTATGTGCTCAAGCCAAGGTGAGTCTCAATCATTCAAAACATGAATTTTGCCACAGGGTGTTTTGAGAAGTTTAGCTTTGGGAATTCTGACCAGTTGATTTTTCTATGTTTCCTTTTGCCTTTATCTTCTTCTTTTTTTAAATGTTTGATGATTTGGGCAGGCCTCTTGGAGATCCATCTTACCTATCTTGGAATAGGAATCCAGCAGGACACCTGAACTAGTGCCTAAGTTTCAATTCTGGAATGCCATGTTCTGAGGGAATTCATGTCATGTATGGTACTTTGGTTTCGTCACATTTAATACCCTACTATTCAGCTGTGTCATTGTAAAGGAGACTTCATGTTTTGTAGCCTACTAAAACTCGGGATGAATCCATTCTTACTTCTAGTACAAGTTTGTATCCATCCCTCGTTGCGAACGTATATATGAACTTTGTGCATGACCCACAAAACAGAAGGCAAATTAACCAGCTGTGAAGGAAACTGTGATACATATAAGTAGGGGTGATAGGTTCCCGGTTCGGTTTCTGGGCAATCCAATCATTGAACCGGTCACTTTTTCTTGTTATTCGCTGTTAACTTTTTCTCGTTAACGACATATTTGCCGAACCATCTCTCATTAAATACGTCGTATTGTCGCTAAACCCAAAAATCATACTAAGCATCCCAAGCATCTTAGATTTAAGTTTAGGTTTACATTTAGTAAATTATTTTTAAAAAAATATTAGTCAGGGGAACCTAATTGACTGGACAGACCTTAATAGGTTCCAATTTTATGGATGTGTGAACCGGACTTGGAGCTCTCGAGGACCTAGCCGAACCGGTTCGGATGTGCATCAATAGTGAACAATAACTGTTAAAGCTGTAAGTCTAAACTTCACTTTTCTTCAAGCTTCCAAACCAAGAAGTGGAGTTAATAATAGTTCCCTCAAGCTAAATTGGCCTCTAGTCCAGGTAATGTACAGGAAGTTCCTTTGCATGCATTAGACATCACGTTTCCACAATTTTACCGGCAATCTTTGAACAAAACTTAGCCATTTGCTGTTGCGAGCTCAAGGTTCCTGTCCCAACATACTGTGTGCGAGTGAAATTTCACTTTGATGCAGGAAGTACGTAGCAGAATCAATGCTCAAAATAAGAATGAAATCCATTTTTATTACTAGACAATCTCAGGAATCTCTTGCAATGAGTATCTATATGCCTAATGAAGGTTTTGCACTATGATAACAGAACAAATTCGAAGTACTGGAACTTTCGACCTTCGTTAATGACAGTTAATGTAGTTCAAATTGGACTTCCAGATAATTTTTCCATGATCACAATCCTATCTTGTTCGTATTAAGACATGTTTATACACGAGTACCAACTCTCAAATGAGTGTCGAGTATCAATTGGACGGCAAGGGTCTAAAGATATGAAATGATTGATAAGCATGTTCAAAGTCAGACATATCTCATGATTATTTTCATTTGATGATCGATAATACATGATCGTATCTAGGAAACACAAACTGCTAGCCTTAGATATCACTTAACTATCGTTGTCTCACAATGTCTTTCTTCCTATGATAGAAAAGATACGAGGTTAAAAGCCTACAAGGAACACACATCAAAATGCAAGATTTCAGCCAAGTACCTCAAATGAAATGTGGTAGTTTTCTTTGGGACTATATATAACGATCTGGTCTGATGAGGGTGGGGAGTGCTTGCTGGGGCTAGAGAGCCTAGATAAGAAGCATCTCCTAGCAGGCTCCTAAGATGATGAAGGAGATAAGAATGAATGAAACTGTGTACTGAACGAGGGGATAACAATTTTGGAAATATATGTAAAAACTGAAATTAACTCAGAGGCGCATTTGACATAACGGTAATGCTTAGTTTTGAAACTCCAAAGTTAAACGTGTTTGGGTCAGAGCACTCCCAGGATACAAGCATCTAAAAAAGTGCGGGGATAGAAGACGAGCAGCCGATACAAAAGGCTATGTGCGCATTTCTATCCACTTGAAACTAGAGGATCTGGCAGAAGCATAGAAGTGGATGAAAGCTGCAAGTTTTAGGATTTTAATGAATGAAATGAAAGTTCTAGGGTTAGAGCGGACGGAGTTGACCAGTTTCGGGACTTGCGTTGTAATTATCCCGACATATCTAATGAGATGTTGGCAAACTCGTCCAAGGGATTATAATTTACTAACCATACTTGTAAACTTTCAGAAAAGCCGGACTAAAGAGACTAGTTCATAGGCATCGGAAGATATAGCAACAAGCTTAATCATTAGAGATGAATCGTATAACTTAGAAATGTTTCCCAACACACAAAGGCAAGACAGACGATGTTATTACAGCATTGAACCTGGATTTTCTATGTTAAGCAGCAGCTGCAAGACCATCTCTCCTCAGCAAATTCAGACTAAAACTATCATGCTTTCATTGTGCAAATAAAGTGATCTGTTCACTTAGGAACTTGACAGAAATTTTACCTCATGGGGTTTGGGTCATCTTCTCTCTGAACGATATCCTATATGAAATATGAAATATTGTTTTGCAGGCTTATGGTTGTCCAATCCTAACCGATATAATCTATTTGTCCTCCAAAATTGATATCTCGAGATTCACATGATTCTAATTTCCCAAATCTTCGAAAAAACGAATCACATAATCTATACAAATTTAAAAGATAATAAGATATCGATCAAGCCACTAAGGGTCTTATTACCTTTTCAAACTTCAAAGCACGTTACATGAAGTAAATTCACACATGACAAGACACTGAAACATGAAGAGTTTATCTTCTTTAACTTTCAAAACATGTTAGGTAAAGCTAACAAGTGACCGAAGACACTCTTTAGCGTGCTCTATACTTAGAAACTGGAGGCGAACATCACTTTCTTGGCACATTATACTAAAGAGCAACATCCTTTTTAGTGTGGAAACTCTAACAAGATTTTGTTTGCTAGGCATTCTGCAATTGCAACATACTCATTCTCAGTGCTTTTGCCTCCTTAATTCCGCTTACTGATAGAATCTCCAAGACCAACATATAACGGACTGCCACAGCACTTCCGTAGTCAAATATGACGATCAACCTACAGAAATCTGTATCGTGATTAAGGAGTTCATGCGGTGTGACAAGCAGGTTTATCTGACACGCTTTAATTTTCTCTAGCCAGTCGTGTACTTGATGCTTAGAGGTTGACAGTTTACAATTTACATCATGAATATGCTTTAGACAAGAAAATGAAGCTGGTCGTTCGAAGGGTGTGAAGTAGGAGATGAGCCCACCACAAGCACAGATCTGCCGACAGAATTGTCTCATAAGAAGTGGAATTCCCCGGAATCAAGCCGATGTGCATGGCCAAATGATGATCAAGCAACTATTACATTGCTTCCAGCAAGTTTATCCTTCGATTTGTTACATAAAGTTGATTATCACTTTATTGGACACTTAGTGAGACTAAACCTAATAGTCGTGGCTATTCACTAGAAAAAGTACATGGCGTCGATATAAATGTATTAGGCTGATGACATTTCGATAATGTTTGTAATAGCTTGGCCATGGTCAATATCCATGCTCTAACTTGATAGGAATGTCTACAGCTTTATAAGTCTACAATTGTACCAACATCATTACAAATTAGTAAGAGGAGTTATCTTTGTTGGATAGCACGATCTTGATAACTTGAAATCATCAAACTTTTCCTTTAATCAGATGAGTCATTCCATCATTCTTTATCCTTGTATATATAAGCTCTAGCCTCCATACTAACAACAAAGAGCACCATATCAATGTTGTTGATTTCAGGGTTTACTTCAATTAAGTACCTAGCTATGGAATCATTCAGCGTCAAATGCTTTACTCTCATTTGAATATCATCAATGTTAATGTCTTATATAGCTCACAAAGAATCCAGCAACTTCTGCACTCAAACAATAAGTACATGATCACATGTATGATCAGACAAATGAGATGCATATGCTAATTCCACAGCATGCAATTGTTCATGAAAGAAGACCAAGAGTTGGTTCAATGGGTTCCTTAAGGTGTAACCCAAAGAAAAGAGTCACTCATGCAACTTGGCAAACTTCATGAATATTGATTTAGTCATAAGAGTCACATATGAATTTCCATTTACGGGGCCGGCTAATTAAGATAACCTTGATTTAGAACACTAATAAGCATTCATCTCAACGATTAAGTTCACCTACCGAGATTTATTATTAGGGTGTCTCGCAGCCTAGGGAAGAGAGTTCTAGAATGTGTTGTGAACTGGAGTAAGATGGAAGTGTTGATTGATCTCTGCATTATATCAGCGTACATACAGAATATTATTCGCTTTTACGTAATCTTTTGCAGGTTTGTTTACATTTACTTTACAGATAGCTACAATTTCAATAAGACTTTAGAGCTTAACGGGACTGGACTAGGTGGTTATCCGCTCGCGGTGGCTGAGGCTAGACTGAGAGGTGACAGCGGCAGTGGTTTTGATGGTGGTGGAGGAGGAGTAAGGGGTGGTGGACGAGGTGGTCCTGCTTTGTCCATAGACTACATAAGATGATAAAAGACATGGGGAGAGCTTTCAGGGCACAATCGGGAGTTGGTTCAAAATAATGTGAGACAGTTCGATCCATATCCGATGTGGGCATTAGAGCACCGAGATGACCTTTCCTTAGTACAAGAGGATCGGGTAAAAAACCTCATATAAACAAAAAATCTCAAATATCCTTGATTATGAGACACAACAATTTTTTTTTTGTTCGGATTTGATTGTGTTGTAGCTCTATAATTTGTATTAGGATCAGCCCCTGAGCAATCTTCATGGATGGCCCAATCGGGCATATCCAATGGCTAAAAAGCCGTTCGAGCCTATTAAATATTCAAATCAGCTCCTTCAAGAGAAAATCACTCTTCCCAAGCAAAAACGAACGATGGCAACCATCCTTCTCAGGAATCTTGTCAATCTCTTCTACGAGCGAAATTCTCTACAAGCCGAACACTATCGCCTACCGCAGCATAGGGCAAGTCACAGGAAGAGATATGGTCAGAATGTGATCTCAACTGATGTGACTTTCAGTAGATCTGGTTCTGATCTGGCAATGCTTTTGCACTTCTTTGCTGCATCGCTACATTCCTTTTCCCAAAACAGCTAAGGGAAGGAACATTCTACAAATTTAATATGCCTAAATTTCACAGGAATATGTCGATTGAATTATATGCCATCAAATGCTATGCCCTCTAAATCATCATCCAGAAGGATTTAATATGACTAGATCCAACAAACATTAGGCCGTAATGTTTATGTGAGCCATATGGTTGTCTATCTGGGTCCTTCGAATTCAGATGCTCCATAACCTGCTAAAGTGCCGACACATAACCAATAGAATCATAAATATGAACCTACCGAAAGTTCGAACATCATGTCTAAGTTCATGGGAGAGCCCAGATACTTGAATGCTCTTAGGTCCCAAAAGGACAGAAGAAGCTTGTCTGCTTGATGACATCTGTGATCTCTAACTAGTAAGAAAAAAAAATATGTACCTAAAAAAAATTGAAAAGGGTAGATAATTAAAAAAAAAAATCCAATGAAATGCATCAACCTATTTAGTCAATAACAGATTTCATCTCCTGATGCTGTGATCTTGCCAGAGGCTCGAGTTTGAACGGGGAAACAAACAACAAAGTAAGCAGTGTTTGGACGTACGAACCACTATACCAGTCCAAAGTTTTTGAGAAGAGTCCATGACAAAAGACAATACTTTGTGAGCACTTCTGTTATGCTTTGACAGGTGACTGCAGGGACCACCAAAGTGATAGCGTCTCTCTGTTACGTTAGTGCAGTGAAGACTACCGAAAGCGGATTATCTCAACTGCAGCCGGAGGAAAAGAATATATCGAGGAACAAGAGGCAAGCAAAGCACTGAGTTTTACCATGATCCATGCATACCCAATGTTGATCGTATGTGCTGTCGGTGTCACAAAAACTGTGTCGCATCCTACAGATTTGCCGTAGATATTCCTTTAGCAACGTGTGTGCATGCCTTCACCTCTCCTTCATGAAGGCATTCAAAGTTTGCTGTAATCTGATTATGAAGAAATGAGACACGGTCTTCTCCTCTGACTTCATGTGAAATGCATGGATAGAAATAAGCATGAAAGCAAAGAGCATTCGAATTTGATAAAAGCTCAACAAGCGCAAGATACAAATTATTCAACAACTTAAATGGCCCTAAGCAATCTTCATGGAAATAACAAGATATATCTACCGAGCAGGCACAGAGAATGCATGAGAGTTCATGTCAGCCGCATTTGCCAACAGTTAACAAAGCCTTCCTAGCGTATTATACATACAGATCAGCTCGTCAAAGAGAAAATCACTCCTCCCACACAAGAACGAACAATGGCCAGCATTTCTCTGACGAATCTTGTCAATCTCTCCTGGATGCGAAATTTCGAAAAGGCCGAGCCCTCTTGCCCGTAGAAGCGTACCGTGACGGACAACAAGAGATATGGTCGGAATGGATTTCAATTAATGTGACCTTCACTGGATCTGATTCTGACTTCCGATTTTTCTTTTGCTTTTCTGTGCGTTCATCATCAGAGAGTTGGCTAATTCGCTCAAATCCTACACGGATGCCGAGCAAGCGTTTCTAGACGAAATGGACTAAGTTGGCTAATTCGCCAAATCCTATATGGAGCAAGCATTTCTAGACGAAATGGATTGAGTCTCACGGATAGAGTCGGTCATCACCCAACCAAACAGAAGCCGTTTTAGTTCCAAGTATCCTCGGCCTTTTACTCTTAGCCGGGTGGTAGTTTATCCGAATCGAATGGATTCGCACTCGTTGGAGGGACATGTGGTAATGCTCCATGTCCTTTTCCCTTCTTTTTCACTTCTAATATATTTGCCGTAAGAATAAATAAATGAATAAATGAGCAATTAATAATGATGGACGAATAAAAAATAGAGTTAATAGCACGGAAAATCTTAAATTAATACACTTATAATAAATTTATGCCAAATTAATTTTTTAATCACAAAAAAATCCCAAATTGGTACTCATGGCTTTGAACTAATCTTTTGACCATCAAAAACTCCAAACTAGCACCCTCCATTAGTTTATGTAAGATTGGATTAATATCATAAAAAACTTCAAGCTGATACACCTATGATTAGAGGTGAGAATGGTCCGGTGGGCGGTTTTCACCATAGAACTGGGAATAGAATTGGACTGAGCGGTTCCAAAAAATTGAAATTAGGAACTGTCCGTTGGTATCATGGATCCACCCGCGAACTAGACTACTAATTTTTTGGAACCGGCCTAGTCCAATCTGGTTCCCAGGTGGGTTTATGGAACCAGTCCCACCAAGCAAATGGAGGTGATTGAGGGCAAGAGAGGGAGGTGATGAATGGCCGGAGGCACAACCGTGAGTCAATGGGAGTTGAGAATTGAGGTAGTGAGTCGAGAGATGGCAATGGAGAGACTAAGGTGAGAGTGAGAGTTTGAGATGAGAAGAGCAAGTTTCAAATTAGGGATTCAAAATTTTTTTATTTCTTAAAAAAATAAATTAAATGATATATTATATATTATTGCTCCGGTTTGGTCTGAGCAGGTAGTTCCATACTTAGAATTGGGAACCGGATTAGGAACCACCGATTCTAGCCCGGTTCAATTTCAGGAGGTCCAAGTGGTTCCTAGTTCTTTTGCACCCACTACCTGTGACAAATAGAGGGTAAAAATTTTAAATTGGTATCCATCAACTACCATATCTCATCTAACTCAGCAATTTAACAATAAAATTCAATAAAAACTAATGGAGGGTAAATATATTATAAGCGTACCAGTTTGTGGATTTTTTGTGGTAAAAAATTTTGTTTGGAGTAAATTCATTATAGGCGTATCATTTTTTAAGTTTTTTTGTAGTAAAAAAATTAGTTTGTGAATTTTTTTTAAGTGTGCTAGCTTAGGATTTTTCGCAACATTAATCCTATTTATTAGTCGTCCATCATTCTTATTTGCCGATTTATCCATTTATTTGTTCTTACGGCAACTATATTAAAAGACGCAAAGAAGGGAGACAAAGGAGCATAACGATACTTAGTTCCTTGGACAAGCACGAATCCACTCGTCTCCGGCGTCTCCTTCAATATTTGGATCCACACGGCTTCATCAGGGATTCGGATAAACCGCCGCCCGGTTAGGCGACCAAGTCGAGTGTTTCAAATTTTGTCATTTCACGACATTTTGTTCTGAAAGTGTCTTTCTTGTTTTTTGATTGTCAAACACTCGATATTCCTCCGGATGTAGGTTGCAGAAATCGCAGATCGACATGACGAAGATTGCATTCCTCCGAGTTTCAAGGACAAAGCTGTTGGCTACATTCAAGATGATAATGCTAATAAGACTTGCATTAAGAGGCTGACTGTGAGTTCATTTTCTGCTTATAGGCTTTCTTTTGTTTATCTCGATGGGTGTTCTGATCGCTCCATTGTTGCAGGTCCCAAAGCTAATGAAAAGTCGCATTTACGTCTATTATCAGCTGTCTGTCTAACTTCTATCAGAATCATCCCTGGTACTCATATTCATGTCTAGTTTGAATTCCATCTTTCCCATGACAGTATGCACAAACATTGATGGGAATTTTTCTACTTTTTTATTTTTATTTTTAATGTTTGACGATTTGGTCAGGCCTCTTGCAGATCCATCTTACCCACCTTGGAATAGGAATCCAGCAGGACACCCGAACTAGTTCGTAAGTTTCAAATCTGGAATACCATGTTCTGAAAGATTCATGTCATGTATGGTACTATGGTTTGGTGACATTTAATACTCTATCATTCAGCTGAGTCCTTTAAAAGGAGACTTTATGTTTTGTAGCTTACTGAAACTCGGGCTGAATTCATACGTGCTTCTAGGATGGGTTTGTATCCAGTAGGTACAAATGTATGTGTTCGCGCGTGACCCTCAAAACAGACGGGCAAATTCACCAGCTGCAAAGGAAACTGTGGTAAGTACAAGTTAGCAATGAAGAGAGGTGGTCATTTAGATGTGAATCGTCTTCCCGCATATGAGTTATCCTGGGTAGATGGCCAAACCAGATGGATTCGCACAAGTCCGCAGATGACAGTGCAACTTATGTTTCAAAGTTGACAGAAAATCAAAAGCATTGACAGATAAAGAATTTGACACAGATGCAGTACTCCAACAGAAATGGCTCACATGCATTTGTAATAATATCTAGAAATTTTTTCTTAAAAAGATAGCATAAATCTATTAAGCATATAGTCTCATGCTACACGAGCCATAGCAATTGCGCTACGCACAAATATTGGGGCGAGAGAGGGGCAAATTTCGCAAAATTCATTGACGTCCAGTAAGAAATCTAAAATGTGGACTTGGGGTGGTGGTTTTTTTTTTTTTTGGGGGGGGGGGGGGGGGGGGGGGGGGGGGGGAGGTGTGGTTGGTGGGGGAGGGACAAAGTACTCTTTCACCATGATCCAACAAAGTCAGTCCCTAAACCTAAGCATAACCATTGTGACAGAAAGTATGGCATGTCACTCCATCTTCCTTTCACTTGAAAGCGGGCCAAGTGAGCAGAACCAAGTTGACATGTCGTACTCTAGAAAGCACCTAGAGAAACTCAAAGTTCGTCATGCATAGGTCTATCCAGTGGAAGATCGAAATTGGGATTTACATTATCAACAATACGGGGGATATTGACGCCCTCTTGGTTGCCTCTAAGTCCAATCTCTGCTTGTCCTGCCATACCAGCCTTCAATGCAGCGGTGACCTTCCTCTGCAGTTTCAGTAGTCCAATACGTTTTGAAACGACATATAGAACAGCACATGAGAACAGGATAAATCCAACAGCAATTATTATCCTGTCAATCGGAGCCAGGTATAAGCTCAGGGCAGTTCCAGGTAAACATCACATATGAATAGTAATGAAAGATTAAAGAAAATTTAACCAAATCCAGACCTGTCAATCACATCTTGACGTCGCATTGTAGAAAGAAGGCTGCGGGTGCGCATCAACAGTGAACGGTGGCCCTTGTACTCACTTTCAGCCTTCCTTAGGACTCCAGTCGATTCGTCTGCAAAATCCACCATAGAAATCATACATTCTTCATAACTCATATTCATCTATCTGTAGAGACAGAATATGGAAAAAATAGGTTTTACCAAGGTGCAGGTGCTCAATGTCCCAAAAAAAAAAAGATATTAAGCATATCAGTGTCACTACAGATGGACGTTGCGCATGAGAGGGATAAACCTACCAAGTAGAATAGCTGTTAAAGTTGTTACTGTCTAAACTTCACTTCTCTTCAAGCTTCCAACACAAGAAGTGGAGTTAATAGTTCCCTCAAGTTAAACTGGCCTCTAGACCCGTTAATGTACAGGCAGTTTCTTTGCATGCACTAAACATCATGTTTCCAGAATTTTACTGACAATCTAAGGATAAAACTTGGCCATTTGTCGCTGCTCACGGTTCCTGTCGCAACAAATTGTATGCGATGCAGGAAGTACGAAGCAGAATCCATGTTCAAAATAAGAACGAAATCCACTTTTTCTTTTTTCAGTATTTGGCATAAAAAAGGTTACTAGACAATCTCAAGAATCTCTTAAAATAAGTGTTTATATACCTAATGAAGGTTTTGCATTATGATAAGAGAACAAATTCAAAGTACTGGAACTTTCAGTCTCCATTAAAGACCGTTAATGCAGTTTAAATTGGACTTCCACATTATTTTTCCATGATCACAATCCTCTCTTGTTCATATTAAGACATGTTTATATGTAAGTACCAACTCTCAAACAAGTACCAAATATCAATTTGACGGCAAGGGTCTGAAGAGTATGAAGTGATCAATAAACATGTTCGAAGTAGGACATATCTCATGATTATTTTGATTTGATGATCGATAATACGTGATTGTATCAAGGAAACAAAAATTGCTAGCCTTAAATGTCACTTAACTATCGTTGTCTCATAACATCCCTCTTTCTACTTGCAAAAAAGATACAAGGTTAAAAGCCTACAAGGAATGCACCTCAAAACGCAAGATCTTAACCAAGTACCCCATATTATAGAAAAGTGGTAGGTTGCTTAGGGACTGTACGCCTTTCAATTACTAATCTTAGTTTGGGGAGCAAAGTTCCAAAGTAAAAGAAAAACTCCAGTCACAGCTCATGCATTTAAACAGGGACAAAGGCCAACCCACTATCATTTGTGATATAGAAGTGGCGAGAAAAAATCCAGAGCTTAAAAGTGCAAGCGTGGCTTCATGTGTTTGCTTCAAAATCTCTTCATAGGAGAAAAAATACTTACCAACAGTCATGAGTGTACTTGCAGTTCGTTCTACCTCCTGCAAAGTGACCTTAGCGTTACAATGATTTTCTTCTTTGGATAATTCACAGTTTGAAACTTGCAATAACATTAAATATTTATGATACAGGCATCTAAAAAAGTGCAGGGACAGAAGATGCACAGCCAGCTGACTACTGACCTGGACCATCAGTTGCCGAGTGCGGCGAAGGCTATCTGTGATGCTTTCTGCAGCAGATGTCATCCCGACCTTTGTCCTAACAATTAGAAGTAAATCAACAACTTGTAGGTTTGTATAACTATAGGCAGTTGAGATTAACTGCATGAATGTCTGGAATTCCAGGTATTGCAAGTAATACAATATCGGAGAAATAATATATTGCAGAGTCCAGAAAAAGAAAATGATGTAAAACATACTGTAAATTGCGTCTGCGAATTGTTGATTCTTCTCCACCACCAAGAAGTAGTTCTCTCTAAAATGCATGAAAGTAAAGGAGTTTATCTTCCCGAGCCCACACTTGGAACTCATCAGATAGAAAAGTCATTCACTGAGCAAAGCATCACATTGAGGAGACAGTACATACCTCTTCTTGCGCAGCCTTCTTCAGATTAGCCCTTGCTTGCAAATTAGCATTCCTTAACCTCATTCGCAAGCTGATTAAAGAGATGATGTTTGAGAATCTCCGACATGTTGGTGTATTTCACTAGTTTGGTCATGGAGAAATATTTCCACTCAGATTATTCCAAAATGCACAAGCTTTGGATGTCAAGCATATATACGAACTTTAAGAGAGTTGATAAGCAAACTATGCTGAGATTGGATCAATAAGACCACATCTCTTCCCAAACAAGGACGCAATATGGGGGTCATTCGGATTTCCAAGTCAAGTAAGTCCTTAACATTTAAGTTAAACAAGTCCTAACAGGGCCAACAATTTCTTTCAAAAAAAAAAAAAAAGACCCTCAGCAACAGAAATTCCAAAAACAAAAGCTGTCATTAGTTTTCCTCGAAACAAGAATTCTTCCTACTCTTCCACACTTGCCTACATCCGTTCTCAAATAAAAGGTATGGCACACAACTATAAGTTTTACTCCAGCAGCAAACGAAACTATGGAAACAAAAAGCAATTGTCTTCCAGAGTTTACAAAATTCCACACGTCAATTTCAGGTCAATCAATTAATAATAAAGAACTTACTTTTGGCTCTGGGTTTTCCACGACTCAAGAATCGACTTGGCAGATTCGACCGAATCGATGGCAGGCAGCTGCGGGGCGAGAAGATCGAGTTTAAACTGCAGCGAATTCAACAGAGCCAAGCCGTCCTGCGCCAGACCGTTCAACCTCGGGAGGGAATTCTTCTCCTCTCTCGACTTACCATATTCCTCAATCGCCTTTATATGCTCTTGGGTTTTGACATACGCCTCACCCCATTCCTTCTTCACTTCCTCAACAGCCTCCACTACCTTGTCCATTCTATGAACAATTTTTCCCCCAGACAATTAGCTCAAATAGGAAAATGGAGATATCGAACGAATTAACAGGATCCCATCTGACCCAGATTGAAAAGAAATTCCAAATTCACAAGCTTTTCACAGTCAATGACAACAATTTTATCCTCAAACAGACCCACTTCACCATTCTCGTGCTCTAGCAGCTCGAACGAAAGGAAATCTATAGGAACATCTCAGCGCCTCAGAAGACGCCCTCGAATTAACATTAAACTCCAACCAAGAAAGCCGTAGCCAACTCACCTTCAATCATAGACGATCGGGTCAATCTTTTTGCGCTGGAAGAGAGTGGGAGAGACAGATCGCCGGGAGGTTCCGGTTGTAATCGAGGGAAGAGAAACGCCTCCGAATCAAAACCGACCCATTAACAACCCAACCCGCAAACCGCCCCGAAGAAAATGACAAACTTCTTTTCTTCTTTTGAATTCTGGGAATTTTCCGGATTTGTGATGTTCCTTTCCTCCAGAAAGGAGAAAGCAGAGAATGTAAATTATTCTGTCCAGAGAGAGAGAGAGAGAGAGAGAGAGAGAGAGAGAGCAGTTATTGCTTGCTTTTCGACTGACCCCTTTCTCCAAAGAAAGCAAGAGATCAGAACACGAATCGGAGCCGAAGTAGTAATGGCGTGTGGTAATTCACATGTGACGATTATGGCAGCGAAGAATGAAGCCGTCTCTCATTACGGATTGGAGCTCGTCTCCTCGTCAGCGAAAGGAAGCTGAAAGAACAGAGGGGGAGAGAGGCCTCGGCAATGGCTTCCGCGAGCCCTTCGAGAAAGTGCGCCAACTTCGATTCGAAGGCGAGAGAGGGACGAGACGAGTGAGAGAGTCCCGACTCAACCGAGATAGAGGGAAAGAGCGAGCGACGAGGGCGTGTCTTTGACAGGCGGAAGCGAGCGTGAGGAAAAGCGAAGAGGAAAGACCAAAGAGGTACGTTTGTCGATAGTCAATATTGAATGACTTATTTTTTAAATTATCGAAATTTTCAGTCCCCCTTAATTTCTTCCTTTCATCATTTAGCTCCGTTTGTTTCACGGAAAATGGCCTCCTGGGAAAAACATTTTCTAGGAAGTCATTTTCCAAGAAAATAACTATATTTTCCGGTGTTTGATCAATACTCAAGAATGAACTGGAAAACAATTTCCGTCGTTTGGCAAGGAATTGATTTTCCGGCGGCGGGCGGCGACCGGCGACAGGTGGCTGTGGGCAACGATCGATGGCCGGGGACCGACGGCCGCGGCCGACGGAAAATGATTTCCGTTTTTAAAAAGAGGAAATCGTTTTCCACAATTTTCAAAGGGATTTTTCCATAGGAGGAAAATGTTTTCTGGGGTTAACCTATTTTCCGCCCCCCAAATACCGGAAAATCCGGAAAATATTTTCCAGGAAAACCTTTTCCCCCAAACAAACACAGCCGTGTCATAAAATTAATTAAACAATTGAATTAGCTTCAATAACCAGTTTCTTGCTTAAGTCCAAGATGATTGAACTTGATTATGTTAACGGGCAAAATCAAAGAACCACAAATCGGGAGTACCTAGAGTAACTTGACGGAGCAAAAGAGCTAGAAGTACTAGATTCTTAAATCATGGAACAAACCGTGGATCAAAGATAGTCTAACAATAGAGTAACAAATGAACTTCAGAGGAATCCTCTCAATGGTAGCAGTAGTAATGGGAGGGCGTGCATACAAACCTTTAAACCGAGACCGGTTGTTTGTGTCCCGTAGTTTGCTTAGGTTGTAGGTGACAACAATTGGAAGTATGATGACTATGTCGATGATAGTGTGCACAATAGGGCTTGTGCCATGAGGAGGAACCTAAAGTAGCAAGCACATAATTTGTAGGCATGAAGACTAATGGAGTAGCGCGCTATGCCTTTAAAGTTGCAAGTCAAGTCTCCTCAGTCAACAATTCCGAGACAACTGCCTCAAGATGAGGTAAAGGATCTTGATGTAGAAGTGAAGCTCGTACAAGTTCAAAGCCATCATTAAGTGCCATTAGAAAGTGCATAACACGCATATGATCACGATATCTAGCGACTTACGAGCATCAGAATGGACTCCCATTTTGGTTCAGATAAAACTAGTTGATCTCATATGGCATACATGGAAGATAAAAAGTCATTAACATATTGACTTGTCCCCTGATGCATATGATGTAAATTCCCTAACAATTGATATTGATGAACAATGTCTAATGTAGAATATCGACTAGCAAGAAAATCCCAAGCTTTTTTTGCTATATCCAGGTGACCAAATTGAAGTCTGATAGATGGGATCAAAGTATTTCAAAGCCATGTGAGTATCTAATGATTTTAATGTCCCACTCCTCCAATCATTCAGCAAATTTATCATTAGCCTCACCAGTAGCTTGGATAGGCTCGCGAATATTTTCAATGACATAAGGCCAAAGCCTACGCCCTCTTAGAAAACTCGATATTTCTTGAGACCATAAAATGTAATTCGTTCCATTCAAGATTGTCTGAATGGGTACCGAGACTTCTACTTTATCTATGATAAATAGCTAGTATAAATCCAATAGAATATATTCTAATTTCAAGGAAAAGTCATACTTTCGGTACCGAAATAAATCCTAAGTTCCAAATTCAGGCCCAAATATACACAATAAGCCTCAAAATACAATCGACCCACATGGACCGCTTTAGTGCTGGCCTTTTTTTTAAAAAATTTATACTTAGTTACAAATTTTTTTAAAAAAATGTTTCATTTACTATTTAGGATTTTCCTTAAAAGGTATGAGTACAAAAACGATTCCAATGAAAAAAAGTGGGGTACATTAATGATCATCATTAATGGATTCACCTGGAATTTATGATACTAACTTTGTAGACTATAGTTAGTCTTAAGTACTATGTCCTTAAGTTCTTTCATTAAATTCTATTTTCACAATGCTTAAACCACAGTTCGAAATTGACCATTCTTAATAGGGGTAAGCAAACTATACTGGACTAGCCCGGATCATACCAGCTAGGTTGGTCTGATCCTTGAGGGGGGCGATCCAAATGGAACCAGTGATCGAGCGATCCGGTCCTCGATTCCATGGTGGATGGAACCGGAAAACTAGTTAATCTAATTTCCCATCTTTCGCTTGACACTCACTCCTCTTTTCTTGCTTGACGTTCATGTCTTGCCTTCACAAGCCTCTGATCGTGTGAGTCAATATGCAATCTTCGATTATATTTTATTTTGACTCAATCTGCATTTTATTTTGACTATATTATGCAAACCTATTTTTTTTATTCGTACTTGGATTTAGTGAAGTACAAATGTAAACCCACTTTGAGCTTGATTCTTTCCAATGAGGAGAATGATGAATGAGCACAATTCTATTTCAGTTGTTTTAAGTGTTTTTCTTCCTAAATTAGTATTTTCTCATTATTTTAGGATTATAAGTACTAATGTGTTGGTTGTACGATAGTCATTTGTATATTTTATTGGGTTGGATGATTGAGATTGGAAGTTATTAGCATAGATCAAAAGTTAGATTTCTACAAATAGCTAGTGTTAATGGTCTTGCTAGGATTGGATCAGGACTAGACTGAACCGTCGATATGGTCCCAATCCGATCCTTGGTCTCCAAAATTTGGGAGTCGGGACTACTTATCCGGTCCTTGATTCCATACCGGGATCGGATCACCCTGGACCATCCACACCCCTAATTCTTAAGAAGTGGATGAGTCAATAAAATTTTCGATTTTATATATATATATATATATATATATTCGGACTGCTTTAGCACATAGCTCAATGCTTACGTTCTTGACTCCAAATTGACTGATAAATACAAATGGCTGAGAAGTGCCTCGTGGAAGAGAGCCAAATGATGAATATGGTTGGCAATGCTAACATTCATATAATAATCAGGAAAAATTCTAAATAAGGACCTGAGTTTAGGAAAAATTCTAAATAAGGCCTAGGCGAGACGACTCTCACTGGCTAAGGGGGAGGCCGGCCCTCGACGACCAACGGCCCTTATTTGGAATTTTCCCTAACAATCACCCTCAGACTCTTCACTGTCATTCATTCCACCTTGCATAAAATAACAAATACTCTTGGACCGGTAAATCATTTAAACAATTAGATAGGTTGTTACAAGCATTTTACTGTCCAATTCTAAGATGATAAAGTTTGATTAGCTTAACATTATTAATCTAGTAGTCGAGCATAATCCAAGAAACGGAATTAAATAAATCCTAACGCCCATGTTCTGTTAAGTTTGACCCAATAGAGTAAATCGCAAATAAACAAATAGGGGGTAAATTTCTAAAGCTAATCTTATAAAGTTTTCTTTCTTTAGTCAGATCTATAATATGTAACCATTGGCTTTTTCATTTACGGGTTGATTTTAGGTGAATTCTAAAACTAATCTTATAAAGTTTTCTAGGCGCTCGCTTGGAAAAGGAAAAAAAAAAAGTCCCTCAACATGTATAAAAAAGAAAAAATGTAGATTTTTCTAACATTTTCAAAACTCAAACCGATTGGAATATTAGCTCAATTAAAGCATATAGTCCGGCACTCAAATTACACTCAAATCGCTAATCAATCCTAGCATCTGCCTAGCCCATAAGCATAGACCACCGAGGTCTAACATTTACTGCTGCCGGCGGCGGCACCGACCGCCAAGATATGGGCCTCCCCGGATGCCTCGTCTGTCAACATTCGGCTAACCTATGTCATCATTTATCCGCACCAATCTCGATGTGATGAGGGTCACGGGGTTTGATTAACGATTTGAGCATAATTTGATCTAGTCTTATGTCCTTTCTCGTGCCCCCCCCTTTTTTTTTTTTTTACCCCTAATAGAAATGCATTTTTATGTGTCTATGGTGTGCACTAATGTAGCATCCTCCAAATATTTATAGGGCCCTGCACTATTTTGCTTAGAATGGTTGCGCTGTTGAAGGCCTGGTTTGTAACCCATGAAGGATTATTTTTGCCGTTCTCCTGTTTCTGCTAGTTAAATAGAAATTGATTCATTTAATTTAAAAAAAAGGACTATAAGCCATCTTAATTAGCATGTCTTTTGACACCAAAAAAAAATAAAATAAAATTAGCATGTCTGATTTCACTGCCATCTTTTCCTTTTTGTTCTTCAAAAGCAACGTTCGTCAACTACTGAGCGCACATGGAAATTCTCTCTCTCTTCTCTGGAAGAACCCTCTCTCTCTATTTCAACACATACTCCCCGTCATGTCTTTAAAGCTTAACCTCGCTTGCACTCCCGTGAGTTGTCCCAGGTTGAGTCACTGTCTGATGGAGTCACGCTGTATCGGGGAAATTTTGTAACCTGCACTTGTATTCTCTCTCTGCAATGTTTGACGGCCTGATTTAGGGACTGCTCTCGGAATCAACCTGCTGCTTCAAATCCTTCGAGACGAAAATCTGACAGGATCGAGGAGAAACACAGTGAGTTCATGCAGCAGTAGAAGTGTTTACATTAGCTGGAACTGTTAAAGGTTGGGCACACCTTTGACGATTCAAATGTTGGCTCAAGAAAGGCCCAACGTTCTCTTTCTCATGCAAACTAAGAATAAAGATCTTTTGGTAAAATTGCATCAAAGGGAATCTGAATTTGCAGCACCTTTCTGTGGTGAATCCAATAGGGATAGCTGGAGGTTTGGCGGTACTATGGACTGATTTGATGTCTTTGAATGTGAAATTTGCAGCTGAAAGGTCTATTAACTTCACTTGTGAGGAAAGAGCAAGCAACAGAACCATTAGGCTCATATTTTTACATGCACCAAATGTGTTTCAAGAGAGACTCGCGTCATGGGAGGAGTTGAAAGTCCTTAATTCCAGCACCCCACTTCCATGGATTTGCCTTGGGGACTTCAACGAAATCCTATATGATTGGGAAAAAGTCGTGAAGAGAACGGTGGAGCATTATCAACTAGTTGCATTTCCGGATTTTCTGAATGATAGCGCGTTAATGGACTTAGAATGTAAAGGGTGCGCATACACTTGGCCAAACAATTGAGTTAGAGAGTGATCCTCTGGAGATCTTGCAATGGGAAGTTGGGATGGAAGAGTGTAAAAAAAAGACTTCAAGGCTGAAGAGCGCACGCATGAGAGAATAAAATTCAAAATTTCAAAAACGAAAAAGTTTCACATCCTTTATATACTTTTTAATTCAACACTATAATACTTAGAGGAGAACATACGAGTGTAAGAGTATAGATGGGAAGTCATTCACCAAGCTGTAACTTTTGAATTATTCACTAGTGAAATCCAGCAGATAGCTGTCAACGTAAAGAAGTGGACGTAGGCTCAAACAAAGCTGAACCACTATAAATCCTCTATGCACATTTTCTTTCTCTTAATCTCTCTGCTCATATATATATGAAAATAGATCGACGTACGGCGATGCATCTAAGAGTTGCTCCGATCTTCCTAGTAATATCGTTTGAACGAAGCTCTGAGCTTATCTGTTTAAATTCCACATTAGTTGCTAAATTTACTGTAGTTACATATTCAACACATTTAGATGATAATACTAACCCCAACAATTGGTATGGAAGCATGGTGCTCATATTTTCATTGAAGTATTATTACTTCTGAGCTAACGATTTCGGCTGCGTTTGGAAACACTTTGGGAAAATGTCTTTGGGAAAATGTAAACGACTTTGGGTTGAAGAAGTTTTCTAAAATGCAAATTGTGTTTGGTAAGTTGTAACTTAAAAGTCCATTGAAAAGTAACTTTGAGTAAAATAGTGTTTGGAAAAATTATACTTGCAAGGCATTTTTTATTTTTTATTAAAAAAATGTTGAAACTCTTCACCGGATTTGAGAACCGACAGGCGACTGCCGGCAACCCAGATTTGGCGCCGGTAACCACCGTCTGAGGTCGAATGACCTCAAGCAGCCCCCGACGACCACGGACGAGGGCCGCCTGGGGTCTAGCAACCCCCCACGACGGTTGCAAACCCATGTGAGGGCCGCCGGCAAACTAGATCTGAGGTCGCGCAGCCCTCATCTGAGGCCAAACGACCTCAGACAGCCCTCGACGTGGGTCGTGAACCCATGTGAGGTTCGCCGGCGACCAGATCTGACGCTACTCCTCAGGTATCCCCAACGACCACCAGCGAGAGTTGCCTTGCCTGGGTTTCGCACGGGTCTCGCAACAGGTGGCCCTCGCACGGGTTGTGTGAACTGTCATCGAGCAAGGACGCCGCAGGGGACCACGTGCTCACCTGGGTTTCTCGCGGGTCGCGAAACAGGCGGCCCTCGCGCGAGTCGCGTGAGCCGTCGTCGAGCAAGGACGCCGCAGGGGACCACGCGTTCACCTGGGTTTCTCGTGGGTTGTGAAACAAGCGGCCCTCGTGTGGGTCGCATGACCCTTCGCGGCGATCGTGCGAGCCATCGCTGGGTTGCACGACCTCAGGCGGCCCTTGCTTGGGTTGCATGGCCCTTGCGATGGTCGTGCGAGCCCCCTCCGACCGATCGTCGTCCCCTCACAGCCAGCTAGCTAAGGCGTAAGTGAAGAAGATGATGAACAGTGATAGACGAGGCCAAAACTGGAAAATCAACAAATAGATTAGGATAGTTTCGGAAGAAATGTTTTTACTTATTCGGTACTGTTACTTACCGAGAAAGCTGAAATGCCAATGCACCTAGAGAGGAGCCTTGGGCTTTTAACTTTCAAAAGGCTAACTTTGGCTCAATGGGGTTTCTAAAAAAACTTACTAAACACCAAATTTTAGCCCAAAGTGGCTTGGGAAAGCCAATTCCAAACGCACCCTTCTATGGCTGGCAATTTTGCTCCTACCTAGATTGAAGGAAGAAGCAACAATAGGCCACCCTACCTCGACGAAAAGGAGTACAACGATTAATAAGACAAATTTAAGGCATAACTCATATGCCAAGATCCACAAATATGGGATGCCATGTAAAAAGGGGTTGATTCATCCACACGCACTTTAGGCGGTTCAAATGCTGGTGACAACACCAACACTACTCCCAAAGCTGCTCTATCTACTACTAAATTAGCAAAGAGAGATTTTCTAGGTGCTAAAACTATTTATTCTTTATATAGTGCATTATCTCCTACTGAATACAAATATATTGCAGACTGTTCCTATTCAAAAGCAATGTAGGATAAGCTCTATATCACTTATGAAGAAATGGACAGAGTCAAGGAGACGAAAGTTAACATACTTCTCAGCCAGTATGAAGCATTGAAGATGAAGCCCAATGAAACACTCAAAGAAATATTTCATAGCTTCGGTCTTGGCCTTCGGTTTCGATTTGCACTCGTGTGCAAAATAAATCGATTCACTTACCATTAGCAACGTTGCTTTCTCGGCAAAAATTGTACATACGAGAGTCATAAATAATCGAACAAAACTGAAGTCGACCATGTCCCATGGACTGAGTTGAGAGAAGCGGTTAGGTTGATTAGAAAGGGGGGACACAAAAAATAAAAAGTACAAAATTGAGAGCATCTTGAATCAATGGAGAGAGAGAGAGCAGAAGCTTCGGTAGAGAGAGAAGGTGGGATCCAGGACGACACGTGGCACCACATGTCGTCCATTGAATGGGCCGGCCCAATGGTGACGTGGAGCGGCCGGCGCACCCAATATTTTCTTGGTTCTTTGTTGGATAGATGTTCTGCTAGAGTTGTTCATGCTTCAAGCTGTCTTTACAGGCTAAAGTAGAAGAGTTTTCAGGTTAAATGATATGGTGATATGCGGCATTCTGTGGGATTGTCTATTTTTGTTGCAGACCAAGCGGATAGACTATAATGGAAAGCAACTCCCTCTTAGCAATTCTCAAACAATAGTGCTGGGACCTGTATTCGAATTTCGAACTAGGTTAGGTAAGGGGTTTTGGCATAAATTTTAACCGGGTTCCCCAAACCATTCTTATAAAAAATTTATATGTTGGCTCAGTATATTTGATGGCTTTTATGGGTTATCGGTGGGCTGCTCATGTTGAGCTAACCCAGCCCATGCCCATAGACTGAACACTATTTTGAACCCGATCTTCAGTAGGTTTAAAAAAAAAAAAAAAGGAACAACGTTCTTTCTATGGAGAAGAAAAGAACAGTGAAAAACGGACGACATTTTATGCTCCTTTCCTGAACACAAAAATGGTAGACGAACGATCTCTCAAGACTGTATCGAAAGCATTTAATCTAAGGAAATGAAGGTATATTTCATCATGTGATATACCCGTTTTCCTATCGACAATTCAAGATGTTCCTGGGCATGTTTTTCATGTTTCGCATGTGTTGTTTTTGGAATCTGTTACCGACAATATTGAATAAGCTTCTCAACGGAGTACAGGATTACAAATTGGGCTATATCTATGAATGACGCTTGTCTGCTGTGTGGTTTTTGCGCTAAATAAGAAATCATTTGTTCATGGAATGTGGAACAGCTAAAGAAGTCTGGAAGAGGGTGGCTGAGAAATTTGGTATACATAGAGGTTTGGTGGGTAGAGAATATGAGCTACAATGGGCATGTGCTACTTGGAAGGGCAAATTTGTTCCCAATCTCATCTTCAAGCTTGCCTGGTGAGCAGCGATCTCTAGCTTATGGATGGCGAAACAAGAGAGAGAGAGAGAGAGAGAGAGAGAGAGAGAGAGAGAGAGAGAGAGAGAGAGAAATATATATATTTATTTCGATTAAGGTCATATTCAATGGCAACATGTAGGTGTGAAATTGGAAAATAAATGAGCAAAGAAAGTCGACCAACTATTTGACCTAAAATTTTAAGTTCAATATTACCTTCTGATGTGCATAATTAATCGCTACAATCAAAGGAAATCATTATGCTAAGGGAAAGATCTTGTTTGTTGTCTCTCTGTCATTGAATACTTGTGGAACCTACCCTCGTTCTTCTCCTACCTCCAGCGGTTGAACTCGTTCTTCTTTGTCAAAAAGCTGTTCCCCAACCACTTAAGTCAACTCTCTTCACCATGATGTGGGTGCATGGGCCACTGCAATGGTGTTTCAACCGACAGACGCAACCCTTGCTGAGGTTATTCGAATGCATTTGGAATGTTTTCTTTCACTTATCCCATAAAACTACGGGGGTTGTCACGTATGTTTTTTTCTATTTCCTTCGGAATGTCACAAGCGACGAGGGATCTAAATGGCGGAATAAACAAATTATTTGGCCGAATTTGGCCTCGACCCGAACAGCTTCTCTCAGATGGTCTTCTAATGACTGAAAAATGGGTGAGGGCGGCCACTCGATGTGTGGCCAGATGACACCACGTACGTGAGTTTGACCGCACCTCGACAAGTCCCCTCAACCATTTTCCTATCACCGGAACTTCAACGATCAGATCGCCTGAGAGAAGCTGCTATTTGTATCGAGACCAAGCTCGGCCAAGTATTTTCTCATTCTTATGTTCAGAACTCTCATCGCGTGTCCAAATCCGGGAACAAAACACGCATGAAAATCATTGTATTACGAAAATGGATGATTTAAAAAAAAAAAAAAAGGGATACATACGTTTCCATGCTGCTTAGGTCAGAACCTGGAAGTATTAAAAACTACACAAAAAGTCGAATCACGCGAGAAAGATTGATGCGAGACATCTCATAAATGGCAGAATACATGCGATATCCCTATCACCGCATGGTAGAAGTTGATTTTTCACGAAAATGACAATTGAAATCGGGCTCCATTTGTTTTACAGAAAATAAATGATTTGAAAAATATTTTTTTAAAAATGATTGCTTATATCATTTAGAAAAATTAATTAACAAAAAATATTTTCATCATCAATAACAATCTATGCCTAACTATTTTCGTAGGTGATGAAAAAATTTCATTTATTCATTTTTTAAGTGACATAAGCGATTACTTTTTGAAAATATTTTTCAAATTGCTTATTTTTCATGAAACAAACGGAGGCTAAGACCTACAATTGTCTTAAAACATACAATGAGGCTGGGTAACAAATTCCAGCACTAAACCTTCAAAAAAAAATATTAAACTTGATTTGTGACCTTCAAACATGATCCGAAAACCCTAATGTTTAGGCGAAACACTTCGTATCTTCGTTTTTACCAACAATGAAAAGACAGTCAATTAGAACAAGCAAAGAAAAAGAGATCCAAATATGGGTTAAACCAAAGCAACAGAACGCTAAAGCTGTGCAACCTTCAAAGTTCAAACATGGTCCTAAATCCGAGCAACTTCAAACATCTAAGTAGAAATTTTACCCAAAGCGCACAAGAAACAAACCTCAAAACTAAAGAAGCAATTACCTGCATTTTCAAGCTCATCTTCTCATGTCAGACCTGAAAAGTTAACGAGGAAATTCATTATAGAGGGAAAAATGAAAAAGAGGAATGTAACGCAAAGCAGGGGAAAAAAAAAAGAGCTTACAAATTGGTACGAAATGCTCACTTCTGGGCTGTGGATCCTTAATATTGTCGGATCTGAATATAAGGCTATTTTTTATCTGTTTGCCGTCTCACCAGTTTCTCCAAACATTGGAAATCCGGATTGACTCACAGAAAGAGAGACATCCATGCGTCTAGGCTAGATTGAGGGCCAGCATGGGCTGAAGGGGAGCAGTGGAGGAGAAGGGAAGACATCCGAAAGTTAATTTTGGTTTTACAGCCGTGGCAAGTACAGGGGGTGACTTGAGAGCCAGTCAACAAATTAGAAAAAAATGAAGAGAGACAAGGATAAAGGATGAGCTTGTTGAGAGAGGAAAGGAGTAGGAAGAGATTGCATCGCTCAGGGACACACACCATGTGAAAACCCTCATGATGGTTGCTGCCGCGAAGGGAAGGAAGAGGAGGGTGAGCAACGTTGAGAAGTTGGGGGTGGCTCGATCAATGTGGACGCATGTGGCGATCGTGGCTCTACATGGCATGGAAATGGTCCTACCAATGGTGGAACTGTCTCTTTTGTGCGCAATGTGAGGAAGAAGCAATCGTGGCTCTACAAGGCATGGAAATGATCCAACGAATGGCAGAACTGTCTCTTTCGTGCACAATCTGAGGAATAATATGGATTTTGGTACAGGTTCTTGCTTGTCACCATAGCCAGGTTCCAGGTGTAAATCTCCGGTGAAATAGGATGGAGTTTTACAGGGTTAGTGAATTAGGTCAGATGTTAGTAATTGATGCAGCAAACACATTTACCTTTACTTTACTGATGATGATTTCAGTACATCTTTGGCAACTTTATTAGGATATACATGAGTTATATTAGTGCTACTACGGCTATTATGCATGCTGTAAAGAAAGACGACATCGTGAGAAGCAAAATGGTTGTGTATGTTATATCCAATGGAACTTTCTTGTTTCTTCCCTATTCTTTCCATGGATTGGTAAATTGAGAGAATCTGGACATTGGCTCTGTTAGAAATTAATTACCAAGACTGTCACTAGTAAACTATTCAATGTGATAGTTGATTTGGGTTCATTTGTAGTTGCTATTATTACGTATTTATGGGTAATACTCAACAAATAACTGTTCTAAGCATTGCCGGAAAACTTTAGCAATTTTCTATGTACAAACTACATATGTCATCTTGCTTTCAGAATGATAAGATCTCCCTAGTTATCTAGATTTATTTTAGCCTATAATAGTTACAATTTCTAGCATATGTCGCCTTTTTCAGGTGATGGGAGAACCCCATTGAAGGAAGCTAAGCCAATTAATATTGATGATGACAAAGTTGGTTCAGGAAATTTGAGCGAAAATTATTTGTCATATCATAAACCTACAGTTGTCAAAGATCTCGGCGGAAGTAATCAAGAGAGGGAGAAAAAAAAAACCTCAGAAAGGAAAAGAGATTTGCGTCTCAATCTAAATGAGGATGAGAATAATTACATCCATGGCAATGGTGTCGGTATAAACTAGACTCAAGCTGATGGAAGGAAAATAGATCGCAATGTTTCCATTAAGATTTGCTCATCAACTCCTGTTTCTTATGGACTTAAAATATCTTTTACCAAATATGTCTAGGACATGACTTTTGTCAAACAGCATGAACAAAAAAACATCAAAGTAAAAATATCCAATAATAGCTTGATTAAGTAAATGTGATTAACTATAGCGCATGAAAATAAGGTAGGCTCAAGTACTGCTAAGCTAGACGATGGTGGTTATTTACATGGTAGATGATGGAAGAATGTGGAAGAGTTGCTTTCAGATTTAAAAAGAGATGACGAGCTATGTATGAAGGCTATCTGTGCTCTTTATAGACAACAAAATTTAGCTCGAAAGGCAATGGAGAATAGAATTCGTTAGGGCTTTAGTGGGCTTCGCATACTAAGATATTTAAGCAGCTTGAATTAGGGATGAGCATGATTTCACGCTCTAAATTGGAACCCGAGAATCCAACCGGTGGAAATAGGGTAGGTTCCAAGTTCCAAGAGGTGGAAGCTAGAACAAGTTTGCGTTTTTCTTGTATTATGTCTTCACGTGATTCTGTGGCATTCTATGGTGTCCAATGACGAGTCATTATAGGTGATAATTTACTACAATTATTCAATCAAGAATACACGTGGAACCTAGATAGACCTTGGAATCGATCTTAGAACTTGTAATAGGGTAGATTTTGGGATATGCTAGGTTTTAAGGAACTTGCAACTGCTCACACCTAGCTTAAATCTTGACAAATGCTACTCTCTAATGCCTTTTAGGCTAAAGTATGCCGTCTGTAAACAGCATAGACAACCTTCATACATAGCCCACCATCTTTGTCCAAATATGAAAGCAACTCTTCCACATTCTGTCATTCTCTACCATGTAAATAACTACCATAGTTTGCTTAGCAGTACCTGAGCCTGCCTTATTTTCATTCACAATATAGTTGAACATATTTAACTTCCTTGAGCTAAATTTTGGAGACTCTTACTTTGATATGTTTCTATTCATGTTGTTTGACAATGTTGAGTTTATTACTAGTATTAGCAAGTTGGGGCAAATATGTAATTGTGTTAGGCTTAACCCTAAGCCTATAAGTACTTTCTTTGATATCAGAAATAAAAAATCGCTCTTTTATCTCTAACATGGTATCACAGCCAGGTTCTTTAAAACCCTAACCCTTAGTCATCAACCCACTGTCAGCCGCCGGCCGCGACCCTTGTGGTCGGCCAACTCGCTCGGCCACGGCCCGTGCGCCCGGCCAAGTCCGTCGGCCACGGCCCGTGCGCTCGGCCACTTAGCTCGGCCACGGCCCGTACTCTCGGCCACCTTCCGGCGACCAGACCAGAACAGCCTAAATACGAGGGCGAATAGACCACAAAAGACGATCAGGATGAAGAACAGTATAAGGAATAGCTCCTTTCAACACGGAGGATGGAAGGCGATTAATAAGATGACATGCTGTAAGAAGAGCATAGCTCCAGTAGGACTTAGGCATATGAGTATGAAGAAGTAGACAACGGGCAACATCCAACAAATGACAGTTCTTACGTTCAGCAACTCCATTCTGCTACGGAGTATGAGCACAGGAACTTTGATGTAAGATACCATGAGATTCAAGAAATGGAATGAAGA
Source organism: Psidium guajava (assembly GCA_016432845.1). Lineage (NCBI taxonomy): Eukaryota > Viridiplantae > Streptophyta > Magnoliopsida > Myrtales > Myrtaceae > Psidium > Psidium guajava. The sequence continues at coordinate 34,291,744 of CM028225.1, read as the reverse complement.
CGGAAGAAGAAAAGTATTCACGAGCATTATCTGTACGCAAACACTTAATAGAAAAACCATACTGAGTACGAACTTCATGATAGAACTGTTGAAAAGAATGAAAGACTTCAGTACGATCTTTTATTAAATATAACCAAGTGGTTCGAGTACAATCATCAATAAATGTGACAAAATAACGAAGATCAAAGGAAGACTCTCTACTAGAACCCCAAACATCAGAGTGAACTAACTCAAATGGTTGGGAAGCACGACTCGAAACACGAAGGGGAAAAGACACACGATGGTGTTTACCTAACTCACATGTTTCACAATGAAACTGAAGACCTGAACTAGACACAAAAGGAAAACGTCGGAGTACGTCTGCTGATGGGTGACCAAGGCGACAATGTAAGCGATAAAGATCATCCACAAATTTATTTTGGATTCTTGTGGTAGCGGCAATAATCTCAGGATCCAGGATGTACAATCCACCAGCCTCACGCCCACCACCTATTCGGCGTCCAGTCTTCCGATCCTAAAGAACACAAGAAGATGAAGAAAAGATGATATCACAGTCAAGATCACGAGTAATTGAAAAATGTGTATTCGTGGGTTACTCTCGTACCCAAAAAGGGTATGTCTGTTATAGTCCTTCTCGTCGTCGAGAGTATATTTCTGTTGATGTGACTTTTTTTGAGCATCAAGCATTTTTTCGTGATGTTAGCCCTCAGGAATCATTCACTATGGATCTTCTACCACCCTCCGCACCTATGTTTCAGTCAAAGCCACAACCAGCTATTTCTGATGATACCTTACTGGGTCCAGGATCACCAGCTCCGACTCTTCAGGTTTATACACGCGGTCCTCGACCTGTTTGGGGCCATTCTTCTCCACCAGCAAGCGCTCCACCACCACCATCTCCGGTCCAAGCTTCCGATCCTCTTCTACCATCTCCTGTTAGCTCTCCTATTGCTCATCGTACTCGGTCACGGTATCCTCTTTCTCATTTTGTTTCTTATCATAACTTAAATCCTCAGATGTCTGTCTTTGTGTCATCCCTTGCATCTGTGTCTGTGCCAAATAGTGTGCAGGAGGCTTTGGCTCATCCAGGTTGGACTTGTGCTATGAAGGAAGAGATAACTACATTACATCAAAATAAAACTTGGGAGCTAGTTCCGTTGCCAGTTAATAAACAATTGGTGGGTTGTCGTTGGGTCTTTACTGTTAAACACCATCCGGATGGTTCAGTTGAGCGCTTAAAAGCGCATCTTGTGGCAAAGGGCTATACTCAAACTTATGGTATTGATTATGATGAGACTTTCTCTCCAGTGGCCAAAATTCCTTTCATTCGCATCATTATTTCCTTGGCTGCACGATCTCAGTGGACTCTTCATCAGCTTGATGTTAAGAATGCATTCCTTCATGGAGATCTTCACGAGGAAGTATATATGGAGCAGTCACCTGGGTTTGTTGCTCAGGGGGAGAAGGTATGTCGATTGCGAAAAGCTCTTTATGGACTTAAACAATCTCCCGTACTTGGTTTGGCCGCTTTAGTGATGCGATTATCACTTTTGGCATGCATCGGTGTAGTGTGGATCACTCAGTATTTAGTATGTCATCTTCTAAAGGGTGTGTTATTCTTGTTGTCTATGTTGATGATATTATTATCACGGGAAGTGATGTTGAAGGTATACAACGACTCAAGCAATTTCTACAGAAAGAGTTTAACACTAAAGACTTAGGCCGTCTTCGATATTTTCTTGGTATCGAAGTTGCCTATGCTAATGGTTGTATTGCTCTCTCCCAATGAAAGTATACTCTTGACATTCTTAAGGAGGTTGGCTTACATGATGCTAAGTCTGGTGAAGTACCTATGGATTCTGGAGTGAGACTTGATAATGAAAATGGAGAACTTCTTCATAATCCAGAAAAGTACCGCCGATTAGTAGGCAAGTTGAATTATCTTACTATTACTCGTCCAGATATTTCATTTGCTGTTAGCGTGGTAAGTCAATTTATGAGCTCTCCTCGTACTATTCATTGGCAAGCTACTTTACAAATTGTTCAATATTTGAAGGGAGCTCCGGGTCAAGGACTTATGTTCCATAATCAGGGTCATCTTCGTACAACTGGTTATTCTAACCCTAAGTCATTGGAGGTGACGGGATATTCTGATGCAGATTGGGCTGGTTGTCCTATGGATCGTCGGTCTACTTCGGGATACTGTGTTTTCCTTGGCGGTAATCTTGTGTCATGGAAAAGCAAGAAGCAGACTATTATTTCTCGATCTAGTGCAGAGGCCGAGTATCGTGCTATGGCTAATGTCGCGGGTGAACTTCAATGGATTCGTATGTTGTTAGCTGAAATTGGATTACCTATGACCGGATCATCTACTCTTTGTTGTGACAACCAATCTGCTATTCATATTGCTAGCAATCCAGTGTTTCGTGAGCGAACGAAGCATATAGAGGTGGATTGTCATTTTGTTCGGGAAAAGGTGAACTGTGGGGACATACAGCTGGCGCACACACGTTCTGAAGAGCAACTAGCGGATATTTTCACAAAGCCTCTTCGAAGTGGACGAATTTCATATATTTGTCATAAGTTAGGTCTGTTTGATATGTATGCTCCAACTTGAGGGGGAGTGTTGAGTTTATTACTAGTATTAGCAAGTTGGGGCAAATATGTAATGTGTTAGGCTTAACCCTAAGCCTATAAGTACTTTCTTTGATATCAGAAATAAAAAATCGCTCTTTTATCTCTAACAGACAATAGTCACGTCCCTAATAGATTTGGTAAAAGATATGTTGAGTCCATCAGAAATAGGAGTTGATGAGCAAATCTCAATGGAAATATTGTGATTTATTTTCCTTTCATCATCTTGAGTCAACTTATACCAACAACATTATCATGGATGTAATTGTACTCCACTCAATTAGATTGAGACAGAAACTTCTTTTCCTTTTGAGTTCTCTTTTCCCCTCTTTTGATTACTCCCGCCAAGATCTTTGTCAGACTTTAGATTTATGATGTGACAAAAAATTTCCATTCAAATTTCCTATACCAGCTATGTCATCATCAATATTAATTACCTCAACTTTCTAAATGGTGTTCTCCCCTCACTTAAAAAAGACAACATATGCTAGAGATCGTAACTGTTATGGGATAAAATCAATCTAGATAATTAGGAATATCTTATCATTTTGAAAGCAAGATAGCATGTAGTCTATACATAATGCTAAAGTTTCACGGTGATACTCAGAGAAATTGCTTGTTGATTATTAACCATACATGCATAATAATAAAAACTATATATGAACTTAGATCAACTATTGCATTGAGTAGTTTACTAATGACGGTCTTGGTAGTTAACTTCAATGCCTATATTCTCCCAATTCATCAATCCATCCAAAGAACAATGAAGAAACAAGAAAGTTTCATTGGATACATGAGCAACCCTTTTGCTTCTTTCTATACCAACTCTCTTGCGAACATGCATATCAAACCATAGCAATAGCAATATAACTCCCCTTTATCCTCATTAAGTTGCCTAAAAAAAAAATACTCAAATCATTACCAATAAAAATAATATGTTTGTTTCATCATATCTAAGCTGATTCACTTACCTCATAAAACTACATCCTCTTTCACCGAAGATTTACGCCTTGACCCGCTAATGGCCACGAGCAAGCACCTCTACCAAAATCTAGCTTCTTCCTTACATTGCGCAAGAAGACGACAATTCCGCCAAATGTAAAATCACTTCCATGCCATGTAGAGTCACAATTGCCATACGCATCCACATTGATCAAGCTTCTCACAAAACCACTCGTTCCCCTTCTCTATTACCCAAAACACATTGCTACTCATTTTTCAGTATTGAAGTGTCTCTTTCCAGCTGCAAGACCCTCTCTCTGGTCCAAATCCTTAAATTTTGTTACCCCAAATCCGAAGCCGTGTCTCTAATTCCCTCTTATCACCCTCTAATTCATCGTTCCTCCTCTTTAGCTCATCCAATATCTCCTTCAAACTTGTTTCTCCTCCCCCTATCCCCACTTTCTCCATAACAACATCATATACATCCTCAGCTATTCCCTGTCTCTTAGTCACCACATATATTTTTTTTTTATAACCGAGGTGTCCGTGCGGCCAGCAAGCTTATGCTCAAACCAGCGGTGAAGCACGACTAATCCTCGGGAGGACCCGCAGACCCCATAACCACGAGCCCCCGGTTAAGTCACCTAGCGCCGAGAAGTTTTGAACGCAAGACCTTTTCTCTCGTGAAAGGAACTGAGCGCAAATAAACTCGACCACCAGATGGTGGGTTCTTAGTCACCACATATTCACCTCTATTGATCCTACATTTCCATAGGTTGTCCTCGAGGCGTATTTTCTTCGAATAGAAACTTAAACTCATTCTTAAACGACTCATTCCAGCTACTCAGTTCCTTGACCTCGTGGTTCAACCTCCTTTGCATTGGTACCACAACCTTCTGGACTTCCTCAAAGGATACATACTTGAAGGCTGATTGCAAGGAAGCAGTGAGCTCCGACACAGACTGATTTTGGACATCCTCGGAGTTGCCAATGGAGGAAGTGAAACCCTGTTCTGAGCCACAGCTCATGGTGACTCAATACAAAAAGCATCAGAAACTTAACACGTACGAACCATTTGGTTCACAAACGAGGCAACATGTTTCCTGGTGAGTACTGTGACCCTCCCGTTCTAGTAGATAGGGTTTAGAGGTAATGTCAAGTTAGGGACCATTGGTCCTCAATAGGCACGGGTTCTCCCGAACCCTTACCTTGTGCGGCGTTGGAAGATTCATTTTAATTTGATTTTAACCAAATTAAAAAGAGCATTCTATGTGAGGATTCGCCACGAGCCTATTGGAGTCAACTAGAAACCAAGTGAGGTATGGGAAAATAACTAACTTCCTATGCACCTAGATCTAGCATCGGGGACTTGATTACATTAGTTATCTAACTAGTGCTCTTTCGGTACCTAAACTTGATAATTTGTTAACTGAGCATCACATGCAGTCTTCTTATCCAATTATGAGTCCTAAAGTTCTTGTCCGCTAAGCATCTATACAATGTTTTTTGTGTTAACAATTCAACTAAAACAAGCAAATCACAACACAAAAGAAATACAAAAGCATTATAGCCAGTTCATCAAATATAGTAATTAAAGAACGAGTAAAAGATCAAGTGCAGTAAAATAACCCAATACAAGTCAGGCAAAGAAAATAACATGACCTTATTATCAAGCCTCAGGACAACAACCTTGTGAGCGAAGCACAGATTGAATCCAAAATTCCTTGTCTGAAAGATCAGTCTATTAAAACTATATTAAAGGCATTCACTAAAAATCTCTAAACTATATATATGCTAGCCAAATAAAACTAAATCTAGCGGGAAAATTAACAATCTAATCACAGTCACTGGTTTAATCCATTTTCACATTTTTCAATAATTTTCAAACTTCTGGATTTCTACATCTTTCATCTTTAGAAGAAACATGCGTTACCTAAACATTTATGAGATGAAATGCAATAAAAGTGCTCCTGTGCTAAGTTTTCCTACTCACATTAAAATGTCGAATCTTGTAGTGGAAAGGACAAATGTTACAAAAACGTGACCATAAACTTTAAATGAAAAGTGATGCATAATCACAATAGTTACTACAATGAGCACTGGCGACCAATTGAGAAACGTTGGACAACATGAATGCCAACCAAAAATCCTATCACACCACTTTTTGCATATGGGAAGCATCCTCTCAGAAAGTTTGACCAATACTCACAAGAGACCCAACAAAAATGCCACTAGCTACAAACACAATTTGGGTTGGACAATAGAATGAAGACCCCACCAACTACAAACACAATGTTATCATCAGCAAAAATAATCATTAATAAGCAAGAAAGAAGACCCCCAAGTCCAATAAGAACTTGCTCAAGCTTCACAGTCCCGGGAATACTAATGTCATGAAAGATTTCGGAGGAGCTTACAACAGGGGTAGAGAGACGGAGAGACATGAGGACAATGCTTGAATTACTCTATATATGTCCTTGAAGAACAGAAAGAAGACCCCCCAAGCCACAAATACAAGTTTATCATCCAAATGAGATCGGAAATCATCAATCACTGCACAAGTACACATGGTCTGCAAGTTCCTAGGACATCCTAAACATGTTTCGAGTCATAAGAACATGATGATCGAAATTTAAATCAATATGAATCCAAAGCATCACTTGGTTACATGGATATACAAGCTGAGGAGGTCCAAAGTGACCCTAGGTTCGCAATTGTTTCATGTAATTAGCAGACAGCTAGAATGGGTGTAGGATCAAATATCAACAATTTGACTTTAAGTGAACTCCCGTTGTTTCAATTCTACCAACATGAACAAGTAAGACGAGATCCTTCAAACTTATATGCCAAGTTTGTGACCTTCTCGTCTAACTATTTATTTTTATTGAATTCAACGATCATAATTTGAACGTGTAACCCGTTTCAACCTTACCTGTTCAAGAGAGCACGCAATATAATTTGGATTGGCAATGACTTGTGGGTAATTAGTTTCCAGCAATAACGGCCCTGAAAATCAAAGAAAAAGAGACGACAAAGTTAAAGAGACTAAGGATATAGGCGTACACACAGAGAGCTGTATAAAATCAAAAGGAAAACAAACATTGGACTTAGCTTCAATTAGAACCAGAATCCCTTGACAACGGACGCAGGGAAAAGGGACAGGGAAAAGTAAGCAGCAAATATCCCAATCACAATCATCACCAGACATCCGTGCTTGCATCATCTACCTCCAGTCATTTCTCATCAGTCGACGCCATCGGCATCCCCGGAGCATTTTACGCAATGCAGACGAACACAAACGAAAGAAAGTTTAGAATTTCATGCTCGGCAACAGTAAAATATCCACATTGTCTGGTACAAAAAAAAAATAAAAAATCAACGCATTAGATAAAATTCCATGAACATCGCTAAAAGCGCACGCATCTTGAATGACTTCTGGAACCGATCCTCAGCAAAAATCTCAGAGGCATATCATCAAACACGTCGTGAGCAATTGTTTGTCGAGGTTTCAGGTAGTTGCCTCAAGTGGCGCAATCTCGAGGGTGTGATTCGAATCTCACGATCCCAGATATGATTTCCTAAATGATCGATGAAACTTCCTCAATCGGATCCGAGTTTCCTCAAATTTGTATGCGTGAGTTTTTAAAGTCATAAGTTAAAGTTCACAAGAAAAATTGAGAAATAATTATTTCGAAAAAAAATACGGAATTTTCTTTTTTTGGCTAGGGACAAGTCAAATTTACGAAGTTACTGAAAATTATTTAAAATTTCGAAGCATAGAAAATGCCAAAAAAACTACCAAGAAATTATTTTAAACAATGTAGGAAAAATAGTGTCTATGAGCTTAATCGGGAATTGTATAGAAAGAATTTGCATGTTTTCTGGGCTCCAAGAAAAATAAAAGGCACAATATGAAAAATAAGTGTAACTTAATAAACACGTGACAATTTTGAATGGTGATCTTAATAAGATCGACACTCTCGTCCTATTATGTAGATTCTAATTCTAGTTAAATCTTTTCTTTTTCATGTGACAATCTAAATTAATATTGTGGAATTTTAAAACAACATATAGAATAAAATCTTTGGATGAAAATGGAATCAAAGGTAATTACCAACTTTTTGTGCTCATATAAAACACATCTTAGGTCGGCTTTTGTAACAAGGTATTTTCATGTAGGGGGCTAATCAGTTCCCTGTCAAGTATGGTTTCTCTCAAGAACCAAAAATCGGACCGGTGGTCGTGGTTCCCAACTTTTTGGAACCAAGAATCAGATCGATTGGTTTGTCTCGAGGTGTTCTATTGGACCGAAAATATGCACACAAAAAAATGTTAAGGGCGATCAAATTTCCAAATCAGAGAACATAAAAAAAAAAAAAAAAGACATCCCCAAAATCGGGTCAAATGAGCAAAAATGGGTTGTTCTTGCTTCTTGTCAAACATTTGCCGGGTCTTTGCTAAGTTGGATCGATGATTGATTTGGTATAGCTCAGGGACATCTCGAGGAGAGAGGAAGTTGATACCCACCATTAAAGAGAAGATGAGGTTGGCGATGGGAGGGAGAGTGGAGAGGAAAAAGGAAAGAAAAGGAAAGCATAAAAAGAAAAAAGAAAAAAAAACATGTTGAGGGGAATAGCATTGTGAAAAACAGACAACTCGAAGTGATAAATTAAAGCCACTTTTAAAAAAATAAAAATAAAAATTTCAATCTGTCCAAACGGTTCGGTCCGAGCGATCCAGTTTCAATTTTAAGAACCGTGGACCGGACTGTCACCCTCTAAAACCAGAAACCAAACCACCAATTCTAGTCCAATTTGGGCGGTTCTGGTTCAGTCAGTCTGATTTGCTCACCCCTAATTTCATATGAGGATTACACTACAAGATGATTAGATCACGTGGCAAAGATGCATGGAGTGCATGACAACGCTTCTAGAGTAGAAATCCGTTTGGCAAAGTAACCTTTAGAACAAAATTCTTTTTCGTTACGTAACTTCAATTTTCTACTTCTGGAGCATTTTTTTCCTCTAGAAATAGTTTTGGAGCAATTTTAATAAGGTAAAAAAAAATTACTTCTTTTCATAAGTAGAAAAATCAACCATCAGAAGTAGAAGTTGATTTTTAGAACAAATGTGTTGCCATACGCGATGCCAACACAAAAAAAAAAAAAGATTAGTAATCCACACTCCGTCAGCCATGTGACCGACACATTAAGTACTTTTCTCAGCCTTTACATACTAGTTTATGCCGAGTGAAAGTCATGAACTCGAGGATTCACCAAAAAGCAATTACTTGCTTTTTGGCTTAATTCCAAGAGATTGTGCCAAGTAAAAATCAAATAAGAGATCTCAGACTTCTTGAGGTGCAACACGCAATCTTTTTCCCCACTCCATCAACCTTTTGGGAATGATACGTGGGCAATTTTGACATGACTGAGAAGCTAGCGTCAAAATCTCTAGTTACGAAACCTTCTGCGTGAAATATCTTAATTTCATGAAATTCAGTCATTGAACTCGTATCTTTATTGGATCCCGTCAATTATTGTCCATCATTTACTATTCCTAATTGCACAAAATAGCTAACGTGAAGTTTCTAAGGTGGCTATGTATGCTAGCCAATATCGGTGCGACAATTGTCGTCGCCGCCGCCGATGCTCGAGCCGGATTGTAAGCTAGAAGTGACCGTAAACCGGGCAGCTCCCCAAGATTTTCCAGACCCCAAGAGCAAATGGCCATCTTTGGCAAAAGCTTTACAGTTGAGTTGACCCAACCGTGGTGAGCGGGTTTTTCGGTTGTGGCTCGTCCAGTGATCATATCTATTGCGAGAGCAGTGATCATATCTATTGCGAGCTCTCGCTCGACTCTGAACGAGCACAAAGCATGAGCAAGGTTTGTACCCACAAACTTGTAAGTAAGGTTGAACTGGTCCATAAACATTTGTGTCATCTGAGTAAATACGTATGGAAGTTTAACCTCGACGACCAATGCAAATGTACATCCCCTCCAACAAATCACTAGGCAATGTCTGGAGTACCCATTTCGGCTGCCACAACCCGGCACCACCTTTCGGTTTTAATTTCAATTTCGGCCGATGCTTTCGGGATCATTCGCTCACCTGTAGTATCCGTCACATGCTTTGAATGAGTTTGAGCGATCTCATCTCTTAATAAGTCCATACCAACGTGGACTGGTATCAAATAAACAAGTAACTCTGATGAATTAGCCTAGAGAGTCGTCCTTCACACCATTTAATCGCGGCCAAGCGAGATTTATACTGCAAAACATCGCTTAAGAACACCATTATAACCTCTATAATCGCAGTCTCTTTGCTATTGCTTCTGCACTTCAAAAAATTTTGCAAGTTCTTAACCAAATAATGCAGCTCTAAGCCAACCGGTAACGGGGGAAACAATTGAACTAGTGAGAATAGAACTCATGAAGAAGATGCTTCAGAGCAAAATTTGAAAGCCGAAGTCCAGCGTTCACGCGAGTTTGTTTGACTGTGTGCAGTCATACAATGCATCTCTTGAACAATATCATCTCACCAATTGCCAATCGAAAATGCATTTGAAGTGGATCGATCACATCTTCATCGGGCAAACCTGCACAATAGCCCCGACCATATTTACACTTCCTTCCCTCCTTCACAAATGAGTAGGACAAAGTTGGTACATCTTGACTCAGACAAATAGAGAAGCTGATGGTTACATGCCACCAATATGTAATTTGCTCACAAATCGACAAAAACATGTCCAAAAAATGTCATGAACACCTGGTTATCTTATAGACATAAAAGAGAGCTGCCAAGAATCATCGTAGAAGATGTGTAGCTATCTGTTTGCGCACAACCAACAATATTGAGAACTGACATTCGACCGAACCATTATTTCTCAGTGACGAGGCATATATAACATGATTTACATTTGGAGGATTTCTTTTTCAAACTGAACCAAAAAAAAAAAAAAGGCTTAGGGTCTCCACACAACTAGCATGGGAAACATTAGGCAGTAAGCTGCTTAACAGTGGCTCAGAGGAAAAAAAAAATGTCACTTTGTGAAACAACAGACAATTTTACACTTCCTCAATTTACTCACGACCACATTTTAGAAAACCAGCTGCCTCTTCTTGGCAAGTATGCATACAAAACCACCAGCTCATCTCTCTCCAGTAAATCAAAGGTATCATCACTCGAAATGATCTATACATAGGTACATAGAGATGATATAACCAAATTACCTCAGGAGCCTGATTTCTTCCCAAGTGGACGTTGCTTAGCAAGATAAGGAAGATTCACTACTCTCCCAACAATGTCATCTCCAACAAGAACAGTGCTTCCTTCTGAGGCAGCTTGTCTTTTAATGTATCCCAAGCCAAAATACCCAGGTTCCCTTGTTGACGTGCAACTTGTCAGCTTTCCAACCTACAGGGTCCATCCAGTACCAAAATTTTCTGATTCTCAAACTTGTATAGACTATAAAAGTTGACTGTGTCAAATATGACACAAAAGGGAAATCATTCCAGATGACAATAAAAACAAAATTTACAATTTATGCCAGGCCACAGTCCAAGCGTGTCAGCGGAAAATTCAGAGGCAAGACATTCCAAATGATTCATTAAGCTCAAAAATACATAAGAGACGAATTTATTTCACTCCAAAGGTAAATTTCTGATCAATTAGAAAGATAGGAGATAATTAGCCTTGGCCTAATTTTCAGGAATTTTTCTGTCTTTTTCAGACACTTGGGTATATCTTTGGTTATAAATGTCGCTTCTTTGTTAATATTTTTTAAGTATTACATCACTATATGCCAAACACAGACTGCACCTTTTTCCCATCAATAAGGATGGGGCTTCCAGGTCTTGCTGGTGCAGATAGCTGAACCCCCCATAGGCTCTGTTTGACTCCATCATAAGTTATCAGTCTAGATATCGTCTCTTGCCCCTTATAACAGCCTGAAAAGTCAAGATAGTGTAAATCATCTAGATTTCTTTAAAAACAGATGCTTTATTTGTAAGGAGATACCCTTTTCTAGTGATATTGAGTTCCAGAGACCAGCTTCTAAAACGTTGTACTCTTTGGTAAGCTCCTTCCCAGGTGCCGGTCTTCCTGCAAACAACCATATTTGACTAATGGGATAAAAATCTGAAGAATGTGATTAGAAGCGACTGATTGACAGCTTCCTCCTCGACAGTGATTTCTCATAAATGTCATTAGTGACAACCACACCGTGCACATTTGGAGCATGCATAAATATGGTAAACATGACAGATTAATGCAACAACCAAAATACTCTCAACAAGATGAACTTTCCCTTTTATAAGACAGACCTGGTTATGTCATCACATCACAAACGCCATTACACTTAATGAGCAATGACCTTAATGAAAAGTGAAATTATAAATCACTTGTTAATAAAGTTCCCACCATTGAACAACAGAAAAGATCCTGCCAAAACATGTAGCACCAAGTTGATTTCATGATATTAAAAGTTAAGCATGAATCAGCTCATGATCAGCAATACTGAAAAGAAGCTCTAGTGACCAAAATTACCACAAGTAGGTTATGGAAGCTTATAAGTAACACCTCAAAGCAAACTCCACAGTTAGAAAGGTGCACCAACAATGCATTCCCTCATCAGGATCCTGATCCCCACGTATATAACCATAGCAGAGGGCCAATGTAGTCTGCTTAGTGCATACCATTCTAGAAAATGTCCCAACAAAAACCAAAACATACATGTCAACTACCAGAAATAATGCCTTGAAACCATAGTTCCCATTCACTCACACTAAATCACTAACTACTGCATAAATTCATCCCCAGTATTATCGAGCGATTAGGGAAAAAATTCCAAACAGACAACAGTATGCTTATGCTAAAGTAATACTTTACATGAAAAGTAAATGCATTTAAGCCAAGATAAATTGACCTTGCAGAGTCCTTAGCCTTTCCCATGCATTAGCTCCCATTGGGATGGCACCATGAGATAAGAGGATATCCCAGACAGTTGTGGCAGCAGCAGGTGACATCAACATAGAATAACCTTCTTCAGAAACAAGATTTCCAACTCCTACTGTTATTGGCATTCCGTTTATCTGCAAGTGTAGGGCAATCTATCAATTGCATGTCCAGGTTATATGAACTTGACTCTACACACTTTTTGAGCATCAGAGACAGAGATCAAGAACTTGCTGGTTATGGCAATGAAAATGTTATGATGCCTAAGCTGTAGATATGACGTCAACAAAATTACATCATATCTCTTTATTGTCAATAACTGCTGGACATGGAACATACGGATACTGTGTTCCAGTTAGCAGCCCTGATAGACGATGTCCTAAAGAGCACATTGCGTAACATACTTAGCAAAAAGACGATAGGTTGCAATGCTTGGGCACTTCTTTGCTGCATCACTACATTCCTTTTCACATAACAGCTAAGGGAAGGAAGATGATACAAATTGAATATGCTCAAATTCACAGGAATGTCAATGGGATTATATGCAATCATATGCTATGCCCTCCAAATCAGCAACCAGAAGGATTTGGTATGAAGATCCAACAAACATTACACTGTAATGTCTATGTGAGCCATATGGTTGTCCATCCAGATCCTTCAAATTCAGATGCTCCATAACCTGTTAAAATGTCAAAACATAGCCAACAGAATCATAAATATGAGCCTGCTGAAAGTTTGAACATCATGTCTAAGTTCATGGGATAGCACAGATACTTGACTGCTCTTTGGTCCCAGGAGGACGAAGAAGCTTGTCTGCTTGGTGATATCTGTGATCTCTACCTTATCAGCAAAAAATATGTACCTAAACAAAATTCCAATGGTTAGATAATACTCACTTACTGAAAAATCCAAAGAAATGCCTTAAACTACTTAGTTTAAAACAAATGTCATCTATCGACTCCATGATCGTACTAGAGACTCGAGTTTGAATGGAAACAAAAAAAAAAGCAGTATGTGAATGTATGAACCATTATACCAGTCCAGTTTTTGAGAAGAGTCCATGACAAAAGGACATACTTTGTGAGCGTTTCTGTTATGCTTTGACAGGTGACTGGAGAGACCACCAAAGTGATAGCATTTTTCTGTTACATAATGCAGTCATGACTACCGAAAAAGAATTATCTTAACTGCAGCAGGAGGATAAAGATATCAAGAAACAAGAATCAAGCAAAGCACTGAGTTTTACCATGATCCATGCATAGCCAATATCGATTGTCCGCGCTGTTGGTGTCACAAAAACTGTGTCACATCCCTAATGATTTGCCGTAGACATTCCTTTAGCAACACGAATATGAGACCAGGAAACAGAGCTTGGTGGAAAAGAAGAGCATATTGTGTGTGAAGGTCCTCACCTCTCCTTCATGAAGGCATTCAAAATTTGCGGTGGTCTGATTATGAAGAAATGAGACACGGTCTTCTCCACTGACTTCGTATGAAATGCATTGATAGAAACAATGATGAAAGCAAAGAATATTCAAATTTGGCGAAAGTTCAACAAGAACAAGATCTAATGTATTCGACAACTTAAATGCCCACGAAGATTGGGCAACAGCCCAGGACCACATCCTTATTGAAGTGCACCACAATTGAAGGGAGCATGAAGGAGCCTAATAGAGTGATAATTATTTAAAACAACAAATGCAGTGGCATCTCAACTTAACTCTCAACAGGCGCATCATTTTTGAGGAAACTATTTCTATTAAAAGAACGATACAACTCATTTGCTTGGTCAGAATATACCTATCAATTATCATTAATAGGAGTTTACAAATATAATTTCAACAAGACATGTACGTTGTTTGAAAGAAATTATGGGAGCCGTTGTTACTAAAATTCCCGTTGGAACATACATATCATGCAAACTGTGAAAATAACCTGCCATAAGAAGAGATTCCTACCTCTTATTCGTCCGAAGTGCGACAAATCCACAACCTAGACCATCATGAGTATGAATCAAATGAATCAAATCTGATAAAATAAAAATGGCAACTAAACAAAATTAAGAGGAAACAAGTGCCTGTTCATACGTTCAGCTTAAGAATAAATTGAAGACCCAATTAAGCAAAATCTCAAGCTTATAGTGTAGAAATTGGTCTTGTGTCATGCCAGCATAAACCAAACCAAATGACTAAGGAGTCACTGCAGAAGTAAAGTCCTGCTTGATGGTTATGAAATGTGAAACAGTCAATGTCTAAGTATAACATGTTCAACCAATGTTAAATAGAATATTCTTCTTCTTAATCTCATCCAGGAGACTCCGCCTCCAAGTTTCTAATGCATCCCATCCCCTTCCACACACACCCCGCGAACACCTCTACATCCACGTGTGTATCCTCACCTCAGCTTCTTAGCTTGATAAAATGCTAATGAAAACCAGAAACAAGGACCAAGTACAAGTCGGAGGTTGAGATAATCACATTTTCTGGACACGAGCTTGACTTTGTCGGCATTAATACAGTAGCTTAGCTGGAAGTAACATTTCTTTCATCCCACCACAGTTATTATAGCCTTAGGAAAGTCTGGCCAACTAGAAGGTCAATCAAAGGGTCCAACATATAGGCATGGGTGAACAAAATGAGCGGCACCATCATGGAGTCCTACTTGTGTGGCCCTTGTTAGCAAGCACAACAAAAAGGAGAGGACACGAACGAGAAGCATGGGGACAAGAGAAAGTAGAAGATTAGCCACATACCGCAAGGCCGTTATCAGCTGCATCCAACGCTTCATCATCGTTGTCATAAGTCTCCACAACCCCATCGACCGAGACCTTCGCTCCTGCCACCATCATGGAGTCCTGCAAAGCGTCCCAACGCAGCAACTCACATACCCAGAAGACGCCCAGCACAGAACAGATAAATAAAAACGTCAACAGCGAAGACCCAACAACGACCAAGCGGAATTCAACTCCTCCACTATACAATGAGCGGGCCTTACCGCGAGGTCGTGATCGATGGGCGGAGGAGACAGGTCGAAAGGCGTCGCTGCAATCGGAGACAGACGCCTTCCCCTCTGCGTCCCGTTCCGACGCCATGGACAGAGGGTAGGAGCGAGAGTCGTCGTGCTCCTGATGGAGGAAGGACGCGGAATCGCGCATGGAGGAAAATGAAACGCAATCGACGAGGACGACATCGTTTGGGTTCAAGCGAAGTGAACTCGCTCAGAGTATCCTGAACTCAACTCAATTAGGAGAAGAAGAAGAAGATTATTTCCAAGAAAAAATGTAGGTGAAGGTTGTACTTTATTTGTGTGACGTGGCAGAACCAATCAATTCAATTAACAAATTAATTATGCCCGAATAAAATAAATTAAAAGCAACCGATTTTATTATATTTGAGTTTTGCAATCAAATGCGTTGATTTTTTATTTCACGGAAGATAGCTAGTATGTAAGTAACATGGCTACTTTTCTTCTCCCAGACACAACGGATTCTCGAGTTTGTATCGTAAATAATTGAGTCTTGAAACTTGTCAAAAAAAAATTACAAAATTAGTCACTAAATTTTAATTGTACGTGCGAGATTCGAATTTCTTCAAAGTTCAATTATTTATAGGTGAATTTAGCCGTTTTCAACGTAATTTTGTCTTTAGAATTTGAAAGGGAAAATGAATTATAATTGTAAGAAAGCACGGTCACCCCACATGCAGATAGAACTCGCGTCTGGTCCACAGGAAGTGAGACTGATGAGCCTCTGCTGAACCTGCTCTTGCTCTCGCCTCTCCTCCTCTCTTCGTCTTCCTTCGCGTTTCCCGGATCACACCAGCATGATCTCCATACCCGCTGGACCATCCTGCAGGACCCATTGTCATCGCTCGCCGTTCCTATCCAGCTCCACCGCGGTTCGCCGACGACCATCCAGGACGACGACCCGTGTCTGTCCATGCCGGTCAGTCGACGGAACGAGGAGGCTCGTGGTGAGATGTTGCAGCGGCGGCAATGACCCAGGAGAGAGCGAGGCCGAGAGGACGACGAAGACGGCGGCCGAGAGGCGGAGCTTCTTGACGCTCGAGGAGGCCGGCCTCGTGGAGATCTCTGGTTTGAGCACTCACGAGCGCTTCCTCTGTCGCTTGACGGTGCGTAACGCTTCGCAAAAATTTTCTCCCTTTCATCACCATATTGGAGAAAGCTTGGTTTTTTATCCGATGGTTGAGAAATTTCCTTCATGGGAAGTTCGAGAAATCGATGTGTGAGCGTCGCTTTTTGAAACGCAGATATCGTCGTTGAATCTGCTCAGAGTGGTGGCAGAGCAAGAAGGGTGCTCGATCGAGGAGCTCAACGCGGGGAGGGTATGCGACTGGTTCTTGAAGGACAAGCTTAAGCGAGAGCAGAATCCCGAGTCCGCCGTCCTCCAGTGGGATGATTCCGAGTTCCAACTTTGACTTTGCTATTTCTTTCATTTTGATAGGTCTGTCATTCAGATGTGTACATAACAAGGGCTTAACCATTAGGAAATCTCCAGAGTTCTCCTAGATTAGCAGCATGGGTCGAGTGTTGGGCGCTGGATTTGTATTGCATGGAATTGGGTCAAAACATATTAAGTGGGTCAATATTTGACCCAACCTATCCATTTGATGGGTGTTGGCAACTCGTATCTTTTTTTGCTGTGGGCAGTGTACCAAATGAAGGTCCTATAAAAGTTCATGCGAAATCTTATCAATTTGTTCTGCATTTTCATCCCAAATGAAGTTTTGATATGGTTAAAACAGAGTGAGTAGTGTCTATGGTTGTCTCCTGTGTAATGCAGAATCAAATTTCGAAGCATTCAGTAGTTTCAGTTGCAACTGCTGCATAACAGAGGAATGGATATCCAAGTTTTGTAATAGTCTCCAGACGATTGATGGGTCACGATTGATGGGTTGGAATGGAGCTTGAAACCCAATCTTTGATCGTGGAGGTGGTGAGAAAATGTCTATAGGCTTGAATTTTGTACTCTGTTTCGACAACAGTGTAAGCTTTAAAAGTTGGTTATTCACTGTTTTAGCATACATATAAAATGTAACCACAAGACACTGTTTTTACAAACAGAATCACTGTGATCTTAATTGCATTGTGATCCTTCATATTCGTTGTGATGGATTATTACAGTAGGACAAGCAAGAAACAGAAGCAGGGATAGGGATGACAACTGCAATTCTTTAGAGAAGTTCTAGTCATTACAAGCTGATGTCCACAAAAGACATTCCAAGCCGCCAGCTTAGTGCTTCCTGGGACAGAGCATCCGAGCTCAACTGATTAGCCTAGCAGACAGATATTCCTCTGGACAAGCACCATATGAGGGTTCTCATGCATATGACTTCACCATGACTTCATATAATAGCACAAGTTTTTCAAGCGGTCGGTCGTAATACCACAATATTTTTGCCCCGAGATCAAATCTTTTCAGCCTCCCCTCTATATTACATTTCTACTCATTAGCAGTTGGATGTGGTCGTGCATTGTTTTAGCATCTGATAAGGCGAGCTCAACATATGGAGCCCTCTTGTCCCTAACCGCCCTTCCTTTTAGCCATAAAACCTCAAGTCTCGATTATATGTCTTCTTTCCTGGATCGAAGCAACGAGAGCCTTTCTTATGCTTCTTTAAGCAGATTGTCCAGGGAAGCAGTTGGTTCTGCTATATTATTCTCGTACTCCATAACCAGTGAAGGTAACATGTGACAGAGAGCGGCCAAAACAAATATAAAATGAGTGATAAAGCAAGTAAAATATTTTAAATATCTATAGCAAAATTTAAAATACTGTGTTCATTCCCAGTCAATCACATAAAAGGTTTGGCAATCAATTCCTTTCATCTTGAGAGATAAGGAAATGCATTGGGAATGTTATTAGCAGACATAGTTGCACGAAGACTTCCTCAGCAACACCGCAATTCACATGAGCAATATATTCACACTCCTCACAGAAGTAGACGGGATGGTCGGGGTTCCCTCTTCTCTTGCAGGTCTCCCAGTAATACTCACCTGAATCATCCTCCACCACTGACTCTGTCAATTTCTGCTGATGGTAATGCTTCCTGATTTTGACAATTTCTGGAAATCCGAATGGAGCATAGTGAAAGTGAAGTGCATAACCCCATTTCGGAATCACGTAAACAAAAACTGGTGACTTGCTATCTTGTCATGACAAACACTGCACTTGAAGACAGTCTCTAAAGCTCACAGGGTCAAAGAGGAGAAGAAGATGATCATCATGCCGTAGCTCCAGGACAGCAGTCAAGTGTTTGTCATCCTCAACTGTCTCAATATCTAGTCGTGGTGCCTCCAAGTTTGATGGTACTTCTTCTCTCCCACGATGCAAGGAAGCACCTATACCCTTCAGATCAGTCTTACTCTTGTACTCCTCAACTAGTGAAAGTAGTACCTGCCAGCAACCAAAGCAATGGGGGACTGCCTTACATTACCAGTCATAGCCCCCCTATGAAGTAATTCATGGGAAAAATGGAAGCTATTCTCTTTGTCAGAGGTTATATAAGTAGAGTGAAAACTGGAGTTTTGCTTGGTTGGTAACAGTTGATTCAACTCCTTATTTTATACAAGCATACCACTTATTATAAGAAATGGAAACGACTTGACAATATGCCTTGGTATTATCCTTGATGTGTTTTCCAGCCTAGTGGGAAAAAAACTGAGCTATGGCTGTCTTTTGTAGCACAAGTGACCAACCACCATTGAACTCTCAGACTGGCATGTTGGTTTAAGTGAAATGAATAAGGGTTTACATTTACTACATTATCTCAAGGGTCTACCTGGTTAGATAGTCTTAGTTCGTTCTTGTAAACGAGGAATTCAATTGCATCCGACGATGTCGCCAAAGAGATGCATTTAGTGCACAGCTAACTTACAGTAAGCATGGTTATAAGAAATTGGACTTATGCACTGATTCCATGGATTTCTTAAGTCCCTGAATCACATGAATTTGTGGTGTCAGTACAGAAGGAGAGAAGATGCAGTTCCAGGAATGGCTTTTATCGAAGAGAGACGTGTAATTACCTCTGAGATGCTACAACCGACATGAACAGCATAATCACACTCCTTGCAGTAATACACAGGGATCTCTGGGTTTCTCTCCAGCCCACAGAAGCTGCACCACTCCAGGGAACCCCTTTTTTCTCGAGTTTGTTAAGGTCACGTCATGTTGATGATCCCTTTTTTTTTTTTACAGTTTCTGGTATGGGGAACGAGGGAGTGCAGTGAAGATGGATCACATAATCACATCCAGGAGCTATGCAAACGAAAATGGGAACGTTATTATCATAGCTGCGAATGCCACAAGTACTGCATTTACAATCTGAACTTCCCAGGGAGATCAGCTTCTGTAAGAGAAGAAGTTAGTGATCGGGATGCGGGAGCTGCAAAATAGGATGTATGGAAGTGCAGCTTATGTGGAGGACAAAGCTCCACTGTGAACATTCATATGCATAGCTGCCACACTCTTTTTGACAGATGAACAGCATAAGTAGGGGGTAAGTCAGTGCACCCCTTGTGTGCTACAAAACTGAAGTCTGGTTCGGTGCACCTGTTGGTGGGCTCTGAAAAGAAATCATCACATAAATGACACTGAACATTAGTCATAGCCAAGTCCTGTCAACGTTAAAGGATGCAGGTGAGAGAAAGGCTCGATCTGCTTCTTTAGCTTGAAGATCTGCACTCCCTTCTGAGCAAGGAAACAAAAAGAAAGGTTAGAAATCCACTGCTTTCTTTGCCTCTGCCCCTGTAGAACTTATTAGTCAACGGTGACAAGAACATGCATCTCCAACTTTTTGAGCTTATTGTAAAAAGAGATGAAGCATTTGCACAAAAAATTCTAGTTAGAAATAGTCTGATCTCATTCAGATCTTTACAAGTACCCTCAACTTTCCAAATAAATCCCAAGAAACGAGTGTTTGTTCAGAATTAATTATCCCAAGAAACGCCGAATGGTGCATGCTCTTCACCTTCCAATGAAGTCAAATGGATATTTAATAGCCTCATCTTCATCCTGCAATTAGTGGGTCAACGGCACTGGAGAAGAATCTCTATAATATTGAATCTACCTTCACCAGTTGTATCACCTGACTTTTCCAGTCAATCTTCTTCGAATTTTTTTAATTAGAAATCCTGCTGATCTGATCTTTCTTGCTTGCTAACCTCTAGTCTTGAGGGTAAAGAACCGGAGAGAAGGGTTATGGAGGATGAAGACTCAGATCCTTGCTACGACGAGAGTCTAGATTATAGCCACAAACATGCATTGATCGATCGCGATGTTAAGAAAAGAATGCATGCGAGGTTGAAGATTTTTATGTCAAAGAAAGAAGTTTTTGGAATGGATTGATGATCCTTTTTAGAGCATCATCCTATATTTATATTAAAAGAGGAATCAATCACGTACAATAAGATCCTTGACAATATGACAATCAAATCTATCAAAATATGAAATCCCATCAATTAGCCCACTAATTATGGATCTAATTCTAGAACAAATATTACAACAGAGGTGCTACAAGTGGCACGGTCCAGTTGAAGGATTGGTTCTTGGCTGCAAAGAGTGCAATGGCTACTTCTGGCACAAGAAATGCTTGGAGGAATTGCTGAGAGAAATTCAACATCCTTATCATCCAGAACTTGTCCTCCAAGAAACTGATCATGGAGGAAAGGTTTGCACAGTCTGTGGACCATTGATTCGCGTGTCCTACTTTAGCTGCAATGACTCTGAATTCTATCTGGATGCTTACTGTGCTTCCGTCGATTCAGCCCCTGAATACGCCAGGAGGATGTTCCGCAACAGCAGTCATCTTTTTGCCTTGAGAAAGCTTGAGAGAGGATCGCAAACTACTGGTGATTGTTCCGACAGGTTGATGGCTGAGCCCTACATCTTTCAGTGTGTAAAACCCAATTGCACGCTGAGGCTTCATCTCAGCTGCCCTACGTTCTCTTTCCCAGACACAGTCGCGCACCGTCATCACCTTCATCCACTCAACTTGGATACATCTTTAGTCAAGGAGGAAGAAGATCCTACTGAAGATGAGTACTACTGCAATAGCTGTGAGAGTCAAAGAACCTCAAACCGCCCCATGTATCGCTGTCTTGAGTGTACTCCGAATTTTGTTGTTCATGTTTGCTGCGTTGCCTATGAGGTTTGCTCTCTCTTAACTTTTCGATGAAAATTGTTTTCTTGGTGTAGCTTTAACTGTCACATGGAGTCTAATGTGCATTACCAAACCCTTACTTTTTTTCCATGGTTACTGAGTGCTTTATAAGCAGTATCGTTTCCATTCAATGGATAAATATAAGACTCGCCAAATTCTGCAGAATGAAGTGAGTTCAGTAATATTCTGATGAATTAGCATATAAAGAACCTACCTTGCTTTCTGAATAGTACGTCAGCAATATTTCTGGGACATAAATTGAACATTGTTGGTACTTCGCAAGGTACTTGCCTACTTGAAATTTTCTCTAGTAGGACACCGATTCCAAGTCTATTGAGCTCCAAATCTCTCACGGCCACTAATTAACCTAGAATATACAATTCACGGTCCATCGCTCTCATCATTTTTAAGGCATCTATACATTTATTTTTCGGTCTCTTGATCAAGTTTCACATGATGTATAACAAAATATTCTTTCAAACAAATTTGGCGATTACCAAACAGTTGCTGCCTTCTGTGATTAATTCCGAGTCAATTTGGTCATTCTTCGTTCACTTATATGGTACCAGTCCTGCAATTCTATTGATCACTCGATTGTAGTGCACAAGTGCTACCCACTATGGTGACGAGATTTGAAAAGGCAGTGGATCTGGCAGCTGTCTTTGCAAAGAAGGATGACCACAGGAAAATAAACAGAGAGGGCGATGACATTCGAAAGGAAAAACGGTCACTAGAACTGGCGCTAGAGAGACTAGAAATAAGTACAATAGCACTCGAGGCCATACTAGCTCGTTATAAGGACTCTAAGCACAAAGCTGATACCAAAGAAGCACAAATGGGAAGTGCATGCACACCTTCTCTCGAACATTAGGAATGCAAACCTACCTTGTGCCGTTGATTATTCCATGGACAAAGGGTTGATCTCTTTAGTTATGAAGATATGGTTCGTGTTGAGATCCTACCTGCATTCTTTTATGATGCAATAGATTGCCTGTATTGAGTTAGAATTTTACTGAATGCAGGTGTTAGAACATTCACCAGAGTACCATTCATGTTCAGTATCTTCTTCATTATCAATTTTTCAATAATGTGCATGTTGATTAATAGAGTCGAGAAGTACGTAGTTGCGTCTTGCTTAAATAAGGAGTCAAACTTCAAAGCATTTCTGAGTGTAACCTCTCCCAATTGAGGACTATCAACTTCCAAGAATCGAACTCCAATTCAATTGTATGTCAAACAAAAAAGAATGCACAATTGTAGACAAAGCTGAAACTGTAAAACACATCTGATATGAGAACCGATGCTGCAGCAGCCAAAATTCAAAGCCTCACGACCCGTTCATCGGAAGGAAATGCAGACCCTCAGTCACTGAAATCCTAGAAATAGTGAAGGATTTCAGAAGTATCCAGTTTTGTTTTAACAGAATAAGCTGATAATTGCACTAAGTGGCCAGCTAGGCATTTCATAAGGAAATGTGCAATGTTTCTTGGGATGGTTACCCCCCACCTCCTTTGTCTGCACCATTAGCTTCTGTTGTATGGGGGGGGGGGGGGGGGGGGGGGGGGGGGGGGAACCACGTTGATGTGTATACGGTTTCGCTCAATAAAGTGGTTATCTAGATCAAATGGAGAATTTGCAATCTTTCCACAATTATAGTTCCAAAAAACATGATTAGTAGTACATTGTACTTACATCAGAACTCTCGCAAGTTTAAGTTGGAAAAGTAAACTTGTAGATGAAAAAAGTTCAAAGCCAACAAGCTAGTTGTACCAAAGAAATATAGCAACATTTTGGGTGCGTGACCACACGACTTCTCCATTGACCTCCACATCTACTCTTAGGCTATTGGAAGAACGGTTCCAATATATTCCAAGTAACGGTGAAACTGCAAAAAACCATCCAAAGTATTAAGACTTCTTTGGGTAAATAAAAGGGAATGCATCTAGGCTTATCAGATGAGTAGTTGGAAAATTAAAACAGTGACAACATGATTCTATACTAAGAATTGATTAGCACTGCGCGTGCACTCTGAGAGAGAGGTAGAGGGAGAGGGAGAGCGGGTGAAGGGGGGAGGGGGGAGGAGAGAGAGAGAGAGAGAGAGAGAGCCTGCAACAGATTTTGCAAAACAAAGTTAAGACTACATCCGTTTACACTTCACGGTAAGAGGGAAAAATAGGATTGACTTTGAGTGAGAAAAATGGCATTTTAGACCCCAGTGAATTCTCAAGATGCGATAGACTTAAGTAGTGTAGAGTCATAAGGATAATGTGATAATGCACCTCTTTAATAGTATCTTCGCATCTACGTAATAGCTCTTGTTGTTTAGCTCCACAGGATTCTTTTATCGAATTTGTCCTTGAGGTAATAGAATCCACCTAAAAACTCAATGAGAGAAAGACATAATCACCGCTAGGAAATAATTCGAGCCAAAATCAGCTAGAATTATCAATTTCAGATGAGTTGTTTTGCAAAATAACAGAAGAGTTCCGATATCTGTGCTATACCTCTCCGACCACACTTTCAACCTTCCTTTGTCTTTGCTCCAATTCATGTTTCCTATGTTCCACTTCCATTTTCACATTATTGGCTTCTCTAGTCGCTTCCTCACATTTAGTATGACTTTCCTTTTCTGCCTGCTTTCTCAGTTCATCCAATTGTTCCACTGGCAGAACACACAGTTCAGCTCAAGGCGTGTGGTGAAAATTGAGCAATGGGTGAACAAAAAAGAAAGAACAGAAGCACCTCTTCCCTGCAGTTCAACAAGCTTGGCATCAAGTGTTTTATCCAAGACTCCATCATCACTTAGCTTAGACTTCAGTGCCTTGACATCTTTATCAATAGCTTTGGCAGAATTAACCTACCAAAAAGAAAAATATCTGAAAACCCAGTTAAAAAGCCTACAAAAATGGTGACTCTCAAAAGAAAACCAGAAATGATTATCATGTTTCTCATTTTATAACATCACAATCTCCAATGCTGGAAAATATTTTAATCACAAAGCCTGATATCACCTGTTCCTGTATCTTTTGCATCACCGTTAAGTGCTTGGACAATTTTTTGAACACCTGAAAAGAGGAAATAAAAGATAAGCAGAAGTGGAACAACACACCAGTGCTGAATCTTAACTACCATATTTATGAATTCTCTTACTAAAATATACAGTGAAATAGATATAGCCTATAGACATTTCTATGAAGACGACTTGCTAGCATGTAAGAAGTGAAACCAGGTCATGTGAAAAAGCATTGACAACCCTCTGTCCAGGTCAAGGAAGGACTTGAAAGCTGGAGTCTTTAACAATGTCCTAAGCTATGCTCACAAAATTCCTCTCCAACCACTTAGAGGAGCAGCGAACTCAATGAGCATAGGGTGAAAAAAAAATATATTGAGAAGTTGTGGATAGTAATCACTAGCTTTAAAAAAAATGGAAACACGTGGTTCTTCCCTAAGAATGCTAGTGCCTAAGATAACTGAAGGGAAAATATCTAAATAGCCTTTGCAAAACTATCGATCATTCATAACTTGATTCCCTCAGCTTATACCGGAAGGATTGGAGATTTAGAAAGTAATACAAGTGTGAAACAACACCTACGGAATACCCCTCGCGATTCAGGGCATATGATAGGATAAATACTCAACCCTACAAAATCCAACTTAGGATTCAGGTCATGTAACTCATTACCCAACAGAATCCACCAAAGATATACAGAGTTAAAGTGAAACTGTAATTCACGAGTTCTTATATGACTTAGCAATATTCAAACACTATTACACACATGGAAGCCTTAGGGTGGTTTATGCAGACTCAACTTGGAAAGACCTTCCAAGCATAGGCATACCCCAAGAGACTATTTTTCAAGACGAAGCCTAACAGTCTCTAAACAAGACATAAAAACACTAACACAGATTCTTGACATATCTTTAGAAATAAAAAACAATGCACAGGACTCAACAAACAGTAAGTAATACTAAAAGACCCAATCTAGGATTTCCTTGCCACCTTTTAGTATTTTGGGTATAACTTCCTCTAGAGGACTCCAAATTGCATCAAATTTAATTTTTCAAAACAAGACAAAATTGTGCTTTCCAGCATTAGTTATTTGACCACACTAAAGCACGAAAACCCTGTCAAATATCAAAGCAAAGTAACCCCTAAAACTCTGCAGGGGAGATGCACTTAATGTTCAAGCAAGTTGCATTTATTGTTGGACAAGGTTCAATCTTCTTGAGATGATCCTTCATCATACACTCAGTAATAAATGTCCATCTACTTTTTCATACTGTAACCTTGCTAACCATGGTCGCATTTGAAAGAGTGTCTATGTGATCTACGAGTACTTAGAAATTTGAGAAAAGAGAAGCAGAACAAGGAAATATTAAAATTCAAGCTGAAAAAATATGAAAGGAAGAATTGCTGTAGCTCAAGCATGACATGCCCATTTGATATAGTTTTGAGCATCGCTCTCTCTGCCATTAACAAATTGTAGGTATCAAAGAAAGGTTCCTGTAGAGAGGTGGCTACGAGCAATTTTATGTGAACTTGTCAAATACAGTGCAAATGAAACTAGGGAGGAGCATCCAGTTGAATTCAGGAAAGTCCAAGCGGCTGCAGCCGTTGCCAACCATGACAAGCACTGTGGGGGCTACTTAAATATGGGAAAAAAAACCAGTGTCTGTGAGTATAGAGCCTGCCCTGTTTTGCAAATAAATTTTCAAGAGAAAGATTTTATGGCCTCTGTAAGTGGGGAGTGCAATAGAGGGATAGGTTTCTATTCTTTCTCATTGAACCATAAATTGTCATCTACTATCTCTAACGATGAATGCGTCATATAGGAGCCCAAGTCCTTTGCAAATTCTTTGAAACTCAGATGGAAGTTAAGGAAACTGGCAAGAATTGAACCTTTCCAGTAAAATCTTCTGTCTAACTTTGGACACATGAACAAGTGAACGAGAATGGAGTTTTTTGTGCTTAGATGCTCTTTCATTTGGTATTCAGGCCAGCTGTTCATAAACAAACAGGCACACATATGTTAACCCTGTAAAATATCATGATTGTCTATTTGCATTTAACCTATACGATATAGATCAGTGCACCAAGGAACCTTTCCAATAAATCAGATGATTGCATTGAAGCAGACACAGCCGATACATGGCTAGGATCCAATAAGTGTCAGGATGCATAAACAAATCAGAAATACTACTGAAAGGACCAGATGTATTAAATGCCTTTCTTCAGCAGTGACCAGTCATTCAGATTCCAAATAACTAAATGAGCCATAAAGAAAACCTACTTTACTGAAAAGACTGATGAGATAGTGGACAAAAGGCCAAAGATGATCGTTGCAGCATCACCATTCACAGCTTCTAGAATAAACGTGAAAATGCACTTTTGTGGTATTTTATATCATCAGAATGAGACAAACTGCTAGAGAGCTTGAATTATACAGATCGAAGCCTCAAGCAGGCAAACCTAACATGGGTAAGGATCACTACTACAGAAAAAGTATCAATTACCTTTGTGTAAACCTCCATAACGGCATTCTTGTCCTCGAAAGATTGCTTTGCTAAGTTTTCAGCATTTCTTGCCTCTTCCCGAACTATTTTTTTCTCTTCGAGAGACCCCTTAATGTAAAAACAACAAAATAGTAGGATCTCATGGTATACATGCAAAGATAAGGGTGTAGAAGAAAAGCCACACAAAAAATACTAATAATAACATTTAATAATAAGTGGACATGGTATGATGGGTTGTTATTATGTAATCATTGCTATTTCAGAAGGTTATGAGCAGAATAGTACTTTGTAGCATTCAAGTCTTAAACGTGTTGAATTTGGTACAATCAAGTCCTTTCTGCATCCTCTCAGCCAATCTTGACATGGCATGCAAAAACCTAACATGACACTCTCTTAAAAGTTGTGTAAATGGCACCAAGGGCAGACTGGCCCTTGTAGCATGCGGGTGAGGACTTGCAGCCCCTCACACGATGGTGGCGCTACCACCAAAAGACGTGGGCTGAACCTCCCCTGGCAGTCATGAGGGTCAGCTTGGTGGTGGCGAAAGCCAGGCAACCCTTGCGCAGTGGTGGCAAGGGTGGTCACCATTGCGCAAGGGCAAGCTTACGGTGAGCTCCCCATCCACCCGGGACCCCGACAAGGGTTACTGACCCTTGCTGATGGCAAAGGGGCAACGGCTTAAACCCCCATCACTGATCTTGTGGTGTCATTTCATTTCATTTAGCCTTTTTTTCCCCATTTCCACATTTGATTTTTATATTCACTCTGTTCAATTTAAATTATTTTCAGTATTTTTGTACTCTCTCATGTTGCGTCACGAAACAACGTCATTTTTATTTAATCTGTTGGATAAAGCCATTTATTTAAACTTGTAGGATTAAGTGATGTAAAAAAAAAACAGGCTATGCGTGCAATTCCATCCACGTGAAACTGGAGGATTTGCTTGAAGGATCGAAGTGGGTGAAAGCCACAAGTTTCAGGATTTAAATGAGCAAAATGAAACTTTCAGATTTAGAGCGCACTAAGTTGACAAATTTAGGATGTGCGCGGTAATTATCCCAACCCATTTAATGAGATGTTGCTAGATTCCTCATAGGGATGATATTTTACCAACCATACTCAAACTTTGAAAAAAGGCAGACAAAAGAGACTAGTTTATAGGTATCAGAAGGTATAGCAACAAGCTTAATTATTAGAGACTATATAACTTAGAATTGCTTCCCAACGCACCTGAAGTTTATCGGGTGACTGGACTACTTTCGAGCGTAATTCTGCATTTGCTTGACCGCTTTGCACAAGTTCACACTGAGCACTAAGGATCTGGAAAGTGTGAAAGATAGGAAACAAGAGGTCAAAGTTGGAGTAGTACTATATTTATTTCAAGTAATCCTTAGGCCATAACTGAGAAAAGCAAACACGATTTCCATTTGTATACACATGCAAAAAAAACACATCACCAGTCTGTGATATAAACGCACGAGTCTACTTCGTTACAGTACTTCTCCAAAACAGAAAAAGAAAAAAAAATACTCTGCTACTGTAAGCACTTGATGCGTGTACAATCTGGATTTTCTATGTTAAGCAACAGCTGCAAGACCATCTCCCCTCAGTAAATTCAGATAAAAACTATCATGCTTTCATTGTGCAAATGAAGTGATCTGTCCCTATCCCAACTAGAGTTTATCCTCCAAAAACAATAAATGGGGATTTGTATGTTTCTAATTTCCCAAACCCTAAAAAAAAGCCAATCATACAATCTGTACAACTTTAACAGACATTGAGATACCAATCAAGCCACTAAGACTCTTACTGCCTTTTCAAACTTCAAAGCACATTACACGAAGTAAATTTAGACATGACAAGACATTAACACATGCAGACTTTATATTTTTAAACTTTCAAAACATATTAGGTAACGCTTAACAAATGCCTGAAGTCACTCTTTAACATGCTCTATACATAAAACAGAAGGTGAATATCACTTTCTTGTGATATAATACTACAAAGCAACTACTTTTCTAGTGTGGAAACTAACAAGATATTGGTTGCTAGGCATTCTGCAATTGCAACACACTCAGTTTTAGTGCTTTTGCTTCCATTGTTAAACCATGATTCTGCTTACTGACAGAACACCGAAGACCAAAATGTGACGGACTGCCACAGCACTTCTGTAGTCAAATTTGGTGATCAACCTCTAGGAAAGCCTTTTGACCCCCCCCCCCCCCCAAAAAAAAACTATATAAAAGCCTGTGTCATGATCAAGGAGTTCAAGCGATGTAATGAGCAGGTTTATTGGACACGCTTTAATTTTTTCTAGCTAATTTCATTATGTGTAATTGATTCTTATAGGTTGACGGTTTACATTACGAATATGCTTTAGAACAGAAAATGAAGCTGGTGGGTTTGAAGGGAGTAACCCACTTTAAAGGTAAAAAGGCATAGATTATATGGCAATGCTACCATACTGAAGGCATCCTGAGACCGCCAAGTTTCAATGCATAATGGAACTGAAGCCCTTCAGAAGCACACTTGTCTCTATTGACACGAATCAAGAATAGTTTTAGGGACTTGGACTAGGTCTAACAACTTCTGCTTATCAAAGCAAGAAATGAACCCACCACAGCACAGGTCTGCTACCAGAATAGTCTCATAGGAAGTGAGATTCCCTGGTAACAAAAGTCTATGCACATGGCCAAATGACAATCAAGCAACTGTTACATTGCCCCCAATAAGGTATTCCTTCAGTTTGTTACCTGAAGTTGATTGTCACTTCATAAGGCATTTAGTGAGACTAAAGCTAATAATCATGGCTTTTCTCTAGAAAAAGCATGTGGTGTCATTATATATGCATTAGGTTGATGACACTACAATAATTTTTGTCATACCTTGGCCATGATTGATATCTACACTCTAACTTGAGGGGAACGTCTAAACCTTTATAAGTCTAAAAATTGTACCGACATCATTACAACTTAGTAAGAGGAGTTATCTCGCCAAATAGCACTACCGCATTATTCCCTGCTTAGTTCTTCCATTTCTCGCAACAATCCGCTTTGGAAACCTTTCATCAAAGTAAATCACCTTGAAAACCCTAATATAAGGCATATGCAAGAAGCAACCCAAAAGATTGAAGATGTAATTTGTAAAATAAGAATGAGAGATCAAAAACCTCGCGGAAGAAGGGAGAAATGTAGCAGCCAGAGTACTATGAGTCTAAACTAGACATTTACATGGATGCCGTAACAACTTATATGGTTCAGCCTAATCAAAGTAAAAACAACTTATATAGTTCGGAACATGATGCTGCATTAACTTCAGTTTAGTTACTTGCATTGTTCCAGAACAGGAGATTTTAAATGAGTTCTCATAATTGCACCAGAGAATTCATTGACCCAAAAACTTCTGCGCAAAAAACTGAAAGTTAAATTCCCTCTTCCAATTAATTATTGTGCTCTATCTCCTGAAAAGACTATCGATTGTAAAGTGAAAACATCTAAATCTAAAATGTAAATTCAGAAGGGAGTGCAGAAACAATAAATATGACACCTACAAATACTGTATGAAAAACATGCAACATGGTTGGCTCACCTTGGCATCCATTTCTTGACCCTTCTTCTCCAACTTTCGAGAAGAAGTTCTTAAGGACATCTGATGATTGTTAAGTTCTGAGATCGTCTGGCGCAGTTCTTTCAGTTTTGTATCTACCTGTTGAACAAGAGGTAATTCCTTCTCTCTGTCTTCATTAAACTTTGCAACCTCTGCATTCAACTATATCAAATTTGTTTTACAAATTCGTGGTCAACTTACATGGAAAGTGCTTTCATTGCAATTGCTTTTCAGGTACCTGGGATAACTTATTCTCCCATTCCTTCTGTTGTTCATCAAGGAGGTTCAGTTCTTCCACTATCGGTTTTAAAAGATTCATTTTGTTGTCTCTGGAGACCAGTAGAAATGTGAAAGGGAAAAACACGCATTAGCTGCACATAAAAGATAAAATTCCTCGAAACTCATTATCCAGCTTTAAGATATCTAGAAAACTGATTGAGATTGAGACATAATACTTTAGATACATGAAATAACAAGTGATTTTTCATCGCATGTGAACGTAGTATACAAACAAAGAATACACTGGGGTGAAAGATTTAGTTTCTCTATCCCCATCTTTGTCAACTTTAAGTGATTTCCTACTGCACTCACTATATCTCATAGCAGCGCCTAAATTTGCAATTGATCAAGGAAAACATACGGTAGACTCTATAATACAAAAGGAGGGAAATGACTGGGAGTACGAGAGAATCAAATTGTTTTCAACAAGCTGGAGTATAGGCCCCAATTCTTCTCACGCTTAAACATCAAGGCAATTAGTGCACCAAGCTTACTTGTGGAAACAGAAATTAAGTATGGCGCTGACAAAAATCTCAGTCCGTTCCGCGTCAGGCTTCACCAGATCTTTCAGGCTAAACTGTGTGGGACATTGCAGAGAGGCCACGACCTCTTTCACTCTGCCGTACAGGTTCATTTTCCGCACCGACTCCACGTGGAAGTCCGGGTTCTCGAGCTGCTCAAGCGCCGCAAACTCCATTTGCCCATCTTCCCTGTAGAATTGGAGGGCGAAACCCCCCACAGAAAAAAGGAAAAGATGCTCAATCGCTCGAACACGCCCAACAAACGCACACCAGACCGGGTCGAGCTCTGAGAAACCTGGGGCTCCATGAAAGGAGGGAACGAAGATGAGTAACTCACTCTTGGAAGGAATCGAGGTAGATCAAGAGATGGGTGTAGAGATCGGACACGAAATCAGGGGTTGGATCGGCGAGGTGCTGCGCCGAGACGCTGCTGAAGATTTGGGAGTCGACGAGGAACGACAGTATCTCCGATCGGGAGAGCCTCGGGTACTCGAATCTCGACATCGGAGCGGTTCCGAGCGGACACCGCGAACAGCGAAGCAAACACGAAGGAAGAGAGAGACAGAGAGGGGGGGGTGTGTGTGTGGGTTTCCCGCCCAAAAACCGGAGTTTTCTTTTCAATTTAATATACCAAAATTTTTATTTTTTATTTTTGTACCAAACTTTTATTTTTTCAATTTAATTTACCAAAAATTTTATTTTTTATTTTTTATTTTTCTACCAAACTTTTTTATTGATTTGCCGGTTTTCATTTGACGCACTTACCTACATGTTAAATTTTACCAACTTTTTTTTAGTATCTACCGAACCCCAAAGATTATTACCATTTATCCAATTAAATTACCTTACCAACTCTAATTGGAGATTTTAATTCCCATGTTTATTTATTTTTAAAACAAAAATATTTCCTTTTACTTTACTGACTTTTAGTTTTACCTTCCATATCGACATGTTAGATTTATCATCTACGTTATGATATTATCAATGAATGATAGAATTTTCTCTAATTAACTAACAATTAATTTTAAGATACCAATTCTTATTTGAAATACTTATCAATATTTACTTTTTTTTTCCTTAAGGCTCTGTTTGTTTCACGAAAAATGAGCGATTTGAAAAATATTTTCCTTAAAATAATTACTTATATCGTTTAAAAAAATGAATAAATGAGCTTCTTCTTTATCATTTACGAAAATAGTTGGCATAGATTTTTATCGATGATGAAAATATTTTTCGTTGACTAATTTTTCTAAACGATATAATTAATCATTTTTCCGAAAATATTTTTCAAATTGCTTATTTTTAGTGAAACAAATGAAGCCTAAGTTCACTAACTTTTTCTGTTGAATTGCCAATTTTACTTACCTTACTTGTCAACAACCTCTAAAGTTTATAAACTTCTTTTAGAATTTATGAATCTCAGGTGGAATGATTCATAAATTATCCCCTTTTACTTACCTAATTTCACGTTACCGCCCCTTATTTGAGTTGGTTTCGAATTTTTACTTGTATTTTTATTTATAAAATTACCAACTTCTTATCTCTCACAAAAATTCTTTTTTATTATTTATCCCCTTTTACTTACCATTCTTAACAATAGCTTGTATTTACAAAATATTATATGCAACTATTGATATTTATTAGTATGACTTAACATTTTTATCACCGATTAAATGCCAACTAATTTTGAATACCAATTTTAATTTATGTTATTTGCCGATGTTTATTTATTTTTTTCTTAAAATTTCCTGCATTTTATTTTAGCTACCACTTTTAGTTGCAGTATTCATTTGTTCTTTTTTTTTCGACTAACCAACTTTCTCAGACAAAAAGAAAAAAAAACTTTCTCACACCAAAAAACAAAGTTTTTTTTTTTTGCCAATTTTAATTGACCTAACGCTTCAAATTTGGTAGCGAGAAAGCCGGATCACATTAGGAAGTGGCTTCGAGTGTAGCAATACAATTTAGCAGAACAGAGCAGATCTGGAGACTCAGATTAAGAATGCACGTTCAGACAGGATCCATTTGGTACCCACTGCTCATATCCTAAATGCACCCTGGATTTTACACAAAGCAATAGGGACGGGCGCCCATGCCATCCCCAAATAATGTATTTGATTCGCCATACCGGAGTTGTATTCTCGAAGAGACGGTGCTCCACACTGCAAAAGAACAGAGCCAAAAGGAGGAAAATGATCCCGTCATTATGCTATGATCCTGCATTGCCCAAAACAGGACTGGTCAATTAGGAGATGGGTTTGACCAAAAAAAAAAAAAAAAGGAGATGGGCATAGTGATCCAACACAGGATGTCTGCTCTAGTGAACCCCTTCAGTTTCTACTGGAGAATAATTTACTTTGTACAACAAAAGCACAGGCGTATGCTGGAGGAAAAACTCTACACCAACAACTGTTAGGCTATGTGCATTGCCGAGATAATTTGTAAACCAAGGAAGTTAAAAGTAAGAAAAATTCGGGCGAACGAACTTTGACCGAAAAGACAGGGAGCTTGCTCTAATCATTCTCCTGCTACATCTAACTTCTAGCCGAGCACAAGTGCGTACACTTAGTGACATCAACATGAACCAGCTGCATCATCAAATTCAGCCATGCGATTGTCATGTCTTGCATAATCTGCAGGGCAGGCAACACGTACCAAGCAAAGAGAGAGAACATCAACATCAACATCACCTTTATCCCAAACCAGTTGGGGTCGGCGGTCGATGAACCCAAAGTGAAAAGTTTAAAATATACTAAAATAAAAGTAAAAATATAAAAATAAAAATAAAGTAACAATAGAAATATAAAATTTAAGAAATAAAAATAAGAATAAAAAAATAAAAAGTAAAAATATGGCTATCCAAAAATCAATAAATAAATAAATAAATAAACATATAAATAAATAGAAAGTACTAAACAGGACACTCTGGGACATAGGAAATCCCCCCTTCTACAATGCGGATAGCTTTCCTCCACTCCGTCCTAAGGCAGACCATGCGCCAATCTATTTCCCACTCTATTAAATCTTGTTTCACCACCTTCCCCCAAGTAAGTTTCGGCCGACCTCGTCCTTTCTTCAGATCGTTTTCTCGGTAACACACTTCTATTCTTATCGAAGCATCTAAGGGTCTACGAAGAATATGTCCAAACCATCTCAATCTATGTTCTCTCATCTTCTCTGCTACTGGAGCTATTCCAACTTTTCGTCGAATATCGTCATTTTTTATCTTATCCATCCTTATATGACCACACATCCACCTTAACATTCTCATTTCTGCTACTCCCATTTTATGCTCATGTTGCTTTTGTACCAGCTAACATTCAGCTCCGTATAGCATTGCAGGTCTTATTGCTGTTCTATAAAATTTTCCCTTTAACCTAAGAGGGATTTTGCGATCACACAAAAATCCGGATGCACTGCGCCATTTCATCCAGCCTGCTTTGATTCTATGGCTAACATCCTCGTCAATCTCTCCCCTCTTTTGCAAAATTGATCCCAAGTATCTGAAAGCATCTTTCTTAGGTACCTCCTGTCCAAGCATAGCCACATTTTCTTGATCATCTCCTCTTGTCGTTGCGAACTCACACTTCATATATTCCATCTTACTCCGACTTAACGTAAATCCTTTGGACTCTAACGTGTTTCTCCATAATTCTAATTTAGCATTGACCCCAGCCTTGGTCTCATCAATAAGGACAATATCATCTGCGAACAGCATACACCACGGCACCTCCTCTTGAATATCTTTTGTTAGTTCATCCATAATTAGTGCAAAAAGATAAGGACTCAGAGCCGAACCTTGATGTAAACCTATTGTGATCGGAAAATGACTTGATGTACCATCACAAGCTTTCACACATGTAGTAACACCATCATACATATCCTTGATTACCTGTACATACTTTAATGATACTTTTTTCTTCTCAAGAATCCACCACAAAACTTTTCTTGGGACCCTATCGTATGCCTTCTCGAGGTCAATAAATACCATATGTAGATCCTTCTTCTTTTCTCAATATCTCTCCATCAACTGTCGTATTAAGAAGATAGCCTCCATGGTAGATCTTTCTGGCATAAATCCAAATTGATTTACAGAGACCTTGGTTTCTACTCTCAAACGATGCTCAATAACTCTTTCCCATAATTTCATTGTATGGCTCATAAGCTTAATGCCTCTATAGTTGCTACAGTTCTGAATATCCCCCTTGTTCTTGTAGATAGGCACAATCATACTCTTCCTCCATTCATTAGGCATCTTATTAGCTTGGAGAATCTTGTTAAACAGTTTAGTCAACCAACTTATTGCCACATTCCCTAAGCATCGCCATACTTCAATAGGGACACCATCTGGTCCTAAGGCTTTACTAGTCTTCATCTTCTTTAAAGCATACTGGACTTCTTGTGCTCTAATTCTACGCACAAACCTTCTGTTTAACTCATCAGAAGCGTCCACCAGATCCACCTCGCCTCGATCGCCCTCCCCATTATAAAGCTTGTTAAAATAGCTCACCCACCTTTCCTTCACTTCTTCATCTTTTACTAACAGTTTTTGATTTTCATCCTTGATACACCTAATCTGTGTTAAGTCTTTATTTTTCTTGTCCCTTGTCCTGGCAAGCCTATAGATATCTTTTTCTCCCTCTTTGCTCCCAAGTTTTTATACATATCAGAGAAAACCTTGCCTCTAGCCTCTCTCACAGCTTTTTTGGCATCTTTTCGTGCCAATCTAAAGTTTTGCAAATTCTCTTCATTAGGACATTTATGCAGACATCTAAAGCACTCATTCTTCTTCTTAATTGCCTCTTGCACCTCTTCATTCCACCACCAAGTTTCCTTTGCCTGAAGTCTGTGCCCTTTACTTTCACCTAACACCTCTTTTGCCACTCTATGTATGCATTTAGACATCTCACTCCACATGTTATTTACTTCGTCCTCTAGTTTCCACGGTCCTTCTTGAAACATCTTTTCCTTGAAATCGGTATGTTTTCCCTCCTTTAACTTCCACCATCTTATTCTGGGATTTTGAGCCCTTCGCGGCATATTCTGTGCCTTATACCGAACCTCTAAGACCACCAGCTTATGTTGCGTAGCTACACATTCTCCAGGGTAGACTTTGCAATCTATATACGAGGTTTTATCCTCTCTTCTAGCAAGAAAGAAATCAATCTGACTAAAATTCTGACCGCTACGAAAAGTTATTAGATGTGACTCTCTTTTCCTAAAGAAAGTATTTGCTAACATCAAATCATACACTAGTGCAACGTTCAAGATGTCTTCGCTACTCTCATTTCTAGTCCCATAGCCAAAACCTCCATGAACTCTGTCAAAACCTCCACTATTTTGGCCAACATGTCCATTAAGATCACATCCTATGAATACTTTCTCGTCACGTGGTATCCCCCTTAAAATCTCCTCCAAGTCTTCCCAAAATCTGTTCTTATCAGCTACTGGCAATCCAACTTGGGGGGCATACGCACTAAGGATGTTTAAGATTAATTCTCCTACTACTAGGCTTAATCAAGATAATCCGATCGCCTGATCTTTTAACATCGACAATTTTATTCTTGAAACTTTTATCGATCAAAATCCCAACTCCATTTTGACTCTTCTTTGTGCCTGTGTACCATAACTTGAATCCAGTACCTTCCACTTCCTTAGCCTTCTTTCCAACCCATTTAGTCTCTTGCAGGCACGCAATATTCACGCTCCTTCTAGCAAAAGTATCTGCTAACTCTCTCAACTTTCCCGTTAAGGTTCCTATGTTCCAACTCCCTATTCGAATCCTTACTCCTTGGGCATTTCTTGCCCCCCACACTCGCCCATAAAAGTGTGAGGACCCTAACTTACTTTTCACCACATTCGGGCAATGTGCCGCATCACTTTGGGAATGATGGCCCAAGGCTAACTTTCTTACCCCTCGCACCCGCCTATCTTGGTGCAAGGACCCTTGCCCATTTTTCGCTGCACCCGGGCGCCGATGCAACGCGTCGCTAAGAAGGGTACGCTC
Source organism: Psidium guajava (assembly GCA_016432845.1). Lineage (NCBI taxonomy): Eukaryota > Viridiplantae > Streptophyta > Magnoliopsida > Myrtales > Myrtaceae > Psidium > Psidium guajava. The sequence continues at coordinate 34,254,107 of CM028225.1, read as the reverse complement.
CAACGAAAAATCTTTAGGGTTCATCTCATAAGGGGTAGCTATTTTTTTTTTTGCAGCCGGCTCGCTACGCCTGACGCTAACCCTCCTCCTTTACCCTGGCTTGGGACAGGCAATGTAAGCTACATAGGCGGAGTTCAAGCAAAGAGAGAGAACCCAACAGAAAAATTCAGCAAAATGGTTAATGCATGGAAGGCATACGTTTTCAACATAGCATACATCAAGCACCTCTATTATCGGCGAAGATTGCTGCAGTAGGTCATGTAGCTTGACAGCTTTCCAGAGATACCGCTTTCAACAACTTACCACGCTGTATAGGAAATACGAATCATATGCGAAAGGCGGAGGAGCCAGTTCCCCAGTTCCCGCAGAAAAGGTTAACCACTAAGGAAAATGCAACATACATATAGTCCACTGAGGATACTTCTTATAGATAAATTCATCAAAAGGGACGCTGCATTACTAGGCTTAAAAGGGGCATGCTATCAACCTCGAAATGAAAGGTGCTACGAATGACAACGTCACCAGAAATTAAAATAGGTCACCACACAAACCAAGCATCACATATTTCCATGGGCTTAATGTCAAATTATCAACAAAAGTGTGATGTGCAAAAACTAACAGCAAGAAATGCACAGCACCAAACTGGTATCACTATCAACTACAAAAGATATTCATGCTGGTTGCAATTTCTACAGCAGTTAGGAACGAAATTCAGGCCTAATTGAAAATGTCATAGCAGATGCAACCCCCTCTAATGAGAAATTGTGTAACTGCATTGCAAAAACTTATCCCACAGTCGAAATAATCATGCAGAATCTGCTCATCGTCGGTAGTGATGATGTTTGAAGTTGAAGTAAATATGCAAAATCCCTCGTTCAAAAGTGCATTTGAATCCCTTCTTGCGTGAATATTCCCAGTCTTTATTCACGATCCTAAAAGCAATGTCCTCATATGGGGGTCCAGCATGGAACCAGATGATACACGTCTCCGTGTTATTCCCATCCTTTTCAATGTTGTATGTTGGGGCCTCAGTTTTGTTGACAAGATCAGGGTAAAAGATGTGGAACTTATACCCTTTCACAAGCTTCGGAGGTGGATTATCGTGATCATAATGCGTTCGATTGTACTTATTCCAATCATATCCAGTGTGGACCCGGTTGAAATATTTTGGTTTTCTCAGTCGATACTTATCCTGCCACCGATAAACCTGTGAATTCAGATTCACCTCCGCACTAGTGCCAAGAACTATATCACCTTCTTCCATGGCTCCCATGGCTTTGATGGCCTTCATTTCAAAGTTATCTTCTGATGGAGCTGGCTTTGACGCCATTGCTTCCTGCATCCATCTTTGTTGTTCTTCTCGTACCTCCATTCTTTTCCGTTCCAATGCAGCCCTGTCCTCTTCAGGGTCAACGACCCCTTCAGTCTCATCATCATGCAGCAGTTGCAAAGAAAATGGTCCATCCTCATCTTCTGACTCCATCATCTCTTCTTTAGGTAAGGGTTCCGGGGACATTGATCCTTCATCATCAGGCACACCTTCTTCTTGTATAGGACTGAGTACATTAGCAGTTTCTGGATTATCAATGACATCCACAGGCTGCTCCAAACGTCGAAGATGCTCACGCAACATTTTCGCATGAAACTCTCTCAAAAAAGCCTTTGCCTTGCATATGGGGATACGTTTGAGGATAACCTCCCAAAACTCCACAACCTTAGCTGTACCAGAATGCAAATCAGTCTCAACACCAGCATGTATATCCGCCAATTCTCGCCAGGTCTTCTTATGAAGATAATCCCTCACATCTGCTTCAACGTTAGAATGCACACCCCTTTCTTCTGCAAGAACCTCAGCAGGAGGCTCCTCCCCACGCGCTCTAGCTTGATCGACTGCATCCTTTTTCCTAGCTTCTGCCAGCTCCCAATCGCAAACCACTAGAAGTGCCTTCCAGTACTCAACATATGTTGGTGTCTCTGTGTCCAAATCAAGATGCATTTTGATGTCACTACGAAGCTCTTCCATTCCTTCTAGTGTTAAGCCCTCAAAGACCACGTAAGGTTCATTCAATTCCATATCCAGATCATCTGAACCATTGAGGTGCTTACATAGAATATCAATCGCTTTTGCACGCCCTTCACGCAATCTGATCTCTGACCTGACTTTGCTTTGTTCAAAATGAAACTCCTCTTCTTTCTTCCTCCAATCTTGAAACTCTGCTCGAGCACGCTCTCTGGCTAGCATTGCCATTTCCTCCTCATGCCGAGCCTTTTCAAGCGCTCTTTCTTCCCTCCTCTTCTTCACTCTCTCAATCTCTGCCATTCTTTCTTTCAGCCTCTTTTTCTCTGCCTTGATAGAGAACGTATCAAGATCCGCACCCCGGGTGACCTCACGCTTAATCTTCTTTTCCCACACAAACTTCTCATCGAGGTTTGAATCGCCAAAAGGATTCGAAGCATTGGAATAACCGGCGACCGACCATGACTTCAACTTCTTCGCCGCGCGCATTGCCTTCTTCTGAGCCCTCTTCACCTTGTACGCCTCGATTTCTTCCTCTGTAATAACCCTCCTCGAGCTGCGCTCCCCGTCGCTTCCGCCGCTGCTATCCGAGCCATCAGAGCAACCACTAAAGCTCCCGCGGCGTCTCCTCTTCCGGTTCCTCTCCGAAGAAGAGGATGCCTCCTTCTTGCTTCCACGCGAATGCGACCCCATCGACGCTTCCCGCTAACGGCTCCGACCTCACACAAACGTTGCGCCTTTAACAGACACGGTCGAGATTACACGAACTCGATCCGCAGGTTTCGAACTTCGAGAAACTGGGGTTCCAAGACAAGAGGGATTGAAGGCGAGAAACTCACTCTTGGACAGAGTCGAGGCAGATCAAGAGCCGGGTCGCAGAGGTCGGAGACGAAATCAGGGGGTGGGACCGGCGAGGCGATGCGCCGGGACGTTGCTGAAGATCTGGGGGTGTCTCCGATTGGGTGAGCCTCGGGCGCTCGAATCTCGACACTGAAGCGGCGCCTCCGAGCTAACACCACGAGCGACGGAGCGAACTGCGAAGGAAGGTGGGCTCCTGAGAGAGAGATACAGAGAGGAGTTTGTTTCCTATCTTGCACTCCACGTTTGGCCGTTATATTCATTGGAGTTGGGTTTTCAATATTTATTTTATTTGTTGCTTTAATTATCGACTTCTCTGAACTTTCCTTGCTCGTTGCCTAACTTTTATCTTGTCAACCAAGACTACAATTAAGCATTTTTTTATATGAAAAATTACCAACTAATTTTTTATTTTTTCAAATTAAATTATCCACTACCATAAAGATATCAAAAGATATTAGACTGACAGAACTTACGATTATTTTTTATCACACGATCATCCAATTAATAAGTAATTTATGCAAAACACGTGGTAATGATTTATAAATTTACGATTGAAATTATATGATCCTTAACAATATTGATAGCAAAACATTTCCCTTAGAATATCTTTTCCAAAAAAAAAACCATTTCCCTTAAAACATCAACTCTCATTTAAAATACTTATAAATATTTTACCTGTCTCTTTTTCTTTTTTTAAAAATCGTTAACTTTTCCTATGGAGCTGTCACTTTTACTAGGCATGATTGCCAATCTTTAATATCTATCAATACTTTTTTTTCAATTACCAGCTCATTTCGCTCACCACTGCTTATTTGAGAATGTTTATTTTCTCTTTCTTAAATAGCTGACTTATTTTATTTTTCCATCAAGTACCAATTTTCTCTACAAAAACAAAAACTTCTCTTATGTTTCTACCAACTTTGATTGGCCTTTCTTATCAAAATGTTATATTTACGAGTGAAAAACGGAGGTCAGGCTACCGGATCACGTTAGGAAGTGGCTTCAAGCATAGCAGTGCAGTTTGGAAGAGCAGAGTAGATCTGGAGCCTCAGGTTAAAGAATGCTGCCCTGTTTGGTTCAGCATTTACAAGGAGCTTTGGACCCCTAAAGAGATTTGGCCAAATGCAAATAGAGTTTGGTTCAATTTTTAGAAGACTTTGGGCAAATGCAATTGCATCTCCAAAGCTCCTCAAAGGCCTTTAGGCCAAAGTACCTCAAGAGGTACTTTGGGAAGTTGCATTTTCAAAATGCAACTACAATTTTTTTATTTTTTTTGTTTTTTATTTTCTATTTTCTTTTGAGAAAGTAATTAAAAAATAAAGTAATTAAAAATAAAAAATAATTTTTCGAAAATATAAAAATTTAAAAAATCGAAACAATGAAAAATAAAAATAATTAATTAAAATTAATTAAAAATAAAAATAATTAAAGAAATTAATTAAAAAATAAATTAATTAAAAATATATAAATAATTTTTTGAAAATATAAAAATATAAAAATTGAAAAAATCGAAACAATGAAAAAAAATAATTAAATAAAATTTAATTAAAAATAAAAAATAATTAAAGAAAGTAATTTAAAAATAAATTAATTAAAGAAATTAATTTAAAAAATAAAAAATAATTAAATAAGGTAATTTAAAAATAAAATAATGAAAAATAAAAAAAAATTTCTAAAAAATAAAATTAAAAATCGAAATAATTAGAAAAACAAAATAATTAAAGAAATTAATTAAAAGTAAAAAAAAAATTGAAAAAATAAAAATAATTTAAACATAGAAATAAAAGATTAAAAATATAATATAATAAAATTAATTAAAAATAAAGAATATTTGTTTGAAAAATTTTATTCGAAATAATAAAATAAAATTAAAAAATCAAATCATTTACAAATGATTTTTTTTTTTACCAAACAGCATTTACGTCAGTTGCATTCAAATGCATTTGTTAATTACAATTTACCAAACAATATTTGCATTTTACTAAACCCCTTTAACTCAAAGGTATTTGTATTTTTTCAAAGTCCCTTGACCAAATGATGAACCAAACAGGATAGGATGCTTTTGCACCCACCGCTCCTATCCCAAATGCATCCTCGATTTACACAAAACAATAAGGACCGATGGCTACCCTATCCCACTAATAACTACTCAATTCGCCATACCTGAGTTGTATTATCAAAGAGACGGTGCTCTACACTGCAAAAGAACAGCAACCAAAAGCAAGGAAAAGATCTCATTATTATACTATGATCCTGCATTGCCTAAAACAGGACTGATCAATTAGGAGATGGGCATGGTGATCCAACACAGGATGACTGCTCCTGTAAATCCCTCCAGTTTCTACGGCTATTAATTTACTTTGTACAACAAACGCACAGGCATATCCCGGAGGAGGAAAAACTCTACACCAACAACTGTTAGGCTATGTACATTGTCCAATATGATCCGTAAATCAAGTTCAAGTAACAAAACTTAAGGCGAACTAACTTCACCCAATAAGACAGGGAGCTTGCTCTAATTGCTCTCCTCCTAAATCTAACCTCTGGCCAAGCATAAGCCCATATACTTCTTGACAGCATCATAGCCCAGCTCTGTTATAAAAGTTCAACCACGAGTTTGTGATGTCTTGCATAATCAGCAGGGGCAGGCCCAACATACCAAGCAAGAGAGGTAACCTGACAAAAGGATCCAGCATAATGGTTAATGCATGAAAGGCTGAAGTTTTCAACATAGCAGAAAGAGTCGAGCACCTCCATTAAGGGCAATGATTGCTGCAGTAGGTCATGTAGATTGATGGGTTTCCAGAAATACCACTTTCAACAACTTACCGCGCTGTACAGGAATCACGAGTCATGCGTGAAAGGCAGAGGAGCCAGTTCCTACAGAAAAGGTTAACCAGTAAGGAAAATGCAACACATAGGCTTCTTCGATGGCCACATTACTAGGTTTATGAGGATCATGCTATCAACCTCGAAATAAAAGGTGTCACGGACGAATGAATTCACGTCACGAGATAGGTCACCACACAAATCAAGCATCGCATATTTCCATGGATTTAATGTAAAATTATCAGCAAAAGTGTGATATGCAACAATAAAAAGCAAGAAATGCTCAGCACCTAACTAGTATCAACTACAAAAGATACACATGCTGGTTTCAAATTCTACAGCAGTCAGGAATGAAATTCAGATCTTAATTGAAAAGGCCATAGCAGATGCAACCCACACTTACGAGAAAGGGTTAATACCGCAAAAAACGCTAAACTAGTACACATGTGACAAAGTTACCCCAATCTATTTTTTTGATCACGAAAAACTCCAAACTGGTACACCTGTAATAAATTTACCCCAAACTACTTTTTTAACCACTAAAAACCCCAAACTAGCACATCTGTGACAAATTTACCCCAAATTAATTTTTTTTTACAATGAAAAATCTCAAACTATTACACTTGTGACAAATTTATCCTTCATTAAATTGAGTTAATATCACGAAAAACCCAAAATTGATACACCTATGACAAACAGAGAATTAAAACCCCAAACCGGTATACCCATGAACTATCACGTGCCATCCAACTCAGTAATTTGATGTTATATATAATGAAAACTACCGGAGGATAAATTTGTCACAAATGTATCAATTTGGGGTAAATTTGTTATAAGGGTACCAGTTTGGGGTTTTCTGTGATAAAAAAAATAGTTTTGGGTAAATTTATCACGGGTATACCAGTTTGGGGCTTTTCATGGTATTAACCCTACGAGAAATTAGTGTAACTACATTGCAAAAACTTATCCCACAGTTCTTTTATTTTGCCCACCTATTTTGTACTCTTGTTTGCGATTTTGTTAGGTTAGAATATCAATAAATATGCCACCTAGTTGAAAATTTCTAAACAAACTGACTCTGTCAGTAATCACAACCGAAAAAGGAATTGAGATGAATCGCAATCAAACCACACAATTTCACTCACTTTCATTTCCAATAAATTTGCATAACAAACAGAATCAAATCTTACTGTTTGCATAGTGAACCTCATGACTTCTACAACATTGCCAAAGAGGCATCAGAATTAATGATGCTAACTACACAATATTTACCCATGGACAAGGCAAGCTCTTCTACACAAGGTCACAGTTTATATAGGATGTATGCTTCATCTAGGGGAGGGACCAAGCCCAAAGAAATTATGACTGCTCTTTTCAATGCATAAATGATGAGCTCCCAAGATTCTGTTTATATTCATCCCCCTATGAGTAGATTCCAGGTTTCCAAACCCTTACTTATGTATGAGCTCATAGGATACGCAGTGTATAGCTTTCAAAGACAATCGAGTCTTTCTTTTTTGAAAAAAGTTTTCTACAACTATTATTGCACTAAGATCTCAACCAACAAAAACCTTGAAACTGATTTTAATGCAATTGCACTAGAGTGCTCCCTCCCTCCCTCCCTCTCTCATGTATCAATCCCCAAGGAAGGACACATGCTGGCCAGTTCTTGCATTGAGGACTGTCAACCCCTCTCTATATCCCCAAGGGAGGACACATGTTGGCCAGTTCTTGCATTGAGGCCCTCCATCCCTCCCTCCCTTTTACAATTCTTTTCAAGATTCACGACAATCAAATGAAACTTCCACTTTAATCTGAAGTTTTAGTCAAATACATTATTCCTAAGTACTTCATTCTAAAATAGTTGTTCTATGCAAAGTCTAGTTCAATAAAACTTTGGTTGTACAAGTGAAAAGTTGATCTTTAACAACAAAGAGCATGATCTTGATAACTTGAAATGACCAAACTTCTCATTTTATCAGACGAGTCATTTCATGATACTTTCTACTTATATATAGGTTCTAGCATCTATAGTAGCTAAAGTGCTCACACTTAAAAAAAAAAAAACTATCTTAAAAAACAAATAATGATGTTAATTTTAGATGTTACTTCAGTTAAGTTTCTAGCTTTGGAATATTAAGAATCACATGCTATGCTCTCATTCAAATAGCATCAACGTTAATGTCTCATATACCTCATAAAGAATTCAAGTAACTTTTGCACTAGGACAATAAGCACATAATCACATGTATGATCAGACAAATGAGATGCATATGCCGATGCTACAGTGTGCAGTTTTTCATTAAAGAAGACCAAGAGTTGCTTCAATGGGTTCCTTTAGGTGAAACGCAAATAGAAGAGTCGCTCATGCAACTTAGTGAACTACATGAAAATTGATTCAGAACACTAGTAAGAGTCATGTATGAATTTGCGTTTATGGGGCCTCCTAATTGGGACAACCTTGATTAGAACACTAATAAGCGCATGTGCATGTGTTATTGGGCATCCAAAAATATATATCTGGAGAAGTCATCTGCACAGTATCTTTAAGAAAAAAATAGATAAGAACTATGCTCTACCTAGAGCGCCAATAGTCATTGATCCATTATATATATATATATATATATATATATATATAAGCAGAATTACCTCAAATTCACTCCTTCCTCTTATGAGACCTCACTCCTTTCAAACGTAACTGATGCTTGGACAGTGTTTCCTTAATAAGCTCATCACCAAAGAAGCGTGAATTTTTTAGAATGAGGTCTCTTGTTGACAAATCAATAGAATAACCGTGACCAGACATCCACTGCAGTAGTTGGAGAAGTAATTCCTTCTTCTCAGGCAGAACAATAAATCGTGATACAGCCATATTAAATAATTTCTGCAAAGGAAAACACTGTCATCAATAAATCTTGTAACTAGATATAAATATCTTCAAATTTTCAGGAACTTCTTTTTTAGCACAATTTTGCATTAGCGATGCTTTTCTTATGAACTGAAGCATCCCACCAAGAGAGAGAGAGAAATGAAAGCAAGAGAGATTATTTCAGAAATTGGAATATCAACTTATGCATTTTAACATGTCAAGGTCCCAACGTGCATAACCAGAGCAGAATGGAGTTGCTCTCACAATTGTGCAGGTCCTCAAACAAATTTTCGTAAGATTGGTCAGAGAACAGAATGCAAATTCGGTCACAGAACAGGAGATCAAGCGTAAGAGAGGCGTTAAATTTTTATAGTGAATTGCTTAAACTAAGAGAAGTATAGAAGGGATTTTTCTGATTGCTTAAACAAAGAAATCAAAGCAGTCTTGCAAATACAAAACAATGAAGCCATTTTCCCCCGAGTGGGGTTAGCTATTGCACTCTATTTTGAACCACATACTTAGGCTCCAGTTGTTTCATGGAAAATAAGTGATTTGAAAAACATTTTTCCGAAAAATGATTACTTATATCGTTTAGAAAAATTAGTCAACGAAAAATATTTTCATCATTGATGGCAATCTATATACCTAACAATTTTAGTAGGTGATGAAAAAAATTCTATTTATTTAATTTTTTAAGCGATTACTTTTTGAAAAATATTTTTCAAATTGCTTATTTTCCGTGAAACAAACAGAGCCCTTAGTAATATCCAGTTAATCAAGATTTTTACAGAAATATTGCGCATGTCTTTTTAGGTCTTCCTCTATTCCTTTTACCCGACATCTCCACCAGTACTTTACTATTTGAAAGCCCGCACAAGCAAATTAATAAACTCACTTCAATAAGATAACCAGGGGAAAAGATTTTGATACGTATGCCTTAGCTTTCTTATTTTATTTGGCCCAAAAAAAGCACTTATTTCTGTTTAGTTAGCACATTCACTAACTGCTTGCCTGATCAATCTTATTGCCAGAGGCATGGATGACCTTCAACACATCATTTATCAAGTTGACATTACCCGACTTCATAAATGCAGTTGCAAACTTCTTTACTGCTTGCTTGGAGATTAATCCCACATTGTCCTAGCAATTTAAGACGAAAAAAATATGTAAGTAAAGATGAAACCATTTAACACCCAAAGAAAGCGAATAAAAGAAGTACCTTGACAACGACATAACCCTCCTTGTAAAGCCGTCCTGAAATCAGAATGTGCAGAATTTTCTCATGGAGAGCCTTACACATACTTCTTTTGCTATACCTCAACATGGTGTAAACAGAAAAAGCTTCTGAGTAGGCATGCATTTTACCAAGTTGAAACATTAGGGAGGAGCAAAGTCCCTGCAGTAACACAGATACTTCAGAACCCTTACAAAATTATTAGTAGCTTCATATCAGTAAAAGCAATTCAAAAAGTGGAGCCAAGGGGATGCTAACGCATTTGCAAAACCATTTACAAGATAAACAGCCCACTAAAGACGATACTAATACTACTAACACCCAGAATTAATTGCTTGTTGTCGACCTTTTTCACAGGTAACTTTTGTTTTTAACTAAAACTGCTTTTCCGTAATATCATCAAGAATGTTTCGTTTCTATTGGAATAGTAAGAGGAAACTCTTCATCCGCTTGACATAAAAGGGATGCTTGCTCCTTTGCAATTGAAGATTAAGAAGTCTGGCCTCGACAAGTGAGGTTTCCTGCCCCTTATTCCTCCATGCAAACCACAAAGAAACAAACAGGGGGATCTTCACCACAGCTTTCACAGAATAACAGAATAAGCATTCAGTCATCCTCAGTAAGTGTAGTCTACAAATAAATTCTCATTTTTCTAAAGAAGAAAAACAACCAGAATTTGGTTAATCAATTCAGCCATTTTGTGGCAAATGATGCACCTTCTAACCAGAGATACTCCTCTCCTTCAAAAATCCAAAATAGTTGAAGTACTCCTCTCAATGGCGACTTCCAATCAGAAAAAAAATTTCTACTGTTGGAACACCAGATTTCAGTATCAGCAGCCAAAGGAAGCTTGCTCTCCCTACTCCTGAGGTCAACCAAGAAGCTATTTGTTGGAAAATTTCAATACAAATTGGCCACTTCTGTTAAGCCACCATTTCACTAGATCTTCTTGTCCCATGGAAAATTGAAACTCTAAATAGCTGGTCACTGTGAAGAATTTCCCTCGAACCCATAGTTGCTGATATTTCTTCTTTGTGGGAAATTAAGGACTCAAAAGGCTTCTTATCAATGGGGAAAAAAATGAAAAGAACAAGTGATTGCTCCTTAAAAGAGGCATACCAGACCACGAGTTATGCAAGAAAGTGATTGTATTGGCATAAACTAGCAAAAAGTCATTAGAAAAATGCTTCTCTTCCTTTGTACTTTTACAGTGCCACAACGCTGGCATCCGTCGCTGCCTAGCTGGTTCAGAATTAAGCCACGAATTCTGAACTATAGTTTGCAAAATTATCCCTAAAATCTCACTTATCATGTCAAGCTTTATCAAAATTTCTATAGAAACTTAACCCACAAGCCTGTTGATTGATTTGAGAATTAAAACTCCTCATCTTAGGAGATTGTCAGCATCTTCTGGAAGAAATCTCTCTTGGATAAACCAATTGGTCCTCCCATCTCCATAACTAACTACTGATATATGTAGTTATGGCTTCATATTTGCATTATAATTCGTTGAGTGTGTCTTAAGAAGATACCCAAAAACCAAAAAGTTGCTATAGCATGCTTATGTCAGAGTGCTGTGACACGGGCCGGTTGTTCTGTGTCCCCTTGGTCGATGCGGAGGATCATGGGGGATCGAATAACCTGGGTCCTATGGTCTTCTCACACTCGTAAAACCTTGAAGTGGTGCTTGATGGTATAAATAAAGAAAATAGGCGTGCAGAGGGTACTGGACAACTGGGTTCCTGGGAGTGGTGTCAGGACGGTTTTTGCTAGGAGTTCTAGGATTAAACATAATAGATCCCTTAGGAGCTCTGAATACGGGTTTGGCCTCCCATGTACAAACTGGTCTGGGACAAAAGAGAAAAAGGCTGGCCTGGTGGCCAGACCGATCGCCAGGCGCCTCATGGGCTGACCCTCGGCCAGGGTAAAATGCCGGCCCGTGACAAGTGGTATTAGAGTAGCCCTGTAGAGACGACGGTTCGTGAGATCGCAAAGCGTCATCCTGGTCGAGAGCATGGCCAACCCAGAAGAAATTCAAACCAACATCGTGGAGGCAGAAAACCCCAAGAGATAGTGCCGCGGGAAAGGCGTGGAAGATCAAGACGACGTGAACAGTCAGCGGAAGCGTTAGCCGTGCTCAACGAAAAGTTCTTCAAGATGAGAGCCACAATGATGGAGCTGGTTGATGGTCTTGACGACGTCAAGGATCGGATCGCCGAAGTTGATAGAACGCTTCGCGACGACTTCTCCCTCGTGATGAACGGAGCGATCGGTCCACTCCAGATGAAAGATGAAGCTCTCGAGGCGTCAATCGAAGACTTGAAGCTGGATGTCCAGGAAAACGATATGTCCCATCAAGCGGAGATTGAATCGCTGAAGATGGAGATTCAAGGGCTCAAGATTGAGCTGGTCTTGTGCAAAACCAGCATCGCCAACGATGCAACCACTACACAAAACGCCCCGAGGATTGACGTGCCGAGGCCAAAGGACTTCAAAGGCAAGCGATCAACAATAGAAGTGGACAACTTCGTCTGGAGCATGGAGCAGTACTTCTTGGCCATGAGTATAAGCGACACTGCGGCTCAGGTACGAGTTGCTTCATTATACCTCGCTGATAACGGCATGTTGTGGTGGCGATTCATGCTCGATGAGGCGAGGAAAGGCTCATCCAGCTACATTGAAACCTGGGACGAGTTTGTCCAAGAGCTCAGGAATCATTTCTACCCTGAGCATGCTCCCCAAGAAGCTCGCAGTAAGCTGCATCGCCTGGAGCAAAAAGGAACAATCCAGGAGTACGTGAAGGCGTTTTCCGACCTCAAACTCCAAATCCCCAATCTGGGTGAAGAGGAGGCACTCGAAGCGTTCATGGACGGACACAAGCCGTGGGCGCAACTTGAGCTAAGGCGACGGGATGTGAAAAGAGCTATCTCCGTGGCCGAGTCGCTGATCGATTTCCACAAGGCCGATCTGTCCAAGCACAAGGGCAGCGGGTGGAAGTCTGATCGTGGCGTGGAGCGCAGGGATGAAGAAGTCAATTCCTACCATGGTAGAAAAGATCATGGTGAAAGAGAAAAACTGGGGCTAAGGTTCATCCAGGCCTTCCTACCAACACCGGGGTAGCCGAGCCCAAAGCTACATCAACCAGGAGGACAGGTTTAAGCATCCTCCCTCGCAGTCGTGCGGAATCTGCAAAGGCGGCCACTGGACACAGCTTTGTCCAAAGAAGAACCAAGGTAAAACGCTATACTCCGTCGGTAAAGAGGAGGAGCAGAAAAAAGAGGAACCAAGGGAAGTGCGGCTCGGTACGATCCAGAAGATCAACACCGTGCGACCTGGTTCACCACCAAAACCATTTCCGAGCGCTCAAACTCTATACTTCGTGGACGTCAAGGTGTACGGGAAGACTCTCCAGGCCTTGGTGGACACGGGGGCAACAAACGTTTTCCTCTCGACCGAGGCAGCGAAGTGGCTGAAACTTCGCATCGATCCATCCGATCGTTGGTACAAGCCAGTCAACGCGGATGATATACCAGCTACCGGCGTTGCTCGAGGCGTCAAAATTGAAGTCGGCGACTGGACAAACAGGCTCGATTTCGAGGTAATCCCACTCGATGACTATGACATGATTTTGGGGATGGACTTCTTTGACAGGGCAGAAGCTATAATCGACTTGAGAACTAAGTCGATCATCATAACCGACCGCAAATGCCCGACCGTGGTGAGCTTGCGCACCGAGATGAAGGAGTCAAAGCGCATCTCCACGATCCGACTCGTGGATGCCAAGCGAAGAAATCTGATGCCGACCAAGCCGAAGCACGGGTTCCGACAAGTGCAAAAGCCAAAGAAAGAGTGGGAACTGCCCACAAAAACACAAAACAAAACAAGATGCCAACCCAGGTGCTGTTTCCGGAGATGGAAGACCTTGGAGCGGCTAAAACAAAGGAGTCGCTGAAGACTCATGTAGCGATCGAGTCACCGACCAAGACTCAGGTCCCGAAGCCGAAGAAGAAGCGCTTTCGGGGACGAAAAAACAAGAATCAAAACAAGCCGACGACTCAAGGAAAGGAGGCGGGCAACCAAAACAAAGCTGTTGCTGAGAAGTTCGACCCCAAGCGAGGAGCACCGAGGGCGGCGCTCGAATGGGTGGGGGAGAATGACACAGGCCGAGGTCTTCGTGGCCCAGTCGGTCGATCATCAGGCCGAGAGATACCTAGGACTTGCTGTTTCTGGATCCCTAGGGTTTTTCTAGGGTTTTCTCCATAAGTTTCTAGAATACTCCGGAGAGGGGTAATATTGTAAATATCCCTAATTTCCAGAATGTTCTGTACTTATGGCGGTGATTAGGGAGTCGATAGATGGATTCTGAGCCATCAGATCTAGGAGAGATCCAACGGTTGTAATCTGAGGCTCTCTACTATATAAAAAGGCCTCCTCCTTCTCATTTGAATAAGAACCGACAAAAATCGACATAAAATACAAAGGCTTCTCCTCCCAGAGTCTCTCTCTAGAATTCCTCTCTCTACGCGATCCAGGTTAAAACAGGCTTAGCTTGGGCGCTCCATCGATCAAAGAACGCCTAAGTCGCCACGCGAGTCGGCCCTCCGCAACAGGCCCATGACAAGATAATAACACGGGCCGGTTGTTCTGTGTCCCTTTGGTCGATGCAGAGGATCATGGGGGATCGAATAACCTGAGTCCTATGGTCTTCTCACACTCGTAAAACCTTGAAGTGGTGCTTGATGGTATAAACAAAGAAAATGAGCGTGCAGAGGGTACTAGACAACTGGGTTCCTGGGAGTGGTGTCAAGACGGTTTGTGTTAGGAGTTCTAGGATTAAACATAATAGAACCCTTAGGAGCTCTGAAGGCGGGCTTGGCCTCCCGTGTACAAACTAGTCTGGGACAAAAGAGAAAAAGGCTGGCCTGGTGGCCAGACCGATCGCCAGGCGCCTCACGAGCTGACCCTCAGCCAAGGTAAAATGTCGGCCCGTGACAAATGGTATCAGAGCAGGATCCCTTCAGTAAGTGTGTGAGTCGAAGAAAATCTGTGGTCTACCCGGTCCTTTGAGTGCGGAGAGTGAATCGCCGGAGCTAAAAAAAAAAAATGGCTCGGACAATGCGCGGCTCTCGCCTTGCTTCAGGGATGCCAATGGGGGCACAGCAAAGAAATCGACTCATCACTGAAATGGGAAAAACGTTCCTGGATCAATTTGGCGAATCTCAAGATGGATTCTCTACCATGCTTTAGACAAGGTAAAATCTCCATTGGTTAGAAAAAAAAAAAAACAAAACAAAACAAGAGAAAAAAAATGAAAAGCTTATTAGGGGGAAAAAAGGTGCCGCCATGTCAGTGCGGTTGGCCAAAGTGCCACACTTTGAAAGCAACAGTGACTACAAAACGGTGCTGCGAGCCTAAACGCAGTTGGCAAAAAACGCCACACTGGATTGCACGGGTGACCAAACAAAACCCGAACGGCATTTTGAAAAAAAAAAAAAAAAAGGCTACCAATGTTGAGGGGAAGTCTGTTCTACCTCACAAGGATGTGACAGAACAGCCCGCAACGAGGGCGTTGCGAAAATGAGTGGGGGAGAATGACACGGGCCGGTTGTTCTGTGTCCCCTTGGTCGATGCGGAGGATCATGGGGAGATCGAATAACCTGGGTCCTATGGTCTTCTCACACTCGTAAAACCTTGAAGTGGTGCTTGATGGTATAAACAAAGAAAATGGGCGTGCAGAGGTACTAGACAACTGGGTTCTTGGGAGTGGTGTTAGGACGGTTTGTGCTACGAGTTCTAGGATTAAACATAATAGATCCCTTAGGAGCTCTGAAGGCGGGTTTGGCCTCCCGTGTACAAACTGGTCTGGGACAAGAGAAAAAGGCTGGCCTGGTGGCCAAACCGGTCGCCAGGCGCCTCACGGGCTGACCCTCGGCCAGGGTAAAATGCCGGCCCGTGACAGCTGTCTCTTTGTTTGAAGATGTAATCACTAGTTCCAAAATGAACATAGATTGATCAAGAGCAATGAACCTAATTTCGGCTATGAGACATTAGGATTTAATGGTTATGAGACAAAGGTGCAAGCATCAAAGGAATAGACACTCGAAAACTTGTAGTTAGTGTTCCATGTAAGAGCAATGAACCTAATTTAGGCTATGAGACATTGGGATATCATATCAGAAGTCATCATACCTCCTCTGGTTGGTGCCCCTTTTTGTGCATGTCCTGCATAGTCCTGTAAGCAAGCAGATATAATCTCTCCTTAAAGAAGTATTTGACTAGGATATGAAAGGTACTGTAGTCAGGACTGATAGCTAGTTCATCCATCTTCTTCAATGTTTGCATGACACTCTCCATTTCACATGCTCTGCAATAGGCGCCTAGCATGGTATTCAATATTACCAGGTCATATCTGTTAAATTTGGCTTCAAAGTCTTTGGCCAACAGTTTGGCCTCTTGTAAAAGCCCACACCGGCAAAATGCTGAAATCATGATGCAGTGCGCATAGCCATCTGCAAGTACAACATAACCATTATATCCACACGAGCATTGCCATTATACTTTAGTAAGGATAGGAAATTAACACTGCAGGAAACAATTTGAAGTACCCCACACCTTCCTCTCTGCACACTCTTCTGCTTGACTTACATTAAAACAACGGGACAGCACGGACCAATTATTTAGAGAATAATAGAAAGAGATTAGCACAATGGAGGAGCTTATGCCACCGGATAGCAACGCAAAAGAAAACCATCTTTACTAAGGACATCAAAGCTAACACAAGTCAAAGAATTATATGTGCTGGTCGCAGATCTCATTTAAAACCTGGAAAGTATAAAGAAACTCATTGGAATTCATTGCACTCATCTCACCTTTTCAAAAGTGCATATTAGGGAACTTTACAAAAGTCATTTTGCTTCTTTATAAAAAGGACAGTACAAAACATAACCCCGATAACTAATTGAAACTTGTAGTCATGCTTAATTACCAGATTTGACAGATTTTCCCATCATTTCATCAAAAACCGATTTAGCTTCATCTGTCCTTCCAGCCTTAGCCAGGCCATCCATCAATAGACAGTAAGACATCTACAAATTAAACACATATTGTAAGTTAGCAAATATCTGAACGTACATCAAATGATGGAACATCGATGAAAATAAATTACAGAAGGAGAACAAAAGGATTAATCCACAAGTTGCGTATGACATATGTTGCTTCCACGTTTAAAATCTCTCATATTGGCACCCCTAGATCTTTGAGCCAAAAGTTGAGAATGTTACACATCAATAATTAGCAACCTACCTTTCCTATGCATTTCAAAACTTAGCAGTTCTCTTTTGAATTATTATGGAATGCCTACTACATAATACCTGATTGTTGCTCAGTGTCTGCCATTCAGAAGTCTTATCCCACAAAAATGCAAAATATCATAGTTAGCACCAGAACTAAAAATAGGCCATTTACACATAATATACATCTTAACAATGAGAAGATTCGATGGTTCTTTTCCAGGAAGATTAAGCATTCATGGTTTCCATATTCTCTACTTCGGGGATAGTAGAGAGTAACACTGATCAACAAAAGGAGCCTCTATGATTTTATTCGCAGATTCCTCGGTCAAATCCTAATTATCAAAATCATGACACTTAAAACTACAGAAAGAAATGAAAAATACATATGAAAACCCTTTGAGGAGTTCTAAAAAAAAAGTCTAAAAGTTGCCAGACATGCAATATGGAGCTATAACTTCCATATGGCCCCATGAAGCAGACAGGGATCCTCAACTACAAAGCCCAAAATAAAAAGTCAAACTTTGAGCTCTCATCTTTTCACTTTGATGCCGATCAGAGATGTTATTTCTCAAAGCATGATCTGTGCTGTTGTATGAGACCAGGGCAAGGTAAATCAAAAGCTTTATGAGATAAACTGCCAAGCAATATGAGTACCAATGGTAGCAAAATCAAACTAGTTGGAGATGTGAATGCTTTGTAGCAAAGATAATCATAAAAGAATAGATACAATGACCATAGTTGACAAGAGAATATGAAATGCAAGAAACCCAGTTAAAGAGAATTGAAAAGTGAAAATACAATTGAAGATGGTATGAAACAGTACAACTTTTTTTTATAGTAGGAAAAGAGTGCTATATGGGAGGAAAGGCTTAAAAAGCATGACAAAACACAAAAGACAGGATCTTGAAAATTGCTCTTCTAGAGGATATTGCACCAAATAGAGCTGACCATATAGTCAACCCTCCTTGGGTAAAAAGGCTTTGTTCGTCATTTTCATCCTCACACAAAACAAAGACTATGATATGTGCAGAGCATTGAGATAGAAAATGCAAAAAACAAGCTTCAAAGAATCCCTTATTGAGTTTTTGATTTCATATTGTGACACATCAGCAAAGGCATGTGGTAATATATGAGAAATCTAATATGGAGAATCCGTCCAAAGCCCATGATGACTAAACTGTACTGACCAGCTTCTGTCCTTTTGACTTCTGAGGTCTGATGAGAAGATGATGCATATCATTTGTTTCAAGCACATATATTTCAAGCCTGTTATGGCTTCATTGAAGGACAATAATATACCTCATCTTTGGCATGGCCTAAGCGTTCCAGTTCAGCCAATAAATCTCTCGACTTATCAAATAAGCCTCCTCTGACATAAACCTTCAGCAGAGTAGTCAAAATTACCTGAAAACCATGCAGTAGTGAATGAAGTCAACTCAGTATAAGCATACTGTAGATGTATAAAAAGAAGTAATGAAAAATTCTGGTCATAGTAATACACCAACAGCACATACAAATTCAAGTGGGAGGGTTATGACATTAGCCACTAAGGAAGCAGCTAGTACACATGAAGTGGGTAAAAATGTTAATGACAACTGGGAAGCCTTAAAAGGCACCATTTTGTCCACTCCACAGTCAATTAAGAGGAAGCTCTAGCGGTAGGAATAATACTTGAAATGGACATTAACTCCTTTTATTTGTTAGTATATAATTTAATCTAACTGCCAGAGCTCAATTGTGATGTTATTGAGCTACTCAGATCTATTTAACTTTGGGGCGGGGATCCATATCATCAGTCAGACAAGCGCAATGTAGTCCAAGGAACTCTAGCTATACCGAGTGAAGGAATCTCGCTTCTAGGATGTAAGGGCACTGGTCTTTCCACAAAGCCCACACCTTTCACGCATAAGGCATCAGTCGCAAATAGAAATAGGCATGAGGAGGGGCCCCTGCCTTAGGGAAAAATTCCAACAACATGGCTTTTAGCAAAATTTTTACACATATCCCCATTTTGATATAATCAAAAAAAAAATTTGTAGTCGTACATTCTTTTGCTAAGATCATTTAAACAATTTTTCAGATTATTTAGCTAAGGCGTATTTGTTCTTCCAAGAGATACTTTTTGCAAGGAAAATCCGCTCCATGTAGGTCGGAGCCTAGTGGGGTGACACTCCTCGTGCCTATCCTAGTCGTAAAGATGCTCTCCCTTCTAAGAACAAGGGGTTTTAAAACTAAAGAAGTGGTAATTTTTTTTCCTTTGTTTGAAAAGTTTGGCAACAAAGCAAAATAATAGTTTGAAGAGTAAAGACCTATTAGACCTTAGAAGGAGGAAGTTGCACAATATTTGGCAACTACCTTCGAAAATAAAAGTTTCAATCCCACAATCCACATTACAGTCTTCAAAATTAAATGCGTGCAATCAAAGGCATCTCATAAATAAAAATAAGAGATGAAGTTCAAGATGAACCTTATTGATAACTAAGCCTGCGGATTTCATATCCTGCACCAAGGTGTCGGCCTTCTTGTAATTACCGTCAGCAGAGTATGCATTTAATAAAGAGCTATAATGGAATTCATTGGGTGCATGGCCTTCATTCACCATCTGCTTGAAGAAACGCTCTGCATCTTCACAATGATTGTTCGAAGCACACACAGCAATAAGTGTCCCATAGATTACACTATCCATCTCAAGACCATTATTCTCCAGTTCCTGTATCAGTTCCAATGCCTTGGTATAACCATCATTGACCTTCATGCAACCTGCAAGCAGCTAAGGATAATGAAGAAAGTAAGGATTGCTACTGCTCAAACCATGAACGGTACCAAGTAAGACTGCAATCATGTTCTAACTATTACTTCCTTGAAACTTAGAGCAGATCAAACATGTGATGTGGATGAAAATTGGACTCATTCGGCAGCAAAGAAACAAGTTAGATTTGCCTAGTGGCGCTTTATCAGAGCGCAATGAATCTGGCAAAAATTATAGGATTCTGTCCATTTAAAAGACTCCATATTGCGCCAATTGAATTTTAAACTCTAACCTTGATCATGAGATCTCTGTACATAATTGATCGTTGTTGTAACAAAATGAGATACTTTGTTGCAACATAATGAAAGGAACACCTGTCAACTTTGAGCAATAGAGCCGTATGTTACAAGTATGGGCAAAATAAGCTGGTTCGATGTTGTTAAAGTCATATAATTCAAGACTAGAAACCATATGGTCCATTTCATCGATAGATAATGTTGTCTAACAATCTAAAGAGACTATATATTAACAATCCCTCTCCTATATAAGTGGGGCCTTACATGTGAAACATGGGATGTGACCATAGTAAACCAACTAAAGACAATCACAGACTGGAACAATAGAGCATGAAAGGAGATGGAAAAACATACAAAATAATATAAAGGGGAGTATTTCGGATATCAACACCTCACATGTGCTCTAACATATTAAATAATCGTTTTCCCAAAAGCTTAAGCTGTTTAGAATAGGCCTACAATGTATAAAGTATATCTCTTCACATAGATAAACAATTTCTGCAGTTCACGTATCAAAAGCCTAGATATTACATAAAAATTAGCTTTTTGTTGGTCACAAATCTATTTCCCACAAGTTGCTAATTGGATTGCTTAGAGAAAATTAACCAAGATGAGGTTAGAGTTACGCACCGTACTATATGTAACAATATCCGGTTTGAGCCCATCTTGCTTCATTTGTTGGAAACATTTCATGCCAATGCTGAACTTGCCATTTCTGACAAGGCAACTAAGAACAGCATTACTTATAAAGACATTGATTTTCATTGAGGCATCCGGAATACTGTTATAGATTTCGAGTGCATTCAATGAGTTGTGGCATGTCCCTGTGAACTTTATATAACTGCTATAACTTGAAGGACTGATCTTCTCGTGCTTCTGCATATACTGAAAGAGCTGTCACAATTGCAACAGAAAATTAATACCAGCTCTTCATTAGGTAATTAAAAGGAACTGAAAGAAAATGATAAACTGTCTCCTAAGTAAGAAGACCCATTGCCCGCCACAATTTAACCTGTCAGATAGAGGGCGTGCCAGAGACAGAGGAATGAGGCAGGAGAACAGGTAGATGGAAATGAATTATCTTAAGCTTCGAAATCATGAGGGTAAAGCTAAAATCAATACCAAAAATTTATTTGAGCGGTTTGGTAGAGTCAAATTTCTTATAAGTAAATCCACGTGTAGACATTTATATATCATGAAAGCTTCAGATGCTTAAGAATAAAAACAAAGTCAAAGTGCGAGCACTACAAGATTTAATAATAATAATAATAATAATAATAATAATAATAATAATAATAATAATAATAATAATAAGGCAGTCCAAACACATTCTAAACTTATTGCGGTTTATTTTCTTCTTTTTTCGTTGTAGATATTCTTAAAGATACATTACTACTACTATAAACATTTATTTCCAAGCACCATCAAGGCAATGATTTTTGTGAGCTGTTCTTTGTTCTTGACAAAATTGAAGTGTAAGCATAATTCAGCCACATCGCAATGAACACATAATGGAACAGAACACATGAATTCCTTAAATCCATGACATTCAGTCATGAATGAAGCATGAGTTGGAAAATTGGTTTGAGAATAATTTCATTCACTGATAATAATTCTAGTCCACATTCAAGAACAATCAAATTTTATGCAGTGAGAGGA
The DNA here is from genome assembly GCA_016432845.1 of Psidium guajava. Classification (NCBI taxonomy): domain Eukaryota; kingdom Viridiplantae; phylum Streptophyta; class Magnoliopsida; order Myrtales; family Myrtaceae; genus Psidium; species Psidium guajava. The sequence goes on along the minus strand of CM028225.1, from coordinate 34,232,301 downwards.
GACAGTTAAACTAACTCGACAAAAAAAGTGAATATAACTTTGGAAGTTTCAAAACCTTGGAGATATCTTGCATCCGGCTGAGCTTCCCAAAATACCTCATAATGGCATTCAAGTCCTGCACCTTCAGAATACCACCAAACCTGCACAGACACAAAATTAGAAGACCTTAACCTCCTAAGAGATATTCAGCAGAAGAAAGGAATGAAGCAAAGATGAGGAAAGAGATATCATTACACTGAAAGCAGTAACCGTGATCCATGATTTCAAGATGTCCATCACATTAGATGTTGAGAGGGACCGCATGAACTTGTGAAAGATGATTTCATGCAATCTTCCAAGATTGTCGAATCTGAACCCCGATACCATATGCATTGAAATTTCCGTTTTCTTTTTTCCTCAAAACATATTAAATTTCATGCTCTATGACATTTGAATGATAAGTCTAGTAAGTGAAAGGGCCGGTTCCCTAAAGCAGGCGCAAAATTCACTATGGGATTTATCATAAAATGTCGCATAGACGAATAAAGGGGACAAACACACCGGAAGCGCACAAACAGAATACAATCAAGCCCTAAACCTGCAAATGGTGCAATTAAATTCTGAAAATTTAATCTAGATTTCAAAACAAACATGCCACATAGCAAATTAAACAACCAAAGCACTTCACAACAACATCGAAATAGTGGGGCAATCACGTTATCCATTCTGCCAGGACCTTTCGAGAGCGGAGTCCAAATCGGCCGACTGCTGAATTTCAAGAACAGCGGCCCGCCTGGCCAAATAAGACTTGGAGTGATGCTTCCGGGCGGGGGCGGCGGGGCCCGGCGGAGGGCGGGCCGGCTTAGTTCGATCCGGCTTGACGAAGGCAGGAGCCGGGGAAGCAGAGAAAACTCGAGAGGACCTAGGGGTTGTCGGAGGAGGAGGAGGGGACGGTAAACAAGAAACTGAAGGAAAAGGGCCCGACGTCGGGCGGGAGAAGATGTTCGGAGACGAGACGACGAGCGCAGAAGAAGAAATCTCCATAGCTGGGTCACTCTGTGCTCGATGGCAAGCGGAGAAGAGGAGTGAGAGATAGACGGAGGAAGATGGAAGTGGAAGCGTGAGTGTTTCCTTCGTCAAAAGAATAACAATAAAAATAAAAGGTTAGTATCAAAAACACCTCAGACTAGTGAATTTCTGACGAATTCATCCTAAATTATTTTTTTAATCATCCAAAATTTTAAATTAATACATCTTTAACAAATTTATCCTAAATTAATATATTTGTGATAAATTTATCTTTCATTATTTTTTATTAAATTTTATCGTCAAATTCTTAAGTTGGATGGTACATGACAATTATTAAATATGCACAGTTGGGATTTTTACCCTATATTGATTATAGTCGTATCAATTTAGGATTTTTCTTTATATTAATCCAATTTAAAGAAAACTAACAAATAGTAAATTTATCTCATGTATACCAATTTAGAGTTTTTGGTAATCAAAATAATTAGTTTGTAGTATATTTATCATAGATGTACTAATTTGGCGTTTTTAATGGTCAAAAAAATAGTTTGGGATAAATTTATCAAAAATATACCAGTTTAATTTTTTTGTGGTCAAAGATATAGTTTGGCATAAATTTATCATATAAATACCAGTTTGGGATTTTTCTTAGTATTAAGCCTAAAACTAATAATAATCTTCATTACTTTCCTCGTTGCTAGAAAGATATTCTCATACATTCTGTAATTCATCCCAAAAAAATATAAAAAAAGGAAAAAATAAACATCTCCATGTTTTCTCTTCGGTGGCAAGAAGGAACCTGATTAAGATTTTATTTGGTTCACAAAAATAAATAATTTAAGAAATACTTTTAATAAAAACAAATACTTATATCGCTTCAAATAATTAGTGAATGAGAAATAAAATGATCACTGTATCGCTTAAAAAGATGAATGAACAAATTTATTTTCGTGTATATTTTCTTAAAAACATTCGCTTGCATCACTTACAAAAATGAATCAACAATCATTTTCAGTTGACCAATATTCCAAAAGATATAAGGAATCATTTCTAGAAAAAATATTGACCAAATAATTTATTTTCGACCAAACAAAGAGAGTCTGAGTAATGGTGATTTTAGTTGCAAGTGTTTGTAAGTAGTTAGTAGCTTTCTTTTTTGCCCCCACACTCACACACCCACCCCTAGAGACTTAGGCCCTGCATGATAAATATTCTATTTCAAAAAGTGATTCTAATTAAAATGACATTTTTGATTTTGTTCCCAAATAAATTTTAAAGAATCGGAATACTTTTGGTAATTGCATAAAATTTTTGTTCTTGCAACAAAATACATTTGGTAACTACATAAAATTTTTGTTCTTGAAACGAAAGCGTGTTTGGTAACTACACAAAATTTTTGTTTCTAAGAATAATTTATCTTCCTATTTTTTTCATTTAAGTCAAACAATTTTGTAGTTATTTTTTAAAATTTCATTCTAAATTTCAAATTAATCAAAGATTGATTCATATTGCCCGTTGAAATGTAAAATAAATATCACAAGTCATTTTTACCATTTATTATGAGGTTTCATCAAACTCTTTTAAGCAAGCGGATAATCATCATGAGCAACACCATTATTTCTGCAAAGAAAATGTAATGCACTATCCTGCATTTGTGTGCTTTTTTGTTCAAGGAAATCAAATCTTAATGTTAATTCATCAAAAACTTAAGAACGAGAACGTGCTAACTATACATGCTGGTATTTTGTCTATTCCCAGAATTCCCTAAAACTACACTAAGTATAAAGTATATAAACCTAGGCAAATCACAATCAATGAAATCAAGTACATAATCAAGGAATCATTATATTGATGAATTGCATCATAAAATCCTAACGAAGCCCTAAGAACTTAGAAAAATGTTATTTGGGTTTAATTTCAAAGCTGTTTATGATTTTTCTAAAAAAAAGAATAAAATCTACAAAATATAGAAAATCTATGCCAAAATTATGAAAATGAGGTCAAACTAGTATAATCTAATCATTTTCTATTTTTAAGGATTTTCTAAATTTTTTTATGATTTTTTAGAAATTTTTCCTTTTTTTTTAATTTCTTCCTTTTTATTTTTTTATTTTTATTATCGTTTTTTAAATAAGACCTTGTTGTTCTATTTTAGGTTGAGGGAAAAGTGAGAGATGTGAGACTTCGTTCTATTTTATAATTTTCAAAAGTAATTCTTTTTTTCTAGAATCAATTTTTTTTTCGCTTTTGTTTTTGATCTAAAACTGATTTTGATTTTCCAAAACTAATTCTGAAAACATAATTAAAATTAGAAATATTTGTGTTACCAAATATAAATATTATTATCATTCTTTACCGTTTCGGAAAAATAGAATCAGAGAACGAGAATTGCTACCACAAAAGTCCTTAATAAACATGGCTTAAGTTCCATCGAGGAAATTAATCAAACTGATCCATGCGCCCTTATCGATTCACAAGGTCTGTAATGTCAAACTTTCAGTTACCTATATAACGTACATAACACCTTTCAGCAATTAGACCGGTCCTTCCCTAAGTTCGAACCGGGTCGGGAAGTTTAAAATGGATTCGCTTCAGTACCTTGAAGATTCAACAGTAATTTTATGCCAGACTTATTGCTATGCATACAAGTACATTTCTTTTACAGACAAGAGCAGTTCCAACTAGCATCTACAGCCTTAATGATGCTTTCGTGCAGTTTGGCCCCAGAACAGACTATTATACCTCGATCGAGGCCTTCCAAATATATACCCTTTGAGAAATCAAGGGGACGTCCCCTCGCGTCCGTCACGACGCCACCAGCCTCTTGTACTATCACGACTCCGGCGGCGTGGTCCCATATTTTCTCCTTGTAACCCGCCCTCGCAAACTTCATGAAGACCTCAGCATCTCCACGAGCTATGGCTGCATATTTGACCATGCTGTACACACGCAATGGCTGCTTCCTGCAGAAACAGAGGTGTGGTGTTCCTTAAATCATAGGGTCCGCTAGTTTGTCATAATTTCAATGATTTTCTTGTTCAGCAGCATTCACTGAATATCTGTTATTTCGCTTTATAAAGTTACGCATACTCTGTGAATCATTCAGCAATGCTTAAGTGGGGCTAAAATGTACTCCATTCTGGTTCGTATCACAGTGCGAAGCAGCGACAATAGGGGGAACGGACCAATACGCACCTAAGCCCGACACTGTGAGCTAGTCCAGCTGTGAAGGAATGACTTGAATTTGCCTTCTCAACAGGTTCGCAGAAAGTTGCTAAAGCTGGATTATCAATGGAAGAAACACGAACGGGCACTGCAGCGTTTGGCCACTCTAGCCTCTTGTTCTTAGGGAGCAACGGCTGCATCCAGGCCTCGCCACTGCCTTCCTTGGTGTAAAGTATGCAACCCCGGTCCCAAGATTCCGCCGCCGGCGGGGTCAGTTTGGTGATAATCCTATGGTAGCGATGGTGATAGCTTAGCCACTCCTTCTTCATTGGGTAATTGGGGCAGCCAAGAACTCCAAGGACCACTTTCCCATCTTCTATCAGTGAAAGAGCAACAGCATACTGATCACCACGCACAAATCCCAGTGTGCCATCAACGGGATCTAGTGCCCAAAACTTTGTATTTAGCCTGCCAGCGGAGCTGCAACGGCCAATAGCCTTGAGGACTTCCTTAGGGCCGAGGTTCTCTCGAGGACAGATAAGCCCGAATCGGGGTGCCTCCGACAGGGCTTCATTGACTGTTTCCACAACGGCTTTCAACAAGCTGGCTCCATCAGCCTTGGAGAGATCATGTACGTCCTCCTCGGCGACAATCGAGACATTGCTTGCTCCAAAAGACTCAGATAACAACCAACTTATTGTAGCTTGCACACTCCAGTCTGTTCAGATGCAAGATCAAGAGCATTAGCCAAACTACTAGGTGAAGAATGCAGCTGCATCATATAAAGCATGAACATGAAGAACTAAGTGAACATATTAAAATCAGATTGGTTGAGGCCATAAAAGAATGCCTCTCTCTAGGATCCAAATAATCAGAGAAGCACTTGCTTGAGCATAAACAAAGATTATACACCAAAAGTAGCACTCTGTGACTGGTACATGCGGAAAGAATCTCATGACTAAATCTAGTGACAAATCTATAACCAGCAGATTTGTTGTATAGATAAAGAAGTATGATAGAGCGAATTATAAACAACACATATGATCACGCAGAATTATTTCAAGTAAATGGACAAAGAAAAGGAACAAAGCGCGTACATTTGCTTATGAGGGAAATAACCTAAGGTTCTACTTCATTAGGCTTTAAAGTTTTCATTCCTTTTGTAGAAAAAAGACAGATTTAATGCATCATAGATTGGAGAAACCGTATTGGGGAAAAAAAACTACGTGTCAAAGAGAGAGGTTTAAACATGTATGCTATCATTTGGTAAATTATAAATGAAAACTAATACACTTTCAACCACACAAACTCAAAAGGGGAATATCTGATATTGCAATTGCAAGGGAAAAGAAAGAAAAACCCTGCAGTTACTTCACAACATAACTAAATCAGAAGGCTACTTTAATCCGCTTCAGAGAAAATAAAATATCTGTACTCTGCGTTGTTGCATCAATAATCCTTATTAACGTGAAAATTAATATTGATGTCACAGAGAAGTCGACCGCCCTGCAGAGAAGTTCGTGGGAACCAGGCTCTCAAGGTAGAGCCCTTACTCGAACAAACAGCAGACTCATTCAAAAAATCTCAAAATACAACTACAACTGAACCACCTCCTCCAAAGTAGGGACTCACTTGCACGCTAGTAAATAGGTTCTCAAAATTTATAAACTGGCATTTGAGTTTTCTTAGTCCAATAGTTATCAGGCTGGGTTTTAACAATTGAATCCATCGTTTGCCTCGTCTAGAATGGGAACAGTAAGCCAATTACAGTCTATTGCGATTGCATCAACAGGAAAAGGTAACAAAGGCTTCACTTATAGATAATTGCAGCTTCGAGAGTACTAAACATTCCACCAATTTCTCTTCCCAGTCAGGAGCTAAAGGTCTCTTGTCCAGTCATTTTTTGCCACTAACATTTATGTGCACTATGTGATGGAAGATGTACCCATCTCAGATTACTCACCCGAAACAGTTATTTGCAAAAGAGAATGTACAATTCAAGTACCACAGAGCAAAGTTATGTCCCAGCAATTAATCGAGAAAGCCCCTTACTTTATGGCATAAACCAAACTCAGAATCAAAATCAACCCATAAGATCACTCATCAAAACCAAACAAACCGGATTCACAACGAACACCCAACTTGCCCAATCCAAAAAATGTATAATCCAACATAAACAGTAGCAGTTGGCTTTTCTTTTTACCAGCAATAGTGACTGGAGAGTTATCATCCTTGGAGTGAACTTGCTTCCCATTGTTGTCACTGCTGCTGCTGTTGTAGGCCTTATAGACTAAAGTGTCTTGCACTTTCTGGCAAATCCAACATGCCATCTGCACGGCTCTCACTGCAACATCCAGCTCTTTGGAGTATCTCTCTCTCTCTGCTTCACCATCTAAAGAGGAAAGACTCAACCTTTCGGGTTCCTCCATTAAAGGGTGTGAAGGGCTGGTGCTGAAATTGGATGGAGAAGCGATCTTGAGCTCAGGAGACCTGTCCATGGGCGAGTAGAATCGGGGGTCGTCGCTCTGAGAGGAGGAGGAGACGAATCTGGCTACATGGTTGGACGTGAATTTAACACATCTCCCCTGTCGCAGAACAACTTGTGGGAGGTTTCCACCAATTCTGGGGCAACCGAAAGGCATTTAAATCCACCACTGCCCACCAAAAAAAAATCTCTCTCTCTCTCTCTCTGCGTAGATTACAGAGTGGGTCTTTTATGATGTGGTTCGTGCGGGTGAAGTGACAATCGGAGGCATGCATATATAGAGAACAAAAAGACAAATCTGAAAGAAGAGATGCTTCGAATCTTCCTTCCCTTCAATCCTCGGCCTACGCATGGACAAAGAGAAGCTCCAATTAATTACAAATAATTGCTCCGAATCCCCTCAATTTTGACACCATGACGCAATAGTTCATTTTGATCATGACAATAAAAAATCGCTTCGTCAATATTGATGGTTATGGAGATAGGAAAAGGGCGGTGCTATTCCTATCCTCATATGATTAAATTCGCCCCATATTTATCAAAAGGAAAAAATCAACATAAATAATTCAATCGCAATTTAAATTGATGGCCTCAAATTTATTTACTTTCTTTTTTTTTTAGGTTTTTTCTTGCTACGTAGAATTTACTTACCAAAAAGGAAATATTCCCATCTATTTTAAAAGACACTATGCCCTTTTAATTGTTAGAATTTACTTCCATAAAAATTAACTTTGTCGAAGAAAGAAATTTTCAAGAAACATAATTTCTCTTCCGTATTGCTGATAACGTTAATGGATAAATTGTCAAGTAAAATCCAGCAATAATTTAACATAGCCAGTTCTTAGCACAATCATTTGTCTGTAAAGTGTTTATGAAAAAGACATCGAGATGTCTCACCGTGCATAATATTTTTGGTGTATCGCAAGATGATTCTATAACCCTACATACTCTAAGTAAAAATATTGCCAATAGTAAGTAACAAAAGATAAATACATTAATATAGCTAGTAAAGAGATTTGATATATATTTTAAACTAATGAAACTAAAACTAACATATTCACCAAGAAAGTGAGCTTTTGATATAAGAGATAGAAAAAAAAAATAGATAAGTTATTATAAGTGCAATGATGAAAAAGAGAATTCTAAGTTTTTTACTAAATGAAAGAATTTGTCTTTTCTCCTTATTATTGGCAAGATAATTTTCACACCGAGCATGCGAAACGTTATAGAAATATCTAGGAATACACTAAAATTTTATTTAAAATAAAACATGCGAAATGCTCAATAATGGCAACTAGATCCTAAATAAAATAGAAAAAGAAAGAAACAGGCCATTACTTTGCAACTGGATGACTGAGGGCTATTTTGTCCTTTTATTTAGTCATATTTTTTTGGTTGATCGAAGATCGAAGATGGATTTAGTCATATAAAAAGTGAAGTAGCACCGCCTAGAAAAACACTACAACAAAAAATCAAAATTTTAAGGGGTAGCTATAGCTTTTTAAAGTTCGGGGGCTATAAATTAAAAAGCGTAATCCGTAACTTCTTGAAATTCGAGTACTATTGCACAATGGTGCCAAAGGTTAATAGAATTGTGAATAATTATCTCAATAATTTAGCAACTAAACATAAATATTAGAACCGCCAAAAATTGTGCATAGCGCTCACTTTGTGTCAAAATTTTTTAAAGGATCACCTAAGTATCAATTTTTTGAAAAACAATATTTTTAGTGTCAACTTTAATCTGTTTGGCTAGAAATCCGACATGGCTTTTTATTTATCTATTAATGTCTTAAGTCAAAGTGGCCCCCCGAAGGTCCAATCAACAATTTAAAAAAAAGCTAAATTTATTAAAAATTGAAAAATCAAAATTTAATTAGATTAAAAAAAATTTAAAAAATGAACTCACGAATGCTTGTTACTAAGCCCTTGCCAATGGTAGCAATTGGGAAGGGGAGGCAAAGCTCACCTGAGCCTCCCCAAAGCTAGCGACCCTCGCTAGCCCCCAAGGAGGGCTTGATGGTTTAGATTTGGTGCTGGGTGCATCCCTCGCCGCAGATTTGAGCAAGGGTTGCTAGCCCTCACCTGGGGGCAACGAGGCCCTACTTGGGGTGGGTGGCCCTGGACAATGCCTTGGCAACCCTCCCTTGCCTTAGGCGAGGACAAGTCGGTGACCCTCACTCAAATCCGAGGCAATAGTCTGCTGCCTATCTTGGGTGAAGGCTGCCAAACTTTAGGAAGACCTAAAAGACCTCCATCAGCCCTTCTTGGTGGTTGCCATTGGCAAGGGTTTGGCTTAGCCTTTTGATTTTTTTTTTAAACTTGAGTTTGTTCTTTTCTTTCGGTTTAGCTTTTGTAAAAATGTTTCTTAATATTTTTATGTCAAGTCATATTAAAATTGTAATTATAATTGCCACGTAATCATTTTGGCCACAATTTCTCGTTGAAGACATTTAAGTGATATTTTTTTCTTCAATTTGACAGTTAAACGAGCCAATGAAAATTTTTGACACTAAAATGAGTGTTATACAAAACTTTTTACACTTCTAAGACTTGTATGGCAACCATTTTGATTTGAAAAAGCGATTCCGATTAAAATAACTTTTTCTAATTCTATTTCCTATATGAGTTTTAAAGAATCAGAACACGTTTGGTAACTGCTTAAAATTTTTGTTCCTGGAACATGATACGTTTAGTAACCGTACAAAATTTATGCTCTCGAGGACAATTGCTCTTCCTAATTTTTGTCATTTAAGTTAAATAATTACATAGTTACTTTGTGAAATTTCATCCTATATTTCAAATTAATCAAAGATTAATTTATATTGATTCTCTAATATAACATATGCATATTGCAATAATAAATATCAAGAATTGTTACGAGTCATTTTACCATTTATTGTGGGGTTTCATTGAACTTTTTTGAGCGAGCGGACAATTGACACGAGTGACACCCTCATTTCTATAAAGAAAATGCACTGCATTGGTGTGCATTTTTTGTTCTAAAAAAAAATCAAATCTTAGTCTTAATTCATTGAAAACTTAAGAACGAGACCTTGCTAATTGTTCACAATGGTTAATTTTGTCTTTTTGTAAAATTTTCTAAAACTAGACTAAGTCTAAGATACATAAATCTTGGCAAATCACAACCAAAGAAATCAAGTGTGCAATAAAAAAATATCATGACATTGATAAATCACATCATAAAATCCTGATGAAGCCCTAAGGATTTTGAGAAATGTCGTTCAAGTTTAATTTCAATGGTGTTTATAATTTTTTTAAATAATAAAATCTATGAAATCTAGTGAATATAGGCTCAAATTTATGAAAAAGAGGTCAAAATAACCTAATATAAGCTTATTCTATTTTTAGGAATTTTCTGAAGTTTTTCTAATTTTTCAGAATTTTTTCAATTTTTTTATTATATTATATATTTTCTTTGAAAATGAGATCCTGTCTTGTTTTAGGTCGAGTGAAAAATGATAAGAAAACTAAAAGGAAAAAGCAAGAGATATTGGACTTTATTCTGTTTTGCGATTCTTAAAAATGATTCTTTTTTCCAGAATCAACTTTTTTGCTATTGTTTTTGCTCCAAAACTATTTTAAAAAATAAAATTAAAATCAGAATCATTTTTGTTATTAAATAGGATTCTCATCTTTTTTTTATTTCGAAAAAAAAATCAGAGAACCAAAATAATTATCATATAAGCCCCTGGTGTCCTTCTCCCATTCAGCAACAATTTGTTCACAAACACCCCCCCCCTTGGGTGAGCACCCAATTTATCACGATGGTTGAAACACGAGAGCTCCACTTGAGATACGCATATAATGATTATCATGCAAGAGGCCACTGGATAATGACCTTTTTGCTGAATAGCTTTGCATTACTTTATCAATTAGACCATAATGATTAGATTTTCCCGAGGATCAATATCATGAAAAACACTAAAATTAGTCTAATTGTGTTAAATTTACTTCAAATTAATTTTTACATCACAAAAGATCTCAAATTAGTACAACTATTACAAATTTACTCTATGTTAATTTTTGTTAAATTTTACATCAAATTGCTTAGTCGAATAACAAATGGTAGATAATGGGTGCACGTTTAGGGTTTTTACCCACTTTTTGTCACAAATATACTAGTTTGGGATTTTTTTATGCTATTAACCCAATTCAATGGAAACTAACGGAGGATAAATTTGTCACAAATATACCAATTTGAGATTTTTAGTAGTCCAAAAATTATTTTGGGATAAATTTATCCCGATTGTGCCAATTTGAGATTTTTTGTAGTCAAAAAATTAGTTTGAGATAAATTTATCACTAGTGTATCGGTTTAAGATTTTTTCGTGATATTATCATTCTTTAAAAGTACCCTTTCGATTGAACATTTAATCCTTTCTTCCTTTTATTGGGATTTTTTATCTTAAACAAACATGGATGACCGCACAAAAGCTCAATGGACGATAAAGTATTTTCATGCATCGACCATTTTACCTATAAGGTCGATAAAAAGAAATAGAGAGCTTTCGAAAATCAACAATTCTCTTCAGTGATATATAATCACTTCCTTGATTTTTTACTTTTTCATGTAATACTTTCCCTTAGTCACAAGCAACATGAAGCCCCAGATGACATTTGAAGTTTACTAATGGAATGGTCGCATCATATCTTGAGTCAAAGAACAAGAAAAAGAAGGACCAGAGATTTGTTTCTCCCTCTTATAAAGACCCTTTCCCTTGTATTAATGCTAGAGCACACCTGTGTGCATGATTGGGAAAAAAAAACTTTAATTATATAGAAAGTGGAATACTACTTTTGAAATTATGTGAGGATCCTCAAAATCGTGATCTTGCCCATCACTGAAAAATTATTGTAATCTCCCAAAACCTCTTTGGCTATTGTGCTTTAGTTGCATCAGCATGAGATCATCCACACGTAATCTTGAGATTGAGTTCTAGCGCCACTAAGCTTGACACACTTGCAGTTTCAAGTCACTCACTCACCTCTTAAAATTCAGATGAGATTTTCACTTGAAAATCACGCACTCACGTCAATGATTGGACTTAAATAGAGAATGGCTCGGCGGGTGGTTTGCGTTCAACAAGACCATTCATGAGTTTGGAGTGGATGGATGTGATTAAGATTCAATTGCATTTATCATCCTATCAAATTGTCAATGATGATGTATAGCTCGAATTGGCTCGAATTGGATGCTTTGGATAAGGGAGAGATCAGTTTTATCCCACTTTGGTAAGTTGTAAGTGCTCTTTTGTTACACGTCCTCTTATAAGATGGTGGGGGTAATTGTCCTAAAGCTCCTAAACCTATGACACAATAGACAATTCAATTCTAAACTATTTGATTTAACCAATTTAATCTTAAACCTCTTGATTATTTTGCCAATGAAACCCTTCTAACAAAATTTGACCAAAGATCACTGACGTGAACTCCTGTGATCATTTTCTAGATTTTTTTTATTTTTTTATTTTTTTTATTATTTTCTTATGTCCCGCTGTCCAAGGCCTCGGCTATGGCAGACAAAGACAAAAGGAAAAAAAAAACTCAATTTTTTTTTAAATAGTCACGAAAATCCTTGTCAACACTGACATGAATGCCATATAGAATGGCTGGTGTTCGCATAAGCGATTTTCGACCAAATGAATGCATCAACAAATCGTCAAAAGGTTTACGATTAAAATAGCCAAATTGAAAAGTTCAAGCTGAATTAATTATCTTACGATAATTTCAAAAAAATTTGGATAATTTTCCACAATACACATAAGATGAATAAGAATGCATGAGCTGCGTTGGTAATGGACAGCTTAGTTCAGTCATTATGGTATTAACCTACAATGTGTCAACTATCAACCATATCCTTTCGCTTTCTCATAACTACAATTGAAGAACTTTAGGATAATGAAATTCTTTCTTCACGACTTTTTCACCGCATCACTCCCGATTAAATTGTATTAAATATATGCAAGAGCGACTAATGGATTATACTATTCCCAAGCTAATAAAACTCGGGATACATCTCACATCGAAATTAGGAAATTTCTTCTTGAAAATTCACTATATCCACTATATTCATTATGTTAGGTTACAGTCGAACCACATGATATTCTCATAGAAGTGATTTTTTTTTTCATATATTGACAAAAATAATCCATAATCTTTGACTCAATGTGCGATGTTGTCCGTGAACTATTAATCTATTCATTGTGATCCATAAACTTTAGTCCAATGTATAATGTCATCCCTAAACTTTTACTTTGTTCAATGAGATCTCTAAAATTTTGACACTAGTTCAATTTAACTTTAGGCCTAAATGAAAATGATCAATATTGTCCTTGAACTTGAATTAATGGAAGGATAACGTTGGACATGTTTATATAGTCTAAGGATTAAATTGAGCTATTATCAAAAAGTGCATAGATCTCAATGAACGAATTAAAATTTCAAAGATGATATTACACATTGGATTATAGTTTAAGTATATATTGAATAAATTAAACATATAGAGCCAAAATTTTGGATTATTTGTAGAATTATCTCATTATCTTTCTTAAAAAAAGCAAGTACTTTAAGAATATTATCGAAGTGTCGTCGAGCTGACCGGATCCTAATGTGAGAATGACGCAGGGGTTCAACTTCCTTTGGAAGTTGCCAAGGAATCCCCTTCAGCTGCCGACTCGATATGCCTCGCCAATTGGCCAATTAATCAATGTGGCAGCCGCCGTGTTTGACTTATGATTCATCCTTTTGTCGGAATTAGTTCGGTTCTAACGGCACTTGAAGAGTTTTGTCGGCACTTCATCAGAAAGATTATATCAAAATTTCGCGCAAAAATTTAATATTACGTTATCAAAATCGAAAAATCTAGAACTATTCGTATGATAGGTCATGGCAGCAATTTTGATGACAATTGTTAGGAAGGGTTATATTGAAATTGCGTGCAAAGATTCACGACTGTATTAGCAAAATTTTAAAAAAATTAGGACAGTTCGTATGATAGGTTTAAGAATAATTAAGCAATTATCGCAATGTAAGTATATTACTTAGACATTTAAATTTTCTTTTTCCATATAGTGTAGACAATGTATGGTCTTATAAATTAGCAATCAGAAATTAATCCCTAAAAAAATGAAATTGTAGGTAACAAAATTAATGCAATCAACCCTCCAAGTAGGATAGCTCATTGGGCTGCAAAGTATTTCGAGCTCAAAAGTTTATTAGGATTCGGCACGCAATCAAGTCAAAGTAAAACAGAAAATGAGAAAAATAAAATAAAATAAAATACGAGATTTTATCCTATTTCACCCTTAAACTAGGATTATGTTCAGCAGGAGATTCTACTATAATTTGCACTTCACACCTCTCGTTATATCCCACAATTATAAGAGGAAAAAAGTACATATATAATAATAGCTATTTATGAGCCCAAATCCAAATTGTTAAAGGAAAAATATGAACTTAAATCGTAAAAGCCCTTTAGTGTTCAAGGGACGCTGCCTCCTTGATACTCTTCGCCAAGGCGGCTCTCCCAGATTCTCGCTCACTTAGCTTAGAGCGACACCCTCATGCTTTTTTTTTTTTATCTTAGGAGAGTATAAACCACACTCCAACAAAATTGAATGCCGCCCATTCAAATCTCACTGATTATGCGCGCTAATTGCTCTTTGTCGGGTCACCTGGACATATCAAAAGGCTAAGTTCTTTGGATTCGTGGGTCTTGCCGGTATTCCCCAAGCCTTCGAGTTGCCGGGTCTCTGCGTTGGTGTCCTAATTTATAAACAGATGAAAATGCACTCGTGAGTAGCCCATGGGACATGGGACAAGCTTGCCTACTTGTATTACTTCAGATAGCAACCTTCACTGCGGATGATTGGAGTGCAAATAATGATCCGCCACGTGGGTCTCTGCCCACCGGACATGGAAGAGTTCCTTCAGAACCTGGAATTTCCCTACACTTCCATGTACAACCCCACTAAGTTTTAAGCCATCAAGAACTTCTAGATTCATGCACAAGTGGAACCTCAATGATCTCTGATTTTATTTGACAAGAAAGCACAATTTAAGCTAGTAAAACGGCTAATTTTATTTATATATATATTTTTTCACTTTCATGAATAAGATAAGCCGCGAATTAGTGCATGGGTGAATGATCGCACGTGAGATTATTTTGTAGCTAATGACGCGGGTCAGAGATCACTCAAGTTTATGTTTTGCACTTAAACTTTACCTATGTCTGTCTATTGAGCGCCAAGCCATTCATGCCTTGATTGCGGTTTCTTTTGAAAATCTTCTAAGACAATTCTGCATTCAGATTCATGAACCCAAAATTGTCCCAAAGCTAGTGGAGAAAATGCTTGATGCTTGACAAATTAGTAGCTAACAGAAGACTCTTATCAACTGAGCTGTCCTTTCAGAAGTTGCATTTCTTGACAATTTGGGTAGAGAAGTCTTATTCAGGATCATATAATCATGATGAGAAACATATCTACATTGAGCTTCTATCGATCGACTAAATGGTTTACACATTTGTGTCAGTCAAATTTTCAGTTAAAATTACAGCACTTATCAAAACCAAAATCTACCATAGTCAAAACCAAGTGTAAAGAAAAGTTATGATATGAATTGAAGCAACTTTTGATTGGAAAAGGTGCTTGATAAAGGGGATAGACATGAACTTAAAATGCTTCGTTTAAATTCAAGGATGTAAAAACTCGGGGGTGCTCTCTGGAGTGAGGGAAGAAAAAATTTATCCTCCAATTGAAAATGCAAAGCGTGTGGGCATCAGCATGTTAAAATAAGAAACATATTTGTGAAGGTCAATGTACCCGTATATCCAATGGATAGGCTAAAAGTATACCACATTGGAAGAAAAATGTATATTACATTGACTTTTCAGAAAACTGTTACCACAAGTATTCACCGTCCTACAAAAAAATGATGGCATGAGAATTAGTACTTTGGTCTCGCTCATTGTTTATCTCGTGGAATTGGCTTCGTAATTAAAGAACGGATATGAGCAATATAGATGCAGGAAACTTCAGATCTCTGTTGCAATTGCATGAAAATGCTTCATAAACTCTAAAGATCCGTTTATTTCGTAAAAAATGAATAATTTAAAAAATATTTTTCTAAAAATAATCACTTATATCGGTTTAAATAATTAGTTAACAAAAACTATTATCCTTATCGACAACAATTTATGTCTCAAAATGTTCGTAATCCATGAAAATATTTTTCCATTGTTCCTTTTCTATGAAATATAAGCTATAATTTTTAGGAAAATATTCTCCAAATCACTTATTTTCCATAGTGATTGAGCCTAAATTTCCTTACTCACGATGAAGCTCGTCATCTTAATGAAAGCAGTCACTATTGCACAAATCTTTAGTGAATGATCATTTGACTTTCAACATGTACAACAAATGTAGAAGTTACAACATGATGTTCTGGTTTTGATCAAATTGCCTCGGCAGCATTTCCCTACTTTAAAATAAGGAGTTAAACACAATAAACTCTGTTTATAGCGTTCTTATCAAGAACCCTTTTTCGGTGGATTCTTGCTGTAATAAAAACTCAGTAACATTGTCATGGCTAATGATAA
Organism: Psidium guajava; assembly: GCA_016432845.1. Classification (NCBI taxonomy): domain Eukaryota; kingdom Viridiplantae; phylum Streptophyta; class Magnoliopsida; order Myrtales; family Myrtaceae; genus Psidium; species Psidium guajava. Next base: position 34,216,021 of record CM028225.1, on the reverse strand, counting down.
AAATCCAGTTGTACATCGTTAACATAGGGTGACCGGCCGCACATTGGTAAATTCAATTCTAAGTTGTTAATGAGTACCCGCAAAAACGTCACCTACCGATCAGTAACATTGTCATATTACTATCAGACAATTGAGACTTCACCATTCACAGACAATCAGCCCGGATTCTATAACTGATTTCAATGACAGATCGGAATTTGCCCCAATTTTACCTATTGCCCTGCCCTAACATCCTTAAAGCTGACCGACCATTCATCAAACTGCTGGAAGATGAAGGCAGATGAACAAGAAGCAAAATGTCATGGTTCTTTCATTTGCTGGGTGATCAGCACCTGCAACTACCGAAAGACCACACTTCCATAGTCTAAAGGGGAAAAAGAATCATACAAGGTGGTCATCAGAGAAGAACTGATACCACTCCAATTCTATCTATCCATGTTTTTCCCCATAATACAGACGCAAAAATGCAAAGATAAGCCAAGTGCACATATGTAACAAGCTACCTTCAACGATTTCATTTTGAGCCAAGAGCGAATGACAACTTGGGCCGCAATTTGTTCTTGCCCAATACTTTCATCTGATTTTGCCGTTGCTCCTCCTCTTCCTTCTTCTTCCTCCGCAAAGCCTCCTCTTTCTGCCTCTGGAGCTCCTCCAGCTCCCAATACCGTGCCTCTTCCCTCTTCTGCTGCTCTAAAGCTTCCTTTCTCTGAGCTTCTTCTACTCTTCTCCTGTTCTCCTCCAGCATCCTTTCTAGTTCCTCTTTCTCTCTTCGCGCTTGCTCCTGCAACCGGGAGATTATGTAAGCTCCAAGAAAAGCAATAGAATAATAAGATCAACACAGTTACTCTCAGACTGGGCCCTCCGAAGGAAATGAAGCAGAACAGCTTGGATTTCCGAATTATCCTTCCGGCCACAATTCCTTTGCTATTTATGCAATAACTACAATTTTGGCTCAAAATCTATCAGAGGTTTCAAGAGATCATGTTAGCATATCGTGAAAATGTTGTCTATCAAAGGAAGAAGATTCTGAAAAACATAAGAATGCGCAGAACTTCAAGAACAACAAAGCCTGTAAAATTGAATACAAGTCTGACGAGTCAAGATACACATCTGATTAGACACTGCAAGTTATTGGTACATTTCTACTAGGTGATGGCAGTAATTCAACCTCAAATAATCCCAAAGATAGGCCCGGCAAATACAAAAGACAAGTCCAGTGAACTCTACCTCCTTTTGTCTGGCCTGAATAAGGGAAATTTCCTTTTCTTTCTCAAGCTGTGCTGCAACTTCATCATGAAGCCTTCTCCGGCCTTCCTCCAACCTTCTTTGTACCTCTAGTTGGATCTCAGCAGAGTTCAAGCTCTCTTCCACTTTCTTCTGGATAACTTCCTCTACCCTCTTAGCAGTTTCCTCTTCAATTAATTTTAGTTCTGCCTCACGCTGACGCCTATAAGGAAAGAGAAAAGTCAACCAGGAAAAATGACCACCCACCAAAAGCAGAATGATGTGACGAAAAGCTCAAATGAGGAACAAATAACCAAATTGGTTTTCCAACATTCCACACTTCTTTCCTCGTTTTATTAACTCAACGATCTACAACCTGCAATGTAAGTGCAAGCTAACCTTTATGACGGCAACAACACATGCTTATGTTTTAAAGCATACCTCTAATTGATTCCAGATCCAAATAAATGAGATTCAAAACTGGAACAGTAGATAAACGAAGCACCCATCAAATACTAAGAACTTGATTTAATAGCAGTATCTTCCTCCAGAAAAGCCTGTGGAGAAGAATGTCAAGTAAAATGCTGCAATTTTAATCCTACTCAGGGAAATTCTTCAGAACCTGCACTAAAATACATTTTAGAGGAAAGATCTGCGAAGTCCTACATTGACACATTTTTCTGCTTTGCCACCAAGGGCACCAAAATATAGATGGCAAGATATTCGTAACTCCATAGTCAAAAGAACCGTTAGGGAAAATCCTAAGCTCCATTACAACACGCAAAAACAAGACAGGAAAGATAACTGAATTAGAAATCATGTCATGACTGACCAAGAGAACAATCCTAATGAAGCAAATCATATGCGACGGATGTTCATATACTCCATTCTCAGTCTACGTTTTTGCGATTTGTTGTTGGCTTCCATTGAGCATCCAATGATAGGTACAACAATGCAGAACTATGCCATGACAGCTAAATTGCTTTAAACATATAAATGTAATGACAATCAACAAGTAATCTCATTAAATCAGTATGAAACGCAGTAAGACATCCAAATCAAGATCTTGTGAGATCATCAACTCGATAGTTAATCACATGCTAAACAGATCAGATAGCAGACTGCTCCCCAAATAATAGGACGACCACCACAAAGTAGAATAACTGAATGAAAATTTGTTTAACAATCATATGCACACAATCCATGTCAAGTTAATAAGACAATAAGTCCAGCAAACATGATGGTATAGAGTGACAAGGACAACAATACTCGAGATCCTGACAGTAATTTAACAATCAAGCAGCTGTGCCTTATTAACTATCCCTCTTCTGATTAGCAAACCCCTACTGTCTTTATAGGACAGGATAATGCGATGATTGTAAACTGTGTAAGCGTAGTGCATGAACATTGTTTTCTATTTCCAGATCGCAATTGATGTTAATGCCCTTTGCAGTCTCCCATATACCCTAAGAATATGAACCCCACAACCAAGAGCTTCGCTAAAGCAAGCATCTGTGCCATATGCATTACGTGTGAATTGACCGTCTTTCCTCACCAGCTTAAGCTGTCAGAAAACATGTAACTTGGATGTGCATACATCAAACATTAATCAAGAAACAAACAGAAGTAATAGACATAATCGCTCAAGAGAGTGTCGAGCATATCAAGCATACATTGCTTTGTGAATTAACCATTAAACCCAAAAATTCATATTGCCAGATTAAGCGTCCACAATGCATATCAAGGACAACTGTCACCAACTCACGTCAATGCATTGATCATGCTTTCAACTCCTTTATTATGGAAGAAGTCATGCCCTAAGGCTTGGTCACAATACCGCTACAAGAATAATTCAAGAGAGAGAAAATATTGGTTATTCTCTATTGTCAATGATGTTTTGTCCCCATAATGAATCTCTTCTGGCAATAACTACACTTTAGATGCACTTTCTTGACGTCTCTCGAATTTGAACGCTGACAAGTGACAATGAACGAAGGCATCATCAATGCCAACTCAAGGATATATTATCAACTCTTATATTACGTAAAATTACTCAAAATTGGATGAGATGGCACTCAACAGCATTCCAACCAAAAGTCAAAATCAAGATACTTTCTCAGCGATGTAAAACTGCAAATACTTCTAGCTGTTGTGCTTCTAGTTCTCCACAGACAAATCTTCTTTTAAATTAAATCCTCAAACAACTCCGTTGATAAAGTTAAAGGAAAACAGATCCATCGATGACAAATAACCATAACAAATACCCAATAAGATCAAAAAACATTCATTCTAAACACAGCTCAAGCAAGTATGAAATAGAAATAACAAGTCCAACCCCTTCTTCCCTTACTGTATGATTAGGAAATGATATATAAAGATGACCCAACAAAGAGCATATTCTAAAAAAACAAACCCTTCAATTCAACTACAGCCACCCCACCCCCCCCCCCCCCCAAAAAAAAGGAAGAAGAAGAAGAAAAACAACCAACCCAGTCAAAAGGGGAAAAACCCAGCAAAAAGAAAAGAAAACAACCGAGGGGAAAAAATCACAATTAGAACACGGCAGGGAACATAACTTGACTCAGACCTACCTTTTCCTCTCTTCTTCTTCCTTTCTCAATTTCTCATTGGCACTTTTGCGCTCCACAGACCCAAGGCTTGGACTAGAAGAACTATGAGTAGGAGCCAATGAGGAACTTCTACTCTTTTGCCTCCTATAGCGCTTTGGGGTAGGGGAGCGGCTTTTGTGACGTCTCACTGTTGGAGAACGACTCTTGCGTCGCCGTGGAGATATAGAACGACTTTTCCTTCTGTATATTGCAATAAAAACTATTCAGCAGGTATTACAAGATTAAACATTGCATATTCTCGTGCATATCAAGTCAGCACCAAGAGACAATAAACAGGAAACGTTTACAGTTACCTCAAATACTGTTAAGAAGCTCCATCTTTTATCACATGAAGGTAAAGTCAGAATCGAGCAACAAAAGCACACTGACCAGCATTCATAACCTGCTGACCTCCCACAAGATAGGAACAAATTGAATTTCCTTAATATCATGAGGAATGCTATGCCTCATCTTGTTTTCATTACACTGTCTATTGAAGCCCTGATGTCTATCTAAGCTTCCTTTTGATTTTCTGCGTAGAAGCTCCCAAAACCAAATACCCATCAGCCAGATCATCAATATTCACCAAATTCGTTTGTACTCTTTAAAGCATCAGCTTGGTCATCAGGAAGTAGGTACAGACCAGGTAGAGTTTCGAAGCCCATAAAGAGAAGTTGCACCTTAAACCCCAGCAGCCAAAATTTAATAATCAAGCAAACTTGAATATCAAGTTTGCATCTGCTCAAACAACTATGCCCGCAAAATTGCATAACCAAGTGGCATAAACTCACTCATGCAGTTTACATACCAAAAATTTCTAAGAACTGCATCTTCATATCAAACCTTTTTCATGTTTTCCCTAGAACATCTCATATAACATCTACTTTAACATCTCGTAGTATCAAGAATCCTTCGCATTCGGAGCTAAACCACATTCAGCAGAAAAATGGGTGAAGCAGCAACATCCATAGAGGTAGGATGCGCCTCGCGCAGGCCAAATCGACGTCTTTGCATTTCATCTCAGCAAACTGCTAAAAATAAATTACGCCAAGATATAAACGGGATCACCTGCTATAAGAATAAGATGAATAGGGAGAGCGGCTTCTGTCTCTTCGACTCCTGCGGCTATACCTAGGCGCCAAAGGAGAAGGTGAACGCCTTCGTCTATATATAGGTGAACGAGACCTTGATATATCGCGAGGCATCTCCAGCAGTCTTAGCTTTAACAATAGGTCAACCCGACATGCAATTTCCTTTATTAAAGCTCAACAAAGCAACAGCCCTCTCCTGCAATGTCAAAGCATTACTCTCCTGCAATGTCAAAGCATTTGAAACTTACTTATCAAATAAATATCAAAGTAGTCCAATTCAGTAAGTGAATAGTGTGCTTCATTCAGATGTGAATCCACAAGACAAAAAAATACAGGTTCCAGCCTATTTGCCCACATACCAAAGAAATTCATTAGCAGCAACGACAGAAATGGAGTTGACTCGAGAATCTGTCCAATTTTAACTAGTTGGCAACAAAAACCATCCGAAAGTTTTTAATTGCACTCAGAAATCGATGCTAAGACATCATTTTGTGCATGTGTTAGGGCATGGAAGGAGCTAATTTGGCTCCAGCCATACAAAACCATGTACCAAACGACAGAGGCAAAAAAAGCAACATAATCATTCTCTTCCAGATATCCTTTGGTTCACAGAAAAGCACACAAAGCTCAAACAGTTCTACTCAGCACCTGATCAGTATCCCGCCTCCAAACCTACCCTGCTCAAATCTTAAAACCAGCACCACGAAAAAGAATTTATGCACATCACTGCACCCCAAAAGGGGAAGCTTCAACAAATTGGACAATCAATCGATGTAACTCACACAATCCGAGATCATTCTAAAAACAAAAAAAGAAAAGTCGAATGACACAGCATGACAAACACGATCATCGTACCACACAGCCGTCGAGGCTACTGCGCGCGATTGCAAGAGATGGTACCAAATCAAGAGTCAAATTCGACCTAGCGATTTACCAGTCAGAACAACGAGAAAGATCGAGCGACGGCGATCTTCTCGTGTAGAAGCCCAGAGAGAATCGGATTGACCTAAACAGAATCGGAGCATGCAATGCAGAGAGAAAGAGAACGAGAGACAGACAGAGTCGGGGGCTTTTGGAGGTCACAGGCTGCAGCTGAACCCTGCAAGAATCGAGGAGGCGGCTCAAATCCTTTGATCGAACCGGTCCAGTTCTGAACCGGACTAAACCCTCGCTTTTTGAACCGGTTGTCTGGATTCCGACCATGATGGGATGTTGAAATTCAGAGATTTTGTCGAATCATCGAACAAGTTTGCAACAATAAAGTCGGATATTTTCTTGTATTATATTTAGATATTGGGTCAGCGCAAAATAACAAATATGTTCTTATGTACCTCCTGTCCATGAGAAAATATCATTTTTAGTATCACTATTTTCCAAATCCAATAATGATAAACAGGAATAAAAACTTCAAAATCCAACTAATTTTTGAATTTTGCATGTTAATTGTTAAATAAAAAAAGTTATCAGCTGGATTCTCCATCATCAGTTGTAAGCATAGAGTGACAACATTTCTCAAGCCCCATCATCCTTTCACTCTCCCATACATCAAAACCACCATTGGAACAACTGTGAAAATGAGTTTGCATATGCACTTGACATACTCCTTTCTTCAGACCCCACCCCCCCCCCCCCTAAAAAAAACACAAATCACCTTTTACAATGTCACAATGTTTAAATACACAACCATTCAATTAATAACAAAAGTGCAAATCTAGGTAATTCATAGCTTTGCATCAAACAACATTGTTCGATGTGGTTCAATGTCATATAATAACAAAGGGACTACACGACAGACCTAATATTCATGGGCACCATTGACCATTCTTAAAAATCATTGCGCGTCCCAATTGACATAATAGAGCAAATGTACTTCTGTCCATCCTTAGTTGTTCATGAGGCGGTTAAGATAATCTAAACGAGCTTGGTTTCTAATGAATGAATCCTTCAATATGTGCTTATGGCAGTGCCTTTCAGTGGTAGTGTACACCATAATCATAAGTATCGTATGGGTTCACCTCCAAAAACATCAGAATGCTAAGAATTTCCTTGTTATCATCGCCGATCCATATCTCATGAGAAAAAGAAAAAACAAAAACATTAGATAATGGCAAAATCATCCAAAACCCCAAATTATAACCCTTTTCAGACTAACAAGCTAATTGAAAAGATAATAATGCTGGTCTAGAATTGAAATGGGAAGAATCTCACAAATTCTCACTAAATTAATCCGTTTGTTTCCCCCGGAAATGCACAAACGGAATGTAGCCAACCCTTCCTCACGACTCACTGCTAAAGAATCTGAAAATGTGCGACGGAAATGGTAAAAATCTTTTTTGGTTCACTGCTGAAGAATCTCAAAAATGCACAAATAAACTCTAACATTCGATCCATGACCATTGCAGACTCTTTCTCTGCTCTCTTGACTCAATGAAAACGAACTCCCAATACCAACTAAGCGTACGAGCTAAACCTCAACAAGCAAAGAAGCTCATCGAAACATTCCAAAACCATGTAATCGACTACAACAAGAAAGGTAAACAGTCTACAACGGCATCGACAAGACAAGAGTAGCCAAAGAACGACATGTCTAGTAAGAGAGAGAAAGCATGATTGTTCACCTTCGCAGTTTGACTCTCTCGCCGCTGTTGTGACGTTTCAGTGTGAGCCAAGATCTACATAAGATGGAATAGGGTTTTTGAGAAAATTGCTTTTATACCATGAAAATGAGAAATCCTATCCACCTTTATCCCGCTCTATACGAGTTATTCTTCATCCACGTCATATTCCCCTTTTAACCGTCCTTATCCTATCTTGGATAGCTACCAAAACACAAGATCCCGACTTTATCATGTTGACCAAGCGTAGCTTTTGAGTCCTAAACTTTTTTTTTTCCAATTATTTATGTCTTAAAACTTTCTCACTTATGCATTTTAGGGCTTCCTTTATGTTTGTCAATTTTTGAGAAAATTAATGAAAACCATAAGTACCTTAATTTTTTCAAATAAGAAACTGAAGTGAATCTTATTTCAAATAAAGGTTTGAAGTGCTCTCATTTTTATAAATAAGATCATGATGCGACCACGTAAGTCTCAAAAAAAGACTTGAACTCAAGGGCTCGTCAATGGCATTTGCATCATTTACTTTTTTTTTCCCTTACTCATTTTTTTTTATTTATTTGTTGCGGTTGGTGAGGCTGACCCTTGCTTACGCCGACGAGAATGGCCATTCCTAGCCCTCTCAGGTGGCCGACCATCACCTAAAACCGCCAATCAGCAAGAAGGAAGAGCAAAAAAAAAAAGGAAAAAGAATGAAAAAGGTAAATAATGGAAAGAAATTTTAAAAAAATGCCCTTAATCAGGTGGAATATCCGGCCGGCCGACGAGTTCAGCCCTTTCTTTGAGATTGACATGATCACTTCATATTCTTATTTGAACAATTTGAATTGAGGCAATCTTTCCGAATTCGCTCCGCCTTATAGCCTTGCTTCCCATTGTAATTGCTATTGTAGCACGTGTGTGGCCCAGCCCATAAGGGTCATGCGGACTTGACGTCATTCTCACCTTCCTCCGGTATATCACTGGCAGTCCCTCGTGAGTGCGGCACACACCTTTTTGTTGTTTCGGAGCCCTTTTGACGGTACGTACTAAACCCACTACGTACCGATTCATGTCTTTATTTAAGAAAAGAAAATAAAGGCACTTTATGCCTTATTTAAAAATTTTCCTCAATTTTATTTTGTGTGGAAGACCACACACGGATTTTTCTTTGTTATCTCGCTTTAGCTGTTAACACGATGATGGAGGCTACTCCAACTTGAAATCCAACTTGAAACGGCATCCTTTCAATAATGTCACGTTAGAAAAATTTACAAAACTTAGAAAAGATTAAATTTCGCCAAAGGACTGAAAATTTAAATATTATAAAAAAAAAAAGGCAGAAACAAGAAAATTTGACTCTCAAGCTAAAGAAAATCCCAGGTGTGGGAGGGAGAATACAGGCCATGGCATCACGGAGGGCCAGCAACCTCCCCTGAAGATCGTGACGAGGACAACCGCTCTCGCACCAACGGTGGCGGCACCACCCTTCGTCAACACCGAGCGAGGCCCGGCTGGCGGCTGCCCCTCGCGAGGACTTGCCAATCCTCTCTAGGTGGTAGGGAGGGCCGAGGGGGGCGAGCTGTGAAAATGATCATGACTGTGCATAATTACGTAGGCAAAGCAATTCTTAAGTCGATCACAATGTCGCGAGTTGGGAAATGATCGCGGTCGATAGTGTTCTACTCATGGGTGATCCGTAGGCGGGCGGGCTGGCTCGGCCTGCCCAAGCTTGAGGGGTAAATGAGTGGATTTGGGCAATGTTCTCACATGAGAATTAATGCTCCACCTGCCCATCTTCGACATTGGAACGAACAATCTGGACTTTGCACTATAACTAAGCTTGAAGAGTGTCGTAGAGAGTCCTCACGATTTATTCTCCAAAATGAACCTTCCAAAAAGGGTGCTTTCCCAAATCTTTCTTGAACCATGGTGAAGGTGCAAATTAATTTGAGCATACAAGTAATTGATCCACATTATTTCAAATTGGCCTTAAGGCCTAGCAAAAGTACAATTGACACAAGAAGTAGACCCACCATGGACATTGAATCACCCACCACCACATACTCAGCACAGCGACATCTCTCTATCTCAATGAGGATGAACCTTGTGAGACGAAATCCCCTTCCAAGCAGACTTCATGGAAGCAGTGGCCGAGTTGACCGCGGCCTCGATGTACTTCTTGGAGGCCATGGTCGCGGCCTTCTCCATCAAGCTCCCCATCCGCCTCGCCCTCTCCCCCGTCGCCACCAAGCTCTCCATCTCCTCCTTCGCCATCCGGTCCATCTCCGCCTCGAACCGCCGGAACTCCTCCATCGCGTCCTCCATGACCGAGTCGAGGTAGGCCTCGGCCCACTCCACCTCGGCCTCGGCCGCCTCGGCCCCGGCAAGGTGGTCGAGCTCCGCGGCCGCCCACGACTTGTAGGCCTCGACCTCGAAGAGCCTCATGAGGTCGTCCTCGATCGCGGCCGGGTCGAAGTTCTTGTCGTGGAGGGCTTGGTCGGAGAGGAAGGCGAATTGGGTGAAGAGAGCATCCATGGCTTGGGGTTTGCCTTGTGAGTGAACAGTGAGGAGAGGAATTTGCAGATCCAGAAAGGGAGAGGTGCAAGGAAAAGTTGGGTGGACGGTGGAATCATAAAAAAGGGCTGAGTGGTGGTTTGGCCTTTTGTGGAATTGCAATTATATAGAAGCCACTCCAAGCAACTTTTGAAACGTACATTTTCCCTTTACATTTTTTTTTATAGTCCACGGACATGGAGAACGAAGAGACCCAGTCACCGAAGTTTTTAGCTCAAAAACCGATTAAATCCGAGCTTATGACCTCTACAGATAATCTTAATTCAGAACAGTTTGCACGTAATTAATCGGATTCAAGCATGCAACAGTTTGCACGCAATTAATAGGATTCGAGCATGCACTGCATGCACCCTTCGCTTCTTGCTGAATCTTTTTTAATTCCCGATCAACTATGTCAATCAAAATGGGGTCACATCTTTTGTTATGTTATTTGTTATTTTACCTCGTGAGTGAATTCTTTTAATCAGTTGAACTGTAATCAACTAACGAACAAATTCTAGCTCGTGAAACATAAATGCGGCTTGCAAAGGATTACCCGGCCCATTTGTCTTTTTCAGTTGAGACATGGATTCAGATCATCAAATCTGAACATGAAGTGTCCTCGGATCGCAAAACGCCGTACCATCAGTAATCGCCTAATGTGTACGAGACGGGAAGACCGTCACATCCTCTCAGAATTAGTCGGATATCGAGCCTCGGACACGTCATTAACAATGAAAATATATCGAATTTTGAGATGTGTTGTCCCACTTCCGTGCTTCAAGACATAAATGGCGTGGAAAGAATGCTTTAATTTTAGTGTGGGCTTAAGATAGGAATTAATCCTCTACTTAATTCTCAAAGGTTGAAGAGGCTTTAGATATTGGACCGTTGGAATAAATCTCATCGTTTAAACAAAGGGATGGTCCTTCTCTTCCGAGTCTCGCATGCGGACAAAAAATCATCGGATCATTTGAACTTGTCGGATAGGTGACAAGCTGAAAGAAATATGTGGAGATCGGTCTACGACGGAAGTTCAACGTGAGTAGCCGGATCGGAATGACTCTTAGATGATATTTAGGTTGCTTGTACACCATTTCCCTTTTTATTGTTCCCATTATTCCATGAATTTTCATTCATGTATCGAAACTTTATCTCCGGTTACTGACGTTCAGAATACTAACAGATAAGAAATTCTCAAGAAAATATCCATCAGAAGTGGGTCGAAAGGCAATATCCAAACATACATATCATCGGAAGTAAATTAATTCATGTTACCAAATACAATATATCGGGGTTAATTCTAAAGACTCGAAATTAAAAGGATTGTATGAGCAAATTTCACATACCTACCAGGTTTTAGCACCTAGGACAATGGATAAAACAATTATGGGAAGCTTTATAATTTCTTGGGAATGATTTCTCTAGCACAGTAACATGCCGTAACATCTTATACTTTGTAGCCATCTATTATAAAAATATCATCACTTAGCCTCTTCTTATTACGTAAAAAATGAATAATTAAAAAAATATTTCTTAAAATCGTTCGCCAAAAAAAATAAATCAATAAGAATGTTATCGTTATCGATAACGTTGAATCACCCACCACCACATGATCAGCACAGCAACATCTCTCTCTATCTCTATCTCAAGAAGGATGAACCTTGTGAGATGAAATCCCCTTCCAAGCAGACTTCATGGAAGCAGTCGCCGAGTTGACCGCAGCCTCGATGTACTTCGTGGAGGCCATGGTCGCAGCCTTCTCCATCAAGCTCCCCATCCGCCTCGCCCTCTCCCCCGTCTCCACCAAGCTCTCCATCTCCTCCTCGAACCGCCGGAACTCCTCCATCGCGTCCTCGGCACAGACCACCTCCGCCTCGGCTGCCTCGGCCCCGGCAAGGTGGTCGAGCTCCGCGGCAGCCCACGACTTGTAGGCCTCGAGCTCGAAGAGCCTCATGAGGTCGTCCTCGATCACCGCCGGGTCGAAGTTCTTGTCGTGGAGGGCTTGGTCGGAGAGGAAGGTGAATTGGGTGAAGAGAGCATCCATGGTTTGGATTTGCCTTAGGAGGAATTTGCAGATCTACGAAGGGTTGCGCGTAATGCGAGTGCAAGAAGGACGAAGTTGGGTGGGTGGTGGAATCATATAAAAGGGGTGGATGGGGGGTTTGGCTTTTTGTGGAATTGTAGAACCCCCTCGATAGCAACTTTTGAAACGTACATTTTTTCATTTTATAGTTTTTTATTTTCGGTAATCCATGGACAATGGACATCACTAGCAGTAGGGGTGAGCGGTTCCAGGTTCCGAGTAGGTTCCGCCCGGAACCTGGAACCTACCCACGGGTACAGGTTCCTCGTTTTTTGGAACCTAGAACCTATCCTATATATTCTGGAACCTGGAACCTACCCTATCACCGGTTCCAGGGTACCCGGGAACCTATCAATTTCACTAAGACCGGAAGATAAACTCCTTCTGCTGCCAACCAAATGTTGTCGGGTCGCTTTTCTCGGACACCACATACCTGCAGAAACAAACCCATGTTGCTCACAAATGGTTTTGTAGAAAAGAAAGCATTCCGTGAAAGTAAACTTTCAAACAGTTATTGTCCATCTCAATCAAGCATGCATACAAGGACGAATGCATTTGTGAACAAGCATGCACGCAAGGACGAATGCATTTGTGAACAGGTGGTCATACAATACTCCTAATGAGACATGTTATATCCACTTACAAGCCAGGAAAGCAGCATATAATTGAATCATTATTCTAAATTAAGTGTTTCTGTGTTGCATTTCATATGTTGTGAGATGTCTCAGTTTCCATCATGTAACGTGGAAGAATATGAAATAAGGGGAAATTATGCCGTTCTACTCTTACCTCCTGCTGGCCCCCAGCAATACGCTGGTATTTCTTGTCGTGACTGTGTAAATAGCCACTAGTATCCACATGTTGGAGTCGAATCCTCTGTTCTTGCTTCCAAGTTTTCCCAGCACCTTCAATCATAAGCCTGCAGAATATGTCCGTCATTTCAAAATCCTAAGCACCTAGAGATGAAAGATCCTAGAACAACTTTCCTTGGTCCTACCTCCAATAATCTCCAGTATCAGATTCAGTCTCTCCACCAAAGCAATTGATCTACATCCAACAGAAAAATTTACATTATAAGAAACCCCACAACTACCAGTTTCACTATCTCAAAGTACATCAATTAACTCTGGTGTCAGTTGTACATAAATGGAAAATTAAGCACAAACAGTGTCAATCTATTTCTCATCGAGAAATATCTGCCAAAACATAGCAACCAGTAAAAGGTGAGCAGGAAAAATGAAATTTAACCTTATATAATTAAACCGCTGTTTGTCCAAATTATGGCCAAGGTTCAGACAGATTATGAATAACTTTGAGCAAAACTCTTGCTAACAAGACCACTTGCTTAATGAACTTTACTCGAGATAGTTGTACTTATGTCCCTTAGACAAATCAAATACAACCTTAAAAGAATGGAACAGCACTTAATATCATCACACTAGAAGGACCACCACAAGGTCATTGACAGAAAATAGAACGGTATCCTCCACCTCTATATACCCAAGCAAACAAGCACCTTCAAGCTAGTTCCCATGGCTACCATACAAGGCTCTAGCAAATTCTAGATTGTGAAAAAGATTTGCAGGAGAAAACTTCACTTGAATAAGAACACGAGATAGAACAATGTCAGGAAAACACAGCAAGCTGCTCTTTTTAATATATATATATATATCTTCATGAGGAATGTAGACAGCTTCTTCAAGGGCCAAAATAAGCACTAACCTCTAGGTTCCCTGTTATTGGAGATGCATGTAAGTGGCTATGCAACCACTTTCTAGTCCTCATGTGTTGCAACCTAATGATTGTCCCACTTTTGATTTGATCTCCTTGTTTAGCTGATGTACCTGGCTGAGGCCTAACAACCTGCATAAGGGATAGATCATGACATTACTCAAATTATGTGTATAGCAGAACAAAATCAACTGTCGAGCAAACAGAAAGATTGATCTACCCAGTAGCTATTGGCATCATCAACACCAGAAAACCCAGTGACAGACTGTTGCCCACTGCCGAAACCGTAAGGTACACCATGGGAATGAAGTCGATATTTTGTCTTCTCGTGCATTAGCTTGAAAACTGACCCATATGTTCTGCCAAAGATTTAGAATTAGCAAACACCATCCGAAACAAAGTTGATTCCACAAAAATTTGGATCCCCAATCAGCCTCTTCCTATAGCCTAAACCACCCATTTGAAACTAACAAAATAAGCATCGAAGTATCACTTACTTGCTGGTTCGTCTTTCATTCATAGAACGGAAAAAAGAACGAGCAACGTCCACGTGATTAAGATCAAAAATAGAAAAATCATTTCCACCACTGCAGACAGCTAGGACTACCCCACCAGGAAACTAACTAGATAAAGTTCAATGTATCCCCCTCTAATCTATGCTTGTTCCTCTACATTTCTCAAGCAATTTCCATCCTGCCTCTACATTTCTCAAGCAATTTCCATCCTGTTGCATCTTGACAGGAAGCCAATAACATAGGAGTGAAAACGAATACTCATTCAAGCACAGTAGTCAAAGTCCTGTCAGCGTGAACTATTTCACATTTCTCGAACATGTCAAGATCTAAACTTTCAGTTCCATTGAATCTCATCTCAGCAAGCAAACAATCCCCAGACACCAGAAACGAGAACAAACGTTCGGGAATTACCTCGACGCCTTCCGATGAAGCGCCGTAGGCAGGGGAAGGCGAGCCCTGATCGAAATCGAGCCCGAGGAAGAGGAACAGAGCAAGACCGAAGAACCCGATCGCCATCACGAACAGCAGGACGATGAACCAGTTCTGCTGCCAAAACGGGCAGTCCGATTTCCGCCTGGACTCTCTGTAGATGATCCTCGTAGGAGTCGGTGTCGCCGACGACGACGGAGCAGAAGAAGAAGAAGATTGGGGATTGTGTCTTCTGCGAGAGACTGTCGGAGCTCCTGAAGGAGCCACGGTTCGATCCAGAGCGAACGAGCCGAGGCGCGAGGCGATGATTTCGATAGGAATTAGGGTATGGAGCAGAACTCTCAAGTCTCAAGAATGAGTAAATGACAGCCGCATCTCTAAATGTTAGGGTTTTCTCGGTTTCGGTTCTGGTTCGGCGGTTCCTTAAAAATCGGAACCGAGAACCGAACCTAACTCATGGGAACCTGGAACCGAACCGGGAACTGGCGGTTCGGTTCTCCGGTTCCCGGTTCTACCCTAGAACCATGCTCACCCCTAACTAGCAAAGGGACCCGACTACCCGACATTTCCATCTCACTGCCCGATTAAAATCCGGGCTTTTGGTCTATATAGGCCGCCTTAATCCATAATAATCTGCACGCAATTGATGAGATTCGAGCATGCGGCCTTCGCTTCTGGTTGGATTTTCCTAAATTCCCATTCGACTATGTCAACCATGGTGCGAGGTTGCATCTCTCATTTCATCTCCAAAGTAAATCCTTTTAATTAGTTGAATTTTAATCAAGTAACAGACAAACTTTAATTCGTGAAAAATAAACATGATTTTGTGAAGAATTGCTTAACCCATTCGTCCTTCTCACTTCAGACATGGGTTCAGATCATCGAATCTGCACACTAAGTGTCCTAGGATCGCAAACCGCTATATAACTTTTAATTGCCGAATGCGTACTTGATGGGAGGACCGTCACATTCCGTGAGAATTAACCGGATGCTAAGCCTCGGACACGGCATTGACATTGAAAATAAAATCCAATTTTAAGATACGTTGTCCCACTTGGGTGCTTCGAGAGATAAATGACGTGGAAAGAATGCTCTTAATTTGGGTTAAGACGTTAATTTGCTTCTTAATCTTCAAAAGTGGAAAAGGCTTTTGGATAGTGGACCGTTGGAAGATCTCATCGTTTAAACAAAGGGTGGTCCGTCTCTTTGGTATCTCGCATGTGGTCAAAAAATTACTGGATTATTTTTTGAACTTGTCGGATAGCTGACAAGCCGAAAGAAATATGTGGATAGGTTTTTATTCCTATTTTTTATATTTAAAAAAAAATCGACCGATTCAACGTGAGTAGCTGGATCGGAAAGACTCTTAAGTCTAAGATGACATTTGGGTTTGCTTGTACACCATTTTCCTTTCATTGTTCCCATTATTCCCTGAATTTTCATTTATGTATCAAAGCTTAATCTCTAATTACTGATGTTCATAATATTAACATGTAGGTAAATTCTTGAGAAAAAATTTATCGAAAGTGGGTCGAAAGGGAATATCCAAACATATATATCATTTGAAGTAAATTGATTCATGTTATTATCTACAGTATATCGAGATTCGCTCTAGAGACTCAAAAGTAAAAAAGATTGTCCGGGCAAATTTCGCATACTTGCTTGGTTTCAGCATCTAGCACAATGGATAAAAGAATTATGGTAAGCTTTATGATCCCTTGGGAACGGTTTCTCTAGTATGGTAACGTGCCGTAACATATTATACTTTGTAGTAACCCATTACAAAAATGTCATCACTTAGCCTCCTTTTATTGCGCGAAAAATAAATAATTTGAAAAAATTTTCCTAAAAATATTCGCATTTATCGCTTCAAATAATAGTCAATATTATTATTGTTGTTATTATTATTATTATTATTATCGATAATAATTCATGTCTAAATATTTTCGCGAACAATGAAAATATTTTAAGTTCAGTCATTTTTGTAAGCGATTATTTTTACGAAAGTACTTTTCAACGAGCTATATTTTAGGTTACAATAGGCTATGATTGACAAGAATTTCACACTACAAAATTGAATTAATTCATTATGAGGATCACTTTTTTTGCGAGCTTTTACGCCAGATGATACTTTGTTTTAGGATTGAAGTAATATGCTGTGAGGTAACGATACCTTGATGGATCAGCTAGGCAACTATTCACCTTTTTTTAAAAATGTCTAAGCATCGACTTTATTTTTGGCTTTGAAATTAATGGGCGGAAGAGGACTATGGTTGGGGTTCGACAATGCACCTAGGCTAATTTACTTTAAACCATATGTCAAGTCATAGTTTCGGATATTGTCTTTCCTAAGGCTACCCTAATCATGTCATTTCTAATTAATAAAATAATTAAATATTAAATCACATCTTTATCCCTATAAAAAAAAATTACGGATTCATCTAATAGCTCGCACTTTAGAATAGTTGATAGTGATCTCACAAAATTTGATATTAATTTTATCTTTGCAAGATTGTCTTTGAATATTCTCGCCTCCAAGATCCAATTTGATAAGGGAGGATTGAGAACAAGCCATTAGATCCTTTATATTCTTTTTTTTTTTTGGTAAAGAGCCATTAGATCCTTTATATTCCAACTCCACACTAACGTAATATGTTGGAAAGAAAAATTACCCAATCAGTCTTAATCTTGTATCAATATCAATTCAATTCTGAAGTTTTTAATTTTACAATCTAATCATATACCTTTGTTCGAAATTCTAGATAGTCATTCGGATCAATTGGTCTTGGTGGGCCTGGGCTCCAGCTCTTAATTTGCTGCTTGATGAAGTGAATCATGATTTGTCGATGCCCACGAAGATCCACCAATGGGCAGTCGCACCATCTGGACTCGTTATGAGGAGAAGAGAGATTTTTAAGTTTTTCATGGGATTCCTCTGGAAAAATTAGGCAGAATAAAAAGCAATTACCGCCTACAAAATTAGATTATCCGGCGAACATGGCGTCTTGTGCGGTGGATGTGGGGCTGTTCTGCAAGCCATCATCGAGGACACGAGGAGGTTCGGGTTGGGGTTGGAGGATCAGTGCGGCGGCGGCGGCAGCGGCAAGGGTGGATGGGAAGGATGTTGATGACAAGCACTGGAGTGAGCGAGAGCATAGAAGATGAGTGGCGATTCAAGCTGCAGAAAAAAGAAAAATCCGAGTTTGGAATTTTTTGGTCTTTTTAAGCAAATATTGTAAAATCGTGGAATATTTATTCTGGAGAAACGCTGAATCAGATGAATTTTTTATCTAACTTTCCTTGATTGAGGTTCGTAATTTTCCTCGTTTCTGCTGGCAGCAATGTTTTTTGGTTCTGTTAATGAAGATTCGGAGTATTCTAATTTCACTACAGCTCCGTTTGTTTAGCAAAAAATGAATGACTTGAAAAATATTTTCCTAAAAATGATCATTTGTATTACTTGAATTGCTAATCAAAGAAAAGTATTTACATTACCAACAACAATTTATGTATAAACATTTTCATTGACGATGATTAATTTTTAGAAGCAATTGTTTTTACAGAAAACGTTTTTTTAAATCGTGCATTTTTTGCGAAACCAACAAATCTTACATATCATTATTAATGGGCATGTCTGATGAAAAACGTTCCAACAATAAATAAAATAAGCCTATCGAAGAATGCAAGAAAAGACTGAAGAGGCTGGTGCAAGCTATGAATAATATGAGGTAAATTCTTTTCGTTGTTTGAAATTTAATTCTTCGTGGCCTTCGCCCAGTGGTCAATAAGGGTCGACCAGCAACCCTTCTAGACTTGGTAGGGAAAAAAAAGGAAAGGAAAAAATAAATAAAAAGAAGAAATTATAAATTATTCTTTTTTTAAATAAAAATATTAAAAGCCATCTATATTAGTCTCGGCCGTGTTACATAGCTTTTCTGTTGCCCATGTGAGAAGTTTCTGGTTAAAAGTGATTGGATAGACTCAATCGAAAAAATGTGAAAATATTTAGAACTCAATTATCAAAATTATCCTTACCAAAAAAAAATATTAAAATTAAAATATTTATGACTAAATTGTTCAATAACACGTTTAAAATTTTTTGGACAATTTTTTCTGATGGATGTCCATCCTTTCCTCTCTCGTGTCAATCGAGATCCGTTGTTCCCTTCTATTTAGTTGTCTTCATATATGTTCCTCAGATAAGGCTTATAAGGCTTGCTTACCAAAGATCCCCAAGTAACTTTATAACAATTTTCCAAATGTACTATATGTTAGGATTCGGCACATAATCACAACGAAGTAAAGCATAAAAACGAGAAAAAAGAAATCAAGAAACAATATTTTATCTTGATTTAGCTTTAAATTAGGTCACGTTCAACAGAGAACTCTACTATAATTATCATCTTGCACCTCTCGTTACATCACTTAATTAAAAATAAAAAAAAATTTTATATAGTAGTAGCTATTCAAATATGGGTTTAAACTATAAGAGCCTCCTAGTATCTAGGAAACATTGTCCCCTTGAGATCTCCGCCCACTCGGCATGAAGGGACCCACGTACTTTTCTTATCAATGAAGAGTATGAACTACATTCTTATATTATAGCGAGTTACCATAAAAAAAGATTATGCATGAAATGCTTCATTTTTCTTGCCTTTTTTTTTTCATCCTATCTTGTTCACATTCATGTTTTGTTTCGTGACATTTAGATAACTTGATTTCAAAAAATCCCTTTAATCCAAACACATCCTTTCTGAACTTGATAAGAAATGCCTTATGTAGGAATTCATTGTCGCCAAATATTTCCTTATGGAGGGTCTACTTTGGTATTTCTCTTTCCATGGATCAATTACGATTGGCAATCGGACCCAGAATTATCCTTATTTTGATTCATATGTTGTAGAAAATACTTAAATATGCTCGAAGCGGGATTTGTTAATAATCCTTAGCCCTTCTCAATGGGTCTAAATTCTCATGTCAGCCCGTGTCCTTATAACGCGGGAAATCCTAATTGAAGAGTGTCCCCATGACACATGCTATGCTGTTAAAGATCCCATCTCTTTGCATTTAGATTGACACATGGTAAAATCATGTCCGCCAATTACTTAGCCCTCTCGCTATAAGAACCCCATCAATTCATTCTTGGCATTTATGGACTTTCGGAGAGCGAACCATTATTTATCCTCACATGTAACTCGTGTTACTTCACAAAAGCAAAGAAAACATTGGGGGAGGTCTCTCCAAATTCTCCCACTTTGAACCATATCCCTTGAATCTCCTCGATCTTCCTCAATTTCTTCTCCAAATACCATCCCTGTTTTCGTGCTATTCAAATCTTCTGACCAAACACATCATATGCTCCTAAACTGAAAACTTTGTGCGTAATAGAATTACATTCAAATCATTTTCATTCAAGAACCTGGCCATGAAAAGTGTATGAGCAAGGAGTATGTGAATCCAAGATTGCAAAAAGTAAGAGATAAAAAGAGGAAAATGGAAAAATCAAATCGTCTACATTAGTCTGTTATGTGCACGCACACGCAACGTGTGGTAAAACATTCAACTCTTTGCAAAATTCCAATCTTACCATGAGGTGGGTCTCAAAATACACTCTTGCTGAGTCAAAACAAAGCACAGAACAGAGTCTCAATGGAGGAAACAAAACGGCAAAAGCAATGAAAATAAAAAGGTAATCAGAGTAGGAAAAGATAAGGATTGGATTGGATTTTGTTTACTGTTCTCCGAGGCCACTTTTTACACTTCAAATCCTTCTTCCCCAAAGATCGAAGGAGAAGAAGGAGGAGCGTAAACACCTGGAGAAGCCTCCAAGATCATGGGTTCAGGCTTGGTTACCTTGCCTTTGGCCCGCAGAATTTTTGCATAGCCTCATTCTCAAGGCCAAGACCAAATGGGACTTTCGTCGAACGCCTTCCTTCTCTTGATCTCCCATCTTTCCCCTTTTCAACTGTCTGTTGAAGATTTCCATCTAATCAATTCCGTTTTATTGTATAAGGTTAGAGAATGTAACAATGAACTTACCCATATGAGCCAAGCTGGCAGAGATGTTGGATAGAAGAAGCACAAATGGCGCAATCCCATGAGCTTGAGCTGAAAAAAAAAATGGAGTACCAATTGGCCAACCCTCCCCAACCCACTCTCACCCCTAACATTTCCATCCCCACCAACTCGGGCACCGCCAACGCTCACAATTGCCTCAATCCTCGGGAAGGACCCTTTGCTGGTCAGGAGATGACTTCTATTTTGCTTATTTGGACTCTAATTTGTTGAGCAACTACAAAAGCTGGCTGGACAAAGTGAGAGAGAAGTTCTGCAAGTTCTCGGCAATTACAAACTTTATTTTGATCTGTAGAGCCAAATAAATATCACTCATATCTACTGTTTATGTCGACACATATAATAAATAGGTTTATGCCAAAAATAAAATAAGATAAAATAACAAGTGAAGATAAAAAATGAAGAAAATTGTAACCACCTCACTCGAAAATCTAGTTGCTGTGCTACCAATATTTTGGTAGTAATTATTCAAGTTTTGCTCTGCTTGGGACAAAGTCAAGACATATCAATCGTACCTTCTCATTCGACACTACAACCTAGATGAACAACGATATAAAGTTTGATGATTTAGTTCCACTAGGCAAGGTTTAGACAAAAACTATTTCAATCATGGTGGGGTTACATCTTTCATTATTTTTTTTTCAATTTTTTAAGTAATATTTTGTTAATTAGTTGAATTTTAATCAACTAAAAAACAAACTCAAGCTCGTGAAAAATAAATGTGGCTTGTAAAGGATTGCTCAACCCATTCGTCCTTCTCCCTTGAGGCATGGGTTCTGATCACCAAATCTATACATTAACAATCCTAGGATCACAAATTTGTATCCTCATAATCACCTAACTTGCATGAGATGGGTGGATCGTTAAATCCTGTGAGAATTAGTCAAATGCAGAGTCTTGGACACGGCACTAACATCTTTGTCTTCTTCCTATCTTTCCTAAAGGAGAATATACATCAGCACAAATCGTGCCATATTAGTATCTTCCATTTACATTGATTGACTTGACATAATTATAAAATGTATATGACTTAACTAGTACAATTGCAATATATTTAGGAATTTTTTGGTAACTCTCCCCTTGTTTCGCAAAAGTGATTTGGAAACAAAGAACCAACTTTTTTTTTCCTAGTTTCTACTCTAAATATGTTTTCGGGAATATAATTAAAAAAATTTGAGAATCAAAATTATTTACGTTACCAAATAAATTTTTCTTTTTTTTTTTGTTCTGGATAACATGATAAGAGAAATAGACTTTTTGTCAAACAGGCCTTTAGGTGTTCGATGGACTTTTAATTCAGACCATAGTTCAATGCTCACGTTCCAAGGCCCGTCTGATTTTTAGGCGGGAAAATCCCACGCGAACTCAAAAATCAAATTAATTTCTTTTTTTCTGCAAAAATTTAGAAAAAGGAAAAAGAAATTCATTGCCATTCTCCCAATTTGATCGGTCCTCTGCCTTCTCTCTCCGTCCGTGGTAAATTGAAGGGGAAACGATGAAGAGCAGAGGTCGCGGCCGCGCGAAGCCGTCCTTCGTTCCTCCTCCTCCGCCGCCGGACCTCCGCCAGTTCGGCGGCGGTGGGCGAGACTCCGACGCCAGCTTCGCCAGCAGCCGCCCCTCCTCCGTCGGCGTCGGCCGCTCCACCGCAGCCGCCGACCTCGTCAACGACCGCTCCTACCAGCAGTCCGCCGTCCGCGCCGTCAACTGCTATCTCTCCTCTCACGCCTTCCCTGTCCTCATCAAGACCGCCCTGCCCTCTGCTAAGGACATCACCGCCATC
This sequence comes from Psidium guajava, assembly GCA_016432845.1. Taxonomy (NCBI): domain Eukaryota; kingdom Viridiplantae; phylum Streptophyta; class Magnoliopsida; order Myrtales; family Myrtaceae; genus Psidium; species Psidium guajava. The sequence goes on along the minus strand of CM028225.1, from coordinate 34,193,331 downwards.
TCCAACTTCGTCATGTCTCAGCTCGACTATCCGAACCCTAAGATGGAGGACGACCTCCCCGTCCTTATCCGATCGCTCAACTGCCCTTTCAAAGTCAGTAAGTCCGCTCTCCGCACGCCGGCCACTCCCCACGCTTGGCCGACCTTCGTTGCCGTCTTGCATTGGCTCGTTCAGATCGTGTCCTACAATGAGCACTTAGCTTCAAAGTTTCGCTCGTTTGGGGATAACAACACCATGGATGAGTATGCACTCCAGAGCTACTTGTTTTTTATAGGTGGAGATGATGACTCTGTTGATGCTTTGGATAGGGAGTTTGTGGAGAAGTTGGAGGAGGAGAGAAATAACCTCGCTGAGAATGTGAAGAGATTGGAGAAGAATGCCGCCGAACTCGAGGCAAGAGTGGAGAAGCTGCGCACAGGGCCGTCGGAGAGGGAATTGCGTGAGCAGGAGAAGAGCGTGCTTGAAGAAGATGTGAAGAAGTTCAATACGATGATAGCGAAGATCACAGGGAGGATCCAAGAATTGCAGGAGGAATTGGAAAAGAAGGAGAAGGAGTTGAGGGCCAAGGAGGAGGAGAAGGGGAGGATTTGCGAGGAGAATGAGGAATTGAAGAAGACGATACAGCTGCAGACGTTTAATTCGAGGGATGCAGAGAGGATGAAGAAGGAGTTGCAGGCGGTGGAGGGGGAGATTGCTGATGCTGAAATCGAGAGGAACAAGTACGAGGAGAAGTGTTGGGATCTTGACAGGACCCTTGCGCTCAAATTCAAGGAGCTTGAGGAACTTGCCAAGGAATGTAACAAGGCTGTCCGGAAGTAAGTTCTTATTCTTGCAGTTGCTGCAGTCTTGTTAACTGTTCTTCTTTATTGGTTTTGAAGTTTTCTAAGTCATGTGCCTTTGGTATTTGGATGCCATTTTGAAATCATCTAGTACTCATAAGGTTCAAGCTGGGTGTATTTGCTGTTTTTTGGTTATATGCAATACACTGGTTGATATGTCATGGAGTTCTTCATAATCAACAGACTTACATTCTCATGTGTTTGCGTGTTTGTATTTCTTCAGTGCTAATGCTTGTGCTTGTACTGATAAAGTACGAGATGAGTTTAATGTATTGATTTCATTAAGAAGTGATTGTGTTGTTTTTCCTTTCGTGCTGAGTTGTTTTGAGGTTAATAACATAAATAAGGCGTTGAGTTATTCTATGTGCGTGTTTGAGGTTGTATAGTCATAGATAGAAAGGCACTTTCACATCTTCTTAATTCAAAATGGCTGGGGAAATGAAAGGTTCCATTTTTGTTTAGGGTACTTACGGGAGTGGATGGGGGTGGGCCCGCAGCTTAGAGGATTAGAGCGCGTGGCTATGACACACGGTGTCAGGGGTTCAAATCCCTTCTCGCCCACGACCAGCCCAAAAGTGGAAGGACCTTTTCCTCCGGGTGTAGGAAAATTATTATTGGAATAGTGGAACCAAGGCCCTCTTCACTCACTTTCACTCTCACTTCCTAGCTAGCTAGCTTGCCTTAGAACCCCAGTGGTTGTTTAAAATCTAGTATATTTCTTGCTACAGATAGCTTGATAAGATCCAACTATAAAGATCCATTGAGTGATTTCTTTCTTTTTGATTGATATTCTTTAGCTCTTCTCCTTCAGCTACTCCTTTGTTTTCTGTTTCTAGGTTAAAACTTGGTTCAGATTACCAGTATGTGTTGAATGCAAAAGGGTCTACACCTGCTGAGGTGATGGGCATTAACTACAAGTCGACACTAAAGCCAGCCCTCGACTTGCATGCTGATGACATAAACAGAAGCTCGGTGGAGAAACTTGAAGAGTTAATCATCCTTCAGCAACAGTCCAAAGAAACTGCTGCTAGAATTGAGGAGAAGAAAAATTGTGTTATGCAACTTCATTCGCGTGTTGATGAAGTAAGTACTTTGATTAAGTACCAACCCACAATGTGTTCAGACCGTGCTTATCTCTTGGAACTGAAAGCTAGTTTTTACCTTCTTGATGGAAACTGTGATACCAATGAAATTTCTGATTTGTTTGTGAAATTGGAAAGAGAAGCTGGGGATAACATCCAACTTACTTACTGTGGGGTGTATTGGCAGAAGTGGCAAGAGGTTGGTAATGGAGACTTTTGGCCGGGGGAATTGAGTAGCAATAGCTTGTTTTGGGTAGTCAACGGCAGTTGAGAAAATTGCTGTTGACTTTAGAATTGAAGAGTTATGATAACTTTTAGAACAAAACAGCCAAAGAACTCATCATTACAGGCATGGTTAGGATGCAGTTAATGTCTGCAATTATTTTTCTGTTAGTACTCCACATAATTTGGAGAGCGGTAGAAGCATATGGTGTGGGTGTCCTTCGAGAACAGAACTAGCTAAAAGTTTATTGCTAGTGCAGGAAAAATACCGTAGGTTAATGCATGCTGTACATATAGAATTGCTTAATCTGGTAAATCTAAGAGACAATAGCGGTATATTACATCGTGAGAGTTAGCATAACACAGGAATTTGTGGTCCACTTGTCTGCTGTTTCCTTGTATTGGGAGAAGCTCTAATACAAGAATCTTGCGCAGCTTGAAGGTCAAATGAATCTACTGAAGCAAGAAATGCAAGACTTCCTTCGTAGATGTGCACTGGAGGTGCAAAGGATGGTGGAGGATGTCGAAGTAGAAGCTCATAACTTGGACATTGTGGAAAGAGAAGCTGCAGAGGTCTTGAAGGTATGTTGTGGTCTAATCACTGAATTCTGCACCGAGATATATGGGTAGAAAGCTTTGTGCTATAAGTAAACAGAAGTCAAGTTATGCCATAGAATCAGTAGAATTCCCGCTTTTGGGCTGAATATTAGTCTTGCGGTGTAAGCATGTATAGTTTCACGTGGCTTGATTTGTTTATACAACTTGTTTTTGCAGACATCTAAAATGAAGCAGCAGGAAGCCATTAGAGAAACCGAGGAAGAAATCCAGAAGTGTGCTTTTGAGCTCTTTTCAGTGGTTGATATGGTGTCAAAGCACAAAGAGTATATGGAATGCAAAATCTCGGAGATGAAGGCCCATCTCTCGGAGACTGCGAATGCCATCTCAGCGGACCACAGAGCCTCCTTGCCTGCGCAAATGAGCTCGATGATTTGAATCATGCGAATCATTGAAAACAAGAAGTTATACAATGCAATCGTAAATCCTCACTTCCTTAGTCTCTTTTGTTTTCTGCTCAACTGCTTGCTTCTCACCTGACTGGTCTCTCTGCGATTTGGGTGCACATTTGTCTTATAGTCTTGCTCCGATGTCCTCTTGCACTCATTTGTAAATAGAAACTGTCAATCCAGTCAAACTTCACAGGCTTGATTTATTGCAATTTTTTGAGGCATTATGGTGAAATGCTGGAGGCAACGATTCTTCTACGGTTCAAGAGAGTCGACGGTATCACGAGGCGGGGGCATGTCTCGGGGGGAGAGAGAGAGAGAGGGAGAGAGAGGGAGGGAGAGAAATATCTAGTATCCATCATGTCTATGCCGACGCATTTAAATATGGAACCAGTTGTTTTGGGAGACAGCACTCTACCGAAAGACGCCAACCACAAAGAAGACGAGGCCTTTCGATTCGGGCAACATGAAGTAGTCTGACGCATCCTCCAGTGTCAAATGAAAGCTCTCAGGACAAGCGGCAACTTTTGCGAGGAGGTCCGAACAATTGCAGGAAGTACAAAGCTTATTTACCCACTTTTGTTTCTCAAATTGTTGTTGTCACTGTCCCGTTGCCGAAACTTTCATGTTGATATTCCTATATGCTAATATATGCTATAAGGGAAACTGCAACTATGGTTGTTTCATGGGGTGACGATCAATTGCACATACCTTTCCCCTGGGGAAAGACCAATAAACCTATGGAGAGTACCAATTAACCACCGGGTAACTCAATCAAAAGTTTCATGACAATCTGGTGGAAATATAAAGGCTTATTGTGATAGCAGTTAAACGTGAAAAGTATGTAAGGGAACTGGGAAACGGACCATAGAATTTATAAATACATGGGCTGTTTGGTCCAATTTAAAAGCTCAGTTTAGGCCGTTAAAAGTCACAATTTTTTGAAGGAAAAAGAAGCAATGTGGTAATTTGATGGACGTATCTATAAGCCTGTATAAACATTAGGACGGCGATTCCTAGATCACCATAGCTAGAACATAGAACGTTGTATGGAGAAAGAAAAGAGTTTGTATACTTGATTTCGAATCCATCTCTCTTTATGCAAAAATACAATGATTCGAGTTCGAGTTCTTCTCCTCACTATTATCTCATTTCCTTGCGTGAGGTGGTTTTGAATTGTTAGTGAAGGAGGGACTTGAGTGCTATTTATAGGATTTTCAGCTAGGCTCTCTCGTTACGAGCCGAACTTGGCCGACACTAGATAGGTCCATATTGGACTGGTTGAAAATTATCGTATCTTATCTTATTAGACTAACCACATAAATAGTAAATTAATTCTGTAAAACGATAAATTACAATCTCACTTAATATAAGCACGCATTATAAAAACATAATAAATCGAATTTCAAGATATGCTGTCCACTTCTTTGCTTCAAGACATGAATGGCGTGGGAAGGACGCTCTTAATATGGGCTTAAGAAAGGAATTAATTTGCTTCTTAATCCTCAAAACTTGAAAAGGCTTTGGATATTGGACCGTTGGAATGGATCCCAACGTTTAAGCAAGAGATGGTCCTCCTCTTTCCTGTCTCATATGAGGTCAAAAAGTTATTGGATTATTTGAACTTGTCGGATAGCTGACAAGCTCAAAGAAATATGAGGGTGGGTTTTCATTTCTATTTTATTTTATATGTTTATAAAAATTTCGACGGAAGTTCAGCGTGAGTTGCTGGATCGGAATGACCCTTAGATGATATTTAGGTTTGCTCGTACCCCATTTTCCTTTTATTGTTCCTATTATTCCATGAATTTTCATTTACGTATCGAAACATATCTCCAATTACCGATGTTCAGGCTATTCACATGTAGTAAATTCTTGAGAAAAATTTTCATCGGAAGTGGGTCGAAAGGAAATATCCAAACATGTGCATCATAGGAAGTAAATTGATTTGCGTTACTAAATACAATATATCGAGATTTACTCCAAAGACTTGAAAGTAAAAGGATCGTATGGGCAAATTTGCCGTACATGGCTGGTTTTAGCAACTAGCACAATGGATAAAAGATTTATGGGAAGCTTTATGATTCCTCAAAAATGGTTTCTCTAGGATGATAACGTATCGTAATATCTTATGCTTTGTGATAACCCAACATTAAAATGACATCACTTATTTTAGGTGACAATATGTTTTGTCGATAACAATTTCACACTCGTTATTTGCGACAAAATTGAAATAAAGCAATATAAGAATCACTCTGTTTGCGAGCTTTTACGTTAAATGATACTTTGTATTAAAATTGTGGTAATATACTACGAGGTAATGATTCCTTCATGGATCATCTAGGCTACTAAGAGCTCTCTATTCACCTTTTTCAAAAGGGTTAATTTCACGACAAATTCCAAATTGGTACTTGTGGCAAAGGTACTTTCAAATTATTATAAATTGATACATTTTGTGACTATTTACCATTCGTTAGTTTTCATTAAATTTTACCATCAAATTTATGAGTTGAACGACACGTGGCAGTTCATAAGTATGGTAGTTTGGAGTTTTTACTCTCTGTTTATCATAGATGTACTAATTTGAGATCTTTCGTGATATTAAACCTCACGGCTCAATTGAAAAAAAAAAAAAGCACAATAAGTTTAGAATATTTTAGCAATTTTCCCCTTCGCTTGTGATGTACATTTCAGCCCATCGAAGAGGAGCCCGAGGTCCATTAAGGCACCCATTCATGTTCTCTTCAATGACATTGGATTGACTTTCTGAACTTGCTAAGAAGTGCGCTTACGTGGGAATTTGGTGTCGCCGATTATTTCCTTATGGAGGGTTTACCGTCGGTATTTCCATATCCATAGATGAATCAGGATTGGCAATCAGATCTGGATTTATCCTTATCTGATTGATATGTTTCAGAAATAATTAACGGGCTTAAAGCGGAACTTGCTAAGAAATGCCCTTACGCAAGAATTTGTTGTCACGGATTATTTCCTTATGGATGGGATAAGTTACTATTGACAATTGGATCCGGAATTATCCTTATCCGATTGATATGTTTTAAAAATAATTAATGGGCTTGAAATGGAACTTGCTAAGAAATGCCCTTATGTAGGAATTTGTTGTTGCTGATTATTTCCTTATGGAGGGTTTACTGTCGGTATTTCTCTGTCGATATTTCTCTATCCATGGATAAATTATTATTGGCAATCGGACTCACAGTTATCCTTATTTGATTCATATGCTTTAGAAAAATACTTACATGGGCTTGAAGTGGGATTTGTTAAGAATAGCATAATCTACTTCCTGAACCCTTTTCAATAGGTTTAGTGTCAGCCCATGTCCTTTAACACGTGGCAAACCCTAATTGGGTAGTGTTCTCATGACACATGCTATGTCGTTCCTATGCATCTAGATTGTCACGTGATTAAATCATGGCTGTTAATAACTTAGCTCTCTCACTATAAAAACCCGATGAATTCGTTCTTGGCGTATATGAACTTTCGGAGCGTGAATCATTAGTTTAAACCGCTTGCTCCTTCCATTCATATTCTTATGTCAATTCTATTTTGGATGTTACTTTTGCATGAAAATATCCTATCAAAAAAAGAAAAGAAAACTTTGGGAGGTCTCTCCAAATTCTTTGGCCATATTTCTTTGATCTCAATTTTTTTCAATTTCTTCTCCAAATACCATCCTTGTTTCTGTGCTATTCAAATCTTATAATCAATTATTCATGACCATATCCTTCACTTCAAAACTCAGAAAAATGGATAAAAATTTATTTGAGCGTATTTTTGCAACCTATAAATTTTCATCCTTAAGTTGACTAATCCTTAAAAAAAAAAAAGACACTGGCCAATCAAACTGCACAAGAGGAAACAAGAGGAAGAAAGAAATCAACTATAAAGTAAAAAGAAAGTTGAAAGAAATAGTGACTAAAGGACAAAAACCAATGAAGATGGAGTGGAGGAAGACGATCTCTTGTGATTGGGCGAAATGCGAAAGTGGGAACTAAACGGGCAAAAAACCAAAAAAAAAAAAGATAAAAGAAAGTCGCTTGGTTTCATCATATCTTCGACTCAATTTAATTCTCCAAAAAGAAAAAAAGAAAAAAAAAGATATTTTCAACTCAACAAAGCGCTGTATGGTCTTAAACAAATACCTAGAGCTTGGTATGAAAGATTTAACACATTTCTAGGGCAACATGGTTTTAAAAAGGGCACCATCGATACTACTCTTTTTACAAAGAGAAGGTTGCTCAAATCAAACATGAAAGCAATTAAAGAATGCATCAAAAGATATGAGCAAAGAGGATGTGATTCAAGAGTGCAAAGTTTTTAATGTAGCTGGTCAAGAGATGACTTCTATTTTGCTTATTTGGACTTTGATTTTATTGAGCAAGTACAAAAACTAGCCACACAGAGCAAGAGAGGAAGTTATCAAAGCTTTCTACAAAAATGGACTTGATTTTGATTGGCTGAGTTGACTGAAAATTGTAATGATTCTCATCTTATTGTAGTCTACTATTTATTTCCATTTCTTTTGAAAAATAAATCAAATTAATAAATGTTGAGACCATCGAAATCTTTCAAGGTGTCGATTGTGTATCGATTCAATGAGGAAGGTGTCAATCGGTTGTTTATGTCCGCTGAACTCCCAAGGCGTATGCATGAATCAGGTCAAGTCTTTATTATAGCATTGCTTTTATGAGTCTTTATTGTAAGAGTCATTATTAGGTGAGTCTATCAAGAGTTGGTCATGTACTGATGGTACATATATACTTCCTGACTGTTTGTGTTTCTAGAAGTCAATTTATGAGTCTTTTAAAAGTTAGTTCAAGAGTAGTGTGTCAAGCCTATATAAAGACATGTCTTGTAACCATTTTTTTATGGGTGAAATTGACTGTGAATGCAGATTATTGGAAAGCCATCTTCGGTTTCCTCTTCTTTAGTGAGTAGAGTTGACTTGTGAGTATTTGTTGAGAGTCTCACTTTTGATTTATCCTATCAAATTGGTAACAGAGCTTACGATTTGTGATCATGGCTACAAATACTTAACTTTCTCTTCAATATCCTTATCTTACCAAAGAAAATTTTGGTAATTGGGCTTCTAGAATGAGAGCCTTGCTTGGTGCCCATGATATATGGGAAATGGTCAATATTGGCTATGATGAGCTAGAGAATGAAGCCACCTTGAATAAAAAATAGAGACATGCGTTGGAGAATGTAAGAATGAAAGATTAATATGCTCTGTCGATCATCTATTAAAATTTAGATGATTTTGTGTTGGAGAAAGTTTTGAAGGCCACTACTTCAAAGGAGATATGGAAGATCCTTTATGAGATATACCAAGGAGTGCAAAGGGCCAAAGAGCCTCACGCGAAGAGAGTCTCAAGGGTAAAAAGCTGCAGACAAGAGAATGCAAAAGAGCCTCAATCTAGAGAAGACAAGAGTGCCTTGGACTAGAGAAGGCTAAAGAAGGCCTCAAGCCACCAATGCAAAGGTGAGCTTCAAGATGTCGCGACCCCCTAAAAAAAATTAATTTAAATTCGAAAGGGGTTAACGGATTATTAGGTTAATTAGATTTGACTAACCTAACGCGGACCCTCCCAAGTCCTACCGAATCGCGACTTTGGATTTTTATTTTAAATGATTTTGAAATTTGGAGTCGCCACTAATCGTTCTTGGTAGGTCGATTAGAAACCTAAATAAATTAGCGGGAGAACTAATTTATTCCTGCGAACCAGAGATTATGAGCTCGGGGACTTGGTTACACTAGTTAATTAAAACTAATGCCCTTTCGGTACCTTAATTTCATGGATATCCTAATTCGGCAACTCAGGCTTGGTTTATTCCTAAGGCTCTAGTAGGGTATTCTCTTTTGTGTTTTCACTTTTTAAATAGGATGCATGGATGATATATATTTTTATTTGTTATATTTTTTTAAGTGTTAAAGATTCCCTGAAGCCGAAAGAGGGAGTGTGTTAACGACTTCTGTGCAGTATTACGACCTACTCATCTTTTGAGTTTGATGATTCAAAAATTAAATTATAGGAAGTACATGACAGTGAATAAACACCTCCAATGGGAGGCCTAGCATTGGCTTGGCTCTTCCCTTTAGGATTTAAGGTACAGGTATTTAAGTTGCAAGTATTTAAACCACTGTAAGTAAAAACCTCCAATGGGAGGCTGAGCATTGGCTTGGCTCTTCCCTTTGGGATTTAAGGTACAGGTATTTAGGTTGCAGGTATTTAACTACTGTAAGTAAAAACCTCCAATGGGAGGCTAAGCATTGGCTTGGCTCTTCCCTTTGGGATTTAAGGTACAGGTATTTAAGTTGCAGGTATTTAACTACTGTAAGTAAAAACCTCCAATGGGAGGCTAAGCATTGGCTTGGCTCTTCCCTTTGGGATTTAAGGTACAGGTATTTAAGTTGCAGGTATTTAACTACTGTAAGTAAAAACCTCCAATGGGAGGCTAAGCATTGGCTTGGCTCTTCCCTTTGGGATTTATGATGCAGGTATTTAAATTGCGGATGGATTTTTTCCTCTCCATTCTGGGGTATGAATTCTTTAAAATAAAATACAACGAATTGATTCTACAATTTGAAATTTGTGCGCGCTTGAGGACTCCTCCAAGCCGATTTTGTGCTTCCATAGGGTTGACCACTGATATAGAGTTGCGGCTTCCTGACATAAAATAGAGTGAAGTGTCAGTATACAAAATAGGTGTTAATCTGCATCTAAAATCAGAAGAGTGGAAAGAGTACTTATCTCCCATTTTTTGGGAGGGATTTTTATAATTGATTTTCGCTCTCTATGTTCCCAATATAGAGAGTCTCTTTTGAATTAAGAGGGATTTTTAGTCATAGATCGGCTGAGAAATCGATGGACAGCTTAAGAGCTTGTCTGGGCCGATTTTGCACCTTCGTGAAACTCGTCGTTGATGTGAAGTCTTCCTTTTACCTGTCATAAAAATATTGGGAAATAGAGAGAAAAAAAAACATGGTATCGAGTATCATCGTAACTCATGGAAATAAGGATTAAATTGAAACAAAGATACATCATAAACTCACATACAAAGAGAAAAAGGAGGGATAGCCATAAATCTCTCACATTATGCAAAAAAAATAATATGCATGAAATGTAATTAATTTTCTTTCGACAATCTTGCACAACCAACGAACCAACGAAGAAGCACAATGTGATCGAAGCACGGACACATGACGAAAAGTTAGAAAATACTCTCCAAGAATCCGCTTGTAGACAATAATACAGCTATCGTTTCTTTGACTATTTACTGCGAATGAAACATTAATAAAAGCATGTCTGTGCATAACAAGTGCTTATTAGGACCGAGCTCTTAGTTTAGTGTTATGTCAACAGAGATTCCTTACTGATAAAATTTCCATACTAACTAAAATAAGGTGAATAAAGGCAGTTCAGAATAATGATATGGTCTTTTTAGCATGCAGGAATTTCTCCTAAAGAAAAACAGATTCTTGACATTTAAAGTACTCAATGCAGGTTGAAGCTTATTGTGTGTCAAGTCCTCCGGCTGGTTATTGGAATGTCGGGTCTGTGGATCCCGTAATATCCAGTTGCCATAAACCTTATTCCTTCCATTGTTTCATAAAAAAAATGTCGCCACGCACCAATAAAGCAATAGGATCATAAAAAGGAAAACTGTTACCACCATTTATGCAACATGATTAATGACAAAATCTTTCGTGAGGCCATGATGATATCATTCAAAATATTCACAGCCATAAGCTTCCAAAGATCGATCTGGCTCACGCAAGTGCGCAACAAGTTGAACAGATGCAACATCATTCTGTTGACACCTGATCTTTAATCATTTTTTCTATTGCTAAAGTAATAAAAAAATCCATAAAAATTTATAAAATTGAAAAATCAACTTTGGGGACCTTAGCCAAGCCTAGGGAACCAATTTTGACCAAAAAACGATTTTTCATATTTTCAGTATTTTTACGTATTTTTTATTTATTTATTTTCAAAAATTAATAGAAAATCCATAAAAATTCATAAAATTGAAAAATCAACTTTGGGAACCTTAGCCAAGCCTAGGGAACGAATTTTGACCAAAAAATAATTTTTCATATTATATATATTTTAATTTTTTTTAAAAAAATACAAAAATATTTGAAAATTTTGAAAAAATAACATTTGAGGCCAAAAAATACACAAAGATAGTTAATATTTTTATTTTAAATCTATTTTCATATTGGCCGTCGCAAATTCAGAAAAATCCAATTCGAGTCACGTGTTCCTTCACGAGTATAATCTCGAATCGGGCCTAAAAAAATTTAATTTGAGTCAACTTATTTTTAACTTTCACTTTTTATGAGTTGTGACATTGTCTTCTAATATTTTAAATTTTCATCTTGGCCCAATTATACCCAGAATGACTTAATTTTGCAAAAGGGCTTTAATTAAATTATGCATTATTTTCAGCGACAAGAAATGAGCTTAAATTTGACATGTGGTAAATTTTGGTGTGTCAAAAATTGTGAGGAGATTTGGACTTAAAAAAATATATTTTTTCAGGGACTGAATTGTAAATACTTAAAATTCAAGGACTAAAGTGCAAATACCTAACTCTTGAAGGATTATTTTACAAATAATAAAAAGAAAAGTTAGTGGATAAATTAGAATAGAGAAGGGAAGATGAAGAAGAGGAGATGAAGAAGAGAAGTTGGAGAAAAATGGATGGAGAAAATAAGATAAGAATAGAGAAGGGAAGATAGAGATGAAGAAGAGTTAGTAGAGAAATTAGAATGGAAGATAAGAATAGAGAAGGGAAGATGGAGATTAAGAAGAGTTAGTGGAGAAATTAGAATGGGAGATAAATATGGAGAAGGGAAGATGAAGATGAAGAAGAGTTAGTGGAGAGATTAGAATGTGAGATAGAGATGGAGAATGGAAGATGAAGATGAAGAAGAGTTAGTGGAGAGATTAGAATGTGAGATAGAGATGGAGAATGGAAGATGAAAATGAAGAAGAGTTAGTGGAGAAATTAGAATGGGAGATAGAGTTAGTGGAAAAATTAGAATGGGAGATAGATAAGTAGGTTATAAAAGGAGAAAGAAGTGAGCTTGAGAAAGGATTCTGGAGAGAGAAAATTTGAAGTGTTTGGGAGAATTTTTTGGAGAGAAAATTTTGGATGTTTGAGAGAGTTTTGGGAGATTGAAGAAAATTTTGAGAGAAAGAAAATACCAAAAGAGAGAGAATTTTGAAGATGGGAGTTTAAAGCTAGGGGTTATCATCACAAATTCCTTCATCGATCAATATAAATCAAGAGTTCATCCTCGTCAACGAGCAAACAAATTCAAGCTAAGTGTTTTTATTTATTCATTTATTTATGGTTTTACTCGCAAATTAGCACAAATTGTATACACTTTCTCCATCTCCTTTTTCTTCCATATTTTATGTCAGGAGAAGGATATCTCTACGTCAACAGCAAAAATCTCGTCGAGATGCAAAAATCGGCCCAGACAAGCTCCTAAGCTGTCCACCGATTTCTCAACTGATCTGTGACTAAAAGTCCCTCTTAATTCAAAAGAAACTCTCTATATTGGGAACATAGAGAGCGAAAATCAATTATAGAAATCCCTCCCAAAAAATGGGAGATAAGTACTCTTTCTACTCTTCTGGTTTTAGGTGCAGATTAGCACATATTTTGTATACTAACACTTCACTCTATTTTATGTCAGGAAGCCGCAGCTTTATATCAATGGTCAACCCTATGGAAGCACAAAATCGGCTTGGAGGAGTCCTCAAGCGTGCACAAATTTCAAATTGTTGAATCAATTCATTGTATTTTATTTTAAAGAATTCATACCCAAGAATGGAGAGGACAAAGTCCATCCGCAATTTAAATACCTGCACCATAAATCCCAAAGGGAAGAGCCAAGCCAATGCTTAGCCTCCCATTGGAGGTTTTTACTTACAGTAGTTAAATACCTGCAACTTAAATACCTGTACCTTAAATCCCAAAGGGAAGAGCCAAGCCAATGCTTAGCCTCCCATTGGAGGTTTTTACTTACAGTAGTTAAATACCTACAACTTAAATACCTGTACCTTAAATCCCAAAGGGAAGAGCCAAGCCAATGCTTAGCCTCCCATTGGAGGTTTTTACTTACAGTAGTTAAATACCTGCAACTTAAATACATGTACCTTAAATCCCAAAGGGAAGAGCCAAGCCAATGCTTAGCCTCCCATTGGAGATTTTTACTTACAGTAGTTAAATACCTGCAACTTAAATACCTGTACCTTAAATCCCAAAGGGAAGAGCCAAGCCAATGCTTAGCCTCCCATTGGAGGTTTTTACTTACAGTAGTTTAAATACTTGCAACTTAAATACCTGTACCTTAAATCCCAAAGGGAAGAGCCAAGCCAATGCTAGGCCTCCCATTGGAGGTGTTTATTCACTGTCATGTACCTCCTATAATTTAATTTTTGAATCATCAAACTCAAAAGATGAGTAGGTCGTAATACTGCACAGAAGTCGTTAACACACTCCCTCTTTCGGCTTCAGGGAATCTTTAACACTTAAAAAAATATAACAAATAAAAATATATACCATCAATGCATCCTATTTAAAAAGTGAAAACACAAAAGAGAATACCCTACTAGAGCCTTAGGAATAAACCAAGCCTGAGTTGCCGAATTAGGATATCCATGAAATTAAGGTACCGAAAGGGCATTAGTTTTAATTAACTAGTGTAACCAAGTCCCCGAGCTCATAATCTCTGGTTCGCAGGAATAAATTAGTTCTCCCGCTAATTTATTTAGGTTTCTAATCGACCTACCAAGAACGATTAGTGGCGACTCCAAATTTCAAAATCATTTAAACAAAAACCAAAGTTGCGATTCGGTAGGGCTTGGGAGGGTCCGCGTTAGGTTAGTCAAATCTAATTAACCTAATAATCCGTTAACCCCTTTAAAATTTAAAAATATATTTAGCGGGTCGCGACAGCTTGGCGACTCCGCTGGGGATGGGATTTTTAAATTTTCGAAAAAAGATAACAATTGGAATACTTGAATTTTTTCGAAATTTTAAAAGTCTTAGTGGACTTAGGCCAATGAAAATTTCATGGATATCTCGCTTCTGGCGATCTTCTTGGGACTCATTCTATAGGTGTTATATGCTTTTGCAGGATAGGAGTTATAAGGGGCGAAGTGTTTGGCTAACCCCTTTGTTTTGCAGGCTCGGTGTTGGGTTTATTTGTTTAATTTCGCACATTTTTAGAAGCGCTGTTTTGATATCAATTGTTGTGCATGTCTTGCATACTCTGAGGATCACGACACCTGCACACACAAGCGTCTAAACCCAAGTCGCGAAATTCTTCCTAGAAAACCATAGATAGGGATCGAATATGCAAAGCTCTTGCGTCGATTGCGCTGGGGTTGACCATATTTTATCCCGCTCATTATCTAAATTGACAATTCTTCCCATTATGATTTGATTGCGCGGAGGGTAAGTTTGTCAATTCAGATAGTGGGGGCCTTTTAGGTCCATACCCTGTCTCTCCTTCTTTTATTTTCTAGAGTCCACTCCTCACTTGAGTCATGCGCATGGCTATGTGATTTGCATTTCTCCAAGGTAAAAGTAAGTTCTCTAATTTTATCTTGTATTTATTTTCGGTCGGTCCATGCTAGGTGTTAGTTAGTTTTTGAGCTTGATATTACGACCATTCTTTTAAAAAAATAAAAATTAAAAATTAAATTTTTTCCTCATTTCTTTTTTTTTTTTTGAAAAAATGATGTAAAAAAAATCCATTCATGGGAATTTTATTAACCAATAAGGGATTTTTGTCATATTTTTATTGCTTCAATAAAAATGAAATTTTCCTGAAAAAATTTTCCTCTGAAAATTTACTTCAATACAAAGAAAAATTCCTTAAAAAAAAACTCTAGTAGACATCAAGTGATTTTATCACGTTTTTCAAATTATAAAAACTTGCAATAAAATTCTTCTCGAGAAATTCGCTCATGTTTTTCTAAGAAAATTTTCACTAAATAAAATTAGACTAATTGACCAATAGGAGATTTTTTTCATGTTTTTCTTGCTTCAATAAAAATGAAATTTTCCTGACAAATTTTTCTCTGAAAATTTATTTCGATAAAAAGAAAAATTCCTTCACAAAAAAACTTTGGTAAACATCAAGTGATTTTATCATATTCTTTCAAATTATAAAAACTTGCAACAAAAATTCTTTTTGAGAAATTCGCTCATGTTTTTCTAAGAAAATTGTATCTAAATAAAATTAGACTAATGTCTCGGGGGAATTTTATTGACTAATAAAGGATTTTTGTTATGTCTTTCCTGCTCTAATAAAAATAAAATTTTCCTAATAAATATACCTCTGAAAATTTATTTTGATAGAAAATTCCTTCAGAAAATTTGATCAAGAGATTTTATCACACTTTCCAAGTTATGAAAATCTCAAGAAAATTAGTTTTTGAAAAATCCACATGTGACCTCCTAAGAAAATTTCATTTGATTTCTCAACAAAATGGAAGAATAAAATTAGATTAATGTAGGAATCATGGGCCGACCTTTCTTGCGTCATGTACTAATTATATCCTTTACTTTTGTAGGAAATCCCAAGTATCCCAGGCGGGGGTAAAGTTTGGTTCAATAACGCACACTACGAATTATTTTTAGAAGTACGAAAAGACAGGAAATTGCTGATTTCTTAATCCTGGGGGCAAGTGAGGAGGTCGATCCTTTCGGACTCAGACATGTGTCAGTTAATGAACACGTACGGGCCGTATATTCTGATATGACAGTGGATTTACACCGATTAAACACTGGGGCATATTTAATGTATTGCAGAGGTTCCCACGTCTTTTGAAAGACAATAAGGATTATATAATCAGGACCCACGAAACAATACCTTAACCAAATTAAATCAACTAGAGACCGGTCTTAAAATTTCCTCGGATCCGAAACACGCGGAGGGTTTCTAGAGGACCGAGGTTCTATTAATGAACGTGGCCCACAGGAATTTCTCCCGACTCTACAGGCGACCGACACGAGCAAGTGGACGCCGAAAGAAACAAAATATGGATAAAAGTGGGCATGCAACAGGTGGCTGGATTTATTACCAGCGCACTGATCGAGTTGTCATAGCGTTATTGTTCGTGATTTCAAGATGGATAGTAAGGGCCACCGCCGAACCCTTCATCAATGTTCTCGATATCATCGTCTGGAGCAATTAAACAAGAACATCAAGAAGAACATTAAGCCTCGACATCTTCGGTACCTCAAATCGTTCTGTCATGCTATGCGAAAGAAACGATAGCAGAAAAATAAAAAAACACGTGAAGCTTTTCTTTCATTCCATTCATCAAAGAGTATTACAACAATTCACTGGGGAGGAAAGGTAAAGCCAAACTGGGCCCTGATGACCATTACGAAAGAGTTCAACTGACTCTCCAAACAGTTGATGCTCTGGATGCACCGGGCGCTCTCGGGATCAAGCTCCGCGAGCCTAAAGAAGAGGCGATCGCACTTCTCTTTAACCTGGGCCATAGTGGCCTCGTAATGCTCAACGGCAAACTCCAGGTCCGGAATCCCTGCCCTCTCGAAAGCAATATCTGCCGTAATGTCATCAAGTCTCTCCTGCAGCCAACCGCATTTGCACCTCATCACAATATTGCCTGGCTCCTGTTCGGCGTAAGTTCGGACCAAGGCCAGACGGTCCACCAACTTTCCCCTCTCACGAACCAGCCACGAAAGCTGATCGTTGGCAAACTTGAGGGCCTTTTTGTGATTATCAGCCACAAACGTAACTGTTGCCAGACGCTCGTGCCGGTCTCGGTAACGGGCTTTCACGACGGCGGTCACAAGGACCGTCTCATAAGCTCGGTTATAGGCAGCTAGAAAATTGATGAAGAGGGTCGAGAAGTTCCGATACTCCTTTCCCAGTTGGGTACCCTCAACAGAAGCAGCGTCCACGGTCCTGAACAAACCGAGGATTTCAGCCTCAACGGTAGAGTTTTTGGCTACATGAACGTAACCTCTACCAAGAAGATTGTAGAGTCTCTCCCACCCAGCCAGGACTTCCGTGGATAAGGTGTGGTTAGGAGAATTGGCCATTTTCGAAAGCAGAATATGAAAGAAATGGGGAGAGAGGTGAGGCAGATGAGCAGAATGCAAAGATGGTAAGCTGCTTCAATTTAAATACTGATCTCACAGGGGCAGTCCTTATAGGTTTTCCTATCTACCATTCTCTGTCGGCAACACCCCCGGTGGCTCAAATTCCAGCCAAGTAGCAACCTCGAGCCGAACAAATCCATCGTCTCTACGGAAAAGCTGGACGGGACTCCACCGCTTTGAAAAAAGAAAGAATGAAAAGACGAGCTGAGTGGGGGACAAAGAAATTTTCGGCAGAAAAGGAGATACGACTCGTCTTTATTGGAGGACCCGCCTGTAAATCGACGATGGAGATCTTGACAAGGGCCCTCTACCACTAAAAGAAAAAAGGAAGACAAACTGAGCGAGAAACAAGGATTTCCCCTTTGATCAAAAGCTGAATATCAGATTTTCTCCCTCGGAAAATCTAATAGCACTGCCCGTGAAGAGGGAAGTCGTTGCTATTGCCAGAGAGAGAACTTGTCCTCATTTGATAGTGAGAGTTCATTCGCAAGAACTGCAGGAGAAAGATAGAGAGGAAGGAGTTCTCGTGGGAGAGGAATTCAAAACCTTTACCATCAAAGCATCGATTTTCAAAGCCTGTTACGAGAAGCCATCAACGATCCCGTGATCCCTCAAGTCCGAGAAGACATCCTGAGGCGGTCTCGAATCGGCAGTCCTAGATCCAGAAATATGTCGAGCATTAGGGGAACGGGCACATGTTCAACCCTGGTCGAAACTGATGAAGTTCCTTACCCTGAGGGTCTACTGGTCATGGCCATTGACGGTAATCCAGTCTGTCTGTCAATCCTTGTTACCGTATTAAGAAAATGCCGGTATAAGGTTGTAGCTCAAGCAAAGGCGACAGAGGCCTTAGAGATATTAAGGAGGAGTGGTGACCAGTTTGATATCGTCCTCACCGCCATGGTAGGGATTGACATGGATGTTTTCACTCTCTTGGAAGTCATCAATTCTAAATTAAACATGCCAGTCCTCGTAATATCGGCAAGCGATGATCAGCAAGCCATAATGAAGGCTGTCTTAAATGGGGCCCAAGACGTCGTAACGAAACCAGTTAGGGTTCAGATGCTTCAAAACATATGGCAGCACGTGGTAAGGAAGCAATTGCACGACCATGAGAATAAGCATCAAGCCTTCAATTTTGTTCCAAGCAACTGGAGAAAGAAGATGAGTTGGTCTCCCGAGCTGCATCGTATGTTTGTTAATGCAGTTCAGCAGGTAGGAATCAATTCGGCACGGCCGCAACATATACTGGAAATTATGAACGTAGAGGGACTCACTAAAGCAAATGTTTCGAGTCATCTTCAGAAGTACAGAAAAAGGGTGAGAGAACACAATGCAGCTCAGAATCAAGAAAACCAAGGCGGGACTAATCCAAGCCTGAATGTCGAGTCTCCTCGCCACCATAAGTTCCGCAGGTTAGCATGGGGCGAGCCACTTCCCATCATCAACCAAGCCAGTAGCCGTGCCATCAATCCTCCAGGCGTTAATCAAAGTATCCCCCAGAATCACCCTAATGCTCTTCAAGAGTATAGACCGCAGGGGCAGTGTATTCAGACTCCTTGGTCTGAGTACCAACCCGTGGCTAGAATTCATCCCATGATCAGCGCGCCTGCGCAGCTAGAGAATCGGACAAGAAATTATCCTGAGCACTTCCACTTCTTTAATCCTCGAATGGAAGGAGTTTTTGGCAGCAGGACAGTTGGTGATCCCCACACTTTCTCGAGTAATGATGAAGGCTCCAGCACGAGAAGTCAAATTGCTCATGGCGAGGACAGAATGAGAAATCTACCGCCAGCATTTGCCAACAACAATGCCCAATTCGAGCATCAGTTGCTGGAAGGTTCAAGAGATTACCCAGATGATGAGCTTACTGCCCTGGTCAACCAGTTTAGGGTTGACAGACGTCCCAAGCCGCGATCAGGAGCCAGTGAGTAGGGACTCTCAAACATCGGTCATCCACACCCGAACCAACAAGAGACTAGTTGATTATCGAAGAGCTACAGGAGAGGCAGAACTGACCTTGAATAAGTGCACCTTTCATTTCATGCTTAATTCCCCTGCGTATGATATTTCCAGCTTTCTAGGTGTCTAGATTTAATTCAGGGGCAAGGGGGTAATTTGTTTTTTATCCCGTCGAATGCGTGAATCCCTTTTTATGCTAGACTCAGGGCGGATCAATTTGTGGCAATGTCGCTGACTGCCATAATGAGAAATGTTGAATGGCCTCACGTAGGGAAATTTCAAGTGAAAAGCCCAGGTGAGCTCGAAGACGGGTAACTGTGTGTCGTTCCAATTTACCCTCAATCGTTGCAAAATGCTAAATTGGATTTATTCCATTCTCACCCAGGGGATTGCAAATTGCCTCAAGAGTGTCGCAAAATGATATGACCCAATGGAATGCGATAGGACTCATTTGCCTCGAAGGTAACCTTCAAATTAAAGGAGCCCTCCGGTCCACGGACCCGATGGCATAGAAAATGATGATGGTCCAAGGAAACCCGAAAGAAAATAAGGCCCAACTAAGCAAAGCACTTACGTGGCAAGCTCAAAGTGAGGGCAACTCGGGACATACAATTCAATCCAGTCCAAATGAAGGAACTTCCTCAATTCAAATTCAATGGAAGTACACACAAGGGTAAAACAGTATCGTTCCAATTTTTCTAGAATATGAAGAACATATACTGCCGCATTCTCTTTCATTTTTGCAGGGGAAGTCTCTACTGGCCAGATTTTCCTGTCTAACATTCCCTATCAGTATCACCTCCGCTACTTGTTTCCAATCTCGAGCCAAGCAAATCCGACGTCTCTACGGCAAAGCTAGACGGGACGCCACTACTTTGAAAAAGAAAAGATAAAAAATAAGCTGAGTGGTAGACAAAGACATTTTCGGCAGAAAAGAGATACGGCTCGTCTTTATTGAAGAACTCGCCAGCAAATTGACGGTGGAGACAACAACAAGGGGCCCTCTTCCACGGAAAGATGGAAGGAGACGAGCTGGGCGAGAGATACGATGAAAAGAAAATTGAGAAAGCCAGAACACTCGAGAGAGGCAATACAGTTGCTAAACCCACGTCTAATTTTAAAGGAGGCATCTTCTTGATAATTCTCATTCGTGCTCGAAAGAGAAACTCTTAAAGCATACGCAGTTTCCCAGAAAAAATCCAGAGAGTGAAAATACAAGAAGAGATATCAAACTTTGAGAAATCGTTAACCAAATCGAAGATGTCTCAACCCAACACACTTGAAAGTTATCGTTGCTTGCTGAATATGGGAGAGGAAGAGTTCGAAGCCATGTTTGGGATCGAGCCTATGGAGCCCGGCCCTTCCACCGATGACGTCCAAGAGCCTGGTGAGGACAAGGACAACAACGGTAAGGGTCAAAAGAAGCGTTACCGTCGCCATACTGAGGAGCAAGTACGAAAGCTTGAAGATTTCTTCAGAACGTGTCCTATGCCAGACGGAAAACAGAAAATGGAACTGAGTCAGGAGCTAGGACTTGAACCTTCACAAATCAAGTTCTGGTTTCAAAATAGGCGAACCCGAATGAAGACTCGTCATGAGCACAACGAAGCCGAGTTTCTAAGAGTTGAAAATGAAAACCTCCGAGCGGAGAACAAGATATATAAAGAGGCTTTTGACTCCGCCACCTGCCCCAACTGCAATACTCTCCTCACCCTCGATGAAATGCATTATCTGAGGATCGAGAATGCACGTTTAAGAGGTGAGTTAGATCAGTTCATAGCAGGATCAAGTTCTGTTGGAGCAAGGTACGAAAAAATTGAGACTATGGGGCCAGCATGGATGCCTTCTGAGGAGGAAGAGAGGTATCACTACCAGGCAAGTGGCATTGACGACGAACTCGCCGCCATGATCAGGCAATTTGATGCTAATGAAGCACTAGGGTTTTAATGTGCATACGGATCCTGTATTTTAAAACTAGTGATCACGAGACCTGCAACACGGCCGACACGTACCTGATCCAGAACAACGCTAGCTGATCGCTCAAGAGCCTACAAAGGGAAGAAGATCAAACCTAGACGAATACGTCTACTTAGTTTCATCGAACGTTCTCGCCTTTTATCGATGTCCAAAATTAATGCACAAGCTAGAAGTAATCATTTCCCTTTCCCCCTATTAAATGCTCGAAGCCGTTAACCGCACCAAACTCGAAAAAATTAATATCGAGAAGAAATCCGCGTAAATCTGAAGGGTAAATCCGTATCGTTCCAAATTAC
Organism: Psidium guajava; assembly: GCA_016432845.1. Lineage (NCBI taxonomy): Eukaryota > Viridiplantae > Streptophyta > Magnoliopsida > Myrtales > Myrtaceae > Psidium > Psidium guajava. Next base: position 34,171,762 of record CM028225.1, on the reverse strand, counting down.
CCTCGAACTACCCAGGTTTTAAATTTAATCCTTTCTATTTTCAGGAGTTTGCAAATAGACCCAATAATGCAATCATACCCAAATACAAGTTGAACAAAATTTGGGGCAAATCAACTCATGGATATTACCACAGAGTGGACAGCTTCAGATAAAGCAAAATGCGAACGAGGGACCCAAACAATGTCAGACATGGGTAATTCTGTATCGTTCTAATTTGCTCATAATCATCGCAAGTCCTGAATTGTTTTATTCCATTCTTAACAGGGATTGCAAATTACCTCGAGAAATATTGTAACATGGCCCAAGTTGATACAACAGGGCCACGTTATCCCCAAGGATTAACCTTTGAAAAGAAAGCCCCATGGACACCTACGGTCCAATGGACCGAATGGTATGGGGGATGACAGTAGGTCCGAAATATCCCGAGTTCGATCCCTAAGGGTGGGGAATGTTGTATGTATTATAAATAAATGAAACAGCTTTTTGTGCATTTTTTTTTACAAACAGGAATACTCGACGAGTAATATCAAAGTCAGTATTTTACCATAGTCTTCCCATAATGGTGAGGCGCCCAACAAAAGTCGAGGAAAATTCAATCCAACAAAACTGGTAAAAGACTCGTGCAAGACATTCAAGATGAAGGGTAAATCAGTATCGTTTTCAATTTATCCCTTTTAATACTGGCTGATATGTCTCTTTTTCTTTTTACAGGAAATATTTACACTAACATTTAACATGTTGAAGGAGACAAATCCAAAAGAAAATTATGATCATCTGACAAGATCTATTCTGGTGAAAAACGGGGCAAATTGATCGCAAGCTCTGAAGCGAAAAAGCAAATATGTCTTTCTTATCTCGTTTGATTTCGAGAATAATTTCTCTGCTTTTTACAGGGGCATTCAACCGCTAAACCGTGGCGGTCGCTGTCATTAAACAAACCGAAATGCTCCCTCACCCATATGCTTCATCACGTAGAGACAAAGTTTGAGACGAACCACCCCTCGACATAAGGAGTAGGCTTCCCAATTTGTTCGGTCCGCCCACATACTAGGGGCAATTCAAATCCGCCCATATTTGCACATTATATAAACACACGTAATGCTAAAAAATTGTCACATCTGCATTGTGCTTACACAGTTCATGAATTATGTATGACTATTCCGTGTGTTTAACTTACCAACTCCAACTTAGAGCATAAACTGCACAGGAGACATCAAATGTGCAGAATGGGGCATGACAGGATGAGGAAAGGCAAACCATTTCCACGCAAGTCTAACATTTTAATTTACAGATAAACAGCCTTTCCCCAGAGTGAGAGAAGGCCCTTTCGGATTGAAGTCCCCCATTCAGATTACATTCGAGGCGTTCATACTATGAGAACCTCCTTAAACAGAATTGGTAATGCAAGCTTGACAGAATAGTTTTGCATGATCCATATTTGGATTGATTGCATCATGAGTTATCACACAGACTACTTCTAATCATTGCCGACTTGGTTGAATAGTTTTACATGAACCGATCAACTCATTGATGAAAATGCTTGCACATGTTACCTCTGATACTGCCTGACAGGCAACACATTCCCAATGTTCAAACTACCTTCCAAAGTCTTGAAATTCATTCAGCGATTATTGAATGAACAAGCCTGGTTGTCGAGAAGCCACCAAGCATTTCTTCCAAATTCTCAGGTAAGTATATCTTCAACCTGAACCTTTCAAGAGAATGAATTCTGACGGTTGTTGGGGTACTCGAATCCATTGCGGTACATACATGTATCCACCTTCTTCAATAAAGTATGATTTGTCTCAAGGACAGAAATGTTCGAGACCTTTTGATCTCTGCCTCTTTGGTTTATTCCTAAAGCGACAGGATAATATAATTTGGGTTTGAGCTTCTGCAGGATTCCTGATCTTTCCAGATTCCAGAATGGCACCCTTTGAGGTACACCAAGTCCTTCTTACAGGCAAAATAAGTCCTTCTTACAGGCAAACCAAGTCCTTCTTACAGGCAAATCAAGTCCTTCTTATAGGCACAAAGTCCTTCTTACAGGCAAATCAAGTCCTTCTTACAGGCAAAACAAGTCCTTCTTACAGGCACAAAGTCCTTCTTACAGGCACAAAGTCCTTCTTACAGGCAAATCAAGTCCGTCTTACAGGCATAAAGTCCTTCTTACAGGCACAAAGTCCTTCTTACAAGCAAATCAAGTCCTTCTTACAAGCACAAAGTCCTTCTTACAGGCATAAAGTCCTTCTTACAGGCAAATCAAGTCCTTCTTACAGGCATAAAGTCCTTCTTACAGGCAAACAAAGTCCTTCTTACAGGCAAATCAAGTCATTCTTACAGGCACAAAGTCCTTCTTACAGGCAAAGTAAGTCCTTTTTACAGGCAAACAAAGTCATTCTTACAGGCAAATCAAGTCCTTCTTACAGGCAAAGCAAGTCCTTCTTACAGGCACAAAGTTCTTCTTACAGGCAAAGCACCAAGTCCTTTTTACAGGCACCAAGTCCTTTCTACAGGCACCAAGTCCTTCTTACAGGTATCTCCATGGGGTGACCTACCAAACGGGTCAAATCTCAATCAAAATTTAATCAGTAGAATCCTTTTATTAGGAATCTACCATGGTACGACCCACCATACGGGTCAAATGGTATGACCCACCATACTGGTCAAATTTTAATTCAATTTTTAATCAGTAGAATCTTTTTATTAGGAATCTACCATGGGTTGATCCACCATACGGGTTCAAGTTCAACCACCCTAAAGTTTTTTTTATATAACGAATCCTTAGGTTCTCATTTCATTTTCAGTGGAACATTCATGTCACGACTCTTTTTATTTCCTTGTATTGAGTCAATTAGAATTCAGGTGTCATCTCGTCTTTGAAATGAACCTCTACCGAGCTTCCTTTCAAAGAGGGGCAGCTGTTGACACCTGATTTTTAATCATTTTTTCTATTGCTAAAGTAATAAAAAAATTCATAAAAATTCATAAAATTGAAAAATCAACTTTGGGGACCTTAGCCAAGCCTAGGGAACCAATTTTGACCAAAAAACGATTTTTCATATTTTTAGTATTTTTACGTATTTTTTATTTATTTATTTTCGAAAATTAATAGAAAATCCATAAAAATTCATAAAATTGAAAAATCAACTTTGGGAACCTTAGCCAAGCCTAGGGAACGAATTTTGACCAAAAAATAATTTTTCATATTATATATATTTTAATTTTTTTAAAAAAAATACAAAAATATTTGAAAATTTTGAAAAAATAACATTTGAGGCCAAAAAATACACAAAGATAGTTAATATTTTTATTTTAAATCCATTTTCATATTGGCCATCGCAAATTCAGAAAAATCCAATTCGAGTCACGTATTCCTTCATGAGTATAATCTCGAATCGGGCCTAAAAAAATTTAATTTGAGTCAACTTATTTTTAACTTTCACTTTTTATGAGTTGTGACATTGTCTTCTAATATTTTAAATTTTCATCTTGGCCCAATTATACCCAGAATGACTTAATTTTGCAAAAGGGCTTTAATTAAATTATGCATTATTTTCAGCGACAAGAAATGAGCTTAAATTTGACATGTGGTAAATTTTGGTGTGTCAAAAATTGTGAGGAGATTTGGACTTAAAGAAATATATTTTTTCAGGGACTGAATTGTAAATACTTAAAATTCAAGGACTAAAGTGCAAATACCTAACTCTTGAAGGATTATTTTACAAATAATAAAAAGAAAAGTTAGTGGATAAATTAGAATAGAGAAGAGAAGATGAAGAAGAGGAGATGAAGAAGAGAAGTTGGAGAAAAATGGATGGAGAAAATAAGATAAGAATAGAGAAGGGAAGATGGAGATGAAGAAGAGTTAGTAGAGAAATTAGAATGGAAGATAAGAATAGAGAAGGGAAGATGGAGATTAAGAAGAGTTAGTGGAGAAATTAGAATGGGAGATAAATATGGAGAAGGGAAGATGAAGATGAAGAAGAGTTAGTGGAGAGATTAGAATGTGAGATAGAGATGGAGAATGGAAGATGAAGATGAAGAAGAGTTAGTGGAGAGATTAGAATGTGAGATAGAGATGGAGAATGGAAGATGAAAATGAAGAAGAGTTAGTGGAGAAATTAGAATGGGAGATAGAGTTAGTGGAAAAATTAGAATGAGAGATAGATGAGTAGGTTATAAAAGGAGAAAGAAGTGAGCTTGAGAAAGGATTCTGGAGAGAGAAAATTTGAAGTGTTTGGGAGAATTTTTTGGAGAGAAAATTTTGGATGTTTGAGAGAGTTTTGGGAGATTGAAGAAAAATTTGAGAGAAAGAAAATACCAAAAGAGAGAGAATTTTGAAGATGATGGGAGTTTAAAGCTAGGGGTTATCATCACAAATTCCTTCATCGTCAATATAAATCAAGAGTTCATCCTCGTCAACGAGCAAACAAATTCAAGCTAAGTGTTTTTATTTATTCATTTATTTATGGTTTTACTCGCAAATTAGCACAAATTGTATACACTTTCTCCATCTCCTTTTTCTTCCATATTTTATGTCAGGAGAAGGATATCTCTACGTCAACAGCAAAAATCTCGTCGAGATGCAAAAATCGGCCCAGACAAGCTCCTAAGCTGTCCACCGATTTCTCAACTGATCTGTGACTAAAAGTCCCTCTTAATTCAAAAGAAACTCTCTATATTGGGAACATAGAGAGCGAAAATCAATTATAGAAATCCCTCCCAAAAAAATGGGAGATAAGTACTCTTTCCACTCTTCTGGTTTTAGGTGTAGATTGGCATATATTTTGTATACTGACACTTCACTCTATTTTATGTCAGGAAGCCGCAGCTCTATATCAATGGTCAACCCTATAGAAGCACAAAATCGGCTTGGAGGAGTCCTCAAGCGCGCACAAATTTCAAATTGTAGAATCAATTCGTTGTATTTTATTTTAAAGAATTCATACCCCAGAATGGAGAGGACAAAGTCCATCCGCAATTTAAATACCTGCACCATAAATCCCAAAGGGAAGAGCCAAGCCAATGCTTAGCCTCCCATTGGAGGTTTTTACTTACAGTAGTTAAATACCTGCAACTTAAATACCTGTACCTTAAATCCCAAAGGGAAGAGCCAAGCCAATGCTTAGCCTCCCATTGGAGGTTTTTACTCACAGTAGTTAAATACCTGCAACTTAAACACATGTACCTTAAATCCCAAAGGGAAGAGCCAAGCCAATGCTTAGCCTCCCATTGGAGGTTTTTACTCACAGTAGTTAAATACCTGCAACTTAAATACATGTACCTTAAATCCCAAAGGGAAGAGCCAAGCCAATGCTTAGCCTCCCATTGGAGGTTTTTACTCACAGTAGTTAAATACCTGTACCTTAAATCCCAAAGGGAAGAGCCAAGCCAATGCTTAGCCTCCCATTGGAGGTTTTTACTTACAGTAGTTAAATACCTGCAACTGAAATACCTGTACCTTAAATCCCAAAGGGAAGAGCCAAGCCAATGCTTAGCCTCCCATTGGAGGGTTTTACTTACAGTAGTTTAAATACTTGCAACTTAAATACCTGTACCTTAAATCCCAAAGGGAAGAGCCAAGCCAATGCTAGGCCTCCCATTGGAGGTGTTTATTCACAGTCATGTACTTCCTATAATTTAATTTTTGAATCATCAAACTCAAAAGATGAGTAGGTCGTAATACTGCACAGAAGTCGTTAACACACTCCCTCTTTCGGCTTCAGGGAATCTTTACCACTTAAAAAAATATAACAAATAAAAATATATACCATCAATGCATCCTATTTAAAAAGTGAAAACACAAAAGAGAATACCCTACTAGAGCCTTAGGAATAAACCAAGCCTGAGTTGCCGAATTAGGATATCCATGAAATTAAGGTACCGAAAGGGCATTAGTTTTAATTAACTAGTGTAACCAAGTCCCCGAGCTCATAATCTCTGGTTCGCAGGAATAAATTAGTTCTCCCGCTAATTTATTTAGGTTTCTAATCGACCTACCAAGAACGATTAGTGGCGACTCCAAATTTCAAAATCATTTAAACAAAAACCAAAGTTGCGATTCGGTAGGGCTTGGGAGGGTCCGCGTTAGGTTAGTCAAATCTAATTAACCTAATAATCCGTTAACCCCTTTAAAATTTAAAAATATATTTAGCGGGTCGCGACACATTCCGTCTTTCACATGCAAAATAAAGCAAAATGCGCGATTCGTACGGACGCTGGCTCGGACACCTTCAATACCAGAAATAAAAAATAAAAAATAAAAAAAATAAACCGAAGGATACCATTAGATTACATCATGTCATCAAGAAGTACTCCAGTTAACTTTGAATTTTGAAATACTGGAAGCTAAAAAATAAATCATCAGCAAATTATGATCAACATGCTGAAGGGGAAAATTTAGTAAAGAACTTTACACGGGAAATATTTTACATTATGTCTTCAGAAGATAATGCAAAAACTAGTTTCAGCAATAAAACCATAAGCAATGATAGGTCGGTTAACTCAAGATCAAATAGCAGAAGATTCCAGGCAACCCAAAAGTATTGTTATTAGCACAACCATGATCCCCAAAGGGAAATCATCTCTCACCGTTTTTCATTGCACCGATCAAGACAACTTCAGACAAAAGCCTTTACTTACATAGAACGTTGGTAGAGATGCATCGATTGATGACAAAAGCATCTTGATTACGTCTCATTCAAGATTTCTTCGAAAGCACTTCTCATCAACCACATTGCTCCGTTAGAAATAGGGGACCAAAAGATAAATGGGAAATGTTCAGCTGCTTCATCACAAGCACATGATGGGCAGGGAAAAAGAGAAATCAACTAAATCGTAGACTGCTTTTTCCAAAAAAAAAAAGCATCAAATAGATAACGTTTAGGTGTCATTCTTTAACCATTCTATCTGCTGAACTTCTTTGAACAATCAACTTAACTACAATCGCGGATAGATAAATGCAGCAAGTCCAAGTAAATCAGATTAAACATCCATGGAGCTCACAAACGTAAGGCATCTTACCCATCCGAAAGAAAATATCGTAAAGCATAAGAGTTAAAGTACAAAACTTCGCAACCGAAAGAACAGAAGGGTCAAAATATAAGTTCGAAAATTAGGGGTTTTCCGAACTCGAGATCAGAGTTCGCGAGTTTCGTCGCTGCATGATGAACCGCGGCGAATTCGATCCGATTTGGCGTGATCGTAACCTCAATCCCGCCGAAATTATTTTAAGAAGTAGCCAAAGTTTCAAGAATTGCAAACCCAAGAAAAGTTCGGAACTTTGCGATGAACGAGAGCACCAAGTCGATGACCGAGGCTTCGGAGAAAGGAAAAGCGAAGATTCAAGCCCTCATTCCTACCGATGGCCTCCTCTATTTTTGTGATCACCTCCATTCAAGCATTCCCCCCCCGAAGAATCCCGTCAATGGGTCCTCCTCTTAGACGGTAAAAGAGCGATCCTTATATGGGGGAAGACGGAGAGAAAGAAAATTCTTTTTGCCGCCCTCCAGCCTCTCCAAAGTTTCGGGTCTTTTTTTTTCAAGAAAGTAGAGGGAGCCGCTTTCGACTTCCTCCTCGCTACTTACTCTTCACTCCCCCATTTTTTTCGTCCCTCCCTGCAGTTGCCAATCGAAAGTCAAATATTCTCCTCGGTTGAATGTTAGCTGCAATTTTTGGACAAATTCTTCTTTTCCCGCAAGACTACTGGACCTGTCCTTCTCAAGTTGACATCTTGTTGTCCCTCTCTTTTTTTAGTTGAATGGTTGCTCCTTGGTTATTATAATCCCCAGAAACCAAACCTCTTCCCGTAGAGAAATCCTCCGAAGAAGTCCCCTCCCTTGGCTTTTTGTTTTGTTTAATAATCTCCTCCCCCCTTCTTTTTTGCTTTGTTTAATAATCTCCTCCCCTTTATGTGTGTCTTCTTTATTATATCCTTTTTATCTTGGCCTCCACCAGCTAGAATCATTACTATCATTTTTAATACCCCTCCGTTAATGTGCCGTTTACCATGTCCCCATGTGATAACTCCTTTTCCTCTCTCCACTTTCATTATTTCAGTTATAATAGATGCTGTCAATACCGCAGAAGATGGATCCATGTTCTCATTTTAAATTCACCATTTTCATCTCCGTCCAAATGGATCGCTAGAGTTGGAAGTCACATAAAGAAATTGCGTTTGCGTCCCCATGTTTGAGCATTTCGAAAAGGTGCGGTTGCAGTTCCTTTTGAATAAAAAATGTAATTTTGGAGATTAGAGGAGACCGCCATGACTCTAAAAATGAGAGAATAATAAAAAAATACATGGCAAATAATAATAATAATAATAATAATAATAATAATAATAATAATAAATAAATAAATAAATAAAAATAAAAAATATAATTATTTCAATTAACTTGAAAATGAGATTAGCAAGGTAATTCTCGATTTCGGATTAATTTTCTACAGATTTTCTTTGGCCAAAAGCAAAATACTAGTTATTACATTTTTTTTAAAATATTTTTGTGGCCTCAAATGCTATTATTATTAAATATTTTCTAATTTCTAAAAAATATTAAAAAATACAAAAAATATGAAAAATTATTTTTTGTTCAAAAAATGATAGCCTAAGCTTGGCAAAGGCTTCCAAAGTTGATTTTTTAATTTTATGAATTTTTATGGATTTTTTCTATTAATTTTCGAAAATAAATAAATAAAAAATACGTAAAAATACTGAAAATATGAAAAATCATTTTTTGGTCAAAATTGGTTCCCTAGGCTTGGCTAAGGTCCCCAAAGTTGATTTTTTTTTAATTTTATAAATTTTTATAAATTTTTTATTAATTTCGAAAGAGAACAGATAATTAAAAATCAGGTGTCAACAGCTGCCTCTCTTTGAAAGGAAGCTCGGCAGAGGTTCATTTCAAAGACGAGATGACTCCTGAATCATAATCGACTCAACACAATGAAATAAAAAGAGTCGTGACATGAATGTTCTACTGAAAATGAAATGAGAACCTAAAGATTCGTTATAAGAAAACCTTAGGGTGGTTGAATTTGAATGCGTATGGTAGGTCAACCCATGATATATTCCTAATAAAAGGATTCTACTGATTAAAAATTGAATTAAAATTTGACCCGTATAGTGGGTCGTACCATTTGACTCGTATGGTGGGTAGTACCATGGTAGATTCCTAATAAAAGGATTCTACTGATTTAAAATTTCATTGAGATTTGACCCGTATGGTAGTTCACCCCATGAAAATGCCTGTAAGAAAGACTTTGTGCCTGTAACAAGGACTTAACGCCTGTAAGAAGGACTTGATTTTCCTGTAAGAAGGACTTGTTTTGCCTGTAAGAAGGACTTAATTTGCCTGTAAGAAGGACTTGATTTGCCTGTAAGAAGGACTTAATTTGCCTATAAGAAGGACTTTGTGCCTGTAAGAAAGACTTAATTTGCCTGTAAGAAGGACTTGATTTGCCTGTAATAAGGACTTGGTTTGCCTGTAAGAAGGACTTGATTTGCCTGTAATAAGGACTTGGTTTGCCTGTAATAAGGACTTGGTGCCTGTAAGAAGGACTTGGTTTGCCTGTAAGAAGGACTTTGTTTACCTCAAAGGGTGCCATTCTGGAATCTGGAAAGATCAGGAATCCTGCAGAAGCTCAAACCCAAATTATATTCTCCTGTCGCTTTAGGAATAAACCAAAGAGGCAGAGATCAAAAGTTCTCGAACATTTCTGTCCTTGAGACAAATCATGCTTCATTGAAGAAGGTGGATACCTGTATGTACCGCAATGGATTCGAGTACCCCAACAACCGTCAGAATTCATTCTCTTGAAAGGTTCAGGTTGAAGATATACTTACCTGAGAATTTGGATGAAATGCTTGGTGGCTTCTCGACAACTAGGCTTGTTCATTCAATAATCGCCGAATGAATTTCAAGACATTGGAAGGTAACTCGAACACCGGTAATGTGTTGCCTGTCAGGCAATGTCAGAGGTAACATGTGCAAGTATTTTCATCAATGTGTTCATTGGTTCATGCAAAATTGTTCAGCTAAGTTTGCCATGATTAAAGGTAGTCTGTGTAATAACTCATGATGCAATCAATCAAAATGTGGATCATGCAAAATTATTCTGTCAAGTTTGCATTACCAATTCTGTTTAAGGAGGTTCTCATAGTATGAATGCCTCGAATGTAATCTGAATGGGGGACTTCAGTCCGAAAGGGGTTTTCTCTCACTTTGGGGAAAGACTGTTTATCTGTAGATTAAAATGCTAGACTTGTGTGGAAATGATTTGTCTTTCCTCATCCTGTCATGCCCCATTCTGCACATTTGATGTCTCCTGTACAGTCTATGCTCTAAGTTGGAGTTGGTAAATTAAACACGCAGAATGGTCATGCATAATTCATGACCTGTGTAAACACAATGTAGATGTGACAATTTTTTTAGCATCATGTGTGTTTATATAATGTGCAAACATGGGCGGATTTGAATTGCCCCTGGTATGTAGGCGGATTGAACAAATTGGGAAGCCCACTCCTTATGTCGAAGAGCGGTTTGTCTCAAGTTTTGCCCCTGCACGATGAGGCATATGGGCGAGGGAGCATTTTGGTTTGTTTAATGCCCCTGCAAGAAGCAGAGAAATTATTCTTGAAATCAAACGAGATAAGGAAGACATATTTGCTTTTTCGTTTCAGAGCTTGCGATCAATTTGCCCCATTTTTCACCAGAATAGATCTTGTCAGGTGATCATAATTTTCTTTTGGATTTGTCTCCTTCAACATGTTAAATGTTAGTATAAATATTTCCTGTGAAAAGAAAAGGAGACATGTCAACCAGTATTAAAAGGGATAAATTGGAAACGATACTGATTTACCCTTCATCTTGAATGCCTTGGACAAGTCTTTTACCAATTTTGCTGGATTGAGTTTTCTTCGACTTTTGTTGGATGCTTCACCATTAAGCCGAGAATGTGGCAAAATATTGACTTCGGTATTACTCGTCGAGTATTCCTGCTTGCAAAAAGAAATGCACAAAAAGTTGTTTCATTTATTTATAATACATACAACATTCCCCATCCTCGGGGATCGAACTCGGGATATTTCGGACCTACTGTCATCCCCCATACCATTCGGTCCATTGGACCATAGGTGTCCATGGGGCTATCCTTTCAAAGGTTAATCTTTGGGGATAAAGCAGCCCTGTTGTATAACCTTGGGCCATGTTACGGTATTTCTCGAGGTAATTTGCAATCCATGTTAAGAATGGAATAAAATAATTCAGTACTTGCGATGATTATGAGCAAATTAGAACGATACAGAATTACCCATGTCTGAGATTGTTCGCGTCTTTCGCTTGTACTTTCCTTTATCCGAAGCTGTCCATCCCGTGGTAATGCCCATGAGCTGATTTGCCCCCAAATTTATTCAACTTTTATTCGGATATGATTGCGTTCTCGGGTCGATTTGTAATTTCCTGAGAATGGAAGGGATTAAATTTAAAACCTAAGTAATTCGAGGGTAACTTGAAACGACACGGATTTACCCTTCAGATTTACGCGGATTTCTTCTCGATATTAATTTTTTCGAGTTTGGTGCGGTTAACGGCTCCGAGCATTTAATAGGGGGAAAGGGAAATGATTACTTCTAGCTTGTGCATTAATTTTGGACATCGATAAAAGGCGAGAACGTGCGATGAAACTAAGTAGATGTATTCGTCCAGGTTTGATCTTCTTCCCTTTGCAGGCTCTTGAGTGATCAGCTAGCGTTGTTCCGGATCAGGTACGCGTCGGCCGTGTTGCAGGTCCCATGATCACTAGTTTTGAAATACAGGATCCGTATGCACATTAAAGCCCTGGTGCTTCATCAGCATCAAACTGCCTGATCATGGCGGCGAGTTCGTCGTCAATGCCACTTGCCTAGTGATGATACCTCTCTTCCTCCTCAGAAGGCATCCATGCTGGTCCCATAGTCTCGGTCTTTTCGTACCTTGCTCCAACAGAACTTGATCCTGCTATGAACTGATCTAACTCACCTCTTAAACGTGCATTTTCGATCCTCAGATAATGCATTTCATCGAGGGTGAGGAGAGTATTGCAGTTGGGGCAGGTGGCGGAGTCAAAAGCCTCTTTATATATCTTGTTCTCCGCTCGGAGGTTTTCATTTTCAACTCTTAGAAACTCAGCTTCGTTGTGCTCATGACGAATCTTCATTCGGGTTCATCTATTTTGAAACCAGAACTTGATTTGCGAAGGTTCAAGTCCTAGCTCTTGACTCAGTTCCATTTTTTGTTTGCCGTCTGGCATAGGACACGTTCTGAAGAAATCTTCAAGCTTTCGTACTTGCTCCTCAGTATGGCGACGGTAACGCTTCTTTTGACCCTTACCGTTGTTGTCCTTGTCCTCACCAGGCTCTTGGACGTCGTCGGTGGAAGGGCCGGGCTCCATAGGCTCGATCCCAAACATGGCTTCGAACTCTTCCTCTCCCATATTCAGCAAGCAACGATAACTTTCAAGTGTGTTGGGTTGAGACATCTTCGATTTGGTTATCGATTTCTCAAAGTTTGATATCTCTTCTTGTATTTTCACTCTTTGGATTTTTTCTGGGAAACTGCGTATGCTTTAAGAGTTTCTCTTTCGAGCACGAATGAGAATTATCAAGAAGATGCCTCCTTTAAAATTAGACGTGGGTTTAGCAACTGTATTGCCTCTCTCGAGTGTTCTGGCTTTCTCAATTTTCTTTTCATCGTATCTCTCGCCCAGCTCGTCTCCTTCCATCTTTCCGTGGAAAAGGGCCCCTTGTTGTTGTCTCCACCGTCAATTTGCTGGCGAGTTCTTCAATAAAGACGAGCCGTATCTCTTTTCTGCCGAAAATGTCTTTGTCTCCCACTCAGCTTATTTTTTATCTTTTCTTTTTCAAAGTAGTGGCGTCCCGTCTAGCTTTGCCGTAGAGACGTCGGATTTGCTTGGCTCGAGATTGGAGACGAGTAGCGGAGGTGATACTGATAGGGAATGTTAGACAGGAAAATCTGGCCAGTAGAGACTTCCCCTGCAAAAATGAAAGAGAATGCGGCAGTATATGTTCTTCATATTCTAGAAAAATTGGAACGATACTGTTTTACCCTTGTGTGTACTTCCATTGAATTTGAATTGAGGAAGTTCCTTCATTTGGACTGGATTGAATTGTATGTCCCGAGTTGCCCTTGTCACGTAAGTGCTTTGCTTAGTTGGGCCTTATTTTCTTTCGGGTTTCCTTGGACCATCATCATTTTCTATGCCATCGGGTCCGTGGACCGGAGGGCTCCTTTAATTTGAAGGTTACCTTCGAGGCAAATGAGTCCTATCGCGTTCCATTGGGTCATTTCATTTTGCGACACTCTTGAGGCACTTTGCAATTCCCTGGGTGAGAATGGAACAAATCCAATTTAGCATTTTGCAACGATTGAGGGTAAATTGGAACGACACACAATTACCCGTCTTCGAGCTCGCCTGGGCATTTCACTTGAAATTTCCCTACGTGAGGCCATTCAACATTTCTCATTATGGCGGTCAGCGATGTTGCCACAAATTGATCCGCCCTAAATCTAGCATAAAAAGGGATTCACGCATTCGACGGGATAAAAAAATAAATAAATAAATTGCCCCATTGTCCCTGAATTAAATCGAGACACCTAGAAAGCTGGAAAATATCATACGTAGGGGAATTAAGCATGAAATGAAAGGTGCACTTATTCAAGGTCAGTTCTGCCTCTCCTGTGGCTCTTCGATAATCAGCTAGTCTCGTGTTGGTTCGGGTGTGGATGACCGATGTTTGAGAGTCCCTACTCACTGGCTCCTGATCGCGGCTTGGGACGTCTGTCAACCCTAAACTGGTTGACCAGGGCAGTAAGCTCATCATCTAGGTAATCTCTTGAACCTTCCAGCAACTGATACTCGAATTGGGCATTATTGTTGGCAAATGCTGGCGGTAGATTTCTCATTCTGTCCTCGCCATGAGCAATTTGACTTCTCGTGCTGGAGCCTTCATCATTACTCGAGAAAGTGTGGGGATCACCAACTGTCATGCTGCTAAAAACTCCTTCCATTCGAGGATTAGAGAAGTGGAAGTGCTTAGGATAACTTCTTGTCTGATTCTCTGGCTGCGCAGGCGCGCTGATCATGGGATGAATTCTAGCCACAGGTTGGTGCTCAAACCAAGGAATCTGAATACACTGCTCCTGCGGTCTATACTCTTGAAGAGCATTAGGGTGATTCTGGGGGATACTTTGATTAACGCCTGGGGGATTGATGGCACGGCTACTAGCTTGGTTGATGATGGGAAGTGGCTCGCCCCATGCTAACCTGGGGAACTTATGGTGGCGAGGAGACTCGACGTTCAGGCTTGGATCAGTCCCGCCTTGGTTTTCTTGATTCTGAGCTGCATTGTGTTCTTTCACCCTTTTTCTGTACTTCTGAAGATGACTCGAAACATTTGCTTTAGTGAGTCCCTCTACCTTCATAATTTCCAGTATATGTTGCGGCCGTGCCGAATCGATTCCTAGCTGCTGAACTGCATTAACAAACATACGATGCAGCTCGGGAGACCAACTCATCTTCTTTCTCCAGTTGCTTGGAACAAAATTGAAGGCTTGATGCTTGTTCTCATGGTCGTGCAATTGCTTCCTTACCACGTGCTGCCATATGTTTTGAAGCATCTGAACCCTAACTGGTTTCGTTACGACGTCTTGGGCCCCATTTAAGACAACTTTCATTATGGCTTGCTGATCATCGCTTGCCGATATTACGAGGACTGGCATGTTTAATTTAGAATTGATGACTTCCAAGAGAGTGAAAACATCCATGTTGTTGACACCTGATTTTTAATCATTTTTTCTATTGCTAAAGTAATAAAAAAATTCATAAAAATTCATAAAATTGAAAAATCAACTTTGGGGACCTTAGCCAAGCCTAGGGAACCAATTTTGACCAAAAAATGATTTTTCATATTTTTAGTATTTTTACGTATTTTTTATTTATTTATTTTCGAAAATTAATAGAAAATCCATAAAAATTCATAAAATTGAAAAATCAACTTTGGGAACCTTAGCCAAGCCTAGGGAACCAATTTTGACCAAAAAATAATTTTTCATATTTTCGATATTTTTCGGTATTTTTATTTTCGAAAATTCATAAAAACAAAAAATTAAGAAAAATGAGAAAATTGAAAAAATCAAGTTTGGAGCCTTGGCCAAGCTTAGGCAACTATTTTCGAACAAAAAAATAATTTTTTGTATTTATATATATTGTTTATATATTTTAGAAATTATGAGAATATTTAATAAATAATAGCATTTGAGGCTACAAAAATATATAAAAAAATAGTCAATATTTTTATTTTAAATCCCTTTTCATGTTGGCCATCACAAATTTAAAAAATCCAATTCGGGGTCGTGTATTCCTTCACGAGCATAATTTCGAACCGGGCCTAAAAAATTCAATTTGAGTCAATTTAGTTTCATTTTTTCACTTTTAGGAGTTGTGACATTGTTCTCTAATATTTCAAATTTTTATATTGGCCCAAATTATACCTAGAATGACTCAATTGTGCAAAAGGGCTTTAATTAAATTCTGCATTATTTTTAGTAGCAAGAAATGAGCTTAAATTTGACATGTGGTGAATTTTGACTAAGTATAGGGAAGGTATGTCATAAATTGTAAGGAGATTTGGACTTAAAGAAATATTTTTTCAGGGACTAAATTGTAAATACTTAAAATTCAGGGACTAGAGTGTAAACACCTAACTATTGATGGATTATTTTACAAATAACAAAAAGAAGAGTTAGTGGATAAATTAGAATAGAGAAGGGAAGATGGAGAAGAGGAGATGAAGAAGAGAAGTTGGAGAAGAATGGATGGAGAAAATAAGATAAGAATATAGAAGAGAAGATGGAGATGAAGAAGAGTTAGTAGAGAAATTAGAATGGAAGATAAGAATAGAGAAGGGAAGATGGAGATGAAGAAGAGTTAGTGGAGAAATTAGAATGGGAGATAAATATGGAGAAGGGAAGATGAAGATGAAGAAGAGTTAGTGGAGAGATTAGAATGTGAGATAGAGATGGAGAATGGAAGATGAAAATGAAGAAGAGTTAGTGGAGAAATTAGAATGGGAGATAGAGTTAGTGGAAAAATTAGAATGGGAGATAGATGAGTAGATTATAAAAGGAGGAAGAAGTGAGCTTGAGAGAGGAATTTTTTGGGAGAGAAAATTTTGGATGTTTGAGAAGGTTTTGAGAGATTGAAGAAAAATTTGAGAGAGAAAAAAAATACCAAAAAAGAGAGAATTTTGAAGATGATGGGAGTTTAAAGTTAGGGGTTATCATCACAAATTCTTTCATCGATCAACATAAATCAAGAGTTCATCCTCGTCAACGAGCAAACAAATTCGAGCTAAGTATTTTTTATTTATTCATTTATTTGTGGTTTTAGTCGCAAATTAGCACAAATTGTATACACTTTCTCCTACCTCCATTTTTCCCATATTTTATGTCAGGAGAAGGATATCTCTACGTCAACGGCAAAAAATCTCGTAGAGATGCAAAAATCGCCCAAACAAGCTCCTAAGCTGTCCACCGATTTCTCAGTTGATTTGTGACTAAAAGTCCCTCTTAATTCAAAAGAGACTCTCTATATTGGGAACATAGAGAGCGAAAATCAATTATAGAAATCCCTCCCAAAAAAATGGGAGATAAGTACTCTTTCCACTCTTCTGGTTTTAGGTGTAGATTGGCATATATTTTGTATACTGACACTTCACTCTATTTTATGTCAGGAAGCCGCAGCTCTATATCAATGGTCAACCCTATAGAAGCACAAAATCGGCTTGGAGGAGTCCTCAAGCGCGCACAAATTTCAAATTGTAGAATCAATTCGTTGTATTTTATTTTAAAGAATTCATACCCCAGAATGGAGAGGACAAAGTCCATCCGCAATTTAAATACCTGCACCATAAATCCCAAAGGGAAGAGCCAAGCCAATGCTTAGCCTCCCATTGGAGGTTTTTACTTACAGTAGTTAAATACCTGCAACTTAAATACCTGTACCTTAAATCCCAAAGGGAAGAGCCAAGCCAATGCTTAGCCTCCCATTGGAGGTTTTTACTTACAGTAGTTAAATACCTGCAACTTAAATACCTGTACCTTAAATCCCAAAGGGAAGAGCCAAGCCAATGCTTAGCCTCCCATTGGAGGTTTTTACTTACAGTAGTTAAATACCTGCAACTTAAATACATGTACCTTAAATCCCAAAGGGAAGAGCCAAGCCAATGCTTAGCCTCCCATTGGAGGTTTTTACTTACAGTAGTTAAATACCTGCAACTTAAATACCTGTACCTTAAATCCCAAAGGGAAGAGCCAAGCCAATGCTTAGCCTCCCATTGGAGGTTTTTACTTATAGTAGTTTAAATACTTGCAACTTAAATACCTGTACCTTAAATCCCAAAGGGAAGAGCCAAGCCAATACTAGGCCTCCCATTGGAGGTGTTTATTCACTGTCATGTACTTCCTATAATTTAATTTTTGAATCATCAAACTCAAAAGATGAGTAGGTCGTAATACTGCACAGAAGTCGTTAACACACTCCCTCTTTCGGCTTCAGGGAATCTTTAACACTTAAAAAAATATAACAAATAAAAATATATACCATCCATGCATCCTATTTAAAAAGTGAAAACATAAAAGAGAATACCCTACTAGAGCCTTAGAAATAAACCAAGCCTGAGTTGCCGAATTAGGATATCCATGAAATTAAGGTACCGAAAGGGCATTAGTTTTAATTAACTAGTGTAACCAAGTCCCCGAGCTCATAATCTCTGGTTCGCAGGAATAAATTAGTTCTCCCGCTAATTTATTTAGGTTTCTAATCGACCTACCAAGAACGATTAGTGGCGACTCCAAATTTCAAAATCATTTAAACAAAAACCAAAGTTGCGATTCGGTAGGGCTTGGGAGGATCCGCGTTAGGTTAGTCAAATCTAATTAACCTAATAATCCGTTAACCCCTTTAAAATTTAAAAATATTTTTAGAGGGTCGCGACAGACTGGCGACTCCGCTGGGGACGGGATTTTTAAATTTTCGAAAAAAGATACTAATTGGAATACTTGAATTTTTTCGAAATTTTAAAAGTCTTAGTGGACTTAGGCCAATGAAAATTTCATGGATATCTCGCTTCTGGCGATCTTGTTTGGGACTCATTCTATAGGTGTTATATGTTTTTACAGGATGGGAGTTATAAGGGGCGGAGTGTTTGGCTAACCCCTTTGTTTTGCAGGCTCGGTGTTTGGTTTATTTGTTTAATTTCGCATATTTTTAGAAGCGCTGTTTTGATATCAATTGTTGTGCATGTCTTGCATACTCTGAGGATCACGACACCTGCACACACAAGCGTCTAAACCCAAGTCGCGAAATTCTTCCTAGAAAACCATAGATAGGGATCGAATATGTAAAGCTCTTGCGTCGATTACGCTCGGGTTGACCATATTTTATCCCGCTCATTATCTGAATTGACAATTCTTCCCATTGTGATTTGATTGCGCGGAGGGTAAGGTTGTCAATTCAGATAGTGGGGGCCTTTTAGGTCCATACCCTGTCTCTCCTTCTTTTATTTTCTAGAGTTCACTCCTCACTTGAGTCATGCGCATGACTATATGATTTGCATTTCTCCAAGGTAAAAGTAAGTTCTCTAATTTTATCTTGTATTTATTTTCGGTCGGTCCATGCTAGGTGTTAGTTAGTCTTTGAGCTTGATATTACGACCATTCTTTTAAAAGAAAATAAAAATTAAATTTGTCCCTCATTTCTTTTTAAAATTTTTTTTTTTGAAAAAATGATGTGAAAAAATCCATTCATGGGAATTTTATTAACCAATAAGGGATTTTTGTCATGTTTTTATTGCTTCAATAAAAATGAAATTTTCCTGAATAAATTTTCCTCTGAAAATTTATTTCAATAAAAAGAAAAATTCCTTAAAAAAAAACTCTAGTAGACATCAAGTGATTTTATCACATTTTTCAAATTATAAAAACTTGCAAGAAAATTCTTCTCGAGAAATTCGCTCATGTTTTTCTAAGAAAAGTTTCTCTAAATAAAATTAGACTAATGTCTCGGGGGAATTGTATTGACCAATAAGAGATTTTTGTCATGTTTTTCTTGCTTCAATAAAAATGAAATTTTCCTGACAAATTTTCCTCTGAAAATTTATTTCGATAAAAAGAAAAATTCCTTCAAAAAAAAACTTTGGTAAACATCAAGTGATTTTATCACATTCTTTCAAATTATAAAAACTTGCAACAAAAATTCTTTTCGAGAAATTCGCTCATGTTTTTCTAAGAAAATTTTCTCTGAATAAAATTAGACTAATGTCTCGGGGGAATTTTGTTAACCAATAAAGGATTTCTGTTATGTCTTTCCTCCTTCAATAAAAATAAAATTTTCTTGATAAATTTACCTCTGAAAATTTATTTTGATAAAAAGGAAATTCCTTCAAAAATTTTAGTAAACATCAAGAGATTTTGTCACATTCCTTTAAAAAATAATAAAAAAAAAGAGTAATAAATCTGCAAAAAAAATTCTGTATCAGAAATTAACCCATTTCTTCCTAAAGAAATTTTTTTTTTCTGATTTCTCTATAAAATAGAAAAAATAAAATTGGACTAATATAGGAGTCATGGACCGACATTCCTTGTGTCGCATACTAATTATATCCTTTTCTTTTGCAGGGAGATCCTAGATACCCCAGACGAGTGTAAAAATTAAGTTCAATAATATATCAAGAATCATCTTCAGAAATACCAAAAGACGAAAAACACCAAGGCTTCAACCGTTAATTCAGGGGGGCAAACGAACACTGTCCATCTTTAACAGATAGAGTTGTGTCAATCCGTAAACTTGTATGGGCAGTGTATTGTGATATGATGGTGGACTTATACTGATTAAACACGGGGGCATATTTAATGTATTACAGAGGATCCCGCGTCTTTTGAAAGACAATATGGATTATATAATCAGAAACCATGAAATAAGTACCTTAACCTGATTAAATCAACCAGAGACCGGTCTTAAAATTTCCTCGGATCCGAAACACGCAGAGGGTTTTAGAGGACCGAGGTTCTATTAATGAATGTGACCCACAAGTATTTCTCCCAATGCTACAGGCGCCCGACAAGAGCAAGTGGGCACCGAAAGAAACAAAACACGGTTGAAGTGGGGCACGCAACAAATGGCCGAATTTATTGGCACACTAATTAAGTGGTGGTAGCTTTACATGATTGAACGCGGGTCTCTAGGCGGCTGGTGGAAAGCCAAACTGAATGCCTCTCTAATGTTCTTGATATCATCGTCTACCGCAACCCGCGAGAGCATCATGAAGAAGATTAAACCTAGACGAATACGTCTACTTAGTTTCATCGCATGTTCTCGCCTTTTGTCGATGTCCAAAATTAATGCACAAACTAGAAGTAATCATTTCCCTTTCCCCCCAATTAAATGCTCGGAGCCGTTAACCGCACCAAACTCGAAAAAATTAATATCGAGACGAAATCTGCGTAAATTTGAAGGGTAAATCCGTATCGTTCCAATTTACCCTTAAATTGCTCCGGTTTTAAATTTGATCCCTTCTATTTTCAGGAATTTGCAAAAGCGACTCGAGAATACAGTTGTATCCAAAAACCAAATTTCCTGGTCGGGCTAAATTGGGGGCAAATCAACTCATGGACATTACCACGGGATGGACAGCTTCGGTTAAAGAAAAATACAAGCGAAAGATCCGAACAATCTCAGACATGGGTAATTCTGTATCGTTCTAATTTGCACATAATCATCTCGAGTCCTGAATTTTTTTATTCCATTCTTAACAGGGATTGCAAATTACCTCGAGAAATATCGTAACAAGGCCCAAGGTGATACAACAGGGCCGCGTTATCCCCAAGGATTAACCTTTGAAAAGAAAACCCCATGGACACCTATGGTCCAATGGACCGAATGGTATGGAGGATGACAGTAGGTCCGAAATATCCCGAGTTCGATCTCCAAAGTGCGGAATGTTGTATGTATTATAAATAAATGAAACAACTTTTTGTGTATTTCTTTTTGCAAGCAGGAATACTCGACGAGTAATACCGAAGTCAATATTTTGCCACATTCTCGGCTTAATGGTGAAGCATCCAACAAAAGTCGAAGAAAACTCAACCCAGCAAAATTGGTAAAAGACTTGTCCAAGGCATTCAAGATGAAGGGTAAATCAGTATCGTTTCCAATTTATCCCTTTTAATACCGGTTGACATGTCTCCTTTTCTTGTTACAGGAAATATTTATACTAACATGTAACATGTTGGAGGAGACAAATCCAAAGGAAAATGATGATCATTTGACAAGATCTATTCTGGTGAAAAATGGGGGGCATTTAACTACTAAACCATGGCGGTCGCTGTCACTAAACAAACCAAAATGCTCCCTCACCTATATGCCTCATCGTGCAGGGGCAAAACTTGAGACAAACCGCTCCTCGACATAAGGAGTGGGCTTCCCAATTTGTTCAATCCACCCACATACCAGGGGCAATTCAAATCTGCCAATGTTTGCACATTATATAAATACACATGATGCTAAAAATTGTCACATCGGCATTGTGTTTACACATTTCACGAATTATGTATGATTATTCCGCATGTTTAATTTACCAACTCCAACTTAGAGCATAAACTGCATAGGAGACATCAAATGTGCAAAATGGGGCATAACAGGATGAGGAAAGTTAAACCATTTCTACACACGGGTCTAACATTTTAATCTACAGATAAACAGCCTCTCTCTAGAGTGAGAGAAAGCCCCTTCGGACTAAAGTCCCCCATTCAGATTACATTCGAGGCATTCATATTATGAGAACCTCCTTAAATAGAATTGGTAATGCAAACTTGACAGAATAGTTTTGCATGATCCACATTTTGATTGATTGCATCATGAGTTATCACACAGACTACTTCTAATCATTGCCAACTTAGCTGAACAATTTTGTATGAACCAATGAACTCATTGATGAAAATGCTTGCACATGTTACCTCTGATACTGCCTGACAGGCAACACATTCCCAATGTTCAAACTACCTTCCAAAGTCTTGAAATTCATTCAGCGATTATTGAATGAACAAGCCTGGTTGTCGAGAAGCCACCAAGCATTTCTTCCAAATTCTCAGGTAAGTATATCTTCAACCTGAACCTTTCAAGAGAATGAATTCTGACGGTTGTTGGGGTACTCGAATCCATTGCGGTACATACAGGTATCCACCTTCTTCAATAAAGCATGATTTGTCTCAAGGACAGAAATGTTCGAGACCTTTTGATCTCTGCCTCTTTGGTTTATTCCTAAAGCGACATGATAATATAATTTGGGTTTGAGCTTCTGCAGGATTCCTGATCTTTCCAGATTCCAGAATGGCACCCTTTGAGGTACACCATGTCCTTCTTACAGGCAAAATAAGTCCTTCTTACAGGCAAACCAAGTCCTGCTTACAGGCAAACAAAGTCCTTCCTACAGGCAAAGCAAGTCCTTCGTACAGGCAAATCAAGTCCTTCTTACAGGCACAAAGTCCTTCTTACAGGCAAATTAAGTCCTTCTTACAGGCAAATCAAGTCCTTCTTACAGGCAAATCAAGTCCTGCTTACAGGCAAACAAAGTCCTTCCTACAGGCAAAGCAAGTCCTTCTTACAGGCAAATCAAGTCCTTCTTACAGGCAAATCAAGTCCTTCTTACAGGCACAAAGTCCTTCTTACAGGCAAATCAAGTCCTTCTTACAGGCATAAAGTCCTTCTTACAGGCAAATCAAGTTCTTCTTATAGGCACAAAGTCCTTCTTACAGGCACAAAGTCCTTCTTACAGGAAAATCAAGTCCTTCTTACAGGCATAAAGTCCTTCTTATATGCAAACAAAGTCCTTCTTACAGGCAAACCAAGTCCTTCTTACAGGCAAATTAAGTCCTTCCTACAGGCAAAGCAAGTCCTTCGTACAGGCAAATCAAGTCCTTCTTACAGGCAAATCAAGTCCTTCTTACAGGCAAACCAAGTCCTTCTTACAGGCATAAAGTCCTTCTTACAGGCAAATCAAGTCATGCTTACAGGCAAACAAAGTCCTTCCTACAGGCAAAGCAAGTCCTTCTTATAGGCAAATCAAGTCCTTCTTACAGGCACAAAGTTCTTCTTACAGGCAAATCAAGTCCTTCTTACAGGCATAAAGTCCTTCTTACAGGCAAATCAAGTCCTTCTTACAGGCATAAAGTCCTTCTTACAGGCAAACAAAGTCCTTCTTACAGGCAAATTAAGTCCTTCTTACAGGCACAAAGTCCTTCTTACAGGCAAAGTAAGCCCTTCTTACAGGCAAATCAAGTCCTTCTTACAGGCAAATCAAGTCCTTCTTACAGGCAAATCAAGTCCTTCTTACAGGCATCTCAAGTTTTTTATACGAACCAAGTCTTTTTTTTACAGGCACAAGTCCTTTTTACAGGCACTAAGTCCTTTCTACAGGCACCAAGTCCTTCTTACAGGTATCTCCATGGGGTAACCTACCATACGGGTCAAATCTCAATGAAATTTTAAATCAGTAGAATCCTTTTATTAGGAATCTACCATGATACGACCCACCATACGGGTCAAATGGTATGACCCACCATACGGGTCAAATTTTAATTCAATTTTTAATCAGTAGAATCTTTTTATTAGGAATCTACCATGGGTTGATCCACCATACGGGTTCAAGTTCAACCACCCTAAAGTTTTTTTTATATAACGAATCCTTAGGTTCTCATTTCATTTTCAGTGGAACATTCATGTCACGACTCTTTTTATTTCCTTGTATTGAGTCAATTAGAATTCAGGTGTCATCTCGTCTTTGAAATGAACCTCTACCGAGCTTCCTTTCAAAGAGGGGCAGCTGTTGACACCTGATTTTTAATCATTTTTTCTATTGCTAAAGTAATAAAAAAATTCATAAAAATTCATAAAATTGAAAAATCAACTTTGGGGACCTTAGCCAAGCCTAGGGAACCAATTTTGACCAAAAAACGATTTTTCATATTTTTAGTATTTTTACGTATTTTTTATTTATTTATTTTCGAAAATTAATAGAAAATCCATAAAAATTCATAAAATTGAAAAATCAACTTTGGGAACCTTAGCCAAGCCTAGGGAACCAATTTTGACCAAAAAATAATTTTTCATATTTTCGATATTTTTCGGTATTTTTATTTTCGAAAATTCATAAAAACAAAAAATTAAGAAAAATGAGAAAATTGAAAAAATCAAGTTTGGAGCCTTGGCCAAGCTTAGGCAACTATTTTCGAACAAAAAAATAATTTTTTGTATTTATATATATTGTTTATATATTTTAGAAATTATGAGAATATTTAATAAATAATAGCATTTGAGGCTACAAAAATATATAAAAAAATAGTCAATATTTTTATTTTAAATCCCTTTTCATGTTGGCCATCACAAATTTAAAAAATCCAATTCGGGGTCGTGTATTCCTTCACGAGCATAATTTCGAACCGGGCCTAAAAAATTCAATTTGAGTCAATTTAGTTTCATTTTTTCACTTTTAGGAGTTGTGACATTGTTCTCTAATATTTCAAATTTTTATATTGGCCCAAATTATACCTAGAATGACTCAATTGTGCAAAAGGGCTTTAATTAAATTCTGCATTATTTTTAGTGGCAAGAAATGAGCTTAAATTTGACATGTGGTGAATTTTGACTAAGTATAGGGAAGGTATGTCATAAATTGTAAGGAGATTTGGACTTAAAGAAATATTTTTTCAGGGACTAAATTGTAAATACTTAAAATTCAGGGACTAGAGTGTAAACACCTAACTATTGATGGATTATTTTACAAATAACAAAAAGAAGAGTTAGTGGATAAATTAGAATAGAGAAGGGAAGATGGAGAAGAGGAGATGAAGAAGAGAAGTTGGAGAAGAATGGATGGAGAAAATAAGATAAGAATATAGAAGAGAAGATGGAGATGAAGAAGAGTTAGTAGAGAAATTAGAATGGAAGATAAGAATAGAGAAGGGAAGATGGAGATGAAGAAGAGTTAGTGGAGAAATTAGAATGGGAGATAAATATGGAGAAGGGAAGATGAAGATGAAGAAGAGTTAGTGGAGAGATTAGAATGTGAGATAGAGATGGAGAATGGAAGATGAAAATGAAGAAGAGTTAGTGGAGAAATTAGAATGGGAGATAGAGTTAGTGGAAAAATTAGAATGGGAGATAGATGAGTAGATTATAAAAGGAGGAAGAAGTGAGCTTGAGAGAGGAATTTTTTGGGAGAGAAAATTTTGGATGTTTGAGAAGGTTTTGAGAGATTGAAGAAAAATTTGAGAGAGAAAAAAAATACCAAAAAAGAGAGAATTTTGAAGATGATTGGAGTTTAAAGTTAGGGGTTATCATCACAAATTCTTTCATCGATCAACATAAATCAAGAGTTCATCCTCGTCAACGAGCAAACAAATTCGAGCTAAGTGTTTTTTATTTATTCATTTATTTGTGGTTTTAGTCGCAAATTAGCACAAATTGTATACACTTTCTCCTACCTCCATTTTTCCCATATTTTATGTCAGGAGAATGATATCTCTACGTCAACGGCAAAAAATCTCGTAGAGATGCAAAAATCGCCCAAACAAGCTCCTAAGCTGTCCACCGATTTCTCAGTTGATTTGTGACTAAAAGTCCCTCTTAATTCAAAAGAGACTCTCTATATTGGGAACATAGAGAGCGAAAATCAATTATAGAAATCCCTCCCAAAAAAATGGGAGATAAGTACTCTTTCCACTCTTCTGGTTTTAGGTGTAGATTGGCATATATTTTGTATACTGACACTTCACTCTATTTTATGTCAGGAAGCCGCAGCTCTATATCAATGGTCAACCCTATAGAAGCACAAAATCGGCTTGGAGGAGTCCTCAAGCGCGCACAAATTTCAAATTGTAGAATCAATTCGTTGTATTTTATTTTAAAGAATTCATACCCCAGAATGGAGAGGACAAAGTCCATCCGCAATTTAAATACCTGCACCATAAATCCCAAAGGGAAGAGCCAAGCCAATGCTTAGCCTCCCATTGGAGGTTTTTACTTACAGTAGTTAAATACCTGCAACTTAAATACCTGTACCTTAAATCCCAAAGGGAAGAGCCAAGCCAATGCTTAGCCTCCCATTGGAGGTTTTTACTTACAGTAGTTAAATACCTGCAACTTAAATACCTGTACCTTAAATCCCAAAGGGAAGAGCCAAGCCAATGCTTAGCCTCCCATTGGAGGTTTTTACTTACAGTAGTTAAATACCTGCAACTTAAATACATGTACCTTAAATCCCAAAGGGAAGAGCCAAGCCAATGCTTAGCCTCCCATTGGAGGTTTTTACTTACAGTAGTTAAATACCTGCAACTTAAATACCTGTACCTTAAATCCCAAAGGGAAGAGCCAAGCCAATGCTTAGCCTCCCATTGGAGGTTTTTACTTATAGTAGTTTAAATACTTGCAACTTAAATACCTGTACCTTAAATCCCAAAGGGAAGAGCCAAGCCAATACTAGGCCTCCCATTGGAGGTGTTTATTCACTGTCATGTACTTCCTATAATTTAATTTTTGAATCATCAAACTCAAAAGATGAGTAGGTCGTAATACTGCACAAAAGTCGTTAACACACTCCGTCTTTCGGCTTCAGGGAATTATTAATACTTAAAAAAATATAACAAATAAAAATATATACCATCCATGCATCCTGTTTAAAAAGTGAAAACATAAAACAGAATACCCTACTAGAGCCTTAGAAATAAACCAAGCCTGAGTTGCCGAATTAGGATATCCATGAAATTAAGGTACCGAAAGGGCATTAGTTTTAATTCACTAGTGTAACCAAGTCCCCGAGCTCATAATCTCTGGGTCGCAGGAATAAATTAGTTCTCCCGCTAATTTATTTAGGTTTCTAATCGACCTACCAAGAACGATTAGTGGCGACTCCAAATTTCAAAATCATTTAAATAAAAACCAAAGTTGCGATTCGGTAGGGCTTGGGAGGATCCGCGTTAGGTTAGTTAAATCTAATTAACCTAATAATCCGTTAACCCCTTTAAAATTTAAAAATATTTTTAGAGGGTCGCGACACATGTCTATCCCTACCATGGCGGTGAGGACGATATTAAACTGGTCACCACTCCTCCTTAATATCTCTAAGGCCTCTGTCGCCTTTGCTTGAGCTACAACCTTATACCGGCACTTTCTTAATACGATAACAAGGATTGACAGAGAGACTGGATTACCGTCAATGGCCATGACCAGTAGACCCTCAGGGTAAGGAACTTCATCAGCTTCGACCAGGGTTGAACATGCGCCCGTTTCCCTAATGCTCGACATATTTCTGGAACAAGGACTGCCGACTCGAGACCGCCTCAGGATGTCTTCTTGGATTTGAGGGATCACGGGATCGTCGATGGCTTCTCGTAACAGGCTTTGAAAGCCGATGCTTTGATGGTGAATGTTTTGAATTCCTCTCCCACGAGAACTCCTTCCTCTTTATCTTTCTCCTGCGAGTTCTTGCGAATGAACTCTCACTATCAAATGGGGACAAGTTCTCTCTCTGGCAATAGCAACGACTTCCCTCTTCACGGGCAGCGCTATTAGATTTTCCGAGGGAGAAAATCTGATATTCAGCTTTTGATCAAAGGGGAAATCCTTGTTTCTCGCTCAGTTTGTCTTCCTTTTTTCTTTTCGTGGTAGATGGCCATTGTCAAGATCTCCACCGTCGATTTACTGGCGGGTCCTCCAATAAAGATGAGTCGTATCTCCTTTTCTGCCGAAAATTTCTTTGTCTCCCACTCAGCTCGTTTTTTATTCTTTCTTTTTCAAAGTGGTGGCGGCCCGTCCAACTTTTCTGCAGAGACGTTGGGTCTGCTCAGCTTGAGGTTGCCGCTTGACTGGAATTTGAGCCAGCGGGGGTGTTGCCGACAGAGAATGGTAGATAGAAAAAAAAAACTCGACCAATAAGGACTGCCCCTTTGAAATCAGTATTTAAATTGAAGTAGATTATCGCCTTCGCATTCCGATCATCTGCCTCGCCTCTCTCCTCCTTTCTTTCGTGATCTGCTTTCAAAAATGGCCAATTCTCCTAACCATACTTTCTCCGCCGGAGTCCTGGCTGGGTGGGAGAGACTCTACAATCTTCTTGGTAGAGGTTACGCTCATATAGCCCAAAACTCTACCGTTGAGGCTGAAATCCTCGGTTTATTCAGGACCCTAGACGCTGCTTCTGTTGAGGGTACCCAACTGGGAAAGGAGTATCGGAACTTCTCGACCCTCTTCATCAATTTTCTAGCTGCCTATAACCGCGCTTATGAGACGGTCCTTGTGACCGCCGTCGTGAAAGCCCGTTACCGAGATCGGCACGAGCGTCTGGCAACAGTTACGTTTGTGGCTGATAATCACAAAAAGGCCCTCAAGTTTGCCAACGATCAGCTTTCGTGGCTGGTTCGTGAGAGGGGAAAGTTGGTGGACCGTCTGGCTTTGGTCCGAACTTACACCGAACAGGAGCCAGGCAATATTGTGATGAGGTGCAAATGCGGTTGGCTGCAGGAGAGACTTGATGACATTACGGCAGACATTGCTTTCGAGAGGGCAGCGATTTCGGACCTGGAGTTTGCCGTTGAGCATTACGAGGCCACTATGGCCCAGGTTAAGGAGAAGTGCGATCGCCTCTTCTTTAGGCTCGCGGAGCTTGATCTCGAGAGCGCCCGGTGCATCCAGAGCATCAACTGTTTGGAGAGTCAGTTGAGCTCTTTCGTAATGGTTATCAGGGCCCAGTTTGGCTTTACCTTTCCTCCCTAGTGAGTTGTTGTAATACTCTTTGATGAATGGAATGAAAGAAAAGCTTCACGTGTTTTGTTTTGTTTTGTTTTTTTTTAATTTTCCTGCTATCGTTTCTTCCGCATAGCATAACAGAACGATTTGAGGTACAGAAGATGTCGAGGCTTAATGTTCTTTTTGATGTTCTTGTTTAATTGCTCCAGACGACGATATCGAGAACATTGATGAAGGGTTCGGCGGTGGCCCCCACTATCCATCTTGAGATCACGAACAATAACGCTATGACAACTCGATCAGTGCGCTGGTAATAAATCCAGCCACCTGTTGTATGCCCACTTTTATCCATATTTTGTTTCTTTCGGCGTCCACTTGCTCGTGTCGGTCACCTGTAGCGTCGGGAGAAATTCCTGTGGGCCACGTTCATTAATAGAACCTCGGTCCTCTAAAAACCCTCCGCGTGTTTCGGATCCGAGGAAATTTTAAGACCGGTCTCTAGTTGATTGAATTTGGTTAATGTACTTGTTTCATGGGTCCTGATTATATAATCCTTATTGTCTTTCAAAAGACGTGGGATCCTCTGCAATACATTAAATATGCCCCAGTGTTTAATCGGTGTAAATCCACTGTCATATCAAAATATACGGCCCGTACGTGTTCATTAACTGACACATGTCTGAGTCCGAAAGGATCGACCTCCTCACTTACCCCCAGGATTAAGAAATCAGTAATTTCCTGTCTTTTCGTACTTCTAAAAATAATTCGTGGTGTGCATTATTGAACCAAACTTTACCCCCGCCTGGGATACCTGGGATTTCCTACAAAAGTAAAGGATATAATTAGTACATGACGCAAGAAAGGTCGGCCCATGATTCCTACATTAGTCTAATTTTATTCTTCCATTTTGTTGAGAAATCAAATGAAATTTTCTTAGGAGGTCACATGTGGATTTTTCAAAAACTAATTTTCTTGAGATTTTCATAACTTGGAAAGTGTGATAAAATCTCTTGATCAAATTTTCTGAAGGAATTTTCTATCAAAATAAATTTTCAGAGGTATATTTATTAGGAAAATTTTATTTTTATTAGAGCAGGAAAGACATAACAAAAATCCTTTATTAGTCAATAAAATTCCCCCTAGACATTAGTCTAATTTTATTTAGATACAATTTTCTTAGAAAAATACGAGCGAATTTCTCGAAAAGAATTTTTGTTGCAAGTTTTTATAATTTGAAAGAATGTGATAAAATCACTTGATGTTTACCAAAGTTTTTTTTGTGAAGGAATTTTTCTTTTTATCGAAATAAATTTTCAGAGAAAAATTTGTCAGGAAAATTTCATTTTTATTGAAGCAAGAAAAACATGACAAAAATCTCTTATTGGTCAATTAGTCTAATTTTATTTAGTGAAAATTTTCTTAGAAAAACATGAGCGAATTTCTCGAGAAGAATTTTCTTGCAAGTTTTTATAATTTGAAAAATGTGATAAAATCACTTGATGTCTACTAGAGTTTTTTTTTTGAAGGAATTTTTCTTTGTATTGAAGTAAATTTTCAGAGGAAAATTTTTTTCAGGAAAATTTCATTTTTATTGAAGCAATAAAAATATGACAAAAATCCCTTATTGGTTAATAAAATTCCCATGAATGGATTTTTTCACATCATTTTTTCAAAAAAAAAATTTAAAAGAAATGAGGGAAAAATTTAATTTTTATTTTTTTTAAAAGAATGGTCGTAATATCAAGCTCAAAAACTGACTAACACCTAGCATGGACCGATCGAAAATAAATACAAGATAAAATTAGAGAACTTACTTTTACCTTGGAGAAATGCAAATCACATAGCCATGCGCATGACTCAAGTGAGGAGTGGACTCTAGAAAATAAAAGAAGGAGAGACAGGGTATGGACCTAAAAGGCCCCCACTATCTGAATTGACAAACTTACCCTCCGCGCAATCAAATCACAATGGGAAGAATTGTCAATTCAGATAATGAGCGGGATAAAATATGGTCAACCCCAGCGCAATCGACGCAAGAGCTTTGCATATTCGATCCCTATCTATGGTTTTCTAGGAAGAATTTCGCGACTTGGGTTTAGACGCTTGTGTGTGCAGGTGTCGTGATCCTCAGAGTATGCAAGACATGCACAACAATTGATATCAAAACAGCGCTTCTAAAAATGTACGAAATTAAACAAATAAACCCAACACCGAGCCTGCAAAACAAAGGGGTTAGCCAAACACTCCGCCCCTTATAACTCCCATCCTGCAAAAACATATAACACCTATAGAATGAGTCCCAAGCAAGATCGCCAGAAGCGAGATATCCATGAAATTTTCATTGGCCTAAGTCCACTAAGACTTTTAAAATTTCATAAAAAAAATTTAAGTATTCCAATTGGTATCTTTTTTCGAAAATTTAAAAATCTCTGTCCCCAGCGGAGTCGCCAGTCTGTCGCGACCCTCTAAAAAAAATTTTAAATTTTAAAGGGGTTAACGGATTATTAGGTTAATTAGATTTGACTAACCTAACGCGGACCCTCCCAAGTCCTACCGAATCGCGACTTTGGATTTTTATTTTAAATGATTTTGAAATTTGGAGTCGCCACTAATCGTTCTTGGTAGGTCGATTAGAAACCTAAATAAATTAGCGGGAGAACTAATTTATTCCCGCGAACCAGAGATTATGAGCTCGGGGACTTGGTTACACTAGTTAATTAAAACTAATGCCCTTTCGGTACCTTAATTTCATGGATATCCTAATTCGGCAACTCAGGCTTGGTTTATTCCTAAGGCTCTAGTAGGGTATTCTCTTTTGTGTTTTCACTTTTTAAATAGGATGCATGGATGGTATATATTTTTATTTGTTATATTTTTTTAAGTGTTAAAGATTCCCTGAAGCCGAAAGAGGGAGTGTGTTAACGACTTTTGTGCAGTATTACGACCTACTCATCTTTTGAGTTTGATGATTCAAAAATTAAATTATAGGAAGTACATGACAGTGAATAAACACCTCCAATGGGAGGCCTAGCATTGGCTTGGCTCTTCCCTTTGGGATTTAAGGTACAGGTATTTAAGTTGCAAGTATTTAAACCACTGTAAGTAAAAACCTCCAATGGGAGGCTGAGCATTGGCTTGACTCTTCCCTTTGGGATTTAAGGTACAGGTATTTAGGTTGCAGGTATTTAACTACTGTAAGTAAAAACCTCAAATGGGAGGCTAAGCATTGGCTTGGCTCTTCCCTTTGGGATTTAAGGTACAGGTATTTAAGTTGCAGGTATTTAACTACTGTAAGTAAAAACCTCAAATGGGAGGCTAAGCATTGGCTTGGCTCTTCCCTTTGGGATTTAAGGTACAGGTATTTAAGTTGCAGGTATTTAACTACTGTAAGTAAAAACCTCCAATGGGAGGCTAAGCATTGGCTTGGCTCTTCCCTTTGGGATTTATGGCGCAGGTATTTAAGTTGCGGATGGACTTTGTCCTCTCCATTCTGGGGTATGAATTCTTTAAAATAAAATACAACGAATTGATTCAACAATTTGAAATTTGTACGCGCTTGAGGACTCCTCCAAGCCGATTTTGTGCTTCCATAGGGTTGACCACTGATATAGAGTTGCGGCTTCCTGACATAAAATAGAGTGAAGTGTCAGTATACAAAATAGGTGTTAATCTGCATCTAAAACCAGAAGAGTGGAAAGAGTACTTATCTCCCATTTTTTGGGAGGGATTTTTATAATTGATTTTCGCTCTCTATGTTCCCAATATAGAGAGTCTCTTTTGAATTAAGAGGGATTTTTAGTCATAGATCGGCTGAGAAATCGATGGACAGCTTAAGAGCTTGTCTGGGCCAATTTTGCACCTTCGTGGGCTTCGCCGTTAATGTGAAGTCTTCCTTTTACCTGTCATAAAAATATTGGGAAATAGAGAGAAAAAAAAACATGGTATCGAGTATCATCGTAACTCATGGAAATAAGGATTAAATTGAAACAAAGATACATCATAAACTCACATACAAAGAGAAAAAGGAGGGATAGCCATAAATCTCTCACATTATGCAAGAAAAATAATATGCATGAAATGTAATTAATTTTCTTTCGACAATCTTGCACAACCAACGAACCAACGAAGAAGCACAATGTGATCGAAGCACGGACACATGACGAAAAGTTAGAAAATACTCTCCAAGAATCCGCTTGTAGACAATAATACAGCTATCGTTTCTTTGACTATTTACTGCGAATGAAACATTAATAAAAGCATGTCTGTGCATAACAAGTGCTTATTAGGACCGAGCTCTTAGTTTAGTGTTATGTCAACAGAGATCCTTTACTGATAAAATTTCCATACTAACTAAAATAAGGTGAATAAAGGCAGTTCAGAATAATGATATGGTCTTTTTAGCATGCAGGAATTTCTCCTAAAGAAAAACAGATTCTTGACATTTAAAGTACTCAATGCAGGTTGAAGCTTATTGTGTGTCAAGTCCTCCGGCTGGTTATTGGAATGTCGGGTCCGTGGATCCCGTAATATCCAGTTGCCATAAACCTTATTCCTTCCATTGTTTCATAAAAAAAATGTCGCCACGCACCAATAAAGCAATAGGATCATAAAAAGGAAAACTGTTACCACCATTTATGCAACATGATTAATGACAAAATCTTTCGTGAGGCCATGATGATATCATTCAAAATATTCACAGCCATAAGCTTCCAAAGATCGATCTGGCTCACGCAAGTGCGCAACAAGTTGAACAGATGCAACATCATTCCCTCTTTCACATGCAAAATAAAGCAAAATGCGCGATTCGTACGGACGCTGGCTCGGACACCTTCAATACCAGAAATAAAAAATAAAAAATAAAAAAAATAAACCGAAGGATACCATTAGATTACATCATGTCATCAAGAAGTACTCCAGTTAACTTTGAATTTTGAAATACTGGAAGCTAAAAAATAAATCATCAGCAAATTATGATCAACATGCTGAAGGGGAAAATTTAGTAAAGAACTTTACACGGGAAATATTTTACATTATGTCTTCAGAAGATAATGCAAAAACTAGTTTCAGCAATAAAACCATAAGCAATGATAGGTCGGTTAACTCAAGATCAAATAGCAGAAGATTCCAGGCAACCCAAAAGTATTGTTATTAGCACAACCATGATCCCCAAAGGGAAATCATCTGTCACCGTTTTTCATTGCACCGATCAAGACAACTTCAGACAAAAGCCTTTACTTACATAGAACGTTGGTAGAGATGCATCGATTGATGACAAAAGCATCTTGATTACGTCTCATTCAAGATTTCTTCGAAAGCACTTCTCATCAACCACATTGCTCCGTTAGAAATAGGGGACCAAAAGATAAATGGGAAATGTTCAACTGCTTCATCACAAGCACATGATGGGCAGGGAAAAAGAGAAATCAACTAAATCGTAGACTGCTTTTTCCAAAAAAAAAAAAGCATCAAATAGATAACGTTTAGGTGTCATTCTTTAACCATTCTATCTGCTGAACTTCTTTGAACAATCAACTTAACTACAATCGCGGATAGATAAATGCAGCAAGTCCAAGTAAATCAGATTAAACATCCATGGAGCTCACAAACGTAAGGCATCTTACCCATCCGAAAGAAAAGATCGTAAAGCATAAGAGTTAAAGTACAAAACTTCGCAACCGAAAGAACAGAATGGTCAAAATATAAGTTCGAAAATTAGGGGTTTTCCGAACTCGAGATCAGAGTTCGCGAGTTTCGTCGCTGCATGATGAACGGCGGCGAATTCGATCCGATTTGGCGTGATCGTAACCTCAATCCCGCCGAAATTATTTTAAGAAGTAGCCAAAGTTTCAAGAATTGCAAACCCAAGAAAAGTTCGGAACTTTGCGATGACCGAGAGCACCAAGTCGATGACCGAGGCTTCGGAGAAAGGAAAAGCGAAGATTCAAGCCCTCATTCCTACCGATGGCCTCCTCTATTTTTGTGATCACCTCCATTCAAGCATTCCCCCCCCCCCCCCCCGAAGAATCCCGTCAATGGGTCCTCCTCTTAGACGGTAAAAGAGCGATCCTTATATGGGGGAAGACGGAGAGAAAGAAAATTCTTTTTGCCGCCCTCCAGCCTCTCCAAAGTTTCGGGTCTTTTTTTTTCAAGAAAGTAGAGGGAGCCGCTTTCGACTTCCTCCTCGCTACTTACTCTTCACTCCCCCATTTTTTTCGTCCCTCCCTGCAGTTGCCAATCGAAAGTCAAATATTCTCCTCGGTTGAATGTTAGCTGCAATTTTTGGACAAATTCTTCTTTTCCCGCAAGACTACTGGACCTGTCCTTCTCAAGTTGACATCTTGTTGTCCCTCTCTTTTTTTTAGTTGAATGGTTGCTCCTTGGTTATTATAATCCCCAGAAACCAAACCTCTTCCCGTAGAGAAATCCTCCGAAGAAGTCCCCTCCCTTGGCTTTTTGTTTTGTTTAATAATCTCCTCCCCCCTTCTTTTTTGCTTTGTTTAATAATCTCCTCCCCTTTATGTGTGTCTTCTTTATTATATCCTTTTTATTTTGGCCTCCACCAGCTAGAATCATCACTATCATTTTTAATACCCCTCCGTTAATGTGCCGTTTACCATGTCCCCATGTGATAACTTCTTTTCATCTCTCCACTTTCATTATTTCAGTTATAATAGATGCTGTCAATATCGCAGAAGATGGATCCATGTTCTCATTTTAAATTCACCATTTTCATCTCCGTCCAAATGGATCGCTAGAGTTGGAAGTCACATAAAGAAATTGCGTTTGCATCCCCATGTTTGAGCATTTCGAAAAGGTGCGGTTGCAGTTCCTTTTGAATAAAAAATGTAATTTTGGAGATTAGAGGAGACCGCCATGACTCTAAAAATGAGAGAATAATAAAAAAAAAATATGGGGAAAATAATAATAATAATAATAATAATAATAATAATAAATAAATAAATAAATAAATAAATAAAAATAAAAAATATAATTATTTCAATTAACTTGAAAATGAGATTAGCAAGGTAATTCTCGATTTCGGATTAATTTTCTACAGATTTTCTTTGGCCAAAAGCAAAATACTAGTTATTACATTTTTTTTAAAATATTTTTGTGGCCTCAAATGCTATTATTATTAAATATTTTCTAATTTCTAAAAAATATTTAAAAAGACAAAAAATATGAAAAATTATTTTTTGTTCAAAAAATGATAGCCTAAGCTTAGCAAAGGCTTCCAAAGTTGATTTTTTAATTTTATGAATTTTTATGGATTTTCTATTAATTTTCGAAAATAAATAAATAAAAAATACGTAAAAATACTGAAAATATGAAAAATCATTTTTTTGGTCAAAATTGGTTCCCTAGGCTTGGCTAAGGTCCCCAAAGTTGATTTTTTTTTTAATTTTATGAATTTTTATTAATTTTTTATTAATTTTGAAAGAGAACAGATAATTAAAAATCAGGTGTCAACACAAGAAGTGAAGCAAGACTCATTTAGAGACAATTCCAAAAGTCCTGTTGAAAGAAATGGTACTAAACTATGTTCTGATTTTTCTTTTCTTGGAAACGAATATGCAACATTGGATTGGAACTATTATTTTCCATTTGCTCATCCAGAGAGCCTTTATGAATTGGACTGTGATGCTATTCAAGAAAATCTGGATATTCAAGATGATTCTGCAAATGAAATTGTGATGTTCGAGGAAATGGGTGCACAGAATGAGCCCATGAAAAGCATTTTGGGACTCCATAATAATGGCCAAGAAAATGGTCACAGTGAAATGGGTGTTGATGAGAAGAGATACACAAAAGAAGAATGATAGCCACGACAATAGCGGAAATGTGTCGATGGAGCAAACATCCCAATACTTCTATGTGTTGATAAATCATGCAACAAAGGAGCACAACATTTGGATGACCCTCTTGAAGAAACGGTGTTGAGAGATAGGCATTCATATCCTCGAGTGCCCACATCGAGAGTCGATGAGCCTCCAGACTCTCATGAGGAATGTCCAAGAAATGGGAAGAGATTTAGAGAATAAAAAGCAGTTCAGAAATGTGAATTTGCTTGAATTAGAGAAAAAGCTAATGGAGAAATTTCCTGATATCTTGCTAGAGTATAAGAGAAAGAGGCTGCGACAATGTTGTTGCAAAGTGAACTACAAGAAGAGAAAGAGAATTTGATTTAAGGGGGAGTTTTGTTGAAAAATAAACCAAATTCATAAATGTTGAGACTATCGATATCTTCCAAGGTGTCCATTGTGTATCGATTCAATGAAGAAAGTATCGATCAGTTGCTAACATTCATTGGACTCCAAAGGCGGATGCATGAATCAAGTCAAGTCCTTATTATAGCATTGCTTTTAAGAGTCCTTATTGTTAGAGTCATTATTAGGTGAGTTTATCAAGAGTTGATTCATGTACTGATGCTATGTATATACGTCATGATTTCGTGGTTTTAGGAATCTATTTACTAGGTGTGTCTTGCAACCACTTTTGATATTGGTAAATCGATTGTGAATACAAATTATTGAAAAGACATCTTCGATTTTCTCCTTTTTTGTGAGTAGAGTTGAGTTGTAAGTATTTGTTGAGAGCTTCACTTTCGATTTATCCCATTAATTGTAGTTGTATATTATTGATTTCAGCAGCTATCTTGAAAGTTATTACGTTGTTCTCCTAAAACCGAAAACATTTTGGTAGCGATTATTCAAGTTTTGTTCTGTTTGTGACACATATTTGTTGGACCTTCTCATTCGAAGTTACAACATAGATAACATAATAAGTTATTGTCACAATCTCAACGTCTTTTTGGACAAAAACATGTTGACTGTACATTGATTCATATGCAGGTAAGCTCATGTTATATCCACCTACATTTATGCCAAGGAGAATAGTTCACTAGACAACCACAAGCCTAATCCACCATGATCCATAGATTTGGGGCGATGATACCAAAGAGTTCAATCTAGAGAGATTCTTTGAGGTAGTCACAAAGGCAATTTAGAACAAGCTCTGCTTTTTCCCTTTCAGTTGGTATCCTAGAACTTGCATTGGCCAAAACTTCACTCTCCAGGAAGCCGAAGTTGCTTTGACTTTGATTTTGTAGAACCTTTGGGGGTAGCCATCTCCTCTTAAAAGCATGCCCTGCTCGAGTGACTGCTCTTCATCCCAATATGGAGTTCCCTTCATCTTGACTAGAATCGGATCGAATCCTATGTTCGTACTTAGTTAGATTCTGTGCTATGTTTGCTTCGTCACATGCCTAAAATGGTTTGCTTCGTTTGTGAGAATATAAGGAAAGTTATGTGAGCATATGATGCTTTCTTGACTTGACCTACACATATATTTTCCATCTTAATACGTCAATATTATCATGATTTGGCCTCTAGCAAAAAATTCACACTAGATTCTTGCATTTCACATTTATGAGCAACATTAAATGAAATTTTGGTGTAGTTATATGCTTAACCATTCTTTTACATAGGTGACACTGGCATTTTTTTTTCTTCGAGACACTGGCATATTAGAATTGCTAGAAAGCTCAATCCAAAAACTTAATTAATTGGTAGAGAAATAATACTTCAAGCTATATGGAACAATACTTCAATACCACCTCTCACATGTAAGTTAGCTTATGATGTGGGATGATATTTTAACATCCCCTCATGTGCAATTCATGTGCAAGTCTAATTACGAATGTCACGTGGATTGGAATTTTTACTATGGCATGTGGAATTTGACTTTCTCACATGCAATTCACTTGCAAGCTGGATTATGATGTGGGAAAATAAATCATTGAAAAATAGAGAAGGAAGGAGGATGAGCTGCCATGGGACTTAAGCTTTGTTTGTTTTGTGAAAAATAAATAATTTTGAAAATATTTTCTAATAAATGATTGATTGTATTTCTTGAAATAATTAGGAAACGAAAAATGTTTTTTGATCAACAATAATTTATGTTAAAGAAATCGACTATAAAGTAAAATATCGTTGAAAGAAGCAATGACTAAAAGAGAGAAGCCAATGAAGAATGGAGTAGATGCAGATGATCTTTTGGGATTGTTTCTCAAATCAAACATGAAAGCAATTAAAAAATCTAGGCATCAAAAGCTATAAGCAAAGACGATGTGATTCAAGAGTGCAAAGTGTTTAATGTGGCTGGTCAAGAGATGACTTCTATTTTGCTTACTTCAACTTTGATTTTATTGAGCATGTACAAAAACCAACCATACAGAGCAAGAGAGGAAGTTATCCAAGTTTTCAACAACAAGAAACATGATTTTGATTGGCTGAGTCGACTGATAATTGTAATGATTCTCATCTTATAGTAGCATACTATTTATCTCCATTTCAGATGTATATTGTTGGATTTCAGCATCTAACCTGCAAGTTGTTGTGTTGTTCTGCTACACCCAAAAAGATATTGGCAGCAATCATTCAAAGTTTTGTTTTGCATGTGATAGAAGTGAAACATATCCATTGCACGAAGTTACTACATGGATCACATGGATAAGTTATTGCTGCAATTTTCACATATTTTTGGACAAAAAACAGGTTGACAATACATTGATTCATAAACAGGTAAGCATGATACTGAATGAGGTGCTTATGTTATATCAGCCTGCATTTATGCCAGTGAGAATATTTCACAAGACAACCAAGTTAGGAGATATACAAGTACTTCCAGGCATTTTGCTTTTGTGCCCATGATCCTAATCTATCATGATTAAGAGATTTGGGGTGATGATGCCAAATAGTTCAATTTGGAGAGATTATTCGAGGGAGTCGCAAAGGCAATTGAGCACAAGCTCTGCCTTTTCCCTTTCAATTAGGCTGCTAGAATTTGCATTGGCCAAAAATTGATTTCTTAGAAGCTAAAGTTGCTTTAACCTTGATTGTGTAGAACTTCTAGGCCCAACCATCTCCTTCTAACAAGCATTGCCCTACTAGAGTGATCGCTCTCATCCCAAAATTGGAGTCCCCTTGATCTTGACTAGAATCTGATCGAACCCTACGGTCATACTTGATCAAATTCTGTGGTCTTGTTTGCTTCGTTGCGTGCCTAAAATGGCTTGTTCCATTTGTGGGAATACAATGAAAGTTATGTGAATATATGATGCTTTTTTGACTTGACCTACACTTATATTTTCCATCTTAATTCGTTGATATTATCATGATTTGGTCCCTAGCAAAAAA
Organism: Psidium guajava; assembly: GCA_016432845.1. NCBI lineage: Eukaryota > Viridiplantae > Streptophyta > Magnoliopsida > Myrtales > Myrtaceae > Psidium > Psidium guajava. The sequence goes on along the minus strand of CM028225.1, from coordinate 34,131,707 downwards.
GTCACGTTAGCTTCTCGCATTTCACATTTATAAGCCAAGTTAAATGAAATTTGAGCATTGTAATGTGCTTAACCTTTCTCTTGCATTATGTGACATTGACATAATAGAATTGTTAGAAAGTCCAAAGTCCAACCAAAAAACTTAACTGATAAGTGGAGGAATACAACATACATATAAAGAGTATTGAGGACTCAATGTCAAGTTATATGGAAGAATACTTCAACACTCTTTCTTACGTGCAATTCACGTGCAAGCTCGATTATGATGTAGGACAATACTTTAACATCCTCTCACGTGCAAACCGAATTATAAAGGGTGCATGGAATGAAATTCTTACCATGGCACGTGAAATTTCATTTTCTCATGTGCAATTCACATGCAAGTTGGATTATGATGTGGAAACATAAATGATAAAAAATAGAGAAGAAAGAAGGAGGGGCTGCTGTGAGATTTAAGCTCCATTTGTTTCGCGAAAAATAAATAATTTAAAAAATATTTTCTAATAAATAATTTATTGTATCACTTGAAATAATTAGTTAGAAAATATTTCATCATCAACAATAATTGCATTTAAATATTTTCATAAAAGATAAAAGTATTTCTTATCATTATGCTAGTATAGTGTGGGTTGATGTAGGGAATAAGTTCTTGGAGCCCCACCGTTATGAAGCATGGGTGTATAGACTAGGAGATTCAAGTTTTGGACCGTTATAGGGTTTTGAGATTTTACTCCATGGGCTAGATTAGTGGGGTCCAATATCTGTTGCTACTTTTGGTGGTGAGGTAATGAGCTCGGATTCAACCTCGAAGTACTTGGGTTGTAGTAGATCGATGGAGATAGACGCCCCAGATCTTGAGGACTCGATTGAGAGTGATCCCCCGACATTAGTAGAGTCTGACCTTGAGGAGCTGCCCTCGTCTGAGTGGAGTGAGGCTAAGGATGATTAGACCAATGACCCTTGATCTTCTTATTTTTTTTTGTAGTACTTTGTAGGGGAAATTTTTGCAGTCTCGACCAGATCCTTTTTGAGTTGTTGGGTTGAATTTTAGTTAGGGTTCAGCTATGGCCCCTTTTGATTGTATTTAAATGCTTGATGATTTTATGGAAATGTTATTTGGTATGTTCGAGTTGTCTCTCTTCCTTATCCCTCTCTTTGCATGTATGAGTATTGTTTGCTTCCGCTAGCGTTAGTACTGTGATCGTCGATTGTGTCTATGAAGAATACTGGGTTGTCATGTTGTGCTTGTTGACCAATCGATGACGAGGGAATGCCGTGTGCTCGTCGAGTTCAAGATGTGACAAAGTTCAACCCAAAACTTAATCGATTGGTGGAGGAATAATACTTCAAGCTATATGGAACAAGACTTCAATACCCCTCTCAACTGCAAGTTTGATTATGATGTAGGATAATATTTTAACATCCTTTCATGTGCATTTCACGTGCAAGTCAAATTACGAATGTTACGTGGATTGGAATTTTACCATGGGATGTGGAATTTGATTTTCTCACATGCAATTCACCTGCAAGCCGGATTATGATGTGGGATAATAAATGATCGAAAAATAGAGAAGGAAGGAGGGGTTGCTGTGAGACTTAGGTTCTGTTTGTTTTGTGAAAAATAAATAATTTTGAAAATATTTTCTAATAAATGATTGCTTGTATTTCTTAAAATAATTAGGAAATGAAAAATGTTTTTTGATTGACAACAATTTATGTTAAAGAAATCAAATATAAAGTAAAAGATAGTTGAAAGAAGTGGTGACTAAAAGAGAGAAGCCAATAAAGAATGGAGTAGACGAAGATGAGCTTTTGCTCAAATCAAACGTGAAAGCAATTAAAGAATCTAGGCATCAAAAAATAGGCTGACAATAAATTGATTCATATGCAGGATACTGAATGAGGTGCTCATGTTATATCCGTTTGCATTTATGCTGGGGAGAATATTTCACAAGACAACCAAGTTAGGAGATATCCAAGTACCTCTAGGCATTTTGCTAATCTACCATGATCCAGAGATTTGGAGTGATGATGCCAAACGGTTCAATTCTAAGAGATTTTTTTAAGGGACTTGCAACCGCAATTGAGAACAAGCTCTCAGGTGCAATTCATGTGCAAGCCGGATTACGATGTGGGACACTACTTTAACATCATCTCACATGCAATTCACGTGTAAGCCAAATTACGAATGACACATGAAATGAAATTCTCACCATGGCACATGGAATTTGATTTTCTCACATTCAATTCATGTGCAAGTCGGATTATTATGTGGGAAAATAAATGATTGAAAAATAGAGAAGGAAGAAGGAGGGGTTGCTGTGAGATTTAGGCTCCATTTATTTCGTGAAAAATAAATAATTTGATAAATATTTTCTAATAAATAATTCATTGTATCGCTTAAAATAATTACTCAATAAAAATATTTCCTTATTGACAATAATTTACGTTTAAATATTTCTATAAAAGATAAAATTATTTCTTATTCATTTATTTTTGTAAACGATATAAATAATCAATTTTAGAAAGATTTTTTTTAAATTATTCATTTATCACGAAATAAATAGAGCCTTAAATCGGAAAGAATGAGAGAAATACGTGGCAACATTGATTCAGAGAGTGAGTAAGAAGACAGGATGAAGAATTCAAGAAAAGAGAAAAGGGGAAAATTGGCAAAGAAGAACGCCAAGACCTTGGCAAAGCTAATTCGCTCGAGATCATTTGCTATCGATCCAAAGTAATGCTCCAGGAACCTGGCACATCGCCTCAAAGTTATTCTCAAACTTGCTATCTCATGCTTAGGTTTATTCGAAGTTCATTTCATGGTGTGAGCGTGCTAGCAGTCTTTACCTCGCAGCTGGTAGGGCGTCTTCCAGCCGTGCTTACATCTTTGTCGGTGACATCTGCTTTTTGTGATTCAAATAAATGTGATTCGTTTGGTTACTTCATCTTAAATTGCATTTTTTACTACCCTCTTCGGGTTCGTACTTTAAGTCACCTAATAAGTAGTTAGTGTAGATGTTCTGGAGCCGTCCAGGCACCTTTCAATGGCGCTTCAAGGCCCCGGAATGGGCTGGATGCTCATTGCTCACTGTCCAGGCTGTTCTTCGGACACTGTGAGTGTTCAGGCCGTTCTCGGTCCATTCATGCCCTAGCCGGTCTTCAACGCCTCCTCTATGTATCATCCGTCTCAACATCACACAGCACAGGTTCAGGCAGTTCATATGGGACCGCGTGCATAAGGGTCTCATATTGAAATTGCATGCAATGTCGAGGACTTATCCCCGGTCGACTCATGAGTCGAACCATTTCAAATTCGCATGCATATCATCAGGCCTTTAATCTGAAGAGCAAGACATATGACCACGCCGCTACAGAATATGATGATAACTTCTACTTGTTATAACAGTGAAATCTAGTCCTTTCTTGTGTCAAAAATTTTCTCCTCCTACACCTACAATAGCAACAAATAATCAAAAGGTCTCGTATCCACTTTCAACCAGCGATGTACCCAGTCAAAACTTAAATAAGCTTCTTCTTTTGGAAGAATCGCTTCAAGTACCAAATCTGAAAGGCCGAAACAACGATGCATACACCCAAGGACATTATACTGAACCAGGCCACTCTAGCATTGGTTTTTTCGCTCACAATCCTCATGTCTGCTTCTCTGTTATTACAGGCAATGATTAAGAGACATTACTACAAAGTGTGAAACGAGAATAATCAATATCAAGTAGAAATGCACAAATTACCTGCTCTTCAAGTACAATAGATTTTCGTGTATGGCCTCCACAGCTCCTTCAAGCTTCCTGAGCTCAAGCTCGACGCCCTGTAGAACATTAAAGAGGGAACATTGAGAAAGCCACCGTCGGAAGAAAATCCCAAGGATTTAGGAGATTCAATGGATATCCCAGAAAAGAATAAACGAAAAAAGGGCTTGAGGAGTATATGTTAGTGATTGTCTTGCAAAATAGAGATAATCAATCTTCTAACAAGATTCACCCCTTTGTTTCATGTGGAGAAAAAACAACCAACGAAACAGTCACTTATCCAAATTAGATAACTTGCATTAGAGGCATCACAGCATGCCATAGATGCCCCATCTACAAAGTGTCTCCCAGATCCAATGACAACAATTCTGCATCAAAATGCACATTAAGAGTGCACTTGAAGCAAATTACGAAACTCCAATGAAAATTAGTACAAAAGAAGTCAATTTGTGAGGACACTTTATTTGTCCGCATGTTAGAAACATACGGAAAATGACGTAACAAATGTATGGAACTTTTTCTTCTAGAGACTAGGAGACAATCCAGTTTGTAGAACTCTTTCCTAGGCACCTAAGAGTAGTCCTTCTATAGTGGCATCACCTCCTATTATATACCTTCAGGATGGAAATATTGCAGGCCATATAAACAAGAAACCATAGTCCTTACCTCAATCTTCTCTTTTCTTGCAACTGATTCCCAGTCCTTTGCTGCAATTCCAGTTTTCCAATCAATATTGACACTTACTTCTCCACTTCCTTGATTATGACCATCCGCCCAAAAACAGGCCAAGTAGTTGCCAGCTTCACTTGTTGTGAATGCAAATTGACCATGAGTGGCATTCTCCTGGTGGTGTAAATTGTTGCCATATGGTGAAGTCACCTACAAAGATAGAAGCAAAAATTCAACAAAATGAGCTTGCCTTCAACCAAACAATTATCTAGTTCCCAAATATCAGTAAATCTACGCGAGAAAAGACTCTTTCTTTCATTTGTCTGTGGAGAAATAAGTTAATTATTCACTTATTCAGCTCATGCGTTGGGGCAGCATAAGGCTATTTATTCTTCTAAATGTTGAGGCACACATTGGTGAGAGCTTGCGTATGAAGAAAAAAGGAAACATTTTGAGAGAAGTTGGGTGATTCTTTAATGGGGCAAATACATTGATAGAGGATAGTCATTAGACATGTGAAGTGGATGGTTACTTGATGAAATGAGTTCAGTGAGAAGCAAGGGCAATATTAAAAAGTCCAAGAAGTGAGGCAAATATAATTTTTCTCATATAATGAATAGAGTTGGTAGAGATAGGCCATGACAAGAATGACACTAAGTTAGCCGAGACAGTTGCCTACCAATAGAATTTGAATACATTGAGTTGGTGAACGTCAAGATTAAGGCATAAAGGAAAAGGGGGGAAGGAAGGGGGGGGGGGGGGGGTGGGGTGGTCTCCTTGCACCATCTGTCAAAGCACAGTTTCTCACCTCATATTTTGCCGTTGCTTAAGGTATCTACTTTAATCAACTGGGTCAAATCTCCTAGACAAAAACGAAAGAGAGCACAAAGGGAAAGGTAGATCAAGTAACTATAGGTTCTTCCGCTTTGTCTGCTGTAGAGCAAACAGGATGATTCTCAGAAGAAAGCAAAAGAATTATCAGACTATTCTCCAAAATATATTTCCACTTACAAGGCATTTCAACTTTCATAATAGCTCAATGTTGGAAATCTAGCATAATCTCTGTTGTCTGATTACTATGACAAATGTCTTCTACTTGATACTTTTCCACTGAAATCTTGTAATTGAATTTACTCATAATTCTCAAACCCTGAAATAATATTTTAAACTTTTACATTGGATTCTGAAATGACAACAATGCCTTCAGTAAGTTGAGAACCATAAGTCTTTTATTTGACCTTCTATTCCAGACTTTCTATGTCATTCATATGGCCCTAACAGAGATATACAAGGACTTTCGCAGTAAAAGCAATAGTTGATTAATAGGAAAATGAAGGAACTGCAAAAGAAGTCTTTCAACACACACTCCAAATAAGTCTACATCTCTAAGCCTCAAACAACAGAGTAAACTGGATCTTGCAATTTGTGTAAAGCTAATGCCAAGACCTGTAAAACATCATTTGCACCATCCAATTGGGTTTTGAAAATTTTCCAGTGACGGCATATCTAGCAATCAATAATGTTTTTGTGTTCCATGATGTAAATCTAAATATGTAATCTCAAGTTGCAAAATCGCTTGGCACTCGTCATGTTAGCAAAAGAAAAGGTACTTTGGTTTATCTATATGCTCTATTCCTAAACAATTAATTTGCAGCTTGTTGAGGTGTAAAGTAGCATAGGCAACCTGTTAGCAAATTAGGCACCTTTTCTTTCTTTTGGAAATGATGTTTTCAGTTGGTGAAAAAAAAAAAAGTTTAGGACGCTCTCCCAAAATTGAGGGCATAGAAATAGGATGCGAAGCAATTATTTCACTGTCAAGGAAGACATGGATCTATAGGTTCAATTCTGTATGGAGGTGCCGAATCCTGTCCATGAGAAAGATAAGTTAGATCTTAGGGATTTGCTCACTTGTTAATAAGTTGTATACAGTATGCCGTGATTCCATATGCAAGTCTTAAATGTAAATTATGCTCAAGAGAAAGGACAGCCGTGCTTGCTATGAACATTATATAAAGTTCAAAGAATGTCTCAGAAATTCAAACAAAGTTCAAACAAAAATTGCTGTAAAGATGATTAGGAGGATCAATAAACACACAAGATTTCGCTGGAATTAGAGGTTCAAAACAAATTGTCTCAGAAATAGGTTATGTTTAACAAAATCAACTTTTCTGAAGAGTAAAAAGGTCGTGTTATTAACTCCATGGGGATTCCAAAGCTGTCTTTAGCAATGAATATAGCGACATAAGACTCACAACTAAAGGTTTATTATCTGATCTTCATCATTTTTTTAGAGAGGCATACTATAGGGATTAGATACGCAGATGGAATAGGCATTAAGCAATTGAATTTAGCCTAAAGGCTCAGAAAATGGAGAAGAAAGAGGAAGAAAATCATAGTTAATATTCTGATTGCTTCCAGAGATGAGTTCAAAATCACTAGAAGATATCCCTGTAATTGGCTCTCTGGTTAACTAGAATATTTAAACTAATTATGCAATTAAGTAGCATCTGATGTTCCAATTTTCAATCAGTCAATCCTATGTATCATGGAGAAGCAATAAAATCTACCGTTGCTAGTTGCAAAGTTTCTTATAAAGTGACACTGTTTATACCAATAAGCACATGAAAATGAAGGAAGTTCACTTTTGAGCATATGATGTGCCACAAAATAAGCATTAATGGTAAGAAATATTAAGTAGCCAAAAACGCCACAGATATAGTCAAAGAAAAGTGAATGCCTGAAATCTCTCAACCAGTAATCAGCTATAAAGCTCTGACTTGCCATAGTAGTCAGTAAGGTAGAACTAGGATGACTGCTGAGGCAACACCTTTATGAAGTTATTCCATTATTTATGGTACCAAAGGGAGTCAACTCAGGGCTCGCCACCTACAACCCCCAGCCCCTTCTCTTATTGCCCCTTTCAGAAGCCCCAAATGAGGGAAAAGAAAATCCAAAAGAGGTGCAGTGTCTAGAGCTGAACTTCATAGTATCAAACAACCAGTTCGTAATTATACAAAATCAAAGCCCCATCGAAGAATGGGGATTGGTGGTGATGCCAGGAACTCATAGCAGGTTTATCTATGTTAAGCATTCACTTTGCAACTACACTAATTACCATTGAGAAAAATGTCAATAGCTATCGATATCTGGGCCTACAAGCGCTCACCCTACTGCTTCTCCCAGCAACAGCAAATTCAACCCCAAAATTATGCAGTATATTCACATCCCCTCCCACCACATAGACCCAAAAATTCGACGGACTGAGCTCTAAAGAAGTATCAAATTCGAAATTCTCTCTTCTTGAAGTTGTTTTCCTCTACCTCTAAAGCACCAACTACTTATCTGCCTATCACTAACATTTATCATCTGCTAAATATGCATGCAATCAATAACGCAAAAAGCTCCAATAACTACAGGCAGCCGAAAATCCAAGGTCCTTGGCCTCAAATTTTTTGTGCACCCAACAAGTTCGTTTCCCAATAGGCTAAGTCGCGCATATTCGATGCTCTCAGAATCTCAAAAGGGGCAAAAAAGAAAAAGAAAAAAGGGAAACAGATAACGAAAACCGCGATCTTTCAAGTTGCATCTCCTCTGAATTTTCTCCCTCTTCAAGCCCCAGCCAATCCGAAACGCAAAATTTCACGCGAAGGAAAAAAAGGAGAACATAAAAGCGAGAAGCAGAATTCAACGAGAGAAAGGAAGGAGAGAGACGGGGTCGGGGTGTGACCTTGACGGAGATGGCGGGGATGTGGGAGTGATCGTCGGAGACGACAACGTAATCGGCCAAGACGACGACGTTGGTCTGGATTTCCTCGGAGACGCACTTGGTGCCGGTCGGGGGCAGGGTCAACCAGATGGCTTGCCCCCTGTCGAAGGCGAACCAGAGCAGGATCAACGGCAACAACAAGGCCCCCTTCGCCATTGAAGAAGATGAGAGGGTACCCGAGAGTCTCCGATCGAATCGGCCTTCGTACCTGCGAAGAAGAAGAAGGACGAGGAGAAGGAATTGATCACGAGTTCAGCTACTCCCTCTTCGGGTTTTGGTGTTGTGGGTCGCTTGCTTGCCCCTCTCTCTCTCTCTCGCTCTTCCTCTTGGATTCGATCCCGAGATCTCTCGGCAAGCGTTGCGTATTTGCTTGCTATTTCTCAGTTACTTTCCCAGCAAAATTAAAATCACATAAATTACATAAACATAATTTCGTTTTCCCTTAATTTTTCAGTTTTTCTCCCGCTCTATTTGTAAAATATGTAACTTTTTTTTTTTCAGAATAACACCTTGTTTGCATTGATTTGGCATCCAATGTTCAAGATGACATTTTGGCCCTTAATTTTTTTTATATTTTATCGGATCCGTAAATAATTTTTTTAAAAAAATCATCAATTATCACGTTGCAGTTGACCTTAAAATCCTATGAGAAATTAACCATTAAACCACAATCAAATTTATTGGAGGTTCAAAGTACAAATCAATCGCATAAAGCAAGGTTAGTAACATGGCAATACGGTCGAGTTGGTCGACCTTATCCCGAAATCCATAACAACATCATTGAACTTCATACCATAATTGTTTACATAGGTAGATATCTATAAGTCATTTGGAACCTAACTCAATTATAGTTTTCTCCTAATGAATAATTAATAAGTAAATTCTTCAACAAAATGAAGAAAAAAAATCGCGAATACACATTAAAAAGACCACTTAGCAAGTGGCTCGATCATTTGGATCCTTGAGGGGGTTGGCAACTAAATTCAATCTTCGTGGTCCCGTGGCATAACATAAAGAAAGTTGTGGATTATGCCCCCTAGAGAGAGGGACGACTGAGTAATGGCGTGAAGTGAATGACTATAATTATAGAAATTCGGTCGAATTTTTTTTTATTTTGGTTATAGAAAATCAAAGCATTTGTTTTATGAAAAATAACTTTCAATTTTTTTTTCAAAATTTTCGGTATTTGATTGAGAGAAAATAAGCTAGTTAAGAAAAATATTTTCTATCAATGGAAAAAAAAACACCTTTGGGGAGAATGATTTCCTCTTTTTCCTTATCTTTCCTTCTCACACTCCTTCACCTTTCTTTTTTATTTTTCTTTTGTTTTCTTTTTTTCGGTCATCGGCCATGGCTGAACACAAGCGAGGGATGAGCTCGCTGGACACCTTGCTAGAATCTGGTGAGGTCAAGCCTCGTGGGTTCTAGCTGTGGCCATGGCCAGTGACGGATAGAGGAAGAAAGAAAAGAAAAGAACTAAATAATTCATCAATTCAAAAATAAAAATTATTAAAAAGATGGAATTTGTTAAAATTGTCTATGTTAATGTTGGTCATGCTGGGTCTACGTCAACAATTTCTTTACCAAATGATGAAGCAAAAAATCAAATGAGATTTCCCTTACGAAACGACCGACATTATTTTTTAGTTCATTTTCAAGTTTTAGCCAAACACAAAACGAGATTGTCATTTTCTAAAAAAATAACTTTCTAAGAGATATTTTTTTTTTGAGAAACATCATATTTTTCGTGAAACAAACGGAGTCAAGGTCACTTTTTTTTTGGGGCTAAAGAGTACAAGGTCACTTTTGAAAAGATGACGTAAACTTTTTTTGCTCTCTAAAAGAGGCAAATATTCAATCATATTGCTAACTGAATGTGGGATTCAAAACACCCATATATCAATCCGAAATTCATCCTGAACCCAACAGGATTTTCTAACCCAAAAAAACATCTCACCATCCATAACCCGACCTAAAGCCACTACGGTTCAAGAGGATTCGAGAGCTAATTGAACCGACCTATTGACATCCCTACTCACCAAGATGAAACAACGACCTCAGGATGAATAAGCACCGGCAAAGACAACCTCGTTTTTTTTTTTTTGGGTCAGAAAAAGATTTATTTCATTAACCAGCCAAGATAAAAGGGTCCCAACAGAGGATCATCCAAACAAAGCAAAGCCCATAGAGCTTGGGGAGGGGAATACAACGAATTTTATGAAAAACTATTTGGCCTCTGAGATTTCGCGACCCAATGCGTAACTGCATTATTCCGGATGGGCTAATAAGAGCTTGAGGCAATCCATGATAAGTAGCATATCTTCCCAGTTGAACTGATCCGTCCTTCCACTTACCAACGCTTGCACCAGATCACTTCTATCAGGCTCGATGATAAACGAGCTCAAGGAAAAGCTAAAGGAGTACTAATCCTTCCTTGTACATAATCAAACGCAGAATTGGTGATAGATGAGCTTGTCAAATTAGCCAGTGGACTTTTCGCAATTTCGCTTACTTAAATGGGCATGACACCATCCCATGTTGCCTTGGACGTTAGCGTCCACTTCACCTATATTTGGAAAACTTGCATTGTCTGGTCGGGCTTGGCGCGTTGTACCGGAACAATTGACTTCTTCTAATTCCCGCGAATGCACGCTGGTCGTCATGTCCACACATGCTCCCGTAAGCTGTCGCCACACTAGTAGGGCGGTGGATTTGGTGGGGTTGCTAAGGTTATTAGAAGAGAGAGACAGTGATTTGAAACGGGAAGAGCAATTCAATTATAAACTCTTTTTTTTTTCTATCGAATATAATTTAATTTTGTCAATTTTCTGTGATCGGGTTCCTCAACAGTCTCACTATATATTAATTGAGTCAATTCGGTTCATTTTGATGGAAAATTACTGACGTTGATATTAATCATCCTACGTGATATGGCCGATGCTGATGTGAATAAATTTTTATGATATTTAACTGTTCCATGAAATTTTTAGTAATTTTTTTTATTGTGTTTTTTTTTGTTTAGGTGATTATGGCCCATGAGATCCCTGGCCGACCATCATTGAGGGCTAGAGATCCTCGCCTAGATCTAGATGAGGGTTGTGACATCTTGCCCAAGCTAGGCGAGGTTGCGGGCCATCATTAATCATTTTTGTAAAGAAAAAAGAAAGAAAAGGGAATGAGTAAGAACTCAAAAGGTATTAATATACTAGTAAAAGTTGTTTACGTTAGTGCCAGTGATACCGCGTAGGACGACTGGTATCCATGTTAGTAATTTCTGGCTAAAATTACCCGAATGGGCTCAATTGAAAAAAACGCAAAAATGTTTTGAACTAAATTAACAAAATTAAAAAAAATTAAAACTGAACTAATAAAAATACAATAAATTTGAGATTTTTTGGACTATTTTTTCGATTTGAAAAAGAATCAGAATCAGAGAGGCCTGCCATACCAGTACAAACAGCATAGATGCAGACACCAAGCAAGCAGAGAACCCCCAACAAATCGCCATGACTCATCGTTAAAGAGAACATTTTGTAAATACTATATGGAAACAGGATTACTCAGCCGACAGCAAAAGAATATATCTGCCTTCAGACAGATGACAAAAGCAAGTTATAATTCTAATGTAACCTGGAAGTACATAGGAACGCAGAATGTCCACAAGACACAAAATTAATGTCATCCTAAGCAAACCACTGCTTCGAAAACGCAAAGCAACAGCTCGAGTTCATTCCGAGATATGTTATTTTACAAAATGGACACTGCTTGGCCTGTTTCTGGGATAATTGTAAAAAAAAAAAAAGTCCTAAACCGATTATACAAGGTAGCCAATTTAATCTTAAGTTTTTCAATTGTGTCAATTTAATTCTAAACATTTTGAAGATTTCCCAAGTTAGTCCCAAATATATTATTTGGATAATAGACTAAAATGACTATATCGACAAATTGTTAAAAGTCTTTGGATTAAATTGGTATATTGTCAAAATGTTTGGAAGCTCGACATACATTTGCATACAATTTTTTATCGTCGAAACATCATTCACATGGGGAGAAATGACTTTGCCTTTTTCGGTAGATAATGATGAAATGAATTGGTCGATCGTTCCAGCTTGCCTACTTAACCATGGTCTCAAAACATGAAATTCAATTCACCAAATCTCCAGTCGCAAAACAACATTCAGCAATTTTTCTCCAAATGGTCAGAGCACAATGACAAAACGGAGATACAAACCAAAAAACTCACGGCAAATTCTGCAAAACGAGCACGAAAAGCATGAGGCAGCACGACGAAATCTGACATAAACCACCGAGCGTCCGATTGTCCTTGAAGTCCCACAATAGTTCCTAACAGTTGTTGAATAGGTCGTCCCTCCCAATTGGAGAGGCCAATGCAATGATGTATATCTATAATATGTGCATTAGGTGTCCAAAAGGAAAAAGGGGAAAAAAAAGAGGAAAGAAAATAATGAGAGATAAGCAAAGTAATCTTTTCACATCGTTGAGAAAAGAAATTAAGTGACCTTCTCACATCATTGAAGAAAGAAAGTGATCTTTTCACATCGTTGAGGAAAGAAGATCAAGAGAGATCAAGAGACAATCAAAGTGATCTCCTCATATCATGCGATACCAATCGGGATTGTATTTTCTCCTATAAATTGGAGTCCTTCTCGATGAAAGACATATGAGAAAAGAGGTACGAGAATATCAGAGCGTAGCGGAAGAAACGATCATTCTTCTTTCAAGGAGATTTTTTCTTCTCGAGTGAGTTACTCAATTTGTGAGGGGTTTTTAGATCTACAAATTGAGGACACTATATTAATGTACCCAATGAGAGATCCACCTTACGGCGAAGTTGTGTCCCATTATTTATTACAACGGAGGTTTCAAGTGGACCACGGTCCCATGGTTTTTCCTTTCACCTTTGGAGTGTTTTCCGCATTAAAATTCTAGTGTTATTTACTATTCATCTTTACCTATTTCTCTCAATATTTTATCTTATTTAATTGTCACAGAAATACTAGCGGGAAAATTATCCGAGCATTTTTTGTAAGTACCTTTTCCCAACAACAGTGGCAGATCATTTGTTTTGGAGGTGCGAGTCTCTGGTTCGAATCGAAGATTGTGGAGATCAAGGAACGAGCATGGCGATTCATGGAAGAGTGCGAACTAATTTGTTTTAACCCAAAAGTGAAATGATTTCGACCGTTTGAGATAATATACAATATGTGAGAATAGGGCATTGGATAGCTCAGATTGGATAATATCACTCCTAACATTATGTTAGGGGATCCAAACACGAATTGGATAGCTCAGATTGGGTAATGTCACCCCTAACATTATGTTAGGGGATCCAAACACTAACATTGAGACTCCAGTGATCCCTAATTCATGTTCTCTGTTTAAGGTAATTTCAATAATTTCCCAATTAATATATGTGTCCTTTTCATTTAGTATAAGATCACTATGTTTTTTTTTTCCCGTTATAGTTGAACTTCATATAAGTTTCGGTTATGCTTTCTTTCACCACATATTGCTTAACCTCCAACGATCCAAAGAGAAAATGACTAATTACTATTATCGATAGAAATTTAAATGCTAATATCTAATTATTAGAAAAAAAAAATTCTAAATAGCTCGTCTTCTTCATGTCTAAATATTCATGATCGCAAAATTTGATTTATGTTTGCCACATCACAAAATAGTTCTAGCTTTTCGTGGCCGATGATAATGCTGATTCCCTAGATATTGAGGATTTGGGGATTTTTTTTTCTTTTCTTTATTTAGAGTTCTCCCTTGTTAAGGCTAAATTTTCACTTTTTCTTTCGGCTAACCGTTAGGTAACCGCTCATGTTGCATAGAAATGTTGCCAATGACTCAACAATTTTTAAGATAAATCGTCTTGAATTTTGATTTAACATATAATGTGATCCTGCAACTTTTAATTTATTTAATATAGTTTGTGAAACCTTATTCTAATATGCAGTGTCGTTCCTGAACTTTTAATTTATTCAATACCATTCCTAAAATTTTGGTTTATATTTAATCTGTTATTTAAAAATGTTCAATATTGTCGAACTTAAATTAATGGAAACACTTTCATAAAGTTTACGGATTAAATTGAGTATGCACTAAAAGTTCAAGGACTATATTGAATAAATTTAAAGTTTAGGGATGACATTGCGAATTATACTAAAATTTAGGGATCCTATTGAATAAATAAAAAAAAATTGGGCAATTTTTTTCCCCCCGTTAAATGGGGGCTTTTTGTTGCGATCCTTCGGAAACACTAAAATTTGTGGGGAGTAGCCGTTATTTCGGTTGGCAGCATCAACCATTCCCTATTAAAAGACGTTCGATATTGATTTGTTTCTTCCACAGCAAGAACCCAGCGGAGCCAAAACCTCCGCAGCCTGTCAATTGCCATGGCTGCCTCCTCTCTCTCCCCCCTTTATCTCTCTCGCCACCGCCAGGCCAACCCATTCCCTTCTCTGACCGCCAAGCGCATTCCCTTTGTCACTTCGCTGCTGATCAAGAGCCGCAACAGTGGGAAGGACGCGAATGCCTTGTTGGAGACCGGTTTCCTCAGGGACCGCCCGAGGGGATTGAGCGTCAACGGTGGCAGATGGGGGGCGAGTTATGACAGGAGGGAGAGGATTGGCGCTGTGATCGAGGACGGGATAGAGCCTCCTGTGGTATGGGAGGAGAGGATCAAGGATGTGGAGGCAGAGCAGAAGGGGAGGGTGGTGACTAGTCCCGGGTTCAGCTTCTCGGCCGCCGGGCTCTTGTTCCCTTACCATCTTGGGGTCGCACAATGCCTCATCGAGAAGGGCTATGTCAAGGTTTGATTTTGTTTTCCTAAAATCTGGGTTACTTGGGTCCTTTGTTAAATTTTTCTTGGCTGATTCGGAAGATGCAAATGATATTGAAGCGTGCTTATTGGAAGTCTTGAGTTAGGTTTGAAGTTTGTCTGTGGCTTATGTCTTGGTTGGTTCCGCGCAATTCACAAGATGACCCTCGTCATGGGTTCAGTGTGCCTGTAACTAATCAGGGCAATGAGGATTGCTGATCGATTGCAAGATGATCCTCTTAATGGGTTTGATGTGCCTGTAACTAACCAGGAAAATTAGGAGAGTATACTAGGATCGGCGAATGTCAGATGGTTCGATCTGTAGCACTGTCGGTAATTTCTGACTTATGCATTCGCCTTCCTTTTACTTAACCTGATATGGGCGTTTACATTGCAACAGGGTATACAGCAGACAACATTTTTTGATGCCTATCTCGCAGTTGAATTCAGTTCGCGGCCCAAATGCCGTGAAGCTATTAAGTGAATCTATTAATTACCAAGTCACATTAGAATCGTTCATTTTCCCACTAGTCTTTGTTTGTAACAAGTAGCTTCCCGATGCGTTCCGTGGGTTTCCATGTACATGTGATGTCACTTGTCTACTTAGTGACCAGGTCTCTAATTAGGTTAAAGATGTTCTGTTCTGTATTAGGAAACCACACCATTGGCTGGTTCATCGGCTGGTGCCGTAGTATGTGCAGCGATTGCTTCTGGAGCCAGCATGGAAGAGGCTTTGATGGCTACTAAGGTACTCGCTGATGATTGTCGGAGAAGAGGAACTATTTTTCGGCTTGGGGTATGGACTGTACTTTTCACATGATACTTCTATCATTTTATTTATCTTTGTATCATCTTTCCCAAGAGTTGAAGGCATAACTTTTACTCCGTACAGCAATAATCTAAATCAATTACTGATGCAGATCAATTTAAGGTTCCTATGAACGAGCCATAATATGAGGTTTCAGCTAGTTTTTTGCTGGTTTATATGTGATCAGGACCATGTTTTGATTATAATCAAAATCGCAGCCACTGAGAACATGGTTTTTCTCTTATCTTGTTAAATGAGGAGTCAAAAAGTTTGTGCAGACCTAAGAAATACCGTGTTCCTCATTATCTACTGTTTATGCAGGATTCCATTTTGTCATCCATGACATTTCATTAATATGAGATTTAAGCCTACGTATGCCATAAACATAGCATTTCTTATGTTCCTTGTGTATAGGCTGTTCTCCGTGATGTGCTTGATAAGTTCCTTCCTGAAGATTCTCATACCAGGTCCAATGGAAGGGTTCGCAGTAAGTGAAAATTCCATCTTTCATCATGCGTTTTTTTCTCTCTGCCTACCGTCCTGTATGCTCTGCTGAGCACATTCATGTTGTTGTGTGAATGACCATTGATTTTCTCACAGTGTGATCTTGAGTTTGTGTTAACTTATTGAAACATACTAGTGACTCATTCAGGGAGCAAAATATGAATTCTAATGGCTGATAGAGTAGTGAACAAAGAAATTAGGGTATTAGTATCACTTTTATTGACAAATGACCTGTATGAGCCTATCCCAACTCTTAACGATCCTTAAAAGTCCAACACCTAGTCTTACTATGTATGTTTTTCTCTCAAATGCGATTATTTCATCTAGCTGCTTATGTTTTATGCATGCTGCTAGATAGATAGATAGACAGATAAAGATCTTGAAATTACGGAACTGTGGTGTCCATTGATATAGAAAATTTGAAGTTAGGAAGTTGCAGCTGCCTAGGACTTTAAGCTGTTTGGCTTGTAGTACTTGGCATTATGGATCGTCCCTTGTCCTCTCATTTGCTTTCAAACTTTTAAAGGCAGGAGGGTGTCTTGTTTTCAAACCACTCCTCTCCCATTGTCTTGTGGCATCAAAATTCTATTGATCAGTGGCAATTCGTTTGTTTTCAAACCACTCTCTTGTTGGATGTTGTGGCAGTCATACCCTTTTCTGGTGGCTGAGACTGTACTATGAGTAGATGTTTGCATTGGACTCTTAGGGGTTACGGTACAAGATCGGAATGACCCTTGTGAATTTTGAGTGTTCTCTGCTCTATGCAATTAGAAGAACTTGACTAGTTTCCCTATGTTTGCGATAGTTCATGAAAGTCGCCACTTAAAATGAATTTCCTATTGAGTTATTAATTTTTCCTCAAAGAACCAATTTTGCAGCATCTTCTTTTGATTTTGGTGTTGCAGTTGCTGTTACCCAGATCCTTCGGAGGCCTAGCGGTTTACTGGTGGATCAGTTTGACTCCAAAGAAGATCTTGTCAATGCAGTATTAGCTTCCTCTTTCATCCCGGGGTGAGTAGTTGCTAAATTACTTTTCTTCGTGGTAAATTGCCTTCCCCTATGCAGCTCATGCAGAAATATAATCCGTTGCAGATACACTGCGCCACAACCAGCCACATTATTTCGAAACCGGCTATGCATTGATGGGGCTGTGACGATGTTCATGCCACCTACATCTGCTGCTCAAACCGTATGTGCTTGGGATATTATGTTTCTTTAGCACGTTCAAGAGCGAGCGCTGATATTTCTCGAAAAATCACGATAATATTTTCCTTGTTTACCTGGCATCCAAAGAAACTGCATGTTTCTACATCACAGCTCTTTAGCGTGCAATTTATTGAATGGCTTCAGCAGCTGTTCAATTTTTCTCATCCTTGTTTAAATGTTAAGTGATTTTCCAAGCTAGACCATTCAAATTGGTCATAGAGCTACTCATGAGCGAGTCGTTCTCATCCCCGTTTTCCCGCCTACAGGTCCGTGTGTGCGCCTTTCCAGCCACCCAACTCAAGTTGCAAGGGATCGGGATCAGCCCAGATTGCAATCCAGGAAATAGGGGGAGCGCCAGAGAGGTAATCTCGGTTCCCGCAGTAAGTTTTGATCATCCACGGCGAAGATAACCGACAATAGGATATTATCAGGTTTTTGGTTGGGCACTCAAACCTGCAGAGGATGATATCCTTGACAGGCTGTTTGAGCTTGGGTACCTTGATGCTGCAGTCTGGGCTGAGGAGAACCCACTTGCGGAAGCAGTTGAAGATTGATACAGCATCTGCAAGAGAAGGTTGAGCTCTTTTCTAGAAATTTTCCCAGTATAGACAGAAAAGATCAAATGGGTGGCACGACCACGACTCTATTATTTTGTTGGAAAAAAGCAAAAGGGAGAGGTGCGTGCATCACTTTATCTTTGGTGTTTTTTTCCACGATGTTCTGTTTTTTTGTTTTTGACAATTCATCTCAATTGCAGTAAGTGAATGACTAATGTGTTCGACTATTGATTGATCATCTTCACCAGTAAACAAATTAAAATCGGAGATGTTAAAATCTCTTGGATATTGGATCGTATCTACCCAATTAGGATAAGGTTTTACGATATACAGGCGTTGGAGTTCCCCCTTTCAAATCCATGC
Source organism: Psidium guajava (assembly GCA_016432845.1). Taxonomy (NCBI): domain Eukaryota; kingdom Viridiplantae; phylum Streptophyta; class Magnoliopsida; order Myrtales; family Myrtaceae; genus Psidium; species Psidium guajava. Next base: position 34,113,218 of record CM028225.1, on the reverse strand, counting down.
GTCGGCATTGCTGATTCCGCCATTTGTTCCAAATGCGCTGGCCCCTATAGGGGTGAATGGAACAGCTTGCCCCCTAGGTAAGGATTGCGGCCTCCACAAGTTATCCATTAACATCTGTGGTTGGCAAGGGACATATCCTTGATTGAGCAGGGTTGGTACCCCAATATTCATTGGATTCAATGGCTTCACTGCCTTAGCTAGAGGCGGCAGTTTGCCGATGGGTCTCGCACTTTCACCATTCAATGATTGTGCTACCAGCCTCAGGTTTTCAATATTCAGCAACGGTATGTGCCGATTTGCCGCTCCGATATTATTATCGTTGGTGTCAACCTCGGCCTGAACGATTTGTTGATGGTACTGTTAAGGCCAATCAAACTACTATTTTCTTACCATCAACAACCTCTAGCCTTTGAAGAATTCTCGTTTTGCCAATTGCGACGCTATCTAGTCTGAATTCTCGTCCATATTTAATCAAGTAGAAAGAGTCGAAGCAACATACCCTGCAACAGACTGATTCGCCTGAACAGGGGGTCTCTGATTTGATGGCCCTGGTTGCGAAGGGAGTTCAATTGCCACCTCAGCGATCGTTGGTTTTATCACTTTTAAACACTTTGTAAAGCGTATAATAATTGTGACAATTGCAAAAGGTTTAGGACTCAATTGGGCAAAAAAAAAAATTACGACTGAATTGGCATAATTGCAATAGGTTTATAATTTTTTTTTTGCTAATTTTTCCCATTTATACAAGTCAATTCAAGCTATTATCATGACTTGATTTTAAGCCAATTTAGGTGGAGAGACCCCAAGAGAAATCTCTCCCTCAAAGAATACTACTGAATATCGACGCAAATTATTTATGCAATACTACGGATTTCGTGCCGAAATCTCGTCTTGCCGTATCGAAATACATGAACTATGTGTTACGTTTCGAATTTTATATGAGGATGGTGGTATCATGATGCCACCTGCTTCGAAATACTCTTGAACTGCCAAATGGGTCGACATCGTTTTGTTCTTGCAAGCAAAGGGATTTTGATGCGGACTTGTCGGTCACTTGATAACCAAAGGCTTTTAGCCACGAAAAATTAGCGTTGAAATATAATTCATCGCTAACTTGCAATGAAAATAGCGACGAAAATAAATTCGTCACAAAATTCGTGGCCAAATTTGTCGCAAAATAAGATAGGGATTTTAGCGATGAATAATTAGCGATGAAATATAATTCGTTGCTAATTAGCGACGAAAACGGCAACGAAAAAACTTTTGTCCCACTTTTGTCGCTAAATTCGTCGCTAAGTAGCAACGACAAATTTTTTTGTCGCTAATTGGCGACAAAAAGTGTTCGTTGCAAAATTAGCGACGATATTTGCGACAACATAGTTTTTGTTGCAAATTTTGGGGCACTATTTATATTGTGTTAAAGAATTTGGTCATGTCTAATTGGCGATGTTTTAAATGGTCGTGGCTAATTTCGTCGCTAATTGTATTCGTGGCTAATTTCGTTGCAAAATTAGCGACGATAGTTATTCGTCGTTGCTAATTAGTGACGACAATGAAGATTCGTCGCTAATTAGCGACGACACTCATTTTGTCGCTAATTGGAGACTTGTTCTGTTAGGTGAATTTTTAATATAATAAGTCGTCACTAATTTTGTCGTAAAATTAGCCACGATAATTTCTAGTTGTCGCTAATTAGTGACGACAAAAGTAGTCGTCGCTATTTTGTGAATATAATTGTTCATCGTCACTAATTAGTGACGGCAATGCAAAATTCGTCGCTAATTAATGACGACACTCATTTTCGTCGCTAATTGGCAACTTTTTCTATTTGCTTAATAAGTCATCGTTAATTTCGTCACTAATTGGAGTCATTGCTAATTTCATCGCAAAATTAGCGACGATAATTCTTCGGTTCCCGTCGCTAATTAGCGACGAAGAAAGGAATCGTCGCTAATTAGCGACACGAAGTTTTCCATTTCCCATGGCCGAGAGAGGAGAGAGACGATGCTTTTCTGTGAAACTTTTCTTCGTCGCCAGTTTCTTGATGAGTTTGGCGACAACAAAAATGAACGTCATTTCTCTCTCTCTTGAAGAAGGAGGCGAGGATTTCTCTCCATCCACGCGCCCAAATCGTGTGCAACTCGGAGCTCGACCCCTCCTTCAATTCGGCGCTGTCTTCTCCATCGTAGGACTCTCTACTTAGCGAGGTCTTCATCGAGTGAAGCCATCCGGGAGATTCCAAGTCAAGTGTGGATAGGGCACAGTTTGACTCGATCTTTCGAGAGATTTGAGGTTCATTTCTTTGACCTCAGATTAGTGTTTTCTCTTCTGGGTTGCGCAGTTCTTGATTAGGTCTTTTCTTGAATTTGGGGGGATCTATTTCCACAGTAAAAGTTGACTTGCAAGCGAGCTAGGTTTTTATTCTTGATTTGTTGGGATGCTCGAAATTCATTTTGTGTTGGATTGTGCTGATTTGTGCATTTGTGTTGGGGATCTGGGTTGTTGAGTGAAGCAATTTGGTTTCTTTGCTTTTTTTGTCCAAAGGTAGTCGGCTCCAATGGATTCTGTGACAGGAATTTGTTTGTTCAGTCTCCTTTGCATGAGTAAAATTGGTAGATCTATGTTTATTTCACCTGACGCTTTGGTTGATGGGCACACAAGCTTGAAGGGGTCAGCAGTTTATTGTGACAGAACATGAAATGCGATCATTTGAGTTAGGTTATTGTTACGCGTCGTCAACGCAGCAAATATAAATCCTTATCCGACCTGACTATAAATGTAGCTAGGGTAAGTAAGGGTTGAATCCACAGGGAATCGTAATACAAAACTCTCTTAACGTTACTATCAGCAATCGTCTTGAGGTCAAGTGAAATTGAGTAAGAGATAAACCTAGCAAAATGGAAAATGAAAGCAATCAAAGTAACAATCAATGGTAAGAGATCTAGGACGTTCGACTTCCCCTCGTGACCTTGTATCCAATTCCGCCTTCCCTAATACTATTGAATAAATCAGCTTTGTTAACCTAGGATCCTAAAATCTCCTCATACCTCTCCCGAGAATGTGAGAACGTATCGACTTGTATCAAATCGCTCACTCTATCTCTAGGCTCGCGACTAGTAGTGACCCATTATGAATCGATCCTAATTGATTACCTAAGGTGACCAGATATATCCCTATTCTGCTCACTAATAACCTGGTTTTCCAACTCTTAGGTTAACTTAGGTTGTCTTGTTTATTGATCTGAACCTAAACTACTCTCCCGAGTCTCCCTAGGTTATCTGATCTATACTAATCGGTGATCAGGCGATTAATACGCATGAAGAACAAAACAGACAAACAGAACTGATAAAGCAAATTGCATTAAAAGGATAGGAGTTCACAAATACATCGGTACACGAGGTTCCGTCTAAGCCCTAGAAAAGGAATTTAGTTCATCATCTGGAGGTCAATAATCCAAACAATACACAACGACATAAAACAAACGAAGGAAATAGGAAGAAGAGACTCCGCCGAAATCCTTGCTGTCACTCCCCGTTCTTCCTCTGCTGTTGTCTCCCAATTTTGTCGTGTATCCATTGTCGTTGCCTCCCAAAGTGCTCGCTAGCGTTGGTGTTTTATAAAAGGGAATATAAATATCTTTCCTGATATTCCCCCACGAAAAGATAACCAAAGAAAATACGACTTCCTATTTTTACTCAACCTAGTCTAAAATATATCTTAATTGACAAAAACGTCCTCCACGTGGCTGATGACTTCCGTGAGCAGATGCGTCCCTGGATTTCAACAGACGCGTCCTTCATTGCGGCGGACGTGTCTCTCTCTTTTTGGATTGGCAATGGACGCGTCTTCCTTGCTTCTGGAGAGAGACGGATGCGTCTCTTCCTTTTGACGGACGCGTCCGTTCCTTCTCTTCATACACGGACGCGTCTCTCATGTGAGACGGACGCGTCCGTCACCTTACTGTGCTTCTGCTTCGAGCTTCCAAATCCAAAATGGACGGTCTCGCTTCTTGACTCGGACGCGTCCTCACCTGCAAATAATCCTTTAGCCATTGAATAACTTGGAGATAGCAGAAACACCCTAAATAACCTAAAGTTGATGAGATTACTTCAACTAGCTGCACATTTTGCTCGCCTAAAATGGCCCTTTTAGTTCTACTTTCGTAGAATTATCACACCCCCAAACCTACCTTTTGCTAGTCCTCGAGCAAATCATCAAACAGAATGAATCAAAATTACTAAACATTCCTCAACTGTCTCTGAGTTAACTAGTCATGAAATACCTTCTTTTAATATTCTCAGAAGTGATTGTACTTGTCCCCAATAGTCCAATTCATTCCTTTGCTTAACTCGCACTAAAACAAGTCACATAACTCATCCTCTACTTAAAACAAAGCATTTTTATTATTTGAGAAAAAAAAACCTCTCATGCCATGATAAGCAACCGATATCGACAAACCAATTTTCAAGCAAAACATGATTTGTAACAATTCACAGGAACCAGCCTTGCATCACTCTATCCACTTATACAAGGGTTAAACCATCCAAAACAAGCACACTCAGCACAATGATACATGATTCTTAAGTGTCCCGTCCTTATAACCACCCATGTAGCGAGAAATCAACCAATGACTCCCGATCCAGTTGGACCAAGGCATTAAGTGATGAAGCACTCCTCAGGTTTATTCTCGGGTCAGTTAGGGACTAACAGACACCATCAGTACATATCCAGATCATATTAAAACAGAAAATTATAGTTCAACTCTGGACATTGGTACTTAGAACCATGATCCCTGATTTCTCTTTTTCTTTTTTCTTTTCTTTCTTTTTTTTTTTGAATAAAATGATTGTTCCCCTAGATTTCATTTCAAGAGATACTCAAAAGCACGTCCTAATCCTCATTACTTCACATGTTTTACTAAAATAAAGGTTTGATACAACGAGAAACCTACCAAGACATGAGACCACGATTGTTGAAAATCAAAAAGTTTCAGGCTGCAGCTTTGGACAGATCAAAATGACAAGTCTTAACCACAAGTTAATTTCCAGAACTCCTTTTTCCATCAGAGACACATACGAACTCACTAGTTATCCTCATCGAATAGAAGTTATTCCAAACCAATTAACAACGAGACGTGAGGAATCAGATGCTCGAAAAGACTAACCGGCAGTTATTCAAATTCAGACTCTAACTATCAATCCGCACCCTGTAAAACTCAGCACCCCCAAACCTATTATTTACCATAACTCATTACTCAGCAACCACAAACATATTCAGCACTAATAACACCTACTCAGCAACACTCGTAGAGTTTGACACCCCCAAACCTACACAAGAACATCGTCTCGATGTAAAGAGAAAGAGGGTAAGAAAGGGACTCCCCTGAGGTTTACTCTTCTTCTGAAGAGTCTTGTTGTGTAGTGCCATCCTCGCTGTCTTCGTCGTCCACGTACGCATCCCATTGAGCAGCCTGGGAGGACTGCTCCTAGGGGATCATGCTTTGGAACTGTGACATATCGTATCCAGCCGCTGACCATTGGAAACGCATGTTGTCCTCGTTACGTCGTAGATTCTCATCAATATGCTCGTGGCGGAAACGGAACTCTTGCCTAGTTGCCCTGTTTTCTCTCTGCATTTGACGGAGGAGCTGGAGGACAGGGTTCTCAGAGGTGGCTGGTGCTGGGGTGTCGGTGCCGTCCTGGCTCTCGGGCTGAGGATCTTGCGCGAGATCTACTGCCGGTGCGGATGGTCCCGCACGGAGGGCACGTGTGCGTGCCCTGTTCCTCCTTTGAATTGACTGCATATCCTGACTGTTTCCACCACACAACTGTTCAATATATTTTTCTGTCATTATAGTACCTGGTGGAAGTGTTTCCTCATGGTCTTCAATGGGGACGCCAGCTTGACGGCAGAGCATGGTGATCAATGAGGGGTACCAGTATCCCTTCATGGGCTCTGAGGATTGTAGAATCCCCTTGAATAGAAGTTGACCTACATTAATCTGCAGATGGGTCAGTATGGCATAAATGAGGATTGCTGGTTCACGCCTGCACAGATTGTGATGAGTTACAGGCATCATAGAAAACACTACAAAATAAAACCAAGTTTTGGCAAACCGATCAAGAGTGTTTCGTTTGATGGAAACAAACTCGCCATTGTTCATCTCCCATTGCCCTGCTCCATCAGTTAAAACCTGTCTAATCTCTTCGGCTTTTTCAGCATTCAAGCCAGATCCTACCAATGCTGCACATTCATCGACGTCAGGGATAGGTAACTCAAAGAAGCGATTAATCATGTCAGCATCAAACCGGACTGTTTTACCACGCACACGGACTTTACCCCCCTGATGGTCTGGTACTCGAGCATAGAACTCGCGAACCACCGGAATAACTGCCGGGTCTCGAGGCTCGCAAAATGTCGTCCAACCCCGTCTAGCCACTTCAGCAGATAGCCAATAATGCTCGAACCCGTCCGGAATACGAGGGATTCCTCTCTCGGAAATAAATTTCTTGTTTCGCGCAAGGGCCTCGGCGAGCCGTTGCTGGGCATTGGCTGCGAGGGTGCTCGATTCGGCCCGAGCGGCCGGAGCTTTACCCCTATCCCTAGTTGGTTGCTCACTCTCATTCCTAAGTCCGGCATTCTTTGTTCGCACCATAATCTTGCCAACAAACTAACCTAGGCGTGATGCTCGGAAAGAAGAGATGGAATGGTGTACCTTGATAGAGAGAGAAGGCTGTTCGAACTCTTCTCGTCGTTGGAGAAGACAGATCCCGCGAGGGAGATGGAGGACGCGGTGAGGGTGGAGTTCGCGAAGACGCGTCCCGTGATGGAGAAGGGGGCCGCGTCCGTTGCAGAGGGCGAACTCAGGGAGGGAGTTGCGTCTGGGTGAGGCCGCGTCTGCTGAAGAAGAGAGTGAATTAGGGTTAGGGTAAAAAAAAAATTTCCCGATCGAGCGACCTTTTATAGGAATGATGGGCAACGGACGCGTCTGTCTTGCTGGACGGACGCGTCCGTTTTTCTGCTGTGTAGAGACGGACGCGTCTCTCTTGTGAGAGGACGCGTCTGTCTCGCTACTGAGTAGAGACGGATGCGTCTCTCCTGTCGGCGGACGCGTCTGTCTTGGCTAGTGGCGACGGACGCGTCTCTCATATGTGGAGGACGCATCCGTCATGCGTCTGAGGAGAGACGGACGCGTCTCTCCTTGGACGGACGCGTCCGTGCACGTCTTTTTTTTTTTAAATAAAAGTAACACAATCAACAAAGAACTCAGAAAAATGAAATAAAAGAGAGAAAGTGAACAAAAGTTTGGGTTGCCTCCCAATAAGCGCCCTGGTTTATAGTCGGTGGCTCGACTATTCTTGAGGTCACGGCTCTTGAAGGTGTGCGGTGGTAACAGCCCGATCGAATGTTTCTCCTCTGTAATGCTTCAACCGCTGTCCATTGACCTTGAATGATCGCTCAGAATTGTCTGCCTTGACTTCCACTGCCCCGTGGGGATATACGGCCACCACACGAAACGGTCCCGACCACCTGGATTTCAATTTACCCGGAAATAATTTCAGTCGAGAATTAAAAAGTAAGACCAACTCACCAGGGGTGAACGTCCTGTTTAATATCTTGCTGTCATGCCATTTCTTTGTTTTCTCTTTGTACAGCTTCGCGTTCTCATACGCGTAGTGGCGAAGCTCCTCAAGCTCGTTTAATTGTAAGAGTCTTGCTGCGCCCACCTTTTCTTCGTCAAAGTTGAGATGCTGCAGCGCCCAGTACGCCTTGTGCTCGATCTCCACCGGTAGGTGACAGGCCTTCCCGAAAACGAGCCGGTACGAGGACATCTCAATAGGTGTCTTGTAAGCTGTCCTATAAGCCCATAAGGCCTCGTCAAGTTTCATCGCCCAATCCTTTCGTGTCAGACTTACCGTCTTCTCCAGAATCCGCTTGATTTCTCGGTTGGAAACCTCGACTTGGCCACTCGTCTGAGGATGATATGCCGTGGCGACCTTGTGCTTCACTCCATACTTACTGAGCAATGTTGCGAAGTGTCGATTACAAAAATGGGTGCCTTCATCACTAATGATCGCTCGGGGTACGCCAAATCGTGTAAAAATTTGTTTCTGTACAAACCTTGCCACCACTTTAGAATCATTAGTGGGGGAAGCAATCGCTTCCACCCACTTAGATACATAATCAACTGCGACAAGGATGTATTTGTTACCTGCTGATGGCACAAATGGCCCCATGAAATCAATACCCCATACATCGAACAGCTCTACCTCGAGGATATTCTGCAACGGCATCTCATGTCGTTTTGAAATGTTTCCAACACGTTGGCACCTGTCACAACATGCAACAAATGTATAAGCATCTTTGAATAGAGTAGGCCAATAAAAACCTGATTGGAGCACTTTCGCTGCTGTTCGATCTCCTCCGAAGTGGCCCCCATAGGGTGATGCGTGACATTGTGCAAGTATGCTTTCCGTTTCTTCATCTGGCACGCATCTCCTGATGACCTGATCTGCACAATGCCAAAAGAGAAAAGGCTCATCCCATAGATAATATCGCACATCATGCAAAAGTTTCTTCCTTTGTTGAGCATTGAGTTCAGGTGGGATATAATCAGAGACAATGAAATTCACAAAATCGGCATACCAAGGGATTGAACGATTATCAATTAAGAACAACTGTTCATCTGGAAAAGACTCATTAATCAGTGTTTTATCCTTAGTCTGAATTTCATTTTCCAATCTCGACAGGTGATCAGCTACCTGGTTCTCTGTTCCCTTCCTGTCTCTAATTTCCAAGTCAAACTCTTGCAACAGTAGGACCCAACGAATCAACCTCGGCTTAGCTTCTTTTTTCTCAATCAAATACCTGATTGCCGAGTGATCTGTGAACACTATAACCTTGGTCCCAACGAGGTAGCTACGAAATTTATCGAATGCGAACACAACAGCAAGCAATTCTTTTTCAGTGGTTGTGTAATTTACCTGAGCATCATCTAGGGTACGACTAGCATAATATATCACATGAAAAATCTTGCCTATCCTTTGTCCTAATACCGCCCCAACGGCATAGTCACTAGCATCACACATCAGCTCAAAAGGTAAATTCCAGTCAGGCGCAATGACGATAGGTGCGGAAACTAACCTGTTTTTTAGCTCACCAAAAGCTGAGAGGCATGCGTCATCAAAGATAAATGGCTTGTCCTTCTCTAACAAATTGCACAACGACTTCGTGATCTTGGAGAAGTCCTTGATGAATCTTCGATAGAACCTGGCGTGGCCTAGGAAACTCCTGATTGCCTTGACTGATGTCGGTGGTGGAAGCTTCTCAATTGTCTCGATCTTGGCCTTGTCCACTTCAATGCCTTTACTCGAAATCCTGTGACCAAGAACAATACCTTCTCTGACCATGAATTGGCATTTTTCCCAATTCAAGATCAGGTTAGTATCCTCACATCGCTTCAACACGCGAGCTAAATTTGTCAGGCAAACAGAATATGATGTTCCAAAGACTGAAAAATCATCCATAAAAACCTCTAGTCCATTTTCCACCATATCACTAAAAATAGCCATCATGCATCGTTGAAAAGTCGCAGGCGCATTACACAGACCAAAGGGCATTCGACGGAAAGCAAAAGTCCCATATGGACAAGTAAAAGTCGTTTTCTCCTGGTCCTCCGGAGCAATTAAGATCTGATTATATCCAGAGTAACCATCTAGAAAACAGTAAAATTCCTTACCAGCCAGCCTGTCGAGCATCTGATCAATGAAAGGAAGTGGAAAATGATCCTTCCTTGTGGCTTTATTCAGCTTGCGATAGTCCATGCACACTCTCCACCCCGTTACTGTTCTTGTTGGGATGAGCTCATTCTTCTCATTAGCTACCACTGTCATGCCACCTTTCTTTGGGACACACTGCACAGGGCTCACCCATGAGCTATCAGAGATGTGATAGATGATACCTGCGTCCAACCACTTGATAATCTCTTTCTTGACCACCTCCTTCATGTTCGGATTTAATCGCCGCTGAGCTTCAACTGACGCCTTCTGGTTATCCTCCAGGAGAATCTTGTGCATGCAAACTGACGGGCTGATTCCCTGAATGTCTGCGATCGTCCAGCCTATAGCTCTTTTATGCTCTCTAAGAATCCAAAGCAGCCTCTCTTTCTCTTATGCTGTCAATTCTGCAGAGATGATTACAGGTAAGGTATTAGAGGATCCAAGATATGCATACCTTAGATGCTCCGGCAGCGGTTTTAGCTCTAATGTTGGCGGCTCTTCAATGGAGGGCTTCATGGGGTTCATAGGCCGTTCCAAAGAGTCGAAACGGTTAAACCTCTTTGTCAAGTACGGCGAGGCCTCCATCATGCTCAAGATTTCGCGCACTGCTTCACTCTCTGAGGTTTCCGAGGTTAGCAACGCCTCCAGTGGATCTTTGGAATATGCATGTGCGAAAGACTCAGAAGAACACCTGTCTAGAACATCTAGAAAGAAGCATTCGTTAGGTTCACTTGGTCATTTCATAGACTTGTAAACATTAAACGTCACTTCTTGGTCATTGACCTGGATGGTCAATTCTCCCTTCTGGACATCTATCAAGGCTCGTCCTGTGGCTAGGAATGGTCGTCCCAGAATAATCGATATTTCCTGGTCTTCTTCAAAATCTAACACAAGGAAGTCAGCAGGGAATATAAACTTATCTACTTTAACCAGTACATCCTCAATAATCCCCTTAGGATAGGTAATCGACCTATCGACTAATTGCAGCGATACCGATGTAGGTTTTACCTCCCCCAAACCTAACTCCTTGTACACAAAATGGCATTAAATTGATGCTCGCACCAAGATCACAGAGAGCCTTACCTGAAAATGTTGAACCGATGGTGCAAGGAATTGTGAAACTACCTGGATCCTTTAGCTTGGGCGGTAGTTTCTTTTGGAGGATCGCGCTACATTCCTCAGTTAGCGCCACGGTCTCAAAATCGCCTAGTCGTCTTTTCTTGGAAAGCACGTCCTTCATGAACTTGACATAACTCGGCATCTGCTCAAGTGCTTCTGCAAAAGGAATGTTAATGTGAAGCTTTTTAAATACATCCAGAAACTTACGAAATTGGACGTCCTCGTTTTGCTTCCGCGCTCTTTGCGAGAAAGGTAAGGGCGGGTGCCCCAATTTATCTTTTGCAGCTTCTTGCTTCTCCTTTCTTTGTTGTAGTGAGACTAGAGCTTCAATAGGAGTGCTGTCTGCTGGAGATGGGTCGACACAGGTGTGGCCATCTACAATGTTAGATGTTCCTTCTTCAGCTATGTCCATTCTCTTTTCCACATTCTTGTGCACCTTTTGAAGTTCTCGACCGTTTCTCAGAGTTACCGCCTTCACATGCTCCCTTGGGTTGATCTCAGTGTTGCTCGGAAGCGATCCCTGTGGCCGAGAGTTCATAGCCTGCACCAATTGACTGACTTGGTTTTCTAAATTTCGGATAGAAACCGCTTGATTCTTCATCAGCGCATCTTGGTTGGCCATATACTTCATCATCATCTCTTCAAAGTTTGGCTTCTTCTCCGGCTCCTGAGCTCGAGGTTGCTAGAATCCTGGGGGTTGCTGAAATCCTGAGTGTTGCGGTGCCCGCGGCTCAACTCCTTGTTGCCCTCTCCATGAAAAGTTTAGATGGTTTTGCCATCCTGGGTTGTACGAGTTGGAGTAGGGGTTGTTCCGCTGGTTTCCGATGAAGTTCGCCTCCTCTATACTTGCCGAGCATTGATCTGTGGTATGCATTCCTCCGCATATCTCGCAGCTGCTTGAAGTTCCTTGCACTGAATTAACACTCACCGTCTCGAATTTCTTCGTGAGTGCCGACAGTTGAGCTTGAATTGATGTTAAGGCATCAACTTCGAGTGCTCCAGGTGCTCTCCTTCTAGACATCCGATCAGAGTGCTGATTCGGCAAACAGGTTTTTCTCATAGTCTCCAAGAGGTCCAACCCTTCAATGTAAGATTTCTTCAGAAACGATCCATTTGATGCCAGGTTTAGATCCTTACACGAGGACTCAGTCAAGCCGTTGTAAAACGCTTCAAGTTGTCTCCATCCAGGAAGGTCATGGTAAGGGCACTGATTCAATAGGTTCTTGAAGCGCTCCCATGCTTCAATGAACGACTCCATATCTTGTTGCCGGAACGTTGTGATCTCGTTCCTCATCTGTGAAATCTTCGATGGAGGGAAGTATTGATCCAGAAAGGCTTCCTCCATCTGCGCCCACGTGGTAATTGAATTTACAGGAAGTGAATTGAACCAACTCCATGCCCTGTCCTTCAGTGAAAAGGAGAACAGTTTCAACCTCACTGCATCTTGTGGGACTCCGTTCTGCCTGAAAGTGTCACAAATACTCAGGAACTTGCTCAGATGTTCGTGTGGATCCTCGAGTGGTGAGCCCCTGAACTGAACTGTGTTCTGTATCATTTGCAGCACTGAAGTCTTGATCTCGTAGTCACAAGCCTGAATCGCTGGTGACGCAATACAAGTGCGACGCACATGTGGCCTTGCCGACGTGAATTCCATCATTGGCCTGTTGTCCAAGTCCGGCACTGCATTATTAGCTTCCACCGGGAGCAAATTGTTCCCAGCCGGGTTTGCCTGGTTATGATCTGTCATGTCAGTCTGTTGTGCTCTTGACCTTTGCCGGAGTAGTCTGTGGAAAGTTCTCTCGATTTCAAGATCGAAAGGAATTGGCTCTACGCTCTGACTGCGTCTCATGCAACAGAAGTAAAACAAAAAATAAGTAAATAAATAAGTAAATTAGACAATAAGTAAAACTTGATCGTCAATTGATCACCGATACTCAAGGTAAAAGAAATTTCGTTAGAAAACGAGTTCCCCGGCAACGGCGCCAAAATTTGTTACGCGTCGTCAACGCAACAAATATAAATCCTTATCCGACCTAACTATAAATGTAGCTAGGGTAAGTAAGGGTCGAATCCACAGGGAATCGTAATACAAAACTCTCTTAACGTTACTATCAGCAATCGTCTTGAGGTCAAGTGAAATTGAGTAAGAGATAAACCTAGCAAAATGGAAAATGAAAGCAATCAAAGTAACAATCAATGGTAAGAGATCTAGGACGCTCGACTTCCCCTCGTGACCTTGTATTCAATTCCGCCTTCCCTAATGCTATTGAATAAATCAGCTTTGTTAACCTAGGATCCTAAAATCTCCTCATACCTCTCCCGAGGATGTGAGAACGTATCGACTTGTATCAAATCGCTCACTCTATCTCTAGGCTCGCGACTAGTAGTGACCCATTATGAATCGATCCTAATTGATTACCTAAGGTGACCAGATATATCCCTATTCTGCTCACTAATAACCTGGTTTTCCAACTCTTAGGTTAACTTAGGTTGTCTTGTTTATTGATCTGAACCTAAACTACTCTCCCGAGTCTCCCTAGGTTATCTGATCTATACTAATCGGTGATCAGGCGATTAATACGCATGAAGAACAAAACAGACAAACAGAACTGATAAACCAAATTGCATTAAAAGGATAGGAGTTCACAAATACATCGGTACACGAGGTTCCGTCTAAGCCCTAGAAAAGGAATTTAGTTCATCATCTGGAGGTCAATAATCCAAACAATACACAACGACATAAAACAAACGAAGGAAATAGGAAGAAGAGACTCCGCCGAAATCCTCGCTGTCACTTCCCGTTCTTCCTCTGCCGTTGTCTCCCAATTCTGTCGTGTATCCACTGTCGTTGCCTCCCAAAGTGCTCGCTAGCGTTGGTGTTTTATAAAAGAGAATATAAATATCTTTCCTGATATTCCCCCACGAAAAGATATCCAAAGAAAATACGACTTCCTATTTTTACTCAACCCTAGTCTAAAATATATCTTAATTGACAAAAACGTCCTCCACGTGGCTGATGACTTCCGCGAGCAGATGCGTCCCTGGATGTCAACAGACGCGTCCTTCATTGCGGCGGACGCGTCTCTCCCTTTTTGGATTGGCAATGGACGCGTCTTCCTTGCTTCTGGAGAGAGACGGATGCGTCTCTCCCTTTTGACGGACGCGTTCGTTCCTTCTCTTCATACACGGACGCGTCTCTCATGTGAGACGGACGCGTCCGTCGCCTTACTGTGCTTCTGCTTTGAGCTTCCAAATCCAAAACGAACGGTCTCGCTTCTTGACTCGGACGCGTCCTTACCTGCAAATAATCCTTTAGCCATTTAATAACTTGGAGATAGCAGAAACACCCTAAATAACCTAAAGTTGATGAGATTACTTCAGCTAGCTGCACATTTTGCTCGCCTAAAACGGTCCTTTTAGTTCTACTTTCGTAGAATTATCAGTTATTATTTATACCGAATGTAAAACTAGCTCATTGCCTAAGTTAACTTCTGAGCATTCGCCTTTTACAACTTTTTGTGGAGTAGAATGATGTGAACTGCAGCTCTGATACTTAATAATGTTTCTGCAATTGAGTGTAAGCTAACTGGAATAGTACTTGAACAAATAGTCTTACCTAATGCCATGTTAGGCCTATCTTGTACTTGTGTCGTGGTACGTGAGTTAGCTAAACTGATAAGTTGAGCCTAATTGACATTCTTTTCTTTTTTTGTTCCTGTTGAGACCACAACTTGCAAAATTTAGTCATGCTTACGCCTATCTCAAAATTTTATGCTGAGTCGGCAGCTTCTAGTTTTTCGATATTGTGCATATCTCCGGCTTATGATGTCGTGTTGGAGTTTCTACTCCCTTTGGCAAAATGCTGTCAATCATATGGAAAAGCATAGAAAAACAGCATGAATTTGTCGTTTCTTGAATTAACTTGAACTTCCTTCTTCAATTAAAGTCTTTCCTTTTAGTTCTACCTGTAAATCTGCTTCTTGCTCCGTGACAATGAGGGAAGCAAGTTAAGGAACAACAAATGATTCTTTATTATGATCATATTTGAACTCATTCGTGACAAGGAGAAGTTTGTTACCACCCCACTTTCCAGCTTTGTTCACGTCATGAATAACACTTTAATGAATTGTCCTTGAATAAAAGAAAACATGTTAGCACAAGTTATTTCAGCATCTCTACAATGTTGAATTGATGTATCATATTTTTCCATGTTATCAAAGCTTGTAATGGTCTGCCAAAGGTTTTTTTTTTTATGTTTTTGTTAAGTTATGAAAAACTTGTCATTGACTTTACCTATCTACAACTAATGATAATATTTGCCCCTTGTTGTGTCCAGCCGTCAATTAGGTCGCAGTAGCTGATGCTCTTGAGGTTTCCCATCAATTCAAGCTACTGGGCCAGCTGCAGATAATGCCATTTATGCAGTTTATTTCACTACATTGTTTGCATTGAGCTCAAAAGTACCTCAAGAATCTTCATCTGGGGTTGTGGAACTTTTACTGCACCACTACTAGTTCATCATCTCTTTTTGATGCTTCTTCTTATTGTGCATTATAGATTCAATTTGCAGTTTCTAACTTCAAGGCAATGATTATGCAAAAGTTGTCATACGCGCTCTTGTTCTGCGTGCAATCTCATTAATAGCTGCTGTACATCTAGGGATCCTTTGGTGAGATATTGAGAGCATGTTGGAGAGGGACACCAGTTGCTGTCAAATGCACTCTTCCATCTCTTTCAAATGACACGTTGGTAATGTAAGTACATTTTTCGCATGTGATTTTCAATGGTGTTGTCCAATAGAAGATATTTCTGATCCATTTGTGTGAAGGTAACGTGGATCATGTGCTTATGTATCCAGATAAACATGAATTTACTCCTTTGGTTAATAATGAAACTTGCAGTACCATCTACAGATTTGCAAAGCCAGAAGAAAAGGACACCTGTTTTTGCTAGGTTATGCTTTTAAGGAGCTATCCTGAAGTTATTCTGTCGATTTGATTTTAGCTATTTGCTGATATATGAGGTAATTGTCTTTGGCATGTATATCAAGGATTAAAGTAGTTGAAGTTGGTTGTCTTGATAATATCTTCAATGTACAGATGCTTGAAGGAGATCCACCGATGTCCAGTTATGAGCCATATGAAGCTGCCAAATACGTAGTAGAAGGCAATCGACCTATCTTCCCCTCGAAAGGATACATCCAAGATCTGTGAGAGCAAGTCGCTTTTGGATTTATTAAAACCAAACTTTTGGTGCTTTCCAAATATAGCTGGATCTTAAATTGAACTCTAAATGGCAAAAAGAGCAGGGTATGCACATTTCTTCATAGTAAAGAAACTATAAGATTGTTGTGATGATCATGCGCATGAAGGTTTCCTAATTGACCACCT
Source organism: Psidium guajava (assembly GCA_016432845.1). Taxonomy (NCBI): domain Eukaryota; kingdom Viridiplantae; phylum Streptophyta; class Magnoliopsida; order Myrtales; family Myrtaceae; genus Psidium; species Psidium guajava. Next base: position 34,096,930 of record CM028225.1, on the reverse strand, counting down.
TGTGCAAAGTAGGATAATCCTTGAGTTGCTTGATTAGTCTAGTGAGAAAAGAGCGTAAGACTACTGAAGTGCACCCTAGAGCAATTCTATCAAGTCAATAGTGAGAAGTGCGGATTTTCTCTGCCATCATAGTGTATGAAATGAATTTCATTAACTCGCTAAATAGCCTTTGTAGTTTAAGAAAAGTCCCCAAAAACTGTAAAATGGGTTCCTGTCTTGTCAAATTAGGATAACTTCATCTTTCTTTCGCATTCATATTTTATCCCCCTATAGCTTGAGGAAGTGAAAAATTATGTCTCTGTGCTTGACTGAGTTTTAGAGGAATGCTTGTTTGGATTTTTGTCATTCTCTTCCATCACCAATACTTTGTGATGGGTAGGCTTGAAATTGCTTTCTTGCCAGATAGGACAATACCTCTTTTTTATTTTGTTATCAAATGAGCAGTACTTGTATCAACATCAGTTTTCTTTGGTCAATGATGTGCATCTAGCTTTCCTTTTTTGCTGATTTTCTACATTTTCCTGTTATAATTAGGTATGCCTTGTTTAGCTTAGTATATACAATGCAACTCTGCATATTCCACATATGGAGGGGAGTTCAAATGGGCGACGGGAATCTCTGCTTTCAGCCAGGTGAATGTTACAAAGTTATACAAGGGGAGGTTCAAATGGGAGGCAAGGAATATTTTCACTTGGAGCCCCAGAACACTGTGATATGGATAGTGGATGGTGGGAATGAAGTTCTTATGGTTTTTCCTCCACTTAAGTGAGTGAGGCCTTTAACCAACAATCACGCGTTCCCTTTATATCGAATTTTTTAGCAGTCTGATTGAGTTGCCAGGTGTGAATAGCACAAATTTGATCACTGGACTTATATGTATATATCAGTCTATATTGTGACGTAATTAGGATTTGGGAGAAAAACTTATATTTACAAATACATTATTGACTTCTTCATGAATATTATATTTTCTTGATATATTATGGATATTTCTTTCAGGTTTTCATATTTATGCACGTTTGGTAAAATTATGGTTGGGCAAGTATAACGAGAATCCTTTCTAGTTTTATCATCGGGAGGCCCTCCAAATATATAAAAGCTAATTTTGACGCTAAATTATTTCAAATTTTAGATAATTAGCGACGACTTTTCCACGAATGGCGTTTGTGACAAATTCGCGATGAATTTTGTAGCAAAATTTTGGTTGTAATTTAGCGACTAAAGTTACAATTTTTCGTGGCTAACAAATTAGCTACGGAAATTTTCGTGGCAAATGTCGTTGCTAAACTTTGTTAAATTTGAGACAAATTAGCTATGAATTAAAATTTTTTGTCGCTAATTTTTGTCATCCGAGTTGGAAAAAAAATTATTTTTGTTGCTATTTTCGTCGCAACGAAATTCGTGACAAATGCCGTTGCTAAAAATTTGTCGCTAATTAGCAACAATTTTTGTCACAAATATAGTTCGTGGCAATTTACCCACGAATTAGTTTTCGTCGCAATTTAGCGACGAAAGTTATCAAATTTCGTCGCTAAATTTTGTCACCCAAGTTGGCAACAAAATTCTTGTAATGGCTATTTTCGTCGCAAATTTCGTCGCAAATTTCATTGCTAAAGATTCGTCGCTGAAAGCGACGAATTTTGCCATGAATAGTGTTGGTCACAAATTTGCGACGAATTTGGCCATGGATGTTTTTCGTCGCAAATTAGCGACGAAATCTGGAATTTGTCGTCGCTAAATTTTGCGACGCCGAATTGGCAACGAAATTTTTTTCGTCACAAATTTCGTCGCAACTTAATTTAGTAACGAATTTTTCCAAAGTTTTCGTCACAAATACCGTTGCTAAAATCTTATTTTTTTTTGTAGTGTCCATTTGTTTATTTGACTTGGCTGTTGCTTAACGATAGCCTCCCACGGGCAATTTTGCGTCCTAGTACTATCTCAGAGAAAATAAATAATTAAAGAAGAGAATTTTTGGAAGATGGTTATATTAGGACTAGGCACACAATCGCAAGAAAATAAATAATAAAGGTGAGAAAGAAAAATTAAGATATAAAATTTATTAAGTTGTCTCATACTTAAATTATGGCTGCATCACTATAAGTAATACATCCTACCTTTTTGTTATGTTAATCAATTACAAGATATACATATATACAAGATATATATATATATATATATAACACGCTCGGTAGCTACTTATGGGCTTAAGCGAAAACTAGAATTGAAAATATAAGCTCAAACTATAAAAGCCCTCTAGCGTGAGTGAAGAATCTTGAGTTGTAGCAATATTGATTTTTTTTTTGGTAACCAGTCCCAAAGATTTACGGTGCATAGTAAATCTGAAAAACAAATAAACTTAGTATAGCATGTAGAGACTCGCTCATTTCACAAGAACAAACTTGTCACAGTATCATAGCACAATCGGTAGATGATTATCGAAGCTGACATCATTAGTGATGAGTGCACACGAGATTTCCCTCTCTAATAGTAACAACTTTGCCAAAAGGCAGTGCGTATCTAAATTTGGCATCTCTAGCACTATCACCATATAGAGATAACAACAATACAAATATATTGAAAAAGCATAAATAAGACATTGTGAATCCTAGATCTATTTTAGATAGGGATAGATGAGCTCTCAAATCTAGAGCTAACTCTAAATTAGGAGAGAGAAGTTGTAAAATAGATGCCAGTTGATCACAATATTAGAAAAAACTGACCGTTGAGCCGGTAGGAGAGGAGTTTCGGAGACTTATGGAGTGCTTGACTTTTAGGAGCAACACCTAGAGTCAAAGCAAACAGACTGATTCGGAGAAAACAGATTCGGAGAAAACAAATTCTTCCGAAGTGCTCATGCTTCGATCATCAAAACTCACAAAAAAAAAAATAAAGTACTCCACTTTCACGAAGGAAGTGGCCAACGCTTTCCACTAAATCAACCAAAAGTCTTGAAAAATTATTGAAGATGAAGAGATAAGGAGAGGAAGAGAGAGAAAGAGGAGAAAGAAGGGGAACCGTTTGTCCAGTCGCTCCCCTCCATCAGGAAGATGATTTTCTAAGCTCAAAATAGCTAGTTTCAAGACTAGTTGAATCTTCCGACCTCTCTTCCATTCCCTCCCTCTTCGCCTACACCATCTCCACTTCTGGTGATCAAGCCGTTCATTCGACCCCGATGACTCCATCCCCATCATCGACTTCTCCCGCCTCTCCTCGAGCGATCCCGATCAACGGTCTAAAGTTGTCTTGGATCTTGGAAAAGCTTGTCAAGACTGGGCCTTCTTCGTGGTACGTATTGTTCGTAGCTAGCTCATTAGCAGGGTGTTGTTTGCTATGGTTTGATCATCGCCATTGGTTTGTATATGTGAGTAGCTGACCAACCACGGAGTGCCCGAGAGTCAAGTGAAGGCGACGTTCGATGCGATGATGGGATTTTTCTAGTCTGGCAGAAGAGGAGAAGATGGAGTTTCGTGGGAAGCATGTGATGGACTCCATAAGATACGGGTCAAGCCTAAATGCTTCGGCGGACAAAGTGTTCCTCTGGAGAGACATTCTGAAGATGACTGTTCATCTAAAGTTTCGCTGCCCTACCAAACCAGAAGGGTGAAGGTATATCCATTCTCTCTCTCCCTTCCTCCCTCTCTCTTTCATTTTTTGGAAAAAAAAAAAGGTCTAATATGCATTGCAACAGATAAAAAAGCCTAGTTTGTCAACGTTACTGGTTAGAAAAAAAAGGGCTTTGATCCAGAAAAAGAAATAAAGAGAAAAATACATTTGAACTTTCTTATCAGAACAGTCCAAGAAAGCTTGCATTTTTCCATGGTGGATTACCCAAGCAAACCCAGATAAGTTGAGCGTAAAAAATTCGCTCTCTTTCCCCTATAAAATAATGTTCTTGAACAGGTTGCAACATTAAACATCAGTAAGCAGAATCTACCTTCTCCTTAGATTATTCTTGATTTTAGGCTTAAAACTACCCAAGAAGATATCTTTCGTAGAATTGAAAAAGAAATGTCTTTTGACTGTTCAGATAAGAAAGGAGGAAGAAGATGAACATTTAAAGAAAAAAGAAAAAAAATAAAGAATTTGAAAAAGTATTAGAATATTATTAAAAATTGCTCTGTTAGCGTCGGCCAGCATCCACGTCAATGTCAATCGGTCAAAGTTGGCCATATGGGCTGAATTAACACAAATGTAAAAGGTTTTAGACTGAATTGACATAAAAAAAAATTTAGGACTGAATTGACACAAATACAAAAAGTTTAGGATTCAATTGGTAAAACTAAACTGTTTAGGACTGAATTAACAAAATTACAATAGGTTTGAGATTTTTTTTTTTATAATTTTCCTGTTGTAGAAGTAGACCCATACCCTTGTTACCATCTCTCACTAAATAAAAATAAAACAATATCCTTATTCAATTGCCTTGATGTTTTCCACTAGCATCCTTGTTACATGACCAACAGAGCCTTGTTCAGTTGATATTGAGCGTTCGTCATACTTATCCCTCACTAATCATTTAGGTCTGATGGAAAAAACTATGTCCACTGGAGTACTAAAATGACTACTTTCCTGGTAGCCCAAGATTTATAAGACATCATGGAGAAATTATACGCCGCTTCCACATATAGTAAAAGCCTTTTGGCACAGCAAAATGTATTAGGCTCTATATATCATCCAACAAGTGCTCTCGGAAACAATATTTCTGAGAACTATTGGAGCCACAAGAAGAATTTCACAACGCAGTAAAGCATGCACTGTCAGATTTTGAACTTTCTGAAGGGAATTTGAGAATGCTAAAATGAAAGATTATGGGAATGTCCAATAATATCGTGGAAGATTAAATGAATTAAACATCGGTGACAATACTATTGTCGCTTCTACTGAAGCATGTAAGGATTTGAAAACCTTGTCAATGAGAGAATTGGCGCATGGAAAAAAGCAAAAAAAGACAGGATGGTGTAAGGTGAAAATTCAATTGAAAGTGCCTTTCAACAGAAGTAAAACATATGGTCTCATGAATTTAAATTGGTGGAAGGAGTTCATGGATAAAAGGACGATAGAGAAATACTAAGGAATTGATCACTTATAAAAATAATATAAAAAAAACACGACGACTACGATTCTTTTGAATGGAAAGCCAATGTTTTTGAAAATATTTGTTTCGTAAAACTTGATCAAGCAGTGGCTTTTCTTTTGGTTATTTGAAATCACATGGAAAACCTTTCCTTGAAACAAGTTGATTATTTGTAAAATGGTTTGAGAATTCTATATACATGGGATGTCAATGGTTCAGTTTGATTCGATTTTTTTATTACTTGGATCTCTTATAATGATAAATTTTGTCTTGTTTTGCTATTCATTTTTATTATGAGGGTTTGAATTTGTGATTGCTAGAACCCGATATTCTTCATAAATCTCTCTCCATTTTTCCTGGACCATAACTGCGGGGCTAGTCAGCCACTTTTCTTTTTTCAAAAGATTTTTGTTTTTGATAGAAAGGACAAAAGGTGTTCTTTTAAGCCTTCATTGAAAAGGGGTTCAAATTTGATGAAAAACGAACCGAACTAAACCATTATGGTGTAAGTTTGAATATAACCAAATTTCACCATGAGCTAAATATGAACCCAGCAAAAAATTTAGTTCGGTTCGGTTTTCAATTTTAAACTTGACTATCATGTTAACAACATATATTTTTCTGAAGTTTCCTTAGAAGCACAACCGGTTTGTTCTTTCTCCAATGACAAGCGGGTGGATTATGTGCGATCAATTGAAATTCAAATTATTTGAGAATAATCTACATTTTCATATATTGACCTAATATCAGATAAAAGCACCAATTTATACTTCAGGACGAAAAAAGCATGACAAAAAATATTATAACCACAAGAAAAAAAAAACAAAAGCCCATGTTAAAACAACCCATAAAAGGAATTTTTGCTCAAGCGACAAAAATATCGACCATTGGTTTGTCCATCCAAAGAAATTTAATTGGTATGTAATCATGACTATCGACGGTGCGTGGATGATAGACATGTCAACTAAGTCAAAACGACACTGTTTTGCTTAGACTAGAATAGGTTATTTGCTTGATTCACGCAAGTAGGGATCATTCGGAACCTTAATTTACAAACTTGACACCTTAACCAAACTTCCCGATTTTCCCGAACTCCCCAAATTAGGTCCAAGTGTACTTTTAATTTCGATTTGGGTATCCCTCTCCGCTATCTAGAAAGAATGAACCAAAATATTGCTGAAACAACATCGTTTTTATTCAGAGGTATACCGCGTTGATTTATCCATAGCAGATGACGCATAGACCTTCTTGTCGGAAAAGCTAGTTGATATTTTTGTCCCTCGATCAAAAATTTGTGCTTTTTGGGGATCATTTTTTTTTTATCGTCGTGGGTTTTTATTTTTTTTTTGATCTTTGAAAATTGCTGTTATGCTTGTGTCGAGGGTACAAATTCATCGTTTCGATTTAAATGTTCTTTTGGGATCATTTGAAAAGTGCCTTAGTGTTTCGAAGGCACCAAAGAAGGACGTAAAACACAATTAACTGGTTCAATCCAAGAAGATTATGGTGGCGAGTAGAGAAGAATTAAGAAAGAGGACGTACAGCACCGTTAACTAGCTTAGGAACCACTTTTCTAGACAGGAAGGTATCATATGCTTTTACATAACTTTTGGTTTATTCTTTAACAAGCTGAACCAACCGTTTTATGCGAGCAACGAAGCAAACAGGATCACAACACCTAATTAAATATGAGCAGGGGAATTCGATCCGATTCCAGTGAAGATCAAGGGGACTCCATATTGGGGAGTAGGAGTCAGCAAAGCATTAGGGGCATGCTTGTACGAAGGAGATAGCCGCATTGAGAAATTCTGCAAAATCAAGGTCAGAGTAACTTTAACTTCAAGAAAAGCAAAGTTTTGGCCGATGCAAGTTCTAGGTCCCAACTGAAAGGGAAATAGCATAGCTTGTTCTTGGTTGCTTTTGAGACTCCCTCGGAGAATCTCTCCGGATTGAACTCTTTGGCATCATCGCCCCAAATATCTGGATCATGGTGGATCAGGACCGTGGGCACAAAAAGCACAACTCCTGGAGGTACTTGTATGTTTCCCAACTTGGTTGTCTTGTGAACTGTTCTCATCGTCGTAAATCCAGGTGGATATAACCTGAGTACCTCATTCAATATCATGCTTACCTGCGTATATATCACTTTGTTGTCAGCCAGTTTTTGTCCAAAAAGACATTGAGAATGCAAGCATTAAATTATATAATCCGTGCCGAGGGGACCAAACTTATCAAACTCCACATCATTCATGTGATCTATGTCGTGACTTCAAATGAGAAGGCAAAATCCATATGTCTCACTTCTATCACTAGCAGAAATTAACTTGAGTGACTATCCCTTAAATACTCCTCCTCCTTTTTTCCCTTTCGGTTTGGGCAGGGCGTAGGGAAGAACAGCAACGGGATTTCCGGTGAGGTGCTTACAATTGTTTTGTTCATTTTTTGGCCTTTCTGTTTTCGTTTGTTCTTTATTTCTTTCTTTCTTTCTTTTTTTTCTTTTGCAGAAAACCATTTAATACGAGGTGAGTTTTGAAATTTAGGAATGTATGTCATGAAATGAGATAAACGGCAGACTACAATACGACGAGAATCCTTACAGTTTTCAGTCGGCTCAACCCCTCAAAATCAGGTTTGTTGTTTCCGAAAACTCGCAGGACTTCATCTCTTGCTCTGTCTTGCCAGTTTTGGTATTTGCTCAACAAAATCAAAGTCCAACTAAGCAAAACAGAAGTCGTCTCTTGACCGGCAAAGTTAAATGCTTTGCACTCTTGAATCACATCCTCCATGCTCATGCTCTTTTGATGCCCAGACTCTTGAATTTCTTTCATGTTTGATTTAAGCAACAGTCCCAAGAGATCATCCTCATGCACTCCTTGCTTCATTGCCTTCTCTCTTTTGATCACCATGTCTTCCAACAATCCTTTTACTTTGTGGTCAATTTCTTGCATCCTCTTCTGCAGCTTGTTTGGCAAGAGGCTGCCGTTTTTTCATACACATGTCAACTTCAAAATCAGAACTTTATACGTTGATTTTGTTTCTATAGTTTATGCTTGTTTTGCTACATTAACGCACTCAACCATTTTCATCCATTCTATTGAGTTTAGAAGTTGGAAAACTCAATAATAGCTTGATAGAAAGTTTGCCTGATTAAACATTGTTTTGACATGAAAAAATTGCAGCGAACCCAACATACTACCTTGCAACCACAATTCAGCCACTATCCATCACTTGCAAAATCATAAGAAAATTGTCTTCAGAAACTTTTCAAGCTCCTTGTGTGGCAAGATGCTTAAAGATCGGCACATGATTTGCAACTGACTCCATGGATAAGGGTTGAGGAAGTGAAACTGAAGTTTGCTCCTCTTTTTTCATCATATGCTTTTGAAACAGTTAAAGATCGCGGGACATATTATTGCTAAATCAATCTCAACTTACCTCCACCCGGGAATAAACGCGAACCGAAGAGTCTTGGTCATGAGGGCAATTTGTTCTTGTTGAAGGGGGAGGATGCTCTTGACTTGGTTGTAGGTAACACCAAAAGCAGCTTTACAGAGTACATCACCCGTCAAATGCTGAAGGTCAGGCCAAACGTCCACTTGACCGGCCAAACTTTTTTTCTTCCATCCCTCAATCATCTCCTCGCAACTTGAACATGATGCAGCCACTACATACTGTAATTATTCAACAATTAAAAGCTAAATGAATTAAATGTAGAAGGCAGTCTTTCATTAATTATTGTCAGTTTCATTAGAAGTTGCATCTGGTCAGGAAACTATTAGCTGCCGGCAGTAATACCTTCAACTTCTCGTAGTGAAAAGCCGGGTTGATGATCTTTCTATGTTTGACCCATTTCTCACCCTCAGTTGTGATGAGCCCCGATGCTAAGAGATCTACAATGCCCTTCGGTCGTGGCTTTTCGAACTCATCGATCCGTGAAAATATTTCCTTCAACATGTCTGAGTCCATTATGTTCAACACAGGTGTTGGCCCAAACCATGTAAAGCAAAGCTTCCCTGCAATAACCATATTTTGCACACTTGTTTTAATAAGGCGTGAAATGGATACCGGCTAAATGGCTACCGGACTCCATATGTTACCCAATTCTGTATGCCAGTTGCTTAAACTAGCAAATATGTTGTAAGTACCCGACTTGAAACCCGTCTAGCAAATCGATTAGCATGAGAAAATGAGCAGTTTTAATGGCCTTCTGAAGGTCGGTTACCACATAGCTGTCTTCCACATGTCATGTGACTTTGTCCCTAAAAGTGACACTAAATCTTGTAAAGTCTAACTTATGCCGGATTTGGTCAACTTGCTTTCCATGAGTATATCTCGATTAAAATGCTGGGAAGACACCCGAGACAAGGAAATCGAAATTGTCGAATCGATGATATAAGGCATATGGCTAAAAAGTTCAATTGTATCTCAACTTTGATGGCATGCGTACCGTATTTCTTGATGGAGTGATGAACAAAAGGGAGCAAACGAGGCGCGATGTCGTTGGAGAAAGGAGTAATGGGTTGAGATTGAGCTTGCTTGCTCATTCTCATTTGGTCTCTCAGGTCTTGAAACAAAAGCATGTAAGGGGTCCCATTTAGACCTTGCCGTCTCAGACATCTTTCTAGCTTCTTCGGCTTCAGCCAAAACAAACACAGTAGTTTCCATGCACAAGCGAAGAAGGTGACCAGAACAAGGGAGAGAACGACGGAATGAGCTGAGGGCAATTCCATATTCTACGCTAAACATATGACATGCTAGTCCTGTTTCTGCGAGGGGGAATAAATAGGACTCTTGCGAAGCAGAATGACATCGGCCACGTCATGTTTTGAAGGCATAAACTGGAATTATGGGTCCCACTGGGCCAGTCTTATGTTTCAAAGGCATAAGCTTCTTCTAGAAGAGGGACACGGGAGGCTCTTGCACGCTAGCATGAGAAATCTATTGTTGCAGTTTTAGCTAGAGGTGGTCGACCGGACCGCATGAAAAAATTGTTATTGCAGTTTCAGCTAGGGGTGGGCAAACTAGACATCCGGTTTACCCATCCCTACCTGAAACTGCCAGCTCGGTTGGTCCCATTTTTGAGGGGGCAATTCGATCGCTGGTCCTATTTATTGGGGCCAGTGATCGAACGGTCCTGCTCCGGTTTCATGGTAAATTTTCAATATTTTCTCTGACATATCAGTTGTTTGATCTACTTGTTCGAGACAGATAGCAACTAACTGGATCGGATCGTCTATAATATATATATATATAATTTGTATCTGCATGCAACGCATCATACTACTATGGAGAAGATAGTTTGCTTATTGTATTCGACGGGAGAAAGTTTCAATGAATTCACTTTTCTTGTTTAGAGGAGGCTCTGAGCTGTCTGCAGAGGCCCAAAGGTGAGCTCGACTTTGCACCAATTATTAATTTGGAATGTTGGTGAACTTTTTCGGAACAACTGCACATTTAGCCAAAACAACCAAAACAAACACAGTAATCTCCATGCACAAGTGAACAAGGTGATCAGAACACGGGAGGAGATTGAAATATATTTTCTCGAATATAGCAGTCATTTGATCTACTCGTTCAAGACGGATAGCAACTGATCCGATCGGATCGTCCATATAATATATAATTTGTTTCTGTATGAAGCGCACCGAATTGTTATGGAGAAGATGGTTTGCTTAGGGTCTGTTTGGTAACGTTTCTGTTCCAAAAAAGTGATTCTGATTAAAAACACTTTTTTTTATTCTGTTCTTTTAGAGAATCAGAATGCGTTTGGTAACTATATAAAATTTTTGTTTTTTTGTCCAAAAGTAATCCTAAAAAATTGATCCTAAAAAAGTGTCGTGGGAAGAGGCTGAGAAGTCCATCTTTGAAAAGTGATCCTAAAAAAGTGTTCTTTTTTTGAGAAACAACTTTTTTTTGTTTCTGATTTTTGTTCCAAAAGTGTTCCCGGGAGCAGAATCAGAAACAGAATTATTTGCGTTACCAAACATGTTTCTGTTCCCAAAGTGTTCTTGGGAACAGAAACAGAGGAACAGAAACGTTACCAAAGAGACCCTTATTGTATTCGATGGAAGAAAGTTTTAACGAATTCACTTCTTTTGTTTAGAGGAGGCTCTGAGCCATCGGCAGAGGTCCAAAGGTGAGCTCGGCTTTGCACCAATTATTAATTTGGGATGTCGGCAAACTTTTTAGGAACAACGCATATTTACCCAAAACAAACACAGTAATCTCCATGCACGAGTGAAGAAGGTGATCAGAAGAGGGCAATTCCATATATTGCTTTTAGTAAATCTCCATGCCCCAGTGCGTCCGAATCCTTGGAGTAGAATCGGCCACGTCGCACTGGGCCAGTCATGTTTCAAAGGCATAAGCTACTTCTAGAAGTAGCGGCCATTTTTAAATTATATATAGAATTTCTATTATAAGATAGAAGAAATTCAAGTACATAAATAAAATTGGGAATAAATAACAATGAAATTATTTTTATTTTTAAATTTTGGATTTTTATATTAAAAATCAAATATTACTTATAGTCTATTGCTATGTTAATTTTATCAATCCACAAAAATTGTTATTCGGAAAAAAATAACTTACGCATCGGAGTTATTAAAAATTCTATCCACCTTTATCCTGCCTCTCTCGTGGGATAATTTTATTCAAGTTATATTCTTTTTTTTTTGTATCTCGCTTTTATCTTATTCTGAACAAGCACTAAATATAGGATAAAATATATTTTATTATATTCTGAATTTTATTCCGACATGAATTACTTCTAGAGGAGGGACACGGGACGCATGCATGGAAAATCTATTATTGCAGTGTCAGCAAGTTTTGATGGAAGCACACGTGATTGGAATTTTTTCGAATATTTCGAGATGACGAACGAAGGAGCTATTTCAGTCAAACTACTTCCAGAAGATAGCATGACCTGTCAAACGAAAAGTGCATCGTTCTTGCCTCGTGAATGACTGCAGAGTGAAAAAAAGAAAAAGAAAAAAGAAAAAGTTCAGCAGTGAAGAAGCAAAAGGAGGAGGGAATCAAGCTAAGCCAAGTATCGTGCGCACATCATGGTTGGTGAAAACATAGATAGAAGGGACGGCCCCAGCAAATTGATTTCCCCTCCATGACTCGTAGAAAAGGGTAAAGAAAGAACTCTTCTTCTTTCTTCTCTGTTGCAGTTGCAGCCCAGGTGCGAAAAGTAAAGGAAGGAGATGCGAAAAGTAAAGGAAGGAGACAGCAGAGAAACAGTCTGGAAGAAAGTCAGGGAGAAACCGGGGCGGGGCTCTTCTTTGATCTTTGGGGGGGGGGCATTTTCCCCCCTATGACTCGTAGAAAAGGGGAAGGAGACTTTTTCTTTCTCCCCCGTTGTGCCAAAAGTAAAGGAAAGAGACAGCAGGGGAGGAGTCCAACACGCATGATAAAACTAGAGTTTCTGAAAAAATTATTATTGAGGTAGAAATCCGTTTAATAACGTAATTTTTGAAATAGAAATTCGTTTGATTCATATTTATATATTTCTACTTCTGAAATAACTTTTTACATCCAAAGTTACTTTTGAGGAACCTTTTAGGAGTAAAAAAAAAATTTACTTCTTATAATTAGAAGTCATTTTTGTTCTTTTTACCCTTCCCTTTTCATATTTTGTCTCTGTCTTCACTCGTCTGTCTCAACCCGACTTGGACCGAATAATTCTTTTAATAATAAAAAATTTCATAAAATAATAAAAAATAGAAAATGATTAAAAAAACACAAAATGGAAAATTCATAAAAAAAAATTCAGAAAAATGGAAAAAAAAATCTAAAAAAAATTTCAAAAATTCAACAAAATATCAAAAATTAGGAAATGAATCCATTCAACTGGTCAATCCTATTTTTGATGACTTTATCATCTCTTTATTCAAAAAATTAATGATTTTTCCCCTTATAGAAAAAAAAATATTGGAGAATTACGAAAAATTTCAAAAACAAAACACAAAAAATGAGAAATAGTCAAATTTGACTGGCATTAGGATTCACTAATCATGGAAAAGACTAAACTATCCTTTCAACACTCTCTCTTAAGTTGGGGCATAAATATCAAAGAGCCCCAACTTGTTGCACAAAGTAATTACTTTATTACCCGGTAATGACTTAGTGAAAGGATAAGCAAGTTGGTCTTGAGTCCGTGTGTATTGAAGTGTTATGTTCTTTGTTTTGAATCTTTTCTCTCACAAAATGACAATCTACTTCAAGATGCTTCGTCCGCTCATGATAAACTGGATTTGAAGCAATATGCATAGCATACTGATTATCACAACATAAAGCTGAAGGAGCTGAAGATGTCATACTAAGTTCGGATAATAGCATCCTCAAACAAATTAGCTCACTAGTCACGTGAGCCATGGCCCGATATTCTACCTCAGCACTCGATCGAGATACCACCTGTTGTTTCTTACTTTTCCAACTCACAAGATTGCTTCCCAAGAATACATAATAACCAGAAGTTAATCGCCTATTAAAAGGACAACTAGCCCAACCAACATTAGAATAGCCAAAAACATAAAGATGTCCATGATTCTTGACAATATTCCTTTGCCTAGTGCTCCCTTCAAGTATTTAACGTAATTTTCCCCCTATGACTCGTAGAAAAGGGGAAGGAAACTTTTTCTTTCTCCCCCGTTGTGCCAAAAGTAAAGGAAAGAGACAGCGGGGGAGGAGTCCAACACGCATGATAAAACTAGAATTTCTGAAAAAAATTATTATTGAGGTAGAAATCCGTTTAATAACGTAATTTTTGAAATAGAAATTCATTTGGTTCGCAATTATATATTTCTACTTCTGAAATAACTTTTTACATCAAAAGTTACTTTTGAGGAACCTTTGAGGAGTAAAAAAAAAATACTTCTTACCATTAGAAGTCATTTTTGTTCTTTTTACCCTTCCTTTTTCATATTTTGTCTCTATATTCGCTCGTCTGTCTCAACCCGACCTGGACCGGATAATTCTTTCAATAATAAAAAAAAATTCAGAAAATAATGATTTTTCCCCTTATAGAAAAAAAATATTGGAGAATTACGAAAAATTTCAAAAACAAAACACAAAAAATGAGAAATAGTCAAATTTGACTGGCATTCGGATTCACTAATCATGGAAAAGACTAAACTATCCTTTCAACACTCTCCCTTAAGTTGGGGCATAAATATCAAAGAGCCCCAACTTGTTGCACAAAGTAATTACTCTATTACCCGGTAATGATTTAGTGAAAGGATCAGCAAGTTGGTCTTTAGTCCGTGTGTATTGAAGTGTTATGTTCTTTGTTTTGAATCTTTTCTCTCACAAAATGACAATCTACTTCAAGATGCTTCGTCCGCTCATGATAAACTGGATTTGAAGCAATATGCATAGCATACTGATTATCACAACATAAAGCTGAAGGAGCTGAAGATGTCATACTAAGTTCGGATAATAGCATCCTCAAACAAATTAGCTCACTAGTCACGTGAGCCATGGCCCGATATTCTACCTCAGCACTCGATCGAGATACCACCTGTTGTTTCTTACTTTTCCAACTCACAAGATTGCTTCCCAAGAATACATAATAACCAGAAGTTAATCGCCTATTAAAAGGACAACTAGCCCAACCAACATTAGAATAGCCAAAAACATCAAGATGTCCATGATTCTTGACAATATTCCTTTGCCTGGTGCTCCCTTCAAGTATTTAACGTAATTTTCCCCCTATGACTCGTAGAAAAGGGGAAGGAGACTTTTTCTTTCTCCCCCGTTGTGCCAAAAGTAAAGGAAAGAGACAGCGGGGGAGGAGTCCAACACGCATGATAAAACTAGAATTTCTGAAAAAATTATTATTGAGGTAGAAATCCGTTTAATAACGTAATTTTTGAAATAGAAATTCGTTTGGTTCGCAATTATATATTTCTACTTCTGAAATAACTTTTTACATCAAAAGTTACTTTTGAGGAACCTTTGAGGAGTAAAAAAAAAAATACTTCTTACCATTAGAAGTCATTTTTGTTCTTTTTACCCTTCCTTTTTCATATTTTGTCTCTATATTCGCTCGTCTGTCTCAACCCGACCTGGACCGGATAATTCTTTCAATAATAAAAAAAAATTCAGAAAATAATGATTTTGGCCCTTATAGACAAAAAAATATTGGAGAATTACGAAAAATTTAAAAAAAAAACATAAAAAATGAGAAATAGTCAAATTTGACTGGCATTAGGATTCACTAATCATGGAAAAGACTAAACTATCCTTTCAACACTCTCTCTTAAGTTGGGGCATAAATATCAAAGAGCCCCAACTTGTTGCACAAAGTAATTACTCTACTACCCGGTAATGACTTAGTGAAAGGATCAGCAAGTTGGTCTTCAGTCCGTGTGTATTGAAGTGTTATGTTCTTTGTTTTGAATCTTTTCTCTCACAAAATGACAATCTACTTCAAGATGCTTCGTCCGCTCATGATAAACTGGATTTGAAGCAATATGCATAGCATACTGATTATCACAACATAAAGCTGAAGGAGCTGAAGATGTCATACTAAGTTCGGATAATAGCATCCTCAAACAAATTAGCTCACTAGTCACGTGAGCCATGGCCCGATATTCTACCTCAGCACTCGATCGAGATACCACCTGTTGTTTCTTACTTTTCCAACTCACAAGATTGCTTCCCAAGAATACATAATAACCAGAAGTTAATCGCCTATTAAAAGGACAACTAGCCCAACCAACATTAGAATAGCCAAAAACATCAAGATGTCCATGATTCTTGACAATATTCCTTTGCCTGGTGCTCCCTTCAAGTATTTAACGTAATTTTCCCCCTATGACTCGTAGAAAAGGGGAAGGAAACTTTTTCTTTCTCCCCCGTTGTGCCAAAAGTAAAGGAAAGAGACAGCGGGGGAGGAGTCCAACACGCATGATAAAACTAGAATTTCTGAAAAAAATTATTATTGAGGTAGAAATCCGTTTAATAACGTAATTTTTGAAATAGAAATTCATTTGGTTCGCAATTATATATTTCTACTTCTGAAATAACTTTTTACATCAAAAGTTACTTTTGAGGAACCTTTGAGGAGTAAAAAAAAAATACTTCTTACCATTAGAAGTCATTTTTGTTCTTTTTACCCTTCCTTTTTCATATTTTGTCTTTATATTCGCTCGTCTGTCTCAACCTGACCTGGACCGGATAATTCTTTCAATAATAAAAAAAATTCAGAAAATAATGATTTTGGCCCTTATAGACAAAAAAAATATTGGAGAATTACGAAAAATTTAAAAAAAAACATAAAAAATGAGAAATAGTCAAATTTGACTGGCATTAGGATTCACTAATCATGGAAAAGACTAAACTATCCTTTCAACACTCTCTCTTAAGTTGGGGCATAAATATCAAAGAGCCCCAACTTGTTGCACAAAGTAATTACTCTACTACCCGGTAATGACTTAGTGAAAGGATCAGCAAGTTGGTCTTCAGTCCGTGTGTATTGAAGTGTTATGTTCTTTGTTTTGAATCTTTTCTCTCACAAAATGACAATCTACTTCAAGATGCTTCGTCCGCTCATGATAAACTGGATTTGAAGCAATATGCATAGCATACTGATTATAACAACATAAAGCTGAAGGAGCTGAAGATGTCATACTAAGTTCGGATAATAGCATCCTCAAACAAATTAGCTCACTAGTCACGTGAGCCATGGCCCGATATTCTACCTCAGCACTCGATCGAGATACCACCTGTTGTTTCTTACTTTTCCAACTCACAAGATTGCTTCCCAAGAATACATAATAACCAGAAGTTAATCGCCTATTAAAAGGACAACTAGCCCAACCAACATTAGAATAGCCAAAAACATAAAGATGTCCATGATTCTTGACAATATTCCTTTGCCTAGTGCTCCCTTCAAGTATTTAACGTAATTTTCCCCCTATGACTCGTAGAAAAGGGGAAGGATTTTTCTTTCTCCCCCGTTGTGCCAAAAGTAAAGGAAAGAGACAGCAGGGGGAGGAGTCCAACACGCATGATAAAACTAGAATTTCTGAAAAAATTATTATTGAGGTAGAAATCCGTTTAATAACGTAATTTTTGAAATAGAAATTCGTTTGGTTCGCAATTATATATTTCTACTTCTGAAATAACTTTTTACATCAAAAGTTACTTTTGAGGAATTTTTGAGAAGTAAAAAAAATTACTTCTTATCATTAAAAGTCGTATTTTTTTTCCTTTTACCCTTCCTTTTTCATATTTTCTGTCTCTATATTCGCTCGTCTGTCTCAACCTGACCTGAACCGGATAATTCTTTCAATAATAAAAAAAATTCAGAAAATAATGATTTTGGCCCTTATAGACAAAAAAAATATTGGAGAATTACGAAAAATTTAAAAAAAAACATAAAAAATGAGAAATAGTCAAATTTGACTGGCATTAGGATTCACTAATCATGGAAAAGACTAAACTATCCTTTCAACACTCTCCCTTAAGTTGGGGCATAAATATCAAAGAGCCCCAACTTGTTGCACAAAGTAATTACTCTACTACCCGGTAATGACTTAGTGAAAGGATCAGCAAGTTGGTCTTCAGTCCGTGTGTATTGAAGTGTTATGTTCTTTGTTTTGAATCTTTTCTCTCACAAAATGACAATCTACTTCAAGATGCTTCGTCCGCTCATGATAAACTGGATTTGAAGCAATATGCATAGCATACTGATTATCACAACATAAAGCTAAAGGAGCTGAAGATGTCATACTAAGTTCGGATAATAGCATCCTCAAACAAATTAGCTCACTAGTCACGTGAGCCATGGCCCGATATTCTACCTCAGCACTCGATCAAGATACCACCTGTTGTTTCTTACTTTTCCAACTCACAAGATTGCTTCCCAAGAATACATAATAACCAGAAGTTAATCGCCTATCAAAAGGACAACTAGCCCAACCAACATTAGAATAGCCAAAAACATCAAGATGTCCATGATTCTTGACAATATTCCTTTGCCTGGTGCTCCCTTCAAGTGTTTAACTATACGTAGCACTGCTTCCCAATGTGTAGTGCGAGGAATACTCATGAATTGACTAACACTACTAACGGCAAAAGAGATCAACGTTCGAGTCTCCGATACTTACCTGGATCATGAAGTAAGTCACCATGTTCTGCATCAAGCTTCACATTAGGATCTATCGGAGTATTAACAGGCTTCGCTCCAAGAAAACCAACCTCACTGACAATATCCAGTACATATTTCCGATATGATAATGAGATACCATCACGTGAGTAGGCCATCTTAATGCCCGAGAAATATCGAAAACAACTTATATCTTTTGTGCTAAACTCTGCCTCTAAAAACTGTTTCAATTTTTTTTTATGTCCATAGAATCACTGCTGGTAATAATAATATCATCCACATACACAACTAGGAGAACACATCCAGCAGGGGAAGTAGAGCTAAATGCATAATGATCTACAGTACAACGTCACAAACCAAATCGAATGACTGCATCATTGAAACGACCAAACCAGGCATGATGTAACTGTTTCAACCCATTTAATGCCTTTCGTAGGCGACAAGCACTGGTAGACTCCCTCTGAGCAACGAACCCCGGGAGTTGCTCCACGAAGAAAGGCATTCTTGACATCAACTTGGTGAAGAGTCTGTTGACACCTTATTTTTAATCACTTTTTTCTTTTAAAAATTTAGTAGAAAATCCATAAAAATTCATAAAATTAAAAAAAAATCAACTTTGGTGACCTTGGCCAAGCCTCAGGAACAAATTTTGACCAAAAAAATAAATTTTCATGTTTTTAGTATTTTTTAGCACTTTTATTTTCGAAAATTCATAACAAATCAAGAAAAAATGAGAAAATTAAAAATCAACTTTGGAAGCCTTGGCCAAGCCTAGGCAACCATTTTTGAATGAAAAATAATTTTTCATATTTTTCATATTTTTTTATTATTTTTCAAAAAAATACAAAAAATACTTGAAAATTCTGAAAAAATAACATTTGAGGCAAAACAAAATACAAAAAAATAGTCAATATTTTTATTTTAAATCTATTTTCATATTGGCCATCGTAAATTCATAAAAATCCATTTCGGGGCACGTGTTTCTTCACGAGCATAATCTCGAATCGGGCCTAAAAAATTCAATTTGAGTCAATTTATTATTACTTTTCACTTTTTATGAGTTGTGACATTGTCTTCTAATATTTTAAATTTTCATATTGACCCAATTTTATTCGAAATGACTCAATTTTGTAAAAGGGCCTTAGTTGAATTTTGGATTTTAGCCCATAAATTAATAAAAAAAATGAAATTAAACTTTTTCTAGGGATACCCATGAGGTAAATTTCGACCAAAGCATAGGGGAGGTGTCTTGAAAATAGTGTGAAAATTTGGACTTAAGGAAATATTTCTTTAGGGACTGAATTGCAAATATTTAAAATCTCGGGGACTAGAGTACAAATACCTGGTACTTGAGGGATTATTTCGTAAATAAAAAAAAGAATTGGTGGAGAAATTAGAATAAAGAAGGGAAGATGGAGAAGGAAAGATAGAGAAGAGAAGATGAAGAAGAGGAGATGAAGAAAATAAGATGATAATAGAGAAGGGAAGATGAGATGAAGAAGAGTTAGTGGAAAAATTAGAATGGAAAATGAATGAATAGGCTATAAAAGGAGGAAGAAGTGAGCTTGGAAAGGGGATTTTTTGGGGAGAGAATTTTGAATGTTTGAGAGGGTTTTGGGAGATTGAAGAAAAATTTGAGAGAAAGAAAATACCAAAAGAGAGAGAATTTTGAAGATGATGGGAGTTTAAAGCTAGGGGTTATCATCACAAATTCCTTCATCGATCAACATAAACCAAGAGTTCATCATCGTCAACAAGCAAACAAATTCGAGTTAAGTTTTTTTATTTATTCATTTATTTGTGGTTTTAGTCGCAAATTAGCACAAATTGTATACACTTTCTCCATCTCTCTATTTCCCCATATTTTTATGTCAGGCAAAGGAAATCTTCAAGTCAATAGTAAATACCATGGAGGTACAAAGTTGGCCTAGACAAGCCCTAAATGTCCATTAAATTCTCAACCGATAAATGTGGTTATTTACCCAATTCTATATAGAACTCTATTTTGTGCTTATCTACCTTGGCCTATTTCTGGGGTTGTTGATCGATAAGTGTGGTTGACATGAACTCTTACGCATTCTGCATGCCTCTTCGGTAGATATATCTTGTTTTTTTTTTTTCTTCTTGAACTGGGTGACCAGTAAAGTATCGTTAGGCACGGATCATTGTGCTTTTGGCCATAGTTCTAGCAGTGCAAATTGCAAATTGCATTTGCCAGTATTGGAAAGTGGCAAAGTAAAATATTTTTAGGATTTGTTTCGTACTTCAGGAGAGCACATTTGACTGTAATGATATGATGATTATTTCCATTGGATGAGACGTTCTGTGATTTTCCAAGCTAGACCATTGGAATTGGTCATAAAGCTACTCATAAGCGAGTTGTTTTCATCCCTGTTTCTCCACCTATAGGTCCGTGTGTGCGCCTTTCCAGCCACCCAACTGAAGTTGCAAGGGATCGGGATCAGCCCCGATTGCAATCCAGGAAATAGGGGGAGTGCCAGAGAGGTAATCTCAGTTCCTGCAGTAAGCTTTGATTATCCATGGCAAAGATAACTAACAATAGGATATTATCAGGTTTTCGGCTGGGCACTCAAACCTGCGGAGGATGATATCCTTGACAGGCTGTTTGAGCTCGGGTACATTGGCGCTGCAGTCTGGGCTGAGGAGAACTCACTTGCTGAAGTAGTTGAAGATTGATCTATCATCTGCAAGAGAAGGTTGAGCTCTTTTCTAGCAGTTTTTCCCAGCAATGGACTTTCGAGATTTTTCTCCACTTCGTTGATGGGTGATTTACTGCCTTTTGTAACATGTAACTCCCGCATATATAAAAGTAAAATGTAGGATTTTGCTCACCTTTTTTTTTTTCCTATCTCAAATCTTTGTCCAAGCATTTTAATTTGAGCATTATGCCAGCATTCAACTAGTAAATGAACGATATGACACTTCATCCAAATGCGTAATCACTCCAATAGTTAGGGTCCCATAACAAAGTAATCTTTTAGATCGACGACCTTAACCTTAATTAGGTCTCCAGTTAATAATATCCGGGTAAATTTGATGATTCCAAATTTATGCTAATCATTATTATGACATTACATGAGACCAAACAATGTATTGTGCTCTATGTTTTCATCGTGATTGCAGACAAGATGAAATTGCAAGAAAAGATAAAACCAAGAGTTTCCCCAAATCTTTCTCCTGTATACAGGCAATTCTCAATTGCAGTGCAATGACGTTTCTCATCATTTAAAAGTATTCTAGATATCAAAACATAGTTGCTCCTTTTCGAGATCTAATGGCAATTCATGTCTAGTGTGTGCTTCATAACTTGTGCCCCCACATTTTTTTTTCTACTGTCTCTCCCGGTCCGACCAAGTCATGCCACGCGATCTGTCTTGGTCCAACACACATGGCTAGTCAACGTTGACCACTCCTTGTTCAACCAATCCCGATGACAATGTTAAATAAAGTGCACCGCCACTGTTGCCGGTGGCAGTGGCGTTGGCGGGAGCTTCCTAGATGAGTACACCAACTAGGTCGACGTCGTCTCCTTCGACCTGGATTCACTCTCCATCAAGACCCATCCGCACACCAAACTCATGTTCCACATCCTCTCCAACAATCCCTTGAAATTGGACGTCCTGGACAGTCTCCTCGGGCGACTACTAGCCCAATTCTCCACTGGTTAGACAGGTTTGGAACAAGCCAGACTAGAGGAACATGGCCACTATTTTGATGGACAGCACCAAAGTTTTGTGATTGATGTTTTGTTAGCGATTGTCATTTTTCTCATTGGTGATTGGTGCAACTGCAATGTGAATGCTTAAGATAGAGAAACCTAGGTTCCGTTATCAAAGTTAGACGATGTTGGAAGTCCGTATGGGGCGAGAAATATGCTGGGCAAGTTTCAAGCCTTATCTTTCATATGCATGATTAGTGCCAAGTGATGTTGCATAGGAGTGTGCAACTAAACCTGATTTACCCAGAAATTGGATTGGATCACCCGAACAATAGCTCCGGGAATCAGTTCTTGTTCAAACCGGTTTGTGTACAGGTTCTAATTTTTGGAATCGGTAGGAATTAGTCCAATTCTCGATCTAATCCAATTCTCGATCACAAGTGAAGACCCACCCCGGGAACCAAATCAATTTTGGAACCGATTTTTAGCTACATTTAAAAAAAAATACCTTTGCTCACTTCACTTCCTCTATTTTCAGTGAAATATAATTTCTAATGCTCATATTAGGGATCGTTATTTCTAGTGGATAGTGAGTTTGATAATTCAATCTTTTACTATGAATCGTTTTATTCCTATTCATATTATTTTGCCAAAAAAATGAAATTAGAAAAAGAAACAAAAGAAAAGCAAGTTCTCGGGTAGGCCTTGACGCCGAACCGAAAAAATAGGGTAGGTCCTAAAACAGATTTCGAGACAGAAAAGGTAGATTTCAAATACCAAAAACTAGGAACTGGTTATAACAATATAGGTTTCAGATTCTAGGACAATAACCTATCTATTTGGACCATGCTCGCCCTAAGTGGTGGAAACTTTCAACTAGATGTTTATATTTAAATCATGGAACAGTATAACACAATTGATTGCTATGCATGCTCTCATTGGGAAATTTTATAAAACCAAATTGGGTTGTGCAAATAAAGTTTTACAGCTCAACGTCACGCAATCCGGAGATATACGTGCAATATACGCTCAATTTTGAGATTTACGAATAATGAACAAAAATACCATAATTATCTCTAACATAACAAAATATCCCATAGAAAGTGCTAAATATCTCTAGGACCGTGATATATCGAATCCGGCTGTCATTTGATGTTTCAGAAAAATGGTTATTGTAGGGTGCTTTGCTTTATGTAGTTTGGACCAACACCTGTACTGAACATCATGGACTCAGACATGTTGATGGAAATGTTTTCACGGAATCGATCAGTTCGAGAAGCCACGTCCAAGGTCTGGAGATCTCTTAATATAATGGATGAGGAGGAGGGGAAAGAGAACATGGGGGATTCCTCAGGCTGACTAGCGGTAATGTATGTCTTTGGTGGGAGTGCAAATTCAGTGTTGTGGCCGAAAAAGTGATTTTCGATTGGCGGTCTTACTTAAGGTATGTGCTTTATTTATCCTTTGTTTAGGTTGGGCGTTGGCAGAATAAATTTACTTACATTACTGTACAAGTCCAATTTGGATATCCGTCTTTGTAATTTGATGTACAATTTATTTGACCTCACCGAGTCATCCTAATGTAAGCTTTTCGATGAGATAATGGAAAATTGAACTGAGGTTATTATGCGGTGGAAACAAGGGACATTCATGAGAACAAACTCGCACAGCTACGAAATATTTTAAATGGATATTGGCTCTGCATTGTTTCATGAACATTTTTTCGTTGAAAAATATTTTCCACATTTTTTGGCATTTTGATTGCAACTAAAATTCCCTTTGATAATCAACGGATAGCATTTGTGACCAGAAAAATACAAAAAAAAAAAGTCATTAGTCTTGTTTTAAGTCCAATTTCATTTTTTTCACTTTGAAATTCAAAAATTTGATCGGGAATATACTTTTCCCGATTTTTGGATTTAGCTCTCTCGTTTTCCAAAATTCACAAATTAAGTCTTTTCTAGTGCTTTTCTCACTTTATGCTAGTTACGATATTTGATCCTCATACCTTTATTTTAAGTTTGGTCCAATAAATTTCTCAAATTGAACAATTTGAAAAAATAGCAAAAATCTTTTCAATTTAATGCCCTGGTTTTCAATTAAAGTCAAATTCGGCATTCTAAGCGTGAACCCATCCATGAATAAATCTTTATCCACACGTTTTCACTTTTCTAAATCCATTAATGTGGTTAGTTTTGCTGGATTTGGCCATCTAGGTTTAAGGTTGATTAAAGTTCACTTTTGCGTCAAAACTAAAATTTGGGAGGTTTTGCACCAAATAAAATCAATTTTTTTCAAAATTTGTCATTTCTATACGATATTCATGCTGTAGAGTTCAATTTCGAGCTTAAAATTGCAAAAAAAAAGGGGGGGGGGGTCAGATTGGTGTTGAATTAGGTAAGAAAATAAGAAAAAAAATACAGTTGACCAAGTCAACCCAAAAGACACGAGGCGTTCGCTCGTCCAGCCTGCGCCGTTGCGACTTCGACAGTCGCGGTGGGGCCGATGGGACACGTGGCGTCGCGAGGTTGCTGCGATAGGAGACAAAATCGCAGGAGCAGTCTCTTGACCCCCAGCTCCATTGATCGGACTTTGCTATAACGGCGGAGAAGATCTCTCGTCTTTTCCAGGCGTCTTTTGAACGAAGGAGAAAGAAAAAAAAAACTCTCTTTGTCTCTCTTTTGATCCAGCTCTCATTGATCGGACTTTGCTATAACGGCGGAGAAGATATATCTCATCTCTCCCACGCGGCCAGAGCGACAGAGGTAAAGCATCTACGTGCGTCGACAAATTTGTTGTTCGACCGTCAATCGCTTGACGAGTTCGTCTCGTGTATTTCCTGGTGTGCTCTTCCCCTGCTTTGAATCAGCCTTTCGTCGTCAGTGCCTCGCTGATTTCTCGGTCGAGATGACGAATCAGTTTGCCGTCGCCAGAGCCGTGGAGCTCCCCCGAGACTTTCAAGCTTTCATCATCGCACTCGGAGCCCAAACCGACGCCTCTTGCCAGGTCCCTCAAGCCTCGCGTGTGAGTCTAAGGAGTGTTCCGAACCATCTCGCTCAAGCTTTTGCGGACAAACGAGCTCGTTTTCCACGTCATTCGGAGCGATCGGATTACAAGGTAAGTACCCCTAGACCCCATGGATGCTAGTCATAGCTTTGGTTTGGATTAATATCTTGCAAAAATTAATATCTTGCAAAACGCAAGATCGGGTGCCGCCACGGCCGAACCTGTTCGTGCTTCTTTTCAACCGGCTTTCGCAGTTAGATCGTGCTGAAAATTAAATGTGTTGTATCTTAGATCAAGATGATTCCAATGGTACTACCGTTGGAGTGGATGTCGCCAGAAGAACGTCGGCAGAAGAACGTCGGCTATCTATCGGTCAAGGTTGACTTGGTCGAACTTTGGTGGATTGCGTATAAACTTTTTCTAAAAAAATAAAAAATAAAAACCCGATCGGACGGCCACGATTTGGCCATATGATGCGATCGCGGAGTTTTCAAAATAAAAAGTAATTTTCAGAAATTAAAAATGATTTTTGAAAATAGAATTCTTTTTGTGATGGTGTGGGTTTGGCTATGCGTCAAGATCTTAGCTGTCCATTTCTTTTTCTGAAAATATAACAATTCATTTTGATCTGGCCGCTCTGATGAGGCCACGTGGTGAAATCTGGTATGTCTATTTGAAATTCAAAAATTTGGTGAGCAAATAGAAAAATTAATAAAAACACTGCAGGAAATTCAAAAATCAATAAAAAAAATTCAAAATTTTGAAAATTTAAAAACATTTTGGCAAAAGTATGTCTCTTTGGTCTAGGTCGGTTTAGAACTAGTCCGGGCGGGGGGTCACAAGGCGTGGCCCAGGCCAACTCAACCTAATCCGGAAAGTAATTCAGAAAATCAAAAATCAGAAAATGATCTTAAAAATCCATAAAACTAGAAAATTCATAAAAAAAAATTCTACAAAATTGGAACAAATTATAAAAAAAAACTCCAAAAATTCAGAAAATATCAAAAATTATGAAATGGGTCATTTCAATTGGCCAATCCTATTTTTGATGATTTTTCTCTCTCTCTTTTTTTTTCCCAAAATGACGATTTTTCCCCTTTTTGGGCAAATCGCCTTGAAAAATTTAAAAAATATTAAAAAATTACGGAAAATAGAAAATGGTCAAACTTGACTTGCCAAATCCATATTTTGTGATTTTGGCTCTCAATTCTTTTTGAAATGATGATTTTTCCCCTCAAGAACCTATCTTTTTAAAAATCCAAAAAAATTCCAAAAAACATTAAAAAAATAAATGGAAATGGACACATTTAATGGACCAACGCTATTCTGATGATTTTGGTTCTAAATTTTCTCAAAATGATAATTTTGTCCTTTTGGACAAATTATCTACGAATGTCTGCAAATCCCTTCCAAATCTTAATACACTAATTTTCTGAGTCTTTAGAGCTTTACTAGAGATGTCATGTATTGATTTAATGTGTTTTATCCTCATGTTCATGGTTACTTGATTTTCCCAGCTATCTTTACTGATTGTGATTGATAGATTAAATATTCCCATCTACATGAATCCTTAGATCCTAGAGCTTTTCTCATCCAAATTCATATGCATGGAATCCTAGTAAGGAAATCATTCAACTTAAGTATCGAAAGGGTTTCAATGGCAACATTAGCGTAACTAAGTCATTCATCCCAAATCTCTGATTTTGTTAGAGTTGTATTGTTCCTCTCGCCGCCCGACAAGGTCTTGGTCTTTCTTCCCCAAAGATCGATGATGACTCTGAAATTATGTATACCTCCGCACATGTCACCTGATGGATCACGTCGGATCTGCAGAATTTCGGCAATCACCCCTAGACCCTCCATCCTCCGATGACATGGGTCACGAAACTGGACCAAAAAAAAAAAGCGAGTGGGACTTGCCTCATATAGCTCGGTCTTAATAGTGTAGCTACAACATATCCATGTTGCTAATTATTTGTCGTCGACGCTATCAAGGTAAAGAAGTAAACAGATGTTGAAATTCGCTAATTTTTAACCTAAGAAGGTCATGTTTTATGAACATGCACTTAATGTTCATAAAACTAAGTGAACT
Organism: Psidium guajava; assembly: GCA_016432845.1. Taxonomy (NCBI): domain Eukaryota; kingdom Viridiplantae; phylum Streptophyta; class Magnoliopsida; order Myrtales; family Myrtaceae; genus Psidium; species Psidium guajava. The sequence continues at coordinate 34,069,959 of CM028225.1, read as the reverse complement.
TCTGCTAACGTTAAGAAATTTACATCTATGAGACTTGTTAGAATTTGCTATTCTATGAACTCGCAGAAAACTTTGAAATTTAAGGTCATGTTTGTCTATATTTTTAGTTTTTTTGTTTTATTTAATTTAAAATATGCGATGGACTCGTTTTGACTTTTATCTTGTTTCACAACACTAGAAACTATCGCAATATACTATTGACACATACCATCATACATGATTATCTCGTGATTATTTAGAATTGATACTATTTTATATTTTGGCGGGAAGCAAAATTTTTCTTATTGCTATGTGAAAGCTTAGGGAATGCATGGCAACACTTCTGCTCTAGAAATCAACTTCTGCCTAAAGGTTGATTTTTTTACTTTTACTTCTAGAGAAAGTAATTTTTTTTTTACTTCTTCAAGTAGCTTCAAAACTATTTTTGTAGTTAAAAAAATGCTCCAAAAGTAAAAAAAAAATTACGTAACTAAATAAATTTCTGCTTCAGAAGTACCTATGGAGTAAAAATTCTACTCCAAAAGTGTTGTTATGCGCACCCTTAACCACCTAGGACATTCAAGCAAAACCCTAATCGGGTTAGGGCGACGATGATCTCTCATAAGCTCACTAGGAGCAATCTTCTCAAATCAACTTTGTTGAACAAAATTTTGGCTATTATTAGTGTGATCTTCATGAGGCCAATCCCAATTGAATCTCAACCGCAACCAGAAATATACAGTACACTAAGAGTGAGGGCCTTAGCAAGAGCTCTTTTTGCACACCTCCTCCGCAAGTTTTCCTTGGAAGCTCGACAACATCCTCCTTGAAATTATTGTCGATTCCAATTGCTATTTTTATGTCTTAAAATTGGGTTTTCACTTCATGCTATAAATTACAAATTAGGAATAAGATCTTTTTTGCCTCGGCCAACCAACCTTGCAATAATACTAAGCATCTTGGCGATTCAGGCATCTTATGGATCTTGAATGTCGTAGCAAGGGAACAGATTGCTGCCACACCTGGGATCATCCTACACCCTAGCTTTAGGGTCAATTTCATGCCGAAGTAATTCGATACGTAGCCAGGCAAGATCCCTAAGCTTATGCATCACTCCGACAAGCAGGTTAAGAAACCTTGGTGCATAACAGAGAAGAATTTTTGCAGAGTTTACAGGCGCGATCATTAGGGTGAGTGAAGCTGACCTCGATGCTGGCAATTCACCACCCTATCATCAAAATCACGTAGGACTGAACTGAGTAAAAAGATAGAGGAGGTGAGAACGATGGTGTAACTACTGCAATGTGGTCTGACATTCTTCCGGCAATGAGAGAGCCCATGAGGGCACCAATGTTGAGAATCCCAGCATGGATTTCGACCTGTGTGTCTTTTTGTTTTTTTTTTTAAGTTCTCTTTTATGAAGATCATGGTCTCGCTCATAACAGCAGGTCAAAATCTTTGCCGGAATCCACAAAATTTGTGCTGGAAAAATGTCAGACTACATTGACCGTAGTTGCACCATCATTTGCGCCTCTGCCATCTTCTTAATCGGTTCGGTCCTAATGGGCTATAGGCCTTCTTACGTGATTTTGATGGCGGGGTGGTGAATCGCCGCATGGGGGTTGATTTTCGCCCTCATGATCATGCTTGTGTACTCTGCAAAAATCTCCTTTGCTATGCATCGAAGATTCTTAACCTCTTTTTCGGAGCTATACATAAGTCTAGAGATCTTGGTTAGCTATGTATTGAGTTACTTCTTGGATAAATTGACCCTAAAGCTAGGGTGGAGGATGATGCTAGGTGTCGCAGTGATCCCGTCCATTGTTGTGGCATTCAAGATCCTTGAGGTGGTTGATATTGCAAGGCCGACTACCTAAAGCAAAAAAGGTCTTATTCATAATTTGTAATTTAGAGCAAGAAGAGGAAACTCAATTCCAAGACATAGTAATAGCAGCTAGGATTGATGAAAATTGCAAGGAGGATGTTGTCGAGTTTTCGAGGAATTCCCACGGCAAAGATGTGTGGAAAGAGCTCCTGCTAAGGCCCTTACCCTCAGTGCAATGGATCTTGTTGGCCGCGGTTGAGATTCAATTTTCAAGCATGTGATGGGGATCAAAGCAGTTATCCTCTCACCTACGGCAACCAAGAGCCTTTTCTTGCTGGTCACTATGACTTTCTTGAAAATCCGTGGGCTACAGATGATGACTGCTTCGATAAATGGATTCAAACCATAGCCAACTAGATCCATGACACAAAGTGCGAGGTCTTTAGCAAGAGCTCTTTGAAAAAGCATTTATTAAGTATGCTTCTTAAGAAATAAGTAACTTTTTCAAATAATAATTAGTGAATATTTTAAATATGGGTGTAAAGTGAACCCATTCTCTTAGAAGAAAATAAGGTAACGAAATGGCCAATTTAGTCACATGACCAAAGACAGGGAAATTTTCCTTTTTTGTTCTTCTAGTTCTCTCTTGTATCTTCTCCTTTTTTACTGTGCTCCTTTACACCCAAATAAAATTCCAATACATTTTCCCGCAAAGTTCATCAAGAGGAAGCTTAAGTTTGAGCCTCTCAACAAATCTAGTTAGAGGCACTTTCATTCAAAAGGTTAAACCTTTGAGTTATCCACTAACTAGGATATATTAATTGTTCCACATCATACCAATTATCCAAGTTGTATAGTCTACACTATATATTTTTTGGCCAGATCTCTATGCCTTTGTTCATGGCCTTGCGATTCCTTCTTAGAAAGAGCATCTTAATCTCTTCCAAGGATTTCTCTTTCATCTCAAGCTATAAGAAATAAAAGATTCCTAAAGCCAATAAGGATATGCTAGCAAACATGAATAAGCTCTCGCTGATGGTTATGGCTTTCGATATTGAGAGAAAGCTTATCAAGAAAATTGCATTCATAAGCTGATTCACTGTGACATTGATGCTCGACTCTTAAGGCCTCACCTTCAATGGGAATCTCTCCGAACTATAAACTCACGTGACAAGGGCGATCTCAATTGAGAAGAAGCTTGCATTTGTGTATGTGGCCACGATGCTCAAGACCAAAGCCCACAACAACTATTCCATCACATACTCCACCATTGTCAAGCAAAACCCTAATCCGATTAGGGCGATGGTGATCTCTCCTAAGCTCACTAAGAGAAATCTTTATTGAGTAAAATTGTGGTTATTATTATGAATGTGGTCTTTGTAAGTCCAACCCCAACTGGCAAACTAGAGCCTTTTCTTATTGGTCACTCTAGCTTTCTTGAAAATCTGTGGGCTATAGGGGATGAATATTTTGATTCTTGTCATGTGCTTAAAGAAATGGATCTCGATGGCGACTAATGACATCCACAGCACTAAGGGCCCGGGACTTTGGCAATAGATCTCGCCACACACCTCCCTATGAGTCTTCTTCGGAAGCCCAACAATATCCTCGTTGTGATTCTAGTCGATCCCAACTGTTATTTTTATGTCTTGGAATCGTGTTTCCACTTCTTTCTATGAATTACAAATTAGGAGCAAGAACTTTTTTTGACTTGCCCAGCTAGCCTTGTAATGGAGGCAAGAATACTGGTGTAACGGCGGCTAATGTAGTCTGACCTTCTTCTGATGATGATGAGAGCACATGAGGGTATAAATGTTGAAGATTCTAGCAGGGATTTCAACCTCTGTATCATTTATCTTGATGTTATCTTACTTTATTTGGTCCTATTGGGTAGTGGGCCGTCTTACGTGATTTTGATGATGGGGTGGTGCATCGTCGACATTGGTATCGATTTCTCCCTAATGATTATGCCTATGTCCTATGTAGAAATCTCCCCTACCTCGCACCAAAAAGCTAGGGATCTCTCTTGGCTATGTATCGAATTACTTCTTCATGAAATTGACCCTAAATTCAGGTTTAGATGATGCTATGTGTCGAGATGATCCCTTCCATTACTCTAGCATTTGAGATCCTTAGGCTGCCTAAATCGCCGAGGTGGTTAGTAGTGCTAGGCCGGCTGACAAAGTTGAAAAAGGTCTTGGCTTTAATTTGTAATTTAGAGCAAGGAGTGGAAATTGGATTTCAAGGCATAAAAATAGTAGCTAGGATTGACGAGAATTTCAAGGAGGATGTTGTTGAGCTTTCAAGGAAGATTGGCAGCGAAGGTGCGTGGAAAGACCTCTTGTTAAAGTCTGGCCCTCAATCCAATGGATCTTGTTGGTCGACCATTAAGATCCATTTCTTCAAGCACACAACAATAATTAAAATAGTTATCCTCTAGGGCCCAAGGATTTTCGAGAAAGCTGGAGTAACTGGCAAGAAAAGGCTCTAGCTTGCCACAGTTAAGGTTGGACTTACAAAGGCCACATTTATAACAATACCACAAATTTTCTTGACAAAAATTGCTTTTAGTGGAGCTTAGGAGAGATCACCATCACCCTAATCGAATTAGGGTTTTGGTTGAAAATGGTGGGGCATGCTATGGAACAATTCTTGTGGACTCTAGTCTCGAGCATTGTGGTCACGTACACAAACGCGACCTTCTTCTCGATCGAGATCACCCTTTTCATGTGGTTCTATATCTCGAAGATATTCTCATTGAAACTGAGGGCTCAAGAGCCGAGCATTGGTATCGCACTAAATCGGCTCATGAACGCGATTGTCTCGATGAGCTTCCTCTCGATATTGAAAACCACAACCATCAACGGGTGCTTCTTCATGTTTACTTACGTATCCTTATTGACTTTACGAATCTTTTATTTCTTATTGCCTAAGACGAAAGGAAAGTCCTTGGAAGAGATTGAGATGCTCTTCACATGAATGAATCGCAACACCATAAAGAAAGGCAAAGAGATTCAGCCAAACAATGTCTAGTGCAAACTATACACCTTGGATAATTGATATGGTGTACTGTAGTTTATATATCGTAGTTAGTGGATAACTTAATAGTTTTAGCTTTTGAGTAAAGGTTGATCCAACTGGATCTGGATATGTTGACAAGGTTGAACTTGAGCTTCCTCATGACAATCTTTGTGACTAAAAGTATTGGGCTTCTATTTGGGTGTAGAGGAACTTACTATAAAAGGAAGAAGTTACAAGAGAGAAATAGAAGAAAAAAAATGACCATGACATAAATTCACCCATTCGTTGTCATGTGACTAAATTAGCCATTTCACGACCTTATTTGAGACAATGTCCATTCTGAACCTTATTCTAAGAGAATGGCTCATTTTACGCCCTTATTTAAAATATCCACTAACTATTATTTGAAAATTTTACTTATTTCTTAATTAGCATATTTAATAAATGCTTTTTGAAAGAGCTCTTGCTAAAGTCCTCTATTCATCGCCATGGATCTAGTTGGCTGTGATTAGGATCCACCCTCTATAGCCCATTGGTTTTCAAGGAAACCAGAGTGATCATCAAGAAAAGGCTCTGGCTTGCCATAGTTTAGGTTGAACTTACAAAGACTACAATAATAAAAATAGCTACAATTTGCTCAAAAAAGATTGCTCCTAGTGAGCTTACGAGGTTATGTTAGAAAAAATGAAAAAAAAAGCTCAGAAGGGATCATCGCCCTAACTGGATTAGGGTTTTGCTAGACAATGGTGGAAAATGCAATGGAACAATTGTTGTGCGCTCTTGTCTCGAGCATCTTGGCCACATACACATACATGACCTCTCAATCGAGATCGCCCTTGTTACGTGGGTCTATAGCTCGGAGATATTCCCATTGAAGGCTAGCATCGACATCACAATGAATTCGCTTATAAACTCGATTGTCTTGATGAGCTTCCTCTCGATATCGAAAGCCATAACTATAAGCAAGAGCTTCTTCATGTTTTCTTGTGTATCTTGTTGGCTCTAGGATTCTTCTATTTCTTATTGCTCAAGACAAAAGGGAAGTTCTCAGTAGAGATTGATATGCTCTTCATAAGAAGGAATCGCAAGGCCATCAACAAAGACATAGAGATCCAGCCAAATAATGTCTAGTATAGACTACACAAGTTGGATAATTTGTGTGGTATGGAGCGGTTAATATGTACCAATTAACGCATAACTCAATGGCTCCATCTTTTCAATGAAAGTAGATCCAACTGAATATGTTGACAGGTCTAACTTGATCTTCCTCTTAACGAACTTTGCTGGTGAAGGTATTGGACTTCTATTTGGGTGTAAAGGAGCTTAGTGAAGAAGGAAGAAGATAGAAGAGAGAAAAAGAAGAAAGAAAATATGAAAAAATGACCAAGATGAAAATTCTGTTGTCCATGGTCATGTGACTAAATTAACCATTTCTTGGCTTTATTTGAGACAACATTCAGTGTGAACCTTCTTCTACGAGAACGACTTCACTTTACACCCAAATTTAAATATTTACACACTATCATCTTGAAAAACTTATTTATGTCTTAATTGCCATACTTAACAAATGTCTTTGAGCATGCTCTAACAAGACTCAAATATACATTACACTTTTTAGGTTGAACTAACATATAAAATTAATGCGGGATTAGGAGAATCTTCAAGCACTCAATTAGTCGCTCATGCTACGCATATCATTTAATTACTGCTATGCTTTTGTGGATGTGAAGTCCTAGAGAGTGTATGAGTCTGATGATTCAAACTTTAGGCTTTGAGCAAGGAGAGCGAACACATTTACCATCGCAATGGCTTTTGAGTTGCTACCTTATCTCTCTCTCTCTCTCTCTCTCTCTCTCTCTCTCTCTCTCTCTCTCTCTCAATTTCTTATCTCATTGACCATTGTCTAGTTCTTGAATGAATTTCTTTCTCTATGTTTTGCACTAATTATTTCCTTTTTGACTAGGTTTTCATTATGCTTTGTGAAGTGGCTGTTTGGTACATCTAGACTTGGTAAAATACATTATAGACTCATTTTTTAACCCATATTTGATAGGCTGAGTTGTTATATGAGTTAACTATATTTAAATAAATAAAATTACCAAAAAAAAGTCCTAAACATCTTGTCATTGTGTCAATTTAGTGCTCAACTTTTTTTTTGTCAGTATAGTCCTAAACATTTTTGCATTTATTCTAATTCATTTCTTCTGGCAGATTTTGTTGGAAATTACTGATGTGGCCAATGTGGCAATTTCCAACGATATTTTTAAAATTTTTTTATTTCCTTTTTCCTTTTTTTCTTCTTCCAGTCAGCCGTTGAGCCCCACAACTAGCTAGAGACGACACCCGACAAGGTCGACCTTGCTGGCCTCTGGTGAATCTCATCACCGCTAGACATTAGAAAGCTTCGCTAGAGGCCAGCAAGGTATGGAGGAAGAATATCACCATTTTTATGCAATAAAACACCAAAGTGGATGATTGACCAATTCCATACTAGAAATAATCACCAGAATCTTTTGAAAACATGGATTGTTATTTCTCAATGACATCCCATGATCAAGTCAATTGGCTGAATCCCGTGAAACCATTTCATAGAAGTTCATTAATCTTCTTTTTATAAAGCAAATCGATTTCGATTCTTGAATAATTCACGTCAGTTTTGCTTCTATTGTAACAAAAGACTCTTTTTATGTGGAAAGGGCCAGTGACCAATGGGGTTGAGCTTTGCCAAAGGTCAACAAGGTCCTCACCAATCATCGCCTATGGAGGGTTGGTCAGCTCTGTAGCCGGGTTGGTCAGCTCTGTAGCCGGCTAGAGGAAGAAGGAAGGAAAAAAAAGAGAGAAAGAAAAAAAAGAAGAAAAAGAAAAAAAAAGAAAAAAGTACATAAAATAATTAAAAATTGGCCATGTAGACCTAACATAACTATAATAATGGTAAAGTCCGCTATAATATAAGTGCTAAATGAGTTTACAACTTACTTAGCCGATCGTGAGATCGCTTTATGACTTTCTTCATTCTTTCTCGTTCTCATTCGATCTTACAATCGCTTACTCTGCGTTCTCTTCTCAATTTCTATATTTGATTAAATATGAAAGCATTTTAGCAATATGAGCCGGGTCGTGTATGTGCTAGGTATGAATCACTAGATACATGGATTTGGGTCAAAAGGGGGTTAAATTGGTCAATTTGTGTCGGACCACTTTCAAAAGACCCCAAACCTGCCTTGACCTAGATGTGAGCCCACGAACCTTTCAAGCTCGTGACAATCAACTAATCATGTCTATAAAAATCTAGTAATGTGAAGAGACTAAAGACTTTTGACAGACTATTTGGGAGAGGGTACTGTTGCAAGTAAAGGAAGAACAAGCCAAAAAAAAAAAAAAGGTGGGTGGGCATATTCCGATTGGGCTAGTTTGAATCTAGAAACCTTGATCAAAATCTCCGCACGAGATATCGGCTCGAAGAACGTACTTTCAGCTGCAAGCTATAAGTCATCCATTCTGCTCCTATCTTACTACTGGGGGCATTAAATCATGGCCCGGGTGTAAGATCAGCATCGACACAGATGTGCACCGAAGAGACAGCTGAAAGTAGAGAAGTACCAAGTCATGTTCAGTTCAAGCTCAACTTGATGCCTATTAGGAGTCGGCTCCGACCAGAGAGAGAAGTAGGAACTTCGACATGCCTGAATCCAAGAAGAGGAGGAACAGTCATAAAACTGAATTGGCTCGGACGTGTAGAGAGATGCGTGGCGGCATAAAATTTGCTATCTTGGGAAATGGAGAAAATCATTGAGACGTGATAGCATTTTAGTAACTGTTGAAGTGAATTCAAGATTGCTATTATTATTTTGAAGGAGTGCGGAGGAAGAACGAACACACGATCAAGTCAGGCCAAAACGCTGACAGAATATTGTCCAAAGTTATTTTTTTTTTCCTTTGCAAAATAATGTCTTTGCGCTTTGATTTTAGTTTTAGTGTTAGGCTTTGAAATCCGCAATGTTTGTTGCAAAGCAGTGTTTGTCTCGATGTTTCAATTTGAGCACCGAGTGTCTTGTGACTTTCCTCTCGGTTTCAGTTTCAACAATGACTACATCCTACAAATTTTGTTTCTAGTCTCTACGTTTTGATTTCCCTGCTTGGCATTATTTTTGCCTTACTTCTCGCATGGTCCTTGATTAAGTATAATTTTCAGCTCTTGTACTTAACTTTCTTGTCATTTAGGTCGACTTACCTAACTATGACGTGCTATCTTTGCAAAGATTGTTTCGTGAAATGTTCAATCACTTAGCTAAGATGAAATGCGCAAAAAGATAAAACTGAGAGTTTCTTCAAATCTTTCTCCTATGTACGGGCAATTCTCAATTGCAGTGTAATGATGTTTCTCATCATTTAAAAGTATTCTAGACATCAAAACACAGTTGCTCCTTTTCAAGATCTAATGGCAATTCATGTCTAGTGTGTTGTGATTCATAATTTGTGCGCGCCCCACGCCCACCCACTAACTATCTATCCCGGTCTGATCGACCCACGCCACGCACTCTGTCTCAGCCCAGTGCACATGGCTAGTCAATGTGACCATCCCTATTCAATCCATCCCGATGACAAAGTTAGATAAACCGTGCCGCCGGCGAAAGTGGCGGGAGCTTCCTAGACAAATACACTAATCGGGTTGACATCATCTTTTCTCTCTCCATCAAATGATGGAAAAAATCGAAGGTGGGGCTCTTAACAAGCGCTGACAACTCAACTCCACTCATGAAGGAGAATGTGACCGGAAATGGCTTTTCAACATTCTATCCTCACAATTGATTCACTCATACTAAAATGGTTAGAAGACACATCTATTTATAGGCCTGATACATGATTCTTAATCTACCTCAAGAACATAAAAAGACAAAATGTAATTCATTGCATTATATACACATTGGAATGTGAACCGACTCTTTGATAAACTTACCTAATAATAACTCTTGAAAACCACACAATAATAAATACAAGTCTTGATTCGTCTTACGAGAGTTGATTTATGAGTGTTTGTGAGAGCCTTTCATTTGACTTATCCCATCAGTTTCTAGTCCAACAACTCGTTCACGGCAGATTTCGGCGACCAAAGATACGACATAAAGCCGTGGGAAATAAGAGAATCAGATGCAAATTCAACAAAGTAAAAACAAATCAATTGCTACATCGAATGATATTCTTCGACATATTAAAGCTATTCAGACTTGATCGCTTCCTAAACCTTTCCTCAAATAGGTAACGTGCGATATACAAAACAGGTTTCAGATTTAGATTCTTTGCAATTCTCAGTCAAAATTAATGTAAGCAGTCCCGAGTTGACATTATCTAATCAAGAGTTGACCTCAGTTTTGTAAAATCTGCTCAGGAAGACAACAAAGCTAGTAACACGAGAAAAGAATCACCGACAAAGGTTTACCTGACTGAGGATATGGACCGATCGGTAAAGAAATGATGAGGATCGACGAAGATGACAGTAGAGACAATTGAAGCTCGCGAGCAAAAAAAAAAAATCTTAAGACCCTTCCTCTTTCATCTATCGCTTTCCAGGTTTCCCTTGAATATTTTCCTTCGGCCGAGAAAATGAAGGATGGTCCGTGAACAGCGGCAGTAATCGGCGACGGTCTGTGGTAGTGGAAGTGTAGACACTCGAGATCTCTCGGCGCTACCTTTTTTTTTCTCTACTTTTTTTAGATTTTTAGCTAATTTTTCTTTCTTATTTAATTTTTTAAATATATATTTTTAGGTTTTTTTATTGCTAACTGCAATTCTCCGCATGAGCCACGTAGGATTAGGTTATCAATAAAAAAAAATTTCATGTAAGAATCCTGGCTAAACTTACTAGATTTGACACTCAAATAATCTTTTTTTAAAAAGTTGCATTTAAGTAATTCAAAATAATTTTGATACCAAAGTGAGCATTGTACTTAAACTGAGTGCCGTACTTAAAGTTTGGCACTTTTGATGTTTGGCGATTTCTTTCCCTCGCAAGGACAAGCGAAATTCGGCCCAAAAAAAAAAGGACGAGCTGAATATCGCAAAGCAAACTCTTCATTCCACAACTGCTAGCGAGATGGGATGTGCCAACTGCGAAAGAGAAGTGTGAGGAGTTTCTCAGGATCACCAACGGAGGATTTTGGGCAATCCTTTCTGTGCAAGGTTAGCAAGTTGGCATCAAAACGGAGGACATCACTAGCATCAGCCGAGTGGGACTGCATATTAGTCCAAATCGAAGTTTTACCCCTCTCAAATCAAGATTAAATTGGATCCATTCAAGAGATGATATAGTTATTGCACACATTATTAAAACGTAAGAGTGAAGTTTCCACACAAAAAGAAATAGCAATTTCCGGGAAAACACTAGATTGCATCCAAGACTTCCGAATCCCACCAGAAGAAAGTCAAATCTTCCCCCAAAAGACTTGCAATGTAAGGGATAAAGAAAATGCCAAATTGGCCGTGAAAGAAGCAATAGGCGACTTGAGTCAGGATGAGGTGGAATCCACGTCTAACGCCGAAGATTTTACATAGACAGAAAAGATCAAACGGGTGAGACGTATTGAAAATATTAAAATAAATTTTGGAAGAAAGTCAAAAAAAGAAGAAGCCTCAATTTTTGACTATTAATGGACAACTTAGGTGTGCTTAAGCCTCAATTTTTGACTATTGATTGTCAAAAATGGACAACTTAGGTGTGCTTGAATTTGATAAAATTAAGTGTAGTCAAATAAAGACATTTAAGTTTGACAAAAATTAGGTATAGAATTGGCTATAAATATGTGTGGTTTTTCTTGTAAGTTTCATATCAAGGAGGAGAAGAAATAGAGAGAGAGAGAGAGAGAGAGAGAGAGTTTTCTTGTAAGAACAAGCTTAGAGCAAAGCTTGATTTTCTTTGTGTAAAACCTTGGCAAAGGTATTTTGTAGTATTGCTCTCTCATTTGCATTTTTGTTATTCTCTCCAAATTAAATCCTCCAAACTTTCGCAAAATTCCTCCTTTCTTTTTTATTTGGTTCCTACATTTGGTATCAGAGCCAAGTTATGGCGTCCACGAGTTTCGTTCAATTTCAACTTCCAAAGTTGAACGGAAAGAATTTCAACAACTGGTCCATCCAGATGAAGGTTTTGTTCAAATCGCAAGATTTGTGGAACCTGGTGGAGAATGGCTACATCGAAGTAGTTAATAACGAAGAATTCAATGCCATGAGAAAGGAGGAGAATGATTCGTTGGTGGAGTCCCGGAAAAAAGATCAGAAAGCATTATATGCGATCTTTCAAGCCGTGGAGGAGACGATATTTGAAAAAATATCGAATGCCGAGACCGCCAAAGCAGCGTGGGATATTTTGCAAAAATCCTACAAGGGCGACGATCGTGTTCAAAGAGTTCGGCTTCAAACACTTCGAGGTGATTTTGAGTCTTTACACATGAATGATTCTGAATCTATCTCTTTGTATTTTGATCATGTACAAAACATCGTTAACCAATTGAGGGTTAATGGTGAAACACTCCAAGATGTACGAGTCGTAGAAAAAATCTTGAGGTCTTTGACTGAAAGATTTGACTACGTTGTTGCGGCAATCGAAGAAGGCCAAGATATATCAACTATGACGTTGGAGCGGTTGATGGGTTCATTATGCTCGCATGAGCAAAGAATGAATCAGAAGTCCGTCAGTTCATATCCCGAGCAAGCTTTGCAAAGTCGTATCGCTCCATCAAATCGAGGAAGCTATCAAGGAGGTCGAGGTCGCGGAGGAGGCCAAGGAAGAGGTGGAAATTCCAATTTCACCGGGAAATTTAAAACACGTGACAAATCAAAAGTCAAGTGTTTTAAGTGCAACAAGTTCGGACATTACAAATCCGAATGCCATGCAAAGGCGACGTACGAGCAGGCGGAGCACGCACATACCACTGATGCTGAAGAATACATGGTGCTAGCATGTAAGAAGGATGACTCAAGCACTGTAGATACCAACATATGGTATCTAGATACTGGTTGCAGCAATCATATGACTGGCCGGAAGGAATTATTCTCGCAATTGGATGAGACGAGTCGTGGTGAAGTCAACTTCGGGAATAAATCAAAAATTCCCGTGATGGGCAAAGGTAACATTAATATCAAGTCAAAAGATGGTACTAATGTTGCTATTGCAGATGTTTACTTTGTGCCAGGACTTTTTTGGAATTTGCTAAGTGTTGGGCAACTTTCCGAAAAAGGCCACAAAGTTCACATTGAAAATGGAATTTGCACCATCAGAGGTGTCAACAACAAGTTGATCACAACGGTGCAAATGACGAAGAACCGGATGTTTCCCATGACTCTTCAGACGAAGAATCTCTTGAGTTTTCAAGCGATGATGAAAGACAACAACTGGCTGTGGCATCTTCGATACGGTCATCTAAATTTTCGTGGACTAAAACTACTGGTTCAGAAAAGGATGGTGACCGGCATGCCTTTAATCGAATGTCCAGATCGTCCATGCGAAGGATGTCTCGTTGGAAAACAACATCGAGAATCATTTCCAGTAGGGAAAGCCAGAAGAGCAAAGCAACTTTTGGAGCTGGTACATACAGATATATGTGGCCCTATTGAGGTTGAATCAGTCGGACAAAAAAGGTACATGCTGATTTTTGTTGATGATTTTACCAGAAAAACTTGGGTATATTTCTTGAGAGAAAAATCTGAAGCATTTGCCAAGTTCAAAGAATTTAAAGTCTATGTTGAAAAACATAGTGGCTTTAATCTGAAGACGTTGAGATCGGATAGAGGAGGAGAATTTACCTCAAATGAATTTGACAAATTTTGTAAAATTCATGGAGTAAAACGTCAGTTGACTGCCAGCTATACACCTCAGCAAAATGGTATAGCAGAAAGAAAGAACAGGATAATTTTTGAAATGGCAAGAAGTATGTTAAAAGCCAAAAATTTGCCTAAGAATTTTTGGGCAGAAGCGGTTGCTTGTGCTGTATTTGTACTAAACAGGTGTCCAACAAGGAGTGTTCTTGGAAGAACCCCAGAAGAGGCTTGGAGCGGCAACAAGCCAGATGTTTCGTTTCTACGAGTATTTGGGTGCATGGCATATCCCCATATACCAGATGAACGAAGAAAGAAGTTGGATGACAAAAGCGAGAAGTGCATCTTCATTGGCTATAGTGACACAACTAAAGGTTATAAGCTGTATAACCCAGTCACTGAAAAGGTAATTATCAGCAGGGATGTCCAGTTTTTTGAAGATGAAGCTTGGGACTGGAACCAAAAGGGTGACCAGAAAAGCATCACCATCGAAGATGAACCATTGGAGAAAGAAATAGAAGAGCCTCCATCATCTTCAACTAGTGGTACATCTTCACCAACAGCAGCTTCAGAACCACCACTACGTCGTTCACAACGACTGAGGGAGACGCCAGCAAAATTCAGGGATTACGTGGTCACAGGAGGCGATGGCAGTGATAATAACGGAATCACTGATGAAACATTGGTAAACTTTTGTTTGTTTGCTGAATGTGATCCTGTAACCTATGATGAAGCAGCTGCAGATGAAAGGTGGATTCATGCAATGGATGAAGAGATTCACTCCATTGAGAAGAATGACACATGGGTGCTAACTTCTTTACCACCTGGTAAGAAACCCATTGGTGTCAAGTGGGTGTACAAGACGAAGTACAAACCCAACGGTCAGGTGGACCGTTACAAGGCCAGACTGGTTGTAAAGGGCTACAAGCAAAAGCCAGGTATTGATTATTTTGAAGTTTTTGCACCAGTGGCTCGGATGGATACCATCCGGATGATCTTAGCACTTGCAGCTCAAAATCATTGGAAGATCCATCAAATGGATGTGAAATCAGCATTCCTCAATGGTGTTCTTGAAGAGGAAGTCTACGTGGAGCAACCACAGGGTTATGAGAAAGGGCATGAAAATCAAGTTTACAAACTGAAGAAGGCTTTGTATGGGCTAAAACAGGCACCTCGTGCTTGGTACACGCGTATCGACACATACCTGTTAGAGCGTGATTTTCAAAAGTGCCCGTATGAGCATACACTGTTTATCAAGTCAAATACTAACGGTGACATAATAATTGTGTGCCTTTATGTTGATGACTTGATATTTACAGGCAGCTGTGAAAAAATATTTTCAGAATTCAGGGAGGCTATGACTAGCCAGTTCGAGATGACTGATTTAGGATTGATGTCCTATTTTCTTGGGCTTGAAGTGAAGCAGACAGATAATGGCATATTTATTTCACAGCAGAAATATGCTAATAATATTCTGAAGCGATTAAAAATGGAATCGCTCAAACCAATTCGAACTCCCGTAATTGAACGTTTAGAGCTGAAGAAAGAAGGAACCGGTGAATTGGTAAATCCCACTTATTTCAAAAGCATTGTTGGCAGTTTAAGATATTTGGCTTCTACAAGACCAGATATTACCTATGGAGTGGGAATTATTAGCAGGTTCATGGAGAAACCATACCAATCACATTTACAGGCGGCAAAAAGAATTTTGCGGTATGTCAGTGGAACTCGTGATCATGGAATTTTATATTCTTATACTGACAACTTTGATCTGTTGGGGTATACAGATAGTGATTGGGCAGGTGATACTGAGACTCGAAAGAGTACTTCAGGGTATGCTTTCTTTCTTGGATCAGGAGTAATTTCTTGGTCTTCGAAAAAACAGCAGGTTGTTGCACTCTCGACAGCTGAAGCAGAATACATGGCATTAGCTTCAGGGGCCTGTCAGGCAATATGGCTTCGATGGATGCTGCGTGAATTGATGCATGAACAAGCAAGTCCTACTAAATTGATGTGTGACAATAAGTCGGCTATTGCATTAGCCAAGAATCCTGTATTTCATGGCAGGAGCAAGCACATCGACATCAAGTATCACTATATTCGTGAGCAAGTCAAAGATGGTGAAATTGAACTTAATTTCTGCAGATCAGAAGACCAGATTGCAGATATCCTGACAAAACCATTGAAGGCTGATTTGTTCGAAAGATTGAAGACGATGCTTGGCGTTATGAACTTCCAAAATCAATTTTAAGGGAGGCTATTGAAAATATTAAAATAAATTTTGGAAGAAAGTCAAAAAAAGAAGAAGCCTCAATTTTTGACTATTAATGGACAACTTAGGTGTGCTTAAGCCTCAATTTTTGACTATTGATTGTCAAAAATGGACAACTTAGGTGTGCTTGAATTTGATAAAATTAAGTGTAGTCAAATAAAGACATTTAAGTTTGACAAAAATTAGGTATAGAATTGGCTATAAATATGTGTGGTTTTTCTTGTAAGTTTCATATCAAGGAGGAGAAGAAATAGAGAGAGAGAGAGAGAGAGAGAGTTTTCTTGTAAGAACAAGCTTAGAGCAAAGCTTGATTTTCTTTGTGTAAAACCTTGGTAAAGGTATTTTGTAGTATTGCTCTCTCATTTGCATTTTTGTTATTCTCTCCAAATTAAATCCTCCAAGCTTCCGCAAAATTCCTCCTTCCTTTTTTATTTGGTTCCTACAAGACGACTCTATTATTATGTTGGAAAAAGCAAAAGGGAGAGGTGCGTGCATCACTTTATCTTTCGTGTTTTTCCACGATTTCTTGTTTTTTTTTTTTTGGTTTTTGACAATTCATCTCAATTGCGAGCAAGTGAATGACTAATGAGATACAAAAAGGACGAGACTCTTGCAGGTGGATGACTAATGTGTTCGGCTATTGATTGATCATCTTCACCAGTAAACAAATTAATATTAGGGATCTTAAAACCCTTTGGATATTGGATCGTTTCTACCCTTTGAATATTAGATTGCGGCCTCCACAAGTTATCCATTAACATCCGTGTTTGGCAAGGGACATATCCTTGATTTAGCAGGGTTGGTACATCAATATTCATTGGATTCGATGGGTTCACTGCCCTAGCTAGAGGCGGCTGTTTGCCGATGGGTCTCGCATTTTCACCATTCAATGATGGTGCTAGCTACCGGCCTCGGGTTTTCAATATTCGGCACCGGTATGTGCCGATTTGCCGCTCCGATATTATTACCATTGGTATCATCCTCGGCCTGAACGATTTGATTGACGGTACTGTTAAGGCCAATCAAATTATTATTTTCTTACCATCAACAACCTCTAGCCTTTGAAGAATTCTCGTTTCGCCAATTGCGACGCTATCTAGTCTGAATTTTCTTCCATATTTAATCAAGCAGAAAGAGTCGAAGCAACATACCCTGCAACAAACTGATTCGCTTGAACAGGGGGGTCGCTGATTTGATGGCCCCGGTTTCGAAAGAAGTTCAATTGCCACGTTAGCGATCGTTGGTTTTATCGCTTTTAAACTCTTTGTAAAAAAGTTACTTTACAATGTGTTTACAATTGATGGCTGGTTGTCCTGTTGATTGCATAATCTTCGTGTCTTCTGCCGTCGTATCAGCTAGTTTCACAGCCGATTAAAAGTAACATAAAGAATTTTTAAGTGCCACAACTTGCAACCAAAAAGAAATTTTTGTTTTTTTTTTGTTATCCGGGAGCAACCTATATACGACTTAGCGTTCTTGGAAGTAACGGAAAATGGCAGTTATTGGCGGTTTTGACTTTCAAATTCTAAATGACAATAGCCCATGATTTCATTTATAAAGAGAAAATTACCAAAACAGTTCTAAGCGTATAATAATTGTGACAAATGCAAAAGGTTTAAGACTCAATTGGTAAAAAAAAAAATTTACGACCGAATTAGCACAATTGGAATATGTTTATAACTTTTTTTTTTTGGTAATTTTCCCCATTTATACAAGTCAATTCAAGCTATTATCATGACTTGATTTTAAGCCAATTTAGGTGGAGAGACCCCAAGAGAAATCTCTCCCTCAAAGAATACTACTGAATATCGACGCAAATTATTTATGCAATACTACGGATTTCGTGCCGAAATCTCGTCTTGCCGCATCGAAATACATGAACAGTGTGTTAAGTTTCAAATTTTATATGAGGATGGTGGTATCATGATTCCACCTGCTTTGAACTGCCAATTAGGTCGACATCGTTTTGTTCTTGCAAGCAAAGGGATTTTGATGCGGACTTGTCGGTCACTTGATTAATCAAGCGGCCAAATTTGTAACCGCCGACCCATTAATTGAATGGTTGGATGATGATTCTACATATCCATTTGTTTATTTGACTTGGCTGTTGCTTAACGATAGCCTCCCACGGGCAATTTTCGTCCCAGTACTATCTTGAAGAAAATAAATAATTAAAGAAGAGAAATTTTGGAAGATGGTTATATTAGGACTAGGCACACAATAGCAAGAAAATAAATAATAAAGGCGAGAAAGAAAAATCAAGATACAAATTTTATTATGTTGTCTCATACTTAAATTAGGGCTGCATCACTATAAGTAACGCATCCTACCTTTCCGTTATATTACTCAATTACAAGAAATATATATAACACGTTTAGTAGCTACTTATGGGCTTAAGTCAAAATTAGAATTGAAAATACAAGCTCAAACTATAAAAGTCATCTAGCATGAGGGAAGAATCTTGGGTTGTCACAATATTGATTTTTTTTTGTCAAAAAGAAGATCTTCATTTCAACTGAAAAGAAGATACATAACTTCAAAACAAAACAAATCCCAAAGAGTTACAATGCAGTGTAAATCTGAGAAGCAAATTAACTTAGTACAATATGTAGAGACTCGCTCATTTCACAAGAATAGATTTGTTGCAGTATCATAGCACAACCGGCAGTCAGATTATCGAAACTCACATCATCAGTGATGAGTGCACACGAGATTTCCCTCTCTAATAGTAACAACTTTGCCAAAAGGCAATGCGTATCTAGATTTGGCGTCTCCAGCACTATCACCATATAGAGATAACAACAATACAAATAGATTGAAAAAGCACAAATAAGACATTGTGAATTCTAGATCTATTTTAGATAGGGATAGATGAGCTCTGAAATCTAGAACTAATTCTAAATTAGGAGAGAGAAGTTGTAAAACAAATACGAGTTGATCACAAAATCAGAAAAACTGACCGTTGAACCAGTAGGAAAGGAGTTTCGGAGACTTGGGAAGCGCTCAACTTTTAAGAGCAAGCACCTAGAGTCAAAAAGCAAACAGACAGATTCGGAGAAAACAAATTCTTCCGAAGTGCTCATGCTTCGATCATCAAAACTCACAAAAAAATAAAATACTCCACTTTCACGGAGGAAGTGGACAACGCTTTCCACTGAATCAACCAAAAGTCTTGAAAAATTATTGAAGATGAAGAGATAAGGAAAGGAAGAGAGAGAAAGAGGAGAAAGAAGGGGTACCGTTTCTCCAGTCGCTCCACTTCCATTCCCTCCCTCTTCGCCTACATCGTCTCCACTTCTGGTGATCAAGCCAATCATTCGACCCCGATGACTCCATCCCCATCATCGAATTCTCCCGCCTCTCCTCGAGTGATCCCGATCAACGGTGTAAAGTTGTCTCGGATCTTGGAAAAGCTTGTCAAGACTGGGGCTTCTTCATGGTACGTCTTGCTCCTAGCTAGCTCATTAGCAGGGTGTTGTTTGCTATGGTTTGATCATCACCATTGGTTTGTATATGTGAGTAGCTGATCAACCACGGAGTGTCCGAGAGTCAAGTGAAGGCGACGTTCGATGCGATTATGGGATTTTTCTAGTCTGGCAGAAGAGGAGAAGATGGAGTTTCGTGAGAAGAATATGATGGACTCCATAAGATACGGGTCAAGCCTAAATGCTTCGGCGGACAAAGTGTTCCTCTGGAGAGACATTCTGAAGATGACTGTTCATCCAGAGTTTCGCTGCCCTACCAAACCAGAAGGGTGAAGGTATATCCATTCTCTCTCTCCCTTCCTCCCTCTCTCTTTCATTTTTTGGAAAAAAAAAAAAGGTCTGATATGCATTGCAACAGATAAAAAAGCCTAGTTTGTCAACGTTACTGGTTAGAAAGAAGGGCCTTTGATCCAGAAGGCTTTGATCCAGAAAAAGAAATAAAGAGAAAAAAACATTTGAACTTTCTTATCAGAACAGTCCAAGAAATCTTGCATTTTTTCCATGGTGGATTACCCAAGCAAACCCAGATAGGTTGAGCATAAAAAAATCGCTCTCTTTCCCCTATAAAATAATGTTCTTGAACATGTTGCAACGTTAAACATCAGTGAGCAGAATCTACCTTCTCCTTAGATTCTTCTTGATTTTAGGCTAAAACTACCCAAGAAGATATCTTTCGTAGAATTGAAAACGAAATTTCTTTTGACTGTTCTAATAAGAAAGGAGGGAGAAGATGAATAGTAAAAAGAAAAAGGAAAAAAATAAAGAATTTGAAAAAGCATTAGAATATTATTAAAAATTACCATGCTAGTGTTCGCCGGCATCCACGTTAGTGTCGGTCAATCAAAGTTAGCCGGATGAACTAAATTAACGCAAATATAAAAGCTTTAAGATTAAATTGGCACAAATACAAAAGATTTAGAACTCAATTGACAAAATTAAAAGGTTTAGGACTAAACTGATAAAATTGCAATTAGTTTGGGACTTTTTTTTTTGTGACAATTTTACCACCATGGAAGTAGACCCATACCCTTGTTACCATCTCTCACTAAATAAAAAATCGAACCATATCCTTATTCAATTGCCTTGTAGTTTTTCACTGGCATCCTTGTTACATGACAAAAAATTACAGTAGCATCAGAGCCTTGTTCAGTTTATATTGAGCAGTCATCCTACTTTTCCCTCACTAACCATTTAGTTTTGATTAGGGGTGAGCAACCAAACCGGGTTTACCCGGTACCCGGATCGGCCCATCCGAAAAACAGGGTCAGGAATCGGTTCCCGTTGAAACCGGGCCAGGAACCGGTTCCAATTTTTGAGAACCGGTTAGAACCGGTCCGGTTCCCGGGTCTAGGTATGAACCCACCCGGACCGGTTTATAGGACCGGTTTTTAGGCGATGTTTTAAGAAAAAAAACCCTAATCAAGTCTTCGAGTCGCAGACTCGCAGCCACTGGAGTACTAAAATGACTACTTTCCTGATAGCCCAAGATTTATAGGACATCATGGAGAAATGATATGAGGATTCCACATATAGTACAAGCGTTCGGCACGGCAACATGTATAAGGCTCTATATGCCATCCAACAAGCGCTCTCGGAAACAATATCGCCAAGAACTATTGGAGTGAAAAAGGCCTGGGATGCACTATAAGAAGAATTTCACGACGCAGTAAAGTATGCAATCGTTAGAGTTTGAACTTTTTGAAGGGAAATTGAAAATGCTAAAATGAAAGATTATGGGAATGTCCAATAATTTTGTGGAAGATTAAGTGAACTAAATATCGGTGACAATATTATTGTCACTTCTACCGAAGAATCTAACGATTTGAAAACCTTGTCAATGAGTGAATTGGCGCATGAAAAGAAGAAAAAAGACAGGATGGTATAAGATAAAAAGTCAATCGAAAGTGCCTTTCAACAGAAGTAAAACATACGGTCTCATAAATTTAAATTGTGGAAGGAGTTAATGGATAATGAGACGATAGAGAAATACTAACGAATTGATCACTTATAATATATATATATATATATAGACACACGCGAGGATTACAATACTTTTGAATGGAAAGCCAGTGTTTTGAAAATATTTGTTTCATAAAACTTGATCAAGCAGTGACCTTTCTTTTGGTTATTTGAAATTACATGGGAAAACTTTCCTTGAAATGGTTTGCAAGTAGACTGTCTATAAAATGGTTTGAGAATTGTATACACATAGGGTGTCAATTGTTCAGTTCGGTTCGATTTTTATTGCTTGGATCTATTATAAGGATAACTTTTCTGTCTTGTTTTGCCACTCATTTTTTATCGTTAGGTTTTGACTTTGTGATCGTTAGATCATAATATTCTTCATAAATATCTCTCCATTTTTCATGGACTATAGCCGTGGGTAGTCGGCCATTTTTCTTTTCCGAAAGATTTTCTTTTTTTGAGAGAAAGAACAAAAAGAGTTCTTTTGGCTTAAAATCCGAATAATATAATATTTGTTACTTGCTTGAACTGGTTCTTTTAAGCGTTCATCAGAAAGGAGTTCGAATTTGATGAAAAATTGAACCGAACTAAACCATTATGGTGTAAGTTTGAATTGAACTAAATTTCTCCATGAACTGAATATGAACTAAACAAAAATTCAGTTTGGTTCAGCTTTTGATTTTAACATTGACTTTCATGTTAGCAACATATATTTATTTTTCTGAAGTTTCCTTAGAAGCCCAACCGGTTTGTTCTTTCTCCAATGAGAAGTGGGTGGATTATCTGCGATCAATTGGAATTCAAATTATTTGAGAATAATGTACATTTTCATATCGGATAAAAACATCAACTTATACTTCAGGACGAAAAAAGCATGACAAAAAATATTAAACCCACAAGAAAACAACACAATCTCACTTAGATTAGAATGGGTTATTTGCTTGATTTGCATAAGCAGGGATCATTCGGATTGGGAACCTTTATTTTCAAACTCGAAACCTTGACCAAACTTCACAATTTTCCCGAACTCCCCAAATTAGGTCCAAGTGCATATTTAATACGACCCTATTTTGCGGATTCTTCTTGTGGCAAAACCCTACCCATCCTACCTGCTAATTTCGATTTGGGTTTCTCTCTCTGTTATCTAGAAAGAATGAACCAAAATATTGCTGAAACGACATCGTTTTTTATTTGAAGGTGTACCGCGTTGATTTAGCCATAGCAGATGACGCATAAGTCTTCTTGTCAGAAATGCTATTTGATATTTTTGTCCTTGGAGCAAAACTTTATGCTTTTTTGGGAACATTTGAAAAGTGGGATCATTTTTATTCGTGATTTTTTTTTTTTTTGCATCTTTGAAAATTGCTGTTATGTTTGCGTTGAGAGTACAAATTCATCGTTTTGATTTAAATTTTTTTTTGGGATCATTTGAAAAGTGCCTTAGTATTTCCAAGGCACCAAAGAAGGACGTAAAACACAATTAACTAGGTCAATCCAAGAAGATTATGGTGGCGAGTACAGAAGAATTAAGAAAGAGGACGTACAACACAGTTAACTAGCTTAGGAACCACCTTTCTAGACAAGAAGGTATCATATGCTTTTACATAACTTTTGGTTTATTCTTTAACAAGCTGAACAAACCGTGTTATGCGAGCAACGAAGCTAACAGGATCACAAAATCTGATTAAATACGGGCAGGGGAATTCGATCCGATTCCAGTGAAGATCAAGGGGACTCCATATTGGGGAGTAGGAGTCAGCAAAGCTTTAGGGGCATGCTTGTATGAAGGAGATAGCCGCATTGAGAAATTCTGCAAAATCAAGGTCAGAGCAACTTTGACTTCAAGGAAAGCAAAGTTTTGGCCGATGCAAGTTCTAGGTCCCCAACTGAAAGGGAAATAGCAGAGCTTGTTCTTGGTTGCTTTGGAGACTCCCTCGGAGAATCTCTCCGGATTGAACTCTTTGGCATCATCGCCCCAAATATCTGGATCATGGTGGATCAGGACCGTGGGCACAAAAAGCACGACTCTTGGAGGTATTTGTATATTTCCCAACTTGGTTGTCTTGTGAACTGTTCTCATCGTCATAAATCCAGGTGGATATAACCTGAGTACCTCATTCAATATCATGCTTACCTGCGTATATATCACTTTGTTGTCAGCCAGTTTTTGTCCAAAAAGACATTGAGAATGCAAGCATTAAATTATATAATCCGTGCCGAGGGGACCAAACTTATCAAACTCCACATCATTCATGTGATCTATGTCGTGACTTCAAATGAGAAGGCAAAATCCATATGTCTCACTTCTATCACTAGCAGAAATTAACTTGAGTGACTATCCCTTAAATACTCCTCCTCCTTTTTTCCCTTTCGGTTTGGGCAGGGCGTAGGGAAGAACAGCAACGGGATTGCCGGTGGTGCTTACAATTGTTTTGTTCATTTTTTGGCCTTTCTGTTTTCGTTTGTTCTTTCTTTCTTTCTTTTTGTTCTTTTGCAGAAAACCATTTAATACGAGGTGAGTTTTGAAATTTAGGAATGTATGTCATGAAATGAGATAAACAGCAGACTACAATACGACGAGAATCCTTACAGTTTTCAGTCGGCTCAACCCCTCAAAATCAGGTTTGTTGTTTCCGAAAACTCGCAGGACTTCATCTCTTGCTCTGTCTTGCCAGTTTTGGTATTTGCTCAACAAAATCAAAGTCCAGCTAAGCAAGACAGAAGTCGTCTCTTGACCGGCAAAGTTAAATGCTTTGCACTCTTGAATCACATCCTCCATGCTCATGCTCTTTTGATGCCCAGACTCTTGAATTTCTTTCATGTTTGATTTAAGCAACAGTCCTAAGAGATCATCCTCATGTACGCCTTGCTTCATTGCCTTCTCTCTTTTGATCACTATGTCTTCCAACAATCCTTTTACTTTGTGGTCAATTTCTTTCATCCTCTTCTGCAGCTTGTTTGGCAAGAGGCTGCAGTTTTTTCATATGCATATCAACTTCAAAATCAGAACTTTATACGTTGATTTTGTTTCTATAGTTTATGCTTGTTTTGCTACATAAACGCACTCAACCATTTTCATCCATTCTATTGAGTTTAGAAGTTGGAAAACTCAATAACAGCTTGATAGAAAATTTGCCTGACTAAACATTGTTTTGACAGGAAAAAATTGCAGCGAACCCAATATACTACCTTGCAATCACAATCCAGCCACTATCCATCACTTGCAAAATCATAAGAAAATTGTCTTCAGAAACTTTTCAAATTCCTTTTGTGGCAAGATGCTTAAAGATTGGCACATGATTTGCAGCTGACTCCATGGATAAGGGTTGAGGAAGTGAAACTGAAGTTTGTTACTCTTTTTTCATCATATGCTTTTGAAAAAGTTAAAGATCTTGGGACATATTATTGCTAAATCAATCTCAACTTACCTCCACCCGGGAATAAACGCGAACTGAAGAATCTTGGTCATGAGGGCAATTTGTTCTTGTTGAAGGGGGAGGATGCTCTTGACTTGGTTGTAGGTAACACCAAAAGCAGCTTTACAGAGTACATCACCCGTCAAATGCTGAAGGTCAGGCCAAACGTCCACTTGACCTGCCAAACTTTTTTTCTTCCATCCCTCAATCATCTCCTCGCAACTTGAACATGATGCAGCCACTACATACTGTAATTATTCAACAATTAAAAGCTAAATGAATTAAATGTAAAAGGCAGTCTTTCATTAATTATTGTCAGTTTCATTAGAAGTTGCATCTGGTCAGGAAACTGTTAGCTGCCGGCAGTAATACCTTCAACTTCTCGTAGTGAAAAGCCGGGTTGATGATCTTTCTATGTTTGACCCATTTCTCACCCTCAGTTGTGATGAGCCCCGATGCTAAGAGATCTACAATGCCCTTCGGTCGTGGCTTTTCGAACTCATCGATCCGTGAAAATATTTCCTTCAACATGTCTGAGTCCATTATGTTCAACACAGGTGTTGGCCCAAACCATGTAAAGCAAAGCTTCCCTGCAATAACCATATTTTGCACACTTGTTTTAATAAGGCGTGAAATGGATACCGGATCCCATATATTACCCAATTCTGTACGCCAGTTGCTTAAACTAGCAGATATGTTGTAAGTACCCGACTTGAAACCCGTCTAGAAGATCGATTAGCATGAGAAATTGAGCAGTTTTAATAGCCTTCCGACGGTCGGTTACCACATAGCTGTCGTTCACATGTCATGTGACTTTGTCCCTAAAAATGACACTAAATCTCGTAAAAATGTAACTTATGCCGGATTTGGTCGACTTGCTTTTCATGAATATATCTCGATTAAAATGCTGGGAAGACGCCCGAAACAAGGAAATCGAAATTGTCGAATCGATGATATAAGGCATATGGCTAAAAAGGTCAACCGTATCTCAACTTTGATGGCATGCGTACCGTATTTCTTGATGGAGTGATGAACAAAAGGGAGCAAACGAGGCGCGATGTCGTTGGAGAAAGGAGTAATGGGTTGAGATTGAGCTTGCTTGCTCATTCTCATTTGGTCTCTCAGGTCTTGAAACAAAAGCATGTAAGGGGTCCCATTTAGACCTTGCCGCCTCAGACATCTTTCTAGCTTCTTCGGCTTCAACCAAAACAAACACAGTAGTTTCCATGCACAAGCGAAGAAGGTGACCAGAACAAGGGAGAGAACGACGGAATGAGCTGAGGGCAATTCCATATTCTGCGTTAAACATATGGCACGCTCGTCTTGTTGCTGTGAGAGGGAATAAATAGGACTCTTGGGAAGCAGAATGACATCGGCCACGTCATGTTTTGAAGGCATAAACTGGAATTATGGGTCCCCCTGGGCCAGTCTTATGTTTCAAAGGCATAAGCTCCTTCTAGAAGAGGGACACGGGAGCCTCATGCACGCTAGCATGAAAAATCTATCATTGCAGTTTCAGCTAGAGGTGGCCGACCGGACCGCATGAAAAATTTATCATTGCAGTTTCAGCTAGGGGTGGGCAAACTAGACATCTGGTTTACCCACCCCTACCCGAAACTGCCAGCTCGGTTGGTCCCATTTTTGAGGGGCAAAATCCGATCGTCGTTCCTATTTATTAGGGCTAGTGACCGTTCCATGATAATTTTCCAATATTTTTTCGGACATAGCAGTCGTTTGATTTACTAATAATATACATATACATATATATAATTTATATTTGTATGCAACGTATCGAACTGCTACGAAGAAGATAGTTTGCTTATTGTATCTGACTGGAAAAATTTTTAGCAAATTCACTTCTTTTGTTTAGAGGAGGCTCTGAGCCGTCGGCAGAGGCCCAAAGGTGAGCTCGACTTTGGAATGTCGGTGAACTTTTCCGGAACAGCTGCATATTTAGCCAAAACAACCAAAGCAAATACAGTAATCTCCATGCACAAGTGAACAAGGTGATCAGAACAAGGGAGGGAACAATTAAACGAGATAAGGGCAATTCCATATATTGCTTTTAGTAAAAGTAAAGTAAGGCCCCAGTGCGTCCGAATCCTTGGAATAGACTCGGCCCCGTCCCACTGGGCCAGCCATGTCTCAAAAGGCATAAACTACTTCTAGAAGAGCGGCGATTTTTAAATTATATATAGAATTTATGTTATAAGATAGAAGAAATTCAGGTACGTAAATAAAATTGGGAATAAATAACAATGAAATTATTTTTATTTTTAATTTTTGGATTTTTATATTAAAAATAAAATATTACTTATAGTTTAATACTATGTTAATTTTATCCATCTACGAAAATTGTTATTCGAAAAAAAAACTTACGTATTAGAGTTATTAAAAATCCTATCTACCTTTATATTACCTTTCTCATGGGATAATTTTATCCGGATCATATTCCTTTTACATCTCACCTTATCTTATTCTAAGCAAGCACTAAATACATAATAGAATAAATTTTATTCTATTCTGAATTTTATTCCGGCTACCTAACACAGCCTAAAGGCGTGAATTACTTCTAGAAGTGGGACACGGGACGCTTGCATGGAAAATCTATTATTGCAGTGTCAGCAAGTTTTAATGGGAGGACACGTGATTGGAATTTTTCGAATATTTCGAGATGAGGAACGAAGGAGCTATTTCAGTCAAACTACTTCTAGAAGGGGGCCGGCCAAAGAAAAGTGGATCGTTCTTACCTCGTGGATTACCACAGAGTAAAAAATAATAATAATAAAGTTCAGCAGTGAAGAAGCAAAAGGAGGAGGAGGGAATCGAGCTAGGCCAAGTATCGTGCACACATCACAGTTGGTGAAAACATAGATAGAAGGGACGGCCACATCTTAGCATGAAATATAAGAAAATAGCCAGAATTTTGGGGGAGCCCGGCAACTTGATTTCCCCTCCATGACTCGTAGAAAAGGGAAAGGAAAGAATTCTTCTTCTTTCTTCTCTGTTGCAGCTGCAGACCAGGTGCGAAAAGTAAAGGAAGGAGACGCCAGAGAAACAGGCCAGGACTCTTACCGTTTGGAAGAAAGTCAGAGAGAAACCGGGGCCCGTCTCTTCTTTGGTCTTGGGGAGCCACAGCAAATTGATTTTCCCCCCATGACTTGTGGAAAAGGGGAAAGAAAGACTTCTGTTTTTCTTTCTTCTCTGTTGCAGCCCAGGTGCCAAAAGTAAAGGAAGGAGACAGCAGGGGGAGGAGTCCAACAGGCATGATAAAACTAGAATTTCTGAAAAATATTATTGAGGTAGAAATCCATTTGATAACGAAATTTTTGAAATAGAAATTCGTTTGGTTCGCAATTATATATTTCTACTTTTGAAATAAATTTTTACATCAAAATTTATTTTTGAGGAATTTTTGAGAAGTAAAAAAAATTACTTCTTATCATTAAAAGTCGTTTTTTTTTTCCTTTTACCCTTCCTTTTTCATATTTTCTGTCTCTCTCTTCGCTCGTCTGTCTCAACCCGACTTGAAACAGATAATTCTTTTAATAATAAACAATTTTCAGAAAATAATAAAATATGAAAAATAATTAAAAAATATAAAATGGAAAATTCATTAAAAAAATTCCAAAAAATGGAAAAAAAAAATCTAAAAAAATTCAAAAATTCAACAAAATATCAAAAATTAGGAAATGGATCCATTCAACTGGTCAATCCTATTTTTGATGACTTTATCATCTTTTTATTCAAAAAATAATGATTTTGCCCCTTATAGACAAAAAATATTGGAGAATTATGAAAAATTTCAAAAAAAAACACAAAACAAATAAGAAATAGTCAAATTTGACTGGCAAACCCTTCTTTTTGTGATTTTCACTTTTGATCTTTCTCAAAATGATGATTTTTCTTATGGGCAAATTGCTCAAAAAATCTAGAAAATTTCAAACAATCTCAAAATTTGGAAAATGTGCACATTCAACTGGCCAACCCTATTTCTAATGATTTTGATTTTAGGTCTTTGCAAAATGACAATTTTACTCCTTTTAACAAAATGTCTCCAAATTTCCCAAACTCCTTCATACTTCAGATACCCATTCTCTAAGAGTTTTGGGCTTCACTAGGAATGCCATATTTTGATTTGATGTGTTTTATTTGCATGCTCTTGATTACTTGATTTGCGCACCTATCTTTATTAATTGTGATTGTTATGTTGGATATTTCTATCTGCATGAATTCTTAGATTTTGTCTTTTTCTTTGCTTGTCTGGGTTAGTCTAACAATGGGTGCGGCTACTTCAAAACACTTTTATTTGATCCAATGGAGCTTGTGATCTCGTGCCATCCATTTAAAATAAATTTAAGAAAATCAAAATTAGATTGAAAAGATAAAGATGATGATACTTCAATTTTTACTTTTTGTCTTTCTACCTAGAGATGCCTTTATGCCAAAACAAGCTCATTATTATTATAATTTTATGTCCTAAGTTCTCAATAATATTTAGGTGATCTCAGGATACATACAATTGCTATAGATTTGTGCTTGTAGAGACAACATAAGTGTGAAACAAGTTTATATGTTATGCTCATTGTAATATAAACTATGCCAGAGGCACAAGAAAGGAAGCATCGAAACTACTTGTGCTTTTAGTGTTGATCTATGGCCACCATATTCATTAAAAAAAAATTCAATAATTTGGTCCGTATTTACATAAATAATTAAATGATGAATTATACCTAAATCGTTACTATTTCATTCAAATTTTCCTGAATAAAATGCATTTTAGGTTAGGAACAATAATTTTTTTGTAGAGTATTTTGTACTAATAATATTTCAGAAGTTGAAATTTTCAACCATTACCAAACGAATTTTTGTTCAAAAAGAAAAGAAAATTCTCTTATCAAATGTCTTTCTCTGATTAAAAATCAACTTCTGAAGTAGAAATAGAGAAATCAACTTCTACTTCTAAAGAAGAAATAGAAAAATGAACTTCTGGCTATAAGTTGAATTCTGGAGCAGAAATGTTAACATGCGCACCCTAAGGGCGTGTCTCTTCATTGATTTTGGGGTTGAGCTCATGCCCTTCACAAGAAAAAAATCCACCACAATGTTAGAATTCACCACACAACCAAAATGAAGTAAAATGTAGAAAAATGAGAAAGAAAAAATGAGACATGAAATTTTATCATAGTCACTCCATGATTCGTCCTTGAGTGCTTTCTGTTTCTTTTCGAACCTTCCTCTCCTTTTCTTTAGCAGTGGACAATTAGGCTTTATATGCCCTAGTTTGCCGCACTAATAGCAAACAATATCCTTACCTTTGCTTTTTTTTGTTTTTGAAGTATTCACCTTTCTTCTATTGATACCCAAATTTTGAATTTCTTTTTTTATTTCATTTTACATAAAAATGGAAATTAGTTTTAATTCTCGCCAAAAATAATTAATTTAATTTAGCATACATTTCATCCTTTATATTTATTGGACCGGCGATAAAAAAAAATTAAGCTTAAATTATCGGGCAGCGGACTCGAGCGGGCATGAAATTTTTTGGCAACGATTGGGGGGCAAATGTCGAAATTTACGTGGCCATCAGGGGGCCACTTTCATTGTCGGTGTCCGGCCATAAAGGAAAAAGGGTTAGAGAGCAAAATAATAATAAATAAATAAATAGAGGGAAAAAAAAATCCAGTGAGAAGAGACAAAAGGAGTCTGCAAAATGAGCACCAAGGAAGAATCAAAAAGCGAAGGATGAAAGAGACATCGCGGTCTTTCCTGGGGAGTCCATGATCAATGCCGCACGCCGCCTAGACCCCGGCGAACTTCCAGTGTTCCAGCGGTCCCCGAGGACGACCCCAAACATCAGTAAAAATTCGGCTAGCCCATGCGTTGGGACCCAGCAGAATTTCATGATGATTCTGTCCTTAAAGTATATGCGCAAATTGGTCCCTTCAAGACTTAATTTAAAAATCATGCCTCTTCTAGAAGTCGGTCATGCATGCTCGCTATTGGACCGCTCCTGTTCCTGCACGAGGAGGACACCAGAGTCAAAGAAAGACACGTCCTGTCGTTATCCCTGCACAGATCAGCCGACTTTTCCTTTTGATTTTGTTGTCCCCGCCCCCGCCAAGATTCATAGTAGGACGAAAGAAAGGGACACGAGGGTCTCTGTCATCTTGTGAGGCTACATTGATTCGTGTGCAGGTAAGGTAGGGGACGATGCTGTAGTTTGGCTTTTGCTCGGTCCATGCTCAAAATTGTGAGTTTTTTCCGGCCGAAGCCGGTTTTGATCATCCACCCCCGCGATCGAGAATAAATCAGACCACACACAAAGTCCGAACGTTATTACAATTTGGCCGTGAATTGTTGAGCAGCCGCGAACAACGTCGACATTGGTCGTCGCACGGGTCGGTCCAAAGGTGGGAGTTTGGCGTGCAAGCTTCGACAAATTCTGATTTGGGACAATTAATTCTAGGTAAGCCTTTGTTTTCTTTTGGTTGTCGAAATGTCTTGATTGCTTTGATCATTTGCAAACATGTAGACATTGAATTCAAAGCCTTGCATATAGGAACCAAATAAAAAGGAAGGAGGAATTTTGCGGAAGCTTGGAGGATTTAATTTGGAGAGAATAACAAAAACACAAATGAGAGAGCAATACTACAAAATACCTTTGCCAAGGTTTTACACAAAGAAAATCAAGCTTTGCTCTAAGCTTGTTCTTACAAGATCTCTCTCTCTCTCTCTATTTCTTCTTCTCCTTAATATGAAACTTACAAGAAAACCACACATATTTATAGCCAATTCTATACCTAATTTTTGCCAAACTTAAATGTCTTTATTTGACTACACTTAATTTTATCAAATTCAAGCACACCTAAGTTGTCCATTTTTGACAATCAATAGTCAAAAATTGAGGCTTAAGCACACCTAAGTTGTCCATTAATAGTAAAAAATCGAGGCTTTTTTTTTACTTTCTTCCAAAATTTATTTTAATATTTTCAATAGCCTCCCTTAAAATTGATTTTGGAAGTTCATAATGCCAAGCATCATCTTCAATCTTTCAAACAAATCAGCCTTCAATGGTTTTGTCAGGATATCTGCAATCTGGTCTTCTGATCTGCAGAAATTAAGTTCAATTTCACCATCTTTGACTTGCTCACGAATATAGTGATACTTGATGTCGATGTGCTTGCTCCTGCCATGAAATACAGGATTCTTGGCTAATGCAATAGCCGACTTATTGTCACACATCAATTTAGTAGGACCTGCTTGTTCATGCATCAATTCACGCAGGATCCATCGAAGCCATATTGCTTGACAAGCCCCTGGAAGCTAATGCCATGTATTCTGCTTCAGCTGTCGAGAGTGCAATAACCTACTGTTTTTTCGAAGACCAAGAAATTACTCCTAATCCAAGAAAGAAAGCATACCCTGAAGTACTCTTTCGAGTCTCAGTATCACCTGCCCAATCACTATCTGTACACCCCAACAGATCAAAGTTGTCAGTATAAGAATATAAAATTCCATGATCACGAGTTCCACTGACATACCGCAAAATTCTTTTTGCCGCCTGTAAATGTGATTGGTATGGTTTCTCCATGAACCTGCTAATAATTCCCACTCCATAGGTAATATCTGGTCTTGTAGAAGCCAAATATCTTAAACTGCCAACAATGCTTTTGAAATAAGTGGGATTTATCAATTCACCGGTTCCTTCTTTCTTCAGCTCCAAACGTTCAATTACGGGAGTTCGAATTGGTTTGAGTGATTCCATTTTTAATCGCTTCAGAATATCATTAGCATATTTCTGCTGTGAAATAAATATGCCATTATCTGTCTGCTTCACTTCAAGCCCAAGAAAATAGGACATCAATATTAAATCAGTCATCTTGAACTGGCTAGTCATAGCCTCCCTGAATTCTGAAAACATTTTTTCACAGCTGCCTGTAAATATCAAGTCATCAACATAAAGGCATACAATTATTATGTCACCGTTAGTATTTGACTTGATATACAGTGTATGCTCATACGGGCACTTTTGAAAATCACGCTCTAACAGGTATGTGTCGATACGTGTGTACCAAGCACGAGGTGCCTGTTTTAGCCCATACAAAGCCTTCTTCAGTTTGTAAACTTGATTTTCATGTCCTTTCTCATAACCCTGTGGTTGCTCCACGTAGACTTCTTCTTCAAGAACACCATTGAGGAATGCTGATTTCACATCCATTTGATGGATCTTCCAATGATTTTGAGCTGCAAGTGCTAAGATCATCCGAATGGTATCCATCCGAGCCACTAGTGCAAATACTTCAAAATAATCAATACCTGGCTTTTGCTTGTAGCCCTTTACAACCAGTCTAGCCTTGTAACGGTCCACCTGACCGTTGGGTTGGTACTTCGTCTTGTACACCCACTTGACACCAATGGGTTTCTTACCAGGTGGTAAAAAAGTTAGCACCAATGTGTCATTCTTCTCAATGGAGTGAATTTCTTCATCCATTGCATGAATCCACCTTTCATCTGTAGCTACTTCATCATAGGTTACAGGATCACATTCGGCAAACAAACAAAAGTTTACCAATGTTTCATCAGTGATTCCTTTATTATCACTGCCATCGCCTCCTGTGACCACGTAATCCCTGAATTTTGCTAGCGTCTCCCTCAGTCGTTGTGAACAACGTAGTGGTGGTTCTGAAGTTGCTGTTGGTGAAGATGTACCACTAGTTGAAGATGATGGAGGCTCTTTTATTTCTCTCTCCAATGGTTCATCTTCGATGGTGATGCTTTTCTGGTCATCCTTTTGGTTCCAGTCCCAAGCTTCATCTTCAAAAAACTGGACATCCCTGCTGATAATTACCTTTTCAGTGACTGGGTTATACAGCTTATAACCTTTAATTGTGTCACTATAGCCAATGAAGATGCACTTCTCGCTTTTGTCATCCAACTTCTTTCTTCGTTCATCTGGTATATGGGGATATGCCACGCACCCAAATACTCGTAGGAACGAAACATCTAGCTTGTTGCCGTTCCAAGCCTCTTCTGGGGTTCTTCCAAGAACACTCCTTGTTGGACACCTGTTTAGTACAAATACAGCACAAACAACCGCTTCTGCCCAAAAATTCTTAGGCAAATTTTTGGCTTTTAACATACTTCTTGCCATTTCAAAAATTGTCCTGTTCTTTCTTTCTGCTATACCATTTTGCTGAGGTGTATAGCTGGCAGTCAACTGACGTTTTACTCCATGAATTTTACAAAATTTGTCAAATTCATTTGAGGTAAATTCTCCCCCTCTATCCGATCTCAACGTCTTCAGATTAAAGCCACTATGTTTTTCAACATAGAGTTTAAATTCTTTGAACTTGGCAAATGCTTCAGATTTTTCTCTCAAGAAATATACCCAAGTTTTTCTGGTAAAATCATCAACAAAAATCAGCATGTACCTTTGTTGTCCGACTGATTCAACTTCAACAGGGTCACATATATCTGTATGTACCAGCTCAAAAGGTTGCTTTGCTCTTCTGGCTTTCCCTATTGGAAATGATTCTCGATATTGTTTTCCAACGAGACATCCTTCGCATGGACGATCTGGACATTCGATTAAAGGCATGCCGGTCACCATCTTTTTCTGAACCAGTAGTTTTAGTCCACGAAAATTTAGATGACCGTATCGAAGATGCCACAGCCAGTTGTTGTCTTTCATCATCGCTTGAAAACTCAAGAGATTCTTCGTCTGAAGAGTCATGGGAAACATCCGGTTCTTCGTCATTTGCACCGTTGTGATCAACCTGTTGTTAACACCTCTGATTGTGCAAATTCCATTTTCAATGTGAACTTTGTGGCCTTTTTCGGAAAGTTGCCCAACACTTAGCAAATTCCAAAAAAGTCCTGGCACAAAGTAAACATCTGCAATAGCAACATTAGTACCATCTTTTGACATGATATTAATGTTACCTTTGCCCATCACGGGAATTTTTTATTTATTCCCGAAGTTGACTTCACCACGACTTGTCTCATCCAATTGCGAGAATAATTCCTTCCGGCCAGTCATATGATTGCTGCAACCAGTGTCTAGATACCATATGTTGGTGTCTGCAGTACTTGAGTCATCCTTCGTACATGCTAGCACCATGTATTCTTCAGCATCGGTGGTATGTGCGTGCTCCGCCTACTCGTACGTCGCCTTTGCATGGCATTTGGATTTGTAATGTCCGCACTTGTTGCACTTAAAACACTTGACTTTTGATTTGTCACGTGTTTTAAATTTCCCGGTGAAATTGGAATTTCCACCTCTTCCTTGGCCTCGTCCGCGACCTCGACCTCCTTGATAGCTTTCTCGATTTGATGGAGCGATACGACTTTGCAAAGCTTGCTCGGGATATGAACCGATGGACTTCTGATTCATTCTTTGCTCATGCGAGCATAATGAACCCATCAACCGCTCCAACGTCATGGTTGATATATCTTGGCCTTCTTCGATTGCCGCAACAACGTAGTCAAATCTTTCAGTCAAAGACCTCAAGATTTTTTCTACGACTCGTACATCTTAGAGTGTTTCACCATTAACCCTCAATTGGTTAACGATGTTTTGTACACGATCAAAATACAAAGAGATAGATTCAGAATCATTCATGCGTAAAGACACAAAATCACCTCGAAGTGTTTGAAGCCGAACTCTTCAAACACGATCGTCGCCCTTGTAGGATTTTTGCAAAATATCCCACGCTGCTTTGGCGGTCTCGGCATTCGATATTTTTTCAAATATAGTCTCCTCCACGGCTTGAAAGATCGCATATAATACTTTCTGATCTTTTTTCCGGGACTCCACCAACGAATCATTCTCCTCTTTTCTCATGGCATTGAATTCTTCGTTATTAGCTACTTCGATGTAGCCATTCTCCATCAGGTTCCACAAATCTTGCGATTTGAACAAAACCTTCATCTGGACGGACCAGTTGTTGAAATTCTTTCCGTTCAACTTTGGAAGTTGAAATTGAACGGAACTTGTGGACGCCATAACTTGGCTCTGATACCAAATGTAGGAACCAAATAAAAAGGAAGGAGGAATTTTGCGGAAGCTTGGAGGATTTAATTTGGAGAGAATAACAAAAACATAAATGAGACAGCAATACTACAAAATACCTTTGCCAAGGTTTTACACAAAGAAAATCAAGCTTTGCTCTAAGCTTGTTCTTACAAGAACTCTCTCTCTCTCTCTCTCTCTCTCTCTCTCTCTCTCTCTATATATATATATATATATATATATATATATATATATTTCTTCTCCTCCTTGATATGAAACTTACAAGAAAACCACACATATTTATAGCCAATTCTATACCTAATTTTTGCCAAACTTAAATGTCTTTATTTGACTACACTTAATTTTATCAAATTCAAGCACACCTAAGTTGTCCATTTTTGACAATCAATAGTCAAAAATTGAGGCTTAAGCACACCTAAGTTGTCCATTAATAGTAAAAAATTGAGGCTTCTTTTTTTTTTTACTTTCTTCCAAAATTTATTTTAATATTTTCAATATTGCATAGTTAACATGTTTTCTCAATCAAACTTAAAAGATGAAATTTTTCGAATTGAAAAGGGAAGATCTTTTTTGACTATCAAGAGAAATAGTTTTATTTTTTTTTAGATCAATCACAGAAGTTCCAATTTTTATTAAATTTTTCAGAAAAAAAAATGTTGCCTTGAATTGCTTTGATTCTCCTTTTAGGCACGATTTTCTAAATTAAAATCCTAAAAATCCAAATTATGAAAGTTTACTTTCCTAATAGGCAACATTATTACTAGGTTGGACATATCCTACCCGTGACCATTTGGGTACGATTCCATGTTCATGCTGTATATCATATCTAGTTATGTCATAATTGCTCGCTTTTATGCCACGTTATAATGTCAATATGCCATATGGTGTGGAAGTAATGTTTAGTTTCATTGTAGGAGCTTGCATTGTTAGCTAACCGATTGCATGATCACTTGCATGTTATCTATAATTTTCGCATGTTTGGAATTGATTGGCTTGCATTATGTTTTGCTGGTTGTCATGTCATTTTGCATGCTTTCGTTAATTAGCTAACTTTGCATATAGGATGATATTGCATGTCTTTTTCCATGTCGTATTCGCATAAGCATAAAGTCCATATCATTCATTCATCATCATATTCATCCATTGCACGCATTAAAAAAAGGAAATCTTGAAAAAAAAAAACTCCTTCGCTAAACCTTAAATCAATTTGAGTTGCCAAACTTCGGACTTTTATGGAATTAAAGGTACCGAAAGGGTATTAGGTTTAATTAACTATTGTAACCAAATCTCCGAATTTAGAATCTCTAATTCGTAGAAATAAGGTGCTCTCTCAATACCTTATTAGGTTCCTAATCAACATACCAAGAATGATTAGTGGCCACTCTAAACTTGAAATCATTTAAACATTAAATAACTTGAACTAAAGTTGCATTTAGTAAGGCTTGAGAGAGTCTATATTAAGTTAGTCATCTAATTAATCTGATAATTTATTAGTCTATTTTTTTAGGTCGTGACATCTTCATGAATTTTTTGAACTTCCTTGGCCATATCATTTTCGTCATCCTCTTCTGCAGATGTCTCGCCTCCTAGATTTTCATCGTTAGCATTAAAGGCAATTACTTTCTTACATTTTGAGAGGTTTTGCTTATTTACACCTTCAGCTTCATAAGACATTAGTATGCCTATGAGTTCATCCATGGGAATAGGTTGGATTCTCATAGTTTCTTGGACTGAGATCTTCACAGTGATCCATTCCTCTTGAAGTGCTCTTAGTAGCTTGTTTACTTTTTCAGCATCTGTGATGCATTCCTCTTGAAGTGCTCTAATTTGCAAACTTGAAACTCTCACCGAACTTCACGATTTCTCGAACTCCACAAATTAGCTGAAAATTTATATTAAATAAAGCCCTAATTTGCGGACTCATCTTGTGGCAAAACCCTTTCCATCCAATTTGCAAATTCGATTTGGGGCTAAACTCTTTCTCTTTCTATTATCTAAAAAGAACGAACCGAAATAGGTCATACCTTTTTTTGGATCTTTGAAAACTAGGGTTATGTTTGTGTTGAGAATACAAATTCATGCTTTTTCTTGGCATTTTTGGCTGTCAGATATATGGGCTACAATTCACTAGCAAATTGGATTCTTGAAATTTGTTATAATAACATCGCACGAAGAGAAATAAAGTTTGTAGAGCATGATACAATCATGAGAGGGAAAAATATGATGGGATGTGGTCTTCCTCGTGTTTCTGTTGCTTCTTACTTAGTCTAGCTCAAATAGTTGCATGCAGTGTTTCTCTATGTAATAAAAGTGACTTTACAAAGAGTTTAAAATTCGTGCATCGTATGTATCATGTTTTTTTTTTTTTTTTGTGCTAAAGGTGCCTTAGTGTTGCGAAGGCACAAAAGAAGGAACCACTTTTCTAGTCAATAAGGCATCGTATGTTTACATGACTTCTGCATTATTCTTTTAACAAGCTGAACAAACCGTTTTAGGCACGCAACAAAGCAAATAGGAGCACAGAGTCCGACTAAATACAAGCCGAGGAATTCGATCCGATTCTAGTCAAGATCAAGGGGACTCCATATTGGGGAGTAGGAGTCAGCAAAGGATTAGGGGCGTGCTTGTAGGAAGGAGATAGCTGCACGGAGAAATTCTGCAAAATCAAGGTCAAAGCAACTTTGACTTCAAGGAAAGCGAAATTTTGGCCAATGCAAGTTCGAGGCCCCCAACTGAAAGGCAAATAGCAGAGCTTGTTCTTGGTTGCTTTTGAGATTCCCTCGGAGAATCTCTCCGGATTGAACTCTTTGGCGTCATCGCCCCAAATATCTGGATCATGGTGGATCAGGATCATGGGCACAAGAAGCACAACTCCTGGAGGTATTTGTATATCTCCCAATTTGGTTGTCTTGTGAACTGTTCTCATTGTCATAAATCCAGGTGGATAAAGCCTGAGTACCTCATTCAATATTATGCTTACCTGAGTAAAAATCAAGTTGTTGTCAGCCTGTTTTTTTCCAGACATTGAGACTGCAACAATTAAATTATCTAAACCGTGCCTA
Source organism: Psidium guajava (assembly GCA_016432845.1). Classification (NCBI taxonomy): domain Eukaryota; kingdom Viridiplantae; phylum Streptophyta; class Magnoliopsida; order Myrtales; family Myrtaceae; genus Psidium; species Psidium guajava. The sequence goes on along the minus strand of CM028225.1, from coordinate 34,031,091 downwards.
GTGGACCAAATTTATCAAACTATATCATTCATATGATCTATGTTTTAACTTCAAATGAGAAGGAAAAATCCATATTTCTCACTTCTGTTACTATCAGAAAGTAACTCGAGTGACTATCACCTAAATACTCCTTTTTCTTTTTCCTTTTTGTTTGGGGGAAGCGTAGGGAAGAAAAGCAACTATGGTGATGAAATTAGATAGACAACAGACTCCAATAAGACGAGAATCCTTACAGTATTTAATCTGCTTATCCCGTCAAAATCAGGTTTGTTGTTGCCGAAAACTCTCAGGACTTCCTCTCTTGCTCTGTCTTGCCAGTTTTGGTACTTGCTCAACAAAATCAACGTCCAAGTAAGCAAAACAGAAGTTGTTTCTTGACCCGCAAAGTTGAATGCTTTGCACTCTTGAATCACATCATCTATGCTCATACCCTTTTGATGCGTAGACTCTTGAATTTCTTTCATGTTTGATTTTAGCATTAGTCCCAAGAGATCATCGTCATCTGCTCCTCCTTCCTTCATTGCTTTCTCTCTTTTGGTCACTATGTCTTCCAACAATCCTTTCACTTCGTAGTCGATTTCTTTCATCCTCTTCTTCAGTTTGGTTGGCAAGAGGCTGCATTTTCTTACATACAAATCAACTTCGAGGGGAAAACTTCACACGTTAATTTAGTTTCTATAGTTTATGCTTGTCTTGCCACACAAATGCACTCAACCATTTTCATCCATTCTTCGGTTTAGAAGTTGGAAAGCAGCAATCTCTATAACAGCTGGATAGAAGATTTGCTGCAAGCCCTATTTACAGCCTTGCAATCACAATCGAACCACTTAATCCATCATTTGCAAAATCATAAGAAAATTGTCTTCAGAAACTTTTCAAGTTCCTTGTGTGGAAAGATGCTTAAAGAAACATGATTTGCAAAATCATAAGACAATTATCGGAAGTTGCAACTTACTGTAAGGATAAGGATTGAGGAAGTCAAACTGAAGTTACTCTATTTTCTTCATATGCTTTTGAAACAGTAAAAGATCTTGGGATATATTACTGGTAAATCAATGTTGACTTACCTCCACCCGGGAATAAACGCGAGCTGAAGAATCTTGGTCATGAGGCCAATTTGTTCATGTTGAAGGGGGAGGATGCTCTTGACTTGATTGTAAGTAACACCGAAAGCAGCTCTACAGATTACATCACCCGTCAAATGCTGAAGGTCAGGCCAAACGTCCACTTCGCCTGCCAAACTTTTCTTCTTCCATCCCCCAATCATCTCCTCGCAACTTGAACATGATGCGGTCACCACGTACTGTAATTATTCAATAATTAAAAGCTAAATGAATTGAATGCACAGTGTTTTCTAATTAGTTATTGTAATATCCATTAGATGTTGCAACTGGTCAGGAAACTATTAGCTGCAAGCAGTAATACCTTCAACTTCTCATAGTGAAAAGCCGGGTTGATGATCTTTCTATGTTTGACCCATTTCTCACCCTCAATCGTGATGAGCCCCGATGCTAAGAGATTTCCAATGCCCTTGGGATGTGGCTTTTCGAACTCATCGATCCGTGAAAATATTTCCTTCAACATGCCTGACTCCATTATGTTCAATACCGGTGTTGGCCCAAACCATGTAAAGCAAAGCTTCCCTGCAATAATCATATTTTACTGACTTGTTTTATAAGGCATGAAATGGCTACCGGATTCCATATATCACCCAATTTTGTATGTCAGTTGCTTAAACTAGCAAATATATTGTAAGTACCCGCCTTGAAATCCATCTACCAGATCGATTTGCACGAGAAAATGAGCAGATTTAGTATCCTTCTGACAGTCGGTTACTACATAGCTGTCGTTCCCATGTAATGTGATTTTGTCCTTAAAGTAACACTCAATTTTGTAAAATCTAACTCATAGGGGACTTTTTGACCAAAAAAAAAAAAAGTCGACTTGCGTTCCAAGATTATATCACAAGTAAATTGCTGGAAAGACACCAGAAATTTATTTCTTTAGCAGGACTTTAGCTAAAAATTACAGCTCCTAGTGAGCTGAATCTGTATATTGTTTAATACCAGGAAATCGAAATTGTCGAATTAATGATGTTATGCATATGGCTAAAACGTTAAGCTGTATCTCAACTTTGTTGGCATGCGTACCGTATTTCTTGATGGAGTGATGAAAGAAAGGGAGCAAGCGAGGTGCAATGTCGTTGGAGAAAGGAGTAATCGGTTGAGATTGAGCTTGCTTGCTCATTCTCATGTTGTCTCTCACGTCTTGAAACAAAAGTCTGTAAGGGGTTCCATTTAGACCTTGCCGTCTCAAACATCTTTCTAGCTTCTTCGGCTTCAACCAAAACAAACACAGTAGTTTCCATGCACAAGTGAAGGAGGTGATCAGAACAAGGGAGAGAACAATTGAATAAGCTAAGGACAATTCCATGTTCCAGACACGCTTGTCTTGTTTCCGTGAGAAGGAATAAATAGGACTCTCGGGGAGTAGAAAGACATCGCATCTTGACAAACTTTTGTTGCGAATGTTTCTCAGTTTCTGAAATATCACTTCTTTTTTACATGATATTGTAAGGAATTCGTTGACTGCTTACCTGTCCCGCGAAGCATTCTAGAATGAGGCTTCAAAACGAAGCGGTTTTAATGGTAAATGTCCCTAGATCTAGGCTCCGTTAGTTTCATGAAAAACAACCTTCCAAAAAATATTGTTCAGATTTTCCGGCGTTTGGTTCACAAAAAATAAGTTACTCTTGGAAAACATTTCCCCCCTTAGAAAAATCTCCTTCTGGCCACTGACATTGCCGGCCTCGAGCGAGTTCAAGCGACCCATCGCCAACCTTGAGAGAGGCCATGGGCAGCCTGTTCACTACCATAAGTATCCCACGGGACATTGTTTTTGGGATTTCCCACCACTTCAGGTACCAAGTGCTAGAAACAATGGCACCAAGTTTCCTCCTCTAGAAAAGTTCTTTGCCAGATCTAGGGAGGCAGGGCGAATAGTCCACAGCCTCAGGCGAGGTCCGGCCAGGCGAGCTATTGCCAGCCTTGATTGAGGCCAAGCCTCGCCGATTGGCCTAGGGCAAGGCTCAAGCTCGCCTACGGCTGATTGTCAACGATCGCCGTGGTCAATGACCAGCAAAAAACAGTAATAGAAAAATAAAAAGAATAACAGAAAATATAAAAGAAAGAGAAAAAAAGATAAAGATAAATAATTAAAACATTAAAAATAATTCCTTAAAATTAAATAAAAAATGAAAAGAAAAAATTATTGAATGGAGCGCATAGGGGAAAATTAAATCCAATTTCTCATACCAAACAACGAAAAATATTTTTTCGAGTTGTTTTCATATTTCAGCCAAACACCGGAAAATATAGTCCTTTTCTTGAAAATTGACTTCTTGAAAAACATTTTCCGCAAAACAAACCAACCCTAGACTATGACATTTTTATTTCCAGTCTTCGACCCTTTTCGAATTGTTTCAGTGCACTACGAAAACTATTGGTTAACCATATTCATCGGCCAAAAGAAAAACTACATCTTACTTAAGCGGATCTCCCTCTGTCTGATGTGGGACCTTAGAATGTTCGATTCCAGGGGTTGTAAGGCGGACAAGTCATTCGTAAGTGGTAAGTTGTTGAAGTTGTTGCTAAATTTCAAAACTTATTGATAGAATTAGGTGTGCCAATGTCAAAATTCAAAAGCAATGCCATGTTTGTCTCGCAACTGTTGAACGTCACTGGAAAAGTATTTTGAGATATGAATTTTCGTATGTTTGGGTGGTCTTTGTGATTAAGGTGAAGTCATTTTCCTATGTTTGTTGTCGTAGAACTCTAAAACATACCATTGAGGAACGAAACCACGACGATGATAATGATAACAAAACTACGCTCACGACCACTAATAATCTGTTTGTTTACGAGGGTGTGAGGGAACAGAGAAATATGTATTAACTGGAGTTGATGTGTGTCATAGCACCAAATCAATATTTGTCCCAGCACCAAATAATGCTGGTAGAGACCCAACGACACCCAATGACGCCGAAGAGAAAAATTTTGAATTTATGTACATTTCGATGTTTTATAATGGCCAATTTATAGGTTTTTTGAGATGACTAATTAAGGTAACATATATTATATGCACAATCAAGGAGAGATATACGTGCACTCTAGAGAGGTACATAGAATCAACAAAATTATCAAGTATCCCTAATCATATCTAATGTATCAAGCTGAGTTGCACTAAAATAGTAAAAAATAATAAATAAATAAATAACATACATGACTCATTTATGCTTTGTGGCAACAAACTTGATTTCATACTGGGAGTTCAACAGACTAAAATGATAGCAACGGTGCCAAAACTATTGCAATGGAGGCCACTTTGGTATCGCATTTTCAAAGGATTATTTGGGTTCCACAACTTTCAAAACACAATCACTTAAGCGATTTCGATGAATTCGATTGCCAAAAACTTGACATGTCATTACTTTAATAACAAAAGCTCGCCAGTGTCCCTTATTTTCACGGTTTAAAAAAAATTAGCACTAAAGTAACTTCTTCATATAGTTGTCGCACTAATTTGATTGTTGGTAACGTTTTGACACTAAATTTACATGTTAGTAATATAGAGACTGATACAGCACCTTGTACCACTTTGTTTTATTGGTACACGGCATCGATACTCCATTTTTGGAAATGCACAAAATTAATTTTCGACTAATTCACCCCACTTTATTATATTGATAAACGCAGCTGATGCTTCTCGAGTGAAGAAGCAGCTAATATTCTACTTGAACTTGAAAGTAGTACAGCCATTATTTCAAGTTTTCTTTCAATAAAATTGCTCACTTGTCAAATTGAAGAACCCTTGATAATCTATTGTGGAATTTGAAAGTGATAAAGTTAGAATTTGAAGTTACTAAGGCTCCATTTCTTTTACGAAAAATAAATAATTTGAAAAATATTTTCCTAAAAATATCCGTTTGTATCACTTACAAAAATAAATGAATAAAAAATATTTCCATCGTCCACGAGAATTTTTAGATATAAATCGTTATGGTAATGAAAATATTTTTCATTAACTAACTATTTCAAGTAATATTGACGATCAATTTTTGAAAAATATTTTTCAAATTATTCATTGTCCACGAAACAAATCGAAGCTAAATAGTCAACAATTATGTCGGTATCTTTCCTAAACCTAACCATAATCAACCATTAATCAGATGACAATTGTTCCGCCATATCCGGTGAAAATTAAAAGAAATGGTCATCCGAATGTCAGAGAATCGTCTGTTATAATTAGTATGCTTTGTGACGTATGAGGCGATTTCTTTTTCAAGTGTTATTGTCTTTGTCGGTCAACAGCTGCTACTTAAAATAAATTCTTGAGTTGACATCAAGCGACTTTTCTGGAATTCACGTCACATAAACCAAATCAATTCTGCGGGAATCTGGTGGCCAAAATTAGGAGCAGATAGTCTTCCGGATCATGGTTGATGCAGTCATAGACGTTTTCAAAAGTTTGAAACCGAAGTCCTCGACTCATATTCGGTCGACGTGACTTATTTTATGCGAGAAAGCGCCAACTAATGTAATTGTTAAGAACAATGAATGTACATTTTTCAAAATCTTCTGGAACTACTGATTAAATTTAAACATTTAGGAGTCAATTGGCCTGCCAATACGAAATGTAGGACTTCCATTGTAGTTGGGTCTAGGATCCGATAGGAAAGTCAGGACGTTTTGTTAACTTAATTTCTATCCAAAAAACTTATTAGCATCGTCCCATGAAGGGAATACATCCATGCGACATAAACACGGTTGTCAAAGTCAAAAAAATGAATAATTTATACCGCCTCCATAAAAATTAAAATTCCATAAGTTTGTTGAGAGGTGCCTACTAATATTGTACGTCAAGTGAAGGGAACAAGACCAGATACAAACACAGCAGACTACGCGAAAAAACATATCCAGAATCATCTTGAATCATTGATCGTAAACAAGCATATCACACTTCAAGATGTACCATGATTTCCATTGATTAAGTGTTTTCGATGTAGTCTTGAGAGAGGCAACATTGTCGATTTCACGCTGGGTAGAGATATAGAAGAACATTGTCAGTCTCTATTCTTTTCTCTCTATTCAACGTCACTTTCTTTGTTCAATACAAACTTTAGGACTTCCATTGTAGTTGGGTCTAGGATCAGATAGGAAAGTCGGGACGTTTTGTTAACCTAATTTCTATCCAATTCCGTGGTAGGATTTCGTAAGTAAAAAAGACAATAAATCAGACAAAATCACAAATAAACGAATAAAAAAAGAAACTTATTAGCATCGTCCCACGAAGGGAATACATCCATGCGATATGAACACGTTTGTCAAAGTTAAAAAATGAATATTTTATACCGCCTCCGTAAAAATTAAAATTCCATAAGTTTGTTGAGAGATGCCTACTAATATTGTATGTCAAGTGAAAAGAACAAACCCCAATGCAAACACAGCAAACTACGCGAAAAAACATGTCCAGAATCATCTTGAATCATTGATCGTAAACGAGCATATCACACTTCAGGACGTACCACGATTTCCATTAATTAAGTGTTTTCGATGCAGTCTCGAGAGAGGCAACATTGTTGATTTCACGTTGGATAGAGATATAGGAAAACGTCGTCAATCTACGTTCTTTTCTCTCTATTCAACATCAATTTCTTTGTTCTCTGTGTTATGAGCGTAAGAAACGACGACTGAAGAACGTGACATTTTATAACATTCTAAACCTTGGCAATTACTTGTGCAAGCTATTGGCTTCGGCTGGGTTAACACAACATGGGTGGCCCATCCACCCATAAAACCCAACATCTCTCGCTCGCCCATGATAGGCTAATATAACTCTCTCTTCTTCGTAAGGTTCATACTAACAGATAATTTGTGCAACCGGCATAGTAAGAGAGCTTGTTGCCATACATATGTTATTAGTATAGAGCAACTCAAATTGGGCATATTTAAATAGAGTAGATCCCTTATACATTACCCTAGATCAATCAATTACATTTACATCATATCTCTCTTGATCTCTTTAAGTATTTGTACATATTGTATTCAATTACGATTAAACTCAAATAATCATCATTGATCAACTTGTGAATATAAAGATAGAATATGACATCCAAACAAATTGATCTTTCTATTCACTTGAATATCTTAATTTGAATTCAATTCATTTTTCTAGAAATGTCCCGTTAGATCGAATCATCTATAATCATCGCTAACATTCTAATATAGCAAATACCAAGTTAAAAGCTTGAGAACAAGCAAGAGTCATAAGGACACTTAATTGAGGAGCTCTTATCCTCAAGAATCTCACACATCTTAAAAACTGAGATCAAAACTTTTGCCAATTCTTATTGGTCATTTCATGCATAGTATGAAATACGTATTACGTTATTCTCTCTTTTTCCATAGAGCGTATATCCTTACATTTAATACTGTACAGATAATAGTTTAGACATTCTCAATGTCTAACTTCAATACCCAAATCTACTCTCTTGAAAGAATCAATCAGAAGTCACATTTGACATTAAGATTTATAAAGTGAAATATGTATGTTATTTCACTTTCGGGTATAATAAATATTAGAACCTCATCTTAACACTCTATTAGGGCGACATCTATATTTTAAGCTTGAGCTTTCAATTCTCACATAGATAATAAGTTTAAAATTGTCTCAACTCTATTTATCATTAAAAAAAAAAAACAATTACCTGTATGAGTGAGCTAATTTCTCATCTATCCGACATACCTTCTCACCTTCTCAATATAATACACTAAATACTAATATACATAAATGTCGAATTAACTTATAAGCATTAATAATGATGGAAAATACCATAAAGTGTGAATTGTAAAGAAAAACAAATATCTAGTACATCAACTTCTACTTAATCCTAGAAATTTCACATGACCAAGGAAAACATCTCTAGGTATAGGCTTCATCATAAGATCTATTATCATGCTATGCATAGATATATACTAGACGTTCACATCGTTCCGTGCAACTGTGTCTTTTGCAAAATTGTTCTTCGTAATATGTTTGGTCTTTCAATGAAATTTGAAATCTTTAGTGTAAGTTATTGCTACTTGGCTATCACAATTAACTAAAAATAAACTTACGTCTACGACCATTGATGTAGCAACAGCCGATGAAACAAGCCCTCTCTCTACCCAGAACCAAGGGTGCCCATTGCGTGCTTTGGTGAAGTAAGCTCTTAATTTTCCCGAAGCTAAGTAAGCCCATTCCATTGACGAGCTTTGGCCGAGTAGAGAGGTTGAAGATGATGAACAATAAAAGGAGCTCTCAACAAGGAATAGAAGGAAAGAACAGAAAATCAAATAACTAGGAAAAAAAAGCAAATAAGAAAATATGATGTTTCGCTCTCGTTAGATTATCGGCTATAACACGTAGGATGATTAGCGATAATTAAACAGTCGCTTCAAAAATCACTTGGAAGTTTAGGATTACTTCCTATTGTCATATATTGGACAAATGTCAAATACAACTTACACCTCAAGACAACAATTGTTTCAATTTTCAAACTGAAAAGTAAAACGCACGAACCAAAATATCCATCAGATAAAAAAAAACAAAAGAGCTCATAATAGAAAGCACGGTCTTCTACTCGAGCAACAAAAATATCCACCGTAGATTAATGATTGTACGTGTATAAAAGCATTTGCATTATAGGAGCACTTAATTGTGATAGGGCCACATAAATTGCATTTTAATTAGCCCATGCTAAATGGGTTTAAGCTGGGGTAGCTATGAAATTAATTAAACTGTCAAGATTGAACCTATAGGAACATGAAGTTCGGCCAAGCCCATTGAATGCCCATATGGCCAAAACTTGGATGTGCCATGCACATGGGGAGTTCTAAACTTGGAGGGATTGCAATATTTATTAAAATTTGGAGGAAGTAAAGACATTATCATTGACAATTTCAATTATATGATAATAACAGGGAGTGATATTTTAATTTCCTAAGACGAGAGTATTGATATATCTTTTTGTTATAAGATAGGAAAGTGATGAGTTAGAAAACTCTAATCCATTGCCCATAACAAGGCCCTATTCTCTCCAGAAAAACAAAGGAGGTTGACAAAATAAGGGCTACATAATAAACGGACCAAAAAACAGATAGAACTTCCAAAGAAGCTCACTCCCTCATGGTTGCCACTTGCGCCCATAGTGTCCGATGGCCACGAGCCTTGTCGGGCCATTCTGTCGTGCTCAAATGTAGTCCACCCACCACTTGCAATCCTAACAGCGCTCCATTGTAGCATTGATTTCCGATAACGAATGCAGCTCCTCTAGTCATACATTCGAAAAGCCATTGTTGAAACCTAAATTTCACCAACGAATTCATAATGCATCTTTCAAAGCGTATCATTTCAGGAATCATGTTCACATGTAACGGCGGGAGTTGACCTATATGAAAAAACAATCAGTTTATATGAGCTTGCATTCCTTATTCTCACAATGTTCATTAATAGCTAGGGTTCATTTTGTGTAGGTCTTCCATGCGTCCCATGAAGATTAGCAATCGAATTTTGGCCTATTTGATCCCCAATCGAAATCGTCTATATTACGTCATCCTACGTCGGCTTTTTTAACTGTAATTCTTTTACACTTTTAACCAAGGGATATTGCAGTATCAGAACCTCGGCCTCGACGAAAAATGCATTTGGTCAACGGCAACCCCAAAGAGCCTCGACCACCGCGATTCACAATTCCCCTCCATCTTCTCTCCGGCCCATCTTTAGCTAATGGATTAAAGAAAAGTACGTGAAGAGGGTGCTGGATAGATGCAAAGTTCAAAATGCAAAGCTCAAAAGAACTCTTTTAAGGAGTCGCTTCGGACTCTCGAAGAAGCAGTTGTTGAAGACAGTTGGCGACTAGTAGTAGATGATGAAGGTGACTTATGTGTTAGTTATTGATAGTTTCATGTATGCTTTCATCTATACCGAACTAGACATAGCTCAAGCAGTGGGAGTTGGAGCACATAAAGGGCAGGAAAAGGACGCTTTTAATGCCAAAAGTTGTGCACGGCGCTCACTTTAGTACCAAAATTTTCAAAATGATCACTTAAGTGTCAATTTTTTTTTTTTAAAATATCACTTAGGTGTCAATTTTTTTTAAAAAACGATCACTTCAGTATCGACTTTGGATCACCGGATGTGGCACTGAAGTGATCTTTTTTTAAAAAAAAATTAACACTTAAGTGATCATTTTGAAAGTTTTGGCACTAAAATGAGCATTGTACACAAGTTTTAGCACTAAAAGTGTCATTTTCCTCATAAATGGCTAATCCAAAGCATTAGGAAGGTATAATTTGGCTACTAAAATACTTGAGAGACACTTCAGATACGACACTTTGTTTTATGAAAAACAGTCTAGTTTTAGTGACACGGAAAATAAGAAGTGCCTCTAGGGTTACATTTTTACCTTATGTGATACTGCAATAAGTTGGATGTCTATAATTCAAAACTGTGTGTCTCTCCCAACCACTAAATATGAGTATGATGTTATATCTGAAGTTGGCAAGGAGATGATTTGGTGGAAGAATTTTATGAAGGAGATAGGCAAGGAGCAAGATAGTAGTATTCTTTTCAGCAACAGTCATATTGCTATTTCTTTTACAATGGATTTGGCATTTCACTCAAGATAAGCTTAGTTGAAGTGTCATCACATTCATCAGATGACTGATGATGGGACATTATCATTGAAGAAGTTCCTTGTTGTGAAGAAACCAGTAGATATATCAACAAAGGCTATCACGATTGAGTAACTGAAGTTGGTTAGTAATGAGGAGGCCTCCAATTTATGGCATTTTGGGTTAAAAGGACAAGTAAAGACTACAACAGACTATTGCCGTTTTGAAAATCAGTCTTCCAGTGGGAGATTGATGAAATTGTAGAGTCTGGTAAAGACAAGTTATAAGCAGAGATAGGAGAACTGTTGCTAAGGGTACAAGCATAATTTCTAGCATAACTTTGTATATCGTAAACTCGTGCTTTATGCTGGGGAAATTTCTCTAGTAACTGTAACACCGGACTTGATACTGATATTGAAGAAATTGAGTGGCATTGTGGTTTTTACCTTTATGATTTTGAAGGGTTCTCCCCGTAAAAAAATTATGTCTTTTTCTTCGAATTTTCTCTTCTCTATTTCGCATTCCTAACAACAAAATCATGGTAATGGTCATGATGCTATTAGATAATAATTGTTCAAAATTATTTGGGGGAATTTCGAAGTATTTGTCATTTAAAAGTCAGAATCAGACTGATTCAATTAGGAACAAAGGCGCAACAAGTGTCATAACTTCCTTACGGCACCTATCTGAACGCTTTAATTTTTTTCTGATCACTTGAGTGTTATGAATTCTAAAAAATTCTCACTTGCGTACCGGGGTAAGTCCACCACAAGTGCCATAACTTTTGTACGGCGCTCACTTGAGTGCCATAACTTTTTTTTCGTTCACTTGAGTGCCATAACTTTTAAAAATCGTTCACTTGAGTGCCATTTCACCTTTTCCGGCCGCCACGTCAGCTTTTTCAGCTGCCACATCATCTTTTTTCGATATCCACGTCAACTTTTTCAGCTGCCACATCAGCTTTTCCGGCGTCCACGTAAGCAATAGCACTCAAGTGAACCATTTTTAAAAGTTATGGCACTCAAGTGAACGAAAAAAAAGTTATGGCACTCAAATGAGCGCCGTACAAAAGTTATGGCACTTGCAGTGTACTTACCCCCTTGCATACCATAAATTTCAATCGCTCACGTGAATTCTTCTTAAGAAACTATCATCAAAGTGTCAGAACTTTAATGTGGCATGACACTTATGATAACCATTTTTTAAAGGTTATATCACTCAAGTAATTGAGTGAAAATTTATGTCATACTGAAGTGATTGGAAAATAAAAATTGACACTCAAATGAGCGCAGCACAAAAATTGTGACACTTATGTCATCTAAGTGGAGGTTTCTTTTTTTGAGTGTTCTTGTGCCGAACGTTGGCATTATTTACTGGTTTCTTTTTCAAGTCATTGTTTTGATTTGCTATCAAGTGGAGAATTTCATCCAGTTCACATCACATAAGCTAAATCAATTCTGCGCGAATCAGGTGGCCAAATTAATGGCATATAATCCCATAATGCTCAGAAACATGGCTGACGCAGTAGTTACTGCAGTCAACCTGGTCACATATAAAGCATTTTTTTCATAAGCAACCGTCAGGTTGATTTTTTGTCCATTAAAGAACTGTCAATATTATATTATAAAAAAATAAAATCTGGCCTCCTTGCCATGATGGTTATTGCAAATGGGAAGAAGTATTAAATCCAATTTGACCCGAGCAAACAAATCGAAACCATTAAAAAAGGGAGCGATGTCAGCACTCGTCAATATATCTCATATCACTTGCGCATAACGTTTAATAGGTTTTATATACATATGGTCTTCGTTTCTTTTATATGGAAGTATCCAAAAATACCGAAGTGTTGATGAGCCTTATCTGGATTACTATGGATAATGTTGAAGTACTCAAATTTTGGCTCCCTCTTTGGGATGTCTTCAAGCGAAGATATCGAACTTCTGATTTGTTCTCCCAACAAATAGTATCAGAACCGATGATAAATTGAGCCCTTAATCTACTCTGATGTTTGGAGAATATATGAGGGACTGAATTTCCTAGCCAACGCAGTTTTTCAAGTGGTGAGTATTTAGATGCAACAATGTGGGCCTAATGACAACTTTCATGGTTTAGTTTGGAGAAATAGACCAGGAAAGAAAGTGGGCATTGGAGATTCAAGTTTAGATAAGTTTATATATAAAGGTACCTAAATTAAGGAGAATTACAAAAAAAATCCTAAACCTATTACAATTGTGCAAATTTAGTCCTAAACTTTATTTTTTGGCCAACTGATTCCTAAAAGTTGTGTCAATTTAGTCTATTTGGTTGGCCGGGGCTAACGTGAAAATTTTTTAATAATATATTTATATATTTTACTTTTTTATGTTTCAATAATTTTTTTTTGTCTTCTTTTTCGGCAAAAGTCGCTAGCCGTTGGCCAATAGTCAGTAGCTCTTGCCAACCCCAACAAAAAAAAATAAAAGAGAAAAAAGACAGAAAAAATTATTAAAAATAAATAAAATATTCTGAAAATTTGAAGAATATTAAAATATTATTAACAAAATGTCACATCAATGCCAGCTAGCTAAATCTATTAAATTGGCACAATTACAAAAGAAGCATACATAACATTGAGCTCACACGAGATAAGAAGATTGTTGATATACACATGTGGGTGGTGCTAGAAATAGTGTTAAATAATTAATATATCATTATTAGATCATAACTCATTGATTAATCTTTTGAGTGAATGTGGATTTAACTAAATATGTTAACGGGTTCAGATTTGAATTCTCTTAATTAATATATTGGACTTCTGCTACTCATCCCCGACAAGGTCAACCTGATCACTTTAGAAAACCTTTTAAGTAAGCCACCGTCGGGTTGATTTTTGCGCATTAAAACCTTTTAAGTAAGCTTCCTTGTCATGATGGTGATTGCAAATGGGAAGAAGTGCGTATTGAATCCAATTTGACCCGAGCAAACAGATCCATACCATTAAAAAAAAGGAGTAATGTCGGCACTCGTGGCTCACGCATAGTAATTTTTTTATCCTTTGTTGTCTTTGGCATTTAATCTTATATATCTCATATGACTTGCGCATAATGTGTGTGTGGAACACCCACACAGACACACATATATATATATATATATGGAACTGTCAAAAATACTAAAGTTTTGACAAGCCTTATTTTGAATACCATCTGTGATTTTCAAAATGATTTTACGAAGGATATACGTCAAGTTGTTCCAGATGTATCAAAGACAGAATTATCTCATCAAATGAGAAGGATAATTATCCAATTTCAATAAGGGAAATAGAACTATAAAGAAACTACAAAAGAGAAGGGGAAGGGTAGGAAGCACGTTACCCATTTAGCTAAAGTTCATGGCCCAAAGAGATCGGCAATATAAAAATCTCTTAATCTATGTTTTTGTTGAGTTGTCAACGCCTTCCGGCTCAAATGAACGATGGTGCGTGTGTATTTCTCTTTCTGACAACATCAATAATTTAATGCAACGCAATGAGCAGCACACCACGACCGCGGGTACGAAGTCCTAGGGAAAATTCCTTGAAAGAAAGCATTAATCGGAAGCACACTGTTGGATTCTCTAGTACCGAGTCTCCAACAGCTCATTCAAAGGCATTGTTTGGAAAGGAGGGGCGGAGAGAATTGGATATGACGTGATAAAAAAAAAGGGGGGGGAAAAAGGAAAATTGGTAAGAAATTAGGGGAAAATTGAAAATTGAAATGACGGATATCCAGTCACTTATAAAAGCACATATCTAACATTCGGAGTTGCCATCGCTATTCGAAACCATCTTGCTTGCAACTGAAATTTACTTGATTGTATCTATTATTTTGAGTTAGTTTTTGTGGAGAAGATACTCTGGATTCAACCAAATGTGAAGAAGATATTCCTCCTCCTCATTAGAGCTCCGGATCAACAGTCAGCCACACATCGATTGCACAAAGAGGTAAAAAATTTAGTTCTAGTTTTCTGTTCATTATACAATTTGATTGAAGTTCGACTACAATAAATTTAGGGAAAAACCATAAATGGTGCCAACCATCTTTAACGTATCTGACGAGAAGTCAATGGGGTTTCCCTTACCCTTTAACGCATATGGCGTGCACATGCTGTGATCTTGAACCACGGCGCAAGCAATAGAAATATTTTTGAAGTACATTTATGGAATCAAGAAAAGAATGCATATGGCGTGCACATGCTGTGATCTTGAACCACGGTGCGAGCAAATATATATAGAAAATGAAACAACAATATTCCATGTGCACAGAAGAAGGTATTGTGACAAAGGTTTTGAATAATAAAATCATATTCAAATTTATAACAGAACCCCAAAACAAGAAATTTGAACACCTTGCAAGAACATTCAATAGCAGCTTTAAGGCAAAAGTCACCAAAAACTCCAAACTATATCCACCATGACACATTTATCCTAAACTTTCTTATGTAACACCAAAAATCCCAAACTTATACCTATGTATTACATTTATCCTCCATTAAAATTTCATCAATGAGAACCGTTAAAAATCAGCCTACATGGATGGCGAAAGTTAAACGGTGTTGATATGGCACCCATGTGGCTTAAGTGAAATAAAAACAATGTTGTTTTAGCTGAAAAATTATTTGACAGAAATATTTTTATGTCACAAAATAATTTTAGAGTAAATGTGTCACAATGGACATAGTTTGGAGTTTCTAATGATATAAAGAAAGGGTTCATGGTAAATATATCACAATGAGCATAGTTTGAGGTTTTTGTTACTTTTTCCCTTTTCTTTTTTGCTTGAACAATAGGCCTTTAAACAGCTAAAAGTTGGTAAATAATAAGAATAAATTAAAAAATTCCAACGTTGACAAGTAACTCAACTGGGTGTTTGTAAACCAAAATGGGAGCACAATATGTATGGAAAAAGTAGGTAAGCTACTCAAATAAAGATTTGTAAGTTTATATAGGAATTAGTTGTTGGAAATATGGTGTGTTTTGATGGGTGAATGAGAAATTGTTTCTCAAAGAGCATCCTTGAGTTGGAAGTGGGAAACACTAGTCCCACATTGGAAAGAAAGAAGGCTTTCAAGTGCTTTATATATGGTTACACTCCTTTGGAGTGGTAACATAACAATAAAGTACTATGCCTCGCGCACAAGCGCAGGGGTGCAAATCTCGGGCCTCAACAAAGGTTCGACGAGGGGCGCATACGTACGACCTGCGTACACAAATGTGGACCAGAAAAATAGGTCTCGCGATTAGCCCAATTTTGCATCGTGGCTTTAATGCGACGTTGCATCATGGATGATTTTGTAACGATGCTTTAATGCGAGCTCAGAAGCAGAGTATGTTTCGAATGAGCTCAGAAGCAACGTTCAGATTCAGAAGCAGCTCTCGCAGGGTTTAGAACCAGTATTCAGAAGTAGCTCGCTCCGGGTTCAGGACCAGTGTCGGAAGTGTTGAGGAAACTATCCCGCCAAGAATTTTGATTCTGACAAAACTCGTTTCTAAGAAGTCTAGTTAATTGAAGTATATCTTCCTTGTAGAAATCTCGATGTGAAAAGAGCTTTGAATATCCTGCAACTGGCGCTCAGATTCAGGGAAGAATCATCATCATAATGCTTCTAAATGGTTAGAAGGAAGGTCTTTGCTTGTGTCCCTAAAGGAATCAGAAGGAGGAGTCTGCGTCTGAGTATTTCAGATGAAGTGTTTTACTGCCTCAAATGGATTCAGATAGAGGACAGCATTACCTTGGAAGACCTCAAGAAGACTCGTGTGAGACGTCACCAGCGAGAGCTTTAAGAACTCAGTTTCACAGTGTAATATCGAATCAGATTCAAAGACCTCACATGGTTTGAAAGCTGTTTATGAATGGATTCAGATTCTGCAGCTGGACTAAGAAGACCCACGATTGACAAAGAGTCCGATTGATTTCGGAAAATACGGAAAATGAAAGGATTTGATCTACAGGATGATTGTCCATCTTTATTAGGACAAAATCCTTGATTGGATATTATCTTTCTTTCCCTCTTTCAAGAAGATTCAACATCTCACGTAAATGGAAACTGAAGATTTAGTTGTATGGGCGACCAAATCTGAAGATTACCAGAATCTTTCTTCAACGACTACCTAGCATCTTTCCAAGTTTATCTCGCTCAATCAAGGCTGATTGAAGATTGACGAGTGATCCCGTGGAGTACCTTGACAACGGCTAGTTCAAGGTGAAAGGGGTATAAAAGGAGGGTGTTGGTATTCGAAAAAAAGAGAGAACGTGAGATATAGAAAAGACGAGCAAAACTATTGAGAGAGCAATTTTTAACTTCTCGTGAAAATACTCTTGTCAGTGAGTTGAGAGAAGTTCATTGTAACTTTGCGATCATTATAGTGAAATCCAGCCAATCGGCTGTCATCGTGGGAGAGTGGACGTAGACTTACTATAGTCGAACCACTATAAATCTGTGTGCACAATTCTCCTTCCGAACTCCTTTATTTTATGCATATTTGTTCTGTTACGTTCAATACATCGCATCTGCGCCTGCTTGCATTTGAATCTCAAAATTTTCAGAAGCACCTATTCACCCCCCCTCTAGGTGTCGTTGCTAGCCACATCAATTGGTATCAGAGCCAGGTTGCTCACTTTTGTGAAGTGTTCTACTTCAGAGCTAACGATCTATCATGTCTAGCAACAACTTCTCAGGTTCTGGTGATTCATCATTCCACAACAAACCACCGTATTTCGACGGAAAGGATTACAACATTTGGTGCAACAAGATGAAATGGTTCATCAAAGCACTAGATGATCAAATGTGGGATGTAGTAACCAGAGGAGTGGTCCCTATCATTTCCGCAAATACGGGATCAGAAGAAAATCCAGCAACACTTACAGATGCTGAGAGAATCAAGAGACAAGGACTCGACTCTAAAGCTGTCCACTCACTCTTCTGTGCACTATCCTCACCGATCTATAATCGTGTAGCAGAAGAAGTATCTGCGAAGGCAATATGGGACAGATTACATGTCACATATCAGGGCACTAATCGGGTTAAAGAGACTAAACTCAGTATACTACTGAGTGACTATGAAGCCTTTAAAATGAAACCTGATGAAACAATTGCTGAGATGATTGACAGGTTTCAGATTCTGGCTAGTGGTCTCGCACAACAAGGTGCACCTGTGGCTGAACCAATGCATGTCAGAAAAATCCTCCGAGGATTAACCGAAGAATGGAACTACATCAAGCCTTCCATTCAAGAATGCCAAACTATAAGACCACTATCCATCGACGAGTTAGTTGGAACTCTGCAATCATATGAGACAGAGAGAAACAACAATAAACCAGAGATCTCAAAAGGTAAGAAGTCTATTGCTCTTTCATCTAACTTTGATTATGAAATTTCAGATTTAGATTATGAGGATAAAGACGATGAAGAGCTCGCATTAATGGTGAAGAAGTTTAGAAAAATGGTTAAGAAATGTAGATTCTTCAAGGGAAAGAAGACATTAAGAAGGAACGACCACAAACAATCTGGTCATGACAAACAGGAAAGCAAGGACATTGTATGCTTTCATTGCAAGAAAGTGAGACATATTAAACCCAAATGTCCACTGCTGAAGAAGGATAAAGCCAAATTTGAAAAATACAAGAAAGCCTTGAAGGCAGAAACACTAAGCGATTCTGAAGAAAGCGACGAGGACTATGCAAACATATGTCTTATGGCAAATTCAGATTCAGACTCAGAATCAGATACGGAGGTAAACCTTTCTGAGCTACCTGATAATGTTTCTGAATACATAACAGAGCTGTGCAAAAATTATAAAGAAGTTCTCAAAAAGATTTCATGTTTGAAAAAGGAAAATCAATCTTTGAAACAGCAAGATCTTTCTCAAAAAGATAGGATCGAGTTTTTACAAAAAGAATTTCACTCTTTAAAGGAAAGTCACGATCTTACTTTAAAAGAAAACGATACTTTAAAGACCAAAGTTGAAAACATAAATAAGAAGTTTTCTCAAAGTTCTAGAGATCTAGAAAATATCATTTCCACCCAAATTCCTTTTGGCAAAAAATCTGGTCTTGGTTTTGAAAAACAAGATAGTCTTAAAAACAGTTTTTCAGATTCTGAAAACAGATTGAAACATCGTCCTACCAAGTCTGCTTATCAACAACACTTTTCCAAGAAATTTACTAAATCATCACATCAACCCCACAAGTGTTTTTATCCACTCAATCATTTCCAAAATCAGGTTACAAAACCATATCAAACGCATTATTCATATAGGCATTATAGTAGACCTTCACAGAATTATTACAAGCCATATCATTCACAAAATCATTATAGATCATATCATAATTCTGTTAGACGATTTCAGAACATGCCCAGAACTAACTACTCTCAGAGTGTTTACCAACCTCATTATCGCAGAACTTCTATAGAAAGTATACAGGTTTACAATATCCTAACAAGCAATCAATTCTCTAAAGTTTAAAACTGTTTTGGTCAGAAGAGAAGGTTATACCGATCAATTCTTTGTGAACTCCGATCACAAGGACAGATTTGAAATTCTTAAAGAGAGAGGTATTATGCCTCATGGGGTTTTTGACCTTAATTACTTGGAGTCTGTCGGAATTCCTCTAAAGGTGCATCTGAAAAAATGCAAATTAGATTATTTCGTGGAGAGAAAGGCTCCTATTTATCCTGACTTGGTTGCCTACTTCTACTCTACTTTGTCCTTCTTTAATGTCAATTCTCTGTATTACAAGATAGGTGATAAAGTCTGCTATCTGAGGGATAATGAATTGGCTCATATAATGGGGGTCAAATACAAAGAGTTTACTCCTATCAATATCCAGCCGAAGGAGGCTTTTGCATATCTGACAGGAAAAGATAATTTCTCCAGAGATTCCAAGGCACATATTGCCTATGATGATTTTCCCCTGAAGCACATCATGATGCACAAAATTGTGATTGAGTCTCTACGACCCAAAACATCATCCAAGACTGACACCTCAAGATTCGAGGCTAAGTTGATGTGGGCA
The DNA here is from genome assembly GCA_016432845.1 of Psidium guajava. Classification (NCBI taxonomy): domain Eukaryota; kingdom Viridiplantae; phylum Streptophyta; class Magnoliopsida; order Myrtales; family Myrtaceae; genus Psidium; species Psidium guajava. The sequence goes on along the minus strand of CM028225.1, from coordinate 34,011,350 downwards.
TTATTGACAGGATACAAGTTTAGCCTTGCACATGTTGTCATACTGCATATGTATAGAACTGTGCAAAAGACAAAAGGTCAACTGCCATATGCAGCTCTCATCCATTACATCGTCAGATACCACAATCAAATCCTGCCTAAACCTCTTACAGAAACAAAGGTTCCAGTCAAAACCGGTGGAGCTGAAATGTTTCAAAAAATGGGGTTCAGGCTGAAATATGGGAAGTGGTACAAAAAGTCAAGAGCAGTACCAGTGGATTTTGATCAGGATGAGAGATCAGCCAAAAGAAGAAAGGTTATGGCAACAAAGGGAAAGGAGCAGACAATTCAGAGCAACAGCTCTGAATCTGACAATGAGGAAACACCCCCTGCATCACCTAAGAAGACAAAGAAGTTGACTCTTCAGAAGAAATCAGGGTCTACTTCGGCTAGAACAAAATCTCAGAAGGAGAAGAAGAAGACACTTGCAGCAGAGGAACCTTCAGCTACTGAGGAACAAGTTCATATGGAGGTTGAACAAGAGATACCTCGTGCACAACCTCAGGGGGAGGTTCTGGGAACAACTGAAGGAGTGCCTGAGGAAGATGAAGAAGCACTCTTCGAACGGCAGATAGAAGCTGCGAGAGTTTTAAGTCTTCTCGATGCACGACCAGAAGAGGAACTTCCTATTATTCTTCAGGAAGAAGTTCTTGTAAAAATTGTCTTCTCAAGGCTCTCCAAATATCTAGAGCCACAGAAGTTTACAGCACAGTCATCATCTAAATCTGAAGAACAGATTACTGCTCCTCCAGCTGACGAATAGCTTTCAGAACCAATGGCTGAAGCACAGCCTTCTGAACTTTTAACTGAAGCACAGACTTCAGAAGGAACTGCTGTGGAACAGTAGCAAGCTGGAGAACAGGCTTCAGAATCACCAATTGAGAAACATTCTTCTGATTTAATAGTTGAGGACCAGCCAGATGAAGAACCGGTTTCAACACAAACAGCTGAAGATCAACCAGCTGAAAACCAGTCTTCAGATCCTTCTGTTGAAAAACAGGTTTCAGAATCAACGGCTGAAGAACAACCCTCAGAACCTTCTGTTAAGGAACAGCCTTCAGCATCACCACCAGCAGACCAACCTTCAGAATTAACTGCTGAAGAGCAGCCTCAGCCATCTGAATCTCAACCAGCTAATGCAGCTAATGCTTCAGCACCTGAACATCTATTACTTCAAATTCAGCAAGATGTTCAGAATCTGCGAACAGAGGTTAGAGATGAAGCTCGATTCAGAGAGGAGAACAAAGAACAAATGCAGGCATTTGAGGCAAAAGTGGAGGCTAAACTGGCTGCGATGGAAGATTTGATCAAGAAGACTTGTAGTTTGCTTTGCGCCAAAATAGATGATCTGGACAGTTTCACTATTGTCAGATCCAAGAAAAGCAAACCTCAAGATGGAGCCAAAGAGGATAATGACGAGCCAACTCATTCCTAATTCAATTTTTTTAAAAACATTGTTCATTACTATTGATTTTGACATATCAACATCGTTTATTCAGCATATTATTTTTACCTACTTCTCTTTTTGTTGATGACAAAAAGGGGGAGAGCGTATGATTTGCAGATATACAACAATATTGGGAGAAAGTATGAACTGTTGTTTGCAGGTGATATTGCAAGTGGCTAAACTTATAACAATGTGCAACCAAAGCTGATACGGTGATATTTTTTCAGAAGCATATATATCGCTCACCGTGTTGCACCTTCTCGAAAGTTTTTCTATCCACCTCCATCTTTAAAAAGATTCTTATAATCTTTCGTGCATATTTTATTTTACCATTACTTTAAATCGAAAGAGTTTTGTCATCATCAAAAATGGGGAGATTGTTGAGGAAACTCTCTCGCCAAGAATTTTGATTCTGACAAAACTCGTTTCTAAGAAGTCTAGTTAATGGAAGTATATCTTCCTTGCAGAAATCTCGATGTGAAAAGAGCTTTGAATATCCTGCAACTGGCGCTCAGATTCAGGGAAGAATCATCACCATAGTGCTTCTGAATGGTCAGAATGAAGGTCTTTGCTTGTGTTCCTAAAGGAATCAGAGGGAGGAGTCTGCGTCTGAGTATTTCAGATGAAGTGTTTTACTGCCTCAAATGGATTCAGATGGAGGACAGCATTACCTTGGAAGACCTCAAGAAGACTCGTGTGAGACGTCACCAGCGGGAGCTTTAAGAGCTCAGATTCACAGTGTAATATCGAATCAGATTCAGAGACCTCACATGGTTTGAAAGTTGTTTCTGAATGGATTCAGATTCTGCAGCTGGACTAAGAAGACCCACGATTGATAAAGAGTCCGATTGATTTCGGAAAATACGGGAAATGAAAGGATTCGATCTACAGGATGATTGTCCATCTTTATTAGGACAAAATCCTTGATTGGATATTATCTTTCTTTCCCTCTTTCAAGAAGATTCAACATCTCACGTAAATGGAAACTGAAGATTTAGTTGTATGGGCGACCAAATCTGAAGATTACCAGAATCTTTCTTCAACGACTACCTAGCATCTTTCCAAGTTTATCTCGCTCAATCAAGGCTGATTGAAGATTGACGAGTGATCCCGTGGAGTACCTTGACAACGGCTAGTTCAAGGTGAAAGGGGTATAAAAGGAGGATGTTGGTATTCGAAGAAAAGAGAGAATGTGAGATATAGAAAAGACGAGCAAAACTGTTGAGAAAACAATTTTTAACTTCTCGTGAAAATACTCTTGTCAGTGAGTTGAGAGAAGTTTATTGTAACTTTGCGATCATTATAGTGAAATCCAGCCAATCGGCTGTCATCGTGGGAGAGTGGACGTAGGCTTACTATAGCCGAACCACTATAAATCTGTGTGCACAATTCTCCTTCTGAACTCCTTTATTTCGTGCATACTTGTTCTGTTACGTTCAATACATCGCTTCTGCGCCTGCTTGCATTTGAATCTCAAAATTTTCAGAAGCACCTATTCAACCCCATCTAGGTGTCGTTGCTAGCCACATCAAGAAACAGCTCGCGACGCTCATAAGCTGACCATTTGTAACATTTTGGAATGTCATTATATTACGATCATTATAACTGGCAGACTTAATAATCCATTATGCCAGAAACGACAGAATTAATCAATCGTTACACCGTAACAATTACAAACGGCAGATTTAATTGTCGGTTATGCTACAACGGTTACAAACGGCAGATTTAATCAGCCGTTATAAACTGTTACGCCATATTATTCTGGAATAATCCCTCCACTCATCTTATAAATAACTGGTTTTCTCGTTCTTGTTAAAGAGCATGAACATTCAAATTCTGACTCAGTGCAAAAGACTTCTGTTCTCCTCTTTTTTGCTCTGTTTTCTGCTTATTCCCTGCATTGGTTTTTCGATAGTGTTCAAACACCAGTTTCTTCAAGTTCGCCGAAAGCTCTGAGGTTCTGTGCTCACCTCCTAGCTATTAACCGTTGTATCCTGGGAGATAAACGCTCACGAAACCTCAAGCACAGAGTTGAGGGAACGAATCTGTTTTAAGGAAACTATGTTGAACACATGCCTCGGTTTATATCTAGTGTCGATCTCACGATTTCAATTTCGTGTTGAAAAAATCTGTTCCATTGCTTATACCGTTCTAAAAATTCTTTTACAAGTGAATCTGAATCGTTCTGGAGTTGATTCTGAACTGATTACCAACATTAGTAAATTCAAGGCATCAGTCAAAAGGACAAATGAAAGTTGCTAGAAGATAAGAAAATTACAAATTTACATAATGTCAAATGTCAAAAGGAGTTGGTAATTTCACAGAAACCGCGATAACTTATCAACAAGTTACGAGGAAATCGGGTGATCAGTAACTTCTATTACCAATACTTTTTTTACACTTACCAATTCCTTTAGAAATATATCAAGATGGGAAACACACACACACCCCGTATTTGGGGAAACGAAGTCCTAGAATCATCCTCTTCATTGAGTAATTTATTAATCTCTTCCTAGACCCATACTACCTTAAAACCATTCAAGTTTCTAAATTCTAGGTTTGCTGAAATGAAAGACTGAGATATCTGAAAGACAACTCTCCTATACATACATATGAAAAAAAAAAATTCACTCTTCATCGTCATGGATTTTACATAGTTGGATTTGTGATGTGTTGTGTATTCGGTCTAATTTTCGCATCTCGTCCCAAACAGATCATAGAGAAGAAGTTATTCGACGTTTTAAGGAAAAAGTATGCACAGAACTTAAGCTCCATTTTGGAGAAGTTACATGCAATTCCAGGTGACGTTTCAAGTGAGAATTTGGAAGTGAGCGATTCCGATTTCAGGACCAAGTTGTGGAGAGAAATCGATATCATCGTCCATTCGGCCGCAGTTACAGCATTCGATGATCGGTACCTTATCTATCTATGAATTAGCTAGTTTTGAATCCGCTCAACTTTCCTGCAATTAAGCTTTTCGCCTTGCAGGTATGATACTACACTGGCCATCAATACGTATGGAGCTAAGCACGTCGCGGAATTCGCTACAAGATGTATCAATATAAAGATGCTACTCCATGTATCAACTGGTGAGTGATTTTCCCGTTGCAGTTGTTCTTGATATTTCCCTCGTTCTATTTCGTATCACTCAATCAAAGAATGTCACATTAGTTGCGTAAACTAATTTAGGGGACCGATCAATTTAGTATAGCTAGTATTGAGGAAAAAGTACCGGAAAAGTCTTAAACCTTTTGCACTTGTGCCAATTTAGTATTGAACCTTTTACTTGTGCTAATTTAGTCTTAAATCTTTCGCATTTGAGTTAATTAAGTCCATCCAACCAATTTTGACCGAAAATCGTTAACCTAAATGCTATCTGTCCCACGTGGAGTGCTGACATGAATATTTTAATATTTTATGAAAAAACTGCATTTTTTAAAAAAAGTTAAAAATTTCCACGTCAGTGCCGGTCACGTCACATAGGGCAAACGGCGACCATATCAATGATTTCCAGTCAAAATTAATCGGATAGGCTTCATTGACACAAATAAAAAAGGTTTAGAACTGAATTTGCACAATTGAAAGGTTTATGACTGAATTGGCACTAATGCAATATGTTCATGACTTTTTTGGCATTTTGACCTAGTATTGACCATAACTTATTGATAGCCACCGTACACGTGATTTATTTTCAGCATATGTATGGGCCCGCGAAGATAGCGGAGTTATACCAGAAAAGGCATTTAGCATGGGCGAGACGCTAAGTGGATCAAGAAAACTGGATGTCAATGAAGAAAAGCTCTTGTGTGAAGAATTGATTGGGGAGCTTCGAGAGAAGAATGCTTCAAAAGAAGAAATCACCATCGCCTTGAAGAATTTGGGCATGCAAAGGTTTGCTTTATATATAGTTGAAAAGTACATAACTAGGGTAGATGATCATGCTACTTGAAAAGGGATATCAAATCATTTACTTTATCATGAAATAATCTAGATAATTACCTCTTTGAAATGGGAAAATCGAAGTCATCAATAAGCATTTTCATGTCTTGTTTAAAGCCTTCGATAAGTAAAATCCTAGATGCACCGAACCCGCTGAGTGTGAGTACGTCTTTAAGATCACTGAAGGAGGTGGACCTGTTGAGGTGCATGAAAGTCGATCCCGACACCCACCCGAAAAGGGACTTGAAATAACCTAGAGAATCACCTATTTGAACTAGGAAAACCAAAGTCATCAGCAACCTTTATTAATCGATTTATGAAAAGAAGTATTGGCTTAAATGACAAGGGAGCTCGTTCCTCTCCCTATGGTCTTAGGTTCAGGTCCTGTCGAGAGCACTCAATGTGTAAAATCCTAAGTACTCCGGAGACAATGAGAGGGAGTACGTCTATTAAGTCACCCAAAGAAGTGGACTTGTTGAGGTGCGTGAAAGCCGATCCCGACATCCACCTGACCGTTAGAGGAAAAGAATTTTTCAAAAAGAACTTCAGGAACGTAGGCAAATAATCCTCATTTCTTATTGCAGGGCAAGGCTACATGGTTGGCGAAGCACATACACGTTCACGAAAGCAATGGGAGAAATGATGATGAGGCATCATCTTGACCACAATGTTCCGCTTGTTGTGGCGAGACCAACCATCGTAACAAGCACGTATAGAGAGCCTTTTCCTGGTTGGCTCGAGGGCTTCCCTTTCAGGTTATCGGGTTTTTTTCTAATTTAGGTAAATATTTTTTTAACCATTTTTGGTTGAAAAAAAATACCATTTTGGGTTTGTCGCGGCACTTAGAGTGCCGCGCGGGCCTGCGCGGCATTCAAAGTGCCGCGGCCGGCCCAGCGCGGCACTTGCCCAAGGAAAATGTTTTTCTATTTTTTTAAAATACGATTTAAATATATTATAAACCTTAAATTTATATAAATTTTGAAATGTAATGTTTTTAGTTTGAGGTTTATATTTAGAACATAATTATCGATAATTAATTAATAAATTTAATAAGATATATATGTAATTAGTTGAATTAATAGGTAAATAAATATTCATAAAATAAAATTGGTGGGATATGTAAAGATCACATATTCAAATTAAAAGAATATCGATAACAAGCTTAATAAATTAGTGCCGCCGCATGGGACCCGTGCGGGCTTTTTTTCTTAATTTCGTAATTGTTGTCGTGTTTGTAACAATTTCAAATTTCTATGAAATTGTATATATAATTTTTATTCATTTTCAAGCTTATATTTATAATATAATTATCTATATTTAAGTAAAAAAATTTATTAATATGCATTTAATTAATTAATTGAGTATGTAAATAATAAATTAAAAATATTCAGAGGCCAGTGCTATAGCATTTTTTAATTTTGTAATTATTTACTAGTTTATAATAATTTTATCATTATTTAAATTTGTAAATATAATTTTTTAGTCCTTTTGAAGCTTATTTTTATAACATAATTATCAGCAATTAATTGAAAATTTTATTAATATGCATGCAATTAATTTATTTAGTATGTAAATAATTTTAAAAAATATTTAAGAGGTTGGTGTGGTAGGTTTTTTTAAAATATAATTTTTTTACATGTTTGTATAATTTTATATTTACATTATTTTGTAAATATAATTTTTTTCCTTTTGAAGCCTACTTGTATAACATAACTATCAATGATTAATTGAAAATTTTATTAAGATGTACGTAATTAAATTATTTAGTTTTATTAATTTAATTTCGTATTGTATTTATTTGCGTATGTTTATAATTTTATATGTAAATAAATTTTTAAATATTAATTTGTTTCCTTTTGTGTCTTACTTTTATAACATAATTATCAATAATTAATTAATAAATGCATTCATATATTTAATTTATTTATTTGCTATGTAACGAATTAATGAATAATATTTAGGAGGTCGGTGCTGTATTTGTTTTTTGTAATTTCGTATTTTTCACTTCTTCTTATAAATTTATATTTATATAACTTTGTAAATATAATTTTTTTTCCTTTTGAGGATTATTTTTATAACATAATTATCAATAATGAATTAAAATATTTATTAAGATAAATGTAATTAATTTATTTAATATGTAAATAATTAATAGATAATATTCAGGAGGCCAGTGCAGTAGTTTTTTTAATATTTATTATTTTCACTTCTTCTTATAAATATAATTTTTTCCCTTTTGAAGCTAATTTTTATAACATAATTATCAAGATGTTTGTAATTAAATTATTTACTATGTAAATAATTAATAAATAATATTCATGAGGCTGGTGCGTTAGTTTTTTAAATTTAATTTCGTATTTATTTACGTTTTTTTATAATTTTATATTTAAATAAATTTGTAAATTTTATTTTTTTTCCTTTTGAGGCTTACTTTTATAACATAATCATCAATAACTAATTGATGAATGTATTAATATATGTAATTTATTTATTTACTATGTAAATAATTAATAAATAATATTCACGAGGCCGGTGTGGTTGTTTTTTTTTGTATTTTGTATTTTTTTTTCACTTCTTCTTATAACTTTACATTTATATAACTTTGTAAATATAATTTTTTTCCTTTTGAAGCTTATTTTTATAAGATGATTATCAATACTTAATTAATTATTTTATTAAGGTATATGTAATAAAATTATTTACTATGTAAATAATTAATAAATAATATTCATAAAATAAAATATGTGGGAACTAAATTTGTGCCATGTCTACAAATGGAACATAGGACCTTATTGAATATCACACAATTGTGATATTATAAAAGAAAAGAAATTCATACATCTAATTTACATAATTCACACAAGTCAATTGAATATGCAATTCAGATGCATTACATTCAACGTACACACACTATCTAAATTTTATTCTCTAGCCGATATGTATGCACAAGTTTGCCTATTGTGCCCAGATTTTCCACAGTTTGTGCAATGATTTCGCGCAGTGCTACTACTCAGCGTTCTCCAGTCCATCACGTTTCATATCCGTGATGCGCGAGACCTTCCTTTCTTCCCGATTCAGTTCAAGTTTGGCACTAATGGTAGATCATTAGGCTCTGGCCAGTAATCGGGATTCCCCAATGGATGGAACATGTACTGATAGCACTGAAGTGTTCTATCCAATGTAGAGAATTCATCAACGTACGCATTGTAATTAATTCCAGTTATTTGACATGCTGCAATTATGTGGGAACATGGGATTTTTAGCTCTTTAAATTTTCCACATGTGCATGTTCGCTCGTATAGGCATACTATATGTTTGTGGCCCCCTGTTCCTCTGGATCTATTAAATCCGGTTTTCACTTCAAAGACTCCTCTATCAGAGTCAAATCGTGTCACTTCATGCCTATTTGTAGCTTGACAATTTTGCCCGAGCGTGTTACCCGCAAATTGAGTATCTGTGTATCTGTCACCCTTCTGCCCCCTGTATATCGTTCTTCTTGTGTCAAAATATTGGACCAGTCAGTACAATATCTTATTCACCATAGCTGTTATAGGTAAAGCACGAACAGTCTTCAGCATCCCATTAATCGATTCTAGTAAATTTGTTGTCATGGCTCCATATCTCCTTCCTTCATCATCAAAAGCCTTTGTCCATTTCTCTCTTGGAATGCGATCACACCATTCATCTGTTTGTGGATCCCACTCCCTAATGCAGAGCATGATGTGTAAGAACTTCCTCTGTTGATTCTCATAAGCTGTACATAACAATAATAATAAGTACTTGTCAAATAAATTTATGAACAGGTATTTTTCTGAAATATCACAAGTAAATTCAAAAATTTACCTGCCATCTCAACAAGCCTTTTCCCTTCAGGATTTTTGAAGTGTTTGTTGTAGTTGCTGACAATATGTCGAATACAATATCTATGGTGGCCATATGGAGGACGCCACCCTTCTGTCTCCATTGCTTTCTGAATCCCAAATGCATGTTTGATATTATACAAACATTTTCTCTACTAGTGACATATCTCCGCAATAAATCCATAAACCAAATCCAATTGTCAACATTCTCCCGATCGACCACAGCAAATGCCAATGGAAATATATGATTATTTCCATCAAACGAGGCTGCACAAAGAAGCGTTCCTCAGTATTTTCCATATAAAAAAGTTCCATCGACAAAAATCATAGGACGACAGCTTTTAAAGCCTTCAATTGTTTGTTTATAAGAACAGAACATCCGGTTGAAGACTTTGCAATTATGATCTATGTTCATGTCATCATCAATCACAAATTGAAAACCTGGATTCATTAACTGCATTGCATTCATGTACTTTCTCAACTGACCGTATGACTCAGCCCATCCTCCAAAAGATTTAGCAATCGCCATTTGTTTAGCTGCCCAGGTTTTACAATAAGTAGGTTCGAAACCTACCTTATCTTTAATGTTAGCCATTAGGGGCTTGATTTTCATCTCCGGTTGAGCGGCAACCATTGCTTCTATCTGGCTGCAAAGGTATTTCTGATTAAGTTGCCGATAATCTCTTGATATGTGGGGATTACTGTATGTATGTAGCCCACTGTACTTAGTTATTTTTCATAACTCGGTAGCTGCATTTTTAATTGCACGGAGCCTCCAACGACACGGTTCATTTGAATTACCACATTTTATTGCATATAATGCCTTCTTCGTCTCATCACTGTAGAAATGGTGATTTCTTTGCAAACAATACTCTTTTGTAGCTAACTGCACTGCATCCCGTGAGGGAAATAACATCCCAACATTAAATTCTTTAGATGAATCAAATAACATACGGTTTGGCTTAGCTCTTATATCTACTTTTATCATATCAAAGTTAAACTCTAAATAGGGCAGTGGATGTACTAATAGCAAAATGAAATTACTACAATTGGTATTGTAATAATCCTCTATATTGTCACCTCTGTCATCTTCTTCATCACTGTCATCACTATCGACCCAAAAATCATCTTCTTCATGATTGTCATCATCATCATTATCATCGTACATCATATACTGATTATCCAAACCAACGTCATCTTTACCAACATTAGAACCTCCCATATCCGAATCATTTATCACTTCATGTTCATTTACAGTTGCGCAAAACTGTAGAAATCTGATAGAACCAGATTGAAGGGCAAACTGCTGGATCATCTTTACGGCAGAATTATTGTGCACCTCCACAATGTCATACATAACACAACCGGTTGTATTAATCGGTTGTCTATACATCAGACTTTGAATATATTGATTTTTTGCTATATTCAACTCGCACGCAATCGTAGCGCGCTATTCATCAAATATAAATATGTTTCCAAACTTAAACACAGTAGATTATCCACCTTCATAATCATATTAATATTCATTTTGTACAACTCTGGCTCCCCAGTGCACAGTCGCAAAAGATCTAAACAACATTCTAGTAAATAAGGAAAGTACAAATTATTTTGCATCTAAAAGTTAATAAATATTTTTTCTTACACATTAACAAATTAGCATTATAACGTTGAATTTAACATATGAAATAAATTTCATAATAATATAAAAATTAATAATACAACAAGTGATTTGGATCGAGCCATTTCGTATTTGCCCTCGACTGTTGGAAATGTTTATAAACTATTACAATATTTTACTAATTTTTTGGAATTGTTGGAAATTTCCTTTTATTTACTTTGAAATTTATTTATTTATTATATTTCTAAAAATTTGATTCGGACAAGTCTATCACACCTACATTTGGGCATGTGTACAACTTGGCTTTTGAAAGGTTGGTTTAAGACCAAAAAAAAAACTACCATTGAGCTTGGCCCAATTCTTGTATTTTTAATGCATTTTTAAAAGGCCAAAAGCAACCCATACGTAGCATAAAAATATCATAATATTTAAATATTATGAAATAGAAAATTTGTTATTTCCAAAAAAATTGAAAAAATTGTCATTTCCAAAAACTTTGGGGTGCAAAATCACAAATTAGGAAATTTGGCTAGTTAAACTTAATTTGGGGTGCAAAAATTGTCATTTCCAAAAAATTGTCATTTTGTGATAATTTTGAGATAATTTTTTGTGATTTAATCCAATAGGATTTCTAAAAAAACCCTATCTTCTTAAAGTTGATGACATATAAGATATGGTTCTTAAGAAACCATATCTTGCTATATAATTGCCTATATATATATATATATATATATATATATATATATATATATATATTACGAAAAATCTCATATAATATCTTCTTTTTGTGAATTTTTTATTTTTACAAATGAATTGAAATTCAATTTCAGAATTTCCTATGACGAATTTTGACAAGAAATATTCCAGAGAACAATTTTGAAAAAAATTAAGTAATTTTGATGCTCTTGTACAATAGTTGTTGTGGTAAAGGCACATGAAAATATGACAAAATCAACTTAATTTAATGCAAAAGATATGCAAATATGTTTAAAACGTCCACAATTTTCTCAACGTGCAATTTTCATGATGATCTAATTCAATCAATAAAAATATGCAATCAAACATTCATAATATCCAAATAAGGTAACTTACGTAGATTCAAAAATTTATTTTCTGAATTTGGATTTCGTTCTACAATTTTCAGCTGAAGCTCAGTGCTTTTTGGAAGGGTTCGGTGACGATGGACCACAACAACGATCAGCGTTGCACAGATAGATTGGCAATGAAAGAAAAATGAAGTCTTCCAAGAACCAATGAACAGAAACAGAGGATATCAAGAAAACAACTAAAAATTAAGAATTTGTGGAAAAAAAAAGATAAAGTCACTCACATTTTCGACTAGAACTGGATCCTATTAAGGTGGGTCTGATTAATATGCATCGGGCAAAACTATATCTGAGTAACAAGGAGCAATATATTTATTACAAATAATGATTTGGCAGACAAAAGATTCTATTATTTGTAGTCCTCCCTCTCTCTTCAAAAATCCCTTGTCCACATGAAATAAATCCCAATGAAGGCATAATTTGCTTTTGAAAGGTTATACAAACATGAAGGAACATAAAAAAAAAATTTATGCAAACAACTCAGTTATAGTTATCAAATACGTAAAATTAAATTTTTGACACAATAACCTCTTTTTAGTGCAAGTGAAGGTAGACAATTATTCCATGACGCTTCTCGACGTTTAACGAAACGTACAACACAAACAATTAAGCAAATTAACTTTTGTGATAAAGAAACTAACCTTGAACGAACTAGCAATTTTAGTTGCCAAATTTGAACGAAACTCAAACTTTACGATCAAATGTTCGGTTAAACAACTATGAAAGCGAATCGCCATTTTTTTAGCATAAAAACAATAAAGAAACAATAACATACATAGATTAAACTTAAGCAGACGTTCCATGGATGCTTGCTTTATATAGGCATCCACAGAATGTGTGACATTCTGAATTTCAACCCTTTTTCCGAAATTTGAATACATAATGGTTATTCATGGAGGCGCTATAAATGAATCTCACTTGGAGCTGGCCACTTTGAGATGACTAACCAAAGGGAAAAGACTAACTAGGAATATAAGCACGTGGACCAAATGGTCGATACGCGTGACTCCTAAAAGCCACCCGTCAGTATGAGAATTTATTTAAAGCTGTCATCTTATGAATGAGGCCACGAATTGAGTTCCAGAATAGGACAATCGACCCTCAGGAGTGTCACAGTTGTGAATTTGGACCTTGCCTAGAAAGGCGAAAAATGAGCAGATGGGTCTCGGAATGCCCAGTGAAAAAGGGGCAAAATTGGAAATTTCTATCTTACCCCCAGTTTAAGCTAGAATCCATGGCATAAGGATAAGAATATTTTTAGAGAGGTTAGAAAAATTTTACGACAAAATCCGGAGTTATTTTCTGATCGCGAATGAGCTAAATCAGCACCAATTGAGTCCCATCCGGTCCTGAAATTTCACAAATTTTGAGAAATGTCTCGTCGATCATCTTTTTGACCAATTTGACCTGCTTTGACCGAAAATAATTGAGGCCCAAGCTTTATCAGTTCAAATTTCACTAATAGTCCAAAAATCAGTCAATTCGTTCAGCGTTATGTCGCTTTCAGTGAATAGTCACCGCCAATAATTATCCTTAAGATAATTATTAGTCAAACCACTCTCTCTCCTCTATTATTTCAGCAAACTCTCTCTCTTCTCTATCTAAATTCAGATTTCACTCCCTCTCCCTGCTGAATTCCAATTTTCTGGACTCAAATTCAACTAGTCGCCACCGGAAATCCGACTGTTGGATCATTGCAATTTTTGGCTATGTTGTAGTTTAATATCTTGTGATTCTATTCCAACTTGAATCACTTCGATCGGAGGTCGTTTGACCTTCCAAATCTGCTTCTCCGTTTCGGTCGACGAACCAGTCTTTTGTTACCCGAATATCATATACGGCTCATATTAATATATGTTGACCCCAGCGACCCCTAGAACTCATTTTCATGTGAAAAAATTGATTTTCGGCTTGTGAATCAACGCGTTCAGCCCTTGAACAGCCCGTGTTCGAACTTAATCCGCCGGAATCCGCCATTGTCGTCGTTACCGCCGGTCATCGCCGCATCCTTAGCCCTGTTTTGACTTCGTTTAAGTAAGTTAAACCTCTAGACTTCGCTCATGATGTTAGACTTGTCGTGGATTAGCTCTATGGACCGATTCGTGGTAAATCGGTTTAGGAAAATTGACCGTAATCAGCGTATTTGATGGAAATAAATTTCTGTGGGCTGTGAGTATGCTGTGCATTGATAAAATGTTGCTGTCCATACTTGAATAATGCTGTTGGTGGTGGTTGGTGTGGTTTTCGAGAGGTTCGAGTATCGAAAAATGGATTTTCGGGATATTTAGAGCTAGTGTTTTGAATCACTGTTCACGAACCTCCAAATACTGTTCATGTGCTACCCAATTTGAGTTTGGTTTGAAAATGACAAGTTTTGTGGGTTTCGTGTGGTTTGAGTACCAAAAACTGGGTTTACGGAGCATTTTATGCAAAACCGGGCCCGACTAGTATTTTATATTATTATTCCAAATATTTGGGGGGTCGTGTTCGTATTTGAAGATATTTCTCATGTACTTGAAATAATTATTTGGATCATTTTGGGTCCCATGTGAGAAATTGGGCATTTTTGACAAAATTGGGCACGTGAAAGAAATTGATTGGTTTGGCCATTATGTCGGTCATTTGAATTGAAATATTTGGGCATATGTTTTATGTTTTGGCCTAATATACTTGGCCAAGGTTTTTGCCCAATTGAAACTGGCATTGTTTCGTCTGCCTGATTAAAATATTTGGACTTGTATTTGAGATGTGGCCTAACGTACTTGGCCAATGATTTCTATCCAAATGAATTTAAAAAGAAGTTTTACTACCTGAAAGGCGAATGCGACAGTTTTCGCATGTTTGATTGCATATCATTGTGACTTGCGTAAAATGTAGCCATAAAGTCACCTGGTGTAAAATGTAGCCCTAGAGGCGTAAAATGTAGCCTCAAAGGCGGAAAACGTAGCCTCGTGCACCTTGAAGCGTAAGATGTGGGGTAGCTGGAGTGATAAGGTGCCAACCTGAGGCGTCCCACACGCAAGTTAAGGCACAGACCTGAGGCGTCCACGACGCAAATCGGACCTGATGCGCCTATATGACGCGGGTCAAATTGGCTGTTAAGCCGAGGCTCAAGATTGAGCGTGCATGCATATGTATTTGCATTGATTGTCTTGGATTGGACATGGTTTCAAATTGAAAGTTTAAATGCTTTTATTGAGCCCTTAACTGATTGTGTTATCTGGGTTCTGTGTGGTCCTGAACTGGACATGTTATAAATGCTTTGTATGCTTGGCTACTCTATGGCGACTTTTCTAAATTGAACGGATTTTTAATGATGGAATTTGGTCCGGTGATTTTGAGTATTTGAGTTAAGACCTGAGAGTTTGGTCTAAGCCTGTTTGGCGTCCTGAGGAGGAGATTAGGGGTTAGCTTACTAAGATTTATTCTTATAGATGATTGCCCTTATTTTTCAGACCCCCGACCCCCCCCCCCCCCACAATTAATGCAATCCCAGTAAGACGGGGAATCCCTAAGAGCATTGAAAGGGATTCGCAGTTGTTCCCTGGTCCTAATAGAGGAAAGTACGTTAGGTACCAAAGTACCGTCTGAGTCGATATAGGAGGAAGACAGTGGCAACCACACCTATATGTGGCATGGTTATTCAACTTAGCGGATATTTGGCATGGTCCGTTGCAAGGTTGGGAAGTTCCCGCTGAGATTGTAGCCTTATGGGATCCGACTAGAGATCAATTGACTGATGAAGGTGAAGTGACGAGTGAGGAGGCGCAAGAAGCTGAGCCTGATAATGAGGATCCCATGAATGATTTGATAGCATTTGATGATGGAAGGGAGAGCGAACAACCGTCAACTGAGGAAGCGGAGGACCTAGAGGGACTAGCATCGTCAGAAGAGAGTGGGAGGACCAATGGAGGGACAGATGACAGCGAGTGAGCAGGAGGGGAACTGGGTAAATGAGGAGGTAATCATGTGAATAGCGTAAGTAGACTATAATCGGAGTATCTTGCCGACCTCATTCTTTTTTGTTAAAGGTCAAGCAATGGGATGTCAGGAAGGGGCGGAGATTTTGAATTGTAAATAATCGTCATCCTAACTTTAGCTTGAAGGCTTTTAACTCAAGGAGAGGATAGAGAATTTTGAGTTGTAATTGGCCTCTATTCTCTGTTTATGAACATAATATGTAATATAAAGTGTGGTTTGAAGCATTGATTGATCTGTCTCTCTCTCTCTCTACCCCTTTTTATGTGTATGCGTTGGAGGAGCTCGCTTTCGTTGTTACAGGAACTCTGAAGTCGTTTGGTCTACGACAAGTTTCCTGGGCCGTCGTTATTGTCGACCATTTGCCCGTACAGGTATGACAGGGATATCGCGTGGCTCATGGGTTCGGGACGTGACAGAATGTCTACAGGCGTTCGATGGGAGCCTAATTTTAGGCTTCCGTGATGCATGCTAGGCATCTGACAAAGGTTTATTTTTAGACTTTTTTTATGGCCATAGAAATTTATTGAGCATGTGAATGAGAGCATTCACTGACAAAAGCTAATTTTAGGCCTCCGCGATGCCCGCCGAGCATCACGGAAGCCTAAAATTAGGCCTGCTCATGTTGGCATCCATCCAATTTGGACACCTCTTTGTGAGGCGTCCATGAAAATTATGGACGCCACCGAAGCGTCCAAATTGTCGAAAGTAAAAGATTTTGTTGACTTTTTTGTAAACGTCGAAAGTTCGGATGTCTGTACTATGATTATTGAAATCTGTCGTAGATATGGAAGATTTCTTTTTGCAGGTCTCGTATACATAAATCATGCGCACAGTGAAAGTTACTGTGCAACTACTTTTTGCAGATGAGTCTGCAAAAAGCGAAAGCCACTATGCACTTGCTTTATAACATGCACGCGACTGCCGAACTTATATTTTTAATTCAAAGTCTATGTTTCACTTCATTCAATTTGCCGAACTCTCCCTTACGTGTTTCAATTTGCCGAACTCTCCCTCACTCCATTTTCATCACATGGTGCGTACTCTCCCTTGGCAATTTTATCATTACTTAGTGCATGTTTTCACTCAACAGTTTAAAATAATTTTTTGCATTGTTATTTTTTGTCAATTTGTTAGACGTAGACAGTGTCTGAATATTTAATGTAATATATCTGATTTGCATACCGAATTTAGTTGTGTGACTTATGTAAATTAGATATATGACATTTTTCCTATTATAATATCACAATTGTGCGATATTTATTACGTTCCTATGCTTTATTTGTAGACATGGCACAGAGGAATTACATACAGCCAGGACATGAGAATGATTCGCTGCTTACACGACAAGCTCGACATATATCACAAGCCATATGGGACACTGAGGTAATTTAACTCATTTAACATTTGATATGTTATTTGTAACAATTATATCGTAATGAAATTGCTAGTAACGGTTAATGTAACTTTTTACAGGTAAATGAGAATCAAGTTCTTCGATGTCAGCGAGGTGCATCGACGCTACACGTAGATGAACTTGACGATCGCAATGTTCAGTACCTGCGAAATTTAGGATTTTACGGAGTTTATTTAATGGGTTTTTGGCAAGTTGATTGGCATCTAATTACAACTTTGGTCGAGTGGTGGAGGCCCAAGACTCACATCTTCCATATGCCGGAAGGTGAATGTACGATCACGCTGCAGGATATCGAAATTCTAACATGGCTTCCCATTGATGGGGTTGCAGTTATTGGCTCCACTCAAAGGAATTGGGGCAATCTTTGTGAGGATCTACTTGGTGACTGCCCCCCCCCCCCGACTTTCGTGGTTCAACGGTAAAATTAAGTTGGCTAAGACAACGCTTTGCTGTAATTCCTAACAATGTTGACAACGTTACCATACTACAGCATGCTAGGACATTCATTCTCCGGTTACTTGGAGGATGTATCTTTTCCGACAAATCAGGTGCGAGGGTTAGTTTGATTTTCCTTACACTACTAGAGCACCTCGAGGATCCAACGCCATACAGTTGGGGTTCGGCAGCACTTGCATGGTTATATCGAGAGTTATGCAGTGCGACCAATCCATCAACGCATCAAATCGGCGGTGCCATACAAGTTTTACAGATTTGGGCATGGGATTGCTTCAATTGTGTCTCTCCATCCATCACAAACTGTGATCATTTACTACAAGTACCTCTTGGTAGTCGATATGTGATCTATTCCTTTTTTTAGTTCATGAGTCATAAATTCTTTCTAGTGCGTATAATATATATTTATGTAAGTGTTCTTATTTTTTCTTTATGCAATTGGAGTCAAGCTCAACAGATCATAAGGATCCCCACACATACTTTACCACATCTGCACTACCAATTTGATAGAATGGCAGCCGTAGATGTAAGTAATGATACAAACCACCGAGTTCCATGTAATTTTAGCTTCTAAATTAATTCTCCATTTAATTTGATATGTTTTAATACGATAACAGATTACTTGGGAGCCCTACGATGAGATTGTCCATACTCTACTAGATTACTGTCTGCAGGGAGAAAACGTTTGGAGGGCTCGTGTCCCACTCATTTGTTTCCACATCGTTGATTGGCATTATGCAGATCGAGTACCTCGTCAATTTCGTATGCAACAGTCAATACCTACTCCTCCTTGTGACCATACAGCCTTTCATGATATTGAATTTAGGCCTATTGCAAAGCATTGGGTCGATTTGCATAGACAGTGGATTGATATATGGAACAGTCGTCTTGACCATATAGTGCATGGTATTCATGCAACGGAGCCACTTTCGTATCATTCGCAATATATGGAGTGGTACTGTAGGCACACACGGAGGTGGATTTCTTATAGAGGAGGTGCAATGGGTGCTGCAGTATGTGCAAATACTTATACTTTACTTCATTAATTTTCTTTTAGTAGCATAAGTTATTGGAATTTGATAACTTCTATTGACTTTGATTTTAATTAACAGGCTGATGGCCTCCAACAAATTGTTCAATTATGTTCCAATCTAGCTCGGGAGAACGTTCGAACTATAATGAGGATAGCTAGGGCAACACTATATGCCTTCAATGAGGAGAGGCGGATAACAATGATTCCACCACCCTGTCGCAACCTAAAATTCAATTTTTAGGTTAATGGATTACCAGATTAATTGATTAAATTAACTAACCTAGTTCGAGCTCTCTCAAGCTCTACCAAATCGCGACTTTGGTTTTTTGTTCAAATGGTTTTAAAATTTGGAGTCGCCACTAATAATTTTTGGTAGGTTGATTAGAAACCTAAGTAAATTAGCGGGATAACTAAATTACTTCTACGAACTAGAGGTTATGAGTTCGGGGACTTGGTTACACTAGTTAATTAAAACTAATGCCCTTTCGGTACCTTAATTTCATGGATATCCTAATTTGGCAACTCAGGCTTGGTTTATTCCTAAGGCTCTAGTGGAGTATTCTCTTTTTGTATTTTCACTTTTTTAAATGGAATATACGTGAGTGACATTTTTTTTTGCATTTTCAAAATATTAAGTATTTCCCTGAAGCCGAAAGAGGGAGTGAGTTAACGACTTCTGTGCAGTGCTGCGAGCTACTCATTTTGGGGTTTAGTGATTCAAAAATTAAATTACAAGAAGTAAATAACAATAAATAAAGACCGCCAATCGATAGCTCGGCCTTGGCTTGGCCCTCTCCTTTGGGGTTTAAGGTGCAGGAATTTAAATTGTAGAAATTTAAAATGACCTCCAGTGAGCAGGCTCTGCCCTTCACATTCTGGGGTTTAAATTCTTTAAAATAAAACGAATTGATTTGACAATTCGGGCCGAAATCCATCGACGGATCAATTGAAAATTTAATGGGCACTCAAGAGCTCATCAGCGCCAATTTTACACCTCCATGGGATTTACCGTTGACTTGGAGTTGTCCTTTGCTTAGCTTCAAATCTGGGATGAATTCTTGATCGATAAAGAAATTGATGATGATAACCCTCTAGCTTTAAACTCCCATCATCTTCAAAATTCTCTCTCTCTTTTCGGTATTTTTTTTCTCTCAAATTTTTCTCCACCCTCTCAAACATCCAAAATTTTCTCTCCAAAAATTCCATTCTCAAGCTCACTTCTTCCTCCTTTTATAACCTACTCATCTATCTCCCATTCTAATTTTTCCACTAACTTTATCTTCCATTCTAATTTCTCCACTAACTCTTCTTCATTTTCATCTTTCCTTCTCCATCTCTATCTCACATTCTAATTTCTCCACTAACTCTTCTTCATATTCATCTTCCCTTCTCCATATCTATCTCCCATTCTACTAACTCTTCTTCATCTCCATCTTCCCTTCTCTATTCTCATCTTATTTTCTTTATCTTCTCTTCTCCATCTCCTCTTTTTCATCTTCCCATCTTCATCTCCTCTTTTCCATCTTCCCATCTTCATCTCCTCTTCTACATCTTCTCTTCTCCATCTTCCCTTCTCTATTCTAATTTCTCCACTAACTCTTCTTTTTGTTATTTACAAAATAATCCCTTAAGTGTTAGGTATTTGTACTCTAGTCCATGAGATTTTAAGTATTTGCAATTCAGTCCCTGGAGAAATATTTCTTTAAATCCAAATCTCCTCACAATTTTCGACACACCTATCGCATGTTGAATTTAAGCTCATTTCTTGCTATTGAAAATAATGCAAAATTTAATTAAAGCACTATTTGTAAAATTGAGTCATTCTGGGTATAATTGGGCAAGATGAAAATTTAGAATATTAAAGAACAATGTCACAACTCCTAAAAGTGAAAAATGAAAATAAATTGACTCAAATTGAATTTTTTTAGGCCCGATTCGAGATTATGCTCGTTAAGGAATACACGACCCCGAATTGGATTTTTTAAATTTGCGATGGCCAACATGAAAAGGGATTTAAAGGAAAAATATTGACTATTTTTATGTATTTTTGTGGCCTCAAATGCTATTATTTATTAAATATTTTCCTAATTTCTAAAAAATATATTTAAAAAATACAAAAAATATGAAAAATTATTTTTTGGTCAAAATTGGTTCTCTAGGCTTGACCAAGGTCCCCAAAGTTGATTTTTTAATTTTATAAATTTTTATGGATTTTTAATTTTAAAAGAGAAAAGATGATTAAAAATCAAGTGTCAACACACCCGAACCACCACCTACATCAGCACCAAGTGGACCGCACGAGGATGACCTACCCGAGACTGTTCACTCGACCCGACGGACCACTCGATCTCGTACAATTACTAATATGATCCCTTATCCTTTGTCTTATCATATGACAGATTTTACTCAAGAGTTCACTCCGGAGTTCAACCAGACCGATTGCACTCTAGGGTTCAACCAATTTGCCGGCCCATCTAATGAGGGATCAAATTTTTCCTTCCGCAATAATCAACAATCACAGACTTCAGCTAATTCTCCAATTTATTATGGATCTAATTTCTCCCCGCTTTACCCATCTTCTCCTACAGTAGGATTTGTACCATTTGACCGTGGGATATTTTCTCAATTTCATGCTGCGTCCACGTCACAACCCCACCTTCCATCACATGATATGCCATCATCATCTACAAATCCTACTCCATCGGAACCGCATCATCGTTCTCCGTATAATTTTAGACATGCTGAACAACGGAGACAACCTCGTTGTGGAACTGGGGGCCACGTAGGAAGACGATATCATCAGTGAATGTACTTAGAGCTGAGAATTGTTATCTATTATTACAACTTTGAATTGCTAGATGTTTTAGAAACATCGTTTGTTATCCACGTTCTATAAAATAAATAAAAATTAAATAAATTAATTACCTATTCTAAATAATTCCATGGTTGTCTTATTCAAGGAAACGAAAAACCGCCGACTTCTACGCGATTGGTGGCAAAGTTTTTCATTCCAAAGCTCACCATTTTTTTAAGATTATTCTCCCCATTATTAAGCTTGTTATCCACGTTCTTTTATGATTGATATCTTACGAATTTTATTTCATGAATATTTTTTTATATTAATTTTCTAACTAGTAAATAAATTAATTATATATATCTTAATTAATTTTTAAATCAATTGTTGACAATTATGTTATAAAAATAAGCTTCAAAAGCAAAAAATATATATTTACAAACTTATATAAATGTAAATTTTATTGATATAAAATAAATATATAACTAGTAAAAAAATTGAAATTAAAAAATTGCTATCGCACCGGCCCCATGAATATTTTTTATTAATTATTTACATAGTGAATAAATTATTTTTATATATTTTAAAATTATTTTAATTAATTATTGATAATTATGTTATAAAAATTAGCTTCAAAAGGAAAAAAATTATATTTAAAAATCTATATAAATATAAAAATTAGCTTCAATAGTAAAATTTATGAAATTAAAAAAAGTTATCGTACCAGACCGTGAATATTCTTTATTGATTATTTACATAGTAAATTAATAAATTACTTATATGTTAATATCTTTTGTATTAATTATTGATAATCATGTTATAACATTAATCTTCAAAAGGGAAAAAATTATATTTAAAATTTGATATAATATTAAATTATAAAACCAGGTAAAGATTATGAAATTTTAAAAAAATTAATCTCACCGGCCAGTGAATATTCTTTATTATTTAATTACATATTAAATAAATTAAGTATGTATATCTTAATTAGATTTTCAATTAAATAGTGATGATTATGTTATAAAAATAAGCTTCAAAAGGAAAAAAAATTATATATCCAAAGTTATATGTGTATAATTTTATAAAAACAAGTTAAATTTTACAAAATTTAAAAAAACAGCCTCACCGGCCTCATGATTTTTTTTAATTAATTATTTACATAGTCAATAACTTAATTACATATATCTTAATAAAATTTTCATTTAAATTGTTGATGATTATGTTATAAAAATAAGCTTCAAAAGGAAAAAAACATAATATTTACAATCTTATATAAATATTAATTTATATAAACAAGTGAAAAAATATGAAATTACAAAAAAAAACTACCGCACCGGCCTCCTCAATATTATTTATTAATTATTTACATAGTAATAAATTGATTACGTACATATTAATAAAATTTTCAATTAATTATTGATAATAATTTTATAAAAATAAGTTACAAAAGAAAAATTTTATATTTACAAAGTTATATAAATGTAAAATTATTAAAATCATCTAAATAAAAACATAATTTAAAACAAAACTACCTCACCAGCCTCCTAAATATTTTATTATTAGTTATATGCATAATTTATTTTTTTTATTTAATTATTAATAATTATGTTATAAAAATAAACTTTAAAAGAAAAAAAATTTATATTTACAAAGTCATATAAATATAAAATTATCATAAAAACATACATTAAATTATGAAATTATAAAAAAAAAATGCAACTGAATGGGAAAAAAAATGCAATTGTACTAATTTATTAAGCGTATTACCCATGTTCTTGTAATCTGAATATATGTTCTTTACATATCTTATTAATTTTATTTTATGCTTTTATTTTATCTTATTAATATTTTTATTTTATTTTAGTATCTTATTTTATGATTTTTTTTAATTTACATACTAAATAAACTAATTACATATTTCTTAATAAAATTTTAATTAATTATTGAGATTTAAGTTACTAAAATAAGCCTCAAAGTAAAAAAAAATTATATTTGAAACGAAAAATTAATAAATTAATTATATACATATTATTTTGAAAAGGAAAATTTACATAGTCAATAAATTAATTACATATATATTAATAAAATTTTTAATTAATTATTGATTATTATGTTATAAAAATAAGCTTCAAAAGGAAAAAATTGGATATAAAATTTTATATAAATTTGAATTTATTACAAATGAGTCAAAAATTACAAAATTTATATAAAATAAAGGTTTAAAATTAAGAAAAACCAAAAAAAAAAAATCGGCCGGGCCGCCGGGCCCGCAAGTGCCGCGGCAAACCCAAAATGGAAAAAAAAAAATTCACCCTAAAATGGTGAAAAAATATATATATTAACCTAAATTAGAAAAAAAAAACCCCAAGTTATCCTTCCCACTTACTCGCATTAATTCATCAGTTCTTTTGAAAGCAAATTTGAGGGGAAAGTTATTGAAGAAGTCTCAAATATTTTTTACAATGTGCAATTAAATCCTAAAATTTTATAATTCATTCAATCAAATTTAGTCGGTCGGAAAAATGAGATTTGCAAATATGTGGGGAAAAAAAAAGGAATGAACCTTTTGTGGCCCAATTAACTATATAAAAATGCTTAGAGGATGGTACCGTCACTTTTTGGACAGTGATGATACCATCCTGACCACACATCCCCATGTGTTCGGTGAAGACATTTTTGGTAATAAATTTTTTCAATTTGATAATTCGGTCCCCAAATCTCATATCTGGACATGTGTGGTCATGAGGGTACCGTCACTTATTTTGAAGTGACGGTGCCATCCTCTACACATTGCTGTTATCTATTTGCCTTGATTTTCAAAACTGTGAAATCAAATCAATGAACCCAATCGAAGTTTGAGTTCACTAATTAAAGGCGCCTTCAATCATCCAGAGGTTTGCTTTATT
Source organism: Psidium guajava (assembly GCA_016432845.1). Taxonomy (NCBI): domain Eukaryota; kingdom Viridiplantae; phylum Streptophyta; class Magnoliopsida; order Myrtales; family Myrtaceae; genus Psidium; species Psidium guajava. Next base: position 33,986,761 of record CM028225.1, on the reverse strand, counting down.
TTTATATTCAATTTGTGGGGCATTAACTATATCTTGTTCGATGCTCTTGCTTTATATTGGAAGACTTCAGAAGTTCATGATCATCTTAGCATATGAAGCAAGTCTTTTTTTTTTTTTTGGCTAAGTTGTTTTCTTATGAAGAATGTTAATTATACAGAAACATGGATAACATTGCCATCAACTATGGGAGAGGAAAAATGAACTCTTTCATTGGTGATCCTCACGCTATACTCGACATGGTAATACCTAATTATCATAGTAGTCGTTAATGTGGCTCTCTTCACTCTCACTTTACTATGAATCATTGTATTTTCTCCTTATTGTTAGCTTAATGAATATGAGAATCGACAGCTATGCTTTATGAATTCGCATGTTCCCAATTATAAAAATCACTGGGTATTTTGCCCGAAGATTAGGCCTATTGTATTCCCCAAACCCACGACATAGAATTTACATAAAAATATTCTAAATTGGCCGGAATTTCTTTTCTTTTTCTTCTTTTTTGTAGATACCAGCTGATATGGTGGTAAATGCCATGATTGTGGCCATGGCAGTGCATGCGAATCAACCTTCATATGTGATTTACCACATGGGTTCCTCAATGAGTAACCCACTGAGATTAGCAGACTTTCAAGACTCCATTTTCAAGTACTTCTCAGGCAACCCTTTGACAAATGAGGATGGAAGACTTGTCAAAGTTGGTAAGTTTGTCCTACTAGATAGCATGGAAAGCCTCCAAAAGCACCTGACCCAACATTACGCTCTTCAATCAAAGGTTTGTCTCGTTGACTCAAATTGACTATTATAAATCAATATCTCATATGCCATTTGAAATTTTTGCAAAACCCTCTACTTTAGTAATTTAGTAAATGTTGCGGCCATAAACTAACAACGAGCGCCCAAGTGAGACCATGCCATTATGTCGATCCTAATTTGTTGACCCGGCCTATCCATAATAGAGGTAATTTATGTAGATAAAATTGGGATTGAGCCGGGCTTTATGACCAAATAGCATTGCCTAAGCAGACCCAAAAGCACACTTTGAGCCATTGTTGCTGAGGCAGACCATTGAGCTGTCAGATTCATGATCAGTGCTAGTTTTACCTACTCTTTTTAATGTTTAAAAGTTTGCTTTTATCTACAATAATCTCGAAGAGTCAAAGTTAGTTTCTCTCACCATATGTACTAAGAATGTTGGTTTGCAAGACAAACTTTACTTCGATAAGCTTGGTAACTTAAAAATCCAAAAGTGCAAGTAGGCATCGTCGCCACGAAACATCCGATGCTCAATCACATGTTTATCAATATGAATGAGTTTGTTAACACTCTTCATTATTTGCTGTAGGAACCAAATAGTTTCCAAAGCTTGCCCGCAAACCTGAAAAGGAATATCAACATGGCAATGCGAGTAGCACAACTCTATGGACCTGCCACTTTCTTCAAGGGCATGTAAGTCTCAATTTTGTGCCCGGCACTCACTAATTAATCCCCTTATAATTGCGGCATACAAATAAAGAAGCGATGATTCGAAACGAGAAATTTAGTCATTCGTTAATTTTAGTTTCCGTTTTCTCTTTTCTTTTTTCTGAACTGACCCAGCTTCGACGATACCAATGCAAAAGCTTTGAGAGCCATAGCCACAAAGAATGGAGTAGACTTGGAAAATGTCTTCAGCTTTGATCCAGCGCATATCAATTGGAAGGACTACTTCCAAAGAGTTCATTTGCCAGGAATTTCCAGTACCTTCAAGCTTAAGCGAGCAATGCTCTAAGATATAGTAGTCTGGACAGGCAACATGTTGATGTATTCAATTGATTTTGTAGTACTCTACAATAATTTGGAAAAGGACCGCAAAAATGTAACTTGCATGCGTTACTAGTTTTCCTTTCATGACAGATACCAGTGCCATCCATAATTTGTATCTCCTCCTCAATTCATCGATTCAATTGAAGAATGTAATTCTCAGTTAGTATGCATAGTGAGTTAGCCAGTTACTTTCCTAGAAAAAGCGAACCCTAGAGTTGGGACGTTGGAAGATTTCCAGCTCACGATTTGAAGGTCACCTATTTGAATCCTAATAACTGCGTGACATCTGCTATGGTACACAAGCCAAAGGTCTGGACTTAACCAGCAGAGCTTGCATGGTGTTTTAGGAGTCTTCAATTAGCCAGGCCTCCACACCCATGCCCTTGGATTATTAGGAGTCTTCACTTAACCGGTAGAGCTTGCGAGGAACTCTTGTTTGCATTATTAATCTTCTTTGTCGTATCCTGGATTGTACATGTAAGATTGTATGAGCAGGAATAATCTTAGTGAGTATGATGCATTCATGGGGGGAGGGGGGGTGAATATATTTGGATGTGGTCTTCCTGGGCTTGTAGAAGGCTGAAGGGACGCAGCTTCCATCGTGTCATCTCGCATTTTGCCATAGCTACCCTGTGTCACCTGATCTGGACAACCAGGAATCATGCGTTATTCAGAAGCAGGCCGGTTTTCAGACCGGCATTGGAGTAGCACCTTGCCAAGGCGGTGCGAGATAAAGCGGTCTCTATGAGACCTGTGGCGGACACCCCCACAAATCGTCGTATGCAGATTGCTTGGAGCATCCCGGACATCATATTCAGTGTTTGACTGTGTGCCATGCGGTTTCGTTTGTTTGTTGGATTCGTAATTTGTCTACATGCAGTCGCTGGTTTCCTTGTTGATGGGCTCTTTGGCCCATTTGTGTTCTCATCTTTGTTGATGTCTTTGTTTCGACCGCTCACCCTTGTGTCCCTCGGTTTACCCTGGGACTGAGGTTTGTACGAGTGGTTATCATGCACACGTACTATTTAATAATATATAATACTTACCTTTACCAAAAAAAAATTAGTTTCATGCGGTGTTTTCTTTCTATTTTTAATGTTAGTGACTTTAGAAAGAGTTAATGATTCGGGTTTCAGATAAGAATCAGATGTATCAACTTCAAGACGTAAACTTCATACTTCGCTTGGTTTTTACGGTTTATTGAACAAGTCCTTCAACAAACCTTTTAGTTTATGGTCTATTTCTTTCATCCTCTTGTTGTTTGGTTTGCAAGAGGCTGCATTTTCTTATACAAATCAACTTCAAGATGTAAACTTCATACTTTGCTTGGTTTTTAGGGTTTATGTATGTCTTGCTGAAGAAATACACTCAATTTTAATCTTCAAGTGTGTTTACAAGTTGGAAAACAGCAATCCGGAAAACAATTTGACAGAATACTTGCCTTACCATGATACGATGTGAAATTTTATAAGAACATTGCCAACTATTCTAAAAGGTTAAGTTCAAGCTTTTTTGGTAGACTTTCTAATATGGCATCAAAGTAGGACGACCTAAGTTCAAATCTCTCAAAACCCCTATTTCTCTCTTCAATAATATATATTTACACACTTTAGGTTTAGGCCAAAGTCCAATCTACACGTAAAGAGAAATGTTAGAATACCGAAATATCAAGCACGTTTTTTATCTAACTATCTAAGCTTTAAAAAGTTGGTAGGGGTTGCATAAAATCTCACACTAAACATTGTTTTGATGAGAAAAAATTGCAATGAGCCCTACAAACTATCTTGCAATCTCAATCCAACTAGAATCAGTGATTTGCAAAATCATTAAAAATTGTCTTCAAAGACGTTTCAAGTTCCTTGCATGGCAAGATTCTTAAAGATCGACAAATGATTTGCAGAATCATAAGAAATGTGGAAGGTTGCAACTGAAGTTTGTAAATCTTTTCTCTTGTTAAATTCTTTTGCAGCAGTACAAGATCTCGGGATAAATTGTCACTAAATTAAACTCGACTTACCTCCACCAGGGCAGAAAGACGAACGGAACAATTTTGTAAGTGAGGCCATTTTGTTCTTGTTGAAGGAGGAGGATGCTCTTGGCTTGGTCTTAGGTATTACCGAAAGCAGCTCTATAGTATATATCACCCCCCAAATTCTGAAGCTGAGGCCACACATCCACTTCACCTGCTAAACTTTGCATCTCCCATCTCTTAATCATCTCCTCACAACTTGAACATGTTTCATTCACTAGATACTATAATTTTTCAACAACAAAAAATCAGCAAAAGGACACCTTGAATGTTAATATTTGTGTACGGCGCTCACTTTGATGCCAATATTATTTTTTTGGATCACTTAAGTGCCAATTTTTTTCACAAAAGATGTGAGGTCGCTGGAATTTCTTGCCGTTGGCATTAAAGTAATTATTTTTTTCCGATTTGGCACTTAAATGATCCCAAAAAAAATATTAGCACCGAAGTGAGTGCCATACCCAAATATTGACACTTGAAGTGTTCTTATGCCATAAAAAATCGAATGAGTTGAATGTATGTAGATTCTGTTGTCTGGTTTCCACCATGGAATACGATGGTATGAATAATCATTTTGAGTTCATCAAGTGTAGCATCTGGCCATGAATCTTTTAGCACCAAGCAGTAATACCTTCAAAATCTCATAATGAAATGCCGGATTGTTGATCTTTCTGTCCTTGGCCCATTTCTCACCCTCAATATCCACGAGCCCCAATAGTAAGAGGTCTCCAATGGCCTTGGGAAGTGGCTTTTCGAACTCGTCGATCCATGAAAATATTTCCTTCAACATGTTTGAGCCCATGTTGTTCAGTACAGTCACTGGCCCTAACCATGTAAAGCAAAGCTTCCCTGCAATAACCATTTTCTGGAGATGCCACTTATTAGCTAACAATTACAGCTTCTTGGGAGCTGAAATTGCACATGGTATTTTACCAGGAAATCAAGTTTTTCCAATCAATTATATTACACCATTGCCTAGTAAAGTTCAACTGCATCTCAACTTTGTCGTCATGCAAACCGTGTTTCTGGACGCAGTGATGATAGAAAGGAAGAACACGAGGATTAACTAATGGTGACTTTTGATGGAAGGCTGATGGTGATAGAATTAGAAAAGAAAAAAGTAAAAGTTGGGATTTTTTTATAAGAGAAAGAAATTGAATATAATTGGGTCAGATGCTAAAGGTGAGGTTTTTTTTTATATTAGACCAGTAAAATTGAGACAAAAGCAAAAATTGTCGATTTTTTATGAGACAAAAATATTAAATATAATCAGGATGTATTCTAAAGTTGGATTTTTCTTTTGTACTAGGCCCATTTTTGTTTTCATTTTTTTATTTGCTCTTTTTATAGTTATTACTTTCTAGCTTTCTTTTTTTTATGGCAAAAACCTATTTATTTGATCTGGGTTTTCAAATTCAGGAATATATGTCTCCAAATCCGAGATAAACAGCAGAATATAATACAACGAGAAATCCTTACAGTTTTTAGTGGGCTCAAACCATCAAAATCAGATCTATTATTGCCAAAAAGTTTTGGTACTTGCTCAGCAAAATAAGTGTCAAAGTAGGCAAAATAGAATCAGTGTCAAAGCAGGCAAATCAGAAGTCAACTGAGCCGCTAGATTGAACGTTTTGCACTCTTTGAATCACATCCTCTAGGCGCGGCTCATAACTTTTTTATATCCAGATTCTTGAATTTTTTTCATGTTTGATTTTATCAAACCATCGTCATCTACTCCTCCTTCCTTCATTGCCTTCTCCCTTTTGGTCACCGCGTCTTCCAACGATCCTTTAACTTTACAGTCAATTTCTTTCATCCTCTTCTGCAAGTTTGGTTGGCAAGAGGCTGCATTATTTATTTTTTTTACGCAATTCAACTTAAAAGACGAAGCCTTATACCTCAATTTGGTTTCTTCGGTTTGTGTCTTGCATCATCATGAGCACGCTCAATCATTTGCGTTATTCTTTTGAGTTCAGAAGTTGGAAAACAACAATCTCAAGAACAATTCGATGGAAGATTTGCCTTATTAAAAATTGTTTTGACAGGAAAAACTTGCAGAGAGCCCCATATACATCTTGCAATCGCAATCCAACAACTATCCATGATTGGCAGGAAGAAAATTGTCCAAAGAAACTTGTCAATCCTTGTGGGGAAAGATGCTTAATTATGGGCACTTCCGTATATGCTAATCCTATGTTGATTTGATGTCTTTCAAGTATTATACATACATACAAACTCATAGGAAAATAACCCCCCCCCCCTCTCTCTCTCTCTCTCTCTCTCTCTCTCTCTCTCTCTCTCTCTCTCTCTCTCTCTCTTCAATTTTTTGCTTTCTTCACCCGATATATAATTCTTCAATTTTAAGTAAATAGCCTCTCGAACTTTTAACTATGTCACGATTAGTTTTTTGTTCAAAAAATTGTAGAAATATTTACACTCAATGTACATAAACTCATCTCACTAATGCAGATTGTTAGACATGTAGATATACTTAGGAGATTTCTCTTGATTGATTCTAATCCAATGGAATTGATATGTTACTTGAGATAGTCGTCCTATAAAGCCTATAAATAGGCTCATGTACTCTTAATTAGTAATGTACAGAATCCTCCATTTTTCTATCATTATTTTTCTCAACTTGGTATCAGAGCCATTGTTGCCTCAGCGTCCAAGTCAAGCTTGATATGCAGTATCCCTCAAGACACCGGCCGCACTCAATTTCTCCACCAAGACAGGAGCTTGCTGTTCAGTTTACTTCCACCGCTCATCTCGGAAACAATGTTTTAACAATGTATTGTTACAAAGTACGAAATATTTCCGGACAAACAGCAAAAATATGAATGGACCACATATTTTTGATTTTATCCTTTCCAACTGTTCGTCAGAATGTTCATGGCACAAGTGGTGAAATGTTTTAGGAATGATTGTATGCTAGTGTCCGATCCGCTTCTCCGGATCGGACACTAGCATTCTTGATGCGAGCCACTTCGTGTCTGTTAACACAAAAAAGTTGGGGCCCTCCGCGCTCTCCCTCAACCAAACCAGCTTCGTAGAAGGGAAATTTACACCAGCTCGTGCAGCTGAAGAAGTCCAACAACCAGGCTCTTCCCCAGCAACTCCCCAAACTCTTTAGTTACTTCCCATATGGCCGCGCATGCGTCGTCCCCTTTAAGCCTCTTCGCATGGCGTTCGCAGTAGAATATGAACTCGAGCTCCCCGTCGGCACTGAGAGTGACGAAGGCCAGCGCGGTCCTCACCCCCTGGTCGAAGGTGATGCCGTCGAGAACTTCAGGAACTCCCACAGGCCAGTGAAGGCCTGCAAGCTGAAGCCCCTTCGGGTGTACTTGCACCGGTTGCTCACCAGTATGCACACGAACTGGGCCACTAGGATGACCCATCACGAGAAGCTCAGCGTGAGGGAGGCCCTCACAAGGCCAAGCCCGAGCTTATAGATCACGATCCAGCTGAGGAGGAGATGACACGGCGAAGGTCGCAGCGGATATGTAGGCACTCGGGTTCACGATGCTCTGCGACGAGGAGGGGGAGGGGCTGCTCCGGAAGTGAAGCCGGTCAAGAAGACGTGCAAAAGTCCCCAGCTCATCCTCTCGCGATACTCAAGTATCCTCACTCTTCTGCACTAACGTGCAGCCAAGAAGTGTCAATTTGAGCAATGCCAACACAATTCCAGCCTCGATCATTGCCCCATAGAACAAAGGGCGAACAGCTGCTGCGAAGGACCCATCTTCCTTCGAGGGAACTCTAGTGTGAAGGATCCTCCAAACTGATTTACTACCCCCAAAGATGGCTCTTTTTCCCCTTTCTGTACTGTTGTAACTCGCGTATATATATCAGCTGCTTGCTCGGTAGAGCCCTAGAACAGAGTGCAGCCGACTTCTCTCTACTCCCCCTGGCTGAGCCCTGAAAAACCAGAGGAAAAACCCCCCGTGGCTTCTGTTGGTCCCACTATTTGTGGAAAAGGACGAGAAGCCTCACTCGAATGACTAAGACCATCTCTGTAGTTGCTGCCACTGCTCTGTGCTACTCTGGAGACGCTTCATCATCCTCCTCGGTCAGTCCAGAGGGAATCAAGCTCCATGTTGGTCCCACCATCACAGACCAAGGTTATCCAAGACCCCGGAACCAATGCATCCTTGATTCTTGATGATAACGATGATACCACAGCTCTTGAAATTTTCGCCAGGTTGGATCTTGAAACTTAGCCAGATTTTCTTTTTAAATTCATAAAAGTATATGACATGGCATGGTTAAATGAATCCTACACCCCTAACCATTCATGGAGATTGATTGCGCTGTCAACAAGGATTGAACTTGGGACCAAGTAATCATTTCCTTTCTTCACTTTCCCAAGTTGGAGATAAACAAGGTATACAGTTGGAGTTTGCAAATCCCATCTTCAGTCAGAACTCACTTTTTCCAAGCTCGCCATGTATGTTAAATAAATGGTCCACACATATGAACAAGAACTGTTTGCCAATGGCTGCCAACAATATGAAAAGAAGTGTTAATTGCTCACTCTGCCCTCAGCCATATAAACAAGGACTGTTCGCCAATGGCCTATAAATGCACAGGGATGAACCTGAATGTAAAAAAAAAAAAAAAAAAATCCCCAATAGGCCAAAAAGCAATGACACTCTTTTTAGGCCCTATCCGCACGTCCATCCGCAATTCTTGATATACTTGCAAGAACTTCAGGCATCCGCTAGACTCGCAGATTTAGAATAAGCCAACAACCAGTCGAGGATATCTTTCGGACAAGATGACGCGACAACTTTATCCATTGAAGATTAAACCAAGCTTTTGATTGTTTGGACGCTCAACTCTTCTGCTACCCAATTAGTGTAGGTGCGACAAGAAATCTTGTAGTTATAAAGTTGTCTTTATCAGGAAAAAGATCAACAATCCGAGTTTGGATGTGCAACAAAGCTTCTTGGGCTGGAAAGAGCTCATCATTAGGACCCGTCCCTCAGGTGAAATAATCACATGTTCATTTGAGCTGGCCACAGGGTTACTTATCCTAACATCCACACCAACATCAATTCTAAGTAATTCTATAAGGCCGGCAGATTCTCCAGCAACCTTATCAATCTTTCCAATTGGACATAAGATTCGAAACACAAGTTCTTCCTCGTCCAGTGGCTGCATCTCGTCAGTCTTGGAATAGCCTCGGAATCTGGTGGTAAACCAGATGAAGGATATAAGTAGTTATTGCTTCTTGCATTGGTTAGCTGTGAGCCATATGAAGTCCCATTGCCAGATGAACAGCGTGTTGAGTTATGTATATGAGGAATGAACTCATCATTATAAGGGAACGTAAATGGATTCTGCCAAGAAAATTATTGCGGTCACGATGTCGACCCTCCCTCGAGCGATGTGAAATAACTGATGTTGCATGCTTCACAGCATTCACATCACCTACGACCTGAACAATCTCCTTAACCATGGTAAGCACATGCATGAGCAACAGAAAGCCCAAAGCCATCCCTCCAGAGCACAATCCCGACAGAAGGGCCGTGATGGATTCGTTATGAAAATTTAGACTATTAGAAGACAATAATGTCACAGTTCCAGAAATGCAAAAATCGAAAATTACAAAGCTAAAATGAATTTTCTATAAAAATTTTTCAATCAACCTAAAAATGAGATTAGCAAAGTAATTCCCAATTCCAGATTAATTTTTGCAAATTTTCTCTAGCCAAAATGAAGACAAAATTAAAAGAAAAATACTGACTTTTTTTTTTGTGGCCTCAAATGCAACTTTTTTTGAATATTTTCCTAATTTCTGAAAAATATTTAAAAATACAAAAAATATGAAAATTTATTTTTGGTCAACATTGGTTCCTTTGACTTAGCCAAGGTCCCCAAAGTTGATTTTTTTTTTAATTTTAAAAATTTTATGGATTTTCTATTAATTTAAAAGAGAAAATGTGATTAAAAATCAAGTGTCAACACTTATGAATAATTATTCTATGATTTATTTATTTATTTATTTATTTATTTATTTATTTATTTTTGAACATGAACGATTGTGTCCAAGTGGCGGTTTTCACACACGAACAGTATCTCTAAATGGTGGTCTTCACGTATGAACAATCATATCCAAATTGCAATTTTTCGGACATAACTAGGTGTATCCATATGGGCAGTTCACTCTATTATATATAGACAATTTTGTTCATTTTTTACAATTCCATTCATTTTCATTTTCCTTCAAAAGAGAGATAGTCATCTTTCCATTGTTTCGCAAAGAGTTTTAAGAGATTTATTGGAATTGATATCCAGCATTTTCAGCATGACTTTGCTATATCCTGAAGGAAATTTGCCAAAAACCTATAGCAATTTCACGGGGCAAATTGATCCTAAAAGAGAGTGAATACACATTTCAAAGTCCGACTACATTATTAATCCATTTCCTCCCATATTTTCCTAGCAACAAATTCTAATGATACTTAGGGTAAAACTGAAATTAACGATCATTACCTAGGGAAATAGTTAGATCTACAATGATTAAAAAGGAGAACCAAAAATAGAGGTAAAAAATTATATGATGTCAACACCATGTAATAATTAATAATGGAAAAACGAAATATGAAAAATTGAGATACAATTAGCTTTTCGCAGGAAAATTGCAAATAAGGCCTGCAGTGCCTTCATTTTTCTCAAATAAGGACATAAAGTGAACCTTATTTTAAAAAAAGACTTGAAGTACCCCTCATTTTTTAAAATAAGGGCCTAAAATGAACCACATTTCGAAAATCATTTACTTCCCTCCCGCATGTGGCTGCCACCAACCACCAAAGAGGCATCGGTGAAGTCCGACAAGGTTGCCAACAGCTGACGACGACTAGCACACCCTTGCTAGAACCGGAAGAGGGCCAAGTCCTTGTTCAAATCCGGAAGAGGGCCTTATTTAAGAAAATGAGAACAAGTCAGACCCTTATTTGGAATTTTTCTCTTTTCACACGTATAATAAATTTTCAATTAGTAGTTTGGAATAGGAATCAACTTAATACATGTCAAGAAAAAAATTTATTACATCAGAAACGCAAACAAAAGTCTTCTCTGTGGAAATAGTTAGATTGATGAACATAAGTTAAAAAAGTAATTGAAGCACGTTATAGTACTATTAGGCCAACATTTCAAAAATAAATGTAATTCCAATTAGGAAACAAATATCGTGCTGACAAATGAATTCTAGATAAACAACGTAATATCCAGAAAACAAAAAATTGTGCAGAGAAACAGAATTTAGATAGCTAAGGTAACTTCCTTACAAATTTTTTTAGTTAGGCTATATTATTCTATTATGCTCAAAGAGATTATGAAACAAATTGGTCATATGGTATGTTTTCCTAGAATAATAACCATATCACTTAAAGTTAAGCCTAGTTTGGTGGTCGACTAGGAACTAGCCTGTAATCAGTCGGTTCGGTTCCAAGCCTACTCCTAGGAAATCGAAAACCAACTCTAACAGGGTTGATTCTATGTTTTTAGTTTAGAACCTGCCTATTTGGGAATCGATCACCCCTAGTAATTTCGAGGCTTGCACGCTCACCTGGACAAAAATGTCAATGCTCCTAGAGCCATCAGTAGATCTTTATGGACTTTATATATTTTTCAAGGGCATGTAAGCTCTGATTTAGTGACTAATTAAGTAATTAGTGTGCGGCACATTTTTCATTCAATTTAATTTCCCTTAAATGTTATGTTCAATGAAATGATTGCATCGTCTCTATTAAATCGACTAAATTTAGTGTAACGTTTTAAAAAAGGTATGACAATTTGGGTTGATATCATGGAAATCGATGTGAGTAAGGTATTTGAGAGAATATCAAAGCATCACATATAAAAAAAAAATAATCTCTCATCCTTGTGACATTAGATATTGTTTCACCAATTAAAATTTCTTGTGCTTGCCCGTAATCTCTCTTCAAGTTCTTGTTTTTGAGTAATTTTTTTCAAATTCTCGAGTGATAATTGCCATATTTTTTATCGCTATCTTCATTTGGCTCTGTTTCATTTGAAGTAATAGCCTCCAGAGCTAGCGATTTCCGTATTATACAACTAAATTCGTTATCTTCTTAAGCACAATATAACATGTTGGTTGCCTAAGCATTTAATTGAATTAGATTGCGTTTGCTTCGAGAAAATAAATGATGGGAAAATAATTTCCTGAAAATGACAATTTGTATGGCTTAAAATGAATAGTCAATGGAAAACGTTTTAATTATTGACAGCAATTTTTGTCTAAAGATTTTGTAGACGATAAAAATACTTTTCATTCGTTCATTGTGCAAGCGATACGAGAAATTATTTTTAGGGAAATAATTTCTAAAATTTTTCATTTTTCGCGAAACAAATGCATCCCTAGTTTGACATCATTTGCACTAAATCCATCAATTCTTTCAACTTCAGTCCTACTAGATTGATGAGGATTGTCGTCGTTAGGAGCGCAAAGCAGAAATCCAATACCTCACCTTGGGGAGATTGCCAAAGGAGAGTCCAAGTCCAAGTCTATCAACATATCTATTTGGATCCACCTTCACTCAAAAATTTAAGCCAATGAATTATGAGCCAACTAAAACATATTAACTAATTCACACCACATTAATTGTTGATGTAGCAATTTTCAAACATTACTCACACGTATATCTCAACAATTAGTAAAACACCGCCACAATTGTTAATCTTGAGATTGAATAAATATTCATATGCAAACGTTCCAATAGTGTTTTTTTTTTTAATTTTACGGATGATAAAGATGGCCTAACAATAGATTGACCTTCGGCTAGACAACCGCCAACCACAAGTGATGCCATGACCTTTAGCTCGAAAATTCAAATAAACACGGACGTTGTCGAGCAACCGTTCTTATACCAATTCTTTGGATAAATATGTAGAATATCAACCACAATATCAAATGTTTATGCACAAATGTGAGTTAGAAAAATTATCAAATATGTGATAAGCTTAAACATAAAAGAGTGGGGATGAAGACACGCGCCGTTGATTTATCGTGGTTCGGCCCAAATTGGCGCCTACTCCACTCTTTGAGATTGTTGGGGGTTTATGCCTAATCCACCAAAATTGAAACCTCAAACAAACAAAATGATTTATAACGGAGCCAAGGCTGCTTTACAATTAAGGTGCACTCTTTCGTAAAATATATCTTGCAAAACTTCAATCTTTCGAATGTTTAGAGTGAAAGGTGTATTATGAGAGTTTTGTGGGAAGTGCATGTTGTGTTCTGTACCTCCTTAAGACTATGGGCAACCCTATTTATAGACAACAACAAGCTCAACTCTCTGCTAGACACATTTCAAATGGGACCTAAACAATAGCCTAGGAATGAAAATGTTTTCCTTATCGACAATAATTTATTAAATAAAAATTGCAAACGATTCCCTAGGTGCGGAATACGACCTAAACAATAACCTAGGAATAAAAATGCAAACCTTAGTCACAGCCTCTCTCACAGTAGTCATGACTAGTTATGGCCTCGTGTATGATAGTCATGACTAATCACAACCTTGCATACGATAGTCATGAACTAGTCGAGTCCTTTTACTTTGGCTTAGTTCGGTCAACAAAAGTAATGCTCATGCATCGCAGCCTTAACAGGCATGGGAACGATCCTTGAATCCATTTTTGCAGAACTGTCAAGATAAAGCTGGGATAACTTTCATGAAGCCTTACAACGAAAGTTAGGATCCATTCTTGGTACCATCCTATAACTAATGGTGTGGCCGAGGTCCAGCCACTGGTTATGTGTGGTGTAGTGCAAATACTGTAAAAACATGCATAGCATTTAAATGCAAACACCACTTCAAAAATTCATCTACCATTATACCTACAATGATCAACCATATTATTGCTCTTTATAATGGAAGGGAGCATTTGCCTATTTATATAACAGATCGTATGGTAGGGAAATTACTTTATAAATTCCAAACAACAAACCTACAAAAAAAAAAGGGTTAGCCAATCAGTCCTTCCCTTGTAACTCACAATCTGCAAAATTATTTAACACTTGAGTTTAGGACTTACCTGGAGTTATTGTTGCCAATCAAAATATTTTCAAAAACAAATTGGCCTAAGTCCACTAAGGTTTAGATTTCAAAATTCCTATATCCCCGGTAGAGTCACCAAGCTGTCGTAACCTAAATTTCAATAGGCTCATGGATTGCTGAGCTAATTATTTAGTTAACCTAGCTCAAACTAATTGGCTATCTTGTGTTTCTAATAAGTTATTAATAGTTGGCATGTTGAATCGTATACATAATGATCCCTTTCTCCTTGATAAATTTTTTTTTCCTTGAGAGCCCAAACCTCCATTTCTCCTACCCGTTGCCCCGCTTGCTTGGCTATCTACTCCAATAACGAATCATTGGTCCATCCCCGAGCATTTTGAATTTCCCTTTTCTCCAAAAATTCCATTATGGACTTTTAATTTTTATTAAAAAAAAAAGGAATCCGTTTTTTTTTAGTTTGGGCTAGTCAAAAGGGTTATAATAAACCTGAAAAAAAAAAACTAGAAGATAATAATCTCACAAAGACTTACAAAGAGTTGAAAAGAATGCATATAAATTAGAAATTCATATCTAAAGTATGACACGTAGTCATAAACGAATCCCTAAGGCTTGAATACATTTTCTTATGTTGAAGTAAAGAAACAATTTTGTAAAAAAAAAAAGAGCAGAAATTAAAGGAGCAATAGCCAATTATTTAATTAACCTAGCTCGGACTCTCCCAAGTTTCTACCAAATTGCAACTTTAGGTTTATGCCTATATGGAATATGTATCTAATTTTGGATTTGCCACTAATTAGTTTACGATAGGTTGATTAGACACCTAAGTAAAATAACATGAAGGCTAAATTACTTATACGAACTAGAAATTATGAGTCCAGGGATTTGGTTATGCTAGATTATTCAAATGCCCTTTCGATACCATTTCATTTTCTATGAAAACATTTTATCATGCATTTTTATTTACTTTAGCCTAAGTCGCTAACATAGGCTATCAAGCGGTGCACAATCAATTAAATAAACACCCAGAACTCAAGTAATTTGCAAGGAGCATACGCCAAGCGATTCTTTTTTCTCCTTGATTTTCACTTTTTATGAATCAAACTATATGTAATGCATGAATTCTAATGTAAATGCAATTACATGAATGAATGCGAACTAATATAAGAGTGCATTAATTAAACTAAACCACATGACTAATTAGTGACATGCAATTTAATTAAAGTAATGTTTGAATTATGCTACGGTCTAATTAAATTGACTGTATGATGTCCTAATTAATCAAAAACCTAAACATGCAATTCTAAATGCAACATGCCCTAACATGCAATCTATATATGACATGGCATTGATGACATTTTTATGGCTTTTGAAATTATTTATGGCCTAAAAAAAATGCCTAAGAGATAGCCATCTTATAAATCTTTGAGTTTAAATCAACCTAAACCCTAACCCATTAAAGAGAGACTATTTTAGGCATAAAAATCTGCTTCAACATGCATATTCTATCCTAGAATGCAATCCAATCTAAATTATTCTAGAATTTGAATAAACATGCAAATATTATATAGGATATTCCATCTAAGATGCAAGTTGATTCAAATATGCAATATATTCTAAATGCAACAATTATCTACATGCAATACATTTAAAAATTTTAAAATAGGCAGGATAATATTGCAAAAAGATAATAAGCCAATCGGATTGGTTCAAATATGGAGAGTAAATCAATCAAATATATCGCAAGATTTAAATCTCATTATCGATCTAAAGCCTTATAGATCAACCTATCGAATTTAAATTCCCACTTGATTAAATATTCTATCTAAAGCCTTATAGATATAATTAAATAATTGTATTGTAGTTTACGGATTAGGAAACAATCCTAATCGATATGCCCACACTCAAATTATTTCGTTAGAGATTATGCACAATTCAAAATAGGCAAGTAAATATTCCGATTAATCAAGATAATAAATCTTGACCTTATCTGAAGAGATTCTTTCCAAATTCTCGTGCATCTCGGACAGCTCATGGACTCGGTAGTGGATGACCTACAACGGAAACTCTCGGCTCTCAGTAAGGTTTATGGTCGCGGCTGCTCACAGGGCTTGTGACGGGCTACTTGTGGTGATGCTCGTCGAGACTTGCTCGAATATTGCCGAACAAGGCTCAAGCATTTGCAAAACTACTCAGCTCGGTGCAGGTGGATTGGGAACATGGCAAGAGCGTCTGATCTCGTCTCACCGCAACTCGTCTGGTGCCGGGACAGTGAAGGGAGGTCAGCGGCTTTGCCTCGTCGTTGGATTGTCAACTCGGTTCGGGCGGCAGCAAATCGCATCTGGTCGCAGAGAGGTCAAAACAGAGGATTGTCAGCGACGACGCGGCTGGACTCTATTTGTTGGCCGCCCAAACGGCCGTCCGTCCTCAGGGACGGTTACCCAAGATCGCCGTAGTCTGGTTTTAGCAACAAAATAACCAAAGGATCGGTCGGCGTACCTGATTTCGCGTCCATCGTCGTTCGGATCGGGAAACTCGACGACACAGTCTTGGAACTCCGGCGACGGCTCGGCTCTTCTCCCTTATCACCCTCGGCCGCCTGGCATCGATGGAGCTGCCGGTCTCCCCTTCTCTCTCAAACTCTCTCTCACGTCTCTCTCTCTCTCTCTCTAAGCCGTATGAGAGAAGAAGAGAAGAAGAATGAAGAAGTGTATTTGGAGAGGGGGGAGTGGCGCATATGAAGAAGGTTAAGGGAGGGAGTCCATAGCCAATAAAATATTCCGGCGGGGCCCACCCATGACGGGCCGGGCCGAACTCGGCCCACACTAACCAGGCCCATATTCGGCCCATTAAGAAACTTTAGATCCGTCTTAATTAAACCAATCCCGTCAACAGTAAATTAATACCGTAAACCGGTGAATAACAATCTCAATTAAGGCGAGCCCATCTTAGGAAAACTCTAACATTCTCCCACTTGGGCGAGCATTAATTGAAATTGTACTTTAGTGCGCGCATTCATATTGGTTTAAGGATCATTCTTAACGGCCAATCCGATCCCATAAAGTCTTAAACACCGGATCATGCCAGTAACTACATCAGTAGACACAGAGCCATCCATGGTCACGAGTGTTCTTAACTTTACTGATATGGATTCAATATAGTAGTGTGGCTAATGGATAACATCTTAAAAGAGATGTACTTTATGTGTTATCCTCTTTATTGGACACCATTCTCTCTCCTTATGCGATACTAAACCTGACGTATCACTAGAGAATATCTATATGGTTCCAATGAACCTGCATATGTCTTTGCTTTATAGTTAACTTTTCTTTATGTGTAACAAGACATACAAACATGGCTAATATCTAAATGCCCATAGCCAATACTCGAGACTTACACATATCTCAAGATTTATAAAACATATGTATTTAACATTAATAGTGCTGCAGGCACTTCAATACATATCCTTATATTACAAAATATAATAAAATACAGATGCAAACTTTATTAGAACAAACTGAAATATGCCTCCCACTAAAACACAGCATCCAATGATGCCTCTAAGCCCATACTAATGACATGTCATTCAAAAATACATGGGCGAACACCTTTAGTCAGTGGGTCTGCAATCATATCATCTGTAGAAACATGCTCTACTGCAACGTCGCCTTTCTGCACGGATTCCTTTATGGTCAGAAATTTGACCTCCATGTGCTTAGACCCCTTAAGACTTCTGCTGTTGTTAATAAACAACACAGCAGAATTATTGTCACAATACAATTGTATGGGTCTATCAATAAAACCAAATACGGTCAACTCCCTTATGAGGTTCCGGAGCCAAATCGCCTGAGTAGCAGCTGAAAAGCATGCTATGAACTCTGCCTGCATGGTTGAAGAGGATATGGATTTCTATTTCTCACTTTTCCATGATACTGCACCGCCTGCTAACATAAATATGTAGCCTGTAGTCGACTTCTTGTCGTCCTGACACCCTGCAAAATCTGAATCCGAGTATCCAACCAGCTGCAAGTTCTGAACACGTCTGTATGTCATGATGTAGTCCCTTGTCCTCTTCAAGTACCTCAAGACCTTCTTAGCAGCAACCCAATGATCATGTCCCGGATTTGACTGGTATCTGCCTAGAAGTCCTGTCGCAAAAGCGATGTCTGGCCTAGTGCATACTTGAGCATACATGATACTCCCAAGTGCACTAGCATAGGGTACATTCTGCATTTGGGATTTTTCCATCTCAGTCTGAGGACACTGCGAAAGATTCAACTTATCACCTTTACAGACAGGAACAATATCTGCCTTACAATCCTGCATGTTGAATCTCTTGAGAATGCGATCTATATATGCCCTCTGAGATAAACCCAAAATATGGCGTAAACGATCCCTATGGATCTCAATGCCAAGGACAAAAGACGCCTCACCAAGATCCTTCATGTCAAAATTCTCTGACAGCATATGCTTGGTCTCGTGCAATAGATCAATATTACTGCTCGCCAGTAGAATGTCATCCACATAGAGAACAAGAAAAATGTATTCTCTCCCACTGACCTTGCAGTATATGCACGGATCCACTTTATTCTCAATGAAGCCAAATGAAGTGACAACGCTATGAAACTTGAAATACCACTGCCTTGATGCTTGCTTGAGGCCATAGATTGATTTCTTCAGTCTGCATACAAGATCACTGGAGTCATCAACCTCAAAACCTTCGGGTTGAATCATATAGACTTCTTCTTCGAGATCTCCATTCAGAAAGGCAGTCTTGACATCCATCTGGTGTAACTCCATATCAAAATGAGCTACCAATGCCATAATCACTCTGAAAGATTCCTTAGAAGAGACTGGAGAGAACGTTGATTCATAATCCACTCCCTCTCTCTGAGTGAAACCTTTTGCTACCAGTCTGGCTTTGAATTTCTCTACCTTCCCTTTGGAATCCCTCTTCGTCTTGTAGACCCATTTACAGCCGATCGCTCTATGACCTGCAGGCAGCTTGACGAGCTCCCAAACTCCATTATGCTTCATGGACTGCAACTCATCCTGCATAGCACCCAACCACAGGTCTGATTGCTCACAGCTAACAGCATCCTTATAAGTAACTGGATCAACTACACCGCCAATGTCATAATCTTGTTCACCCAGATAGACTACATATTCCGGTGGGATCGCTGATCATCTTTGCCTAACAGACCTCCTTAGTGGAACTTCCTCAGCTTGATCCTGCATCTGTGGGGTTTGAATAGCTTCATCAGGAACAATATCAATCATAGGGTCCTGAAGCTCAACAAGTACAGTCTCATGTATGAGAGGCTCCATTAAAGTCTGTGTTGGAAGAGAACATGATACAATGTCTCCCGTTGTACTGTCACCTTCAATAGTCTTAGAACAAGTACCCTTTTCGGCTACGTCGAATTCCAGAAACTTGGCTATCTGCGAATCTACAATCCTTGAACCTCCATTAAGATTGTAAAATCTGTATCCCTTGGAACGCTCTGGATATGATACAAAATAGCACCTTGTGGTCTTGGGATCCAACTTACTCAAGGTTGGATTATACAGCTTCACTTCTACAGGACAACCCCAGACCTTCAAATGATTCAGGCTGGGTTTACGTCCAACCCATAACTTAAAAGGAGTTAGTGGAGTAGCCTTAGTGGGAACTCGATTCAATAAATATAGCGCTGTCTTCAAGGCTTCACCCCATAGGAACTCAGGCAAGTTGGTCCTACTTATCATACTCCTCATCATATCCATTAAGGTGCGATGTCGCCTTTTGGCCACACCATTTTGTTCAGGGCTCCCAGGCATCGTGAACTGAGCCACTATCCCAGAATCCTCTAAGTATTTGGCAAATGGCACTTTAAGTTGTCCAGCATCGCCATGTCTGCCATAATACTCACCACCACGGTCAGACCTCACAACCTTAATGACTTTCCCCAACTGTTTCTCGACTTCAGTCCGAAATATCTTGAACTTATCAAGAGACTCGGACTTTTCCTTAATCAAATACAGATAACCATATCGGGAATAGTCATCAATAAATATGATGAAATAATAATTTCTACACAATGTGGGAGTATATGGTCCACTTATATCAGTGTGTATGACCTCCAACAGGTCAGAGGCTCGGACTGCAGACTTTTTCTTTATTTTGGTCATCTTGCCTCTACAACAGTCCACACATGTTTCCAGGTCATCCTTAATAGTAGGTAGAATATCGGCCTTCATAAGCCTTTCTACTCTGTCCCTGGAAATGTGACCAAGACGTTTATGCCACAAAGTGTAAGACTGTTCTTTAGGTAGAGGCCTTTTGGAAACAACTTTTTCAGCTGTATAAGCTACGTATATGTCGTTGGGAGTTAAACACAATCTGTACAATCCATTGGACATATTGCAGCACCCAACTTTATTTGAATTATAGAACGTAGAAACCACACTGTTCTTTATTTCAAAAGAGTAACCACACATGTCCAAACATGATACGGAAACTAAGTTCCGTCTGAAGGAAGGTACAAAGAAAGTGTTCCTTAACATCAAATTAAAACCAGATTCTAGAATCAAAATGACATCTCCCACGAACTCGACGTCAGCTTTATTATTATCTCCCACTATGAGCTTTGACTCATCCGGATTTGGCTTCCTCCGGTTTATGAACCCCTGTATGGTAAATGCAACATGATTAGTCGCACCACTATCTAGCCACCAAGAACTGGATGGGGTTTCAGATAGGTTAGATTCACAAACCAGTGCCTAAGAATCATTACCTGCATGCTCATTCTTTGCCAACCAATTCTTATATTTAGTGCAGTCTTTCTTCATGTGACCCTTCTTCTTGCAGAAGAAACAGCGGTCACTATCCTTCTTAAAGGATGCCTTCTTTTTACCCAATTTTTCAGATGGACCAATGGTGGGACGAGTACCTTTATGAGTATGAAGCATAGGTCCCTTGCCTTTCTTATTACTGGAACTGGAGGCAACCAAGGCAAGGTTTCCAGTTTCCTTCCTCAATTTTTCTTCCTCTGAGACTGCTCTAGAAATCAGATCATTTATAGACCAATTTTCATCCTGTGAGTTGAAGTTGGTCTTGAGGATCCCAAACTCAGGGGGAAGGGTGTTTAAGGCTTGGTGTACCAATACATTTTCAGCGATTACAGAACCTAAGGCATTTATCTTAGTATGCAAATCCAGCATTCTTAGGATGTAATCTCTAACACCTCCCACACCCGTATACTTCATATTAAACATCTGCTGGATAAGAGTTCCAACCTAAGCATTGGAGGACACTCGGTACCTAGCTTGCAGGGCTTCCATCATCTATTTTGCGGTGCAGTCAGTTGGGAGGCCACTTAGCAAATGTTCCTCTATGGATCTCCTCATTGACAGTAGGCAGATCCTGTTGCTCCTTTCCCAAGCCGTAAGACGTGCCTTTTCAGGCTCGGTGCTGGTATCCACGAGAGCAGCAGGCTTGTCTTCATAAAGAGCAATATGAACGTCGGCTATTTCCATGGCAAACAGAAAATCCTGCCTCCATTTCTTGAAGTTTGAACCATTCAGAACCTCTATTACGGAATTGCCATTCACAGAAAAGGCGACTGAAAAATAAGCAATATTTACTATTAGCATCATGTGAGTACTGTATAACTTAAAATTCTTAAAAGTACACACTTCAGAGAGTCACACACATCATCACACAATCACCTTTGGGCAGAATATATGACATGCAATTGCAAACTATCTACATGACAACGATCATGAGAATGTTTCCAATTTTTCGTGAAACACCACCTCTGGGTGTATGAATCACTAGAATCAGTCACATGTCTCAATCAAATGTTGTTCATGTATCCCTCAATAGTCTGACACACAACCACCTCCTCTGGGTGTATGATCATGCATCAGAACAAGGAGACACCCCACCACAATGCGAAACTGATATTTCTCCAATTCAACCGAGCGTGCCACTATGGCGGTCACAACCCAATCAAATCTTCGAAACTCTCTTTCACCAGGGATATAAACTTCATGCCTCACATTTACTGTATGGTGTGATTTTAAACTTGATGACATGGGCAATTGTCATTAAAATCATAACCAGTGCCAAATGGTATTGCTTTCTGTATGTGTGGTTCCCACACGTGTCAGTGCTCAATTAATGCTCTACACTATCCTAATGTGGTATTCCATAAATGAGCCAACCTTATTTTCTCCCAAAAACTGTATGGAAAAAATTTCACAAAATGAAAATGACGAAAATACCCCTGAATTTTACACTGGACAAAGGATTTTCGCATTTTCCAAGACCTTAAAGGGCTCAAAAAATGAGACTGAATATACCACAGTGTAGGCAATTTCCATACGAGCACAACGGCGAAACAATCGCCCCGATTGGCCATCGCACGCGCTCCCACGCGCCGCACGTGCGGCGCACGTGCGAGATTTTGACCGTTGACCGTTGACTAACGGTCAACACCGTTATCGTTAACGGTCAACGGTCAACAGCTGACCGTTGACCGGTCAACCCTTGACCGGGTCGGGTCGGGTCAACGACCGAGTCGGCCCGGTCAAACCGGGTCAGGTCAGCCCGGTCAAACCGGGTCCGCGCGCCGCCCGACACAATAAATGTGTCGGGCACGTAGGCCCCGGCGTCGCCCGACACATTAATTGTGTCAGGCGCGTGACGCCCACACGCACGCGTGGCAGGCGCGCCGGCGCGTGTGGCGCGTGAGACGCACGCGCCGCGCGCGCCGTCCCTTCAGGCCGCGCGTGAGCGCTCGTGCGGCCTCCGATAGCCGCCGTCGACCTACCAAAATGCTCGTCTCGACGAGACGAATCCAAATATGCATCCAAAATGCAATTTCAACATGCGAAAAGGCACGAAATCAGGCAGAACAGAATGTGCGAAAACCAAGCTTCGGCGGCTCTGATACCAACTGTTGGCCGCCCAAACGGCCGTCCGTCCTCAGGGACGGTTACCCAAGATCGCCGTAGTCTGGTTTTAGCAACAAAATAACCAAAGGATCGGTCGGCGTACCTGATTTCGCGTCCATCGTCGTTCGGATCGGGAAACTCGACGACACAGTCTTGGAACTCCAGCGACGGCTCGGCTCTTCTCCCTTATCACCCTCGGCCGCCTGGCGTCGATGGAGCTGCCGGTCTCCCCTTCTCTCTCAAACTCTCTCTCACGTCTTTCTCTCTCTCTCTCTCTCTCTCTCTCTAAGCTGTATGAGAGAAGAAGAGAAGAAGAATGAAGAAGTGTATTTGGAGAGGGGGGAGTGGCGCACATGAAGAAGGTTAAGGGAGGGAGTCTATAGCCAATAAAATATTCCGGCGGGGCCCACCCATGATGGGCCGGGCCAGACTCGGCCCACACTAGCCAGGCCCATATTCGGCGCATTAAGAAACTTTAGATCCGTCTTAATTAAACCAATCCCGTCAACAGTAAATTAATACCGTAAACCGATAAATAACAATCTCAATTAAGGCGAGCCCATCTTAGGAAAACTCTAACACTATTGTCACGTGCAAAGAGAGCGGCAACTTGTGGATAGCTCGTCGTCTGAATGTGGAGGCACTCGTCTAATCTCTAGCAACCTTTTGGTCTTCTTTCTTTTCTGTCCGCGCTGTCCTTCCTTCGCTGGTATTCCTGGATTTCTTGGTCACAATGAGAAACAGCAGCAACTCCAAAGTCGACCCACGTCAAGTAGCACCGCCAGGAGGATCTTTGGGAATAGTTGAATGTCTCATTCTCTCACTCCTTGTGCATTATCAATGCGTGGCCTCCTTTCAATAGGAAAGCAAACATGTGCTTAAATAGATGAACCTAAGGTTTGGCGACTTTTGCTTAAATATGAAATAGT
Organism: Psidium guajava; assembly: GCA_016432845.1. Lineage (NCBI taxonomy): Eukaryota > Viridiplantae > Streptophyta > Magnoliopsida > Myrtales > Myrtaceae > Psidium > Psidium guajava. The sequence goes on along the minus strand of CM028225.1, from coordinate 33,963,011 downwards.
CTCCCAACTTTGGATAATTGACATTTAGTCCCTAGACAAGAATTTCTCTTTTGAATTTGATCCTTGAAGCATTTGGTCACACCATTAGATGGGCTTGGCTAAATATTGGCGCTTCTGTGGGATTGTTTGTCCTTTCTAGGCTTTTTCCGATTAATAAAGCTTTAATTAAAAGTCATTTTAATTAATCAATTTTAATTGGATGAATTAAGCTCCAAATAGGCACTAAGACCTCTCTAATTTTAGGCACATGTGTCCTTTATGATGGCCGAATTCCTATGATGGGTTCCGGTCCATCTGCACATCAATTTCAGGTCCGCTTCTATCGCCGGTCTGATTAAATGCAAATGTAAATGCTTGCTAAAATTAAATTAAACTAAATACAAAATATATGGAAAGTGATTCAAATGTTTTTGCTAGGGACTAAGGTTAATCCTGATTTTTATGCAATTTTTTCCAAAATGATTTAGCCAAAATTTAGGTATAAACAACCATTCTTTTGGAAGGCATCAAAAGAGTACGTAAAACCCAGTTAACTAGGTCAATCCGAGAAGAATCGGCTGTTGAGATGTGAAGAATTTCAAAATGAAACCTTATCATTAATTAGGAACCACTTTCTAGATAAGAAGGTATCATATATACATACATATATGGTCTTTTCCTTAATTCTTGACGAACATAACAAACAATTTTATGCACACGACGAAGGAAACAAGAGGACAGAATTTGATCAATTACTAATCAAGGAATTTGATCTAATTCTAGTCAAGTTCAAGGGGACTCCATATTGGGGATGAAGAGTGAACAAAGGGATAGGGGCATGCTTGTAAGAGGGAGAGATCTGCACTAAGAACCTCTGCAAAATCAAGGTTAGAGCTACTTTGGCTTCAAGGAGAGCAAAGTTTTGGCCAATACAAGTTCTAGGGCCCGAACCAAAAAGGGAAAAAACAAAGCTTGTTCTTGGTTGATTTTGAGACTCCCTCCATGAATCTCTCTGGATTGAACTCGTTGGCATCATCACCCCAAATCTCTTGATCATGGTGGATCAGGACAATAGGCACAAAAAGCAGAATTCCTGAAGGTATTTGTATATTTCCCAACTTGGTTGTCTTGTGAACTGTCCTCATTGTCATAAATACAGGCGGATATAACCTGAGTACCTCATTTAGTATCATGCTTACCTGCATATAAATCAATTTGTTAGCAGCCTATTTTTGTCCAAAAAAAAAAATTGGGAGTTCAACTATTGAATTAATGAAAACTTGCCTAGTGGACCTAGTTTATCAAACTTAATAGCATTCGTGTGATCTACGTCGTAACTTCAAATGAGAAGGCACGGTCCATGTATCTCGCTTATGTCACTAGCGGAACCTAACTTGAATTACTAATGCCTAAAAACTCCTTTTTTTTTTTTTTTGGGTTTAGGGGAAGGCATAGGAAAGAACAGCAACTGGATTTCAGTTCAAGAGGTTACAATTTAGTCCTTCATTTTTCAACTTCCATTTTTCGTTTGTACTTTCGTTCTTCATTTGATTGTGAGTTTTCAATGTCAGGAATATGTCTTGAAATGGAGATGAACAGGAGACTATAACACAAGGAGAATCCTTACAATTTTTAGTCGACTCAACCCATCAAAATCAGGCTTGTTGTCGCCAAAAACTTGCATGACTTCCTCTCTTGCTCTGTCTTGCCAGTTTTGGTACTTGCTCAATAAAATCAGAGTCCATGTAAGCAAAATAGAAGCCGACTCTTGACCCGCTAGGTTGAACCCTTTGCACTCTTGAATCACATCCTCTATGCTCATACCCTTTTGATGCCCAGATTCTTGAATTTCTTTCATGTTTGATTTAAGCAACAGTCCCAACAGATCGTCATCATCCACTCCTCCTTCCTTCATTGCCTTCTCTCTTTTGGTTACTACGTCTTCCAACAATTCTTTTACTTTATGGTCAATTTCTTTCATCCGCTTTTGCAGTTTGGTTGGCAAGAGGCTGCATTTTTTTTTTTTCACACAGGTCAACTTAAAGACGAAACTTTATATGCGAATTTGGTTTCTACAGTTTGTGTCTTGCCACATGAGTACGCTCAATCAGTTTCATTAGTCCTTATGAGTTTAGAAGTTGGAAAAAAGCAATCTCGAGAACAATTCGATCCAAGATTTGCTGCATAGAAAATTGTTTAGACAGGAAAAAATTGCAGTGAGCCCAATATACATATTGCAATCACAATCCAACCACTATCCATGATCTGCAGGAAGAAAATTGTCTTCAGAAACTTTACAATGCTTGTGGGGGCAAGATGCTTAAACTGACTCCATCGATAAGGATTGAGGAAGTCAGTACTCTTTGTTCTTGCTATATGTTTTCGCAACAGTTAAAGATCTTGGTATGAATTGTTGCTACATTAATCTCGACTGACCTCCATCCGGGGATAAACGCGAACTGAAGAACTTTGTAAGCAAGGGCCATTTGTTCTTGTTGAAGGAGGATGATGCTCTTGGCTTGGTCGTAGTTACCGCCGAAAGCAGCTCTATACAAAACATCACCAGTCAAATGCTGAAGGTGAGGCCACACATCCACTTCACCAGCCAAACATTCCTTCTCCCACCCCCTGATCATCTCCTCACAACTTGAACATGTTGCAGTCACTACATTCTGTAATTTTTCAACAATTAAAAAAGATTAGATGAATAAAGTCTGTAAATTCAGTTATTAAATTTCCATGGTCTACAAATTTCAGGTTCAGTTACAATGAAATATGATGGGATTATGAATCATTTTTAAGTTCCGCTAGATGTTGCACCTGGTCTGGAAACTTCTATCAGCAAGCAGTAATACCTTCAACTTTTCATAATGAAATGCGGGGCTGATAATCTTTCTATGTTTGGCCCATTTTTCACCCTCAACCTCCAGAAGCCCCGCTACAAAGAGATCTCCGATGGCCTTGGGATGCGGCTTTTCGAACTCGTTGACCTGCGAAAATATTTCCTTCAACATGTCCGAGTCCATGATGTTCACCACAGGCGTTGGCCCTAACCATGTAAAGCAAAGCTTCCCTGCAATAACCAATATCTAGATAAGCGTCAAATGGTTACCGGATTCCATATCACCCAAAACTTGAAACCCATGTAGGAGATCAATTTGCACGCGAAAATCAGCAACTTAGCCTTTGACAGTTGCTGACTACATAGCTGCCATTAATATGTCATGTTACTTTGCCCCTGAAAACTACACTCAATATCAAAAACCACCATATGTCCGAATTTGGTCTACTTATCTTTTAGGATTATTTCACGATTAAATTGCTGAAAAGAAAACGTAAGTACATTTTCCTAGGCAGGTTTTCAGCTAAAATGCATCTTCTAGTGAGTTGAAATTTTAGGCTGCTTTTTACAAGGAAATCGAGTTTGTCAAATCAACAATATAATACAATATTTGGCTTCAAACATTCAACTGTATCTCGGCTTTGATGGCATGCGTACCGTATTTCTCGATGGAGTGACGAAAGAACGGGAGAATGCGAGGGGCAATGTCATTGGAGAAAGGAGTAATGGGTTGAGATTGAGCTCGCCTGGTCATCCTCAAGTTGTCCCTCAGGTCTCCAAACGAAAGCCCGTAAGTAGTTCCATCCAGACCTTGTCGTCTCAGACATCTCTCCAGCTGCTTCGGCCTCAACCAAAACAAATACAGTAATCTCCATGCACAAATGAAGAAGGTGATCAGAACGAGGGTTAGAACAATTGGATAAGCAAATGACATTTCCATATTATACGTTGGGAATATGACACACTTGCCTTCTTTCTGTGAGACGAGATATATAGACCAAGGCATAGACAAGAAATAAAGAAATAAAAAAAGGTGAAAAGACATTGGTGTACACGAGCTCATCCTAGATACGATCTTTTGCGTAGATATTTGAAAGAAAAATTGCGTAAATGTTCGAAAGAAAGCAACCGCGCTGTATTTTTATGCCCACTAATGATCCCCCTACCTGTCCAGCGGGGCGTGTTTGACAGAAATGAGTATTAAAACTTAGCCGTACGTCTTAACGGCAAATGTCTCGAGACGTAGAGTATGGCATTTGTGTTTACAGCCTGTCAAGATTTGACGCACAATTATCACGAAGTAAAGCATAACGGAGAAAGAGAAATCAAAACATAAGGTTTTTATCTTGATTCACCATTAAAACAGAGCTACATCCAGCAGAATATTCTACTATAATTAATATCTCGCACCTCTCGTTAGAAAAAAAAAAGTATATATAATAATAGTTATTCATGAAACTAAACTCAAAACTACCAACGATAAGAAACCCTTTTGTATCCAAGGATGCTACCCCCTTGAAACCCCTCCTCACTCGACATGGAGCAAAACTCACGTACTTTTCTATTATTGAGGAATATAAATCACGCTCCAACACAGTCCTCGAACCTTCTTTTTGAATCACGTTAATATACTCCTCAATGCACCGCAAAACCCATAGCTCAACCACATACATACATATACCATAGTTCAACCACACACGCATCTATATGTATGTATATAAGTATGTTGGTAAAGATCGTGCCATTGTTGAGTCACATGAGAGGTTGGCATGCGATCTTTACCCAGTGCTCTTTGTTTTCATGGTCTATTTAGAGCAACTCTAATTCTTGCAAATTTATAATTCTAATGAATTCGGAAGAAAGTCGTGTTCTATGTTAGAACGTGGTTCATACTTCTCATTAACAAGAACGCATAGGGTCTCGCTCATAGGTGAGTGGCCGGGGGCTTGCCTTGGCAAGGGTTGTAGGTGCAACGCCTATGGGCTGTCGAAGTGCTTTTATAGTTTGGATCCATATTTCAAACTATAAATAAAATACTAAAACACACACAACACAATACTCACCGGCCGTTCATGAGCCCAAGCTCAAATTATTAATAAAATACTATAAAATATATATATGTATATATCTTGTGATTGACAATTGTAAGTAGTTCCATCCAGACCTTGTCGTCCCAGACATCTCTCCAGCTGTTTCGGCCTCAACCAAAACAAACACGGTGGCCTCCATGCCCAAGTGAAGAAGGTGATCAGAACGAGGGACAGACAATTGAAAAGGCTATGGCCAATTCCACATTCTACGCTAAACATATGACACGCTCCTCTGGTTTCTGTGAGGGGGAGTAAAAAGGACTCTTGGGAGGCAGAAAGACATCGGCCACGTCATGTTTTCAAGGCATAAACTGGAATGATGGGTCCCACTGGCCGGTCTTATGCTTCAACGGCATAAACTACTTCTGCAAGAGGGACACGGGAACCTCGTGCACGCTAGCATGAAAATTCTGTTACTGCAGTCTCAGCTAGGGGTGGGGGACCGGACCGCATGAAAAATCTATTATTGTAGTTTCAGCTAGGGGTGGGCAAACTGTATCGAGCGGGGTGGGCAAACTGGACCGGTCCAGTTTGCCCACCCCTAGCTGAAATTGCCGGCCGGGTTGGTCCTGTCCTTGAGGAGGGTAATCTGATCCCAGGTCGCAGGCGGTCTTGTCCCGATCCCATAATAATCTTCTAATATTTTTTTGGACACAGCAGTCGTTTAATCTACTCATTCGAGACGAGTAGCGACTAACACAACCAGACTGTCTAGAATATATATATATATATATATATATATATAAGTATTTGTAGGAAACACAACGGATTGTTATGTAGGAGATGGTTTGCTTATTGTATTTGACGAAAGCAAGTTCCAGCGAATTCGCTTCTTTTGTGAAGAGAAGGTTCTGAACCGTTGGCGGAGGACGAAAGGTAGCTCGACTTTGCACCAAACTTTTTAGGAACAACTATGTACTCAGTCAAAACAACCAAAATAAACACAGTAATCTCCATGCACAAGTGAAGAAGGTGATCAGAACGAGGGAGAGAACAATTGGATAAGCAAATGACATTTCCATATTATACGTTGTAACATATGACACACTTGCCTTCTTTCTGTGGGACGAAGTATATAGACCCAGGCATAGACAAGAAATAAAGAAATTTAAAAAAAAAAAAGAAAGGGAAAAGACATTGGCGTACACGAGCTCATCCAAGATACAATCTTTTGCGTAGATGTTTGAAAGAAAAATTGCGTAAATGTTCGAAAGAAAGCAATCGCGCTGTATTTTTACGTCCATTAATGATCCCCTCCCTGTCCAGCGGTGCGTGTTTGACTGAAATGAGTATTACAACTTAACCGTTTTAACGGCAAATGTGTCGAGATGTGGAGTACGGCATTTATATGTCCATTCTGTCGGGATATGATGCATAATTATAACAAATAAAGTGTAACAAGAAAGAAAAATCGAAACACAAGATCTTTATCCTGATTCACCCTTAAATTAAGGCTACGTCTAGAAGAAAATTTCGCTATAATTAGCACCCCACACCTCTTATTATGTCATTCAATTACAAGCAAAAAAGAATATATGTGTGTGTGTACAACAACAGCTATTTATGAGCTTAAGTCCGAACTACTAATGATAAAAAAAAAAAAAAGTCCTCTAGTGTCCAAAGGGTGTTGCCCTCTTGAGATCCCCGCCCGCTCGGTGAAAAGTGGGACCAACGTGCTTTCCTATCGTTGAAGAGTATAAATTACACCCCAAATACTGCTCAATGCACCACAAAACCTATAGCTCAACGACATACATGCGTACATGCATATACCATAGTTCAAGCCCACACACACCCGCATATGTGTGTGTATACATGTATGTTGGTAAAGATCGTGCTATTGTTGAGTCAAGCGACACGTCGACATGCAATCTTTACCTAGTGGTCCTTATTTTCATTGTCTATTTAGAACAACTCTTAATTCTTGCAAATTTCTATCCTAATGAATTCGGAAGAAAGTCATATTTTATATTGGAATGTGGTTTATACTTCTCATTAATAGGAACACATGGGGTCTCGCTCACCAATGAGTGGCCAGGGGGTCGCCTTGGTAGGTGTTGCTAGGGCAACGCTTTCTGGCCATCATAGTGCTTTTATAGTTTAGATTTGTATTTTATTAGTAGTCTAAGCTTGGATCCATGAATAGCTACTGAGTATGTATGTATGTATGTATGTACGTACGTACGTACGTACATGTGTGTATGTATTTCTCTTGTAATTGACAATTATAATAGAGAGTTGAGAAGTGCTAATTATAATAAAATCTCATACTAGATATAGCCCTTGTTTATAGATGAACCAAGATAAATCTTGTTTGTGTCTTGATTTCTCTTTATCTCATTCACTCTCTATTTCATAGAGGTGAGCATGGTTCCGGGGTAGAACCTGGAATCTGAAGAACCTGACCGATGGAACCGGTCGGTTCCAAGTTCCAAGATATAAAGGGTAGGTTTCAGTTTCCAAAAATTAGGGAACCTGTTCTGACTGGTAAGTTCCAGATTCTAGGTAGATGGAACCTGGACCATATAGCAAGTTTTTATATTTTTTCCTGATATATGTCTTTGCGTCATCCTAGGATATTCCATAATATTCAATGCTGAGTGTGTAATACAGAATCACTTTATCATTAAGATTTTTACTTTGTTAATGTTTCATATTTTTCATCTCTAAATATGAGTTGTGGTCAATGAATTTTAACAGCTGGTGATGGTCATTAAATGTGATTATTCACTGTAATCATTCAACTAAGGATACATGTGAAACCTAGATGGAACTTAGAATCGATCCTGGAACCTGTGACAGGGTAAGTTTTAGGTTCCAAGATATGCAGGGTAGGTTCTAGGTTCCACAAAATGAGAAACATGTATAGACGGGTAGGTTTTAGGTTCCAAGTAAAACCTATATGGAACCTGGAAGCGCTCACTTCTACTATTTCATTGTGTTTGCGCGCCTAAGTCTTAACATTTTATTTCACCCTTCAAAACATTTTATTTCACCCTCCAAAACATTTTATTTCACCCTCCAAAAAATCATTCTTCTTCGCCGCTTCCTCCTTAGTGGAGAAATTGTCTAAAAAGTCCTAAATCTAATGAGCTTCATAGGGGGCAACATCTCCAAGTCGTCAGAGTGCTCTTGTAATTTGGATCCACATTTTATTAGTAGTTTGAGCTTGGGCCATACATACATACTCAGTAGTTATTCATGGGCTAAGAAGTGATAATTATAATTTTATATATATATATATATATATATATCTTGTCTAATTGACAATTGTAATAAAGATCTAAGAAGTGCTAATTATAATGAAATCTCATGCTAGATATAACACTAATTTACGGGTGAACCAGGATAAATCTTATGTCGCGATTTCTCTTTATCGCATTTACTCCCTATTTCATTGTGTTTCCGCACCTAAGTCTAACATTTTATTTCACCCTTCGAAAAATCATTCTTCTTGACGGCTACCCCTCTTAGTGGAGAAATTGTCCAAAAAGTTGTAAACCTTATGAACTTTTACCAATTCAATCATATTCCTTTTAATTTTGTCAATTGCGACCTAAACCTTTATCTACTTTGCTAATTGAGCTCTAAAAATTTTTGTGTTTTTCCAATTAGTCCATTTGGCCAATTTTAGCCGAAATCACTAACGTGGATAACAAGCGTTCTACATGTCACGATTGGCATTGACGTGGACACATTTCTTAACATTTTTAGAAAATTCAATTTTTGTATTTACTTTTACTTTTCCTTTTTTTTCCTATGTTTTCCTTCTTTTCTTTTTTTCTTTTTTTATTTTTTTCCCCGCCGGCCATCGCCAAGCCTTGTCAATGGCCGACGGATATCGCTGGCTCAAGCAAAGGCCCCCCTCACTAGCCCTTAGTAAGAGTTGGCCTCACCCAATGGCTTTTGCCAACCTAGGCTCGAGCGGTCCTCACCTTAGGCTAGCAGAGGAAAAAGGAAAAAAGAAAAGAAGAAAAGAAGGAAACTAGAAGAAAATAAAAAAAATAAATAACTTGAAAATATTAAAATTTTATTAAAAATTATTTGCATTAGCGATTTTCGGCTAAAATTGGCCGAATAGACTCAATTAACAATTAAGAAAAGCACAATAAATTTTAGATTTTTCCGACAATTTTTCCTTTCTTTTAGTTTTGAGTCGGCTTTGGGATACGGAACAAGAACTTGTTTCCTCACCGATGGGCATAATGAAAGGCCAGACTAGGATTGGCCCCAACCGAATGAGAATGAGCCCTATACATATGGAAGTGCCATTAAAAGACAGTAGATAATTAGATCACTCCGAAATGACATATACATCACATATTCTACGTCAAGTAAAGATTTCAGGTTTCCAGCAAGCCATCGCTACTTGAGCGAAATAACCCACCCATAAATAGCTCTCCTTTATGTTAGGGGGGCACTAAAATTGAACTTCAATGGGATGTTGTGTATATCTTGTGGATAATTCTCTAATCGGTGTATGATTTGGTAATAAAATTCCTGGCAAATCTCTCTCTCTCTCTCTATCGCTTATTTATATTTTCCTATTAAATCTCCAGCCGATGCACAGAAAATAATAGTGCTATGCACATTTTGTTGATGAATAAGATAAGGGATTGATGGCGTCCATATTACAATGAAAAATCAAATTCCGGGGTTCCTCATATTCATCGTCAATCCGTCGGTTACTGAACATCAGAGCTTGCTTTTTTACATACAACAACAGAGTTTGCTTCATAAGATAAAGACACATTGCTCCAGGATGCAAATCACATCAGTAGATTGCTGACCTGAGCTTTCACTTTAGCAAGTTTGTTGATCTCTTCCGGATGATCCGCTCGGGATTGTGTTGAAGTTTGTTTGCAAAAAAAAAACACACACACACACACAAAAGGCACTCTTGTTTTATCCCACATAATATGGAAGCACGAGTGCAGATTTCTTTATTAGTTAGATGGCAATTATGGTCTTTCAAAATAGAGAAATGAACAAGTAGGCTAGACCCCACGTGCAATTTCAAAATAGTATTAATAATAAATCGACTACTAAATCCTAACGAAACAGTATTTTATTAATTTTAATTTCAAACTCTAATTAATTAATTGTGTATCATTGTAATTAATTAATTATTTTGATGGTTGCAACCTTTCGGACGTTAAGAGTTGTGTCATAGTTTTTAGATATGAAAAGTTGTGATCTTTCAAACATAGTTATTTTCGGAGAATGAATAGTTGTGTCCAAATAAACTACGTGTCCGAATAAATAATTGTTTCAGACATGAAGAGTTGTATGAGAATTAATTACTTTTCAGACAAGAAAATGCGTGTCATCTTCTCATCATAACTTCAAATATTCTGTTCATTTTCAAAACTTTACTTTTGCAATTTCAATTTTTCATTTCTTTCCTAAAGAGAAATAGCCTTCTTTTCTAATTATTTCCAAAGAGTTTTAGGAGAAATATTAAAATTGTTATCTAATATTCTCGCGTAAGACTTTATTGTATCTCGAAGGACCTTTGCTACTAATTATTATCAATATTGTGAGGTAATAATTCTTTAAATAGATTGCTCTCACATCTCGGAGTCTGATTCATTTGTTCATCCTATTTACCAAATTTCCCAACAGACTGCATTTGCTCCTTCAGCTTAGGCCGATGTCAAAGATACGCTCGGCACATTACGTGGTGGAGAGTGAGTAAGTCTCACCCGAACTCCCTGTTCAAGCTATGCGCCGCCGCTGGTGAAGTTCCCCCTGTACTCTGTGTATTCTGCTAACCCCGCAGTGCCTCGAGCCCCAGAGGTGGAGATCAGCGGTTGGTGACCCATGCTTTATCCTCTCTTGAGTTCGATGGAAATGGAACGAGAGCGAAAAAAGCTCTAATCCTCTGCTATGATAAGAGGAATTACAGAGAGGGAGACGGATGTGAAAGAGACAAAGACTGTGGGTGCGTGCTGATCACGCTCAGCGGAAAGCTTGGGGGCGTATCGCTGGTTCGGATTGCTGATTGTGGTGAAGACATTGTGAAGTATGAGTACGTACCATCCATTTTGCAAGAAAATATTAGGTTGGACAGACTTTCCAAGTTAGCAAGAAGACAGTCTATTCAGAGCGCAACACGTGTACCAATGGGTCTCAACTTTTTGAAATATTTTATGCTCTTTCCCCGTTACTCTTTCCTCATTAACACCTAATGCAGGAGCGAAGCTTCATTTTTGCTTGTCCTATTGTTTTTGTGGCCATAATCTCTTCAGCGTGGTTAATCTCCAATCATCTGGGACCCAGATCTAGGCAAGGCCATGGCGAGTCTCTTTTCTTTGAACGAAACAAACAAAAGAGAGTGTTGTTTTGCTGTGGCCAAGCTACGAAGAAATTTTCAGTCCTGGTGGTTCAGATATTTGCTTTGTTTTTCGCTCCGCTCGTGCGTGGCGCTCCTTGCTCGCAACCCCTTGTTCAGACGTCGACAAACCAAGGGATCCTATCTCTCAGGAGGTGCCCTTTATATCACGCGCACGTCTTCAAGCAATCGGGGGAGGCGCCAAGTACATAGACGAGGCAGTCCTGAAGAAATTTCCAGAGAACTTCTAGATCATCTGTTAACTGCTCAATCAATTACTTCTTCGGAACGCTAAAAGAAAATTAATCGATTTTTATTTATTAATATACTATATGCCATACCCCTCTTCAAAGCCAACGTGATGCTCCTTGGTCAGATGACCATGATCGTGGCGAATAACCCATATGATCGAGGAAAGAGCACCTATAATCGCATGGATGGCTTTCCGGCTTAGATTGATTTGATGAAGTATGCCAGTTTGCTAACTCCTTGCTTTGACTCTGCCTCTTTGGACTCACTAGCCTAACCGTCGACAGAAACGGAGTGGAGGAGAGAAAGTAACGGTGAGAGAGAAGAGCTGGAGTAATTTGATAAAGTGGTACTTGCCTTGCTGCATGTGGACCAATGAATGAAGTGTCCTACATCCGACGTCGAAAGCCTGTCCTGCCCAATGTTTTCTCCGTCCGTTGGCGTTCGATTCCGATGAATTAGGAGTTTAGTACGGTTTGCAGAAAACTCTGGCGTGGAAAAAATCAGTGCCGTCGTAAAAAAATCATTTTGGACGATCAAATTGTAATTCCGGTAGCTTGAAGCATCTTCATTTCACAGTAACAATATTACTCTTAACATAAACTTTTGGCAGGCACCGATCGACGCGCGAGAAGTCGAGTTCTATTCGCGGAAATTGGAGATGGACAGACTTGATTACAATTACATATATGTGAATCATAAGTTTGAGAACTACATTGGAGTAACAATACAAGCTCAGAGACAAATGATACGGTTGTATGTAGAAACATACTATATGTCATATTGGTTCCCGAATTTAAACATTCCGTCGCTATCCAAGATTTTTTGTGGCATCCTGAAAATTCCTACGTTACATTATATTATGCAGAAATTCGTAGATGATAAATGTCTCACGTTAAAACTCTAGTTGATTAATTTGTGAAGTAAAGTGGAGATGGAAAATATATTTTTGTGTCTATAATATGTTTAGATTGCTTGATATTCGCTTTCGTATCGATTTTATAGAATAGCCGTGAAACACGTAACGCCACGTTGGCTATTGGTAGAGACCGTTACGCTCCGAGTTTTCGTATCAAATGAGTGACAGACTAGAAATTTATTCAGTGGAATATTTTGTTGTGTTCAATGAAGTTTGTGAAACGTTTTGATGGGTTTAAGACATTTTTTATATTATCAAAGTTTAAAACGGACAATGATTTCCTTGTTTATAAACTGATTTATTTGTTATCCTAGGTAATTTATCAAATATATACTTCGGAACCATTGGATTAAGCCAATTGTCTCTCTTTTAAAGCACGCCACCCTATTTCTAAATAGAAGTAAAAAAATCAAATTTTTGCTGGAAATTAATTTCTAAAGCAGAGATGTTGCGATAGGCGCCCTTACTATCGGCTAGAATTGCTAGTACTCTCGGAGCAATGCTCTGTGCTGTCTTTTTCTCTCTCTCTCCCCTCTCCTGTTTCATTCTCTCTCTTCCTCTAGCTTTGCACTGTCACTGCTGCTCTCTTCTCAATGACTTCTCTCTCCATTTCACTTTACTGCTTTATTTTCTCTCTTCCGTTGCTCTCGTCTCCCTCACTCCTCTTCGACTACTTGTTCTTCTTCTTGTCGGCCCTCTCCTTCGGGAGCTTCTTCTTGGCCCTCAACTTTCTCCGTCGTCCCCTCCAACTCAAACGCCGGCGAGAGTCGTCGGCCCTCAGCAACAGGAGAGGGAATGTGTGGTGATGCCTTGCGGCAGCAAGAGAGATGCACTTGTTGGGCTGCTTGTGGGTGGAGGGAGTGGAGATCGCTATGGCAAAGCATGGGGGAGTAGGCGGAGTTGGAGAAGGACCAATGCAGCTTTATGGCGAGGGCCTCGGCGGCAGAGGCGGGGCCTAGGTCGTGGTGGTGGTTGAGCAGTGCCACATCAAAGGAGAGGTGGCTGAAGCTACTACAGCTGCTGCTCATCAAATTGGCGTGGCTAGAAGTCAAAGCCTCGACACTGCTGAGTTCACCATCGTAGTCAGGGCAGCGTTCGATCATCCTCTTAAGAGAGAAAAGCCCTAATGCGCTCTCACGAACTTGGTTCTCTCTAGAAGAGGGAGTAGAAGAAGAAAAAGACTCGAAATTTAAAAAATAATAATAATAATAATAATAATAATCAAAATTAAAAATCAAACCTAAAACTGAATCGAATTGAACGGTTCAAGACAAGTTTTGGTTCAATTCAAGTATATTTTCAAATGGTTCAATTCAATTAGATTTTAAAAAAAAAAATTGAACCGAACTGAATCAAACCAACGTCTCTACTTCGTACTTAAGAAAGAAGTATGAAGTCGCTCCGTGATCTCAATGAAATCCTCGAAGCAAAACGAAGGGAAGAGACGTTTAGCTGCCTCGAAAACCCATCTTTCCTTAGCAAACCATCCTATCACTATGCATCATCAGTTGCGTCCAAAATCGATGTTCGGGCACATGGACCGGTCGGATAGCCCAAAACGTAAGGGGGCCCAATGCGGGCTTGGAAATGGGCCACATCGCTTTCAGCCCATTTTGATTGAAAGCTTTGATCGTGTCCGAAAGCTTAATTAGAGTTTTTGTTTCCTACTTTGAAAGAGTTGCGGGAGATGGGATATATACAGCGATTAATGGAAAAACAAAGACCAAATAGACCCGAAACAGTGGATTTAAACCAAAGATTCTCACCACGGACATGGAATTAAACGGGGTTCAGGCGCAGTATAAACGAGTTCATGTTTGTACAAAGCAGCCCATTTATGATCGGCAAAAAATCTCGCCTTACACGTGATCAATCACTTAACCGGTTCAAAAGAAAATCAACATGTTTATCGTGGAAACGCATCGTTTGCGTTAATAGGACAGGGCATACTTTAATACAAGGTTTGCCACTTTTGGTACTTCATGTTTAGAGATTATTTCATCCTTGATAATTGACAAAAGCAAGACTCGTGTAAATAAGAAGTAAAAGTAAAAGCATAGTTAGGGACACAAAAGTCATTAAAAAATATGGAAAAAAATGAGTCAATCATAACTAAGTGAAATTACTCGTTTTTTTCTAGAAGCGTGTTTAACATGTTAAGAGTCTTATGTCCTAACCCAAGTCGTCATGTATAAAACGTGTTTTGTATATGTTATCATCTTTTCTTTGTAAATAGGTTGACTGGTCGAGTTAAGTCGACCCTTAACATGATAGGTTCAAAGATAGTGTCGATCATATTATCTCATACTGCGTGATTCACTTTATTAGACATGTTATGTTTGCATCGACAAAATTCAATACATCTTTTGAATGTAACATGTTCTAGTTAGTCATACTCTTATCGTACTTCTATTGCCACATGGCATGAATTGTCAGCTCAATTTCTGGCCCTTGTAAAACCCCCTTAGATTGGAGGGAAAAAAATTATTCATTGAAGAAAGGGCGCAAAACTTTCATTGAACTTAACATTTATGATTTGCAAAAAAAAATATTAAAACTAGGGCATCAGATTTTTGAATAAATCCATGAGCATATTGTAATAAAAAAAAATTAAAACTAGGGCATGCTTGATTGACGCTGACATGATTGGATTTTTTTTGGAATTCCGGGTCAATTCGGGGTCTTGGCGAAAGCCCCGACCGTGAATGGCGCTCGAACGAAGTCAAATTTGTTTGAATTTAGGGCAATTATAGCATACCATCCTAATTAAAATGGATTTGAATTTGTGGGCATTTAACACCGCACGATCTTGATGATTTGATCTCCACGGTCTGATCAGATCATGCAAAGAAACAGGTTACCCTTTTGGCCGGTTCTCAAGTCATTTTGCTGGACGAATTGGTAACGCTGAAATGAGAATTTGAGAAATTATTGAATGGATGTCTATGCTTACTTTTCAAGTGTGCAAGTAAAATTATTGCCATGAGCACACTTAAGATGGATTCGGTGATTGGCCACTGATTTTGATATGACAAAATCATATGTGTGTTCTTTTAGTGTGACTTATAATCTTGTTCTGATTATCTTTCTTGTTATTTGGAATTTGTTCTATTTTGAAGTTGTCCGGAATTTATCTTGATTTGAAGTTATATTTTTTAAACTGAGCTAATTCTTTCTTGTGTTTTTTATTGATGAAGTGAATAAAATGTTGCTTTGATAAAGAAAAAGTTATTCCTATGAGAATTTTCCATTTTTTATATAATTAGTGGAAAAACAAAACTTGATTTTTGTAGGAAAAGTCACTAATAAGTAACTATCAGGTTCAAATTAGAGGTGATCGATTGTTGATCCGGTCCGACTCAAGAATCGCGAATCAAACTTGAAGAATCAGTTCCTCGTTTTTGGGATCGAAAATCGGACCAATTAGTTTAGTCTGGTTCATGGGTGGTCTAATGAAACTGGCAGATTATTGGTATGGTAAACAACACAAACTTTAATAAAATATATCAATTAAAATGAGGTTTGCATTTAAGAAATAACAAAATAACGGTGAATTATTAAGTTTACATTTAAGAAATAAATAAAATGCTATAAAAATAATAGATCTTGTCCACGCAGTCTAGTTCCCACTAGAACTAGAAACTAGACCCAAAATCGTCGATTTCAATTTTGTGAAACTAGGAAGCAGACCAAAAACCGGCCGATTCAGTATATCCATCTTGTTCAAACTTAGTTTCTATATGTAGCCTGCTCAAACTTAGTTCCTACAGTTAGTCCTTATCCAAAACATTCGAATGGGTAATTAGGACTCGACTTAAGCATGATTTTGGATTCAATTGATTGATTTAGGCGATTCGACCTGATCCTAAAAATAATAAATAAAAATCCATGTCTGGACATCTTGAGATTAAAGGCGTTTTCACCCGAAGTCCATTAGTAGGTTACTTATGAAAAAGAAAACATTTTAAAGAATAAAAAATTCTCGATAATAAACTTTTTTTCCTACGATAATGGTAACACCTAAAGTGCAATTTATTATGAAAAATTCAAGACAGTTCTAAGTAGGTAAACAAATTTTAATGTAACGAAAATATTAAAAGTGTCCCTCCGACACTTATTAAGGATCGTCAATTCTACTTTAAGAATACGAAATTTCCATTTGAAATCTATTTTCCAATTCTGAGGAGTCTCAATTAGGGTTTTTGGACACTAGTTGACAAGATCTTTTAAGATAAAAACTATCGGACATTGCTAATTGCAATTGATTGAAAAAAAAACCAACTTAAAGGTGGAGTTCGACCAAAAGAAAACAGACATCAAAATAAATAGATGGAAACCAAACGTGCGTGCGTCCTCCACTGTGATATGCATGACAACCTAAAGAAATCACCATCACTTCATCGATCCAGATCCTCCACTTTCATTCGTCCACGTGGGAATTCCCCGTTGGTCAACAGTCAACACCAATTCCTTGCTCATCGTTACCGCAATGGACACTTTCGTATGATGTGTGCGAATGACAACGACGAATCCGATTTTTGAAATAATCGAGCAAATGCGCACCACGAATTTAAAATTTAAAATGAGAAGGCGGGGTGTCCAGCCAAACCTTGGCCAGGCGCCCGGCCGTGTTCTTCTGGGTTGAGACAGTCTGGAAAATGCTGCAAAAGGATGCAACGAATATAATTTCGAAGAACTAATGACATCTCTAAGCGGGTTCAGCGATGTCGAAATCGAATAAGGGTCAACAGTCATCGGAACTGAGCAGCTAAGTTACACCAAAAAGATTTCAAAAGAAGCATTTACCGGAGGATGCTTTGAAGAATTAATTATGAGCAACCCTTTTCATCAAAGACATCGAGATTCCACGACTACATTACATGATGTGATTTCATCAAAAGGAATTGGAGAGCTTGCTCGGGCTCTGGAAGAGAATTTGAACCATCAAAAGCAATCTAGTTTTTTGATTGTCAAGATTTTACGGTGTGCGTAGAACGTCGAAATTTGGGGTAATCAAGTCGGGCAAAACAGGCATGGCCCTGAGAAAGAGCCGCTTCTCCAAGTCCACTCTACTTCCCACAGGGCCACGCGTACATGCACATGCACCGTCCATTTTGGAGAGAAATAACGGTACTGCCACTGCATTCATGCAACTCTTCCTCTCTCTCTCTCTCTTTTGCTCCTCTCAAAGGAAGAAGAGGAAATATATAGTCCTTGAACTTACATGGTTTCTTCAATGTGGTCATCAATTGCTTATCCGGTCTAAGTCCTTGGATTTACACCTTTTCTCCAAACATGACCATTGGTGTTCAATTCCGATCACTTAGAACTTTAGGACAGTTGCAGAAAAGCCTAGCATTGAAAAGTTCGTTTTGTGCGATCAAATTGTAATTCAAGTGACTCAAAGCATCTTCAATTCACATTAACAACATTGCTATAGCAATAGAGTTTTGGCTGGCACCAATCGACGCGTGAGTGGTTGAGTTCTATTTGTCGAAATTCGAGATGGGCGGACTTCGGTGGAAAAAAAAAAATTACGCGGGACCGATGACTTGAATCACATAAATCATAAGTTTGAGAACCACGTTGGAGTAACAATACATGTTTAGAGACAAACATTACGGTTGTCTCTAGGAACATTCTACATATCGCATAGGGGTGAGCATAGTCTGGGTTGATCTAGTTCCCTTTAGAACTGGGGACGAGACCGATGATCCCAGTTCTTAATTTTAGAACTGGGGAGCAGATTATAGGGCCCTAAAACTAGACCACTGGTCTGATGTAGTTCTCGGGCGGTCCAATGGAACCAATAAAATTAAAATAAAAAGTAAAGCATACCAATGGCCTATTTGGATTTTGATTCTCTAATTATGTTCCCCAGAACAAAAAAGAATGACAAATATGTTTGGTAACATAAGTTATTTTAATTCTGATTCTATTCCTAGAAAGAGTTTTGGAGCAAAAATAAGAATAAAAAAAATTAATTTTTAAAAAAAATCACTCTTGAAAATTACAAAAAAGAACAAAATCTCACTTTTTTAAAAAAAAAAAAAAGGATTAAGTCCTCCACGCGGACTTTTGAACCCAAACAAAAAATTAGATTTGAAAATTTACTAACAACTAATTTTTTTAAATACATATTTTTTAAAATTAAATTTACAACGAAGCTTTAAAATTTAACAAAAATATTTAAAAAGGGGGGAAATTAAAATTTTTAAAAATTTTAAAATTTAAAACAATGGGGGGAATTAAAAAAATTTTAAAATTTTAAAAACATTTTTAAAAAATTTAAAAAAAAGATGAAAAAATTTATCAAAAAAAATTCTTGCCACCTAATTATTTTCGAGAACAGAAATTTTGTGTAATTACTAAATGCGTTCTAATTTTCTAAAAACCATCCAATAAATAGAATCAGAAAATTCAATTCTAATCAGAAATTATTTTTTTGAATCAAAATAGTTGTCGAACGAGCCCCAATTGTTTAGAAGGCAAAGCTGTAATTCAAGCATGAGTTTGGAGCCAGACCACTTAGCTCATTCAAGGATAAATTCATTTCTAGAGACCATACGTCCCATTTCTTCCAGAAATTCAAGAGTGATTTTGTTCAAAAATTTAAAATTTCTAGAGACCATACGACCCCGAAACATTTTCACCGCTTGAGACACGACGTCGCTCCTGCTCTTCATTCTGTCGCAAGAACTGCTTCTGCCTAATCATCCCAGGTTCCTCACCAGAATACCTTGGCATTGCCCTATTTATCCACTTCAGAAAGTGAAAGAGAATAACCGAGGTCATGTGTATGGAGCTTTCCTCCATCGGAGCCACAATCTGACCCAAAGGAGTTTACTGCTCCATCCCGAGGTGAACGGGCCTTCTTTTATCTTGCTGCAAGATAACATGCTTATTATCTTTTTCTTAGAAAAATTGAAAAAAAAAATTAAAATTTTTAGGTCTGGGTGGGCGATCCACTGATTTGATTCCCCTCAAGAATCGAGAACCGGATCTCCCGAACACCGGTTCCACCTTGAGGAACTGAGCACCAGACCAGTGACCTCTAGAACCGAACCAAATCCGTTAGTCCAGTCTGAGCGGTTCTCAGTCCGATCGGTCCAGCTTGCTCACCACTAATATCACGTTGGGAAAACTTGTTCAAAAATTCGTAAACCTATTACACTTTGGCGTCTAAATCTTTCAATTTTGTCAATTGAGTCCTAAACATTTTGACACTTTGCCACTTGAGTCCATCATGCAAATTTTAACCGGAAATCATTGACTAAGGCCCTCATTGGGCTTGATAGAAAATAACGAAAAAAAAAAAGGAAAGAAATATCAATTTTAAAAAATTATCGACTTTAACATCATTTGTCCCACGTAGGACATCCGGCTTCTACATCAGTGATTTTCGGCTAAAATTGATCGAATGGACTCAATTGATGAAATATCAAAATGTTTAAGATTCAATTGGCAAATTTGAAAGGTTAATGATTGAATTAGCCAAAGTCTAATAAGTTTATGACGTTTTGGATAATTTTTCCTATCACATTAGGTTTGCGCTAGGGGTGGGCACGTCCAGATTCCTTACAGATTTCACTTGGAACGTGGAAACCACGTGTTAGAACATGTTCCTTATTTTTTTGAACCTAAAACCTATCCTGTCGTAGGTTCTAGGTCTGGTCAAGGGTATTTGGAACCTGTCAATTTCAATTTGTTCTGTTGTAGAACAAAGTTTTACCATGAGCATCCTGCGGCGGCAGACTGATAGCAATTAGCTGGTCAAGATTCCATCATCAAGCGATATTAGGTCAACGCACTGTCGCGACCCTCTAAAAAAAAATTTAAAATTTTAAAAGGGGTTAACGGATTATTAGGTTAATTAGATTTGACTAACCTAATGCGGACCCTCCCAAGCCCTACCGAATCGCAACTTTGGTTTTTGTTTAAATGATTTTGAAATTTGGAGTCGCCACTAATCGTTCTTGGTAGGTCGATTAGAAACCTAAATAAATTAGCGGGAGAACTAATTTATTCCTGCGAACCAGAGATTATGAGCTCGGGGACTTGGTTACACTAGTTAATTAAAACTAATGCCCTTTCGGTACCTTAATTTCATGGATATCCTAATCCGGCAACTCATGCTTGGTTTATTCCTAAAGCTCTAGTAGGGTATTCTCTTTTGTGTTTTCACTTTTTAAATAGGATGCATGGATGGTATATATTTTTATTTGTTATATTTTTTTAAGTGTTAAAGATTCCCTGAAGCCGAAAGAGGGAGTGTGTTAACGACTTCTGTGCAGTATTACGACCTACTCATCTTTTGGGTCTGATGATTCAAAAATTAAATTATAGGAAGTACATGACAGTGAATAAACACCTCCAATGGGAGGCCTAGCATTGGCTTGGCTCTTCCCTTTGGGATTTAAGGTACAGGTATTTAAGTTGCAAGTATTTAAACTACTGTAAGTAAAAACCTCCAATGGGAGGCTAAGCATTGGCTTGGCTCTTCCCTTTGGGATTTAAGGTACAAGTATTTAAGTTGCAGGTATTTAACTACTGTAAGTAAAAACCTCCAATGGGAGGCTAAGCATTGGCTTGGCTCTTCCCTTTGGGATTTAAGGTACATGTATTTAAGTTGCAGGTATTTAACTACTGTAAGTAAAAACCTCCAATGGGAGGCTAAGCATTGGCTTGGCTCTTCCCTTTGG
Source organism: Psidium guajava (assembly GCA_016432845.1). Taxonomy (NCBI): domain Eukaryota; kingdom Viridiplantae; phylum Streptophyta; class Magnoliopsida; order Myrtales; family Myrtaceae; genus Psidium; species Psidium guajava. Next base: position 33,941,896 of record CM028225.1, on the reverse strand, counting down.
GATTTAAGGTGCAGGTATTTAACTACTGTAAGTAAAAACCTCCAATGGGAGGCTAAGCATTGGCTTGGCTCTTCCCTTTGGGATTTAAGGTGCAGGTATTTAAGTTGCAGGTATTTAACTACTATAAGTAAAAACCTCCAATGGGAGGCTAAGCATTGGCTTGGCTCTTCCCTTTGGGATTTATGGTGCAGGTATTTAAATTGCGGATGGACTTTGTCCTCTCCATTTTGGGGTATGAATTTTTTAAAATGAAATACAACGAATTGATTCAACAATTTGAAATTTGTGCGCGCTTGAGGACTCCTCCAAGCCGATTTTGTGCTTCCATAGGATTGACCATTGATATAGAGCTGCGGCTTCCTGACATAAAATAGAATGAAGTGTTAGTATACAAAATATGTGCTAATCTGCACCTAAAACCAGAAGAGTAGAAAGAGTACTTATCTCCCATTTTTTTGGGAGGGATTTCTATAATTGATTTTCGCTCTCTATGTTCCCAATATAGAGAGTTTCTTTTGAATTAAGAGGGACTTTTAGTCACAGATCAGTTGAGAAATCGGTGGACAGCTTAGGAGCTTGTCTGGGCCGATTTTTGCATCTCGACGAGATTTTTGCTGTTGACGTAGAGATATCCTTCTCCTGACATAAAATATGGAAGAAAAAGGAGATGGAGAAAGTGTATACAATTTGTGCTAATTTGCGAGTAAAACCATAAATAAATGAATAAATAAAAACACTTAGCTTGAATTTGTTTGCTCGTTGACGAGGATGAACTCTTGATTTATATTGATCGATGAAGGAATTTGTGATGATAACCCCTAGCTTTAAACTCCCATCATCTTCAAAATTCTCTCTCTTTTGGTATTTTCTTTCTCTCAAAATTTTCTTCAATCTCCCAAAACTCTCTCAAACATCCAAAATTTTCTCTCCAAAAAATTCTCCCAAACACTTCAAATTTTCTCTCTCAAGAATCCTTCTCAAGCTCACTTCTTCCTCCTTTTATAACCTCCTCATCTATCTCCCATTCTAATTTTTCCACTAACTCTATCTCCCATTCTAATTTCTCCACTAACTCTTCTTCATTTTCATCTTCCATTCTCCATCTCTATCTCACATTCTAATCTCTCCACTAACTCTTCTTCATCTTCATCTTCCCTTCTCCATATTTATCTCCCATTCTAATTTCTCCACTAACTCTTCTTAATCTCCATCTTCCCTTCTCTATTCTTATCTTCCATTCTAATTTCTCTACTAACTCTTCTTCATCTCCATCTTCCCTTCTCTATTCTTATCTTATTTTCTCCATCCATTCTTCTCCAACTTCTCTTCTTCATCTCCTCTTCTTCATCTTCCCTTCTCTATTCTAATTTATCCACTAACTCTTCTTTTTATTATTTGTAAAATAATCCTTCAAGAGTTAGGTATTTGCACTCTAGTCCTTGAATTTTAAGTATTTACAATTCAGTCCCTGAAAAAAATATATTTCTTTAAGTCCAAATCTCCTCACAATTTTTGACACACCAAAATTTACCACATGTCAACTTTAAGCTCATTTCTTGTCGCTGAAAATAATGCATAATTTAATTAAAGCCCTTTTGCAAAATTAAGTCATTCTGGGTATAATTGGGCCAAGATGAAAATTTAAAATATTAGAAGACAATGTCACAACTCATAAAAAGTGAAAGTTAAAAATAAGTTGACTCAAATTAAATTTTTTTAGGCCCGATTCGAGATCATACTCGTGAAGGAGCACGTGACTCGAATTGGATTTTTCTGAATTTGCGATGGCCAATATGAAAATAGATTTAAAATAAAAATATTAACTATCTTTGTGTATTTTTTGGCCTCAAATGTTATTTTTTTCAAAATTTTCAAATATTTTTGTATTTTTAAAAAAAAAAATTAAAATATATATAATATGAAAAATTATTTTTTGGTCAAAATTCGTTCCCTAGGCTTGGCTAAGGTTCCCAAAGTTGATTTTTCAATTTTATGAATTTTTATGGATTTTCTATTAATTTTCGAAAATAAATAAATAAAAAATACGTAAAAATACTGAAAATATGAAAAATCGTTTTTTGGTCAAAATTGGTTCCCTAGGCTTGGCTAAGGTCCCCAAAGTTGATTTTTCAATTTTATGAATTTTTATGGATTTTTTATTACTTTAGCAATAGAAAAAATGATTAAAGATCAGGTGTCAACAGCTGCCCCTCTTTGAAAGGAAGCTCGGTAGAGGTTCATTTCAAAGACGAGATGACACCTGGATTCTTATCGACTCAATACAAGGAAATAAAAAGAGTCGTGACATGATTGTTCCACTGAAAATGAAATGAGAACCTAAGGATTCGTTATATAAAAAAACTTTAGGGTGGTTGAACTTGAACCCGTATGGTGGATCAACCCATGGTAGATTCCTAATAAAAGGATTCTACTGATTAAAAATTGAATTAAAATTTGACCCGTATGGTGGGTCATACCATTTGACCCGTATGGTGGGTCGTACCATGGTAGATTCCTAATAAAAGGATTCTACTAATTAAATTTTGATTGAGATTTGACCCGTATGGTAGGTCACCACATGGAGATACCTGTAAGAAGGACTTGGTGCCTGTAGAAAGGACTTGGTGCCAGTAAAAAGGACTTGGTGCTTTGCCTGTAAGAAGAACTTTGTGCCTGTAAGAAGGACTTGCTTTGCCTGTAAGAAGGACTTGATTTGCCTGTAAGAAGGACTTTGTTTGCCTGTAAGAAGGACTTTGTTTTGCCTGTAAGAAGGACTTACTTTGCCTGTAAGAAGGACTTTGTGCTTGTAAGAAGGACTTGATTTGCCTGTAAGAAGGACTTTGTGCCTGTAAGAAGGACTTTGTGCCTGTAAGAAGGACTTGGTTTGCCTGAAAGAAGGACTTAGTTTGCCTATAAGAAGGACTTGGTGCCTATAAGAAGGACTTGGTTTGCCTGTAAGAAGGACTTGGTTTGCCTGTAAGAAGGACTTTATGCCTGTAAGAAGGACTTGGTGCGTGTAAGAAGAACTTGGTTTGCCTATAAGAAGGACTTTATGCCTGTAAGAAGGACTTGATTTGCCTGTAAGAAGGACTTGTTTTGCCTGTAAGAAGGACTTGATTTGCCTGTAAGAAGGACTTTGTGCCTGTAAGAAGGACTTGTTTTGCCTGTAAGAAGGACTTGGTTTTCCTGTAAGAAGGACTTGGTTTGCCTGTAAGAAGGACTTTATGCCTGTAAGAAGGACTTGGTGCCTGTAAGAAAAACTTGGTTTGCCTATAAGAAGAACTTTATGCCTGTAAGAAGGACTTGATTTGCCTGTAAGAATGACTTGTTTTGCCTGTAAGAAGGACTTGTTTTGCCTGTAAGAAGGACTTGATTTGCCTGTAAGAAGGACTTTGTTCCTGTAAGAAGGACTTGTTTTGCCTGTAAGAAGGACTTGCTTTGCCTGTAAGAAGGACTTTGTGCCTGTAAGAAGGACTTATTTTGCCTGTAAGAAGGACTTGATTTGCCTGTAAGAAGGACTTTGTGCCTATAAGAAGGACTTGATTTGCCTGTAAGAAGGACTTGGTTTGCCTGTAAGAATGACTTATTTTGCCTGTAAGAAGGACTTGGTGTACCTCAAAGGGTGCCATTCTGGAATCTGGAAAGATTAGGAATCCTGCAGAAGCTCAAACCCAAATTATATTATCCTGTCGCTTTAGGAATAAACCAAAGAGGCAGAGATCAAAAGGTCTCGAACATTTCTGTCCTTGAGACAAATCATGCTTTATTGAAGAAGGTGGATACCTGTATGTACCGCAATGGATTCGAGTACCCCAACAACCGTCAGAATTCATTCTCTTGAAAGGTTCAGGTTGAAGATATACTTACCTGAGAATTTGGAAGAAATGCTTGGTGGCTTCTCGACAACCAGGCTTGTTCATTCAATAATCGCTGAATGAATTTCAAGACTTTGGAAGGTAGTTTGAACATTGGGAATGTGTTGCCTGTCAGGCAGTATCAGAGGTAACATGTGCAAGCATTTTCATCAATGAGTTGATCGGTTCATGTAAAACTATTCAACCAAGTCGGCAATGATTAGAAGTAGTCTGTGTGATAACTCATGATGCAATCAATCCAAATATGGATCATGCAAAACTATTCTGTCAAGCTTGCATTACCAATTCTGTTTAAGGAGGTTCTCATAGTATGAACGCCTCGAATGTAATCTGAATGGGGGACTTCAATCCGAAAGGGCCTTCTCTCACTCTGGGGAAAGGCTGTTTATCTGTAAATTAAAATGTTAGACTTGCGTGGAAATGGTTTGCCTTTCCTCATCCTGTCATGCCCCATTCTGCACATTTGATGTCTCCTGTGCAGTTTATGCTCTAAGTTGGAGTTGGTAAGTTAAACACACGGAATAGTCATACATAATTCATGAACTGTGTAAGCACAATGCAGATGTGACAATTTTTTAGCATTACGTGTGTTTATATAATGTGCAAATATGGGCGGATTTAAATTGCCCCTGGTATGTGGGCGGACCGAACAAATTGGGAAGCCTACTCCTTATGTCGAGGGGTGGTTCGTCTCAAACTTTGTCTCTACGTGATGAAGCATATGGGTGAGGGAGCATTTCGGTTTGTTTAATGACAGCGACCGCCATGGTTTAGCAGTTGAATGCCCCTGTAAAAAGCAGAGAAATTATTCTCGAAATCCAACGAGATAAGGAAGACATATTTGCTTTTTCGCTTCAGAGCTTGTGATCAATTTGCCCCATTTTTCACCAGAATAGATCTTGTCAGATGATCATAATTTTCTTTTGGATTTGTCTCCTTCAACATGTTAAATGTTAGTGTAAATATTTCCTGTAAAAAGAAAAAGAGACATATCAGCCAGTATTAAAAGGGATAAATTGAAAACGATACTGATTTACCCTTCATCTTGAATGTCTTGCACGAGTCTTTTACCAGTTTTGTTGGATTGAATTTTCCTCGACTTTTGTTGGGCGCCTCACCATTATGGGAAGACTATGGTAAAATACTGACTTTGATATTACTCGTCGAGTATTCCTGTTTGTAAAAAAAGAAATGCACAAAAAGTTGTTTTATTTATTTATAATACATACAATATTCCCCACCCTTGGGGATCGAACTCGGAATATTTCGGACCTACTGTCATCCCCCATACCATTCGGTCCATTGGACCGTAGGTGTCCATGGGGCTTTCTTTTCAAGGGTTAATCCTTGGGGATAACGCAGCCCTGTTGTATCACCTTGGGCCATGTTACGGTATTTCTCGAGGTAATTTGCAATCCCTGTTAAGAATGGAATAAGACAATTCAAGACTTGAGATGATTATGTGCACATTAGAACGATACAGAATTACCCATTTCTGAGATTGTTCGCGTCTTTCGCTTGTACTTTCCTTTGTCCGAAGCTGTCTATCCCGTGGTAATGCCCATGAGTTGATTTGCCCCCAAATTTTATCCAACCTGTATTCGGATATGATTGCGTTCTCGGGTCGATTTGCAATTTCCTGAGAATAGAAGGGGCTTAATTTTAAAACTTGGAGCAACTGAGGGTAAATTGAAACGATACGGAGTTACCCTTCAGGTTTATGCAGATTTTCACTCGCCATCAATTCGTCGCGAGGTTGGTGAGGTGGCGGATTCGAGCATTTAGTAGGGGGAAGTCGGATTATTACTCCTTGCTTTTACACATTCACAAAAGCAGAAAAACACATCACGCAAGGAAATAAAACACATTCACTCATTCAGGATTAGTTCCGCTTCCTCTGCAGGCTCTCCCATGATCAGCTGGCTTCATCCCAAATTAGGTATGCATCGGCCATATTGAAGGTCTCGTGGTCACTGGCTGAACAAGTGCATCACAGTCCCGATGCTTTACCGATATCAAACTGGTTGATTATGGCGAAAAGATCATCGTCAATGTCCGCTTGGTGGTGATCTGTCCCTTCTTCCTCGGGAGGTATTGATGCTGATCCAGTATCATTGGTCCTTTTGTACCCTCCTCCAACAGAACTCGATACTGTTATAAACTGGTCTAACTCACCTCTTAAACGTGCATTTTCGATCCTCAGATCATGCATTTCATCGAGGGTGAGGAGGAGGCTATTGCAGTTGGGGCAGGTGGCGGAGTCAAAAGTCTCTTTATACATCTTGTTTTCCGCTCGGAGGTTTTCATTTTCAACTCTTAGAAACTCGGCTTCGTTGTGCTCATGACGAGCCTTCATTCGGGTTCGCCTATTTTGAAACCAGAACTTGATTTGCAAAGGTTCAAGTCCTAACTCTTGACTCAATTCCATTTTCTGTTTGCCGTCTGGCATAGGGCATGTTCTGAAGAAATCCTCAAGCCTTTGTACCTGCTCCTTAGTATGGCGACGGTAACGCTTCTTTTGACCCTTACCGTTATTGTCCTTATCTTTACTGAGATTTTGGACGTCGTCGGCGGAAGAGCCAGGCTCCATAGGCTCGATCCCAAACATGGCTTCGAACTCTTCCTCTCCCATATTCAGCAGGCAATGATAGCTCTCGGGAGTATTGGGTTGAGACATCTTTGATTTGGTTGATGATTTCTCAAGATTTGCTACTCGCTTCCGGTGTTTTCACTCTCTTTGAATTTTTCTGAGCGATTGCCTATGCCTTAAGACCCTCTTCCGAGCATGGCGTCTCTTTTAAAATTAAACGTGGGTTTAGCAACTGTATTGCTTCTTCCAAGGGTCCGGCCTTTCTCAATCCTCTTTTCTTATCGTGTCTCTTGCTCGGCTCGTCTCCTTCCATCTTTTCGTGATAGGGCCCCTTGTTGTTGTCTCCACCGTCAATTTGCTGGCGAGTTCTTCAATAAAGACGAGTCGTATCTCTTTTCTGCCGAAAATGTCTTTGTCTCCCACTCAGCTTATTTTTTATCTTTTCTTTTTCAAAGTAGTGGCGTCCCGTTTAGCTTTGCCGTAGAGACGTCGGATTTGCTTGGCTGGAGAATGGAGACGAGTAGCGGAGGTGATACTGATAGGGAATGTTAGACAGGAAAATCTGGCCAGTAGAGACTTCCCCTGCAAAAATGAAAGAGAATGCGGCAGTATATGTTCTTCATATTCTAGAAAAATTGGAACGATATTGTTTTACCCTTGTGTGTACTTCTATTGAATTTGAATTGAGGAAGTTCCTTCATTTGGACTGGATTGAATTGTATGTCCCGAGTTGCCCTTCACTTTGAGCTTGCCACGTAAGTGCTTTGCTTAGTTGGGCCTTATTTTCTTTCGGGTTGCCTTGGACCATCATCATTTTCTATGCCATCGGGTCCGTGGACCGGAGGGCTCCTTTAATTTGAAGGTTACCTTGAAGGCGAATGAGTCCTATCGCATTCCATTGGGTCATTTCATTTTGCGACACTCTTGAGGCACTTTGCAATCCCCTGGGTGAGAATGGAACAAATCCAATTTAGCATTTTGCAACGATTGAGGGTAAATTGGAACGACACACAGTTACCCGTCTTCGAGCTCGCCTGGGCTTTTCACTTGAAATTTCCCTACGTGAGGCCATTCAACATTTCTCATTATGGCAGTCAGCGACGTTGCCACAAATTAATCCGCCCTAAATCTAGCATAAAAAGGGATTCACGCATTCGACGGGATAAATAAATTGCCCCCTTGTCCTTGAATTAAATCGAGACACCTAGAAAGCTGGAAAATATCATACGCAGGGGAATTAAGCATGAAATGAAAGGTGCACTTACTCAAGGTCAGTTCTGCCTCTCCTGTGGCTCTTCGATAATCAGCTAGTCTCGTGTTGGTTCGGGTGTGGATAACCGATGTTTGAGAGTCCCTACTCACTGGCTCCTGATCGCGGCTTGGGACGTCTGTCAACCCTAAACTGGTTGACCAGGGCAGTAAGCTCATCATCTGGGTAATCTCTTGAACCTTCCAGCAACTGATGCTCGAATTGGGCATTGTTGTTGGCAAATGCTGGCGGTAGATTTCTCATTCTGTCCTCGCCATGAGCAATTTGACTTCTCATGCTGGAGCCTTCATCATTACTCGAGAAAGTGTGGGGATCACCAACTGTCATGCTGCCAAAAACTCCTTCCATTCGAGGATTAGAGAAGTGGAAGTGCTCAAGATAACTTCTTGTCTGATTCTCTGGCTGCGCAGGCGCGCTGATCATGGGATGAGTTCTAGCCACAGGTTGGTGCTCAAACCAAGGAATCTGAATACACTGCTCCTGCGGTCTATACTCTTGAAGAGCATTAGGGTGATTCTGGGGGATACTTTGATTAACGCCTGGGGGATTGATGGCATGGCTACTAGCTTGGTTGATGATGGAAAGTGGCTCGCCCCATGCTAACCTGGGGAACTTATGGTGGCGAGGAGACTCGACGTTCAGGCTTGGATCAGTCCCGCCTTGGTTTTCTTGATTCTGAGCTGCATTGTGTTCTCTCACCCTTTTTCTGTACTTCTGAAGATGACTCGAAACATTTGCTTTAGTGAGTCCCTCTACCTTCATAATTTCCAGTATATGTTGCGGCCGTGCCGAATCTATTCCTAGCTGCTGAACTGCATTAACAAACATACGATGCAGCTCGGGAGACCAACTCATCTTCTTTCTCCAGTTGCTTGGATGAAAATTGAAGGCTTGATGCTTGTTCTCATGGTCGTGCAATTGCTTCCTTACCACGTGCTGCCATATGTTTTGAAGCATCTGAACTATAACTGGTTTCGTTACGACGTCTTGGGCCCCATTTAAGACAGCCTTCATTAGGGCTTGCTGATCATCGCTTGCCGATATTACGAGGACTGGCATGTTTAATTTAGAATTGATGACTTCCAAGAGAGTGAAAACATCCATGTCAATCCCTACCATGGCGGTGAGGACGATATCAAACGGGTCACTACTCCTCCTTAATATCTCTAAGGCATCTGTCGCCTTTGCTTGAGCTACAACCTTATACCGGCATTTTCTTAATACGGTAACAAGGATTGACAGAGAGACTGGATTACCGTCAATGGCCATGACCAGTAGACCCTCAGGGTAAGGAACTTCATCAGCTTTGACCATGGTTGAACTTGCGCCCGTTCCCCTAATACTCGACATATTTCTGGATCTAGGACTGCCGATTCGAGACCGCCTCGGGATGTCTTCTCGGACTTGAGGGATCACGAGATCGTTGATGCCTTCTCGTAACAGGCTTTGAAAGCCGATGCTTTGATGGTGAAGGTTTTGAATTCCTCTCCCACAAGAACTCCTTCCTCTCTATCTTTCTCCTGCGAGTTCTTGCGAATGAACTCTGACTATCAAATGGGGACAAGTTCTCTCTCTGGCAATAGCAACGACTTCCCTCTTCACGGGCAGCGCTATTAGATTTTCCGAGGGAGAAAATCTGATATTCAGCTTTTGATCAAAGGGGAAATCCTTGTTTCTCGCTCAGTTTGTCTTCTTTTTTCTTTTCGTGATAGAGGGCCCCTGTCAAGATCTCCACCGTCGATTTACTGGCGGGTCCTCCAATGAAGACAAGTCGTATCTCCTTTTCGCTAACGTTTGCCGTGTCTTCCACTCAGCTCATCTTTCCGTCTTCTTTTTCAAAGTGGCGGTGTCTCGTCAAACTTTCTGCGGAGATTTCGGACTCGCTTAGCTCACAGTCGCCATCTGATGGGAATTCGAGCCAACGAGGGTGGTGCCAATAGAGAATGGTAGATAAGAGAAATCTTGACTGGTTGATACCGTCACTATGAAATCAATATTTACTTCAAAGCAGATTACCATCTTCGCATTCCGCTCATCTGCCTCACCTCTCTCCCCCTTTCTTTCGTATTCTGCTTTCAAAAATGGCCAATTCTCCTAACCATACCTTATCCGCCGAAGTCCTAGCTGGGTGGGAGAGACTCTACAATCTTCTTGGTAGAGGTTACGCTCATATAGCCAAAAACTCTACCATTGAGGCTGAAATCCTCGGTTTATTTAGGACCGTGGACGCTGCTTCTGTTGAGGGTACCCAACTAGGGAAGGAGTACCGGAACTTCTCGACCCTCTTCATCAATTTTCTGGCTGCCTATAACCGTGCTTATGAGACGGTCCTTGTGACCGCCGTCGTGAAAGCCCGTTACCGAGACCGGCACGAGCGTCTGGCAACAGTTACGTTTGTGGCTGATAATCACAAAAAGGTCCTCAAGTTTGCCAATGATCAGCTTTCGTGGCTAGTTCGTGAGAGGGGAAAGTTGGTGGACCGTCTGGCCTTGGTCCGAACTTACGCCGAACAGGAGCCGAGCAATATTATGATGAGGTGCAAATGCGGTTGGCTGCAGGAGAGACTTGATGACATTACGGCAGATATTGCTTTCGAGAGGGCGGCGATTTCGGACTTGGAGTTTGCTGTCGAGCATTACGAGGCCAGTATGGCCCAGGCTAAGGAGAAGCGCGATCGCCTCTTCTTTAGGCTCGCGGAGCTTGATCCTGAGAACGCCCGGTGCACCCGGAGCATCAACTGTTTGGAGAGTCAGTTGAGCTCCTTCGTAATGGTTATCAGGGCTCAGTTTGGCTTTACTTTTCCTCCCCAGTGAGCTGTTGTAATGCTCTTTGATGAATGGAATGAAAGAAAAGCTTCACGTGTTTTTTTTTTGTTTAATTTTCCTGCTATCGTTTCTTCCGCATAGCATAACAGAACGATTTGAGGTACCGAAGATGTCGAGGCTTAATGTTTTTCTTGATGTTCTTGTTTAATTGCTCCAGACGATGATATCGAGAACATTGATGAAGGGTTCGGCGGTGGCCCCCACTATCCATCTTGAGATCACAAACAATAACACTATGACAACTCGATCAGTGCGCTGGTAATAAATCCGGCCACCTGTTGTGTACCCACTTTTATCCATATTTTATTTTTTTCGGCGTCCACTTGCTCGTGTCGGTCGCCTGTAGCGTCGGGAGAAATTCCTGTGGGCCACGTTCATTAATAGAACCTCGGTCCTCTAAAGCCCTCCGCATGTTTCGGATAAGAGGAAATTTTAAGATCGGTCTCTGGTTGATTTAATCAGGTAAATGTATTTGTTTCATGGGTTCTGATTATATAATCCATATTGTCTTTCAAAAGACGCGGGATCCTCTGCAATACATTAAATATGCCCCCGTGTTTAATCAGTATAAATCCACCGTCATATCAGAATACACTGCCCATACAAGTTTACGGATTGACATAACTCTGTCTGTCAAAGATGGACAGTGTTCGTTTGCCCCCCGGAATTAACGGTTGAAGCCTCGGTGTTTTTCGTCTTTTGGTATTTCTGGAGATGATTCTTGATATATTTTGAACTTAATTTTTACACCCGTCTAGGGTATCTATGATCTCCCTGCAAAAGAAAATGATATAATTAGTATGCGACACAAGGAATGTCGGTCCATGACTCCTATATTAGTCCAATTTGATTTTTTCTATTTTATAGAGAAATCAGAAAAAAAAAATTCCCTTAGGAAGAAATGGGTTAATACAGAATTTTTTTGCAGATTTATTACTCTTTTTTTATTATTTTTTTTAAGGAATGTAACAAAATCTCTTGACGTTTACTAAAATTTCTGAAGGAATTTCCTTTTTATCAGAATAAATTTTCAGAGGTAAATTTGTCAGGAAAATTTTATTTTTATTGAAGCAGGAAAGACATGACAGAAATCCTTTATTGGTTAACAAAATTCCCCCGAGACATTAGTCTAATTTTATTTAGAGAAAATTTTCTTAGAAAAACATGAGCAAATTTCTCGAAAAGAATTTTTGTTGCAAGTTTTTATAATTTGAAAGAACGTGATAAAATCACTTGATGTTTACCAAAGTTTTTTTTTTGAAGGAATTTTTCTTTTATCGAAATAAAATTTTAGAGGAAAATTTGTCAGGAAAATTTCATTTCTATTGAAGCAAGAAAAACATGACAAAAATCTCTTATTGGTCAATACAATTCCCCCGAGACATTAGTCTAATTTTATTTAGAGAAAATTTTCTTAGAAAAACATGAGCCAATTTCTCGAGAAGAATTTTCTTGCAAGTTTTTATAATTTGAAAAATGTGATAAAATCACTTGATGTCTACTAGAGTTTTTTTTTTTAGGGAATTTTTCTTTTTATTGAAATAAATTTTCAGAGGAAAATTTTTTCAGGAAAATTTCATTTTTATTGAAGCAATAAAAACATGACAAAAATCCCTTATTGGTTAATAAAATTCCCATGAAGGGATTTTTCACATCATTTTTTCAAAAAATTTTTTAAAAGAAATGAGGGACAAATTTAATTTTTATTTTCTTTTAAAAGAATGGTCGTAATATCAAGCTCAAAAACTGACTAACACCTAGCATGAACCGACCGAAAATAAATACAAGATAAAATTAGAGAACTTACTTTTATCTTGGAGAAATGCAAATCACATAGTCATGCGCATGACTCAAGTGAGGAGTGAACTCTAGAAAATAAAAGAAGGAGAGACAGGGTATGGACCTAAAAGGCCCCCACTATCTGAATTGACAACCTTACCCTCCGCGCAATCAAATCACAATGGGAAGAATTGTCAATTCAGATAATGAGCGGGATAAAATATGGTCAACCCGAGCGTAATCGACGCAAGAGCTTTACATATTCGATCCCTATCTATGGTTTTCTAGGAAGAATTTCGCGACTTGGGTTTAGACGCTTGTGTGTGCAGGTGTCGTGATCCTCAGAGTATGCAAGACATGCACAACAATTGATATCAAAACAGCGCTTCTAAAAATATGCGAAATTAAACAAATAAACCAAACACCGAGCCTGCAAAACAAAGGGGTTAGCCAAACACTCCGCCCCTTATAACTCCCATCCTGCAAAAACAATATAACACCTATAGAATGAGTCCCAAACAAGATCGCCAGAAGCGAGATATCCATGAAATTTTCATTGGCTTAAGTCCACTAAGACTTTTAAAATTTCGAAAAAATTCAAGTATTCCAATTGGTATCTTTTTTCGAAAATTTAAAAATCCCGTCCCCAGCGGAGTCGCCAGTCTGTCGCGACCCTCTAAAAAAAAATTTAAAATTTTAAAAGGGGTTAACGGATTATTAGGTTAATTAGATTTGACTAACCTAATGCGGACCCTCCCAAGCCCTACCGAATCGCAACTTTGGTTTTTGTTTAAATGATTTTGAAATTTGGAGTCGCCACTAATCGTTCTTGGTAGGTCGATTAGAAACCTAAATAAATTAGCGGGAGAACTAATTTATTCCTGCGAACCAGAGATTATGAGCTCGGGGACTTGGTTACACTAGTTAATTAAAACTAATGCCCTTTCGGTCCCTTAATTTCATGGATATCCTAATCCGGCAACTCATGCTTGGTTTATTCCTAAAGCTCTAGTAGGGTATTCTCTTTTGTGTTTTCACTTTTTAAATAGGATGCATGGATGGTATATATTTTTATTTGTTATATTTTTTTAAGTGTTAAAGATTCCCTGAAGCCGAAAGAGGGAGTGTGTTAACGACTTCTGTGCAGTATTACGACCTACTCATCTTTTGGGTCTGATGATTCAAAAATTAAATTATAGGAAGTACATGACAGTGAATAAACACCTCCAATGGGAGGCCTAGCATTGGCTTGGCTCTTCCCTTTGGGATTTAAGGTACAGGTATTTAAGTTGCAAGTATTTAAACTACTGTAAGTAAAAACCTCCAATGGGAGGCTAAGCATTGGCTTGGCTCTTCCCTTTGGGATTTAAGGTACAAGTATTTAAGTTGCAGGTATTTAACTACTGTAAGTAAAAACCTCCAATGGGAGGCTAAGCATTGGCTTGGCTCTTCCCTTTGGGATTTAAGGTACATGTATTTAAGTTGCAGGTATTTAACTACTGTAAGTAAAAACCTCCAATGGGAGGCTAAGCATTGGCTTGGCTCTTCCCTTTGGGATTTAAGGTGCAGGTATTTAACTACTGTAAGTAAAAACCTCCAATGGGAGGCTAAGCATTGGCTTGGTTCTTCCCTTTGGGATTTAAGGTGCAGGTATTTAAGTTGCAGGTATTTAACTACTATAAGTAAAAACCTCCAATGGGAGGCTAAGCATTGGCTTGGCTCTTCCCTTTGGGATTTATGGTGCAGGTATTTAAATTGCGGATGGACTTTGTCCTCTCCATTTTGGGGTATGAATTTTTTAAAATGAAATACAACGAATTGATTCAACAATTTGAAATTTGTGCGCGCTTGAGGACTCCTCCAAGCCGATTTTGTGCTTCCATAGGATTGACCATTGATATAGAGCTGCGGCTTCCTGACATAAAATAGAATGAAGTGTTAGTATACAAAATATGTGCTAATCTGCACCTAAAACCAGAAGAGTAGAAAGAGTACTTATCTCCCATTTTTTTGGGAGGGATTTCTATAATTGATTTTCGCTCTCTATGTTCCCAATATAGAGAGTTTCTTTTGAATTAAGAGGGACTTTTAGTCACAGATCAGTTGAGAAATCGGTGGACAGCTTAGGAGCTTGTCTGGGCCGATTTTTGCATCTCGACGAGATTTTTGCTGTTGACGTAGAGATATCCTTCTCCTGACATAAAATATGGAAGAAAAAGGAGATGGAGAAAGTGTATACAATTTATGCTAATTTGCGAGTAAAACCATAAATAAATGAATAAATAAAAACACTTAGCTTGAATTTGTTTGCTCGTTGACGAGGATGAACTCTTGATTTATATTGATCGATGAAGGAATTTGTGATGATAACCCCTAGCTTTAAACTCCCATCATCTTCAAAATTCTCTCTCTTTTGGTATTTTCTTTCTCTCAAAATTTTCTTCAATCTCCCAAAACTCTCTCAAACATCCAAAATTTTCTCTCCAAAAAATTCTCCCAAACACTTCAAATTTTCTCTCTCAAGAATCCTTCTCAAGCTCACTTCTTCCTCCTTTTATAACCTCCTCATCTATCTCCCATTCTAATTTTTCCACTAACTCTATCTCCCATTCTAATTTCTCCACTAACTCTTCTTCATTTTCATCTTCCATTCTCCATCTCTATCTCACATTCTAATCTCTCCACTAACTCTTCTTCATCTTCATCTTCCCTTCTCCATATTTATCTCCCATTCTAATTTCTCCACTAACTCTTCTTAATCTCCATCTTCCCTTCTCTATTCTTATCTTCCATTCTAATTTCTCTACTAACTCTTCTTCATCTCCATCTTCCCTTCTCTATTCTTATCTTATTTTCTCCATCCATTCTTCTCCAACTTCTCTTCTTCATCTCCTCTTCTTCATCTTCCCTTCTCTATTCTAATTTATCCACTAACTCTTCTTTTTATTATTTGTAAAATAATCCTTCAAGAGTTAGGTATTTGCACTCTAGTCCTTGAATTTTAAGTATTTACAATTCAGTCCCTGAAAAAAATATATTTCTTTAAGTCCAAATCTCCTCACAATTTTTGACACACCAAAATTTACCACATGTCAACTTTAAGCTCATTTCTTGTCGCTGAAAATAATGCATAATTTAATTAAAGCCCTTTTGCAAAATTAAGTCATTCTGGGTATAATTGGGCCAAGATGAAAATTTAAAATATTAGAAGACAATGTCACAACTCATAAAAAGTGAAAGTTAAAAATAAGTTGACTCAAATTAAATTTTTTTAGGCCCGATTCGAGATCATACTCGTGAAGGAGCACGTGACTCGAATTGGATTTTTCTGAATTTGCGATGGCCAATATGAAAATAGATTTAAAATAAAAATATTAACTATCTTTGTGTATTTTTTGGCCTCAAATGTTATTTTTTCAAAATTTTCAAATATTTTTGTATTTTTTTAAAAAAAAAATTAAAATATATATAATATGAAAAATTATTTTTTGGTCAAAATTCGTTCCCTAGGCTTGGCTAAGGTTCCCAAAGTTGATTTTTCAATTTTATGAATTTTTATGGATTTTCTATTAATTTTCGAAAATAAATAAATAAAAAATACGTAAAAATACTGAAAATATGAAAAATCGTTTTTTGGTCAAAATTGGTTCCCTAGGCTTGGCTAAGGTCCTCAAAGTTGATTTTTCAATTTTATGAATTTTTATGGATTTTTTATTACTTTAGCAATAGAAAAAATGATTAAAAATCAGGTGTCAACACGCACAAAGGACGATTCCTCCCTGGTGAAAATCAGGATGTCCAGTAGCTGGTGCATCTCCAGGGGCCTTCTATAAGTCTCTGGTGGCCTTTTGAAGGAGCATTTCGTCAAATCTGTTAAGAGATATGTAAACGGACCTAGGGATATGAATAGCCCCCCCACTGGGTTACCAAATGATATAGCTGAGGATATTAGTTCTAGATAAACTTTAGGTTTGTCTACAGAACCATGTAAAGTCAACTTTGTCCCAGAACTACCGATACGTATACCGTGCAAATCAGAGCACTCCCAAAGAAGATAGAGATTGGCTTAACCGAGGAAGCTCTAAGTCACAGGTTCTAGTTTCGGTTCACTAGAAACCGGGAACAAGAATCGGAACCGGACCCTAGCTCATCAAAACCTGGACCTAGACTTAGAATCGACGGTTCGATTTTCCGATTCTCGACTCTACCCTCATTTTTATTTCGAGATTCAGTCATGCACATTGTGCTTCCAACACAAAAGACAATACGAAAGAAAGGAGTCTGAAGTCGATCCGTGATCGCAACGGAACTTCCACGAAGCAAACGATGGCAAGAGACGTTTAGGCTGCCACGTAAACCCATCTTTCCTTAACAAAACCATCCCGTCACTTTGCATGATCAGTTGCGTCCAAAATCAATGTTCGGGCACATATAGCGGTCGGATAGCCCAAAACGTAAGTGGGCCGAAATGCGGGCTTGGAAATGGGCCACTTCGGTTTCGGCCCATTTTGATTGGAAGGGCTGATCGCGTCCGAAAGCTTTAGTCAACGGCTTTTGTTTCCTACTTTGAAAGAGTTACTGGAGACGGAGCGAGCAATGGAAAAACAAAGGTTTGGGTGCGATATAAACAGACTCTTGTCTGAATGAGAAAGCCCATTCATGATAGGCAAAAAATCTCGCCTTACACAAGGTTAACCAATCAACCGATTCAAACCCGAAACGACGCGCTTAATTTGTAATGTAAAAGTGTCAATAGCTTTGTTTATATTTTTTTTTTTTGGCCGACAAAAGTGTCAATAGGTTTAACACGAGAGAACATCAATATAAGTTTTGCCACGTTTGATACTTCATGTTGAGAGATCAGTTCATCCTTCCTAAATGATAAAAATATCACTCGCGTATAACGGAAGTAAAAAAATGCACATTTGGGGATACAAAAGTCAAACATGGAAAAAAGGTAAGTCAATAAAATAACTTGACGTAATGTAAAGTGAGATCATTTGTATTATCTAGAAACGTGTTTAAGCGTGTTAACACGAGTTATCGTGCGTAAACTATGTTTTGTACGATTTAGCATTTTTTTTTTGTGTGAATAGGCTGACCTATCGCATTGAGTCAACCCTTAAATGACGGATTAGATAATCATATTAATCATATCGTGCCGTATTGTGTGATTTACTTTATTAAACATATTATGGTTGTATCGGTGTAGTTCAAGATATTTATTAACGGCGATATGTTCAAATTAGTCGTATTCGCATCGTATTTTATTTTTGTGCGACACGATGCAAAACGCTAACCCAGTCTTAGGGCTCGACGTAGTCCCCAATTTCTTGCCCTTGTAAAACCCCCTTTAGATTGGGGAAAAAAATTTACTTATCGAAGAAGTAAGGGTGCAAAACTTTCATTGAACTTGACATTTATGATGTTGAAAAAAAAAAAAAGAGAGTAAAACTAAGGGCCTCAGATTTTTCAATGAAGCACAATGCAATAAAAAAATAAAATAAAACTGGGGCATGCTTGATTGACGCTGACATGATTGGAATGTTTTCGAATTCCGGGTCAATTCCGGGTCTTGGTGAAAGCCCCGACCGTGAATGGCGCTTTCAAATTTATTTGAATTTAGGGCAATTATAGCCTACCGTGCCAATTAAAACGGATTTGAATTTGTGGGCATTTAACACCGTACGATCTTGATGATTTGATCTCCACGGTCTGATCAGATCATGCAAAGAAACAGATTTACCCTTTTTGCTGTTTCTCAAGTCATTTTGCTGAACGAGTCAGTAACACTGAAACGAGAATTTGAGAAATTATTGAATGCACGTCTACACTTACTTTTCAAGTATGCAAGTGAAATTATTGCCATGAGCGCACTAAAAACGGATTCGGTAATTGACCGTTGATTATGGTGTGAATAAATCATATATGCGTTTTTTGAGTGTGACATGTAATCTTGTTATAATTATCTCTCTTGTTATCTAAAGTTTGTTCTATTTTGAAGTTATTTGGGATATATTTTGGTTTGGAATTATATTCATTGAACTAAGATATCTCTTTCTTATATTTTTATCAAAGAAGTGAATGAAATATTACTTCGACAGAGAAAAAGTTATGCCTATGAGGATTTTACATTTTTTTTATATATAATTAATGGAAGATAGAACTTGATTGAAACGTCACTAACTAGTAATTATCATGTTCAATTTAGGGGTGATTAATTGCCGGTCCGGTCCGACTAAAAAATCGAGAACCAAACTTGAAGAATTGGTTCCTCATTTTTGGGATTGGAAATTGGACCAATCGGACCAACCCGGTTCATGAGCGATCCAATGAAACAAGTAGATTATTAGTAGAGCCAAGCAACGTATACTATAAATAAAATATATCAATTAAAATGAGGTTTGTATTTAAGAAATAAAATAAAATACTATAAAAATAATATAATTTCTCCATGCAGTCCGATTTCCCCTAGAACCAGAAATCAAACTCAAAATCATCATTTTCAATTTTATGGAGCCAGGAAGCGGACCAAACTAGCTGATGAGTAGATCCATCTTGCTCATCCCTTATTCAAGCTTAGTTTCTATAGTTAGTCCTTAACCAATACATTCGAATGGGTAATTAGGACTTGAAATAAGCATGATTTTGGATTTAATTGATTGATTTAGACCATAACATCTTGAGATTAAAGGCGTCTTCACCCGAAGTCCGTTAGTAGGTTACTCACGAAAAGGAAAACATTCTAAAAAATCAAAAAGGTCTCACTAATAAACGTTTTTTCTACGACAGCGTTAACGTTAAAAGCGCAATTTATTATGAAAAATTCAAGACAGTCTAAGAAGGTAGAATTTTTTTTTAATGTAACGAAAATATTAAAAGTGCCCCTTAGACACTTATTAAGGGTCGTGAATTCTACTTTAAGGATACGAAAAATTCCCATTCAAAATATATTTTCCAATTCCGAAGAGTCTCAATTAGGATTCTCGAACACTCGTTGACAAGATCTTTTTTAAGATAAAAATTATCGAACATTGCTAATTATAATTAATATTTAAAAAAAAACCCCCACTTAAAAGTGATGTCGATCAATGGAATTTTGGGCTGTAAACTAATTGCCCAATAGAAAGCAGACATTACGATAAATAGTCGCAAACCAAAATGCGTGTCCCCTCCACCGCGATATGCATGACAACCTAAAGAAACCATTATCGCCTCATTGATCCAGATCCTCCACTTTCATTCGTCCACGTGGGAGTTCCTCATTGGTCGACAGTCAACACCATTCCTTGCTCATCACTGCCGCAGTGGACGCTTTCGTATGATGGGTGCCAATGATAACGACGAATCCGATTTGAAATCGTGGGGCCAAATGTGCTCCACAAGTGACTTCTCACTATAGGGCCAGGTTTGAATTTAAATTTAGGATCCGTTCCTCTTTTAAAAAAAATTAATATTTTAAAAAATAATCGCTCGTATCGCTTAAAATAATTAGACGATGAAAGCTGATTTTATAGTGGAAAATATTTTATTGTTTATTTATTTTTAAAGGCGGTACGATCAACTTTCTTTTCAAAAAAAAAATATTTCAAATTATTTATTTTTTCGTGAAATAAATGTACTTGAACGATGAGGGAGAATCGTCGGCTCTTTAACTATTTTCCTTACCGATAAATGAAAAAAAAAAAAAACGATAAGGGCGAACCATATTTGGATAATGGAAGAAATGTGCTCGGCAAGCGACTTCGTTCCATAGGCCACCGACGTTTGGGTTTCGATTTCTTGGTGCTCGAAAAAAACAAAAATAACATTCCCACTTTTACTTAGTCCACCTTTTGATGCCCACTACCTCCCCCACTTTTGCTTTCGCCTTTGCTTGTCCCCAACGTTCGGTAGCAAAAAGAGGGGAGAAAATAATATTGAAAGCTAGGGAAAATTTTTAAATGGTTATTCGAATTATCCGAATTTTTTTTTTCTGTCAAATGAATCAAAGGTAACCGATAAATGAACAAAATCACCAACATTTCTACGTGTACATAAAATTCACAGATGAGTTTTTTTTCTTATACTCTTATTTTTTTTTATATTCGTGATACTGAAAATGTAAATTGCTTTTTGTTCGGTATTTTTTTTTCTAGTATTTCTAAAAATATGAAAAACGCTTTTATAGTTCTTTAATCAAGTGATTATTTGAAGCTAATATTAAAACTAATAAAATGTTTTTTCATCAAGCGATTGTTCTCGAATCCTTGGAACGATCTACTCCATGTGAAATTGCACCGATTTAATATTTTTTTTTTTAGAGAATACCGATTTATTTTAAGTTAGTTGACCTATATTTCAACAAAAATCAAACTGAGTAATTTTGGAAAAATCTCGAACCAAACCAATTCCAGTCCTTCACCCACCCATTAGTAGCCCAGCTGGTTTACGCTTTGGTCCTTTCACGAGAAGTCCTGGGTTCGAACCTCGCTAGGTGCCGGTGATTTAAGCGGAGGGTCGCAACGGTGGGATGCTGCACAAGCCCTTCCGAAGGATTAGTCGAGGTGCGCGATCCGTACGGACGCTGGCCCGGATACTTTCGATACAAAAAAAAAACCAATTGCAGTCCTTCGATTCATAAAAAAAAATATTAAAAGCTCTTTATTCTTTTTGGATAAGGATACGTGTGATTCATTCTTATAAGGATTGCGCATGATTAATATGAATTAGATGAAGTAGATAGCACGTGAGAAATGATTTGGGTGCTCTCTTAGGACTTGGATGCCAGGTGGAGTATGGTAGAGATTTCTAGTGGAAGTTCTGTTCTCACGAATATTCATAGGTTCATACCTTAAAGGTATTTATAAATAAGACATGATTAATGGATGTTGCGTGACGAACCATACAAGTTAAATCAAATGGAAGTTGTTTAGCCACGTGTCGAGAGAACACGGCTTGATTGACTCAGTTGAGAATGATGCGGAAGAGAATTGGATAATTTCGGTGTATTTTGATGTACATAGAAAAGAGTACGTTGAGCCTATTCATAAGATTTATTATAAGACTATTTAAAGTAACAAGATAAAGATACTATTAAAAACAATAGATCGAATACATTATCAAAAGAGATATGTGCACAATCTCGAAAGGTGTGCTGAATCAACTATATATCTTAATATTGATAACAAACTCGAAGGCTTAGGCTCCGTTTGTTTCACGGAAAATGGCCTCCTGGGGGAAAACATTTTCCAGGAAGTCATTTTCCAAGAAAATAACTATATTTTCCGGTGTTTGGTTAATACTTAAGAATGAACTGGAAAACAATTTTCGTCGTTTGGCAAGGAATTGATTTTCCGACGGCGGGCGACCGGCGGCGGCGAGTGGCCGTGGGCGGCGATCAATGGCCAGGGACCGACGGCCGCGACCGACGGAAAATGATTTCCGTTTTTAAAAAGAGGAAATCGTTTTCCACAATTTTCAAAGGGATTTTTCCATAGGAGGAAAATGTTTTCCGGGGTTAACCTATTTTCCACCCCCCAAACGCCGGAAAATCCAGAAAATATTTTCCAGGAAAACTTTTTCCCCCAAACAAACACAGCCGATTAGCATCGAGTTCATTAGAAAAAAAAGGTACAACCCGTATCAAGTCAAATCTTCTCATCCTATCTCCAGCTCATTAAGCCGAAACTCTTAAGTAATCACAAATGAATGGAGACAAGTCTAGATCATACCGCTAATCCATAGGTGACACATTGTCCTAGTTGCACGAGACATACTAGTAATAAGTCTTTTAGGTATAAGCTCTCGGTAGTAAATCTACAAAACTTCAATGAATGATAATATGTTCGCCATCCATAATCATGAATCGAACATAAACAAAAATATGCTCAACTACTAACATAAATTTTGCAAAAGATAATTTTTGTAGCAAGGAAAAAGGAACTCGCTAGAGAAGCAAGCAAAATCAATGCAGTCGTCAGTCAGGCCGCCCCTTGCCTCGAAAGAATTCACAAGCGGCCACCAACTTTCCCAAACAAAAAAAGGAGAGATCCGCTGCTTACTGCTCACGGAAACATCATAAACAAGTGCAATGACTGGTACCAAGTTTATGAAAATGAGCTACTAAGGGGCAGGCTAGTAATTTCCTCAGTGGATGTTCGAAATTACGATAATCAGTCGGATACAGAGCTAATGAAATTTAAACACAAGCAGTGTCCTACTAATGGTCGAAGAGAGGCAAATAGGGCGATCGTGTAAAAACTCGAGATTTCTTGGAATTTCGCCGTAATATATTCGGCAAGAAAACCTCTTTCTAAATTTGATTTTGGTTTATTGCAATCATATTAAGAGAGCGAGCAGTGAAAAAGAAAATCAAATCATTTTTATTTGAAATAAATAAAGAAATAATAGATAAATACAAGCATATGTTCACCATGAACGCCTGTCCCTCTCATTGCCCCCTCATAGGTGGTGTGAGCTGAGCCAGTGCGCCCCGAGGAGAGAGAAAGCCGAACTGAAACTTCCTACTCGCAGTAGAGAGAGAGAGAGAGAGAGAGGCGAAGAGAGAGAGAGTGCCAGATGCTCTGCGAATGGGGAAAAATGAGCAGCAAAACCTGCAGCGGCAGCCGGGGGGCGAGCACGAGGAGCGGGGGGACGGCGGGTCGTCGCGATTCTTCTGCGAGAGATGTTCGATGGGGCTTCGCCGGGTCGCGGGCGAGCTCAGCTTCAGATGCGTCTTCGTCCTGGTGCTAGGTCTCGCCGTTTTCCTGTCGGGAATCTTCTGGGTTCTACCTCTACGGGTTGCGCGATACGGTTTCGATGCGAAAGATGCGGTTAAGCTCAGTGGTACGATTCTCGGACCTCAGTTGCTGCTCGTACATTCATTGGGCCGACACTATTTTGGCGTGATTGCGTTCGTTTCTGCTCCGATTATAGGAACTGATGCTGTGCGATTTGCTCTTCTGTTGAGGGTCTTGTTTCTAGGGTTCCTTGTTTTGTTCATCTAGGAGCGGGTTTTTTTCGGTTTCATGGTGCGTGGGAACATAATCAGGGTTTCGGCGTCTACACTTGATGGGCATATGCCTGGTTTTGGGGTTTCGTGCATATTAGCGGACTAGCAGTAGTAAGGTGTCTAATTCGCAGGTCTCGTGTTCACCAACATGTAATGTTCTTCCTGGAGATTGGGCGTTGCTGCTGTCTGCGCGAATCTGCAAGCAGAATTTAATGCTGCGGGTCATTGACCATGTCATTTTCCATGAGCAAATCGTCGATATTGTCGACGAGCTTTACTTCTTCTGTATTTCCAACTGATATCTTGAGATTAGTTTGTTTCACTGAGGACCCGGATAAAACCCAGGATAGGAAATCTGCAATTAGAATAGTGGAGAGCTGTGTCCTAAGGCAAAAATTGTCTGGAATGTCACAATTTTTTTTTGTTTTTGACAATTGAGGACAGTTACGGCCACCGATAATAAATAATTGATGCGTGGTGAGCTGGGTGAGAATGTGGAATGTTTTGATGGAAAGAAAGTGCTTGATGTGTTTGCAAAAGAATAACTTTGGGATAAAAGAGTTCACTACCAAAGTATAACTGAATGTTCCACCAACTAAGGGTAAAGACCTTTAAGGTTCATCACCAAGGATAAAGAACTAGTTTAGCATTAAACTAGGAGATATTAAATTAGGAAACATCATGTTAGGAAACAAACTTGAACTAGGAAACCTACTTAAATTAGGAAACAACCCTCCAGCCTTTGATTCAGCTAAAAGAGCCTTTGTTTTTCAATTTCTAGATATTCCATTTTGGACTCTTTCTTCTCATTGGACTCATTGGATCATGTTTTCGCTGAAATCTCCCTTTACTTGCATAAACATCAAATGGTCTTTACTGGACGTAGATTTGTAATGTTGATGGATCTATAACCAGTGAGAGTAGTGCCGTTTCTTGAGTTATCTTAAGATAGAAGAAAGAACATTGAAATGTGATTCCTGATCAGGGTAGCTTTAAGAATAGTGTCATAGATATACGATCTTTAACATGCAATTGAGCTGTGCATTCACTGCCCTAGTTTGCTTTGATTGAACAATTTTGCTTCCAGCCACTTATCGTTTACATTTATATTTATTCATAAATGCCAAATTCATATTAATTAATGCACTTAAAACATAGGTTGCGTGCTGATCCACTTGACTTCAGACAACAGTTGAGAGAGCTCAGGGTATGTATATACCAAAGAAACAAAGGGAACTTTGATAATGTTATCTTCAACTATGCATTGTTCTCTTAAACTGAGTGATGTTTTTCAAGGATGAATTGTTATAATATCAAGTCAGACTATTGAGGTGTTTGATTTGATCAGCAAAGCTAGAGGATTTGTATGACCAGTGTGATTGATTCATTTTAAGTTTATGATAGCACTCCGGTGTGTTGACATTGTATTTATTGGCTTTTCATCATTTCCTTGAATCAAATAGTTAGTATATCTTTTATGCAGCAGGGCCAATTGAGTTATGTAAGTTGAGGAGTTCAATATTTGATCAGTTGAACTCAGTGTTGTTAGTTCAGTTTTGTCTTTTGAACTATGAGCAATGTCATTTGTATAGGACAATACAGAAAATGAATGATGATGATGTTCACGTGTGGGGAAGAAGAATGTTTGACATGTGTTTTGATGATATAATGGTTTTTCTCTCGAATGATATTCTATCAAAAGGTGAAACTAGGCAAACCCAAAGTCTAGCAAATCTAAATGATTTTAATGCAGTATGTCTGAGTTTAAATGCTTTACAACAAGGTAAAAGAAGGTGCATCAACAGCACCTTTCTTTGACTCACCAAAATTGCAGTTTTAGAAGGAAGAATTTCTGAATGGTCGCTATTCTGGAAGAGAAGAAAGTTGTTTTGTCTGTACATCTTGGTGTTCTTAACCTGATAAATTAGGTATGTTCAACCAGAAATAATTTGCTGTAAGTCAGAGAAAAGTTTGACTCCAGATTGGATGAGTCTGATAAGAGTATGAAGTATGTTATGCACATGAGATAATAGAGGAAAAAGAGGGGCCATCTAAAAGAATGATCTGTTGACACTTGGACATACTATCCAAAGGATTTTTTTTCCCCCGAGTACTATGCACAACTTTAAGCTTGACGGGCCTGAATACTAAATTATCTCTGAATAAAGCTCTTAACTTTATAGACCTTTTGTAGTCTCTCCAATATTTTGGCTCATTTGGCATAGATTAATGCTATGTTTGGGAAAATGGGGAAAGAAAATTTGGGTGGAAATATTTAAATAAGCATAATTTTTTTTTCGAGTAAGTTAAGGAGGGAAAATTTAGAATAGTGGGCATTTTCTTAGGATTTCCCTCCCCCATAATGCTTCCAACCATAGCATAAGTGTGGAATTTCTGTGTGGAAGCCAAAGCCTGTAAATACTCATGCTTGAATCTAAGTTTTCCCTAGCTAAGAATCATTGTTCCATACTAGATATTTAGAATGTGAATTGTAAAGGGTGTGCTTTTACCTTCACAAGTAGGCAAGCCTCACATCGCATTGTCTCTGTTGCTATTGTGTCTGACTAGCATGTGTCTAGATTACTTTACCTTGTCATAAATGACAATTACAGCGGGTAAGGTATCCTCTACAAGGCTATGTAACAAGACAACGTATTAGCCCCCTTTTAGGATATAGGTTTCTTTTGATTGATATGAGATAATGGCATGTTCATATTAGCCCCTCTGGTTCTCACAAGTCATTTACGTATTTTTATAAAGTGTATTGGCAAATGACTACATGCTGTTTAATTATCAGACATGGTTTGTGGTGAGGTATGGATTGCTGCATTCATCGAAGTTGGAGCTCTTATATGTCAAATAGATTTCCTCTTCTGGTCTCTTTGTCTTGCTCACCTTTTCCATCAGTTTGTGTGGTATATCCCGAAATGGACGCATGCCATCCAAGTCAATCCTTTGCTGGTGGTGGTTTAAAACAATTTTTTGCGACTGAAAATCGAGCAGTGAGAATTGACATTAAAGGAACTAGTTTTACTCAAGCCTGTGAGTGCCTTTGACGTGTAAAAGTCAATTTGTCCTACCTTTGAGCTCTTACAAATTATACTATTAAGTGGCCCATGCTTTCTTTTATCATCTGTTCTTATGTTAATGACTCTTTCCTTTCTTAATACTGAGTCAACTTTTGATATGTCTGTTTAACAGCCACTGTTCAGGTTTCTTTTAGGCTGGAAAAGCCAGTTTCGGAGATTGTTATGCATATTGGAAGGTTAGAATATGACATCTATGGTGAAATTGGTGTTCCAGATGCAAAGGTAATTGACTGTTACACTGTGTATTTTGTTTACTTTTTAATCAGAGATGAAATTAATGCAGAAGTGTTATGAGCAGGTGGCAGTATTATCGGCACACCAATCAGGCTCAACTAACTATACTGATGTCGTGTTTGGCGTTCTGTCTGACCAGATGAATGTCCCAATTAATCCAGTGTCGCTAAGTGTTCTGAGATCGTATTTGATTGATCTCTTCCTCAGGCAAACTAATCTAACTGTTACAGCATCACTTTTTGGGCAACCATCTGATCTTCAGATTTTGAAGTTTCCCGGGGGAATTACTGTGAACCCAAAGCCATCTGCTTCAATTTGGCAGATATCGCAGATCCTATTTAATTTTACTCTCTACCAGTCTATAAGTGAGATACAGGAGAATTTTCTTGAGTTCAAGGAACAGCTGAAATACGGATTGCGTCTAAGGTCTTATGAGGTAAGCCAGTTGGCCTGACGATTTTTAAGAGTGGACTGATCTGCACCATTTAAGTGTTTAGGAATTCATCTAAACCACCATTTTGAGCTCTATTGCGACTGAGAAGTTGAAATTTCATCGCATAATGTTTGAAGGCTGTCATTTTGAAGAATAACTTTGAAATTGGATAGCGGAAGAATCTTCTTTCATTTGTTTTCTAGGTAAAGTTGTTTAATGAGCTACTTATCATATACGTGCTTCTGCACACTTCCCTATGTACATGAAGCATGTTGGTTCTTTGTTCAAAAATGTTATTTTCAAAACACAAGGTACATTGAATCGAGTTTAGTGTCAAGATCTTCTTGATCTTCCAATGCTTACAACAAGAGCTGCTCAATGAGATTCAAGATCAGCATTACAATGTTTGTACATGCATTTTGTGTTCCATGATGAGTAAAGCATCTTATATGTTTATAGGAATTCCTCCTTACATCATTTGTTCTTTGTAATTAAATTTTCTGTACTCTGACACTCTTTCCTTTTCTACTTTGCCGATGTGTTTCTCCAACAGAATGTATATGTGCAAGTTACGAACATGGAGGGTTCTACAGTTGCTCCCTTTGTCACAGTTGAGGCTTCCATTACTTCTGATTTGGGGGGTCTTCTACCACAGAGGTTAAAGCAATTAGCCCAAATAATCTCAGGATCTCCTGAAAATCTCGGTCTTGATAATTCAGTTTTTGGCAAAGTTAAAGGCGTCAGCTTGTCATCTTATTTGAAGGGTACCCTTAATTCTGGCCCTCCTACACCTTCTCCAGCTCCATTTCCCGGGTTTGAGCCATCAGCTTCCCCATATATCTCTCCTTCATATTCTCCAGCTCCCTCACCTAACCTGCATCCAGTTCCACGTTGCCGTAAATGCGAGATCTCTGTATATTTTGGCTACTTTTTTATCTCAAGTCCTCGAAAGATGGGTCCTATGTCGGGTCTCACAGCGGATTGTACATGTGGTGGGATCACAATCACTCCAGCTGCCTCCCCTTTTCATTCTAGTCCAGCTCAAACTCCGACCTCTCTACCTCCTGCACCTGCTTCGCATTCACCTTATGTGTCTCCAACATTGCAACATTCCCCATGTTTCTCGCCAGCACCAACAGTGTCCATTGCCTCCCCACCAGTTGAGGATAAAGGACTCGGAGAAGGCCTTGTATCCCCTTCTCTTGCGCCACTTCAATCATGTAAGCCTCTTAGTTTTGAGATGACATTTTCTGTTTACCTTGATAATTTCTTTTTAATACATTGAATGGGACCGTTGAATTATGAAATGATTTAAGTGAAAGATCACACTGAAGAATGCAATTTTTAATTGTTTATGCTTTCTTAAAGATTAGTTGTAAGCCACAGATGGAACGGGATTTAAAATTGGTAATCTTCTTTTTAAAGTATCATGAGTTTGACATAGATGTAACAATAGCACAACATTAATTATGTATAAGTAGAGTGGCATTTTGGGGCATTCACTGTCGGAGGAGTGATGGATTGCATGTGGAAACATTGGGGCATTAAGTTGATTGATTAGGATTGCGAGTGATAAATCACATCTTGCTGTCCAAATGATTCACAATTTAATTGATTAGTTTGTGTACATAGTTCAATCCATCTTGCGGGATTGTTGCTACACTGACTGATGTTGACTCTCTCTTGATTGTTCAAGTGAACTTCTCTTTCATTATCCCTGGAATATATGTACTGATGACATATCATATCAAGTTCTTATTGGATGAGAATCATGAGATCACATGTTTCATTCTGAAAATTATCTGCTTGAAGCTTTTTTCACCATTTGTTGTTGGATGTCTAAATTTGAAATGTTCTTCAATTGCCCATCTTTATTGGCGGCCTTCCCATTCGTATTTGACATCATATGTGCTTTTGCAGCTTTTGCGGTGCCTCTGTCTCCAGATATGTGCTTGCTGGTACTCTCTACATTTCTGATTAATCTGCTGGGCTGGTTGAGTTCATAGATCTGTTAAACAAGTGTTCCGAGGGAGGAAAGATGAGGACATTGTCATTTGTCAATGTGCTAACGTCCAGTTTTGTTCACCTTCGAGAAGTTGAAGAAGCGTCTTCTTTTCTTGGGCAATCCAATCAAGGTAAATTGGTCAAAGCCAAAAAAAGGTGGCGGGCCGCTCATCTATTCTCTGCTGTGGTGTAATATTTTATTTTTGAAGGGAAACGCAACTCGAGGTTACTTTTGTGAATAGGTGAGAAACATAGGTTGCAGGTTCCAAAGGGAACTTTAATCGCGTCGATGCAATTGTATAAATTAACCCAAGGCTCCTTTTGGGCATCTGCAATGGAGGGCAGAAGCTATTGCCACAAAAGAAAAGAAATGGAATACTAAAAGTGTTATTTAGTATGGAAAATTATAGTGGAAAGAAATGCCATTGCTAAACTTGTGCATTTTCTTGAATCTTTGTCTGATTGATGGTGTGTGCTTGATCTCAAGTAGAAACAACTCTTGCCAGAATAAACTACTGATCCTGAAGCCTGGTTTGTTCTTCACTTCCCCTCATCTTTTGTGGGACATACATCTCTCTCTCTCTCTCTCTCTCTCTCTCTCTCTCTCCACTTTGGTTTATTGTACTTCCCATTCCTGTTGTTTCCGCCACATTTTAAACTTGTAGCCATGTCACTTCGAATTTGGATTTTTCTTCATAAGTTGGTGCGAAAAATTGATTGGTCGAGTGGATGATGGCTTGAAATGCGACTGTGGATTTGTTTGATTATGAGCTAATTAAGCATCTCTCGCATGTAATTTTTGCGTGAGGTCATCCCTTGCTTCAAATGATGCATGTCTGAACAAATTCCCTTGGTCTGTGGAGCATCAGTATCAAAGGTTTCACCTTACTGTTCTAGCTGTCGGCCGGGTCGATCATATGATATCTTGATTCATAATTTTTCAATTCAACATATCGGTCGGAAAAAGGAAGTCTCATTCGGTTGATATGCGGAAAAGTTCGTCAGGATAGCTAACCGATTACATGAAAAGTTCGGCAAGATAGCTAATCGGTTACACGAGAAACTGGCAGCACATCAACAGTATGCTTTGTTGGAAAAATAGTGGCCTTAGCTCGACGTCTCAATACGTAGTGATTGAAATTCAACTCGATCTTGCCATATCATGGCGGCAGAATTTAGGCGAAAACATTTACTATTTTTGGCATTTTAATATTTTTTTAAACTCCCCTCTCACTAAGGCTTATATGGCGATGTTGCCCTGAAACAAAAGTAGCTCATTTTCAAGAAAGATACTAAATGTTTGTCAAAAAATGAAAGGAATATTCATAGCCCTCCCCTCAATGTTGAGAATTCGAATTTGGACTTGAGCTTGCCTCTTAAACGTCAATTCGAATCAAATTGCCACTTTCCTGTAGGAGAATATGTACTTCCAATTTTTTTTTCTATGCCCCTTTGGTGTTTGGATTAGCCGGTAGCCCAACATGCGAAAAGAAGTAAGGTGGTAGGAGGATGAAATTAGAGGCAAATACAGAATTGATTTTCTCAAAAGTAATAAACTCAATTGATAAATGAAAATAAAAGTAATAAACTCAAAAGAAATGAAAAATATCGATGCCACAATATGAGGTTATCGTCTTCATCACTGTAATAGAAAAGATGATTCATGCTCAGTAAAATATCGTCGCCCAAATTTGAAAATGAAAAATTACTCAAGTTTTGTTTACGCCACGCTTTGATGGGCTTTCGAGTTTGGGAAGGAGGTTTGCAAAGAGCTTTTGAGGCATCAAAGTTTTTTAGTCTCTCGATGTAAGGCAACTCTAGCGCAATTCACAAGAGTACGAGGACCTGAAGGATGAAAAATTTATATGAACTTTTTAAGGTCCGATAGAATCTTTTCCTATTGAAAAATTTCTACAAACCAACGTAAGCCAATGATTACATAGGCAATCTTCGTCAATCGAGAGAGCCCTTGAACAGATTTGGTGAAGGCCTTCACACCCTCACCTAAGGGGAGGGTCACCGGTGACTCTAGCCAACACATTGAGAAAAATTACAAAAAGTAAAAAATAAATTTTTTTTAAAATTTTTAAAAATATATATAAATGTCAAAGTCAATACCGATTGTGCCGTAGAGGAGGGTTGATATTCATGTTAACGATTTTTGGCCAAAAATGATTGGAATGACTCGACTGGCAGGAAGGACTAATGTGATACACCATTAGAAACAATTATGTGGCAACTAGCTGATTTATTTATAAAAAAAAAAAAAGAGATAGGGAGAATTACGCAAAACCCATGAAGTTCGGGAGTAGAAAACGTTTGTACCGAGACGTTAACTGTTAGATAATACTCCCATGGACTTTCATTTTCTCCATTAGCCTATGCAATGCACGTGAATTTTAAGAGGATAAAAAGTTTATTTTCATTTCAGTTTTTAGAAGGAAATCTTTATCACACCATTTATTCCTGTAAAAAATGCCAAAAAAAAAGAGAAATTAATTTAGCTACAATATAAATATAGAAATAATGTCGACGATAAATAAAATTAATAATATATGGATATATTAAGAGATATAAAACTTTAAGGAATGGAACACAATTAAGTACGAATGAAAAAGCCCTCAATTGTCATACTTTTGTCACGGTGGGGTCTCAGACCTGCCGCCTTTTCAAGGCTAATCGCATTATCTATTTTGATCTTATATTATATAGATAATAAAGGACACATGTAGAAACTAATCCAAATTCGATAAGCACTAAACCCCTCGTCGACTAAACTGATAGAAATTTCGGCCGTCACAGTTTTTTAGATAGTTAATTAATGCAAAAATTGTGATTAATGAGCGACCATTTTTTTTTGTGATTTTACGTTTTGTTAGTGGGTGCTTTTCCCTTTTTATAAAGGGATTATATCTATCAAATTTTGACAAATCTTTCTTCCTCAATAAAATTATAAGTATTTACTTTTTCAATTGGTGATTATTTAAATTTAGTTCTCATCCATTTTTTAATGTTATTAAATTTTTTACGGAAATTAAGCTAAAAGAGAGATTATCTTAATAAAAAAAGATTTTTTTTCAAAATACACTTTTACACGATGAAAATCATGTGCATAGCATATGCTAACAAAAAAAAAAAACATATAGCGAAGAGTTATAACAAAATGAAAGGTCGTCCTACATTAGGTAATAGTTGAAAGTTTAGGTGTAAACTCATACTATCTTGAAAGTTTAGGATTTTCTGTATAATTTATTATGAAAAAAGAGAAAAATGAATAAGTACATTAAAAGTCTCAAAATTGATCGCAAAAGTATAATTGAGTCATAAAACTTTTAAAAATTTTAATTAAATTCTAAAAATTGTCACGACAATGCATTCGATTATCAAAAATTTCAAAAAGTGTAATAAAATCTTAAAACTTATTACAAAAGTGCAATCGAGTCCTAAAATTTTCAAAAAGTGCAATCGGATTCTAAAATTTATCATGAAAGTACAATAATTTTTTACAAAGTGAAATCAATGAAACGACTTGATTGGATATATTTGATAATTTTTAGGGTTCAGTTACTCTTGTGATAAAATTTATGATTTAATTATATATATTTAAAATTCAGGACTTAATTGCATATTCATGAATCAGGATAAATTTTAGGTTGCCAGCGCAGTTGTAGGCTGACTGCGCAGCTTTCCCGTGTCCAGCTCAGAACAAAAGGGTCCACCACAAAGGTCGCGCCTTTACTCATCCCTCAGAATTTCCTAACCAGACGCTCAATCTTCCCCTTTCTCCCCCAAATCAAATCCGCCCCTCCCAAGCTCCGAGGAAGGAGTCTCCCCATCACGGGTTAGTGTCGGTTTCTCTGATGTACGTTCATGGGTCGGCTTCCCCGACCCGGGCGCTCTCTTTTCGCAGCGTTCTCTAGATTTCTGGTTAATGGGTGATGCGTTTTCTTGCCCTCTTAGTTCATGCTTCCAGTTCGATTGACTCGTGATCAAGTTTCGTGGGCTGCGGTTGATGAATTCTCCGTTTGAATTGAGGGTGTCGTCTGGGTTTTTTCTGCTTTTGATCGTGGACATCTGCTGATTCCTTTCGTGGGTTGTCATTTTTGGGTCCTTTGTTGTTCTGGGTGGGTCCTAGGTATACCGAGACTGGTGCACGAGGCACATATATTACGTGATGCAGCAGACTGCAAGTAGGGCCAGTGATTTCCGACAGGAATTAGAAAACCTGATTATGACACGTGAACGTGAATTGCTAGCTATAAATGGCTGCATTTGATAACCAGCTGAAGTAATGCCATGGCACTTGCCCTTAGGGTGGGTTTGGTTCAACATTTCAAATGAGCTTTGGTGAAATGCAAATGTCTTTAGCCTAAAGGGCTTTGAGAAAATGCTAATTGCGTTTGGAAAAAACTGATTTCAAAACGGGTTTTGGATTAAATATTATTTGCTAAAAATAACTTTGCAAATGGGTTTTGGTAATTTTTATCATTATGGGGTTAGTTTTGGGAAAAAAAAAATTTCTTTTAGCATTCGGCCAAATGCTGAAGGCCCAATGCTGGTCCCTACTAGCATTGGGCTTTCAGCATTCCCAAGGCCAGCATTTGGCCAAATGCTGGTCTAAAACTGAACCAAACGGTTCAGCATTTTTTCAAGGGGCTTTGAGGACTGAAAGTCCTTTGGGAATGATTAACCAAACCCACCCTTAGTATACCCAGCTGTACTTGCCTGGGATTGATGAACAATACCGTGTACTAAGTGATGAGGCGGGACTTCAAGTAGGCGTTTAGACAGTCACGGGACTTCTTGGTCCCAATGTGGGACGATACTGTTGATGTGCGGCCTGTGAAAAATCACATTCTTTTGCCTTGCTGACTCGCAGATTGTGCTCCTTGACCCGCTTTGGCTCGACTGCAATGGTTGCTGTGAAAGATGCTGCAGTTACCCAACCTGAGAAAACTCAGGTTCTTGCTACACGCCCTAGGTGATTCGTGGTCCTGCTATATTTCTTTTGGGGAACTCCATTGCTCCTTTGAACAGATCATTAGTAAGTTTGCCGTTCTGACTACTGAGTCGATGCCATCACCTTCCCTTTGAATTTTTCTCATAGGAGCAAGAAAAGGACAAGGAAGACGACGACGGAGGTTCTCAATACCATCGCTGCTCAAGAATTGGTATGGCCCATTTGAACTGAACATAATGATCCATCAATATATGTAATAGGGCAACCGTGACAGCATTGCTTCTTGTGTAGGATCTTGATGAAAGATTGGACCAGCTGGAATCAGGTATTCGCGAATTGCGCAGGGTCCTGTCAACGATGTTAGATGAAGTAAAAAGCTTGAAAGCGGAGATATTACAATTGAGAATGAGAAGGGAATTCCCAGGAGCTATCCTCGCACCAGAGCCAAGCATGAGTGAATCTGCATCGTCTTGCATAACTGCAGATCTTAGCCCCAGAAGCTGTGCAGATTCAAGCTGCCTCTGGTGATCTCGGAGAGGCTTCGCCGTGAAATGTGAAATGGAGTTCCTTGTGCTGAGCTGTGTTTCACGGGGGGCTCCTTTCATGTTTACAGCATGGCGTTGCGATTTCTGGTTAGTTGAATAGAAAACAGGGGAAGCAATAACTTGTTTGACTTTTTAGTCAACTGATGTGCGGATCAAACTCAGTTTGTGTTTGGAAAATGGACCTCAGGCATAACCCATTCTCTGTGCTTGTCGAGTATGCTTTTCCATGTCGAACCCGGGATTAAACTGGCCGAGCTCGTGTTTAGAAATGTGTTTAGAAATACTCCAACTTTCGTAGTTGGATTCATGTATGTCAAACATTTATACACATTTTGAGTTGAAGCTTCACTGGAGAAGATTGGAAATTACTGCGGATTGAGTTGAGTCTAGCCAAGCTTGAGATTGATGCTACTTGGGGATTATTACAAACAGCATTCTGAGGTTTGCACCCACTTATGTAATGTCTATCTCCATTTTAGATTCTGAGTTTTCCTATTAAGTTGCATCCTAAAAACTCGAGTTTTTGACAAAAAAAAAAAAAAGAAAGGGAAAAAACAAAGGAGGCTAACACACATTTCTCTCTTATATCAATCGTTGGCCGGCTAGTCGCCTTCTCACCACCCAGCCCCCTGTCGTACCTGGTTGTTTTTGGCAATCCGACTCTCGGCCAGCGGCGGTCATTGCCTCGGATCTAGTTAGATCCGGGTTGGGCGACTTGACTTGGACTAGATTGGAGCTTGGTCTCACGCGAGCCCGAGATGTTCGAGCTCAACTTCCCCTGGCCACTAGTGGTGAGCTCTGTGAGACAAAAGAGATAGGGCGGGTCATCAGGGCTTTAAGTTTACATTTATGTAATATTAATTCATCAGGCGATAGGATGAACTCTTATCCTCCTTTTATTTTACGAAAAATGGATAATTTAAAAAATATTTTTCTTGAAAATGGTTTCTTCAATCGCTTGAAATAGTTAATTAATGATTATTTTTTAAAATTACTGAAAATAATTAATATCCAAAAACATCAATAAAAGATTTATTTAATCGTTTTTGTAAGCGATAGAGTCGATTTTTTTTTTATCAAAAAGAAGTGAAGAAAAAACGGAGCCTTAGTGAATATTTGATATGATTTTGTCACGTCATTTTGCAAACTAATTTAACAAATCAATTTGAATTTTAGTTGGCATTACTCGATGTGAAATTTCTGACATCTTCAAGAGAATGATAGCGAGAAAAGTGGTCCTAAGGAAAACTGGGCCTGAGCCTGGGCCTGGCATTTGACTTACAGGCCCAGTAGCTGCATCCATCAGCCCATTCGCCTCTTCTTGTCCGCTTTTAAAGTTATGCGCACGGGTAAGGAATTAGGGTTTTCGCTCTAACCCAGCAGAAGCGGCGAGGCGCACCTCCATTTCCAGCTCCCGTCGTCGCCATGGTCCTCAAGTACGGCTCTCTATCCATCTCTCTCTTGCACAGTTAATCTGGTCAGATTGCCTTGTCCGTAATCTTTCAATCTGTCTCATATGGTGATGTAATTTGGCAGAATCAGTGGTTTCTTCTTGTGTTTTTGGATTGATTCTAGTGATGTCGCCTGGTGATGGAGTGTATGGTTTGATTGTTTGAATGCTGAGTCTTGGTGGGGAACACTGTGTTTCGGGGTTGGGATCGTACACGTGCGCATGTTGTGAAAGACTTGCTTGCTTTTCGCGATCGTAGGAAGGTCTCTGGAACTGCCGAATCTGCAGATTAAATCCTCGGGGGCTAGACTTGGCCCTGTTATTGACATGAACTTGAGGGGAAAAAAAAAAGAAAACTGTTTTGTTTTCTGGGATTAGGAATAGACTGGATATGAGGTTGGAACCTTTTGAGCCATAGATGGTGTGAAAATTGCGGGTGACAGTGAATGTTTCTCCGTGGACTCTATTAGTCTTCTTAGGCGATTCTTACATGTTTACTTTTGTAATTTGCTGGTGCTAATATTAAGCTTGTTCAAAGACGGCGATGTTCCATCCGCACGATGTTGGGTACCGGATGTTTCGGTACTCTTTTGCATTTGTTCCGATCACGAGGATTGATTGGTTTTCGAACAACTTTCTCTTTGAAATAATAGGACTGAGCTTTGCCGCTTCAGCGGTGCCAAGATTTACCCTGGCAGGGGAATCAGATTTATTCGCTCGGATTCCCAGGTAACACTTGTTGCGTGGTTTCTTTGTGACGGATGGCCTTGTTGGTCATATCTTGCATGAATAATGCTCCTCGGCTTTGCGTTGGTAGGTTTTCCTCTTTGCCAATTCGAAATGCAAGAGGTACTTCCACAACCGCTTGAAGCCTTCAAAGCTCACGTGGACGGCAATGTACCGGAAGCAGCACAAGAAGGTGAAGCATCAGCCTCAAGGCTTATGGGGTTATGAAGAAACAGAAGAATTTGATATTTTTACCCCTTTGATGACTTGTAGGATATTGCTGCTGAGGCTGTGAAGAAGAAGCGCCGGGCCACCAAGAAGCCGTATTCCAGGTCTATAGTTGGTGCCACCTTGGAAGTTATTCAGAAGAAAAGAACTGAGAAGCCAGAAGTCCGAGATGCTGCACGTGAGGCTGCTTTGAGGTAATGTAACTTATAAGGCCTTCTTCGTCACCGTAGAGTGTTTTTGCACTCCCTACTCACCGCTCTTTTCGTATGGGGTTTCTCGTTGCAGGGAAATTAAGGAAAGGATCAAGAAGACGAAGGATGAGAAGAAGGCAAAGAAAGCTGAAACGACAGCCAAGACCCAGAAGTCACAATCCAAGGGAAATATGCCCAAGGGTGCTGCACCTAAGGGCCCCAAGCTAGGAGGCGGCGGCGGAAAACGTTGAAATCCCAGCTTAAACATCCAGATTACTGACTGTTTGTTTCGGTTTCTGTCTCGATTAAGCAATATATTTTGACAATCTTTTGTGGTATCTTGTTTAGTGCAAGTTTTGACGGTGCTGTAAGCTGAATATCAGTTCAAAGGTTGTGCTTCTGTTTGCTTAGACTCGAAATGAGGCTTTTCCCCTATGAGCTGCTGTCGGAAATTGAGTTTGTTTTACCAAGGTTCTTTCAGTCCTGCCCGAGCCCCTCTTTCATCCTTGGAACACCTTTGAGAATAGTTTCGATGTGTATTTGGTGGCGAGCTCTCAAAATCTCGTGGAGGTTGGAGTCCTTTTAAGGCATAATATTGAGAATACTCATTGAATTAGAGGCAATGGGTCACAAAATCTTGGCAATCTTCTCTATCTAATAAATGGAGAGTTCGCTTTGGAATCGTTCGCTCTACACCTACCATCCCAGTGTATGTTTCAACATGAATATCCTAGTGTATGTTTCAACATGAATCACGTAAGGGTAGATAACAGATTCATACAATATAAACTTCTGGTAAAATGCCCTCTTGTAATGTAACCCAACAGATAAAAGTATCGAGTATGATACTTTATCAAAGTAATTGTAGGAGCTTGATTTTGTTCATCATTGTAAGAATTCGGATCAAGGTTGCCATAACCTTTTCTTATTGATGGACTAACACAAAATTTGAATTTTCGAGCTCGAATCGACAATTCTCGATTCCAATCAAGTTATGAATAAACTTGAGATCGATCAAAATAAGCTTAAGTATTTTTCCTTTGTATAATGTGTGTGAGCTGTGGAATTCTGAGGGTTTTCTTGTCTATTCTTTTTATGACTACTAAAAAATTTGAAATAAAATAGTTATGCCCGATACGACATGATTAGGCACTCGAGTTTGTCGAGTCGATCAAGATCTTGGACTGGCTCTCGCATAATTTAGACAAGCCGTTCTTGAGAAACGATCAAGTATTTATATGTTGAGTAATTATTTTGTAGAATGAATTTGGAACGAGTTGTGAGATAGTGTGGCGTTTATCTTATGATAATTTGGTTGTAACAAATGAAAGTTCTTTGGTAATATCTATGAACTTATATACTCAAGTGAAAAATGAATTGTTAAGTTCAAGAGCACCTCAAATAAAAAGAAAGGAATAGAAAAAAGAAATTCGCGATATTTCAACTTTTACCTTTAATTGAAATTCTCTTTTTCAATCCACATTTTAGGTACATGGTCAATTAGGGCAATTAGCCCAATTCATCCTAGCCCGGCATCACAATATCTCGATGACCCATTACTTATGAAATGCAAATCAGGTGACTAACTGGCTCGGGAAATTATACCATTCCAATAGGGTTTCGAATTTTTGGCTTTCTTCCTCGACCCAACCCCTTTGGGACTTTCTTTGCACTAATGCGCTCTCTTTGAGCCTTTCATGTTTGAACCTTCAAGTTAAGAAATAAAATTATCTTTTGACCCAAAAAAGAAAATTAGGGCAATTATTAATTTGTGGAAAGAGCATGTATACATCTCCAAGTCAAGCGAACTTTTGGGATTATCAAAAGAATGGGATTGACAAACAACGGAAGATTTCATTTTGATTACCTGGAAAATCTTATCATGCCAAATTGAGGGGCTACCCTAGCGTTCTAATCTTATCAAAAGCTTTGCATGCAAATGAATCGAAGATTCTGACCCAAAAAAAAAAAATTGAATCGAAGATACTCTTACCGTAATAAACCAATCCAGCTCAATAAATCCAATTACCTTAACTAAAGATCTAATTCATTTTGTCAAACAGGCACGATTTTTCTTTCCTTTGTACTCATCGTTTCTTTTCTCCTTTTATGTCCCATAGGATTGCATATGTTTCTTCTAGTTGATGAAAAATATATTCTACATCAAATACAAAATTCATTCAGCTAAAATTCATATGGACAGTAATTTGAGATAGCACAATGACTTGCTGTAAAGCATAAAAACTTAGTGTTAAAATAGACGGCTTTATATAATATACCATATCTGTATCTGTAACCGCTATCCTAGATGATCGTCACTCGTCTCATCCAATTAACTAATCCAGTGTAGATACGATTGACTGATGGGTCGAGTTGGTGTAAAAGCTCCTATCTAGAAGCGCATTCAATTTCGACCAAATAATGATAAATCAAAAAAGAATTGCATTGAATTCTAAAATTTCTTTTTAGAAATAATTAGGTATGAGTGAGCCTAACCAGATGGTTCAAACCTGAAAAAAAAAACATTTATGTAGATCACGCATTTTCTCTTTGGACCTAGATGCTTCATCAAACCCATAATTAGGTTGTGATCCACATACAAAATAATGCAAAAAATTTATCTTGCCATATTTTATACCTTATTGCAAACAAGTTGTTACCATTACTCTTTCAATTTATAGAATATTAACATGAAAGCTAAAAAAAAATGTCTATAAGAAGCTTTATTTGAGCCCGCTACCAGCATGAAACTTTTCACTCGGGTTGCATCCAATGCGGCCAAGCATGGCATTGAAATGGAACCATGCTAGTTTAAGATTGTACAAGATTTATCTATCAATACAGTAGATTAAACATCGGATGTGCCCTAACTTAATAGATTAGGTAGACCCTACCGACCTTCTGCCGGCATGATATTTGCACCCACATGACTTTAAAACGCGTCTTATGCTAGTTGGCAGAAAATTAACAACACATTTAATGCTCAGCAATTTGAACTCATTAATTTTTTTGTACGAGATCAATTTACCTTGTCCTAGCGACACCATATAGAATAAAATCGAGTAAATTGTCTGACACAGTTATGATATCATCGGTTAGCATGACATTTATTTATGGAGGAAATCAGGTGACACAACTGACAAAGGATGTTATAATGGTCAGAAGCAGAACGTTAATTGTTCAAGAAGATAATGGCCAGTTACAAAAGCCTTTTCCAAATCAACTTTAGCAACCAAGATCAAGGGAAAATTAGCCAATTGATCGGCGGACGATTAAAGCTATATTGGAATACTAACGGTTGGAGTCGAATAAGGGAGATAGAGCTATCATTCTCGAGCTTTCGAGGAGGAAATTGCGAAATTTGGAAATCAGGGCGATCCTCGACCGGTGTCGGAACCCGGGCCAAAATGTATTTCGTCATGGAGGCCATTCATTGCTTCTATATCTCTTGTTTAGAACAATCGATGAAAGCTCCCAACAAGATATTCAACCTCTAATCTCTCGGTAGAGACCGGCCGGTAGATTGCAAAAGCTAACTCGTTGACCGTCAACCCAGCACCCAGACTCGCCACTCGCGCCGACTCAGCGTGTACGACTCACCGTTCCAAGAACGTATCCACACGCTCTTCCCTTCTTCGTTTTCGCTGAGCGGATTGGGTAGTTCCCCCCCTTGTCACCTAGTCGGCTATCCACAGCCATCGATCAAAAGCCCCTCGCGGCGACCCACAAACCCTCTCTCTCTCTCTTTAAAAAAACCCATCTTCCTAGAGAGAGGAAGTCGTCACCTTCAGGTGAGCCCGCCTCGGAACCGCCATGAATTCTGCTTGAGAGGGAGGAGGAAACCGGAGGAAGAGCGATTGATCATCTTCTCTCGTTCTGTCTCTCGTCTGCTCGAGGAGCCCGAGAAGTTCAGCAGAAGAATCGAGGGAGAAATGTCGCACCCGGTGTTCAGGACGGCGCAGATCATGCCGCTGAGCTCGCAGGCTCAAGTGTCCACCGCGAAGCCCTTGCCCTCGCCGTTCGTGAAGCCTATGTTGCCTGTTCCGAAGTTCGGTCCAGTGTTGCCTCCGATTTGCGTGAAGGCGGTTCGGAGAGGCGGCGTCACTGTTAGGTGCTCCTCGGCTTCTGCTTATGAGCCTGCGGTCGACGGGAGTTGTGGAGGAGAGTCTAGGGCTCTTCTGGAGCGGTGCTTGCAGGCACCGAGCTCGTCTGGTTCGGGCGAATTCGGTCCGGTCATGAAGGGGCAGTATGGTGCGTTTGGGGCGGTAACCCTCGAGAAGGGGAAGCTCGATATGACGCAGAAGCAGTCCACATCTAGCCCTGAGGTCTGTCTTTTCTATCTCAGTCGCAATTTGCAATTTATGAGTTTCCTGTGGTGTGTTTCTTGCCGAATTCGCCAGGTTCTTCTTCTTGTTGTGCGTTAGGAGACACAAATGAAAAGTAGGAAATGAAAATGTTACCAGACAATTCGGAGAATTGGAATTCACGAACGAAGCAATAGAGTTTCGGTCTTTCTGCAGAGGAGATTAAGCTTGTAGTATGGGCGGTGTCTGGTTTGGTGGATGGCGTACTGCCTTTGCA
The DNA here is from genome assembly GCA_016432845.1 of Psidium guajava. NCBI lineage: Eukaryota > Viridiplantae > Streptophyta > Magnoliopsida > Myrtales > Myrtaceae > Psidium > Psidium guajava. The sequence goes on along the minus strand of CM028225.1, from coordinate 33,900,123 downwards.
TTTGAAAAGGATAGAAGGAAGAAAGACTGAATGAGATAACGTGAAAAAAGGTTACTCGTTACTAGATTTCTTGACCTGGAGTGTGAGAGCATGCCACTTATGGAGCTTCTTACTTCATAACCATTGGAGTTGATGTTCTCACTACGAGTCATTCAGTCAAAATTAGACATCATAATACTAAATCGAGGAATGATCTTGAAGGGCACTCTGTTTTGTAAGACTGAAATTCAATTGGACCATCTGTAGAGGCTACTGGTGGGTCTTTTCCAAAGATTTTGGTTAGCCGAAGTACTGTGCTTTATGGTGCATAAAATTGGACAATTTGCCTTAAAAGGCACGATTTTTATCTGCTTTAACTTCATCTTAAACTCTTCTGAAGCTTGAGCGGTAAAGAAAATCCTTATAGTGTCTATTGCTAAAGCATGAAACCCCTCATTTTTATCCTTTCACATTAGGAAGACCTGCTCATTTCTTCTTTGTTAACGATGGACATGGACAAAGTTACATGCATGATGTAAGCAGTCAGTGGATGTGGGATTCCATGGACTCACAGATTACACTATTCGTTTCATGGTCAAGCTGATGTTAATTGTCAGGGTTTGCACTTAGTATTCTAGAATATATAGTTTTTTCTTAGGCACTTGTTAAGGGCGGCAGTCGGTGCGTTGCGTGATGTTGTGTCATTCCATAGTTCACAACTTCAACTCATGAGGGCCAAATTGTTTTATCCACGTCGAAACTGTTGATCTGTACGAACTCTGAGTGCCCTTCACCCATACTCGTTGAAATTAATGTTGCTTTATGGTTTAGATTTTTCAACATCTTGCTCTTTTAATTTGTTGTGGTTCGGATTAACCTTCGAGGGGAGTCATTTTCTTGTTTAGATCATATGTGCAGAGGTAAATCATTTTATGGTTTTGATTAATCTTCCACGGATCATTTTAGTAATTTGTTTCTGTCCAACACACGAACGGAAAGTTCCCCACCAAGCCCAAAGTTCGTGTTGCACCTTGCCTCGGGTCACGTTATTTACTCCTAAAAATTGCAAAAACTGTAGTCCAAATTTCGTATGGTCCAGCTGCAGTAAGTGATTCGCACTTTCTTCAATCTTGCAAAAAAGAACCTATTAGCCAGTGTTTTCCCTTTCTTCTGAAGATTATCCAAAGTACAAGGACAACCTCAAGCAGCTTGCCAAGTGAAAAAAAAAAAAAAACTTCGAGGGAATTTGTTTCTAGATCCTAGGTATGGGGGATTACTTGTGTCAAGATTTTTTTCGCAATTTTTAATGGTATCTGGCTTTTGGATAATTAGAAGTAAGATGGCTGTTGGTAGTCCTTATGACTCAAGTCTTATAGTCTGGTAAGGATAATAAATTTCTCTTGACTTGGGGTATTCAGTTATTTGACATGTTGGCAACAGTGTAACAATGATTCTTGTTCTCTCTCTCTCTCTCTCTCTCTCTCTCTCTCTCTCTCTCTCTCTCTCTCACACACGCGCGCGCGCGCGCGCATGCACACGTATGCCTGTGTGCATGTGCACACAAATTCTCTGATAGGTAAGTAGAAATTCATGATGAGGCACCAAGATGGTGCCAACCCCTCTATAAAAGGAGCTTGAAACCAGTCAAAGCCGAGATAATAAGGGGCTCCTTTGTGAAATGGGAAATCTACAGTGTCAATCAAAGTATTTACATCTTAGAGTAAAATCCAATGCACCAAAGGTGAAAATTTTTGAACCAATTTTGAATGATCTTCAATAGAATACTCTTTTCCCTTCGAAATCTTTCTTGTTCTGCTTTTGCCAAGCCAACCAACCGAAAAATGGAAAGAGGAACTGTGTATATCCACTTCAATGTATGGCAAGGGATAAGAATACCTTGCCAGTCGCCACGCCCATAGTTCTTGCTCAGTGGATTTTGCTATAAAACCTGATAATGCTCCATAGAGGGATAAAAGGTAGCCCAAAAAGTTGTTGTCCAAGGACAATGAAGAGTTGACATGGTAACTAATCCCATCATGGAAGTATTGAAAAAACTATTAAGCAGAATGCCTCTACATATCCTTGATCATGAGAAACATAACTGCCAGCTAAAAACTAAAACCGAAAATACCACCGTATAAGTAGCTCTATTGCATTATATTACATCTAGGCTACAACTCCATTTATTTAATGCCTTGGAATCTTCTATACTAGGTAATCTAGTTCTAGTAACTTATGCAAGAAAAATTTAGTTGGTTGTTTTGATTGGATTCTTTTATGGATTTTTATCCATAGTCATTTTTTGTGCTACTAATGAACTGAGAAATAACTTACACAATTTTGCATCGATAAATTCCTTGAAGAAATAAACTTTCTGATTTTGTTAGGCTTTTTATACTTCCCCCAGTGTAGGATTGTCAATTTGCGTAAAATTCATTATTTGGGATAAAATTCTGATTTTTTCTTTTTTACAGCTTGCGACAGGGGGAGGTGGGGGTGATATTGGAAAGAGGATCAGTCATGGGGGAGGTGACGGAGGTGACGACGACGGTGATGATGATGATTATTTTGACGACTTCGATGATGGCGATGAAGGTGATGAGGGAGGGCTGTTTAGGAGAAGGATGTTTCTTGAAGAGGTTGCATTTATGCTAATATGCATTCTTATACTTTGGAAAATCGCAATATATCTTATGCACTGACCTGATCATTGTTTTCTTTCTCCCAGCTATTCGACCGCAAATTTGTTAATGCAGTATTAAATGAATGGCAGAAGACGATGATGGATTTGCCTGCTGGCTTTCGGCAAGCATGTGAAATGGTGTGGATTTTTCCTCTCTATTTATTTCCAACTGTTTACATATCCAGGAGAATACTGAAAATGGCCTGCAGGGTTTGGTCAGCTCCGCTCAAATGGTTAAGTTTCTGGCAATCAACGGTCGACCAACAACTGCCAGGTTTATATCACGTTCGCTACCGGAAGCTATGTCGAGGGCATTTATTGGCAGGTAATAGTGACAAACAATTTCCTCATGCTGTAGCTTGGTCAGAAACTGTCCAACTGTAGTTTTTAAATCTTGGGATGAAATGCTATGTCTGTGAGGAGACGGTTATTTTGGGGATTGTGCAATTATCGATCTTAGATCAAGTAATCTTGTTGCTTCTGGAGGAGGTTGTCTTTATAACAGTGAAGCAAATTTTAGTAAACTTTGTGAGTACCAGATGTTAGTAGATGTTCTTTTCCCCAATTTGACAGTAAGCGGTGTTGGGAAGCTGCTTAAAGCATGGTAGGTATTATGCCTTCCTTCAATGGATCTTGTTACTAAGGTCGAAGAGCCAGATTGCCATGTACCCTAGATATCCAATGAGTCTAGATTCATAATTTGGGATGATTTCCACTTCTTAATGGATTTTTCCCCACCTCTTGATTTCCACGGGAAGGGATGCCCATTTAGGTATATCAGAACCGGAAAAGCTCCTGGGACCATTGCTGTTGATCAGCAGAACTTCTTGAGGGCCATCACAGCCAGTTGCTGTCGATGAACTTTCCTTTTTCTCTTTCAAGAAGAAAGTGGAAGATGCATAGTTCAATTTTTGCCCATTCACGTGCTTGTTGTTGTCGTCAACAAACTTACTCTCGTCTGTTATTTTTAATAGGATGATTGCAGATCCTGCATTTTTATATAAGCTTCTCCTAGAGCAAGCTGCCACCATCGGTTTTGCTGTTTCATGGGAATTGAAGAATCGTAAAGAGAGGTTTGTGCCTCTCTCTTTTATTACAGGATATGCAGGAGTAATTGATGTGCTCTTTGGATATGCAGAAATGACTTCTTTCTACTTGTTACAGGATAAAGCAGGAGTGGGATTTGGCGCTTGTAAACGTTCTCACAGCATCTCTCTGCAATGCTGTTGTTGTTTGGTCACTTGCCCCTTGTCGTTCATATGGGGACACATTCCGGTTTGATCTACAAAATACATTGCAGAAGCTCCCCAACAATATCTTTGAGAAGAGTTACCCAATGAGAGAGTTCGACCTGCAAAAGAGGTTCCATTCTTTCTGTTTCAGAGCTGCAGAGCTGTGTATGCTTGGGTTGACTGCTGGGGCAGTGCAAGGTTCTTTGTCCAGTTTCCTAGCAAGTAAAAAGAAGGAAAGGTAAGCATTTTCCGAGGCAACTTTTTCCTGCTGCGGTAATGCTGCTCTGAAAAGAAAACAGATAACAAGCCTAAGGTTCCATCTTACAATGGAAGAAAGTCCTATGATTTATGTGCTGACCTCACGATAATTGACAGGTTATCGGTGACAATACCCACAGTGAGCTCAAATGCACTTGGTTATGGTGCTTTCCTGGGCATATACGCAAACTTGAGTTATCAGCTTTTATGTGGATCTGATAGATTGTTGACAAACCATTTTGATGTTATTGGAGTGGCCCTGTTCTTTGGAACTGCTCTGAGGTGCGCTCTCTCTCTCTCTCTCTCTCTTAGAGTCACATTCTATTTGTGCTGTACGCAACAAACTTTTACTAGCTTAAGAACACGGATCATTCCTTTCTACTAGGTCTCTCTCTCTCTCTCTCTGCAAGCTTGTGAGGGTCCTTTCATTGGTCACTTCCTCGGCTAGTTATCAGTTATTTTTTGTTAGCGAATATGAATTCATGGAAGCTGAAAGTGCTGCATGATCATTTGATTGACTTTCAACATGCCTTGGATCTTTACATGGCTTTTGTCCTAAATTCATGTTTTATTTCATGTAGGATTATGAATGACAATGTAGGGCAGACATTGAGGCATGCTTGGCTTGGCATGGAGCCTGATCCACTCGCTCATTCAGACAGCCTTATGAAGGCTTATAATAGGTCTGAAGAAGTTGCACCTAAGTCCTCTCCCAAATGGTTCATATCCAAAAATGCTATTGTTTCCAGTCTTGGACTTTTTGGTAGCAAGGAAGGTAATGCAGATACTGTTGATGGGGAAGCACCGCCTCCAAAGGCAAGGAGGAAGAGGATAGTCAGGAAGAAGGTGACAGCGAGTTGAGCATAGCTTTGTCGTACTTGTGTCGCGCCTCCAATTTTGCCTTCTAATGGAGATATATGAATTTACATTCTTTGCTCAATTAACCTTGAAGATCGTGCATTACTCGGTTTGGTTGCCCGGTTGTCCGGAGCTGAAGTTGGGAGACATGAGATATGGCTTAAGAGATGGTTTTTGTCATTTTCCTTGTCCTTACCTTTCTTTTCCTTTTTAGGTACATGGGTTCGGGGAGGGTTGAATTCGTTAAGCATCATCTTTCCCCTCAAAGATTTGTTTTTGACAGTGGGATAACTTACTATATTTTAATTGAAATTCTCATTGTAATTTCCTAAGAATAAGAGGTGATGCTCTTGACATCTGCAGTGGGGAATCATGCAGTTTTAATCTTCCTTCCAAACTGCACATTCAGTAACCATCTTCACATGAAGCTGGCAACCTGTGTGACCTTGTCTTGTACATATTTAAAACCATCTGAATTTCGGCTTATTGTTTCTTTATTCTGCTCGTCTTGGATCGTATAAGCAAAGTTACACAGATTCTATCGGCTTTATCCAGGAGCATCTGGACTTTTAGTGTTGTCACCGTCGGGTTGATTATCGGGAAAAGTTGACAGGAGGGATGGTAATCCAGGGCAAAAAACTGGAGAATCTCAAAATAAATTGTGTTACAGGCGTCTGGATGAGAGTTGGAAAGATGCTCATGCTGCGTGGTCGTATCACTGTTTTACCCCCACTGGGGAGGGTGTTTACAAGTGGACGTTCACAGCATAGAGACACTCGAGGAGATTTGACTCCCTCAATGAGATTTTGTGCATCCATTGTGATCTTGAGATGAACCATGTAAATAATGATCCAAGGGTTGCTGTTTTGTCTTTGGGCAACGCATAAATTGTACAAGGATGTTACAATATTATTTAGAGATATTTTACATATCTTCTATAGATATGGTAGATATTTCCTTTTATTTTTTATATCTAATTTGATTTCCTTTAATAGTGCTCTAATAAAGCCTATAAATGGGATCTTCATGTACTTATTTTCTATATGATATAGAAATTCAGTTTTTCGCATGATTCTCAACCAATATATTGGGAAGCAGGGTTGATGGTTGTAAATTCACGGCTTTATTTGATAAATAGAACTAGAAGAAACGCTTCAAGGATGGCCGGCCGGCCTAATTATCGAATGTAGGCAAAAAAAAGTCAGGATATCTATATAAATATTTCGTCCGTATCATATCATAGAGGCTTTTCACCTTTAGCTTCAAAGTTTAAAGTTGCAACTACTATTCTCTTTGTTACATGTAAGGATGAGAATCTTAGTATTTTTCCACAAATACACTTGCGCAAACTTATTGGGCTATTTCCTCAATCGAAATACGAAGACATTTCTATTTTACCGTAAGAGAAAGTTTGGAGCAATAATTATGGAATCATGCCTTATTTTTCGGAGTAAGATATCATTCATTTCTATGTTCGTTGTGATTCAAAAACTCGTGTACTTTTTGCGTTCTTATTATACAAATTTCTGTAGTATATTGGGCACAAATGTGGATTCAAATTGCCTTCCCATCCTTCTGTTCAAGGTGGATGTTTAGTTTGCTTCAGTATAATCTAAGGTAAAATGTCATATATGTTTCTTTGTTGATTCGTATGATCATATGTATAGGATCAAGTGATTCATCAAAGAATCGACATGTAGAGGAAAGGATCACCGAAAAAGTAGAAAAAAAAAAATTGTCAAAAAAGGCCTGAACTTACTATGCGTTTGTTGATTCAAATCCGAAACTTTTTGAATTGAGTCCTAAACATTTTAATGTTTTTCCAATTGAATCAATCTGGACAATTTTAGCCGAAAATCGATGACGTGAAGGTTAACCGTCCTACGTGGTATGGATAGCGCTGATATGGATAATTTTTAATAAGATTTAAATATTTTTTCCAACTCTTTGTTTCTTTATTTATTTATTTTTTAACTACTATGGCCAGCTAGTCACGAGCCACAAGCAAGGGCCGTAACACTTGCCTAGGGCCAGCGAGAGCCACTACGCTTGGGGCTAGCGAGGGAAACCCTCATCTATACCGGGCGCTAACCCTCGCTTGTGGCCAGCAACCTCGCTAGCCACAATTGTAAAAAAAGAAATAAAAAGGAAAAAATAATAAAAAATTATTTACATCATTGTCGGTTGTGCTACATAGGACATTTGGCGTCCACGTTAGCTATTTTAGGCCAAAACTGGCTAAGCAAACTCAATTAGCAAAATCTTCATCTATAGAAGTTTTGGTGATCAGCCACTGATTGTGCTGTGATGCTATGACAAATCCATTTTTATGAAAGGATGGAGATGCTGCAGGTTATACCAAATTAATCCATTTTTTGTATTTACACTTGATTATAACATTTTGTGATTGATTTAGTTTTGATGTTATGCACCTTTCTTTTATGTGAAACGAAAGTTTCTTTTTGACCAAAAAACTCAATTGGCAAAACGTAAAAATATTTATGATTCAATTGGCAAAATTACAAGATTTAGGAGCGAATTGATAAAATTACAATGCGTTTAGGATTTTTTTTTGGGCAATTTTTCCACATTTGGTATATATCTAATTTAGTCCCTACGCTTCATGAAATTATTTGATGTTGTCCTTGAACTTGAATTGACAGAATGGCAATATTCAACATTTTCATATATGTCATGAGCGCAGTTGAACATGTACCAAAAGTTTGGGGATCCCGTGGATCACATTGCATATTCGGTCGGAGTTTAGAGACCATTTGCGTCATTACCCCTTATTTTCCTTTCCTGACCTTCCAATCAAATGGCACAAGTAACAGTATTACACGCCCTAATTCCAATTCCAAAGGTGAAAGATGAGTTCTATTCAGCTTGGAGGACATAGACTACTTTTTGCACAATGGGATGTCCCTAGGTTATTCAAGAAATAACCCAACACATACACTATACATATATTATATAGTTTTCAAAAGTGAAAAGATAAGAGCGGTAGAATATATGTGAAGATCTGCCGATGATGTGTTAGGAGCAAGGTATCTTGTTGATCATTGAACTAAGCAAGGAACCCGCCTTTTTTTCCTGTGCTGTCTTAGGTTCTGTTCGTTCGTAGATTCACTCCCCTCTACACGCATTCTTCTTCTTCCTTTTCGGACGTTCGCAGGTCATATAAACGCGCACGCATGCCTTTTGTGTACTGTCGAAGCGTAGCCCATCGCCGACAGAGGACGAACCGGAGAGAAATGGCTTTTCATGTCAGTCTGCTTCTCAAAGTCTTGCTAGTCCTCGCCGTAGCTGCAACAGGTAAAATGTGGCTGTATGAATCTCTCTTGCTTTAAGAAGAGCTAGTCGGGCGAAGATCCTTTACCTCTCTACGTGCTCTCACTCGGTGCCTTCGGTTATTCTTGACAATTCGATCCGGTGATAAGCTTCGCAGCTAACTTTTCTCACGTGGGTCGACCGGTTGAGATGACTGGGGCGCCTATGCGAGTCCTGATGGCCGTACATCTCTGTCCAAACTGTTGAGTTAGGACAACATGCAAATAGTTAGGACATCATGCTTGCTTCCCGCGGGTTTTGTACCAAACTGTCGAGTTTAATTTCTTGGTGTGTTTAGCTAATAGTTATCATTCTTTCTTGGAGGCCAAGGATAAATGACGTCGTTCGTCGGTTTACTTCGGCATTAATCACATGATTCCATCAGACTATTTCCATTTTTAGCGCTTGCCGTAGTTGCATGTTCTTCACTGTTGGATCCTTATGTCGGATTAGGTTCTTAGTACCTGAAGCATAAAGTATATTCTTGTCCTTGTGTTTTGGTTTTGTAATCAGAAGTGGCCCCTGAAGAGACCAGAAAATTTACTGTACAAAACTACTGCAAAGAGACTGTATGGCCCGGGATAACAAATAGCGAAAGTTTTAACGGCAGTATCTTCGCATTGAAACCGGGCCAATCTGCCGTCTACAATGTTTCGGTCCCTTGGTCGGGGCGGATTTGGGGCCGAACCGGCTGCGATTTTGATAAGAACGGCACTGGCAATTGTCAAACTGGTGGATGCGGCACTTCCTTGAACTGCACAGGGCCCGGGAGCCCGCCTGTTTCGATTGCGGAGTTCACCCTCGGAGGACTGGATTATTATGACGTTAGCCTCGTGAACGGCTTCAATTTGCCCATAGTGATAAAAACTGTAAACGCTAAGGGAAATTGCAGCAACGCAGGGTGCGACGGAGATTTGAGATCGAACTGCCCTTCGGAGCTCGCCGTTAAGTCCGATGGGAAGGTGATTGCTTGCAACAGCGCATGCGATGCGTTCAACAAGGACGAGTATTGTTGCAGGGGCGCGTTTGGAACCGCGGAGACTTGCCAGCCAAGCAACTACTCAAGGGCTTTCAAGTCTGCCTGCCCGGATGCTTATAGCTACGCGAAAGACGACCGGACGAGCCTCAAAACATGCGCTAGCCCGGATTTCGTCGTGAGCTTCTGCTCATCGAGGTATTTCTGGACATCTGTTCACGTTTGGTTGTTTTGATACGGCCCCTGGTGCTTCATTATCATTCACTTGGGAACATTGAGAAGTTGTAGGACTGCCATTTTCAGAGGCCTAACCTCGCATCACCTGAAATAATTCTAAGTCTACACCCAATGCTTAACTTATGCGGATTCAACTTCATTGTGAAATAACATACTGATCATCAGTAAATGCTAGCTTTTCACAAGAAGTTACGATGTTGCTGCTCTCCCCGCGGATCTAAAACCATATTTTATCAGATGAAACCCGATCCAGACTTATACACAATCCTATTTGGACCCGGTTTCTTCTGACGAGCTCAAACTCGAGACATAATTTTAACAGACATGTTATTATTCCAGCTCATCAAACACACGTGCCTCTTGAATACAGGAATGGAACGGTATGCTCTTATCATGACAGTACGTTGACTTGCAATGGATCAGCTGATTTGAGGGCATCCTTCCATGGATGGTGGTTTCTGGTGATCATACTACCGTTGATGGTCCCTTCCCATCAGTTTTTGGGGTTCATTATGTAAATCCATTTCTCGAATCAGTACATTGACGTGATCGGGATTGAGTTACGACTATAATCTGATGGTGTTTCTGGTTTTTTGGAACAACTCGTGTGATTTGAACAGTGCCGAGCTCGATAACAAGAGAACTTTTGTTGTTCCCATTGGGATATATAGTGATGGCTTCCATATGCATGGAGCAAGTACATGAACATGTGAATGCAAGGGAAGAAGTGCATGTATATACTGTGATCATTTATTATTGATTTATGTGAACCTTTTAATTGAATTTTTATTAGGTATAAGCAGCATATGTCAGACCTTTAACAGGAAAATTGTCCAAAAAGTCATAAATCTATTGGACAATGGCCAATTCAGTCTTAAACTTTTACACTTTAATTTAGTCCTAAACCTTTTAATGAATTACCCATTCACTCCTTGCTAATTTTGGTTGGAAATTGTTGACGGCCAATGTTGACGTGGATAATTTTTTAGTTTACATAAAATTCTTCCAAAATTTATTCATTTATTTTTCTTCACATGGTCAACTAGCTCTGTTGACCACTAGGCAAGGGCCCACGAGTCTTCGCTATGGCTGGCAAGGGCATCGCGAGCCCTCGCCCAAGCCCTCGTGGGCCATCGCATTGTGGCCATTGCCCTAGGCCAGCAGCCCTACTAGGTAGGTGAAGGAAAAAAAATGAAAAACAAAAGAAAACAAAAGAAAATGAAATAAAAAAACTATAAATTTTGAGAAATTGTCCAAGACAGTGCTCAACATGCCAAGCAGGATCATAATATCAATATTTTTAGCCAAAATTAGCTGGAAGAATTATATTGATAATTCGTTAAAAAGTTTACAACTAGATAGACAAATCTTCACTGAATTAAACAGTGAATGTGTAGTTGTTCAAACTCTCCCCATACTATTCGGTCTCTCTCTATCGATATGTTGGTTATCCTTTTGGCACTCTCCAATCCCTCTTTGAACCCTCGTTATTTGTTCTCAAGGGACATCTTTAGTCAAGAAGTTTACCAAGAGTAATAATGCCTTGTATTTACATCTCAAATATCAGCACATTCCGAATAATTACCAAAAAAATGTTATACATATTACATTTGTACCAATGCGATTCTAAATCTTTCAATTTGATTAATTTAGTTCTAAATATTTTCATAATTTGTCAATTTAGTTTTTCCAGCCAATCTTGGTCGGAAATTGCTAATGTGACGATCTACTTAGTATCAATCCTCCTACGTGGCACGATTGGTGCTGACGTGAACAATTTTTAATTTTTTATATATTCTTCTAAATATATTATTAATTTATTATTTTCTTCTTTTCTTTTATATTTCCTGGTCTGCACCTGGGAATCCGTCCTCTCACTAGCCAAGGGTTAGGGAAAAAGATAAAATAAAATAAAAAATTTATAAAATATTAAAAAATATTAACAAATTAAGAATTATTCATGTCAACGCTATATGTGCCATATATGACTGCCATCCCTAATCAGATCGCCATGTCAATATTTTTAGGCCAAAATTGATGAAAAGGACTAAATTGATAAATTATCAAAAGATTTTGGATTAAATTGGTCAAAATGAAAGGTTCGAGGCAGAATTGGCACAAGTTCGATATGTTATGACTTCTTTGGTAATTGTCCACCAAAAGAATGTGTGGTTCGGCAATTTGTTTGGTGGACAGGACAGCAAAGAGCATATTGAGATCACATCATGTGTTCCTTCTTCATTGATAGTCCAAGTCTCCTCCGGACAATTGATGCATTTGCAATTATACTCGAGGCCCGCCATTGCTTGTCTGTGAAAAAGAAAGGGTAGAGAATCACAATGCCTACACACGCACACACAAATTATGCACTTGACCACAGAAACAGGACGGTGCTCTTCTCGACAGTGCTTTAGAGGCTTGCAATGGATTTGAGGGCATCCTTTTCATGGCTGGTGGGAGTCCTGATGATCATACTCATGATGATCAGAGCGCCGCCGGAATCTTAACGTTCCTTCCGGTATATCAATTTGGCAACCCCGATTGCTCTTTCTTCTTTCTTTCTTCAATTCTGGTTGCTAATATGATCTGATGATGTTCCAGGTTTCAGAACAGCTTCTTATGCGATTTAGACAGCGCCAAGCATTATAGATGGTTTCGAGGTTCCTTCCAGTATATACAGAGTCCTCATGACATCTCAACGGTGGGCACAGACAAGTGCACTAGCAACTATTGCAAGGAAAAAAAGAACAAAGAAAATGCAGGCATATCCGGCGAACTGAAAAATGGCGAGCAATATCATTTATCCGTGCCGGCTTAGCGGAAGCGAGCACAAGAAGTCCTAATAACGATATACTCTCAGAAATAATGTATGTACAAGAATGAGGAAGAGGTAGCAGCCTAGCAGGGAAGATTCACTGCTTATAGCTGATCGTTCCCTCTGAGATTGCCTTGTGATCTTTGTTGTTTGTCAATTGCTGTTCCGTTGGATGAACCGGGTTCTTCATTTTGATAGGGCAAGACTATGACTGGTGCCGCCGGTAACATGTCCCAACGTTCCTTAAGGAAACTCCTGAACCTCCGAACCATTTCTTTCCGGAAGTCTAGCTCCCGTGTGAAGAGATCAAACAGAAGAAAACTAAAAATATATTTGAACGGGACGAGAAGCATGATTGTTGCTGAAGACAACAGAACCAGGGCAACCTCTGTTGTTATCTGTAAAGAGGACAGAATTAGATATTCACTCGAGTGTGTGTGAGAGAGAGAGAGAGAGAGAGAGAGAGAGAGAGGAAAAAGAGAGAGAGGATCGGTCAAACATCAAATACAGATATCGAGAGACTAATTTCATATAGAGTAGAAGGTTCTAACTTACAATCACACACAAATTGCATCAGTACTTCCCGCAATCTTTATATAGTTAAGTCTATTTTAATTTTTTTTAATATATAGTCAGTATGGCACTGCCACACATGTTAATTAGGCAGAAACAGCATTAAATAAGTCATCAGCTACACCGACATGATACTATTGCTGATGACGAGTCAAAGACTAAATTATTCAGAGAAACAGCAAAAGATCAAGCCGGAGAAAGAACGTGATCATACAAGAATTGAAAGTAATGACAGCAGCATAGTTGTCAATTTGTCGCAAACTCGAGACACAGCCTTTGTATAACAGTGGATTAGATAAAAGCAGGCCGGTCAAATGTTACCAATCGGGACAGCGCCTGTCATCTAAGTTGTGAATGGGAGTATGTTAAGTCCTAACATCATTATCATAGATAACTAGGGATGGAAGCCCACGGTAATGCAGCAAGATGGAAAAGCATAACTAAATACTCAAGAAATAGTAATTTTTGAGATAATACACATCGCTAACAATTTTAGGACTATAAAAATTATATGTACCTTACAGGATTGAGCATGTATACCATTGGGAGTTCAGTAGAAGTAATATATGGTCCATATATTCAATAGTCAACTATTCTGAGAGTCAATACATACGTGAATTTGATGAAGATAATAACTTAAGCGAGCCATAAAACCAGAGCTTCTCAAGTTAACTGCTCCAGGATTATGCTAAAAACATGAGCTATGAAATTAAACAGTGGTGGTAACTTCAGCATAAATTAGTATGTCACCTCCTGAGTATTGGCTAAATTATGGTGACACCCTGGTGTTTACAGAAACTAGACTAATACCTCTAGCAGACCTAAAATAAAGTAAAATAACTTTGTTTTCGTTTATGCCTTTTTTTATCCAATTGAAGCGCAGATATGAATGCAATGAGTCCTTGTACAAAATCCATAACGACTCTGTTAGAAGTAAAAGGGCAAAATTGTCTTTTTGTGTCTCTTAGGGTTTGTATGGTTGCTTATGTATAAGCACCTGATTATTGAATAACATTGATTATCTTTTCCTCTTACAGACTCCAAGCATCATGCCCATAGGATACGAAGCTTGAAAGGAGACGAGTGTAACAAGTCCTAAGCAAAAACCAGAGCAAAGCACCTGCATAGTGGATTGAGTCTATTTCATTTTGGCTAGCTTTCAAGGCTATGACATGATGCCACACGCTATTATGAGCTGTATAGGAGGATAGATTACAACAACAATTTCAGTTCACCTGGATGAAATAGAAGAGAACATGGAACTTTTTGTTGATCTTTTCTCGGTCTGATAAGAGGTTACAGCCTAATTATTAAAGTACAAGATCTAATAAAAAACAAAGTCAGAATGTGCCACAGTAACTTACTTTGATTTGAAAAATGTAACCAGTAATAATTGTCAAATAGACATTATGTTGAAGAAACTAAATCTGCAAAGTTAAAAAGAAAAAACAAGTGTGACTTTTCATAAATCTGTTTCATGCTCTTCCAGTTTTAGATATTCACTACCCCTCTAGTAAGGTAGAACTTTAATACTAAAGACACCTAGACAATGATTGGAACTAATTGTTGTCATGCGTCAACTTTTTTTCATTTAAGGTGGAACTATATACAGTAATATGCAATTTGATATGAAGGAATAAAAGTTTCACATCATGTACTATATCAGAAAAAAAGTCATTGAATGGACCCACAAAAATTACCTGACTCAAACTGGATTTACTCAGATGAACATGCAGATGTGATATTACAATGAAGATGCAAGTGAAGAAGGGCAAATGAATTGAGCAAAGTTCATTGACAAATAAGAAAAATCTCGAGTACCATTGGAGAGGACATGGTACGTGATAGAGTGCAGTGGCACAAAATGATGCATGCATACAACTATTCTGAGTGAGAAAAGGCTATTGGTAGCTGTTCTTGGTTTTATCTTATAGAAGCCGAAAAAAGGATGTTCAGGAGTACTGATAAAATGCTGTAAGGAAAGAACTTCTGTTAGTCAGTCATGTCAACGTACCTGAGGATGACCAGCAAGCACAATTGATCGTACTTTTAAAAGTAAAATATTCAGATTCTGGAGATGGTACTCAACATCGCGCATAGCATCTTTCACAGCTATGATTTTTTCAATGGTATTCGAAGGTGGCTGATCACGAATTGTAACTGATCCAAAAGATCTGCCGAGGCGGCCCTGCTCTTTTAATCCTTTTAATGTCAGCATAACAGCTGCAACAATAATTAATGCTGATGGAAAAACATATGACCATAAATTCCTGCAAAGCATCATGTCGCCAATGAGTGCCAAAAGAATGAGACTACTTAAAAAATCATCAAAGACCGAGTGCTAAAAGTAAGACTCCTTGAGCAATTATAAAAGTGAGTGTCATCTTGTAATCTCCAAGGTACGGTAGGCAAATTCTAATTTTTCAATTTTTTTAGCATCAAAATCTGCATCTTCTATGTCAAATAGGAAGAATGCTTTCCACAATTTTTGTTCACCTTAAGAGTTAAAAGTAGGCACAAATCATTTAAGAATCAGTTCAAAGTACAAACTTCGGAGAAAGGACAAGCTGTGCGGACAAAACATATAAATCCCAACTTGTCAAGTTATAGTTGTAATGCATAATGATAATAGGCCATTGCCAAAAGAATAATGAAAAAAGTGCCTCTGATATTTATATTCACTGCAAAAAGGGCTTAATAAATAGAGATACAGAGATGATGAGCATCATAGTAGACATACTAGAAGTGTTTCTACAGCTGATGATAATGTTGCATGTGTGTAGAAAGTACACAATACGCTTGTATTTCATAAGTTCTAGTAATTGCAATGCATCTTTGTTCTCTAAATCAAGTATTATCTTCGAAATAGTTAGAAGAAAACTTCAAAGGTTTCTCTCCATGACAAGGATTAGAGGAGTCTCAAAAGCCTACCTGAATATCAAGGTATATGCACATGCAAGAAATGTGATGGTGAGGTGAGGCTCCTCCCAGTGTCTGAGCCTTTCAAAACTTCTGATAGGGATTGTCAAAGGAAATATAATTTCCTGCAAAATGAAATATTTTTTATTGAAAAAACAGTAGTTCGACGATCTTCAAATCATCAAGTTAACTTCTGTTGATCAATATAAGAGGAAATCCAGTGGTGACGGCACCAAGGGAGCAACAACACTCCACCCAAAAGCAAAACAAACATATACATACATAGATATGTATACATACACACACACATACATATGTGTGTGTGTAAAGAGAACGAAAGAAGACAAAAACACAACTATCTTCCCCTAGATGCAAAAATAATTGACAGCCAAGTGTAGCCAATGAGTCGGATCAATTTTATCAAGTCTCCTTTAAGCCGCAAGTGCATTGACCATGGAAATAGAGCTAATGGTTTGTGAAGCCACTTGGAATAGGACAAGATGGATATAATTTATCCACATGTTACCTTAACATGAAGGAAGACAACAAGAGTCTTTGCATGCACCTAGTTGAGGCTTGAGAGACAACCAGGTCACACATTTTCAATATACTAGCATTGTCAAAGTCAGCATTTGCTGCTTAGTTCTTTCAAGCGAGTAAAATGCACCAAGTGCCGCTGGACACCAAGATGCACTTGCATTCTCAAGTCCACCACACTAGGCACCTATCCCTACTCCATGTCTGCCTTCATGATTTGGAACTTAAATCATGTTTAATCCTTCCTCTCTGCCCTTTCAGTATCAATCTTGGTGGTTCAAGGGAGACAAACTTCTTCAGAGTCTCCTTCTGTTGGGCTCCTTGGCATAAATTTCTGTTTATCTTAGAAAGTGAAATTTTATTTTGATTGATTGGAGTTGCATGAGGTGTCTAGGAAATTCGCAAAGCATTTAGTTCTTTAATCCAATATTGGTCAATAATTCTGGCATTTCATTGCCAACAGTTGTTTCAGTGCCGCAACTCTTCTTCCTCCTGCTTTCAACTTTTCAAAAAGGCTCAGCTTGTTGGCTCCATTTTGTCTCATGTGGTGCATTGGGGACAAATGGAATAAGAGACAATTTGAAGGATCTAAATCTTCATCTCTTTTCGTTAGGTATCAGAACCTTTGGGTTGATTAATCTCTAGCGATGCAAGCAAATCGCCCCACCACATGAATCGGGTAAGGCTTTTAATACAAAGGTAAGAGCACCAAAACAATGAGCGGAGACCCGACTAAGAACTGGCCCATTAAGCCAAATTGCTCAGGGTTAGGATCTGAATCAGTCTTCAAACAACTGTATTTTGTTGATTTTAACTCCATGCTCTGATCTTACTAAAAATTTGTGTGGTCTCCTGTTTATTTTTTTCATCTGTTCTTGCATCGACTAGTTTCATTTTCAGTAAAAGTCTATCTTGCAAAGAATGATTCCCTCTTGTCTATCCTATACATTCCGTTTATAAACATTTACTGAATGATGCTGGAGCATTAATCACATTTTTAACTCCTCTGGTCAACGACTCATGTTAGCACTCAACTCATACAGTGAAAAAAAAAAGGAAAAGTAGAAGATAACCGCTCCTTCTCATCCAAATTCCCTCTTCTGAACTTTTATCATTTTCAGCTATCTGTCCTGAAAAGTTCCATCACCAAGCCTCTTTCTTTCCGGTTATTAATTTGGTAATTTTCTTTTGGCCAGATAATTAGTAACTTTTTACTACCTCAGTTATGTTCCATCTACCATCCTTTGCAATGCTGTGGCTTCCTACTCTTCAATTGAGAGTCATGTTGTTCATCCTTCCTTTTTAACCATAGGTATTCTTTCGGGAGTGGAAGACATTTCAAATACCACACATGGGTTACTCACCAGAATATGGAGGTACTTATGGCAGGACTCCCTAACCTAGACCCCGTTTCTTCTTTAGAGCAAAGGTACAAAAGTTCTCGTTTTCCTAGCACTTTATGAGGTTTACACACAGTTTGCATATTTCTTAACTAGTTCATTTGTCAAAGCTTATTTCCTGTCAAAAATAGGAACTTAGATAACTTCTAACTTATTATGTTGTATTGCATGATTGTTCTTTCTCTCTCTATATATTTTTTGTATTAATGACTACAGAATATTGGCATGGCTACATATCAGCAAACCTTGTTTGAAGTGGTACCCTGCAGTTTTACCTTTTGTTAGGAAAAGCCAAAAATATAGTTGACCTATCTTGCAGGTGCTGCATTAATTGCTTATAACGCAAAATGACGTCTTTTTAGTTGTCTTTCTATGGTTCGATATTCTCTCCAATTTCCTTCCATCCCTCCATTCCCTTCCATCCTCCAAACAAACAAACAGACAACACCAAGCCAACGTATTAAGCAATTATAGCTGACCAAGAAACATGAGTAAAGGAAAGGAAAAAAGAAGTTCCTACCTTGAAAAGGTCTATGTTATTCGGTATTCCTTCCACCATTGCAGCATCTATTGTCGCTTGTGTTTTTTCAACCATCTCACCTTTCTTTCTGCATGTAGTTGCTGCTTTTTCTACCAGGCTTGCATCAGCCACAACAAGATTTTTACTTAATACAAGACCTTGTTTTATTGATGCATTCCTCCAAAAAGTGACTGAAGAGCTGGAATCCCAAGATGGAGATCTCATCCACTTTCTCAAATATATGCTTCCATCAATGTCATAAATATGACTGCTATTTTCTGATATTTCATCAGAAGGCGATGATTCTCGATCTGATGTAGAGCTTGCTTCTGTATACCTTGTAACTAGCTGTCCACCCCAAAAATTCAAAGCTAGAGCTTGACAAACAACACTACCATAGGGTGAATTCTGTAGATACGAAAACTGAACCAGTTTAAGGGGATTATCCAACAACCTACGCATAAATTGAAGAGCTTGAAGTCTAGCTATGCTGTTAATGGCACTCATGATTGCTCGTTCCTTTCCTTTATGGGCTCCATATACATGAAAGATAGATTGATCATTGTCTTCAGGTCCATAGTCACGGATGAACTTGTGCAAAGCTATAACTTCACATATAAAAGCATGCCAGACATCTCTTCTCATCTCACCTCCCAAATCAACAAATTCCAAAAGCCACGTCTCTGACCTGCATGCAGTTGCATAGAAATTTTAGGACTATGCATAGACATTGCTGTTTTGAGCTGAAATACAGACAAAGCAAAAGAACAATCTACAACAACTAATGCAGATAAACCAATAGCACACATTCAAGCCTTGCAATCAAACCACTCCTGCTTTAAGAATTTTTAGTTGCATTGCACGGACAGTTCCTATATGTAATATGGATGTACTCATGTGCTAATGATGTAATTTTCTGCAATAGCTACACTTGTGAGTGCTTTTATGGAGCACCACTCATAATGTCAGTCACATTCTATTTGCCAGCCTGTGCTTTAAAACTCACAGTTAACCCATCAGTCGTCGCGAGTCATTGTTGACTAATGCATTAGGGCTGATTTTAGAATCTCCAGGAGCAAGAAACCATAAATGGTGAATTTCAGCTCTTAGATGAAGCTTGTAAGCTCTTTTTTTCCTGTTGCTTCTTGAAGATTTGACAGTCAGACTTTTGGATTTCATCCCTTATCATTTAGGTTTCAGCCATACATGACCATTTTGTTGGTGGAGGCAATCACCAACTATTTTTTAACACATGAAACATGAAAGATAATCAGTTCTCATGTTTACAATGCGATAAAATTGTACAAAACAAAACCTTTCCTTGCTATTATGCGGTCAGTATTTCGCATAGCAAGAGTCTCAAGTGGAACAAAGAGAAGACCAACATACAGTTTAGCGTTGAATTTTTTTTTAAAAAGCAATTTTTTATGAAAACTATTAAGATTTTTGGAAATTTTTTGAGAGAGGTTCGAGGGTTTAGCTTTTACAGTCTCGTCAAGAGAGTAATATAGAAAGAGGTGTGGGTGATATGCAATGGTGGAAACAACACAGTCGAAAAGTAGAATGCAGACTTTACCGCTAGTTGGTTTAGTTTAATTTTCTGTCTGTCACAATGGAAGCTTTCATTGTCTTGCAATAATCTACAGCGGCTACATGATCAGCAAGGGTTTGCGAGACAATCTCGCAACACAAGCACTTATCATATCCTCAAATGCTCTACAGCAAGTCTAGAGGAGACAGAATCCTAGAGAAAGATAACCACACGTGTGTAATTGATATGGACTCATTAATCTACACCACAAAATTTATATCGCCTTCTGTCTCATTAAAACAGCTTCATTAATGTACGCCTTGAGAGTGGTATTTCTAGATTTACCTCGAACGGTCAAATTCAAGAAGCAAAACAAACAGCATACTTTTATAGATGGAATACATCATTCCAGGATAATTGTCAGATAAATGCTGGGAAATCCGTCTGAATATGATATAGTTCTATAAGTTACCCTAAAACTTCTTTCCTAATACAGAAAATTGGGTCACGTATTTGCACTATTTTTGTACTTCTCAAATACATTCTGCTAAACCAGAGATGCTGATTCCTTCATTTCTCTGTCATAGTGAACTGTACTTGAAGAGTGTAGCAGGTTTAACAAAAAAACAATGGACTGCCTTTGCTGTCAACATGGTCCATCTTCATTCATACATGTCAATTTTTCTATATACTCAATCTTCAACTGCTATAACATAAACAACTGAGAAAGCAAATAAAATAGCAAACACGCAGCTGAGACTGACAACAGAAGCTTACTCACGGAGAACCACAAGAAATAGAGATAGCAGAGTCAAAAAGAAGAGATCCCAAAGGCCCAACTTTTGCTTTTTCCACACGTGCTCCAGGTTTTGTAAGATCCAGCCTTGCTGAATCTTTGCGTCCCATCACACCAACTGCCTTCAGTACAGGGGCCAATGAAATGAAAGGTTATAAGCAAAAAATTCCTCAAACAAAATTAACATCATAATTTGTGAAGCTATCATTTTGTTCACTATGAAGATGAATCGTACAATTTCATCCCTGTGGGACAACAGCTTTGGAAAATATAATTGGGATAATTCATCATGTACTCCTTGGGGTCCTTTCTATGGGTCAAAAAGGTCCATGAAGTTTTACAAAATCTGCTTTTGCATTTCAAGCTAGCAAGTGAGGCCCTCTGTGATTCTCATGTCTTTGTTTTATGTACACTTTGTGGAGTTTCCTTTCATTTCTCTGATTTTCGCCATAAATGAAAGTGGGCTACTCTTCGAAACTGTGAAGCTGACTGTCATTACTTCATCTGCTTCATTACACTTATTATGCAAGTGAATCATAGTAGTTTGGAACATTAAGGGTATGCTGCCTGACTCACGATGTTCTCCGAAGAAAGGACAACAGTAAACCAAACCAACCAGCAATGTAGCATGACATAACAAACCATCATTAATACATGACACCCTACCATATTATTACCTCGAAATAGATTGCTTTATCTGTCAAGATAACATTTCCTGGCCATCCCATATTATTGTCCCATTTAAGCACAGGCCTTTTCCTGCTAGAGCCAATGCATAAGACCTGCTCCAGAGAGATCTTTGTACATTCTCGAGCCTGATATGATTTTCGTCCTTCATGTACCCTACATGGCAGCAGTACAACTTTCAACTATCATCTGCTAAGAGATAGTTGGGGCCATTGAAAAAACTACCAACATGCATTTGCACACATGGGAGTCAATTTAACTAGAGGGAAAATGTCTCCGTGTACAACTATATGCAATAACAGTATCAGAGTCAGAATAGCTCAACACTAAAGTTCTAAAATTTAGCAAGGTTTCTAAAACATTTTTTTCACATTTAATATAATTCTTTACTCATAAAAGAAATAAGCAAGTTAGCTGTAAGCCTTTATTTTGAATGGGAAAGGGCATCACATGCTGGAAGTTTAAGGATGCAAAACTATCTACCGTGCGACAAAAATATAAAAACCAAATAATTCATGACATTGTTTGAAAGAAATATTTCCACATCAAAGCAAAACGGTGCAATTTCCAGGTAACTTCAATCCTCATGGTAGAGAATCCTACAAAGTTGACTATATTGTTTTCTACAAGCATAATCTGAGAGTAAATTCTAAACGATGCTTACTTGAGAAGCTCATCTATGTAAGTTACCCATGAGCTCAAGGAGATGCCATTATCATCAGCAAGTGCCTTAAATAGATTATGCACTGTCGATAAATCAGCCACTCCTTGGACAGCAGGAGCAATTCGGGTAAAAGCCTCTTCACCAACAAGCTTACTCTAGAAACACAAGGCAAAGCAAGTCTTAGCTTTAAGCGAAGCTTATTCTGAATTACTTGACCAACAGTTCACACATCAGTAAAAGCAACTCCATTCAACTATTTCATGCCTTTAACAGTACAAAGAAGTGTTATCAACAAATAGAATTTCACATATAATAAATAATTAAAAGACAACACAACAACAGAAGGGGAAGCAAATTGTAGGGTCTAATAAGAAATTTGGGTTCTAGGTATAGGAGGCAGATCTAAAATGTCAACTTCCAATTAGCGTTGCCTTCTTAACATGGATAAATAGAACTAACATGATATAGAATTCACCGGGGAGTCTGGACTGGAGTTGCCTGTGTAAGGGCAGCTGTGAATTAGTACACTTCACATGTCGGAAATAACAATTTTAGAAATTAAGTTTTAAACACATGCATGTACCATGTAAATTGGAAGCATCACCAAAGACATTTAAACTTCCATTTATT
Organism: Psidium guajava; assembly: GCA_016432845.1. Taxonomy (NCBI): domain Eukaryota; kingdom Viridiplantae; phylum Streptophyta; class Magnoliopsida; order Myrtales; family Myrtaceae; genus Psidium; species Psidium guajava. Next base: position 33,877,498 of record CM028225.1, on the reverse strand, counting down.
TGTCCATCACTTAGCTGTGAGGCCAAGTGCCCCTCAAAGCACATAGATTTTTCTCCAGTCAGCAATTTAGGTTATATTGAACGAACATTAAGGAAATAATCAAGTTCATGCGATCTAATGAGGTAGAGATGACACAATGCAGTGCCTTTACACAGATTGATCAGATTCATTGCAACCAGTTTAGTCTGTTTAAAGCCATTTCACAAATGGTTCAATGAAGATCTGGTGAGATAAGCCTAGAAATAACCAACAAAGTTGAGATCATTACTCTTGACAACTTAATGTTACTCGTCCATGAAAACTTTTACTCAGTAATTAGAGACAAATATGACTGAACCCTCAAATAGAGTGACGAAAATGCTAAATATTATGATGATTTGAAAGCATAAGATCACTGAGTGTCTTTTACACAATTGTCAATAAGGTAATAGGGAGGCCCTGAAATGTTTATATGTCTTCCACATTTGAAAGGCTGGGTGAATCAACAAGACTATAGCTGTGTTAAATTACACTTTTTTCAGGATTATGCTGAAAAGAACCTGAAAGGAAGATCTCTCCACAGCATCCTGGCTGGCATCTCCACAGTAGGGATTCCCCCAGGCTAGCATCGTCAGGAAAATTAGCTTCTGGAATGCAGGTTCCTGGCAGCAAGTGATAAAAGCATCCAGAGATCACATCATGCCAAAAGATAAGCTATCATTTATAGAAGAACCTTGAGGATCATTTCCCCACCTAATAAATAACCTTGACGATGAAAATGAGAAAAAGAACACCCTAGGAGAAAGGTTAAGAAAATAGATCTTTTCTATGTCGCTGTAGAACATAAAAAAGGTCTGTAGTAATCCTTAGAGATATTAAACCACAATAACCATCAGATGCACCATCTAAAATGATATCAACATCCGGGTCAAAACCTTGCCCATTACCATGAAAGGGGAGGCTGATGTGAAAGATTTCAGACATATTAGCCTTGTGGATGGTCTTCAATTGGAAAAGATGACCATGATATGACCATCACAGCAGAACTACAAGACCAACAAGTAGTGGCCTTGAAGATAACTTCTTGCCTTCTTTAGTGATGGTGGTGGTCTTGGTGTTGCACATCATTGCATCAAACCCATCTTGTGGAGGTGCTTAAAATAAGAAAAGCATAATTGCTCTCACTTGATTTTAAAGAGGAGACTTCAGAAAATCTTTGAACTTTGCAGTAGGAGGATGTCAAGGAAATCTACATGTCAAATGGTCCATTAGCCACCCTTTAGAACCTCAACATTCCTCGTGTTATTCTAAACTACAAATCTTATTAGAAGTGCCAACGTATTAGGTATCCTTATACTTAATAATAAGCACAGCGCATTACATGGTCATGGATAGACAAAAAAAAATATAATTTCCATAGACCCATTCTAAGCTGACAAACCTTAAGGCAGGGATGAAAATGGGAACCATCCCTTGACAAGAATCTGTAGCAGCAGTATTCCACCAAGTTCCTTGCATCATTATATACGGATTCAGGGACCAGAGTTTTGAATATCTTCTGCATTTTCTGACCAGTCAATCCATTCATCCTGCATATCTTAACTTCACAAGTCAAACACATTTCCTTCATTAGTCTAATAAATACAAAAGATGAAAGAAAATTCAGACACAAAAAGCCAATTCAGTCAATCCCTTCATCCTGCATTAAAAGGTACATACATCCACCATGAATTAGCTAAAATGCAAATGAAAATGAAGCATGCCATGGGCGATTGGAAAAGAAAAATAAGAAGCGAACAGCTTCATTGAACTATAGCGACATGTGCTTCACCCTATCTTCTTTCGGAAAGGACTAATCTCCGACCATAATTAATCAACGTGCTCACCTGCTGAATTGCTCTATGGCCAAAACAGCTTCCCAGGAGAGAACCCCATGCGGCATCCTTCGTTCGACCGTCCATTCTCCTTGGAAAGTCTGCCCCATGTCTTGATTGTTGGAGACATTTTCCGGATCAGGTTTTCTACCGCGACCGCTCTTTACCAGCGGAGAAGCCGCTTCTCTCAAAAAGTTCCGCGTCTTAGACAGCCACGAATTCACTTGCTCTTGCACTGAACCTGCCAAGAGCAACAACACCGGATTCCGTGGGAATCTCACTAAATCCACACTGCAAACATAATCATGCAAACGCATAGCGACAGCTCGTAAAGCCTATGACCAGAGTCGTTTGTTAAGAATCAGCACCCAAGTTCCACTATATTTTAGTTTCATGAAAGCAATTGCCATACCCTTACAGTGACTGCAAACAACTCGAGCTATTAAAACTCAAGGAGCTCAAACAACGTAGAGCTCGCTCATCACTTACACCAAACAACTAAGACTTAAATCACATGAACAACCATCGAGAGAGAGAGCTCTCACTGGCGTCAATGTCGTTCAACTTCCATTTATCGCCGAGAGACTGGCACACGAGTTTCAACCGCAGGGTCTGCCGGCTAGGCCGCGAACGAGCGGCCGGAGAGCTGCCGGAGCAGAGAGAGCTTGCATGATACGCCAAGGGAGATGGCGACGAAGCCGGCCTCGGTTTCAGCTGAGCGAGCGAGAGCTTCGACTGCATCATCTTCATCGGCGAATCGCGATTCGCTTTCTCATCGTCGGACTGTGGAGAGAGAGACAGGAGAGAGAGAGAGAGAGAGGCGTGGGGGATGGTGAAGCGACACCTTTTTCTGGATGACGGTTGGCTTCGCTGAACGTGGAAAGTGCGCTTGTCCGGCGGGGCAAAATGGTCAAAAGACTAGGGATAGAGATGGTGCTTTGCAAGAAAAGGACTCGACTCAAAAGGATTTTCACTCCGAGCAAATACTACTTAGTATTTGGAAAAATGACCCAAATAATTTTTGAAATTTGTGATTCATAAACTTTAATATAATCTAAAATTTTTATACATATTTTATTTAGTCCATAACAATGTGAAATATTCAATGTTGTGCCAAATTTTGAATAAATAAAAAAATAACATTGCAACAAGGCGCAACTTTGAATATGGTAGCTAGCGCTAAAATTTGAGAAGAATATATATGAGAGTTGTCAATGGGAATAGGAAATCTTCGATTCAATAGTCGCCTTTAGGGAGCAGCAAAATGGGTTATGTATGACTTTTAGCGAGAGTTTGCGTTTCGCCGTTGCTAAAGTATTTCAAACTATAATGCCACTAGCCACTAACCCACCTTTTAAGTGGAAGTGACTTTGTAGCTTAAATTGTGCTCAGCTCGATAGATTCTTACTTTTACTTATGGATCAAAATAACATAATATAAAAAAGAGCTAGTGGCCGGCTATCGAAAGCACAAGTAAGAGCTTTTGTTCCACTAGAGAAAGTATGCTCTCACACGGAATCAATCATTCAAAGAAAGGGGCTGATGGGAAAGTGACTTGAGAAACAGCTTAGAGTTCAACCCTTCTACCCCACCATGTTTGGCTTTACCAAGAAGAAAGGGGGCCATATGAAGCGTGGAGAAGATTGCCAGAAATGCATGATAAACATGTAACCTTAGGACACTTTGATTGTCCATCTATTTGTGGATGGAAGGCATTACTAAATGCAATGGTTTTTCAAGACCTGTTTCGAGTCGATCAATCCTGGCCCACTTGACCTGTGTTGTGACAAGTGACCAGTTTCAACTACATTTGTTATTGTAATCTATATCCTAACAAAACACAACAGCAGGGATAATCCGCCCATATAGCTAGCAGGGAGGATGACACTACCAACAAAGATTGTCTGGCGAGATACTTTTATATGGTTCAATGATTGCGTTAAATATGTACTAAAAATCTATGGATCACATCAGACAAATTAAAAGTACATGGACAATATTGCACATTTTGTATTTAAAATCCATGGACAGCAATGAACAAGTTAAAAGTTCGAAAATCACATTGCACACTGGCCAAAATTTAGGTACCATTTATGTCATCATCCCATGGTGTTATGATAGTCAAAATACAAAATATGAATTTGACAAATCTTCATTTCATATGAAAATGGGTATATAACTTCAAAACCAAGATTCAAATCCCACAAAGCAAGTACAACAAGTAAATATGAAAAGTGAATCAATTTAACACAGCCTGCTCAGACTTGCCTATTCTACAAAAATGTGTCTATTGTAGTATTAAAGCACAAACAACGGCCGATCACCAAATTTTAGTTCAACATCAGTGATGAGCACATGTTGAAATGATAACATATTCACTAGTTGGATAAGTATGGTTTACCCGAGTTCTTCAATATGTTGCCAAGACAATGGTGAGGGTGCGACTTATTTCAAACACCGACAAAATTCACAAAACATATAATATAAGTAATTAGATTTTTGAATTGCAAGTTTTAAGTAAATTATATATAATAAGTGTGCGTATATAATATCCTCGCCCAACCTCATGAGGAACTCATTTTAAGACATGATTTGTAGTATAGAAAAGACTTGCGGCACCTAATTTTTTTCCCTTTCAAATGAAACTACACACTGCCATATATATACATATATATATATATATATAATTACTCACTCTTTTTGGAACTTATAAGATTATCAACTTTTCTATCTTTTATTTAATCATATTTGTCTTTTTACCTTAAGTTTTCCAACTTCTCTACAAATTTTGAGTGTCTTACTAAGTTTTTTCAGAGTAGCTTACAAACTAATTTTGAATTATCTTCTCTCATTTGAGTTCTCAATAACATTTATGTGATTTCTTTTTTTCAAAATTCATCGACCTTTGGTATCATTTAATAAATTTTATATGCCTATTTTAAAATAGAAATCCTTAAATTTATTAACTCTTATATGGATTTAGCAATCTTTATTTGTATGACTTATCAATTGTTTTTCCTTAGGTTGCCAATTAATTTTTGTTTAGCAAATTCATGTGAGTTGCTTCAAATGTTTGTTAATTTCTTTTAATGTACCAACTTTTTCTTTTGTTAATTATCAACCCGTCAAATTGACCAATTCTTTTTAGAAAGTGATAAGTTTACTAGAAGTCCTAAAATAAACTAATCATAAAAGTGTAATCGAGTCTTAAAACTTTTAAAAAGTGCAATTAAATTTTAAAACTTGTCAAATTGGTACAATTAAGCCTTGACAATTGTTAAGTTAGTGCAATCAAGTCTTAAAATTGTTAGCATTTTTCATTTGTCAAGTTGCATGGAGCTAATAAAAAAACTTGATTGGATCAACTTGACAAGTGTTAGGGTCTAATTGCACTTTTTGAATGTTTTATGACTCAATTGTACTTTTGTGATAAATTTTAGTACTTGATTACACTTTTTGAAAGTTTTAAGACTCAATAGTTGACAAATTTTAGAACTTTCAACGCATTTATCGATTTTAGAAATTGCAAACTCTAATTGTGGTGATTAACAACTTTTATCATATTAGATTACCAAGCAGTTTTGTGTCATTGACTCTTATTTGAGAACTACAAAAAATTATTGAGTTTTTTTAAAACTGCCAACTATTTTTATCTTTAAAGAAAACTTTTCTTATTATTTAGAAATTTTTTATTTATCTTTCATATCAATACCCCCATTTTAGGAACTTTTATGTGAAATTATCAATCTCAATTGAGTTACTTACCATTTCTGTTTGCCTTTGCTGACTTTTTAAATTTAGCACCTTATTTTAGAAATTATCAACTTGTAATTAATGTGATTCCCAAATTTGCACCAATTAATGTTGCATCACTAACAGCTATTTCTGTCAGTTACCAATATTTGTTTGATTTTTTGTAAACTCAACTTCTCTTATCTACGACAAAAGGAAAAAAGAAAAAAGCTTCTCTTATAACTCACCAAATTTTATTCATCATTCTTACAAAGATTTAAATTTATTAATTTTTATATGAAATTGTCAACCTTCATGTGTATGAATTATAACTTTTCTCCGATTAAATCAGTGATTTTACATGGTTGCCATTTTCATTTGAATTGCTTATTGATATTTATTTGGTTTCTCTTACATTTACTAACTTTTCTTTTAAGCTGCCATTTTCATTTTTTTTACTTATTAACTTTTAAAATTTACCAACTCTTTTTAAAAAAGTAGGAACTTAAATTAGAGCGATTACCAACTTTTATTTGAATTCAATTTTTTAACGAGTTCTACGCTACGGCTTTAATTTGAATTAGTCAGACATATTAAAAAAGTTGGTAACTTTTAAGACATTTTCTAAGTATGCAAATAAGAGTTTGTCAATGACAAGAAAAGTTAACAAATTAAGTAACCAAATAAATGTAGGAAAATAACGTGAAGGAAAATTGGTAATGCAATACAATGGGGTAATTCCATGAGAGAAATATTGGAGAGTCACGTCAATTTAGGTTAATAATCTCTGCAAAAAATTAGTAAATGCAAGGACTTGCTAGCAAAGACGAATAAAAATCAATAACTCAAAAAGGTTGGTAAATTGAAAACGAAAAAGAGTCAAACTTAGATAAATGATGCAAAATGAGAGTTGATAACCCACAATTAGTTGATAATTCCGTTTAACAAAAGTTGGTATATTACTTGAATATAGGTTAGTATTTCACACACGAGTTAGTGAATTCGAAATGTTGATTAGTTTATACAATAAAAACTGGTAAACTTAGTAAAAAGAGTTGGCAACATACCCGAGGAAAAAAGTCACCAACTATTTTTTTTTTGTTACCTATGGTATTTCCACACTCACTAAGACTTGAGGGTGAGCATAGGCTGAGAGAATAGATTCCGATTCTAAATTCTGAGACCGATCCTATTATAACTAATTTCAAACCTTTGAAATCTGAGACCTACCATGCTTGTCCTAAAACCTATTTTGAACCTATCCTCTCTTTTTTCTTTTTCTTTTTTTCCAATTCCAGGATCTACCCGAGAACTTTTTTTTTATTATTTTATTTTTTTCAACAAAATAATATGAATAGCAATGAAACGATTTAAAGTAAAAGATAAATAATAAAATCCAATCTCATTCATAAACAAAGAGGGCCTCAAAATTTCCTTACTCATCCCGTGGTCATCAAGTTCCTCTGCGGTTTCCTTTGCGCAAAGGTCCAAAGGTCTCCCATAATTCTCTCTCTCGCTCTCTCTCTCTCAAGTATAGCATTCGTCGCCGTGTTTAGACCCAGAGAAAGGCCGAATAGTCTCTCCAGAAGCTTGAAACAAATCACTTCACAACATACAGTCTATAATTTGGGAAACTCGCAAGCAGATCATCTGATCAATAGGTGCTGATCGAAAACGTTCGAGAGGTAGACTTCGCGGCCAAAGGTCTCTGTAGATGTCACAAGCAATGAACAGAACTCTAGATATGTACACCGGCACTTGTAAGTGCAGCGTGCGATTCACAACATGCTACTCATCTGCGCGTGAAAACATGTGAGAAGCTTCGGCCTGCGCTTCTTCCAGTTTCATCATGAGGTCTCTGACAAACGCTGTACTTGTCCCATGAGTCACCCGCAGTATGTCAACTGCTTCGGTCAGTGATTTGATAGCATTTCTGGTGTCGCCAAGTAACCTGCAGTGCGTAAAATAGCAAGGTTGAAACCGAGGGAAAAGCCAGTAACAGAGGGTGGGGGCGAACTCTGACACCATTTTCATGCATGAAGCATTTTAAAATGACTGAGCAAGTCCTTCAAGCAGATTATGTATCATCAGAAACCACCATAGACGATGATTCTATTTCTTTTCCGCAAGAAACAACAAACTGATGAACAGCTATTGAATTCTCCACCGAAGTCACTTTTCCAACTTCAAGAAGAGCAGGAGAGGGGGCTTACAATTCTTGTAGTTACAAGAAAACAATGTGTAAAGAGTGCTATATTTTCAGACAACACAAGATATGGTTGTACGTTCATTATGTAAAGCTGCTTTCCCTGTATTGCTCTTTGAAATAACATCACTAAAACAAATGACAAATTCGTGACTAAGCACACCAATAGTTCTGCAACAGATCACACGTTGCTTGGTCTCAAATATATCATAAGTGCATGTAGCGTGAATTCATGTCAGCAACTTGTCCAACAAAGTGGAGGTAATGCATCTACCTCATTCAAAAAATCAATGAATGACGTGAATCTCAACAGCCTAGCATTAAAAGACTAAGCGGGGGGAGGAAAAGGTCTAATTAAGGAAAATGGACGATCAAAATCCAGAGAAACATACAGACCATTCAAGTTTTCCGCTGGTATAGTATTGTAACCCAAGCAAAGGATGGTACCTAGGATAAACTCCTGCAGCATAAAGTCAAAGGTACGAGTTCAGAGAAAAATACCAAAAAACCAGAGAAATTATATCAGCATTCTTTTTCGGTCAAACGAAAAAAGAAAGAAGATAAAAAATCTAGCAAAAATCTTTCGCACGCAGTTGCAGTATGTTTGCTGAAATGATTAATATTACTACTGGTACAGCAGGAGCATCGCCACAAAGGTAGCACAAGTTGAACAAAAACTGCACATCTTTAACCAAAGTAGTGGGCGTTGCAAGATATGGCTCCCATTAATGTCTTTAATACTGACAAGGACTAAAGAGCAAATATACTAATGGGTCAAAGGAGTGTGACTTCATGAAACAAAAGCTCCGGCCACATGATTAGATGAAATGGGGGAAAAACTACCAAGCTAATTATTCAACACTGGACCACATGCAATCAAATCATTATACTTCCAAAGCTTCCAACCAAGTCATAGCTTAATGGTCTCAGTTGAAAAAAAAAAATCTATCGTCCTTATTCAAAAGATCAATCGAAAAGCTAGTATGACATGTTGTCCACAAGCCGCATGGTATATCTTGTTGGTTTTGGCTGTTCCTCGAGATTTTATGAAGAAAACCTAATAGCAACCTAATCTCAAATAACCTGATTGAACTTTCTTAAATAGAAAGACAAACTGCTTACAATGAGTTTCTTCAATTAAGGAGGAAGTGCGAGATAGGTGGAAGTCACACTTACAAACAAAAACTCTTGCCAACAGAAAAGATGTTCAGCAGAACTTGTTATAGCAAGGGTCATTTGCTACTATGGCACTCCACTCAATAATCTCAAAGATGAATGGTTTCGCTATCCTCTTATTTCTACGTTACAAGTGAGCATCAATAGGGAAAACATTCGAACTTGATAAATATCTGTGCCGTGTATGTATAATTTGTGAACCCTGCATTGCTAAAAAAAATTCCGCCAATTCTCAATTTGAAAAAAAAAAGCGTACTTTCATAAACAGGAATTGTTAGCTTGCAGTACACCAGAGCCTCCTTCCAATCTTGCAGATCCATCAACATCTGCAGTTCACAGAAGCTTTTAAATGTTAAGCAACTAACACAAGGACAAGTCAGATCAGAATTTGGAACCACATGAAGTTGTCAGACATATCCATTCCTCGGGGAAGGATCAGATGACACCAAGCTACATATCATAGAAGCGAGAGCTCTACAGATAAAACATAAGAATAAGGGGGAAAATCAACAGAGTCTATCTGATGCATTATTCATTGGCAGACCAATCTTCAGAAATATGGAAACAGGAATAATTCAAAGGATGCCGTAGCAAAGACATTTCCTGCTTCACGGAAATTTGAATACCTCAAAATTTGACAAATCATATGTTTCTCAGTTTGGTGAAACTAGTTCTCCACCACACACTTCTAAATATTGGCAGATCTCCCTAGTTTTAGGTTCAAGAGAATTCATTTTGTAGCTGGAAACACTAAAACAAACTACCTTCAGAAATGTTCCAGACAACAGAGTTGCGATGCGTATAAAATTCTGTTAATGAGGGATAGAAGCTATAATAGGACTAAGGACAGAAAAAACTACCTTCAATATATTTTCTCGGGTTTGCAACAAGATGATTGAAAAAGGATGATATAGTTTCCCTTGGAGATTCTCAATCATCTTATACACGGAAACAGCTTCTTCATGTATTTTAAGAAGTCAAGTTTAAACCTTTCTCAAGTATGCAGCCAAATGGATGACTTGTTCCGAAATGGGAAAACTGAGAAAAAGGAAGCAGTCCTAAGTGAAATTTTACCCCATTAAATGCAGTGAGAGAGATTCAGGAAATGCAGACTTTACACAAACACGCTGCCAAAATTAGTTGCAGCAATGGCTGTGAAGAAAGGATACGGTTAGGGGACATAGACAATGATGTCCTCTCTGACATCAATTTAATTTCACTAACGATGCCTCTTATCTCTTCTTTGTTCCTCACAAGTCCACACTGTTGGCACACAAATCCTTGTTTCTCTGCATATGCAAGGAAAACCTTGTAAAAAACTTCAGCTATTCAATGAAAGTGCTGAAGCTTGATCCACATACCAGAGTCACGAAGCAGGAAACCAGAGCATCTGTCGTCTTTGCATCTGTAGCCTTCCAAGATGGCACTTTCTTTGATATCATCAGGTTGCCCCTTAATAATGAATTTACCTTTGTTAACCCAGCTTCAGATTATCAAATGTCAAGAGAAAGGATACAGCACAATCATAATCAAACTCTTTATGTAGAAAGTTACCAATTTGGCACAGCGAGCACACGCGCAAGCAAAGTGGTATTGTTCTCTAAGAGACTTCATTCTAGTCGTAGTGCTTCCAGCAGTTTCTATATAGCTTATCAAGACCTTGCAGGAAAATTATTTCTAGTCAGCACAACAGAATGAAGTATGAGCATGACCCTGCTTGATGCACCAAAGTATTTCATACAGAGGTATAATCATCAAAGCATTCTTCTACACCATGAGATGTGGGAGTGATGGGAAATGATAAATATCTCAAAAAACAAACAGCCTTGAAATTCTGATTTTTTATAATCCCATAACAACCAGGTTGTGCACAGGCAATTTGACCAGATCTATGTGAATTTGTGCGCTACATATCTGCGATAAGCAATTAAATAATTATACCAATACACTGACTGAAGCATTGTCGCTGGTTTTGTGTTTAGGTTTAGGTTCAGCATCTTAAAGTTATCATCGCTTAAAGTTCAGTGGTTGAAAGTTTCATCACTCATTTTTCAGCTTCATCCAGCAAACCTTTAGTTAGGCAATGACAATGAAAAGGAGGTAAGAGATATCGCAGTTAATTAGCATCAAATGGCTGGAAGGGTAACTTCTTTCATATTATATTATTCATAATGTTGATCCAACCATTAGAGAAGCATTATCCAGTAACAAGAATCTGCTGATCAAACTTGATAGTGAAATTCACATTGAAAATCTTTTAATTGTTTTATCCACTCTTAATTCTTCTTGAAGCTTATGATGGGGTCTAGCCTATGTAGCACCGACACCGACTCGCGACACGACATGACACGCCGACATGTCATTTTTAAAAAACAAAAAATTTCAACACTTTGGGGACATGTTGTATATTAAAAATAAATTTTCATATATGAATGGTAAATTATTATTTTTATTATTTGTTTTGTAGAAATGATGATTTTATATAAAAAAAAAAGCTCTTGTAATACAAAAGAAATTTTCTATCATGGGTATTGGTATAGCAGATTTTCAGGAAAGATAATAAATTAATAACTGAAGTTAAAGCAGATTTTCAAAAAGATATTATTATCTTTTTTATTAAAAAAAAATAGTGTAGAGCAAAGTAGACCTCTCCTCTCTCATCTTTGTCTCTGCCCTCTTCCCCCTCCCCCCCAAAAAACAAACACACCCACGTGACCCACCCACCAAAACCTGATGCCCTCTCTCCTCTCATCTTTGTCTTCTTCCCCCCACCCCCTCCCCTCGATTTGCACGCCCTCTTCTCTCATCTTTTGTCTTCTCCCTCCCCCGGCGCATCTGCACACCCTCCTCTCGCCTCTCTATCGACCTTTTTTGAAAAATCTCACTCGCCTCACCTCTCCCTCTCCCTCTCACCTCTCTGTCTCGCGAAGCAACCCAACTACCGTGATTTTGGTTGTCTCGTCTCTCCTCTGGCCCTCTCTCGCTCCGTCCTCCGACGCACACAAAGCCCATCCTCTGGCTCTAGAGCAGATCTGCACTTCCGATGTCCGATCTCCAGATCTGTACTTTCGCCCTCTTTTCTCATCGACTCGCGTGTCCCCGGCGTGTTGCCGGCGTTGACGACGTGTCGGATGTCTAACACGCACTGACCGCGTGTCGGACGTGTGTCGGTGCATGTCGGACGCGTGTCCGTGTCCAGCACGTATCCGACACCGAAGCGGTGACATGTTCAACGTGTCGCTGCTACATAGGGTCTAGCATTTGTCTCGGTTCCACTAAATGTTCCATATAATTCAGCCAAATTGTACTATCAAATCATAGACTCATTAAATGTTCAATATCAATATCACCTTTATCTCAAACCATTAGGGTCGGCGGTTAATGAAAAGAAAAGCATAAAGTATACTAAAATAAAAGCAAAGATGGGAGGGAAAAAAAAAAAGAAAGACGGGAGGGAAAAAAAAAGACTAAACATGGCAATCTGAAACATAGAAAATCCCCTTTCTACAATGCGAATAGCTTTCCTCCACTCCGTCTTAAGACAAATTGTACGCCAATCTATTTCTCAGTTCATAAAATCTTGTTTTACTACCTTCCATCAAGTAAGTTTCGGCCTACCTCTTCCTTTCTTTATGTCATGTTTGCAGTAACAAACTTCTGTTCTTACTGGGGTATCTAGAGATCTACGGAGAATATGTCAAACTATCTCAATCTATGTTTTCTCATCTTCTCTGACACCGGTACTATTCCAACTTTTTGTTGAATATCATTATTTCTTATCTTATCCATTCTTGTATGACCACACATTCACCTTAAGATCCTCATTTCCACTACCCTCGTTTTATGCTCATGTTGCTTCTGTACTGGCCAACATTTAGTTTCGTATAGCATTGCAGGTCTTATTGTTGTTCCATAAAATTTTTCTTTTAGCCTAAGAGAGATTTTGCGATCACACAAAAACCCTAATGTACTACACCATTTCATCCAACCTACTCTGATTCTATGGCAGACATTCTCATCAATCTCTTCCATCTTTTGCAAAATTGATCCCAAATATCTAAAAACATCTTTCTTAGGTACCTTCTGTCCAAACATATCCACGGATTCTTGATTTCCTTCTCTTGTTATGGAGGATTCACACTTAATGTATTCCGTCTTGCTCCGACTTAATGCAAACCCTTTAGACGCTAACATGTTTCTCCATAATTTTAATTTAGCATCAATCCCAGCCCTGGTCTCATCAATAAGCACAATATCATCTGCGAATAGCATACACCACGGCACCTCATCTACAAAACCATGAACCTTGTTTCACGATTGACCAGAAGCAGTGATTTTTCCTGAATCAGATTTTTATATATTCCTAGATTAGATAAGATATAGTCAAGTACCAAGAATTCTCGATTAATCTATAGAAGATCACAGAATTCTGTAGCCTGACAGCTACAATTTCATGCAGCATAATATGATCAAACATTGAATAATGGGGAGTTGGACGGACTGGAAAACACATCAGCAACAGTAATCACCATGTTGGAATACTGGAAATGAGTTTTTCCGTGATTATTCCTGGATGTCATGTTAAAGTTCCGCTGAAAAACCGCCAGTTATCCTATCATTAAGTAGGAATTTCAGCAGTGAACTGAAAAATAATACGTTGTCTCCATTTCAAGAGGGAAGCAAGAGAATCAAGAAAAAAAGCACAGACTACCTCAGAACCTCGCACTATTTGTTGTACAGCACGAACCACAGCTGTCCTTCCCTCAAATAGCAATACTGCGTTTGGCAAGCAGCTATACAAGCAAGTCAGAAGCAAAACATTCAATGGCAAGCATAGATGATGTCAGACAAATAGGGCAGCTACCTGTGATTGATTAGAGAGATGACAGGATAGAGTCCAGTTCCTAGTGGTCTGAGCTCACTGTCACAGATTGTATGTGCATTACACGAAAGCTGCACATAAACTATCTCCATCACGTAAAAGTTCTCGTCCGAATGATTATGACATATTGTCACTTGTACCAACAGGACATACTACGTTAGACATCAAGACACAAAAATCCTTATGTTTCCTAAGCCCACAGTTTGCCCACCACTTTAAGGGACAAAAATACAAGATACAAAAGCCTCTCTAGTAAGCAGCACTCCATTCAAAACTGAAGTACACTAGGCGCTAGGGAGAGGGATAACTACTGTTTGAAAGAAATTATATTTGCACTCATAACAAACATCTATGCCTATGTAGTAAAGACAGCAGGCATGAAGTTTTTCAGAATGGACCTTGGAAAAGTTTTCTGCAACCTCTTTGATGTTGATCTCGGGCCATTGCAATATTATATTAATGAGGTTAGCCATTTGCGCATAAAGCACCAGCTGCTTCTCATCAATTTCCGACATGTCTTACCAGAGAGATTCAGTGAAAACGGTAATCTGGATAATCAAAACAGTGTAAACAGTACAAACTATGACCAATGACTACACCAAAGAAGCCGAAAAAGGATACGGGCCACCAAGGCATCCACCAGACTATAATTGTCCATTGCAGTAGTAGAAATGATCTGCACAGAAGCAAACAAATCATTGATTAATGATGCGCTCCCCTGGATGGATGCCAGAAGTTTTATTTGCATACTGACCAAATAAATTTGCAAGCATTCTCTCTCCACAGAACAGCATCATAAGAACTGGAAACTCGAAGAGTTTATGCAAGAGAATACAATTGATTGTGTTATGATAGGCACCATATTGCTTTAGCTGATCCAAAAAAGTGGGAATCCATAGTTTCTGTTGCTGTAAAGCGAGATAAACAACCATTGGAATTAAAGATTCTTATTATAACCCACCTCTTTCCCAGTAAATATATGGCTGTCATTAATGGCAGAAACATCAACAGCAAACTAGAGATGCTTGTCAAATTATTAGAAAATTTGAAAATAACAGACAAACATGTGCATCTATGCAGACACTATTAACAAAAAAGGAAATTAAATTTTTTTGAGTTCTGTGAAACCTCAAAATATCTATAACATCTCACTAACCATGAATAAATAACCTGCTCAGCAACAAATTGGTAAAGTAAACTGAAGCGCAAAGGTGATTGTATTACTGATATCCTCCTGATAATATGGTTCATCATCTCAATTAAAAAGCCATGAGATCTGATTTGTTCTTTGCCAAGATTCGACTTCTCTAATTTTTCTAGTTAAAGTTTATAGAAAAGAAACTTGACCAGACTACTGCCTTAGAGGTGTGTAAACTAGCCAAGCAGTAGTACAACTGAATACAAACTCTCACTTTATTTTCAGGAACGACTCAAAAAACTTCTTCCAGAAGCAATCTTCAAATGAAGGTCAAGATTGAGAATACAACTCGCCAGCAAAACAGAAGTATAGCAAGTCAATTGCCAAGTCAAAAGCAAGAGAAAATCAACAAATTCTACAGATGCAAAATGAAGTCTAATGAAATTTGAAACTGCCAGGGAAGGACATGCGGGAAAAAAACCTTCTCATCTTGCAGCTTTCTTCGAATGTAGAGCTTAATCATCAAACGTATGGAAGGGGTAACAGATTTCCTCTTCTCCTTATCGAGCCTTGCTAGAGCCATGCATTCAAGCCGATGGACCTTCCACTCTGATTTCTACACGCATCAATGGACCGTAACTCGACACAATAACCCACTACACTAAACCCAAAATCAGGACTCTCAAAGCAATCACTATCCACTTCACAGGAACTTCTCTCCACAATTCTTTTTTGCTTCAAAGATCAAACCGTCCCTTGCAAACAAAGTGCCGAATACATGAATTTCACTATACTATCAGGTGATTGCCCCCAACAAATTGTACTTGAGCATAGAGCTAAAGAGAGAAAATGTCAAGACAAAGCAACTTCACTGAAATTGCCAGCTGTGTACCTGACAACAGGTCCCACAATACCAAACCGCCTGACAAGCCGAACACTTCCTAAGGTGAGTCGAGCCGAAACAGTGATCACACCTTGGCTCTGCCGAGTTCGGCACGAAAACATACGGCTCTTGGCTGATAATCACTTCCCCTACATTAAACCGCGGCATTAATGTCTCGACAACGAAAAGAAAAAAAAAAAAAAAGCCGACAGTACCAACGTTTGCTTGGTGAGAGAGGGAGGAAGGGACCTAGGTGGAAGTCTCTGGCGGCGAAGAGACAACGGCCTTTCTCCGGAAGAGAAGCGACTGTCAGGCATCGCTCGTGAAGGGCACTCTTCAAATCCTCCATGGACCCAAGCTCCGGGACGGTCGGCGGAATTTGGCGGCAAATTAGTGAAAACCCAAGACAAATTGTGGCATCAGTCATTCCGTTGAAACGTGGAGAGAGAGAGAGAGAGAGAGAGAGGCTTCATGGGTTGCCTCGAAATTTCGACGAGTCCGAAAGAGAAGGGGAACGGTCGGAGACGGCCGGGTTGCACGGTCGCCGCCGCTTGAGGTTCTGGTGGGAATCAACCCCACCGAGCATAATGCATCGAGCAAACCAGAAATCGCCCGAGTTGAACCGGTTTCCGGAAACTCTTGTCCATTCCCAATTCCATGAAATTAGAACCGATCATGACCGGTCCGATTCTCGATTTTAGAAAATCCAACCGTCTAGATCGTATCAAATAATATGTTACATATGTATTGAAATTTGCCTTTTTTTTTTGTTGATTTTCATATGTCAAATGTGAGTTATGCGAAATTCATTTGCAGGATATGAGGCTGCAAAATTCGTAATGTGAAGTTAGATTTTGATTCTATGCTTTGGTTTAGGATTAGGAAATGTAAAATAGGTAAATTTGTAATTTTTACTTAAGTTCAGTACGATGGCATTGGAGCTGTTTGTATTATTTTTTATGCTTGATTCAGGAAGATATAAGCAATTGCATTTCCTTAGGCTTAATTATGCTATAATTTGATATTCTTTATCAGCGTAGATAGCTTAAAATGCTTATTATAACTTCTAGATTTAGCCATAATGTGGTTCAATTAATAAGTAGTGGTCCGATAAATATATCATTAACGAAAAAATTTAAGGACAAATCACGAAAAAATGCGACCGATTAAATGAAAATCAAGTTAATGGGGCCTTTGGATGGAAAATGTTATGTCCTATCAAAGCCTAACCAAGTTAAATAATATATATATATTACCTTTTAATATTTACTATAATTAGATGATTTAAAACGCTTGAGCTCATGAGATTTAGAGTTTCACATAATCTAATTGGACCTCTAGAGAATAGGTCAAGTTCTCAATTCCTGAAATTAGGAACTGATCCTCTAGTTCAATTCTTGATTTTTGAATGAGACTGGATAGGATTAAGGCTTGCATAGCAATTATTCTAGTCTAAAAAATTGATTCTGATTAAAATATTTTTTTGATTTTGTTCCTTGGATGAGTTTTAAATAATCAGAACGTACTTGATAATTACACAAAATTTATATTCCTAAAACAGAAATGCGTTTAGTAACTGTACAAAATTTTTGTTCCCAAAAACAATTTATCTTCCCAATTTGTGTCATTTAAGCCCAAAAATAATTTGTTTTCCCAATTTGTGCCATTTAAGTCAAATAATCACATAGTTACTTTGTAAAATTTCTCCTTATATTTGAATTAATTGAAGAATAATTCATATTAATTATCTTATATAGCATATTATATATAATATTTTTATGCTATTCCGTCTAATTACAGTGTTATAACAAATCATTTTAAGCTTAAAAAAGAAGATATCATGTTGGCTTAGAGTGTGATTTCATATTAGCGCGGGCCTTTCGAAGTTTACATCAAATCGCAAAGACGAAATATAAAATTTGATCTTAGTTTGATCGGTGGTATGTGTATGTGTACATATAAATAAAATTGCAACCACTCTTTGAAAAGGGTAGATCGAAAAATTATCGAACAATTGAGAGAAACCGTTTGATTCTACGCAATTAGAGAAAATCTAATATTCGGAAACTTGGTTACGTCAATGTTTCCACCGATGTCTTTTCTGCATTGAAGTTGAGTATTTTCCTAAATGTGTTTCGTGCAAATTTTCAATTCATTTTAAACCTACGAGATAAGTTAATGCTAAGTGTTCACACAAGTTATTTTTGTCTTTTTCTAAATTTTCTAAAACTAGACTAAGTCCAAATTACTTAGGCCTAGGCAAATCACAACCAAGGAAATGAAGTGCGCAATTAAGAAATTATGACATTGATAAATCGCATCATAAAATCCTAATGAAGTCCTAAAGATTTAGAGAAATGTGGTCCGAGTTTAATTTTCAAGGTATTTATGATTTTCCTAAAAAAGAATAAAATATATAAAATCATGAGAATTTAGGCCCAAATTTATGAAAATGATGTCAAACTAGCCTAATCTAAGCCTCTTCTATTTCTAGGGATTTTTCGAGATTTTTATATTTTTTAGAATTTTTTTGATTTTTTATTATCTTAAATATTTTTATTTAAAAATAAGATTTCACTTTATTTTAGGTTGAGAGAAAAACGATAAGAGAATTGAAAAGGAAAAATGAGATTTTTGACACTTCATTCTGTTTTGTAATTTTCAAAAGTGAGTCTTTTTTCTAAAACTAGTTTTTTTTATTCTTGTTTTTACTTTAAAAATATTCTCAAGAACAGAATCAAAATCAGAATAAAAATTATTTATGTTATTAAATATGATTTTCATTTTAATTAAAAAATTAAAATGGTTCCTTTAGTAACCGATTACCTTAAAACCACTTCTCGAGTGATCTCGTCAGGCCTGGCCCATGTGCCAATGGGACATGAAATGTTTCACTGCTCCAACGAGGGTCTGTTTGGTAACGTTTCTGTTTCAAAAAAGTGATTCTGATTAAAAACACTTTTTTTTATTCTGTTCTTTTAGAGAATCAGAATGCGTTTGGTAACTACATAAAATTTTTGATTTTTTGTCCAAAAGTGATCCTAAAAAATTGATCCAAAAAAAATATCGTGGGAAGAGGCTGAGAAATCCATATTTGAAAAGTGATCCTAAAAAAGTGTTCTTTTTTTGAGAAATAACTTTTTTTATTTTTGATTTTTGCTCCAAAAGTGTTTCCGGGAGCAGAATCAGAAACAGAATTATTTGTGTTATCAAATATATTTCTGATTTTTTTTTTTGTTCTCGGAACAGAGGAACAGACAGACCCCAAAATCATAGGCAGGCGACTTCTTCCGCCTTCCACTGGTCGAGCCTCTGTCTTGCGCTCCTCCATGTCGAATCCGAGCGTATCCGAGAAGAAGAAGAAGAAGAGGACGAACCCCATCGCTCTGTTCATGGCCTTTGGCACGAAAGGCGACGTCTTTCCCATCGCCGTAATTGCCTCGCCTCCCTGTCGCAGCTCCATTGATCTTTGTATGTTCTTGTAATCCTGAGAAGTATCGAATCGTTTTTGATTTCTTATTTTTGCTCATTGCAATCTCCAGGCGATCGCTGCTGCATTTGGTGGTGAAAGGAAGGAATACAGAGTGTTTTTCGTCACTCATTCGGCACACCAGGTACTTTTCATCGACATTTAATCTCTTTATCCTCATCAGAAGTTACTTCTTTTTCCTTTCTTTTGTTGACTTTTGATATGTTATGAGGGACTGCTCGTCAATTATTCGGAGACTAGTTGAGATCAACTAGTTTCGTTTGTTAAGTTAGTGTTTTATGCTTATGCTTATCAATTAGTTCTAAGCTTGAATACCTCGACGCTTCAAGTTTCTAGCTGTTTCTTGCAGAGTTTGAGTGCTCATTTGGCCAAAAACTGTGTGACGTGCGTGCCAATTTCATCACCGCCTGTTCTTCCTGTCCAGGAAGATAGTAGCCCTGCAGGTTTCTGGCCACTTCACTTCATTTGGTTCCTAAAAGGGACATTCTTTTTGGATTCGAGAAAGAGAAACGTGGTTTGTGTACTGCAGAGAGAAGATTCTATCATTGATCACTCATCTGAAGTTCTACTATTCATCTATTTAGGATCATCGCAACAGCCATTTCCTCTACAGAAGAGGAACATAACCAATGCGCACAGACAAGAATGCTTATCTGTGGCTGAGAGTATCTTTGGACTCGAAGAAGTCATTGGCGGTGACTTTATTTTGATTAACTTCTTTGCTCTGGTACTTGTGCTTTACATATGGAAGATGCATTTGCCTGACCAAAAGCTGTAAATGTTGCTGTTAATATGGAACATGCTTTCACAAGTTTCAAAAGCAGCACTATACTGTAAGAAAACACTACTTTATATGGAGGTTGTGAAGATAACTTCTGTTTATTGCAGCATAGCATGATCCAATTGGAGAAGCAAAAAAAAAAAAAAAGGAAGGAAGAATGCCTGTCTTTTTCTCTGGTTTGAGCTTTTCAGTTATTGAAAGCAATTATTGTAGTTAACTGTGTAGCATTCTAGTCATTTATCTTTGGTAAGTTACAACCTGAAAAGAATGTAGACCATCAGAAGTCCTTATGTACCTGAAACTGAAAGAATCACTTGTACCTGAAACTGAGAGAATTGCTTTCCCTGACAATGTAGGAGGGGTGGAACCTTGCAGAGCTTTTTCAGGTGCGCTGCGTGGTCGCTGCTCCATATGTCGTTCCTTATAGGTAACGGTGAAAAATACAGTGATTATTCTCTATTTCGAACTTTTAGTCTCACTTTTATAGCTCTTTGTTGGTAGTCTTTGCTGTTATTGTCATTTCCACATGATTCGTTTGATCCAACCCCGTGCTTAATCCTTTCCCACCTTGTGAGAATTTCCAATCTCAATGCAGCTACTTAAGCTATAAGGGGTTGTGTAAATGGATCATTCAACTTTTTAAAATGCAGTTAGTGTGCCGAACTTTTTTCTTTTCCTTGAGATATTGCCTTTCCATTTCCATTAAAGGAAAATTTCTTATGCATCTTGGTCGTCATTGTCAAGGGTTCAGAAATTTATAGATGTATCTTTCTTTCTTCATGTTGTCTCACTTCACAGCACATATTACATCCACTATAAACTTAAGGGGAATCAATTTAGCGGGTATTATCATGCCACGGGTATTATCATGCCATACTTTTGCATCAAACTAATTGTGTATGGTATTTCTGGATGTCTGCTCAGTATTTGATATTGTAAGTACATGTTCAACTTTATTTACTCTTCCCTGCATTTTGGTGTCCTTGATGAAAGGTGATTAAACATCTCAATTCGACCTTACATGCAGCTAAGGTTCAACTCGATGTTATGAATCTACTCTCGAATGTTGCTGCTACCTGATCTTATGGCTAAATGATCAATTCACTCTCTATCTGAGAAGACCTGAAAAAAGAAGGATGGTTTTCTTTGTGAGACATGAGAGTATTACTTGGATTTTCCACCACAAATATAATTGGTCTCAGCATACCGGGATTGTGGGAAATTTTATATGAGGACAGGGACCTCTCATAGCACTTTCCCAATTGTTCTATAATGTAGTTGACGGATATAAAATGTACTCGCTTCTGCGTTTTTCACTTTTCTTTCTGCATCCCTTTTCAGGAAGTATTTTGAAGTAGTTTTAACCTCATATTCTACTGGTATGGATTCTGGGATGATCGTGAAATATTCATTTGGGGACTTTCATCTGTTGTGTAGTGCTCCTTCATCATTTGAGCGTCACTTCAGGAAGGAATTTCCATTGTTGTATGATTATCTCCAAGAAGCTCCCAGTGGCAAGGTATCCTTATCATGCTAACTTATAAATTGATATTACAGAATATTCTAAAGTTTTTCCTTTTGTATAACCTCGATACTGGTTGTTAGTGATGTGAGCAAACGTTTCATGATATTGACCTTCTTCTATATTGATTTTTCGCCCTTCAAATATGTAGGTCTGCTGGAAAGATGTGATTCATTGGATGTGGCCACTTTTTGCTGAAAGTTGGGGCTATTGGAGAAGTGACGTCTTACATTTAAGTTCCATTCCTTTTACCGTCAGTGCTCTCGACACTCGTAAACTCTTCTGAGCTTTTATTATTGGCTTATACATCTTTTATAGGTGGACAATGATGCCTTTTGGCTGGGATGCTGTGGGAACCTCTTGGCAATATGACTTATGTTCATCAGTGCAGGATCCAGTGACAAGTCTTCCAATGTGGCACAAGAGAGATCCCTCTCCTCTACTCTTGTAAGTTTTCAGGCTTTTTTCATTTGAAAGCTATATTACAGGGTCTTTAGTAATAAAGCAGAAATGAATGTCTCGATCTGAATGGAGCATCTCTTTTTTGGCTGATTTTTTCAGTTTTTTTTTTTTTTTGGGGGGGGGGATGTTGCTCTTATACTTCAGAGTAGTATACTTATCACAAGTTTTATGCTATCAAGATCATTTCATGAGTAAGGGGATGCCTAAACCTGTAGATCATTTCATGAGTAAGATCTAAAGGTTTAGCATTACTTATCCAGGATTAGCATAAGATCTACAGGTTTGAAACTGATTAGTCTCTGTTGATTGAGATATTTTGAGAGTGAAACAACCTTTGTGCTTCATTATTATATTTGACAAGTGGGAAATATTATCAGCATGGCCTCTGCACACATGTGCGCCCACACCTCATGCGTCCATGAACACATCTTTACCCAAACAACAGAGGGAGGGAGAGAGTTAGGCATCTACACTGTGCAATTGACCACTTCCCGTAAACAATTTTTGTTGCTGCAGAAAAGGAATTATGGGACTGATTACATGGTCATCTTGATTTGCAGAACATAAAAACTTTGATGAATTATTTCCCGATGAATTTCCTGTAATGCACAGGAACTTCTCATCTAATTAGCCGCAAACAAGTTGTTCATCATGTGATTTATTATAAAATGGAGCTTAACTATACTATCGTCAATTTTTCTTCTTCGCAGCTGCTGGCCAATTCATCAAGTGCCTCTTTGATGCAATACTGTTTCTCTAATTGGACAATGTTTAAAACCCATTTATTATATTGTTTGACAGGTATGGATTTAGCGAGGATATTGTTGAACACCCTGGTATAATACATTCTGGGAGCTGCTCCTGACATGCTTCTAGTTCACCCAAAAAAGATTTAACTTCTATTCTTGAGCTGCCATTTGCTTGAAGTAATGCTTACGCATGGATGAATAAGGGGATGCCTAACAGATGTAGAGCCGTATCATCTAATATTTGCTTGCCAACAACCCTTCATACAAAGTCTCTGCTTAGAACTAGTTCTCAAGTGTTGGCTTTCTAATTATCAAGTGAACTTTGGTTTCCATTGACTAAGGCTAATAGAAAACTCTGGTTAGTGGTTAAAAAATGATGAATCAACAATGCCATGCTCAGAAAGCTTTTACATGACCATTCTTTCTGTGGTTAGTCTAGATGAAAGTTGTCCTTTGTTTTCAACTTCCACCTCATGGTTTAAATTTTCTCATCATTACAAGTATATCAACAGATTATTGGCCGCCAAATGTTCGTGTTTGTGGATTCTGGTTTATCCCAATGGAGTGGCAGTTTTCCTGTCAACAGTGTCTTGAAGTTGCAGCACTTGATTTAGAAGTGCATTCAAAGACAGAATACCCAACATGTTCTGTTCACGTTCAATTGCATTCTTTCCTAAAGACTGATACTTCAATGCCACTTGTTTTTGTCAGCCTGAGTTCAATTGGGAGGCAAGTTCTTTTCAGCTTACATTTCCTTATTTCTTTTTTGTGTACAGTGGCAAAAAATGAGCTGGCGCTTCTTATAAAAGAAGCAAACGAAAAACAGTCATGGTAACTGAATTTGTGAAGTGTGGGGTGGTATCAGAAAATTTCTTAGCCATGAAACTCTCAACTCTTGATGTTAATACCAGCATTTGGTACGGTCTCCCTTGCAAATCCTTGATTTTGTATGGTATTCCAAACCACTTTCGATGGATATGTTATCCTTTCTAATAATTTGTTGTTGGTGTCAACTGACGGTTTTCTTGCACTCTTTTGTTCTGTCATTGTCAGTTTCTGTCTCTGAATCTCTATCCACCATGTGTGATTGTCTGCAGTATGGGCTTTATGCGGAACCCTCAAGCTTTTCTTGCTGTCCTGCAAATGATTACCAGAAATACAAATTACAGGTTCATTCTATTTACTGCTGGTTATGAACCTTTACAAGCAGCAGTTCTTGCTGCTGCGGAGGAGGAATCATCAAGTTTTAGTCAAAGACAGTTTAGTGAAGATGGGATAATCCTATTCAATGAACGACTCTTCTGCTTTACTGGGTCAGTTAATTTTTTTCTACTTTACTTGAGTGTCAGTGAGTGAGAATTTAGAAGAACTAAGAAGGAAAGAATGACATAACAAGTTGATAAGGTGATATGAGTGTCTGATTAGGAAACTTTAGAGTCTGGCAATTGAAACCAAGCGGTGGGAAAAGAGTAAAATTGTGAGTTTATCATTATCCCCCCCCCCCCCCCCCCAAAAAAAAACCTTTTTTTTTGAAGTTCAAACACGATATATGCTCAGTATCAATTAAATTCACCTTCAGCTTTGCCTAGATTGTCTTTCAAACTGGTATTCTGTGCTACGTGGAATTGTTGGAGGCCATCTTAATTTGGCTTTTCCTTTTGATGAGTAAAAATTCATTAATTGGCAGCTGGCCACATATGGTGTGCCAATCTTTGTATAAACAGAGAGAAGGGGGAATCTAGGACATTGATGGAGAGCCAAATTTCTTACATTCAGAGATCCACCTAGAGGGAGAAATATGATTTTATGACACTTCTAACCCTTCTAGCTGTCATGCCTTTGATGCAACGGTCTTCCAGGGTAGGTCATTTCCACTCTGTACGTGTAGCAAGGGAGGGATAATCCATCTTTTAAGAGCAAAGGAACTTATATCTGATATATAAGTTAAAACTATGAAGAGATGCAAGAATCTTTATCTACTATTTGTTTTTGGCAATTTAGCCTGAAGCTCTGAAAAACAATGAGAAGATTAAAAAGAATTGATTGATTTCCTTGGTTAATTATATGAAATTTTCTGCGTCTTACTCTGATGCAAAATTGTGATAAGGGATAGAACCGGCTACCTCAACTGGTCTATGATTACCATCTTTCCATGCATGTGCTAGATTTCCAATCTGAAAGTTTTTTGGGCTTCTTGTTGTGTATCTTAGAAGCATTCCATACCTCTGGCTGTTCCCAAAATGTGCAGTTGCAGTTCATCATGGTGGAAGGTGAGGCGTTTCATCATTATCCACTAGTTCTGTAGTTACAGCATTAGCACCACCACTCCCTTCTCTCACTTGTGCTGCATTACTCTCTCTTAATGAATGTTAGTGGATCAAGCGCTGCAGCACTTAGGGTTGGTATTCCCCAGGTTAGTTGTGAATTTAACATGTTACTTACTTATATTTGTTGTGTCAGAATCGCTACATTACTCGATTGACTTATTTGTGAACCAGACCTTTGAAGTTGCTTGAGGTTCTTGAGAAATCAAATATGTGCCCTTTTTATACGGTGGATCACATCAAGCATTCCATACCTTTACAAATATGAGTGACATGACCAGGTTGTCAATTATTCTGTTTTGTTTGGGCCTAATTCACTAAAAGAACCCCAACTTTAGTTCTTGTCCCAAATCTGCTTCGAACATTTTTTTGTTTCAGAAAAAGCCCCAAGGCTTAGGTCAAGTCCCAAATCTGCTCCGAATTTTTCTCTCTCTCAGTAAAAAACCCCAAACCTTAGGTGTAGTCCCAAATTTAGCTGAAATACTTTTTACTCTAATATCAAATCTGCCCCCATTAGCTATCTGTCAAAATGTCGTCGTTATTCGTTCCAATTTTCATATCCTATAAGGGTTTCATTTTGGAGGATCTCAACAACTTTTATTGGGTTGGATTTGTTATCTACCTGCAAATGCGCGTCGGTCCATACTTTTCTCCTCATTACCTTGTTGATGTAGATTTTTTTATCGACTTGGAAATGAAATGTCAAGTCAGGACTAGAGATTTGGGAATCTATTGAAAGTTAGAGTTTTTTTTTTAGATAACACAAAATTAGGGGCAAATTTGGGATTGTAGCTAAAGTTGAGAGTTTTTTCTGAGAAAAAAAAGTTCGGGGCAAATTTGGGGCTGAACCTAAAGTTGGGGGTTCTTATTGAAACAAAAAAAAAAGTTCGAGACAGATTTGGCATTGGATCTAAAGTTTGGGGTTTTTACTGAGACAAAAAAAGTTCGGGATAGATTTGGGACTTGACCTAAAGTTGAGGGTTTCTTAGGGTTTGGGGAACCCATCGGTGTTATTGCTTGCTTTCTGTCATCATGAATGCACTTATAGTATTATCAACATGTAAAGGATGGGAGATTATCCTAATTTTTGTCTACTCTATTTAAGTCCTGAAGTAGCCCAATCTTGTCAGATAGATCATGTGAAAAAATTGTCAGATGACTTAGACGAGGTCAAGGACAAAAATCGCATGAAAAAGTAAATATTGGGGGATTACAACCTCAAATTTCGGAGCCCCCCAGGCTTAATTGGGAATCATGGATGTAATCTTCCACAATGGGAGCATTTCAATCTTAGTTTCAGCGACCATTAAAAATAAATTCCAAAGGAACACTGAATTCTTACTGTCTTTTTTAGAGCTTATTAGTTCACATCAAGGATACAAAATTTAGTGCGCCATTGCTTACCTGCAATAAGATTTGTCACCTGTTCTTTTTCTGGTGTGTTGATTTGGATGTATGAAGAGCAACGCTTGTTTCCTTGCTCCCGCTTCATGTACCTTTTCATTTTTGATTGATTCTGCTCTCTCTCTCTCTCTCTCTCTCCCTCCCTCCCTCCCCCCTCCCTCCCTCCCTCTCTCTCTGTCTCTCTCTCATTCATAATATTAGGTAATTTGTCCATTTCTCCTGGATCAATTCTACTGGGCTGAGAGGATGTTCTGGCTTGGGGTGGCCCCAGAACCACTTAAAAGGTACCATTTGCTCCCGGAAAGTACTGATGGCATCTGCATTATGGAGGCTGTGGATGTGTTCACAGGCTCCATACACACTGCACTTTCTGCTGAAGTCCAAGCACGTGCTTCGGAAATATCTTCACAAATTGCTCACCAGGTAAATGACTTTCATGCTTAGTTATCCTAGATGCATATATTAATCTACTAGTAGAATATTTAGGATTCACACTCTGGCTTGCTGTTAATTTCACTGGCCTAGGTCCTGTCACGGGTCAATTTGCCCTTTTTTAGTGGCTGGCTGGTGGTGTTTGAAGTGGGATGTTAAGTTTTTGCCACTTGAGCCTCATTTGATGTTGCATCAAAGACTCTGTTACGAAAATCGAGCAAATTAGAAGATTTGATTGCAAAAAAGAAATATTCTTTATTGACATTGAAAAACTGAAAGTTAGAGGACCAACATTCTTCTTGAGCCTTATCATGTGTTCCTTTACTACATGGTTCAATAAAACAGGATTTACAAAGTTTAATTGTCGTCATTTCTTAGGATGGAGTTTCGGAGGCTGTGAAGATTCTGGAAAGGGAGGTATGTTGTTAAGGTGGAAGGCTCCTTAAAATGTATTTGTATGTCGTTATAGGTTTTTGCAAATGAAGTGCACAGCATATACCCCGCAAGGAAATGTAGTCTATTGTGGACAGTTATATGTATTTTTGGGGTTGGGTATTTTCTTCTCATAGTGGACATTGGACAGTAGATTCAGGGATGGAAACAAAAGGTAAAGAAAAGCTAGACATGAATTGCCATTAGATTAGATCTTGAAAAGTTCCTTTGAAAAGGAGCAATTTTGTTTGGATGTCTAGAAAACTTCTTGTTTCCTTTTTTGGTCGGAGTCTAGAATACTTTTAAACGATGAGAAACATCATGCAAATTTCAAAGATTCTACTCGTTCTTCGAAGTTGGCTATTGATAGGAAATGCTTACTTCTATTTAGACAAGAAAAGTATTTGATAGAAAAGGCATGTTTTTGACGTGATGCGACAGAGGAGATATCCTTGTTAGACAGGAACGTCGAGTCCTAAGAAGTAAGTCATTTGCGCAGATGGTTGCGGGTGCAATTAAGAATTGCCTGTAGACAGAAGAAGATTCGATCAAGAAATCAATTTTATGGCACTTCAGCTGACCACAAGAGTCAACCCCACAAGCTTGTTTTTTGGCCAACCACCACCCAATTGACCCACAAGGGACAACGCAACCCTCCGGAGCTCCCCATGACAACGTTAGTTCCACAACATGGAGAGGAAAGTGATGTTATGATTAAGCGATACACCAAAAAGATCGCCATGAAAAGAGATGAAACCAAGAAAGTATTTGAAAAGGGAGGGCCAAGGAATCAAAATGGGGACTGAAAACTCTATCCATGCCTGAGATGACAGTGGAATCATTGATCTTATGTGGACATCCACCTCAGACCTACGTAAGATTCAGGTCATGCATGCGAAATGGATTTGGATCGAAAAGATTACTTTGATTGGAGTGATGATACCATTAGGATGGAGTGCCATGTTTATTTACTAGCTGAATGCCTACTCAATGCCTGGATTAGAAAATACGACATGAGTGATTTTTGAATTTTTGTTCAATATGCAATATCAATTTTTTGAATATGATCTATAGACTGTCAGTAAATGTTTAATATATTCTAAATTATACGAAAATGTTCAATCTTGTATTTTTGTTAATCCGAATAATGGAATCTACTTATAAGTTTGAATGATGGAAAAAAGAAAAAAAAAGATACGCTTAGATTGTCTATTTAAGATATTAATCTCGAATTAGGAAAATAGATTTTCACATGGGATATTATCGCGGAAAAACTCAAAATGAAATCCCCAAGAGAGGCCACCAATCAAATATAAAACAAGTCCAATTTCTTTCCTTCTTAGATGACATTCTCGGTGTATAATAATTCATGTCATTAAATAGCATTTGATTGGTCGTTTGAATAAAGGAAATGACTATTGAACATTCTTATGATTTAAAAACCGTATTAAACGAATTAAAATTTAAAGATGAAATTGCACATATGGCCAAAGTTTAGAAATCATGTGTCATTTTCCTTCAGGATTAGAATCCTTGAACAAAGATCTGAGAGACCAAAGTCAAAAATTTTGATACCATCACTAGCATTAATTTGAGTTGCATGTTTGTGTTTGTGTCATCTGATCTAAATCCAACTGTGGATATTCTTCCATTTAACTCTTGACGGTGTAAGATTCTCGCAAATAGCTTTTTGTTGCCGCTGAAGCGTAGAAGGGCAATAGATCCCACATCAACCAAGTGGGGAAAAAAATCTCAGAGTCCATATAAGTATTAGAAAAGAGCTCAACGTTCTCTTGCAGATGATAGATAAATGTGGCTAAACATTAGAAAAGAAAATGAAGATGGAAAGGAGAAGAAAAAATGCAGAGGACAATTAAATTCTGACTCAAATAATTGAGATTTTCCTGACAAATAGGCTTACATTGTCCGATATTCTTTTGGGTTCTTGTCCCATTTACTAACTTCTATATATAAAGGTGTAGATAACGTAACGTTACCCCTACTATACAGGTTTATGTGCTCTTTTGTTTTACCCCTCAATTTGCTTCTGGTATTACTCTATAAGAAGGAAAAAAAAATCTTGTCCACCAGCATGATGCAACTGGATTCGCAGGGGTGAGGCATAATCCACGATTCTTAGCATCTTCTATTAGGATTATAGTCCAAGCATCTCGTCAGTCAGCTGTGCTACGCAGAACCATTTTGAACCGAAGGAAAATCATCTTCAACTACTTCTGAAACTGGGTTGTCCTCAGCCCAGACTGCAGCATCAAGGTATCCGAGCTCAAACAGCCTGTCAAGGATATCATCTTCTGCAGGTTCAAGTGCCCAGTTGAAAAGCTGACAAAATCCTATTGTCAGTTATGTTCGCCATGGATAATCAAAACTTGCTGTAGGAACTAAGATTACCTCTCGGGGGCTCGCCCTATTGTCTGGATTGCAATCGGGGCTGATCCCAATCCCTTGCAACCCTAGTTGAGTGGCTGGAAAGGCACACACCCGGACCTGCAGGGGAAAAAACTGGGATAAAATGACTCGTTCATAAGCAGCTTTTATGACCAATTTGAATGGTCTACCAAACAAGGAACATATGTATGTCTCCTTCAGGATAAACATGTCAATGCCAAAACTGAGTCATCATTAACGGAGGTTAAGGGAAAAACTCAAGGTGAGCACTGATGCTAAGTTACAGGTTGCCAAAACTAATCATGACATTTCCACTCAACTGATGGATATTGTAATAGACCTAAATGATTCTCGCCTAGTAATTAGTCCACCCTTCTTCCAAATAGATCTCAATCACCTAACCACGTTTCATATTTTAGATGCTATGATGTACAAACATGCAGTTTCTTTGGATGTCAGGGAAACAGAGACAAGTCTACATGATTTTTCAGGACAAATCAGCTCTCACTCTTTAAAATGCTAAGAAATATAATATCCAGGCACATACAGTTTGAGCGGCAGAAGTAGGTGGCATGAACAACGTCAGACCCCCATCAATACATAGTCGATTACGAAATAAAGTGGCTGGTCGTGGCGCGAGATATCTGCACCATATTAGATCTCTCCATAAACTGCATTGGAGAAGGCAATTACTACAAGGAAAAGAAATTTAGCAACTATTCACCCTGGGATGAACGAAGAAGTGAATACTGCATTTATAAGATCTTCTTTGGAGTCAAACTGATCCACCAGTAAACCTCTAGGCCTCCAAAGGATCTGGGTAACAGCAACTGCAACACAAAATCTTATGAAGATGATGCAAATAATACTTGCGAAAAATTAATAGCTCAATAAAATTTCAGTTTAACTGGTGACTTTCATGAACTATCACAAACATAGGCCATTAGTCAAGCTCCTCTAATTGCATACAGAAGAGTAAGCTTAACATTGAGAAGTCTTTCTGATCTAGTGCTGTAACCCCTAACAGTCCAATACAAACTTCTATCTATAATAGTCTCAAGTACCAGTGACAGGCATAACTGCTACAACATCCAACACTTCTTCCAGTCACGGATACCACTTCACTCACTTATAAAAAAAGCTTCAGTTCAAGACTTCTTCCATGAAGAAGCAAAATCTGCAACCATCTATGAATTGCTGCTGATTATGAGAAATTTAATGCCCATGCTTTCAGAGACAAATTCCAATCTCAAACCGAAGTAGGATGGACACAAAAAGGGAGTAAAGAGGTAGCTTAGAAACAAGACATCCTGCTTATAGAAGTTTACAGATATTCTTAAAGTCCCATCACATCCCTTTAAAGTTCACAGTGTAAGAAGAAAAAGACTCCCTCCCTAGGAATACTCCACATCCTGCGAGTGTACAACATAAGTGGTTTGACAAATCGAATGCATTTGACAGAAGATCATACATAATAAGACAATGTATTGGACTTTTAAAGATTATTTAGAGTTGGAATTAGGTTGGGATAGGCTCCGGCATAGCCATTTGTCAATTAAAAGTATACTAACACCCCAATAACTTTATCTACTACTCTATCAGGCATTACCATTCTTGTTTTGCTCCCTTGAGCGAGTCACTCATACTGTTCAGTAAATTAACACAAACTCAATATCACTTCGTCAGCATTCACACAACAACATAGAAGTGCTAGATAGAGCACATGGGACAGCAGGCGGAGAGAGGAGAGGATGAAAGATGGAATTCGCACTTACTGCGGACCCTTCCATTGGACCTGGTATGCGCATCTTCAGGAAGGAACTTATCAAGCACATCACGAAGAACAGCCTAACACAAGGAGCATAAGAAATGCCAATGTTTATGGAAGACATAGTCTTAAATTTCATAATAATGAAAACTGATGTCATGTTCTCCAGGGCTAAAATGTCTTTGACGACAAAATAGAGTCCTACAGAAACAGTGGATAATAACAAAAACAGTATTCTTTTGGTCCGCACAAACTTTTTGACTCCTCATATAACGGGATAACTGAGTAGAAGTTATGCTACAACTATTGGAAAGATAATATGGAGACAGATAAAATTTAAGAAGTATCATGTGAAAAAATACAGTCCATACCCCAAGCCGAAAAGCAGTTCCTCTTCTGCGACAATCCTCAGCTAGTACCTTAGTAGCTATCAAAGCCTCTTCCATGCTGGCTCCAGAAGCAACCACTGCACATACTATGGCGCCAGCTGATGAACCAGCCAATGGTGTGGTTTCCTAATACGGGAAAAAAAAAATCTTTAACCTAATTAAAGACTAAGTCACTTAGTGCACAAGTGACATCACATGAACATAGAAACCCATGCAACACACGGGAAGCTACTAGATACAAACAATTTATGGAAATAAAGCAAGAGAATAAAGTTAACTTTAGCTGATTAAAGTTTTTAATTTGTTAATAATCCTCAATATGAGCAAACCACTTACTCATTCCGGGTAATTAAAGCAGACTAGAGTAAAGAACACGCTATAAAGGAGTTAAAAGTTCACAGTGACTTGCTAATTAATAGATTCACCTAATAGCTTCGTGGCATTTGGGCCATGGCCTGAATTCAACTGCGGTATAGGAATCGAATAATGTATCTGCTACATACCATAACTTGGAAGTTCATGGTATTGCAACCTAAACGCCTATATCAGGTTAAATAAAAGGAAGGTGATCGCATAAGTCAGAAATTACCGATCCCAAGTACACTCTCCTCATTGTCCTGATTAGCTACAGGCACATCAAACCCATTAAGACGATCATCTTGCAAATGATCAGCAAGTATACTCTCCTCATTGTCCTGACTAGGGTCATCTCATGAAGTTGGCCGAACTAACCAAGAGATGAGCCACAAATAAACTTCAGACCTAACTCAACTTACAATAACCACGCCTCAAGATCATTTTATCTCCAATGAGCCAAGAAATATCTACCAAAGAACCAAAGTACCCCACAGAAGACAAAATTGAACCTTGATATAGCCCTTCTCGATGAGGAACTGCGCGACCCCAAGATGGTATGGGAACAAGAGCCCCGCGGCGGAGAAGCTGAACCCGGGACTAGTCACCACCCTCCTCTTCTGCTCCGCCTCCACATCCTTAATCCTCTGCTCCCATATCACATCAGGCTCTATCTCGTCCTCGATCACGACGCCGATCCTCTCCTTACCGTCGTACGCCACGCCCCTCCCGCCGCCACTGACGCTCGCCCCGTTCGGACCGTCCCCGAGGAAGCCCGTCTCCGACCCGGCGCTGCTCGCAGCCTTCCTGTTGTTGCTGCTCTTGATCAGCCGCGAAGCGATGCCGAGGAAGAGCTCGCCGGTGGCAATGGCGAACGATTTCTTGTCCGGCTGAGGAAAATTGAGCTTCTGGGTCTGGTTTTGGTTCTGGGTCTCGTTCTGGCTTTGGTTCTGGCTCTGAGTGGAGGGTTTAGAAGAGAAGGCTAGGGTCTGGGGACGAAGAGGGAGGCGAGCAAAGGTGGGTTTGAGGTTCAGAGAAGGGAAAGGGTTGGCTTGGTGGGCAGAGAGGTAGAGGGAGGAGAGGGAGGAGGGAGCCATGGAAATGAAATGAAGTTTGCAGAGGCTTGGCTCCCACCGTCCGTTCTTGTTGTGGAGGAAGCAGTTTTTGAAGTCTTCTTCTTTCTTCCCTTCCCCCTTTTTTCCTTTAAAAAGCTAAGTGATATAACTAGTTTTTCTTCCCCAAGTAAATATTTTCTTCCAATTTTTTTATTTTATTTTTCATTACTTCGTATTATCAATTATCTCAAAAAAATCTATTATTTCGATAGATTATAAAGTATTGAATAAACAAAAAAAAACCGATACAATAAGCACGCGTTTTTTATATCCAATTCCTTTTTATCAAATTCTCGTTTTAATCGTAAGACGGCCACGTCGATCGTCATGCATATAATCAGACAAATGATTGAGAAATTATTTTATCAGAATACGTCGAATATGAGATAATTAAGAGAAAGCTCGCTTAAAATTTTGACAATTAAACAAGGAATTACACGATATAATGCTCAAATTACGAAATTTCCTTAATTTGCGTCATAAGTGGTTCATAAAATCCACTCGATGGAACACACGAATTTCGTGTGATTAGTATCCCTTGTTGTCCTTTTGTGAAAATACCATAAAAGAAATGAGTTTGTTGTTTGTTTTGGTTGGTGTTTTATGAATGCTTGTGTGTAACTTACGTATGGGTTTTTGCCGGGGGGAGAGAGAGGGAAGGGTGGCGGATTCTACCAACCGAAACAACGTCCTCAACCGGCAAGTTACAGTATTTCGGTTTTATATTATATTTTAATCCGCCGGATTTGTATACTTTGAAAATTTTCTCTTTTTGTGCCTTCTTTCTTATCGACGCCTAGTTTTTCCTCGCTTATAGAGTCTAAATTTTCTGCCATCAACTCTTTTATCATCGATCAAAATCAAGAAACGGATAGCCTGATGTTTCAAGTGCGTTTCGGACCAGATGCCGATATTGAGATTCTAACATTCATGACGCATATCGACATAGGAACATGGACTCGCGTCTCGAGCAATTTAGTAATCCAAAGATGGGCCAATACAAACGT
Source organism: Psidium guajava (assembly GCA_016432845.1). Taxonomy (NCBI): domain Eukaryota; kingdom Viridiplantae; phylum Streptophyta; class Magnoliopsida; order Myrtales; family Myrtaceae; genus Psidium; species Psidium guajava. The sequence goes on along the minus strand of CM028225.1, from coordinate 33,842,993 downwards.
TGACCCATTGGTCCCGTTCTCGAAATAATCCAAAACACCTATTTACTAACTTTAGAAATGTTTTTCCTTTAAAAGGCAGTAAAAATTTTGCCCTGACCATTTAACCGGAGTATTATAGTTCTTCTTCATATTATTTATGACTCCGTTCGTTTCGCGAAAAATAAATGATTTTAAAAAAAATCCTAAAAATGATCGCTTGATTGATTGAAATAATTACTCAATAGGTAATATTTTCAACACCGATAATAATCCATGTCCAAATATTTTCGTGAATAACAAAAATATTTCTCGTTTATTGACTTTGGTGAACAATACAAGTAATCATTTTTTTAAAAAAAATTATTTAAATGAGTTATTTTTTGCAAAATAAACGGAACCCTATTTGTCTCGTTTTTTAAAAGGATATTTGGTCCAGGGAATGCGGTTAACAGAGCAAGGGTAATTATACCAAGTCTCTAATGCTCAACAGCTCCGGTTGCCAGCAGATTAGTAACGAGCAGATGACGATAGGCTTATCGACATGGATCTTGACAGCGACATGTGATGTTTTATGAATGTTTGTGTGTGATTTACGTTTGGGTTTTTGCTAGGAGAGAGAGAGAGAAGGGTGGCGGATTCTGCCAACCGGAACAGCGTCCACAACCAACAAATTGCGGTATTTAACCTCGAGCTCGCCGGCCCGTGTGTCGTGTGTCATGATCAATTGTCGAGTGGCTGTCGTTGCCAAGGTCCATAGTTGTCGGAGGAGGAAGGAGGAGAACAGAAAAAAATAAGAAAAGAAAAAAAATAAAAAAAAAATTATGGTTGCATTTCAGAAAATACCACTTTTCAAAATACCTTCACAGTAACTTTAGGCTGCCCTCTCCCAAGTTAAGCAAAAAACAAATCAATGTTATTTGCATTTGATGTGGTGAAATAAAGACTAGCATCGATCACTAATGAAGAGTCATTCATTATCTGGACTTCGCTAACGTCCCAAAAGTCGTGCGGGCATTGATATTGAAAGCAATGGATATTGAAGGAAATAGTCACAAACTCAACAAGAGAATGCACGGACATAATCTCGTATTTACCAGGAAGTGTGGGGGTTATTCCAACCCATATTACCAAGTTTCTTGGAACATCTCACGTTGTCTGCGTAGTTCGTAGCTTCGCCAGTCACCAAGAGATTGGTCCGGCTCTGTTCCACAGCTTACTCTGCTCGAGACTTGCAAGGATGGGAATTCCACGGAGTATTTCTCAGGTAAGAAGCTCCTGAATTTCCGCAACTTGAAAAGTCTAAGAGCAATCAACTCGGAGAAGGTGATTGTTGTATCAGTCGCTTCTTCACATTCTTCACGGCCAGCAATTAGTTCCATATCTTCACATGACTCCACCACCATCTCTTGGATTTGCCCGATAAACTCTGGCGTGAAGGTCGGGAAAAGCATTCTCAAGCGCGGGCACCTCCAAACCCGTATGAATCTCAAGCTTGGGAACGGGACGTTTGGGAGACCATCGGACTGCCAAATGTGCCTCAAGTTTTCGAGATCCCACAAAACTAGCCTCCTCAATTTACCACTCTTCGTAACCGTGTCATCACCTTCGTATATGATCTCGATCAAACGACATGATGCCACTTCTAGGAAGTCAAGAGAGCGATGCAGCCTCTTCCACATATGGGATGGGGCAACACGTTGGAGTCTCCAACAGTGATACAATTCAAGATATTCTAATTTGCAAAATGAATCATCAGGAATTTGATTGTTCCATAGCTCTTTGCACTGATGAAAGTCTCTAATTCGTAGGCTTCTTATATTGGGAAGTTTAACCTGCCCAAGGATTAATGTGAGAGAGGAGGATACTAGCAAGTTAATAAAATCAAGGAAATAAATCCTATCTTGATGAACAGTAGCAAGCTAATCTCAAGTGAATTAGCCTGATCTTGATGATCTATCCGATGCAGTGGAAGAACGAATTTTCACTAGAGGCTTTATTCTAATGGATGTAGTTATGTTTTATGAACACGTTTTAACTAGTAAAACCAAGGAAATAAAAATTCTCGGAGAGATATTATTATTTGTGCTGTAAATAGCATGCCGATAGCTATTATGGTACGAAGCTGAGGAGAATGGATGCGCACCTTTCGATCAAAGAAGGAGTCGGAATAAGCATCATGTGAATCTGAAGTAGTGGTAACTAACTCTTTCTTCCCACTAGGACATGAGAAGAATTTCTCCGCGGGACAATTACGTATATGCAGTCGTTCCAGTTTCGGGAACTCTATAATATCATCTATCCCTCCGTCTCTTCCTTCCTCACCCATAATCACCGTCTCCATATTTCCACAATCGGCCACTGTAATGTCTCTGATTTCTCTAAGACATTTAGCCACAGACCACGGAAAGAGGAATGCCAGCCCCGTTTCTTGGACATGGACTTTCCTCAGGTTTGGAAATACGGACAGTCCTTTTAATTTTCCATCATGTTTACACATGTGCTGCAGGTCTGGTAGCCACCATAATGTCAACTCGGTTAGCTGAGGGAGAATCTCGACACGTCCCGTGACTTTTAGCTCCTCCAGGTCGAAAACTGCTTTTGTTGATTCACAACCCACAATTTCCAATGACTCCAAATTCGGCAGCTTCGGTATCCAATCTGATTTCAGAATACTCGACGTGGATTGGGAGCTCCATATCACTATCGATTTCAGATTGGTGTACCGTAACGGAGGTCGACTGTAGAGTACCTTTTCCAGGTCGAGGAGTCCTTTCATCGTTAGGGATTCCAAGCGAGGGAATGAAACCTAACAAAGTGCGACAATCAAACTCAAGAGCGTAAGGATCCACAAGAGCGTTTTCGGTAATCATTTATGAATTTTCTGAACTAGCTACAGTGGTCGCTAATAAATATCATAGATCATTTTGTCAAACAGAGTTTTCAGCATAACCAAGAACAAGAAAATAATTCATTTTGTAGGAAAACATTCTCTAGCAAGAATTTAGTCTTCAGTTAAATGGACCCAGTGTCCTTTAAAAACGCCGAAATACTCAACTGATTTATATGAAATATCTTAAACTCTATTGATTAGAGGGCGAAAGCTTAGATCTTCCATCGTGCCTGAAAGGATGGGAAATATGCCCCCAAGAAAAGCTGACGTGGACACGGCGACGTTGGCATGATGTGTTGGAATCAATTACAACTTGCACGTAGGTGGGACATGAATTATTGAATTTCGTTCATTCATCAAAGTGTCATTCTCGCATTCATTTGCGAAATGCGCTGTCTTTTCTTCTCATTAAAACCATGTCACAGCCCTAGTAAATAGTGCAATTATCTAAAATTGAATGATAAAAAAAAAAAAAACAAATGGGTCGGGCAACGAGGCTTCCCTGTAGCTACAGTTGGATGTGAATCAAAATGTGGGCTCTGTGGTTACTGTGAGAGGATTTTTTTTTTATTTGTTATTCAAACACCGAACTATACAAATAATCAGTGGTTAATGCTATATGCTATATGTTCGGGGAACCACCAATATCACCTTACCCTAAATCCCCCAATAACAGTTTGATCTTTTATAGCCTTTGCAAGGTTAAGAATAAATGAAACTTATATACTCTTCTAAAAAAGATGCACTGACACGAGGAGAAAATGTAGTAGTTACCTGAATTGGAGCTCCCTCTACTGTGATTCCAGCTCCGATGCAAAAACTCATCATACTTGGTAAGCCACTCAAATCCAGACGGCGTACACTAGGGAACTCAACTATGTCATCAACAGCTGTGATAATGGCTCGCATTGATTCACAGTCCGATACTTGAATCTCTTCCAGATGTGCAAATCTTTGCATCTGTGAAAGACACCGCAAGTATTTCAATCGGCCGCAACGCCTGATATTCACGTCTTTCAATTTGCTTAAGCACTCTGGGGCGACGGGGCCATGGCATATCTCCTCCAGATTAACAAGATTGTAAAGGTACAAAGACTCTAATCTCGTAAAAGTAGTGAGAAGGATGCCACCGGATGAACTGGCAATGTACTTTATTGAGGGGCTATTCCGAATGTCGAGATGCTCCAGTTGTGGAAATCCATGGGTGTCCAACTCGTGAGCATTGCACAACGTGCGAGCATTCTCTTTGGACTCTCCCAATCCATCCAAATGCAAGTATTGAGTCTTGTGTAGAGTTTTCTGAACCCACTCTTTTGAAAGAATGCCATCGCACCCTTTTAATTTGAGCATCATAGTCCTCAAACCTTCAACTTTTCTCTTGTAATCAAGTCTTATGTTGAAAGAAGTTGTGCTCTCGTAAGCACCTCCTATGTCGATCCAAAATCTGCTCAGGTTCCCAAATGGCAAGTCACCAGGCTCCAAGAGTATGGTGGGATCATCGATAGATATTTCCAGAGCAGTTAGCCTTGTTAAGCTCTTCAACTCGACAAGCCTAGCATTACATGATTCCAACGGTATTTCATCCTTACCCATCCATCGATCAAAGCTTCCCTTCATATATAACTCTTCCAAGTTGATTAAGCCTTGGAGGACACCGGCCTCGATCACAAGCCTTTTGCAGTTGTTTAGATTCAACAATCTCAAATTTGTTAGGTCCCCGATTTCTTTAGGTAGCCTGGAATTCGCAAGCTTGTGGCAATTGCTTAGATTCAACGATTTCAGATTCGTCAGGTCCCCGATTTCTTTAGGCAACTTAGAAATCGCGGACCCTGCGAAGCTGAGAATCTGCAATGCTTTGAGCTTGCCAACAATTGCCACGTCCTCCACATCGCAGCAATCCAAATATAACGACCGGAGGTTCTCGAGAATTTTGATCGAGGAAGGCAAAGTGGAGATATGCATGGAGTCAATATATAGGGCTCGGAGCTGCTCCATGGATGTGAAATCCACCCTACAGCAATCTCCCATGTGTCGGTGTGCACGCCAACCCCATGGTTGAGACAACATGAGTATCTTCAAGTCGGGAAACCCATGCCTCATTAGTTCAGCAAGCCTATCACTGCCGACGTCCGTCAGGCATATTGCCCAGCATTTCTCGAGCTTTTCCTTTGACCATGAATTGTTGTTCATGATTAAGGAATTCTGACCTCTAAACGGAGTTGAGACGACCACCTCGCTGTAAAGATCGTGTATGACCACATTTTCCTTGTCTTTGCCACCATCAAGCAACAAACAAGCGGAACGGAGTTCATCGAGCGTAGTATTCAATCTATCCCTTGCATCTTCCATCGTCTTGTGGAACCCCTCGAACAAGCCCAACCCCATGCTTAGTACCAACAGAATTTCGACTCGAATGGTTCCGCCAATAAGACCGCAAAGCAAGAATAAGGACTTGGCGTCCTCACTCTTCAAATGGTCGTAACTCAACCTCACTATGGTTTCTATATTTGACTCGTCTATTTTAATCAACGCGTTTCTCCATACGTAAGCATTGCTACATTTCAAAGTGGTTGCGACAGAGATAATCAAAAGAGGCAAACCTGCGAGCTTCTTCACCACTTGAGCCGCTATTGGTTTCAGCTCCTCCTCATCTTTGAGCTTCTCGCCGACCGTCTTTTCAAATAGCCTGAAAGCTTCGTCGTTGGTTAAACCTTCAAGATGAAATGTTCGATCGGCATGCATCTTTTGCTCCACTACATCCTTATATCTCGACGATAGCAGCAACTTGCATCCCCTGCTCTCCTCTCCCGAAGGAATTCCGACTGCTTTCAAGTCGAGTCTATCCCACAGATCGTCCAATATTACGAGAACCTTCTCACTCGGGTCCCTCCGTAATCTATCCATCAGACGATTTGCTCTACCATGTTCGCTTTGCAAGTCCTTCAGATCCAGTTTCAAGGCATCAGCGATCTCGTCTTGGATTTTCTTCAAGTCCGGAGTCTGGGAGACTTTCGCTTTGACGATCATGTGGAACGGTCTCCCCTCTTTCCTAACTTTCTTCTCGACTTCCTCCAACAGCGTAGTCTTCCCAACGCCACCAGGTCCATAGACTCCAATCACTTTTAGCTTCTCATCATCCAGAGCTTTCATTATGCCCTGAAAGATGGAAGCTCGCGAGTCGGTAACAGTGTCGCTCTGATCACCGACCGAGGAAATCACGGAGGGAGCGCCTTTGATGGCCCCTGGAGGGGCATTCTCGTAGTAGACCTTCTCGAATCGACTCCGCACAATGAGTGCCTGGACATCTTCGGCTGTCCTCCTCGCCTCCCTGCCGAGACAATAACGGTCTTTTGGGTTGGGGAGCCACCCGCAGAAGCAAGTTTTTCTGGCTCTTACATCGTTATCCAGCAAGTCGCGTGCGTTGTTGCTTACGGTCTCCACTTCTTCCAACCAATTATCGACGTCGGCTTCAATCAGCTTCATGTTGTTTCGAGCTTCATCGACGGAATGCTGCACCCTTTGCCTCGCATTTTCCAGCTGGACAAGCTGTTTCTTCAGTTCGCCAACATAGCTGTTGGCGAATATCACATAGCCGCATCGACGACAAACAGGAGCCACCACGTACTCTGCCGCTTTGGAAGCTACGGACAGAGCAATATCCGCCATTTTCCCCCTTTTTGACTTTCTTTATGATTTTTTTTTCCTTCCTCTTTGTAGAGAAATGAAAGCTGACGAAATGACTGAAGAAGCGGAAGGCTGTAGTGACGGAATCCGAAAACGAAAAGGTTCAACAAGATGGATACAATGACAGCTGAGGGAGAGAGAGAGAGAGAGAGAGAGAGAGAGAGAGAGAGAGAGAGAGAGAGCTAGTGGCTTGAAGAAGAAGCTGAAATGGAGAGAGAGAGTGCTAGTGGCTTGAAGAAGACAATGAAGGATACAGAGTGAAAATGCGAGATAGGGGAAATGCGACAGATGTATGAATGAGATGGGGTGAAAGCTCCCAAAATATATACGAAGGTGTTGGCCAAGAAAAGGCGTGAAGACCATCTCATTTTTCCTCGGCCAAGACAAGAATAACTTGAAGAAGAATGTCCTATGCTGGAGGAAAAGAATCCTCTATCATAGAAGACAAGTATCTCAATTGAAAGATGAGAAAGCATTCTCAACGTGAAGGGAAAGTGGGGAAAAAAAAATCGAAAGAATCATCAGCCATCTCATCATTTCTTCACTTTGAAACCTTCAAATAAAGCGAAAAGGAATTCCTCCAAGAGAGAAAAGAAAAAGACGAAAGAATCATCTCGCACCAAAGAAATCGCTACTGGCTCTCTTTTTCTCTTAATCTCTCTCCTCATTTGTGCTGCTCTTTGTTTAATCTTCCACCGTGATTTCTGCGACTTTGACCCACCAAATGGGCGAAATTGGACCATATTGGCAAAATTGAAAAGTTTAGGAATAAATCTGCAATAGGTATTAGTAAATTTTTCGATACTATTTAATATCCATGATACCTCCTATCTAAACTAGACCACACACGCAAAAAGTATTCTCAATTGTGTATATAAAAGATATTTGTCGTTCTTTTCTTCGAAGGTGACTATGAGGGTATGTCACAAGAGCTGCTCACGTTGCTATTCCATCTACGGGGGTAAATGTACTTGAAATATCTACAAGAATTAACATAAAACATACAGTAGGTAAGCCGAGCACGCAAGTGAAGGTTCTCCGGGAAGGGACCAACGAAAACACCTCGCAAGAAGCAAAGAAGGAAGCTGATGCCTAGCCTAGCTTGCAAGAGGAGACCAGTAGATTTCTACATGAGGTGCAACCATGACAGCGGTCAACACAACTCAAGATCGACTCATAGTTGGCTAGGGACCAAAAAAAAAAACCAGAATTACTAAGGAGCCCCCTAATGAAAAAGATTTGGACCTACTCATATCTTAGTCAAACTCATTGCCTAAAAGAAATACCCGCCTCAAAGAGGAACTACCCTGAAGAATAGATATCATTCATGAACATGCATCGAAATATTTACCAAGGTTCCTGTAAATCTGGTCGGTCAAACCTCAAGCCGAGTACGCTTGGGATTAGCTGTCTCTGCAAGTACACTAGGCCATGACGTTGGGATGTGTTGATTATGAGTTGACGTTAATCCCAGTTGATATAGAATTCGACCCAAGATCCAATTGCAAATCAATCCAGGCCATTTTAGGAAGTCAAAATCGGACTCTTGCCAATCGGAGTGTCGGTGATGCAAGAAGGGAAATTGATTTCTCACAAGCGTTCTTTTCATTATTGAAGATGAAATCGATGTTGTAGTCAAATAAGGGCTGATAATTTTTGGCATATAAATATTTTGTTGTTGGGTTTGGTCTTGTGCGCATGAGGAGTGTACTTAATATGTATAAAAAATTGTAAGAGACATAGAGAGTATTGAGAATCATCGTCCAAGAGAGCTAAGAGTGTGAGAAAGCCTATTTCTTGCAATTGATTCTTGTGATACTCAAGGAGGGAAACATTCATGAGTGATTGTGATAGAGCGATTTTAATTCCTTTTTTGCCGATTGTCATGGAACCATCTCGTTAATTCTTCCCGTGGAGTGGGTCAATCCATCGAATCTCGTAAGTTGTGTTCAATTTTTTTAATTTCAGCAGTTTATTTCTTGCTTAATTCATTTCGTTTGTATATGCTTCTGCATAGTCCTAACAGACTTGTGTCAAAACCTTGGGTAGTTGCTAAGCGATTGTTCAGGGTATTTTGTCTGTTTGCAATTATCGCTATGGCTTTTAAGAAATTCGAGTTGAAGAAATTCACTCGTAGGAATAATTTTAGTTTGGGGCTCATTAAGATGTTCCCGTTGTTGGAGACATAGGGTTTGGATTTAGCATTGAGAAGAAGAAGAAATGGATAACTTGTAAAATTTGAAGAAGGATCCCTATGCTGGAGGAAAAGAATTCGAAGAAGAAAGGGATAACTTATAAAATTTGAAGAAGGATCCCTATGCTGGAGGAAAAGAATCCGAAGAAGAAAGGGATAACTCATAAAATTTGAAGAAGGATCCCTATGCTAGAGGAAAAGAATCCTCTATATGCCTATTTGGTTTAGCTTTGAAAAAATGTCTTCAGAAAAATGTAAATACTATTAGAGTTTAAAAAAAAAACCAAACGCTTTTCGCATTTGACCAAAAGACTTTAGAGCTCCAAAGCCATTTCCATATGCTAAATCAAATAGGCCCGCACACTTTGAAAATTTTCTCTTTTATGCCTTCTTTTTTTATCGATGCCTCGTTTTTCCTTGCTTCTAGAGTGTAAATTTTCCGCCCATCAACTCATTTATCATCAATCAAAATCAAGGAACAGATAGCTTGATGATTTGAGCACATTTCGAGGCGAATGCTGATGTTGAGATTCTAATGCACACGACGCATATCAACATAGGAACATGGACTCTCTTCTCAAGCAATTAACAATCCAAAGATTGGCCAATACAAACGTCAACCCATTGGCCCCATCCGCGAAATAATTCAAACGTAACCTATTTCCTAACTTTAGACATGTTTTGCCTTTAAAACTGTAGTAAAAAATTTTGCCCTATCCCTGTTAGAGTTCTTCTTGTCATTTATAAATATTTTTATTTCGCAAAAAATAAATGACTTAAAAAAAATCCTAAAAATGATCACTCGCTAGATTAAATAATTAATCAATAAAAAATCGGTAATAATTTATGTTTAAATATTTTAGTGAATGATGAAAATATTTTGCGTTTACTGACTTTTGTAAACAATACAAGTAATCATATTTTAGAAAAAAAATTTAAATTATTTGTGTTTCGCAAAACAAAACGGACATCATTTTTTAAAAAGGAAATTTGGTCCAGGGAATGCGGTTAACAGAGCAAGGGTAATTATACCAAGTCTCTAATGCTCAACAGCTCCGGTTGCCAGCAGATTAGTAACAAGCAAAGGACGATAGGCTATCAACATGGATCTTGACAGTGACATGTGATGTAATTTTTTTCCGGGCAAAGATGAGTAGATCATCGAGATACATTTTAAAAAAATCAGTTCAAGTAATCTGCCTCCGAAAGAAAATCAACATAACAGAAAACTCAGTCAAAATCCTTTATACCCAAATTGTTGAAGACCCTTTCACATTATGCAGGTCTTACAATCCATTTACGAGTTGAACAGATTGGAATCCGGTTTAAAAGAACTTCTGTACCTTAGTATCTCAATGCCCAAATAGTCAAGAGGACCAGGAACTGCAACATGAGGCTTCCCGACTTTCACACGAACAGCGGTTATCTGGGGGAATTTCGCCAAAGCAGTAGACGTGATGTGTTCTGCCACTGCCTCCAGAAGATTCTTGGGCGGTCCTTCCACGACTTCCTTCACTATGCTGTCAATTAGACAGGAAGTATACTTGGGAATGGTTCATACAATCAATCAACTCAAGATAAGCATAACGCTACTAGCAACGGAGGAGGCACTCTTGCAATTTAGCCATTCCTCGCGATCAACTGAAGTCATGGCCCACTTTAACAAGTTCATACAAACAAAAACATGTAAGTACATTTGATGAGTGGAACAAAACGTTGGGCTAGAAAAGGGAAAGCATTTGGAGGGAAGAATTTGGCAAGGAAATCAACTTTCACATGGATGACATTCTTCGAGGCATTTCAACTATGGCCACTCAATAAGCATGAACTGACTCACCGATAGATGTCGGTGTAACTGACAGTGTCAGACAACACGTCTGACTTCCCAGCTGCCTGCAGATCCATCCAAGCATCTACATCAATCAAAAATTTCTGACCTAGTTTCCTCTCTTCTGGCTTCACTCCATGGAAGCCATGGAACAACAAGCCTCTCAATATGAGCTTGTCACCCCTCAGCACCCCAAGATTTTCCATCGACATTCCTGACAAAAATGACATCATTGGATTTATCAGAAAAACATGCTAATAAAGCCCTTGAAGAGTAAGTTAACTTCTACTTGATGAAAATTTGCTTTAACTTCCAAATTCTGATGATCGTGACATTCACTAGTTATCAGTATTTGCTACATTTTTCGGCTTCAAAGCCTGCCCTATAGATATGATGATGAGGATAATCGTGCGAATACATCAGGGAGAAAAAGAAACTATGCAACATCTCTAATTTCCCAAATCACCGATGGAAGTTCCATGTGAGTAAATTTAGCCTCATTTTTCCACAAAGATACAAACTCATTTATTTACTACAACAAAAGAGCTGAGCTTTGACTCTGTCGACCAAAAATTTTGACCCTTTAACTTTGTATCAACAGCCCATTTATCAAGCCTTTGCCAATCCAACTGCCATAAAATTTCAACAAAACTACAAGTTCGTTTCGGCACCATGAGGTCCATGATCCCCCTGAATTGAGTCAGAGACTCAGGTCTTCCAAATTCCAACCTGTAACTAGCTCGGTGAGTATGACGTTCAAATCTGATGCCCACCAATGCTTATTGGGAGGCTTTTCTCAAAGAATGTTACTTTAAGACATTTGCGCAAGAAAGAGGAGCATTTGCCAATGCCAAAAGGGCCCAGCTCCGAGACAAGCTACAAGGGGCCCCTTGACCCACGCCCGTCTCTTCTACAAAAAAAAGAAGCGTCAACTAGTCACCTGACATTTCCACAAACACATGGCGCGCAAGAGAAGGCTCCAAATAGAAGGAACATAAACGTTCGGAAACGAAAGTTAGAGAGAGCGAGGCAAGACCCATTACCGAAGAGCGCAGCGAATCAAAATCAAAAGGAGGAGAGCGGACACACCACACGCCCACCGTATCGAGCAACGAGAGTTAACGAACGGAGGACATGGCGACTCACTGATCTCGATGTAGACAGACAACCCTTCAAACCAACGATGGTGTCGCCAGCAACATCCGCCAAATTGCGATACTCGCGCTTGATGAAAGGCACACTGCCGTGCGAGGTTCACGAGCTTGGGAAATGGAAGGTAAAAGGCCGATCAGATGGGCTGGTAGGCCAGGCCTGAGATTTTTCCATGGGCCTGGTGATTACGACAAGTTTGGAAAATTGCAAAAGACCCCTCCAATTGGTCGCCTTTTTCCAAAAGACCCCTCACCTGCCATCCTAAAGTGAATCAATGTGTTCCAATTGACCCCCTCCCCAACTCTTTTTTTTTTTTTTTGTGGGGGGAGCAGGAGGAGGGGGTGTCTGACGCCGATGTTGTCGCGGTGCTAAAATTCACTACGTGGCAACTATCATTTATTTGAATTTATGAATCTAAAAAGAATTAGACGAGAATATATTATTTCGAATCGCGAAAGATATACTCTGAAATATTTTATTCACTGGCAAGCACGTAACTATCCCATGATGCCCATATCTAGTTGGTGGCCATATCTAGTTGGTGGGCAAGAGCATGCTCATAGCGATCCAGACTCTTGGAATAAATCTATATTTTGCACACACCGGAGAAAAGCACTTATGTTATAGCTGGTTTTCATAGGCTCTCCATCTTCTAGAGCAGGAAAGGAAATTCACATCATGATCATCCTTTGAATCAATAGCTTTCAAGTCCGGGCCTGCTGACGTAGCAATCTGCACAATTATTTCCATTTTCGCCCATTACTTATTTGTTTTTGTTCACAAAAGGATGGGGAGGAACAACAAGTTCCGGGGACCTTGCAAATAACCCGAAAGTCCAAAATTGGTGAGCCTGTTGCCGCAGTTCCATCAAGTTTTATTAGTCCAAAAGTCTCTCCACACGAGAAATGCGATAGCTAATTAGTGCATCACAAGTTGTTCAAAAGTTCATTGGCGACATGAACTGAAGTCGTAATTTCGTAAAACATAGATAACCCCTAAGGAGCACGGACACTCCCTGGGAGTCTTTTGTGTCGTGTCGGACACCGACACGCGAGTCCACCATCCCGACATGCTATTCGACGTACACGGGGTCAATTTTAAATATTTTCAATAAATTAAAGGTCAAAATGTAAATATACCAAAGATATATACTTAAGTTATATACCCAGTCACCCCAAAATTAACATACCCCGCTAGTTCAAAAAAAAATAATCGTAAATCCTAATAGAAGAAGATATTCACAACTGATTATATATATATATCATAAAAAAAATAACAAGAATATGTTCACTAGAAATTCTAAAACTTGTCACGAAAATACAATTGAGTTCTAAAACTTGCAAAGAGTGTAATCGAGTTCTAAAACTTATCGAGTTAGTGTAATCGATTCCTTCTATTATCTCTGTCTACTTTGGTTAACGAAAAATGTTAATATGGCTTTTTAAATATTTTTCCCTCTCCTACATGGCAATAACGTGATTAAAATGGTGTCATTTTCGTTCGAATATGATTTTTAATATAAAATTTATCCAAATTAATTTTAAAGATAAGCTATATAAAAAAAAACTAGCGATGAGGGTTTTACAGCCCTCATCCCCACTGACCCACCACTGCGAGGAAGGGCCAACGACGGTGGGAAAATGGCTGGCGAGGTCATCGGGCCCTAGCTAGGGGCCAGCAACTCTCGTGTCCCCCAGATGAGGTTGAGGGCCACTATTAGCTAGGTAGGGCTAGGCAGTGACCCTGTCAAGGTGGCCCTCGGCTCGATTTGGGCGAGGGATAGTAAGCCATTGCCAACGGTCAGCCAAGGCCCAACAGACCCTTGCCCTACCATCGTCAACCCTTCCAGTGATGGTGGGGGGAGGGGGGGCGGCGACAAGGGCCTTGCAAATGCTTGTTCATTCTGCTCTTTTTTGTTATAATTTATTTTTTGTAGTCTAATTTAATTAATGTTTATAGTAAAAATCGAATTTAGATCAAAACGACACCGTTTTGGACATATCCTTCTTGTTTTAGCCACGTTAATGCCAGAGAGAGAAAGTAGCAAAAAAAAAAAAGGTTACATCATCATTTTTCATTAGTTAAATTGAACTGCGTTAACGGAAGAACTTGATTGCACTTTGTAAATTTTTAAGATTCAATTTTATTTTCGTGACAAGTTTTAGAATTTTCAGTAAACATACCCCAAAATAAAATTGCAATGAAGTATGAAAATATTTTAGCATGGATATGATATTATTTTAAAGTATCAAAAGCACGCGTAAAATTGCATTATCAAATTACAAACGAAACCAATTTAGTATGAAGTTAAGAAATTCACAAACTTTATATATATATATATATATGAAACCGGTGATAACCGTTTCGGTTTCCGATTCCAAGCGGTTACTGAATTATCCTAACCGGACCAATAATTTTTTTTTATCATCTTCATTATCACGAAACCCTAATTGCTCACTCTCCCTCAGTCTCACTCTCACGCCGCTCACCTCTCTCACTCTCATGGCTTCTCAATCTCACTCTCACCCTTCTGGCCTCTTACTCTCGCGGCTTCTCTGTTTTTTCGTTTATTAAGGCCAAGAAGAAAATTTGCAGGAGCATGGCCAAGAAAGTGGAGTCCAAATGACGGGAGCAGTAGGTGGAGTTGCTCCCTCCCCGGACCGGATTTTGGTCTTCCTGCAAGGGCCTTGGATTCGAATCGAAAAGCTCCAAGGTCGCCCACAGTGCGTGGGCCCACCCTGGAACTGGGCCGTACCGCACGTCCGATCCAATCGGGTTTCAAGACCAGGTTGGCCAGTTCCCGGTTCCACAAATGAAGACTCAAACTTTCTTGTCCGATCCTCGATTCCATCGTGAGAACAAACTCACCCTGAAAACGATCGCCCCTGCTCTGTGCAACTTCATTCTCTTTACTATTCCACCCCGTCCATGTTATTTGGCTTATGTCGTTTATCATGGAGTTATAGTTGACACAATATTTTTGGGTGGTTTGAAACTGAATTGAACTAAATTATTAGTGTGCAAGCTTGAACTGAACTGAATCTTGCCCTCAATTGAATATAAAATTCAATTCGATTTTAATATTAAACCGAATCAATAGTGTGCAAGTTTTCGATTTTTCTTTTTTAATATTAAAATTTTATTAATGTTTTTACTTTTTCTTTTTATCTTTTCTTTTCTTTTTTTGGGCTAAGGGCCGCAAGCCCTCGCCAATGCGAGCAGGGCCTCCAAAAAAGAGAAAAATAAAAATAAAAGATTAAAAAGGTTATTTTGGAGATTTTGAATGCGATTTGATCAACCAAATCAAAATAACCGAACGGACAAAAAAAATTACTATTTTTCAATTACCTAAACCGAAAACCGAATCGAACCTGAATGCACGAAATTTTCAATTCAATTATGTCCGGTTCATAGTTCGATTTTCCAGTTCAGTTTTGACACTCCCTAGTATATAGAAGAAAGTATCAAAACCTTTTCCTAAAAGATAACGAAGAGAGCCCGATTTTAGCCCCTTTTTTCCCGGGGGGGGGGCGGGGGAGAGTCGAAGATTTTAGCGATTCAGGCGGCACATTTAAAGAAAACTTTGTTATGACATAATTATATAATTGTCGTCTCAATCTTCCGACCAAGGATTTGGGCAGAATCTTTTAAATTTTTTTATTGGATGTATAGAAAGACAAAAGACTTGGTGAGTGGCGCAACAATTAATGAATACAACGTTATACGCTTTCTCAAACTGATAACCACGTTTTCACTCCATAGTCAAAGTAACGATCTAAAATCACATTAACATATCTGGCTGCACTATGCACAAAAGTTCCTCTTTACAGTGTGAACTTCCTGAGCTTTCTGAAACAACCCACCTCCCTTAGTAACTGTGAATCAGTAAGTATCACGTTTCTCTGGCCAATTTGATCCTGTCTCCATCATCTGCACACATATTCTCGTCTCAGAAAGAGACCTCCGTGTCCCTTTCTGTGGCATGTCGAGTAAATCGATCGTCTCTCCGTTAGTGGTGGTCGAGCAATGGCAAGGATGTCTACCATATCATTGATTTGATTCTCCTGAGAGGGCGTCGGGGCCGGCGACTTTCAACCACTGGAACGAGATTCTTCACCAACTGCAAGAAACAAGAATGAGGTTTATCTCTGCAACATCTGCCTGACTGGAGAAGAAAGCCAACTGAGAGAGGGATGATTCAGAGTAACAGAATGTATTGGACTTTGGACGTGCGCATGAACTAGGTTCTGCCCTGTAAGCCCCCCATAAGTAGAGACATTCCCCAATCACCACATCTGGCTCCAAATGGCTTTTGGGCCAAATTCAATGAGGGTATTAGATTTAACATTATTGAAACTTCAGATGTATATATTAGCTCAACCGTCAACATTATAAGTCACCGATGTTCGAATACATTCCAAGCCAACAAAATTCACAATTACAAGGATACCATAGTTACCACAAAAGATTCCAACCAAACGCGAAAAGATCATTTCCATTTGCCAAGAGTTGAGTAAAAGAGACACCTTTATGGCAGGATATATTTCATGATCAGAGAAACAAACAAGACAGCAAAGACGCAAGATAATCAAGTATATCCTCCTTTTGTTAGGACAATTTCAAAAATTGGAAAGAAGAAATTCAGAGGATGTGAGCACTTGGCATCCGGTCGACGCAAGGAGATATTAATTTTCCCTCCCTGCAAATAATAAAGTTTCCATGTATTCTTCGTCAATGCATTAGTGTAACGCCTTGACCACTGAACTACACAGAATGGATATTAAGCTCATGGTAGCCTTATCTCTGCTAATACACACAGACGCATATATCCTCTAGCAGCATCAGCTTCATTTCAGACTGAAACGGCAGCAACCAGTTTTGTTCAAGAAAACTAAAGCAATTAGTTGAGTTTTTGTTTGTAGTCTATATCGATATCTTGACAGAAATGGCACATCTGATCTGTATTACTGCCATTCTCAGACTTTTGGAATATGTTCGATGACATGCAAACAAAAAAGTTTGCACATTTCAATCGACATTTCACTAGTTTATAATTCCCTTCAGCACTATAGACGAGATTGCCATTTATATGGATAGCAATTCCCAACACATGCTCCAATTATGCAAGTATTAGAAATTCCACGAATGCAAGGGAGAAAACAAACTTAATATTACAAGGGCACATCAAAATAAGTTTGTCATATAGAGGAGAAAATACTGTTTTCAAATATCAATAGATGGTATCGCTTCCATATGACACAAGATAGATTGCTCAAACGGTCTTCAAATCAATTACCATGAATCAAGGAGGCAGGGACCAACAGGTTATCATCTCTTCTCAGGAAAGACACCACGGCATCAGTAAGAGAGCATAGATTGTTGGTTTTCATGTAAAAAAACCTTCCGAGCACATTTTCCATCACTTTATACTTCTCTACTTGAGCAATTGGCTTAACTACGATGCAATTATTCTCGCTTTACAAGGTCCATCAAATAAAGTTAGCTGTACCTTTAACCAGGGAAAACTATCCAACACTTCGTAAAAGAAAGCCAAGCAGAAGAAGACATGGACAACCGGGAAGAGCCTTAAAAAACTCTAACTTAAATTAATGAGCATAGATTGCCATGGTTTTTACCTGTTTAAGCCGCTCTTTGCTCTGCTCAGCCTGCATATAGTGCATAGACTTCTTAGAACTCTCTCATTGAAGAATACTTGTACTTAACTACATGCACGGTCTTTTGAGAGAAAAAAGTTCATCTGCTTCATCATCACTAACCGATGATAAGTATGTTGTGGATGCAGACAAGCTAACCTAGAGCATATATGTTGGAGGCAGAGATTTAGAGGAGCCTGCAGGGCTAAAACAGTCCCTTATTCCATTTTCATTAGAGAAGAAGGTTGATAATCAGAAGTTCCACCCCAACCAAACCGCCCAATCCCCAACAGGGGACAGGCCAAAGACATTGCTCCTCCGACGCTAGATGCTCCAAACTAAGGCCGTCACGAGTTTCTCCAATTGCCATGGTCATTAATTGCTACTACCTCATAAGCTGGTTCTGTATTTCCCTGATAAATTTTCGTCCATTTCAAGATTTTCTTTTTCATACGTTAAGGAAACAAAATCTGCATGTTCGTTCCCCATTTACAACAAAATAATCATCGCGTTACTGTCTGTTTCTGCTGAGGCTGCTAAAAAGGTTACTATTGACAGAAGTTCTGATGGAATAAGAAATCAATAAACGGAACATAATCCCATTAGGTGCTACACTTTACTGTTTGTTTATGAAAAGAGCTGCCATCAGTTAGCCGCCCAATGAACTTTCATAAATATTTGTACTCCATTTGATCAGATGGCCAGAATCAAGGGGAGACTTCATTTATACAGAGCATACCTCTTCCCTCAAAAGGCGTGCTTTTTCCTCCTCCAATTGGGTAACCAAGGATTCTAATTCAGCTGTATATGCCTGCAAAAGCAGAGAGAAAAATGTCAGGATTCTTTTTCTATAATTAAAACAACCGCAGAGTTGACCCATCATTCACCTTAGACATGGGAAATTTTTTTTAGAAGTCCCAATGTTTGTGGCAATGGAGGCCATTACAATGTGCGACAGATGGAAGAAGAACAAATAAAGATAGCGAAGACTCGTCAACCAACAAGCAACTCATTATCATGTGCACAGAGAGTCCACAGCTAAAACATAAGTAACCAAACAACGCGAGTCGGACCATTTATCATAAATATGTCATTGGATTGCTCTGGGCCACGGTTAAACAACGAAAGCCACGCTAACCAGACTAAGGAAACGAACTATTCACCAACACTGGGTCATGGGTAACTGGAAGAAACAAGAAATGAATGAAAGAAAAGGGGAAGAAGAAATAAAATTACCTGCTTGCGTTCTCGGGACCTAGCGGCCGATTCTCGGTTCTTGATCATCCTCCTCTGCTTCTGCTGCGTGGCCTTATCCACCGGCTCCTCCACGGACCTTCTCTTCCCTCTTCCAACCACTCTCCCCTCAATTCCGCCATTGTTGTTGCTAACGCCCCCACCCAAACCCACCGTCCCCCCCACCTGAATCAAATGGCCGTTCAAATCACCCGCCGCGTCCCCACAGTAACCCCCTGCTCCTCCTCCACCACCACCACCAATCCTCACGTCCTCTTCCCTCACAGCCCCGTTCTTCGTCAGAAAATCCTCCAGAGTCATCTCCTCCTCTCCCCTGCCGCTCGCCCCATCGCTCCCCGCCACGATCTCCTTCCACACCTCGTCCACCGTCTTGCTGCCGCCGGCTCCCTGTAGCGGAGCGCCGCCGCCGACGCCGCCGCCGTGGTTGAAGAGCGCGGGATCGGGAGTGGCGGGGCCGTTGTCGGAGTAGATTTTCTCGAGGATGTCGTCCATGGTGACGGCGCCGGAGGTATCGGCGGCGTTGCCGGCGGCGGCGATGGCGTGGTGGCTGTTGTTGTGGTGGTCCTGGAGATCAGAGATCAGAGCGGAGAGGGAGGATGATATAGAGGACTGGAGCGGCAGATCCGGATTCCCCCTGGACGACGCCGTTGAGGTCATCAACTTGGACGACGCCATGACCGGCCCTCCCCCCCAAAAGAAACAAAAAATCCCCCGAGTCTCTCGGCCTCGACTCAACCGGCGGTTTCCGATTCCCCTGTTTCTTCGGGCTCAGTACAAACCAACTCTCTCCGACGACTTCGTCCTCGACCACCACGAATTCGACGGAAATTCCGATTCCGACGACGGCGCGGCCGATCGTTGCTGCAGAAGATTCACACAGAGGGAGAGAGAGAGAGAGAGAGAGAGAGAGAGAGAGAGAGAGAGAGTCGCAAGCAGTTGGAACAGGAAGGAGAGAGGAAGTTGCCTTCAGCGAAAAGAGTAATGATGGATATATAATGAACACGAGAACGGCACTGTACTCTGCCGAATTTGTCGCCTTTTTTTTTTTTTTGGTCTTTATCTCTATTTATGATTCCTTTTCCAATAAAAAAAAATCATTATCGAACTTGAAAATGTATTTAAAACAATCATTTTTACGTCTCAACATTTTGAATATTTTCAGAATTTCGAGGGGCATATGTTTCACCGAAAATATATGATCTACATAATATTTATTTAAAACATATCACTTATAAAAATCAATAAACGAAAGCTTTTCACACCATTCACAAAAACATAGAGACATAAATTACTATCAATATTGAAAATATTTTATATTGATTAATTTTTTTTCAATTGATACAAACAATCACTTTTTAGGAGATATTTTTCAAATTGTTTATTTTTTATTAAAAAAATCGTAATCTTACTTACTAAGATATTTGATAAGGACCATCTCAATTGCTTATAAAAGACAAATCACGAAGTGTTTGAGCAACCGCTCAGGTATACCGCTTGAATTATTAACAGAACAACCATTCCCATTTTGAAAAACGAAAGGGCCTTGCATGGGATTTCGACGGGTGTCCCGACATATTTCAACCAATGGCTCGAGTCGGTAATTCATCGCGATTTACAAAGTACGCGAAAAAGAAGGATTCGAGTCGGAGCGCTACGCTTATAATCGTACCGAATGAATTTTCGATACGACGACGCTCGCTCGTTAAAAACTTACGGATCTCTCGCGGCGTGTGGCGTTTGAACGGGTGTCTCGATGTCTCTCGACCGTCGATGCGTGCTCCGTTAGGTGAATCGGCGGTTGAGGAACGGGTGCGGCGACGACGACGAGATCGCCACGAGGCACACGGGCAGAGGGCTGTGATGTCATCCCGCTCGACCGGGAGGGCGTGATGGTAATTTCGCGGGGCCCCAGAGGGGCCCCACGGTCTTTAGAGCAGTCTTCGGCTTTAGGTTAGTTCGTACCGGTCAAAAGTCGGTTTTTACAAGAAGTCGGCGGATTGCGGGTAAAGCGCGTTTTGTTTTTGTTTTTGGTTTTTTTTTATTCCAAATTTAGCATGATGACAAAAGAAGTCGGCGGATTGCGGATATTGTCCATTGTGAAAAAGTCTTTAAAGATATGATATGAAATGTTTTTTTTTTTTAAATTAGGGCTTTTTAGGTAATGTCTACAGCTTAGCAAAAGAAAGAAACGGGTTTTTATACTTTCAACCTCTTTTTTTTTAAGTTGTGAATTCTAATGTCCTTTCTTCAATTTTAATGTCCTTTATATAAGACATGAATTTTGTACCTTGTAGCTGTAGTAACAAGAACTCCTGGCTTTCATGAAATTTTTTTTATTAGTGTGACATTGGTAAAAAGATTATACTTTTGTTTAAGGTTCAAATAATTCGTGTTAGAGCATGACATTTGTGGTCTTTATACAAGCTTTATATGCTCTTTTATATACATGCGACTGTCGCGACCCTCTAAAAAAAAATTTATTTTAAAGGGTTAACGGATTATTAGGTTAATTAGATTTGACTAACCTAACACGGACCCTCCCAAGCCCTACCGAATCGTGACTTTGGATTTTTATTTTAAATGATTTTGAAATTTGGAGTCGCCACTAATCATTTTTGGTAGGTTGATGTTGACACCTGATTTTTAATCATTTTTTCTATTGCTAAAGTAATAAAAAATCCATAAAAATTCATAAAATTGAAAAATCAACTTTGGGGACCTTAGCCAAGCCTAGGGAACCAATTTTGACCAAAAAACGATTTTTCATATTTTCAGTATTTTTACGTATTTTTTATTTATTTATTTTCGAAAATTAATAGAAAATCCATAAAAATTCATAAAATTGAAAAATCAACTTTGGGAACCTTAGCCAAGCCTAGGGAACGAATTTTGACCAAAAAATAATTTTTCATATTATATATATTTTAATTTTTTTAAAAAAAATACAAAAATATTTGAAAATTTTGAAAAAATAACATTTGAGGCCAAAAAATACACAAAGATAGTTAATATTTTTATTTTAAATCTATTTTCATATTGGCCATCGCAAATTCAGAAAAATCCAATTCGAGTCACGTGTTCCTTCACGAGTATAATCTCAAATCGGGCCTAAAAAAATTTAATTTGAGTCAACTTATTTTTAACTTTCACTTTTTATGAGTTGTGACATTGTCTTCTAATATTTTAAATTTTCATCTTGGCCCAATTATACCCAGAATGACTTAATTTTGCAAAAGGGCTTTAATTAAATTATGCATTATTTTCAGCGACAAGAAATGAGCTTAAAGTTGACATGTGGTAAATTTTGGTGTGTCAAAAATTGTGAGGAGATTTGGACTTAAAGAAATATTTTTTTTTTCAGGGACTGAATTGTAAATACTTAAAATTCAAGGACTAGAGTGCAAATACCTAACTCTTGAAGGATTATTTTACAAATAATAAAAAGAAGAGTTAGTGGATAAATTAGAATAGAGAAGGGAAGATGAAGAAGAGGAGATGAAGAAGAGAAGTTGGAGAAGAATGGATGGAGAAAATAAGATAAGAAGAGTTAGTAGAGAAATTAGAATGGAAGATAAGAATAGAGAAGGGAAGATGGAGATTAAGAAGAGTTAGTGGAGAAATTAGAATGGGAGATAAATATGGAGAAGGGAAGATGAAGATGAAGAAGAGTTAGTGGAGAGATTAGAATGTGAGATAGAGATGGAGAATGGAAGATGAAAATGAAGAAGAGTTAGTGGAGAAATTAGAATGGGAGATAGAGTTAGTGGAAAAATTAGAATGGGAGATAGATGAGGAGGTTATAAAAGGAGGAAGAAGTGAGCTTGAGAAGGGATTCTTGAGAGAGAAAATTTGAAAGTGTTTGGGAAAATTTTTTGGAGAGAAAATTTTGGATGTTTGAGAGAGTTTTGGGAGATTGAAGAAAAATTTGAGAGAAAGAAAATACCAAAAGAGAGAGAATTTTGAAGATGATGGGAGTTTAAAGCTAGGGGTTATCATCACAAATTCCTTCATCGATCAATATAAATCAAGAGTTCATTCTCGTCAACGAGCAAGCAAATTCGAGCTAAGTGTTTTTATTTATTCATTTATTTATGGTTTTACTCGCAAATTAGCACAAATTGTATACACTTTCTTCATCTCCTTTTTCTTCCATATTTTATGTCAGGAGAAGGATATTTCTACGTCAACAGCAAAAATCTCGTAGAGATGCAAAAATCGACCTAGACAAGCTCCTAAGCTGTCCACCGATTTCTCAACTGATCTGTGACTAAAAGTCCCTCTTAATTCAAAAGAAACTCTCTATATTGGGAACATAGAGAGCGAAAATCAATTATAGAAATCCCTCCAAAAAAAAACGGGAGATAAGTACTCTTTCTACTCTTCTGATTTTAGGTGCAGATTAGCACATATTTTGTATACTGACACTTCACTCTATTTTATGTCAGGAAGCCGCAGCTCTATATCAATGGTCAATCCTATGGAAGCACAAAATCGGCTTGGAGGAGTCCTCAAGCGCGCACAAATTTCAAATTGTTGAATCAATTCGTCGTATTTCATTTTAAAAAAAATTCATACCCCAAAATGGAGAGGACAAAGTCCATCCGCAATTTAAATACCTGCACCATAAATCCCAAAGGGAAGAGCCAAGCCAATGCTTAGCCTCCCATTGGAGGTTTTTACTTACAGTAGTTAAATACCTGCAACTTAAATACCTGCACCTTAAATCCCAAAGGGAAGAGCCAAGCCAATGTTTAGCCTCCCATTGGAGGTTTTTACTTACAGTAGTTAAATACCTGCACCTTAAATCCCAAAGGGAAGAGCCAAGCCAATGCTTAGCCTCCCATTGGAGGTTTTTACTTACAGTAGTTAAATACCTGCAACTTAAATACCTGTACCTTAAATCCCAAAGGGAAGAGCCAAGCCAATGCTTAGCCTCCCATTGGAGGTTTTTACTTACAGTAGTTAAATACCTGCAACTTAAATACCTGTACCTTAAATCCCAAAGGGAAGAGCCAAGCCAATGCTTAGCCTCCCATTGGAGGTTTTTACTTACAGTAGTTTAAATACTTGCAACTTAAATACCTGTACCTTAAATCCCAAAGGGAAGAGCCAAGCCAATGCTAGGCCTCCCATTGGAGGTGTTTATTCACTGTCATGTACTTCCTATAATTTAATTTTTGAATCATCAGACCCAAAAGATGAGTAGGTCGTAATACTGCACAGAAGTCGTTAACACACTCCCTCTTTCGGCTTCAGGGAATCTTTAACACTTAAAAAATATAACAAATAAAAATATATACCATCCATGCATCCTATTTAAAAAGTGAAAACACAAAAGAGAATACCCTACTAGAGCTTTAAGAATAAACCAAGCCTGAGTTGCCGGATTAGGATATCCATGAAATTAAGGTACCGAAAGGGCATTAGTTTTAATTAACTAGTGTAACCAAGTCCCCGAGCTCATAATCTCTGGTTCGCAGGAATAAATTAGTTCTCCCGCTAATTTATTTAGGTTTCTAATCGACCTACCAAGAACGATTAGTGGCGACTCCAAATTTCAAAATCATTTAAACAAAAACTAAAGTTGCGATTCGGTAGGGCTTGGGAGGGTCCGCATTAGGTTAGTCAAATCTAATTAACCTAATAATCCGTTAACCCCTTTTAAAATTTAAAAAATTTTTTTAGAGGGTCGCGACAGACTGGCGACTCCGCTGGGGACGGGATTTTTAAATTTTCAAAAAAAGATACCAATTGGAATACTTGAATTTTTTCGAAATTTTAAAAGTCTTAGTGGACTTAAGCCAATGAAAATTTCATGGATATCTCGCTTCTGGCGATTTTGCTTGGGACTCATTCTATAGGTGTTATATGTTTTTGCAGGATGGGAGTTATAAGGGGCGGAGTGTTTGGCTAACCCATTTGTTTTGCAGGCTTGGTGTTGGGATTATGTTTAATTTCACACATTTTTAGAAGCGCTGTTTTGATATCAATTGTCGTGCATGTCTTGCATATTCTGAGGATCACAACACCTGCACACACAAGCGTCTAAACCCAAGTCGCGAAATTTTTCCTAGGTAACCATAGATAGGGATCGAATATGCAAAGCTCCTGCGTCGATTGCGCTTGGGTTGACCATATTTTATCCCGCTCATTATCTGAATTGACAATTCTTCCCATTGTGATTTGATTGCGTGGAGGGTAAGGTTGTCAATTCAGATAGTGGGGGCCTTTTAGGTCCATACCCTGTCTCTCCTTCTTTTATTTTCTAGAGTTCACTCCTCACTTGAGTCATGCGCATGACTATGTGATTTGCATTTCTCCAAGGTAAAAGTAAGTTCTCTAATTTTATCTTGTATTTATTTTCGGTCGGTTCATGCTAGGTGTTAGTCAGTTTTTGAGCTTGATATTACGACCATTCTTTTAAAAGAAAATAAAAATTAAATTTGTCCCTCATTTCTTTTAAAAAAATTTTGAAAAAATGATGTGAAAAATCCCTTCATGGGAATTTTATTAACCAATAAGGGATTTTTGTCATGTTTTTATTGCTTCAATAAAAATGAAATTTTCCTGACAAATTTACCTCTGAAAATTTATTTTGATAAAAAGGAAATTCCTTCAAAAATTTTAGTAAACGTCAAGAGACTTTGTCACATTCCTTTAAAAAAATAAAAAAAAGAATAATAAATCTGAAAAAAATTCTGTATCAGAAATTAACCTATTTCTTCCTAAGGAAATTTTTTTTCTTTCTTCTGATTTCTCTATAAAATAGAAAAAATCAAATTGGACTAATATAGGAGTCATGGACCGACATTTCTTGTGTCGCATACTAATTATATCCTTTTCTTTTGCAGGGAGATCCTAGATACCCCAGACGGGTGTAAAAATTAAGTTCAATAATATATCAAGAATCATCTTCAGAAATACCAAAAGACGAAAAACACCGAGGCTTCAACCGTTAATTCTGGGGGGCAAACGAACATTATCCATCTTTGACAGACAAAGTTGTGTCAATCCGTAAACTTGTATGGGCAGTGTATTCTGATATGACGGTGGATTTATACTGATTAAACATGGGGGCATATTTAATGTATTGCAGAGGATCCCGCGTCTTTTGAAAAACAATATTGATTATATAATCAGAACCCATGAAACAAATACCTTTACCTGATCAAATCAACCAGAGACCGGTCTTAAAATTTCTTCTTATCCGAAACATGCGGAGGGCTTTAGAAGACCGAGATTCTATTAATGAACGTGGCCCACAGGAATTTCTCCCGACGCTACAGGCGACCGACACGAGCAAGTGGACGCCGAAAGAAATAAAATATGGATAAAAGTGGGCACACAACAGGTGGCCGGATTTACTACCAGCGCACTGATCGAGTTGTCATAGCGTTATTGTTCGTGATCTCAAGATGGATAGTGGGGGCCACCGCCGAACCCATCATCAATGTTCTCGATATCATCGTCTGGAGCAATTAAACAAGAACATCAAGAAGAACATTAAGCCTCGACATCTTCGGTACCTCAAATCGTTCTGTTATGCTATGCGGAAGAAACGATAGCAGGAAAATTAAAAAAAAAAACAAAACAAAACACGTGAAGCTTTTCTATCATTCCATTCATCAAAGAGTATTACAACAACTCACTGGGGAGGAAAGGTAAAGCCAAACTGGGCCCTGATGACCATTACGAAAGAGCTCAACTGACTCTCCAAACAGTTGATGCTCTGGATGCACCGGGCGCTCTCGGGATCAAGCTCCGCGAGCCTAAAGAAGAGGCGATCGCACTTCTCTTTAACCTGGGCCATAGTGGCCTCGTAATGCTCAACGGCAAACTCCAGGTCCGGAACCGCTGCCCTCTCGAAAGCAATGTCTGCCGTAATGTCATCAAGTCTCTCCTGCAGCCAACCACATTTACACCTCATCACAATATTGCCTGGCTCCTGTTCGGCGTAAGTTCGGACCAAGGCCAGACGGTCCACCAACTTTCCCCTCTCACGAACCAGCCACGAAAGCTGATCGTTGGCAAACTTGAGGGCCTTTTTGTGATTATCAGCCACAAACGTAACTGTTGCCAAACGCTCGTGCCGGTCTCGGTAACGGGCTTTCACGACGGCGGTCACAAGGACCGTCTCATAAGCACGGTTATAGGCAGCCAGAAAATTGATGAAGAGGGTCGAGAAGTTCCGGTACTCCTTCCCTAGTTGGGTACCCTCAACAGAAGCAGCGTCCACGGTCCTAAATAAACCGAGGATTTCAGCCTCAACGGTAGAGTTTTTGGCTATATGAGCGTAACCTCTACCAAGAAGATTGTAGAGTCTCTCCCACCCAGCTAGGACTTCGGCGGATAAGGTATGGTTAGGAGAATTGGCCATTTTTGAAAGCAGAATACGAAAGAAAGGGGGAGAGAGGTGAGGCAGATGAGCGGAATGCGAAGATGGTAATCTCCTTTGAAGTAAATATTGATTTCATAGTGACGGTATCAACCAGTCAAGATTTCTCTTATCTACCATTCTCTATTGGCACCACCCTCGTTGGCTCGAATTCCCATCAGATGGCGACTGCGAGCTAAGCGAGTCCGAAATCTCCGCAGAAAGTTTGACGAGACACCGCCACTTTGAAAAAGAAGACGGAAAGATGAGCTGAGTGGAAGACACGGCAAACGTTAGCGAAAAGGAGATATGACTTGTCTTCATTAGAGGACCCGCCAGTAAATCGACGGTGGAGATCTTAACAGGGGCCCTCTATCACGAAAAGAAAAAAGAAGACAAACTGAGCGAGAAACAAGGATTTCCCCTTTGATCAAAAGCTGAATATCAGATTTTCTCCCTCGGAAAATCTAATAGCGCTGCCCGTGAAGAGGGAAGTTGTTGCTATTGCCAGAGAGAGAACTTGTCCCCATTTGATAGTCAGAGTTCATTCGCAAGAACTCGCAGGAGAAAGATAGAGAGGAAGGAGTTCTTGTGGGAGAGGAATTCAAAACCTTCACCATCAAAACATCGGCTTTCAAAGCCTGTTACGAGAAGGCATCAACGATCTCGTGATCCCTCAAGTCCGAGAAGACATCCCGAGGCGGTCTCGAATCGGCAGTCCTAGATCCAGAAATATGTCGAGTATTAGGGGAACGAGCGCAAGTTCAACCCTGGTCAAAGCTGATGAAGTTCCTTACCCTGAGGGTCTACTGGTCATGGCCATTGACGGTAATCCAGTCTCTCTGTCAATCCTTGTTACCGTATTAAGAAAATGCCGGTATAAGGTTGTAGCTCAAGCAAAGGCGACAGAGGCCTTAGAGATATTAAGGAGGAGTAGTGACCCGTTTGATATCGTCCTCACCGCCATGGTAGGGATTGACATGGATGTTTTCACTCTCTTGGAAGTCATCAATTCTAAATTAAACATGCCAGTCCTCGTAATATCGGCAAGCGATGATCAGCAAGCCCTAATGAAGGCTGTCTTAAATGGGGCCCAAGACGTCGTAACGAAACCAGTTAGAGTTCAGATGCTTCAAAACATATGGCAGCACGTGGTAAGGAAGCAATTGCACGACCATGAGAACAAGCATCAAGCCTTCAATTTTGTTCCAAGCAACTGGAGAAAGAAGATGAGTTGGTCTCCCGAGCTGCATCGTATGTTTGTTAATGCAGTTCAGCAGCTAGGAATAGATTCGGCACGGCCGCAACATATACTGGAAATTATGAAGGTAGAAGGACTCACTAAAGCAAATGTTTCGAGTCATCTTCAGAAGTACAGAAAAAGGGTGAGAGAACACAATGCAGCTCAGAATCAAGAAAACCAAGGCGGGACTGATCCAAGCCTGAACGTCGAGTCTCCTCGCCACCATAAGTTCCCCAGGTTAGCATGGGGCGAGCCACTTCCCATCATTAACCAAGCTAGTAGCCATGCCATCAATCCCCCAGGCGTTAATCAAAGTATCCCCCAGAATCACCCTAATGCTCTTCAAGAGTATAGACTGCAGGAGCAGTGTATTCAGATTCCTTGGTTTGAGCACCAACCTGTGGCTAGAACTCATCCCATGATCAGCGCGCCTGCGCAGCCAGAGAATCAGACAAGAAGTTATCCTGAGCACTTCCACTTCTCTAATCCTCGAATGGAAGGAGTTTTTGGCAGCAGGACAGTTGGTGATCCCCACACTTTCTCGAGTAATGATGAAGGCTCCAGCATGAGAAGTCAAATTGCTCATGGCGAGGACAGAATGAGAAATCTACCGCCAGCATTTGCCAACAACAATGCCCAATTCGAGCATCAGTTGCTGGAAGGTTCAAGAGATTACCCAGATGATGAGCTTACTGCCCTGGTCAACCAGTTTAGGGTTGACAGACGTCCCAAGCCGCGATTAGGAGCCAGTGAGTAGGGACTCTCAAACATCGGTTATCCACACCCGAACCAACACGAGACTAGCTGATTATCGAAGAGCCACAGGAGAGGCAGAACTGACCTTGAATAAGTGCACCTTTCATTTCATGCTTAATTCCCCTGCGTATGATATTTTCCAGCTTTCTAGGTGTCTCGATTTAATTCAAGGACAAGGGGGCAATTTATTTATCCCGTCGAATGCGTGAATCCCTTTTTATGCTAGATTTAGGGCGGATCAATTTGTGGCAACGTCGCTGACTGCCATAATGAGAAATGTTGAATGGCCTCACGTAGGGAAATTTCAAGTGAAAAGCCCAGGCGAGCTCGAAGACGGGTAACTGTGTGTCGTTCCAATTTACCCTCAATCGTTGCAAAATGCTAAATTGGATTTGTTCCATTCTCACCCAGGGGATTGCAAAGTGCCTCAAGAGTGTCGCAAAATGAAATGACCCAATGGAATGCGATAGGACTCATTCGCCTTCAAGGTAACCTTCAAATTAAAGGAGCCCTCCGGTCCACGGACCCGATGGCATGGAAAATGATGATGGTCCAAGGCAACCCGAAAGAAAACAAGGCCCAACTAAGCAAAGCACATATGTGGGAAGCTCAAAGTGAAGGGCAACTCGGGACATACAATTCAATCCAATCCAAATGAAGGAACTTCCTCAATTCAAATTCAATGGAAGTATACACAAGGGTAAAACAGTATCGTTCCAATTTTTCTAGAATATGAAGAACATATACTGCCGCATTCTCTTTCATTTTTGCAGGGGAAGTCTCTACTGGTCAAATTTTCCTGTCTACCATTCCCTATCAGTATCACCTCCGCTACTCGTCTCCAATCTCGAGCCAAGCAAATCCGACGTCTCTACGGAAAAGTTGGACGAGACGCCACTACTTTGAAAAAGAAAGGATAAAAAATAAGCTGAGTGGGAGACAAAGACATTTTCGCCAGAAAAGAGATACGACTCATCTTTATTGAAGAACTCGCCAGCAAATTGACGGTGGAGACAGCAACAAGGGACCCCCTTCCACGGAAAGATGGAAGGAGACGAGCTGGGCGAGAGATACGATGAAAAGAAAATCGAGAAAGCCAGAACACTCAAGAGAGGCAATACAGTTGCTAAACCCACGTCTAATATGCCAGACGGCAAACAAAAAATGGAACTGAGTCAAGAGCTAGGCCTTGAACCTTCGCAAATCAAGTTCTGGTTTCAAAATAGACGAACCCGAATGAAGACTCGTCATGAGCACAACGAAGCCGAGTTTCTAAGAGTTGAAAATGAAAACCTCCGAGCGGAAAACAAGATGTATAAAGAGACTTTTGACTCCGCCACCTGCCCCAACTGCAATAGCCTCCTCCTCACCCTCGATGAAATGTATGATCTGAGGATCGAAAATGCACGTTTAAGAGGTGAGTTAAACCAATTTATAATAGGATCGAGTTCTGTTGGAGGAGGGTACAAAAGGACCAATGATACTGGATCAGCATCAATACCTCCCGAGGAAGAAGGGACAGATCACCACCAAGCGGACATTGACGATGATCTTTTCGCCATAATCAACCAGTTTGATATCGGTAAAGCATCGGGACTGTGATGCACTTGTTCAGCCAGTGACCACGAGACCTTCAATATGGCCGATGCATACCTAATTTGGGATGAAGCCAGCTGATCATGGGAGAGCCTGCAGAGGAAGCGGAAATAATCCTGAATGAGTGAATGTGTTTTATTTCCTTGCGTGATGTGTTTTTCTGCTTTTGTGAATGTGTAAAAGCAAGGAGTAATAATCCGACTTCCCCCTATTAAATGCTCGAATCCGCTACCTCACCAACCTCGCGACGAATTGATGGCGAGTGAAAATCTGCATAAACCTGAAGGGTAACTCCATATCGTTTCAATTTACCCTCAGTTGCTCCAAGTTTTAAAATTAAGCCCCTTCTCTTCTCAGGAAATTGCAAATCGACCCGAGAACGCAATCATATCCGAATACAGGTTGGATAAAATTTGGGGGCAAATCAACTCATGGGCATTACCACGGGATAGACAGCTTCGGACAAAGGAAAGTACAAGCGAAAGACGCGAACAATCTCAGAAATGGGTAATTCTGTATCGTTCTAATGTGCACATAATCATCTCAAGTCTTGAATTGTCTTATTCCATTCTTAACAGGGATTGCAAATTACCTCGAGAAATACCGTAACATGGCCCAAGGTGATACAACAGGGCTGCGTTATCCCCAAGGATTAACCCTTGAAAAGAAAGCCCCATGGACACCTACGGTCCAATGGACCGAATGGTATGGGGGATGACAGTAGGTCCGAAATATTCCGAGTTCGATCCCCAAGGGTGGGGAATGTTGTATGTATTATAAATAAATGAAACAACTTTTTGTGCATTTCTTTTTTTTACAAACAGGAATACTCGACGAGTAATATCAAAGTCAGTATTTTACCATAGTCTTCCCATAATGGTGAGGCGCCCAACAAAAGTCGAGGAAAAATTCAATCCAACAAAACTGGTAAAAGACTCGTGCAAGACATTCAAGATGAAGGGTAAATCAGTATCGTTTTCAATTTATCCCTTTTAATACTGGCTGATATGTCTCTTTTTCTTTTTACAGGAAATATTTACACTAACATTTAACA
Organism: Psidium guajava; assembly: GCA_016432845.1. Lineage (NCBI taxonomy): Eukaryota > Viridiplantae > Streptophyta > Magnoliopsida > Myrtales > Myrtaceae > Psidium > Psidium guajava. Next base: position 33,811,335 of record CM028225.1, on the reverse strand, counting down.
TGTTGAAGGAGACAAATCCAAAAGAAAATTATGATCATCTGACAAGATCTATTCTGGTGAAAAATGGGGCAAATTGATCACAAGCTCTGAAGCGAAAAAGCAAATATGTCTTCCTTATCTCGTTTGATTTCAAGAATAATTTCTCTACTTTTTACAGGGGCATTCAACCGCTAAACCGTGGCGGTCGCTGTCATTAAACAAACCGAAATGCTCCCTCACCCATATGCTTCATCACGTAGAGGCAAAGTTTGAGACGAACCACCCCTCGACATAAGGAGTAGGCTTCCCAATTTGTTCGGTCCGCCCACATACCAGGGGCAATTCAAATCCGCCCATATTTGCACATTATATAAACACACGTAATGCTAAAAAATTGTCACATCTGCATTGTGCTTACACAGTTCATGAATTATGTATGACTATTCCGTGTGTTTAACTTACCAACTCCAACTTAGAGCATAAACTGCACAGGAGACATCAAATGTGCAGAATGGGGCATGACAGGATGAGGAAAGGCAAACCATTTCCACGCAAGTCTAACATTTTAATTTACAGATAAACAGCCTTTCCCCAGAGTGAGAGAAGGCCCTTTCGGATTGAAGTCCCCCATTCAGATTACATTCGAGGCGTTCATACTATGAGAACCTCCTTAAACAGAATTGGTAATGCAAGCTTGACAGAATAGTTTTGCATGATCCATATTTGGATTGATTGCATCATGAGTTATCACACAGACTACTTCTAATCATTGCCGACTTGGTTGAATAGTTTTACATGAACCGATCAACTCATTGATGAAAATGCTTGTACATGTTACCTCTGATACTGCCTGACAGGCAACACATTCCCAATGTTCAAACTACTTTCCAAAGTCTTGAAATTCATTCAGCGATTATTGAATGAACAAGCCTGGTTGTCGAGAAGCCACCAAGCATTTCTTCCAAATTCTCAGGTAGGTATATCTTCAACCTGAACCTTTCAAGAGAATGAATTCTGACGGTTGTTGGGGTACTCGAATCCATTGCGGTACATACAGGTATCCACCTTCTTCAATAAAGCATGATTTGTCTCAAGGACAGAAATGTTCGAGACCTTTTGATCTCTGCCTCTTTGGTTTATTCCTAAAGCGACAGGATAATATAATTTGGGTTTGAGCTTCTGCAGGATTCCTGATCTTTCCAGATTCCAGAATGGCACCCTTTGAGGTGCACCAAGTCCTTCTTACAGGCAAACCAAGTCCTTCTTACAGGCAAAACAAGTCCTTCTTACAGGCACAAAGTCCTTCTTACAGGCAAATCAAGTCCTTCTTACAGGCAAAACAAGTCCTTCTTACAGGCAAAACAAGTCCTTCTTACAGGCAAATCAAGTCCTTCTTACAGGCATAAAGTCCTTCTTATAGGCAAACCAAGTTCTTCTTACACGCACCTGTTGACACCTGATTTTTAATCATTTTTAATATTGCTAAAGTAATAAAAAAATCCATAAAAATTCATAAAATTGAAAAATCAACTTTGGGGACCTTAGCCAAGCCTAGGGAACCAATTTTGACCAAAAAACGATTTTTCATATTTTCAGTATTTTTACGTATTTTTTATTTATTTATTTTCGAAAATTAATAGAAAATCCATAAAAATTCATAAAATTGAAAAATCAACTTTGGGAACCTTAGCCAAGCCTAGGGAACGAATTTTGACCAAAAAATAATTTTTCATATTATATATATTTTAATTTTTTTTAAAAAAAATACAAAAATATTTGAAAATTTTGGAAAAATAACATTTGAGGCCAAAAAATACACAAAGATAGTTAATATTTTTATTTTAAATCTATTTTCATATTGGCCATCGCAAATTCAGAAAAATCCAATTCGAGTCACGTGTTCCTTCACGAGTATAATCTCGAATCGGGCCTAAAAAAATTTAATTTGACTCAACTTATTTTTAACTTTCACTTTTTATGAGTTGTGACATTGTCTTCTAATATTTTAAATTTTCATCTTGGCCCAATTATACCCAGAATGACTTAATTTTGCAAAAGGGCTTTAATTAAATTATGCATTATTTTCAGCGACAAGAAATGAGCTTAAATTTGACATGTGGTAAATTTTGGTGTGTCAAAAATTGTGAGGAGATTTGGACTTAAAGAAATATTTTTTTTTTCAGGGACTGAATTGTAAATACTTAAAATTCAAGGACTAGAGTGCAAATACCTAACTCTTGAAGGATTATTTTACAAATAATAAAAAGAAGAGTTAGTGGATAAATTAGAATAGAGAAGGGAAGATGAAGAAGAGGAGATGAAGAAGAGAAGTTGGAGAAGAATGGATGGAGAAAATAAGATAAGAATAGAGAAGGGAAGATGGAGATGAAGAAGAGTTAGTAGAGAAATTAGAATGGAAGATAAGAATAGAGAAGGGAAGATGGAGATTAAGAAGAGTTAGTGGAGAAATTAGAATGGGAGATAAATATGGAGAAGGGAAGATGAAGATGAAGAAGAGTTAGTGGAGAGATTAGAATGTGAGATAGAGATGGAGAATGGAAGATGAAAATGAAGAAGAGTTAGTGGAGAAATTAGAATGGGAGATAGAGTTAGTGGAAAAATTAGAATGGGAGATAGATGAGTAGGTTATAAAAGGAGGAAGAAGTGAGCTTGAGAAAGGGATTCTTGAGAGAGAAAATTTGAAGTGTTTGGGAGAATTTTTTGGAGAGAAAATTTTGGATGTTTGAGAGAGTTTTAGGAGATTGAAGAATTTGAGAGAAAGAAAATACCAAAAGAGAGAGAATTTTGAAGATGATGGGAGTTTAAAACTAGGGGTTATCATCACAAATTCCTTCATCGATCAATATAAATCAAGAGTTCATCCTCGTCAACGAGCAAACAAATTCAAGCTAAGTGTTTTTATTTATTCATTTATTTATGGTTTTACTCGCAAATTAGCACAAATTGTATACACTTTCTCCATCTCCTTTTTCTTCCATATTTTATGTCAGGAGAAGGATATCTTTACGTCAACAGCAAAAATCTCGTCGAGATGCAAAAATCGGCCCAGATAAGCTCCTAAGCTGTCCACCGATTTCTCAACTGATCTGTGACTAAAAGTCCCTCTTAATTCAAAAGAAACTCTCTATATTGGGAACATAGAGAGCGAAAATCAATTATAGAAATCCCTCCCAAAAAAATGGGAGATAAGTACTCTTTCTACTCTTCTGGTTTTAGGTGCAGATTAGCACATATTTTGTATACTAACACTTCACTCTATTTTATGTCAGGAAGCCGCAGCTCTATATCAATGGTCAATCCTATGGAAGCACAAAATCGGCTTGGAGGAGTCCTCAAGCGCGCACAAATTTCAAATTGTCGAATCAATTCGTTGTATTTCATTTTAAAAAATTCATACCCCAAAATGGAGAGGACAAAGTCCATCCGCAATTTAAATACCTGCACCATAAATCCCAAAGGGAAGAGCCAAGCCAATGCTTAGCCTTCCATTGGAGGTTTTTACTTATAGTAGTTAAATACCTGCAACTTAAATACCTGCACCTTAAATCCCAAAGGGAAGAGCCAAGCCAATGCTTAGCCTCCCATTGGAGGTTTTTACTTACAGTAGTTAAATACCTGCACCTTAAATCCCAAAGGGAAGAGCCAAGCCAATGCTTAGCCTCCCATTGGAGGTTTTTACTTACAGTAGTTAAATACCTGCAACTTAAATACCTGTACCTTAAATCCCAAAGGGAAGAGCCAAGCCAATGCTTAGCCTCCCATTGGAGGTTTTTACTTACAGTAATTAAATACCTGCAACTTAAATACTTGTACCTTAAATCCCAAAGGGAAGAGCCAAGCCAATGCTTAGCCTCCCATTGGAGGTTTTTACTTACAATAGTTTAAATACTTGCAACTTAAATACCTGTACCTTAAATCCCAAAGGGAAGAGCCAAGCCAATGCTAGGCCTCCCATTGGAGGTGTTTATTCACTGTCATGTACTTCCTATAATTTAATTTTTGAATCATCAGACCCAAAAGATGAGTAGGTCGTAATACTGCACAGAGGTCGTTAACACACTCCCTCTTTCGGCTTCAGGGAATCTTTAACACTTAAAAAAATATAACAAATAAAAATATATACCATCCATGCATCCTATTTAAAAAGTGAAAACACAAAAGAGAATACCCTACTAGAGCTTTAGGAATAAACCAAGCCTGAGTTGCCGGATTAGGATATCCATGAAATTAAGGTACCGAAAGGGCATTAGTTTTAATTAACTAGTGTAACCAAGTCCCCGAGCTCATAATCTCTGGTTCGCAGGAATAAATTAGTTCTCCCGCTAATTTATTTAGGTTTCTAATCGACCTACCAAGAACGATTAGTGGCGACTCCAAATTTCAAAATCATTTAAACAAAAACCAAAGTTGCGATTCGGTAGGGCTTGGAAGGGTCCGCATTAGGTTAGTCAAATCTAATTAACTTAATAATCCGTTAACCCCTTTTAAAATTTAAAATTTTTTTTAGAGGGTCGCGACAGACTGGCGACTCCGCTGGGGAATAGAGATTTTTAATTTTCGAAAAAAGATACCAATTGAAATACTTAAATTTTTTCGAAATTTTAAAAGTCTTAGTGGACTTAGGCCAATGAAAATTTCATGGATATCTCACTTCTGGCGATCTTGCTTGGGACTCATTCTATAGGTGTTATATGTTTTTGCAGGATGGGAGTTATAAGGGGCGGAGTGTTTGGCTAACCCATTTGTTTTGCAGGCTCGGTGTTGGGATTATGTTTAATTTCACACATTTTTAGAAGCGCTATTTTGATATCAATTGTTGTGCATGTCTTACATATTCTGAGGATCACAACACCTGCACACACAAGCGTCTAAACCCAAGTCGCGAAATTTTTCCTTGATAACCATAGATAGGGATCGAATATGCAAAGCTCTTGCGTCGATTACGCTTGGGTTAACCATATTTTATCCCGCTCATTATCTGAATTGACAATTCTTCCCATTGTGATTTGATTGCGCGGAAGGTAAGGTTGTCAATTCAGATAGTGGGGGTCTTTTCGGTCCATACCTGTTGACACCTGATTTTTAATCATTTTTTCTATTGCTAAAGTAATAAAAAATCCATAAAAATTCATAAAATTGAAAAATCAACTTTGGGGACCTTAGCCAAGCCTAGGGAACCAATTTTGACCAAAAAACGATTTTTCATATTTTCAGTATTTTTACGTATTTTTTATTTATTTATTTTCGAAAATTAATAGAAAATCCATAAAAATTCATAAAATTGAAAAATCAACTTTGGGAACCTTAGCCAAGCCTAGGGAACGAATTTTGACCAAAAAATAATTTTTCATATTATATATATTTTAATTTTTTAAAAAAAAAATACAAAAATATTTGAAAATTTTGGAAAAATAACATTTGAGGCCAAAAATACACAAAGATAGTTAATATTTTTATTTTAAATCTATTTTCATATTGGCCATCGCAAATTCAGAAAAATCCAATTCGAGTCACGTGTTCCTTCACGAGTATAATCTCGAATCGGGCCTAAAAAAATTTAATTTGAGTCAACTTATTTTTAACTTTCACTTTTTATGAGTTGTGACATTGTCTTCTAATATTTTAAATTTTCATCTTGGCCCAATTATACCCAGAATGACTTAATTTTGCAAAAGGGCTTTAATTAAATTATGCATTATTTTCAGCGACAAGAAATGAGCTTAAATTTGACATGTGGTAAATTTTGGTGTGTCAAAAATTGTAAGGAGATTTGGACTTAAAGAAATATATTTTTTTCAGGGACTGAATTGTAAATACTTAAAATTCAAGGACTAGAGTGCAAATACCTAACTCTTGAATGATTATTTTACAAATAATAAAAAGAAGAGTTAGTGGATAAATTAGAATAGAGAAGGGAAGATGAAGAAGAGGAGATGAAGAAGAGAAGTTGGAGAAGAATGGATGGAGAAAATAAGATAAGAATAGAGAAGGGAAGATGGAGATGAAGAAGAGTTAGTAGAGAAATTAGAATGGAAGATAAGAATAGAGAAGGGAAGATGGAGATTAAGAAGAGTTAGTGGAGAAATTAGAATGGGAGATAAATATGGAGAAGGGAAGATGAAGATGAAGAAGAGTTAGTGGAGAGATTAGAATGTGAGATAGAGATGGAGAATGGAAGATGAAAATGAAGAAGAGTTAGTGGAGAAATTAGAATGGGAGATAGAGTTAGTGGAAAACTTAGAATGGGAGATAGATGAGTAGGTTATAAAAGGAGGAAGAAGTGAGCTTGAGAAAGGATTCTTGAGAGAGAAAATTTGAAGTGTTTGGGAGAATTTTTTGGAGAGAAAATTTTGGATGTTTGAGAGAGTTTTGGGAGATTGAAGAAAATTTTGAGAGAAAGAAAATACCAAAAGAGAGAGAATTTTGAAGATGATGGGAGTTTAAAGCTAGGGGTTATCATCACAAATTCCTTCATCGATCAATATAAATCAAGAGTTCATCCTCGTCAACGAGCAAACAAATTCAAGCTAAGTGTTTTTATTTATTCATTTATTTATGGTTTTTCTCGCAAATTAGCACAAATTGTATACACTTTCTCCATCTCCTTTTTCTTCCATATTTTATGTCAGGAGAAGGATATCTCTACGTCAACAGCAAAAATCTCGTCGAGATGCAAAAATCGGCCCAAACAAGCTCCTAAGCTGTCCACCGATTTCTCAACTGATCTGTGACTAAAAGTCCCTCTTAATTCAAAAGAAACTCTCTATATTGGGAACATAGAGAGCGAAAATCAATTATAGAAATCCCTCCCAAAAAATGGGAGATAAGTACTCTTTCTACTCTTCTGGTTTTAGGTGCAGATTAGCACATATTTTGTATATTAACACTTCACTCTATTTTATGTCAGGAAGCCGCAGCTCTATATCAATGGTCAACCCTATGGAAGCACAAAATCGGCTTGGAGGAGTCCTCAAGCGTGCACAAATTTCAAATTGTTGAATCAATTCGTTGTATTTCATTTTAAAAAATTCATACCCCAAAATGGAGAGGACAAAGTCCATCCGCAATTTAAATACCTGCACCATAAATCCCAAAGGGAAGAGCCAAGCTAATGCTTAGCCTCCCATTGGAGGTTTTTACTTATAATAGTTAAATACCTGCAACTTAAATACCTGCACCTTAAATCCCAAAGGGAAGAGCCAAGCCAATGCTTAGCCTCCCATTGGAGGTTTTTACTTACAGTAGTTAAATACCTGCAACTTAAATACCTGCACCTTAAATCCCAAAGGGAAGAGCCAAGCCAATGCTTAGCCTCCCATTGGAGGTTTTTACTTACAGTAATTAAATACCTGCAACTTAAATACCTGTACCTTAAATCCCAAAGGGAAGAGCCAAGCCAATGCTTAGCCTCCCATTGGAGGTTTTTACTTACAGTAGTTAAATACCTGCAACTTAAATACATGTACCTTAAATCCCAAAGGGAAGAGCCAAGCCAATGCTTAGCCTCCCATTGGAGGTTTTTACTTACAGTAGTTTAAATACTTGCAACTTAAATACCTGTACCTTAAATCCCAAAGGGAAGAGCCAAGCCAATGCTAGGCCTCCCATTGGAGGTGTTTATTCACTGTCATGTACTTCCTATAATTTAATTTTTGAATCATCAGACCCAAAAGATGAGTAGGTCGTAATACTGCACAGAAGTCGTTAACACACTCCCTCTTTCGGCTTCAGGGAATCTTTAACACTTAAAAAAATATAACAAATAAAAATATATACCATCCATGCATCCTATTTAAAAAGTGAAAACACAAAAGAGAATACCCTACTAGAGCTTTAGGAATAAACCAAGCCCGAGTTGCCGGATTAGGATATCCATGAAATTAAGGTACCGAAAGGGCATTAGTTTTAATTAACTAGTGTAACCAAGTCCCCGAGCTCATAATCTCTGGTTTGCAGGAATAAATTAGTTCTCCCGCTAATTTATTTAGGTTTCTAATCGACCTACCAAGAACGATTAGTGGCGACTCCAAATTTCAAAATCATTTAAACAAAAACCAAAGTTGCGATTCGGTAGGGCTTGGGAGGGTCCGCGTTAGGTTTGTCAAATCTAATTAACCTAATAATCCGTTAACCCCTAGAAATAATAAAAATATTTTCAGAGGGTCGCGACAGACTGGCGACTCCGCTGGGGACAGAGATTTTTAAATTTTCGAAAAAAGATACCAATTGGAATACTTAAATTTTTTCGAAATTTTAAGAGTCTTAGTGGACTTAGGCCAATGAAAATTTCATGCATATCTCACTTCTGGCGATATTGTTTGGGACTCATTCTATAGGTGTTATATGTTTTTGCAGGATGGGAGTTATAAGGGGCGGAGTGTTTGGCTAACCCCTTTGTTTTGCAGGCTCGGTGTTTGGTTTATTTGTTTAATTTCGCATATTTTTAGAAGCGCTGTTTTGATATCAATTGTTGTGCATGTCTTGCATACTCTGAGGATCACGACACCTGCACACACAAGCGTCTAAACCCAAGTCGCGAAATTCTTCCTAGAAAACCATAGATAGGGATCGAATATGTAAAGCTCTTGCGTCGATTACGCTCGGGTTGACCATATTTTATCCCGCTCATTATCTGAATTGACAATTCTTCCCATTGTGATTTGATTGCGCGGAGGGTAAGGTTGTCAATTCAGATAGTGGGGGCCTTTTAGGTCCATACCCTGTCTCTCCTTCTTTTATTTTCTAGAGTTCACTCCTCACTTGAGTCATGCGCATGACTATGTGATTTGCATTTCTCCAAGGTAAAAGTAAGTTCTCTAATTTTATCTTGTATTTATTTTCGGTCGGTTCATGCTAGGTGTTATTCAGTTTTTGAGCTTGATATTACGACCATTCTTTTAAAAGAAAAAAAAATTAAATTTGTCCCTTATTTCTTTTTAAATTTTTTTTTTGAAAAAATGATGTGAAAAAATCCCTTCATGGGAATTTTATTAACCAGCAAGGGATTTTTGTCATATTTTTATTGCTTCAATAAAAATGAAATTTTCCTGAAAAAATTTTCCTCTGAAAATTTCAATAAAAAGAAAATTTCCTTAAAAAAAAAACTCTAGTAGACATCAAGTGATTTTATCACATTTTTCAAATTATAAAAACTTGCAAGAAAATTCTTCTCGAGAAATTCGCTCATGTTTTTCTAAGAAAATTTTCTCTAAATAAAATTAGACTAATTGACCAATAAGAGATTTTTGTCATGTTTTTTTTCTCTCCAATAAAAATGAAATTTTCCCGACAAATTTTCCTCTGAAAATTTATTTCGATAAAAAGAAAAATTCCTTTAAAAAAACATCAAGTGATTTTATCACATTCTTGCAAATTATAAAAACTTGCAACAAAAATTCTTTTCGAGAAATTCGCTCATGTTTTCTAAGAAAAGTTTCTCTAAATAAAATTAGACTAATGTCTCGGGGGAATTTCGTTAACCAATAAAGGATTTCTGTCATGTCTTTCCTGCTTCAATAAAAATAAAATTTTCCTGACAAATTTACCTCTGAAAATTTATTTTGATAAAAAGGAAATTCCTTCAAAAATTTTATTAAACGTCAAGAGACTTTGTCACATTCCTTTAAAAAAATAAAAAAAAGAATAATAAATCTGAAAAAAATTCTGTATCAGAAATTAACCTATTTCTTCCTAAGGAAATTTTTTTTCTTTCTTCTGATTTCTCTATAAAATAGAAAAAATCAAATTGGACTAATATAGGAGTCATGGATCGACATTTCTTGTGTCGCATACTAATTATATCCTTTTCTTTTGCAGGGAGATCCTAGATACCCCAGACGGGTGTAAAAATTAAGTTCAATAATATATCAAGAATCATCTTCAGAAATACCAAAAGACGAAAAACACCGAGGCTTCAACCGTTAATTCTGGGGGGCAAACGAACATTGTCCATCTTTGACAGACAAAGTTGTGTCAGTCCGTAAACTTGTATGGGCAGTGTATTCTGATATGACGGTGGATTTATACTGATTAAACATGGGGGCATATTTAATGTATTGCAGAGGATCCCGCGTCTTTTGAAAAACAATATGGATTATATAATCAGAACCCATGAAACAAATACCTTTACCTGATCAAATCAACCAGAGACCGGTCTTAAAATTTCCTCTTATCCGAAACATGCGGAGGGCTTTAGAGGACCGAGGTTCTATTAATGAACGTGGCCCACAGGAATTTCTCCCGACGCTATAGGCGACCGACACGAGCAAGTGGACTCCGAAAGAAACAAAATATGGATAAAAGTGGGCACACAACAGGTGGCCGGATTTACTACCAGCGCACTGATCGAGTTGTTATAGCGTTATTGTTCGTGATCTCAAGATGGATAGTGGGGGCCACCGCCGAACCCATCATCAATATCATCGTCTGGAGCAATTAAACAAGAACATCAAGAAGAACATTAAGCCTCGACATCTTCGGTACCTCAAATCGTTATGTTATGCTATGCGGAAGAAACGATAGCAGGAAAATTAAAAAAAAAAAAACAAAACAAAACACGTGAAGCTTTTCTTTCATTCCATTCATCAAAGAGTATTACAACAACTCACTGGGGAGGAAAGGTAAAGCCAAACTGGGCCCTGATGACCATTACGAAAGAGCTCAACTGACTCTCCAAACAGTTGATGCTCTGGATGCACCGGGCGCTCTCGGGATCAAGCTCCGCGAGCCTAAAGAAAAGGCGATCGCACTTCTCTTTAACCTGGGCCATAGTGGCCTCGTAATGCTCAACGGCAAACTCCAGGTCCGGAACCGCTGCCCTCTCGAAAGCAATGTCTGCCGTAATGTCATCAAGTCTCTCCTGCAGCCAACCACATTTACACCTCATCACAATATTGCCTGGCTCCTGTTCGGCGTAAGTTCGGACCAAGGCCAGACGGTCCACCAACTTTCCCCTCTCACGAACCAGCCACGAAAGCTGATCGTTGGCAAACTTGAGGGCCTTTTTGTGATTATCAGCCACAAACGTAACTGTTGCCAGACGCTCGTGCCGGTCGCGGTAACGGGCTTTCACGACGGCGGTCACAAGGACCGTCTCATAAGCACGGTTATAGGCAGCCAGAAAATTGATGAAGAGGGTCGAGAAGTTCCGGTACTCATTCCCTAGTTGGGTGCCCTCAACAGAAGCAGCATCCACGGTCCTGAATAAACCGAGGATTTCAGCCTCAACGGTAGAGTTTTTGGCTATATGAGCGTAACCTCTACCAAGAAGATTGTAGAGTCTTTCCCACCCAGCCAGGACTTCGGCGGATAAGGTATGGTTAGGAGAATTGGCCATTTTTGAAAGCAGAATACAAAAGAAAGGGGGAGAGGTGAGGCAGATGAGCGGAATGCGAAGATGGTAATCTGCTTTGAAGTAAATATTGATTTCATAGTGACGGTATCAACCAATCAAGATTTCTCTTATCTACCATTCTCTATTGGCACCACCCTCGTTGGCTCGAATTCCCATCAGTTGGCGACTGCGAGCTAAGCGAGTCCGAAATCTCCGCAGAAAGTTTGACGAGACACCGCCACTTTGAAAAAGAAGATGGAAAGATGAGCTGAGTGGAAGACACGGCAAACGTTAGCGAAAAGGATATACGACTTGTCTTCATTGGAGGACCCGCCAGTAAATCGACGGTGGAGATCTTGACAGGGGCCCTCTATCACGAAAAGAAAAAAGAAGACAAACTGAGCGAGAAACAAGGATTTCCCCTTTGATCAAAAGCTGAATATCAGATTTTCTCCCTCGGAAAATCTAATAGCGCTGCCCGTGAAGAGGGAAGTCGTTGCTATTGCCAGAGAGAGAACTTGTCCCCATTTGATAGTCAGAGTTCATTCGCAAGAACTCGCAGGAGAAAGATAAAGAGGAAGGAGTTCTCGTGGGAGAGGAATTCAAAACCTTCACCATCAAAGTATCGGCTTTCAAAGCCTGTTACGAGAAGGCATCAACAATCTCGTGATCCCTCAAGTCCGAGAAGACATCCCGAGGCGGTCTCGAATCGGCAGTCCTAGATCCAGAAATATGTCGAGTGTTAGGGGAACGGGCGCATGTTCAACCCTGGTCAAAGCTGATGAAGTTCCTTACCCTGAGGGTCTACTGGTCATGGCCATTGACGGTAATCCAGTCTCTCTGTCAATCCTTGTTACCGTATTAAGAAAATGCCGGTATAAGGTTGTAGCTCAAGCAAAGGCGACAGAGGCCTTAGAGATATTAAGGAGGAGTAGTGACCCGTTTGATATCGTCCTCACCGCCATGGTAGGGATTGACATGGATGTTTTCACTCTCTTGGAAGTCATCAATTCTAAATTAAACATGCCAGTCCTCGTAATATCGGCAAGCGATGATCAGCAAGCCCTAATGAAGGCTGTCTTAAATGGGGCCCAAGACGTCGTAACGAAACCAGTTAGAGTTCAGATGCTTCAAAACATATGGCAGCACGTGGTAAGGAAGCAATTGCACGACCATGAGAACAAGCATCAATCCTTCAATTTTGTTCCAAGCAACTGGAGAAAGAAGATGAGTTGGTCTCCCGAGCTGCATCGTATGTTTGTTAATGCAGTTCAGCAGCTAGGAATAGATTCGGCACGGCCGCAACATGTACTGGAAATTATGAACGTAGAGGGACTCACTAAAGCAAATGTTTCGAGTCATCTTCAGAAGTACAGAAAAAGGGTGAGAGAACACAATGCAGCTCAGAATCAAGAAAACCAAGGCGGGACTGATCCAAGCCTGAATGTCGAGTCTCCTCGCCACCATAAGTTCCGCGGGTTAGCATGGGGCGAGCCACTTCCCATCATCAACCAAGCCAGTAGCCGTGCCATCAATCCTCCAGGCGTTAATCAAAGTATCCCCCAGAATCACCCTAATGCTCTTCAAGAGTATAGACCGCAGGGGCAGTGTATTCAGACTCCTTGGTCTGAGCACCAACCCGTGGCTAGAATTCATCCCATGATCAGCGCGCCTGCGCAACCAGAGAATCATACAAGAAATTATCCTGAGCACTTCCACTTCTTTAATCCTCGAATGGAAGGAGTTTTTGGCAGCAGGACAGTTGGTGATCCCCACACTTTCTCGAGTAATGATGAAGGCTCCAGCACGAGAAGTCAAATTGCTCATGGCGAGGACAGAATGAGAAATCTACCGCCAGCATTTGCCAACAACAATGCCCAATTCGAGCATCAGTTGCTGGAAGGTTCAAGAGATTACCCAGATGATGAGCTTACTGCCCTGGTCAACCAGTTTAGGGTTGACAGACGTCCCAAGCCGCGATCAGGAGCCAGTGAGTAGGGACTCTCAAACATCGATCATCCACACCCGAACCAATACGAGACTAGCTGATTATCGAAGAGCCACAGGAGAGGCAGAACTGACCTTGAATAAGTGCACATTTTATTTCATGCTTAATTTCCCTGCGTATGATATTTTCCAGCTTTCTAGGTGTCTCGATTTAATTCAGGGACAAGGGGGCAATTTATTTATTTTTTTTATCCCGTCGAATGCGTGAATCCCTTTTTATGCTAGATTTAGGGCGGATCAATTTGTGGTAACGTCGCTGACTGCCATAATGAGAAATGTTGAATGGCCTCACGTAGGGAAATTTCAAGTGAAATGCCCAGGCGAGCTCGAAGACGGGTAATTGTGTGTCGTTCCAATTTACCCTCAATCGTTGCAAAATGCTAAATTGGATTTGTTCCATTCTCACCCAGGGAATCGCAAAGTGCCTCAAGAGTGTCGCAAAATGAAATGACCAAATGGAACGCGATAGGACTCATTTACCTCGAAGGTAACCTTCAAATTAAAGGAGCCCTCTGGTCCACGGACCCGATGGCATAGAAAATGATGATGGTCCAAGGCAACCCGAAAGAAAATAAGGCCCAACTAAGCAAAGCACTTACGTGGCAAGCTCAAAGTGAAGGGCAACTCGGGACATACAATTCAATCCAGTCCAAATGAAGGAACTTCCTCAATTCAAATTCAATAGAAGTACACACAAGGGTAAAACAGTATCGTTCCAATTTTTTTAGAATATGAAGAACATATACTGCCGCATTCTCTTTCATTTTTGCAGGGGAAGTCTCTACTGGCCAGATTTTCCTGTCTACCATTCCCTATCAGTATCACCTCTGCTACTCGTCTCCAATCTCGAGCCAAGCAAATCCAACGTCTCTACGGAAAAGTTGGACGGGACGCCACTACTTTGAAAAAGAAAGGATAAAAAATAAGCTGAGTGGGAGACAAAGACATTTACGGCAGAAAAGAGATACGACTCGTCTTTATTGAAGAACTCGCCAGCAAATTGACGGTGGAGACAGCAACAAGGGGCCCCCTTCCACGGAAAGATGGAAGGAGACGAGCTGGGCGAGAGATACGATGAAAAGAAAATCGAGAAAGCCAGAACACTCGAGAGAGGCAATACAGTTGGAAAACCCACGTCTAATTTTAAAGGAGGCATCTTCTTGATAATTCTCATTCGTGCTCGAAAGAGAGACTCTTAAAGCATACGCAATCTCCAAGAAAAATCCAGAGAGTGAAAATACAAGAAGAGATATCAAACTTTGAGAAATCGTTAACCAAATCAAAGATGTCTCAACCCAACACACTTGAAAGTTATCGTTACTTGCTGAATATGGGAGAGGAAGAGTTCGAAGCCATGTTTGGGATCGAGCCTATGGAGTCCGGCCCTTCCACCGACGACGTCCAAGAGCCCGATAAGGATAAGGACAACAACGGTAAAGGTCAAAAGAAGCGTTACCGTCGCCATACTGAGGAGCAAGTACGAAAGCTTGAAGATTTCTTCAGAACGTGCCCTATGCCAGGCGGCAAACAGAAAATGGAACTGAGTCAAGAGCTAGGACTTGAACCTTCGCAAATCAAGTTCTGGTTTCAAAATAGACGAACCCGAATGAAGACTCGTCATGAGCACAACGAAGCCGAATTTCTAAGAGTTGAAAATGAAAACCTCCGAGCGGAGAACAAGATATATAAAGAGGCTTTTGCCTCCGCCACCTACCCCAACTGCAATACTCTCCTCACCCTCGATGAAATACATTTTCTGAGGATCGAAAATGCACGTTTAAGAGGTGAGTTAGATCAGTTCATAGCAGGATCAAGTTCTGTTGGAGCAAGACACAAAAAGACCGAGACTATGGGACCAGCATGGATGCCTTCTGAGGAGGAGGTGAGGTATCATCACCAGGCAAGTGGCATTGGCGACGAACTCGCCGCCATGATCAGGCAATTTGATGCTGATGAAGCACCAGGGCTTTAATGTGCATACGGATCCTGTATTTCAAAACTAGTGATCACGGGACCTGCAACACAGCCGACGCGTACCTGATCCGAAACAATGCTAGCTGATCACTCAAGAACCTGCAAAGGGAAGAAGATCAAACCTGGACGAATACGTCTACTTAGTTTCATCGCACGTTCTCACCTTTTATCGATGTCCAAAATCAATGCACAAGCTAGAAGTAATCATTTCCCTTTCCCCCTTATTAAATGCTCGGAGCCGTTACCGCACCAAACTCGAAAAAATTAATATCGAGAAGAAATCCGCGTAAATCCGAAGGGTAAACCCGTATCGTTTCAAGTTACCCTCGAACTACCCATGTTTTAAAATTAAACCCCTCATATTTTCAGGAATTTGCAAAAAGACCCAAAAACGAAATTCCTTGGTTGGACTAAATTGGGGCAAATCAACTCGTGGACATTACCACGGAATGAACAGCTTCAGACAAAGGAAAGTGCGAACGAGAGACCCGAACAAATCTCAGACATAGGTAATTCTGTATCGTTCTAATTTGTTCATAATCATCACAAGTCCTGAATTGTTTTATTCCATTCTTAACAGGGATTGCAAATTATCTCGAGAAATACCGTAACATGGCCCAAGGTGATACAACAGGGCTGTTTTATCCCCAAAGATTAACCTTTGAAAGGATAGCCCCATGGACACCTACGGTCCAATGGACCGAATGGTATGGGGGATGACAGTAGGTCCGAAATATCCCGAGTTCGATCCCCAAGGGTGGGAAATGTTGTATGTATTATAAATAAATGAAACAACTTTTTGTGCATTTCTTTTTTACAAACAGGAATACTCGACGAGTAATATCAAAGTCAGTATTTTACCATAGTCTTCTCATAATGGTGAGGCGCCCAACAAAAGTCGAGGAAAATTCAATCCAACAAAACTGGTAAAAGACTCGTGCAAGACATTCAAGATGAAGGGTAAATCAGTATCGTTTTCAATTTATCCCTTTTAATACTGGCTGATATGTCTCTTTTTCTTTTACAGGAAATATTTACACTAACATTTAACATGTTGAAGGAGACAAATCCAAAAGAAAATTATGATCATCTGACAAGATCTATTTTGGTGAAAAATGGGGCAAATTGATCACAAGCTCTGAAGCGAAAAAGCAAATATGTCTTCCTTATCTCGTTTGATTTCAAGAATAATTTCTCTGCTTTTTGCAGGGGCATTCAACCGCTAAACCATGGCGGTCGCTGTCATTAAACCAACCGAAATGCTCCCTCACCCATATGCTTCATCGCGCAGGGGCAAAGTTTGGGACAAACCGCTCCTCGACATAAGGAGTGGGCTTCCCAATTTGTTCGATCCACCCATATACCAGGGGCAATTCAAATCCGCCCATGTTTGCACATTATATAAACACACATGATGCTAAAAATTGTCACATCGGCATTGTGTTTACACATTTCATGAATTATGTATGACTATTCCGCATGTTTAATTTACCGACTTCAACTTAGAGCATAAACTGCATAGGAGACGTCAAATGTGCAAAATGGGGCATAACAGGATGAGGAAAGGCAAACCATTTCCACACAGGTCTAACATTTTAATCTACAGATAAACAGCCTTTCTCCAGAGTGAAAGAAAGCCCTTTTCGGAATGAAGTCCCCCATTCAGATTACATTCGAGGTGTTCGTACTATAAGAACCTCCTTAAACAGAAGTGGTAATGCAATACATGATCCATATATTGATCGATTGCATCATGAGTTATTACACAGACTGCCTTTAATCATGGCAAACTTAGCAGAACAATTTTGCATGAACCAATGAACGCATTGATGAAAATGCTTGCACATGTTACCTCTGACATTGCCTGACAGGCAACACATTCCCGGTGTTCGAGTTACCTTCCAAAGTCTTGAAGTTCATTTGGCGATTATTGAATGAACAAGCCTGGTTGTCGAGAAGCCACCAAGAATTTTTTCCAAATTCTCAGGTAAGTATATCTTCAACCTGAACCTTTCAAGAGAATGAATTCTGACGGTTGTTGGGGTACTCGAATCCATTGCGGTACATACAGGTATCCACCTTCTTCGATAAAGCATGATTTGTCTCAAGAACAGAAATGTTCGAGACCTTTTAATCTCTGCCTCTTTGGTTTATTCCTAAAGCGACAGGAGAATATAATTTGGGTTTGAGCTTCTGCAGGATTCCTGGTCTCCCCAGATTTCAGAATGGCACCCTTTGAGGTACACCAAGCCCTTCTTACATGCAAACTAAGTCCTTCTTACAGGCAAACTAAGTCCTTCTTACAGGCAAACCAAGTCCTTCTTAAAGGCACAAAGTCCTTCTTACAGGCAAACAAAGTCCTTCTTACAGGCACAAAGTCCTTCTTACAGGCAAATCAAGTCCTTCTTACAGGCAAAACAAGTCCTTCTTACAGGCAAATCAAGTCCTTCTTACAGGCATAAAGTCCTTCTTATAGGCAAATCAAGTTCTTCTTACAGGCACCAAGTCCTTCTTACAGGCATAAAGTCCTTCTTACAGGCAAACCAAGTCCTTCTTATAGGCACCAAGTCCTTCTTATAGGCAAACTAAGTCCTTCTTACAGGCAAACCAAGTCCTTCTTACAGGCACAAAGTCCTTCTTATAGGCAAATCAAGTCCTTCTTACAGGCACAAAGTCCTTCTTACAGGCAAATCAAGTCCTTCTTACAGGCACAAAGTCCTTCTTACAGGCAAATCAAGTCCTTCTTACAGGCATAAAGTCCTTCTTACAGGCAAACAAAAGCCTTCTTACAGGCAAATCAAGTCCTTCTTACAGGCACAAAGTCCTTCTTACAGGCAAAGTAAGTCCTTCTTACAGGCAAAACAAAGTCCTTCTTACAGGCAAACAAAGTCCTTCTTACAGGCAAATCAAGTCCTTCTTACAGGCAAAGCAAGTCCTTCTTACAGGCACAAAGTTCTTCTTACAGGCAAAGCACCAAGTCCTTTTTACTGGCACCAAGTCCTTTCTACAGGCACCAAGTCCTTCTTACAGGTATCTCCATGTGGTGACCTACCATACGGGTCAAATCTCAATCAAAATTTAATCAGTAGAATCCTTTTATTAGGAATCTACCATGGTACGACCCACCATACGGGTCAAATGGTATGACCCACCATACGGGTCAAATTTTAATTCAATTTTTAATCAGTAGAATCCTTTTATTAGGAATCTACCATGGGTTGATCCACCATACGGGTTCAAGTTCAACCACCCTAAAGTTTTTTTATATAACGAATCCTTAGGTTCTCATTTCATTTTCAGTGGAACAATCATGTCACGACTCTTTTTATTTACTTGTATTGAGTCGATAAGAATCCAGGTGTCATCTCGTCTTTGAAATGAACCTCTACCGAGCTTCCTTTCAAAGAGGGGCAGCTGTTGACACCTGATTTTTAATCATTTTTTCTATTGCTAAAGTAATAAAAAATCCATAAAAATTCATAAAATTGAAAAATCAACTTTGGGGACCTTAGCCAAGCCTAGGGAACCAATTTTGACCAAAAAACGATTTTTCATATTTTCAGTATTTTTACGTATTTTTTATTTATTTATTTTCGAAAATTAATAGAAAATCCATAAAAATTCATAAAATTGAAAAATCAACTTTGGGAACCTTAGCCAAGCCTAGGGAACGAATTTTGACCAAAAAATAATTTTTCATATTATATATATTTTAATTTTTTAAAAAAAAAATACAAAAATATTTGAAAATTTTGGAAAAATAACATTTGAGGCCAAAAATACACAAAGATAGTTAATATTTTTATTTTAAATCTATTTTCATATTGGCCATCGCAAATTCAGAAAAATCCAATTCGAGTCACGTGTTCCTTCACGAGTATAATCTCGAATCGGGCCTAAAAAAATTTAATTTGAGTCAACTTATTTTTAACTTTCACTTTTTATGAGTTGTGACATTGTCTTCTAATATTTTAAATTTTCATCTTGGCCCAATTATACCCAGAATGACTTAATTTTGCAAAAGGGCTTTAATTAAATTATGCATTATTTTCAGCGACAAGAAATGAGCTTAAATTTGACATGTGGTAAATTTTGGTGTGTCAAAAATTGTAAGGAGATTTGGACTTAAAGAAATATATTTTTTTCAGGGACTGAATTGTAAATACTTAAAATTCAAGGACTAGAGTGCAAATACCTAACTCTTGAATGATTATTTTACAAATAATAAAAAGAAGAGTTAGTGGATAAATTAGAATAGAGAAGGGAAGATGAAGAAGAGGAGATGAAGAAGAGAAGTTGGAGAAGAATGGATGGAGAAAATAAGATAAGAATAGAGAAGGGAAGATGGAGATGAAGAAGAGTTAGTAGAGAAATTAGAATGGAAGATAAGAATAGAGAAGGGAAGATGGAGATTAAGAAGAGTTAGTGGAGAAATTAGAATGGGAGATAAATATGGAGAAGGGAAGATGAAGATGAAGAAGAGTTAGTGGAGAGATTAGAATGTGAGATAGAGATGGAGAATGGAAGATGAAAATGAAGAAGAGTTAGTGGAGAAATTAGAATGGGAGATAGAGTTAGTGGAAAACTTAGAATGGGAGATAGATGAGTAGGTTATAAAAGGAGGAAGAAGTGAGCTTGAGAAAGGATTCTTGAGAGAGAAAATTTGAAGTGTTTGGGAGAATTTTTTGGAGAGAAAATTTTGGATGTTTGAGAGAGTTTTGGGAGATTGAAGAAAATTTTGAGAGAAAGAAAATACCAAAAGAGAGAGAATTTTGAAGATGATGGGAGTTTAAAGCTAGGGGTTATCATCACAAATTCCTTCATCGATCAATATAAATCAAGAGTTCATCCTCGTCAACGAGCAAACAAATTCAAGCTAAGTGTTTTTATTTATTCATTTATTTATGGTTTTTCTCGCAAATTAGCACAAATTGTATACACTTTCTCCATCTCCTTTTTCTTCCATATTTTATGTCAGGAGAAGGATATCTCTACGTCAACAGCAAAAATCTCGTCGAGATGCAAAAATCGGCCCAAACAAGCTCCTAAGCTGTCCACCGATTTCTCAACTGATCTGTGACTAAAAGTCCCTCTTAATTCAAAAGAAACTCTCTATATTGGGAACATAGAGAGCGAAAATCAATTATAGAAATCCCTCCCAAAAAATGGGAGATAAGTACTCTTTCTACTCTTCTGGTTTTAGGTGCAGATTAGCACATATTTTGTATATTAACACTTCACTCTATTTTATGTCAGGAAGCCGCAGCTCTATATCAATGGTCAACCCTATGGAAGCACAAAATCGGCTTGGAGGAGTCCTCAAGCGTGCACAAATTTCAAATTGTTGAATCAATTCGTTGTATTTCATTTTAAAAAATTCATACCCCAAAATGGAGAGGACAAAGTCCATCCGCAATTTAAATACCTGCACCATAAATCCCAAAGGGAAGAGCCAAGCTAATGCTTAGCCTCCCATTGGAGGTTTTTACTTATAATAGTTAAATACCTGCAACTTAAATACCTGCACCTTAAATCCCAAAGGGAAGAGCCAAGCCAATGCTTAGCCTCCCATTGGAGGTTTTTACTTACAGTAGTTAAATACCTGCAACTTAAATACCTGCACCTTAAATCCCAAAGGGAAGAGCCAAGCCAATGCTTAGCCTCCCATTGGAGGTTTTTACTTACAGTAATTAAATACCTGCAACTTAAATACCTGTACCTTAAATCCCAAAGGGAAGAGCCAAGCCAATGCTTAGCCTCCCATTGGAGGTTTTTACTTACAGTAGTTAAATACCTGCAACTTAAATACATGTACCTTAAATCCCAAAGGGAAGAGCCAAGCCAATGCTTAGCCTCCCATTGGAGGTTTTTACTTACAGTAGTTTAAATACTTGCAACTTAAATACCTGTACCTTAAATCCCAAAGGGAAGAGCCAAGCCAATGCTAGGCCTCCCATTGGAGGTGTTTATTCACTGTCATGTACTTCCTATAATTTAATTTTTGAATCATCAGACCCAAAAGATGAGTAGGTCGTAATACTGCACAGAAGTCGTTAACACACTCCCTCTTTCGGCTTCAGGGAATCTTTAACACTTAAAAAAATATAACAAATAAAAATATATACCATCCATGCATCCTATTTAAAAAGTGAAAACACAAAAGAGAATACCCTACTAGAGCTTTAGGAATAAACCAAGCCCGAGTTGCCGGATTAGGATATCCATGAAATTAAGGTACCGAAAGGGCATTAGTTTTAATTAACTAGTGTAACCAAGTCCCCGAGCTCATAATCTCTGGTTTGCAGGAATAAATTAGTTCTCCCGCTAATTTATTTAGGTTTCTAATCGACCTACCAAGAACGATTAGTGGCGACTCCAAATTTCAAAATCATTTAAACAAAAACCAAAGTTGCGATTCGGTAGGGCTTGGGAGGGTCCGCGTTAGGTTTGTCAAATCTAATTAACCTAATAATCCGTTAACCCCTAGAAATAATAAAAATATTTTCAGAGGGTCGCGACAATACCCTGTCTCTCCTTCTTTTATTTTCTAGAGTCCACTCCTCACTTGAGTCATGCGCATGACTATGTGATTTGCATTTCTCCAAGGTAAAAGTAAGTTCTCTAATTTTATCTTGTATTTATTTTCGGTCGGTCCATGCTAGGTGTTAGTCAGTTTTTGAGCTTGATATTACGACCATTCTTTTAAAAGAAAATAAAAATTAAATTTGTCCCTCATTTCTTTTTAAATTTTTTTTTTTTGAAAAAATGATGTGAAAAAATCCATTCACGGGAATTTTATTAACCAATAAGGGATTTTTGTCATGTTTTTATTACTTCAATAAAAATGAAATTTTCTTGAAAAAATTTTCCTCTGAAAATTTATTTCAATAAAAAGAAAAATTCCTTAAAAAAAAAACTCTAGTAGACATCAAGTGATTTTATCATATTTTTCAAATTATAAAAACTTGCAAGAAAATTCTTCTCGAGAAATTCGCTCATGTTTTTCTAAGAAAAGTTTCTCTAAATAAAATTAGACTAATGTCTCGGGGGAGTTGTATTGACCAATAAGAGATTTTTGTCATGTTTTTCTTGCTTCAATAAAAATGAAATTTTCCTGACAAATTTTCCTCTGAAAATTTATTTCGATAAAAAGAAAAATTCCTTCAAAAAAAAAACTTTGGTAAACATCAAGTGATTTTATCACATTCTTTCAAATTATAAAAACTTGCAACAAAAATTCTTTTAGAGAAATTCGCTCATGTTTTTCTAAGAAAATTTTCTCTAAATAAAATTAGACTAATGTCTCGGGGGAATTTTGTTAACCAATAAAGGATTTCTGTTATGTCTTTCCTGCTTCAATAAAAATAAAATTTTCCTGATAAATTTACCTCTGAAAATTTATTTTGATAAAAAAGAAATTCCTTCAAAGATTTTAGTAAACATCAAGAGATTTTGTCACATTCCTTTAAAAAAATAATAATAAAAAGAGTAATAAATATGCAAAAAAAAAATTCTGTATCAGAAATTAACCCATTTCTTCCTAAAGAAATTTTTTTTTCTGATTTCTCTATAAAATAGAAAAAATAAAATTGGACTAATATAGGAGTCATGGATCGACATTCCTTGTGTCGCATACTAATTATATCCTTTTCTTTTGCAGGGAGATCCTAGATACCCCAGACGGGTGTAAAAATTAAGTTCAATAATATATCAAGAATCATCTTCAAAAATACCAAAATACGAAAAACACCAAGGCTTCAACCGTTAATTCAGGGGGGCAAACGAACACTGTCCATCTTTGAGAGATAGAGTTGTGTCAATCCGTAAACTTGTATGGGCAGTGTATTGTGATATGACGGTGGACTTATACTGATTAAACACGGGGGCATATTTAATGTATTACAGAGGATCCCGCGTCTTTTGAAAGACAATATGGATTATATAATCAGAAACCATGAAATAAGTACCTTAACCTGATTAAATCAACCAGAGACCGGTCTTAAAATTTCCTCGGATCCGAAACACGCGGAGGGTTTTAGAGGACCGAGGTTCTATTAATGAATGTGACCCACAAGTATTTCTCCCAATGCTACAGGCGCCCGACAAGAGCAAGTGGGCACCGAAAGAAACAAAACACGGTTGAAGTGGGGCACGCAACAAATGGCCGAATTTATTGGCACACTAATTAAGTGGTGGTAGCTTTATTAATTTACATGATTGAATGCGGGTCTCTAGGCGGCTGGTGGAAAGCCACACTGAATGCCTCTCTAATGTTCTTGATATCATCATCTACCGCAACCCGCGAGAGCATCATGAAGAAGATTAAACCTAGACGAATACGTCTACTTAGTTTCATCGCACGTTCTCGCCTTTTGTCGATGTCCAAAATTAATGCACAAGCTAAAAGTAATCATTTCCCTTTCCCCCCTATTAAATGCTCGGAGCCGTTAACCGCACCAAACTCGAAAAAATTAATATCGAGACGAAATCTGCGTAAATTTGAAGGGTAAATCCGTATCGTTCCAATTTACCCTTAAATTGCTCCGGTTTTAAATTTGATCCCTTCTATTTTCAGGAATTTGCAAAAGCGACTCGAGAATACAGTTGTATCCAAAAACCAAATTTCCTGGTCGGGCTAAATTGGGGGCAAATCAACTCATGGACATTACCACGGGATAGACAGCTTCGGTTAAAGAAAAATACAAGCGAAAGATCCGAACAATCTCAGACATGGGTAATTCTGTATCGTTCTAATTTGCACATAATCATCTCGAGTCCTGAATTTTTTTATTCCATTCTTAACAGGGATTGCAAATTACCTCGAGAAATATCGTAACAAGGCCCAAGGTGATACAACAGGGCCGCGTTATCCCCAAGGATTAACCTTTGAAAAGAAAACCCCATGGACACCTATGGTCCAATGGACCGAATGCAGGAATACTCGACGAGTAATACCGAAGTCAATATTTTGCCACATTCTCGGCTTAATGGTGAAGCATCCAACAAAAGTCGAAGAAAACTCAACCCAGCAAAATTGGTAAAAGACTTGTCCAAGGCATTCAAGATGAAGGGTAAATCAGTATCGTTTCCAATTTATCTCTTTTAATACCGGTTGACATGTCTCCTTTTCTTGTTACAGGAAATATTTATACTAACATGTAACATGTTGGAGGAGACAAATCCAAAAGAAAATGATGATCATTTGACAAGATCTATTCTGGTGAAAAATGGGGGGCATTTAACTGCTAAACCATGGCGGTCGCTGTCACTAAACAAACCAAAATGCTCCCTCACCCATATGCCTCATCATGCAGGGGCAAAACTTGAGACAAACCGCTCCTCGACATAAGGAGTGGGCTTCCCAATTTGTTCAATCCACCCACATACCAGGGGCAATTCAAATCCGCCCATGTTTGCACATTATATAAATACACATGATGCTAAAAATTGTCACATCGGCATTGTGTTTACACATTTCACGAATTATGTATGATTATTCCGCATGTTTAATTTACCAACTCCAACTTAGAGCATAAACTGCATAGGAGACATCAAATGTGCAAAATGGGGCATAACAGGATGAGGAAAGTTAAACCATTTCTACACACGGGTCTAACATTTTAATCTACAGATAAACAGCCTTTCTCTAGAGTGAGAGAAAGTCCCTTCGGACTAAAGTCCCCCATTCAGATTACATTCGAGGCGTTCATATTATGAGAACCTCCTTAAATAGAATTGGTAATGCAAACTTGACAGAATAGTTTTACATGATCCACATTTTGATTGATTGCATCATGAGTTATCACACAGACTACTTCTAATCATTGCCAACTTAGCTGAACAATTTTGTATGAACCAATAAACGCATTGATGAAAATGCTTGCACATGTTAGCTCTGACATTGCCTGACAGGCAACACATTCCCGGTGTTTGAGTTACCTTCCAAAGTCTTGAAATTCATTCGGCGATTATTGAATAAACAAGCCTGGTTGTCGAAAAGCCACCAAGCATTTCTTCCAAATTCTCAGGTAAGTATATCTTCAACCTGAACCTTTCAAGAGAATGAATTCTGACGGTTGTTGGGGTATTCGAATCCATTGCGGTATATATAGGTATCCACCTTCTTCAATAAAGCATGATTTGTCTTAAGGACAGAAATGTTCGAGACCTTTTGATCTCTGCCTCTTTGGTTTATTCCTAAAGCAACAGGAGAATATAATTTGGGTTTGAGCTTCCGTAGGATTCCTGATCTCCCCAGATTTAAGAATGGCACCCTTTGAGGTACACCAAGCCCTTCTTACAAGCAAACTAAGTCCTTCTTACAGGCAAACCAAGTCCTTCTTACAGGCAAAACAAGTCCTTCTTACAGGCAAATCAAGTCCTTCTTACAGGTACAAAGTCCTTTTTACAGGCACAAAGTCCTTCTTACAGGCAAATCAAGTCCTTCTTACAGGCATAAAGTCCTTCTTATAGGCAAATCAAGTCCTTCTTACAGGTAAACTAAGTCCTTCTTACAGGCAAACCAAGTCCTTCTTACAGGCACAAAGTCCTTCTTACAGGCAAATCAAGTCCTTCTTACAGGCAAACTAAGTCCTTCTTACAGGCAAATCAAGTCATTCTTATAGGCAAATCAAGTCCTTCTTACAGGCACAAAGTCCTTCTTACAGGCACAAAGTCCTTCTTACAGGCAAATCAAGTCCTTATTACAGGCATAAAGTCCTTCTTACAGGCAAATCAAGTCTTTCTTACAGGCATAAAGTCCTTCTTACAGGCAAACAAAGTCCTTCTTACAGGCAACGCAAGTCCTTCTTACAGGCACAAAGTCCTTCTTACAGGCAAAG
Source organism: Psidium guajava (assembly GCA_016432845.1). Lineage (NCBI taxonomy): Eukaryota > Viridiplantae > Streptophyta > Magnoliopsida > Myrtales > Myrtaceae > Psidium > Psidium guajava. The sequence goes on along the minus strand of CM028225.1, from coordinate 33,785,181 downwards.
TAAGTCCTTCTTACAGGCAAATTAAGTCCTTCTTACAGGCAAATCAAGTCCTTCTTACAGGCACAAGTCCTTTTTACAGACACCAAGTCCTTTCTACAGGCACCAAGTCCTTCTTACAGGTATCTCCATGGGGTGACCTACCATACGGGTCAAATCTCAATCAAAATTTAATCAGTAGAATCCTTTTATTAGGAATCTACCATGGTACGACCCACCATACGGGTCAAATGGTATGACCCACCATACGGGTCAAATTTTAATTCAATTTTTAATCAGTAGAATCCTTTTATTAGGAATCTACCATGGGTTGATCCACCATACGGGTTCAAGTTCAACCATCCTAAAGTTTTTTTTATATATAACGAATCCTTAGGTTCTCATTTCATTTTCAGTGGAACATTCATGTCACGACTCTTTTTATTTCCTTGTATTGAGTCGATTAGAATTCAGGTGTCATCTCGTCTTTGAAATGAACCTCTACCGAGCTTCCTTTCAAAGAGGGGCAGCTGTTGACACCTGATTTTTAATCATTTTTAATATTGCTAAAGTAATAAAAAAATCCATAAAAATTCATAAAATTGAAAAATCAACTTTGGGGACCTTAGCCAAGCCTAGGGAACCAATTTTGACCAAAAAACGATTTTTCATATTTTCAGTATTTTTACGTATTTTTTATTTATTTATTTTCGAAAATTAATAGAAAATCCATAAAAATTCATAAAATTGAAAAATCAACTTTGGGAACCTTAGCCAAGCCTAGGGAACGAATTTTGACCAAAAAATAATTTTTCATATTATATATATTTTAATTTTTTTTAAAAAAAATACAAAAATATTTGAAAATTTTGGAAAAATAACATTTGAGGCCAAAAAATACACAAAGATAGTTAATATTTTTATTTTAAATCTATTTTCATATTGGCCATCGCAAATTCAGAAAAATCCAATTCGAGTCACGTGTTCCTTCACGAGTATAATCTCGAATCGGGCCTAAAAAAATTTAATTTGACTCAACTTATTTTTAACTTTCACTTTTTATGAGTTGTGACATTGTCTTCTAATATTTTAAATTTTCATCTTGGCCCAATTATACCCAGAATGACTTAATTTTGCAAAAGGGCTTCAATTAAATTATGCATTATTTTCAGCGACAAGAAATGAGCTTAAATTTGACATGTGGTAAATTTTGGTGTGTCAAAAATTGTGAGGAGATTTGGACTTAAAGAAATATTTTTTTTTTCAGGGACTGAATTGTAAATACTTAAAATTCAAGGACTAGAGTGCAAATACCTAACTCTTGAAGGATTATTTTACAAATAATAAAAAGAAGAGTTAGTGGATAAATTAGAATAGAGAAGGGAAGATGAAGAAGAGGAGATGAAGAAGAGAAGTTGGAGAAGAATGGATGGAGAAAATAAGATAAGAATAGAGAAGGGAAGATGGAGATGAAGAAGAGTTAGTAGAGAAATTAGAATGGAAGATAAGAATAGAGAAGGGAAGATGGAGATGAAGAAGAGTTAGTGGAGAAATTAGAATGGGAAATAAATATGGAGAAGGGAAGATGAAGATGAAGAAGAGTTAGTGGAGAAATTAGAATGTGAGATAGAGATGGAGAATGGAAGATGAAAATGAAGAAGAGTTAGTGGAGAAATTAGAATGGGAGATAGAGTTAGTGGAAAAATTAGAATGGGAGATAGATGAGTAGATTATAAAAGAAGGATGAAGTGAGCTTGAGAAAGGGATTCTTGAGAGAGAAAATTTGAAGTGTTTGGGAGAATTTTTTGGAGAGAAAATTTTGGATGTTTGAGAGAGTTTTAGGAGATTGAAGAATTTGAGAGAAAGAAAATACCAAAAGAGAGAGAATTTTGAAGATGATGGGAGTTTAAAACTAGGGGTTATCATCACAAATTCCTTCATCGATCAATATAAATCAAGAGTTCATCCTCGTCAACGAGCAAACAAATTCAAGCTAAGTGTTTTTATTTATTCATTTATTTATGGTTTTACTCGCAAATTAGCACAAATTGTATACACTTTCTCCATCTCCTTTTTCTTCCATATTTTATGTCAGGAGAAGGATATCTTTACGTCAACAGCAAAAATCTCGTCGAGATGCAAAAATCGGCCCAGATAAGCTCCTAAGCTGTCCACCGATTTCTCAACTGATCTGTGACTAAAAGTCCCTCTTAATTCAAAAGAAACTCTCTATATTGGGAACATAGAGAGCGAAAATCAATTATAGAAATCCCTCCCAAAAAAATGGGAGATAAGTACTCTTTCTACTCTTCTGGTTTTAGGTGCAGATTAGCACATATTTTGTATACTAACACTTCACTCTATTTTATGTCAGGAAGCCGCAGCTCTATATCAATGGTCAATCCTATGGAAGCACAAAATCGGCTTGGAGGAGTCCTCAAGCGCGCACAAATTTCAAATTGTCGAATCAATTCGTTGTATTTCATTTTAAAAAATTCATACCCCAAAATGGAGAGGACAAAGTCCATCCGCAATTTAAATACCTGCACCATAAATCCCAAAGGGAAGAGCCAAGCCAATGCTTAGCCTTCCATTGGAGGTTTTTACTTATAGTAGTTAAATACCTGCAACTTAAATACCTGCACCTTAAATCCCAAAGGGAAGAGCCAAGCCAATGCTTAGCCTCCCATTGGAGGTTTTTACTTACAGTAGTTAAATACCTGCACCTTAAATCCCAAAGGGAAGAGCCAAGCCAATGCTTAGCCTCCCATTGGAGGTTTTTACTTACAGTAGTTAAATACCTGCAACTTAAATACCTGTACCTTAAATCCCAAAGGGAAGAGCCAAGCCAATGCTTAGCCTCCCATTGGAGGTTTTTACTTACAGTAATTAAATACCTGCAACTTAAATACTTGTACCTTAAATCCCAAAGGGAAGAGCCAAGCCAATGCTTAGCCTCCCATTGGAGGTTTTTACTTACAATAGTTTAAATACTTGCAACTTAAATACCTGTACCTTAAATCCCAAAGGGAAGAGCCAAGCCAATGCTAGGCCTCCCATTGGAGGTGTTTATTCACTGTCATGTACTTCCTATAATTTAATTTTTGAATCATCAGACCCAAAAGATGAGTAGGTCGTAATACTGCACAGAGGTCGTTAACACACTCCCTCTTTCGGCTTCAGGGAATCTTTAACACTTAAAAAAATATAACAAATAAAAATATATACCATCCATGCATCCTATTTAAAAAGTGAAAACACAAAAGAGAATACCCTACTAGAGCTTTAGGAATAAACCAAGCCTGAGTTGCCGGATTAGGATATCCATGAAATTAAGGTACCGAAAGGGCATTAGTTTTAATTAACTAGTGTAACCAAGTCCCCGAGCTCATAATCTCTGGTTCGCAGGAATAAATTAGTTCTCCCGCTAATTTATTTAGGTTTCTAATCGACCTACCAAGAACGATTAGTGGCGACTCTAAATTTCAAAATCATTTAAACAAAAACCAAAGTTGCGATTCGGTAGGGCTTGGGAGGGTCCGCATTAGGTTAGTCAAATCTAATTAACTTAATAATCCGTTAACCCCTTTTAAAATTTAAAATTTTTTTTAGAGGGTCGCGACAGCACCAAGTCCTTCTTACAGGCATAAAGTCCTTCTTACAGGCAAACCAAGTCCTTCTTACAGGCAAACCAAGTCCTTCTTATAGGCACCAAGTCCTTCTTATAGGCAAACTAAGTCCTTCTTACAGGCAAACCAAGTCCTTCTTATAGGCACAAAGTCCTTCTTACAGGCACAAAGTCCTTCTTACAGGCAAATCAAGTCCTTCTTATAGGCACAAAGTCCTTCTTACAGGCACAAAGTCCTTCTTACAGGCAAATCAAGTCCTTCTTACAAGCACAAAGTCCTTCTTACAGGCATAAAGTCCTTCTTACAGGCAAATCAAGTCCTTCTTACAGGCATAAAGTCCTTCTTACAGGCAAACAAAGTCCTTCTTACAGGCAAATCAAGTCCTTCTTACAGGCACAAAGTCCTTCTTACAGGCAAAGTAAGTCCTTCTTACAGGCAAAACAAAGTCCTTCTTACAGGCAAACAAAGTCCTTCTTACAGGCAAATCAAGTCCTTCTTACAGGCAAAGCAAGTCCTTCTTACAGGCACAAAGTTCTTCTTACAGGCAAAGCACCAAGTCCTTTTTACTGGCACCAAGTCCTTTCTACAGGCACCAAGTCCTTCTTACAGGTATCTCCATGTGGTGACCTACCATACGGGTCAAATCTCAATCAAAATTTAATCAGTAGAATCCTTTTATTAGGAATCTACCATGGTACGACCCACCATACGGGTCAAATGGTATGACCCACCATACGGGTCAAATTTTAATTCAATTTTTAATCAGTAGAATCCTTTTATTAGGAATCTACCATGGGTTGATCCACCATACGGGTTCAAGTTCAACCACCCTAAAGTTTTTTTATATAACGAATCCGTAGGTTCTCATTTCATTTTCAGTGGAACAATCATGTCACGACTCTTTTTATTTACTTGTATTGAGTCGATAAGAATCCAGGTGTCATCTCGTCTTTGAAATGAACCTCTACCGAGCTTCCTTTCAAAGAGGGGCAGCTGTTGACACCTGATTTTTAATCATTTTTTCTATTGCTAAAGTAATAAAAAATCCATAAAAATTCATAAAATTGAAAAATCAACTTTGGGGACCTTAGCCAAGCCTAGGGAACCAATTTTGACCAAAAAAACGATTTTTCATATTTTCAGTATTTTTACGTATTTTTTATTTATTTATTTTCGAAAATTAATAGAAAATCCATAAAAATTCATAAAATTGAAAAATCAACTTTGGGAACCTTAGCCAAGCCTAGGGAACGAATTTTGACCAAAAAATAATTTTTCATATTATATATATTTTAATTTTTTTTAAAAAAATACAAAAATATTTGAAAATTTTGAAAAAATAACATTTGAGGCCAAAAAATACACAAAGATAGTTAATATTTTTATTTTAAATCTATTTTCATATTGGCCATCGCAAATTCAGAAAAATCCAATTCGAGTCACGTGTTCCTTCACGAGTATAATCTCAAATCGGGCCTAAAAAAATTTAATTTGAGTCAACTTATTTTTAACTTTCACTTTTTATGAGTTGTGACATTGTCTTCTTGCTCCTTTTATAATCTACTCATCCATCTTCCATTCTAAATTTTCCACTAACTCTTCTTCATCTCATCTTCCCTTCTCTACTCTTATCTTATTTTCTTCATCTTCTCTTCTCCATCTCCTCTTCTTCAACTTCCCTTCTCTATCTCCTCTTCTCTATCTTCCATTCTCCATCTCCTCTTCTCCATCTTCCCTTCTCTATTCTAATTTCTCCACCAACTCTTCTTTTTGTTATTTACAAAATAATCCCTCAAGTGTTAGGTATTTGCATCCTAGTCCTTGAGATTTTAAGTATTTGCAATTTAGTCCATGAAAAAATATATTTCTTTAAGTCCAAATCTCCTCACAATTTTTGACACACCAAAATTTACCACATGTCAAATTTAAGCTCATTTCTTACCGCTAAAAATAATGCAGAATTTAATTAAAGCCCTTTTGCAAAATTGAGTCATTCTGGGTATAATTGAGCTAAGTTGAAAATTTAAAATATTAGAAGACAATGTCACAACTCATAAAAAGTGAAAATTAAAAATAAGTTGACTCAAATTAAATTTTTTTAGACCCGATTCGAGATTATACTCGCGAAGGAACACGTGACTCGAATTGTATTTTTCTGAATTTGCGATGGCCAATATGAAAATAGATTTAAAATAAAAATATTAACTATCTTTGTGTTTTTTTTGGCCTCAAATGTTATTTTTCCAAAATTTTCAAGTATTTTTGTATTTTTTTAAAAAAAATTAAAATATATATAATATGAAAATTTATTTTTTGTTCAAAAATGGTTGCCTAGGCTTGGCCAAGGCTTCCAAAGTTAATTTTGCAATTTTCTCATTTTTTCTTTATTTTTCATGAATTTTCGAAAATAAAAAATACTAAAAAATACTGAAAATATGAAAAATCATTTTTTGGTCAAAATTAGTTCTCTAGGCTTGGCCAAGGTCCCAAAAGTTAATTTTTCAATTTTATGAATTTTTATGGATTTTTCAAAAAATAAAAATGCCGAAAAATATTGAAAATTTTTAAAAGAGAAAAGATGATTAAAAATCAGGTGTCAACAGCAACCTCTCTCCATCTATTAATTTAGATTTTTGGATTGGAAATTCTGATACGACATTTGAGCTCTCCAGCATGGAATCCCATGTGCTCTTCGCGATTTGACTTGCACGTGCGTGGGGTTTTATGTACAAAAGCCCGTCCCAACATGGCACAAGTGCCCTCGAACGTCGAACGAAACTCACGTGTCGCTCCTAATTCAACTTGCATGCGAAAAGGGATTTTATATTTGCAAGCCTGTCCTAATATGGTATCAGAGGCATGTGCCGTTCCTGATTCGATTTCATGTGGGGGGGGGGGGGAGGGGAGGTATACTTCCAAGCTTGTTCTAGCACAAAATCAAAGCCCTCGAACTTCGAATCTCTAAGCATATCAAAATGGGCCATCTACTCATTTCTTAACCTCTATATAATGGGTTAAGATGTTAAATGGTTAGTTATATTCAATAAATAAGTTATAAATGAATTTAAGCATAATATATGTGTTAAATGTGTCATGAATGGGTTTATAACTTACTTAGATCCAATCCATATTCATGACTATAGCTTCATTCTATTTCACTCTTACTTGATCTCGCTCACTCAGTCCGCACTGTTATCTCATTTTGGATAAGAGTTTTTTTAGATTTGATTAAATATGAAAGTATTTAACAACATGAATCAGGGTCGGGTACGAATTAGACATGAATCGCTAGATTTGCATTGCATGTAAATGGATCAAAACGGGTTGTTACACGGGTAGAAGTATTTTCTACTCGATCCAAACCACTCGTTTGATAGGTCCAGTCATTTCTCGTTCAACTTGCATGGTAGTGGGCTTGATGTTCTCGTTTGTCTACGAGCCTTATATTCACCTATTAATTTAAATTTTTGAAGCAGACACTCTAAAAATTAATTTGTAAAAAAAAAAAAAGTAGACGACAAGGAGAAGGCTACACAGAGGAAAGTGGATTTTGAAGATATCGGTGCAAGCGTACAACATGGCAAGACAAGTGGAAGCGTGCGTTGACCGTTAACGTTGACTTTCGTGGCTTGTGGAGGTTACTACTATTCCTGGCGACGCTGCCGTTCGTTCATTTCATGCGAAAAACGTTGCGATCGGTCTGTGGGCGGACGGCTGCGATTGTGAACCACCAAATGGCGAGAGGCGTGTTCCCGCGGCGCGTTGCTCCCACCGAAGCGATGACGTTTTCAGTTAAGCACGCCTTTACGCAGGCCGGGAAGCCGAGCTTTTGTGGGTCCAAGAAGCGATGGCGGGTGAGCATCCAGACCGGTTCAATCCGTAAATCGGACCAACCAGGCCCCAGATCGACCAGTTGATGCCGGGTTTTATAACAAATTAGTCTGACTTTCCATTCGGAGAATCTAGAACCAGCGAAGGTTCGGTTCGGTTCGGTTCCAAATCCTAATTGGCAATAAACCGGTTTTGAAATGTCTTTTTATGGGGAAAAAAGACTTTGTACTTATCGAGAATTGAACTATGGTCTATGGTAAGGTCAAACAATATAACCACTTAACTAACATATGTTCTTGTAGCGAGCTGATTTTGATTTTTATAATGATCCGATACCGATCGATTCGGTTCCCGATTCCGATCTTTTGGAACCGGGAGTTATGAGGTCTGTTCTTGATTTCGGATCTATGACCGATTCCCCATGAAATCGGCCGCGGCCATGAAGGGAAAACTGGCTTAATATATTTTTTTTTTTGGAGTGATCTTATAATATTCACTTAATAAAAAAATTCAAGACTGAAAAAGAGGTTATCACTTCGAGCTGGGACTAAGGGTTTAAGAACACATTCAACAAAACGAGATGCACGCGCTCCAACCGAAAACGGTTTTTTTGACCCAAAAACGGTTTCAGGCCGACACAGTCGATTCGTATTTTCGCGCGACGCAACGGTGAATTGGGGACCGGTGGGGTGCTCCGACCATTCCTCAACTGCTTGATGGGTAACGTAAACTCTTCCAAATATAAAAGGTAATTTTTGAGAATTTCACAAGATATTCAAGGCGCACGTCGTAACCATTTTATTTCTCTATTTTTGTTCCGAACATATTTTTGAAGTATGTTTGGAATAGAAATTTATTTGGTAATATAATTCTATTTTTCTGTTTTTGGAACAAATTTTTTATTTCAGAAATAGATTTGAAAGAGAAATAAGAAGCTAAAAATTGTAATTTCTCTATTCCAGTAACGAAAATAAGAAATAACATACCTCTGCCCGCCACCTCCAACTACCGATGACCATCGCCTGTTGCCACCCCCTCTGTCGACCGCCGCAACCGCCGCCGCCGTCGGAGTAAAAAATAACTAATAAATTTTTATTTTTAATTAGTAAATAATTTTTTTCAATCATAAAAATTATTTTTAAAACAAATTTTAAAAAATTAAAAATGAAGTAGAAGTTTTTCGTAGAAATTTTTTTGTTAATAATACTCCGATGGTAGAAATTTTCAACTGTTATCAAACGAACTTCTATTCCATGAATATAAATTATATGTTATTATCAAACATTTTTTTTGCTCAAAGACTTATTCAAAAACTGAAAATAAAAAAAAATCTATTTCTATTAAAAAAAATTGATTCAAAAAATAGAATGGCTATCATGTAAGGCCCTTTTATAGTCAATAGAAATGCAAACCTTGTAGAGCACTTGCATCGCATATTGTCTTTCTCTAAATCTTCCTTAGCAAAAAGAGATTAAAAATAAGGTAAAAACTGTTTTCTTAGAAACCTTTAGTGATTTTTATAATTAATGTATTCAAATTATATGCTTTTTTTAGACATGCGTCGAATAGGCTAATTAATCAGCTTTGGTAATTGGGGTAATTAATCAAAGTTTTTGGTCGTAGCCAGATTCCAAAATCTGTAAATGGACTAATTAAAATTGTGATTATCTGACCAAATATGAAGAACCGAAAAGAAAAAAGAATCGAATCGAATCGAACTGAAAAATCGATGCATTTCGGTTCAGTTTAATTTTTAATTCAGTTAATGAGGAAATAACCATTATTCCTTTAGTTTTTTTTGCACAATCTCTCTCTTCTTCTCGAAATATCCATTCTTCTCTGTTCTCTCTTCTCTCTTCTTCGTCACAGAGAAACCCAAGAGCCGTCTCCCTATCTCAGTTCGTCACGCTCACCCTCCTCCTCTGTTGCTCCGAAATCGATTGATGGAGATGGATTCTTTACCTGATCCCTCGGACGGTGGCCGACAGCAAGCGGTTAGAGGACGTGAAGACACCCTACAACACAAGAACCGAGCCCCAGGGCATGATTTTCAGCGGTGATTCACGGGGATTCACAGTTGCGTGGGTTCGAATTTAATCGGTTTGGTTCAGGACATTGTCAAGGTGAAGCGTGGCTTCTCGCCCAGACGAGAGAAGACAGAGATCCGGAGGAAGAGCTGAGGACTCGAGCTTTACAGAACGTGAGCTATGGAGGAAGGAAAAATTGAAAATTGAACGGAATCGAACTAAACTGAGCTGAACTGAACTGAACTGAACTGGGTTTTTGGTGCAGTTTACGTCCGATTCAGGTCAAGATTCAAATAGTTCAGTCTGGTTTGATTTTTCGCCAAACAGAACCAAATCATTGACTACCCTATTTATCGTATCACGCGTCGATATTAAGTTAAGTAATCGTCACGTGAAATATTCAAATACCTTCTCTTAATGATAGTATGCATTAATGTTAAGTCAAGTAATCGACACGCGAAATATTCAAATACCTTCTCTTAATGGATAGTACCACGTGCCTTTTGGGAATTCAACCCGTGATCATTCCGTCCTTAATGATTAATGAGATTGAAGTCAAATCACCGGACCTTGATTTTGGTTATCGAATGCGATGGGTTGTCAAAGGGGTGTTTGAAGTGTTCGAAAAATCGATTGTTATTGTGTCGTGTTTTGTAGTAGTAGTAGGTACGTAAAAATTCAAAATATTCATCGTCAATTATATTTAGTAAGCGTATGCAGTAGTAAGTGGGCTACACGGGACATCATGCGGCACCAACTTGTCAAGCTTACTAATTATGTTCGATGAAAACTATCGGATAAAACTCGGCTCGTAAATTAAAAGATAGAGGGTGAAGAAATATAATGCATTGATGTGCTAATAAGAATACTCAATTAGTCATAAATTCATTGCACGAATGTCAATTTAGATCTAAGCTTTTTAATTTCGCTAATTTATCTTAAACGTTTACTCTTTAATGTAACCTTCCAGTTAATTTTTGCGACAGTCTAGCCATGACATCGGCACAATGGTAATTTCTCGGCAAAGATTGGCCAGGAGGACTGCATCGAAATTTCGCTCGAAGGGGTAAGGCAAAATTGACAAAATTCGATTAGTTTGTGGCTAATTCGACATTCGTACAATAAATTTAGGGCTGGTTGAGCAATTTTCCCAAATTCCTATATAGTAGAAAGCTTGACAACAAAAAGTTTAAAAGAGAAAATTTTCCAATTCCCGCCACCCGGAAAAAAAAAAAAAAGCTTTGAATCTTCTCAACCGAGCAAACCAACCCAACGGCCAACATTACAGAATCCGATTTCGCTGACGCTGAGGATCAAGTCGGGTCGAATCAAATCCAATCAAATCGCCTGCCTCCGTCTTCGGTTGAACTCCCCAAGAAAATCTTCAAGAAACATGGCGTCGCCGACCGCCACCAACCACAGAGCCGCCTTCGTCGTCTTCTTTGGAACGCTAGTCTTCGCGCTCCTCAGCCTCCCCGACGGCGCCACCTGCGTCCCCGTTGAAGAACTCGACGCCGCGCTCGCCGCCCTCCGCTCCCGCGGCTACAACCTCGCCGCCAACGCTGTCGCCACATCTGACCTCCGCTTCGACCTCCTCTCCTCCCCCTCCCTCACCCTCTTCGCCCCGGTCGACTCAGCCATCTTCGCCCTCGGCGTGACCCTCCCCGCCCCCGCCTACCTCTCTGCTCTCCGCTCCCACGTAGTCCCCCGCCGCCTCTCCGCCGCAGACCTCCGCCTCATGCTCTCTGCCGCCGTGGTCCCCACCCTCCTCCCCTCGCGGTCTCTCCGCGTGACCGTGAGCCAGCGTTCCAACGCGATCGCCGTAGACGGCGTCGAACTGGTGGCAGTCGGGGTTTTCTATGGCCGCGGTGTGGCAGTGCACGGGCTCCGCGGCGCTCTAAGCTTCCGATCTCAGTCTGGAGCAATCGACAGCAGTGCTCCTCCTCCAGTGCTTCGCCGTCACTCCAGTTCAATCTTTTTCCGGGTTCCCAAGGTTGCTTCGCCGTCCAGCCACGTAAATGATCATTCCAGTCAGCCCTCTGTCAAACTCAGTGATTCGTTGCCTCCGGAATCGCCAGAGAGCTATTCGCCATCGCCGGAGATTCAACCCTTGTCAGTCCCTTTGCCCGCCCCGGTGGAGATTAGCTCTGTTGCTCCAATGGGTAAGGACAGCGGCGATGGTGACAGGAGAGGAAGATTTGGGCTTCCTGGTGATCTGGGGCTGCCGAAGATGCCGCCGTTTAACGGCAGCGGCGGACGAGAGGGTTTACTTGGGATATCCGAGCCTTTCAACGTGGAAACCATGTCCATTGAGGAAGTCCTTGAGGACGATGACGAGTTTTGGGATGAGGATCCCCCTTTGGCTTGACGGCTCACCGGAAAATGGGGGATGCATCACCGGCGGCGATGGATACCTCTGGATTCCGTCAGGTTTACTTGGATTTGACCCTTTTCCGTCCATATTTTGGGCCCTTTTCACAATTTCCCCTTCTTTTCGTGGGGACGGAGGACTAACTGTGCTTAGAAATTTCCGATCACAGGAGAGGGCAAATTTCGATCTCGCAATTTGTGGCTTACGGATCTCTTTCATCGACCCTCGACTCATTTTGAGTTCGATATCACGTACAACCCAAGTCGAAATTCATGAACTGTGTTTTCAGTATTACATTTTCTAAAATTCCATCCTCGATTGTACATATAAACGATTAAGGAGTGAGATGAGGGTGTCTCTCAGATCTCCCGGGGAAAAATTCATAACAGCGGCGAGAGAGCCCTTTGGGTACATTTGATTAATTCACTACGGCCGATCTAACCCCCCTTCCCCCCAAACAAAAAAAAAAAGGTGTGGCCCTGAGCTGCGAGCACCACGCAGAGACGCTATAGTTTCTGGTCGAAAATATCGGCGCAAGCGGCGAAGCGACTTCCCGACCAACATAGGAAATATCAAACATCCAAGCAACATGCAAGATGCAAAGCCACTCCTATGTCGGCAAGATTGTCCGGAAGATTGTACAACTACACACAAGCATGTTGCAACTGAAAAACAAATGGCAAAGGATTTGAAACCCGTCCATTGGAACCCCACATGAGGATTGCAGAAAGAAGCGGCAAAGGTCCCAAAAGAGGTCGGCGCTGGAACAGGAGAAGTGGGCGGTCGGTCGATAAAAGAAGGAAGACAGGAGACACTTGAAGGGCTCAGTACTATGAGAATGCAGGAATGGTAACACGCGAGGCTTGCCAATGAACTCACATTAGGTTCACACGCCGCCTGCACTTAAAAACTAAGCAGTGTTCCTGTCAACCATCAAGACAACTAAGAAAACGCGACGTGGTCGGTCCTGCTTTGTCCGGTCCAAAGAGCAAATGCTAGTCGGTCATCTAAGACCAAGAGAACATGGCCGAGATTGGCAAGAATTATTCTTTTGACATCACCAAAGCTGAGAAAATATTGGATCACCTACTGAAAGATGGGCAGTTGAAGCTTCCAAAAGGGCATGTGATTCCATCGGCTGATGAGAAAAAAGGGAGGAAATTTTGTAAATGGCATCACTCAGGGAGCCACACCACCAACAACTGCGTCGTTTTCAGAAATCAGTTGCAAAAAGCCATCTCAGATGGCCGATTGACGCAGTTTAGAACTTTAGAATGAAGAAGGAAAAGCGTCAAATTCACTACTCCAAAATCAGATGCTCTGATTCAACTTCCATGGCATCGTCAGAGAAAGATTGTTCTTTCATGTAAAGCTCTAACGTCGAGAGAGAATGCTTACAAAATAAAAAATATATAACCCCAGTATGATGCCGTTCACATCGAGATGCAAAAGACAGCTTCGGAAAGAAATGTGTATCCCTCCGATCCAGCAACAATGCTTGATCTAAATCTCACACAGGATCCGCAGACATTTCACATCTAGGGAAAACTTAAAAAACAGAATAGAGCAACAATACAAACGCTCTCTACCAAAAAAGTACCTAACTAACCAACCAAAGGCACAATGAAAGGGAATTACTTGGAGGGAAAACGGCACAGCAAGACACTGGCTTCATTAGCTAGTTATTAGTATTATCAAGTTGTGGACTGGTATTACCTGCTTCAGCCTTGAGTAGTTCATCACCTCTGCGGTGGTTCTCGTCGACATCCAGCACATCGTCCATCAGGTCATCCTCTCCGACGTTGATGTCTTCAACATCCTCATCCTCGTTACTACCTGCGCCAGGGATTTTTCTGACCTTGGGTCCATGCTCCAGCCGGTGGGTTTCCAACTCTTTATCCATCGTTTCCTGTAAGTTCAGATCATCATTTGCTTTTCTCGCTTTCCTCGCATTTTGCCACCTCTCCAACTGCTTCTCGACATTTGCAATATACTGCTCCCCAATCTGCTTCTGATATTCAGATAGCTCCTGTCGCCTAGCGCTCTTCCACTCCAGGAAATCCTGTTCATGGATCAAGCACTGATCAATAATGTAAACCAAAAGGACCACTTGCAGAAAACGGACATGCCCACATAATTTTGCCTCACATAATTTCGCCTTGGACAACTTGTTGACATGTAATGGAGAGGGAAAAATTACACTTTTCTTTGTAAACATCGACAAAATGATGGACCCATTTCCTTTGTGCTATGTGCCAGTGCGTATATCCAGATTAAAATACCTATATATATATCTCTATGGATGTACATGTACCTCAACTTTGTTTTTTTAAGAATAACAGCAGAAAGAAACCAACCTGCTCCTTTCGCTGCTCAATCAAGGTTGCATCTTTCTCCAATGGTTTTGCAGGTAGATAGTATATGGGCGGCTTTGTTTTAGTCCTGCAACAATATGCATAGCACCAACCATTAAGCATATAAAAACAACAAGCAAATAAGAGTTATTCTACCTATAGCAATGAAAGTAGAAATTCAGCATCCAGTTGCTTTATCACGGCCATCATATGAACAGAAACTTATCTTCGTCTCAATAAAATTGTGAATAGGGACACTTTTGGACCAAAAGGAAAAATAACCTGCAGCAGGGGAAATTATTAGAAACCATGAATACAATACTTAGTGAAAGATATTGAAGCACCTGCACAGGATGACTTAGATGAGATCACTCATAATGAAAGAACATTATAATGTTATTCCAGGAAAGTGAGAAACCGACCTTATAAAATTGCTAAGTTTTCCATGGTGCTCAGTCCAGTGCAAAAACAGCAACTCCAACTTCTTTTCTTCTGCCTTAGCAGCAATTCGTGCCCTAAGAGTCTGATGTGAATAGAGGTAGTAAAAAAAAGAGAGTAAATGTCAACTGCTTTGTTAACTAATAAGACAAGAACCAAGCACTCTTCTTCTCTTTCTTTCTGATTTAATATAACTTCATAAAAAGAAAATACAAACCAAATCTTGCTTTCTCTTTTCTGCAATTTGCTCACGCTCTTGCTGCCTCAGCTTTTCACTTTCTTCACGTGCTCTTTGCTCAGCCTACAAAGAAATTTGTTGTCTAAGACTAGATGACAAGAAATAGCCAACTTGCTCGCACCAAGTTGGTTCTCTGAAACTTAACAAAAGATAAATCAAGCACATTCTGCAGTTTCATGAACTGCCATGGTCCATAAAGAAGGGCCATCATGTTCTACTCAGATGACTAAAATATGGACAACTTACAGTAAGTACTTTCACCATCGACACAATGGCAATCATATGCTTACTTTATATCCAAATTAGAATGGGGATTCTTCTTGAGGCAACCACTACCTATTATAAAGATTATTACATAATGCAGACATACTTGTCTAGCCATAGAGGAAAAGGAAATAACGTCCATTTACTTCATAGTAGCACAACGTACAGTCAATCACACTCTTGAAATCGAATGTTCTCACATGAGTTTACATGAAGGATACCAGCCTACTATAATCAACAAGAAATCATCATAGTTAGTCTATAAAATGCAGATGCTACCAGAAACTGGTAAGACTAACAAGTACTTACTCTTTGTAGAGAATTTGACCTCCGCATAAATGCATCCGATCCCGACAGTTGCATGTCCTCCTTTCTGAATCTCTGGAAGAATTCAACAAAGCAGAGATTAATGAAGTGAAAAATCACTTTTAGAATTCCTTACGTTACAGAATGAAGATGCAAATTACATTGCCAAGCGGCTCAAATGAACAAATGGGATTTCTTTCAGAATGTAGGACTCAAGTGACAAACAAAATTCTTTAACTATCATGTTTTGTTCGATTCTTGCCACAATACATGTCCATAAAACATAACAACATCAAACAACGAGAAGGACATACTAAAGACAGGACGCACAGTGTTAATGCCATGAGGACTGTCAAAGAGGGCAGAAAAGATAAGCACGGATGGTATTCAGAACTTAAAGCAATATAACCAGAGGGTGGCCAAACATAGAGTAATGGCCTCCCACCATCCTCAGCTCCTTAAGACTGCAGAAAATGCATGATACAAATACCTGTAAAGGATGCCAGACAATGCTTCTCTGCTTCTCAACTTGTCATGGCACAATCAACAGATCCATAAAAGTGTACTAGTAAAGAATCCTCTTAAGGACACTTCAGCAGAAAAATACTAGCTCAGGATAAAACTTAACATGGTTTTAAAGATCTAGACAGAGGACAAATTATTTATGAAAAAGAGGAATTCACAAAATCACCCTGTCGGTTTGATTCAATTGCACTAATCAGTAGGGAATTAGGTAGGTTTTTCTTTTTCTTGAAATACATGAGGCATAGGCCAATGAGCATGTCTCATGCTTAAGACAAGACAGACACCTTAATATACTAAACATGCAAGAGTGCACCAACTAAAACACATAAAAGTCACCAGGCGAACATTGAGAACATTGGCATTCTAACATGCAACCAAAAAAAAAAAAATGTGCATCCCAAATTGCACGTTGCTAATGGAACCATGGATCCCCATGACGAATGCTCTCTGATGAATCTTCAGCAGCACAAACTTATAATTGGAGGTACTAGAATAAAAAAATGTCAATTCATTGTTCTTTGAGTGACTGAATTTAATAAATCTCAATGACTTGATGCCTGATCTCACATAACCCTAAGTAACTAAGCACCATCTTCGACTAAGACCTTTTTTCACTGCATCTGTTACACAAGGATCCTACAAGTTGTATTTGCAGTACATTATCAAGTAAAGTTTTCCCCATCATTAATGAGTTTCACAACCAAGAGCCTTGACCCATAAATTACTTCTTAACAGCAGCTCTTTCCACTACATGCAACAGACATTACAGATCACCAAACTGCACTCGTGATGATGCAGTTAGGCAAATTCTAGCAGAAACTAAAAAATTGTCTGCAACAGGAGATCATTTGGTAACAATAGAAAAAAAAAATTGTCTCAATCAGTGCTTAGTAACCACAAGAAATAACCTCGAGAACATGAAATAAACTTGTCATACCTCCAAAGTTCCTAGAAGCTGACCCAGCATCCTTTTATTCCGATTGACCAAGCTAGGGTCCTCATTCTTTGGTAAAACCCTTGGAAGAGGTTCCGTTTCTGGAGCCTCAAATTCCTATAACATAAGGTGAACAAATCATAGTTAGCTCGCAGCAGCACCCTACAAGAAAGAAGTGATGGAATAATCATGCAAATGTCTTACCGTCTTTCCTGCTCGCTTATTGAAATCTCTCCTTGAACTAACAGTCTGCTGCCAATCAGATGGCTTCTTATCAATTTGATTTGCAACAACATCTCCCTCCAACAATGAATCCCACGTCTTCGCATCCTTTGCTGCTTCAGCATCCTCTATTATCTCTCCGTCTTCCACCTTCAATTTCAAGCAAGCGCACACATGTGCTTATCAGCAAACAGATAATACACCAACTGAAATTCATGCAAAGCAAGCAGATTAACAACACAACACCATCTCTCTCACCTAACCAGCAAGTACATCCACTTAAAGTAAAAAAGAAACTGTTAACTACCCTCTTCACTTTCCTTGATAATCAGATGACCGAACCCAAAAGAAAATAAGAAAAACACGGACCTTGACGACAGCAGACGAGAGGCGGCGCTTGGCAGGAGGCTGATCTTCGTTGTCAGTCCTGTCGGCCTGAAGACCAAAACCCAGAGCCAGAATCTCAGCAACCCAAGTAACAATCCAAAACCACTTGCACAAAAACACAAACTGAAGCTGAAGAGGCAGGCGAAAGATATGCTATTCGTCTTACAGGGCGGACAAAACCACGTTGCCGAGCTCCATTGGCGGCTACGTTGCGAGGGCCAGCACCAGGAAATCCCCCTCTGCGAAGGCCCCTCGGGTCTCGAAGCCTCTCGGTTATCTGCTTTCCACACCCCACAAAAACATAGAAGACCCAAACGGCCAATTAACGATACGAACTCGACTGTCACACGAAGTTTTCCAAGAGAGAGAGAGAGAGAGAAAGAGGGCACCTCGCGTTGCTGGCGATGAAGCTCATCGATCTCTTTGCGAAGCTCCTCCTCCGTCTTCTCCGCCGCCGCCGTGCTCCCCATTTTGGGTCGTGCTATCAGCAGGCAACGTATACACCCCAAGAAGAAGAAACCCAGATGGAGATGGTGAAGGAGAAGGAGAAGGATTACGACGATGAGGCCTAGAGAGCGCGGCAGAGGCCGGTGAGCGAAGCAGGGGGCGAAACCCTTCTTAGGTCTATGGCTTGCGTAGCGACAGCAGATACAATTTGTGCGCAATAGAGTTGAGTCGAGTCGATCTTACTCGGTATTGAGTTTGATTTGATTGGAATATTCAAGGATCGATAATCAGGCTAAGCTTAATTGAGCTAGCTCGACTTTGGATAATCAATTATAATGAGGATTCAATGAGGTCGAGATCGCGCTCGATTCGGGTCGATTACTTGATAAATTTTAGTTGGAACTCGAATTATGCTCGCACTAAGCTCATGCGCAAAAGCTTGAATTTTGAAAAATTAATGTATTTATTTTGTTTTGAGAACATATATATAATTAACAATTTTCTTTGACAAGGCTCAAGAGGTACTCGAGTTAAGTATACTTTGATTTAAGCTTGATTAGATCTAAGTATTTGAGATAATCGACAAGATATGTCTACGTGACAAGATAGTAAAAGTCGAAAAAAAATTAATGTCGAGGTGTGTCATGCTCCCCAACAACAAAAAAGCACGTGAAGTGCGATATATTAATTATAGTGAAATTCTCTATTGGACATAATTCTAATTCAAAGATAAATCAGAATAAAATCTAGTGTCTCAATTTCTCTTTTTTCGTCGTTGTACACTTACTTTGTTACGACTGTGCGTTGAATCCTACCAAGTAATAGCGTGCATTTTTAGAATTCATCTTATATTTTAGAAATTCCAGGTGATAAATCTTTTAATTTCATCGGATTTTTGATAAATCATTTAACAATGAATAAAGGGTAGGGATTAAGAGGAATTTTCTTTCCTCAAAATGTATCTCCAACATATCTATGCTGAAAAATCGATTTTATATTGTGAACTATACCCTAATCTGTCAAGGCCAGTTCCTCAAACTTTTTACCAAGGAACCCACTCATTCCGCCTGCGAACAGGCTTGGCACCGGGTTGAGTAAGGCCGATCCGGTTCGATTCTCGGGTGGAACAGGCCTCGGTTGATCACCCCCTCGTCTGATGCCCAAAACAAAAATCACTGAATGGGCTCTCTTCACCCAACAATCATTCATTTTGGGGGCCAAATGCACATTAGTGGGCTGTTTCCACTAACTCACACGAACTTTTTTTTCCTGAATTGAATGTGGGGCTTCTGCATTGGCAGGGCTCTTTGGGAGGAGTCCAGCCCAGCCTCTTCAAGTTCCTGTCGAGTTTTGCTTCCTGGTCACAGGATGTCGAGAGGAATCCTCTTATCCACCACATCTGGATTTCCTTGTGGCTAAAAAAGGTGGCAGGTCATCTAGGGTTCGGCACAACATGCACAACCGGTGATGTCACCGTTAGAAATTTCACATTAGTCTTCGCTCATCTCGTTCGTTGATAATGCGGCGAGACAACTGGTACGAACCGATAGTCAACAGTAATCGGCGATGGACAAGAAGCCTGTCGGGACACGTTACGTAAACATAAGCGACTGTCTCCTTCCAGCTCCTGGTTAGGACAAAAGCGTCGCGGTACATCAATCAAAACAGCCCAGGGGAGCAAAAGAGAGGAAGATCGCGCCGCGATTTCCCACATGGCTTCGTTTATACAAATCGTTTCGGAGGTAGTGACTCGATCTAGCACGGCTCAATCGGGGGCATGCGCTCTCGATTCAATCTCTAGGTTTTCCAAGCTCAATATGAGAATCCCATATCATCGTTTTTCTTATGCTGACCCCTAATCTCCCGCTTCTAGTTTGGCTTAATGCTGATTCTAGCGGCGCTATGCCTCCATGACTTGTTGTTGGCGGTGTAGTTGATAAGAAGAGCTTACCCCGCCGTGATTGTGACTAGATTTTTCGTGTGTTAAATGAGATTGGGAAAGAGATTATATTAGCGGAAAGCGGTGTAATTAATAATCGACCCTTGAAAAATAAGCAATTCTTGCATCTTCGCACAAGAAATTTGGATTCTTGCTCGGGGAATTAGGCTCAAGAACGTCACGAGTGACGACTCTTGACACGAAAGACTTGTCCCATTTACCAAGAGGCAAAGAATTCTCTAACAACATTTGCAAGATACAAACAAACGTCCAAAACATGCACCACGATTTGAATTTCTAGGAAAGTTGAAATTTTCAGCATCTGTTAGATTATTGATAACGATGGAGGTAGACCCACTTGTTAACTAGCAAATGTGTACACACGTTGTGCGCTCGCTACAAAATTGCTTATTAGGAAGGTTGCAATAAGATAGAAAAGATTAATACTACTGAAACATGTAGCAGATTTAGAATCATAAACTTTCGCATATGCTCATATATCAAGGTACAAACAGAAAAAGATTTGAAATCTCTAAAAAATATGACGATTTGATCCCTAATTACGTCGCTAATGCGAACCACGGGTCGAGTCTTACCTAGCTTATGGGGCTAATCGATGTGGTACTTCATGCTTTTAGAGTTTACCTAACTAAATGTGATTTTTCCTCTTTGTAAAGAGAATGATAGGTTGCAAAATGCTCTAATACCCATGTAGGAACGATGTCCATATACAATACCCAACCTAATTACGTAAAAACGGTGCAATTTGCAGTTTTTTTTCGGTGACTCATAGAAAGTACTTAATTGTTTTCCCTCAAATATCTTACTCTCCTATCAAAGTGATATATTTCTTTCATAAAATTATGAAAAAAAAATCTAAATGAATTCTAAAATCACTAGTATGATAAAAATGCAAATGGTTAATGGCATGAAAAATTCCAAACTAGTACACATGTGACAAATTTACTCCAAACTATTTTTTTTATCACGAAAAACTCCAAACCAATACACCCATGGGAAATTTACATCAAATTATTTTTTTGACTACTAAAAACTCCAAACTGGTACATCTGTAATAAGTTTACCCTAAATGATTTTGTTTTACCAGGAAAAATCCCAAACTATTACACCCATGACATATTTATCCTTCATTAAATTGGTTAATGCAATGAAAAATTCTAAATTGATACACCTATGACAAACAAAGAATAAAAAACCCCAATTAATATTCCCATGAACTACAACATGCCATCCAACTCAGTCATTTAAAGTTATATTTAACAAAAATTAATGGAGGATAAATTTGTCAGAAGTGTATTAGTTTGGTATTTTTTGTGGTCAAAAAAAATGATTTGAGGTAAATTTGTCGTAAGTGTACCAATTTGAGATTTTTCGAGGTACTAACCCAAAAGTAAAAGATAAAATCATCTCAAACATGCATTTACGATTTTTTGTTGTCTATTATATTAAGCTCTTGTTCATTTATATATATATATATGCTAAATTTGATCCCCGCTCAAGGGTGCAATCGTTTTGCCTAAAATTAGTATTTTGAAAAATATCTTTCAATAAATGATTGCTTATATTATTTATAAAAATAAACGAATGGATTTTTTTTTTCATTCATGAAAATAGTTAAGCCCTCGCTTGATGATTCTTTATTGCCCATTTCTTAAATGTTAATAGAGGGCAATTATCTTTTTTACACAAGAACCATTGACATTGACATCCGTAAACATGTAGGAGAAATTTAATGAGGGTGGCTCCATATTTATGCGCGAACAGTGTGATTCTGTGAAGAAAGATTCTTCTGCATCTGCAGTAGACCTAATATCTTAAAGACCCCATCTAGGGTTAACTCGCCAGTCTGAGGGTGGGTCTTCCTCTTCAAAACACAAGCTCATTCTCCCTACCAGTTCCGAGAGAGAGAGAGAGAGAGAGGGAGGAGGTATTAAAACCCTTGTGAAGATCCTAAGATCCTGGGAGTTCTACCTTGAGATTGGAGTTGGAATATTATAAATACGCATGAAAGAAGGGATACCCTGGAACTCAAGAACATGGAAGAAAAACCAGACTAAACAAGTCCACTGTTGAACTGTATTAACCCTACAATTTGACCAGGCTGAAAAGAGCTGGGAAAAGAAAAAAGGTACATAGGATCTGAAAGTATACACTTCAAATTGTTTGTAAATGTAAATTACAGCACTTATTTCTTTTCTTTTTTTCTTGTTGGGGGGACAAGATTCTAGCAAGTCTATGGCAAGAGTTGAATTGGCTTACCATTAGGAGAGAAAGACTCAAGAACCAGGTCGTTACCACCACCAGGTCCACCACCCTCACCATCCCTATTTGATGAAGAGGGCTCCATAGGATGATGGCTCTCGCCGCCCGTTATTGTCCCGCTCTTCTCTTTATTGTTGTTTATGAGCGATGTCAAAGCAGCCGCCACAGCATTCCTAAACTGGGGATCGCAGGCGATGGAGCTTGCGTTCACGTTCTCCGCCAATCCCGGCGGCTTGTCCAAGCCCCTTGGATTGCCTGGGAAAGCGTCGTAGCTCGGCCTTCTGCTCATCCAAGAGGGACCATGTGGATGAGGCAAAGTGTAATTCGTGGCGGAATTGATCCTCATCGGCGGATTGTGGTGCGGCTCATAGCGGTTCACATGGGTGAGATCGAGGACGATGCCCTTCGAGGGGTCATTGCTGGGGTTTATTAAGCTTCGAGCGCTTGGAAAAGGAGAGGGAGAGCTGGGGTTTGCGATGTGATAGGGAAGCGATGATGACCGTGCGTTGACGAAATTGGACGACTTAGATCCGTCCGAGGAGATAGGATTGATGCTCGAATCAAGTAATACGAAAGAGGCTGCATTGGAGGCTGTTGAGGCCATGGATGTTGCACCCACAGGGAGTGGATGGTTGTGTGTTCCTTCATAGGTTGTTATCAAGATGGACATGTCCTCCAAGCATCTTTGGACCTAATTAGAAGTAATATCATGACAACAAAAGTGAAACCTTATTAGCCAAATTGTGACGAGGTAAACATCTATTGAGCTTGAAAAGAATCCATGCACCATTCATACCTGTTTCCTCACTGGACATCCCGGCGCCACGGTGCACCGGTAATATGCTCTAGGACAAGGATTTCCTTTCGCAATTTTCTGACCGTACTTTCGCCATTGACAACCATCGCTCAACTGCGCAGATACACCCCTAATCAATATTGCTAATTCAATTTTTTGCTCAAGACATATTTCTTGGTAATTACCGACTCGATTGGTCCTACCGTGGCTGCTTCGCATCTTGCTCGAACTGTGACTCGAGATTTCCTGTTGGGCATGGAGGAGACGTTACTCGTTATGCCTGCAAACTGATCGGTCCTTTGGATCTTGTTGTGTATCAACGGGAAATTCGCGTGATTTTGGTCCTCGATGATGCCATCTTCTTTGTGCACTTGTACTCCTTGCGGATCGGTGCCAATTTGTAAGCCCAGCGACAACCCTAGTTCGCTCCCCCCGAGGGTGCCGTTTTTCGGGGATGGCGACGGAGAGCTTTCGTTCGGGCCAGACATGGATTTCGGTTCTTGATCGGGTTTTCCTTTGGTGTAGAGCGAGAGAAAGGTTGAAGGATCCTAAATCAATAAGACCATAAATAGAAGGAGAACTTTTAATAAAAACTGCAGCAATTGAACCTTGGTATAATTTCATGTAAGAATCCTTTTATACACATGATACACAGAGATCACTTTGCCTTTGATTGGTTGGATTGATGAACATGGTCAAGTTTGAGCTGGAGATCATTGTACTCCTTCATCGTTTGCTCCACCACCTTCCTCAAAGCCTTGTTTTCTTCTTTCATCCGATCCATCTCCTTTCTCAAAACACAAAGCTACACGCAATACAAAGACGTGTATCTTCACAAGTTAATGCACAAAACAAAAAGATCAGTTGACAACTGAGAGATGCTAGAATCGATCCGAAGGCGAGTTTACCTCCTCCGTCTTCATACTATCTCGCGACGATAAATCGACCGACCCATGTTCTTCGCCGTCACCGTCTTCTTCTTCTTCTTCTCGTCGTTCTTGTTCTTCGCCTGAAGCAGTTGCTATTACATCCTTAGCTTCTTCAGGACTTCCTGAGGTGTCCTGATCGCCGTGATGATCACCCGCTCGCACCTCGCGACAATCTTCGGTCAATCTTTCGCCTTCCTTTTCTTCTTCGGCGTCTAGCTTCAAAGATAGATCGATGTCCATGACCAAAAAAGATCGATAAAGACACAGAGAGAGATGCAGGTTCTTGAAATTTATTCACTCTCTCTCTATCCAATGTACAGCTTTTGAGGCACCGAAGTCAATTCCCTCGTCTAAAAAGACTTGAGTAATAGACAAAAAACCAAGGAGCCATCTACGGGTTTGACTTTGATTTGGCTCATTAATTAAAGATTTCAATGAAATTACACACAAATGACTGAGCCGTAAGCGACTAGCGATGGCATATTTATATACATAGACTCCTGTGTTGGGGCACCTCAATCTTTTCAATTTGTGGGCCCATCCTCAAGTTGAAAAAAACTATACATTAAATCATTCTTTTATGTATAAATATATAGATATATTTTATATAATAGAATGTATAGTGTACAAGTTATGTAGGACGACCTACGCAAGCCATTGCCCGTGCGCCACACCCTAGCGAAGACTAGCTGCTAGGGTTTCTATATGTGACCTTGCTTTGCAGGCTAATGACATTTAATCTATAGTTTAGACGAATTTGAAGATATTGTTATTGACACGTATAAGGTAAAAATGCTTGAATATTTTTCTAAATAAGACTACAACCTCCAAACGACATCTAGTTATGAATAATAAAGCGCGGATTAAGGATTGGCCGGGGTCAAGATGTCAACATTGACTGATGCGAGACGAGAGAGATTTGACTCGATTCGAAAGCTAGCGCAGCCATGTGTAGGGTTAATCCTTTGGAGTTGGCACGCAACGAAAGCTAATTTTTGCCATAAATTTCATCTGACCCTTTCTTGGACAAGGCGGCTACGCAAGTTTGAGATTAATCGAGCTAGCTTGCATTTATGGAAAATGATACGTTAGAGGATATTCTAAAAACAAAAAAAATTGTAATTAGTAATTTAGCTAGAGATCCAACGAAATTCGCCCCCTCCCCCTATGCTTCTACAACATTAACAAACTATGTCCCCAACATTTCGGATAATTATAGCCTAAATTAACGTACCAATGCGGTATTTAACATTTTGATTAAATTCCAACATCGAATCCCCTTTTTAACTATCAAGTTGTGTGACGACTTATCACCGAATTAAGAGTAATATGTCATATTAAGGGGACGAATTTTTGTAAATCGATCTTAGTACAATTATGATGTTCATTTTGCTCAGTAGAATTGGGAAAACCGTTTGCTTACTTACAAATATGGTTATATATTGTTTAAATTCGGAAATACGCACACACAAAAAAAGGTTAGAATAAAAAAGTAAAGAAGAGAAAATTGAAATTCCGGAAAGTAATAAGATGGTGGCGGCAACTTCAACTTTTCTTCAACGCATAAGAAAACAAAATCAGGTTCGTTTTGTGGTTGCCAAGAAAGGAATTTTGAGAAATAAGATTAGATTATTATTATTATTGTTACTATTATTATTAGGAATTGTTTGTGACGTCATCATGCGATGGGAATATGAGCCCCGTACGAAATCCCATGAGAAAGAGAGGACTCTAGGGATCGGATCTTAGAAATTGTCAACTACAAAGACCTTGGACCCTCTCTCTCTCTCTTCCTTCTTTCAAACCTTATTTTATGTCTTTTTTTTTTTTTACTCATTCAATGATCACCCACGTTAGCATGGAAAACTAAATGAGGCACAAGTCAATAGTTGCTCCTTCTCTACTCAAAGCTAGAATTTGTGAATATTAATTTGGTTTTAGTCCTCTGTGTAATTTTTTTAGGAGTTCATCTACATCTTAAATTTACTTTCTTCGAAAGAGGAGGGAGCATTATCATATTTGAATATTCAATGACCGTGAGGTCGCCCCCTCTCTCCTCTCTCCCTCTCTCTCGTTTTTCTTTTTCTTTTTGTCTTTCTTGGTTTTGAACCTCTCCTCCAGCCACACCGCAACAACTCTTGCCCTTGCTACCTCTATCACAACGACACCTCCGTCTCCACCAGCCGGCTATGACTCAGTTGATTAAGGCGACCGTGGAGGTTGTGACCTATGGGGGCTTGCATGGTGTGTGAGTGAATAGATAGAAATTACGATAATCACGGATCTAGGAGTGATCTATGGGTGACTTGTTTGCCTCTTCTGATTAGATATCTTTGTTCATGCGACGCTATCAACCTACATGTGAAAAAATCGAGAAATCATGACCTCAGAACTTGGAAATGTTATTTTGTCTCTTTCTGGTTACCAATTTCTTTTGTTGGGTACCGAAAAAAATTAAAAAGGGAAAAAGGGAAACGAGGGTCCTAGCATATTTACTTGGATTGCTAGGGTTAGGGCTATGCAAATGTTGGTCCAAAGTTTGACCCCCACCGCCAAACCCTAACGCCACCACGCCGGCCACCAAGTAGCTTCATAGGCTATCTCCTGGTTAAGCATTGGCCAACTCTCTCTCTCTCTCTCTCTCTCTCTCTCTCTCTCTCTCTCTCTGGCCAACTCTCTTACATTTGCAACTTGTTTACTGTTTTCGGCTAACTCGCTCCATGACGACAATATCAAAGATGTTTTTTCTTTTCCTGACTTTTCTTGATGTGCTTTTCATGGAATATACGCGATTCTGTCAGTAGAAAACTCCTTAATTTGAGAAAAAGAAAACTGACGGTATAATCCATAAAATTCGCCCGAGGTGGGCATGTTACATGATAATCTTTTACTACTTTTTGAAAACGAAAAATATGTGTAGATAATATTTCTCATAATCAAGTATGGCAATGTTTTCAACAGCATCAAAAGATGATATTCCATCAAAAGGCATGTCAACATGATTATAACACACACACACACATATATATATATGTATGATCTATGTATATGCTAAATGTTTAGGCATTTGAACAATCGAAATGCACGTGTAAGTTGTGTCAGAAAAGTTTCACATCGAATAATTGATATGATGTGAAACAATTTATATATCTTAGTTAGCCCGTAACTTATCGTCTTAAGTTTTTTGAGCGAAAGTTGGTCAAATTCGATATATTGACGGGCTCCAAATTAGCGATCTCCTCACATGAAGGTAGGCGGCTTCTACCACTCACTCCCAACATGAACTTGGGCTTGATTTTGAAAATTTGACGACTGCACTGAGACGATACTTAACTGAATTTTACCTAATATCATATATGTAGGGGAGAGAGATGTTATGATCTTCTTCTTTTTTCGAATTTTTAAAGGGATCATAATAGTATATGGTGATGATCTAAGTAAATACAACAGTAAATAATAAATTAAACAACTTATATATTTGTTGTCATTGATGCTGGTTTCATGCAATGCATGAGCGCTTTGCCTTCTTGCAATGCAGGCTTGATTAACGCGCGGTCACATGTGGTTCGTGACTCCGATCCCCATGCAAAGGTTCAATCCTTTCTCCTCTCTCTTTCTTTGCATTGACTCGCCATGATCATTTGCCCGAGAAAAAAAGGTGAAGCCCCTTAAATTATTCATTATTGGGATCATCATTCGATTCTCTAACTTTTCGAATCCTCCTTTCCCTCAATTTTTGAAATTACTTGGTTATGAAGATATCTTTCCTATGGGATTTCCTTAGAAGGGTTAAAGATCTACCTTTGTGTGTCCGAATCACGGCCGCGCCTGCTTGTTAGGCACATGGCGCAAGTTGGATTTCTCGCGCCATAGCTAGGTCCCGCCACTTTCAACCACCATGAGCGTTGTTGTCTTTCCATTGTAGCTTCTACAAGTGACCATGATTTCAAGGTAGAATCGAGAATCGGAGAACTTGACCGATGGAAACATGGTAAGTTACAGGTTCACAGTATGCATGGTAGGTTTCAGGTTTTAAAATTTGATGAACCGATTTCAACAGGTAGGTTTCACATTCCCGAAAAATGAAAATTGGAATCTGAAATAAGTGTTTATGTTTTTCTTATTCTATATCTTCTCACGATCCTGCGATATATTGACCATAAGTGTTTATGGTAGCTGAAATGTGTTGGAAATTTTTCAAAAAAAAAACTGTGAGGGTATTTTGGTAAATTCCATGTGATCTTAATGATATAGCTTATGCTAGATTACTCCATTTTATCAATTATTAAGGAGGTAAGTTTTTTTTTGCTCTGGATTAAGGAGGTAAGTTTAAGATGCAAATTTACACCACAAATTTTGAGGACCCACTCTTTTATAAGGGAATATATATATATATATATATATTTAAAAAAAGGGCCTTTTCAACCTTCAATATATTGGGGCAAGATGAGTCGTCTACCCTATTGTCTAATGCCCTAAAAACTAGTCAATAGGGCGAGAGACTTAAAGCTTCATATGTGGTGCCTTAATTTCTTCGTAATGCCTTCACATGTTTGACAATTCCACACGAATGGATTAAAGTCTGAATATTGATTCTCCCTATGCTCAAAAAGTTAATTAACTATCGCAATTAGACTTGAACAGCAGCAACCGCCACCTCTATGAGCTTTTTACATGCAAAGATTTTGTCAAGATTTCAACGGTAGGATATAACTCTAGGATATAGTCTATTCACCTCAAAACGAATGGGTTATTGTTTCCACTAGTCCTTAAACTTTCACTCTTTATTCAATGTGATCCCTAAACTCTATTTTTTTTTTGGTTAAATGGCATGCATCAACTTTTAAAAAGTGATCCAATATGATCATCTTTGTTGAGATGTACATGTGAATTGTGTTAGGAAAATCTCACATCAGAGGATGTGGAGCAATTAATGTATTCAAGGTAGCTGATAACTCATTGGTTTAAGCTTTTAAGTGAATATAGGTTTATCTTGATATGTTCATGGGCTTAGACTTAACCTCTTTCTTAGTGATTTTCTCGGGTGAAAATATTAGACTTTCGCTGTGTGCTCCCAATACTTTTGTTAATCCACTAAATTAGATGAAGTGTTCTGATTAGTTTCTAACTTATCATTGTTTTTTCAATTTCATCCTTATACTTGTTTATTTGTTCAATATATTTTCTGAATTGTTTTGTTATTTTCTCTCTCCTAATTAGATCTAATCCCACTTCGAAATGCTTATCAATTAGGTTAAATAATTAAAATCAAATGTAACACGCTAATTAAATGGATCACACTACATGAAAAAAAAAATATTAAGGTATGAATTCCTCTATATATAATGCTTACTTGCATTTACATATTGTAAGTATTTCTAAACGTAGCTAAGCATGTCGTATTAACAAGACACATCTTAAATGTTAAACTAAGCATTCCAAGAGCGTCAATAACGGGATGAAAGGGTCAATTAAACTTATATGAATACATTAAAGCGGGTAACGTGTATGGCTTGTCAAAAGGTTGTGCAACAAAATTATCGATCCTAGATAAGGTTCATCGATATTTATCTCGAAGAGTACCTAATTGCTTTAAAATAAGAAGTCAGCACCTTGCCACATCGGCAAATTTGTTAAATCTTTAACAAAATGACCATATAGAATGAAATGTTAAGAAAAGTATGAGATTCCAATTTAAATTAATGGTTTGCATCTCACGTTGTGATATCCAACAATTGACCTTTCTCAATTGTTATCGCACATACGCAACAAAACTTAGTAAACCCTAGAAAAATTTTCTAGGGTTTACTAAGAGAACTTCCATGTGATAATATAATTTTATTTCGACCAAAAATATATAATATGATTCTATTTTTTTATAATTATTTTTCTGATCCGATTTCTAGCTGGAACCCACGTGAAATTTGTCAAAGGTCATATGATTGAAATTGTTTTTTTTTTTGGGGGGGGGGGTGGGGAGTGTGCGTAAACACGAGTACCAGGAACATTTACTCATGTCTTTTCGAAGGTTTTCTTGTGAGCTTGAAACTTTGACTTGTGATTTGCTGCTTCTTGATCCGATTGCCTAAAAAGTCTCAATCGAAGAATAACGCTTTGTTTTGAACCATTTGTGGTCAAATTAATTGATAGTCCAGTAAGTAAATTTGCATTGCACATCGTATACAGTCAATTGTTGAATACGACCGATTGATGAGAGAAAAGGTCTACTGACTAGGAAATTTCAAATGTCGGATGATGATGGTAACTTACTGGGCATCGTTGTTCCTTAGAAATTTTCTGCTGGCCAATGATACGGCCGCGTTTAACTTGCTCTGCGGGTTCATAGGGGTATCAATCGCTACATATGAGCAACATGCATGGGGGTTGCGGCGCTTGCCTGGTATGGCCGAGGGCCGCCGGCCATCATCGAGGCTGTAGCACCCAATATGGCAAGATGAAGGAAAAAATGAAAAGAAGAAGGAGGAAAAGAATTAAAAAAAAATAAAAAAAAATTCAAAACGATATCATTTTGAGCTCTATTAACACATTAGATCGTTGAGCTGTGTTACATAAGATGATCAATGCTAACTAAATCTCCATGTTAGCCTTTTCCAAAATAAATTATACAGATTGACTATATTGACAAATCGGCAAAAGGTTTAGAACTACATTAGCCAAGTTAAAAAAATGTAAAACTATAATAACGATTGTACAATAGGTTTGGGGCTTTTTGAACAATTTTCCCCACCTTGAATTTTGAGTTTAGACGCCAGCTTGCAGTAGCCTTATTTATGAAGAGCTGCCATTTTACTTCCCAGAACACTTTGGTCTCAATTTTAAATCCCTCACCTCTGAAAAACCCCTAAATCAACCCTAAGCCTAACTCGGCCACCCCCAGCATTCCAGCCCTCCGTCGTCGTCTTCTGCCACCTCGGGGGGCCTTTTGCCTAGCTTATCGTCGACAAGGGTTTCCGGCAATTGGACCACCGCCCTCCATCCGGCACGGGGACCTTGCTTTCGTGGCATCTGGACCAAGGGACAAATGAGTCTTTTCCACTTATGATTTCTTTTATTCCTGTTACTTACGTGTTTTTTTTTTTAATCTATTGTTATATGATGTCAAGAGTTTGAGAAGTAGAGGGTACAAATTGAGAGTAAGGCAAAAGCGAAGATAGCAACTGACATTTCCCCTATAAAAGTTGTAGATAAAGCATGTTCCTTCAATACTCAAACCGTGTCAAAATCGAAACTTTCGCATAATCATTGACAAGCAAGAACCTTTTAACGGATGATAACCAAAACAATTTATTTTCTCAAATAAAAATCTAAATTATTAAAAAAATGACCAACAAATCGATTCAAATAAGGATGATGTTCGACCAAAACAAAAAAATAAGGATGATGACAAATAATAAAAATTATTTTGATTGTTTAAAATATTGACTAAGAATATCTGAAATTACCAGATTTTTCTCCAAGTCAACATGCATGGCTGACACAAATCCTACTATAAGAAGATAAGGCGATGTGGCCCGAGTCTTTTGGCGTTGTTTTCTCACGATGACGACGACAGGAATTTATGCAACTTTCTCCCCTTTTCGTGCCCCCCCTTTTCACGCCTATGAAAATTGAAAACCATGGTCGTCACAAAACTCTTAACCTTTCAATTTTTCATGAGATCTGCTGATGATTAATTTAACAATTTATGGTGCGAAGTGGGTTAATCGATCGATGGGATGTGGTGATGCAGAAATCGATGACCAATCTGTTCTTGGAGAAATGGCCTCCAATGGTTAGAATATCTCTAGCGTTGACCCGGCACGGGCTGCACTTCGATTTCCGCCTACTTGTCCGGAATCTGTCCCATCAGGTGATGGTCACCGGCTCGATCTTTTTCAATACATAAGTATCGGCGGGTCTCGCAAAATTTTGTGAACTTGATATAAGAATAGGCAAAAGATAATACATCACCATTGTCGCGACCCTAAAAAATTTTCTTTTGGTGAAAAAATTATCAGATTATCAGGTTGATTAAATTAATTAACCTAATACGGACCCTTCCAAGTCCTACCGAATCGCAACGTTGGTTTTTTGTTCAAATGATTTTAGAGTTTGGAGTCGCCACTAATCATTTTTGGTAGGCCGATTAGAAACCTAAGTAAATTAGCGGGAGAACTAAACTACTTCCACGAATCAGAGATTCTGGGTTCGAGGACTTGGCTACACTAGTTAATTAAAACTAATGCCCTTTCGGTACCTTAATTTCATGATTATCCTAATTTAGCAACTCATGCTTGATTTATTCTTAAGATTCTAGTGAGGTGACCTCTTTTTTGTATTTTCATTTTTTAGATGGAATGTATATGAATGACATTTTTTTTTGTATTTTCAAATCATTAAAATTTCTTGAAGCCGCAAAAGGGCGTGAACTAACAATTTTTGTGTTGTGCTGCGACCTCCAGTAGGTGACTCGACCTACTCATTCTGGGCTTTAATGGTACAGCAATTAAATTACAGAAAATTAAATTGTAATAAATAAAGGACCTCCAATGAGGACTCGGCCTTGATTCGGCCTACCCATCGTGAGGTTTCATGGTACTGAAATTAAATTGCAGGAAATTAAATTGCATTAAATAAAGGACCTCCAACGGGAGACTCGGCCTTGGTTCAGCCTACCCATCGTAGGGTCTAATGGTACTGAAATTAAATTGCATTAACTAAAGAACCTCCAACGAGTGACTCGGCCTCAGCTCGGCCTACCCATCATGAGATTTGATGGTACTAAAATTAAATTGCAGGAAATTAAATTGCATTAAATAAAGGACCTCCAACGGGGGACTCGGCCTTGATTCAGCCTACCTATCATGGGGTTTGATGGTACTGAAATTAAATATCATTAAATAAAGGACCTCTAACGAGGGACTCGGCCTTGGCTCGACCTACCCATCATGAGGTTTGATAGTACAAAAATTAAATTGCAGAAAATAAAAGACCACCAGTGGGTGGGCGGCCTTCCCATTCTAGGGTTTGATGGTGCAAGAATTAAATTGTAAAAAAAATTATAGTACGAATGCGACATATGAATATGGAAACATATGAGTACGACATGACATAATCGAGATTTAAATCAATCCATTTGAGAAACGAAATTTTTGAAGATTTTAATGGCTATGATCGTTACCTAATTTGACGGATTTGATGGCCGAATTCGAACCTAGTATCACTTTGTGCATTAAAATTGCGGCTCGAACGACGGGGACAAACTCTTCATTTATGTTAATCGATGAAAGAATTCGTGATGATAACCCCCTACCTTTAAACTCCCATCATCTTTAAAATTTTCTCTCTTTTTGGTATTTTCTTTCTCTCAAATTTTTCTTCAATCTCTCAAGACCATTTCAAACATTCAAAAAATTTTCTCCAAAAAATTTCCCATCCAAACTTTATTTTTCCTCCTTTTATAACTCACTCATTTATCTCTTATTCTAATTTCCCCACTAACTCCATCTACCATTCTAATTTCTCCATTAACTCTTCTTCGTCTTCATATTCATCTTTCTTTGTCCATCTCTATCTTATATTCTAATTTTTTCACTAACTCTTATTCATCTTGATCTTCCATTCTCTATATCTATCTCCCATTCTACTAACTCTTTTTCATCTCCATCTTTCCTTTCATATTCTCATTTTATTTTTTCTATCTATTTTTCTCCATCTTCTCTTCTCCATCTCCTCCTCTTCATCTCCTCTCTTTCTCCTCTCCTCTTCCCTTCTCCATCTCCTCTTCTCCATCTTCCCTTCTCTATTCTAATTTATCCACTAACTCTTTTTGATTTTCTATGAATTATTAAAAATAAAAAATCCCAAAAATATTGAAAATATGAAAATCATTTTTTGTCAAAATTGATTCCCTAGGCTTGATCAAGGTCCCCAAAGTTGATTTTTTTAATTTTATGCATTTTTATAAATTTTATATTAATTTTAAAAGAGAAAAGATGATTAAAAATCATGTGTCAACAACCATATAATCAATGATGATGGATGAGGTACAATTTAAGGCAACATGAACGAATTTTATGGAGAGGGTGGGCATTCCCAATTGAGCACAAGTTTAGGGAGAGGGACTGACAACTTATAGGAGAGGGAGCAATGGATGAATTTTGTGTCAGACCAGAAAAGGACGAAGGACTTACACGAGAGGGAGCGATGGACACAGAACGGAGAGAGAGAGAGAGAGAGAGAGAGAGAGAGAGAGAGAGAGAGAGAGAGAGAGAGAGAGACGGGTAAACAAAGACAATTAGCATTTTTGCTTTTAACTTTGTAATTACTAATTAGGATTTTTATTTTTTTTAATAATAAGAATTACACACACTTACGTCATATATACAAGTATACATAATATATATGTATATATATGTACAATAGATCCGTATGAATGTTTCCATACCTAAAACCTAACCGATATTCACTGTTTTCAATATTTTAGAACCGAGAACCGCCCAAAACCAACCTATCTGATTCGGTTCCTTCACTCAGCTTTAGTATGGGCTGCATTCATCTGGAGTTTAAAGGCAGTCGCTCTAACTAGGGTGGTTCAATGCCCGTCGAAATCAGAGGCTAGAAAAAAATATATTAACAGAATGATTTCGTGATGGTGAAGTTGCCCAGGAGGCTTGAGCATGTGGCCAGACCCTACTTACGCTCGTGAACGGATGGTTTGCGTGGTAAAAGTCGAACCCGAGACATCACACAGGAACTTTGATACTCCCTCTCCCTCCCATTGCAGGATCCTCAGCACGTGCTCTTCACAAGGGTCAAACAAACATTTGCCCTTCCCACTAGTATATCCCTAAAGCTCAAATTCATGCCAAATGCCCCTTGTCCTAAGTTCTGCGCTGAAATCAAGTCATTTCTATGATGCACGATGAGTAAAACAAATAGCGCCAAAGAGATCGATTAGTGCTAGCTACAGAACAGAGAAAGTTCGCATGCTAACTCCAAAACCTCATCAGCAAGTCTGCACCAAACAAGCATCTGTAGCCCATTATGAACAAACGTTTACCAAAATGTGTCCATTTCGACGAAAGATCCACAAGCACAAAAAATTCTGAGGTGTACCTATATAAGTAGGTGAAAATATAGAGATCCAAGTCAAACAAGAAAAACGTCCAAAGATGGAAATCACTATGAAACTCTCTGATGCAAGGAACAAGATATGTTATCTAGCAGATCACTAGCCCAAATCAAACCCTTTCATCAAGTCAACTCAAAGCAACAATGCAAACACAAATATATTCTATAACTTAAGAAAGCTGCCACAGTTGTTTTAAGTCTACGTTTTCTCTCGGTAAATTCCAAAAAATCCCATTAGTTTTCATCATATCTAACAACCGATCTTTTTTTTTTCTTTCGAGTATCTGACAACCTACCTGATGCCATTAATATGATGTAGAACTGTGTAATATAAGACAAAAGCATCATGATGCAAAAACACCCAAAGAACCATGCCAGTCATGAGTTTACTCCTAACCAAGAAATTCCTGCCACATTATTTTCTGGGGACGATATATACATTACATCCCATGTTAATGAAGAAAATGGCTTACAAAGCACCGTCAAAGGATAGATTAGTTACAATCACCCAACCTCTATCCTCTCTACATACACCATATGGTCATGAGTGCTCTTGTTAAAGGACAAAGCCCGACAACAGGGGACAGCATAGGCAAGGAAGTACTTGTTCCAGCGGCTTCATCGGAACCAGAGAAATAGAAGTCTCCATCTAATTCCCGTGCTTGACGGTATAAATGAATCACTTTTCAATCATATCAATAGAAAGCTAAGAAATCGCAGCAGGAGAAATGAAGACAGCCCAGAGAACAAGATGCCAAAAAAACTATTTCATCTTTCTATTCCTTTAATCAGATGACCAAAAACCGTGAACTATTTGTCAATTGCCTACCCTCACAAAAAACCCAAATCCAAAAGCAAATATATTAAAAAAAAAGAAGCATTTTCCTTTTTCTTTCCCCTTTTCCCTATATGTCCCTCAGCTATTCCCCTACAGCAACCTCTGAAAAGGCAGGCAGAGCACATAACAAGCTAATTCAAAGATCACACTTCTTCAGCTTATTCCCACTCCCTCCCGAACAAAATGGCCACATCCCCACCTCCTTCAAGATATTAGATTGGATTTTCATCCTTTGAAATAATTAAAGATTATAATCAGCTTTAAACAATTAATCACAACCTCTGACTTCAGAGCTACACTCAGCATATCAAGATTGCACGTGAGACCCAGCAGAGCTCAAGCCAAATGATCCATTGCCGTTCATGTTAAGATGAAGAAATTTTTGCTGGTCCCCAAGGTGTTGGGAAGATGGCCTCAATTTCAAATGCTACATTAACAACAAATGTCATAAGTCAGATAGTTATTAAATGAGATACAGCATATAGTGAACTATAACACATTTTATTGCGCTAGTTTTATGAAAAAAGAGATGCTCACCTCTTCATAAAATCCATTTATTTCCTCCTCAGTAAGGCCTTCATCATCTCCATCTGCAGCAGCCTCCTCCCACCCAAGAGAACGCAAAAATGCAACCTCTTCCTCAATTGGATAGTTTAAACGCTCTTCTCGATTTCTGATAAAACCTAAAGCACATTCACATGCATCGCCATTTTCAACTATCTCTCTGCCGTTTTCAGATGGAAAGTCCGAAACAGATATAACTGAAGCACATTGATGCTTAGCTTCCGCAGAGATAGAATCAGTGCCAGCCTCAGTGCTTAAAGGCTCTGATTTTTCCTGATCAGAAACTGATACAGTGCTAGTAGTATCAGTGCTAGAATTGATGCTCGCAGAAGATTTCTTCTTTATGAGGTTGAAGAAGTCATTACGGCTTTGACTCTGCAAAGATGGTCTCTTCTCCAAAGTCGTCAGTGATGCAGCTGGCTTACGCTCAGAACCTGCCAAGTTCTGGTTGCTGACAGAATTCTTAGAGTGAGAACCAACAGTTGATGGAGCCAGATTTAGGGGGCTAAGTGGAACTTTGATTCCATTTGGGGAAACCAGGCTCTCCTTCACAGTTAAAGAGACACCATTCAGCTCTCCTGATGGTTTCAGAACTTGCAACTTTCCTAGATTGGAAGTTTTCCCAACATCAACTCTTGCAGGCCCACCACGCATAGGCTGATTGCCATGGAGCGAAGGGGAGAACTTAGTAGTCTGCTGCACGGCTCTTGTTTTTGATTTCTCCATCGAACTAAGTAACTGGAAGAAACGTGAGAATACATTAAGAATACAATCGAATTAAAATGGACCATCAAACATCTGTATTCACAAAATTATATTATCTCCATTTCTCTTGATATCCTCGCAAAAAACATCCTAATTTATAATAGAACAAATCATGTGTCACCACCATCTACTCAGATTTCAATTCGCTATTCTGAAATTTATATCTCCCTCCCTCCCCTGTGCCACCATTATCTATTTAGATTTAAAATTCACTATTCTGAAATTTATTACATAAAATAATTAGACAAGTTTTAGAACTCGCTTTTCAAAAAGTTTTAGCTCCCTTGTGCCACCACTATCTATTCAGATTTAGAACTCGCTATTCCGAAATTTGTTCCATCAAACTACTTCAAAAAGTTTTAGCTCCCTCCCTCACTCCCGCAAAATACTGATCGCTGAATATCTCAATGACATGCACAGCACATGGGACTGTCTCACCCCTCCCTCCGACCTCATCAAAGGTAAGAAAAGGCCGACTAAGAAACTGTAAGTATTAAAAGGGCATCATTAACTCTGGCGACATAGAATTTCGCAAAAAGCAAATTTCATTTCTCTCCATCAAATTGGGAATGCACTACATCTACATTTGCAAACTCAAGCATACATAGCAAAGCCAGAACAATTTCGATATAAGTATGGTCAATTCTCCATGACTTATTACACTACCTCATAAACAGCTTGCTTAAGACAATGCAAGGAAAAAAGTGGCATATAATTAGTTTTCCACAATGCGTAGAATAGAAGGAAAATGACACACCACCTTGAACAACAAGGCGTACAGATGGGGAGAATGCTCCAGACATTTAGCCCCACCAGAACATATCAAGTGAAGATGCAAATAACAAACCATGAGCACTATTCTTACGATGCCCCACCACGAAGGGGGAATTTGCATTACTTGTCATTAGACATATGGGTTCCCACCAATGTCAGCAATAATGCAGTGGAACTCATACAAAAACTCTATAGAAGGCACATGCTGCCAAAAATTTATCCGGTGGAACTTCCGGAGCACATGCCGCACTATTCACATACTAAACAACCAAAATAAACAACAAAGTTCTACACGAACATAAAGCTATCTTTAAACCCCATATTAAAATTCAACTACTTGGTCTAGACAGGACCACCTACTAGTCCTAATAGGCTAATCCCACAATGAAAGACATTCACAATGTAATCAACCTCAGACCAAACAAGAGTACTATTTTAGCTGGAGTAATAAAGAGCAGAGATTATTGGCTTAGGTCATGGTTATTTTAGGCCATGGGATGGGTTACCCCAAGCTGCAAGAACAAGATAAGGCATAGATTTATTTAAAAGTTGGATACTGGCTCATGGAAATATTTTTTGGAAGGTTTACTATATTGAAGGGGAGCAAGTGTTTTCATTGGTATTACTTTTCAGCACTTGCAAACGACTAACCAAAAGTACATGCTCTGGACATTGTCAATCTTACAATTTTCCTAATGATTTCATTGGGCAGTTAATAAATGTCAAACTATACCATATTCAAAGCTAAGAAATGCCCCAACATCAGAAGTTCCGGCTTCACAAGGTTACTATCAAGGATCTATTTGTTCGACCAGATCGAAAATATGGAGACCTGACAGGAATTTGTCTATTCAGATGATGGGACCAAACAATTCTTCCATTTTCACGATCCAAAATGAAAACCACCAAAACCAAGGATGAGACATCCAACTTTGTTGGATATCTGAAGGTGGAGCATAGGAATTCGGCCCAAATCAACAAGATAATGTAACGTTTAGAGTATATAGAAGTACGAAAGCAAGGACAGTGGTGATGCACAATAATGAGATCCTATAAGATGTGCGCAATAAAAGAGGCACAGTTTAATGGATAAAAGGTTGATTTCCTTCAGCTATTGAGGTGAAAACCAAGTGTATTATGGGCTTTAGAGTCTTCCTTTGGACAAATTAAAGTACCGGACAAATCATTAAGGATAATTAGATCATCATTTTACAGGCATATAAGGACACATATCACTTTTATTTCAATGGGAAGTTTTGATTTGGACATGAAGCAGTCTAATCAATTCTACCTATGCATCTAATAGATTAGAACCTCCGTCCGAAACATTACCTGAGATTTTGGCATGGATGGCGTCACGGGAATCAGTTGCCTAGATTGTTTGATAGCTAATTCTTCAAGCCTCTGACTATCGACAGATAACTGCAAATTCTAAAGTTATCAGCCCAGAAGTCCAGCCATATGTTCAATTATGGCATAATAGATATAGACGATCGTAATAAAATCCAACAGGGGACTATATTTACCTGAGGAGGTGTGCGAGCACGAGAGGGACTTTGGGCAACAGCCTCTGCCATTCTAAGGCCATTCATAGTTTGACCTAAAATAGCTGAGCTTCCTGATACAGTTTGCTGAGACAGCAAACCAGTTGTGTTATTGTTTCCAACCACTCCAGGCACCTCTGCCAATGCCGTCCACCCATCTGCACTAGTTTTGTCTGAATTAGCACTTGAAGGCCTCTGAAAGGTAGTAGCAGAGCCCGGAGAAGGTATTCTTGCTACTTCAGGAACTCTTTGCCTCTCTTCAGTTCCAAGACAGGGAAAGTCCTGTCCCAATGCAGCTTCAGCGGTGCTACTTGCATCTCTGCCTTTTGTAAGCAAACCAGTAGTGATGTTATGGTCCCCATTTCTCGCATTACTAATATCACCAACCACTTGACTACGCCAGGCCTCTTCCGGTTTCCTGCCGTTCATAGACTGTGAACGCCGTAGCACATCCTTGTTGAACTTACCCGGCAGCAAACTACCGAGAGGATCAGAATAGTCTCGGTTCTTCTGCAAACCAAAAAATGGCTTGTCATTGTGATGAAATTCATATAAATCTTCCCAAGCTTCATCCCGCTGAGTTCTACTACTGCTGTACGATTGTGAGTGGGTTGATCCCTTACTACTGGAGCTCCGACGAAAATAAGAAGAAGTGGTTCGATCAGACACCTGAATTCCACTGCTTAAAGAAGACCTATTTCTCACGTTCTTATTTGCAGGACGATCATCTATCAAAAGAAAAATAAAATAATCATATAAGTTATCCAATTAATGTAAAAAGCCAAATAATAGCCTCCGCAGGGACTATACAGTAACTTGGAGAGGCCGTACATATCCAAGCAAAACCCATCTCACAATTTACACTACTGTTATATCCATTCAAACTCTACCCCAACTGGATGCCAAGCCTAAGTGAAGTGTATTAACATAAAAAGCTATGCAAAACAAGGGTAATTGCAAATAGCACCAAACCCCTTAAAAGATACTATGGTTCGTGCACAAGTTTATTTCTCGCATGCAACTACGGAGAACACGGTACCTTTGCCACAAAAAGGAAAGCAAACAGCCATAGGAAACTTTCAGAAAAAGAAAGCTGAAAGATACTCGAAACGTTATGAAGTAACAGATAGATAGATCATCTTTAACTCTGTTGCAGCATAGCAACATGAGAGTACAACAGGGAAACGGATAACTCCAATAATCTTATATCCACATCATTAAAAACTACTACACGCCATCTCATGTATCATGCTTCCAAGCTCGAAACCCCATTAACTTCCTCCTTATTGTATCCCAACAAATGATTTCCGCATGTAGATTTCCCGTCCTATCATACATCACATCATTAAAAACTTCTGCATGCCATCTCAAGTACCATGCTTCATACGCCTAAACTACAACTACCTCGTCTCCCAATGAACTTTACCAACTTATCATGATATTTCCGGCAACAGCAGATGTCAGAAACAAAGATACATGCCGTTTAATGAAAAGTACCTGAGCGTAAAGAAGTTGAAGATTGTTGCTGTCTACTGCCACCTCCAGAGAGGCTCCCACCGCTCTTCAACCATTCTGGAACTAAAGAAGGCTCACTCCTATCCATCCTTATTAAATAACATGATCATTTACAAAGCCAAGGACCGAGTTTGAAATCCTTTCCTTCTACAATCTCCTCCTCAGTGTCCTACAAAACTGCCGGATTTATCTCCCAATCCAGCCAAAATCCCCAATTCCACCTTCAGTTGACAATAAACTCCACGACCCTTCCCTGGAAAACCTTCTTCAAACAGTCAGTACCCGATAATTGCTGCCATGACTTGTGATCTCAGGCTCACAAAAACTGTTCACTGCAGAGCAGCCGGCTTTTCTTGCTCTCTCTGTACACTATTCACAATTACTCTGCAGTCGCAAAGCCCTAAACTCCAAAAGATAAAAACGCTATCAATGAACGAATGCCGAGAAGCAGCAAAACAATGGTGCCAAAAAAAGGTTACT
The DNA here is from genome assembly GCA_016432845.1 of Psidium guajava. Lineage (NCBI taxonomy): Eukaryota > Viridiplantae > Streptophyta > Magnoliopsida > Myrtales > Myrtaceae > Psidium > Psidium guajava. Next base: position 33,743,672 of record CM028225.1, on the reverse strand, counting down.
ATCAAAGACCCCCTTATTCGACAAGGGCAATTTGCCAAAAAAAGTGTTCGAATAGAAACGAGAACTCCCACTGAGAAGAAACGAACACCGCCCCAGTCTGCAGCAACGCCTCGAATAGATTAATCGATCGAAGAACCCAATTACCCCCGGAAACAGACGATTCCGTGGCCAATCAAGCCGAAAAAAAACCAGAGAAACAACCCCAAAGAATCACCCCAAGACGAGATGGACAATAACCGTCCCGAAGAAAAACTAGGGTTTGCACTCCGCGACAAGAGAGAACAGAAGAACGAAGCAACAGAGGAAGAACGCGCGTCCACACGAAGTTATTGAGAGCCAAGAAAAGGGATTGAAGCCCCTAACCTGAGCGTTACACTACGGACACCAATGAACGAATTGGGAACGAGACGGGCGGAAAAAACTGAAACGCAACCCACCCCCACCAAACCCACCACAATTCGGCGCGGCCCAGGAACGCGCCCGGCTCTTCTCAGTGGTGGAGAGCTCCGCACACCGACCCAATCTCCAATGGCAAAACCCAAGAAGACAAGCCAAGCTCCAAATCCAGAAGAGATAGAGAGAGAAGGAGAGAGGCTCCGTATCGCGAGTTGCTTTCGGAATGTCTAGAGAGAGAGGGGGGGGGGGGGGAGCTTTGATTGCTGAGCGAATAGGAGAAGGAAGAGTATCAGCGAGAGAGAGAGAGAGAGACAGAGAGACGGTGATGAAATAAAGGGAATGTTTAGCCTCTAAAATCCGCCGCCGTCGTCCCTCCCCGTGATCGGTTTTTCAAATTTATACAAGGGAAGATTGGATTTTTTTTCTCGCTTTCATCTGCCGGCGATTTGGTTCCCTCTGTTTTGAAATCTCCATCTCTTGCCCTAACTTGACTTTTGCATCGTGATCCATGAGCTAGTTCCTTAGGTTTTCCGCACGTAAAATCGCCATATGTCCCGACGAATCGGCGCGGAAAAGGAATGGATCTCGCGCGATGATGGCGATCCCCATGTCGATCCCTTTTGGATAGTTTGAGCAGGCATAGTGTGTTTGTAACTAGTTTTACTTAACTTTCACACTAGTGATGGCCTTGATGAAAAAAATCTAAATTACGAATGTCATAAATCCGGGAGTCTTCGTTTGTCGGCCGGCGAACTTACACCACAAATTACTAGGGATCAAGAAAAGGCAATCGAAAACGATTGTGATTCGCGCGGCCTTGGTTTGCACATGCTTCGGTTCTCCATGACGGAAGCGGACGAATTTGGCGCCCCCGACATACCGTGTTTCGAGTCGTCGGAGCATCAATCATCGTGTCGATCGTTTCGGCACAATCGGTTAACAATTTACATCTCCCACGACGCATAGTCTCGGCATAAATTATGTAACTTATGAACCAAAACAAAAGCAAATATAACATACGCTATCGGCATTAAAAATTAAAAAAAATTCGTGTAATGATTTTGAGAGATAAAGATAATTACAATTCAAATCGAATCGAATCAACGGCTTACCACTTATCTAAATTCTTATTACAACGGTGATATCTACTTTATTTTTTTTTCATAAATTCTTCTTTTTAAGCATTCTTCTGAGATTTTTTTTTTGCTTCTCGTTCGTATCTAACTTGAAGATCACGCAATACGCCGGCAAACTTACTATATTTGGTGCAGCATGTTCTGCAGCTGGTTCTAAAAATGCAAATATTTATTATAGCGTAATATGATACGTAAAATATCACTATTGCACATTGAATTTAAGTGCGCACATAATTTTCTTTTCGAGTGCAATTGACTTCCCTTTTTTTGCGTTGACTAATTGAAATACATGATCCACACCGAAAACATAATTATCATCGAGGAGCCAATGATTTAAATTTTAAAAAAAAAAGCATCCTTATCAATGATGGAAATACACACGTGGTCAACGCATTGACAGCAAAACTTAGTATTTTCCGTTTGAATATCTTAGTTTCAACGAAGTGACTTTTCCAAGGGACAGGTCCCGTCTTGGTGGAATCATGCGTGACTATGAAGGCAACGTTATTCAATCTACGGCGAAAGATTTTCCACCGAAGGCATAGATCTTCGATTTTGATGTGTAATCGAGATCTTATTGCTATTCTGGATAAGAAGTAACCATGCAAACTAAAGATAAATCAATCCATGATAAATGCAATGGAAAGCAAAGTAGATAATGCAAATTGTAAAGTAAAATACAAATGCCATTGATCGTGAATCCTTTACAAAGATTTTTCTGCGACTATTTATTGCCAAGAATATAAGGTGCAATCGTCGGCGGCAGTTGCTTCCTTACATTCTGTCCTTAGATTCTCGAGTAGGCTTCGATTGCTGCTTATCTTATCTACTGAACGGTTAAACTTCGAACTTAGCTGCTCTACGTTATCTTCAACATCACGTACCGATCTTGCGGTATCACTGACGCTTCATCTGATCAAGCTTCGGCCACGACATGTTATTAGCCGTTGACTCGTTTTGTATGCTCAGGGCTTTTAACCATACGATGAATCTCAATATCTAAAATTTTCAATATTTTTTACTCGAATTGTCATTGTCCTCCCGCTAACTGCTAAATATAACTAGAATTATAACTATAGATATTGAGGTTCAACGAAAATGTACATATTTACAGGCCACCAGCATTCCATCTCTCATTTGTTGATACTGATAATTGTTAGATAATGCTTTTAAAAGACAAGGACTTTAATTTACACTAATAATTACTACATTGCTAAATTTGAATTATCAGCGGTGTAAACTATTACGGATTATATTACGTGCAGTTAAAAATATTTTTTTGATAACCAATGATGAATATAATTCAGGTTTAATTTAAAATTCTCACATTAAATACACAATATTGTATTATGGAATTATTTGTGAATGATAGTAATTGATATTAGATGGACATTTCAAATAGGTATTACCCTAATCGATTGTTTCGTGAATCTAATAATAAATTATACTTATCATAATTGATAATGATACAAATGGCTCCTTAATGTTGTCCTAATGTATAATGTGGTCTCTGAACTTTTAATTCGTTCAATGTGGTCTCTAAACTTTTAATTTATTCAACGTGATCCTTAGAGATTTGGTACATGTTCAATATAATCTATGAACTATATGAAAATATGCAATATTGTCTTTCCATCGATTCAAGTTTAGGGAAATATTGAATATTTTCATATAGTCCATGGAATAGACTGAAGATAAACCAAAAGTTTAAAGACAATGTTAGACAAATAAAAAAAATCCAAGGATGGCATTGCATGTTTGGTTAAAAGAATTACATTGAATAAATTAAAAGTTTAGGAACCACATTACATATTAGACCAAAATTCAAAGATCATTTTTGTCATTTTCCCTTCTCATAAGTGTTGACTATTTGGTAATTATAATGACACGTATTAATCGATGTCAAATAAAAACATTGCTATTAATTTATTTACTAATTAACATTATTTGCAAGCGGGGTCGAGATATTCTCGACTGGCATGCGCATAATTAGGTAATTCTGCATTGGACAAGAATGATTGGTTATGTAAAAAGTAGGTGGGCATAAAAAAAAAAGAGTAATTTAGGAAATTTAATAGTAAGAAGAGAGCAAGGAGGCAAGTGGCTCTTCACGGCATGGGCGGCAGGATGGGCGGCAGAGAAAGGAAGGAAGGGTAATCTAGGAAATATAAAAGTAAGAAAAACAAGTGTTTTTCTCTTATGAATTTTCGGAAAAATTTCAAATAGAGGCCTAAGGTGCTTTTATTTTTTCAAATAAAGATATGAAGTGGAGCTTATTTTAAATAAAGATCTGAAACGCTCTCTTTATTTCAAATAAAAGCATAACCAAGGAGTATTTTCATCATTTTCTTTTTTTTTCTTTTTCAATTTTTTCAATTTTCAATTTACTCCCATTTTTTCCCTTTATTTCGGCCAACGAGGCATCCCTCGGAGCCATGAGGGTGCCTCAATAGGTCGCCTCGTTGGTAAAAAAAGAAACGACAAAAAGAAGAAAAAGGAAAATGAAATAAAAAAGAAACGACGAATATGCCTTTGATCACGTCCTTCTTTGAAATAAAAAGTGCATTTTTTGCCTTTATTTAAGAACACGAGAGTACGTTAAAACTCTTATTTGCAAATTTTCCTACATTTACAATATGTATGAATGCTAATTTGTCAATTGCAATACTTTTTAATTAATTGAAAAATTGAAGAATAGTTATTGCATGTCATAAAAGTATAGTTTTAATTGGAATAAACCCCATTCCTACATTCCATTCAATTGAATAATTTTTTCATTTTAGCTCGTTCTCGACGGCCAAAATGAAATAAACCCCATTCCAATCAATTTAAACTTTTTTGGGACTTTTTTTTTATGATAACCAAATAAAGAAATCAGAATTATTATTCCATTAAACTCCAACGTACCGAACAAAATATAAAGTTTTTGACCAAAAAAAACACTATATAAAAGTTGGTAAAGGCATTTGACTATGATTGGAAAAACTTGGCATTTAGTGCGAAATAGATTAAAAAAAATTATAAATCTCTAAAATTACGTGTGCAACCCCTTTTAGTGGAAAAGTTAATCGATCCATGACGGTAACACTAATTCGAAAAGGATATTCTAACTTTGAAAGTCCCTATTCACGTGTTGCCACCCCAAAGTCGATGATGAATCTTTACCATAAATTTGTAAAGCTTGATGGTTGTTTCTGTCAAATAAGATTCTCCAATAAAATTAGGGGTGAGCAAAATAAAATCAAGAATTAGGAAAGTTAACCACAATCGATGCAGCCTTTTGTGCTCAAAGAGGTCTAGGCTGAGATTGGGGCTTCCCTTTCTTTTATTTGAGCCGGTTCGGGGCTTTGGCTTTAATAAGATTTTCCAAGCTCGAAATGGCTCAGCCTAGCTCAAATTGGTACACATGACATGTTTACTTTCTATTTGCTTTCGTCAAATTATATCATGAAATTGTTGAGTTTGATTATATTTGTGTGCGCTCAGGCTTGCTTTTGATGGAGCAAGGTAACATTTTTTCTGAATGGTAGGCTCGATATATGAATAGTAGAAAGTCTACTCATACATGCTCGGAAAATCTATCTGTTCATTTCTCAGGTTTTAACATGGACTTGTCACCTCAACTCAATTATTGTCATGTGCCATCTATCCCAGCAATTTCGGGATAGACAAAGGCTAACAAAGGTTAAAATGTGTTGCGTATACATCAATTTGGAGTTTTTGGTGACCAAAAATTTAATTTGGAAAAAAATTTCGTCAAGTTTTTGAAGACTCGAAAGTTCATTCGAAATAAAATTGCTATAAGTGTAATATCCGCGAAAATTCCAAATAAGGACCTAAAGCTGACATTATTTCAAATAAAAGCTTGAAATACATTTTTTTTGTCTCAAATAAGACCATAATTGTTTCGAAAAGGGGGATGATCTCGTGATCGACAAAAAATCTGACCAGTTAAAGGCATTTTTTTTCAAAATACAATTTTAACTTAATCTTTAGTTAAACCAAATTAAAATTAAAAATATAAAAGAAAAAAAAAACAAAAATAAGAGAGATATAGGTGGGAGGGGGTTGCTCTCCCGCCTGTCTCGCTTCTAGAGGTGTCAAACGGGTAAGTAGGGTCGGGTTTGTGTTAGGTCGAATATGATCCGACTCATATTGACTCATTTAACCCGTTTTGACTCATTTTCATACATTACAAAGTTCATGACTCATACCCTACTCGTACCTTACCCAACCCAACACGTATTATTTACATACTTATATATTTAACCAACTAATGAAATATTTATTTCATAAAATTGAAAAATATATAAAAAAAAAAACTGCTTCGCCAATTGCCGCCGCCGCCGCCGCTATCGTGGCTTGCCTACCAATGCCACCACTACTGCGGCTTGTTCGCTACCGCCGCTCGCCTACCCACTGCTGCCACCGTGGCTCTCCTGCCTGTACGACCACGTGCTTGTTCGGTGTGTAATGATCTTGCCATGAGGCGTTCGCGCTATCGATCGCAAGCATTCATGGATTCTCGCGGCAAGTCAGCCTGCGAGTCATCTTTCCCCTTCAAACTCCCTCGTTCTCGGTAATGTCAATAACACCATCAAGCCCCATTTTACAACCAGCTCGTGATTCTTTTCTTGAGTTAGGGAATAGCTTTCGACTTACGATGCTCGATTCGCGTTTTCCGATTCCCCTTCATCGTTTGCCGACTTTGGACAACGCCCTGTACTCTTCCCAAGACCGGAATCGGCGTAGCTCTCGAGAAGAACATTGACGGTGGGACAATCGTTTTCGATCGGGACACGAGAACTCGCATTTTTGAACTCTTTGCGCTTCGCAAATGGTCACTGATTCTCTCCGGGTTCGCTGATCCTGTGTACAGATTTCCTCATCGAGAGATACGGATTCGCCGGGGTTAAGGCCTCAAGCCTCTGAGTCGAGCTCTTCGAAACTTACGGTAGCGGGTGGTGTCGGCAAGCGGTAGCGACGGGCGACGGCGGGGGGCTTGAAAAGCTATAGCCCATTTACAATCAGTATTTAGAAAGCTATAGTTCATGGGTAGAAAATGAGTTAAATTAAAACTCGTTACAATCCATATTTGAATAGACTTTATAAATTTAGACGCATAATTGATTTTTTTTAAATTATTAAACTCATATACGAATCAAGTATATAAAGTGAGTTAAAAAAAGAGGTCAATGGCTCATATTGACACCTCTACTTGCCTTTGGTCGGCGAGGCTCCGTCGATATGATCACTTCATGTCATTATTTGAAATAATGTCAATCTTAGGTCCTTATTTGAGATAATAAAAATATTTTATATTTTTATTTTAAATAATGATAATTTTAAGTTTTTATTTGAGTAAAATGATGGGACTTGAGTCCTCTTTGAAATGTTCCCGTAATATCCTCGGATTTCTCGTGGTATTAAAAGGAATAAAAATCAATAATTCCGTCCCCGCAATTGGGACTCCGGATTACGGAAATAGAGAATATTCTCCCCACGCTCGCTCCGAAGCGCCTCTCGTTTTCGAGTGTTGGCCACTTCGCGGGAAAAAAGGAAAACGAAAAGGACAAATTTATTAAAAAAAAAGAAATAATTATAAAAACAAAAACGGAGAAGAGTCTTTTTCATTTTGTTTTTTTGTGTGAGGGAGGAAAGTTTTTGACTCGGTAGCGCGCGGAGGCTTTCTGACCGGTTCAGCGACGTCGCCACGTGGCACCGCGTGGGATTTTTTTTTTTTACCCCATTTCTCGCTCTCTCCCTCTTCGAGCTCCCATGTCCGCGACTCATCGTCGTCTTCTCTGCAACTTCCGATTCCTTTACGAAGACCAGCGGAATCGCTCGGATTCTCTCTCTCTCTTCTCTCTCTCTCTCTCTATCTAGCCAAACCTGCACTTCGCACTGAGCAGAGAGAGAGAGAGAGAGAAGGGAGCGAGTGGAGCGCTCCACCGATCGTTCCGATGGAGGCGAAGCAGAGGCGAGCGCGGCCGAGGCTCGACCGCCGGAACGCGATCAAGAACATCGACTACGAGGCGTCGTCCACGTCCACATCCTCCTCCTCCTCGTCTAATTTGACTCTCGGCGACCTCTCGCTCTACACGAGCTTCCGCGTCAGGGGCCAGGAAGGCGAGTTCGACATCATATGCCGTAACCTAGGGCTCTCCGGACCCGAGGACTTCGCTATCCCCGTGGACGCTTGGAGGTCCAGCAAGGCTCGCGATCTCACTCCTCGCTCGCGCCTCCAAACCGCCTTTCTAGCTCCTAGTGGCGACGCCGGCGAGTCGCCGCCGCGCGATGGCGGCGGGTCAGCTGCTGGAGTTGATAGTATCGAGCTTGAGGGTGGGCTATTGAATGGAAGTAGCGGTTACGGTTTGGGTGGCTTGGAAGATAGAGATAGGGTCACTAGTTGCAGGACTCGTTTCAAGCGTGAAACGGGGGGATCTGCTTCTGCTTTGAACAATTCTCGCCCTTCCGGAGATGCTTTCTATGCCAAAGCTCGCGGAGATTGTGAGAATTGTGAAACGGATGATGCTTGGGGAGGAATTAGGGGATTGAGGGCTCCGGTCCTTACCCCGCCCCCAGTTTTGCGGCGGCCTGTTGTGGATAATTCTCACCCTTCCGGAGATACGTTCTGTGCCAAAGCTCGCGGAGACGGTGAGAATTGTGAAACGGATAATGCTGGGGGAGGAATTAGGGGGTTGAGGCCTCCGGTCCTTACTCCGCCCCCAGTTTTGCTGCGGCCTGTTGTGGATGACATGAGTTCCACTTGGGATTTGTTGAACTCATTCTGTCCTCAAGAAGGTACCGGAGGAGACAAGGATTCTCCTGTTCGTCCTTCGAATGAAAAGGATGGGTCGGATGGAGATGATGTGAAGGTTAGTAGAGACAGGACTTCGCAAAGAAAAAATAATTCGGACACTTGTGTGTCAACTTCTGGCGAAGATGAGTCGTCTGAGGATAAGGATGTTGTGGGGAACATTCTTTCTGCGAAAATTTTGGAACCAGTGCACAGTGTTTCTCCCAATGGGAGTTTCAGACGAAGGATCACCTCATGGCAAAAGGGCGAGCTGTTGGGAAGTGGGTCATTCGGAACTGTCTATGAGGGCTTCACCGAGTGAGATTCCTTTGCTTTTCTCTTTGATAATCAGTGCGTTATTCTTTCTGTACGCATTTTCTGGGGCAAATTGCAATCGCTGTTCCCCCATTATGATGTCATTTGAAGTTTTGACGGCACTTCTGAGTGTTGAATTCTGTGGTTAGAATTAGGAACATTCGGGCTAATCATCCATATGCAATAGAACATATTATCATTTGGTTGATATAAGGCGCATTTAAACAGACACGAGAAACGTTTATCCAATTGCTGAAAGTGCTTGATCTTCATTTGTGAAATTGGAGTCCTAGCATGATTGTTCTGGTACTTATTGAAGACCATTCTTGATAATCGAACAGATTGATGAAGTAAAGATCTAACATTCCAAAAATTGTGTATATTTAGATGTTCTCCATCATTTTTCCGCGACTTTACTACCTTGAATAGTGTGCAATTCTTTTTCTCTTTTGAAGAATGGATAGTGTGAAAAATCAGCGTGTATGGGAAAAGTGTTTTAGAAACTGTTAGGTCATTCTAAATACAAATGTTGAAGCTGAGGAACTATTTTAGTGATATTGATGGGAATAGCTCCTTTTTTTCTTTTCTTCTATATATCATCTGGAGTGCAAGAATTATCTTAAGTATGTATGGTCAAGGCTCATTCTCAAAAGAACTGTCATTTATGTTCTATTTCTCTCTCTCATCCTTCTCTGTTTCCACAGTGATGGATTCTTTTTTGCTATAAAGGAGGTTTCCTTGTTAGATCAAGGAAGCCAAGGCAAGCAGAGCTTATTGCAGCTTGAGCAGGTAACTGCTTGTTTCTTTCTGGATCCTGTGAAGGCCCTTAAGCATGACTATTTGACTTACCTCATAGTTATAATGCCAAGCTGATGTATATGCAAAACTATTTATAAGACTGCTGTATGTACCAGCATAAATCTGGTGTGAATTCAATAGATATTCTTTTTCGTCCTTTTTGGTGATACTCTGCTTTATTTTCAGGAAATATCTCTTTTAAGTCAGTTTGAACATGAGAACATAGTGCGATATCTTGGCACAGACAAGGTGTGGTTCCTTCTTACTAAGTTGCTTTCTGCAGTATCTTTCACTTTGACACTAATTATGTAATTGCTGAGCAAAATATTTAGGGGAACATGGCTCTGATTGTAGCCACAATATATAGTGGTAGCATCATGATCGCTGCATATATTCGCTGCAATTATCCTGTCCATAAATCACAACAGTTGCGCCTTTTTAGCAGTTACAGCCACTCGTGACAGAGAGAGACATATTAGGTCCCCTTCCCACCACAAGAAAAGTTCATGATGAGCTGACTATTACCCATGATAGTAATCATATGAGTAAAGAAAATATGCACAGTAGCATCAGTTTATGAAGTCTCTCTCCCTCCCCCCCCCCCCCCTCTCTCTCACTCCTCCCTCTAATGAAACATCAACATCAACATCACCTTTATCCCATACCAGTTGGGGTCGGCATCTTCCTCCCCTAATGAAAGTAAAAAAAAAAAAAAATCTCCCTTCTAAAGAGAGTCTGTCTCACAATCAATTAACCCTTTGTTTTCTGGAGGTGGATGATTTACAAATTTGCTATCTTGCAAACTGAAGATTCAGGTCAAACTCTCAGCTTTAGAGAATTTGACGCTTAGAGAAATGGCAACCCTGACTAATAAAACATAAAAGGGGGAAAAGGATAAGAAAGCGAAGTTATTTAATCTTCAGGTGTCCTTTAATTGACCATTTGATGGCCCACATGACTAATTCCCAACCTTTCATCCCTTATCTATATGGCTGTAGTAACAACAATGGAGTTCCTCCACAAACTGATTTTTTCCATCTATTCTTGTCCAGCGTGTCATTTAGTTCCTCTCATTCTTATGCAACATCATGTAGCTCTTAAACTCTACAATAGAGAGAACTATAAATGGAATTGATCATTGTGAGGGAAGTAGTTCCTATCTTGGTGGCTTGAATGTTTGAGTACCATCCATTTTTTTTTCCCTAGACATAGTTTGGCTAGAAGCATCAGATTCTAAGAAGTACCACGACAAAACTTGTTTTTGGAGATGAAACATGCAAAAGATTGTTGCTGTCAAACAAAATTTGGTTTGGTACGCCTACATTTCCCCACATTGTTTCGTGAGAATGAGGGATTAATGCAATATGACCTCTCATTCTTCCACCAGGTGCACTGTGCAACTGTTTTGTTGGCATTGCTGCAACTTAAAACCATGGCGAACGCTTATAACTGGGATATTTATGTTGTATGAGGAAAACAGCCAAAGAAGAGCTCGGTCCCATGTGTTCTTGCCTTATTTTTTCCTTTTAAGTTCACAAAATTGCTTTAAAATTGTCATCCGATGTAAACTTTTACTAAATTAACCCCCATCAAATGTATTGTCACTGAACACTGATTGGTTGTTGAGGGGGTCCTCATCACCATGCACTTGAGGAAGCGTAACCAACCTCAGGGCCTGGTCTAGGGGCCTCTGTGCCTTGGTACTCCCGATTGCTGTGGGTAGTGTGTTGTCATGATCCGATGATTAATTTGGTGTTATAAGAGGCCTAGCATCCAGCACAATTAAAATGAAAAAAACGTAAAATCACTGACGTAGTATGTTTTATTTCATTTGCTATTTTGTATTTTGTCTCATCTTGTCAAAATATCTCATATCGTTTGTTTATAAGGTTTTGATGGGCCTTAGATACATGTAGCCTCCTTCCACCTCAGAGCTTAATGTTTTGGGTTCTAACCTTGTTTCAGAGCCATCCCTTTATTTCTTTCCGTGCATGTCTCTCTTGTCATCAATTCTATGTGCCGTTCTCAGTTCAGTTTGCACATTATAGGAGGTGTTAAAGTATTCCCTATGTGTTTTCAAGGTGCCTTTTATACATTTTTGTCTTCCTCCACCTAATAATTTGAAATTTTTGGGTTGGATTTTTCTCTTCCAGGATGATAAGAAGCTTTACATATTTCTCGAGCTCATGACCAAAGGTTCACTTGCAACCCTTTATCACAAATATAACTTGAGAGATTCCCAAGTCTCAGCATACACCAGGCAAATTCTAAATGGTTTGAAGTATCTTCATGACCAGAACGTGGTCCACAGGTATTATAAGAGAGATGCTTGACTTTGTATGTAGTTTTGACTAATTGAAATTAATGATTCACACTTTTCATTTCTGATGGATGGTTGATTTTAATAAGAACAGAGATCTTAACCAAACAAGAACACGGAAACTTATATATTTTGTGTCATGGGCCATGGCGCACCTTCTTGGTGCCTTTTGATAATACTTCTTCTTTTACTTATCCAAATATTTTTCTGGATTTAAGGGAGTTGTCAAATCTTTGAACCAAAATGTGTTGTTCTGAGAAGTAAATTTGCTGTGATAATCAGCAAACAACATAATAACACTATGAGCTTCCACAGCATTAGCTAGCATAGACAATATTAGTTTACCATGTGAATAACTGAAGGTGGAAATGTAAATTTTGCAGTATTGCTAACTGTGAGGATGATAATGAAAATTTTAACCTTTTATTAATCCTATGCACCACTATTCTGGTTTCTCATGCTTCCAGTTCCCTCATTCTGTAGGGATATTAAATGTGCTAACATACTGGTTGATGTAAGTGGAGCTGCGAAACTTGCAGACTTTGGATTGGCAAAGGTATATCTCCCTCCCTCCCTCCCTCCCTCTCTCTTGCACGCGTGCATGCAACAAAGGCACATTCTATTACTGTTTGCAAGCGGAAAGCAAGCAATGCCTCTCTTGTGGCTTGTTGCTCTGCGCTGCGATTATGAAAGGGATGGGCCATCAAAAAAAAAAGCAAAAAATTGGCCATTCATTTTTGAATATGGTGTCTGGTTAATTGCATATGTCATTTTTCTTCAATCGAGCCAAGTTTGCCATGGACAGAGCAGGATCAGTCCTAAAGAAGTGGGACTGAAACTCATTTTGAATGTCTTCCCTTTTCTTTTTTGTATCGAGTTAGGTGGAAAATGAATATACCAAATTTGTAGCCTGTCAGTGAAATTGGGAATTACCTAAGATTTAGGTAATCATCATCCGAAGCCCCCTACCACTGGCAAGTGAACTGAGCCATGTGTTCTAAGGCTGACCCATTGCCTTCTCCTGAGAGCAAGGTAAGCTCCGGTAGAAAACCACCTTGTTCCCTATCAATATGCTCGGGCTAGGCTTTCCTATACAGTGGCCTAAACAGTCTCTCTAGCCTAGGGCTAACCATCTGCTCAATCAGATTAGCCATCCAAAGTCCTGCAAAGATATTTTGACATCGATATCTTCCTTAAAGATATGGGATGAGTCGAGGTTGGTCGATGGTGTGAAAACCCTTCCTGATGTCGAATTCCAAAAACCAGGGAGAGGCTCCCCACTTTGTTGCTCGTGCGCACCTGACAAATGCATGTGTAGACATGCACAAAGTGATAGGTTTTATCCTTTACTTTTCTGAAATGATGTATCCACTTTCCGTGTATGTTCATACAGGCCACCAATATGAATGATGCTAAATCCTCCAAAGGAACTGCTTTTTGGATGGCACCTGAGGTTTGCACCCTCCACTGCCATTATTTCAACATCCTTTCATTAGCTGCATTTGGCGCATATTTTTTTCATTTTTTTCATCCTTGTTGGCTGTAAGTGCAGGTCGTCAATCTAAAGAACAGAACCTATGGGTTGGCAGCTGATATATGGAGTCTAGGGTGCACTGTTTTAGAGATGTTAACGCGGCGGCCTCCATATTCTCACTTAGAAGGAGTATGTTACTAAGTAACATTCCTTTCATGTTTTATATACTTGAGATCCATGTTTTGCCAGAATAACTAACTAGTTGCAAATTTTTTGTTATTTCTACTTTTTGTGTGAGCTAGCTTGGTTGAGCGCATATTGTGATGAGTCCATTAGGCCATTGTTTGAAGATGAGTAAGAGCATTACTTAGAAAAGAGAGGGCAGTGATCCAATGATATTTATCAAGATTATGGTCATGTCAGAGGGTATGCATAGTTTTTATGGCCAATAGTTGCTTTGGATTCTGGAGCAAATGGTTATCTAACATGGTATGAAAACTCGGTTGATGAGTTGAATCTTGACTTTCTATTTCAAGTAATTTTGCGTTGTTGTCAAATACTTTTAATTACTATTTTAAGTTTATGGTACACATATGACCCTATCATTCAGTTTCAACAATCTCTCCATCTTCTCCTTCACTGTCACATGGTACTTGTGCAACTAAGAGAGCCATCTCTGCTCCAGTCCTGAGAGCACCACTGATCTTGATTGCTCTATGTTCCCTGCTGCGCATTTCATTCTGTGGTTGTCCTGTGATTTGGCAACTTCACCACACAAGCAGTAAGTTTTCCTAAGGGATGATAATTACTGGCTCTGGCCAGTAAATCACCTTATGATGTTATCCATTTTTAGGCACAACAGCTTAGAGACCCTCTTTTTTTGGTGGAATGGTTGCTGCTGAAGTTTGGAGTGCTCTCATTTTCTGAGTAATTTTGAAGGTTGCACTGCTTTTGTGCTTATCTTTGGATTGTTTTTAATTATAAAGGAAAAAAATAATGCCATCCTCCTCAAAGCCATCGTAAAACATAAAACTAATGCCCCCTTTCGTTTTACTTTTTTTTTTTAGTTAAGGTTAGAACTTACAAATTTCGAACAGAAAGGAAATGATACATATGTTTAATTAGGAGTAGTTGGAAAACATTTATGCAGTTGGCCCCTGTGAACTGTTAACATGGCAGATGATTGCCTACGGCATAATTCGCTTAAATTTGTCTACGGATTTTATTGGTGGTTTATCCAGCTGTCCTATGTTAGTTCTCCCTGGATTTATGATTAACACAAGCCTCTGACATGTTTTCTTTCTTAATGTGGCAGATGCAAGCATTGTTCAGAATTGGCAGGGGCGAACCTCCTCCAGTTCCTGATTCTTTATCCAGAGAGGCTCGAGACTTAATTCTTAGATGCTTGCAAGTAAACCCAAATGATCGGCCCTCTGCAGTGCAGTTACTAGACCATCCCTTCGTGAGGAAGCCATCTACTTCTTCTGGTTTTGCTTCTCCTCGTTTCAACAACATATGGTCATAAGGTTTTGTCAGGTCATCTCTATTGATCCATTGCTCTGATGGTAATTTCACTCTTTTCATTTGTTATTTTGTTGTTGCATTGCCAGAGGGACTATTCTTCTTTTGGGCTAATAGGAAGATTCCGCCATCAACTTACCACATTGCTTCTGTTTACTCCAAAAATAATTACTTTTAATAGTGTACACTAAGCTTTTAAATTGGAACAAATAATCCATGTACTATAAGGTCTATGGTCAATTTTCCAGTTGCCTTACAAACTTTTCACGGTTTACAGTTTTCTCCATAAGCCTTAATATTTCCAACTTTTCCCATGTTTTAAAGCATCGGGCCGGACATGATTATATTAGATATCAAAATGGGTCAAAACCCATATTCTAACACATATTTAAGAGTGTGAGTGGGTTGCTTAACAAATTTAAATGGATCATAAATAGGTTTTAAATGTGTTAGCTAACTATCTTAAAAATTAACTTTTTAATTATAAATCTGCCCAGAATGTTTTAGTAATATAATGATTTTCAATAAATCATAATTTTTGCTAAATTAGATTAAATATGAAAGTGTTTTAGTAATATGTGCCAGTATGGGTCATCGAATTTGTATTACATGAAAATGGGTCAATATGGATTGGACCATACCCGACCCTCCACACCTCTACTGTTGACTTTTCTTAGCCACCTAGATAGTGCTGAAGTTCTTGATATTTAGGGTCCTTCCAGCTAAAAAGTTTTGCCCAGTGTGCAAGATATTCGGATAGGAAAGACAGAATAGAGCAATATTCTGCTTTTCTCCATTGTAATCTAGCCAAATTGCTGGAGGTGTCATCATAGTTTGTCCTATTTAGTCTCCTTTTTTTCCACAAAAAATGAATGATTTGAAACACATATTCCTAAAAATGATTAATTCTATCCCTTAACATAATGTAATTTTTTTTTTGGTCGTTGACAACCACTCATATCTAAATATTTTCGTGGATGATAAAAGTTTATTCATTTTTTAAAGCGATACAACCGATCAATTTAGTGAAGTATTTTCCAAACTTTTCATTTTCCTTCTCAAAACAAACTTATCTTAAATTGTTTGCTATGCACTGGTAATGCTGCTGCAACTCATTGAACCACTCAATGGTCGGTTGCACACTCCCCAAGGCATTGCTAAGCTTATAATGTGATACTTTTTTTTGGCCAGATAACATCTCTTTGGCTGTGAGGGGCCACCTATTAAAATTGGAGCTTCTCAAAGATCGACTGTCCTTGCGAACAGTAGTCTTGGGCTGCAACTGATTTTCTGGTGTCTCTCTATTCTGCTCGATTTGAGCACTGAGCACTCTTTGTTTGTCTGGGAATTGTAAATAGCATGTTTGTGCTGTATATTCTCCGTTCAGAAAGAAAGCAAGGAGACAGGTGTTGACCGCGACACGGGTGTCCCTGATGGCGGGTTTTCTGCCTCTAGGAAGCATTGATAGGTGCGCGCCAATTCTACAGGATGAGCAATTGATCAAGATTGGATATCCTTGGCATCCGCGATGGAACGCTCCTGCTGTTATATTTAGAGCGATTCCGAATCAGGAAGTTGTGAAAACATATAGCAACGATGGGTCGCAGCATCAGAGAACTGTCGTGGAATGGGGACGACAGAGCGTTGCTTGGCGAATCGTCGCTGTATGCAACCGTGTGCATCATCGGCCTCCCCATCGACGTCCACATCAAGAACTGCTCGGTCTATTCTGGAATCTTCCACGCCGCTTCCGTCGAAGGTGTGTTGTCCAAATTCGCTTTTTCGTGGTTTGATCTCTCCGATGAACCTGTTGAAACATTGAGGCTCATACACGGAGAGTCGATTGTACAGGAAATTTGCACGGGATTGATGTGGAGAGTAGTTTCGATAGCTTGTTTGGTTTTTTGTTACGATGTGGCGCTGCTTTGTTGGGCTTAATTTCTCTTCAATTGCGACGTAATCCGTGTGATGGGAGTGCAAATTTCATACGAATCTGGTTCGTGTGGACAGTGTGTTGATTGGATTGGGCGCGATTGAGCTGAGGTGCCGTTTTATAGTGTCTGGAATGTAATGGAGATTAGGTCTGGAAAGAATGTAAAGAAGGGTAGAAGAATTCGAGAGAGAGTACACAGGAAGAAAGCCTGCGAAAAGCTTAGGGCAGAAATCAATGTCAGTAACTTGATACAGCGCTATGTTATGCATTCTCCTGCAGTAGAACGTACATGGAACTGTCTAATATTAGTGCTGGGCAACTTCCAGAACTATTCTCTTAACAACCACCAACTAATTACACTCCTCTCTCTCTTTCTCTCACCTTGGCCTCGTGATGAAATGAGGAATGTTAGCCTCTAAAATCTGCCCGTGGAGTCCACTCCCCGTGCTCGGTTTTTGAACTTTATATAAGGGAAGATTGGATTTTTCGTTTTTATCTGCCGGCGATTTGGTTCCTCTCGTTGAAATCTCTATCTCTAACCCTAACTTGTCTTTGCATTGTGAAGCATGAGTTACTTTCTTAGGGTTTTGTATTTTTTTTTTTAACTAAATGAAAGAGTGACTCCATCTGGGTAAAATCGGTATGTTCCGACGAATCGATGTGGAAGAGGAATAGATCTCTTGCGATGATGGCGATCTTCGTGCCGATCCCTTTGTATGGTTTGAGCGGGTACATTGTGTTTGTACTTAGTTTTATGTAACTTTCACATAGGCAGTGGGCCTGATGAAAATCTAAATTGCAGATGTTATAAGCCCGGGAGTCTCCTTCTGTTGCCATCAAACTTACACTGCATATTACTCGGGATCGAGAAAAGGCAATAAATAACAGTTGTGATTTGCGCGCCTCACTTCGCATGATTCGGTTCTTGGTAACGGAAGCGGGCCATTTTTCAAGTCGTTAAGAGCATCAACTGCCTAGCCGGGTCATGTCAATCATTACAACACAATTGGTTAAAAATTTACATATATCACGATGCATAGTCTAGGCGTAACATCTGTAACTCAATCCAAAACGAAAGCAAATACAACATGCACCATAAGCATAAAAAAAAGTTTCCGTGTAATGATTTAGAGAGATAAAGATAGTTATAATTCAAATTAAATTAACGGTGGATAAAGTCACTTACGTTAATTCTCATTGTGACGGCGATACCTGCTTTATTTTTTCCATAAATTCTTTTTGTAAGCATTCTTCTAAGAGTTTCTACTTCTTGCTCATACCTAACCTGAAGATCACGCAATACGCGGGCAAACTTACTATCTTTGGTGCAACATGTTCTGCACCTGATTCTAAAAATGCAATATTTATCACAGTGTAATAAATCACTATTACACATTGAATTTAAATACGCACATTATGGTATTTTTCCTCCAATTTTCTTTTCATCTGCGTTTGGCTTTCGCCTTTTTTGCATTGACTAATTGAAATACATAATCCACACTTGAGAGACATAATTATCATTGAGTGTTGACACTGAATTTTGACTATCTTATATTTTATTTTCTTCATAAAATAGAATATGTCTAACTCATTAATTATGTATTTTTTTTTATTTTACTGCAAAATAGAAATAGAAATTAAAAAAAGTAAAAAATAAAATGTAAAACAAATAGAGATCGGATCAGGCCGGTTTGACCCGAACCAATGAAGGCGAAGTGTGGCCTGCGAATTCCGCCCGTTGGATCAGCCCACTAGTGTGCCCCGTTAGGCCTTTTTCCCCATGAGCTGGGCTGCTGGACTCCTATTTCTTTTTCTTTTCTAGCCCATTCTCCCTTTCCATTTCCAAAGGCGCACACACTTTGCACGGTCAAAAATTGACCACATCTCACTCCATTGTGGTCCCGAAGGTTTGACTTGGTGAGCTGGAGGAGTACAGTGAGATGACGTGGGCAGATGGGGAGCGGACGGGGAACAGTAAATGGGCACAGAGGGAGCTGGTAAGAAGAAGAAGAGAAGAAAAGGGAGCTCTGGTCCAGAGGGGGCAGAGAGAGTTCTGGTCTGGACCCCATCCAATTTAATTTCACCTAATTTTTTCATTGATAACCAAATAAAGAAATTAGAATTATTATTCCATTCAATTTCAACGTACCGAACACAATAGAAAAGTTTTTGAAAAAAAAAAAACTATGAAAGTTGACAGAGGCACTTGAAAATGACTGCAAAAACTTGTCATTTAGTGTGAAATAAATAAAAAAAATATTACATTTCATCTCTCTGAAAATTACGTGTGCGACCCTTTTTAGTGGAAAAGTTAAGCAATTCATGGCTGCAGCGCAAATTTGAAAAGGAAACTATTACTTTGAAAGTCCCAATTCACGTGTTGCTACCCCAAAGTCGATAAGGAATCTCTACCATAAATTTATAAAGCTCGATGGTTGTTTCATCAAATAAGATTCTCAAATAAAATTAGGGGCGAGCAAAATCAAATCGAAAATTAGAAAACCCGACCACAATCGACACGCCCTTTTGTGCTCGAAGAGGCCTAAGTCAAGATTTCGAGCTTCCCTTTTTTTTTTTTTTTAACTTGAGACGGTTCAGGCCTTCACTCTTAAGATTTTCCAAGCTTGAAATGGCTCAGTCCAGCCCGAATTGGTACGCACATGACACACTTACTCCTTATTTACTTCCATCAACTTATGCCTTAAAATTATTATATTTGACGGCACATGATAATAACTTTTTTTTTTCCTCAGAGGTAGTAACTCAGTTGGCCTAATAAATTTTATATGTATATATATGTATGTGCACATATATGTGTCCGTGTATGTTCACACTTCATTTTGATGAAAGTGAGTAACAGTCTCATGGTCATTAGGCTCTATTTATGACTAGTAGTGGGTCTACTCACATATGCCCGTAGTTTTATCCGTTCATTTCTAAGATTTTCATGTGGGCTTATCAAGTCAACACAGTTAGTGTCACGTGTTATTTAGCTTGGTAATTTTATGATAAAATCAACGGAAGTTAACAAAGAGTCAATGTATTATGCATGTATCAGTTCGAGGGTTTTTAGTGATCTAAAATTTAATTTGGACAAAAAAATTTTGTTGGTGTACTGATTTAAAATTTTTGGTGACTCAAAAGTTAGTTTGAAATAAATTTGTCATAGAGGTAATATTCTTAGATTTATACTTTTCGGGGTATTAAAAAAAAAATCCGGCCCCGCAATTGATGCACCGGATTACGGAAACAGAGAAGCGTCCCTCTTTTTGGAGTCTTGGTCACACACTGGGGAAACGGAAAACGAGAAGGACAAATTTATAAAAAAGAAATAATAAGAAAAACAAAAGGAGCGAAAAGTCTTTTTACTCTTTTGGTCAAAGAGACAAGATTTTGATTGGGTTGAGTCCGAGGCTTTCTGGCCGCTTCACAGAGTCGCCACGTGGCAGCGCGTGGGCTTTTACCTGTTCCTCTCTCTTAAATCCCTCTCCTTGACAAAAAATATGCTCTGCTCTGCTCTGCTCGCTCTCTCCCTCGAATCCCTGTCGGCATGCGAAATAGAGAAACCATCGCGGGAGAAGGTCGGACCGGGCTTCTCAAACCCCTCGTCCGTTCCGCGAAGCGCGTCACAGGCATCGGTTGTGGCTTCGGAGCTTCGGCGCCCGCTTCCTCTGATTCTGTGAAATGGGAAGGCGGGGTTTCCATGGTGCAGGGCGCTTCCAATGTGCGCGGTTATTCACTTTAAGTCGTATGTACATAAATAGAAGAACACGGTATCTATTTGCTCATTTCGAGCTTGCGCTGCTTATTCTGTAACTTGTATCTGTTCATGAATGAGTAGGTTAGTTAATGTTGTCAGAATTCATTGAGCCAAAGATGGCTTGGGTTGTCATTCTGATTCTGATTCTGGAGTCTCTGCCTGAGTTTCTTGGGGATAAAGTCATAATGTGGCCTAGATTGTATAGTGCAGTGATGTATAGATGTGGACATTCCCTCGCTATAGATTTTGTTTCTTCTTTGGTGTTTAAACCTGCATATACGTCCCTTTTAGGGAATCCAGAACCATCAATTGTTATGCATGTACAAACTCCTGATAAATGATTTATGGTACTAGATGTGGCTCCCTTTATCCGTTAGTGAACTTGATTATTAGCTTGCCTTTGGTTGTCTGAAATTTGTTTAGATCTTGCTTCTTGTTCTCTGATGAATGGCCAAGCTCCATGTTTGCTTTGATGCTGCAGATTCATACAGGCCATTCTGTTTACTTTAAAATATTTGATATCTTCGACGCCCTTAGAACTTAATGTTCTTTTAAATTTTGACAAACAGCCGAAGCAAACCCACGAGATCAAGGATTTTCTCCTCACTGCTAGGAGGAAGGACGCCCGGTCTGTCAAAATCAAGAGGAGCAAGGATGTTGTCAAGTACTTCTACACAATGTGTGTGTTCGACTCTGAGAAAGGCCGGCAAGTTGAAGCAATCCCTCCCTCCAGGTGCGTAACTGTGCTTGTACAGTCTAATATGTTAATGGCACATGCATGAGAAGTTGGCTCGACATGCCTCGCGATGCACCTACCGTCAGGATGGGATGACATGAGTTACAATATTCTCCTTTTGATTCTCCACGGCAGCTTTGGCGACCCCTGGATTTGTTTTCATTTATTTAGGTATGAGCTGTTGGAGTTGGTGAATACTTTGGGGTTCCTTGTTTCTTACATCGGGCATACCACGTAAGCTTAGGAAAATCGAAGTATGAACTGATGACGTGGAATCTCTACGCGCGAAATACGGCCCCCGACACAGGGGTCCCATTGCCTTGTCAGTGAGCGGGAGTTTTGCTCTCCGGTGAGCGAAAGGCTATTCCACTCGTCAGTGAGCGAGCGGGGATTCGGGGGCAGCGCCTCCGAAACAATATTGAATTTAGGCTTTTACTTGAGCAGACCCATTTGTTGTTAGATAAAGGGCTTTCAGATAGATTAGGATTTTTAGGCCTATTATTTTTTAAGTCATATATATTATACTTGTATGAAAAATCATTGTAACGAGCGAAAAAATATAGTGAAATCCCATTTACAGGACTTATCTCTATTCTGAGATGAATTTGAATAACCTCGTGAACCATCAAATTTTCTATCTTCTGTTGTAAATGCCTTGATATTCGATCATGTGTTGACACCTGATTTTTAATCATTTTTTCTATTGCTAAAGTAATAAAAAATCCATAAAAATTCATAAAATTGAAAAATCAACTTTGGGGACCTTAGCCAAGCCTAGGGAACCAATTTTGACCAAAAAAATAATTTTTTTAATATATTTTTCATATTTTTTAAAATATTTTTAGAAATTAAGAAAATATTTAATAAATAAATAGCATTGAGGCCAGAAAATTACAAAAAAAATTAGTCGATATTTTTGTTTTAATTTTATCTTTATTTTATTTTATTTTATTTTATTTTTCTTGATGAATGAATTTTAAAATATTTAATTTGGAATTTAGACTTTCTTTGTTAATTTCATTTTTTTGGTTATTTAAATAATTTCTAGAAACTCCATTTTTAGCCCTATAATTTTCCAATTTTTGCATTTTTAGAGTCGTGTCATCCTTCTTTGTTATTATTATTATTATTTATTTTAAAAAAATTTAAATTTAAATCCAGTCCAAAAGCCCATAGAATTGTCCAATTTCGCTAAAAAAATCCCAAATGCTTCAATTTGAATAACCTCCCAAACCAATTTGTCTTTGGACTTTAAACTGATCATTGGGTGATTCTTAGGGACTCATGGGTATATTCATTAAGCCGATGGATCTAGTTCCATGTGCTCAAACATTAGTTCAAGAAGAAGGCAATAAATGCGTTCCTGAAATTTAAACCTTTCTTAAAAAAAAGTATTAAAAGAAGAATGGTGTTCGAGGTAGCTTTGTCTCCGTTGAGGACGTTTGGAATATAGAAGAGCCTCAGATAATTGACGCCATACCATCGTAACGAGAATACCCAGGACAAAAATCATAATTAAAGTTAAGAGATAATGGTCATTTAATGATGATGGGTTCACCCTCTGGCACATGGCGACGGATCCCTTTCTTCGCTTTGTTGACCAGACTCAAAAGAAAAGTGGGGGAGGGGCCTTCGTGTATTATTTTTTAAAGATGGTGGAGGAAGAGCTTTAAAAATGGGGGAGGGCCTGCAATTCCATGGGACTTCGGGGATAAAAAACCTCCCTGGTGACTTTCTTGCGGGAGAGAACGCACATCCACTTCTCGACCTCCACTCTGAGTTTTCCTCGAAAAAAATTCCACGAGAACAAGGGAGTCCAGATTTTAGTCTTAGTCACTTAACTTCACGGTCTAAAAAAATCTCGGCAGATGAGCTCTTTCCGTGGGCAACCATGAAGAATTTGGTATATCCGCCTCGTATAACCACCAGCCAAAAAAAAACGGCTACACCATTCGATGATTGAGCTTCCATCAACTCCTCAATGGATCTATAAAAGGAAGACTTCATAACAACGACGAGTTTCACGGAGGTGCAAAATCGGCCCAGACAAGCTCCTAAGCTGTCTACCGATTTCTCAGCTGATCTGTGACTAAAAGTCCCTCTTAATTCAAAAGAGACTCTCTATATTGGGAACATAGAGAGCGAAAATCAATTATAAAAATCCCTAAAAAAAATGGGAGATAAGTACTCTTTCTGCTCTTTTAGTTTTAGGTGCAGATTAGCACATATTTTGTATACTGACACTTCACTCTATTTTATGTCAGGAAGCCGCAGCTCTATATCAATGGTCAACCCTATGGAAGCACAAAATCAGCTTGGAGGAGTCCTCAAGCGCGCACAAATTTCAAATTGTTGAATCAATTCATTGTATTTCATTTTAAAGAATTCATACCCCAGAATGGAGAGGACAAAGTCCATCCGCAATTTAAATATCTGCACCATAAATCCCAAAGGGAAGAGCTAAGCCAATGCTTAGCCTCCCATTGGAGGTTTTTACTTACAGTAGTTAAATACCTGCAACTTAAATACCTGTACCTTAAATCCCAAAGGGAAGAGCCAAGCCAATGCTTAGCCTCCCATTAGAGGTTTCTACTTACTGTAGTTAAATACCTGCAACTTAAATACCTGTACCTTAAATCCCAAAGGGAAGAGCCAAGCCAATGCTTAGCCTCCCATTGGAGGTTTTTACTTACAGTAGTTAAATACCTGCCCCTTAAATCCCAAAGGGAAGAGCCAAGCCAATGCTTAGTCTCCCATTGGAGGTTTTTACTTACAGTAGTTAAATACCTGCAACTTAAATACCTGTACCTTAAATCCCAAAGGGAAGAGCCAAGCCAATGCTTAGCCTCCCATTGGAGGTTTTTACTTACAGTAGTTAAATACCTGCAACTTAAATACCTGTACCTTAAATCCTAAAGGGAAGAGCCAAACCAATGCTTAGCCTCCCATTGGAGGTTTTTACTTACAGTAGTTTAAATACTTGCAACTTAAATACATGTACCTTAAATCCCAAAGGAAAGAGCCAAGCCAATGCTAGGCCTCCCATTGGAGGTGTTTATTCACTATCATGTACTTCCTATAATTTAATTTTTGAATCATCAGACCCAAAAGATGAGGAGGTCGTAATACTGCACAGAAGTCGTTAACACACTCCCTTTTTCGGCTTCAGGGAATCTTTAACACTTAAAAAAATATTACAAATAAAAATATATACCATCCATGCATCCTATTTAAAAAGTGAAAACACAAAAGAGAATACCCTATTAAAGCCTTAGGAATAGACCAAGCCTGAGTTGCCGAATTAGGATATCCATGAAATTAAGGTACCGAAAGGGCATTAGTTTTAATTAACTAGTGTAACCAAGTCTCCGAGCTCATAATCTCTGGTTCGCAGGAATAAATTAGTTCTCCCGCTAATTTATTTAGGTTTCTAATCGACCTACCAAGAACGATTAGTGGCGACTCCAAATTTCAAAATCATTTAAACAAAAACCAAAGTTGCGATTCGGTAGGGCTTAGGAGGGTCCGCGTTGGGTTAGTCAAATCTAATTAACCTAATAATCCGTTAACCCCATTTTATTTTAAAATTTTTTTAGAGGGTCGCGACAGTCACCGGTCATATGATGAGTATTGTTCTGGGAGGTAATCTGCTGTCGAAGAACATTGTGATCTGGACCAAGACCGCGGAGGAAGAGCACTGTTATCATGTCAGTTTCTCGTTGCTGCATCTGAGTAACCATGGTCGCCGGTGGAAAATAAGATTTGAGGCGCTGATACAAAGACGCAAAACGAGCATAATATTCTGTCAACCCAGCATCACCAATTTTGGCTTCAAATAAAGCCTCCCACATATCACAAACTCGGCTCATGTTATTTTGTCCAGAATATAGTAAGCTACACTTCGTCCATACCTAACGAGCTGTTGCACAATCCATAAAAAGGTGGCGAACAGATTCAGCCATACTTCCCCATAACAACGTACGTAAAGTAGCATCAACAAACTTCCATTCTTCTAGACTAACTAGATCTTCAGGTGGGTCTTCTTCGAGCCATCTAGATTGACGATTAGCATAAATAAAGGTTGAAAGAGCCATGGACCAAGAAGGATAATTGGTACCATCCAATTTGATCAAAGTATTATGCAAACCAGTCATACTGTGATATGGTCCAACAGATCCTGAACTCAAAGAAGCATTAGGGGGAACAGATCCCGAAACAATAGATGGGGAGCTTGCTGAATCAGTAGACATTTCTCCAAATCACTTACTATCACGAATAATTCACGTCAAAGTATCACGTCACTAATCTCTCCTGAGCTCCAAATTCAGCCACACCACCAAATTCAGTCGTACTAACTCAACAACAACACCAAATTCAGCCACATTAACTCAGCAACAACACTACTATGAAACCACATTAAAATTCAGCAGTCACAAAACGCATACTCAATTCATGGAAGCAGCACGGACGAGTCTTCAACAATGGGTAGTATTTGGCGTCGCCGGCTTGTAAGTCGCCGGCCCTAGGCGACGCCGGCCAGTGGGGTCGCAGGGGCTCGTCGGGGGTCGTCGGGGGCTGTTCTGGTCTGGTCGCCGGGAGGTGGCCGAGAGAAGTGGCCGAGATCACGGGCCGTGGCCGAGAGAAGTGGCCGAGTTCACGGGCCTTGGCCGAGATAAGTGGCCGAGATCACGGGCCGTGGCCGAGAGAAGTGGCCGAGAACACGGGTCGCGGCCGGCGGCTGACGGTGGATTGACTGAGGGTTAGGGTTTCAGGGAACCTAGCTCTGATACCATGTTAGAGATAAAAGAGCAATTGTTTTATTTCTGATATCAAAGGAAGTACTTATAGGCTTAGGGTTAAGCCTAACACAATTACATATTTGCCCCAACTTGCTAATACTAGTAATAAACTCAACAGACTTAACATCAAATACGAACAGAAAGTCCCCGAAATAGTTGGATCTTATACCCTAGAAGAGTAGAAGACTCAATAACATATCAAACTTCCAGATAACAGATTTCTTTTTTCTTCTTCCAAGTTACAGACTAGAGAGCATATAAAGGTCTGAATTTTAAGGTCAACTGAAAAATACTCCACCACTAGTACTACAAGCCGAGGGCATAAAGAACTGCCTCACCTCACAATGATTTCAGACTGGCTATAGTTGGATAGCATCTGCACACACCATTCCTCACCACTAGGTAGCACCGACACGGACACGACACGTGACACGCGACACGACACGACTCGTCGACACGTCATTTCTAAAAAATACAAATTTCTGACACGTGTGGACACGTTATATATTAATTATATATTTTTATTTATATATTATATTATTTTTTTATGATATTTTATAATAATGGAGATTTTTAAAAAAAAATTATTACAAGAAAAGAAAATTTCTCTGACCAACTTTAATGCCCCGCACAAGACAGACCAGCTTTAATGCCTCACGCTCCCTTTCTCCAACATCTTACATCTTGGCTCTCTCCTCTCTCGTACTCTCACTACATATTTTAAAAATCATCACACTTCCCAAGCTCTCTCTCCTGTGTCCTCTCGTCTTCCCGTCGCTATCTATTTTTTAACACACGCCTCACCTCTCTCACCTCTCAGTCTAGAGAAGCCGACGACATGAGGACGACGACCATGATTTTGGCTACCTCGTCCCTTCGCCGGTGCTCCGTTGTTCTGTCCTCCGCCGCTCATTCGCTGTTTGCTCCGGCGCATATGAAGTTCATCGCTGCTCGGACGCTCGCTGCTCGCCTCCTCTTCCACCTACAACTTTGTGCTCCCGTCTTCTCCTCCAGATCTGCGGTTTCTCTGCCGTCCGGCGCCGTTCGCCCCCCCTCCTCATCTGCGCTTTTGCCGCCCTCCTTCCTCCCCGACTCGCGTGTCCGCAGCGTGTCACTACCGTTGACCACGTGTCGGACGCGTGTCGGAGCGTGTCGAGCGCGTGTCCGTGTCCGACACCGACGCGACGACATCCTAAGCGTGTCGGTGCTACATAGCCTCACCATAATCACCAATTTTCACTTACCATAATTCTAGGGCGCGTATGGTAACGCTCCAGAAAAAGTGTTTCTGTTCCCAAAGTGTTCTCGGAACACTTTGGGAACAGAAACGCATATGGTAAAAAAATAATCCCAAAGTGTTCCGAAAACACTTTTGACAACTAGAAACACTTTTGGAGCAGAAACAAGAAACAAAAAATACTTGCTTCTGTGTTCCGGAACACTTTTTTGAGACACATTTGGGAACACTTTTGTTTTTGAGGTAAATTTATCAAGAACTCATGCAAGAGCACGGATTTGGGCGGAGCTCGGCTTCGCGCGGCGAACGCGAGCCAAACCCTACCATATCCAGCCGAGCTTCAACCTCGGCAACTCGGCCGGCGATGGCAGGAATCGGCAGGAGAGCTCGTGCGAGCCTGCTCAGATCTGGGTGGGGCTTTGTCTCACGCGAGCCAAACCTCGCCATCGCCAGTCGAGCTTCGACCTTGGCTGGCGATGGCAAGGGTCAGCGGGCGAGCTCGCGCGAGCCCGCTCAGATCTGGGCGGGGCTCCCCTCGCACGAGACCGAGCTCGCTCGCTCAGATCTAGGCGGGGTTTGGCCTTGTGCTCGCTTGGGTGGGGTTGTGCGAGGGGAAGGGATTGGACGGAGAGGGGCTCGACGATCTTGACGGGATCAACGCGGGGGATGTCATAGAGCACTGGAGGGCGACGACGATGGAGTAATCGAGGTGGTCCTCGTCGGGGAGGGGGGCGCCGACGGGGAGCATTTTGCAGAGGACTTGCTCCCAGGCGGTCTCACGCTCGTCCTCCGAAGAGGACTTGCAGAGGGCTTGCTCCCAGAGGACTTGCTCCCAAATGAGCATTTTGCAGAGGACTTGCAGAGTGGAAGGACGAGATGAAGTGAAGAGTGGAAGGAGGAGACGAAGAAGAAGATGGCGTTGAAAGTTGAATCTGGATGGCCCACATAGTTAAACTATGTTAGGGGTGACATTAGCAATCTGGGCCGTCTAATTCAAAAATGGACGGCCCATATTGATTAATTCAAAATTTTAAAATTTCCGCCAAAACTTTTCCCCCCTTTGAAAAAATTGATGTGGATCAATCTAGACCGTCTATTTTGAATTGGACAGCTCGGATTAAGTAATGTCACCCCTAACATTATGTTAGGGGATCCAAATCCGAGACAGTAGTTGAGGAGACGGAGAGAGACTAATCAGAGCATTTTTGTATAAAAGTTACCAAACGTATTTTTGTTCTTTTTTTGTTCCGAGAACAGAATTTTTTTGTAGTTACCATACGCGTTTATTTCCCAAAAATCGTTGCTGAGAACAGAAACAAAAAAAAATATTTCTGTTCCAAAAGTTGTTCCGGGAACAGAAACATTACCATACGCACCCTAGTCACCACCAGTTCATAAACATGGCAAGAACTCTAGAAACTACATACACTTAGACAACAGAAAAGCTTCCAGCTAGGAATTTATAGGCAGTCACTCACTATAATCTCCTCGATACATGCTTGCTATGCCATCGTCATATTCTTGAGAACTCACTTTACTTTTGGCTTTTATTCATCATGCGAGCACAAATCCAGCTTTGTTCTAATGGTCCTTGATAGTTACTAGATAGCTTCTCACACGGCCGACTACCAAAATCCTATGCTCTTCTTGAACACAATTGCTGTAATAATGCTAGTTGCTGCCAAATTTCCTAATATGCAAAAGAAGTGCACTAACAAGCGGAGTCGCAGCACAAAGTAAACCAATGCGCGACGCATATTACGCGAAACTAAAGTTTGCAACACAGAACGAGTCACCGAATGCACCGTCGAAGTTGATGAAATGTCCGTGTGGGCGACTCGCACCAGCTTCTTCCTTTGGATTTCAACAGGAAATGGCTGCAGAGCCGTGCCAGAGTCGAGAGGCGGGAAGAGTTGGGAAAAGACGATGTCAGGAAGCGAGCGCCGAAGCTCTGAAGCCACAACTGATGCCTCTGACGAGCTTCGCGGAAGGGATGAGGGATTTGAGAAGTCGGTCTGACCTTCTCCCGCGACCGCTTCTCTATTTCGCATACCGATAAGGGATTTGAGAGAGAGACCAGAGCAGAGCAGATTTTTCGTGAAGGGGAGGGATTTGAGAGAGAAAACAGAGCAGAGTTGGATTTCAAAATATTTTCAAGCAGGCAGTAACGGAGCAAACTAGGACGGAAGATTTTGTGAGTTATAAAATTTTGCTGTGCGTTGGGGCCGCTTTGCCACGTGGCCCACTCTGAGTGGTCTAACTCAGAGATGCGCTGGCGCTCTAGGAGCACACGATATTTTCCCGAAGAGACCTAGGCCGAGATTTCAGGTTTGCTTTTTTTTTTTTTCTTTTTTTACTTGAGTAGGTTTGGGACTTAAGATTTTCCATGCTCGAAATTACTGATATACACATAACATATTTACTTTTTATTTGATGAAAAACACATGGTGATAGCTTAGTTGACGTGACAAATTTTATATGTATGTACATGTACATGCACACGTGTGCCTGCGTGTGTTCATGCTTGCTTTTGACGAAAGAGGGTAACAGTCTTCTTCTGATCTTCTATCTATGACTAGTTGTCAGTCTGCTCATACATGCCCGAAAATTTATCTGTTCATTTCTAAGATTTTCGCGTGGACTTGTCGGTCAACTCAGTTAGTGTCACGTGGCGGCGCGTGGGCTGTTACCCATCTCTCTCTCTACCTCTCTTTTTCGCTCTCATGGTCGTCTTGATGCTGCCACTGCAACTGTATGGGATGTCTTGACTATGGGGTTTGCTCCCATCAAGCGTGGATTCGGATAGGTCGTGCGCTCCAAGAGCTAAAGCCGACAATCTTCGGCAGGAGGTCGGGAAGCTCGATAACCAAAGTGCTGTGGGCGCTCCTTCGTGCCAAAAGGGCTACACGAGGTGGAAGGATGGTGTCTCCAAGAAAAAGGGATTCGGACTCTTGTTTGTCAACTCCTGTCGAAGATGAGTCGTCCGAGGATAAGGATGGTGTGGGGAACATTCTTCCTGTGAAAATGTTTGAACCAGTGCACAGTGTTTCTCCCAGTGGGAATTTCAGACGAAGGATCAACTCATGGCGAAAGGGCGAGCCATTGGGAAGAGGGTTATTTGGAGCTGTCTATGAGGGCTTCGCTGAGTAAGATTCCTTTGCTTTTCTCTTTGATAATCAGTGCGTTACTCTTTCTGTACGCTTTTTCTGGGGCAAACTGCAATCGCTGCTCCCCCATTATGATGTCATTTGAAGTTTTGATGGCAATTCTGAGTGCTGAATTCTACGGTTAGAATTAGGAACACTCGGGCTAATCATCCATACGCAATAGAACATGTTATCACTTGGTTGACATAAGGCGCATTTAAACAGACACGAGAAACGTTTGTCCAATTGCTGAAAGCGCTTGATCTTCATATGTGATATTGGAGTTCCAGCATGATTGTTCTGGTACTTATTGAAGACCATTCTTGATTATCAAACAGATTGATGAAGTAAAGATCTAATATTCCAAAAATTGTGTATATTTAGTTGTTCTCCGTTGTTTTTCTGCAACTTTACTACCTTGAATAGTGTGTAATTCTTTTTCTCTTTGGAAGAATGGATAGTGTGACAAATCAGCGTGTATGGGAAACGTGCTTTAGAAACTGTTAGGACATTCTAAATTCAAATGTTGAAAGTTGAGGAACTATTTTAGTGATATTGATGGGAATAGCTTTTTTTTTTTTCCCCTTTCTTCTATATATCATCTGGAGTGCAAGAATTATCTTATGTATGTATTGGTCAAGGCATCATTCTCAAAAAGAACTGTCATTTATGTTCTCTCTCTCTCTCTCTCTCTCTCTCTCTCATGCTTCTCTGTTTCCACAGCGACGGATTCTTTTTTGCTGTAAAGGAGGTTTCCTTGTTAGATCAAGAAGGCCAAGGCAAGCAGAGCGTATTGCAGCTTGAGCAGGTAACTGCTTGTTTCTTTCTGGATCTTGTGAAGGCCCTTAAGCATGACTATTTATAAGACTGCCGTATATACCACCATAAATCTGGTGCGAGTTCAATAGATATTCTCTTTCGTCCTTTCTGGTGATACTCTGCTTTATTTTCAGGAAATTTCTCTTTTAAGTCAGTTTGAGCACGAGAACATAGTTCGATACCTTGGCACAGACAAGGTGTGGCTCCTTCTTACTAAGTTGCTTTCTGCAGTATCTTTCGCTTTGACACTAATTATGTGATTGCTGAGCAAAATATTAAGGGGAACATGGCTGTGATTGGAGCCACAATATGGTGGTAGCATCATAATCACTGCTGCAATTATCTTGTCAATAAATCCCAACAGTTGCGCCTTTTTAGCAGTTACAGCCACTTGTGACAGAGAGAGACATTTTAGGTCCCCCTCCCACCACAAGAAAAGTTCGTGATGGGTTGACTATTACCCACAATAGTAATCGTATGAGTAAAGAAAATATGCACAGTAGACGTCAGTTGATAAAGTCTCTCTCTCTCCCCTAATGAAAGTTAAAAAAAAAAAAATCTTTCTCCCTTCTGAAGAGTCTGTCTTGAAATCAATTAACCCTTTGTTTTCTAGAGGTGGATGATTTGCAAATTAGCTATCTTGCAAACTGAAGATTCGGGTCAAACTCTCAGCTTTAAAGAATTTGACGCTTAGAGAAACGGCAGCCCTGACTAATAAAACATAAAGGGGGAAAAGGATAAGAAAGCTAAGTTATTTAATCTTTAGGTATCCTGTCCACATGACTAGTTCCCAACTTTTCCTCCCTTGTCTATAACTGGTCGTGGCTGTAGTAACAACAATGGAGTTCCTCCACAAACTGATTTTTCCCATCTATTCTTGTCCAGCGTGTCATTTAGTTCCCCTCTTTCTTATGCAACATCATATAGCTCTTAACCTCTACAATAGAGAGAACTATAAATGGAATTGATCATTGTGAGGGAAGTAGTTCCTATCTCGGTGGCTTGAATGTTTGAGTACCATCCTTTTTTTTTTTCTAGACATAGTTTGGCTAGAAGCATCGGAGTCTAAGAAAGTACTGCGACATAACTTGTTTTTGGAGATGAAACATGCAAAGGATTGTTGCTGTCACACAAAATTTGGTTTGGTACGCCTACAATCCCCCCCACTGTTTCGTGGGAATGAGGGATTAATGCAATATGAACTCTCATTCTTCTGCCAGGTGCACTGTGCAACTGTTTTTGTTGGCATTCCTGCAACTTAAAACCGTGACGAACGCTTATAACTTGGATATTTGTGTTGGATGAGGAAAACAGCCAAAGAAGAGCTCAGTCCCATGCCTTCTTGCCTTATTTTTTCCTTTTAAGTTGTTTTTTTTTTTGGTCAAAATTTCCTTTTAAGTTCATAAAATTGCTTTAAAATTGTTATCTGATGTAAAATTTTACTAAATTAACCCCCATCAGACATATTGTCACTGAACACTGATCGGTTGTTGAGGAGGTCCTCATCACCAAGTGAACTCGAGGAAGCATAACCAACCTCGGGGCCTTGTCTAGGGGTCTCTTGCCACCTTGGTACACCCGACTGCTGTGGGTGGTGTGTTGTCATGATCTGATGATTAATTTGGTGTTATAAGAGGCCTAGCATCCAGCACAATTAAAATGGAAAAAAAAAACGTCACATCACTGATGCAGTATGTTTTATTTTATTTGCTATTTGGTACTTTGTCTCGTCTTGTTAAAAAATCTCATATCGTTCGTTTATAAGGTTTTGATGGGCCTTAGATACATGTAGCCTCCTTCCACCTCATAGCTTAATGTTTTGGGTTCTAACATTGTTTCAGAGCCATCCCTTTATTTCTTTCTGTGCGTGGCTCTCTTATCATCAATTCTATGTACTGTTCTCAGTTCAGTTTGCACATGATAGGAGTTGTTAAAGTGTTCCCTATTTGTTTTCAATGTGCCTTTTATACGTTTTTGTCTTCTTCCACCTAATAATTTGAAATTTTTGGGTTGGATTTTTCTCTTCCAGGATGATAAGAATCTTTACATATTTTTTGAGCTCATGACCAAAGGTTCACTTGCAACCCTTTATCGAAAATATAACTTGGAAGATTCCCAAGTCTCCCTATACACCAGGCAAATTCTAAATGGTTTGAAGTATCTTCATGACCAGGATGTGGTCCACAGGTATTATAAGAGAGATGCTTGACTTTGCATGTAGTTTTGACTAATTGAAATTAGTGATTCACTCTTTTCATTTCTAATGGATGGTTGATTTTAATAAGAACAGAGATCTTAACCACACAAAGAACACGGAAACTTATATATTTTGTGTCATGGGCCATGGCGCATCCTCTTGATGCCTTTTGATAATACTTCTTTTACTTATCCAAATATTTTTCTGGATTTAAGGGAATTGGCAAATCTTTGAACCAAAATGTGTTGTTCTGAGAAGTAGAGTTGCTGTAATAATCAGCAAACAACATAGTAACACTATGAGCTTCTACAGCATTATTTAGCATAGACAATATTATTTTACCATGTGAATAATTGAAGGTGGAAATGTAAATTTTTCAATATTGCTAACTGTGAGGATGATTTACGAAAAATTTAACCTTTTATTAATCCTATGCACAGCTATACTGGTTTCTCATGCTTCCTGTTCCTTCATTCTGTAGGGATATCAAATGTGCTAACATACTGGTTGATGCGAGTGGAGCTGTGAAACTCACAGACTTTGGATTGGGGAAGGTATATCTATCTCTCTCTCTCTCTCTCTCTCGCATGTGCTTGAGCAACAAAGGCACATTCTGTTACTGTTTGCGAGCGATGCCTTTCTTGTGGCTTGTTGCTCTGCGCTGCGATTATGAAAGGGATGGGCCATATATATATATATATAAAGCAAAAAATTGGCCATTCATTTTTTAATATGGTGTATGGTTAATTGTACATGTCATTTTTCTTCAATCGAGCCAAGTTTGCCATGGACAGAGCAGGATCAGTCCTAAAGAAGTGGGACTGAAACTCATTTTGAATGTCTTCCCTTTTCTTTTGTGTATCGAGTTCGGTGGAAGATGAATATACCAAATATACCAAATGCGTAGCCTGTCAGTGAACTTGGGAATTACCTAAGCTTTAGGTAATCATCATTCGAAGCCCCCTACCACTGGCAAGTGAACCGAGCCATGTGTTCTAAGGCTGACCCATTGCCTTCTCCTGAGAGCAAGGTAAGCTCCGGTAGAAAACCACCTTGTTCCCTATCAATATGCTCACGCTAGGCTTTCCTATATAGTGGTCCAAACAGTCTCTCTAGCCTAGGGCTAACAATATGCTCAAACAGATTAGCCATTTAGAGTCCTATAAAGATATTTTGACGTCAATCTCTTCCCTAAACAGTCTCTCTAGCCTAGGGCTAACCATCTGCTCAATCAGAGTAGCCATTTAGAGTCTTGTAAAGATATTTTGACATTGATCTCTTCCTTAAAGATTGGGATGAGTCGATGTCGGTCGATGGTGTGAAAACACTTCCTAATGTCGAATTTCAAAAACCAGCGAGAGGTTCCGCACTTTGTTACTTGTGTGCACCTGACAAATACACAGTATAGACATGCACAAAGTGATTGGTGATGTCCTTTACATTTCTGGAATGACGCATCCACTTTCCATGTATATTCATACAGGCCACCAAAATGAATGATGCTAAATCCGTTGAAGGAACTGCTTTTTGGATGGCACCTGAGGTTTGCACGCTCCACTGCCATTATTTCAACATACTTTCATTAACTGCATTCGGCGCATATTTTTTCATTTTTTTTCATCCTTATTGGTTGTAACTGCAGGTTGTAAAGAATGAAAGCTATGGGTCGGCAGCTGATATATGGAGTCTAGGGTGCACTGTTTTAGAGATGTTAACCCGGCAGCCTCCATATTCTCACTTAGAAGGAGTATGTTACTAAGTAACCTTCCTTTTATGTTTCATATACTTGAGATCCATGTTTTGCCAGAACAACTAACTAGTTGCAACGTTTTTGTTATTTCTACTGTTGGAATATGTAAAGTATTGAAATATGTGTTGAATAATGTTGAAAGTTAGGCTAGAGTTAGTTGGAATTAGGTTGCCTACCTAATGTTGAAAGTTAGGCAACCTAATGTTGAAAGTTAAGCTCTTACCTAAATTAAGTCAAATTAGGTTTCCTACCTAAATTAGGTTTCTTACCTAACCTAAGTCTTTTGTTCTTGTATATATAGACCTTGTAATCTCTCAATGCAAAGTAAGAAGAAGAAACATATTCTTTTCTTCATGGTATCAGAGCCCTAGGTTAGATTTCTGGATTTCAAATTACAGCCTTCATTGCTGTCTATTCTCCAGAAAATTCTTCCTTTATACGCAGCCACATTACTGCTCTTGTATCCTTGCTAATCTTCTCTTTCCAAAATGACCACATCCGAAACCACACCCAAAGCCATAGATTCTCCCTGTCCTACAACCCAATCAGAGGGGGACGCCTCGTCACACATGACAGGTGATCTTCAGAATATGAGGCCAACCTATAGACTGAATGAGAAAAACTATCTCAAGTGGTCACAATTTGTCAAGACGTACCTAAAGGGCAAAGGAAAACTCAGCCATCTGCTGGGGACGGGACCCAAGCAAGGAGATCCTGGTTTCGATGCATGGGATGAGGCTGATTCCATGATCATGTCATGGTTATGGAATTCTATGGAACCAGCCATAAGCGATACTTGTATGTTTCTACCAACAGCAAAGGGGATCTGGGATTCTATCCAACGGACGTACTCAAAGGCCCGTGATGCAGCCCAGGTGTATGAAATTAAGGTGAAAACCAGTGGGACAAAGCAAAGAGGTAAAACTATCACTGAATATGCTAATTCTCTGCAGAACTTATGGCAAGAACTCGATCATTATCGAGTATTCCACATGCGGTGTCCAGAAGATGCAGCCATTCTGAAGAATTTTATTGAAAAGGATCGAGTCTACGATTTCTTAGCAGGGCTTGATTCTGAATTTGATCAAGTCAGAGTTCAAATACTTGGCAAGGAGGAAGTACCATCATTGGAGGAAACAATTTCCTTGATCCGGGCAGAAGAAAGCCGTCGATCTGTCATGCTCAAACCACAAGCAGTAGAAGGGTCAGCCTTGACAATCAAAAAGGTTGATGAGAAGGGTGGCCTGCCAAGGAAAGATAACCGGGACAACTTGTGGTGTGCCTATTGCAAGAAACCAAGACATACAAAGGAGCAATGCTGGAAATTGTATGGCAAACCCACTTCTTCGGGCCGAGAATGGGTGAACCGGGCAACACAGTCAAGGCCTCGTGTCCACCTAACCGAGCAAGCTGGTTATGACGAAGTTAAGGAGAAAACAACCTTTAACAGTGAAGAAATTGAGAAAATAAGAGGTTTGTTAGGGTCTCTTAATAAACCCTCTGGTGCATGCTCACTAGCACTCTCAGGTAATTCTTGGGTTATTGATTCCGGCGCTACTGATCATATGAGTTACACCTCATCACATTTCAGGACCTATACACCTTGTCCTAGCAATAGAAAGATTATTGTGGCAAATGGATCACTTGCTACTGTTGCAGGTGTTGGAGATGTCCCTGTCACACCAAATCTTGTCCTTAAAGATGTCCTTCATGTCCCTAAACTGTCTTCCAATCTTATCTCCATACACAAACTCACAAAAGATCTTCATTGTCAAGCTGTTTTTTACCCATCTTACTGTGTTTTTCAGGATCGGGACTCGAAGAGGAGGATTGGACTTGCTAAGGAACAAAGTGGACTGTACTACCTTGAGACACCTCTCACTATAAGAAGAATCATGATTAATCTATCTTCATCGTTTCTTAGTACTTCAAACAAGGAAGCTATTTGGCTTCATCATTTTCGTTTTGGTCATCCGTCCTTTCAAGTCTTGAGTGTCATGTTTCCAGCCTTGTTTAAGGGTCTGAATATTAAAGATTTCCATTGTGATGTTTGCGAGTTAGCCAAGCATAGCCGGGTATCATTTCCTATTAGCAATCATCGTAGCTCTAACCCTTTCGACTTGATACACAGTGACATTTGGGGACCTTCCACGGTTCCAAGCATTTCTGGAGCCCGTTGGTTTGTCACTCTAATTGACGATTGCTCTAGAGCTACTTGGACTTTCTTGCTCAAACAAAAATCTGATGTGAGTAACATTATTCCTTCCTTTCACTCCATGATTCAAACTCAGTTTGGGGTCAAGATTAAGGTCTTTCGATCAGATAATGCGAAAGATTACTTCAATCAAGTATTGTCCTCTTATTTTCAAAAGGAAGGCATTATCCATGAGTCATCTTGTGTGAATACACCACAACAAAATGGGATTGCTGAAAGGAAAAATGGTCATCTCCTTAACACAACTCGTGCCTTGTTGTTTCACGGGCAAGCTCCTAAAACCTATTGGGGGGAAGCTGTCCTTACGGCTACATACATGATCAATAGACTACCATCACGTACATTAGATCACAAGACCCCTATGGAAGTTCTTTCTCAGTTCTATCCCCATTTCCGTACATCTAATAGCCTTGCACCTCGAGTCTTTGGTTGTATTTCTTTTGTCCACATTCATCAACATCAACGAGGAAAGCTAGATCCTCGTGCGGTCAAATGTGTGTTTCTTGGTTACTCACAAACACAAAAGGGCTATAAATGTTATCATCCCCCTTCCAAAAAATTTTATCTCTCCGCAGACGTCACTTTTGTTGAAAATAAACCCTATTTTTCAAAACCTTATCTTCAGGGGGAGATTTCACTCATGGAAGATGAGGAAGATAAGGACCTTGGGGTTATTGATAACCTGGACTTATCATCCAATGTCCCTGTCAATCCAAATTCCTCCACCGTAGCTCATGAATCTACCTTGAATCCTATCTCTCCTCCATCACATTCTCACACAAACCAACCAGTTTCTGTTCCTATTCCTATTAGTTCAACTCGTTTTCATGATTCTATGAGATTTTCTCAGGTGTACTCAAGGAGGACAGCCGTTCCAACACAAGAGCAGGTCCAAAATGCCACTTCGAGTCCTGCCAATGAGAGCACGGTAAGTTCTGAACCTCCTGTGAATGAACAGCTTAGTGATACACCTGAGACTGATCTTGATTTACCTATTGCTGTTAGAAAAGGGACAAGAGAATGTACCAAAAAATCAGTTTATCCACTATCAAATTATGTGTCCCTTGATAGGTTATCATCACCATACCGAAACTTTATTGTGAGCTTAAACACTATTGCCGTCCCTAACACTTTATCTGAAGCACTATCAAGAGAGGAATGGAGGAATGCCATGAAAGAAGAGATGAAGGCACTAGAAAAGAATAAAACGTGGGAAGTTGTTGACAGACCAAAAGAGAAAAAACTGGTTGGCTGCAAGTGGGTATTCACTGTGAAGTACAAGGCAGATGGTTCTCTGGAGAGGTACAAAGCAAGATTAGTTGCGAAGGGTTACACTCAAACGTATGGAGTGGATTACCAAGAGACATTTGCACCGGTGGCTAAAATGAATAGTGTAAGAATCTTGCTATCTTTAGCTGCTCATTTTAACTGGGAACTTCAACAGTATGATGTGAAGAATGCCTTTTTGCATGGAGATTTGGAAGAGGAAATCTACATGAACATGCCACCTGGTTTTGAAGGAAAGGAAACAGTTCAAAAGGCTTGTAGACTAAAGAAGGCATTATATGGACTCAAGCAGTCACCTAGAGCCTGGTTTGGACGATTTACTAAAGTCATGAAGGCATCTGGATATAAACAAAGCCAGGGAGATCATACACTATTCATAAAACACTCGGATGCAGGGGGAGTTACAGCATTGTTGGTGTATGTTGATGACATAATAGTCACGGGCAATGATGAAAGGGAGAAACAGCGGCTGAAACAGAACTTGATTAAGGAGTTTGAAATAAAGGACTTAGGAAAGCTACGGTATTTTCTGGGAATTGAGGTTTCATACTCAAAGCAAGGGATCTTTATTTCACAGCGAAAGTATGTGACGGATCTCTTGGAAGAAACTGGAAAGCTTGGTTGCAAACCAGTAACTACTCCGATTGAGCCGAACCAGAGACTCGCAGAAGCAAAAGAGGAGACAACAGTGGATCGAGAAATGTATCAGCGATTGGTAGGAAAGCTGATTTACCTTGCTCATACTCGACCAGATATTTCTTATGCAGTAAGCTTAATTAGTCAATTCATGCATAATCCAAAGGAGTCACATCTACAAGCTGCTCATCGAGTCCTACATTACCTAAAAGGGAGTCCAGGAAAGGGAGTACTATTCAAGAAGAGTCCCGATCTCAAGCTAGAGGCTTATACAGATGCGGATTATGCTGGATCAGTGGTTGACAGGAGGTCTACAACTGGTTATTGTATTTTCCTTGGAGGTAACTTGGTAACTTGGAGAAGTAAAAAACAGAATGTGGTGGCAAGATCCAGTGCAGAATCTGAGTTTAGAGCAGCAGCTCAAGGAATATGTGAGCTATTGTGGCTCAAGATCATTCTCGATGACTTGAAGGTTGAGTGGCAGAGTCCTATGAAGCTGTATTGCGACAATAAATCTGCAATTAATATTGCTCATAATCCTGTGCAGCATGATAGGACGAAGCATATTGAGATTGATAGGCACTTCATCAAGGAGAAACTTGAAGATGGACTGATTTGCTTATCTTATGTCCCGTCAGGACAGCAAGTGGCAGATGTCTTAACCAAAGGACTTAATGGTGGAAGTTTTCACGAGCTAGTTACCAAGCTGGGAATGGAAGATATCTATTCACCAGCTTGAGGGGGAGTGTTGGAATATGTAAAGTATTGAAATATGTGTTGAATAATGTTGAAAGTTAGGCTAGAGTTAGTTGGAATTAGGTTGCCTACCTAATGTTGAAAGTTAGGCAACCTAATGTTGAAAGTTAAGCTCTTACCTAAATTAAGTCAAATTAGGTTTCCTACCTAAATTAGGTTTCTTACCTAACCTAAGTCTTTTGTTCTTGTATATATAGACCTTGTAATCTCTCAATGCAAAGTAAGAAGAAGAAACATATTCTTTTCTTCATCTACTTTTTGTGTAAGCTAGCTTTGTTGAGCGCATTTTGTGACGAGTCATTTAGGCCATCGTTTTAAGATAAGTAAGAGCATTACTTAGAAAAGGGAGGGCAGAGAATACAATGATCTTTATCAAGAGTATGATCATGTCAGAGGGTATGCATAGTTTTTATGGCATGGTCGTGTCAAAGGGTATGCATAGTATTTATTGCCAATAGTTGCTTGGGATTCTAGAGCAAATGGTTATCTAACATGGTATGAAAACTCGGTTGATGAGTTGAATCTTCAACTTTCTCTTTCAAGTAATTTCGCATTGTTGTCGAATACTTTTAATTACAATTTTAAGTTTATGGTGCACATATGACCCTATCATTCAGTCTCAACAATCTCTCCAATCTTCTCCTTCACTGTCGCATGGTACTTGAGCAACTAAGGTTGCGTTTGATAACGCTCCAGAAAAAGTGTCAACAAAACACTTTGAGAACAGAAATGCGTTTGGTAAAAAAGTGTTCCCAAAGTGTTCAAGGAATACTTTTGACAAATAGAAACACTTTTGGAGAAGAAACAAGAAACAAAAAAAAAACTTGCTTATGTGTTCCCGGAATACTTTTTAGACACATTTGGAACATTTTTTAGAAACAATTTGGAACTCTTTTGTTCTTGAACACACTCTCTTCTCTTTTATTCTTGCACGAGCAGCTCCTCCCTCCTCTCCTTTTGTGTTTCTTGACCAACTGACACCACCGCTCCTTTGGTGAGTTTCTGCCAGTTCCTCCTCTTCTTATTCCTCTTCTCGGCAACTGATCGGCACCCGACACGACAGGCAAGCCCGCTCAGATCTGGGTGGGGCTCGGCCTCACGCAGCAAGCATGAGCCCAACCCTGCCATCGCCAGCCGAGCCTGAAGCTTGGCCGGCGATGGCAAGTGAGTGCGAGGCCGAGCCCCGACTAAATCTGGACGGGCCTCACCTAGGTGGGCTTGCGCGAGTTGAACCCCACCATTGCCAGCCGAGCTTCAACCTCAGCTAGCGATGGTGGGGGTCGGCCTCGTGCTCACCGCGCAGGTTTATGTCTTTTTTTGTTTTGGGAACAGAATTCTTTTGCAGTTACTAAACGCGTTTCTGTTCCCAGAATTCGTTGCCGGGAATAGAAACAGAAAAAATAAAAAAAAGTGTTTCTGTTCCAAAAGTTGTTCCAGGAATAGAAACGTTACCATACGCAGCCTAAGAGGGCCATCTCTGCTCCAGTCCTGAGAGCAGCACTGATCTTGATTGCTTCGTGTTCCCTGCTGCATCATTTCATTGTGTGGTAGTCCTCTGATTTGGCAACTTCTCCACACATGCAGTAAGTTTTCCCAAGGGATGTTAATTACTGGCTCTAGACAGTAAATCACCTTATGATGTTATCCATTTTTAGGCACAACAGCTTAGAGACCCCCCTTTTTTGGTGGAATGGCTGCGCTGAAGTTTGTGAAGATTTTTATGTAAAAGAAAGAAGTTTTTGGAATGGATTGATGATCCCTTTTAGAGTATCATCCCGTATTTATATTAAAAGAGGAATCAATCATGTGCAATAAGATCCCTAACAATATGACAATTAAATCCCTCAAAATATGAAATCTCATTAACTAGCCCACTAATCATGGAATTAATGTTATTCCATCAATTAGCCCACTAATTATGGATCTGACTCTAGAACAAATATTACAATAGGAGTGCTCTCGTCTTCTGAGTAATTTTGAAGGTTGCACTGCTTTTGTGCTTATCTTTGGATTTTATTTATTGTAAAGGAAAAAAATAATGCCATCCTCCTCGAAGCCATTGTAAAACATAAAACTAATGCCCCCTTTCTTATTACTTTTTTTGTTAAGATTAGGACTTAAAAATTTCGAACAGAAAGGAAATGATACATATGTTTAATTAGGAGTAAATGGAAAACATTTACGCACTTGATCCCTGTGAACTGTTAACATGGCAGATGATTGCCTACAGCATGACGTGCTTAAATTTGTCTACAGATCTTGTTGGTGGTTTATCCAGCCGTCATATGTTAGTTCTCCCTGGATTTATGATAACGCAAGCCTCTGACATGTTTTCTTTCTTAATGTGGCAGATGCAAGCATTGTTCAGAATTGGCAGGGGCGAACCTCCTCCAGTTCCTGATTCTTTATCTAGAGAGGCTCAAGACTTAATTCTTAGATGCTTGCAAGTAAACCCGAATGATCGGCCTTCTGCAGGGCAGTTGCTAGACCATCCCTTCGTGAGGAAGCCATCTACTTCTTCTGGTTTTGCTTCTCCTCGTTTCAACAACATATGGTCATAATGTTTTGTCAGGCCATCCCTATTGATCCATTAGTAATATAATTTTTTCTTATAATTCATAATTTTTGCTAAATTAGATTAAATATGAAAATGTTTTAGTAATGTGGGTCGGGTATGGGTCGTTGAAATTGCATTACATGAAAATGGGTCAATATGGATTGGACCATATTCGACTTGATCCAAGCTGACCCACCACAACTCTTCTATTGACTTTTCTTAGCTACATTAATGGTGTCAAAGTTCTTGATATTTAGGTTCATCCTGTTGTGTTTTGACTGCAAATTAAGTCTTTCCAGCTAAAAAGTTTAGCTTATTGCGCTAGATATTCAGATAGGAAAGACAGAATAGAGCAATATTCCGCTTTTCTCTAGCGTTTGTGTGATCAAGGTGTCATCATAGTTTTTCTCATTTAAGCTTCGGTTGTTTCACGGAAAATGAATCATTTGAAACACATTTTCCTGAAAATGATTGATTCTATCCCTTAAAATAATGTAGTTTTTTCGTCATTGACAACAGCTCGTCTAAAAATTTTCGTATATGATAAAAGATCGTTCATTTTTTATAGTTTTGGAACCAGTGCACAGAGGAAGGATCACCTTATGGCAAAAGGGCGAGCTATTGGGCAGTGGGTCATTTGGAACTGTCTATAAGGGCTTCACTGAGTAAGATTCCTTTGCTTTTCTCTTTGATAATCAGTGTGTTATTCTTTCTGTACACATTTTCTGGGGCAAACTGCAATCGCTGTTCCCCCATTATGATGTCATTTGAACTTGTGATGGCACTTCTGAGTGCTGAATTCTGTGGTAAGAATGAGGAACACTCGACCTAATCATCCATATGCAATAGAACATGTTATCATTTGGCTGACATAAGGCAGATTTAAACAGACGCTAGAAACGTTTATCCAATTGCTGAAAGCGCTTGATCTTCATTTGTGAAATTGGAGTTCCAGCATGATTGTTCTGAACTTTACTACCTTGAATAGTGTGCAATTCCTTTTCTCTTTTGAAGAATGGATAGCGTGACAAATCAGCGTGTATGGGAAATGTACTTTAGAAACTGTTAGGTCATTCTAAATTCAAATGTTGAAAGCTGAGGAACTATTTTAGTGATATTGATGGGAACAGCTCTTTTTTTTTTTTTTTCCTTTTCTTCTATATATCACCTGGAGTGCAAGAATTATATTAAGGATGTATGGTCAAGGCATCATTCTCAAAAAAACTGTCATTTATGTTCTCTTTCTCTCTCTCATGCTTTTCTGCTTCCACAGTGATGGATTCTTTTTTGCTATAAAGGAGGTTTCCTTGTTAGATCAAGGAAGCCAAGGCAAGCAGAGCTTATTGCAGCTTGAGCAGGTAACTGCTTGTTTCTTTCTGGATCCTGTGAAGGCCCTTAAGCATGACTATTTGACTTACCTCATAGTTATAATGCCAAGCTGATGTATATGCAAAACTATTTATAAGACTGCTGTATATACCACCATAAATCTGGTGTGAGTTCAATAGATATTCTTTTTCATCCTTTTTGGTGATACTCTGCTTTATTTTCAGGAAATGTCTCTTTTAAGTCAGTTGGAACACAAGAACATAGTGCGGTACCTTGGCACAGACAAGGTGTGCTTCCTTCTTACTAAGTTGCTTTCTGCAGTATCTTTCACTTTGGCACTAATTATGTGATTGCTGAGCAAAATATTTGGGGGATTGGTCGCATCAAATCACTGCATATATTAGCTGCAATTATCCTGTCAATAAATCACAACAGTTGGGCCTTTTTAGCAGTTACAGCCACTCTTGACAGATAGAGACATTTTAGGTACCCTTCCCCCCACAAGAAAAGTTCGTGATGAGTTGACTACTACCCACAATAGTAAACATATGAGTAAAGAAAATATGTACTGTAGCATCAGTTTATGAAGTCTCTCTCCCCCCCCCCCCCCCTAATGAAAGTAAAAAAGAAATTTCTCATTTCTGAAGAGAGTTTGTCTTGTAATCAATTAACCCTTTGTTTTCCAGAGGTGGATGATTTACAAATTAGCTATCTTGCAAACTGAAGATGCATGTCAAACTCTCAGC
This sequence comes from Psidium guajava, assembly GCA_016432845.1. Lineage (NCBI taxonomy): Eukaryota > Viridiplantae > Streptophyta > Magnoliopsida > Myrtales > Myrtaceae > Psidium > Psidium guajava. Next base: position 33,699,010 of record CM028225.1, on the reverse strand, counting down.
TTTAGAGAATTTGACGCTTAGAGAAACGGCAGCCCTGACTAATAAAAAATAAAGGGGGAAAAGGATAGGAAAGCGAAGTTATTTAATCTTCAGGTATCCTTTAATTGACCATCTGATGGCCCACATGACTAATTCCCAACCTTTCCTCCCTTTTCTATAACTGGTCATGCTGTAGTAACGACAATGGAGTTCCTCCACAAACTGATTTTTCCCATCTATTCTTGTCCAGCGTGTCATTTAGTTCCCGTCATTCTTATGCAACATCATATAGCTCTTAACCTCTACAATACGGAGAACTATAAATGGAATTGATCATTGTGAGGGAAGTAGTTCCTATCTCGGTGGCTTGAATGTTTGAGTACCATCCTTTTTTTTTTTTTCCCGTAGACATAGTTTGGCTAGAATCATCAGATTCTAAGAAAGTACCGTGACATAACTTGTTTTTGGAGACGAAACATGCAAAAGATTGTTGCTGTCAAACAAAATTTGCTTTGGTACGCCTACAATCCCCTACATTGTTTCGTGGGAATGAGGGATTAATGCAATATGACCTCTCATTCTTCCGCCAGGTGCACTATGCAACTGTTTTTGTTGGCATTGCTGCAACTTACAACCGTGACGAACGTTTATTGTTGGAATATGTAAAGAATTGAAATATGTGTTGAATAATGTTGAAAGTTAGGCTAGAGTTAGTTGGAATTAGGTTGCCTACCTAATGTTGAAAGTTAGGCTCTTACCTAAATTAAGTCAAATTAGGTTTTCTACCTAAATTAGGTTTTTTACCTAACCTAAGTCTTTTGTTCTTGTATATATAAACCTTGTAATCTCTCAATGAAAAGTAAGAAGAAGAACGTGATTCTTTTCTTCATGGTATCAAAGCTTTAGGCTCGTTTTTCTGGGATAGTGTTGCAGCACACCCTTCGTTGCTGCAATAATTTTTCAATCACAGCCTTCATTGCTGGATTGTCTTTGTGCTTAAAAATCTGATCGCTTTCAATCACAGCCTTCATTGCTGGATTGTTTTTGTGCTTAAAAATCTGATCGCAACCGTCATTTTTTTTGCGATCCCTTCAGCTTTATTTTTCCCACTTCATCTCTAACCTTGTCTCATTTTTTTGCCCTAAAACCTCATTCTCCTGCAACCTCTGTTGCTTCTATTTTGCTGTACCTTTAAAGGGCTTTCTCCTTTTTTCCCTGTGCCTAGAAATATCCATGTCTGATACAAAAACACAAGGTGAGGATAACCGAGACAGTATGTGGTGTACCTACTGTAAGAAGCCAAGGCATATAAAGGAGCGTTGCTGGAAGCTGAATGGAAAACCAACAACCTCAAGCCGAGAGTGGGGAAATAGGGGAGGACAGCCAAGGCCCCAAGCTCATCTAATTGAACAAACCAGCAAGCAAATCAGTAATAGTGAAGGGCAGGAGAAAGAACCCTTCAACAGGGAGGAGATGGAAAGAATTAGAAACCTTTTAGGGTCTCTAGAAAAGCCCTCCGGTGCATGTTCTTTGGGGCTCTCAGGTAAGTCTCCATTCTCTTTTGGTCTAAATGCCTCAGAAACTTCTTCTAGTGAAGCTTGGATAATAGACTTAGGTGCTACTGATCAGATGACTCACACTTCACAATTTTTTAGTACCTATAGCCCATGTCCAAGCAATATAAAGATAGTGGTGGCAAATGATTCCTTAGCCACTGTTGCAGGAATTGGTGATATCCATATAACACCCATTCTCATTCTCAAAGGTGTCCTCCATGTGCCGAAACTATCAGCCAATCTTGTCTCCATACAAAAACTCACCAAAGATCTCAAATGTTGTGCAATTTTTTACTCAACCTTCTGTGTTTTTCAAGAACAGGATTTGGAGAGGAAAATTGGACTTGCTAAGGAAAGGAATGGGTTGTACTATCTTGAGACGCCGAGGGTTTCGAAGAAATTCATGAGTAATTCATTCCTGTCATTTCTTAGTACTTCAAACAAAGATGTCATTTGGCTTTATCATTTCCGTTTTGGTCATCCATCTTTTCTAGTCTTAAATATCATGTTTCCTTCTTTGTTTAAAGGATTAGATATGAGTGAATTTCAGTGTGATACATGTGAATTTGCTAAACACACTCGTGTATCTTTTCCTATTAACAACAAAAGAAGTTCTCATCCTTTTGATTTGATTCATAGTACATTTGGGGACCCTCCACAATTCCAAATATCTCAGGGGCTCGTTGGTTTGTTTCTCTAATCAATGATTGCACTAGGGTCACATGGATATTCTTACTCAAAAACAAATCTGATGTGAGTAGCATTATTCCTAATTTTCATTCCATGGTTCAAAACCAATTTGGAGTTAAAATTAAGAGTTTTAGGTCAGATAATGCCCGAGACTACTTTAATCAGATCTTGTTAACCTATTTTCAAAAGGAAGGGATTATTCATGAGTCATCTTGTGTAAGCACACCACAACAAAATGGGGTTGCTGAAAGGAAAAATGGTCATTTGCTTAACACTCCTCGAGCATTGTTGTTTCATGGGAATGTCCCTAAGTCATATTGGGGGGAAGCTGTCCTTACATCTACATACATGATTAATAGATTGCCATCAAGAGTATTAGATTTCAAAACTCCTATGGCAATTCTTTCCAGCTTTTATCCCCATTTCAGGACAACAAATAATCTCACACCTAGAGTCTTCGGTTACACCTCATTCGTACATGTTCATAATCAACAAAGGGGAAAACTAGATCCCAGAGCAATCAAGTGTGTCTTTCTTGGTTATTCCTCTACATAAAAGGGGTATAAATGATATCATCCTCCCTCTAGAAAGACATACCTATCAGCCGATGTTACATTTGTGGAAAACAAACCATACTTTTCAAAGTCTTATCTTCAGGGGGAGAAATCATTAGTGGAAGATAAAGACTTTGAAGATCTGAATCTTGATTTACCTCTTGATAATCTTCAAATTCGAGCTCCCACTTCTAATCAACCTATCCCCGATCAATCAGCCCTTGATCAATCAATTTCTGATGAGTCAGCTCCTACCACTTCAATCCCCAACTCACTACCTATGTCCGAATCCACTCCGGAATAAGTGTCTACCCCTGCATCTACCCGTATTTATGAATCTATGAGATTTCCTCAGGTGTACTCAAGAAATGCAGCTGTTCCAGACCAAATACAAGTTCAAGATTCTCATCCTAGTCTTGCAAATGAATTTCCGGTAAGTTCCGACTCTTCTTTGCATGAACAAACAACTGATATGCTAGAAAATGACTCCCACCTTCCCATTGCTGTTAGAAAAGGTACAAGAGAGTGCACAAAGCGACCCTTATATCCACTATCTCACTATGTGTCACTTGAACGCTTATCACCAGCTCATAGAAATTTCATTGTGAGTCTAAACACCATTGCTATTCTAAATACTTTATCTGAGGCATTGTCTAAAGAAGAATGGAGAAATGCAATGAGAGAAGAAATGGATGCACTGGAAAAAAACAAGACTTGGGAGATTGTCGAAAAACCGAAGGAAAAAAATCTTGTGGGCTGCAAATGGGTTTTTTCCTTGAAATATAAAGCTGATGGTTCTCTTGAGAGATATAAAGCAAGATTGGTGGCAAAGGGTTATACTCAGACTTACGGAGTAGATTATCAGGAGACATTTGCTCCCGTGGCAAAGATGAACACCGTAAGAATTTTACTTTCTCTAGCGGCCTACTTTGATTGGCAACTTCAACAGTATGATGTGAAAAATGCATTCTTACATGGAGACCTAGAAGAGGAGATCTATATGAATATTTCACCGGGCTTTGAAGGAGAGAGGACAACAAACAAAGCATGTAGATTACGGAAAGCACTATATGGACTCAAGCAGTCACCTAGGGCCTGGTTTGGACGATTTACTAGAGTCATGAAGGGGGAGATCATACACTATTCATAAAACACTCGGATGCAGGGGGAGTTACATCATTGTTGGTGTATGTTGATGACATAATAGTCACGGGCAATGATGAAAGGGAGAAACAGTGGCTGAAACAGAATTTGATTAAGGAGTTTGAAATAAAGGAGTTAGGAAAGCTACGGTATTTTCTGGGAATTGAGGTTTCATACCCAAAGCAAGGGATCTTTATTTCACAGTGAAAGTATGTGATGGATCTCTTGGAAGAAACTGGAAAGCTTGGTTGCAAATCAGTAACTACTCCGATTGAGCCGAACCAGAGACTCGCAGAAGCAAAAGAGGAGGCAGCAGTGGATCAAGAAATGTATCAGCGATTGGTGGGAAAGCTGATTTACCTTGCTCATACCCAACCATATATTTCTTATGCAGTAAGTTTGATTAGTCAATTCATGCATAATCCAAAGGAGTCACATCTACAAGCTGCTCATCGAGTCCTACATTACCTAAAAGGGAGTCCAGGAAAGGGAGTATTATTCAAGAAGAGTCCCGATCTCAAGCTAGAGGCTTATACAGATGCAGATTATGCTGGATCAGTGGTTGACAGGAGGTCTACAACTGGTTATTGTATTTTCCTTGGAGGTAACTTGGTAACTTGGAGAAGTAAAAAACAGAATGTGGTGGCAAGATCCAGTGCAGAATCCGAGTTTAGAGCAGCAGCTCAAGGAATATGTGAGCTATTGTGGCTCAAGATCATTCTCGATGACTTGAAGGTTGAGTGGCAGAGTCCTATGAAGCTGTATTGCGACAATAAATCTGCAATTAATATTGCTCATAATCCTGTGCAGCATGATAGGACGAAGCATATTGAGATTGATAGGCACTTTATCAAGGAGAAACTTGAAGATGGACTGATTTGCTTATCTTATGTCCTGTCAGGACAGTAAGTGGCAGATGTCTTAACCAAAGGACTTAATGGTGGCAGTTTTCACGAGCTAGTTACCAAGCTGGGAATGGAAGATATCTATTCACCAGCTTGAGGGGGAGTGTTGGAATATGTAAAGTATTGAAATATGTGTTGAATAATGTTGAAAGTTAGGCTAGAGTTAATTGGAATTAGGTTGCCTACCTAATGTTGAAAGTTAGGCAACCTAATGTTGAAAGTTAGGCTCTTACCTAAATTAAGTCAAATTAGGTTTCCTACCTAAATTAGGTTTCTTACCTAATCTAAGTCTTTTGTTCTTGTATATATAGACCTTGTAATCTCTCAATGAAAAGTAAGAAGAAGAAAGTGATTCTTTTCTTCATTTATAACTTGGATATTTGTGTTGGATGAGGAAAACATCTAAAGCAGAGCTCGGTCCCATGGGCTCTGTTAAAGGACAAAAGGGTATAATGGTCTTCAAGGGTATTTTGATATGTATATATACTCTTTATTTTCATCAATAAAGAATGATTTATTCTGCTAACAGGCTCTTACCTTAGTTTTTCCTTTTAAATTCACAAAATTGCTTTAAAATTGTCATCTGGTGTAAACTTTTACTAAATTAACCCCTATCAAACATATTGTCACTGAACACTGATCGGTTGTTGAGGACTCATCACCAATTGCACTTGAGGTAACCAACCTCAGGGCCTTGTCTAGGGGCCTCTTGCCTTGGTACACCCAATTGCTGTGGGTAGTGTGTTGTCATGATCCGATGATTAATTTGGTGTTATAAGAGGCCTAGCATCCAGCACAATTAAAATGAAAAAACGTAACATCACTGATGTAGTATGTTTTATTTTATTTGCTATTTGGTATTTTGTCTCATCTTGTTAAAATATCTCATATCATTTGTTTATAAGGTTTAGATGGGCCCTAGATACATGTAGCCTCCTTCCACCTCATAGCTTAATCTTTTGGGTTCTAACATTGTTTTAGAGCCATCCTTTAATTTCTTTCTGTGCGTGGCTCTCTTATCATCAATTCTATGTGCCGTTCTCAATTCAGTTTGCACGTGATAGGAGGTGTTAAAGTATTCCCTATGTGTTTTCAATCTTCCTTTTATACATTTTTGTCTTCCTCCACCTAATAATTTGAATTTTTTGGGTTGGATTTTTCTCTTCCAGGATGATAAGAACCTTTACATATTTCTTGAGCTCATGACCGAAGGTTCACTTGCAACCCTTTATCACAAATATAACTTCAGAGATTCCCAAGTCTCTGCATACACTAGGCAAATTCTATATGGTTTGAAGTATCTTCATGACCAGAATGTGGTCCACAGGTATTATAAGAGAGATGCTTTACTTTGCATGTAGTTTTGACTAATTGAAATTAGTGATTCACACTTTTCATTTCTGATGGATGGTTGATTTTAATAAGAACAGAGATCTTAACCAAACCAAGAACACGGAAACTTATATATTTTGTGTCATGGGCCACGGCGCACCCTCTTGGTGCCTTTGGATAATAATTCTTTTACTTATCCAAATATTTTTCTGGATTTAAGGGAATTGTCAAATCTTTGGACCAAAAAGTTTTGTTCTGAGAAGTAGATTTGCTGTGATAATCAGCAAACAACATAGTAACACTATGAGCTTCTACAGCATTATCTAGCATAGACAATATTATTTTACCATGTGAATAATTGAAGGTGGAAATGTAAATTTTGCAGTATTGCTAGCTGTGAGGATGATTACAAAAAATTTAACCTTTTATTAATCCTATGCACAGCTATACTTCGTAGAAGGGGGGATTTCCTATGTTCCAGAGTACCATGTTTAGTCCTTTCTATTTATTTATATGTTTATTTATTTATTTATTTTTGGGTAGCCATATTTTTACTTTTATTTTAGTATATTGTAAGCTTTTCTCTTTGGCTTCATCGACCGCTGACCCCAACTGGTTTGGAATAAAGGTGATGTTGATGTTGATGTTGATGCACAGCTATACTGGTTTCTCATGCTTCCAGTTCCTTCGTTCTGTAGGGATATCAAATGTGCTAACGTACTAGTTGATGTGAGTGGAGCTGTGAAACTTGCAGACTTTGGATTGGCTAAGGTCTCTCTCTGTCTCTCTCTTGCATGAGCAACAAAGGCACATTCTGTTACTGTTTGCAAGTGGAAAGCAATCAATGCCTCTCTTGTGGCTTATTGCTCTGCGCTGCAATTATGAAAGGGATGGGCCATAAAAATAAAAATAAAAATTCAAAAAATTGGCCATTCATTTTTTAATGCGGTGTCTAGTTAATTGCATATGTCTTTTTTCTTCAATTGAGCCAAGTTTGCCATGGACAGAGCAGGATCAGTCCTAAAGAAGCGGGACTGAAACTTATTTTGAATGTCTTCCCTTCCTTTTGTGTATGGAGTTTGGTGGAAGATGAATAATACCGAATATACCAAGTGCGTAGCCTTTCAGTGAACTTCTGTATTACTTAAGCTTTAGGTAATCATCATTCGAAGCCCCCTACCACTGGCAAGTGAACGGAGACATGTGTTCTAAGGCTGACCCATTGCCTTCTCCTGAGAGCAATGTAAGCTCTGGTAGAAAACCACCTCGTTCCCTATTGATATGCTCAGGCTAGGCTGTCCCATACAGTGGCCTAAACAGTGTCTCTAGCCTAGGGCTAACTGTCTGCTCAATCAGATTAGCCATTTAGAGTCATGTATAGATATTTTGACATGGATCTCTTCCTTAAAGATTGGGATGAGTCAATGTCGGTCGATGGTGTGAAAACACTTCCTGATGTCGAATTCCAAAAACCAGCGAGAGGTTCCCCACTCTGTTACTCGTGGGTACCTGACAAATACACATATATACATGCACAAAGTGATAGGTGTTTTCCTTTACTTTTCTGAAATGACGTATCCACTTTCCGTGTATATTCATACAGGCCACCAAAATGAATGATGCTAAATCCTCCAAAGGAACTCCTTTTTGGATGGCACCTGAGGTTTGCACCCTCCACTGCCATTATTTCAACATACTTTCATTAGCCGCATTTGGCACATATTTTTTTCATTTTTTTTCCATCCTTGTTGGTTGTAACTGCAGGTTGTCAATCCAAAGAAGAGGAGCTATGGGTTGGCAGTTGATATATGGAGTCTCGGGTGCACTGTTTTAGAGATGTTAACCCGGCAGCGTCCATATTCTCACTTGGAAGGAGTATGTTACTAAGTGACCTTCCTTTTATGTTTTACATACTTGAGATCCATGTTTTGCCAGAATAACTAACTAGTTGCACCTTTTTCTTATTTCTACTTTTTGTGTGAGCTAGCTTAGTTGAGCGCATGTTGTGACGAGTCCATTAGGCTGTTGTTTTAAGATAAGTAAGAGCATTACTTAGAAAAGGGAGGGCAGAGAATCCAATGATATTTTTCAAGAGTATGGTCATGTCAGAGCGTATGCATAGTAGTTATGGCCAATAGTTGCTTGGGATTCTGGAGCAAATGGTTATCTAACATGGTTTGAAAACTCGGTTGATGAGTTGAATCTTGACTTTCTCTTTCAAGTGATTTCGCATTGTTGTCGAATACTTTTAATTACAATTTTAAGTTTATGTTGCACATATGACCCTTTCATTCAGTCTCAACAATCTCTCCATCTTTTCCTTCACTGTCACATAAAAGCGCCATCTCTGCTCCAGTCCTGAGAGCAGCACTGATCTTGATTGCTTCGTGTTCCCTGCTGCATCATTTCATTGTGCAGTTGTCCTCTGATCTGGCGACGTCTCCACACACGCAGTAAGTTTTCCTAAGGGATGCTAATTACTGGCTCTAGCCAATAAATCACCTTATGATGTTATCCATTTCTAGGCACAACAGCTTAGAGACGCCCTTTTTTTTGGTGGAATGGCTGCCACTGAAATTTGGAGTGCTCTTGTCTTCTGTGTAATTTTGAAGGTTGCACTGCTTTTGTGCTTCAACATCAACATCAACATCACCTTTATCCCAAACCAGTTGTGCTTTTATGCTTTTGTGCTTATATTGGGATTTTATTTGTTATAAAGAAAAAAATAATGCCCTCCTCCTCAGAGCCATTGTTAAGATTTGAACTTAAAAATTTCGAACAGAATGGAAATGATACATATGTTTAATTAGGAATAGTTGGAAAACATTTACGCAGTTGGTCCCTGTGAACTGTTAACATGGCAGATGATTGCCTACAGCATGACGCACTTAAATTTGTCTACAGATCTTATTGGTTTATCCAGCTGTCATATGTTAGTTCTCCCTGGATTTATGATTAACACAAGCCTCTGACATGTTTTCTTTCTTAATGTGGCAGGTGCAAGCATTGTTCAGAATTGGCAACGGCGAACTTCCTCTGGTTCCTGATTCTTTATCTAGGGAGGCTCGAGACTTAATTCTTAGATGCTTGCAAGTAAACCCGAATGATCGGCCTTCTGCAGCGCAGTTGCTAGACCATCCCTTCGTGACAAAGCCATCTACTTCTGCTGGTTTTGCTTCACCTCGTTTCAACAACATATGGTCATAAGGTTTTATCAGGCCATCCCTATTGATCCATTTGCTCTGAAGGTAATTGTACACTTTTCATTTGTTATTTTGTTGTCGGATTGCTAGCGGGACTATTCTTCTTTTGGGCTAATGGGAAGATACCTCCATCAGCTTACCACATTGCTTCGGTTTACTCCAAAAATTAGAACTTTTAATAGTGTACACTAAGCTTTTAAATTGGAACAAATAGTCCATGTATCATAAGGTCCATGTGTTTTAAAGCATCGGGACAGACATGATTGTCATTAGGTGTCGTCAAAATGGGTCAAAAACCCATATTCTAGCACATATTTAAGAGTGTGAGTCATAAATGAGTTGCTTAACAAATTTAAATGGGTCATAAATAGGTCTTAAATGGATTAGCTAACTATCTTAAAAATTAACTTTTTAATTATAAATTTGCCCACGATGTTTTAGTAATATAATTTTTTCAATAAATCATAATTTTTTGATAAATTAGATTAAATATGAAAGTGTTTTAGTAATATGGGTCAGCTATGGGTCGTTGAATTTGTATTACATGAAAATAGGTCAATATAAGTTGGATCATATTCGACCCGACCCACCACACCTCTACTATTGACTTCTTAGCCACCTTGATAGTGTCAAAGTTCTTGATATTTAGGTTCGTCCTGTTGTGTTTTGACCTTAAAAATTAAGTCTTTCCAGCTAAAAATTTAGCCCATTGCACCAGATATTCGGATAGGAAAGACAGAACAGAGCAATATTCTGCTTTTCTCTAGTGTTTGTGTGATCTAGCCAAATTGCTAGAGGTGTCATCATAGTTTTTCCTATTTAGGCTCTCGTTGATTCGCAAAAAATGAATGATTCAAAATACATTTTCCTAAAAATGATTGATTCTATGCCTTAAAATAATGTAGTTTTTTCGCCATTGACAACAACACATCTAAACATTTTCGTAGATGATAGAAGTTTATTCATTTTTTTAAAATGATACAAGTGATCAATTTTTAGTCAAATATTTTCCGCACTTTTCATTTTCCTTCTCGAAACAAACTTATCGTAAGTTGTTTGCTATGCACTGGTAATGCTGCTGCAATTCATTGAACCACTCAACGGTACACACTCTCAAGCCGTCACCAAGGTTACAATATGATATCTTTTTCTTTTTTTGCCAGATAACATCTCTTTGGCTGTGAGGGGCCATCTATTAAAATTGGAGCTTCTCAAAGATCGACTGTCCTTGTGAACGGCAGTCTTGGGCTGCAACTGATTTTCTGGTGTCGCTATTCTGCTCGAGTTGAGCACTGAGCACTCTTTGTTCATCTGGGAATTGTAAATAGCGTCTGTGTTGTATATTCTCCGTTAAGTAAGGAAGGAGACCGGTGTTGACGGCAACACAGGCGTCTCGGTTTTCTGCCTCTAGGAAGCAGAGATAGGTGCACGCCATTTCCATAGGATGAGCAATCGATCGAGATCGGATATCCTCGGCATTCGCAATGGAACGCGCCTTTGCTTCGTTTTTCTCTTGTTTGTTGTTAGGCCATTGTTCTTAGACTGTTTTTACTAATGCCATGTCGCTTCAAGATAAGCGCTTCTATCGTGTCATGAAAATTTTGTGCCGACAACAATCAGGCTCGTCGATGCAGGAGCAAAATACTGAATTTTTTTCAATTATATTTTTGCGTTTTTAATTCTCGCTTATCTCACAAACACCAATATTAAGTAATAACTACACCTCCCAAAAAGAACAAGGCTCGACTTAATCATAATCTGATCCTAATTACACTTTCTCTCGCTCTCCCCTGCCTCGTAATAGCGTCAACTCTCTTGAATCATAGAAGAACTGTTGCCTCCGGCATTTCACCGTTATACCTCAAAAAATTGCAATAAATCAAGCCTGCGAAGTTTTGACTGTATTGACAGTTTCTATTTACAAGTGAGTGCAGGAGGACATCGGAGCAACACTATAAGTCAGGTGAGAAGCAAACAGCTTGAGCAGAAAACAAAAGAGACCGAGGAAGCGAGGATTTACTATGTTATTGGATAACCTCTTGTTTTCAATGACTCGTGCGATTCAAATCATCGAGATCATTTGCACAGGCAAGGAGGCTCTATAGTCAGCTGAGATCGTGTCTGCAGTCTCCGAGAGACGAGTCTTCATTTCCGAGATTTTGCATTCCATGTACTCTTTGTGCTTTTGACACCATATCAACCACTGAAAAGAGCTCAAAAGCGCACTTCTGCATTTCTTCCTCGCTTTCTCTAATGGCTTCCTGCCGCTTCATTTTAGACGTTGGTGAAAACAAGTTGTGTAAGCATATGATGCCGCATCGAACTATACATGCTTACTCTGCAAGAGTAGTATTCCACCCGAAGATCAATCGATCACAACCCAAAAGGAGGAATCCTACTGATTGTATGGCATGACTTGACTTCTGTCTACTTGCAACACAAAAGATTTATGGCCAAATATTTCGGTGCATAACCTAATGATTAGACCACACCGTACCTTCAACACCTCTGCAGCTTCTCTTTCCACGATGTTCCAAATTATGAGCTTCAACTTCGACATTCCCCACCATCCTTTGCACCTCCAGTGCACATCTATGAATAGAGTCTTGCATTTCTTTCTTCAGTAGATTCATTTGACCTTCAAGCTGCGCGAATTCTTGTATTAGAGCTTTTTCCAGTACAAGGAAACAGTAGACAAGTGGACCACAAATTCCTGTGTTATGCTAACTCTCCAGATGTAATATACCTCTATCGTCCTTCAGATGTCATCAGATTAAGCACTTGTAGATGTACAGCATCGTTAACCTACGGTATATTTCCTGACTAGTGATAAACTTTCAGCTATTTTTGTTCTAAAAGGACACCCAAACCAGTGCTTCTACAGCTCTTGAAATTATGCTGAGCATTAACAGAAAGAAAAATAGTTGCAAACATTAACTGCACCCTACTCCATGTCTGTAATGATGAGTTCTTCGACTTTTTTGTTCTAAAATTTATCATAACTGTGAAGATTGATGAAAAAATAACTTCATTGATTTACAACAAATTGTACACACACTTAAATAGAGATTTTAAAAGCTATCACCAACTACCCACTACCCTTAATAACAGCTGTCAACTATCACTACCTACCATTAATAACACCAGCTGCTACCTAGTAACACAAGCTGCTACCTAATTACAACAATAGATTATAGCAACATTAATAACAAATTTGATTTCCAACACTCCCCCTCAAGTTGGAGAATGTACATGATGCATTCCCAACTTGCTAATCAATTCCTGAAATCTTCGAGATGGCAGTCCCTTTGTCAGCACATCTGCCACTTGATCTTCCAAGCGAACATAGGAAATGTTAATGATGCTTGTTTCAATCTTTTCCTTAATGAAGTGCCGATCAATTTCAACATGTTTTGTCCTATCATATTGAACTGGATTATGTGCGATGCTAATGGCAGCCTTGTTATCACAATACAATTCCATAGGCCCATCTCTTTTGATCGTCAAGTCATCAAGGATGATCTTGATCCAAAGTAACTCACAAATTCCAAGTGCCATTGCTCTAAATTCAACTTCAGCACTGGATCGAGATACTACATCTTGTTTCTTACTTCTCCAAGTTACGAGATTTCCTCCAAGAAAGGTACAATAACCAGTAGTTGACCTCCTATTCACCACTGAACCTCCATAATCTGCGTCAGAATATCCTTCTATGGTTAGTTTATCACTTGGTCTAAAAAGAATTCCTTTACCGGGAGTGGATTTTAGATAATGAAGAATTCTGTGGACAGCCTGCATACGTTCTTCACCCGGGTCATGCATGAATTGGCTTACAACACCAATAGAATATGCAATATCTAGTCGAGTATGAGATAAATAAATCAGCTTTCCTACCAATCTTTGGTATCTTCCTTTTTCAACCGCATCTCCCTTCCTTTCACAAATCCAATGATCTTGCTCGATAGGTGTACTTATTGGTTTACTTCCAAGATACCCGGTTTCCTTGAGAAGATCTAGGACATATTTTCTTTGTGACAAGAATATTCCTCCCTTAGAGTAAGAGATCTCAATTCCCAAGAAATATTTCAATCTCCCTAAAGCCTTCATCTGGAACTCTTAAGCCAATTTTTCCTTCAATTGATTCCTTTTGAATGAATCATTTCCAGTTACGATGATGTCATCCACATAAACTAGTAACACTGTGACTCCCCCTTCCTTCGAGTGTTTGATAAATAGAGTATGGTCTCCTCAACTTTGCTTATAGTCCATCTTCAACATAGCTCTTGTAAAGCGCCCGAACCAAGCCCTTGGAGATTGTTTCAATCCATAAAGGGCTTTCTTAAGACGGCATACCTTATTAGCCCCAAAATTTGCATCAAATCCCGACGGTGGTTCCATATAAACAGTTTCCTCCAAATCTCCATGCAAGAAGGCATTTTTGACGTCAAACTGTTGCAATGACCAATTAAAACGGGCTGCCAAAGCAATCAGAATTCGGACTGTATTCATCTTTGCTACTGGTGCAAAGGTCTCCAAATAATCTATTCCGAATTTTTGGGTGTACCCTTTAGCAACCAGCCTTGCTTTGTATCTTTCTATGGATCCATCAGCCTTGTACTTCAAAGTAAACACCCACTGGCAACCAACAGGAACCACTCCTTCAGGTTTGTTGACACTATCCCATGTTTCATTTTCCTCTAGCGCACTCATCTCTTCCTTCATGGCTTGTGTCCAATTTTGATCAATTAATGCTTCATGTACAGTTCTTGGAATCTTGATTGAGTTGATAGAAGTAAGAAAGGCTTTATGATTAGGAGACAATCTATGACATGAAACAAAGTGAGAAATGGGATGTTGAGTGCAATTCCTAGTTCCCTTTCGAAGTGCAATTGGAAGGTCTAGGTCATTAGGAGAAGTCTTGAATTCTCAGGAATTACCTGGTGGATCAATTATTGGAGCCAGTTCAGTTGATTGGACTTGATTTGGAGCAAAAACAGCCTTTGACTTTCTTGAATAAGTTTTAAGCGGTTCCTAGAATTTGTTCTGAGATAGAACAAGAGTAGGCTGCTCAGAATCATGAGAAGTCACAATCTGCTCAGAATTTTTTGCAGGAACAATAGTAGGTTGCTCAGAATTTTCCTTAGAATTTTGATTATCAATGAACACCGAAGACTTTAATTCCAAAGAAAGAAGAAGAATTTCATCGTTACTCATTGTCTCCCCCTGACGATGACATGGAAAATAAGGAAGAGATTCACAAAAAGTCACATCCATTGATACAAAGAATTTCTTCGAAGGTGGGTAATAACACTTGTACCCCTTTTGTGAATTGGAGTAGCCTATGAAAATGCATTTTTCTGATATCCAATTTACTTCGATGTTACTTAGAAACATGAACAAAAGCAACACATCCAAACACTTTTGGTGGTGGAAAAGTATGAAATTTATAATCAGGAAAATGCTCACCAAAAATTTGCAAGGGACTCTTATTTTCTAGAGCCCGAGCTGGAACGCGGTTGATTAGGAAAGAGGTTGTTAGGACAGCTTCTCCCCAAAGACACTTAGGAACATGCATATGGAATAGTAAGGAGCGAGTGACATTAAGAAGATGTCGATTTTTCCTTTCTGCTATCTCATTTTGTTGTGGGGTGTCAACACAAGAGGACTCATGCACAATACTTTCGTTTGCAAAAAAGGTATTGAGAGTTTGATTGAAGTAGTTTCTCGCATTATCAGACCTGATTTTTTTGAAAGAGACATCAAATTGAGTCTTAACAAGTTTATGAAATAGTTGAACAATCTGACTCACTTTAGATTTATCTTTCATTAAATAGAGCCAAGTAAGCCTTGTGCAATCATCAATGAAAGAGATAAACCAATGTGCCCCATTCACATTTGGAAATCTTGAAGGCCCCCACACATCAATATGAATTAACTGGAAAGGTTTAAGAGACAAATTGTTTACTAATGGAAATGACACAACATCGACATCAATATCCTTGAAAAAAGAAGGAAACATAGACTCGAGTAGTGAGAAAGGAGGATGTCCAAGTCTGTAATGTTCTAGCCAAATTTTCGAGGACAGACTTGAAGAAGAGCATGAAAAAGCCAACGAAGTCTCTTTATGTTGAGAAACGCTTATCTTCTCAAGGTAATAAAGTCCATTTCCCTCCTCAGCAAATCCAATCATCTTCCCCGAATCCCGATCCTGAAACACACAGTGAGAAGAATAAAAAAACACACGATAGTTTTGGGATTGTGTCAGCTGATGAATAAATAAGAGATTATTGGTAAGTTTTGGAATATAGAGAACATTTTTCAAAGAAAGAGATGGGGACAAAACAATATTACCACAGCCAGCAACAAGCAATGATTTTCCATCAGCTACGGTGATTTTTTTGCTATCAGGACAAGGTTTATAAGAGTCAAAGAACTGAAGTTTTGACGTCATATGGTCAGTAGCTCCAGAATCTATCACCCAAGATTCCGAATGATCTATACCAGAAGCATTGCAGGAAATAGAATTAAAACCCTTACCAGACTGAGCTAGCGAGCATGAACTAGAGGAGAGTGTCTCCAAAAAAAATTTCAGCTTTTCTATCTCTTCATTACTCAACCCTTTACTCCCTTCTTTCTCATTGCTACTAGACGGTTCCTGGCTGTTTTCTTCCTTAGTTGTAAGGTTAGCCCGGCTGCGCTGGTTCTTAATTCGAGCTAGGACTTGCTCTTTACCATGCAATTTAAAGCAGGTATCTCGAGTATGCCGAGCCTTTTTACAGTAGGAGCACCACAGCCCATCACGGTTAGAAGGCTTCTTCGAGTCCTCACTTTGCTTTTGCCCAAGTATCTTTCCACTTCAGTTTTTATTAGAAACCATTACGGAGCCATTGATGGAGAAAGATTCCACCATCACTGCCCTACGACTTTCTTCTGCTCGAACCATAGAGAAGACTTCATTCAGCGTTGGAAGTTTTTCTTTCCCAAGCAGCTGCACACGAACTTGATTGAATTCCATATTCAAACCAGCAAGGAACTCAAAAATTCGATCCCTTTCCAAAATCTCTATAATTGCTTGAGCAACTTCGCTGTGGCCTACTCTCAAATTCTAATAGTGATCCAATTCCTGCCAGAATCCCTTCATTAGGTTATAAAATTCAGTAATCGAAAGATTACCTTGCTTGCTTGTTGAGATTTTGACTTTGATCTCATAAATTACAGCAGCATCTTGAACTTTGGAATATGTTTTGTTGGGCAGCCTCCCAAATATCTTTTGCAGTAGTAAGAAACATGTAATTCCTACTAATTTCTGGGATCATAGCATTCCACAACCATGACATGATCATCGAATCCTCTTTATCCCAAGCTTGAAACCTTGGATCCTTAGCGTCTGGTGCTCCATCAGACAAATGGCTGATCTTCCCTTTCCCTTTCAAGGTTACTTTGATCAGCTGCGACCACTGAAGGAAGTTTTTGCCATCCAATCTATATGCATTATTAATTGCCTGTAGTTCGCTACGGGAACTTTCGGATGGGATGGACATGATCACAAAGGAGAATTTTTGCAATGAAGGCAAAAAAGGATTCGGCAATGAAGGCCAAAAAAATTCAAAGAGAAAGCAGCTCTGATACCATGTGAAGATGGATGAAAAAATAACTTTATTGATTTACAACAAATTGTACACACACTTATATAGAGATTCTAAAAGCTATCACCAACTACCCACTACCCTTAATAATAGCTGTCAACTACCACCACCTACCATTAATAACACCAGCTGCTAACTAATAACACAAGCTGCTACCTATCACCACCTACTATTAATAACACCAGCTGCTAACTAATAACACAAGCTGCTACCTAATTACAATAATAGATTACAGCAACATTAATAACAAATTTGATTTCCAACAATAACTCTTCAACGTTAAATTCAACAATAATTTTCTCAACTGCCGTTGATTACACAGAACAAGCTGTGCTACTCAATTCCCCCGGCCAAAAGTCTGCACTACCAACCTCTTGCCAATTCTCCAAAACATCCCACAGTAACTAAGTTGGATGTTATCCCCAGCTTCTCTTTCCAATTTCACCAACAAATCAGAAATTTCATTGGTAGTTTCCATCAAGAAGGCAATAACTAGCCTTCAGTTACAAGAGATAAGCACAGTCTGAACACATCGTGGGTTGGTGCTTAATCAAAGTACTTACTTCATCAACACGTGAATGAAGTTGCATAACCCGATTTTTCTTCTCCTCGATTCTAGCGGCAGTTTCTTTGGACTGTAGCTGAAGGATGATTAACTCTTCAAGTTTCTCCACCGAGCTTCTGTTTATGTCGTCAGCATGCAAGTCGAGTGCTGGCTTTAGTGTCGACTTTTAGTCAATGCCCATCACCTCGGCAGGCGTAGACCCTTTTGCGTTCACCACATACTAGTAATATGAATCAATCTAGTCCTTTCATTGACTATACTTTTTGAAAGTTTTAGGATTCTAATTATAATTTTCATGACGAATTTTAGGACTTGATTGCTCTTTTTGAAACTTTTAGTATCCAATTGCATTTTTGTGACAAGTTTTATGACTTTCAATATACTTATTCCTTTGTTTTTTGTTACTTTTTTTTATTGGTGTTTCGATTACCAATATATATTAATGAGAGCCATTGAATATGCGCATCTCAAAATCCTATCTACTTTAAGAGAGACAGCATAAATGGCTGCATTCATATAGTTGCTAAAAAAATCACGCCCTTAGTCCATCCTATCGTAATCAAGCTGCATATCAGTCGCATTTGTTTTGGCATCCGAAATGAACTTTAGGCCTCCAAAACTCCTTAGGAAAAATCTTGAGCATTTGACAAAACTTTTTTCGGGAACTCTCTGGCCAAATACAGTCCTAGACAAAGCTGAAAGCTCAAGGTAGATCCTGTACGAAAGCACGGCGACATGCAAATACTCACAAAACTTTCGAGCCGATGACCAAGATCTATCATTCGGGTGGTCCAACGGTGCGCTATCGCTCTATGGAACGGTTGCTTCAGGGCTTCTGAATATGGAGCTGGTCCTCGTTCACTACGTGTAACTAGGAAGCAAGAGTTCTATAGACCGAAAAACAATAGCTATCGCATCCTCACGTTGGCCCGCGAATAAGGCAATTACGCTGGAAAAAAGAAAAAAAAACATTTTTTGGGGCAAAAAATTTGAATTTGTTCCTTTGCATGAAGGTGGCTCGAGAAACATGGCCATACAAACACTCGACGACGAGCCACGATGCGTCAAATTCACCATCACAAATCATTTTGATTGCATTGATCGCCCACAGTTAGATTAAAACAAAATAGCATGGCTAAGGCTCCATTTGTTTCGAGAAAAAACGAATGATTCGAAAGGTATATTTTTCTAAAATTGATTGCTTACATTGCTTGAAATAACTAATTAATGAAAGAAAAATATAATCAACAACAATTTATGTCTCTATTTTTTTTGTAAACAATGAAAATATTTTCTATTCATTCATTTTTATAAACGATACAAGCAATCTTTTCTGAAAAATTATTCACGATAGAATAATTAAATAATAAACCACACCTTCATTTAATAAATTCAACTTTTAAAATGATCAACAATAGTCCCATAAAATCTCATATTGTATCAAAACAAGAAATTCTGGATTCAAATATTTTCGAACCCCTATTTGTCTCCTGAATGAAATATTTCAACGCTTTAGTACGGAGGAGTGATAGAATAATTATATAATAAATCATGCCTTCGTCTTATGACTTTCAAAACAGTTAGTAATGATACCACAAAATTTCACTCCAAATCATTCATTTTCGCGGGTTGCACCATCGCCTCAGGAGCTCAACAGGCAAGCATAGGCAAGAAGCGAAACGAAGATCTCCATATGCTATCGTGGAGGGGTATAAGAAGGCATACACTTCATCGTATTTACAACATATTCGGCACAAAAAGACCACAATTACACTCATCGTATTTACAACACATACGGTCCGGAAAAATCACTCTCTGGGCTGCTCTACAGGACCAGAAGAAAGAAAAAACCCTACGCTCAGAAAAAGACATGTCTAAATAGCTTAAACTGAAGCCTCCATTAGAAGCGAGGAGAGATTCGATAAGTCAATGGGAGATTGAGTATGGAAATTCTATGTTGGACTTGGAAGCTATCATAATATCTTCATGGGGGACTAACATCTGTTCTTACTTGCGTACAGAGTACTTGTATTGTATAGCTGCAAAGGGTGATCTGGGCCTAGAATTTTCCTCAGAAAAATGAAAACTCAAGGCCATAGTAAGAATAACTACAATGTTATGTATCCATTTTTCTCTTTATTCCCGTGGGAACGCCATAACATACTGGTGACGCCCCGATCAAGAACGGCAGAGTGCAAGCTTCACGAGCCTGACCCATGAACGATCCAATCATCGGTTTATGGTGACAAGTATCTGAGCATATCCTAGCATTGGAAAGTTCCGGCGATTTCTTTTTGGATGGTTTCTTTCTGGGATTCTTACCTCCATTGTTCTTTAAATCGATTGCCTTGAATTCATTTGCTAAGGAACTACAGGGAGCACAACCAGTGGAATTTGACCTTTCCTTCAACCATGCATCCAGCATGGCCTTGCCGAACCGGTCGATATCCTTGTCAGTCACTTCCCATAGATTGGCAACAATGACAGGAGAACCGGCTAAGAGGTAGGACAATGACGTACCTTCAGGAACATACGCCCCATTAAGAAGCAGCGAACCGCTACTACACCCCATTAGAAGAGTAGCGGCACAAGTGTCCAGCTTCTGAATCTCGTGACGTGGAATATATTGCGATCCTGTGTCAGAAAATCCGGATGTAACGTTTCAGTGGCATGTCGAATATGTAGTAGCATTAGATCAGTTCCAGGTGTGGGTCGAAATTCAGAGTAAAGTAAGGAAATTTACCACTCCCATGGCCAAAATAAATGAAGAGGTCATGGCTTGTCAAGGCAAGGGCCAATTCTTTTGGCACAGGTGCAAAACCGGCATTACCCTGTATGGTATATCACGTTAGATTTTGTCTAAATAAAAAGATCGCTAACAATTTGACGTTATGACCGTCATATTCTCTAGTGTCAATAAACAAAGCAATCTGTTTCAAGTTGGAGGTTCTCTGGTGCATTTTCTTACGATCTCCGTTTATTTTTTATTAACTACAAAAAGTACCTTCAGCTTTTGATCTCTAAACCAGTTCTCAAATTCAACTTGCGTGCTGCTGAGATCGCCACTGGGATTCAACAGGTAATATGCATCCAATGGATCTATAAATGGAAAGGAAGCAATAGGAGGTCCAACTTGCTCCTCACGCTGAGAGCTCCTATCCAGTGTAAGGAAAATGCTGCCTACAGAAGGCATACGATAAACCTCCTGGTTTCTTAGAGCCGGTAAGTTCTCCCATGGAAGCATCTGCACAAAATTGTATGTGGAATCAAATGAAAACGCCCCAAATGAAACATCTCCGATCAAGAAAATTACAACAAAATAAGCATTTACCCCACTAGGAGGGGTCAGCTCTATGAATCCCTTTGTCATTGCACTCGATTTCCTGTCAAATCTTATGAAAGATCTAAATTCTCCATATGACCTATGACAAAATTTCCAAAGGCATTTTCTAGTGGAACATGACGGTGCAGATAATAGATGGCATCTTGCTGGGGTACGGCACAACTAAGTCAAACTTTCCCGGAGGAATGGGGGAAATACAAACATAAGGCCAAGCCTCAATTTTATGTTGATAGAATTACGTGGACTTATGGTTCAGAATCGAAAACCACATGACACTAGATACTCCTAAGTTTCTGCCTTTCAAAAGCATAAAAAGAAAATGTAACAGAGAAACGGAATTACTTGGAGGAATATACCTTTTAAAAATAGCCCTTAGCCCAAAAACTATGCCACCAAAAGAAATGAGTACCAAAATTCCAGCCATTGATTTTAAAATCAGATATGGGAAAAATTCAATCAAATATGTCACCCTTTAAGCCAGGAAAAGTAAGAGGATAAATCTAATATTAGATGAAAACTTAAGGAAGTGACCGACAAACCTGCACCTCGCTATCCAACACTAAAATAATTGGCTCTGTATGCATATGATCTTCCTCTTCAAGCTCCTTTATTGCTTCATGAATCAATTGAAAGGCCAGCTCAGTCAATTCACCAGCTCCTTTACATGCAAATGATGGAATGCTGCCCCTTTCTTCGACATATTGATTTATGCTACCAACACAGCAACTTCTGTACGACTGTAACAGTGGCATCAAAGCTTCCCTTTTACTGCCCAATTTTAACCCTCCAAGTATAACCTTAAGCAAACATGCATCAATGTTGATTTTGCACTTATGTTTCAAGTCATGACCCAGTTTCTTTAGCACAGTTTCTGTATGTGTGCAATTCAACGATCCTCCAACAAGCAGGCATCTCCAAGGTCCCAACCATGATTCTTCTAATTTCCTAGTTTGTGTTGAAAAAATGTAAGAAAATAGCATTAGCCTAAGTTCAAGCTTATGAACAGAATGCCGCGATGGTGACACTACAAAAATAAAGAACGTAAGAAAACGAGTGCTATCATCATAACTGTAATGACCACGCCTGTCTACTGGCTGAGCATGCCTGGAAGAACTCACCCCAGCAATTTTCCCAGGCGGAGATCAAGATTCTTTCTCTTAGTCCACCATAACAGCCTATTTTCTTTTGTATCTTCCAAGCCATGGAGAGAACATGACAAGTAATTTTTCTCCAGTATCTCCTTAAATGTTGGAACTACATTGTCAACCACACTGGAACCCCAAGGACAATGCCAATGTTTATCCAGCGACTTGTTGCTAAAAGAAGGTTCATCTTCTGAATTTGAAACTTGATCAAAATCATCTGAAGAAATTTTGAAAAGGTTAAGTCAAATTAACTCCCTTGCTGGACTGCATCACAGGTACTGCAAGATTCTGACAACTAATATTCATGGAGCAAACTGAAAGTACCTTCCAATACTGGATCCAAGGGCATAAGTACAACAATAGGTTGTGAACCGTGGTTCAAACGAGATAAAATCATCCATGCACGGATATGAGAAGGATAGCGCAATAGCTCTTGCAACAACTTAGCATCAGAACTATCAACAACACTTATACAGAGCACTGTGGCACAAGGAAGACACCCAAAGAATTTTCTAACAAGATCTTCAAGATTTTGAACAGATTCTGGGGCAAGCCTGCAGCAAGAAAACAAAGCCATGTTCAGTGAAATTGACACAGAAATTAAGGGAGATCAAATCCAAATCTTCCAAGATTTGGCAAAATCAATCTTCTTAATGAATTGGTCTACTGCTCGTTCACATCAGTATATGTGTATCAGCTAGTGACATAATTGGCTGCGCTACTTTGGAAAAGAGACCTGAGATATTTGCATAGACCTTTCTTCTTCATTTCTTCCGTGATAGTAGTGGTGCCAGCAGCAATCAGTCCCTGGCCCTAAAAGATGTTCATGTTAGCCATTAGAGCAACCCTAGAGAAGAAAGAAACGAGATTATACTTCCTATCCTCTCCTACTTTGAAATAATAAGTGAACATGAGATACCTCGGCATCCAACATGGTACGAGCTTTACATTTCTGAAATGTGTTATAGGTGAACAGGTGGTTAACATGAGCACCTAGAGAAGCTTGATGGAAAAATGAAGCCCAGTGGTTTTCCGAAATCCCATCAGAAGACGAATAAGTCTCACTTGTGGCATGGAGTATGTACATAAGAGCAAGCAACTTAGAAACCTGCTTTCAGTTAACAAGCGAATGATCAACCCAACTTAATCATATGAAGGTCGAAGTATAGAACACAAACAGTTATAAAGTTGGAAGAGTCTAAATGCCTGCTTTTTGTTGATGAAACTAGCATACATCAATACACGTTTTCTTTTAGATAGGTGATAAAGGACTATACTAAGATAAAATTTAAAGTACATCTGAAATGTACAAGTAAAGGAAGGAAAAATGAAATGCAAAAGCAAAGAAAAATGTCAAAAGACTATTTAAAGTGAGAACAAGATGTCCAAAGCCAAATAAATGAGTATAACAAGAAGGAACATGCTCACTTAACTCCTATCGCCTCTTCTTTAGTCGCTCAACATTCATGGTTTAGGGGATGACAAGATGGTGGGGCACCAGCTAATAACAAGAAACTGAGTGTTAAATCATGTTATTCTAACTTGGGGAATTTCTCCAGCTGATCATACATTCCCCCCCCCCCCCTAAAGCAATCTGACTGCCCCATACACCTCAGACAATCTCTTTCTTTTGTTTGATGATAGCTTGGAATAATATTCTTACCATTGAGAATCTCAGGAAACGAAATCTAATTCACATGGATTGGTGCTGCATGTGTTATCATTTGGGGGAATCCATTGACATCTATTTCTCCATTATCACTTTGCTATTGAGCTTCTAATTCATATCCTAAGCTCATCTAAGGTGGCATGGGTTAAGTCAAGTCATGTTATCGAGTTTTTTTGCTGTTGGAGTGTCTATGGAGGAGGCTCAATTTCTAAGAAGTCTTGGAGTGCCACACCACTTTGTCTCAAGTGATGCATATGGAAGGAATACAACAAGAGCTTGTTTGCATGTTTAGAATCTCTCTCATCATTGATAGCAGTAACCCAATGCGAATGACTCGCTGAGGGGCTGGGTGAGACTTTTGTTTCATTAAGTGAATATGGGTATACGTTATAAAACGGTTTTGTTCATTTATGAGAAATATACATCATCAAACAAATACATCCATTTCCAAGTAACTTCTGCAGAATTGTATATTTGTCAAGGGATATTTTGATATGCACTACCAAAAAAGATTCATACATCCTTGTCTATAAAGCAAAATCCCTCCTAAATATGCCAATACAAAATGACAAAAATTAAATAGAAAGGCTCAAGCAGATCGAGGTGGCAACTATCATCTAATGCTCATACCACATAGCATGCATACACGTTGTCATCTATGCAATCAAGTTTCATCATTTTTTATGCATGTTTGAAAGCACAACTAATTGGGATAATCCAATGGATGAGTGACAAAAAGTTGGAAGCAAATAGTGCAGCGTTACATAAAATACTTACTCCGTAAGTGCACGTTTGCATTATTGAAAGCTAATAATGTTAAAAGGAAGGAAAAACAAAATGGGTGAGGGAGAGGGTAAGGATGAGGGCAAGAAGCCTTAGTTGAGGAGGAGCACTGTCCTAGTTCAGGAGCTGTGATGGCAAAGCAGAGTATAGAAAGACCACCGAAAGCAGATATTCACCTTTTGCATCAGTGTTGGAACCTCATGACAGAGTACAAAGGCTAGTTTCAACCAAGATGCTATTTGAGGAAGCTGAATGTGAGATAATTCACAGCAGATTACCCTGGTCAAACAACAAACAAATAAAGAAAAGACAATTGATGGCCATCTGTTACACAAAATCACTCTATCAAAGTAGGTCAGCAAATTCGCATTATAAGTGGACAAGGATGCCATGTCTGCATCTGTCGGTATAATATATATAAAAGAGTTTAGGAAATCTGACGTTCAAAATGTTGTCTTATCAACAACAAACTTCAATTGGTAAAGTACATCCCTTCAAGAATTCATTTAATAAAAGGCTGTTTCAGCTGGCATATTTGGAATATCATGGGTTAAGATTACGAATACGTGGCCGTATGACCATAAAATGTGGACTGTATAGGGCCAAGAAAAGAAGCAGATGTAAATATGGACAAGGTAGACAAGAGAGTATATAACTTGAGACCATAAATCATAAGAATTTCTTAAAAAGGGGAACAAACCCACAAAGTAATCGTAGTGAGAAGCTCGAGTAAATGACTCCAAACAAGAACACAAGACAAACGAAAGATTCGGAGACATGGGACATAAACATGATGGCCAGAAGCTTACCTTGTACTCTGTGTATGGTAACTCTTCAAAGAAAACCAACTAATGTCGTAAAGGACAGCAGCACGTTCAATTCGAAGACCATCTCCTTCAGTCTCCTTCCCAACTAAATCAAGCAGCAGAGGAACTGGAACACTGCATTGACTTGATAAGTGTCCACCAACTACACTAGATATGCTCTGAAACAATATCTCGTGTGTTTTATGAATTTGACCATGTGTTCCTTGGCATTTTCCTGAAATGCAACTCAGTAACAATTATTTAAGAAAACGAATATGAAAAACGTATTTTTAAAGCAGACGTTCAACAGCAATATAAAATTTTCTATCGCACAATTTACAGAAATAATCAAGCCAAATGCAATAACCTACACACTATGGATCCTTGAACCATTGACTAGCTATTGGATTATTCATATGAATGATGGGTGTGCAGGTAGCATGAGATAACTTTATCTAGTTTATTCTAACTCAGCATAGTCATGTAACAGAAAGAAATCATCACCACCATCTCAACATATCATATTGTACTTCAAAGCAGAATCCTGGCAGGCTGCAGGCAAAACCGATTTCAACCCTCTACTAATGCAGGATTTTGGGAGGGGGGGGGGGGGGGGGGGAGAAGGAAGTCATTTATCTTATAACAGCCACAATGCAAGAAAGATTCAAATTTTTAACCATCTGACAATCCACAATTTTGAATATTCCTTTTTTAAATTATTGCTGCTTTTAGAAATTAAAGATAGAAATTCTTTTAAAAGAATTTGCTCATCAAGAATACCTTGTGGACAATTGTCAAAAGGAGAATGGAGAGAAAAACTGGAGGCCGTCATCACAACCGCAGCCTCTATTTTAAACTCAAGCCCAAAGCTTAAGCTTTCTGGTGGAATACTGTAACATTATAAAAGGCTCACACAAACCCCAGAGACAAGCAATTCGGAACACTCTAAATGAACCCTCTCAATTGCAAAAAAGATGAAGAATGCTAGGTGGAACTAATGACAGGGGAACACGTGAGACAAGAATCACATCTGAAATGAAGTATTGCTTGGGGCATGAAGTGTTGACACTTAGTGCTAATACAATATTAGAAATATCAATAAAAAGCTTAAGCTTTAGGTTGAACAAGGGAACATGTACATGAGGCCTATGCAAAACCCATAGACATGTACTACAAAATAATTCAACACTACTAATGAAAATCGCATAATAAAACATTGTCAGTAATTGCGCATAACACTTGATGGAAACTTCCTAGACGATGTTGTTTCTGAAAAGAAACACCATGCTACCTTGATGGTTATTATAAAATTCCCTGTTATACCAAAGCCCATCCACATCCAAAAACATAACAAAAGAGATAACAAAGATGCATCGTATACTTGACAATATCGCATTCATTAAGCCTCAGTTTTCTTGTCATTAAAATGACGTATGTCTCCAATGTGCACATTGTCAAATCAAGAAACTATAAGTTCAAATAACACTTACCAATTCCAGTGAATAGCTGTGATGAAAGCCGCCTGGAGAAAAACTCCAATCTCGTATGTATAAAACTGCTCATGGACCCAGATTTTATATTCTCAACATGTATGCAGTTCCAACACTTCCATTTGCTGCAAATGCACAAAGCCTTGGTGCCAGAATTGTGGGTCAAGCTTTCACAATGCGAAATCCGCTCTGTCTTATCTGAATTGTCATTGCTACCAGATAAATGGCTGCCTTCTGAAAAAATTGTCGGGTGTACTTGTCCATCACTTGGTAGGCTTGTACCCTTACTTAAACATCTGTATCTCGAGCGAGTTAACCTTTTATTGCCGTCATAAGTTACAGGCTGTTCCTTTACGGTTGACTTAGGCAGAGTCTTCACCTTTCTACCCTTCTTATTTTCCACGTTACCAATAAGTCTTCCCTTCATGGAAACAAATCTTCCATTCTGCTGATTAGATGATGAGTTGAGAGAAGCATTAGTTGTCGTACTATCATCAATCTCATCATTAGATCTTTGGACCATTAGGCTATTGCTGTTTTCTTGAAGAGAACTTACAGGAATTCTCAATCCAAGAAGAGATAGTCTATCTAGTGCTGACTGATAGAGTTCTTCTGCATGAGATAGCTTGTCTGCCAAAACAGAGCTGCTGTCATCAGACTGAGCTCTAACCACATCTCCAAGTTGTAAATCCACAGTAGCTTCAAGCAACAATCTACATTTAGAGCAAGAAAAGGTTGTTCCACAGTCCATCAAAAATTGTCTTGCAGTTTCAAGTTCTTTACGGGCCATATCCCAGCATCGTTTGCGATGATAAATCCTTCCTGAATAAATGCATAACTAAATGTTAAATTGGATTCCACCATCTTCCGTCAAGCCAAAGCAGAGAAAAATAAATCATATACTCAAGGAAAAGTAGGCCCTTATTATAATCTCCGATAATGCACCTAAGACAGAGGAAAAGGCAACATCAAACTGTGGCAAGTCTTGTGAGCAAGAGATATTCTTCCCCCAGAGCAAAAAGGTTTCTGCTTCAGTACCATTTCCAATGAGTTCAAGGATGGTGCCCACCTATATGATAAGATCATCAAATCACTCTAAAAAGTTGGAAAAAAGC
Organism: Psidium guajava; assembly: GCA_016432845.1. Lineage (NCBI taxonomy): Eukaryota > Viridiplantae > Streptophyta > Magnoliopsida > Myrtales > Myrtaceae > Psidium > Psidium guajava. The sequence goes on along the minus strand of CM028225.1, from coordinate 33,671,086 downwards.
ATGGGGACGAACTAAGTGTAATGCATATCAGTTATGGCCACATGTTCTGTGAGGAATGTAACCTGTAAGGTGCTCTCTAGGTAACCTTGCATTATATTCCAGGGACTGAGATAACAGCTTTCCACATTGAATGAGTTTGAATCAAATGACCACACTTCAGCAGCCTCAGTTTTTGAGACATGGAGATTCCTTATAGAATAATTGTACTTCTGAGTGAACTCTCCAGATTCACCATGCTTTTGAGTCTGCTCGACAGAGTAAGTGAATTTTTCTTGAAAGAGTCTAGTGCGTAATTCATGCGACTCTTTAGCCAATAGAATGGCCTACAGATAAACAAGTTCTAAATTAACATTTATCCAATAATGGTAATACCGGACAGATGATGAAAAGCTAATGAAAATTACTTGTCATAGTCGACACTTCGTTGTTATTGCAAAAAATGAACATAGATATTGCTTTAAAGAGACTTATTAGCAACCATAAAACCCACAAAAAACAAACCATTGCTATTAAGGACCGAATTCAATTGCAAAGTATTGTTACGCAAACCCTTTTTTCCCTATTAGCTTAAGACGTTTTAAAACACGTCAACAATGTATCTATAGCATATTCACAAACACCCCCCCCCCCAAGCCCCCACAAAAAAAAGCCCTCGCCTGTAAGTAGGTCCCTTACTAGTGCCAGACAGGATGTGGACATAACCAAGTCAACAAAATAACCAGGGGTCAGAAGACAGGAAAGATAACAGGGATAATAGGCTAGAGAAAGTTGAGAGGGTCTGCCACGATTTGAACCCTTGGCCTGCGCTCCGATACCGTGATGGCAAACCTTTTTTCCTAAAGCTTAAACTGTTAGGAAATGTGTCAACAATGTTCTACAGCATATTCCTTAATATATGTATACATACATACACACACTCATGGTTGAACCTACTTAACCATTACCTCATGTAAGCGACCACTCAAGATCATTCTTTCAGATAGATCATAATAAAGAAATCCAGCTAAGTACACAGCACGAGTTGATAGAGGGACCTACAAAGGACGTCCAAATAAATTTTTTTAAAATGATGAAACTAGGGAAATGAAGTTCAATTCAACAATTTGTAAGGATCTTACACTTGAAATAAGTCCAATGGCTGCCTCCTTAACTTGATCACCTCCAATATATGGTTCCAGGGTAATTTCACGGCAAGATTCCTCGCAATAGAGCGGTGGTAACATTGAAAGAATATTCTGAAACCCTACTAACAACGGTTGTGATTCCTTAAGACAACACATCCAGTGATCCATAGACTTGAATATTTCACCATGGTGTTCTGAAAGGACTGTTATGAATGCCTCACTTATGGGTGAGAAGCAAAGGGCATGACTCATCCTTCTGGACTCCCATAGGAGGGTCACGTACTTTCGTGGCTCTAAATTCTTTGAATTAAAATGCCCAATCATCAGCTTAAATAGTTCACGGCTGAATGAACAGCATCCCTGGAAATGCATATCAGAAATGCCACATCAAAATAAACAAAGAATAATGAAAATCATTCACAGTAGTTCCTCACTTAAAGCATGTAAAAAAAATTACCTTCAATGACAAAATATCAACAATATTATACAATAATGGCAGTGATATTTCTGCTAACACACTGTCATCTTCATCTAAAGAGCAACTATCCGAATTCTTGATACTTAACCAGAGGTTCAGTGCTGCATTAATATCCTCAAGTATTCCCTGCTTCGTTAACAAACCAACAGAAAATAAACAAAAGGATTGTTAAGGAGAGTATGATTGGGGCGTGCACAGCTAGAAATAAAGTGCTCAAACCAAGGGACTAGCCTTCCATGCATTTGCACCTTTGATTTTGGTTCAGCTTCTTGAGTACAGAGAGCACGCAGAGAATATGCAGAGGCTAATAAATAACGTTCCGAGACAGCAGAGCATGACGATGATTTACTGACACAATCCTGTGCCAAGTCATGTGTTAAATCGTCAATTCATCTTAGGAAAAAAAAAAAAACACAACTGAATGCATTTTCTAGTATGACCCAGGAAGTAAAGTGAATGCTCACAATTGTGGATATTGCTTCAGACAAACACTGAATGCAGCCGTTTAACCCTTCCCTTCCACGGCATTTTAGAATCCTCCCTTTTTTAATTAAAAGTCTTGCCTTCTGGAAACAGCTAGCTTTTGCAAAGTAAATTTCTTGCAAAAGCACATCTATGATTTTCATTTGCATTCTGCTGCATAGGTCTGGATTTGAGGAATTTATTTCCCCATACGTGAGGAGCTCCTAACCACAATAGAAGGAAAATGGTACTATTAGCAGTCCAAAAAATGTGCATGCGAGCACACACACTAACGCCGCCCAGCCACCTGGCCATGACCATCCTCAATCCATTATAAAGCACAAGGCTATTTTCAAAACCCAAGCGAAACATAATTTACTCATGCACAGGGGTAGAGAAACCAGGATTTCTTCCCCAAAAAGAATCAATATAAGGTCAAACCTGCTCTGATATTATGGCAAGAGTTGTTTTTGGAATTTCTATGCAGGATGAGAGCAGTTCATATAAAATTGGCAGACTATCCCCAGCATCTGCATTTTTGTCTTGTTTACATTGAATCTGAAAGACAACCAGAAATCAGAATAAAAACAACATAGGAAATAGCAGAAAGTTCTCAGCAGTTCACCTTAACCCATTGCTTCACCAAAGGCAGAGGACCTGGCAATCCATGAACCAAGTCCATAGCCGTTGACCAATTTTTGAGGGCACCTATACATTCTCTATCAACCTTATCGTGGCCACATTGGTGGAGAACATCCAAATAAAAAGCACTTCTCGTACACGCCTCATTTATATCATTAACGGCATTTCTAGTCAAACCAACGAGCTCACTAGGATTCCGTCCAAGCAACTGGCAATTATGCATAATGTATGTCCATGAAGCACTACATGACAGTTTCAATGCCTTAGAAGCCTGTGAGACAGAAAAATTCCATAAATAAAATTCCTCCCAGAAAAAAAGGAAACCTCTTCTCTAATAAGTAATACCCCAAGGGCCCAAGCTCAATCTCATTTTCTTTCAAGGTGATTTGGTCTCTATCAGACAACTAAATCAGATCAAACTTAGGCTCATAAGATTGTGCTGAGGCACCAAAATTAGCAGATCTATTGCATGTATGGCCCTGCTATCCATGCGTCAAACCATCAACTGTCAGGACAAGCGACACAGCAACACTGTGCACTTTAAACTTATCTGCGCACTCTTAAGGGTTAAACAGAAAATTCATCTTATAATTGATCCATATTTGAAAAAATAATTAGTGACATTCCACGTGCATGCAACAGGAAAAAAAAGCTGTAAACACATTAGCCTTTCATATTCAATTCAATGTATGATCATGATCACCATCCTTGTCACATTGTTCCTTCGAAAGTTGCTAGAGTTGTTAAATATTAAATCATGCCTTCATCTAATAGCTTAAGCTTTTAGAATAGTTGGTAGTGGTCCAACAAAATCTCGCAAAAGTAGAAGAACAAATGAGAAGTTCAAACTGAATGGATGGGACCCTTTTCTATTTATATATACACAGACTGACTATTTAAAAAATCTGCCACTATAAACCCCTATACTGAGCTCTTAGCACTCACCCTCAAGTAGGAGTATATTCGCTACATGTTCCCAACTTGTAACAAAAGTGACTCACATGAGGACCCCAAAGAGAGTATGTCTTTTTGTTGCTTATGAAACAGCCATAAAAATCTGCAGAAGTGATCATTAAACAAAAGAACCTTGGCATAACTGATCAAGTTGTAAACTTCTTACTCATCATAACATCATTGCCCTTCGCAACTTTCATTTACAATTAGCTTCTGGGCAACCAATTAATGCATTATGCTCAACAAACTTTGAGCGTTGATTGAACAATAGGATGCTTTGTTAATATGTCCACCTCAAAAAATTGATGTCTTTGTTGTTAAATAAAGCCACCTTGGCTCCTCTCACGTATATTTCTACTAATAAGCAACTTTAAAGACACTTGTTGCCTTTAAGACGGTTCCTAAAATGAAGGTTCCTCAACTCAAGATTAAAAAGAAAACAAAACTTCCAGATGAGCCGCATTTATTACTTTTTTGAAAAGAGAATGAGTAATTATGAAGTCATGGAATAGAATCATAATGATAAGCCAAACCAATCTCATTAATATAGATATTACGTGCTCATCGCTCAATCGTATTTTAACACGTTATGGGCAAAGCAAATGAATTGTCATTTTCAGCTATCAATTTTTCAATGATGTTTTTCCACTGACCTCTTCTACTTGCTTATTCCTGTAAAGGATGATGCTGAGGTTATAAAGTGAGGCAAACAAAAATTTCAGCCACTGAGGTTGGACCCACTCACTTGCAATGACATAATCAATGAAGTGCATATTCTCCTGGTCAGAAAAAGAAAACGTGTCAATCCCATTGCCACATGCATAATGCCAATACTTTGGACCAAGAAGCAGCATCAGTCACAAAGAAAATGGAATGGCAGCATTACATGGGAAAGGCATAACCTGCAAGTTGAGCTTTGTCACAAAAGAGAGAGTGAAAGCAGCCACCAATATTGCTGGTACTGCTTTACTGTATTCTTCATATCTATCCCTATCGTTCCCATATTTGCTACTGCATGCAAAACCCTCAACTGTCAAAGGCCCCCTTTTATGAAAGTTTGATGTGCTACACTTGAAAGACAATACTAACAATAGAAAGACAAAGATCATAAATCATCTTCTACAATGATCTGACCCGCCGCTACAACTCCACTAATGCAGAACAGCGACAAGTGCATCAAACAACTGGCTTTAATGGACAAGTTATTGCCAAAAAGTGATTCGTTGGGACACAATGAAAGCAAGAAAACAGAGAAGATAAAAATGGATCCACGACTCCTTAAGTCATGCAGAGAAAAGTTCAATTTGTGCTGTAAATGCTATCTCCATAATCCAGAACTCATATATGGTACAACTAATTCTTTAGTAAATTTAACGATCTGTCATTTTGTGACACGATTAGCCTTGAAGAAACCAAAAAGCTAGGCAAGAGTAATCACAGAGGAACTTCACACCCGTGTTTCAGTTGATAAAAGCAAAATTTACATACCTTCGAAAGAAAACAAAGACATCCAAGAAATGATTGCAAGCATCCTGCATGCCACAGAACTGGAGAGAAGCAGAATCGACATCACTTCCAGCAATTATGTGTTTCCTTTCTGAGTTTATCAATTCAGCAAGCAGTTGACAAAAAAATTTCAATGCACTTAAGTAAGACATAAAATAAGTCTCGAGGCCTCTCTCCTTGAAGGACATAGAAGTGCCATAGTCAAGATCCATCCTTGAACATGTATGGCTTAAAGAATCCTTGGATAGATCATTAGATGATGCATAATTTCTCTTGGACTCGATGTGAAAGTAACTTCTCAGTGAACTGAATAAAGAAGGTAAAGAGTCGAGTCTGTCCCCATTGCCCAAGATTGTTGACATTGTAGAGCCATCTTCCTCAACTTTGGAAGTTCTCAAGCCGTCATCTTTTGGTTTAACCTTGCTATCGAGTATATACAAACCAAGAGCATAAAGCTTCAAAATCAAACTAACTGGCATTGAAACCTGCCATTTAAAACGAATCACCCATTACCACAGCAGGAAACTTCAGAAGCAATAGTGAATACCATGAAGCAAGTGCAACTTCTGGATGAGAAAAGCTATGTCAAGAAGATACCTTTTTAGTAGCTATGCCATTTATATATACAGAAAATTTACAACAGAAACTGGTAGTCACATCACGGCATCTATTGGCACAATAAGAAAAAAGTGCCATGATCTCTGCTCCAGTGTCACCTTTCTCAATCTGCCGAAAGAATATGTTGTTAATTTGTAAGTAGAGCTCACTAAAAGAATATTACAAATTTGCAATTCTCTATGAAATGATAGGATTAGAATATTACTGTTAGAAGTATAAAGGGTAAATTGGTCTTTAGGACTCTTAGGACTTATTTTGTTACTTTTAAGGAATGTATAAATCAGTTTATTATGAAATAATATATACTTACTTTTCCTCTCACAAATATTCACATGGTCAATCACAAGATTGGAGTTTGCTTCGCTATATACTTACTTTTCCTCTCACAAATATTCACATGGTCAATCACAAGATTGGAGTATGCTTCGCTACCTCCTGGTCTAAGCATATTGATACTTCATGGACTTCTACAGTTATTGTAACTCTTAAACAAAGAAATGTTCGTGAAAAATTAAAAAAGGGAGGAAAAACTATAATTCTCAAGCTATGCTCTCCACTCTCAAAGTCTTGATTAACTAGTTACACTCGTCGGCATGGCTTGCCAAGTGAAGTCCACTGCAATTTTGACGCTTTCTTCCATTGTAAACGTATGTCTTTCTCCTGTAAAAATACTATCTTTTAAATGCATTTATAACTCTGACAAAAGTAACTATTCTTCCTTGATCTCGAAGACTAACTTTTGACAACAATGTGTAGAACTGAAAGTTAGCTTCTTTTTAACCCTACTGTAGTTAACAAACAGCTTCAAAATCCAAATTCATTTCTTCACCCGCATGTGGCTCCCCAAATAGCAGTATGTGAATTTCAAAAAAAGTGGATATACCATTTCGAGAAACATGGAAATTAGGAAAGTAAATGCCCGCAAAGATACTGATAAAGAATTCGTGACGGCAAATTCCAAGATTTTGGATTCTATTTCTCCAATCACACGCCCAATTTCTACCATGTACATAAAATTTACTTTAGCTGGACTTAGTGAGCGAAATGTAAAACCCAAGAAAATTCATATGTAACTGCATCCCTTTTCACTTTTCCTTACTTGAATGTATATACTTTTTCAAGCAAACTCAAATGCTATTCTCAAAGACTTACCTTTCCATCAGGGCCACTAGATTCTAATAAACAGGTTAGCACATCAAATACGAGTGATGTTCTTTCCTCTGATAATGATATTAACATGGAACATATCCTGCGAGCAAACTGCAAAAAGCAAATACTGATTAGAAAAAATTACGCATCCTTCATGGCCAAGGGAGGCAAAATTTAAATTTACTGAACCTTGAATATTTCATCTTTCATTGATGACTTCCCATACTCAATCATAGTTGCTGTACAGAAAGAACGCACAAACTCCCCATCAAAACTGCTTAGCTCACCAACCATAAACACAGTACATTTCCCCAGGTAAGTAACAAGCGCTCTCTGCAATTTGTCATATGCATTTGCATCCAAGACCCTGGCAATTCAATATCAGAAACCCCATGAGAGTAATAATGTAGCAGGCACCTATAACTTTCCAGCTTAGAGCATCTAAATTAAGCCCATCGTAATGCAAAATGTCAAAATACAAGATATAAGAGTCCAAATTGCTACATTCTGTCGGCCAATAAACAGAGGGGGAAATGCTGCTAAAAAATACGAAGACCAAACAGTGCACGAACCCGAACCATGGCCGGACCTCATCCACCAACCCGAGCACCTTCGAGTAATCACCAGCGTCCTTACTTTGCCCCATTGCCACACACTTCACAATCGTAACCACCATCTCCACCACCAAAACCACAAATTCCCTATCCTCACTCGCCTGCTTCACCACCAGCGGCAACATTCCTCTTTTCGCTTTTGCCCTCCCGCTGCCCCCAAAATCAATTCCACACAGACTCTCCAACAACCTAAATCCCTCGTTCAATGCATCTGCGTACATCCCGCACGACTCGAAACAGTGCACATATCTCGACCTCTGGATGTGGACTGAGTAGGGCTTGCACGCCAATTGAGAGGAGAGGGAGTCCAAGCAGTCGAGACAGAGCCCGTATGTCTCGAAGAGGCGCGACTGGTCGGGGCGGGGGGCCGAGAGGAGCTTCGGGAGGAGGGAGAGAGAGCGATTGAGGAACGAGAGATATTGCTTCGCGAGAGAACGGATCGAGCTCTGCTGGTGGTGGCCGGCGGCGGCGGGTTTCGAGGACTTCTTGGGTCTCGTGGAGGCGGCGGTGGTTGCGACGAGGTCCGAGAACGGACGGAGGTGATCGGAGAAGAGGGAGTGGATGTTCTCCGAAGAATGGGATGTGAGTAAGGCTTCGAGCTTGGACAGGAGGGCGGACTGAACTGCGTCGGACGCCATTGTCGACTGAGCAAGAGAGAGAGAGGGGACTGTGGAAATGAAGGAGGCGGTGGTGTCTTGAGGCGCGAACAGAGGCCGCCTTCGGGCAAAATCGCTTTTCAAATCTAATACATGAAACTTGGGAACGGCGGCGTTTTGAAGACCTCGTAGAGGAGCGAGTATCCTTGCGCTCCTACTTGCAACTGCAATTTTTCATTAAATTAAATTACCTAAAAATTATAGACTCTATATATATATATAAATGCACAACTTAATCTCGCATAAAATCGACGAATTTGGTCGAACAATTTAATTGTGGCTAAAAACTAGATGTTTCGACACTTATATTTAGCATTCTTATCATTCGCACATTTATTAATTTTTCAACCTAACATAAGAAGTACATAATCTATACCATATCGAATTTAATTAAAATGGGGACATTGTAAAAACCATGTTAACCATCAGGATAAACATATTTGATGATCGATTCATCTTCGAGTTTAAATTGCATCATTGAAATCAATTGATTTAATATGAATAAATAAGTATAGGATAAGATATTCATTCTTATAGGTCCCGTGTGGTATACGAACTGCACGCTAGCATTGTACTCAATGTATGCTGATATAATGAAAGTTTATACACTCGATGACTTTATTCTGAAAAATAGGTTATTATTACATCTGATATATGTCAATTCTTCACCAATTACATAGCATGTGTTTGTTAAAGTGAATAGCGGCCTTGTTATCAAGAAATATTCTTTCAAAGTAACAGAAAAAACTACTAAAAATATACATTTCCACACAAATGCTACAAGGATTATGGACAAAAGGATCAACTGTGCATTATTAATTGTCTATTTCCTTTCATTTTTTTTGTTTAAAATATCATTTCAACACGAATAATTTTACTAAGTAAAGTAAAGGTAATCTAAATCATTACGCGTACATAACTTTAGGAACAATTAACTAGTTATCTCCAAGACGGGTCAACAACTCAGTGAACCATGTAATTTCATGTTTTTTCCTTTTATTTTGATAAATCATACTTTTGATCCCTATGTTTTTCCAAGACGTCAATCGCAATCCACACGTTTTATTTTGTCATAATTCTAGTTTTTGGGATCCTTGTTTGTGCAAGCCTATAAATGCAAATTTACACTACTCTTTTCATCAGATGAAAACGAGGGACGAAACACAAGATCACCCATCATAATGCTATTCTCGGCCAAGCACACTAAACTTCGAAGTTCCGACGAGATCCAATGCAAATTTACACTTTGATCCTTGCATTTTGGCAACATTGAATTTTAGTCCGTGCAGAGGAAACTCTAGAAATCAAACTTTGTCGTACAGGAGTGCAACATCCCGTTTACATATAGTCACGGTACATTATTCATTGACTGCCAGCATCCAATTCATTTCAACTTGGTAGGACGTTTCGGATTACAGCTCCGATCCGCGTAGGGTTGCTGACCAGTTGTTTGTCGGCGATCAAGCAGAATGATTTCAGCCAACATTTCCATCCACCACGGCCGAGAGATCTGCAAGTCACGGAAAAAAAAAATGTATAGATAATAAAGAGTGGACATTTCATGTGACAAAATTTAAAATTAGTCAAAGTACACGAGCGCAATTATCTATTTAGCCCAATTCATTAATAGAAGAATTAAGTGCTAAATTGCTAATCCTGTGATCATCTTCCTGCCTAATACAAATAAGGATATAAATGACACAAATGATTTATGAGCTTTGATCCATGTGTAATGTGGCCTACGAACTTCAAATTTGTTCAATATAGTAAATAAACTTTAGCCTAATGTATAATATGTGATCCCGAACTTTTGCTACCCATTCAATTTAGTCCACAAACTATATAAAACTATTAAATATCATATCTAAATTTGGACTAATGTAAATATAATATTAAACATTTTCACACAGCCCACAGACCAAATTAAAAATATATGAAAAGACGAGGGACCAAATTGAATAAATTTCCTATGCTTCCCATATTCTACGGAGGCTTGGCACCCTAAGATAACCAACTACATATATTTGTCCAAATCTCATCCGCTCCACCTAGACCAACCTCGCCGTAAGATTGCTTTAGTTCCATTGTCGATCAACTTAACGATCCCCGACATCAATGGAGGTTTCTTCTCTAACAAGATCAGGCGAAGTAAAAGCTCGAGACTTGACCAGTTCGCGGAGAATATCTCATCGATGGTTAGACACCGCTCGGTGATTCGCCGGGCGGAGCTCGAATTCGCCGAGCGGAGAATATCTCATTGCCATGCCAGAAACTCGAATTATCGAAATCGCAATCCATTCGGAAACTATGTTTAAACTAAAAAACCAAAATGAAACCAAATCCACAGTTCAGGACTAAAATGACAACAAATTCACTCGTTCCGGGCAAAACTGGAAACGGCAAAACATGAATGAAATGTGTTCTTGGCTCGTAGTGCAGGGATTAAATCAAAACTAAATCTACATTCGACGAGAGCTAGAGAGAGAGAGTAATAGAGCGAGACCTGGTCCGCACTTGATCGTGCACTTTTGGTCGCACCGCGACACGAGCCTCGCTGCACAGTCGCGAAAAAAAGGCAGCGGTTACCGCTAAATTCTTCGCGGGCCCTTCTAAAATCCGACCGACGGAGGGAGAAAAGAAAAAAAAAACGAAATCGAAAGCTACTCACGATCGGGTCCGACGCACGCGGTGGAGCAAGCGTCGTAGCAATCCGCGGCGGAGGACTCGGCTACGTCCATCCGCGAGCAGATCGCGGTCAAGATCAGCGCCGCGAGCAGGATCTCCGTCATCTTCGTCGCCATCTTCATCTCTTGCTTTTTCCTTCTTCAGTGGGATGGAGACGTGAGTGGAGTGAGAGGTGGAGATTTATAGGGGATCCGCCGAAGTGACGATTTTGCCCACGCTCTGTGCTAAGAACTACGAGACTGCCATTTCGGCGAATGTGAAGCCGCCGCCTATGTTGAATCCTCCGTGCACGCCGTTCAAAGTTTTTTTTTTTATTATTCTTTTTAACACTCGCCGTTCAAAGTTGACCGCGAGCTCATAGAGCCGAGTTTCAGCGGCTCGAGCCGAGTCTGAAAATACTTGATTTGGCTCGTGTTCGTGATAGGGAATTTGGTCGGGTAAAATGATCATGTTCATTGTTCATGTCTTTCAATTATAATTTACATTTAAATTCACATCCAGGTTTGACTAATTCGAACTTAGACTGCAATTATCGACCAAGTCGAGGTGGGGCTTGAGAAATCGAGAACGACTAATTTCGACTTGAATCGAGTTTAAGAGTTAAGCTATGTCGACTTAATTCCACCTTAGTAGTTGTATTCAGAAGTCTGCACGAGTCATTTTATCAATTTTTTTTTACGGTAGAATTGTACAACTTTGCTAATCCAAAAGGAAGGATCAAGTCATGTTGAGCTGTGTCAAATGGATCCGTAGTGACTTGAACATTATATATATAGTTAGGGGCATGTTTGGACAATAGATTAAGCATGATCTTGATCTGTCATTGATCACTTCTAGTTCATATCATGTTAAATTAGTGATAGAACTAAGATGGAGTGAGGACTTTAATTAAGGGTACAAATTTTTTTAGTGATAATGACACAAATGATCTTTGAATTTTGACTTGACGTGCAATGTGATTTATGAACTTTAGCCATATGTGCAATGTCGTCCATGAACTTTTAAATTATTTAATATGGTTCATAAACTTTTGATGCATGTTCAATTTAGTCCCTTAATAATATGAAAATGTTATTTTCAGACTAAATAAAACATGCACCAAAAGTCCAAGAATATGATACTGAACAAATTGAAAATGCAGGTACCACATTGCATATTAGGCTAAAATTTATTAACTACATTTGATAAGTTAAAAGTTTATGGATCATTTTTTTAATCATTATTTCAATTTGTTTAAGCAACTTTAATGGCTCAATTAATCTTCATAAGAAAATCGATGAATAATGACGAATTGATCTATTATGTTGAAATAAACTATTCAAAAGACATGAGAAGGCGTGCTTTAATTAGTTGATGAGAGTTATAAGCCGCTATTTATATTAGTAATTGGTAAATAATGATTAATTATCTAACTTATACGTTCATCAAAATATCTAGAGATAATTCATTGTATTTTCCTTAAAACGTGGTATGGTTGGGTCATAAAATTAAATTGCTCTAAGACTATTCATTTTAGGTGTGTTGGACTTAACATTTTGAAAGCCTCATGGAAAAATTTTGGAGTATTTGACAGCCATTCACAATGAGCTTTATGATGAAAGTTGAGCTTGAGAAGGCCGAAACCTCAATGCTCAATGCTAGTAGAAACCAACATCGAGTTTTCAGCAATGTTGAAAGCCCCATTAATGAAATGTTTTAATATCTTGCCCTCAAAACGTTACTAAAAAAATCAATTTTACCCTATAAAAAAACAAAGCCCTTGTCTACTGTTTATCTTTTCAAGCGACGGCTAGTAAGGTCATGCCACCCTAGTGACAATCGGCTAGTCGCACTACCTTAGTTCTCGTTGAGGTCATCCAACCTTCACTAAGAGTCAATGACGTCAGATCTGGCTCAATGGCAGCCTAAGCCCTTAGGGTCTGATTTTTTTTTTCCATTAAAAAGGAAACAATGTAGTCAAAGCCCTTTGTGTGTGTGTCTATATATATATATATTTGCCTAACACTACTTAATCCAAAGTTATTTTTCAAAAGATTTTTTTACCAAATGTCATTTGCATTTTTCCAAAATCCCTTAAGCTAAAAGCATTTTCATTTTCTCAAAGTCCATTTTCAAAGCCGAACCAAACGCAGCTTGATTGGTTTACATCTTGACTCTAAATTGGACCTACATCCTATAAAAAGAAGGGCCTAATACAAAAAAAAAAAAGAAACTAACTTTAGCCTCTGTTCTAATTATATAAAAAAAATTCCTTATAAAAAACCATAGCTTTAGCCACTGTCCCATTATATTAAAAAAAAAAAATTGTCTCATAAAAAATTATAGACTTTTATTTATGTCCTAATTCTACAAGCCTGATACACAAAAAATCCCAAATTTTAGCATTTGTCTCGATTATATCCAAAAAAACTTCCATCTCATAAAGAACCTCTAACTTACTTTTGTACGAATTGTATTATCGTTAGCCATCCATCCATGATCATAATTAATTAATTTCATGTGACTTGAATTTTCTCATTGAACTCACCGATAAATTTTCGAAATTTGAAAATAGTAAGTTTTAAGGACGACGAGATTTAAGATCAATCGTCTAAATAATTAGATCTCCACGTCCAGTCACTCTTTGGGCTATTAACTACTTGGGAGAATATGAAACGCACTTGTCTTGAGTGACTCGTATCTTCTGGCAATGTAGGGGAAACGGTAACATAAGATATGCTATGGGATTTTTTTCATGTTGGCTTTGCTGAAGTGTAATTCATTAACGACGTGAAAATATCATCTAGGATGAATAGAAGGCTAATGGTAGTAGAATTGGAAGAAAAGTAAAAATTTAGATTTTTTATGAGATAAAAAAATATTTTTGATATAATTGAAAGTTTGTGTTTTTTGGGTATTAGGCTGATAGAATTGGAACAAAAAATTTGGGATTTTTTTTTTCGGTATTAGACCGGTAGAATTGAGACAAAAATAAATGTTAGAGGTTTTTTATGTGACAATTTCTTTTTGGATATAATCGAGACAAGTGCTAAAGTTAAAGGTATTTTTGGGTATTAGGCATAAAAAGAAGACCTAACTCAGGTTAATTTCTTATTTAGTTAGGTGGTTAGCCACAACCACTAAAATTTTGAGTGTGAAAATCTTCCAATACATTGTTAGATTCCGCGCTCTCGTTCCCTGAGAACGCAAAAGCCCTCAAAATTTTTCTCTCCTTCCTCGTTGCCGTCTGAATCGATCACAAATAATAGATTGGCTTCGGCTCTCGACTACTTCAATTTTGCCCTATACCTACTCCAATTTTTTATTATTATTGTTAATATTCAATTATCTAAGAAGTGTTGGTAGTTTGTTTGCGAAAAAAACGAAGATATATCTTCTATCACTTTGGTGATTACTTTTTTAACGGTTGTTTCAGAGGGATGCAACTTCGAAAGGTCAAATCTATTCAGACATGAAAAGTTATTTTCTTATCAAAATAACGTGTCTGTTCACCAAGGTTTTCACTATTATATATTTAACATTTCTGTTCAATATTTATATCTTTTTCTTCCATTTTTTGTTTTTTTCGAAAAATGAGATACATCCATTGTCTTTTCAAATGTTGCCGGGAACCATTAGCAACGTTATGGAGCAAATAAATTCTCAAAGAGAATGTTATCATGCCTCAAATCCTGATTTTGTTGTTCATCCCATTCGACAATATTTTTCAACAATTTGAAAGATTTATTCGTGCAACAATGGAGTCAAGAGTCCCAGAGCCTTTTGAGATATTTAGATTGATGTGCAGATATGGATACGCCTCCATTTTCACCAGTGGTCATGGAGAGGATCTTCATCAGACTGCTTTGCTTTTTTCTTTTCCATGAACGTTACATATATATATATATATAGAGAGAGAGAGAGAGAGAGAGAGAGAGTTGAGAATCTTAAAGAAAACTCTTGCTGAAGACTGATCTATGAAATTGTTAGTCATCTCGAATTGCGACGCTGGTTTCCCGGAGCAAAAGGTGATGAATGAGGCTCTTGCTTGCGATGTGAAATCCATCATGGACATATTATGCGATACGACAACTAAACACAATAATAGTGGAGCTACTGTGTCATCGGAATTGGTGGTGTTCATCAGAGTTAATCAAAGTTTGATTTTTCTTCTCCTACTTACATTTGGTCTCTCAAATTTAGTTTATAAACTCAGAGTTTTTTTTCTTTTTCATTTAACTGGAGTCATAATTCGTAATTTGTGATCGTGATTGCAACACCAAGAACAAACAAGCACTCTCTACAATTCGAAGGCGTCCATTGAGTCTTTTTTGGTAGCTTGATTTAGCAAAGTGGGCATTGATTCTTTTGGCTCAGATTTCATTGAATCTAGCAAATTCTGTTTTGATATGTTTGGCAAATCAAGAGGGAGATGGTAACTGGAGGGTCATTCGGGTTTCGCTTCGGTAGTCATGGCTCTCTGCTGCAAGAACAATTGCACCTCCAAAAGGTTGATTACCAAATAATGGCTACGCGAGATGCAGACATAGTCGAGAGCGAGGTGCAAGGAAGGCATTGAAGGAACTACGCAACAGCTGCAACAATGGCGACGCGACCATCCATCGCGCAAAGAGAGCCAGAGTGAAGAAAACCCTAGTTTGACAATAAATGAAAGATCTTCAGAAACAGAATACGGAGATGCTGAGCAACCCGGAAAGATCGTGGCTAGACGCTACGTTAGGAATCTACTGGTAGCACTGCAGGATGATGGAGCAACAAGGTAACACTTATGGGATTGCGCTCAAGCCGCTCGCCAGGAAGCTTCACAACATGCGCATTTGCACGGTGGTGAGGAACCGGGCCCGGTTCATTGGGGAATGGGTCGTTTACCACGCCCGGATTGGAGTACAACGCTGGTTCATCTATAACAATAGCAGCGTGGATGCCACGGACACTGTAATTGAGTCCCTTGCCAACGCAGATTACAACATCTCGAGCCATGTTGGGAATTGTTACACTACGTTCATGAATGACGCGATTGAGAGTGGACCTCATGAAGAGGTGTCTTTCGAAGTGTTGTCTTCTTATCTATAAATATATAGATAACTTTCAGGGGTCAACGTTATCAAAACGAATGAGAGAAACGTACGTTAATCTCTATCCACGCAAATTCAGAAACAAAAAGGCATATAATGGTCCATGGGGGCTCAGGCATGCGCCGAGACAAGGGGTCAAGGCGGGCACATTTGTAGAATGTCGGCCCCAAAGCGGTTCAAGAGCATAGTTAGGCCTGAGGCGCTGAATTCCACGCTCATCAACGTGGTGCAGGGATGTCAACAAAGGCCCACATCGGCCCAACCCAGCCCAAAATTTTAGAAAATTTTCGGGCTGGGCCTTGGTATTGTTCCGAAACCGTACCAGTACTGTTTCAGTACAGTACCTATTCTCACCAAACGCGAGCCACGCTCACCAAACTCCCCCAAGCCTCTCGCCTTCGTTCTCTTTCACCTTCGCTCATTAATCTCCACCCTCGCCGTTGATCCCTCCCACCTCCTCCGCATCTCCACTGTCCTCTACCAGCAGCAATAGTCACCTGATTCCTGCCTCCATGCCTCTCTCCGCTCCTTCCCCTTTCACCTTACACCCAAGTTCTTCCTCCGTGTCTGCAATTTGTTTGTTCAGAAAGATAGGGAGCCAAAACTTTGCAAACTTTTTCATTTCCATGGCTCCCTCCTCCCTCTCCTCCCTCTGCCTCTCTGCCTACCAAGCCAACCCTTTCCCTTCTTTGAACCCCAAACCCACCTTTGCTCGCCTTCCTCTTCGTTCCCAATAGTCTTCTCTTCTAAACCCTCCACTCAGAGCCAGAACCAGAGCCAAAACGAGACCCAGAACCAAAACGAGACCTAGAAGCTCAATTCTCCTCAGCCGGACAAGAAATCATTCGCCATTGCCACCGCGCGAGCTCTTCCTCGGCATCACTTCGCGCAGCAACAGCAGGAAGGTAGCAAGCAGCGCTAGGTCAGAGACGGGCTTCTTCGAGGATAGTTCGAATGGGTCGAGCGTTAATGGCGACGTAGGGGCACGAGGTATGACAGTAAGGAGAGGATCGGCGTCGTGATGGAGGACGAGATAGAGCCTGATGTGAAATGGGAGCAGAGGATTAAGGATGTGGATTTTGGAGCTTCATTCTTAAAAAAAAAAGGAATAAAAAATTGGGCCGGCCCGGCCCGACCCGACTCGAATATATTGAATGTATATGATTCGGGTATCGGGTCGGGCCGGGCCAAGCTTGATACTATTTGATTTCGGGCTGGGTCGGGCCTATCTGTGACCCGGCCCATTGACACCCCCAGGTGCACTATTTCCACTTGAGAAGTGGGTTCAACTTCGCAAACATGGACCGAGGAGGGATGATGATCGATCACTACAAGCACCAAGTTTGGGAAGTCTTCAAGCAGAAGTTCTACCGTAGGGTGGCCATGGTCTGAGTGGAGGAACAGAACGTGGGGTTCAAGGAACGGGGCCGAACCTCGGGACCAAAGCCGTGGAGCCCCCGGATTGGCCGAACCGGTTTCGCGAAGTCCAGGACACGGGCCTTTGGGATCGGGTGCTGCAGGTCTTTGCGGACTCGCGGACCTGGCTTATGCCATGGTAGGATGAAGTGGATGAGCAGTCGGGGTTGAGACACTGAAATTTTGTTTTTGGGGTTCTATCTTTCTCTCAATTTTGGTGGATTGGTGCCACAGCATTTTGCATCTTTGGCGAATACGCAATGCAAGACACACAAAGAGGCGTAATGTTATCCTATACACGCAAGATTTAACCAACCAATTAAAACATGCAAGGTGACATATGATAACATGTGTGGTGACATATTCTAATTATATGCAATGACGTGAATGATGCGAACAATTATGCAACCAATTAAGCTGACAAGCAAAAGCTATATGATTGTGAAAATTTCATTTAATTCCTAAATAACATGCAATTTAAATTTGAACAATTCAGACATTCGAATTAAGCTAACCAACCTAAAATGAGTTAACCTAAACATGATTTCTACATGATGTGTAAATGAAATGGCATGATGACAAAGTGGATATGACATGGCAAAAACGTGACATGCGAATCATGCTATGTAACTAACATGCAATATGCGAACATGCGATACGCGGATGATAAGACATGCATATATGGGATATGCGGAAGAAATTTTAAAAAAAAATGATATGAGACGAAAACATGAGATGCGAATCTTGTAATGCAAACATGGCATATGAACATGAGACGCAAACATGAGATGGATTTTTTTGTGTGGGTATTTTCACATGAAAATACTCCTAATCCAAGTCATATGAAATTAGCGGATCGAATTCAAGTAATTACGGATTGGATCGTCTAACTTCGCGCATTTATGCTAAATCGGCAAATTGAACTCAAGTAATCATGGGTTGTTTAATTTTAAATACGTTGACTTTTTAGGAAAGAACTTCTCTAAATTGGGTGAGATTTTTTATTTGGAAAAGATATGTTCGTGATACGGAATATATCCAAATCAAGCAGCAATGTCGACAAATCAATTTTCGACAAGACAACTCACCTAATTCGAGATGTTATGCCGATATGGTTTCCACACCTGAACCGGCGAATCAGGATCGCTTGATGTAAACTCCCGCCTCGTTGCAATCGTGTGAGCGTTTGACGGAACCTTCTTCTCCTTCATGCTTGAAGAAAGAAAGAAAGAAAAAAAGAAAAACAAGAGAGACAGTTGGCAGCCCCACAATCCTTTGAAATTCTCTCTGCACTCAAAAGCCAAAGTCCCACTTGACCCGAAGAGAATGAATGAAGCAAAGAAAAAGAAAACACTCCTCTTTGTGGATCATCTCGGTGGAATCTGCGGAAGGAAGAAGCGTTTGGATTTTTGCCTTCTTTCTGGCGTTTCTGTGGACTTCCCACTTCAGTTAATGACCAATTTCACTCGATGAATGTGCAGCAATCAATGGCTCTTGGCGGGGCGAAGTGACTAATGGAACATGTCCAGATTAGGGATGTCGGACGAGAATCCACCAAAGTTGTACGACGGTCGCTGAGAAACAAGACTGGAAAAGAAACCATGCAAGGCAAAAATCAAGAGGAAGCAGTTAAAAGTCAAATTTTTAAAGCTTGATTGAAGAGGGACAACCCGATTTGTTGAGCGGTTTTGTTGATCTCTGTCTTGTTATTGTCCCCTTTGGCCGCTGCTTGAATAAAGGACCGAGAAAGTCAGCGAAGGTCGGGACTTTCCACGGGCAGGATCGGAATGAAAGAACCTTTTTTTCTCACTCAATTACGCCGTAATTCAATGAATTGTAGCCTTCTTTTCTCCGAAGATGAACTCTTTTCTTATAATTGGCCACGGATCCATTGTATGACCCACAAAAAAAAAGGGAAGAAAACAAGGTCTGTTGGGTCTCATTTGGAAAACAATTTCAATTTTAATGACTTTGCAAAAAAAAAATCGAAATTAAAATATTTTTTATTTTCATATTATATTATATTATATTTTTGATTTTCTTCTTGCTTGGCCGATGGCTGACCATGGCGACCAGCCAAAGGCAAGGGATGAGCTCAACGGAAATTGGTGAGGCTGAGCCTCGCCGGCTAGCGCTTGTGGCTGGATCGACCGAGGAAAAACAAAAGAAAAAAATATATATAAATTGAAGAGGATCGATTTTAAAAGTGTTTTACATTGACTTGTCATTTTCGACAAACCAAACCGGCAAAGTCTAGAAAATTAATTCACTTTCTCCAAAATAAACACACCTAAGAGTATATTTCAGTATTTTATTGTAGATGTCTCTGTGGACAAAAATTTTCGCAAGAGAAACATGATAAAACGTAGAAGATTACAAAATAATAATAATAATAATAATCACGCCGCGTCACGTACTATTGGCGGCCCATACTGTAACCTCTTTATGAGAATTAATTGATAATAAATTGAAAAGAAAAGCATGGGATATTATTTAGAAGTTGCCATAAAAATTCAATAATGCAGACTATACTTTGAACATATTACTATTGTAAAAGTACTTGTTGAAGTAGCAATATTAATGAAACAAAATACGATTGAAAATATAAAAAAAATCACCAGAATGCCAATAGATGATCGAAAGAAATTTTAGTGGGCGATCAACTCTGCTGGACACCCCAAATGCCGATCGACTTGTCTTGATCGCTTTATAGTCACCGGTATGTTCATGTTATATATTATTTTTCAATGATCATTTCGCATCACTTATTTGTGAAAATAAATATATCCTCTACTATCAAATGATTATGTATATACATTTTCATAAAATGTTACAAGTACGCATGAAAATTCATATTTCTACTTATTGCTGAAATATACGCGGTGATGTAACAGAATTCGCTAAACATTTGTTTTTTTATTTTATTTTATATGATGGGTAACTTTAGTATGTTCTTTTTTTTGCGTGTAATTTTTTGCGATGATGCATTTTTATTGATATGTTGAGATTGTCAATTATCAAATATAAGTCTAATATGAGATTGATAATATAACATAGTAATTTCTCGAATATCAATTTTAACCTTATGTATTTGTCAAACATGAGCCTCAAATGAGATTGATTTTTTTTAATGTATTATTTGCCAAATATGAGATAAGCTTCCCCACACCGTATTTCGAAACCTCGTCATAAAAGATTATGTACATGGATATTTTAAAATAGAATTTATATATGCATAAACAGTATTTTTAAAGCTTTATTATCAAAATATGCGTATTTTTCATAGAGAATTATGGATATAAATATATATCGGTTAGAAATTTATTGCCAAAATCTGGGTAAGACTTGGAGATGCAGAAGTGACCATGAAAACAAAAAAAGAGTAAAGCTTACAAGTGAATCAAGCTCACCCAAGTTCTACCAATTTCCATCTAGATAAGAGCATTCATTGGCATTTTTTGGGAGATCCACAAATTGGATTTCTTAGAAGATTAGGATAGCATTCGAGTCGCCCTAGAACAACGGGGGCATTTTGGTAATTTTTTGGTCAGGAAATAAACTTTAGGGTTAAAGTATCATTTTCAGAAAAAAAAATTGGAGATGACATTTAATTTTATTTTTGGAGATGACATTTAATTTTATTTGACTCATTAGTGAGGTGTTGAGGATACTGCTTCATAATCTTGGGAACTTGTGATAACCGTCGTATGATTGACCGGTGATTACTAACAATTCCAGCTTCATGCAAGCGAGTTGTAACCTGCGTTAGAGTTCGAAATAAGTGTTTGTTATGCCTTTGTGAGGACTTGCTATGATAGCATGTTTACCAGAGACCACTTGATAATAATCTAAAAAATATCATAATTTTTATGCGAAATAAAATATAAATAGATTATTATATTGGGTTTGTATTGTTTTATATTGTCTGGTAATCAGATTGTGGGCGATACTCCTATTATTCCTTCTTAACTTCTGATTGTATTTCAGTTATATCCCGTTACGTTAAAATACTCATGGATTTTGTGCTATATGAATGCATAAAAATTACATGTTTGGTCACTTTTTGTGGTAGAGGATCACTTACCGAGCTATCGAGTTTATTCCCTTATGGTTTTTTTTTTCCCTTTCTAACTTAGTGAAAATTTTGTATGTGTGGTGACTATTAAGACTTGACGCATAATCACATAAAAGTAAAACGTAAGTAAGAAAAAAAAAACTGAGACACGAGATTTTATTCTAGCTTATCCTTAAACTAGGGTTACATCTAGCAGAAGATTTCATTATAATTATCACCTCGTACCTCTCGTTATATCATTCAATTACAATCGAAAAAGAGCATGTATATTAGTAGATATTCATGAGCCGAAGCCTAAAATACTAATAAAAATTTACGGGGTTAAATCGTAAAAAACCATTTGGTGTCCAAGAGGCGTTGCTCCCTCGAGATCCCACGGGGACAGCTCCCCGATACCTTTGCTTACTCAGCATAGAGTGGAATTCATGTGCTTTGTTTCTTGCAAGGGAGTATGAACCACACCTCAATAGCGACACCTTGAAGATGCTAGAAAATTCTAAATATTGTTTTAGTTTTTTGCTTATTTAAGAAGAAAACCCGTTACTTTTACTTGCGCCGGAAGTAATCCACTTACGGATGTATTTTCACCCGATTTTTTTTTTAAGACCCCGAACTGTTCGTAATTGAATTCCAACTCCGTGATGCATTCGAGAGATGTGTAACGCAGTCGCCACGCATGCATTCGAGAGTCCAAATGCGCGCATCCGGCGTCGCCACGTGTCCGTTTCAGTCCGATCCTTCGATGACAGTGCGAGATGGTTGGTGGAATCACGTTCGAAATTAAGTCGGAAAGGCAGATGAGCTCTTCAAATCCAGAAAGCCAAATTGGCTGCAGCTTCCATTAGTGGGGACAAATAGTCAAAAGGAGGGCAGTGGAGATATATAAAAACGAAAAGCATTCAAGCTGGTCAAGGATGGTCTATCCCATCCGCCACGCACCGCCGCCGTTGCACGTGCTGGAATCGAAACGACGTCGAAGCGAACCCCGACAGGCCGACGCACCTCCCACGTCGACACTTCCTTTAACAGTGTCGCCCATGACGTTTCACGACCGGCGTGGCCGCCGGCGCTGCCACTTCTCTCTCTCTCTCTCTCTATGAAAATTTTTCTCGAACATGTTCAGCTTTTGATTTTCCATCTTCGAAATTGTCACTTGGTCCCGTCCGACTCGACTCGATTCGGGTCGGCTCGATTACGTGGAGTCCAAGCTTGAACTTGGCCCGACGGTCCTCGCGCATAATCAGCATTTGATGAAAGGAAAAAAAAAAAATCCAGCGAAGTCTATCCGTTTTTGACAAATGAAGAAGGATTTTCATTTGCCGCTCGGCTTGTGTAATCTATTTTTGTACGGTTACGATTTGAAAAAATTGGCTTATTCTACGTGAAAGTAGCGTAAAAAATGAGTTATATCAACCTACGTGCCTATTTACTCAAATTATATGAACTTTCATGATAGCATTATCAACTATTATAAAAGTTTAAGTTATTGGATAAATTTTTGGATGAAGCAAAATAATAAGGTTGGGCCCGACGTGGAAAGTAATAGTTTATCGGAGTCTAAACTAGACGAGTGTGTTAAATTTGTGTCTCGAGTTTGAAATTTACGGAGAAAAAAAAAATTCTTTAAACATACGTGCAAGAAAAAAAACCTCTAAAGATCATAAGAATATTTGGTGGGCCCCATTAAAGTTAACTTCGTTTGACTTCTTAAAAGGTGCACACATAAAAGACGTTAGGTTTCTTCGGTGAGAAATAGCCGCACAAGAAGAGAAGGAGCCGCACAGTAAAGAGGAGATCTTGAGCCTTCTGGTTGAAGAGAACGCCGCGCACGAAGATCGAAAGGAAACAACGCCCACATGTTCTTGTTTTCGGCCGTATGCGAGCGTCTTGCATTCTCATTGATTTGTGCTCCGTGAGATTTATTATATCCAATTGAGGAGTTGTTTTACTTGTAAACACTTTAGGTTTTTGGTATAATTTAGGTGCGGGAAACACGAGCGTATTGAGCGATTGTAATTTCGATTCTCCGATTATAGTGGATCTTATTGCCGGCTCTCCCCATGGACGTAGATACCGATATTCGGACCGAACCACCTAATCTCTGGTGTTCTTTATCGTTTCTCGTTATTTTTCTGGGCTTTTTCGTATCGACATAATTCGTAAGATCCTGTTATTTCGCAATTATATTTCAACAGAGTGTACTTCTTTAAACAAAAAATAAGTTAATCGTGCACAATAATAAGAAGTTAATTGCCCCGTATCAATTTCGCACGTGTGTTCTGGTGCTCCTCAATCATCGCAGACGGTGAGTTCCATCGTACCCCGATACTTAGATACGCATTATGTACGGTTCGATAGCACAGAGTATTGGTTAATCTCCACGAACACACACAAGAGTTAGAAAAAATAGTGCTTGGCATCAACTTCTACGTATTTTGCCCAAAAAGCGGGTTCCCTCCCCCATGCATTTGTTCGGCGGCCGTCCATTAAAGAAGCCAACACCCAAATGAAGTCTCTCTTCTCTCTCTCTCTCTCCTTCCTGGCAAGTGCAAGCTCGGGTGATGGCACGTGCAATGATGATTTAGTGCATGGTGACGTGAGTACATAGCCAAGCAACACATCTGGAGGCCTTGTTCTCTGTTGCATTATATATAACCCCACTTCCACTCCTCTCTTCTGCAGCATTCGTTCTTCTCTCTTACTCGTTTTCAGGAACAAAGATTCAGGAGATCCCATCTTCTTCAGTTTTTCACGTTTGGTTAAGACACTTCCTCCATGCTCGTCCAAGGAACCGAAATCTAGAGAGAGAGAGAGAGATGGCGATGCATTGTTTGTTCAAAGCGGTGCACGAAATGAAGGCCCCGTTGACGATGGTGGTCGTCCAGGTCGCGTTCGCAGGCGTCAACATACTGTACAAGCTCGCCGCGAGCGGCGGGATGAACCTGACCCTTGTTGTCGCCTACCGCTTCATATTCGCGACGGTTTTCATGGCCCCTCTGGCTTTCTTCTTAGAAAGGTCACACACAGCACACTCTCTCTCATTAACGAAATGCTAGTGCTTCATGGCTATACACTGATTTTTTTCGGGTTTCTGTTTATAACAGGAAGAGGAGGCCAAAGATAACGTGGACAGTGCTTGTGCAAGCCTTCTTCTGTGGGCTATTTGGGTAAGTGTGAGTTTGCGCTTACATTGATGTTTCCGGTTCTCTTGTTTAATCCCCAATACTTGGGAAATGCTCAGTGGCTTCTGGTAAATGAGAAGAAAAAAAGAAATGGAAAAATGAAAATAAAAAAATAGTTGAGGAAAATGCCCTACCCTTCTTTAAAATAATGACGGCACTTAGGCTTTAGATGAAAAATGATGAAAAATTTGGGAAATACAACCTTGCTAGATTTTTCTCATCAAAGAGACTTTCAGTAGATAAATGCGAAACACTCAGGTGCTTATGCATGGGGAAGTTTCTGGTCTAGTCTTGTTGACTGTGTTTGAATGAATTACAGGGGATCAATGGGGCAAAATTTGTACCTAGCAAGCTTATCGATGACATCGGCGACCTACGCCTCGGCCATGGCCAACCTTGTCCCCGCAGTGACCTTCGTCTTGGCCGTTTCTCTCGGGTATGTACAGGATTTCTCATGCAAATTCACTAGGATCAGTCTTGGCAAATATGCTCTGGGGATCCTCAGCCGGGATGTTCTTCTGACGTGGCGTGTTGGCGGATCGAAATTAGGTTGGAAAAGGTCAAGCTAAGGACAGTTGCAGGGAAGGCAAAGGTGGCGGGAACATTAATGGGGATTGGTGGGGCGATGCTGCTCACGTTCTACAAGGGCATGGAAGTCAACCTCTGGTCAACGCATGTGAACCTGCTGCGCCACGTGGCGGCGACCCAGCATGGAAGGGAGGGTTCGGGCAATCTCCTCTTGGGCTCGCTTTTGGCCGTGGCCAGCTGCTTCTGCTACGCTTTGTGGTTGATCATTCAGGTGGGTCTCCGCTTTTTCCTTTCAATAGATCTAGACGATGGATATGCGGTTTTCATATTTGAATCCTGACATCTTCCACTCAAAATTACCCTAAAATTCTCACTTTTCACGTTACGAGTGAAAAGTCTCTTGATGTCTATGTATTGGTTGAATTAAGAATCTCCGAATGCCCTCTGTTTATAGAGAAACATGGAAGTGTAAGTGCTATTTCTCGGTAATTAAAAATTCATGATATAAGATGATTGGTTTGACAGGCCAAGATGAGCGAGGGATTCCCATGCCAATACACGAGCACGGCGTTGATGACCTTCATGGCGTCAATCCAAGCAGTGGTTTACGCATTGTGTCGAGAGAGGGATTGGAGCCGGTGGCAGCTCAGCTGGAACGTCAGGCTCCTCACCGTATCATACTCGGTACACCACGAAAAAAAATACACTACACTCTAATGTTGTGTGCATTTTATTAGGGCTTACTATCGATTGTCGAATTAACCTGGAATGTCTCGGTAGCTAATCTGCCACCCCCTCGCGCGGCGTGGTTTTGCCTGTGGTGCTATAGGGGATCGTCGCTTCCGGGTTGTGCTATACTCTAATCGCTTGGTGCGTGCGGATGAGAGGACCGGTCTTCGTGTCCGTTTTCAATCCTTTGATGCTGGTGACCGTGGCCCTGGCGGGGTCTATGGTGTTGGGCGAAAAATTGCACCTGGGAAGGTAAACATATTAATAGATGCAAGAAAGTTTTTGAAGTATTCATACCTTTCGAATTGCTTAACACGGGATATCTGAGATTTCGCTTTCTTTCTATGGCAGCATTCTTGGGTCGGGGCTCATAGTACTCGGTCTTTATGTGGTGCTATGGGGCAAAAGAAAGGAGAGTAATAAGATGAATCAGTTAGTGCCATCGACCGGCTCCGATGAATCTGAATCCGTCGAGATCGTCATCGCCTCTCCGAACAAGAACGGCGTGAAGGAGGGCGATGATGTCCTAGAGGTGGCGCAAAAGGAGAGCGGAATGATCAAAGAAAGTCTTGAAGCGAAAAGAGGAGGAGAAGAACAAACTTTAACGGGCAACTGACCTTGGACTACCGTACGATGTACATAGTCCCAAATATAGCAGGCATAGAAATGCAAAAGTGGCAACTTTGACTTGTCCAAGATTTGGGACATTTTGGTAAATAGCCGATTGCAATGCCCGTACCATAGTCAAGAACTTAAATAATAACCAAGTAATGAGCACCCTTCTGTATAATTAATCAGTTCATTTCATTGAATGACAGACCCAACTCAGAGATTGTGCCTCTCTCAGTGATATTCTTTTTTTTTTCCGTTTAAACAATCTTGTCTTTTGATCTAATTAAAATATTGTCCTTGATTAATTCAATTAACTAAAATAGATATCAATCGATGATCTAATGCCTTCATGATTCTCAATTAAAGAGAAGTGTACACTCGAATTCTATATATAGTTGTTTTTATATCTCAGATAAAAATACTTGATTTCTTTGCAATCATGGATCATACAACCCCGCTAGGGGAAAAGTTAGGGGTTCGGCTTTGGCTGCCTATTCAAGATGTAGTTTGCAATCTTACTAATTTCAATAATCTTGAAATTATGACTTAGTTCAACCTTGAACCTAGCTTGATGGTCCACGTGAATCATCAACACTTTCGTGAAGACTATCCGGTTGACAAATGAAGAAGGATTTTCGTATGCTACACGGTCTGTGTAATCTATTTTGTCACACAACCCACCTCATTCGCATAGGTCACAAATTTGACTCTCTAAAAGCTTGAATTTCATTTACACAAGTGCCTGTTTATTTGAAATATGTGAAAAATTTTATGGTAGCACTGTTAATTATTCTAAAAACTTAAATTCTTAAGTAAGGCAGTCAACTAGATGGGGCCCGACAAGGATGAATTGGCCAACCACACAAAAAGTTACCCAACATCGCATGCCATATGGCATCACGACCATATCTAAATCGAGTTCGGACAAGCTATTGTTCCAAAGAATTTGATAGTTAATTTGGGCATGAAGGTAGAAGTTGAATGGCCCCATCCATTTCTCATATGCACTCGACTGCTCCACAATAACTATAGCAGAAGAGTTCCGTCATATCTTAATACTTAAATACGCATTGTATAGAGTAATCGAATCTTTTGGCCCAATTTCTTTCCACAAACACGTACATATCGTATAGAACAGACATAAACTCGGGACTCCAAATTAATTTGATTTTCCCTGAAGTGGTAGCTAAGCATACACAATATAAGTAAAATAATGCTTGCATCAACTTAGGTATAATTAGGGGTGAGCATGGCCGGGTGAGTAGGTCCCGGACCTAGACCCTAAAATTGTCCATGTTATAATTGGTTCCAAATTTTTAGAATTTGAAACCTACATTGTTTTTCTTGAAACTTGTTTTGGAACATGAGAACCTACCTTGTTTTTTCGGTCCAATTTCAAGGACTACCCCGAAAACCCATTTTTCTTTTTTGTTTTATTTTATTTTTTCAATAAAATAATATGAGTAGTAATGAAATGATTTAAAATAAAAGATAAATAATAAAACTCACTATCCATCAAAATCAATAATAGCTAATATAAGCAATAAAAATTACAATCCATCAAAGATAGGTAATGTAAAGCGAGCGAGACTATTTTTTTTAACAGTAGCTAAAAATTGATTCCAAAACTGATTTAGTTTCTAGATACTTGGAACTGAGAACCAGCTCGATTTCGAACCTTTTTTTTAAATAGTTCGATTCGGGTTGTGAGTAAATCCAGTCCGGTTGCCCACTCCTAAGTACAATGAGTGGCCATTGGGATCATCGGAGAAGCTATGCAAACTGCCTTTGCTCAAAAACAGCGGCTCCTCTTCCATGCACTTGTCTGGTGGCCGTGGATTGAAGTAGCCAACACCCAAAGGGATTCTCTCTCCTTCCTGGCACGTACAGGTTCGGCGACCGCACGTGCGAAGGTGATTTTAATGCAGGGTGACGTGAGTACATAGCCAAGCAATACTCCTAGTGGCCTTGTTCCCTGCTGCATTATGTACATTATATACTCCTCTCTTCTGCAACGTTCATCACTCATTTTCAATAAAAAGGTTTAGCAAATCCCCCATCTTCTTCAGTTTAACTAAGATAGTTTCATGCTCGTTCAAGAAACTGAAATCTCGAGAGAAGAGAGAGATATAGAGTTAGAGTTTCGAGCAATGGCGACAAATTGTTTTTTCGACGCCGTGCACAAAGTGAAGGCCACGCTGATGATGGGGGCCGTCCAGGTCGCGTTTGCCGGCGTCAACATACTGTACAAGCTTGCCGCGTGCGACGGGATGAACCTGACGATCGTCGTCGCCTACCGGTTCATATTCGCAACGGCTTTCCTAGCCCCTCTGGCTTTCTTCTCAGAAAGGTCACACACACTTCTCTCATCAAACTAAGTTCCCTTTTTCCCCTGTGATATCATCGGATACGAATATGTATATTTATTCTGATTTCCTTCTTTCACATATAACAGGAAGAGGAGGCCAAAGATAACGTGGACAGTGCTTGTGCAAGCCTTCTTCTGCGGGCTATTTGGGTAAGTGTGAGTTTGCGCTTGCATTGATGTTCAGGTTCTCTTGTTTAATCCATAATATTTGGGAAATGCTTTGTGGCTTGTGGTGCTACAATTTATCCCTAATAAAAACAGCCAAAAAGCCATGTTTCCATGCACTGCAGCTGACAAGATACAACCTTTACTAGATTCTTCTCATAAAAGAGACTTTTAGTATATAAATTTGGAAGACTCAGGTGTTTATGCATGGGGAAGTTTCTGGTTTTGTGTTTTTTGTTGACTGTGATTGGATGAATTGCAGTGGATCAATGGGGCAAAATTTGTACCTAGCAAGCTTATCGATGACATCGGCGACCTATGCCTCGGCCATAGCCAACCTGGTCCCGGCCGTAACCTTCGTCTTGGCCATTTCTCTCGGGTACGCACAAGATTTCTCATGCAAATTATTGTAATTTAATTCGCGAAAACTAATCAAGATCTTGTAAATATATCAACGTGAGAGAGAGCTAGACAAATATAAACGAGGAACAATAAAGGACAACAACGACGTATGTGGTTCAATCCGAATGTCGGAGACATCTACGGAGGGAGAGAGAGCTACAAATAATCCACCATGATCGGAGAATTCAAGTTTACAAATTCCTCACATGCTCGAGTATTTTTCAAGCTTAGATTAAATTCAAATTTCGAATGTTTATAAATAAATAACTCAAATGGATATAAAATCTCACCACACGATCCACTCGTTCCCGCTTCGGTTCACGGCCACCTAAAAGGAAACTCAAGTGTTTTGAGGACTTTATTGTGCGGCTACACGCAGTGTGTGGCTTTCAATTTTTGCTAAGGACACCCACTCCCTTATTGCTTCTCCATGAGTAGTCTTGTCAAAACAGAACTCGTGGTTCCCCTCCTCCTCTCCAACGTGCCGCCACAATAACTAAGAACTTATACGTCAATCATTCGGATCTTAAAAATTGATCCTAATTAAAATAATTTTTTCTGATTAAATTTGCTAAATGAGTTTAAGAAAATCGGAACGTGTTTGATAATCGTACAAAATTTCTGTTCTTAGAACATAAACATGTTTGGTATTTATGTCATTTAAGTCAAATTACTTTGTGAAATTTCATCATATATTTTGAATTAATTGAAAATTAATTAATATTGATTCTCTTATATATCATATTGTACATAATATTTTTTCGTACTATTCTGTCTGATTGTAGTGTGATAACAAGTCATTTTAAGCTTAAAAAAGAAGAAACCATGTTGGGTTAGTGTGTGATTTTAGAGTAACTTGGACACTCTCAAATTTATACCAAATCACAACAAGAAAATATCAAATTTGATCTTAGCATAATCGGTGGCGTCACCGATTATCAAATGGAGTCACCACCAATCTTTGAAAAAAGTTGATCGCAAACCTTATCGAATGGTTGAGAGAAACCGTTCAATTTTACACAATTAAAGAAATCTAAAGTTCAGAAACTTGATTACGTTGGTGTTTCCACTAACGCTTTTTCAGTATTGAAGTTGAATGTTTTCTAAACATATTTTATTCATATTTTTAATTCATTTTTAAACTTATAAGGTAAGCCAATGCTAAATATTTATATAGTTTTTTTTTTGTCTTTTTTCAAATTTTCTAAAACTAGATTACATCTACAGTACCTAAAACTAGGCAAATCACAATGAAATTAAGTGTTCATGGCATTGATAAATCACATCATAAGTATGAGGATGTAGGCCCAAATTTATGAGAATGGGGTCAAACTAGCCTAATCTAAGTTTCTTCTATTTCTATGGATTTTCTAAAAAATTTCTGATTTTTTAGAATTTTTTTTTCTAATTTTTTAGAATTTTTTTTATTTTTTATTATCTTAAGTAATTTGCTTTAAAAATGAGATTTCATTATGCTTTGGATCTAAAGAAAAGTAATTAGAGAACCGAAAGAAAAAAAATAAGAGATATGAGATTTCATTCAATTTTATGATTTTCAAAAGTGATTTTTTTCACCAATTTTTTTATTTCTTATTTTTATTCTAAAACTATTCTCAAAAACAGAATCAAAATTAGAATTATTTATATTATTAAATATGATTCTTTTCTTTTTTTTGTTCTAAGGAACAAAATAGAGAGCCAAAAAGGTTGCTATGTAAGTCTTAAGAATGAAAAATATAAAGAGAACCCTAGCCTTTTGTCTCTCTCTACTAAAAGACCTTTTCACCCCCCGCACGTTCAGCCAGGAGGACAGAAGTCGTTCCTTTCGTCTTTTCTCTCCTTGCTCCCTTGGGCCCTCGAGAAGTACATATAATAAAGCAAGACCATAATTTTGTCTTGTGGTTCCCCCTTCATTTTAGATCCGTCTCTTTAATTTCTTTTCGTGGTCAAACTTGGACATAAATCCAATCAGGTGAGTCAAATATAATTCAACAATTTATCGTCTTGGCTCGATATTTGAAGCCAAGTTATGGTACCCATAATCCATGCTAGCCCTCTCAAGGTTCCGATGGGCACTCACTCTCCAGAAACAAAAATTGTGTTTAAGCAAAGCTTGAGCTTCACTGAATGAGCAAACTTAGTCATCATGTCCGTCAGGTTCTCCGCTGTCACAATCTTCTTGACAACACCTAAACCCTTCATTAAGACATCTTGAATGAAAATGGTACTTGATGTCAATATGCTTCGTTCGCTCGTGAAAAATCAGATAATATGCCAAGTGTATCACACCTTAGTTATCGCAATGTATATCACCACTTTTTTGTTCCAAACTAAAATCCAAGAGTAAACCTCTTAGCTATATCTCTTCCTTCGCTACAAAGGTTAGTACCATATACTCTGTCTCACTCGAAGACAAGGTAACGTGATTCTTCAAGGATGCTTTTCAACTAACTGCACCACCTGCAAATATGAACATGTACTCTGCTAAAGACCTGCATTCATCTAAGTCATCGGCATGATTCGAATCCACATAACTAGCGATCTCACTGCCATTATCCTCCCTCTAATACACTATAACCACGTTTGTTGTTCCCTTCAAATATCTAAGGATCCACTTCACAGCTTCCTAATGAAATTTATCTAGACTCTTCATGTAATGACCAACCATGCTCACAACTTGTGAAATGTCAGGTTTAATGCATACCATGGCATACATAATACTACTCACCGCACCATAATAAGGAACACGAAACATATGCTCCTTCTCCTCCTCAATCTACGGTGATAACTTACTAGAAAGT
This sequence comes from Psidium guajava, assembly GCA_016432845.1. NCBI lineage: Eukaryota > Viridiplantae > Streptophyta > Magnoliopsida > Myrtales > Myrtaceae > Psidium > Psidium guajava. The sequence continues at coordinate 33,638,845 of CM028225.1, read as the reverse complement.
TTAAAATGCTTCGGTAAATGTGTATTCACAGATTTCGTTGACTGCATGTTAAAACGTGTAATAGTATTTTCAATATATTTCTTTTGAGACAGAAAGTAAAACTCTTGCAATCCTGTTATGCAAAATCTCTATACCCAATACTTTCTTTGTAGCATCTAAATCTTTCATATCAAACTTAACACTTAGCTACCTCTTCAATACTTCACTATCAAACATTTTCTTAGTTGCTATTAGTATACCATCAATATATAACAGTGGATATATCAAAGACCCATCCTTCAACCTCCTAAAGTAAACATAGCTATAAATCTAACTTTTGAATAGTCCTAACTAGCTATGAAAATATCAAAACACTTATACCATTGCCTAGGAGATTGTTTTAGCTCATACAAAGATTTCTTTAACAAATAGACATGATCTTCCTTACCCGAAATAGTAAATGGCTCAAGTTGCCTCATGTAAATCTACTCATCTAATTCATTGTGAAGAAGTGCCATTTTCATATCTAGCTGCTTAACTTCAAGATCCTGTGCGATAACTAGGGCATGTAATATACAAATAGACGTATGCCTTACCATAACATAAAACACCTCATTGTAATCAATGCCCTCAATCTGTGTATATCTCTTCGCTACAAATCTCGCTTTATACCTCGCTACCTCGATACCAAGATCACTCTCCTGCCATTTGTAGACCCATTTACTTTTGACAATCTTCTGGCTCTTGGATACCTTAATTAAGTCCTATGTATGATTTCGATGAAGTGATTCCCTCTCTTTACTCATAGCCTCTAGCCACTACGATAACTCAAAACTAGCTATCGCTTTAGAGTAAGAGAAAGGCTTATTTGTCTCTACCTCGTTACCTGCAGTCAATTGCATAAGAAATATTAGTATAACTATAACGTATTGGTGGTTTGATTTGTCTTCTCTGTTTTGCTGGTTGTTCAATATCATTGACTTTAGGAACCACGGTCTCATCTGTAGTCTCAACCTATGTTACCTCCAAGATCTCCGGAGTCTTCACTTGAAGCTCTACCTCACCATTAATACCATGATATGTTTGCTCTGCTAGTAGTGTCTCAGAACTCTACAGTCGAAGAATTGCAGTTTCGTCAAAGATCATATTTCTGCTTATTAGAAAATCAAGTGATTTGCCTTCACCCCATGTACTTCACTCAAAAATATGCAATTCTTTGCCCTTGGCTCAAGTTTACCATCACTCGCGTGAGCATACATAGGACATCTGAATATTCGTAATCTGGAAGAATCAACATATTTCCCTAACCATACTTCTTCTGGAGTTTTTTACTCTATAGTAGATGATGGAGATCGATTAACCAGGTAACATACCATGTTTCCTACATTGATCCAAAATTCGTTGCATAGTCCAGCATACGAAAGCATGCATTAAGCTTACTCAAGTAATGTTATATTCTTCCATTCTGCTACGCCATTCTACTGTGGTATCCTAGGTATTGTGCGGTGTCTACCAATTCCTTCTCTCTCGCAGAACTCGCTAAAGTATTTATCACAAAACTCTATACCATTATTGGTTCTCAGGCACTCAATTTTCTTATCTAATTGCTTCTCAATTAATATCTTAAATTTCTTGAATCGATCGAACACATCAGGTTTGTGCTTTAGAAAGTATACCCATACATTCCTTGAGTAATTGTCGATAAATGTCAGCATATATTGGGCACATCCCTTTGAAAGAACTAGAGACGGAACCCAGATGTCAGAATGAATGTACTTAACTAGTTGCTTGGTCGAATGAATACTTGTAGTAGACTTAATCTATCGCTGCTTCCTAATGATGTAGTACTCACATAAATCTAACTTTCCTGTCTTTTAACCCTTCAACAACCTCCCTCACTCAGCATTGTCATACCTATCTCACTCATGTAACATAACTGCATATGCCACAATTGAGTTAAGTTAGAATCTGACTCATTGATGAAATTGTAGCAACTTCGATCACAATCTCTTTAGTAGATGATAGAGAGAATTTACTTTCTTCCCTTTCATCACTGTTATAGTATCTCAAGAGGTCTTCAGTACTCCACCCTCGACAGGGTACTTACACTCGATGTCACTGATTATCTCTAAAGAAATAAGGTTCTTCTTAAACTTCAGTACATGCCTTACATCTATCAATGTGCGCTTCACCTTATTGTGCATCCAAATCTGAATTGTCCCAATCCTTACAACCTTACAGGCTAAATTATTCCCCATTCAAACTCTACCATTATCTATCATGTGACGAGTAGTAAATCAATTCATATGATGAGTCATATGATAAGAACACCCCGAATCTAACACTAGCTCGTCACTTGATGAACTAGTAGTCACACGCATAACAGTCTTTGCATTATTGGTGCTCTTCTTGGTAACATTTGCCACATCACTTGTGGTATTCTACCTGTCACCTCTGTTTCTCTGCTTTGAACAGTCTCTCCTAATGTACCCCTCTTCGCGACACCCAAAATACTTCACACATCCCTTGGACTTTCTATGGCATGACTTCAACCTGCTTTTTACTTCTACCACTACTGGATCAATGATAATCATCTCTACCCGAATCACTATTCCCCGTGTTATATCTTGCACTAGATTGTCATCTTGCAACTTTCTCTACAACTTCTTAGAAAATAAAGCAGGTTTTACCACTTTCGAAGTAATCGTAATATGCCTCTATAGAAGTGAATCAATAAAGTGTTCCTATGACTATGGTAAAAAAGTTAACAACATCATGGCATGTTTCTTCATTATAAAAAATCTTGTTGATGTTCTTTAAATCCATCATGAGTTTATTAAACTCATTTAGGTAGGATTTAATAGATGTGCTTTCAGTATATCTAAATTAAAACATCCTTTCAACATGTACAATTGAGTGTTCAAACTCTTTGTTACATAGAATGCTTGAAGTTTAGCCCATAATGCTATGACATCCTTCTCCTCGGCCACCTCTATTAACACATAATCTAATAGATTCAACAGGATTATACTTCTAGCATTCCTCATTAGCACTCCCTTTCAGCACCTTTCATCGTTTTGGACAACTTATCGTTACCCTCTAATGCATCGGTCAAATTTTGAGTTGTTAATAACGCATCCATCTTAATGCTCCACAGCCCAAAGTTGTCCTTCTAATTAAACTTCTCAATTTTTATTTTCGCTCTAGATATAATTGCAATCACATAATTTTCAGATAATAATCAGACAAGTAAAAGCTCCAAATCACAATCTAAAAAATCTCATCCCATGGTTCTAATACCAATTGTTGTAATTTAATTTGCGAAAGCTAACCATGATCTTGTAAATATATCAACACGAGAGAGAGAGAGAGAGAGAGAGAGAGAGAGAGAGAGAGAGAGAGAGAGAGAGAGAGAGAGAGAGAGAGAGAGAGAGAGAGAGAGAGAGAGAGAGAGAGAGAGAGATAAATGAGGAACAATAAAGGACAACGACGATATACACGGTTCAATCCAAATGTCGGAACCTCTATTTACGGGAAGAGCCAATCGTAAATAATCAACTATAATCGGAGAATTCAAATTTACAAATCGCTCACACGCTCGAATATTTTTCAAGTCTAGATTAAACTCAAATCTTAAATATTTATAAATAAACAATCAAATGGATGTAAAATCTCACTACACAATCCATGCTTCTGTTCACGGCCACCTCAAAGGAAACTCGAGTGTTGCGAGGACTCTGCCGTGCGGCTACACGAGAACCCTTCACTGTGCAGGGTGTGGCTTTCAATTTTCGCTAAAGACCCCACTTCACTATTGCTTCTCCATGGGTGGTCTCTCTCTCTCTCTCTCTCCAACGTGTGGCCACAGGAGCTAAGAATGAAAAGCCATTCCTTTTGTCTTTTCTCCCCTTGTTCCCTTGGGCTCACGGGAAATACATTTAATAAAGCAAGACTATGATTTTGTCATGTTCACGTTGGTCGATCGAAATTAGGTTGGAGAAGGTGAGGCTGAGGACGGCTGCAGGGAAGGCGAAGGTGGCGGGAACATTAATGGGGATTGGCGGGGTAATGCTGCTCACGGCCTACAAGGGCATGGAAGTTAACCTATGGTCAACGCACGTGAACCTGTTGCGCCACGTGGCGGCCACCCAGCATGGCCGAGAGGGTTCGAGCAATCTCATCCTGGGCTCGGTTTTGGCCGTGGCCAGCTGCTTCTGCTACGCTCTGTGGTTGATCATTCAGGTGGGTCCTTGCCTTTTCTTTTTCAGTATGTCTTCATGTCGTCCCCTTTGATTTGCTTCACTTCACTATGCGAGATCTTTCTTGTGTCGGTCGCCTTTTCCCCCAAAAACAGTTTTATGGAACATGGATTTTCTATCTCAGTTCGATCGCCTTTTCCTACTCAAAATCACAATAAGATTCATACTTTTCACCTTACGAGCAAAAAGTCCCTCGATGTTTATATATTGGTGAAATCGAGAATCTCCGAATACCCATATTTATAGAGGAACATGGAAGTGACCAATCTGATCTCATGCATAGTAATTAAGTGTTGTTTCTCGATAATTAAATATCATAGTATACAATGATTTCTTTGACAGGCCAAGATGAGTAAGGGTTTCCCATGCCATTACACGAGCACGGCATTGATGACCTTCATGGCGTCAGTCCAAGCAGTGGTTCTCACACTGTGTCAAGAAAGGGATTGGAGCCGGTGGAAACTCGGATGGAATATCAGACTTCTCACCGTATCATACTCGGTAACCTTACTCTATGATATTGCATGCATTTATTAGGGCTTAATATCGACTTTCAAACTACCTTGGCATATGTCGTTAGCTGATCCGTTGCCCCCTCGTGCGGCGTGATTCTGCCTGTGGTGCTGTAGGGGATCGTCTCTTCGGGATTGTGCTACACTCTAATCAATTGGTGCGTGCGGATGAGAGGACCGGTCTTCGTGTCGACTTTCAATCCTCTGATGCTGGTGACCGTGGCCTTGGTAGGGTCTATGGTTTTGGAAGAAAAATTGCACCTGGGGAGGTAAGTATATATACGTGTATTCTTAAAGCATTCGAACCTTTCGAATCACTTAACACGGGAGATTTGAAACTTTTGCTTTATTTCCATGGCAGTATTCTAGGGTCGGGGCTCATAGTACTCGGTCTCTATGCGGTCCTTTGGGGCAAAAGCAAGGAGAATAATAAGATGAATCAGTTAGTGCCATCGATTGGCTCCGGTGAATCTGAATCCGTCGAGATTGTCGTCGTCTCTCCGAGCAAGAACGGCAATAAGGAGGGCGATGTTGTCCTAGAGGTGGCGCAAAAGGCGACTGGAATGATCAAAGAAAGTCTTGAAGAGAAAAGAGGAGGAGAAGAACAAATCTTAACAAGCAACTGACCTTGGATTACCGTACGATGTACATTGTCCCAAATATAGGCAGGCATAGAAATGCGGAAGTGGCAACTTCGACTAGTCCAAGATTTCTGACATTTTGGTAATTAGCAGATATTGCCCAGCAATGTCTGTACCATGGTCAAGAACTTAAATAATACTCAAGTGATTAGCTATTCCCTTATGTATAATTAATCCGTTCATTTCATTGAATGATATACCCAACTTAGAGATTGTGCCTCTCTCAATGATATCCTTTTGTTTTTCCTTTAAAAAATCTTGTCTTTTGATCTAATTAAAATGTTGTCCTTGCATTAATACAATTAGTTAAAATAGATATCAATTAATGATATGAAGCTTTTTATGATTCTCAATTAAAGAGAAGTGTACACTCGAATTCAATGTATAACTGCTTTTATATCTCAGATAAAAGTACTTGATTTCTTTGCAATCGTGGATCATATCAACCCCTAGGGAAAAAGTTAAGGGTGTGGCTTCGACTATCGATCCAAGATTTAGTTTGCAATATATCTTACTAATTTCAATAATGTTAAAATTATATCCCAGTTCAACCTCGAACTTGGCGTGATTATCCTCACGAATCATTACCATTTTCATGAAGACTATCTAGTTGACAAATGAAGAATGATTTTCATATGCTACACGGTCTGTGTAATCTATTTTGTCACACAATCCATCTCAATCGCATTGGTTGCAAATTTTACTTTCTAAAAACTTGAGTTTCATTTACACTAGTGCCTGTTTATTTGAAATACCTGAAATTTTATGCAAGCACCATCAATTCTTCTAGAAACTTTTATTCTTAAATCAGGCAGTGAATTAGATGGGGCCGACAGGGACAAATTGCCCTACCCCATAAAAAGTTACCCGGCACGGCATTCCATGTGGCATCATGACCATATCTAAATCTAGTTCGGACAAGCTATTTTTCCAAAGAATGCGATAGTTAATTTGGGCAGAAAGTAGAAGTTGAATGGCCCCATCAATTTCTCATATGCACTCGAGTGCTCCACAATCACTACACCAGAAGACTTCTGTCATATCTTAATACTTAAAATATGCATTGTATAGAGTAATCAAATCTTTTGGCCCGATTACTTTCTACGAACACGTACATATTGTATAGAACGGACATAAACTCGGAACTCCAAATTAATTTGATTTTCCCTGAAGTAGTAGCTAAGCACACATAATATAAGTAAAATAAAGCTTGCATCAACTTAGGTATAATTAGGGGTGAACATGGCCCGAGTGAGTATATTCTAGGCCTAGATCTTAAAATTGTCCCTGTTATAATCGATTCCAAATTTTTTGAACCTGAAACCTATCATATTTGTCTTGAAACCTATTTTGGAACTTGAGAACCTACCTTGGTTTTTCGGTCCAATTTCAAGGACTACTCGAGAATCTTTTTTTTTTAGCAAAATAATATGAGTAGCAATGAAATGATTTAAAGTGAAAGATAAACAATAAAACTCACTTTCCACTAAAAGCAATAATATATAATATAAGCAATAAAAATTACAATCCACCAAAAACAGATAAGGTGAAATGAGTAAGACTAATTTTTTTTTAACAGTAGCTAAAAATCGATCCGATTTCTAGATATTTGGAACTGAGAACCGGCTCGGTTTCAATGGGTTCTCAAAATTTTCGAACGATTCCCAAATTGATTTGAATGGGAACCAATACTGGGACTTTTTTTTTTTCAGGTGGTCCGAATTGGGTTCCGAGTAAATCTGATTCGGTTTTCCACTCCTTGGTATAATGAGTGGCCATTGGGATCATTGGAGAAGCTATGCAAAATGCCTTTGCCCAAAAACAGCGGCTCCACTTCCGTGCAGTTGTCTGGTGGCCGTGCATTGAAGAAGCCAACACCCAATGGGATTCTCTCTCCTTCCTGGCACGTACAGGTTCGGGGACCGCACGTGCGAAGATGATTTTAATGCAAGGTGACGTGAGTACATAGCCAAGCAAAGCCCCTAGTGGCCTTGTTCTCTGCTGCATTATGTATATTACATACTCCTCCCTTCCGCAACATTCATCACTCATTTTCAATAAAAATGCTTAGCAAATCGCCCATCTTCTTCAATTTTCACGTTTAACAAAGACACTTTCATACTCATTCAAGAAACCGAAATCGCGAGAGAAGAGAGAGATATAGAGATAGGGTTTCGAGTGATGGGGACGCATAATTTTTTCGACGCCGTGCACAAAGTGAAGGCCACGCTGATGATGGGGGCCGTCCAGGTCGCGTTTGCTGGCGTCAACATACTGTACAAGCTTGCCGCGAGCGACGGGATGAACTTGACGATCGTCGTCGCCTACCGGTTCATATTCGCGACGGCTTTCCTAGCACCTCTGGCTTTCTTCTTAGAAAGGTGGCGCGCACTTCTCTCATCAAACTATGTTTACTTTTTCCCTCGTGATATCAGTGGATCCGAATATGTATATTTATTCCGATTTCGTTCTTTCACATGTAACAGGAAGAGGAGGCCAAAGATAACGTGGACAGTTCTTCTGCAAGCCTTCTTCTGTGGGCTATTTGGGTAAGTGTAAGTTTGTGCTTGCATTGATGTTCAGGTTCTCTTGTTTAATCCATAATATTTGGGTGCTTTGTGGCTCGCGATGCTATAAATTAGCCCTAATAAAAACAGCCAAAAAGCCATGTTTCCATGCACTGCAGCTGACAAGTTACAACCTTTACTAGATTCTTCTCATAAAAAGAGACTTTTAGTATATAAATTTGGAAGACTCAGGTGTTTATGCATGGGGAAGTTTCTGGTTTTGTGTTTTTTGTTGACGGTGATTGGATGAATTACAGTGGATCAATGGGGCAAAATTTGTACCTAGCAGGCTTATCGATGACATCGGCGACCTACGCCACATCCATGGCCAACCTCGTCCCAGCCGTAACCTTCGTCTTGGCCATATCTCTCGGGTATGCACAGGATTTCTCATGCAAATTATTGTAATTTAATTCGCGGAAACTAATCAGGATCTTGTAAATATATCATCTCGAGAGAGAGAGAGCCAAATAAAAATAAATGAGGAACACCAAAGGAAACGATGATGTCCGTGGTTCGATTCGAATGTCGAAACCTACATCCATGGAGGGAGAGAGCTGCAAATAATCCGCCATAATTAGAAAATTCAAGTTTACAAATCCCTCACACGCTCGAGTATTTCTCAAGTTTAGATTAAATCCAAACCCCCAAATGTTTATAAGTAAATAACTCAAATGGATATAAAATCTCACCACTCAATCCACGCGTTCCCGCTTCTGTTCACGGCCACCTCGAAGGAAACTCAAGTGTGTTTGAGGACTTTATTGTGCAGGCTACACGAGAAGCCTTCGGTGTGTAGTGCGTGGATTTCAATTTTTGCTAAAGAGACCCACTCTATTATTGCTTCTCCATGAGTGATCATGTCAAGAGAGAACCCATCGTTCCCCTCTCTCCCTCTCTCCAACGTGCGGCTAAGGTAGCTAAGGACCTGCATGGCAACTATTTCGATTTTAAAATTTAATCTTGATTAGAATGATTTTTTTTTTTTAATTCTGTTTCCTAAATGAGTCTTAGAGAATCGGAACGTGTTTGATAACTGCACAAAATTTATGCTTTTGGAAAAAAAAATGTATATGGTAACTGTACAAATTTTTTATTTTCAGAAATAAATTCTTTTTTCAATTTGTGTCATTTAAGTCAAATAATTACGTAACTACTTTGTGAATTTCATCATATATTTCGAATTAATTAAAGGTTAATTAATATTGATTTCCTTATATAACATATTGCATATAATATTTTTTTTGCGTACTATTTTGTTTAATTACAGTGTGATAACGAGTTATTTTAAGATTAAAAATGAGAGATTTATGTTGGTTAGTGTATGATTTTAGAGTAACTCGGGCCCTTTGAGGTCTATAGCAAATTGCAATGAGAAAATGTCAATTTCGATCTTCACGTGATCGATGGCACGTGTATGTGTACATGTAAATGGAGTTGCCACTAGTTTTTGAGAAAGGTATATCTCAAACCTTATCGAATGGTCGAGAGAAACCGATCGTTTCTACACAACAAAAGAAATCTAAGGTCCGGGAACATTGATTATGTTGGTTTTTCCACCGGCGCTTTTTTGACATCGAAATTGAGTGTTTTTTAAATGTGTTTCATGCAAATTTATAATTCATTTTTAAATATATAACGTAAGCTAATGCTAAGTGTTCACACATATTATTTTTGTCTTTTTTTGAAAATAAAATTATACTAAGTCTAGAGTACCTAAACCTAGGCAAATCACAACTAAATCGCATCATAAAACTCTAATGAAGACCTAAGGGAATAGAAAAATGTAGTTCGGGTTTAATTTTTAAGGTATTTATGATTTTCGTAAAAAAAATAACAAAATCTATGAAATCTAAAGAATCTAGGCCCGAATTTATGAAAATAAGGTCAAACTAGCCTAATCTAAGATTTTTTTTAATTCTTATGGATTTTCTGAAATTTTTCTAATTTTTTAGAATTTTTCCTTTTTTTTCAGATGTTTATATTATCTTAAGTATTTTTCTTTAGAAACTATATTTCATTCTATTTTAGGTCAAGAGAAAAGCAATGAAAGAACTAAAGGGAAAAAGTGAGATATTTGGCATTTCATTCTATATTGTGATTTTCAAAAATGATTCTTTTTTTTCTAGAATTAACTTTTTTTTGCTTCTTATTTTTTTTCCAAAAATATTTTCGAGAACAGAATCAAAATTAAAATCATTTACGTTATCAAATATGATTCTACTCCTTTTTAGTTATAGGGAACAAAATAGAGAATCAGAAAAGTTATCATGCAAGTCTTAAGGACGAAAAACACAAAGAGAACCCTAACCTTTTGTCTCTCTCTACCGAAAGACCTTTTTAGCCGAGAAGAGAGGAAAGTCATTCCTTTTGTCTTTTCTCACCTTGCTTAAACCCTCAAGAAATACATATAATAAAGCAAGACCATAATTTTGTCTTGTGATGCCCTTTTCATTCTAGATATCCAACGTGCAACTATTCTAAGGCCATCTCTTTAATTTCTTTGTGTGGTCAAACTTGGATATAAATCCAACCGGTTGGGTTTCATGAACGGCTCAAACTCGAGACATAATTCGATAATTCATCATCTCGGCTCGTTGTTTGAAGCCAAATTATAGTGCTCATAATCCATGCTAGCTCTTTCAACATTATGATGGGTATTCACTCTTTACATATACCAATTGTGCTCAAGCAAAGCTTGAGTTTCGCCCAAGGAACGGACTTAATCATCATGTCCACCGACTTTTCCGCCGTCGCAATCTTCTTGACAACAATTAAACCTTCACTAAGACATCTTGAATGAAATGGTATTTGATGTCGATATGCTTCGTTTGCTCATGATAAATTGGATTATGTGCCAGGTGTATTGAACCTTAGTTATCGCAATATATATTACCACTTTTCTGTTCCAACCCAAGTTCAAGAGTAAACCTCTTAGCCATATTGCCTCATTCACCACAAGGTTAGTGCCATGTACTCTGCCTTATTGAAGACAAGGCAACGTGATCCTGTAAGGATGCTTTCCAACTAACTACACTATCTGCAAGTATAAATATGTACCATGCTAAAGACCTGCATTCTACCAAGTCACTGGTATGATCCAAATCCACATAACCCGTGGTCTCTCTGACATTGTCGACCCTTAGATACACTATACTCATGTTTGTTGTCCCCTTCAAATATCCGAGGATCCACTTCACAGCTTCCTAATAAACTTTATCAGGACGCTTCATGCAACAACTAACTATGTCACCGCTTGTAAAATGTCAGGTCTAGTGAATACCATGACATATATAATACTACCCATTGTATTACAATAAGGAACATGGGACATATGCTCCTCCTTCTCCTCAATTTGCAATGAGAAATTATTACAAAGTTTAAAGTGCTTCGCTAAATGTGTACTCACAGATTACGCTAACTGTATGTTAAAATGTGCCATAATCTTCTCAATATATTTCTTTTGAGATAGATGTAAAACTCTTGTGATCTTGTTTACAAAATCTCCATACTCAATATTTTCTTTGTAGCACCTAAATATTTTATCTCAAGCTCAATACTCAACTGCCTCTTTAGTACTTCAATATCAGACATATTCTTAGTTTTTATCAGCATATCATCAACATATAACAGTATATATATATCAAAGACACATCAAAATCTCCTAAAGTAAACATAGTTATCCATCTAACTTTTTGAATAGTCCTAACTAGCTATGAAGGCATCAAAACACTTATAACACTACCTAGGAGATTGTTTTAGCCCATACAAAGATTTCTTTAACAAACAAACATGATCTTCCTTACCCGAAATAGCAAATCCCTCAGGTTACCTTATGTAAATTTGCTCCTCTAACTCACCATAAAGAAACGTCGTTTCACATCTAGCTGCTCAAGCTCAAGATCCTATGCGGCAACCAAGGCAAGTAATACATGAATAGAAGTATGTCTTACCACAGGAGAAAACACCTTATTATTGTCAATGCCCTCCCGTTGTCTATACCTTTTCGCTACAAGTCTCACCTTATACCTCACTATCTCAATACTAGAATGCCCTCCTTTCAATTGTAGAACCATTTACTTCTGGCAATCTTTTGTCTCTTGGGTACCTTGACCAATTCTCATGTCTGATTTCGATGAAGTAATTCCATCTCTTCATTCATAGTCCCTAACTACTATGACGACTCAAAGCTAGTCATCGCCTCAAAGTAAGCAAAGGTTCATTTGTCTCCACCTCGTCACCTATAATCAATTGCATAAGCAATATCAGTATAACCATAACATATTGGTGGCTTGATTTGCCTTCTTTGTCTACCCTCAGCTATAGCATGTTCTAGCTGTACTGCTTGTTTAGTATTACCGACTTTAGAAATCGTAGCCTCACCTGTAGTCTCTACCTATGTTACCTTCAAGGTCTCCGGAGTCTTCACCTGAAGCTTCACCTCACTATTGACACCATGATATACTTGTTCTATTGGTAATGTCTCAGAACTCCCCTATTGAAGCATTGCAGTCTCATCAAAGATCACATCTCTATTGATTAATAAATTGGGTGATCTAGGATTAGTGCATCATAGCCGGTAGCCTTTTACTCCACATGCATAACCCATAAATATGCACTTCTTCGCCCTTGGCTCAAACTTACCATCTCACTTACATGAGCATACACAGGACATCTGAATTCTCGTATTATGGAATAATCAATAGGTTTCCTCAACAATATTTCCTCTAAAATCCTCCACTCGATAACTAGTGATGGAGATCGATTAACCAGGTAACACGCCATGTTCACTGCCTCGCCCTAAAATTCCTTGCCTAGTCCAGCATGCAAAAGCATGCACCAAGCTCACTCAAGTAATGTTTTGTTCCTCTATTTTGCTACGCCATTTTACTATGGTGTCTCAGGCATTATGTGGTATCTCACAATCCTTTCTCTCTCACAAAACTCGATAAAGTATATACCATAGAACTTCATGCCATTATTGGTTCTCAAACATTTAATTTGCTTATCTAATTACTTCTCAATTAATATCTTAAATTTCTTGAATCGATCGAATACATCAGATTTGTGCTTCAGAGAGTATATCCATAACTTTCTTGAGTAGTCGTCGATAAATATCAACAGATATCAGGCACCTCCCTTTGAAAGAACCGAAGACAGACCCTAGATGTCTAAATGAATGTACTCAACAGGTTGCATGGTTGAATGAATACCTGTAGTAAACTTAATCCACTGTTGCTTCCCAAAGATGCAATACTCATATAAGTTTTAACTTTCTTGTATTTTGAACCTTCAATAACCCCCACTCACTCAATATCATCATAACCATCAAGCTCATGTGCCATAACCGCATATGCCACAATTGAGTTAAGTCAGAATCTGACTCACCTAATGAAATTGCAGCAGCTCCGATTATGGTCTCTCCCAATAGATGATAGAGAGTATTTACTTTCTTTCCTTTCATCACTATTATAGCATCTTAAGAGATCTTCAGTGCTCCACCCTCTACAATATACTTACACCTGATGTTATTGGGCATTCCTAGAGAAATAAGGTTCTTCTGAAACTCCGGTATATGCTTCATGCCTATCAATGTGCGCTTCACCCCATTGTGCCTCCCCACAACCTTGCAAGCTACATTATTCCCCATTTAAACTCTACCACCATTTGTCATTTGATGACTAATAAATCAGTTAATATGAGGTGTCATATGATAAGAACACCCAGAATCTAGCACCCATTCGTCACTTGACGAACTAGTAATCACACATAAAACAGTCTCTGTATCACTAGTTGTTGACACCTGATCTTTAATCATTTTTTCTATTGCTAAAGTAATAAAAAATCCATAAAAATTCATAAAATTGAAAAATCAACTTTGGGGACCTTAGCCAAGCCTAGGGAACCAATTTTGACCAAAAAACGATTTTTCATATTTTCAGTATTTTTACGTATTTTTTATTTATTTATTTTCAAAAATTAATAGAAAATCCATAAAAATTCATAAAATTGAAAAATCAACTTTGGGAACCTTAGCCAAGCCTAGGGAACGAATTTTGACCAAAAAATAATTTTTCATATTATATATATTTTAATTTTTTTTAAAAAAAAATACAAAAATATTTGAAAATTTTGAAAAAATAACATTTGAGGCCAAAAAATACACAAAGATAGTTAATATTTTTATTTTAAATCTATTTTCATATTGGCCATCGCAAATTCAGAAAAATCCAATTCGAGTCACGTGTTCCTTCACGAGTATAATCTCGAATCGGGCCTAAAAAAATTTAATTTGAGTCAACTTATTTTTAACTTTCACTTTTTATGAGTTGTGACATTGTCTTCTAATATTTTAAATTTTCATCTTGGCCCAATTATACCCAGAATGACTTAATTTTGTAAAAGGGCTTTAATTAAATTATGCATTATTTTCAGCGACAAGAAATGAGCTTAAATTTGACATGTGGTAAATTTTGGTGTGTCAAAAATTGTGAGGAGATTTGGACTTAAAGAAATATATTTTTTCAGGGACTGAATTGTAAATACTTAAAATTCAAGGACTAAAGTGCAAATACCTAACTCTTGAAGGATTATTTTACAAATAATAAAAAGAAAAGTTAGTGGATAAATTAGAATAGAGAAGGGAAGATGAAGAAGAGGAGATGAAGAAGAGAAGTTGGAGAAGAATGGATGGAGAAAATAAGATAAGAATAGAGAAGGGAAGATGGAGATGAAGAAGAGTTAGTAGAGAAATTAGAATGGAAGATAAGAATAGAGAAGGGAAGATGGAGATTAAGAAGAGTTAGTGGAGAAATTAGAATGGGAGATAAATATGGAGAAGGGAAGATGAAGATGAAGAAGAGTTAGTGGAGAGATTAGAATGTGAGATAGAGATGGAGAATGGAAGATGAAAATGAAGAAGAGTTAGTGGAGAAATTAGAATGGGAGATAGAGTTAGTGGAAAAATTAGAATGGGAGATAGATGAGTAGGTTATAAAAGGAGAAAGAAGTGAGCTTGAGAAAGGATTCTTGGGAGAGAAAATTTGAAGTGTTTAGGAAGATTTTTTTGGAGAGAAAATTTGAAGTGTTTGAGAGAGATTTTTTTGGAGAGAAAATTTGAAGTGTTTGCGAGAGATTTTTTTGGAGAGAAAATTTGAAGTGTTTGAGAGAGATTCTTGAGAGAGAAAATTTGAAGTGTTTGGGAGGATTTTTTTTTAGAGAAAATTTTGGATGTTTGAGAGAGTTTTGGGAGATTGAAGAAAAATTTGAGAGAAAGAAAATACCAAAAGAGAGAGAATTTTGAAGATGATGGGAGTTCAAAGCTAGGGATTATCATCACAAATTCCTTCATCGATCAATATAAATCAAGAGTTCATCCTCGTCAACGAGCAAGCAAATTCGAGCTAAGTGTTTTTATTTATTCATTTGTTTATGGTTTTACTTGCAAATTAGCACAAATTGTATACACTTTCTCCATCTCCTCTTTTTTTTTTCCATATTTTATGTCAGGAGAAGGATATCTCTATGTCAACAGCAAAAATCTCGTAGATATGCAAAAATCGGCCCAGACAAGCTCCTAAGCTGTCCACCGATTTCTCAACTGATCTGTGACTAAAAGTCCCTCTTAATTCAAAAGAAACTCTCTATATTGGGAACATAGAGAGCGAAAATCAATTATAGAAATCCCTCCCAAAAAAAGGGAGATAAGTACTCTTTCCACTCTTCTGGTTTTAGGTGCAGATTAGCACATATTTTGTATACTGACACTTCACTCTATTTTATGTCAGGAAGCCGCAGCTCTATATCAATGGTCAACCCTATGGAAGCACAAAATCGGCTTGGAGGAGTCCTCAAGAGCGCACAAATTTCAAATTGTTGAATCAATTCGTTGTATTTCATTTTAAAGAATTCATACCCCAGAATGGAGAGGACAAAGTCCATCCGCAATTTAAATATCTGCACCATAAATCCCAAAGGGAAGAGCCAAGCCAATGCTTAGCCTCCCATTGGAGGTTTTTACTTACAGTAGTTAAATACCTGCAACTTAAATACCTGTACCTTAAATCCCAAAGGGAAGAGCCAAGCCGATGCTTAGCCTCCCATTGGAGGTTTTTACTTACAGTAGTTAAATACCTGCAACTTAAATACCTGTACCTTAAATCCCAAAGGGAAGAGCCAAGCCAATGCTTAGCCTCCCATTGGAGGTTTTTACTTACAGTAGTTAAATACTTGCAACTTAAATACATGTACCTTAAATCCCAAAGGGAATAGCCAAGCCAATGCTTAGCCTCCCATTGGAGGTTTTTACTTACAGTAGTTAAATACCTGCAACTTAAATATCTGTACCTTAAATCCCAAAGGGAAGAGCCAAGCCAATGCTTAGCCTCCCATTGGAGGTTTTTACTTACAGTAGTTAAATACCTGCAACTTAAATACCTGTACCTTAAATCCCAAAGGGAAGAGCCAAGCCAATGCTTAGCCTCCCATTGGAGGTTTTTACTTACAGTAGTTTAAATACTTGCAACTTAAATACTTGTACCTTAAATCCCAAAGGGAAGAGCCAAGCCAATGCTAGGCCTCCCATTGGAGGTGTTTATTCACTGTCATGTACTTCCTATAATTTAATTTTTGAATCATCAGGCCCAAAAGATGAGTAGGTCGTAATACTGCACAGAAGTCGTTAGCACACTCCCTCTTTCGGCTTCAGGGAATCTTTAACACTTAAAAAATATAACAAATAAAAATATATACCATCCATGCATCCTATTTAAAAGGTGAAAACACAAAAGAGAATACCCTACTAGAGCCTTAGGAATAAACCAAGCATGAGTTGCCGAATTAGGATATCCATGAAATTAAGGTACCGAAAGGGCATTAGTTTTAATTAACTAGCGTAACCAAGTCCCCGAGCTCATAATCTCTGGTTCGTAGGAATAAATTAGTTCTCCCGCTAATTTATTTAGGTTTCTAATCGGCCTACCAAGAACGATTAGTGGCGACTCCAAATTTTAAAATCATTTAAACAAAAACCAAAGTTGCGATTCGGTAGGGCTTGGGAGGGTCCACGTTAGGTTAGTCAAATCTAATTAACCTAATAATCCGTTAACCCCCTTTAAAATTTAAAATTTTTTTAGAGGGTCGCGACAGACTGGCGACTTCACTGGGGACGGGATTTTTAAATTTTCGAAAAAAGATAACAATTGGAATACTTGAATTTTTTCGAAATTTTAAAAGTTTTAGTGGACTTAGGCCAATAAAAATTTCATGGATATCTCGCTTCTGGCGATCTTGTTTGGGACTCATTCTATAGGTGTTATATGTTTTTGCAGGATGGGAGTTATAAGGGGCGGAGTGTTTGGCTAACCCCTTTGTTTTGCAAGCTCGGTGTTGGGTTTATTTGTTTAATTTCGCACATTTTTAGAAGCGCTGTTTTGATATCAATTGTTGTGCATGTCTTGCATACTCTGAAGATCATGACACCTGCACACACAAGCGTCTAAACCCAAGTCGCGAAATTCTTCCTAGAAAACCATAGATAGGGATCGAATATGCAAAGCTCTTGCGTCGATTACGCTCGGGTTGACCATATTTTATCCCGCTCATTATCTGAATTGACAATTCTTCCCATTGTGATTTGATTGCGCGGAGGGTAAGTTTGTCAATTCAGATAGTGGGGGCCTTTTTAGGTCCATACCTTGTCTCTCTTTCTTTTATTTTCTAGAGTCCACTCCTTACTTGAGTTATGCGCATGATTATGTGATTTGCATTTCTCTAAGATAAAAGTAAGTTCTCTAATTTTATCTTGTATTTATTTTCGGTCGGTCAATGCTAGGTGTCAGTCAGTTTTTGAGCTTGATATTACGACCATCTTTTAAAAGAAAATAAAAATTAAATTTGTCCCTCATTTCTTTTTAAAATTTTTTTTTTTGAAAAAATGATGTGAAAAAATCCCTTCATGGGAATTTTATTAACCAATAAGGGATTTTTGTCATGTTTTTATTGCTTCAATAAAAATGAAATTTTCCTGAAAAAATTTTCCTCTGAAAATTTATTTCAATAAAAAGAAAAATTACTTCAAAAAAAAAACTCTAGTAGACATCAAGTGATTTTATCACATTTTTCAAATTATAAAAACTTGCAAGAAAATTCTTCTCGAGAAATTCGCTCATGTTTTTCTAAGAAAATTTTCTCTAAATAAAATTAGACTAATGTCTCGGGGGAATTGTATTGACCAATAAGAGATTCTTATCATGTTTTTCTTGCTTCAATAAAAATGAAATTTTCCTGACAAATTTTCCTCTGAAAATTTATTTCGATAAAAAGAAAAATTCCATAAAAAAAAACTTTGGTAAACATCAAGTGATTTTATCACATTCTTTCAAATTATAAAAACTTGCAACAAAAATTCTTTTCGAGAAATTCGCTCATGTTTTTCTAAGAAAATTTTCTTAGACTAATGTCTCGGGGGAATTTTGTTAACTAATAAAGGATTTCTGTCATGTCTTTCCTGCTTCAATAAAAATAAAATTTTCCTGACAAATTTACCTCTGAAAATTTATTTTGATAAAAAGGAAATTCCTTCAAAAATTTTACTAAATGTCAAGAGATTTTGTCACATTCCTTTAAAAAAATAATAATAAAAAGAGTAATAAATCTGCAAAAAAAAAATTCTGTATCAGAAATTAACCCATTTCTTCCTAGGGAATTTTCTTTTTCTGATTTCTCTATAAAATAGAAAAAATCAAATTGGACTAATATAGTAGTCATGGACCGACATTCCTTGTGTCGCATACTAATTATATCATTTTCTTTTGCAGGGAGATCCTAGATACCCCAGATGGGTGTAAAAATTAAGTTCAAAATATATCAAGAATCATCTTCAGAAATACCAAAAGACGAAAAACACCGAGGCTTCAACCGTTAATTCCGAGGGGCAAACGAACACTGTCCATCTTTGACAGACAGAGTTATGTCAATCCGTAAACTTGTATGGGCAGTGTATTCTGATATGACGGTGGATTTATACTGATTAAACACGGGGGCATATTTAATGTATTGCAGAGGATCCCGCGTCTTTTGAAAGACAATATGGAACCCATGAAACAAATACCTTTACCAGAGACCGATCTTAAAATTTCCTCTTATCCGAAACATGCGGAGGGCTTTAGAGGACCGAGGTTCTATTAATGAACGTGGCCCACAGGAATTTCTCCCGACGCTACAGGCGACCGACACGAGCAAGTGGACGCCGAAAGAAATAAAATATGGATAAAAGTGGGCACACAACAGGTGGCCGGATTTATTACCAGCGCACTGATCGAGTTGTCATAGCGTTATTGTTTGTGATCTCAAGATGGATAGTGGGGGCCACCGCCGAACCCTTCATCAATGTTCTCGATATCATCGTCTGGAGCAATTAAACAAGAACATCAAGAAAAACATTAAGCCTCGACATCTTCGGTACCTCAAATCGTTCTGTTATACTATGCGGAAGAAACGATAGCAGGAAAATTAAACAAAAAAAAAACACGTGAAGCTTTTCTTTCATTCCATTCATCAAAGAGCATTACAACAGCTCACTGGGGAGGAAAAGTAAAGCCAAACTCAGTCCTGATAACCATTACGAAGGAGCTCAACTGACTCTCCAAACAGTTGATGCTCCGGGTGCACCGGGCGTTCTCAGGATCAAGCTCCGCGAGCCTAAAGAAGAGGCGATCGCGCTTCTCCTTAGCCTGGGCCATACTGGCCTCGTAATGCTCGACAGCAAACTCCAAGTCCGAAATCGCCGCCCTCTCGAAAGCAATATCTGCCGTAATGTCATCAAGTCTCTCCTACAGCCAACCGCATTTGCACCTCATCATAATATTGCTCGGCTCCTGTTCGGCGTAAGTTCAGACCAAGGCCAGACGGTCCACCAACTTTCCCCTCTCACGAACTAGCCACGAAAGCTGATCATTGGCAAACTTGAAGGCTTTCTTGTGATTATCAGCCATAAATGTGACTATTTCCAGACGCTCGTGCCGGTCTCGGTAACGAGCTTTCACGACGGCAGTCACAATGACCGTCTCATAAGCGCGGTTATAGGCAGCTAGAAAATTGATGAAGAGGGTCGGGAAGTTCCGATACTCCCTCCCCAGTTGGGTACCCTCAACAGAAGCAGCGTCTAGGGTCCTGAATAAACCGAGGATTTCAGCCTCAACGGTAGAGTTTTGGGCTATTGAGCGTAACCTCTACCAAGAAGATTGTAGAGTCTCTCCCACCCAGCCAGGATTTCGGCGGAGAAGGTATGGTTAGGAGAATTGGCCATTTTTGAAAGCAGATCACGAAAGAAAGGAGGAGAGAGGCGAGGCAGATGATCGGAATGCGAAGGTGATAATCTGCTTCAATTTAAATAATGATTTCACAGGGGCAGTCCTTATTGGTCAAGTTTTTTCTATCTACCATTCTCTGTCGGCAACACCCCCGCTGGCTCGAATTCCAGTCAAGCGGCAACCTCAAGCTGAGCAGACCCGACGTCTCTGCAGAAAAGTTGGACGGGCTGCCACCACTTTGAAAAAGAAAGAATAAAAAACGAGCTGAGTGGGAGACAAAGAAATTTTCGGCAGAAAAGGAGATACGACTCGTCTTTATTGGAGGACCCGCCAGTAAATCGACGGTAGAGATCTTGACAAGGGCCCTCTACCACGAAAAGAAAAAAGGAAGACGAACTGAGCGAGAAACAAGGATTTCCCCTTTGATCAAAAGCTGAATATCAGATTTTCTCCCTCAGAAAATCTAATAGCACTGCCCGTGAAGAGGGAAGTCGTTGCTATTGCCAGAGAGAGAACTTGTCCTCATTTGATAGTAAGAGTTCATTCGCCAGAACTCGCAGGAGAAAGATAGAGAGGAAGGAGTTCTCGTGGGAGAGGAATTCAAAACCTTCACCATCAAAGCATTGGCTTTCAAAGCCTGTTACGAGAAACCATCGACGATCCCGTGATCCCTCAAGTCCAAGAAGACATCCTGAGGCGGTCTCGAGTCGGCAGTCCTAGATCCAGAAATATGTCGAGCATTAGGGAAACGGGCGCATGTTCAACCCTGGTCGAAGCTAATGAAGTTCCTTACCCTAAGGTTGTAGCTCAAGCAAAGGCGACAGAGGCCTTAGAGATATTAAGGAGGAGTGGTGACCAGTTTGATATCGTCCTCACCGCCATGGTAGGGATTGACATGGATGTTTTCACTCTCTTGGAAGTCATCAATTCTAAATTAAACATGCCAGTCCTCGTAATATCGGCAAGCGATGATCAGCAAGCCATAATGAAGGCTATCTTAAATGGGGCCCAAGACGTCGTAACGAAACCAGTTAGGGTTCAGATGCTTCAAAACATATGGCAGCACGTGGTAAGGAAGCAATTGCACGACCATGAGAACAAGCATCAAGCCTTCAATTTTGTTCCAAGCAACTGGAGAAAGAAGATGAGTTGGTCTCCCGAGCTGCATCGTATGTTTGTTAATGCAGTTCAGCAGGTAGGAATCGATTCGGCACGGCCGCAACATATACTGGAAATTATGAACGTAGAGGGACTCACTAAAGCAAATGTTTCGAGTCATCTTCAGAAGTACAGAAAAAGGGTGAGAGAACACAATGCAGCTCAGAATCAAGAAAACCAAGGCTGAACTGATCCAAGCCTGAATGTCGAGTCTCCTCGCCACCATAAGTTCCGCAGGTTAACATGGGGAGAGCCACTTCCCATCATCAACCAAGCCAGTAGCCGTGCCATCAATCCTCCAGGCGTTAATCAAAGTATCCCCCAGAATCACCCTAATGCTCTTCAAGAGTATAGACCGCAGGGGCAGTGTATTCAGACTCCTTGGTCTGAGCACCAACCCGTGGCTAGAATTCATCCCATGATCAGCGCGCTTGCGCAGCCAGAGAATCAGACAAGAAATTATCCTGAGCACTTCCACTTCTTTAATCCTCGAATGGAAGGAGTTTTTGGCAGCAGGATAGTTAGTGATCCCCACACTTTCTCGAGTAATGATGAAGGCTCCAGCACGATAAGTCAAATTGCTCATGGCGAGGACAGAATGAGAAATCTACCGCCAGCATTTGCCAACAACAATGCCCAATTCGAGCATCAGTTGCTGGAAGGTTCAAGAGATTACCCAGATGATGAGCTTACTGCCTTGGTCAACCAGTTTAGGGTTGACAAACGTCCCAAGCCGCGATCAGGAGCCAGTGAGTAGGGACTCTCAAACATCGATCATCCACACTCGAACCAACACGAGACTAGCTGATTATCGAAGAGCCACAGGAGAGGCAGAACTGACCTTGAATAAGTGCACCTTTCATTTCATGCTTAATTCCCCTACGTATGATATTTTCCAGCTTTCTAGGTGTCTCGATTTAATTCAAGGATTAGGGGGCAATTTATTTTTTTTATTTTTTTTTATCCCGTCGAATGCGTGAATCCCTTTTTATGCTAGATTTAGGGCGGATCAATTTGTGGCAACGTCGCTGACTGCCATAATGAGAAATGTTGAATGGCCTCACGTAGGGAAATTTCAAGTGAAATGCCCAGGCGAGCTCGAAGACGGGCAATTGTGTGTCGTTCCAATTTACCCTCAATCGTTGCAAAATGCTAAATTGGATTTGTTCCATTCTCACCCAGGGAATTGCAAAGTGCCTCAAGAGTGTCGCAAAATGAAATGACCCAATGGAACGCGATAGGACTCATTTGCCTCGAAGGTAACCTTCAAATTAAAGGAGCCCTCCGGTCCACGGACCCGATGGCATAGAAAATGATGATGGTCCAAAGCAACCCGAAAGAAAATAAGGCCCAACTAAGCAAAGCACTTACGTGGCAAGCTCAAAGTGAAGGCCAACTTGGGACATACAATTCAATCATGTCCAAATGAATGAACTTCCTCAATTCAAATTCAATGGAAGTACACACAAAGGTAAAACAGTATCGTTCCAATTTTTCTAGAATATGAAGAACATATACTGACGCAATCCCTTTCATTTTTGCAGGGGAAGTCTCTACTGGCCAGATTTTCTTGTCTACCATTCCCTATCAGTATCACCTCCGCTACTCGTCTCCAATCTGGAGCCAAGCAAATCCGACGTCTCTACGGCAAAGCTAGACGGGACGCCACTACTTTGAAAAAGAAAGGATAAAAAATAAGCCGAGTGGTAGACAAAGAAATTTTCGGCAGAAAAGAAGAGACGGCTCGTCTTTATTGAGGGACTCGCCAGCAAAATCGACGGCGGAGATAACGACAGGGCCCCCCTACCACGAAAAGATAGAAGGAGACGAGCTGGACGAGAGATACGATGAAAAGAAAATCGAGAAAGCCAGAACACTCGAGAGAGGCAATACAGTTGGAAAACCCACGTCTAATTTTAAAGGAGGCATTTTCTTGATAATTCTCATTCGTGCTCGAAAGAGAGACTCTTAAAGCATACGCAATCTCCAAGAAAAATCCAGAGAGTGAAAATACAAGAAGAGATATCAAACTTTGAGAAATTGTTAACCAAATCAAAGATGTCTCAACCCAACACATTTGAAAGTTATCGTTACTTGCTGAATATGGGAGAAGAAGAGTTCGAAGCCATGTTTGGGATCGAGCCTATGGAGTCCGGCCCTTCCACCGACGACGTCCAAGAGCCCGATAAGGATAAGGACAACAACGGTAAAGGTCAAAAGAAGCGTTACCGTCGCCATACTGAGGAGCAAGTACGAAAGCTTGAAGATTTCTTCAGAACGTGCCCTATGCCAGGCGGCAAACAGAAAATGGAACTGAGTCAAGAGCTAGGACTTGAACCTTCGCAAATCAAGTTCTGGTTTCAAAATAGACGAACCCGAATGAAGACTCGTCATGAGCACAACGAAGCCGAATTTCTAAGAGTTGAAAATGAAAACCTCCGAGCGGAGAACAAGATATATAAAGAGGCTTTTGCCTCCGCCACCTACCCCAACTGCAATACTCTCCTCACCCTCGATGAAATACATTTTCTGAGGATCGAAAATGCACGCTTAAGAGGTGAGTTAGATCAGTTCATAGCAGGATCAAGTTCTGTTGGAGCAAGACACAAAAAGACCGAGACTATGGGACCAGCATGGATGCCTTCTAAGGAGGAGGTGAGGTATCATCACCAGGCAAGTGGCATTGGCGACGAACTCGCCGCCATGATCAGGCAATTTGATGCTGATGAAGCACCAGGGCTTTAATGTGCATACGGATCCTGTATTTCAAAACTAGTGATCACGGGACCTGCAACACAGCCGACGCGTACCTGATCCGAAACAACGCTAGCTGATCACTCAAGAACCTGCAAAGGGAAGAAGATCAAACCTGGACGAATACGTCTACTTAGTTTCATCGCACGTTCTCACCTTTTATCGATGTCCAAAATCAATGCACAAGCTAGAAGTAATCATTTCCCTTTCCCCCTTATTAAATGCTCGGAGCCGTTACCGCACCAAACTCGAAAAAATTAATATCGAGAAGAAATCCGCGTAAATCCGAAGGGTAAACCCGTATCGTTTCAAGTTACCCTCGAACTACCCATGTTTTAAAATTAAACCCCTCATATTTTCAGGAATTTGCAAAAAGACCCAAAAACGAAATTCCTTGGTTGGACTAAATTGGGGCAAATCAACTCGTGGACATTACCACGGAATGAACAGCTTCAGACAAAGGAAAGTGCGAACGAGAGACCCGAACAAATCTCAGACATAGGTAATTCTGTATCGTTCTAATTTGTTCATAATCATCACAAGTCCTGAATTGTTTTATTCCATTCTTAACAGGGATTGCAAATTATCTCGAGAAATACCGTAACATGGCCCAAGGTGATACAACAGGGCTGTTTTATCCCCAAAGATTAACCTTTGAAAGGATAGCCCCATGGACACCTACGGTCCAATGGACCGAATGGTATGGGGGATGACAGTAGGTCCGAAATATCCCGAGTTCGATCCCCGAGGGTGGGGAATGTTGTATGTATTATAAATAAATGAAACAACTTTTTGTGCATTTTTTTTTAACAAACAGGAATACTTGACGACCTTACCAAAAAACAGGAATACTCGACGAGTAATATCAAATTCAGTATTTTACTATAGTCTTGCGATAATGGTGAGGTGCCTAACAAAAGTCGAGGAAAATTCAATCCAGCAAAATTGGTAAGAGACTCGTGCAAGGCATTCAAGACGAAAGGTAAATCAGTATCGTTTCCAATTTACCCCTTTTAATACTGGTTGACATGTCTCCTTTTCTTTCTATAGGAAATATTTACACTAACATTTAACATGTTGAAGGAGACAAATCCAAAAGAAAATTATGATCATCTGACAAGATCTATTTTGGTGAAAAATGGGGCAAATTAATCACAAGTTCTGAAGCAAAAAAAGCAAATACGTCTTCCTTATCTCGTTTGATTTCAAGAATAATTTCTCTGCTTTTTGCAGGGGCATTCAACCACTAAACCACGGCGGTCGCTGTTATTAAGCAAACCGAAATGCTCCATCACCCATATGCTTCATCGCACAGGGGCAAAGTTGAGATGAACC
This sequence comes from Psidium guajava, assembly GCA_016432845.1. Lineage (NCBI taxonomy): Eukaryota > Viridiplantae > Streptophyta > Magnoliopsida > Myrtales > Myrtaceae > Psidium > Psidium guajava. The sequence goes on along the minus strand of CM028225.1, from coordinate 33,613,329 downwards.
GCCCCTCGACATAAGGAGTAGGCTTCCCAATTTGTTCGGTCCGCCCACATACCAGGGGCAATTCAAATCCGCCCATATTTGCACATTATATAAACACACATTATGCTAAAAAATTGTCACATCTGCATTGTGTTTACACATTTCACGAATTATGTATGATTATTCCGCATGTTTAATTTACCAACTCCAACTTAGAGCATAAACTGCATAGGAGACATCAAATGTGCAAAATGAGGCATAACAGGATGAGGAAAGTTAAACCATTTCTACACACGGGTCTAACATTTTAATCTATAGATAAACAGTCTTTCTCTAGAGTGAGAGAAAGCCCCTTCGGACTAAAGTCCCCCATTCAGATTACATTCGAGGCGTTCATATTATGAGAACCTCCTTAAATAGAATTGGTAATGCAAACTTGACAGAATAGTTTTGCATGATCCACATTTTGATTGATTGCATCATGAGTTATCACACAGACTACTTCTAATCATTGCCAACTTAGCTGAACAATTTTGTATGAACCAATGAACGCATTGATGAAAATGCTTGCACATGTTAGCTCTGACATTGCCTGACAGGCAACACATTCCCGGTGTTTGAGTTACCTTCCAAAGTCTTGAAATTCATTTGGCGATTATTGAATGAACAAGCCTGGTTGTCGAGAAGCCACCAAGCATTTCTTCCAAATTCTCAGGTAAGTATATCTTCAACCTGAACCTTTCAAGAGAATGAATTCTGACGGTTGTTGGGGTACTCGAATCCATTGCGGTATATATAGGTATCCACCTTCTTCAATAAAGCATGATTTGTCTTAAGGACAGAAATGTTCGAGACCTTTTGATCTCTGCCTCTTTGGTTTATTCCTAAAGCGACAGGAGAATATAATTTGGGTTTGAGCTTCCGTAGGATTCCTGGTCTCCCCAGATTTCAGAATGGCACCCTTTGAGGTACACAAAGCCCTTCTTACAGGCAAACTAAGTCCTTCTTACAGGCAAACCAAGTCCTTCTTACAGGCAAACCAAGTCCTTCTTACAGGCATAAAGTCCTTCTTACAGGCAAACCAAGTCCTTCTTAAAGGCATAAAGTCCTTCTTACAAGCAAATGAAGTCCTTCTTATAGGCAAACTAAGTCCTTCTTACAGGCAAACTAAGTCCTTCTTACAGGCAAACCAAGTCCTTCTTACAGGCATAAAGTCCTTCTTACAGGCAAATCAAGTCCTTCTTACAGGCACAAAGTCCTTCTTACAGGCAAATCAAGTCCTTCTTACAGGCACAAAGTCCTTCTTACAGGCAAATCAAGTCCTTCTTATAGGCATAAAGTCCTTCTTACAGGCACAAAGTCCTTCTTACAAGCAAATCAAGTCCTTCTTACAGGCACAAAGTCCTTCTTACAGGCATAAAGTCCTTCTTATAGGCAAATCAAGTCCTTCTTACAGGCATAAAGTCCTTCTTACAGGCAAACAAAGTCCTTCTTACAGGCACAAAGTCCTTCTTACAGGCAAAGTAAGTCCTTTTTACAGGCAAACAAAGTCATTCTTACAGGCAAATCAAGTCCTTCTTACAGGCAAAGCAAGTCCTTCTTACAGGCACAAAGTTCTTCTTACAGGCAAAGCACCAAGTCCTTTTTACTGGCACCAAGTCCTTTCTACAGGCACCAAGTCCTTCTTACAGGTATCTCCATGTGGTGACCTACCATACGGGTCAAATCTCAATCAAAATTTAATCAGTAGAATCCTTTTATTAGGAATCTACCATGGTACGACCCACCATACGGGTCAAATGGTATGACCCACCATACGGGTCAAATTTTAATTCAATTTTTAATCAGTAGAATCCTTTTATTAGGAATCTACCATGGGTTGATCCACCATACGGGTTCAAGTTCAACCACCATAAAGTTTTTTTATATAACGAATCCTTAGGTTCTCATTTCATTTTCAGTGGAACAATCATGTCACGACTCTTTTTATTTCCTTGTATTGAGTCGATAAGAATCCAGGTGTCATCTCGTCTTTGAAATGAACCTCTACCGAGCCTCCTTTCAAAGAGGGGCAGCTGTTGACACCTGATCTTTAATCATTTTTTCTATTGCTAAAGTAATAAAAAATCCATAAAAATTCATAAAATTGAAAAATCAACTTTGGGGACCTTAGCCAAGCCTAGGGAACCAATTTTGACCAAAAAACGATTTTTCATATTTTCAGTATTTTTACGTATTTTTTATTTATTTATTTTCAAAAATTAATAGAAAATCCATAAAAATTCATAAAATTGAAAAATCAACTTTGGGAACCTTAGCCAAGCCTAGGGAACGAATTTTGACCAAAAAATAATTTTTCATATTATATATATTTTAATTTTTTTTAAAAAAAAATACAAAAATATTTGAAAATTTTGAAAAAATAACATTTGAGGCCAAAAAATACACAAAGATAGTTAATATTTTTATTTTAAATCTATTTTCATATTGGCCATCGCAAATTCAGAAAAATCCAATTCGAGTCACGTGTTCCTTCACGAGTATAATCTCGAATCGGGCCTAAAAAAATTTAATTTGAGTCAACTTATTTTTAACTTTCACTTTTTATGAGTTGTGACATTGTCTTCTAATATTTTAAATTTTCATCTTGGCCCAATTATACCCAGAATGACTTAATTTTGTAAAAGGGCTTTAATTAAATTATGCATTATTTTCAGCGACAAGAAATGAGCTTAAATTTGACATGTGGTAAATTTTGGTGTGTCAAAAATTGTGAGGAGATTTGGACTTAAAGAAATATATTTTTTCAGGGACTGAATTGTAAATACTTAAAATTCAAGGACTAAAGTGCAAATACCTAACTCTTGAAGGATTATTTTACAAATAATAAAAAGAAAAGTTAGTGGATAAATTAGAATAGAGAAGGGAAGATGAAGAAGAGGAGATGAAGAAGAGAAGTTGGAGAAGAATGGATGGAGAAAATAAGATAAGAATAGAGAAGGGAAGATGGAGATGAAGAAGAGTTAGTAGAGAAATTAGAATGGAAGATAAGAATAGAGAAGGGAAGATGGAGATTAAGAAGAGTTAGTGGAGAAATTAGAATGGGAGATAAATATGGAGAAGGGAAGATGAAGATGAAGAAGAGTTAGTGGAGAGATTAGAATGTGAGATAGAGATGGAGAATGGAAGATGAAAATGAAGAAGAGTTAGTGGAGAAATTAGAATGGGAGATAGAGTTAGTGGAAAAATTAGAATGGGAGATAGATGAGTAGGTTATAAAAGGAGAAAGAAGTGAGCTTGAGAAAGGATTCTTGGGAGAGAAAATTTGAAGTGTTTGGGAAGATTTTTTTGGAGAGAAAATTTGAAGTGTTTGAGAGAGATTTTTTTGGAGAGAAACTTTGAAGTGTTTGCGAGAGATTTTTTTGGAGAGAAAATTTGAAGTGTTTGAAAGGATTCTTGGGAGAGAAAATTTGAAGTGTTTGGGAGGATTTTTTTTTAGAGAAAATTTTGGATGTTTGAGAGAGTTTTGGGAGATTGAAGAAAAATTTGAGAGAAAGAAAATACCAAAAGAGAGAGAATTTTGAAGATGATGGGAGTTCAAAGCTAGGGATTATTATCACAAATTCCTTCATCGATCAATATAAATCAAGAGTTCATCCTCGTCAACAAGCAAGCAAATTCGAGCTAAGTGTTTTTATTTATTCATTTGTTTATGGTTTTACTTGCAAATTAGCACAAATTGTATACACTTTCTCCATCTCCTCTTTTTTTTTTCCATATTTTATGTCAGGAGAAGGATATCTCTATGTCAATAGCAAAAATCTCGTAGATATGCAAAAATCGGCCCAGACAAGCTCCTAAGCTGTCCACCGATTTCTCAACTGATCTGTGACTAAAAGTCCCTCTTAATTCAAAAGAAACTCTCTATATTGGGAACATAGAGAGCGAAAATCAATTATAGAAATCCCTCCCAAAAAAAGGGAGATAAGTACTCTTTCCACTCTTCTGGTTTTAGGTGCAGATTAGCACATATTTTGTATACTGACACTTCACTCTATTTTATGTCAGGAAGCCGCAGCTCTATATCAATGGTCAACCCTATGGAAGCACAAAATCGGCTTGGAGGAGTCCTCAAGAGCGCACAAATTTCAAATTGTTGAATCAATTCGTTGTATTTCATTTTAAAGAATTCATACCCCAGAATGGAGAGGACAAAGTCCATCCGCAATTTAAATATCTGCACCATAAATCCCAAAGGGAAGAGCCAAGCCAATGCTTAGCCTCCCATTGGAGGTTTTTACTTACAGTAGTTAAATACCTGCAACTTAAATACCTGTACCTTAAATCCCAAAGGGAAGAGCCAAGCCGATGCTTAGCCTCCCATTGGAGGTTTTTACTTACAGTAGTTAAATACCTGCAACTTAAATACCTGTACCTTAAATCCCAAAGGGAAGAGCCAAGCCAATGCTTAGCCTCCCATTGGAGGTTTTTACTTACAGTAGTTAAATACTTGCAACTTAAATACATGTACCTTAAATCCCAAAGGGAATAGCCAAGCCAATGCTTAGCCTCCCATTGGAGGTTTTTACTTACAGTAGTTAAATACCTGCAACTTAAATATCTGTACCTTAAATCCCAAAGGGAAGAGCCAAGCCAATGCTTAGCCTCCCATTGGAGGTTTTTACTTACAGTAGTTAAATACCTGCAACTTAAATACCTGTACCTTAAATCCCAAAGGGAAGAGCCAAGCCAATGCTTAGCCTCCCATTGGAGGTTTTTACTTACAGTAGTTTAAATACTTGCAACTTAAATACTTGTACCTTAAATCCCAAAGGGAAGAGCCAAGCCAATGCTAGGCCTCCCATTGGAGGTGTTTATTCACTGTCATGTACTTCCTATAATTTAATTTTTGAATCATCAGGCCCAAAAGATGAGTAGGTCGTAATACTGCACAGAAGTCGTTAGCACACTCCCTCTTTCGGCTTCAGGGAATCTTTAACACTTAAAAAATATAACAAATAAAAATATATACCATCCATGCATCCTATTTAAAAGGTGAAAACACAAAAGAGAATACCCTACTAGAGCCTTAGGAATAAACCAAGCATGAGTTGCCGAATTAGGATATCCATGAAATTAAGGTACCGAAAGGGCATTAGTTTTAATTAACTAGCGTAACCAAGTCCCCGAGCTCATAATCTCTGGTTCGTAGGAATAAATTAGTTCTCCCGCTAATTTATTTAGGTTTCTAATCGGCCTACCAAGAACGATTAGTGGCGACTCCAAATTTTAAAATCATTTAAACAAAAACCAAAGTTGCGATTCGGTAGGGCTTGGGAGGGTCCACGTTAGGTTAGTCAAATCTAATTAACCTAATAATCCGTTAACCCCCTTTAAAATTTAAAATTTTTTTAGAGGGTCGCGACACTAGTGCTCGCCTCGGCAACAAGCATCACACTGCTTGTGGCATTTTGTCTGTCACCTTTGTTTCTCTGCTTCAGACAGTCTGTCATGATGTGCCTCTCCTCCTGACACTCAAAGCACTTCACGCGTTCCTTGGACTTTTTATGGCGTGACTTCGACTTGCTTTTACTTATACTACTACTGGATCCTCGATGATTATTTCTACTCGAATCACTGGTCCCCGCATTACATCTTGTGCTAGACTATCATCTTGCAACTTTCTCTATTGCTTCTTAGAAAACAAAGCGGACTTTACCGCTTTTCAAAGTAATTGTAGTATGCCCCTACATAAGTGAATCAATAAACTGTTCCCATAACTTTGGTAAAGAAACTGACAACATCATGCCTTGTTCTTCATTATTAATAATCTTACCAACGTTTCTTAAATCCGTCATGAGTTTAGTAAACTCATCTAGGTGGGATCTAATAGATGTGTCTTTAGTATATTTAAATTGAAACATCCTTTTCAACATGTATAAGTGATTGTTCAAACCCTTCTTTATATAGATTGCTTGAAGTTTAGCCCATGATGCTATGGCATTCTTCTCGCCGGCCACCTCTATTAACACCTCATCTAATAGGTTCAATGGGATTATACTTCTAGCATTCCTCATTAGCACATCCTTTTCAGCATCTTCATTGTTTCGAGGCAACTTATTATTACCCTCTAATGCATCGGTCAAATCTTGAGTTGTAAATAATACCCCCATCTTAATGCTCCACAAACTAAAGTTGTTTCTCCTATTAAACTTATCAATTTCTAGTTTCATTCCAGACATAATTGGAACCACAAAATTCCCAAATAATAATCAGGCAAAGCTCTAAATCACGATCCAAAAAATCCTATCCCATAGCTCTTATACCAATCACTTTAATTTAATTCGTTGAAGCTAACCATGACCTTGCAAATATATTAACGCGAGAGAGAGCTAGAGAAAAATAAATGAGGAACAATAAAGGACAACGATGATATACGTGGTTCAGTCCGAATGTCGGAACCTATATTCACAGGGAGAGCTAGCTGTAAATAATAAACTATAATTGAAGAATCCAAATTTGCAAATTGCTCACACGCTCAAATGTTTTTCACACTTAGATTAGATCCAAACCTCAAATATTTATAAATAAACAACTCTAATGAATATAAAAACTCATCACACAGTCCATGTATTCCCGCTCTGTTCAAGGCCACCTCAAAGGAAACTCAAGTGTTTGAGGACTTTATTGTGCGGCTACACGAGAACCCTTCACTGTGCAGTGTTTGGTTTTCAATATTTGCTGAAGAGACCCACTCTATTATTGCTTTTCCATGAGTGGCCTTGTCAAGAGAGAACCCATCATTCGTCTCTCTCTCTCTCTCTCTCTCCAATGTGCGGCAGGAGTAGCTAAGAATGAAAAACACAAAGAACCCCAGCCTTTTGTCTGTCTCTACTCAGAGGCCTTTGCACCCCCCACACGTGCAGCCAAAAGGAGAGAAAAGTCATTCCATTTGTCTTTTCTCCCCTTGCTCCCTTAGGCCCACAGGAGAGAGACATAATAAAGCAAGACTATAATTTTGTCATGTTCACGTTGGTGGTCGATCGAAATTAGGTTGGAGAAGGTGATGCTCCGGACGGTTGCAGGGAAGGCAAAGGTGGCGGGAACATTAATGGGGATTGGTGGGGTAATGCTGCTCACGTTCTGCAAGGGCATGGAAGTCAACCCATGGTCAACGCACGTGAACTTGTTGCGCCACATGGCGGCGACCCAGCATGGCCGGCAGGGTTCGGGCAATCTCCTCCTGGGCTCGATTTTGGCGGTGGCCAGCTGCTTCTGCAACGCTTCATGGTTGATCATTCAGGTGAGTCCTCGCCTTTTCTTTTCAATACGTCGTCATGTTGTCCCCCTTTGATTAGCTTCACTTCACCATGCGAGATCTTTCTAGTGTCGATCGCCCTTTTCCCCAAAGACAGTTTTATGGAACTTCGATTTTCTACTTCATTCGATACTTCACTGAGCGTCTGAATAGATCTAGACAATGTATATGTGATTTTTATATTTAAATAGTGGCATCTCCTACAAGAAATTACCATAAAATTCACATTTTTCACCTTAAGAGCAAAAATTCCCTCGATTTCTATATATTGGTTGAATCAAGAATCTCCGAATACCCCATATTTATAGAGGAACATGGAAGTGGCTGATGTGATCTCATGCATAGTAACTGAGTGTAGTTTCTCCGCAATTAAATGTCATAATATACAATGATTTCTTTGACAGGCCAAGATGAGCGAGGGGTTCCCATGTCATTACACGAGCACAGCATTGATGACCTTCATGGCGTCAGTCCAAGCAGTGGTTCTCACACTATGTCGAGAAAGGAATTGGAGCCAGTGGAAACTCGGATGGAACATCAGGCTTCTCACCGTATCATACACGGTACACCATGATGAACCCTTTACTCTATGATATTGCATGCATTTATTAGGGCTTAATATTGACTTTCGAACTGCCCTGGTATACGTCGTTAGCTGATCAGTTGGCCCCCTCACGCGGCGTGGTTTTGCCTGTGGTGCTGTAGGGGATCGTCTCTTCCGGATTGTGCTATACAGTAATCAATTGGTGCGTGCGGATGAGAGGACCGGTTTTCGTGTCGGTTTTCAATCCTCTGGTGCTGGTCATCGTGGCCTTGGCAGGGTCTATGGTTTTGGATGAAAAATTGCACCTAGGGAGGTAAGTACATATACATGTATTCTTAAAGCATTCGAACCGTTCGAATCACTTAACACAGGAGATTTGAGAACTTTTGCTTTATTTCCATGGTAGCATTCTAGGGTCGGGGCTCATAGTACTCGGTCTCTATGCGGTACTATGGGGCAAAAGTAAGGAGAATAATAAGATGAATCAGTTAGTGCCATCGACCGGCTCCAGTGAATCTGAATCCGTTGAGATTGTCGTCGTCTCTCCGAACAAGAACGGCAATAAGGAGGGTGACGATGTCCTAGAGGTGGCGCAAAAGGAGAGCGGAGTGATCAAAGAAAGTCCTGACGAGATAAGAGGAGGAGAAGAACAAATCTCAAAGAGCAACTGACCTTGGATTACCGTATGATGTACGTTATCCCAAATATAGGCAGGCATGGAAATGCAGAAGTGGTAACTTCGACTTATCCAAGATTTGGGACATTTTGGTAATTAGCAGATATTGCACAGAAATGCCTGTACCATGGCCAAGAAGTTAAATAACACCCAAGTAATTAGCTATTCTCTTCTGTATAATTAATCAGTTCATTTCATTGAATGATATACCCGACTGAGAGATCGTTCCTCTCTCAATGATATCCTTTTGTTTTTCCTTTAAAAAATCACGTCTTCCGATCTAATTAAAATATTGTCCCTGCATGAATACAGTTAGTTAAAATAGATATCAATCAGTGATATGATATTTTTTTTTTATGATTCTCAATTAAAGAGAAGTGTACACTTGAATTCAATGTGTAACTGTTTTTATATCTTAGATAAAAACACTTGATTGTTTGCAACCACGGATCATATCAACCCTGCTAGGGAAAAAGTTAGGGGTCCAGCTTCGGCTACCGATCCAAGATCTAGTTTTGCAATCTTTCTAAGTCATTAAATTAGTCGGGTATTTGATGGACATTAATTTAGGTAATAATTCTTTGTATGTAACATAAACTCATTAGCTGAATCCATGGATATACCTCAAAAGAACATAAGTTATGAGACAATGGGCATGATTGATTTTATGTCTATGAAATACAACGTACAAATCAGATGATGAGCATGGTATTTGCTAGGGCCATCTAACAATAGAGGATTTTCCCACGTAGAATTTTATATGCATTGTCTAACTATCTAGTTAAAATAAAAAGTAATGCTAGTTACATCTTCTTTATATGGAACGAGCATTATATTTAGAGGGAGGAAATTATCCAAAAAGTCTCAAACCTATTGTATTTGTGCCAATTCAATTCCTAACCTTTCAGTTTGGTCACTTTAGTTCTAAATATTTTTAAAATTTACCAATTGAGTCCTTTGGCCCAATTTTGGTTGATCTCGTTAATATGGATGCCAACAGTGCCACAAGGACGGTCGGCGTTGACGTAAATAATTTTTTATATATTTCCTTTTAATTTCTCTAAGAATTTTTTGAATTTTTTTAATCTTCTTCTTTTTTTTTGTTCCTCTTTCTTTCCTTCTTATCTCTTTTTGTTTCTACGCAGCCTTAATTTTTGCGATGACTGTCATGGGCCCTCCGGCTTTCTTCTTAGAAAGATCACACATGCGCTCACACTTCACTTCTCCTAATAAGCCAATTTTGCTTTCCCTGTGATATCAGTGGATTCTAATGTGCATGTGTTAACTGGTTTTGTGTTTCGGCGTATAAAAGGAAGAGCAGGCCATAAATAACGTGGACCGTCCTTGTGCAAGCCCTTCTTTATTCCGAACTAACTTTTGACGACCCATTTAAGCCTTCCTTGCATAAAAAAAATTTAGGAATCGATCCCTAGCAAGAAAAATATCAGTAATTGCATTGTCATTTCTTTTCGTGCATTCGGATAAACTTAAGTGAATGGTTTTGAACGTAATTAATGGACTGGACTGAACTCATAAGAACATTAAACTCGGCCAAGCCCATTGAAGACCTAGGCGGCTTGCATGAGGAGAGCACATGGGGAATGCTTGACGAGGAAATTAAGATTGCGGCATTTGATTGAAATTGGAGGAAATAAGAATATCAAGCTCGAGGGAATCTGCTCCACCAGATCTTCAACTTCCACGTCTTTTTCATCATGTTATGTCCATGATCTTCTTTAACGATTTGAAAAAAAAGAAGCAGCGCAAAAGGAATGTGGTCTTTCAATGTATGTATACACCTGTTTAAAGATGGGATGGTGGAGGGGGGTTGAGCTGTGGAAAGAACGTGAAAAAACGAGGGGGACGCTTGCTATAAAAGCACACCACCATCTCTTGCTGTGCTGCATCCGCCATCACCAAGGCTCCTCGTCGTCGCCGGTGCTGCCTTTTGGGCAGCGACCTACGTTGCAACTTTTTTCCTGTCCGATCGCCGTCGCAGCTGCATCTTGTCCTCATGGCTACACCACCGCCTGCTGCCGTTCCGTTAGTCCTCATGTGTACAGCAAGCCCAGTCCCGGTCACACCCGGCCAAACTCAGCCATGCCGGTTCAATGGCTCCTATTCTCGGCACCAATCCTACAAGTGTAGCTGTACCACCGCGAGCCATACCATACCTGTGACACCTACTTCCATCGAGCCACGTCTACAAGCCTCCGCACCGGCGTCTGGCATCCCCATAGCCGGTCACCCGGTCCCATCGGAAAGGATCATCCAACTTAGGTTATTTGTTTTGAAATTTTTTGACGTTGTCGTCTACCGCTCAACTTTTGCGACGGATTTTCATGGGCCCTCCAGCTTTCTTCTAAGAAAGGTCACACTAGCACGCATACTTCAAGTGTCCTTATTAAACCAATTTTGTTTTCCTTGAGACACCGATTGATTCTAATGTGTATGCGTATACCAATTTGGTGTTTCAGCATATAACATGATGAGAAGGCCAAAGATGGCGTGGACCTTCTTTTGCGGGCTATTTGGGTAAGTGTTCGTTTGTAAACCCAATAACAGCCTCAAAACCATGTTTCCATATATGTACTGAAGGCGACAGAATAGCAGTTTTACTTGTGCAGATTTCTGGTTTTCTGTTGTTGACCATGATGGAATGAATTGCAGACCATGATGGCCATGACCGATCTCGTCCCGGCCGTGACCTTCATCTTGGCTATTTCTTTCGGGTATGTACAGGATTTTCCTTGCGACTTCAATAACTATTCATTGAAGTAAAGATTGACTAAAACAAAACGTCTACTAAATAGAACATATTGTAAATGACCTAATTAACACGATCACTTACGCAATCATTGCGGGTTCCGGTCCTCGACATGTGTATCTGACGTGGCATGTGGTTTTACGGTGTATTCACGTTGATCGATCAAAATGAGGTTGGAGATACGGAGGCTAATAACAGTTGCGAGGAAGGCCAAAGCGTTGGGGACATTTTACTGGGATTGGCGGGGCAACGCTGCTCAGTGCTCATGTTCTCCAAGGGCGTGGATGTCAACCTCTTTGGTCAACGCACGTGGAGGTGACCCTCAAACCACATGGCTTTGCTGGGTCGTCGCCACGTGGCACAAAGGGTTTCCCGTGGGTCGACAAGAGTTGGACTTCGGCGCCCTTGTAGAACGCGAGCAGCATTGCCTCGCCAATTCCTGCTAACGTTCCAAACACTTTAGCCTTCCCTGCAACTGTCCTTAGCCTTCCTTTCTCCAACCTAGTTTCGATCGATCGACGTGAACACGAAAGGGAACCACACACCATGACGGATGCTCGTGTCGAGGAACGGTGAGCAATCTCACAGTGATTTCGCAAATGACTGTTTTAAGTAGGTCGTTCATAGAATGAGCCTGTACAATATGTTTTCTTTGGTGAACATTTTGCTTTTGTCAATCTTCCCTTCAATGAACAGTTGTTGAATTTGCCTGAGAAATGCTGTACATGTCCAAAAGAAATGGCCAAGAAGAAAGTTACGGCCGGGACTAGGTTGGTCATGGCCCAGATGTAGGTTGCCGATGTCATTGATAAGCTTGTTAGGTACAAATTCTGAAACATCGATGCCCTGCAATTCATTCAATTACAGTCAACAACAAAAGACCAGAAATTTGCCCAAGTAAGACTAGTATTCTGTCTGCTGCAGCAGAGCACATGTAAATCAACGTTCAAGGCTGTTATTGCATCCACAAACATACACTTTACCCAAATAGCCCACAAAAGAAGGGCATGCACAAGCGCGGTCCACGTTATTTTTGGCCTTTCTTGATCCCGTTAAACCCCGAGACACAAAATCAAATACGCACATACACATTTGAATCAACTGATATCACAAGGAAAACAAAATTGGTTTAATAGGAGAAGTGAAGCTTGCGCGTGCGTGTGACCTTTCTGAGAAGAAAGCTGGAGGGCCGGCCCACGACGGCCGTCGGAAAAATGGAGTGGTAAGGCGACGACGAGCATCAGGTTCATCCCCGTTGCTCACTGCGAGCTTGTTCAGTATGTTGACTACGGCTCGTGCTACTCGGACGACCACCATCATCAGCGGGGGCCTTCGTTTCGTGCACGGCCTGGGACAAACGATACATCGCTCTCCCTTTCTTCCTTTTTCTTTTGAGATTTGGTGTTTTGTAAATGCTCTGCTTGTTCCGCTTTGAACGCACACGTTATTGTCGGTCAGTTCTGTATCGTTAGATGTAACTCCATCACCTCATCAGACCTAAATATGCAGCAAGGTAGCGAGCACGACTGCTCGGCCCTATCGCGGCAGCAATCCCATGCATTGAGATGCATCAGCTTCCACAAAATTTAGGAAGACAAGATCAGGAGAAGATGTCCGCAAGTGCTCCCACCCGTTCGACAACACACCCGTCCTAACAGCTTCTTTTAAAAGTGAAGGTAACAAATTCCCATTCCAATATGGCGAACGTGCAAAAAACATACGAAAGACATGTCCTAATAGAATCACAAATTTTTATCACCGATCGAAGTACGATCATATATGGAACGTACCTGCTATTCACAAATTAAGTACCTTTGACATACAGTCTTGCGAGAATCGAGCGTTCTAGATTTGAGAGGAGTTTTATCATGCCAAAATGACAGACTCAAGGCAGCTAGAGAAACCGACGTCCTACCAAAGATGTGATGTCAACACATTTTAAAATGCTGATATTTGCCTTGGCAATTATCTCTAGAGGGCATGGGATGTGGTTACTTGCATAGGCGGATCACTGTGGCTATCATGCAACCCAACAAAAAGGAAGGAAACCTAGGATTTGCCAAAGAACCCCGTCAAGTAGATGGACATAAATTTCTTGCAGCTATTAACATCCTGGGTTCTGGACAATCTGATGAGATTTAATTAGCTTCGGCGAGCCGCAGAAGTTGCATCCATCACTTCCAAGAACTCTCGACAAGGCGGTGCATCAGTCTCTGCAAATAAGTCGTTGCTGCATAAAGCCATAAAACTCGAGGGTAACCCTTCTTATTCGAAACAAAAAGCTCTTATGCGTTCATGTCCATGCGCAGAAATGAACACGCTTGACAGCTTTAGCAAGTAAGCAAGGGTTCGACAAGAATGGCGAGACCAATTTAATGCTCCGTTTGTATAGAAAAAAAAAATGAATAATTTGAAAAATATTTTCTGAAACTAATGTATTTTATTACTTGAAATAACTAATTAATGAAAGATGTTTTCATTAGCGGCAATAATTTATGTTTGAACATTTTCATGCATGATAAAAAAAATTTCATTGATATGTTATTATAAATGATACATGCGATTATTTTTAGGAAATTTTTTTTATAGATCATTTATTTTCAACGGAATAAACGAGGCCTAAAACGCTAGTGGGGTAGCATATCAATAACTTTTAACTGTGTACCTTAGACATACGCTTTTCACTACTACAAAAGAATTACGATAAAAATAAACTTCGATTACAATCAAGCGGCATTGATCAATTTCTCATAGGCAATTAGGCGTCCCCCTAAATTATATCACCGTCATTTCCCTTTGTTCACTAAGGATTTATCTACTATTCACGAGTGGTGTATGAATAAAGGCTCTGGCAAGCGTTATTTTTTGGTATGGAGGTAAAATTTAAATTATGAAAATTGCTAAGTTTGAAATATCATATGTAGAGATCAAAATTAAGAAAATCCCATTGGCGTTGTTGTAACTGGGGACATACGCATCCATTTATAATTGAATTCTTTAATCAACCAAAATAGAATAAATGTATCAAAAGTCCTTAACATTGCTGTGAAAGTATAATTGAGTCTTAAAATTTTTGAAAAGTGCAATTAAGCATCAAAACTTGTCAAATTGTTGAATCAAGTCCTTCCGTTAATATCATCAATTTTCTAATGAAAATATTGATGTGAAATTTTTAAATTGATTTATCTCCTCCACATGATTTTTTTCGGTTATTTTCTTATTCAAATCTTATTAAATTAGATTAATTTTTATTAAAAAAATTAAAGTTCTATATTTTAAAAAAATGAGAAAAATGAGAATGGCATAACATCGTCGATGGGCGCTGTTGCTGTCCATTATCAACCCCAAGGGAGGGCGAGGGATTGCCCGAGTAGCAAGGGTTGGTGATGCCTCGCCCAAGGTTGGCAAGGGCCAGTCATCGTCACCCCTTCAGGGGGTGGCAATGCCCTATCGACTAGGTGTATCGCTCTCTTTTTGTTTTTAAATTTTTTAAATTAAATTTTAGTTTTTTTTTCACTTTCTAATCTAATTTGAATAATTTTGAAGAAAATTAACGTAAAAAATGTCATGTAAGAAAGATAAATTAATTTGAAAGTATCATGACAATGTTTTCTATTAAATAAATTTATAGTTTTAACGGAAGACCTAATGGACAATGTTAGCGAAAAACTTAATTGCACTAATTTGATAAGTTTTATAATTTAATTGTATTCATTAAAAATTTTAGGATTCAATAAATGTTTTTTGCACATTAGATCGATTTTAAGCCCCAGAATATTTTCGAACACTAATGGGACTTAATGACCTACAATTATGTTGCTTTGCTTGTGAATTCGATCACTTCTGAGTCTCAAACCGCGAGAGAGGGAGAGAAGTTGCTTGGCTGAGCACAGTTATGGCCACGGCCGTGGACGGAGGCGGCACCACCGGCGACGGAGCGGCGGTGAAGCCGGCTAGGCCGACGCCGAAGCGGTTCACCAAGTCCCAGATCCCAGACTCCATTCTCAACAACGCCTCCCTCAACGCCGCCATCTCCGTCCTCCCGGCGAACTACAACTTCGAGGTCCACAAGTGCGTCGCGCGCATCCTCTCCTCCGGCGCCAAGCGCGTGGCCCTCCAGCTCCCCGAGGGCCTCCTCATGTACTCCCTCCTCCTCTCCGACATCTTCGCGTCCTTCGCCGCCGTCGAACACTGCTTCGTCCTCGGCGACGTCACCTACGGCGCCTGCTGCGTCGACGACCTCTCCGCCCTCGCCCTCGGCGCCGACCTCCTCATCCACTACGGCCACAGCTGCCTCGTCCCCGTGGACACCACCACCATACCTTGCCTCTACGTGTTCGTGGAGATTCGGATCGACGTCGGCCATCTCGTGGAAACTCTGAAGCTGAATTTGGGCGGGGGGTACTCGGACGTCGTGCTCGCGGGCACGATTCAGTTCGCTGGGGCGATTCGCGCGGCGAAGCCCGAGCTTGAGAGCAGTGGGTTTAGGGTTTTGGTGCCGCAGGCAAAGCCGCTGTCGGCAGGTGAGGTTCTCGGGTGCACCGCTCCAAGGGTCCGTTCTGACTCTAACGAGGGGACGGTTGCCGTGTTTGTAGCAGATGGGAGGTTTCACTTGGAGGCTTTTATGGTAGCGAATCCAGAGATTAAGACCTTTCGATACGATCCCTACATGGGGAAGTTGTTTCTTGAGGAGTATGATCAAAAGGGGATGAGGGAATCAAGGCGAAACGCAATATTGAAGGCGAGGGAGTGCGCAAGGAGTTGGGGAGTCGTGTTGGGGACGCTTGGGAGGCAAGGTAATCCGAGGATTTTAGACAGGTTGGAGACGAAGATGAGGGAAAAGGGCTTTGATTACACGGTGGTTTTGATGTCTGAGATCACTCCTGGGAGGATTGCTCTGTTCGAGGACTCTGTGGATGCTTGGATTCAGATTGCCTGTCCGAGGCTTTCCATCGACTGGGGTGATGCATTTCATAAGCCAGTATTGACACCATTCGAGGCGGAGATCTCTCTTGGGTTCGTGTCTGGTTGGTGGGAGAGAAATTTGAAGACGAATTTGGGTTGCGAAGCTGATTCCGGTTGCAGCAAGGGCGACTCAGGATGCGAATGCGGGAGTAGTGGAGCTTCACAGTGTGACGATATTGGAGATTACCCAATGGATTATTATGCCCAGGACGGTGGGGAGTGGAATTCTTCTTACGTGAAGAAGTCGTCCCGGCCTGCGAGGAGGATTCCTGTGCCTTCTGCAGGCAGCAGTAGCATAGCTTAGCATTGGGTATGTACGTACATCTGCTGTGCTGCTCATATTATGCATAATGGTGCTTAAGTCTCTGTTTGTTCTACAAAAATTAGCCAGTGTAATTTAAGAGAACTTTGCCAAGTTTTTCACTCGATTCAATTCTTTAATAGCCAGGAATTTTGCGGGTAGAAAGATTGCTTCCATTTACTAAAGTTTCGTGGGGAACTGTAAAAAAATAATTGAGTTTTAGCCTGTACTTTTAGAGACTGGCTGCGACATTTGGCCTTGAGAGTTTGTGTGTGGATTGCGGAAGATCAAATAAGTAGGGCAGTCCAGTGACCCACTACTGGTCTTCAGGGTCAAGGACTATTTGATTTTCGTGTTAGGAAGCTGAAGAGTTATGTGCTCATTAACTTGTATGGAGAAGCCATTTGAATTGCCTGTGCTGCGCATGGTATTTTGTTGTTTTAGCGGAAAATGTTCTTTTTATTGGAGAAACCAAAGTAACAAAAGAAAATGCAACAATTACACGAAGAAGTAAATATTGTTTCTTTTTACATTTTAGGTCGTTTCTGTGCTCTTCCTTCAGTAGGTTGAAGTTGGCACATAGAGGAGAAGGAAATACAATTCAAGTGACTTAATCATGCTGAAGGAAGTTCTCTGAGAGTATGAAGATGCAAAAGAACTACTTTAAGAAGTGAATGTAAGTTGAGAAACTGATACAGGGAAGACTGTTGAAGACCTCGTGGTTCAATGTTCTTCTGTGTTGCTGCTGGCATATCTATTATCATCTTCACAGATTAGTGTCCTTGGTTGCTTTAGCAAAGTGACCCCGAATAAAACTACATATGTTGGCAACGACTCAAAACTGGTCTTGGCAAATATAATCTAGCATAATTAAGAAGTTGGTCTTGTCTTTTGTTAATAGTCTTCGCTTAGCATGCTCTTTTTGGATATGGCATTCAGTAAGGCTATTGTAAAGCTTTTGAAGTAAGACTTATCCTGGAAATCAGGACCTTAGTGCCAATCTCAGCTCCTTTGAGTATATTTGCTACAGTAATTCAAGTGTGATGAGAAGCATTGTGCTGTTACACATTCCAGGGTTAAAATTGATCTTTGTCGGAAGTATTACAGGCATACGTTCTTTCAGCTGCAAGTAATGACTGGATCTTCCTGGGAAGTTCAGTGCAATTAGGAACTCAGTGGAATAAGCAACATCTTGTCATGCATTACAATTCTTCTCAGAAGTTTTGTGTTTTTTTTTTTTTTTCGTGTTCTACCCTATTGTCAGATTGAACATGCAGTCAATCATCTCATTTCAGTGTCATTTAGAGGAGTGAATGGAAGAAAGATTGTGTGAACTCCTTGGGTAATCTTCATCATGTTGATTGTTGGGGTATGTGCTTTCTATTCCTTGCTGAAGAAAATCCTCTTTTCTATTTTGTGAAACTTCTCTGGGGTTTTTATTTCTGTTGATGTTCTTCTTCTCCTTTTCTAACTGTGCCTGCTGCTAAGACGTAGGTGTCACATATTGAATTCTTGTTTCAAGCTGTTCACTTGTCCATCAGTTAAAAGTTGCATGTACTCTCAAGTTATATAGAAAGCATATATAATCACCCTATCTCTTAAGCGCGACCCATTTGTGCATTCTTGAACGATATCCAGTTGTTTACCTTTCGAAAGCACTGGTACAATTTCAATGACATCACCTTTGAGAAGGTATGGTTTTCCTTGCAAATGGCTTGTCTGCAGCTTTAGGTTCTCTGAAACTGATTGTGCCTCCACCATTATTGAGTCAGCTGCCGAGTGCATTATCCAAATTCTGAATCGTGCTCCGTGGGGAAGCTCCGTGGGGAAGCTCCGGTGAGCTAGTATTTTGGTTGATTGAACATGTGTTATCTTCAAAGAAGACATCTAGCGGAATGTCAAACCTGCTAGTTGATGTTCTTCTTCCAGGTAGAAGCAATGATGCAATTCCTGGTCATAAATACCGTGAGTAGCTAACAGGCGGTTTTCATGCAGCAGTTCATTTGTTAATTTACTTGTGCTGTACGTAAAGTTTGAAAATTACCGGACTGTAGTGGGTGCGAAGACGGTACGACCTTTTTTTCTTCGAAGCCTGAGTCTTGTAACCAAAGTTTTATGTAGAAATCCTAAGACGTAGGTGTTACCTACACAAACACAATGCCGCCTGTCAAGTTTCCTTTGGCAGAAAAACGTACAGCTTCGGCAATTTGTCTCATCTTGATGGTGCTGCGGTTCGATGTTCTTGTTTTGGCCATCCAATGTTGTAACTGAGCAATTCAGCTCGCTCTGAATCAACTGCACTCGAAAATTCTTTTGTCCGCAAAGGGTCCGTTTCGGGTTAGTCCGTTATTGTTCTCCATTGTTCAATAGGTTCTATTGACCATTGTTTGCTATTAGAATTCACTGCCTACAATTCATAATTTAACACACTAAAAATGTTAAATGTTAATAAAGTACAAATCTTAGTCATAGATATCGTCAGAAATGAAAGCTAAAAATAGCTATTTCAAATTACACATTCCTAAAGATTGGATGTTATAAAATAATGCAGAATCGAGCGAAGACATAGAACAAGAAAAATAAGAAGACTTGTTCCTCTAGGTTCCAGGAGCTTAGGACATGTTAGTCGAAATCGGTTCTCTAATTTTCGAAGTCTAGAATCGGATTAGTTTCCAGTTCTATCTTGAAATTTGCTCATCTCTAAGCTTATTTATGATTAAAAAGGAATTATCGAGTGCCATTTCTCTTCTTCCCATGAAATTTCCGGCGTTTCATTAAATCATTATCAGTTCGAAAAAGCCACATAGCTTTTTAATCACTTTTTACATTAGAAAAGTAATTAAAAATCAATAAAAATTTAATTAATTCAAAAAGCTACTTTGAGACCCTTGCCTAAGCCTAAAAAAAACTAATTTCAAGCAAAAAAAAAGATTTTTGTATTTTTTAAAATTTTTTTGAAATGTCTTTCCATTTAAAAATAGTTGAAAATAAGAAAAAAAAATTCCAATTTAGTTTTCAAAAATCTGAAAAAATTGCCAATTTTTTTTTAATTCCAATGGCATAAAACCCCAATTCACGCCTTTTTTTTCTTTAAATCGAGAAAAAAAATCAAACTGAGTTTGTTTAGTCTTTTTATCACTTTAAGCGGGTTTTGACATTTGATCTAGATGTCTGTAATTATGTTCTGGTCGAATTAAATTCCAAAAAAGGGGCAAAATTGCATCGAATCGGGGGATCTTTTGAGCAGAATCGGGCGGGTCAATTCGATCTGACCCGGTAGACCCAGTCAACCCACCGTCAAACGCCCGGTAGGAGCAAAAATGGGTCTGGTTTTCTTCCCTTTCATGCGCGCACAGAAGAAAAAGTACAAAAGAAGCACTTGCGCCCTTCCTCCCCGACAAGATGACAAAGGACCACAGCTGGGGCTGGGGCTGGGGCTGCTGCATCTTCAAAAGAGGGTCGCTGAGAGCTAGAGGGACCGGTTGGTTCTGCACAGAGTTGCAAAAACAAAAGGAGAGAGCCTGCTCCTCCTCCGGGGGTTGGGCGAGTAAAAGAAAAAGGGCAGAACTGGGCAAAAAGAAAGCAAAAAAAAAAAAAAAAAAAGAGAGAGAGAGTCCAGAGGGAGCCTTGAGGAGTTCTGCGTTAGTTGAGAGGGTAGAAGGAAGGAGCTCAGCTGAAGAGGGAGCGCAAACCAGAAGCCGAAAGTTCAAAAAAGAAAAGAGTTGAGAGGGTGCTCTCTGGTGGGGGGATCGTTCTGGGGACGAGACGAAAAGAGAAAGAAAAAGAGTACTGGGTTTTTTTTTTTTTTTTTGTTGGGGGGGGGGGGGGCGACACGAGGAAAAAGAAGAAGAGAGTTCTAAGGAGACTCGGTTCTGGAGGGCGACAAAGGCCAACAGAGAAAAAGAGAAGAGGGAAAAAAGAAGAGGAGGAGGAACAGATCTGGTTTTCTTCGGGTTAAGGGACTGAGAGTTCACGAAGGACACAAGGAGACCGAGAGTTCCTGGTCGTGTACGGCGCCAAGAGTTTGAGCGACCGAGCGGCCTTGAGGTGGTCGCCCCCCTCGCGGCCCGAAGAGGGGGCCTCATGGTAGAAGGCAACGGCGGCTGGACCATCTCTCATCGGCAGGAAGCTCGGCCGGGCGAAAGAAGGCCATGACGTAGGTAGCTCGAGGACTCAGCCGAGAGAGCGGCTGGTTCCCGTTCAACGTCCGGCGAAGCTCGTTTCCCCGCCTCAACCAGAGAGCGAGACTGTTTGGAGTCCGAAGCCGTAGCCGCCGCCGCCGCCGCACCAATGCCTCCGGTGAGACTCGCCGGACACGGATCTGTCCTCGGCCCGACGTGGCAGCCGGTGGTTGGAGGCCACCCTCGTAAGTCTCTCGATCTTTGTTCACGTTTGCTTCGTACTTTGTGTTGGAAAACGAAATTTTTTATAAAAAAAAAAGGGCAAAACTCGAGGTCGCCGGTGTGGTTTAGTCCGGCCGGAGTGTTGGTCCGGTGATGTTGGTGTTGGTCGGCTTTGTCGTCGGAGGTGGTGGTGCCAACGGTCGACGGCGGCTGACGACATTTAAAGATGACTAACGACGAAGGTTGGGGCGTTTGGTTCTTGCATTTGGGGCTTGAGGCGTAGTGTTAGTCTGAGTGGTTGGGCAAGGCGGTGATATAGTGATATATCCTTTTCTTGACTGTCACTGAATTTCTTTTGAACTACTAAGTTACTAAAACGTTGGGTTTCATGATTCGTTCAGTAAAGCAAACTAAATGGGTAGGACTAACAAAAATTTCTAGTACGTATGTATAGTGAAGTAAGAAATGAATCTTCTGATGAGCAACTTAAATATATCTGCATTGAAGGGGAATTTACTTGGGATAGAAATGCGAAAAAAAAAGGCTAATTAGAGTTTCAAATGTATATGAACGAGCCCACCACATGTCAAAGACATAACTCATTTTCTTGAGTTAGCTATTGGATAGTAAAAACAGGCAACACAGTGCAACTACTAGCGTAGTGGATATTGTCCCAATATCTTTGGCAGAGTTCAAGGCTAAAACCCATCATTTGGAAGAACTTCGATGAGTTTTCATTCAACTAATGGTAAAATTATTGTCTTAATTCAAGTGCATAGTCATTTCTATACAGCACTGGCTAGTGGCAGTGCCATGATTGCTATGGCGGATTTGTCACTCTTAAGTCGAAAGGTCATTGTAATCCTTCATTTTCTTTGCCTAAACCAGCTTGATTTCGTGAGCAGCATGATGGTCACCTCTTCTTTCCTTTTTTCCTTTGTGTTGGGTGAGCTATTTGCCTCTGAGGCTCTGTTAAACTTCTTCAGCCTTCGCTTTTGTCCTCTTTCTTCAACCTTTATTTATGCAGATATACAAACTTCTTTGTTAAAGCTGTGATCGCCGTGAGGCAAATGTAGACCAACTTTCATAGGGATTTGTAATTCTAGTGGGAAGGATTAGCTATTGTCAAGTCAAGCAGAAGTGTTAGTCTAGACAATGCATTGCAGATAAGATAAGTCTGATGACTGTGGACATTTCCTCGTGTTTCTCTATTTTCAGAGGTTAGAATTAAGCATAAACTACTACCTCGCATGTGTCTTGTTATTTTAACAAAACGGAGAAGAAAAAATGACCCTAGGAAAGAATCGAACAAGTTATACGTGTCGACACAATCCTTTCTAGGTTGGTTTTCCATATTAAGTGAAAACGTCAAGAGTAAGAACAATTTAGAAACTAGTCTTGAGTGCTCGTCTTCGTAGAAGACTATTCGACTTCTGAACTTCCACTGTCTGAAATCCCAGTATTTGTTCTACCTTGGTGAAATAATGCAGAGCTATTAATATTGAAATTACTCCTTTGGCTGATATTTCGGATAAGTATTAGCAGTATATCACGAGATAATCATGCCGAGTCCATTCTACTGACTAGCAAATCTATTAAAACTAGCTTTACTTTGCTCTTTGAGGTTTGTCGTTTTTATATACACTTGAGGCATTCAAAATTGTGTGGAGATATTCTTTGTTGCTGATAACATTGGCACTTTATTTTCAATTAATAACCATGGCTATCAACTCTGATACTCGTGATACATGAGTATATGATTCACCGCAACTGCATACTCGTTTAATTCTAATCGATGCATCTGTGTTGTATGAATGAGGTCATTGCAGAATCATACTCGTGAGGCTGTATACCTTGTAACCCCTACTCATCATAAATATGATGCACTTTAGCTTGATTGAAGCATTCTCTTTTGTTCTTTGCATGTAAGAAGATGATTTTGATCTGGTTACCATTTTTGAGGGCCCTATCTTCTACCGTTGTAGAGAAAGTCTTAACTATGTTTTAAATTGTCGGCTACCATCCTTCGCTAAATAGAAGAATTTATATGTATTGAACAGGTAAAATTTTTTTATCTGAACTTTGTCCGAGGATCAACAAAGATAGCAGTTGAGGACACCTTGAAAGTTCATGCATATCGTATTATGTGTACTTAATCCAGCATTTGGTCAGCTAGTGACCTTATGGCACAATCCATTCAAGTACCCTTGCATACAATATTTTAAAGGTTCAATGAAATGAGAGAGGATGTGTGTTGCTTGGTCGAAGAAAAATAGTTTCAGTTTACTAGTTTGTTTCCATATCAAGATAGTCGTGTTTCTACTTTGGATTAGTTTTAAACTTTAGACTATTCTTACCGGACAACTTGCATAATATTATATGATTCGATGAGTTCACTGGACTAGTGATGTTGTGAGCTTTAGAGGATGGGAGGATTGTTAGAGGTCTGGAGGGAATTTCATTGGAGGGACTAGTTCTATGTGTTAGCTATCACTTGTTATTGGGGCTTGAAGTAATTCTGATGGTTATAAACCGAAGGCACATACTTTTACGATGGATAGCATATCCTATGCTCTTTTTAGAAATATAGAAAAGAACAAACGCTTGAGACGTAGTTTTATGAAACTTTCTAGATGATGGGTGTTGTACCTGTTTTAGGTACTAATTTGTGCAAGCTTCTTTTGTCAAAGTCTCATGTCTTGCTCTATGGAGATTTATGCATATCTCTTGGATAGAGCTAGACATGGGATTTTGATGAAAGAAGTTTGAATAAATTGGCCGCACCATCATTCGGAAAGAGTCATAAAATCCTGCCTAAAGCATTTGTCCTTTTCTTTGTTTCTAAAAAGAGGGTAGGATGTGTTATCCCTCGTAAAGAGTATGTGCCTTTGTTTAGAAATCGGACAATCATGGGAACAACTTCACGCTCTAATAACTTGTGATAGCAACATATAGAATTGGCCCCCGATGGAATCCCATCTAGACCTCTAACAATCCTCCCATCCTCTGATGTTGACAGCAAAATTGGTTCAGTTTCCTCATTGAACCATCTAATATTATGCAAGTCATGAGGTATAAATAGTTTTAACATTTGAAACTAATCCAAACTAGGAACACGACTATCTTGATATGGAAACAAACTAGTAAATTGAAACTATTTTTCTTTGACCATACAACACGCATCTTCTTTTGTGAGCTCATTTCATTGAACATATTGTAGGCGTGGATGATTGTGCCTAGCTGACTAAATGTTGGACTAAGTGCATAGAACACGATATTCATGAACTTCCCCAAGTATCTTAAACTATTATCTTTTTTGACTCTCAAACAAAGTTCAGACAAAAAATTTTAGCCGTTTGATTCATATAAATTCTTATATTCAACAAGGATTGGTAGTAGGCAATCTGAAACATAGTGGAGACTTTTTCCTCGACGATAGAAACTGGTGCCCTTAAAATGGTAACAAGTCAAAATCATCCATGAGTATGATTCTGCAATGAACTCATTCATCCAACAGAGATACATGCATTTGTGGTGGATCAAATACTCATGTATGTACTGTAGAATACCTATTCAAAATATCGATCAAAAAGTAATTTTAGTAGTAATGGCTCAGCAAAATTTCATCCGAGTAGAGCCCAATACTTGGATTTGAGGGAGTGGAATGAAGTTGAATAGTAATCCAGGAAGAATAGCAGTCAAGACTAGCAGATGGTTTCTAAATTGTTCTATTCTTGACATTTTCACTTAATATGGCAAGACAAGTTGGAAAGATTGTGATGAGACTAAAACTTGTTCGGTTTTTTAGGGTGATTTTTCTTCTCCATTTTATTGAAATGGTAGGATAAATAAGAGATAGTAGTTTATGCGTAATTCTAGCTTTTGGAAAGAGAGAAACCTATCAAGAAAAGGAAATAACACGATCATCGAACTTATGGAGATCACTTCTCTGCAGTGCATCGTCTAGTCTAGCACGTTCTGCTTGACTCGACAATAGCTTATCCTTCCCACTAGTATTACTAATCCAATTGAAATTTGGTCTACATTTGCCTCACCAAAATACATCACAACTTCAAATAAGAAATTCGTATATCTTTACAAATAAAGGTTGAAGAGAGGAGACAAAAGCGAAGGGTGAAGATTTAATAGAAACCAAGCACCTCATAAGCAGATAGATCACCCAACACCAAGGAAAAGAAAGATGTGACTATCATGCTCCTCACAAAAGTAAGTTGGTTCAGGCAAAGAAAATGAAGAATTACAGCAAGGGCGACATAGGATGCGAATGTGGGAGTAGTGATCATCATGTATTTGAAGACAAAATCTGGTTGCTTAGCTTATTCCGGTTGCAGCAAGGGCAACTCATGATGCTAATGCAGGAGTATTGGAGCTTCAAAGTGTGACAATATTGGAGATTACCCTATGGGTTGCTATTCCCAGGACGGTGGGCAGTGGAACTCTTCTTATGTGAAGAAGCCGTCCCGGCCTGCGTGGAGGATTCTTGTGCCTTCTGTAGGCAGCAGTAGCATAGCTTAGCATTGGGTATGTATATCTTCTGTACTGCTCATTTGACGCATAAGTCTCTATATTAAAAAAGTTAGCCAGTGTAATTTAAGAGAACCTAGCAGAATTTTTCACTCGATTCAATTCTTTTGCAGCCAGGAATTTTGCTTCTTGAAAGATTGCTTCCATTTACTAGAATTTCTTGGGGAACTGTAAAGTTAAGAAATAAGATTTAGCCAATAATTTTAGAGAATGGTTGTGACATTGATCTTGAGAATATCAGTGTGGACCCTAAGATCGAATAAGTGGGGCAGTCCAGTGAACCCACTTCTGGTCTTCAGTATCATGGACTATTAATGATTTGTGTTGGGAAGCTGAGGAGTTATGTGGTCATTAAATTATATGGAAAGTAAATATTGTTTGTTTTTACATTTTAAGTCATTTTTGTTCTTTTTCTTCAGTAGATTGAAATTGGGACATAGAGAGGAGCAGGTTAGTGCGTTTCCAGTGACTTTATCATGCGAAAGGGAGTTCTCTGAGAATATGAAGATGCAAAAAGAATTACTTTAAAAAGTGAAGTGGGACTGTATTTCCTTGTTGCTGGCATCTTTGTTACCTTCTTCATGGATTAGGATCCTTGGTTGTTTTAGCACAGTAACTCTTGATAAA
Organism: Psidium guajava; assembly: GCA_016432845.1. Taxonomy (NCBI): domain Eukaryota; kingdom Viridiplantae; phylum Streptophyta; class Magnoliopsida; order Myrtales; family Myrtaceae; genus Psidium; species Psidium guajava. Next base: position 33,587,264 of record CM028225.1, on the reverse strand, counting down.
GCTGCCATGACGCAAAACCAGTTTTGAAAGATATAATCCAGCATAATTAAGAGATTGGCCTTGTCTTTTGTTAATAGTCTTCGCATAGCATGCTTTTATTGGATATTGCCTTCAGAAAGGCTATTGTGAAGCTTTTGAAGTCAGACTTATCCTGGAAATCAGGACCTTAGTGTCAATCTTACCTCCGTTGAGTATATTTGCTTCAGTGATCCAAAGTGTGTAGTGATAAGCCTTTTGCTGTTACATGCATATATTCTTTCAGCTGCAAGTAATGACTGGATCTTCCAGGGATATTTAGTGGGCTTAGGAACTCTGTTGAGTAAAAGAAATCCGGTCACGCACGACAATTCTTGTTGGAAGTTCTATTTTTTTTGTGTTCTTCCCTCTCATCAGATTGAACATGTAGAGGAGTGAATCCCAGAAAGATCATGTGGACTCCTTGGGTAATCTTCATTATGTTGATTGTTGGGGTATGTGCTTTGTATTACCTGCTGAAGAAAATCTTCTAACTTTTCTGGGGTTTTTATTTCTGTCGATGGTCTTCTCCTTCTTTTCTAATTGTGCGTGCTGCTGCATCCCCAAGATGTAGGTGTCACCTATTGAATTCTTGTTTCGAGCGGCTCGCTTCCATCAGTTAAAAGTTGCATGTATCCTCGGGTTATAGAAGCGTATAATCCCCATCCTATCTCTTAAGCACGATTCATTTATGCATTCTTGTGGGATATCTAGTTGTTTGCCTTTCAAAAGCACCTGTACAATTTGACTGAACTCTCCTTTGAGAAGGTGTGGTTTTGCCTCCAAATGGCTTGTCTGCAGCTTTAGGTTCTGTGTAATGGCGGAGGAGTCATCTGAATGGTACCTTGTCCCAAATCACGAATGCCGCTTCGTCAGGCAGCTCCGCTGTGCTAGTATTTTGGTTGACTGAACATGTACTATTTTCAAAGAAGACAGCTAGGGGAATGTCAAACCTGCTAGTTTATGTTCTTCGTCCGGGTGGAAGAGATGAACAATTCCTGGTCATAAATGCAGGGAGTTGCTAACAGGCAGTTTGAATGCAGCAGTTCATTTGTTAAATTCACTTTTTTTGGTCGGAATGTTACAATGTCAAGTTCGAAAAATTACCTGACTGTAGTGGCTGTGAAGATGGTACGACCATTTTTCTCCTAGGCCTGAGTCTTGTAACCAAAGTTTTATTTAGAAATACCTGCCAGTGCCTCCATGATTGTATGCAAACACAATGCCGCCTGTCAACCTTTGATGGAAAATTGTACAGCTTCAGCATAATTTGTCTCATCTCGATCAATGTTGCCAGTTCAATGTTCTTGTTTTGGCCGTCCGATGTTGTAGCTGAGCAATTAAGCTCACTCTGAATCAATTGCACTGCAAAATTCATTTGTCCATAAAGGTCGTGTTTTGGGTCAGTCCCATTATCTATCTCCAATAAGCAATAGGTCCTGACTTATTCCTCACACAACTGAAGATTGGGATGGTTGAGTAATTCTACCTTCTTTGCTAAGGATATCTTCTAATAAGAGTTTCCAGTTCTCCGACTGAAAAACCGTAGTTACCTCAAGAATGGAAGAATAGCGACAAGAGCCCAGTATGTACCGTTCACTCTTCCTCATCACGTAGTAATCCTCTTTTCGACCAATGTCAATTGCAATGGTTTAAGTATCTTTTGGATCAAGAACCATGTTCAATGAGTGGAATTCTGAGATGGTATCTTTCTTTCTAAGTCGGATGTGCATATCTTGTTCTCATTCTACACCTTTACGTTTTCCTCTATTCGTCCTTGCATGCTCTATTCGACTCATTGCCAGCGTATACTGATGGAAATTCGGCATATGTCGATTTCCCAGGGCTATAGGTTGGTCGGGCTAATCTTATTCCACCGTCTGAGTGTGGTGAACAATTAAGGGACATTCAAATAGCCTTTTAGAATCGGCGCCAGTTTAGTTCCACGCGCTTGGTATGCATGTTCATGGGAAAAAAAAAAGTTCGATCCTCCGTTCGAGTTGCGATTCCACTTATTCGGGAATCTAATAAATCAGGCTAGTTTCATGACCGAAAGATTTCACTTTTTTATGATTTGACCAAGCATCTAGATTACATATTGGGAAAGCCATGTGCTGTAAATATATGGTTTCTCGTGTTTCTTTCTATCCGTTTAATTTTTTTAGGAAAGTTCATGTGTCTTACATAGTGTCGGAGCGCGTTTCTAAATACGAATGAACAATGGTTTTTGTCCATAGCAGATTAGTAACGTGGGAATGACTTGACTAAATCAATTGTGTCCGTTCACGGTGCCTATGGCTCCACCAATCAAAAAAAAAAAAAAATCCTCAGCGAAAGTTGAAACTGTTGGCAAAACGAGCCAACAATGCATTTAGGAGTACGCTTTTACGAGGTTGTCCTGGTAGCATCTGGCAACAGCATAACAACCCCCCATCCACCCCACCAAAACCCATTAGCCACCTCCCAATTAGTGCTGTAATCTCCAAGTCTCCATTACTCCTGGAGTGAAGTTCACACTAGGACTTCGGGAGGATCATCAGCAATGGAATATCTGCAGTACTCGAACGCAAAGACGATGATATCCATAGCCGTGGTGGGTGTAATAGGAGTGTTGCTGAGGCTGTACAACGCGCTGGTGGTGAAGCCGGAAAAGTTGAGGTCCTTGCTTGGGAAACAAGGCATCAACGGACCACCCCCTGCCTTCTTGCTCGGCAACATCATGGAGATCAAGAAGGCGAGATCCTCCTCCTCCGCCGCCGCTCCCAAGACTCCGCTCGGCCAGCCCCCTGCTTGCCATGATTGTGCAGCTGCCCTCTTCCCCTTCTTCAACAAGTGGAGAAAACAATACGGTAGTTCAGCTCCCCCCAACGCTGACTGGGATCTTGATCTCTTTCCTACAGTTCATCTAATAATATTCACGTGTTTCAATTTTTCGCTTCTCTCGATCAGTAGAAAACAGAAGAGTAATTCACTACTGCTGTATCAAATCCTTCCTCCTTCCTTCATTGAATTGGATCGATCATTTGGGGTTCGGACATGGACAATCGGATCAGGCTGATCTCATGCGCTGGTGGGTCATGATTTTCACAGGAGATAAATTTGCTTCTCGCTGGGGACCACACTGATAGTATATGTGAACCAACCAGACGTGGTGAGGGAGATTACCACCTGTACACCTTTGGACTTGGGGAAGCCCTCATACCAGTTCAAGGAGAGGGGTCCCTTGATGGTCCTGGAAGAACAAAGTGGACGCAGCCGGTGGAGTAGCCAACATTAACATCGGCCAGCACATGAGAAGTTTCTCCGGAGACGTCATCTCCCCGAGCCTGCATTGGCAGCAATTTCACCAAAGGAGAAGAGATCTTCCACAAGTTGAAGGCTCTCCAGGAGGACATGTCCAAGAAAGTATTCTCCACTGGGATTCCTGGCATGAGGGGAGTAATTAAATCTATCTTTGTTCCGAAAAACCACTTAGCTGGCTTTAATCAATTCTGGTTGTACAATGACGCAGATACCTCCCCACCAAGTGTAACAGAGAAGCCTGGGCACTGGTGAAGGAGGTCTGCAGTTTGATACTGCAGGTGGTGAAGGAGAGGATGGAAGCTGCATACGAGAAGGACCTTCTGGAGATGCTTCTTGAGGGCGCCAAAAACAGCGACTTGAGCCAGGAGGCCATGTACCGCCTCATTGTCGACAACTGCAAAAACATTTACTTGGCAGGGTAGGAGACCACCGCCGTCCAGCCAAGAGTGGCAAGATCGCGCATACGCCGAGGTTCCCGAAGTCTGTGAGGGCCGTCTTCCTGATGCGGATATGATCCGTAAGATGAAACTGGTGCGCCTTCCACATGCCTTTCAGACAGATTGCGCATATATTAATATGATGTGTTGATTTCATGATCATCGGCATGTGTTAACATTTCTGTCCAGGGTACAGCTCACAATGGTGATAAATGAGTCGCTGCGGCTATACTCCCCCATGCCGGTGGTGTCGAGGAGGCCTTGACGGATATGAAATTCGGGGACCTCAAAGTACTGGCGGGGTGAACGTATGGACCGTGGTGTTGACACTGCACATGGACCCCGACATTTGGGGGCCAGACTCCTACTCCTTCAACCCGGGCAGATTCGCCGACGGGATCACAGGAGCCCGCAAGCTGCCACACTTGTACATGCCCTTCAGAGTGGGACCTCGCGTTTGCCTCGGCAGAACCTGGCCATGGTGGAGCTCAAGATCCTCATCGCCCAGCTTCTCTTCAACTTCTCCTTCACCCTCTCTCCCAACTACATCCACTCCCCTTCTCTTAGGTTGGTTATTGAACTTGAACACGGTGTCGAACTCTCCGTCGCCAAGTTATCTCCAGATTGATCCCTTGATGACAGAAAATGAAAAGGAAGTCGCAGAGAATGAAGACGCAGGATGGTGGTCTACGATTGTATTCTGTTCAATGGTTTACATGTACAAGAGGATATATAAATACATGATACAAAGAACTATGAGAAGGAAATAAATAATTTCATTCCTATTTTGTGGACTACAGATCCAATCTTATGGATTGATTGAATCGATCAATCAATCAATCGAACATTTATGCAATCAATCTAGAAGATCAAATCCTATCTTCAACACTCCCCCTTAAGCTAGCGGCTTATATATGTCGAAGATGCCAAGCTTGCTTAGAAGATATGTGTGTTTCCTTTGACATAATAATTTGGTAAATATATGCGCACAATGTTCAATAGCTTCGATTCCTCTTGTTGTAACCGCTCCTTCTTGGATTTTATCTCGAGTGAAATGACAATCGACTTCTATATATTTTGTCCTTTCATGAAAAATTGGATTTGCCACAAGTTTAAGTGAAGTGTTATTATCAAGGACAAATGTGGTTGGCCCATCAACCTATGTACCAAGATCCGAAAGTAAACCTCATATCCACCCTATTTCACAAACAGTCTTTGCTAGAGCTCGATATTCAAACTCCACTAATGATAAAGAAACCGTTGACTATTTCTTTGTCTTCCATAAGATCAAGGATTTCCCTAATTTGATATTGAAACCGGTGATGAATCTTTGGGTCATTAGACAAGTGGCATAGTCTGTATCACAATAAGTAGTCATTTTCATGTCACAATCTTGAGATAAAAGAATGCCAAGTCTTGGTCTTCCCTTCAAATATTTCACAACTTTCATTGCTTCATTCATATGGGACAGCTTTAGACTTTGCATAAATTGATTGCGCAAATGTACTGCAAAGCATATATTAGGCCTAGTCATGTGAGATAAATCAATTTTCCGACAAGTCTTTGATAGCCTGAAGGATCTTCAAGAAGTGAGCCTTCATTGGATGATGATGAACTCACATCATATTCATGTGTTGTCAGTTTGGCATTTTGTTCAATTGGAATAACAGCTGGTCTGACGATCCTACTTTTGATATAATCTCCAAAATGAATTTTCCGTTGGCTAAGAGAAATCCCCTTATCTAACCAAGCAATTTCAATGCCAAGAAAATATTTGGGAGATCTCAAATCCTTAATATGAAAAGTGAAGTGCAGATGTTCGTTAAATTTCGTCACTACAAACTTATCATTTCCCATAATAAGTAGATCATCAACATATATCAACAAATGGATTGATGATGTACCTTCAGTCCATGTAAATAAAGCATAGTCATAATTGGAATGCTGGAAACCTACGTTTCTCAGTGCAGTAGTAAACTTGGTGTACCATTGTCGAGAAGCTTACTTAAGTCCATATGGGGATTTATAGAGACGACATACTCGAGTCTCCCCTTCTCTCCGTAAACCTTGTGGAATATCCACATAGATTTCTTCGTCCAGATCGCCATGAAGAAAAACATTATGGACATCCATTTGATGTAGACCTATTGTGAAAAGCGGTAATAGATTAAAAAAAAAAAAGAAGAGAACGAACAGTTAATTCCTTAGCAATGGTAGAGAAGGACTTAGGTCTCATGGTAATCAAAACCTTTTCATTGTGTGAAGCCTTTAGCGACTAATTGAGCCTTGTAACACTTAACAACACCATCTACCTTGTATTTGATTCTATAAATCCACTTGCACTCTATTGCTTTTCGACGTGAAGGGAGGGGTACAATATCCCAGGTATGATTCTCTATGAGGGCATTTAATTCGGCGGCCATATCTTTTTGCCAGCGTAGATCATGGGCTGCTTCTTTATAGGAAAAAGGTTCCCTTTCCTCAGATATACGACTATTGCAACACATATGCTTTGGTGATAGTCGACTAAATAAGACATATGAAGAGACTTTATAATGTGTACTTGGAGAATCCAGAGTAGGGCATATATAATCTTTCGTCCACATGGGAGGCCAAGTATGATGGTTGGAGCATCGAGGTTGTTCAATAGGAGTTTGTTCATGAACCGACGAAGGAGATTTGTCAATAATCGATGGTGGGGGTGCCGGTGCCACTGATGAAGCCGGAGAAGAGTTCTCCTTAAATGGCGATACTGAATGTTCAATCACGTAGCCCGGTAGTGATGAATGACTAGAATTGTTGATGGCTGGTGGATGAGACGTTGAATCCAGCGCAACCAAAATACGTAGTGGACTAAAAGAAAGATCCTTCTCAAATAGAAATTAGTGACTATCTGTTGTTGATGCAGACTTCTAAGAGGAAGAAGTCAATTCCTGAAACCGAAATTCATCTTCGCGGAACATAAAGTCTTGACTCACAAAAACCCAACTTGTAGATATCTCCATAATTTGGTAACCTTTCGATAGAGAAGGATATCTCATGAAAATGCACCGAATGGCACGGGGACCCATATGATCCCGAGGGCCCACAGTTGTTACATAGCATAAACAACCAAAGACTACGGCAACTCAATGAACAAAAATCATTTGATATTCAAATCACATGGTTTTGTCCATAGCAGATAAGTAACGTGGGAATGGCTTGACTAAATCAATTGGTGTGCATGTTCACCGGGCAAAAGGAAGTTTGATCCTCTGTTCGAGTCGCGATTCAATTGACTCGAGAACCCAATAAATCATGCTGGTTTCAGGGCTAAAGGAAATTTTTTTTTTTTTGGGTCTACTGGGCCGAAAGATTTCACTTCTCTATGATTTTACCAAACATCTAGAAGATATACTTGGAAAGTCATATTTCATAAAAAAAATATATATAGTTTTCCCCATTCGTTTTTTTTCCAAGTGTTTTAGGAAAAGCCGATTGTCTTACTTAGTGTCGGAGCACGGGTTAAAAACTAAATGCTTGTTTAACAATTTTAAATGCTTCAGTCAACCCCATCGAGGTGTGAAATGGCTCAGAGTCGATTTAGATCATGAAAAATATCGGAAAGAAATTAATGTAACAAGTCATTTGGAGCAATCCAATTAAAATCGAAACATTCTAGCTCGTGCGAAGATGTCACGCGTGCTTATGCAATGAATCACGAACCTGCATCTCTATACGTCGACATGGCCTATTCTACTCGTGTCCGGTAAATCTGAATGCATGAAGCATATGGTAGATCCCAAATTTCAAGATATATCAATACAACTCTCATAATCTAAATTCTTGCCGTAGATAAGTGCTTATACACATTTTTGTCGGGGTGAGTGCACTAAGAGTACCATGTCTTTTGTACGTCGTTCATTTGAGTGCCATAACTTTTTTGTCGCTTACTTAAGTGCCACCTCGGAAGGAAAATCGTTTACTTGAGTGTCACTTCCGGCAAAGATCGTTCACTTGAGTGTCACTTCCAGCAAACCGTTCTACATGGACTTTTTATTAATTTTTTAGAACATGTGGAATTTTCTTTAAAAAAAAATTTGGATTTTTTCATAATTTTTTTTTTTTGCAATTTTTCTTGGTTTTTGCTTCCTTGGCCAACGAGGGTCACCGGCTATCCTTGCTAGCTATGATTGGTGACTCGAAGGGCTACGGCTGCCTTGCTTGGGCTAGTGGGGCCATGACGGCCCTCTCTAGATATGGGTGACAACTGTCGCGGCCTCGACGGCAGTGGGTAAGGGCCGTCGCTAGGACTTGGCGAGGGCCATTGTGCCCTCAACTGTGATTGGGATGGGCCAGGGCCCTTGGGAGCCCGCCTGCGACAATCAAAGCGGCGACGGCTGCTGGCCAAGGGCGAGGTGGCCCTTGCCTCTAGGGTCGCCGATGACTTGCTAGCCAAGGGAGCAAAGATTAAAAAAAATCAAAATAAAAAGAAACATAAAAAATTCTAAAAAAATTTATATGTATATTAAAATATTCAAAAGAATTATTTTGCTTGTGCCACATTTGTCGCGACCTAAAAAAAATCAGTTTCCCAATTTTTAAAGTTAATGGATTACCAGGTTAATTAAATTGAATTAACTAGCCTAGCTCGAACTCTCCCAAGTTCTACCAAATCGTGACTTAGGTTCAATTTCATCAAAAGAAGGATTTATCTTGGAGTCGCCACTAATCATTTTGGGTAGGTTGATTAGACACCTAAATAAAGCATCGGGAGAAATACTTTATTCCTACGAACCAGAGATTAATGAGTTCGGGGACTTGGTTATACTAATATTTCTACTAGCGCCCTTTCGGTACCAATTTCATGAAAATGTTCAACTTGGCAATTTTGATGAATTTTCACTTGAGATTCAAAGGTGCAATTTTTTTTATTTTCTTTTTATGACAAGGTAAGGAACTAAATTATATGCAATGCATGCGGTTTAATCTAAATATTTACAAGATAAATTACGCGTGCAATTATCTACATGATGTGAAAATGTGCAACAAAAGCAAACCCTTTTTTTTATTTTTTAAAGAAAATATTACAACGTGCAATAAAAATCTCAAAAATTGGATATGCAATTTATTCCAAAGAAATGCAATATGTCCAACAAGGTATAATCGAAATTCAAATCAATCCATTTAGGCAACACAATTTCTAATATTCTAAATGATTAGAATCGTTACTTAACTTGACGGATTTGATTATCGAACTCGAATCTCGGATTTCCTCGTGGATCAAGATTGCGGATCACGGCTCGAACGACGGGGATGGACTCGCGGATTGTATTGGTCGATGAAAATGGTAACTCCGAGTTTCGAACTCTTGTTCCCCTCAATTCTCTCTTCTAAAAGAATTCTCTTTTTTTTTTGTTTTCTTTTTCTCTCTAAATTTTCTTCTCTCCCAAAATCTCTTCTCAAGTTTTCTTCAATATCCAAAGTCTTACTAATTTCTCTCTAATCTCTCCAAAAGTCCCTCCTTCAAGGCTCTCATTCTTCCTCCTTTTATAGCCTACTCCCCCATCTTCCTTTATCTATCTTCATCTATCATTCTAATTTTTCCACTAACTTCATCTTGCCTTCTAATTCCACCATCTTCCCTTCTTTATCTCCATCTTCCCTTCTAATTCCACCATCCTCTATTCTTTATCTCCATCTTCCCTTCTAATTCACCATCTTCCATTCTAATCTTTCCATCTCCCATTCTAATTCTTCATCTTCCCTTCTAATTCTACCATCTTCCATTCTCCATCTTTCCTTCTAATTTCTCCATCTTCCTTTCTAATTTCTTCATCTTCCCTTCTATATCTCCCCTTCTCCATCTTCCTTTCTAATTTCTCCACTATCCCTAAAATTTTATGTATTTGCAATTCAGCCCTTGAAGTTTTATGTATTTGCAATTCAGCCCCTGAAGTTTTATGTATTTGCAATTCAGTCCCTGAAGTTTTATGTATTTGCAATTCAGTCCCAGTGGAAAAATTTCTTTTAAGTGCAAAACTTCATAAGCCTTTCGGCACACCTCCCTCACGCTCAATCCAATCGTTTTGTCAATTTAAGCTCAAATCCTCCGTCGTTAGCCATAATAAAATGCATGACCGACAAAAAATTAAATATGCAATGCATGAAAAAATTAATTTTTGGTGAGAACAAATTCTCATTTTTTTTATCTACTTAAGTGAATGAATTTTTAAAAAGTCAAAATTTAGGTGTCAACAACATTGACTTTTCCGATGTCCATGTAATTGATAATACTCAAATGATCGATTTTTTAATATTATGATAGTCAAGTAAGTGAAAAAAAAAATTATAGCACTTAAGTAAGTATTGTACAAAAGTTATTATATTCGTAGTATTCTTATCCCCTTTTGTACGTTTTTATTTATTGACCTTTCATTCGTTAAAAAGGACGTGTGCGAGAGAGAGAGAGAGAGAGAGAGAGAGTGTGTGTTCAAAATAAATAAATGAAAGAAGCTGCTCCTAAAAGTGAAAAAGCGCAGACAGCAGTGGCTGCAGAAGCAGCAGAGCATCAGCTCAAGCATAGGTACATCTTGATCCCTTTATTGGGGATGTATCTTCATCATTATCTATGATTTTTGAAGTTTAACGAAGAGGGAGTTAAAGACCATTCGCAAACTGAGGAGTAAGGACAGTTACCACAGAATCAAGAAAAATTTATGCAAGAACTTAGTTAAATTTTTTTTTATTCTTTGAAATTCAAGTGAGGTCTTTTACCTTCATTGAGTTTTCTCTATTGTTTTGGCTTTTATCACCAGGGATGGTTGTCTTAATTGAATTTAGAAAAACCCTCACTTTTGAAAACTCACATGGTAGGTACTCAATGAGTAGAAAGTGAAAATATCCCAAAGGTTTGTCCTTGCGAAGTGCGTTGAACGTGAAGAGTCCAAAGGACAGCAGAGCAGGTCAATTATGTGATAGTCCTTGCAAAAGATTTGTTCACGCAACACAAAACTTCAAGAGCATTGATGACCAACGGATACTTTTCCTGCTCTCCTCCAACGACCCTGATTTTATTCCAGACACAGAATCTTCACTTACTTCATAACCATGCGAGTACACTGTAAGACAGAAACCATAGAATTCCCATTTTCTTTTACCGTCGCCTCTTTGCATTTACTGACGCTGTGAGTGTTCAACCTAGGCTAACAAATGCACTCACTTCCTTGGGAACTTGACACTTTGACAGGACATTGAGTTCTCAAAGATGCTTCTCGTAGCTTAACCTCTTTGAATTTGGTATCCATGAATAGCAGCAGTGCCCTCTTGGGATGGCTTTTGGCACATCCCTTTCGTAGTGACAATGTCAATAAACTGTGGCCATCATCTTCGTGAGACGAGCAATCTTTTTTGCAATTTATTTTCCTCAAATTCACGTAACGAGTAGGACTCTTCCCAATTACATTTTCTTCAGACATGAACAACAGGCTAGACTTGCACTATGTATCTCCACAGCAATTTTTTGGTTGGAAATATATTTGTGGAAAAATTTGCAGGTTGCTACTGAGATTCTTCTGAAAGAAATACTTCTGTGGAAGCTTCAGATGCTTAAATCGGCTTTGGCGTAAACAAATTCGCGCATTCATGCACAGACTCTACTTCTTACAAGGCACAGACTCTACTTCTTACAAGGTCCTTATTTTGTCCATTCTGTTAGATCTCATAAAATTAGGTGCTGGGAGATTGAAGTTTATGATGATTATGTAGATTTTGGCAGGGAGATATCCCCCAGCCAGTCCTATTGCTATTTCACACAACTCCTAAATAGCAAACATTATACTGACACATCGATGTATTATAGCAAAGGCAAATGAGGATGAACTTGTTATCGTTTTGTTGACTGTCATTGAATTTCTTTTGAACTACTAGGTTACTAATATGTTGAATGTTTTAGTAAAGCAAACTAAATGGATCCTTTTGCATGTTTGTGAGGCTAACAAAAATTTCTAACATGTATGTATAAACAAGTTGAGTAAGATCTGCATCTTCCAACGAGTTGCTTAAATATATTTGTATTGAAGGGGGATTTACTTGGGCTAAGAATGCCAAAAAGAGGCAGGTAATTAGAGTATTTAAGGTATATGGACGAGCGCATCCACATGTCAAAGTGTTGATATCTAATTTTTAATTAGTTTTTTTTAAAAATTAATAAAAAATCAATAAAACTCCAATTAATTCGAAATCGACTTTGGGACATTGGCCAAGCATAAAAAACCAATTTAAAGCAAAAAAATATTTACCGCATTTTTCGGTATTTTTGGAATTTCTTTTCATTTAAAAGTAGTCGAAAATAAGAAAGAAAAATACCAATTGATTCTGGAAAAATCTAAAAAAATATATATAATTTTTAATTCTAATTACATTTTTTTTTGGTAAGATAATTCCAATTATATTTTGGTCACTTCAAATCTTAAAAATTCGATCTGAATCGTAGAAAACCCCAATTCACATCTTTTATGCCTTAAATCGAGCAAAAAAAACAAATTGAGTTTGTTTAGTTTTTTTTCTCACTTTAAGTAGGTTTTGACATTTGATCTAGATGCCTATAATTATGCTCGTGTCAATCAAATCCTCGAAAACGGGCCAAATTGGCATCGAATCGGGGCGTTTTGAGCTGAATTGGGCGGGTCAAACTCGACCCGAAGAGGCAAATGACAGTGCAGCGCTGCACAGGACAGAAACCAGAAGCAGAATTCCCCTTCGTCTCCTTCGGACGTACAGTGGGCGCAGGGGACAAAATGGTGAAAAAGAAAAGAAAACAAGAGAAAAGGGGGACAGGTAGGTGAACTTCTGGATCTCAGTAGCTGCCTCTCCTTCTTTGATGGCCGAAGGAGCTCGTGACGTTCGTGGTTCCTAGGGAACAAAAACACAAGAGGCACAGGTAGGAGAAAGCAAAAAGGATAAGAGAGAAGAGAAGGCGTAGGAGGAGCTCTCTGGTAGGAGAAAGGGTTCAAGAAATAGAGGAGGTCTCTGCTGTTGGAGGGGGGTTCCAACGAGTGAAAGATGAAGGAGGACTCCTGCAACTTCCCTCAGCTCCTTTCCTTCAGCTCACCACCGACCTCGTTTGGAAAGGTTAGCCTCCTCTCTCGAGTTTTGATTTGGTCACAGAGCTCACCCGATGCGTTTGTCCATTTTGCCGGAGTATTTGGGGGAACGGACGCTTTCCATAATAAGATTGACAAACGCAGCCGGGAAACCAAAAGAAAGGAAAACTAACTCCAGAAATTCCCAGTTGACAGTGTCATAAGCCTTTTTCGATGATGATGTTTGTCCATTTTGCCGTAGTAGACCGGACTCTATTGATCACCTCTTTTTCGGGTGCAACTTCTCGGCTTCCTTGGCTTTCTTTTGGGCCTCAAAGTGCAACTTTGCCTGGCGTAATCGGTCATGGCAGGACAACCTCTGTTGGGCCATAAACCATTTTGGTGGTCAGCATTTCTACCATTGCATTGCTCGTTTCTCTTTTGCGGTGCTTTGTCATTTGATATGGACAGACCGCAACCACATCATCTTCAGAAATCAATTCCGCGATGTTTCGATGCTTAAGAAACATCTCTCTAAGGTTGTTCAGGATAAGGCCTTAACCTTTAAAGATGTTGATGATACCCCTCGCAACAGGCGGATTCTGACTTCCTGGGGGTGCTCCCTTTCGGTTATTCCCGGACCCCGGCCATTTGTATAGTTTTGGATCGTGTCTTTTCGGCTGCTGTTTTGGCCCTTGCCCCGTTTGGTTCTGTCTTCTGGGGCCGTTTCCCCTTGCTGGCCACTTTCCCCCCGTCAGCCCTGCACCAGCTGCAACATGTGTGTTGCCTCAGGTGGAGGGGTGTTTTTGTACGGGTCTTTGTGCTTTGCTTCCTTTTGTAAGCGCATTTGATTGGTCAATATATTTCTTACCCTTACCAAAAAAAAAAAAAACTTGTGGACGCCGATAAATATAGAAATCGAAAGTTGAGGTCTGGAGAATGTCAGTAGAGAGGAAAATCTTACTGAAGAAACTCTTGAGACGTGTCATCTCCTTAAGCCAAGAAGCAAGGGGGCAAAGTTTGTTGCGTATCTGCAGTTACATCATCATGTTCGATATAGCGACTGCTCATTAATCTTAGATGGCCACTGTAATTAGCGTGGTTTGCGTAAATGTCAAGAATAAGAACAATTTAGAAACCTGCTGCTAGTCCTGAGTGCTCTTCTTCATGGTGGAAGCTCAGAAGTGGGATGAATCTAAGTATTGTGTTCTACCTTGGTGAAATTTTGCAGAGCCATTAATATTAAAATTAGTCCTTTGATTGATATTTTGGATAGGTATTCAGCGGCGCAAATCTGTTAATACAAACTTTATTCTGCTCTTTGAGGACCATCGTTTATATATACACCTGAGACATTCAAAATAGTTTGGAGATATTCTTTGTTGCTGATCATTAAACTCTAGGTGAAAAAATATCAGTACTTTCTTTTCAAGTAATGACCTTGGCTATCATGAGTATATGGTCCACTGCAACTGCATACTACTTTAATTGTAATCAATGTTTTTCTGTTGGATGAATGATGTCACTGCAGAATCATACTCGTGAGTTGTATACCCTACTAACTTTGGGCATCAGAAATATGATGTAGTTTAGCTTCATTGATTCATTCTCGCTTGTTCTTTGCATGCAGGAAAATGAGATTTGCTTAGCATTATTGAGGACATCTTCCATTGGAAAAAGTCTCAACTATGTTTCAGACTATCTGCCATCAACCCTGCTAATATAAGAAATTATATAAATTGAACAGGTAAAATATTTTGTTTGAATTTTGTCCGAGGATTAAAAAAAAAAGATTGCATTTTAAGACACCTAGGAAGTTCACGCATAATGTGTTCTATGTACTTAATCCAGCATTTGGGCCAGTGATCTTATGGCACGATCCATTCTAGTACCCACGCATGCAGTATTTTAAAGATTTAATGAAATGAGCTCACAAAAGATGTGTTTTGTAGGGTCAAAGCAAAGTTTCAGTTCTGGTTTGTTTCCATATCCAAATAGTTGCGTCTTCTTTGAAAGATTTCCTACCTTAGATTAGTTTTCAGGCTTTAGACTATTCTTATTTGACAATTTGCATAATCGTAAATGGTTTGATGAGGTAATTGGACCATTCATGCTAACAGCTTTAGAGGATGGGAGGATTAGTTAGGGTCTGGTATTCCAATGAAGGGGCTAGATCAATATGTTGGCTATCACACACGTTGTTGGGGCTTGAAGTGATTATTATGGTTATCTAATTCCTTAACCAAAGGAACATACTTTTATGAGGATAGCATATCCTATGCTCTTTGAAAAAATTAGAAAAGGACAAATGCTTGAGCTGGGTTTTATGACATTCGTCGAATGATGGGTATAGTATCTGTATCAATTTGTTTAAGCTTCTTTTGTCAAAGTCCCATGTCTTTCTCTATTCAGGGGTATGCGTGAAGCGTTTCATCATAAGGGACTAGTGTTAGAACCTCATTGTACTGTCATTGTCAGAGATTTTATAATTGACGAAATAAACTAAAATTAGGTCAAATGAAGGCAAGCCTTCTATAATCATGCTTCGCATATATATATATCCATTGCTCCAACTACACCTCGGCCGTTATCTGTAGTTTCAATACCATATCTCACTATCTAAAATATCAATGTTTGTGGGACATGCACAAGGACGCACTTAATAATCATATTTTCTTGTTCTAGCAAAGATAATAACTGCCCTTAAATCAAAACTTGAAGTAATGTCATACGTAATTGCCAGGGTGAAGAATACAAGCTATTTGGCAAGAGCAATATGAGTTTGTCAGGATGGCAGTTAGATTTGGAGCCAAAATAGTGCCTTTTGGTACCGTTGGAGAATATGACTTTAGCGAAGTGTGCTGTGATCTCTTGTGGAGCTTTATGCTCCTTTCATTGCACTTTAGAGATGTATAGAATTGTTGAAGAATGTCTTGGGTTTTCTTTTAATGCTCATGTGTTTTGCTGGTCGAGTTTGTCTTTTGACTCGAAAATGAAGCAGACAAATACAAAGCTTTTAATAGGATAGCGTAGACTAATAATGCTTTCATATGATCCTGAAGTGAAGATGAATTCTTTTTACTAAAATTAAAAATTGGTTCTTGACCCGTTAGTTGCATGAAGGCAGTCATATAACATTTTTTAATTCCATTGAACATCGATATTTATTCATAAATCCATCTCTGATAACTTCATCTGCGCATGATTTGATCGTGTAACATCTTGCAAATTTTCTTCAATCAATGTCACATGGTTGTTTAATCTAAATTTAACACCCGTGTCTTTTTCAATTATGATGATTAAATGAAGATCCCTTATTTCTGGAACCAATTTCAACAAATGACGAAAGATTTTGCAAAAGTGAGGTATTAAAGGCCAGCATAATCCAATTCATTTTCCTTTTCAATTTATCAACGGTCCCTATTTGCCTGGTCTATTTGTGATAAACAAATATCTTTTGCATTACTTTGATATGATAGACGAACGCAACTCGAGAGCAGACAATAAAGATGTGCACCTTTCTTGGATTCGGCCAAGACTTCTTGGGCAGTTCTATTATTGTTTCAAAAAACCAGTAGAAATAGCGAGTATGTCCATCGCTGCCGACTACTTTATAATTCCCCTATAGGTATTATATATTGATTCTTGGAATTAGCTTTTGTACATCAACCTGTGATGAACAAATATATTTTGCATTACTTTGATATGATAGACGAACGCAACTCGAGAGCAGACAATAAAGATGTGCACCTTTCTTGGATTCGGCCAAGACTTCTTGGGCAGTTCTATTATTGTTTCAAAAAACCAGTAGAAATAACAAATATGTTGTTGACACCTGATTTTTAATTATCTATTTTATTTCAAAATTAATAGAAAATTTATAAAAATTCACAAAATTAAAAAATCAACTTTGGGGACCTTGGCCAAGTCTAGAGAACCAATTTTGATCAAAAAAGAATTTTTCGTATTTTTTTTGCATTTTTATATTTTTCAGAAATTAGGAAAATATTATGAAAATAAAGATAAATAATGTCTGAGGCCATAAAAATGTGAATAAATAGTCAATATTTTTGTCTTAATTTTCTCTTCATTTTGGCCAAATAAAATTTGCAAAAATTAATTTGAAATCAGGAGTTACTTTGTTAATCTCATTTTTAGATTAAATAAAAAATTTTATAAAAAATTTTGGAAAGTTCATTATAACTCTGAAATCTTCGATTTTGGCATTTCTGGAGTCGTGACATTGTCTTCTAATAGCTCAAATTTTTCAAGGGCCGAATGGTGCACTTCATATAGACTTTGCGGCAAAAGAATAAAACAAAAAGAAAAAAAAAAGCATTAAAATAAAAATAAAATTATAAAAAATATCAACATCATTAAGTTTTGGTCAAAATTGGCCACAAGGACTAAATTGGCAAATCGGTAAAAGTTTTATTACTAAATTGGTACAACTGTAAGGTTTAGGATTAAATTGGCCACCGTATAATAGATCTAGGATTTGTTGGGCAATTTTCCTAAAAGAGAATGATATTAGATGCCAAAGATTACAGAAAAAATCATTAAATGATAAAAAAAAAAGGTATGAAATGAGAAAGAGAAATGCCATTAGATCCAAGCAATACATAAAATGATATTATTTGCAATATTGACATTCAAATCAAACTTAGAATTTCACTTACATATCAAAAACACCTAAATTACTCCATCATAAGAAGCGAATTCATTGAATATTTATATAAAAAAAACATATAATGCCATTGCGAAAATGTTAGTATATAACTGTACTTATTTTAGCCTCACTACATAAAAATTCATTAAACTGATATGAATGATATGCTAAAAAAAAATATATGAAAACGAGTATCAACAATAATATTGCAAATTATCTACTGTAATATTAGTGCTGTAAGAGAAAGTTAATTTTCATACATAATCTATTGATTTTAAATAAATGTTAAGTTGGACGACCAATGAAAACTTGAGTTGAGGTTTTTCCGAATTGTCGTATGTGGTGGCAAAAGAGAATTCAGGGCAAAGTGAGAGAGAGGGGAAGGAAGAAAGCGTAGGGATGATAAACATCTGTTAGAGCAAGAGTAAGCTCTAGCTCTACAAAGCAAAATCACCAACTGGGTCATTTTTGGTTTGTCTTGAAAGCATCACACAATGGTGCAACCAGAAGTTCTTGCGCTACCAAACTAAGACTTACACCTAACACACAAATAGAAAGTACATATGTTATGTGAATAACGTATACCGACCTAATGCTTCCTATATTACTTAAATCTACGAAACGCAGGTGACTTGCAGATGCGCTAAGCTCGACTTAGAAAAGAAAGCGAAAATCGAGGAAACTATTAGATTCTGGAGATTATACCCAAGTCTGAAGGGTCCTACTTTGTTTGCTCCTGCCAGAAAAATTCTGGTGTTTGATTTTCGTGAGCAAGCGCATAGATGGCACATATCATGATGATCTCAATGAAATCGTTCAACTTATTTAGCATATTCAGAAATCCTTTTGGCTGGAGACTAAACTTATGTTTACTTGAGCTTGAGGCTGTGCCAACTAGCCGAGGCGGGTTTAAACGTTTGTGGATTAAAAAGATCTCATCAAAGTGTCTCTGATATATTAGTATCTCAAACCCTTTATTTGAATGATCATGCAAAATGACGGTTCCTATGCCAAGAAAGAAATAGATATGCAATTTTCCTGAACCTTGACTTTCAAAGAATGTGAAGAGAGATGTGAAGATGGATCTGCCCCCATTAACTCTCTAAAATAAGTTGGACTCAAGATGATCTGCGTCCCAGAGAATTGGAGATTTGACTAAGTGGTACATCTTATGACTCTGACCAGAAGGTAAAGAAGGGGTTAGAAGGCGCACGAGGAGGCGGAAGAGTGGACAGGAATTTAAAAAAAAAAAGAAAAAGGTCTGGAGGGAATTAAAGGGAGGAGGTAGAGACTTCCAAAAGGAAGAAGAAGAAAAAACACTGAGCGAGGGGAAATTTATCCTGACGAAGCTCGAGCATGCATCGGGTAAGGGTGGATACCTTCAGCAACAGGGGACAAGAAACCATGGAGAAACAGAAAAAAAAAAGAGAGAGCGTGATTTGATCCTAATCGGCTCGGCTGAGCTTCGGTTGGACCATGAGGATTGATGGGGCGGTTGGAAGGCCTGCCTCGTGGATTATGTTACAAGCAGCAGCAGAGTAGACCTCTCTTACTATGGATGAACATGAGAACTTTTCTTTTTTTTTTTGCTTCTGGCTTTGCCGAGGTAAGTAATTTGCAGCTTCAACCAAAGATTTTCTGTTCTGTTTTCATCCACTGACTTTAATATAATTGTTAATATTGGTCTAATGAATTCTGTGACATCTCCCTCATCGGTCGGCTGTCCATTATTGTTCTAGTTTTATTTTTATATTTTATGTAAAACACAACTGATGAATTTCTATTCCTTGACTACAACTTGTGAAGACGCGTGTTTCTTTTATGTACACTGACATTGCTGTTTATTTGAACTTGCAATACCTATGAATGATTTGGTCAGTCTACATCTCTTTTAGTTAAGATTGTTGACAATTGATATGTCATGGTTACAATAGAAAATTCTTTTAAATCAGAGAGACCAGGAAGCATATTTCACCATTCTTTGTCGCTTT
Source organism: Psidium guajava (assembly GCA_016432845.1). Lineage (NCBI taxonomy): Eukaryota > Viridiplantae > Streptophyta > Magnoliopsida > Myrtales > Myrtaceae > Psidium > Psidium guajava. Next base: position 33,567,787 of record CM028225.1, on the reverse strand, counting down.
CAATTTCTCCTTTTTTGCAGCAATATCCACCTATTATCCGGATTCTCGATCATGCTTTGAGTTTTTGTGTACTTGGGAGAAATATTGGAGTGGATATACATTATCTATTCTCGGAAGAAGTTCTGATATTCGCTGAGAAAAAGAAACGATGAATTTCATTTATTAACTTCTTTTTAGAAAAAAATGAAAGTGATTTTTTTTCTCCTTTCATTTAACTGGATTATCACTCATTGAAATTATAGCATATCAAAAAGTTTCAAGTAAAACCATCATGTCACTGCAAGTATTAATTAAAACTGAGTCTGACTGTATTACCATGCTCACTTGAATTCCAAAGTTAGTAAGTTATATATCTCCAAATCTTAGATTACTTGAACTATTGATTGCTCCGGTACATAAGACATTTTTGGAACCTGGGCCTCCCTCGTAAAAGTTGTGATGCTATAAGCGTAGGCTTCTTTTGGTCATGTATTTAATTGACATCATTATTTAGGAAAGATCTATAGATAGTATAGTTTGCGTAAAACGTATCTAAGACACTAAATTCACATGTTAAGCACTTGGTATCAAGCCGATATCTCTTCGATATGGTTTGTCTGGACAACAAGATCCCCGAATTAGTATTTACCTTTCATGAGAAGTTAAATTATTATCAACTGTGGGTCGTAGTGGGTTGTACATGAGAAATAGTACAAACGCTTCCATCAATTAGGGAATGCAAGCAAATGCCGATAGGTCTCAAATGGAGGCCAATTCTAAAAATTATGCATCTGATGCATGTAAAGGCCCAAGATTACACATATCTGGAAGAGTAGTAACTACAGCAATGAATTACAGCTAAGTATTTTATTCATTTATTTATTATTCATAGTTTTAACCGCAAATTAGTATGCTTTGTCTACACTGCCTTTTTTTATATAGTTTATGGCAGGTAAAAAAGAGAGACAACTCCGTATCAACGATAAATTCCATGGAGGTGCAAAATCGGCCCAGACAAGCTCCTAAGTGCCTATCAATTTCTCAGCTGATCTGTGATTAAAAGTCCCTCTTAATTCAAAAGAGACTCTCTATATTGGGAACATAGAGAGCGAAAATCAATTATAGAAATCCCTCCCAGAAAATGGGAGATAAGTACTCTTTCCACTCTTCTGGTTTTAGGTGCAGATTAGCACATATATTGTATACTGACACTTCACTCTATTTTATATCAGGAAGCCGCAGCTCTATATCAATGGTCAACCCTATGGAAGCACAAAATCGGCTTGGAGGAATCCTCAAGCGCGCACAAATTTCAAATTGTTGAATCAATTCGTTGTATTCCATTTTAAAGAATTCATACCCCAGAATGGAGAGGACAAAGTCCATCCGCAATCTAAATATCTGCACCATAAATCCCAAAGGAAAGAGCCAAGCCAATGCTTAGCCTCCCATTGGAGGTTTTTACTTACAGTAATTAAATACCTGCAACTTAAATACCTGTACCTTAAATCTCATAGGGAAGAGCCAAACCAATGCTTAGCCTCCCATTGGAGGTTTTTACTTACAGTAGTTAAATACCTGCAACTTAAATACATGTACCTTAAATCCCAAAGGGAAGAGCCAAGCCAATGCTTAGCCTCCCATTGGAGGTTTTTACTTACAGTAGTTAAATACCTGCAACTTGAATACCTGTACCTTAAATCCCAAAGGGAAGAGTCAAGCCAGTGCTTAGCCTCCCATTGGAGGTTTTTACTTACAGTAGTTAAATACCTGCAACTTAAATACCTGTACCTTAAATCCCAAAAGGAAGAGCCAAGCCAATGCTTAGCCTCCCATTGGAGGTTTTTACTTACAGTAGTTTAAATACTTTCAACTTAAATACATGTACCTTAAATCCCAAAGGGAAGAGCCAAGCCAATGCTAGGCCTCCCATTGGAGGTGTTTATTCACTGTCATGTACTTCTTATAATTTAATTTTTGAATCATCAAACCCAAAAGATGAGTAGGTCGTAATACTGCACAGAAGTCGTTAACACACTCCCTCTTTCGGCTTCAGGGAATCTTTAACACTTAAAAAATATAACAAATAAAAATATATACCATCCATGCATCCTATTTAAGAAGTGAAAACACAAAAGAGAATACCTTACTAGAGCCTTAGGAATAAACCAAGCCTGAGTTGCCGAATTAGATATCCATGAAATTAAGGTATCGAAAGGGCGTTAGTTTTAATTAACTAGTGTAACCAAGTCCCCGAGCTCATAATCTCTGGTTCGCAGGAATAAATTAGTTCTCCCGCTAATTTATTTAGGTTTCTAATCGACCTACCAAGAACGATTAGTGGTGACTCCAAATTTCAAAATCATTTAAAATAAAAATCCAAAGTTGCGATTCGGTAGGGCTTGGGAGGGTCCGCGTTAGGTTAGTCAAATCTAATTAACCTAATAATCCGTTAACCCCTTTAAAAATTTAATAAAAAATTTTAGAGGGTCGCGATATATGTCCATCGTTGCCAACTACTTTATAAATCCCCATAGATATTATATATTGATTCTTGTAATTAGCTTTTGTACATCAACCTGTGATGAACAAATATATTTTGCATTACTTTGATAAGACTAGCGCAACTCGAGAGCAGACAATAAAGATGTGCACCTTTCTTGGATTCGGCCAAGACTTCTTGGGCAGTTCTATTATTGTTTCAAAAAACCAGTAGAAATAGCGAGTATGTCCATCGCTGCCGACTACTTTATAATTCCCCTATAGGTATTATATATTGATTCTTGTAATTAGCTTTTGTACATCAACCTGTGATAAACAAATATCTTTTGCATTACTTTGATATGATAGACTAACGCAACTGGAGAGTAGACAATCAAGATGTGCACCTTCCTTGGATTCGGCCAAGAATTCCTGGGCGGTTCTATTATTATTTCAAAAAACCAATAGAAATAGCAAATATGTCCATCGCTGCCGACTACTTTATAATTCCCCTATAGGTATTATATATTGATTCTTGGAATTAGCTTTCGCACATCAAGCTGTCATCTCCAAACAATATGCATGCGTGAATGGAGGGAGAACCCATCCTTAAATCCATCAATGCATTCATCCATCCTGTCATTCCTTCAATTTCCATTGCATAACTTGAGCTCATAAGCTCGATAATTATAAGAGAAAATTTTATAGAACAACAATAAGACCTATAATGCTATACGGAGCTGAATGTTGGCCAGTACAGAAGCAACATGAGCATAAAATGAGGATAGTGAAAATGATGATGGTAAGGCGGATGTGTAGTCATACAATGATAGATAATATAAGAAATTATGATATTTGATGAAAAGTTGGAATAGTACCGGTGATAAAGAAGATGAGAGAACACAGATTGAGATGGTTTGGATATATTCTCCGTAAACCTTTAAATGTTCTGATAAGAGCAGAAGTGTGTTACCGAGAACACGATACGAAAAAAAGGACGAGGTCGGCTGAAACTTACTTGGGGGAAGGTAGTAAAACAAGATTTAATGGAGTGAGAAATGGATTGGTTTACGGTCTGTCTTAGAACGGAGTGGAGGAAAGCTATCCGCATTATAGAGGAGGAGATTTTCTATGTTCCAGAGTGCCCTGTTTAGTCATTTCTATTTATTTATATTTATATTTAGAATTTATTTCTTATATTATTTTATTATTTTTTCTATTTTTTTAATTATTCTTATGATTTTTATTTTATTTTTCATTATTATTATTTTTGTACCCATATTTTTGCTTTTTTTAGTACATTTTAAGCCTTTCACTTCGAATTCATCGACCGTCGACCCCAACTAATTTGGGATAAAGGTGATGTTGATGTTGACGATGCTGATGCTCGATAACTGGTGTTTTCTTTTTCTTTTTTGTGTTGGAAAAGTCTCGTACCTTAGCTAATAGTGTAACGTTGATCATGAAGCCGCAGTCTTCTCTTTCAATCTTGTAGTGCTTTAGGCACAATTGTCTCTTGATAGCGGTTTTTTAATCAACTTCAATAGCAGTTTATTTGTAAATTCCATATTTATGCGTTACTACATTCCTGAAGGCAGGAAGGGACCGGGAAAATTCCCATGAATTATATCTACAAGTCAAGTTGGAGGTAGAGAGATGTATAGCGTATCTGAGAGAGAAACGAGAGAGTGATCCTTGTAAAAGCATCTTCTTCCGATTGATGTACCGAGCCACATGGTTCTACATCCCAAATTCCAACATTCGAACTGTGATCGGAACCTCATCGGACAGGGACCGTATTGCTTGGACCTCATTAGGTTGTATAGTAAAACTATGTGGCCTATGCTACTTTAGAGTAACTCCAAGCAATATAGTCCCTCTCCGATGAGGTTCCAATCATGGTTTGGATGTAGGAATTTTTGATGTGGAACCATATGTGGCTCGGTACATCAATCGGGAGAAGATGCTTCTATAAGGATTGCTCTCTCCTTTCTCTCTAAGGGGTGCCATGCTTCTCTCGTCGTTTGACTTGACCAGTGGATGTAATTGATGGGTTTTTTCCTGGTACCTGTTTCATCCTTTCAGGAGTGTACAAATGCGCAAATATGTAATTTACAAATGAACTGTTATCGAAGTTGAAGAAAAACTGCTATCAAGAGACAATGGTGTCTAAAGTGCTCGATTGGAGGTAAAGAGTGCAACTCCAGGATCAACGCAACACTACTAGCTAAGATACAAGACTTTTCTAGCAGAAAAAGAAAAAGCACTAGTAATTGAGCATAAGAAAAGAAGTTATGCAATGGAAATTGAAGTGGTGACAAGATGGATGAGTGCATGGATGGATTTAAGGATGGCTCCATCCATTCACGAATGCGAATTCTTTGGAGATGACAATTTGAAGTGTGAAAGAAAATTCCAAGATTCAATCTATAATGCCTATTGGGAATAAAGTAGTTGGCAACAATTAACATATTTGCTATTTCTATTGGTTTTCCAAAATAATAATAGAACCGCCCAGGAATTCTTGGCCGAATCCAAGGAAGGTGCACATCTTGATTGTCTACTCTCCAGTTGCATTAATCCTATCAAAGTCGTGCAAAAGATATTTGTTCATCACAAATAAACCACGCAAATAGAGACTTGTGGGTAAAATCAAAAGAAAATTGAATTGAAATATGTTGGACTTTCATACCTCACTTTTGCAAAATGCGCCGTCATTTGTCAAAATTGCTCCCTAAGTATGGGATCGAAAAAGACTTGCCAGGTGCAACCATGTGGACATTGACCGAAGAATATCCGCAAGATGCTACGCGATCAAATCATGTGCACATGAAGTTATCAGAGTTGGATTTATTTTTGAAATATCGATGTTAAGTGGATTAAAAAAAATTACTGTCTGCCTTAATGCAACTAATGGGTCAAGACCCAATGTTTTACTTTTAGAAAAAAGAGTGCATTTGCACTCGAGGAAAGCAATATTCTGTTGATGTTATCCTGTTTAAAGCTTTGTAAAAGTTTTGACATCTCCCATCAAATTAGTCAAAGATTTTCAGATGTAATTACGCCTGTTACCATAAAAAATCATTGCATGAAAGAAAAATAAGACCATCAAGCTCTCCTTGTACCTGTCCACAAAATTTTTGAGTCAAAAGAAAAACTCGACCAACAAAACACATGAGCATTAAGAAAAACGAAAACATTCTGTCAACAATTTCATAGATCTCTTTACCGGAGCACAAAGCTCCACAAGAGCTCACAGAGGACTTCGCAGAAGTCATTTCTTTAATGGTACCAAAAGGCACTTTTTTGGCTCAAAATCTAATTGCCATCTAGATAAACTCAGACTACTCCGGCCAAAATGGCTTTATTCTTCACCTGGCAAATTACATACATTACTTCAAGTTTTGATATAGGGACAGATTTTGTCTTTGCTAGAGCAAGATAACATGAATAGTAAGTACATCCTTGTGCATGTGCCACAAATATGGACATTTTAGATGGTGAGACATGGTAATCTAACTAACTACGGATAACACTTGAAATGGAGTTGGAGCGATATGAGATAAAAAACTAGCAGTGATGAATGATTATTATTTATGATAAGGCTTGCCTTTGTTTGATCCAATTTCAAGTTATTTCATCAATTATATATTCTCTGATAATTGCAGTACATTGAGGTTCTAGCACCCTGCGATGGAGGTTCTAGCACCCTGCGATGAAACGCTTCACACATGCCTTCTTGATAGAGCAAGACATGGGACTTTGACCAAAGAAGTGTGAACAAATTGGTCCATGAAACTGGTACCCATCATCCGGAAAGTGTCATTAAATCGGCTCAAACGTTTCTCCTTTCATATATTTCTCAAAGAGGATAGGATGTGCTATCCCTCATAAAAGTATGTATCTTTGGTTCAGAAAACGGATAACCATAGGAACCACTTTAAACTTGAATAACGTGTGAGAGGCAACACATAGAATTGGCCCCTCCAATGGAATCCGATCTAGACCTCTAAATCCATCCTTTAAAGCTAATAGCATCACTGGCCCAATTATCTCATCTTACGCAAGTTGTCAGGTGAGAATAGTCTAAAGTTTGAAACTAATGCAAAGTAGGAACTCTTTTAAAGAGGACAGGGCTATCTTGATATGGAAATAAACTAGTCAACCGAAACTATTTTATTTTATTTTATTTTTTTACCAAACAACATGCATCGTCTTTTGTGAGTTCATTTCATTGAACCTTTAAAATATTATATGTGTGGGTACTTGAATGAATCATGCGACAAGGTTACTAGAGCGCGTATGACAACGTTTCTATTTCTCTGTTTCTGTAATAGGTTTGGAACAGAAACTCGTTTGGCAACGCAAACCTGTTTTTCTATTTTTGAAACAAAAATCTGTTTCAGAAATAGATTTTGGCCCAATACTAGAAACAAAAAATTTTCATTTCTAGCAAAAATAGAATAATCTATTTCTGTTCCAAAAATTATTTCTGAAACATAATGATTGTCATGCGCGCCCAGCTAACCAAATGCTGGATTAAGTACACAAAACACAATATGCACGAACTTCCTAGGTGTCTTAAATTGCTATCGTTTCTGACCCTTAGACAAAGTTCAGATAAAAAATTTTACTTGTTCAATTCATATAATTTCTTATATTCAGCAGGGGTGGTGGCAAATAGTCTGAAACATAGTCGACACTTTTTCGGTAGAAGCTAATGCCTTTAATCATGGTAACCAAATCAAAATCATCTCCTGATGCATTTCAAAATCTGGTTTTCACACCGTTCGAGGCAAAGATTGCTCTAAGTTGAAGACGAATTCGGGTTACATAGCTGATTATGGTTGCAGCATGGGTGACTCAATTCTTCTTATGTGAAGATACCCGATGGATTATTATGCCTAGGACGGTGGGGGGGGGAATTCTTCTAATGTGAAGAAGTTGTCCCGGCCTGCATGGAGGATTCCTGTGCCTTCTGCAGGCAGCAGTATCTTAGCATTGAGTATGTACGTACATCTTCTGTACTGCTCATTTTATGCATAATGGTGCTTGAATCACTGTTTGTAATTTTAGAGAACTTGCCAGAGTTTTTCGATCGATTCAATTCCTTCACAGCCAGCCATTTTGCTTCTAGAAAGATTGCTTCCGTTTACTAGAGTTTTGTGGGGAGCTGCAAACTAAAGAATTGAGTTTTAGCTGCTACTTTTAGATAATGGTTGCGACATTCGGCCTTGAGAATATGAGTGTGGATTGCGGACACTAGGATCGAATAAGTGGAGCAGTCCAGTGATCCACTTATGGTGTTCAGGATCAAGGACTATTAGTGTTATGTGTTAGGAAGCTATAATCGTTATGTGCTCCTTAATTTATATGGAGAAGCTAGTTGTATTGCCTGTGCTGCGCATGGGATTCTGTGATTTTAGCGGAAATGTTCTTTTTATTGGAGAAACGGAAGTAACAAAAGAAAATGCAACAATGACTTCAAGTTGTACATATTGTTTTTTTTTTTTTTTACATTTCAGGTCATTTTGGTTCTCTCTCTTCGGTAGATTGAAATTGGGACATAGAGAGAAGCAGGAAATACGATTCCAGTGACTTAATCATGCAAAAGGAAGATCTCTTAGGGTATGAAGATGCAAAAGAACTACTTAAAAAAGTGAAATGAGTAATGTAAGTTGAGAAAAAACTGGTACAGGTAAGACAGTTGAAGACCTCATGGTTCACTTATTTCCGTGTCGCTGCTGGCATATCTATTATCATCTTCGCAGATTAGGATCCTTGGTTGTTTTAGCACCGTTACTCTAGATAAAGCTACAAATTTTGGCCATGACTCAAAATTGGTCTTGGCAAATATGTAAAAACCAAAAGGGATGCAAAACTTTGGAGGATTTAACGTGGAGAGAACTCGAGCGAACAAATATGATAGTAATATTTCAAAATGCTTAGGCTTTACACAAAGAAAACACAAAGCTTAACAATAAGTTTTTAGTACAGACTCACAACTCTATCTCTCTTACTCCTATGCATAAGGCTTCTATTACTCTCTAAAAAAGACATGATAAGAACCGAATGGTCAAGAGCAAGAGTAGGAATCATAGAATATGAGGGTTGCCGGTTATCTTCGTTATGGACCTAATGCGTAGGCGTAGGCCTACTAAAGGGTAGGAAGAGGATCCTTTTGCAAAATGTTTTGATGCACAATGTTAGATTCCGAATTCAAACCCATAAGAAATTGATATACACGTTTCTTATCTTCTTTCTGTTCAAGTTAAACAACAACATCTGCAATAAGTCCCTCGTAAGTGTCGTCATAAACCTCGAGCTCGTGATACAAAGTACGTAGCTCTGAAAAATAAACACTGACGGACATACCTCCTTGTCAAACTTCCTAGATCTTCTCATCAATTCATAAATATGAACATCATTTCCTATCTCAAAATAGTTATCCTTAATCGATACCCAAATATCTCATGTTGTTTGCATAAAAATATATTGTTTACGAATACCATCAGTCATATGATTCAAAAGAAATGCCTTTATAGAGGCATCTTCAACCAACCATCTCGAGAGGGCCATCGGAGGAGTAGTGGGTCTTGGTTTCTCCCCTATGAGAAAACCAGTACATTCTCCAGATGCAATGCCGATCATCATAGATTTTGACCAAAGTAGGTAACTAAAGCCATCAAACTGAACCGAACTGGCGAGGAAAAGAATTTTTTCATATTTCCTCTCGATTTCATAAGTAAGAGAATTGTCCTTATTACCAGAACTTTCGGACATCACTGCTAAATGACAATAACTCGAGATGAAAGAGAAATAAAAAAAAAAAGATTATGATCTGATTAGATCATAAAAATTAACCTTTATTTAGGCCGAGGTTAGGCCAAAAAATAAAAGAGAGTGAGGTTAACTAAGAGAGTTGCAAGCTTTGGCAAAGAGATGTGATGCAAGATGTGGTGATGATGATGGTACAACAATGGAGAAGGTGGTTAGGGTGGGAACCAGAAAACAAGCTCTAATATCATGAAGATTTTTATGTAAAAGAAAAAAGTTTTTGAAATGGATTGACGATCCCTTTTTAGACCTTTATCCTATATTGATATTAAAAGAGGAATCAATCACGTATAATAAGATCCCTAATAATATGACAATCAAATCGCTCAAAATATGAAATTCCATGAATTGGCCCACTAATTATGGATCTAACTCTAGAACATATATTACAACATAAAGCATATATAATCCGCATTGTATCTCTTAAGCACGATCTATTTATGCATTCTTGAGCAATATCCAGCTGTTTACCTTTCAAAAGCACTGGTACACTTAGACTGAAACCACCTTTAGAGATGGTATGGTTTCCCCTCCAAATGGCTTGTCTGCAGCTTTAGGTTCTCTGAAACTGATCGTGCCTTCACCATTCTTGAGTCATCTGCACGGTGCCTTATCCATACGGATGCTGCTTTGTCAGGCAGCTCCGGTGAACAAGTATTTTGGTTGATTGAACATGTGCTATCTTCAAAGAAGACATCTAGTGGAATTTGACGTTCTTCTGGGTAGAAGCAATGATGCAATTCCTGGTTGTAAATGCAGTGAGTAGCTAACAGGCAGTTTGAATGCAGCAGTTCATTTGTTAAATTTACTTGTATGTGAAGTTTGAAAAATTTCCTGAATCTAATGTCTGCGAAGATGGTACGGCCATTTCTTTGAGGACCGAGTCTTGTAACCAAAGTTTTATGTAAAGATGCCTTCCAGTGCCTCCATGAATCTATACAAAAACAATGGCGCCCGTCAAGTTTCTACATCTTCGGCATAATTTGTATCCTCTTTCAATCAGTGTTGTCGGTTCAATGTTCTTGTTTTGGTTGTCAATGTTGTAACTCAGCTCGCCCTGAATCACTTACGCTTCAAAATTCTTTTGTCTGCAAACGGTCTGTTTCGGGTCAGTCCGTATCCGTATCCATCTCCGATAAGCAATCGGCTCTGATTTGTTCCTCACACAACTGAAGTTTGCGACCGCAGAGTAATTCTACCTTCTTGCTGAGAATATCTTCTGATAGAGTTTCCAGATCTCTGACTGACGAACAGTAGTTATCTCACAGAACGGAAGAGTACTGACAAGCCCAATATGCACCATTGGCTCTTCCTCATCATGTAGTAATCCTCTTTACGGCCAATGCGAGTTGCAGCAGTTCAGGGATGCTGGACCTAGAACCATGTTCAATGAGTGGAATTCGGAGATGGTATCTTTCTTCCGAAGTCGGATGTGCGTATCTTGTTCTTGTCGTGCACCATTACGATTTTCTCTCCCGGCTGCGCTCTCTATTCGACTCATGGCCAACAAATGCTGATGGAAATTCCTCATATATCGATTCCCTATGGCTATTTGTTGGTCAGTCTGTGTTCATCTTACTTTACCGTAAATGTGGTGTCCAATTGAGGATGTACATATAGCCTTTTAAAACCGGCGCCGGTTTAGTTCCTTGTCTTTGATGTTCATGTTCATGAGTGAAGGGAAGTAAACAAGAATTTGATCACGAAAAACAGAGAAGAATAGACAACACACGATTTTACCCAGGTTCACCCTTAAAGTAGGGCTATGTCTTGCAAAGAGATTTCACTATGTTTTTAGGTTTACAGCCGCTCAGCACGATTACAATGATCAGAAACGAGCAAATATATATATACCGTAAAAAATGGGCTCAAAACCTAAACCTATAATAAATCTTTTAATCTCGCAGTATACGGACCAGTTTAAATAAAAGCCCAAACCCGTTGAGGTTTCGGGGGCGCTGCCCCCGAATCCCCGCATTCCGCACGCATGGATCACATATTGTTGGATAACACTTCAGTTTCCCTCACGTGGGCGTACCCGGTATGAGAAACAAGAATTCCGAAAGTATTCGCCGACTCCAACAATGAGGAATAAAGGAAATTCGATCCTTGGCTTTAGTCGTGATTCAATTGACTCGGGCACTCGATAAATCAGGTTGGTTTAGGGGCCGTCAACCGTTAACTTAGCAATGCTCTCTTTTCAGCCGATATCGCAATATTCCTTGGGAAGCCGGATGTGCATATTTTGTCCCCGATACAGCCTCATGTTTTCTTCACCCTCCGCTCCCCTATTCGACTCATTGCAGACTGATACAAGCGGAGACTCCGCATATGTCGATTTCCGGCCGCTATAAGTTGGTCATGTTCATCTTGTTCCACCGTGCGGAAGTGGTGTCCGTAGAGGATACCCAACAGCCTTTTAGATCCGGCATGCCGGTTTAGCTCCATCTCCTAGGTGGGCATGTTCACAGGGGGGGAGAAAAGAAGTCGGATCCCCGGTTTGAGTCGCAGTTCAATCGACCTAGGGACCAAATAAACCACGTTGGTTTCAGGCCAAAACCGGCTCCTAACTTGCTGTGAACTAGTCTTAGGGTCTGTTTGGTTCTAACATGTGCAAGGGACTTTGGGTTCTAAAGTCCCTTAATCAAATGCAAATAGCGTTTAGTTCATTTTTTACTCAACTTTAGAGAAATGCAATTGTATTTCCAAAGGGCCCTAAAGGGTCTTTAGTCCAAAATAGTTTCGAAAGTACTTTAAAAAGTTGCATTTCTGAAATGCAATTACAATTTTTTATTTTTTAATCTTTTTATTTTCTTTTTTATTTTAAAGAAAGTAATTAAGATAAATTTTTTTCTAAAAATAAAATAAAATTAATAAGAATAAAATTAATTAAAAATATTTTTTTTGAAAAATTAAAAATAAAATAAAATAATTAAAAAAATTCCAAATAATAAAACTAAAATTAATTAAATGAAGTAATTAAAAATAAAAAATAACAAAAATAATTTTTTGAAGAAATAAAAAGTTATTTGAAATAATAAAAAATAGAATCATTTATAAAGGATTTTTTTTTTTTACCAAACGACATTTATGTCAAAGTTGCATTCAAATGCACTTTTCAAATATAATTTACCAAACAGTATTTACATTTCATCAAACTTTTTTAACTCAATGGTATTTGTATTTTTCCAAAGATAATTTACCCAAAGCCAAACCAAGCAGGCCCTTATTAGCCACATTGGGTCGAGAAAAAGGAAACAGAAGCGGAGGCCCACCAAAAGCTCGAACCGGTCTAAGTCGAGACCGAAAAATCTGGGCCGGATCCTCACCCGGGTGGTTTTCTGTATTTTCGACTTTTCCACCTCATTCTCACTTGCTTTCAAAATTTGTGCATGGCTGGATCCTCCACCACTTTCGATCCGGATATAGATATTCCACCCCGAGATTGCTCGAATTAATGTTTCTGTGGCGCCCCGAATTCAGGAAAATTGCAGCAACTGGCCCATGCCCTTCAATTGACAAAAGATTTCATGCCATTCGCATTCAATTCTCTTAAGTCTTCAGTCTTCTCATTGTCTCAGTCAGAATGACTCTAATATCTTCTGCTCTGCAGTAGAGAAGTTACTGCAGTTGTCCAAGGCTGATTTACTCGCGACTCTGTTTAACTTTAATGCCGAATGAATTTCGCAAATTTTGTATCGCGAGCTGAAGGTAGAGGCCTCAAATAGGTGGATCGAGTTGGATCGAATATGATCCGACCTATATTGGTATGTTTAACTTGTTTTGATCATTTTTGTAGGGTACAAATTTAACGACTCATACCCAACCCTATCCATTCCATACCTGAACCATATTACTTATATATTTTTATATTTAATCAAATCATGCAATATTTGTTTCTTATAATTTATTTCATGTAATTAAAAACTAAAATTTATTATTAAAAACATTTTTATAAAAAAAATATTTTCTTTTTCTTTTTTCTTTTTCTCTGGCAATGAACGATGGGGACGGTGGCAGCGGATGGTGGATGGCAGCAAACAATAGACGGCGGCGAATGGTGGGTAGCGAACGGCAACATTTTATAACATTTTTTTTATTTTTCTTTCTTTGTTTTACTCATAAAAATTAAAATTATAAATTATAAATTATAAATTAATATGCTTAAGTTCATACCCATTTACAAGTGTGTTGAGAAGCCGAAGGCCAAGGGACCGAAAATGGGTTGTATTAAGCCACATATTTGAATAGGCTTCATAAGTCTCAACTCATTTTTGATCCCTTTTTTAAATTTGTTGAACCCACGTATGACCCAAGCGATTAAAAGTGGTCAAAAACCTATATTGATACCTCTAGTTGAAATCTACGGTCCTACTCTAAAGGAAGAACATCCAATTCTAAGGAACTTTGGCTAAAATTAAGTTCAATTATTTGATTTTGTGAGATTTAGAGCTTTCGAATCATTTCATTAATTCATAAATTTGTTCATTTTAATTGTAAAAAGAACTTTGGAAAGTTTAAATCGGTGATTATGGGGCATAGTTCATTCTCAAGAAAGAAAATATTTTCCGTAGAAAACTTGTCTACAATTTATGGTCAAATGCTCGACCTTGTGGACGCATTGAACGTCACTTTTCATCGTGGAGAAAATTCATAATCATGATCGGGATATGACTAATTGTGGATTCACTGATGATTACTTTCTTACGTAGAGACTTGCTAATGACATTGACAAGTTCCTAGCCGCGTAAAAAATTCCTCATTGCTATGCGAATTGAGAAATTGCTAATTGTTGAAATGTTCTGCGATTTGACATCAAAAGGTTCTAATTGAAAACTCACCAATGGGTTTATTTTTATTTGATCGATCGAGTATGATCCACCAACTAAAAATCACTTATGTAATTCATCAACTCGCATGACTTTAAGGCTCTACACTTTTGCTAATTGAATTTATAAACACCTCAGACATTTTAGGGGTCACAATATCTCAGCAGCTTTTGTGTTCGTTTAAAAGAGCCATCCGAACAGTAAATGATTTCTCTTACCGGCCATCCTTAAAAGGTTCGGTCCGATGTCCAATCAATTCCAACCCCCTCCCTTCCCCTCCAGGCCTTGCATTGCGTATTCCTATCCCGATCGAGCATGAATTCCATCGCCCAAATCGGTCCGAGCCACAAAAATTCGACACATCTCATCCGACCACAATCGAGACCGGCACGGGCCTCCACCATATTCGACCGCCGCACGACACGGGTCCACGCCAAACCTTTCTCCCGTTTCATCACGTCCCAACTCCGATCGCGATCGCAAACTCCGTTCCTTGACGCCATGTAATGTAACGAACACGGGATGTAAACGTCACGCAACTTGCGAAATGTGTCCAAAATTTGCCAGGTGGCCCCCTCGCCCTCGGTCTCCCTCTCTCTTTTCTTTTCCCTTTTCTCCTTCGTCCGGACATCATCTTCTTCACATGCTTCAACCGCAGTGCATGACAGTTAACTCACTTTTAACCCACTTTTCCCCCCCTCCCTTTCTTCCCTTCATCCACTGTTCTTACAGCTGAGCTGGAGCGGGGCCCGCGTGTCCCAATCACTCACTCCCCCGTGACCGCGAGCGTCTCGTTCCGGCCCCACCGCGAAAGTGGGGGTTGGAAAACGCCGACCCCTCATTGGTCCTCTTTTCCGGCGCCTCTCATTCTTCACCACTGCCAGTCGTTGCCGGGGCAGAGCAGAGAACGATAATGCCACAATCATGAGGGCGATTCGGGGAAATTAATGAAAGCTAATCAATTTTCTTGTGAGCCCATCTTAATACCCCTAACCTTACTTAATTAAGGAATCTTGACTTCTTATGGTCACGTGTCGACAGCATTGTAGTCTCCTTCGCTTTTGGAAATATTTCTCCATCGTACTTCTGGCAATGGAAAAAGAACCAATCTTCGATGTTTAGACAGCTATGCGAGGACCTTATGACCCTCGAGCACGTTTGGACCCACTGAGCTCGAACCCACGATTTGAACGAGCCCGTACAGGGCATGTTTCCTTCTTCATCGAGGACTACCCTCTTAAGTCGATCATGTTACGAGCAAAGCTCATTATTATCCTCGGATTATGGATCGGGGTCATTGTTGCCTAATTAGATAAAGTTGATAGTAATCCTTACTGAAAGCGATCCCATTCATTCTCTGAGAGCGATCTTGAGAAAGAAAATGCACGGACGAGAGAGACAGAAATCGATAACGATTTTCGTTCGATAATAATGCCGGCCGACGAGCCACGAGTGGCCGGGACCGCGTCCCTTTCTTTTTGGGCCTTTTTCAATCGACCTTCGTAGGGAATTTCTTTCTCCTCCCTCGGTTGCGGCCTTTTGCCAATGCGGCTTGGCCTGTTGGGTGTCGTCTACGGTACGTGGGGATGTACTACTACTCAATTGAAGCTGAGGTGTGTGTGATAAGTGAAGTTTTGGATCTTTTCGTGTTCATTTTTTTTTTCTCCTTCCTTCTTTTGCTTTTATAAAGAGGGAAGTTGATTTCTAATTTCAACATTGAGTGGAGACGACGCTTGTTCTTCATGATTCAACACGCAACTCGATAAAGAAAAAATTCACTTCCTTTCTTTTTCGCGCCATTTTGTTGCGTGTGATTTGTCCTCTTTTGAGTTGGAAAGCATCTCGAAATGGCAACAAAGTAAATACAAACAAAGGTGGTGTTATGGAAGCACCAATTGGGTCCAATCAAAGGCACCAACCATTTCGTTTATTATAAGCTCATTGCACATATGGGATACTACAAATTAACATTGTCTTGTTTTTATCATGGTAGAATCATTCGACTCCATTGTGGGCTCATGATCTCTCCCTTTTCTTTTGGAATATGTATGATACATTGTGATGTTATTAGGGGTGATTGGTTCCAGAGTGAGTTGATTCCCACCTTGGAACTGGATTGGGTAGGCTCGATTCTCCTTTCATAATCGAGAATCAACCCACCGAGTCCTAGAATCGGGCTGGAGCAGACCAATTAGTCTAGTTTGATTTCAGAGTTGATCCCAGAACTGACGATTTATTCTTCTTCTATTCTCTATAAGTGGAAGTTTCCCGATATTAAAACAAAAAAAAGAAATTTCCTAATGAGGGTTTGCTTTAGAAAAAAAAATAAAACATAAGGAATTTTAGTTGGTTCGATCCGGCCGGTCCGGCGACCTCGCCTACCTATAGTTGGGGAAAAGAGAAAGGAAAGAAAAGGAGACAAAAGAAGAAAAATAAAAAATTCAGAAAATTTGAAAAAACATAAGAAAATTTATAAAAGTTATCCATGTTAGCGTTAGCTGATCACCAATTATATCATGTAAGATGGTTCCCATTAATGTTCATGATTTTTAATCAAAATTGACCAAATGAACTACATTGACACATCGTCAAAAGGTTAATAACTCAATTGTCACAATTGAAAGGTTTAGAAATTAATTGGCACAAATGCAATAGATTGATGAATTTTTTGATAATTTTTCCGAACTTTGAAGCTACAGCCAGTTATATCAATTATTTTGTCATAGAGTATCGACGGGGTAAATCAAATCTCGATTTAGTCACACCTCGTCACGATCGCTTCTCTTTACTTCTTTTTCTTTTTTGGTCGAAACACTTCTGCTTACTTGTATGATCCATTATCTCGAATGAAGACCAAAACAAGTAGATGAAGTGGGAAAAAAAAAATGGAACCGGGTTGTGTCCCTTATTTGACATATCGACATTCATTCATGCAATTGACGATTTTTGAGATTCAGAATTAGGAGCAACCCATCAAATACGAAATTATCGGAATACCAATTTGGTTATTCAGTGCTCACTGCCTTCGTTTCGGACCTTATTGAGATTACCCGATGCGGGGGTTGTTCTAGTCACCCCCGGGGTTCTTCGCATAGCATAGCATAGCATAAATAGTTAAGCAATCTCGCGCGCACTCGCTTACCTTTCGCAGCATCTTGAGTTCGACCAAATGCAAAAGCATATCAGAAAAAGCTAAGCGATCTCGCGCGTTTGCTTATCTTTCACAGCACATCAAGTTCGACCGACTTGTACGGTCGAACCCAATCATGCTTACATGATTCGACATTTCATCAAACGAAAAAGCACAAAACGAAACTCTCATGTCAACATTGAGTGGAGAAGACGCTTGTTCTTCTTGATTTTAACACCCAACTCAATAAAGAGATCCAATTTCTTTTTTTCCCCTCTTTGCTTGCATCTTGTCCCATTTGAGTTCGAAAGCATCTCGAAAGACCAACAAAGTACATACAAACAAGATGTGACTGCTGAAGGACCAATAGGGTCCACCAAAGGCGCCAGCCTTTTGGGTTTCTATAAGCTCGACTGGTGTCGCATTGATTGTACAGATGAGATGATACAAAACTAACGTTATCTTCATTTTTCATGGTCGAGTGGTTCCAACTCGATTGCCGGCTCATGTCTTTCCCTCTTCTTTTGGAGTGTAACATGTTGTGATGTAACGTAGAATGTATCGTGAGAATTGACGATGCATGCCGAATGTTATACTTCTTAACTTAGAGTCTCATATCGATATCTCATGACATATTTACTTGCAAATTAATTATTGTCTAACAAATAATACCAAATGGATATGCCGACCCAAATCCATTATCTGTCAGCATTCCGTCCATTGTTTCACAGGGGTGTAGGTGTCAATCACTTGGATTTTTTTTTTTATGTCGGATTTGCCATTCTCCATGTAAGATCCCATTTTGCGGGTACAAACCCTAATTCTCAACAAGAGCAAAACTAATATGTATTAGATTTTGTATGGTCAATCTTTATGAAGTAGTTCCCAGAGCCTATTCGAACAACTCCTCCTCACCCCGTTTCGATCGTCATAAAAAGCGCTAATATATAGAAATAATTCTCAAATTGATATAGTTGTAATTGTTGCAAAATTTTTAAATTGATAAACCCATGCTACATCTCCAGCAAACTAAATTTTGTCACAAGAATTTTCAAACTAGTATACCTGCGTTACATTTACCTTAAAATAATTTCATGCCATAAAAATCCCCAATCACCGTAATCAAGGATTTTAGGGCTTTCCACTATGAGATTTGAGTAATTTGGGATTTTTTTTTAACATGAAATTTAGTAAAGGGCGGATGGAATGGCACAATCGTACTAATTTGTAATTTTTGTAACGTAAAAATTAATTTATGATAGATGCAGCACAAGCACATCAGTTTGGAAATTTTAATGATGTGAAAATTAGTTTGAGATGAATATCGTAAGGATGCACTTATTTGATATTTTTGGTAATATTTACCTTCGAGAAAAATGTTATTTTGTTCAAGCTATTCAAGCTTGCGTTATCAGAACTATCCCAACAAAAGGACTTTGCCACAATCATTATTGATCCTGGGAACTTTGAACCTACAGCAAGGTCTAACGGTTTGTGTGCAACACCAATCATTATTGACAGATACGTTTCTTACTTTAACGCAATGGTGCTCACATGTTTTTAACCCTTAGTGTCAATCATATTTATTTTCGTCCGTAAAAATAACGGAAAATACCTTCCGTTTGTTTAACATCTTAGAAATTCCGAGGTCCGAATGTACCTCAGACGAAGCAGTTTAAGGACTTGCAGTTTAAGGACTTACTCAGGTCCAAAAACTTTGAACCTATAGCAACGGCCCTAGATTGGGGATGTCGTCGAACTTTGATCTTGGGACGAAGCCTCTAAAAGCAACGGCGACGGCGACGGTGGCGGCGACACTGCAGCAGTGATCGCAATGGGCAGAAGGGAGAACAACAGGGGAGAAGCATAGAAAGAAGGAGGAGAAAAAAAACCAAAAGGTCCAAAATAAATCTCAACCCTCCAAAATTGTAAAGTGGGTACAAATTGTGACGTGGATTTTCGTGTCTTTTTGCTTTTTACCCCTCCGTTTCCATCTACGAGAGTCTTGAACTCTGCATTAAATTCTCCAGCAAAGCCCAAAAAAAATCCGCACGATAGGTTTAAGATTTTCTTTAAGAGTTCTTCGCACCGCATTGCATGATCGGCTTAGCGATCTAGAGAGCTCGCTTGTCTTTCGCAGCATCTTGATTTCGAGCCTTTAATCGAGTTGTAGCATCGAACCCACTCTATGCTTGCACGATTCGACATTTCAAGAAAAATGAAAACGAATTTCTCACGTCAACATTGAGTGAAGAAGTACGCTTGTTCTTCATGATTTGACACCCAACTCCATAAAGAAAATCAGTTTTTTTTTTTTTAATTTTTGCACCATTTTCTTGCGTGCATTTTGTGCTATTTGAGTTCGAAAGCATTTCGAAATGGCAACAAAGTTCATGCAAACAAGATGTGTATTGAAAGGCTAATAGGGTCCACCAAAGGCACCAACTCTTTCGTTTTCTTTTATATAAGCTCGATTGGTGTCTCATTGATTGTACAGATGGGATAATACAAAATTAACGTTATCTTTCAATTTTTCCAGTTGAATCATTCCAACTACATTGTCGGCTCATGAACTTTCCCTTTTCTTTTGGAGTACTGTAAGTTGTGATGTAATGCACAATGTATTATGAGAATTGAGCACGCATGTCGAATGTCATAATTATAGTCCTAAAGTCCCAACTTGATACTTCAAAATAATTTTCGTCTCACAAAAAATACTAAATGGGTACCCTAACCAAATCCATCCTCTGTCGGCATCATGTCCAATATTTCCTTAAAATGCGTACATGTGAACGGACATGTGTTTTCCACGTCATGTCCGATCCATTTTGGAATCGCCTGTCACTTCTGATGACATAACATGGATTATAATGAGATATTGAATGATATACTGATGGATATATATTTGGCTCGTGGGTATTGGTTTGATTTTTTGTGTGGCGAAAATTAATTTGCGGATGAATGAGTCATGGATTACTAGTTTGAGACTTTTAATGGTGTCAACCCTAGTTCTTCGTGAGAGTGGAACTATTCTGGATTAGATTTTGTATGGTTAATCATCACGAAGTAGTTACTAGAGCCAATTCCAACAACTCCTCCCATTTTTTTTTATCATCGTTAAAAGCGCTAATACTATAAAATAATCTCAATTTGGTATATCTTTGTCGCATTTACCCAAATTAATTCTCCTATAATAAAAATTCAAATTGGCACCCCTGTCATATTTACCTTAAGCAATTTTTTTTTGGTAAAGCCTTAAGCAAAATTTCGTACTATAAAAAATCTCAAATTGGTACATCTATGTCACATCTACCCTAAACTAATTTCATGCCATAAAAAATCCTAGATCACTTGAATTAGGGATTTTATGGGTTTCCTGGTCTAAGATTTTTGAAATTTGGGATTTTTTTTTGTTATGGTGAGAATATGGCGTGAATGTATTGTTTTGGGACTCTTATAACACAAAAATTAGTTTTGGGTAAATGTGACATGAGTGTAGCAATTTGGGACCTTGATGAGACAATAATTAATTTGGGTAAGTGTGATAAAATTGTATTAAATTGAGATTCTTTTATAATATCGGTTCAATACCATGAAAACCCCAAATTGGTACACTTGTAATACCCTCAAACTATTTCTTTAACCACAAAAAACCCCAAACTGATATACATGTAATAAATTTATCCCAAATTTTGATAAAAAAATTTCAAACTGGTATACCTGTGACAAATTTATCATAAACTGGTACATTTGTGACAATTTTACCCTTTGTTTATTTTTCATTAAATTTCGCAATCAAATTGTTCAATTAGATGATAAGTTACAATTGATGGGTGTATAAATTTGGGTTTTTATCATTTGTTTGTCATAGATGTATTAGTTTTGAATTTTTCATGGTATTAACTTGATTTAACGGAAACTAATGAAGGGTAAATTTGTCACATATGTGCCAGTTTGGATTTTTGGTGGTAAAAAAATTAATTTAAAGTAAATTTGTCACATGTATATTAGTTTTGAATTTTTTGTGACAAAAAAATAGTTTTGAAAAAATTTGTCACATATGTACCAGTTTGGAGTTTATCGTGATAAAAAAATAGTTTAGAGTAAATTTATCACAAGTATATCAGTTTGGGGCTTATTGTGATAAAAAAAAAGTTATATATACTAGTTAGGGGTTTATTGTGGTAA
Organism: Psidium guajava; assembly: GCA_016432845.1. Taxonomy (NCBI): domain Eukaryota; kingdom Viridiplantae; phylum Streptophyta; class Magnoliopsida; order Myrtales; family Myrtaceae; genus Psidium; species Psidium guajava. The sequence goes on along the minus strand of CM028225.1, from coordinate 33,546,343 downwards.
AAAATAATTTGGGGTAAATTTGTTACATGTGTATCAGTTTGGAATTTATTGTGGTTAGAATAGTTTAGAATAAAATTATTATGAATGTATCAATTTGATATTTTTTGTGATATTAATTTTATAATATTGATCTTCTGAAAAAAAAAAAGCTATTTTTTTAGCAATTTCGAGCCCACGCGATCTGAACCATCCTAGTGAAAGGACACTGCCGCAATCATTCTTGAATCCTAGGAACTTGTGATATGTCAGTAATCCTTGTCACAAAGTATCATTAGGTATTCGGCAAAAAAGAAAAAGTATCATTAGGGTAAACAAAATTTTGATTTTTTATTTTAATTTTTTTTTATCCCGAATAAAGTTTCCTTTGTTTGGAAGAAGGTGAATGATAATATGGCGGCTAGATAAGCATTGTCCATCGAATCAAATCATTTATCAGTACTTCTGTTTTTTTGTATGACTTGATGCTTATAACATGACAATTTTACGCACGTACAGTGCAAAGAAAATCGAATCAGGGAAACAAAGGTAAAACAAAACCTTGATGTTTCTTTATCCAAAATAAAGTTCCCTTTGTTTCGAAGAAAGTGAATGATAATATGGCGGCTAGACAAGCATCGTCCATTAGATCAAATCATTTATCATTGCTTCTGTTTTCTTGTATGACTCGACATTAATGCTTATAACATGACAATTTTACCTACATAGAGTGCAAAGAAAATCGAACCGGGGTTGTGTCCTTTCCATGTGACCTAGCGACTTTGGTTCATGCCATTGTTGACTTGAGATTCAAGAATCATGAGCAACCCACCCGATACGAAACGATCACCATGTCAATTGACTTATCGTCAAATTTCACATATCGAAGCATATACGGTCTCCCTCAATCAATAAATCAAAATTTCCGAATTTGACATTTTAACATGCACAAGGTAAAAAAAAAGAAAAAGAAAACCTCTAATTCTTTACTTCCTTCTCCCTCCGTCTCTCTCTCCCCCTTTGTCTTAGCCCGCTCGTTGTTTCTCATCGCCTCTCACAGCCATTGCCCGTCGCCATATCTCCCTGTCCCTAGGACTTATGTTCTCCTTTTGACACTAGTGACTACAGGTTGCCGACGACCCTAGATTTGGGAGATCATCGAGCTTCAATCTTCGACCGAAGGCGGCCGCGACATGGTGGTGGTGCTTGCAACGGGCAGAAGGAAGAAGTAGAAAGAGGAAGGAAAAAATAAATATAAAAAAAAGTCTAGAATAAATCATAATCCTTCAAAATTTTAAAGTAGGTACAAATTGTGACGTGGATTTTCGCTTTTTTTCTTTTTCCCCCTCCATCTCCATCTACGAGAAAATCTCGAACTCGGCGTTAAATTCTCCAACGAACCCTGAAAAAAATCCGCCGTCCCGTGTCTCCCGCCCATCTCCGAAGCCCGATTCATTTGCCCGCCCCTTATTTTTCACGAGAACCTTAAAACACGAACGAGAAGACCCAAAAGACACGGCCATTCTCACCGTACACACTGCTTGCTGACTCCGTCGCTGTCCCATTTCCCCCCTCTCTCTCTCTCTCTACTTATTCAGACAAGTAGGCAGAAGCATCCAACCAAAAAGCAGAGCCCTTTTGCTCACAGAAGAGATAGAGGGAGAAACCCAATCACGGGCCCGTCCAGTGCTTTTATCCAGTAGTGCACTATCCCCCAGTATTTTGTATTAGATTCTCCCCGTTGGCATCCACTGTATCGAGCGCCATTACTCGTGGCCTTGTTTTCTTCCTCTCCTTCCTCGTCTAATCGCCCATTACCATCACGGGCTGCTACAAAACAAACTGCCTTCCCCTGTTCCACCACCGCATTCCGCCTTATATAACCCCCCGCATCATTCGCCCTCTCCCCCGTGTCGTAAGCCATTGGATTCGTTTAGGGAGTCGATCTCGGGAGGTCGCGCGCCCTTCCCAGCATGACCCCTGCCCAGAACAGAGCCCCGAGGGTGTGCTCTGTTTTGCTCTGCCTCTGCTGCATTCACGTGTTCTGGTCCGCCATCTTCGGCGCCCGGTTCGTCGCGGGCCAGTCGCCCAAGCCGGTCTTCGCTTGCGACGTGGACAGCGACCCGAGCCTCGGCGCCTTCGGGTTCTGCAACGTGTCGTTGGGGGTCGAGGCGCGGGTGGCGGACCTGGTGAAGCGGCTGTCTCTGCAGGAGAAGGTCGGGTTCTTGGTGAACAGCGCGGGCAATGTGGACAGGCTGGGGATCCCTAAGTACGAGTGGTGGTCGGAGGCGCTGCACGGGGTGTCGTACGTCGGGCCCGGGACCAAGTTCTCGAGCGTCGTCCCGGGGGCGACCAGCTTCCCTCAGGTCATCCTGACGGCGGCCTCGTTCAACGCCACCCTTTTCGAGACCATCGGGAAGGTTAGCGAGTTCACATCATTCGCTCCCTCACGCTTCTCTTTCTTGTGCCTCGGTGTTTTTGACTTTTGCATGCGGAACAGGATATTGTATTCGATTCTGCGCATTGTGGTCGTTCGCATCATGCATTATAAGATAGAAAACAGCCCGAAACTTTTATCCAACATGATCAGAAAGTGCATGTTGTGAAGCAACTCCGGCCAAAGTGACGGCTGGCGGGGACTACCGGCCGCCGTCACTCTCGAATGGATAGATGCTGTGTGTACAATGAATTTAGTAACTTTACACCATGATATGTAAAGTTTCATGTAGAGGCAAATGTTTCCGCCACGTTAAGATTCCGATGATTTCTTTTTATGCCGCTCCTTCGATCTAAGCATCTCCATCCGCCCGCCGCTGCTCCTAATATTCAACTTAATTTGTGTGGACATTTGCCGTCGAACGTCGAAAACTGTAGTGTCCCGCATCTTGATCACCATTCTATGTCTTTAAATCTGTCAAATGTGGCGTCAAATAAGCCCCGACGTTCGTCCTCGGTAGTGCCGGACGTGGGATTTACGCCGCATATTCGTCCGCTGTTCGATATGAATCCGAACCCACAAACTGCAAGATGAAGAGTACCCACCAAACACGTTGCTTCAGAGATGATCTGCACTTTTGAGGTGAAATTGCAGTGATGAAATTGGGAGATCTCCCGGTTGGATCCTCAACCACTCTGGTACCAGTTGGTACAACCTCATTAGCTGTACACCATATAAATTGCAGTAAGTACAACCCCCCCAAGAGAAATTAACAGAGAGCTAACTGACTTTAAAGGCACCAGCTAAAGTCTATGCATGCTTGCTTGTTCCCACTGTAATGTTTGACAAAAAAAAAAAAAAACAATCTTCACCAAACAACCTTCACTGTTGTCTGTACTATTGTGGGAAATTATGTAATGTCGACACTAGATTTAGTAGGTTTTGATCCTATGTAAGGTTGCTGTCTGATGAAATTCTTTTTATCTTTTTTGCATAAATTAAAGTAAAAAGAAAACAGAAAAAAAGACTTCTGCATATGTGAGTATGAACCATCATTTGGATTTGGTTGGTCTGTGTGTTATTTGGTGGAGATGATAATGACAATGGAGCTTACAAAATGGTGGTGTGTCATGATGAGTATTGCTGTATCATTGCACAAAGTAGTTCCTTCCTCTGCACTCAATAGGGGGCCAACTTCAATAGTTAATGCTGGAAACAGAAGGCGTTTCATTGAAATGCCTTTGAAATTCATGCCGTCTTGCTGATTGTCGCCATCGCCGTGTTTGCCGTCCGGGAATGGATGAGTTTCTTATCCCGACTGGGGCGAAAAGTAACATTTTTAAAGCTATGTGCAAACGATATGGAGAAGAGTAGATGAATGACACAGTGGGTTTGCTGAAGCAGGTTGTTTCAACAGAAGCCCGGGCAATGCACAACGTGGGGCTGGCCGGATTAACATATTGGTCCCCGAACGTCAACATATTCAGAGACCCGAGATGGGGGCGGGGCCAGGAAACGCCGGGGGAGGACCCGCTGCTCTCGAGCAAGTACGCGTCGGGTTATGTCAGAGGCCTACAACAGAGCGACGACGGAAAGGCGGACCGGCTTAAGGTCGCCGCGTGCTGCAAACATTATACTGCATACGACATTGATAACTGGAAAGGTGTCGATCGCTTCCACTTCAACGCTGTGGTAAACCACAATTTTCGCAGCCTTCTCTTTCATTTCGTTCGATTTGATCTATCAACCGGTTACATTCATGAACCATCCCAACTTAATCTCCCGGTTCGCTTTTGGTGGACTGATTAGGTAACGCAACAGGATTTAGATGATACGTTTCAACCGCCGTTCAAGAGTTGCGTCCTCGACGGCAATGTCGCCAGTGTGATGTGCTCCTACAACCAGGTTAATGGCAAGCCAACGTGTGCAGACCCGGACCTTCTCTCCGGGATCGTCCGAGGAAAATGGAAACTGAACGGGTAACGTTCCGCTGCTCGTGTGTTGCTGTTCGATACATTTGATCAATCATCGCGATGTTATTTACGCGAAAGGATCGGTTAATGCAGATATATCGTTTCGGATTGCGATTCGGTGGACGTGTTCTATAATAACCAGCACTATACTAAAACACCAGAAGAGGCTGCAGCTAAGGCCATCTTGGCAGGTAGACACAAAAATTTCATACCGTACTTTGATCAATTGCGATGAAGGCGTTCGAAAATTCGCCGTTCGACGACTCTGATTCCCTTTTCGACAGGGTTGGATCTCAATTGCGGATCTTTCCTTGGCCAACACACCGAAGCGGCGGTGAAAGGTGGACTGCTGAATGAATCGGCGGTCGACAAGGCCATCTCTAACAATTTTGCCACGCTGATGAGGCTTGGCTTCTTCGACGGCGATCCGAGGAAGCAGTATTATGGAAAGCTCGGCCCTGGCGATGTGTGCACACCGAGCAACCAGGAGCTTGCCCGCGAAGCTGCGAGGCAAGGGATTGTGTTGCTCAAGAACACGGCAGGATCATTGCCCCTGTCGTCGACCGCCATAAAGTCCTTGGCGGTGATCGGACCCAATGCCAATGTCACGAAAACCATGATCGGGAACTACGAAGGTAATCGACGAATTTCCCCAATAGACCGCGGAACATTCGATCAGCTTCATTACTTGTACCTGTCATGAAAAGTACCTTAATTAAAACTCCTATGTGCCCTGCAGGCACTCCTTGCAAATACGTGACGCCTTTGCAGGGCCTAGCGGCCGTCGTTTCGACAACGTACGTGGCCGGCTGCGCGAATGTAGGATGCAGCACGGCCCAGACAGACGACGCGAAGAAAGCCGCAGCCTCAGCAGATGCCACGGTGCTCGTGATGGGCGCCGACCAATCGATCGAGAGGGAGGGTTTCGACCGGGTCGACCTCCACCTCCCAGGCCAGCAGTCGCTGTTGGTCTCAGCAGTGGCGAACGTGTCGAAGGGGCCTGTGATCCTCGTGATCATGTCCGGGGGAGGGATGGATGTGTCATTCGCCAAGGACAACAACAAGATCACGAGCATTTTGTGGGTCGGTTACCCCGGCCAAGCCGGCGGCGCTGCGATGGCGGACGTGATTTTCGGGAACCATAATCCTAGTAAGATTCAGAGTCTATAGCCACTTCAAATTTTGCAATCCTCTATTCAAATTCTGATTCACGAGTCGCTAAACTTCACTTGAATCAGGTGGAAGATTGCCGATGACATGGTATCCGCAGTCGTACGCGGACGCCGTCCCTATGACGAACATGAACATGAGGCCCGACCCGGCCAAAGGCTACCCGGGCAGGACATACCGCTTCTACACCGGGCCAACCGTGTACGCTTTCGGGGACGGGCTGAGCTACTCCAAATTCAGCCACAGTCTAGTCCAAGTGCCCCAGCTCGTGTCCGTTCCCTTAGAGGAAGGCCACGTTTGCCGCTCGTCGGCGTGCGAATCCTTGGACGCTGTGGGCGAGACGTGCTCGAATTCGGCCTTCGACGTGCATCTGAGAGTCAAGAACGTGGGAAGGTTCAGCGGGAGCCACACGGTGTTCCTGTTCAGCAGCCCTCCATCGGTGCACAGGTCACCTCAGAAGCACCTGCTGGGGTTCGAGAAGGTGTTCTTGGCCTCACAAAGTGAGGCACGAGTGCAGTTCAAGGTCGACGTTTGCAAGGATCTGAGCGTGGTCGACGAGCACGGTCGCCGGAAGGTCGCCTTGGGGACGCACGTCCTCCATGTTGGGGACTTGAAGCATGCGTTGAGCGTGCAGATTTGATCACCCGGGTCTCCCCGGACCGGCGACGAATTCTTAAGTTCTCGGCGGTCTTGGCCGACGTTTCCGAATCAATGAGAAATCAAAGTGATATAAAGTTTGGGAGATGTTCGCAAGAAGTCTCTCAACCAATTCTCATGTAGCCCAATTGTTCAAAATGAAATGGAACTTTTTACTCCCATGTGCGGTCGCTCTTGCTAACCATAAAAAGTTGGTAAAATCATGATCGACAATTTGCTTGAAGTTACTAATAAGTAATAAGGTGGGAATACTATATAAGGAGTAATAATTTTAAGGGTTAATACCGCGGAAAATTTTAAACTAGTACACCTTCGATAAATTTGCCTTAAATTATTTTTTTGACTATATAAAATCTCAAATTAGTATACTTGTAATAAATTTCTCCTAAATTAATATATTTGTGACAAATTTACTCTCCATTAGTTTTCGTTAAATTTAGTGTCAAATTGCTGAGTTGAATGACAAATGATAGTTCACAAGTATACCAGTTTTGAGATTTTTCGTGGTCTTAACCCAATTTAATGAATGGTAAATTTGTCAAAGGCATTATAGTTTGGGGTTTTTCACGGTAAAAAAAAAAATTCTAGTAAATTTGTCACAGATATACTAGTTTTAAATTTTTGGTGGTAAAAAAAATGTTTTGGGGTAAAATTATCATAAGTATATTGGTAGAATTTTTTGTGGTCAAAAAAATAATTTAAAGTAAATTTGTCACAAGTGTATCAATTTGGAGTTTTTCACTATCAATTTTGTTTTGCAGAAGATGAATGGTTTGAAAAATGCTTTCCTAAAAGTGATTGGTCATATCATCCAAATAAATTAATCAACGGAAAAATATTTTCCTTATCGATAATAATTTCTACTTAAGTTTTTGCGGTACAAGTGATCGATTTTATGAAATGATTCAAATTGCAGGTTCCTCGTGAAAACAAAGGCATCCTAAATTAAGTGAGTAGTTTCAACATGTTTGTAAGCTACGATGTTTGCCACAAAAGATAGTAACTTCAAAGGGACGAAATAATGTTGCAAAATGACTCGGATAAGAGTCAGTAAAGTAAAATTAGTGGGTACCTCAATTGGACAAAAAGTTACTAAATCGCTCAACTTGTAGTTAGTAATTTCGTATAAAAGTTAGTAACTCGAACAATTGGTAAGCTTTGATGACAAATATAGAAGTCAATAATCGAAGGACGAAAAGGGAATAAAAAGGAACATTGGTAGGTAATTCAAATATGACTCGGTGAGCTAAAATTAGTTGGTAATTTAATCAGATAAAAGTTGATAATTAGTCAAATTAAGTTTCGAAAACTTGATAAGAGTAAATTTAACACGGTATTGAACTTGGCAAATATATATTTGTAAGTCACAACAGAAGGTCATAATTTTGAATGGACCAGAAAAACATAAGTTCCAATAATTTAAATAAAAAAATTAATAAGCTCAGTTGGTAATTCAATTCAAGAAAAACTGATATATTAGTCAAATTATAAATTGGCATTTTCGTGTAAGCGTTAACAACCTTAAGGGAACACGTCGATAAATATGCATAAATGTGGTAATTTGCTACAAAAGATCGTAACTTCAAAGCGATCAAATAAAATATTTTCAGTAAATGATTCCAAGTGAAGTTAATATACTAAAAGCAGTCGCTAGCTAAATTCATGAAAAAATTTCAAATCACTCAAATTAAAGTTGTTTTAATACCACGAAAAATCTTAAATGAGTACATTTATGAAAAATTTATTTCAAATTAATTTTTTTATCACAAAAAATTCTAAACTGATACACTTATGATAATTTTACTTCAAACTGGTATGCATGTGATAAATTTATCTTTCGTTAGTTTTTATTAAATCCGACCTTCAAATTGTTGAGTTTGATGGCACGCGACAATTCACGAATGTACCAGCTTAGGGTTTTACCTTTTGTTTGTCACATGTGTATTAATTTTAATTTTTTTTTATGATATTAACCTAATTTAATGAAAAGTAAAAGTTGTACCGATTTAAGATTTTTCGAGGAAAAAAAATTAATTTGGGGTAAATTTATTACAAATGCATCAATTTAGGATTTTCGCCAATCAAAAAAATGATTTGGAGTAAATTTGTCGCCTATACACAATTTTGAGCTTTTCGTGCTTAAAAAAGTAGTTTGGGGTAAATTTGTTATTTGTGTATCAGTTTTGAATTTTTCGTGATTAAAAAATAATTTAAGGTATATTTGTCATTGATGTACCAATTTGAGCTTTGTTGTGGTATTAACTCATTAAAGTTCATAATTTCGTATAAAATCTTAATAAATTTAAGGCGTTAAATAGATATGAAATGCACATAAAAGACTAAAAGTGGGTTTTGTTGCAAATCCTCGGGCTAGAGTCAGGCTCGACAGTCCTGTCGTATTCTGGCCTTCCTTGAATTTGCGCCCCTGCTGAGCTCCTTTCTTCCTCCTCCTCCTCCTCCCCCTACTGCTGCTCCAGTTTATACTCTTCATACTCTCCCAAATCTCTTGTGAGCGAAAAACCCAGAGACAGCCGCTACAACATAGCAACGACGCATGCATATGCGGTGCAAAGCAGGCGGCAGCTTCTTTCTGGCATTTGGTCGAACAGGTGGTGAGCGTGTCGTTGGGATTTGGGAAAAAGACTTGATCGTCCGGAGTGATGCCTGAAATATTCTCCCAGGTGAAGGTTTCGGATCTTGTTTTGCTACATTTTGGCATAACTTGGGGCGTTCCTTGCCCATCTTCTCGCAATAATTTCTCAGGGGAATGCTGTTAATTAGGAAACTGAGCCGTTCGATCAAGAAATATCCTCTCTTGAATTTGCAGTTGCCTCTCGCTGATGAGCACATTATAGGTAGGGCCACAATCAGACGATACCCTCGAGCTTACAGGTGCCATCGGTCTATCCGTTCTTTGTTTAATGTGGAGAAAGATGGTTTTGCCTCGAAACTCGTCGAGAGTGAAGTCAATAGGCATTGCGTAGCTAGCTATTCATCGTTCGTTGAGACGGTGTTGGTACAAGCTAGAGATCCTGCTAAACTCAGCAGTGAATTGGTGGCCGCTGTTGACGAGCGGAGGCATGATGATGCGTGGAGGTTGTATGAGCTACATATGCAAATGGAAGGGTTTCCCAGAAAATCTGTGGTACACAAGCTTATAGTGAGTTTCACTGAAACCCTCGATGTGCAGTGGCTCAAGAAAGCGTATGGGTTGGTGGAATGCGCTTTTGAGGAGGGTAAGCAGAACTTGTTTGAGAAGGAGACTCTAATTTATCTCTCTTTCGGTCTCGCAAAGGGTGGGTTACCAGTTGCTGCATCTACTGTTTTGAGGAAGTTGGTCAACATGGAAGAGTATCCCCATGTTGCGGCTTGGTCCGCAATCTTGGCTTACATGTCTCAAACAGCACCTGGAGCTTATCTAGCAGCTGAACTTGTTCTTGAGATTGGTTATTTGTTTCAAGATGGACGAGTCGATCCTCGTAAGAAGAGCAATGCGCCTTTGGTTGCTATGAAGCCCAATACTACTGCTTTTAACATTGCTTTGGCCGGGTGCCTCTTGTTTGATACTTGCAGGAAAGCAGAGCAACTCCTTGACATGATGCCACGGATACAAATTAAAGCTGACACAAACTTGTTGATCATTATGGCACATATACATGAGAGGAATGGCCGGCGAGAGGAGCTGAAGAAGCTTCAGAGGCACATAGAGGAAGCTCCAAACCTAACTGATATGCAGTTCCGGCAATTTTACAATTGTTTGCTTACTTGCCATTTGAAGTTTGGGGGTCTACATTCTGCATCGAGCATGGTTTTGGATATGCTGCGCAAGGCAAAGGAAGCAAAAAACTCACTTGCTGCTGCTACATTCGCATTCAATGGTACTAGGAAGGGTAATGGTTTGACTGGCAGAGTAGTTTCTGGTCAAAGTCATCAAAATAGCAGATTTGACCTCTTGGACAATGTGTCATTGAAACAAGAAGCTATTGTATCGTATGAAGAGTTCTCTAAAGATCGTAAGTTTGAGAAGCTGCGGGCTGAGGTAGAGCAAGCTCTTACGGGGTTGTTGGCTAAGTTGCAGGTGCAAGTGGAATTGGTAACAACTCACCGTGGGATTCTTCAACCAACAGAGAATATATACGCGAAGTTGGTTAAGGCTTTTCTTGAAGCTGACAAAATCAAGGATTTGGCAGATTTCCTTATTAAGGCAGAGAAAGAAGACTTGCCTGTTTCAAATGATAGTTCGGTCTTGGTTCATGTCATTAATTCGTGCATTTCACTTGGTTGGTTGGATAAGGCATACGATCTCCTCGATGAGATGCATTTGGCTGGGATTAGAACAGGTTCTGCTGTGTATTCTTCTCTCTTGAAAGCATATTGCAAAGCCAACCGAGCCACAGAGGTGACATCACTTCTCCGAGATGCTCATAAAGCAGGCATCCAGCTAGATGCAAGCTCTTACGAGGCAATGATCCAGTCTAGGGTTCTTCATGATGATACTCAAGGGGCACTTAACCTATTTAGAGAGATGAAAGATGCGAAAATACCTCGATTAGGTCATCGAGAGTTTGATTTATTGGTTAAGGGTTGTGCTGAGAGCGGTGAGGCAGGTCTCATGTCAAAGCTCTTGCAGGAAATCAAAGAAGGTCAGAGCTTTGATTCTGGTGTTCATGATTGGAACAACGTCATTCATTTTTTCTGCAAGAAGAGACTCATGCAGGATGCAGAGAAAGCTTTGAAGAAAATGCGTAGTCTAGGGCATACCCCTAATGCACAGACATTCCATTCTATGGTGACTGGGTATGCTGCTATTGGAGGGAAATACGGCGAGGTGACTGAGCTGTGGGGTGAAATGAAAGCTCTCTCTGCTTCCTCCCCAATAAAGTTTGATCAGGAACTGTTGGATTCTGTACTCTATACTTTTGTGAGAGGTGGGTTTTTTGCTCGAGCAAACGAGGTTGTTGGAATGATGGAAAAAGGGAACATGTTTGTTGACAAATATAAATATCGCACGCTCTTCCTAAAGTACCATAAAACACTGTACAAGGGTAAGGCTCCCAAATTCCAGAGCGAAGCTCAACTGAACAAGAGAGAAGCAGCATTGACTTTCAAAAAATGGGTAGGATTGAATTGAAGAAGGATCGACCACTCTTGTTGTTGCTCTTAGATGTTGATCAAGCAATAACTCAAACTAGAACGTGTTCCACAGTCAGAGTTGCTGGCGTCAGAAGTTGATCCATTGTTGTCTCCATATTGCTGGTGGAGGGGACCAACTGCACTTTTTTGAGAATACAGTGTCAGTTAACATTGGCAAGAGAGAGATGACAAGAAAGATGTCTTCATGTACAGGCAAGTTCTATGGTCCAGCTATTCCATTATTTCCTTTTACTGGGTGAGCTTCTTATATGTTTTTGTCGTTGCTTTCTAGTTGCTGTAACTTTTGCTAGAAAGAAAATGAATTCAGAGGATAATCATGCCATTTTGAGCCGCGGCTTGTTTTGGAAACTAACTCATTATGGATCAGACAAAAGTATGTGTAGACAATATGTGGCCTTGTAACCCTTCCAATCTGGTTGAAATCAGGTCCTTTTACCGCCCATGCTTTCTGTTGTACTCTTATCCCTCTGACTGTGTTTACTCCATTTTTTTTCACATCAACATGAATCTCTGAAGTTAGAAATTGTTCCTATTCATTTCTTGTATGCATATTCAATCGAATACAAAAGTCAATAGAGTTTTGACTGCAATAGCGAGTCCAGGAGAATCTAAAACAGTGTGCAACTCCACACAGAATCTGGGAATTCCGACTCTTTGTACACAAGGTTTGCTGTGTCAGTGTCAAGTGTCCGACATGTGTTGAGCTCTTTCTTTGCTTTCGTAGGAACAGCTGTTTGCACTTTGCAGCATGTATACATACTCATTCTTGAACATTGTGATCAATGACTGACCTATCGGGGAGCACCTGATTGTACAGATTTGGAAGATCCCAGATCAACCATTGAAGGTTCATATCAGCATGTATTTTCGCTTTAGTTTCTTCGAATTCAAGAGATCGCGTTGGTGAATATGGGGCAAGGACGTGTAGCTATCTATTCTAGACTGGACGATGGCACCATCTTTTCACTCTCAAATGTTAGGCTACTGTCCAGTAAAGAGACTGAACGAAGCGTCTCGTTGAGTCAGAAGAGATAGGATATCATTTTACCGGATTGTTCACCCTACGTGAAGTCGAGAAAGCCTTCACCTTCCCCTGAATGAAGCTTACAAGGACATCAAAGAACGTCTGAAATGCAAACTTAAAGAGCAAACAGCGATGGCTCATTCATCAACGGGCGCATATCGAACTAATTTGCCTTGCATTCTCTATTTCCAGTTTCATGCCACGGACAATGCTTGTTTGCAAATCGTTATTACTAACTAGTCGACGCAATCCACGAGCCTGGTCTCAGGTTTGACAAACCTAGGCTACGTACCAGTCCCAGCCGACTCGTGCCGCCTCCCGTTAATTATAGGGCCATTTGCCCTGTGGCTGTCCATTTTCGGCGAACATGTTACGTCAACCTCTCCCCCCGATCCGTGCGAAGCGCAGAGTTGTGTACCGGGACACCCCTTTTCGCATACAGTTGCGCAGGCCTGCATTGGACCGGACAAGCAGAACAACACATACTGATAACGCAAAGAATGGAAGAAGATTATTGGACTTGCAGTGGAAATGGTCCTCTCCCATGTACAGTTCCATGGACAAATTTCTTCAAGCGTTTGGTATTGGCGAGCTCCATTTGTGGTAATGTCTATTAGGACCCGGAATAGAAGTCGGGTATCCCCTATTTCAAGTCCGAAATCATTTTTTGATTCGTCTTTTCTTCTCACATGCATCTCAACGATGGTAAATACTCTAAAATAAAATCGACCCAAAGAGCCGGAGCTAGCTTAGCTTACATTGTCTGAGCTACTTGAATGGCTCAGACAATTACAAATCATTAATTTTAGCGGAAGAAAATTATGGAGACTTATGGAAACTTGTGCGAAATTTGAAAAAACGGGTGATTCGAATTCAATCCGAAGTACCCAACAAAACGACCTCAAGAGCAGCTAAAATGTTTACATGAAACAAGTAACGTGCATAATAACCGTCGTGTTTACTTTGATTGTTATTTAAACAGTATCAATTGAAGACAGACATCCATAAAAGAAAAGTTATTCCCCACGAGTCTTTTGAGGGATGGGAAGTAGGGCCATTTTCTTGGGGGGATCTCCGGAGCAAATTGTATTTCAAATAAGCCTATGAAGTGGGCGGCTCGGTCTCAAATCAGCCGCGGCTCCCCGGTCGGCCAATTTGTCGCCGTCCGGCGAGCTTCTGCATCTCACAGGGTCCAAGCAGTGCCCTTGGCGGGGTGCGAGGGTGATCTGAGACCGAGTCGCCCTGTTTCATAGGCTTTTTTTTATATTTTTTTAGGAAGTGGGCCCCACTTCAAAGGGCATTTTTTTTAAATTCTCCATCTTACTTGATTGTATAAAGTTTGATTCAACATCGTATGGCGATCCTTGTGGCACAGCTTTCCCAAGGATTGGTGCGGTACGATATTTTCGACAGGACAGGGTCCCACCCACGATCAACAACTGCACCTCCCACGTCACGAGAAAATATTAGGTACAGACGGGGTAAATCCTACGTGGTCCACATCATCACTCATTGTGCGACACATGGCTCACAAGGGCCCACCAGTCAGAAAAGAAGAAAAATTTCTCTCTCCACTCCGTCTCTCTCCACCATCTCTCTCTGTAGCGTTGCTTCCCAGGAAATCCAGAAGACGCCTCCGGCATGGCCATAGAGCTCGAGCTCCACAGCCATGGCGGCTGCGACCTTCGCCGCCGAGACGCCGATTTGACGAGCTCGGGCCACCACGACTCGCGACCGCCATGGCCACAGACCTCGAGTTCTTGAGCTTGACAGCCATAGGGGCCGCAAGCTCTAGCTTTGTGGCCAAGGACAGAGAAGACGTCGGCCACGGCCGTGGAGCGGCGAGCCCAGGGCTCTTGGCCGCCATGGCCACGGTGTTCGAGCTCGAGCTCTGCGGCCATGGCGGCCACAAGCCTTAGGCTCGAGGTTCGCGGCGGAGATGGAGAAGACTTAGGCGAACGAAGGGACGGAATCCATCAGTGGCGAGCCAGTTGCCGAAGACTCCCAGCGTGCTCTTCGCCATGGCCCGTAACGGCGGGAGCTCGAGCTCGAGGTAGGGGAAGGGTAAAGGGAAAGAGATCAGCCTGAGGAGAGAGTGGGTGGGAGGTCGGAGGTGAGGCGAGAGAGAAGGGGGGGCAAGAGAGAGTGGGTGGGAGGTCGGAGAGGGCGGCGTTCGAGCTCGAGCCCCATGGCCATGGCGGCGTCTTTTGGATTTCCCGGCGTGAAGCAACGCCAGAGAGAGAGGGAGACGGTGAAGAGAGAGAGAGAGAGGAGAGAGAAATTTTTCTGCTTTTCTGACTGGTGGGCCCTTGTGCGCCACGTGTCGCATAATGAGTGGTGATGTGGACCACGTAGGATTTACCCCGTCTGTACCTAATATTTTCTCCCCACGTCACTGGTCTGTGCGCGACAAAGGGCGACATTGCCACGTCGGAAAATCCACGTCCTCATTTTCCACCTCGTAATTCCTCCTGGCTTTTCGAATATTCCTTTTTTGGCAAAATCGCCCAAGCAGAGAAATTCCAAAAGAGAAATTAGGAAAAAAAAATGGTCAAATCTTGCCATGTGTCATATCATATTCGCTTCACTTCGTCTTCTACCTTTCGCGAAGAGGTTGAGAGAGTAAGGACCTGTTTAGTAACGTTTTTGTTTCTCTAAATTGATTTTGACTAAAATCATATTTTCTGATTCTATTCCTCAAATAATATTTAGAGAATCAAAACGCGTTTGGTGTCTGTAAAATTTTTTTTTCCTAATAAAAACGTGGTTACGAAATTTTTATTTTCGAAAACAATCGAGAGACGAGAGTTCTTATTTTTAATATTTAATATTTTTTTAAATTTTTTTAAAATTAGATATTTTTAATCCCCCTTTTTATTTTTTCAATTTATTTTTAATTTATTTTTGAATTGTTAATTTTTTTTTTAAAATTTTTAATTTCTTCCTTTTTTGAATATTCCTTTTTAGCAAAATCGTCCAAGCTGAGAAATTTTAAAAGAGAAATTAGGAAAAAAAGGTCAAACCTCGCCACGTGTCATATCTACTCCGCTCACCTTCGCCTTCAACCTTTCTCGAAGAGAGAGAGATAAAAGTAGAATATCCTTTCGATCCCTGCAAAGGAGAAAGACATCACCTTGAAGCTTTTCAAAGCCTTTGCAACTCCCTTTCTTGCATCCTTCTCTCTTCGATCCTTTTCGGGTTTCGCGAAGCGCACGGCGTGGTGGGGCGCGCGGGAAATGGGAAACGGAAGCTCCAAGGACGGCGATGGCGACTCCTCCTCCTCCGGACGCAAGTCGCGGTTGAGACAGCGGCTCCACTTCCACTTCCACCGCCACCACAGCCGCCATGGCAGCGGCTCGGTTTCTCTCCTCAAAAGGGCCGACGATTTCGCCGGGATCGCTCTCCTCACTCTTCGCTCAGTAATCTCTCTCTATCCCCCTCTCTCTCGCGTGAGCGGTTGATGCATCATGCATTGTGATTTTATTTGAGCTCGGACGATCCATGGGCAGTCGCTGATTTTGGGGGGTGGCTTTGGTCTTTGATGAGGTTAGGCGGAGTTGAGGTTCAAAGACAGGTGGCTCGCGTGCGTCTCTTTCGGAGAGCAGACGTTCCGCACCGCAATCTCGGATCAGTTGAGTTTCCCGAAAGGCCAGTTTGGTTTTTATCATCGCTCATCATGTTTTTCTCTCCCTCTTTACAATGATCCGACCGCGAGTGGATTTCTTTTTAATCTTGCCACCTCTCTGGTTCTAAGTGCTTTCTTTCTGCTTCTTTTGTTTTACTTGTCACACAGCACTGACAAGCCCACTTGGAACTCGGTGAGTATCCTCTTCTTGCAATCACCTCTGACCTTTTATTCGTTGTTTGTTCATCGAATTATATGCTGTGACGTATAGGCTCTTTTATATATTACACGAACATGGTGATATTATCTACCGGTAAAGGAGACCTGGTCTCACTTTGTCCTATTCTCTGTGCTACAGTAGTGAGTGGTTGCATTTTGATGGATACATGCTGATGTGCTTGATACACCAGAATCAAAGAATCTTTTATATGGGACGACCAAAATGAAAGGATGCTTTCAGGATATTCTGGCTGGTTGTGGGTCAATAAATCCCTTCTTAGAAAGTGGCTCTGGATAATTTGAATTTCCCAAGATTGTAACTCTCTATGGGCTAGGGTGATCACGGTTGAAATGGTTTTATTCCCAGCAAATGGTGTTCCAAGAAAGTGTCAACCCTCAAGGATTGGTGTTCCCAAAAATATATTGGAAGGTGGTGGGTCTGTTTTAGCCATTGGATTGACTTTGAAGTTAGTGATATTGTTACAATGCATTTCAAGCTTGCCCTTCGGATGTCGTGTCTCAAATCTGGTATAGCTTTTCAGAATTTAATCTTCATCAGGAAATTCCACCATGGAAAAGTCAATCCATTTTGCTATTTTTTTTGTCCCATAATGCAAAATTGTGTGGTGCAGTGGAAGATCATCTGGGTTGGAACTTTCTCCAGTTCATCCAGGCACTTTCTTGCTAAAGTTATCATTAAAAGATGTCGCTTCCCTTTCTTCTCAAGTTTATTACTGTAACAATGTATCAATCTTCCCTAGATTCTTATTTTACTTTTTTATTTTTTTATTTTCTGTTATTTTGTTTCCGAAACTTTATCTTGCACGTAACCTGCCGCAACCTATAATCATTGCTTATCACATAAATATCCATTGTGAAACCTGCTGCTCTACAATGGTAATGCTAATCTGAAGTTGTTTAAGGCCAAGTCAGACCTATTCAGAATGAAGAGCCCCTCAACAGTCACGTAGCGCAACTTACGTTGAACAATCCACCAACTCAGCTTCTTATCTTAAAGCAATTCTTGTATCTATACCAGTGAGACTCTAATTAAAGAAATGCATGAGGAATCAGGCTCCAGAAACACATCATTCGACTCTAATCAGAAAAGCCAACCAACGACACAATCCTATCTTCCCAGATCATAATCACTTTGATGCTTATTACATGTCTTATTTTCCAAATAATCTCCAGACTATATCTTGATTATTGTATCAAATCCCAGTTCAACAATGATAGGAAAACAAAATTATTTGCCAAATGCCAGTTCCAATCCCTCGAATTCTCTCATTCAAAAGATTTGACATCATGCATGATAACTCGAATCTCCAGATATTCCTTCCAGTTTTGACTCAGTGTGCCACTTCCAATAACTACATGGCTCAAATACAGAGCTTGGTAGCAGCCACCCATATATGGTGATTCACCAGCCATGAAGATTAGATTGCAGAAGCCACTTCACAGTGAATTTAAAGATGATTACGGATTCAAAACTCTTCTTACACAGCAACACCAGCCCATGATAATGTAACCATAACATCTTAAGTTTATTTCATAAGAATTTTCCAAGAATGTGAACCAGTTGAAGATTCCATATCTATACGGAGCCTGCACCTTCCAATTCTGTTTCCAACAAAAGCAAGAGTCCTATTTCCAATTCTGTTTCCATATCAGCATTCTTTGCATGTTATGAGGCCTACTGAGACCTCATCTTACTAGGTGATATTGCTAACATTTGCTACAGAAGACATAATCCTTTGTGTGTTTGGCTTTTTCATTCATGTGTTGCATGGAGCATCTCACTTAAGTTAAATTAGGTAAGGAAATAGGACAGAGTTGTGGTCTGACCACTAACGTTTGGAGTTGCGGCACAGCTTTAAAGATTGGTCCCCACATTTCTTTGACATATCTGGGAATGAGGAGGCTCTGCAGTTGATTTGTATTATTTAAAGGATGGAATGATCACTTGGACTATGAACTTCTTGAGGCAAGCCCAAGATTTGAAGTGTGCAGTGTTTGCTTGCTTTTTTTATGTTTTGCATCACATGAAGATCTCTGCTGCTTCTGAGGATGTTTTGGTGTGGAGCAATGGAAAAAATTGGAATTTTGATGTAAAATATCACTCCAAACTGCTTGATAGGGAGGTTTTGGAATGAAATGAATTTCCCTTGGAAAGAATTTGGAGAGTGAGGGTTCTGACAAGAGTTGCTTCTTTTAATTGGGAAGCAACTGTGGAAGGAATCCTTACTTCAGATAACCTACACTAAAGAGGCAAAGTACAATTTAATAGGTCTTTCCTCTGCAAGGAGGCAGAGATCTTGCAGCATCGCTTCCTCATTGTTCTTGGACTAGAAATGTTTGGACAGCTTCCTATGCTTGCACAGGAGCATTTTGGATTATTGGGGGGTTCTATTGGGAAAGAACTTTGGCCTTGGCAGGGCATTTGCTTATAGCGCATTAAGAAAAGAGGGATCACTCCCATTGCTCCCTCTGTTTTTTGGTTGCGGAACTAGAGAGCCTTTGTTGGAGAGGAATTTTCCATTTCTTTTTTCTTTGGCAAGTGGCTTAAAGTTTTAAGCTTTTGGTATGGTGGAAACTTGCGTATGGATGAAAAATCCTTGGTTTATAGAGTTGATGCTTTGTCCTGGAAGTGAGCTCAATTTTGGTTTTAAGAGCTTCTTTGTATATGTCTTTAGCTTTCAAGTTCTTTTTGCATATGGGTTTGGACCCCCTTGGGTCCCTGTAGTTGACCTTGTTACCTATAAAAACATGCTCCATGGGTTCACCATTAATTGGTGCCTTTCTTCCTTGTGCAGGAAAAGAAGCTTGTTCTGGAAAGGAATGGACCTCATATTGCAAGAATCTCTGTGTTTGAGGTTGAATGTTATTTCATATGTGTTTATTCAAATGCAAGTAAGCAAGCCACAGAAAATCATGTTCCATGAAATTGAGGATATTTCAGAAGCGCATATTGTGACCTGTAAAACTAGCAAGACACCACCAAAAAGGGACAAAGCATATGCAATTGAAGACTGCTGAGGCAAAAAGATTTCTAGGATGTTAAAAAACTTACCTTGGGAAATATCTCTCTCTCTCTCTCTCTCTCTCTCTCTCTCTCTCTCTCTCTCTCTGATATTTAATCTAAGGGATGATCTTCATTTTTCCGAATGATGTCAAAAGTCTTGTTCGCAATCATTTTTATGTGGTCTAGGGTTTTCAGGAACTGAGATCTTGGTAATATGATTGAGTGAAAACATTAATCTAGGAGTTCAATCATTTCAGACTCGATAAACTACCTTTTGTGGCATAACTAATTAGCTTTTTTCTAAACTGGCGTGTAGATGATGTACAGATGCATGGAGAATGATCAGCTCCCAATTAATTAAAACTAGGATAGTTGTTGAATATGGATGTGTAGGTTCTTAGTGCCAAATTCTGCATTCTGCGGCAAGAGGGATACTCCTTTCTTTAGTCTTTTAATCTATTGATTAGAACTGTGAATCAGTGGATTTAATGTTTCTCATCAATGCTTTTTGAGGAAGTAGTGTGGGGATACTCTCTAACATCACACGAAATTCCTGTTGCTGGAAGCGGAAAAGAAATTGTGAACTTCTTCCTGTAGTATAAGTTGATGTATGCCTCCCATAATGCAATTTCTTCCTATATGAGTTTAATTCATGACAATATATTCATAAAGAAATATTTTAGGTAATAAATGTCGCATATTCTGTTCAAATTCAAACTCCTCTAGTTTTGGATTTTAATTTTGTATGATACGTCAGCAGAATATTTGGCCTACAGCAACAGTTAATAATCACTGTCATACTCATGAGAGATATTGCAAAACCTTATCTATATTTCTTCCTAAATTTTATTGTTTTGAGTCAAAATTATATTTTATATAATCCAATTTCAATTCAAAATGGATATCTTGTGGCTACACAATTATTAGGCATTGTGGTAATTTTTCCTAATGATACTGGTAGGTGCATTTGTCTAGAAGGAAAGCCGAAAGACTTTTGGCTGTGAGAATATACTCCTGTTGATTCAAAGGTGATACTTAACTTGGGTCATTGTAATCATGAGGACTAACTAATTTGCATTTAATTTCCAAGTGCATAAAATTTAGTTAGTGTTTCCTAGAAGGCCCAATGGTTAATGGTAGAACTCATGTTTATGTTATCAGATATGTTAGGTGTCCTTTGATATTGTAAATATAGGTCATGCAAGTTCCATACTGAAGAGGAAAAGAGGAATAAACGAAGCAAGGGTGAAAATTGAGACCATAAGGTGAAAAGGTGGCAATTCTGATGTATGTCTGTTTTGCTAAATGGAGAAATTGTTGAAAGTGTTACTTGCAACTAATCAAATGGGATGGCTGAAGCAAAGTAACGTGTCCAATGTCTCGAGCACTAGCAAATTATCCTTGTAGCAATGGGGAAAATTCTATGACAGTTATAAGATAGATAATGCTATGGGTACTGTAGGGCATGTAAGGCTTGTAACTATCAGCAAGCTCTTCTAAGGAGATCAGTTGAAAGAAGAATGCTCTGATGTATGTGTCATCACTTGAGAAAAAATATGGATTTGGAAGTGAGTTTATTCCACAAAAGTTGATGCAGACACAATCAAGGATGAGATGAGAGAACTCTTTTTGTGTTCAGACATGTGGAATAATGACAATCAGGTGTCCTAGTAAGATGATGCGACTTTTTCATGAGATTGTCCGGAGAAATGAGTTGGGGATGACCTAAAAACGTGGGAGGAGATCTCAATTTGTGACATAGGATTTGTTAGTAGGTAGAGTTGCAATGAAGAAAAATGCTTGACGCAGTTGTAAAGGCTAGTTGTTGTTTTTCTAGTATTGTTCATGATCACAATTTCCCTTCCAAAAACTGTTGTGAAGTATTGTACCTAGTAATTTTGAGCTTAACTAGAGCTTTTTGTTTGAACAAATAGGAAGAATCTAGGAATGGAGGGACGACTGGACAATGGAAACAAGTAGGATAAACAAATGGATATATGATAGGAAGTTTTGACTGGCCAAAATAGGAGGTTGATAATGCATAAGATATGAAACAACTAAGCAGAGGGGAGGACAAAGAGAAAAGAAAAGAAACAATCTAGTAAGGATATGGAAAAAAAAACAAGGAGAAGGAAAGGATTGGAAAAGAATAGTAGGTTCAGTTAACTGGAACTAACTAGTATGTGAGCTTTACAGGGTGGTCCATATGAGGAATTCTCATCATACTGCATAACCAGCTGGTCCTCGGCATGTTCACAACTTTCAATTATTAAATAGGTCATGTCAATGATCGCGCTAGCCTTGCAGGTGCAAACCGTTCCTCATTTGGTTATTTACGGGTTTCCTAAGGGCACTTTTTGACAAAATCCATAAAATATATTGGGTGTTAAAATATGAGAGAAAACTCCTAGGGGGATTGAAAAGGAGGTTTGTGCCTAATTAACGATTGTTGTGTCCCATTTATTGGAAGCAAACCAAACTTGACCACCCATAGTTAGTGGGTATTAGGTATGGCCTACTTGTTCTTTTATCAGTTTGTGCCATTGGTCGAGAGGTTGATTTTGTTTCTTTTGCATAAATAATCAAAATAAGTGTTTCATGGAATGGCTTTGGTTGAATGCCCTAGTCTATTGTCTTCCATGACAATCTTTTCTGTGTAATTTGTGGGCATGCAGACTAATAGGATTTCAAAGAACAATCTAATTGGTTATTGCGAGCTAGATCTGCTTGAAGTCTTGGCAAAGGTTAGTACCCATTCATATCTGACCATCATAAATTTGTCTAATTGTTATATTTTTTATTCTAAATACCTGTCAGTTTGAACCGCATTGAATTTCTTTTTGTAGGACTCAGAATCTGAGACTGAGGTCTTGAATTTGTTAGATCCTTCTAAATCAGATGAAGTGGTGGGCACTATCTTGGTTTCATGTTCTGTTGAGGTCAGTGGACAGCACATGATTTTAGTTGGGGCCAAGGTAATTATGTCCGTTATCGACATTATGTTGAAATGTCAATAGGATCCTGTGGAAACAGAGAAGAGTTTTGCAAGGCGCATCTTGTCAATTGTGGTATGTTCTACTGTTATCTTTGTTATAATTAACATAAGTTGAAAGTTATGGCATGGAACACCTTACTTCGCTCTTTACTTCAACACTTTGTAAGTTCATTAGATCTGTCCAAAAATTTTCATCTGTATGTTCATTGCCAGATGGAGAATTATAAAAGCAAGTCAACACTTTGTAAGTTTATTAGATCCGTCCAAAAATTTCATCTGTATATCCATTGCCGGATGAGAATTATAAAAACAAGTTATGTTTCATCAAAATTAGATGGCTAAGGGTAGTTTTTTTTTCTTTCTACTTGGGTAGTTTCTACATGGGTAGACACTCAATTTGTTACATTGAAAGGTACAATAGGCATGTAATTCTTTTATTTGATTTTCCTGGAAACCTGAATAAGGTCTTTATTCAATTGTGGTACTGAAGCTATGAATATGAGAAGTCCAAGATTATGAGTGTCATAAGTGGCAGATCGTTATCATTTTTGAAGCTTGTTATTGGACATTCCATTTATATGCATTGGTTAATTACAAGTAGTTTTTCATTTATCTGTGACATCTTGTTTAGAAGTAAGTTAAAAGACATAAAATTGAATCAATCTCGGTTTCTTCACCCAGAAGTTGGGGGTTATGGTTGAACCTTGAAATATGTTATATCATTAGTTGTCTAGGATTCCAGTACCAAACTGGCCATTCTTTTGATAGGCAGCTCAGGTGTCTCACTCTGCATATCTTAAGTTAATTTTATACTTGGTTCTTGCTAGAAGTGAAAATGAAAATGGTGCGACATGCTTACTTGACATGCTATGATACTAACAAGAACCAATTTCATGTATGTAAAATCAAGTAGTGGGAAGGTGTTGACCATGCTCTGATGGCATCCAAATTCTTCCTCTTCTCAATCCTGTAACACCATATATGATATGGCTACTCAAGACCTTTTTTTCTATAGCATAGGCTATCCAAACCTTTTGGCTTGAGTAAGCGACACGGATGCACGCAAACAACTATGTCTATGTCCATGAGGGTAAATAGACTTTTATTACATTGGCATGGGTCAAGTAAAAACTACTTTTGCTGGAGAAATTAAGAGTCATGATTATATAATCATGGGCAATATGGTGTTCCTCTGCATGATAAAGAAGCAACAGAATAACTGAAGTTAACTATTAGTTTGGTCACTGGACTGTGCAGAATCATTGACAAAATGCCCTTAACAGAAACAGGTGGACGCGTAAAGCAGGAAAGTTCCGTCTTTTCTAAGTTTCGTCTGTTCTTTCTCTGTCTCAATCTCATTGCCCTTATCTCAAGTTTATCAATTCCAGTATCCTTCTGGGTCATCGGTTGATCCAACTGCCAGTCACACATTTTTCCCTAGGACATTCTTTTAGTGCTTTTGGAAATAGTTTTATGCAATGGAGAGTTCTGTATTGTGTCCCCTCTCATGAGTAGGAATTTTTGTTAGAGGACAAGCTAGGTCAATTTGTCATGCAACAACCTCTCTGCAAAAGCAGGGGTAAGGATGAGTACATATAACTGTCCCTGGAACATATAACTTCAGAGCGTTGTGCACTGGACATTTTTTTTTTCCTCTCAAAAGTAGGCACTCTGTTGTGTCAGTCAAATTTTTGCAGATTTTGGTAACTAGTTAACCCCTTAATGTTTCCCTCAGGACTACAATGAAGATGGGAAGCTCTCATTCTCCGAATTTTCCGACCTGATGAATGCTTTTGGAAATCAATTGGCTGCTAACAAGGTTCAAGTCAGTTGTTGAACTGCATCATTTATTGGCATATTTTTTTCTCTGTTTCATTCGTAGGACTCATAAACTTAAATTGTTATCTCTGTCACGGATATGTTTGGGAGGGGAATGAATGTAAGGGCACTTATTGTGCTCCAGCATATGTAACACGTATATAGATGCATATTTACTTGCATGCATATATGTCTGGTTACATATATAAATGCATATACATGACGTGCATGTAAGAGCAAAATGGATAATTGTACACTTATACAGCACACAAGCATGCATTCGTGAAAGAAATTGACAGCAATGTACAGCGACAAGATAATTATTTAAGTTTAGAAAGGGGTAAATGAGAATATTCTACATGACTGTAGATATTACTATTATTTTCATAGGTTTTTTTTCCTGGTCGGACTATTTTTAATAGATTTGAGGTGTTAAGTATTAAATAAAAGTCAAATCTTGAACTCCACTAGCAAAAACCATTCTAGATACATGCTAAAGGATATCTCTCATTCTCAATTTAAAACCCATGCGCGACAGATCTAATGCTCATAGTAGTATCTGATAAGTTAGTCAAAAGCAATATAAAAAAAAGGAGGAACTGTAGACACCCAATTATCTAACTCTGCAGTGCTAACTCTCTACTTGCCTGATCTGGCTATAAATAGGATTGACATTCACTCAACAATAAGCTCCATCTCATTTCACTACCTACCAATAAATAAGTACATGCATACAAGTGCGTAAAGATATCAATGCTTGTGCAGAGATATCTGTGTTGGGTCTCCGCCTACTCTTTGAATTCACATGGAAAGAACACCAATTTTGCTTTTTTGGTCAGAAATAGAACACCAATTAACCCAGTGCTTATCTTGCCGTATACACATATACGTTTTTATTTGCTCAGCAACATTCTGTCTTTGAGTGACATCTGGTGTCTTGGCGAAGAACTTGAATTTTGGTGGTTGGTGCTTCCCTCTGTCTTTCTTGAGAGACTCCATTCAATAAATTATGTGAAAGAATATTTGAATTAACCCTCTTGCAAAGCCATCTCGGGGAAGGAGTAGAAGGTTAAGGTCTAAAACAAAACCTGCGCAAATGAAGGAATGCTGCTGTTGCTTGGGAATTTTTTCAAGGTCCATTTGATAATTATGTTTGCTGTTTACCAGAAAGAGGAGCTCTTTAAAGCAGCAGACGTAAATGGGGATGATGTGGTCAGCATGGATGAGTTAGCTGTCCTCCTCGCGATTCAACAAGAAAAGTAATTCTTTGCATTGATTTATGAGCTTTGAATTTATTCTCTCGCAAATGTCTATAATGAGAATGAAGCACTTTAGTTTGCTTTTACTTTTCTATTGAAGTATTATCTTACATCGTTTGATAATATATTCATATGGTTTCCTTCCAACTCTACCTATAAGTTTAAGCTTTTGGGTTGAACTTTCTAATATGTTATCGGAGCCAGTGCTATCCTTTCTGCGAATGTGCGTGGTCAAAATTCCATGTGAATGTGCGTAGTCAAAGTTCAGTGCGCCACTCGTAATTCAGCTTGCACGTAAGTAGGGGTTTGAAGTGTTATCCCACATCGCTTGATAATATATTCATGTGGTCTCTCTCCACCTTCACCTAGCCGCTTAAGCTTTTGGATTGCGACTTTCTAACATTTTCTTAGAAATAGTGAGCTCATGATGTTGATAAAGTATTGGTCATAATTATGTAACATTATGAAAGATTTACCTACAATTGGAGCTCTGACTTTTTAAATTTTCAGTTCGCTTTTTAGCGTGATTTTGTCATTCCCAGGTGCTAAAGCCAAATGCATTGATATCATGCCAACCCAACTGATTGAGTTCCTCCCGCTCACCTCCCTCCCCCCAAAAAATTAGTGATCAAAGAGAACCAAAATGAGGGAATTTTGATGCAGCAGCAAGTCGCACAAGCATAAAATCTCCAGCTTGTGCAAGATAATTGTGGATTCCTAAGACGAGCTGCCTATCACATATGGTGCAATTGATGGTAGAGAGCCACTTCTCAAGGAACATTATAAATATAGGCACTTACTAGTCTGTGCATCCATAAACCATGCTTATCTTTGAGGTACCTATCCAAAGTCGTCAAAGGCCTTCTTCTAGATCTCATTCAAAGGGAAAGATATCAATTTTGTGGAGTTTCTTTTTGTATATTATATGGATGATATGCAGCTAAGTTCACGAGTTGGAGATAAGCAGACTTGAACCGTTGACATCTACCACAGGGTAAACCACCACCTTTCCGGCCCCCTCACTGCTTCTTATGTAGAGGCCAACAAGAGACTATAACTCCGCCACGAGTACAGCTTACAACTTTCATATATTATGCTGCCAGATGCGAAGAATCAAAGAATTACAGATGGAAAAACTCAATGATTCTATTAGAAGGATTACTGACCCTTATGCACATTAACACTTTGCATATCATTTGGTTGCAGGGAGCCACTTATGAATTGTTGCCCCGTCTGTGGTGATGTTCTCAACGTTTCAGATAAGCTGAATACTGTAGTACACTTGACCCTCTGTTTTGATGAAGGAAGTGGAAACCAGGTTATGACAGGGGGATTCTTGACTGATAAACAAGCTTCCTCCGGGTGAGGCCTTGTTTCATGGTCTCAATATTTTGGAAATGCTCTTATGCTTCTTACATGTTCATCTGTTATTGGGCAAATATCATCTGTTAGGTGGATGTTCAAGCTTAGTGAATGGGCCCATTTTTCATCTTATGATATTGGCCTGAACTATGGATCAAGTGCTTCACATATACTGGTATGGTTCCTTCTACTTATAGTGGTCCTTCTTTTAATAGAACAGGTTGCACACTAGGTCATATACTGAATTGGGCTGCTTTTTATGAGAATGACGTGCTTGCTGGTTTCATTGTCATGATTGACAAAGAAGAATGCCTTTGAATTGTCATAATATTAAGATGTGCAGTTCCATTAATTTATCTGCCCTGATGAAGTAGTCATTCTAATCAAATAAGTGGATCTGGGGCTGGATTTAGTCACCAGCCTAAAAGAATTTAGTGGATGGTAAACTTCCTTCTTTTGGATCTTCTGTTTCTCTCTGCTGCATCTGGCCCGTCATCTAGGCACCTTTGGAAGGCAGGGAGTGTGACACGCTTCCCTTTACTCTATAGGGACTTCTCATCAGTTGCAATGGGTTTGGTGGCCCAAAATTGACTTGGCTTCGCCAAAAGGCGTTATCTGTAGAAGCCCACGTTGTGAGCTGTCCATCTTGCAGTGGGGTTGGCCTCCTAAGTTAGGTGCACTCTGACCAGGGTTGTAACAATATAGGTTCTCTACATGGGCTTGGTTCAGACCATAAGGCCTCCCAGTGTTCAGTGTTTGTTTAAAGCCAGAGGAAGGAGTGCCTTTTTTTTTTTTGGTTGTTGTTGTTGTTGTTTGTTTTGGGGTTTGGCCTTTTTTTTTTGGTTTTTTTTTTTTGGGGGGGGGGGGGAGGTGTGTGTAGGAAGGAGTAGCTCCTTTGTCACCTTGCCTTTGATATTGTACTGTACCTCAGCTTACCTCCAAGTCTTGAGCAGGAAGTTCTGAAACCTTTTCAAGGGAAAGAATGACTACTCCCCCTTGTGGCATAATTGGCCCAGTGTTAATAATATGGAAATAGTAATTGGCGGATTTTGTAATTGTAGCTCTTGAGAATGTCTTCTTTTTTACCTTTTTTTTCCCCATTTTGTTGAGTGACGATGTGCAGTTGCCAAAGAAGACAGTTGTTACCAAATCATGCTTTGAACCTGGGCTGCAAAATGAAAACCTTTTCCGTTTCCATCCATTTCCCCAAGTTTGGAGAGGAAGATGGAGCTTGAGAGAAGTGGTGAAGGAATAGTAATTTCTAGACAAGCCCTTTTCAATAGATAATCAGAAGCCAGAATCAAACTTGCTTGACCAATGAGTTAACTCCAGAAAAGGTCTGTGCAAAACCAAGATATTTCCATTTGTTAAGGGCTTCAGCTGGACATAAGCTGGGGCTACGGCTGCTAGTTCATTGTTTTTTCATGCAGTGCATTGAAAAATTTGCCCTTGGCTGAGTTGCCAATTTGTGACAAGGGAACCTTGGTGGAAGTTTTGCTTGTAGTTATGCGCGCTATTTCAGCAGTACCATGAGTAGTTTCCACCAGTTTGTGACAAGGGAACATCATCTTTTCTACAACATTAACGAACTATAATATACACGATTCTGTGATCCATTTTGATCTTTATTTTCCTTCAGTTAGAAGAGGATTCTTCTGTGAGGCCATATGTGATTATAATAAGCAACTTGAGCAATTTTTTTTTTTTTGGGTAAGGGCAGGTTGAGCAATTTTATCTTCTGAACTTCAGCAAAATCTCAAAAGTTACAGCCATTGCTGATGTCTGTTCTA
Organism: Psidium guajava; assembly: GCA_016432845.1. Taxonomy (NCBI): domain Eukaryota; kingdom Viridiplantae; phylum Streptophyta; class Magnoliopsida; order Myrtales; family Myrtaceae; genus Psidium; species Psidium guajava. The sequence continues at coordinate 33,517,859 of CM028225.1, read as the reverse complement.
GATTAATTTTTTGTTATTTTCCATAAGCATTCAAATATCATATGAACTATGCTGTCTTTCATTGGTTAGTCATTTTACTCTCATCTGAGTTGTAAGACATCACAGTTATTTGTTTTCAGGTATTTGACCGGAGGACTCAGAGACTAGTGGAAGAAATAATTGATGGAAAAATTGTACTGTCAATGAGAGCCATTTACCAATCGAAATTTGGGCTAGGCCTTATTGATACAGGTGACTTATGACTTCCGCCGACGAGTAGAGGCTGGTTTTCTTAAACAGCTCTTTCCCTGCCTTTCTGCCTTGAATGTAGGGATGTAAAGGAGCCAAGTTGAGCTGATAAACTGCCAAGCTCAAGCTCTCGAGCTCAACTTGATTGAAAAATCAAGATACTCAAGCTTGAATCGAGTACATTCAATTTGTAAATAAAGATGATCTTGAGCTGGAGCTCGAGTTTTATAAGCTCGATTTATTATTTTTAAAGTAGCGTGTCTATTTTTATGATTTATTTAATATTTCCTTACTTCAAAAAAAAAAAAAAAAGAAAAGAAAAAGAAAAGAAAGCTCCTTTAGCTTGTGAGCCTATCAAGCTGAGTATTAGCAAGCCCAAGCTCAACTCAATAAGATACTCGAGTAGCTAGAGTAGCTTGAACTTGAGCTAGACTCAAAATTAGGGGGCTCGGTTCTGCTTAGTCAATGAGTTGAGCCCCAGCTACCTGGAGTAGCTTGACTTGATTTCACTCCTATCGAATATTTTGTCTTGCGACATTCATATAAGACCATATGTACAATAGATGAACCCTTCTAGCCTTGGAATGCCAATCATATATAATTGTCCCTAACCTTCTATTTGTCCAATTAATGTAAGTCAAAATTTTACTGACCTTTCTTTAAGGTTTTCACTGTAAGTTTCTTAAGAGTAGGTGATACGAGCAAATTTTGCACTATTTTGGTGATAGTGCATAAGCTTATGTAGAGTTCTAGTTTTGTGTACCTTTTTGAGTTCTTCATGTGATTTTCTGTCTTAGAAGATGTGGTAAGTCATTACTTTTACAATGGGCTGAATTGCAGGGGCAAAAGAGATTTTGCAGAGTATTTCTGAAAAGCAGGGCAGGAAAATGAATTCCGTAGAATCTGCAGAAGACATACCAAAGTTTCTTCAATTTTTCAAGGTACGTTGACCTCATCTTTATCGGTGATCAGATGATTTTAATCATATTATTAACGAAAAGTAATATCATGAGTTTGTTATCAGTGCAAGGACATGATAGCTTACTCCCTGTTACATAGCTTATCTATTCTTGTTTCCACTAATGTCATTGATTGAGGTTGATGATACAGCCAATGAATCATTCATGGAATGTTCTTGTTCTATTACTTCCTTTCTTAATGAAGTTCTGTTGCGTGATAGTTGATATTGGACGTTTTCCATTAAACCAATCCTAACACAAATCACTTTGCCCGTTGGCTTATTTGCGTTCTACTCATCCAAACTCGCTGAGTGATTCTCTATGAATTTTAAAATTAATATTGCCCCGAAGTTCTGTTTATGATGACTTCCAGAGTTATGTTGGTCTTTAGCATCGATATTTCTTTGCTTAGCCTGCTTTTCGTTTCTCTGCTCTTCAGCTGCAGTAAGCCAATACCACGTTCGCCATCTATTTTAGACTTGAAACTAAGCTCCAGATGAAGATGTATTCTTTGAATGTTATTCGACTCCCAGAAACTATTGACATCTTTAGATGCTCTTTGCTGCAAATGGTTGATTTAGTGGTTAGACCACTAGCACTTAAGGGTGGTCCTTATGGTTTTGCTTGTAAATAGGGAAATCATAAGAAGAATGCTCACATAAAGTGATTGCGACATTGTTTGATTACATCGTAGACATGCTGCTTTATGCACATAATCTTGCTGTTTTTACTTTCCCACTTCTGAGCTCTTTTTGGCTTTCTTGAAGTTGTATGTCTTTCCACGCATATGTCAATATTTTCCGAATCACTTGCAGAGTGAAGTCAATCGAACAAGTTCATATTCTTTCAAATTCTCAAGTTACTAGTCTATCGACAAGTGGCTGGATGCTAGCATGTGCAATTTGCTTGCTTATTTTGTGTGGCCAAAATCATGCCTGTATCTAAAAATTAGATGCATGATGTTGGACTAAGTATTAGTTATGTTCTTGTCAGTGTTGTGTGAACTTATGTTAGGGTGTATGTGATTGCTTGTGATACAAGATATTTTCTGTGTATCGTCAAGGGTATTTTGAACATGTATACTGTTGACATCTTTATGTGTGAGAACCATTGTAGATGGTCTTAAAGTATATCGAGTGACAAAGTAATGATTCCAAGCCAAAAGGAAATACAAAAACTATATCGTACAGCGAGAAGTACCTTTCCAAGCCCCTATTAATGAGTTGCTCTCTGGCATGTTGTAGGATCAAATTAATATGGCTGAAGTCAAGTATCCATTGGAACATTTCAAGGTAAGCCCCAAGATTTGGATGTATTCTTACTTTAAAGCCCCAGGAAAGGTTCTCTTAGCTTGTACACTGATTCATTGCAATGTTTCTGGGATATCTTTACTTGCTTGTGCTATAAGTTAAGTACATAAATCCGAAATGTGACCTTAGTGTTGTCCTGAAAAACTGTGATATAGTTGAGACATTAGAATCTTTCGATTGTGGGCTTCTAACTCTCTATCAGCAGACTTTCAATGAATTCTTCATAAGAGAGTTGAAGCCTGGTGCAAGACCCATTGCTGCCATGGTGCATGACAACATCGCTGTCTGTGCTGCTGATAGTCGTTTAATGGCTTTCAACAATGTTGAAGAAAGTACTCGCTTTTGGGTTAAGGTATTTTCTATTCTCTGGGGCTGAATTAACTTTAATGTCTATTATGTCTGCCCCCTCCCCAGAAAAAAACTACTGTTTGTGGGCGCCTTTGAATTTCTGGGATGACTTTCGAAAAGTAGGATACTTGCTGATAGGGTTCACATGGAGGCAACTAGGGACATATTATTAATTTCATGCTTTGCTTATAGGATTATTATGTCTGCCAGCACCCTCCCTCCCTCCCCCCTCCCCTCCCAATTGTTTGTGGGCACCTTTCAAATTCTCTGATTCTGTTCTCTAGTATAGAGTCAAAGAATTTGAGAATCCTAATCATTTTCATTAGCAAACAGGTTTCTCATCTTTTTTTGTTTCGGATAACAGAATCAGAGAATCAGAATCGTTACCAAGCAGGCCTTAGGGCACTATAGTTATTCGCAGTTGTCAATTTTGAATAAATATATACATTGTAAAGAGAGACTGAGACAATGATTTTCAGTGGCTTAACTCTAATTAACAACTGTGAAATGTTGGGCACGTTGTTGGTGCCTTTGTCTGACATTTTCTGCTTCATGCTGTTCTTAGGGTAAAAAGTTTTCTGTTCAAGGCCTTCTGGGAAATGAGATAAGTTCGAGCTCTTTTGAAGGTGGGGCATTGGTGATATTCCGATTGGCGCCACAGGTAACTAATATTGTCTGTTCTATGCTGTGATGTAGGGTTTTCTCTCTATAGTCAACACAAAATTCCAATTTTTGCAGGACTACCATCGCTTCCATCTCCCTGTCACTGGAATCATTGAACAATTTGTGAATATACCTGGATGCTTGTTCACTGTGAGTTGAGTAACAGTGCTTGTAAGAAACTATGTTCTACGTGCTCTGTCAATCCTCTGATTGCATTGGCTTGTCAATCTAGGTCAATCCTATTGCTGTCAATAGCAAGTACTGCAATGTTTTCACGGAGAACAAGCGTGCTGTATCTCTTATCTCAACGGAACATTTTGGAAAGGTTTGTATGCTTCCAAATTGTGGATGTCCTTTTGTCTTTAAATGTTGTATGCAGTCACCAAAAATGACCTAGTGAATTGCCTTGAACTTTCATATGCCTGGCTTGGACCTGGGAGCACAAAATTGTCCACTCCTCATTACTCTCTCCTCTTCTGCTTAGCAGCCCATTTTACATGCACTAGCATATGTACATATGAATTTTGTTGGTGCTTTCCTCCTTATTTATGGGAAGAAGATTTACAAATGTGGCAAAATTGTATATGCAAATTTACTTCAAGTTCTAGCTCATATGGTTTACATGAAAGCAGATATTAAGTTTCTGTTTACATGAACAAACCTGTTTCATTCCATCATTGCTGTTGACATCTATGCATTATGTTACTTTGTGTCTTTAATCTGTTATACAGAGAAATTTAGCATCGGTTTATGATTTGTTCGACATATGGAAGTCTTTCTGCTCATTGTTTATTAAAGTGAAGTTTTTCAACACAATTTAATTTGAACACAAAAAAAAAAATGCTTTTCTTTTGAAGTTAAAAAGTGTGCCCCCTCACCTGGTTTAGATCCCAGGTTTACTACTGAACAGAATTCTTTGGGAATCTGATGGACAAATAGAAGATGGAGCAGATGATGACCCAGCTGATGACGGCCCTTGAATGTCAATGAAAAGTTCTGATTATTAGAAGTATGAATAAGAGAATAGCTAAAATCCTTGTTTCGGGGTTAGTATGTTGTTAAGTCGATGTCCCCGACTCTGACTGCTAAGTGGGTTCAACGCTTTCTGGATTAGTTTTTTTTTTAATCTAGTACATGTTTTTTCCTGCCTCTATATACACTTTCATCTTTTTAAAAATTTCAGGGTATTCCTCTTTTAGTTTCCATATCTTTTCATAATATCTTTCCCCGCAGGTGGCATTCATTGCTATTGGAGCAACCATGGTAGGCAGCATCACTTTCCTAAAGAAGGAGCATGAGCGTGTTAAGAAGGGGGATGAGGTTAACAGTTATTAAGTTGATAATATTACTGTCTATTTCCGTAAGGCATGAATTTTGATTTGCTTGTAAATTGGTAAAAATGCAGTTTGGATATTTCTCATTTGGAGGAAGCACTGTCATATGTGTCTTCGAGAAGGTCAGTTCTAGATGTTCTTTTTATTCCGCTAATTCAGATTCGAAAATGTATTTGTTGAAAAAAATTACATGGCTTGAGGCAATAATCAAGATTTTCTGTAACTGCTGATTGATTGGATAGGTATTGGCTCTGCATTATTATCTAGTTCTTTGCTCAAATGCTGTCTCTAGATAAACTCAGTTGCAAATTTAGCAGCCGATTTCATGTTGTTGGTTAATTTAACAGGATGTAATTGACATAGACAAGGATCTCCTAGAGAATAGTAGCAGATCACTTGAAACCCTTGTTTCCGTGGGGATGAAGCTGGGTGTCTCGACCAGAAAACAAGCAGAAACTGGGATACCAAACCTGGAGAAGATGGTCTTAGAAACTTGAGGAAAGCTCATATCAGGTGATTTTTGGAAGTGATTACCTGTTGATTGTTTGTAAAGTTGCTCTGACGAACTCATTCATCGACTCTGGATACCTCACTGTGTACGGTGTCATGTTTGTAAAGAAGAATTTGAACATGAATTTGGTTAGGTTGTACAATTTATTTTTTCTTCCCAGAACGAAACTATGAGGAATTACAAACAGACAGACGTGACAAGCATTTCTACAATTAATGCAGGTATACGCCCTTAATCGCTATGATCTACAATTAAGTACTCTTGTTAGGTAATCTTGTTTTTACCCGGTCGAGTTAGAGGTCAAACTATTATATCGACGTGACTCCACAGTTAATATATGTTCGATGTTCCTGATTCAAAGTGCTTTCTATCAGTATACGATATTCTTACACAACAGATTGTGTACTCATTTGCGGTTAGTAATATGCGATTTCATATTTTTAAATTTTCTTGTTCAATGCGTGCAGTTTTTTTTTTTTTTAACTTGTGGGAACCTTGAAACGTTCTAGTTTTCGTCTGGAACGGACAACAGTTTAAGGCAGTCCATATTATTGGAGTAACGCTAGTTCGGACAACTCAAAGGTTTCTTCGGTTGAACGGCTCGTCTCTTGCATTTTTTTTTTCAATATTACCACATCTTATCCCAAATTTAGAGTTTGATGCAAATTCTGAAATAGATATCACAGAGATTCATGATGTATATGGATTTGGGAGAATTATAAAAAGTCTTAAATATATTGCAATTGTGCCAATTCAGTCAGACTTTGTTTTATTATCAGTTGAGTTCAAAATCTTTTGCATTTGTATTAATTTAATTCATATGGCCAATTTTGATTAGTTGGTGTTGACATGAATTTTTTTTAAAAAATAATTGAACAAATTTGTGAAATTTTTACGGTTTTTTCTTTTCTTTTCTTTATTTTTTTTTAAAATTTTCCCAACACTTAAGGCCAATGAGGGTCATAAGGGCCAGGTTAGCACCGTAAGTTCCATGTCAGCTAGATGGTCAAAAATTAATTGGATGAATTGAATCGATATAAATGTTGCAAAAGGTTTAGAACTAAATTGACAAAAAAAGAAAATATTTAGAATTTTTTTTATAAAAAATGTTTAGAACTGAATTGACATAATTGAAATAAATTTAGAATTTTTTTGATAATCGACTCTACATTAATAGCATCACTAAAGTACAGTGATATGAATTCAGAGAATGAATCCGAGAGAGAGAGAGAGAGGAAAGAGAGAGGGAGAGAGAGAGAGAGGACAATTGCTTAGGATCGATTTCATCTTCGACATGAAGATATGAAGAAGGCATGAATCCAGGACCTTGGTGTCTTCCGAGGATTAGTCTTTGCATCTTGCTCCGCTATTCACTTGCCCAAATCTCTGTACTTGTGAACAACATAACCCTCCTTCAATAACTTCTAGTGTAACTTCCCTTGTTGTATGTATTAGCCTGTAAATTCGCCATTCCGAACTGCCCTCGCATTCCATCTCTCGTGTACTGCTGCCACAAGAGCTGCTCGTCAACCAAAAGCCTCTGCTTGTTCTCCAGATCCGACATTTGCACGTATGGCGGTGGAGCAACGGTGAGCGATGCTGCAAACGGGTCGACAAAACTGCTGGTCGCCCTACCAACTGCAGCCGGCGGTGCAGGCAAAGCCAACATCGCCGACCTGTTGGTTGACCCAATCGTGACGCTACTTGCACTTCCATTGCCTGCATATGCTGCACTAGGCCTAGCGGCGGCTGTTGCTCCATGCTGATACATGCCGTTGAAGAGCCACATATCCAAACCGCCGGCTAGTTTTGTCTTTTGATTCGATAAACCGCTTGCCGATTGCACAAGTGAGGATTCCCAATCTGCTGTATCATCGTCAAATGCCTCCCATTTGGGTGTCGGGTCAGGACCACCTGATGGTGTGCCGCCATCGAATAAGGCCCATGCCAGTTTATCTCCGAGTTCTCCGGGGGCAACCGAATCGTCTCCTAGATTTAGCAGGTCAGCTTGTTGCTGTGTGTTCCCTTTCTTCGGTTCTTCCTTCGCTTCAACAGTCGATTCGCGAAAGCCCTCGGGTGGAGGCAGTGCCATGATTGACTTCATGTCTGGTTCATTTGCTTCTGTTTCTTGCACAATAAGATTCTTTGGCTCGGCACCGGACGCTCTCTCACTTTTCGCCGCTGCTACTCTGTCCCGAATGACATCGTCCATAAGATTGAGTTTCTTCTGTGTAATTCGCTCGGTTTCCGGGTACTCGGAAGTACGAGCGATGCCGACATTCTTACACCAAGCGTAAAATATTTCGAGCTCGTCAAATTGCTTCCCTACTCTTGAGAAGATATCGTACACCTTGATGCATTCCGCGATCTCCATCTCCGTGAATCTATCTACTAGTATCGCCATGATCTCCATCATTTCGTTATAGATTTGGAAGCTTTCTTTTACTATTGGATACAGGGCCACGAAAATGACTCTGTCGTTCTTCGCTCGACCTGCTCCATTTTGAAAAGATTGCACATGAGCGACATCAGCATCGACTTAAGCGGGTAGTTCATAATAGCGAAATTCAGAACTACTTCGGATTCTTAGTAAATGTACTGCTATTATAGCTATAGAATTCATGGCAATTAAACCATCCTATTGATCAGTTCTCCGTTAGCGTTCTAAAGTGTTGCGTTTGATGTTGGACTAACCTGTTGGCTTGCACGCCAAGAAACGTTCGAGTAGTTGCTGCAAATGCTGCATCTTTGAGAACATCTGGTCATTTTTCATGTCTCTAACTGGTGTGAACCTATTGCCAGCTTGCCCGTTTTCTTCCTCTTCTTGATCCAGGCCATACTTGCCACGCGTCCGTTTCCGTCCCAGCATTCTGTACTCTAGCTGTTCATCGAGGTACAGAGCGTATGTCCTGACAAATGCCGAGTAGTCCCACGAATTCGATCGCGACGCGTCACGGAAGTCGGACATGTTGAGGAAACGGGTCCCTCGCCTCGTGGCGAAGAAGATCTCCTCCTCGTAAGCAGAGTCGCCCTTGGCCAGGAGCCTCTGGATCAGAATAAGCGTCTTAAGTGCGACGGTCCAGTTCCGGGTCTTGTTGAGGCGCCTTGAGAGGGTATCGATGCACGCAGTGATGTGCGCGCGGGAATAGGACGTCAAGCTAATGATCTCTTGGACATGCTTCTCCTCGGCCGGGAACTCATCGTGCCGAGTCGACTTCACTATCGCGACTTCCAGGTCGGCGAGCGAGCTGCTAGTGGTACTAACCTTCGCCAGGCCGATGCTGGTGCGGTCCTTGACCGCTCCGAGGGCTCGCCTCAGTTTGCCTGAACCCATGGGTGGTGTGCAAAAGGATGGATAAAAGAGATGCTCTCGCCAACTGTTATTGCGTGAGAACCTGATAAAGAAACCATCGACAGGCAGTCAAATACAACAGTTTTCATGTCATGTGCTTGTAATACATCCTGGAAGGCGAAAGATCAAACGCAACTTTCGCTGATTATTAGTTTTTCGACTTCCTGAATGAATTCGAACAGTTCGAGGTCCGAAGCACCAACCCAAGTTTGCGAATTTTCGCAGGATTCGGCGAACCTCGTCGGGTAACTTTCGTCAGGGCGATTCACCCGTTTGCCGGGTCTGAAACGTAGTAGAGGCCGAGGCGGAAGATAACAGCAGGACAAAGTCCTTATGTACTCGCTGGAAACGGGTCGTTTCCCGCAAAATAAACGTGAAAGAACTGAACGTCAAAAGCTCCAGGAGATGTCCTGAGAGGAAGCACAAGAAGAGACGAAAGGGAAGATGTCTGAGAGTTGCCTCTCTCCTCTCTCCTCTCTCTCTCTAGCCCGTCTTTCTCTCTCTAGCTCTTGTCTCAGTCTCTGTTATTCTGTTCCCATGCCTGTTTCGAAACAGCCTCCGCCTTCTCCTTCCCGTCGACCATGAATTGGCCGCAAAGTGAGCCGCGAAACTCGGACGTTGTTGTGGGAGGCGTGGTGCCGACAACGAGCGAACGTATCTGTCAGATTGCCGCGAATAGAAACGTTGAATTTGACCGAGGTAGGAAGTTGCTGGACTATATGTTTTTGTGCCTTCCATTTTTCAAACGTAAGTCAATCGTCGCGCAATTTCTTTTTTCTATTTTTTTCACACATTTATTATTATTATTTTTTTCATTATGGTCCGGGTGAGAGTTGTGGGGAGAAAAAAAAATTCAGATTACTTTGTTAGAAGATTGTAGAAATTATTCACTTTAGTATCGACCATATCACGTGGGATGGCCAGCATGGACCGAGGTGAGCGGTATTCAGAAAAGGCTCGAAAAGGGGTTTACTAAGCAAGGGCCGAAGGCGGATTTGCTTATGAGTTAGTGATCAAGCGAAAAGGGACTTGCCGATTTCTTTTTTTTCTAGAGCAGACTTATTTGAAACTCCCTATTAATAGCAAAGGAGATGAAGTGAAGGGTGAAAGAAAAATAAGAAGCAAGCCTTGAGGGAGTAAAGAGCCAATCTTAGGTGGTTCTATGCCAAGTGCGATTGATTAGTGATTTTCGATCAAAATTGATTGAAAGAATTATATTAGCAAATCGTCAAAATATTTGAGACGATAAGGATGGCCACGACGCCGACGCACTTCAAGAGCACTTAAAAATCTGTACAAAGGTTGCAATTTCTGAAGGTGGTGAAACTTTGTCAACATCATGTCTTTACAAACGGGACAATTACTCCGAATGATCTAGGACAACCTATTCAATGCGACCAACAAATGCACATGTTCGGTAAGATGCGGTTGAGTAATTAGTTCAAAGATTTGCAAACCCGTCTAATCTCTCCATTCGAATCCGTCTTGACGCCAATTTGGCCCATTCTTACCATCGATTCGGCAAAATCTGCTCGGAACGAGGGCCCGAAGAGCGGGCTGAAGAGACCCACGTAGGATTCCATCACGCCCCGCGTCGCCGGGTCGTCGTTCAGCTTCGCGTCCGACTCCAACACGGCCCGTCCGCTCCTGATGTTGCGGAGGATCTGGTCGTCGAATGTCCGCTCACTGCCGTGATCGATTGCTATCCGTGCATTCACGTCGCCGTTCCGCGGGCACGTCGCTCTTAGCTCCGGCAAGAAGTCGGGGTTGATCGAAGGATCCGATCCGCCGCCGGGCACGAAGTTGTACAGGCGTTCCGTCATGAAGAAGCATGCGGTGGTTCCGATGGTGTGCGCGGCTGAAACGTGAGAGTTAAAAGGTGATGTTATGCAAGCTAGAGATTTACAAATTTGTTTTCTTCACTAATCAGTTCTAGTGGACACTTAAGCAAGCGAGCTTGTTCAATTAATGAACGAACTCCTCTTAAGTTAAGTTAATAATCTCAAAGAGGTCCATGGTTCAGGAGAAATCAATGTGGAGTTCAATACATTGGCAATGTTGCTATCTCTTTATCCTTTGCAATTCGATATTCATTAGATACCGAATATCTAAAAAATATTCCCATTTACAGCCATATGGACATTTTAAAAATAAAACTTATACACATCGCAAAGAATGAAGTTACAAGTACATACTCTTAGCTCAAGGAGGGAAATTTTGGAAAAAGTGTCAGAAAAGTTGTAAATCTATTATATCAGTGCTAATTTAGTTCTAAATCTTTTCATCTGAAGCCAATTCAATCCTTCTAACTAATTTTGATCAGATATTACTCAAGTTGATGCTAGATGGCCTACGTGGCGTTGACTCTAACGTGGACATCTTGATAACATTTTAATAATTTTTTATTTTTTTAATTATTTTTTCCTTTCTTTTTTTCTCGTGTTCTCTCGACACTAGCTTGGGCGAGCGTCGGCCTCATCAGCGTTTGCCCTCCCCTTGACAAGCCCGATTATTGCCTGTGGCGGGGAAGGCCAACCTCGCTGCCCATCGGAAAAACTTAGAAAAAATACAAGAAAAAACAAAAAAAAAAAAAGAAAAGAAAAAATATCAATAATTGTTGAAATATTATATAAAAAAATATCCATTGACTGTGTCACGTAGGTTGTCCAGCGTCTATGTCAGTAATATCCAACCAAAAGTAGTCGAAAGGGCTGCACTGACTCTAGGTCAAAGAGTTTATGACTAAATTGGTACAAATATAATATATTTAAGACTTTTCTGACACTTTTCCTAAGAAACTTTTGATGATATATGGAAGAAAGAGAGAACACCTAACGTAGGCATCAAATCAATTTAATTCTAAATTGTTTGACAAATTGTAAATATAGCTATTCTAACCAATTTTAGCTGAAGACATCTTCGAACATAAACTTTGGCAGTCCTACATCACTTAAGGGAACAATTTTTCATTTGTTATATTATTTTTTCTTTTTTCTTCTTTTCTTTTTTTCCCTATTTTTTTTCCTTCTTACTATGCTAGTCACCAGGCCTCATTGACTTTGGCCAAGGCCAACTATATTGGCAATTTGTCGAGAGATTTAGGCTTAAATTGGTGAAATTAAAAAATTTAGGACTAAATTGACATCGATACAATGATTTTACGATAATTTTTTTTTTTGATATTTTTCCCAATCCTTATGGCCACGAACTTTAGAACTGTGAAATTGGGGGTATGACTAAGCAAAAGTGCAACTTTGATACTCCAAGTCTAATTACAAAGAATCATCACTGAAGGATGTGTTGTGCATGAAATTGAGAATCTGAGCAGAATAATCTGTTAATTACCCATAAAAGAAACCAGCTGGCGAAATTCTAATGTTGATGCTACAATTAACTCCAACATGACGATTGATGGCACCTTTTTCATGTTATCTAGGTTTCCAAACCAACGTCAACTCACCAAATGAGCATGACTGCTGAGAGAGAGAGAGAGAGAGAGAGAGAGAGAGAGAGATGGGTTGTACCGCTGAGGAGGACGAGGTCCCTGTCGGAGAGACCTTTCTGGAAGAACTTGGACTTGAGCTGTTGGATGGAGTCGCCGACGTCCGGCATGTCTGCGGCCAGCGACACGTCCGACGCCCTCCCATCCCGCCGCCCCGTCGGCACCTCGTAAGCCGGCCCATGTGCCTTCACACACATCAGTATCAGTATCAGTTTCTTGTCAGTTTGTCGCGTAACTTCGTAAACTCATTTCGTAACCATTAACCGGCCATTGTACTAACTGTGCGTGTCATTGTATTCGCGATTCATGAGACAGACCAACCATTGCAACGGCATCTCTGGCTGCCAAGGCGACGATGTCGGCGCATGAGACGATGCCGGGGCATGCGGCCTCGAGTTGCTTCTTGGCTTCCTCGATCACCTCGAATCCGCCCACCCCTTGGTGCCCGAACGCATTCCTCTCCGCACTTTGGCCGTTCTCTATCAGAATTGAACCATCGCATCCCTATAACACACGTCATCAAAATGGTCTTGTCAACGAGCTTCGATCTGCCAAGAATCTTTCAACTCACGAAGTATTACTAGTCATAACATGAGTAACGCAGTGTATCGAGAGAGAGAGAGAGAGAGAGAGAGAGAGAGAGACCTCAACGAAGCAGTCATGAAAGTGAAGGCGAAGCAAGATGGCGGCCTTGTTGGGGTCGGAGACGACCGCGTTCCGGACGACGGATCTCACGACGGGCTCGGCGGAAGGGCAGGTTTGGCCGTAGAAACCGACTCTGAGCTGGGCATTGCACGTTCCCATCAAGCAACAATAAACGAGTAGGGTAAGAACCCATAAGAGCTCTCGATCCATGGAATTGTGCTTGTGTTGTTATACGGTGAGTATTTGAAAAAGACCACAAGCGAGAGGAAGAGAGAGAAAGAGGATGAAGATGAAAGGACTGAAGAAGAGAGAGAGAGAGAGAGGAGATTTAATGGGGAGAGCTGACAACGTTGCTGTTCTAAAGCAATGTGTCAACCAAGCTGCATGGCACTTTGTACCCTTCCCCTCTCTCTCCCCCCCAGCTTTGCTGCTTCTCCTGCTTCTTTTCATCTGACTTCCCAGGAAAAGACACGGTTCTGCTGGCCTTGTCCCAAGGGACATCATAAATTATATAGAGTTAAAGGTTGAACGAACTTATCAAGAGACTCAATGAACTATTTTTTTTTTTAACACTGTCCCTGCACTAATTTGTTCTCACAAACACCGTGTCGACAAGTGTCACGAATATTTTTTAGAATGGGTCCGGATCTAGCAATAATGCGAAACACTTCTTTTTATTTTTGCACTATTTCGAAATCTCAAGTAGTCGAATCATATAGTTACATATGAAATTTCATAGAAAGTTGTAACGATGAAAGCCGAAGGTACGGCTCAAAGGAAGATCTTTCTATCATATCTTCCATTCATTTTGACTAAAGCGTTCTCATGTCATAGTGTAAGGTCCAGGAACATTTCCAATGAGTATGGATAGCTAGGGTTGCATTCCTCGTATTATTTTAGAGAAATCTTTTCAAATGCATGAAAAATTGAATGCGCATGTAATTTGCATCATTTCAGAAAGAGTTGTAAACACCACGTCCGAGTAATCTCTTATAACCACCCACGATCGGAAACCATGATGAACTTTCCTCGACCAACAATCGGAAAACGTGACTACTCGCCATCAGACGATTTAAACTACTAGTTCTAGAGTTACACAAATATTATCTCCTCGTCGGAAATTGTACATGCATACATTCTTCGAGATTCAGATTAGTGATCATTTATAGCACAACTTCATAAAATAAGGTGAACAAATTTTGAGTGCCAAGAATACTAGTAAACCAAAATATATGTCAGTGTGGAAGGCAGTGTCGTCTTTCTTTCATATTAAGAAGGAACAACATGCATCAGCAAAATTGAATTGCTTAAACTGACAAGAAGGTACTGAATCACAGGTTCATTACTTCTCTCTCTCTCTCTCTCTCTCTCTCTCTCTCTCTCTAATCTAATAGCCTATTAAATTCTGCTTTCGGGAGGAAGTGCACTACACATACTTTCCTCTATACTTCGGCTTTGTTTCTTTACTAACTTTGGTGTCGCCCTTTGCAACGAATACCGACTCACCAGGGCTAAAAACCGCAGAGTGAAGATTACCGTCTTCCAACCACTTTAGGTGGTTTTCCTTGAACTCCAGATGTTGAAGCCTAGCCGCTTCTTTGATTTCCTCGGTGTAAGGACTTCTCTTCACCATTGTGAGTAAAACCCGGCTATATCGTGAACTTAATATCTGTTCTGATGCTGAAACCAATTCAAAGCACGGGTGCTTAGGGAAATGGTTTTCTGTGGACTCATCTTCTCTCAATACGGGATAGAAGAACACTAGCCTGCCACTGAGTACGAGCATTTTAGCAGCGAGATCGAGCAAATCGTGCACACATTCTACCAAGCTGTAAGCTGCGGTTGATGGTATGTGATCTGTCCTCTTGTCATCAGGAACGGTGTAAGGGCCCACAACCCCCTTCAGCAATTTACGGCCACCAGACTTGCGTCCTCCAGCACGAACTCCATAAGGTGGATCACAGATTATGGCATCAAATACCTACAAAATTAACATGAGAGATCATGCCTCACACAAGGAGGAAAGCGAAATTGGAAAAGTTAATCTTAGTTGTACTCGAAGCAAACTGATGAAACTCAGTCGTGATTATTATTAGCATCACTAACAAAAATAATGAAATCGAGCTCACATCCTTGTCATGGTAGTGATCAGCTGAATAGTTCAGTAGCATTACCCTCCATCTCATCTTTAAAGTGGAAGATCCCCAGTAACAACCAGGATCCTGTAGGTACTACTGAACTTGGTGGTAATCACAAAGGAAGCACCACAATTATTCTGCTGATAAGGGCAAAAGCCACCAAATCTTTTCACTCAGTTATGAGATAGAAAAAGGAAAGACTGCAGGCACTTACTTCTTTTAACCCAGGACGCCATGGAGGCAGGTTATTATCGGCCCTTAACAAACCAATTGGCGCAGGCAATCCATACTGCAAGGAGGGAATAAGTGATATGTTAGGTTTGTGCCTCCTTGATGGTCATCCATGAACTTTGTTCACTTAGCCAAAGGCAAAACTTCTAAGTTCCCGTGCGCAGTTAATATTTTAGTTATCTAGACCCAGCCAGATATCACAAAGCAATTCAAATCACACTGACAAATGCTAGGGGTACCTGCTTAAAATTACTCCAGACATTACAATCAGGTCCACGCCCATCGCGCACTACCCTAATATCAATGTCTGCGCCCTGAAAGTTTCATGTCAGTTAAAAGGCAAGAGAATCTTTCTCCATTCAACTAGCTCCCTGTCTACTTCATGGAGAGGAGCACGAACCATGGTCATTGCTCCAAAATGAGCTGCGGCAATAACAATGCTTCCAGTGCCAACAAAAGGATCATAAACAAGTTTCCCTGGTTTTGCCATTGCTTGATTGGCCATCAAGAAAGCCATTTCTGCATCCATGGCAGTAGGGCCAATGTAGGTTCGACTTTTGAGCTGATATGTGGGCAAAAGCTTCCGGTCAGCACCACCAACTTCACGGCCAAAAAATATCCTCTTCTGAACCACTGGAGGGAGACCATTGTTGGCTCCATAATCATCTGTTTCCATGAGCCAGAACTTGTGATCCGGATTCCGTAGATTGACTCGCCCCTGTGACAACTTACACCGGTTTATACTTCCCACAGGGACCAGAAATAGGTTATATTCTTTCAACGAGAAGCTGATAAAAAAAAAAAGCTGGCAGATCATCAAGTATTTCAAAAGACTATCATATATGACATTATCTCATTATCTTATCAACATGTTTGACCAGATGATTATCAGTTTCACTCACTTATTGCATGACAGGGCTCAAATGAAGAACAGGAGTCAAGTGTTTACCAACCCATGTATGCTACATACTTTACTAGTGTACAGGATATTAAGAGTTCCCAACGTTCAGCAATAAAACATTCAACGATAAAAAAAATTCCCCAATCTCAGTCATGAGTCCTCACTTGGATAATCACTGTAATCTATCACAATCAGCAACAACCTGAACAACTAAATAAATTCCAGGAGCTTGATTTTCTTAATACCAATTCCTGCTTTTGTTGGATCATTGAATACTTGATCATCTACCAGAGTTTAAAATCAAGACTTCAATGAAAAAGATTCATGCATTTCAAACTACCGATAGGTGGTATGATTTTTCAGGCAGTGGCAGTTGAGTATTGCAGCCTGGCCTCACACTGTGAGGGATGCCTTCGAGGAATATGGAGAAAGGAAATATCCACTCAGTGAGAATTGACATCAAGATCTGTATCTGTAGCTTGAAGATAATTAGAATTTCATTATGCGACTGAAGGATACATGTAAGTACTTTATCACGCATTTGAGGGAGTTTATAATTTGGCTGAAATGCAGATTCCTTCTGAAATGGCCTAATTGTATAAAGGTTGCAACAAAGTAACATAAATTAATATTGATGTATTTATTAACCCCTTCAATTTTCCTTTTCTGAAAACAAGCAGCAACCAAAAGTGTAGCAGAAGTCAACACCTACCACCTCTCAAAATCGGTAACCACAATTAAAGGAAACTAGCATATCACAGTTACAATGAGGATAATTTTTTTTCCAGCTTTAACCATCCATGGAGTATCATTTATCTTATACAGTAAATCTGCATTGGTCCTTTAAGATAATTCATTGTGTGCATGAGCTCCCAGGACCAAAGTTTCAAAATCCTCCAATGCACCATTGATATTCCCAATGGTGTCAACACATGGATTTGCACAAGCAAGACATTCAACTTTCAAATCCACAATTTAGCATTTGAAGATCCTCAAGACATAAAACACGGTAAGGCACCTTGAATGGGATGTATGAAAGACTTTGAATGCGTTCATTTTGCTCCTGAAAGCTAATGACCTTCCCAAAACTGTCAACCGTGATTCTGAACGTACTTTCAGAAGTCAGATATGGTAACTTATGTTCATCTGGGTAATTTTTTATAGCAACTTCTAACTCTTCATAGCTGTCCCCTTCTCCCCAGAGTTCATATATACCCTTGACAAGTATACCTGCAATTATGCAAATCCAAGAAGATAAAGCTAAGTTTCTTGCTAAAAACATAATTAAGTCGATTGATTGATGAGTTACTCAATAGAACCACTAAAGGAAGAACACTGTTATAGCATTAACTGCAAGGAAGCAATACAGAGAAGAATATAACAACAATACCAGTACTAACTGGTCTCTTCCAAGCTTCCAACAGACAAAAGCTCCGTTACTAATTCTATGGAAAGGAATGGATTATTGTCCTAAGGCTTGCTGGTGAATGATGACTATAAATCAGGCGGACAACATACGATTAACATTGTGCGCTGCACAGACTGATTAACTATTAAGCAACAAAAGCTTTCTGTTTGTCGACAAGTTTAGTTCCATCTCCAGCATTATTTCATATCAAATGCTAAAACAAAGATGATCATCATGTTGATATTTAAGGGATATGATTGAAAAATAATACATTGAATCAGCAATCCTTAAAAGCAGGAAATAAAGTTCCAAAAATCATCATCTTTCATTTCCAGGTAAATACCCACGGCGAGTATTTGACAGAAAGTTAAGAGTAGAACCGCTATCTCATGATTCAAGAAAGGAGTGGTTAGCTAAACCTTAAAGATCATCCTGAAGGAATCTCATGTGCCTAGGTTTGTCATATCTTCGTCTATGATCTATTTCCAGGTACATCTTTCATGTTTCACTTCATCGAACAAAGATGAGTGTGTCAATGTAACTGATGACAGAAACGTTTTAGCAGATATGTCGTGACATGATATCTCTAAGCCGACAGGAAACTAGCCAACTATAGAGTCAGATATTCTTTTCCTTATGGTCAGATTTCACTATGATCTGTACATTGGCGATGAGTTTTCATTAAAATCTCAGAAAATGCCAGAGAGATGTTACCAACAGCTACCTTAATTAATCATCAATGGGTATCCGATGAGCACTTGAGACATAATTGCTAGCTCCGGATTTAACAAGATGCAAGGCCGCACCCACAATGCAATCATCCAACCCTTCTTTCCTACTGGTGTCTAACAAAGCTGTGTGTTATGGCATATGAATGCAACTAATCCTAGCAGAGCTACTTCTGGAAACTATATAGGAGCCCACACATCTCTGTGCCCTGAAACAAATTCACACCAGATGCGAAAAGAGAAGCCGGGTCGAGCAAATATGATTAATTAGATGACAGCTCCTCTAGGTCTTTACAGGTGGAGAAATGACAGAAGATTCACAGTTCCAATGATTGTAATTGCCAGTCCGCTGGGTTTTATCCACACAAAACTAATAAAAACAACTATGACAGCCGCAACTGAAGGTTGAAAAGGACAGGGGCGAGAGATTAAAGCGTCCAAAAGAGGGGAAAAAACTGACTTCGATTGGCGATATCGCGAGCGACGTCCTCGGAAGGAAGGTTCACAAAATGGAAAGGAGAGTCGATATGGTGGTGCTCGGCAAGCCGCCACTCCAAATGCCCCTCCTCGTCCTGTCCTCCGTCGTCGGAATCGAATGCTCCGAACATCCGGGCGAGAGATTCGACCTCCGGTTTCCGGTAATCCAGCAACCTGTGGTAGAACACGCACAGAAACCACATTCTCTTAGCTCTTCCTTCTTCCCTTTTGCGATCGTTTCTCTGTTTCTTGGTGAGCTAAGCGGAAGCTAGTCTATACGCCCCGGTGCTGAAGCGGCGGAGGTTGTGGCGGAGCAAGAGGAGGAGGAGATGGCGGAAGGGTGAGAAGGAGGAGAGGGACCAGCCCGAACTGGAAGTAGCTTCACTTCGCAAAGCCCAAAACCCTGGCAACACTGAGTCAAAATTCGACGGACAACTCTTTCGAAGAATTATACTTAGATTCCCATATTTTCCAGGTTATCACAATTTGGCCCCAAAATATTCCCAATTTCCTTATCAATTCCTGCTTTTTCTTTTTCTTTTTTAAATTCTAAAGACCTTTTTACACTCTAGATTGAATTCTAGCCGACAATTCGCTCACGATTCGCGAATAACAAATGACTCATGACTAGTGGATTTCAGTTTATTCCCTTCTCTGTTCTCTTTCGATTAATATTTATGGATTATTTATCTCCTAAAGCATAAAATAATTTTGATATTTCTTTTGAATTTTAAATATCGTTCGAAAAATGAGAATTACAAAATGATTACTCACAACTTCTTATAAGTATTGTTTATTTACACTCAAACTAAGGAAAATGTACAATTTTTTCTTTTTATTTTCGCGCAAAAACTTGAGATATAATTATTACAAAGAATATTTCAAAAATTCCGTACGTAGAAATAAGTTAAAAGTGTGAGTAAAAAGTCAATCCTGACGTGCACGTGTTAAAAGAAATTCAGATTCTATATTGAATGAAAACTCAGAGAAAAGGTAAAAAGTGAAAAGTGAAATTTTGTGCACCAAATTGAAAAAAAGATAAAAATTGTGGGGCACCAAAAAGGGAAAAAATTTACGGATGGGCCATCGAGCGAGGAGCATGCGGGGTACCGTATCCTGCAGCTTCTTTCACCGGAGATTTTCTCGGACGCCTCCCTAAATTGCCCTCGTAAGCCAGCCAAGCCAAGCCAAGCCAAGCCTTTGCATTGATGCTGATTCTCTCCCTCCTTTACTTTTTGTAGGGTTTCTTCTTCTTCTTCTTCTTCTCTTCCATCGTCTTCTTCGCAGCACAATAGCGAGTTGAAGCGAGCTTCACCGAGTCATTGATCGTCACCTGCTTTGCTTTCATCTGGTTCCGTAAGTCGGTCGCCTTCTTTTGTTGCCGAACGCTGACCCTTTGCCAGATCTGCTTCTTGTCTCGCTTGCTTTTTTTTTTTTTTTCTTTTGGGGCTCTCTGTCGGAGAGTTTCGTGGGTATGGTGGGTTGGGTTTGAGGTTGTTGATAGTGTCGGTTTTGAGGTTGTTTGGTGCTGAATTGATTACCTTCGAGTTTGAATTCGTTTGTTGCCTGGCGTTTCGCGTTTTTATGTTCCTTTGTTTAAAGATGTTTTAACTCGGGGGACGGGGGTTGGCGAAGCATATGTGCTATGGAGGCTTGACTAAGTGAATGATTCTCGATAGTTTATCGAAATACTGAAGCAACCCGATTGATTAAAATTTGTCGCTCTTATGAGAGCTAAGTTACCTTGGACGAAATGCTCTGGAGTTAAGAACTTTTTCTTTTTCGGTGTGAAATTCAATCTCATCGGCTTTTAGTTCATATTGGAAAACCTCCTTCTTGGGCCAGGTAGAAAAGGAAATCTGTTCAAGTTTAGCTCGTATGGTAGCAAGAATTGCCCTGAAATGGTCATATCATAGGGCTGTCTGTCCTTATCCACCGGTAGTAAATTTTCTCTAGCTTTTTTTTTTTTTTTGCTCGATGAATCTGCTTGTGAGAAAGCTTCTGTTGATTGAATGAAAGAGTATATTAGTGCGTGGGATCACTTGTTCGATTGCTGTCACTTTCTCCGTGAATGGACTGAGATGTCGTAGTATGGATAGCTCCTAATGGAATGACAGACCATTCTCATTTTGAATGGACTTCACATGCTATCATTGTCATTTCTCTCCATGTTCCCATGATGAAGAAAGTAGATTATATTTAAGGATGAGTTTCATAAGATAAATTTATTAACAAATGTAATATTACTGTTTGTAAAAGCAATTGCATGTGTGCATTGAAGAATTTAGTCATAAATACTTGTGCAAACCCATACCAAGTAGGCCCTGTGGCGTGATGGTAGTCTAAGAATCTTACCTTGAGAAGCTACTTTTTCTGGTTCTTTTCTATGCATGCTATGATTTTTTGGAGCTAAAAAGTACTTTAAAAGAATTAACTGTTGTGCTTGATATATACGTCATACTTCTGGCTGAGCTGATTTCTGCTCTATTTCTTGGGCAATTGCATTAGATGTGCTGTGCTTGGTCTCTACAGTTTGGTAATTCCATGTCTAACATCACGCATTAAATATAGTTAGAAGATGTCAGAAGAGGTGGAGTATCGCTGCTACATTGGTGGCCTTTCGTGGTCGACATCTGATAGAGGTCTAAAAGATGCCTTTGATAAGTTTGGCCACCTGCTTGAGGCGAAGGTACAATTTATTATTATCTACTAAATGTTTACAGTCCCTATCGATGCGGTAAACATTAGACATGTATGACTGCCTCCTGGCTTCTAGAAATTACTTCTATGGTGGGAGAGCATATAAGTTGACAGCCAAAGCAACAGGCCTAGTCTCATCAGGAAACTTCAGTACTTTAATTTGTTTAGAAGAGATATTTGAACCTCATCCAATTGGTGCACTTGGTAACTACATGTTGTTTTATGTCATTAATATTTGCCAGCTAAATGAGGCTTGGCCGCATAGGTTTATTGTTGTGAATAAGTAGAAGATGCTTAACTTGCATAATCTACCTTAAGAGGCAATCTTGGATTGTGGTTAAGTAATGGATGCTCATTTTATGTTGCTGTTGAAACTCATTCATGTTACGTTTTATAGATGTGAGTACTTATCATTTATGGGACGTGCTTGAACCAACATTCCAGTGATAGATGAGTGGAACAAAATGTTGGTAGTATATTTAGACTTCTCGATCTACCACTTTCTCAACCATACAAGGTGGCTTGGATTGGTAACACTACTATTTAGACATCAAGCAATGTCTTCACTATTCTTAGATCAAGCAATGTCTTCTTGCTTTCCAAGATGGTGCTTGCAACGACTTTACCTTTCCTCTGTCATCTTGGCTTAAGTTTCACGTCATTAGTCAGCCTTGGCTTCATCATAATTGCATGAAACCCACATGCGAAAAGTATATAGCACTGTCTTTTTGGGAACAAAGTGATTATTCTTATAAAAACAAGTTTGGTTGAGACACCTTTTACCACGCGTTCGAAGGACATCTTAAGTTGGTCCATGATGTCATTCATGCCCATCATGAGCTGGGTTATACTCACTTAAGGTGCGGTTCCTTGTCATTGGAAGGAGAAAAGGTGAAATGGTAAAGTAACAAGTAAAACTGTTGGGGACTACCGTAAAAAGTTATCTTTTGAAGATTGAACTGGCTTAGAGGCTAATGGTGTTGCTTTTTGAATGGATCAGAATTGATACTCCATGGTCATGGGCTGAACTCACCAGTTCTGGATTGGTGCTCTTATCTACAAATTGGTTTTGTGTCATCTATTAAAATATCGTGGGCTCTTTTTATAGATCAGTAGACAGAACAAATCTAGCAATGGAAAACATGTGTGGGAATTGGTATTATCCATTGTTATCTAGCGTGGGTCGCAATATTTTGTAATTTGATCGGTAATGTCTAGTTCGGTGAGTACGGGAAATTAAGTGCTCTAGCATTATGATTAGTTTGTATGTTTAGGATATTGACTCTATAAACCTAGGCTTCTCATTTTTTGAAGCATGAGATGCTTCTTTGCTGCAATTTCATAAAATTTCATTTGGTATTATTTCTATCCTTGATATGATAACGTGGGATGGAAAAAGCATGTTAATATCATTTTGGGCGTAATTGCAAAGCCATCCTCAAGTTTGCTATTCATATCAACATCCTTCTTGTCTTTTGAATTCTACATTGTGCATCTCCCCAACCTAAAATGACCTATTTGCCCTGACACATTCCTGAAATCTGCACCCATAACATGAAAATCCAATTCTGAGGATGGGATAATTTTGTGAAATGTGTGTGTTGGGGTGGGGTGGGGATGCAACTTTGATATCAATTGAAACAAAAAGTGAGGATGGTAAATTGTAGGTTTTGAAATGTAAGAATGGGGTGTTTGATATGAGGAGCAAAGCTGAGGATGATATTAGTAATTTTCCATTATATGGCACAAACCAACTCCAAGAAGAATATTTTTAATGCAGGTGGTGGTTGACAAATTCTCTGGACGCTCTCGTGGATTTGGTTTTGTAACTTTTGATGAGAAGCAAGCAATGGAAGAGGCTATTGAGGCTATGAATGGGATGGACTTGGATGGAAGGAATATCATTGTGGAAAAAGCTCAGCCTCAAGGTTCGGGTAGAGACCAAGATGGTGATCGCAGTCGTGACCGTGGCCGTGATCGTGGCCCTAGTCGGGACTATGGTGGTGGACGTGGAGGTGGAGGTGGAGAGTGCTTTAAGTGTGGCAAGCCTGGGCATTTTGCAAGGGAGTGTCCTAGTGAAGGGGGCAGAGGAGGTAAGTATGGGGGGAGGGATGACAGGTATGGAGGTGGAGGAGGAGGAGGTGGTAGTCGCTATGGTCCTGATCGAAATGGTGATCGCTCTGGCGGGCGCAATAGGGATAGTGGTACTCGAGGAGGATCAGGAAATGACCGCTATAGTCGGGACCGTTCTGGTCCCTATGAACGTCGCAGTACAGGAAACTTCCGTTCGGGGTAGAGAGAATACTCCTGATAGGTATGCATGCAATTTTTTCCAGTCATAGTAAAGTAGTCGATTCTGTGCTCATTGAAAAATATTTTGTGCGTGTAGGAGACAATTGGAGGTTCTGCTGTTACTTGCTGGAGCTGTCAAAGTCTCGTCTGTTGCATCTCTTCTTCATAGTTGTCTGGGAGGACAAACTGGCTTGATCAGTCTTTGATGTGCGAACTATGGCTAAAAGATTCAAGTGTTTATTGTCCGTGAATGCTCGTTTTGATGTTTCGGTCTGATGACATTGCTTGCTTGACTTCAAGAATCAAATTTGGTCTTACTCTATCAATGCTATGATGGGTACTGGATTCTCTTTCGGTTACATGCTTTAGCACTTGCAAATCCGTCCGAGATCAATCTTGGTTGACTTCTTCATTGGCGTTGCGACTGCGGAGTGCGGACAGCTTTTCGGTGTCTAGATGGCTCTTTTGAGGATAGGGCGAGAGATTCACCTGTGGAAGTAATGCCTTTTCTCTTTGCAAAAGAGAAGCTGCCTTAGAAATGAATGACCGTTTTGGCTACGGTTTTTCAAATGTCTAACTTTTTGAAAAGGAGTTAAGCGGGTAAACTCTATGTTTTCTTATACACATTTAGTAGTGAGCTTTCTGTCTATAGTTTGCACTATATTAACTATGCTAAGCTTTTGGCAGGATTCTTGGCTGTTTGTGGTGTTTTGATACACGGTCCTGTTACTTTCATGTCTTAGGACGTGATTTTAGTCTTAAAAATTCTGAAAAGTCCTTTTGGCCTCAAGAAGCTATTCCTATATGCAATTAACTCGGTAAAATTCTGTCTCACCTTCCACACACTGTACTGATGGAGGAGTTCCTTTCTCAGTAAAACGCCGAGATCTTTTGGAAGCTTTGGTGAGCATGGCAATTTGATTTACATTATCTTCTTCCTAGCAATCTCCTGTCTTGTATCACCATCTTCAGTGGAAGATTGCTGGTATCTGTCGCCTCCATGTGCATGGTGCTGCTATCTTGTTAGGGTCCTGGATAAGTTTCCCCTTCAGGCGTAATGATGGCTCTCCCGTTGAATCGGCAATTTTGCTTGATACACATGGTTCTCTTTGCTTGGGCAGCTGCGCTTGCATCGACTTGCATCTCTGCATTAATGATCATCACCGCTCACTTGCAGCCGGCCATTTGTGATTGCTCATGTATTTTGGCCTATTTCTTTCCGAAGTTGTGCTTGCTGCAATCTGAGATTGGCTCTGGGTTTGTGACTTCTAGGGTTCACTCTTAAAGTAAGAAAAAACTGGACATGATCATCTCCTTTTCTGTGGGCAGTCTTTTTGTCTGTAGTGACTTGGTTGAGTTTATTGTGCATTCTCAATAATGGCTCTGTAAATGGATATTTTCCTGTTATGTTTGTCAGAAAATTTAGAGATCGAATTTGCAATTTCATCAATGTGCTCAGCAGGAATTTCACCAACTACTGGCAAATTTTCAAGTAGAGCTTGACAGTTATGTCAATTTTCTGTTATACTATGTGACTTACTTTACAGTTCTCTTTAATAGAAGCGGGTGCTCGGGGTATGACCTGTAATGTGGGAAGCTGTATGCAATGATTTGTATTAGTTGAAACCCAGCTTCCTTAGAGAGAGAGAGAGTGTGTGTGTGTGTGTGTGTGTGTGAGAGAGAGAGAGAGAGAGAGAGAGAGAGAGAGAGAGAGAGCTAGCTAGATGGTCGTGCTGATCTGTCTGTCTCTTCTCTTCGAGTTCATGATCACGCATGTCAATTAGGAAGGCAGTTCGACCCTTTCGTTTGATTATATTGTCCCTTTAGTTTTTGCACGATGTGTCCTTTTTCAAAGGGTAAGTCAATTTATTTTATGTTCCTCGTATTCTCTTTTTAAAATGTTTAAACTACTTTTGGCCCCGATTTGGTCATTTTTCATCCAATCAATTAGGCTTGCGTAACTTTTGTAATCAAGTGCCTTTAATTAATTAAAGGCACTATCTATTCCATAGTTTCTTTAACTGAATTTTAGTATATTATTTCATTAGTCTCGCTCTCCTTACTAATTCTACGACCCACATGTGATTTGTACCAACTTCTACAATAAGTTGCGGCAATCTAATATAAAATAGAGTACACATTCAATTATAGCCTCGTGTTAGGGAAGTGTGTTCCATTTTGCTAGGATAAAGTTCGGTCTTGAAACTTTGGCCAAGAAATAATCCAGTGCATGTGAACACGAGTTTACAGTGTGGATTTTTAGCCGCTCCTTGTATATTTTTAATTTAGTGAAGGAAAAATAGGTAACCGGGTGTTAAGATCAAACCGAAACCCGAACCGAATAAAAAATTTTGGGTATTTTCGGGCAGAAGACGGTGGAAAGAAGAATCTCCCTTGTTCCTTCGTCGCACGAAAATGGCTTCATTGACAAGCATAGTGCATTTCACTGCACCCACTACACGAATCAATGCATGTTTTTTTCTCAGGTTCCTCAGCTCCCATACATGTAATTGTCACGCGATCTCCCCTTCAAACGGGAGTCCCCGCGCTCCTTCACCGCCACTTCCATGCCTGAACCTCCGCCGGAGCTCTTTGCCAATCGTGGTCGAATGTGGAGCGTTAGGGTTTCTTCGGATGGAGGAGAGGGCTCGCAATATGGGTGGTGAGTTTCCACAAATCACAGAGAGGCACGGCCGCGACCGTAATGGCAGCGGGAGCGTTGGGTGGCTTGGTAAAGCTCAATGGTGAGACGGTTGCCGGAGGTGATGGGGGTGGGATCTGTCTGCGGTGGTGAGTGGTCAAGTGGAGGAGTGTGGAGGACAAAGGCCCGCTCAAGAGAAAAAAAAAAGAAAAAGAAAAACCCACCCAAACCTGATTTTCAATTCAAATCTAGGTTCGGCTCAAAGCATTAGCTCATCCCTAACGGTTCAGTTCGGTTTGGATTTTCAAACCCAAATCCAACTTAACCTTTGACACCCTTAGGTACCAAGCAGCTTAAAAGGGAGACAATGAGTTAAAGAAAGGAAACTTTACTTGAGTCCATTGTGCAGCATTTATAGACAAGCATATCCCGGCTGGCTAATGGTCGTTAAAATAATATGATTAGGTTGAGACAAATGTTGTGTGGTTCGGACATGTGGCAAATTTTACATGACATTTGATGGTTTGGTTTGCATGCGTTTTTTTTTTTTGTGAAAAAATTGTTTAGAAAGTCCTAAATCCATCTGATAATTGCCAATTTACTCATAACCTTTCCAATTTGGCCAATATAATCCCAAACCTTATGGCGAATTTCTAATGTAATTCATCTGGCCAATTTAAATCAGAAATGGGTGACGTAATTATCTAGCCAAAATCAGGTATCCTATGTGACATGATCGTCAGCTTATGAGCACAAATCTAAATTGAAACGACGTCATTTCACAATTTCTTTTTTTAAATATTTTTTTTGAATTTTTTTTTCTTGTTCTTGCCTACTATTTTTCATCTTTTTCCTTTCGCTGATTGTTGTGGCCTCGGCGATGACCCGCGAAGCTCACTAGCCACAGGCAATGGTAGAGATGCTTTTGTCCAGATCAAGCGAGAATCATGGATCACCCTAACCCAAATCAGGCTATGGTGTCGCAAGCCCTTGCCACGCCCTTGTAGGCCATTGCTGAGGCCTCAATGAATGGAGGGAAGAAGATGAATAGTAGAAGGAAAGAACATGACAAAAAAAAAAGAAAATAAAAAAAACTAAAAATTCAGAAAATCAATTTTTTTTTCGCAAATGGATGTCATTTTATTTAGGGTTAATATCACAAAATATCCCAAACTATTTTTTTAACCATGAAAAATTTCAAATTGATCCATCTATGTTAAATTGACCCAAAACTATTTTTTGTTCACGTAAAATCCCAAACTGGTATATCCATCAACTGTTACGTGTCATCCAATTTAGCAATTTGATGGTAAAATTCAATGGAGACTAATGAAGGATAAATTTGTCACAAGTGTACTAGTTTGGGGTAAATTTATTATAGTTGTATAGTTTTTGATATTTAAAAAAATAGTTTGAGAAAAATTTATCATATATGTATCGGTTTGAGATTTTTTATAGTAAAAAAATAGTTTGGGGGTAAATTTCTTGCAAGCATACAAGTTTGAAATTTTTCGTGATATTAACAATTTCTTTAAGATCATCAATGTTAGTAGCTGGCCATGCACTGTAGAACTGCCAATGCTGACTGGTTGCCAGATTTGCAATTTCCTACCTAAATTATCTATTTTATAGCAATCATGCTATTGTCCCTCCAATGATTTGTTGAAAAATTACCAGTTAAGACAATTGGCACGACATGTTATCAAAGAATAATCTTCACCTGTTGGGCTCAAACGTATGACTTGTTAGGTCAGGCAAGGACACATGATGTATGTCTAATGATTTGCTAATTTGGGTATTATCACTTTGCAATTTTTAACTCATTGTTTTCAGGGAAATGAAGGGCAAACGAAGGTTGGACATATGGATCAAATTCCAAGTTACTCCAATGGGAGTAGGCTTGGTCGTGCGTGGTGACAACAACAAAAAGGAGGACCGTTGACTTGACTTGGCTTGAGCTCCCATTGAAAATGTCTAGATAGGCATCCTTTTCCCTCTGTCGGTCGGCCGTTGAGGACTCGACAATGGCCCGTGAAGGTCACTAGCTACGGACAATGGCGGTGACGCCTTTGTACAGATTTGGGCAAGGGTCCCAAATCGCCCTCACCCAAATTAGGCAGAACATTGTCGCGGCATTTGCTACGCCCTCGCAAGCCATCGTCGAGGCCCCAACAAATGACCGAGGGAAGAAGATGAACAGAAAAAGGAAAGAATAGGGCAAAAAAAAAAAAAAAGAAAGAAAAAAATAAAAAAAAGAGAGAAAACTCATAAAATTAATAAAAAAAACCATAAAACGATATCAGTCGTTCAAGATTGTTCATGTCAGCTGTCTGCCGTAGATCATATCAAATAGGAACGACAACGCTAATTGAATTATCATGTTCACCATTTCCTGTACGAATTATGTTTTTTATTATCAATTTTGTCATTATCAAGAGATGACCGGTCAAGATGGTTGACACATCTCTTTATCAAAAGACAATCTTCACCCTTTGGGCTCGGACACGTTACCTGCTAGGCCAAGGGACACGTAGTGTGTGTGTATAATGATCAGCTAATTCTGGTACAATCACTTTCCATAATTGGGAACTCTTTTAATTCCTTGTTTTCAGGGGAGTTAGGGCAAAGGAACGTTTGGACATATGGAACAAATCCACGTTCCTAAGACTGTTCCAATGGGGAGCCCGGCACTGTCAGGACAAGAAGAAGAAGGACCGTTGACCTCACTTTGCTCTAACTCCTCCATTTCTTCAAATTAAACATCATCTGCCGACCTCAGTGTTTTGACTTTTCCTTACAGCTATATGAAATTGTTAATTATCGGACTGTTTTAACAATTGCACTTGTTAAAATTGTGACATAGATAGCACAAGTACTGTTTGTCCAATATAATGCGATGCCAAACAAAAAGGGACAAAAATCGCATTAGAAATTCATTCAAAACGAAGTAGTAGGATGGCTTCAAAGGCATAATTTTCAATATTTGTAGCAGCTGAAATACGATGTCTGCAGACTCTATAATACACTCACAGTCAGAGAGATTCACAAACTCCATGAAGAGAGACGAGAACACTTTGTCACAAGTCCTCATGAGCCATCCGTATAGAGATCGGGTTTTATCCGAATCATTCTCATGCCTAACTGCCATCATTATTCTGTCATGGTGTCTCCTAGCTTCAGCAGAAACCGGTGGAGACTAGACCGGTCGGCTCGCTTTGCTGGAATTTAAGGCTTGAATGGCCGATCTCGACAGTGTTTTGAGCTGGTGGAATGATACTAGCCACTTCTGCGAGTGGTACGGCGTCACATGCGGTCCAAGAAACCGGAAGAGTCACCGTACTGGACCTCAGCTCCAAGCGGCTCGCTGGGGTTGTGCCGCCCCAAATTGGTAACATGAGCTTTTTGAGTAGTGTCTATCTGCAGAACCACAGTTTTCGCTCCGAATTCCCTCGCATTTCGGTCGCTTGTTTCGGTTGCAGAAGTTGGCCCTTTAGAAAAATTCATTCAGCGGACAAATCCCTTCGAATCTCTCCTATTGCTCTAATTTGCTTGCTCTCCACTTAGGCTACAACACACTCGATGGAAATTTGCCTGCGGAATTCGGTTCCTTGTCCAAGCTCCAAGTACTTGTGCTTCAAGTCAACGGCTTGACGGGAGACATTCCGCCGTCGTTCGGAAACTTTATCATCTCTTCGAGCCTTCGCAATAGCGTCAAATAACCTCAGTGGTAGGATCCCATAGACACTCGGTCAGCTGAGAAAATCTAAACACCTTCACTCTCAGCAGGAATAAATTTGTCGCTACGATTCCTATCTCACTCTTCAATATATCCACTGTGACAATGTTTAATGCGGCTAGAAACCAATTAGAGGGGGGGCTTGCCCAGCGACATAGGCTTCACTCTTCCAAATCTTGAGAGAATCAGTTTGGGTGTCAATCACCTCGGTGGACCCATTCCTGAGTCAATATCCAATGTCTCTAATCTCGGTTTAATGCAAATCCCGTACAATAAATTTACCGGGAAATTTCCTTCTTTCTCAAAGATGA
The DNA here is from genome assembly GCA_016432845.1 of Psidium guajava. Classification (NCBI taxonomy): domain Eukaryota; kingdom Viridiplantae; phylum Streptophyta; class Magnoliopsida; order Myrtales; family Myrtaceae; genus Psidium; species Psidium guajava. Next base: position 33,487,444 of record CM028225.1, on the reverse strand, counting down.
GAGGACTCTATTGGCTTGAAATTGGTGTCAATAACTTTGGAAGTGGGCAATCTGGTGATCTTGACTTCCTCTGCTCTTTAACCAATTCCACAAACTTAAATGTACTGGGCATGGGGAGCAATGCTTTTGTAGGGTCAATAGCCAACTGTATCAGTAATCTCTCTATCACCCTTTTGTGGCTTCATTTAGGTTCTAATTAACCTTGCTTCCGGAATTGGGAATCTCATCAATTTGGAGACACTAGATTTAGAAGGCGACAACATTAGGGGAAACATTCCATCCGAGATTAGAAATCTCAAAAAATGAAGGTTATAGATCTCCGCCGGAATAATTTCTTTGGAAAAATAACACAATCTATTGGGAATTTAAGGGTGTTAATCGAATTGCACTTGTATGGCAATAATCTTCGAGGCTCGATACCATCGTCTTTAGGAAATTGCCAGAATCTACTTTTCTTAGACCTTTCGAGCAATAACTTTAGCGGTAACATAACCCCGGAAATTATAGGCCTCTCATAATTGTCAATTTATCTCTACTTATCTCAAAATAGTCTACCTTCCAGGAGAAGTTGGAAAATTGCAAAATCTCGGCGAATTACGTCTCAACGAGAATAGATTATTTCAAGGGCCCTCACCATCGACTATGAGTTCCATGAGAGGTCTACAGATTTTGGATGTTTCCAACAACCGATTGTCTGGCCATATCCCTGAATTTCTAGAACCGCCAAATCTGAAGAATTTGAGCCTTTCTTACAATGATTTCGGGGGTGCATTGCCCACAGGAGGAGTTTTCAGAAATGTCACTTCGACTTCAGTTATTGGAAACAAAAAGCTTTGTGGGGGTCTGCCAGATTTTTCTGACTGCCAAAATGCGACTACAAAAAGTCAAAACGAGCGGGAATCCTCATATTCACAATCTCTGCTCTCGTAGGAGAAGCCTGCATACTCTCTTTGTTATACTTCTTCTGGTTTATAGACAGGAAGAAAGCATCAGCTTCAAGCTCTTCGGAAGATGGGCTTTTGCATGTTTCTTATCACAGCCTACTGAAAGCGACGGGTGGATTCTCCTCCACCAATCTGCTTGGCGTAGGCAGTTTTGGGTCAGTGTATAGAGGGCATCTTGATCAAACTCAATCGATCGTTGCCATCAAGATTCTCGACCTTACACGTCATGGAGCTTCCAAGAGCTTTATAGCTAATGTAGGACCTTGAGAAGAATCCGACACTGTAATCTTGGGAAGGTACTCACAGCATGTTCTGGTTTTGATTTTAATGGAAATGATTTCAAGGCATTGGTCTACGAATTCATGTCGAATGGGAGCTTGGATGAATGGTTGCACCCAACTGCATCGCAATACACAAAGAGAAGTAAGTTGAGTCTACTTGAGAGAGTGAATATTGCCACCGATGTTGCTTGTGCACTAGATTATCTCCGTCATCACTGTGAAGCTCCGATAGTCCATTGTGATCTAAAGCCGAGCAATGTCCTCCTTGACGATGAAAAGATTGGACATGTAGGCGATTTTGGGCTTGCCAGGTTCCTCCCAGAAGCAACGCATAACTTACTGCCCAATCAATCAAGCTCTGTTGGAGTAAGGAAACATGACCTATATTTCAATCTCAATTATTCACCGTGTATCACTATGCACTGTCGATTGTTGTAGAGTACAGTGCGGGAAGTATGGTATCCACAGAAGGAGATGTGTACAGCTTTGGAGTCCTCGTTCTGGAGATGTTCACAGGAAAGAGGCCAACCGATGACATGTTTGAAAATGGGCTGGACCTTCATCGCTTTGCAAAGGCAGCTTTGGCAGACCGAGTGGAGGAGGCAGTCAATCCTGTTCTGCTTCAGGCAATCGAGGAGTCGGAGAAGAGAAGAACCGTTGCTCCGGAGGGCAGGAAAAAAAGCTGGTGTAGTATTCAGGAGTGTTTGGTTTCAATCATCAAAATAGGAGTTGCTTCCTCTTTTGAGTCTCCCAGAGAGCGAATGGACATGAGCGATGCAATGACTAAACTCCAAGGAATCACGAAGAAACTTCTTGAGCTCATTGTCATTGCCTAGTTGTTGTAAATTGTGAACTTCAAATGCAGTCGTGTGGTCTTCATGATCATTGCTTTGTCTGGAATTGGATATGGAATTTTACCATTCACTGACGATTTGAATCTGGCAATAGCCAAACCACAAGAAATGGAGACTAGTGGCTTAGCAATCCAAGACAGATCAAAGCTGGTTATGTTGACTCAAGCAAAAGATCACTCTCCTTCAGCTGTATGAAAAATAAATGCACTTTGTTTTGCTTTAGCCCAAAAGAAAGAAATCGTTACCTGCTGCACCAATATAATGTAATAACTTCAAATTTGAAGAGCCTATAATTAGTAGTCCCTTGAGCAGAACTCTCACTCCTGCCCTGTACCTCTCCTTGGGCTCTAAAAAGGGAGATGAATTTGAAATGTAAACTTACTACAGCTTGGAAAAGCACTTTGTAGGGATTTTCTGAGAAAAGCAATCCCTAAATTTCCATTGAATTTCACCGGATTCCCAAGAAAAGAAAGTATAAATCTTTGTTTTTTAAGAAATACTTTGATTAAGAAAACGAAAGAAACAGAACGCCACAAGCCTTCATTCTAGGTAGGTGCCATGCCATGCGCACCATCTTCCTCTTAACACAATCCAACTCCAAAACAACAGAAGCAAGCAATGGATGAGGCTATTGAGGCTATGAATGTGATGGACTTGGATGGGAGAAAAATCATCGTGGAAAAGCTCAGCCTCAAGGTTCAGGTGGAGACCAAGGTGGTAAGTGCAGTCGTGACGGGGGTCGTGATCATGGCCTTAATCGGGGATATGGTGGTGGAGGTGGGGGTGGAGAATGCTTTTATTGTGGCAAGCCTAGGCATTTTGCCCGGGAGTTTCCAAGTGAAGGGGGCTATGGTCCTGATCGAAATGACAGTGGTACTCAAGGAGGATCAGGAAATGACCTCTATAATTGGGACTGTTCTAGTCACTCCGAAGGTGTCGTGGTAAAGGAAACTTCCGCTCGGGTAGAAAGAATACTCCTGGTAGGTATGCACACAAAATTTTCCAGTTATAGTGAAGCAGTTGATTGTGTGCTGACTGAAAAATATTTTGTGTTTGTAGCAGAGCAATTGGAGGTGCTGCTGAATGCTGTTACTTGCTGGAGGTGTCAGAGCCTCTTCTGGTGCATCCCTTCTTCATAGTTCTCTGGGTGGACAAATCTGCTAGATCAGTCTTTTGATTTTCGAACTTTGGCCAAGAGAATCAGCTATTTAATGTGCGTGAATGCTCATTTTCATGTTTTGGTCCGATGACATTGCTTGCTTGATTTCAACAATCAAATATAGCTTTACTGTATCAATGCCATGATGGAAACTGAATTCTCTTTCGGTTACATGCTTTGGCAATTGCAAACGCATCTCGGATCAATATTGGTTGACTTCTTCATTGGCAATTGTGACCGCTGAGTGCAGACAGCTTTTAGGATAGCGGATAGCGCGAGAGATTTCCCCTGCGGAAGTATGCCCATTTTGGGTACAATCTTTCAAATGTCTGAACTTTTTGAAAAGTAGTTAAGCGGGTAAACTATGTTTTCTTGGCTGTTTCTGGTGTTTCGGTGCATGGTTCCGTTACTTTCATGTCATAGGACGTGGTTTCAGTCTTAAAATTTCTGGATAGTCCTTTTGGCCGCAAGAAGCTATTCGTATATGCTATTAACTCAGTAAAATTCCGTCGCACCTTCCACACATTGTACTGATGGAGGAGTTCCTTTCTCAGTAAAATGTGATCTTCTAGAAGGTTTGGTGATCATGGCAATTTGATTAGCATTGTGCTTCTTCCCAGCGACTTCCTGTCTCTTATCTCACCATCTTCAGTTGAAGAGTGCAGGTCTCTGTCTCCGCCGTGTGCATTGTGCTACTACCTTGTTAGGATTCCTGGATAAGTTTCCCTTTCAGGTGTAATGACGGCTCTCCCCTGAATCGGGAATTTTGGTGATAAACACATGGTTCTTTTCGCTTGGGCAACTGTGCGTGCATCGATTGGCATTTCTGCTTCAATGATCATTGCCCCGCATTTTCAGCCGATTCAGTTGTGATTGATCATACATTTTCCTCTAATTCTGTCAGAAGTTGTGCTTGCTCCAATCTGAGATTCACTCCTAGATGTGGTATGCTCTTGGCACAAGCAAAAGCTGGATCTGATCTTCTCCTATTCAGTCTCTGTAGTTACTTGGTTAAGGTTATTGTGCATTCTCAACAACTGTCAGTCGAAGATCGTCAGTCTAACTAGTTCCACTTCATCATATTTTGCACTTGTTCCAATTGAGTTTATCTAGCCAAAACTATTGAGGTGGATACTGGCCGTCCGACGTGGCGTGATTGGAGCTGACGTTGATACTTTTAAAATATCTTTTTAAAAAATAATTTATAAATATCCACAGCAATACCGGTCACACCATGTAATATAGTTAGCATCCATGTCAGTGATTTTAGGCCAAAATTAACTGGATAAACTCAATTGAAAAAATTACAAAAGGTGATGACTAAATTGGCGCAACTGAAAGGATTGAATTGACACAAATACAATAGGTTTATGACTTTTTTTTGTACTTTTCCCCATCATTTTTTGTTAATCAAGTTGGATGGTGTTGACGGAAGAACTTGATTGCACCAATTTGGTAAGTATTATGACTTAAGCAGTTGGTGTCGTAGAGGGTGCACCGAGAGTGTTCCAAGTTGCATGATATTCAATTTGATTCTTGAGACTTGGTGGTGTTCGTGAATTGCATTCAAAAGACTAAGCGTTCAAGCCAATTAAATCTTGTCGTTAGATTTGTGTAATTTCTTTGTGAGGTGGAGAGAATATTTTGTGAAAAATTGTTAGGTTAAATACTGCGTGAGTTATTGGGTACAATTGGGAGCTGGAAAATGCTGAAAATATTTGAGTGACTCAAGTGTGGTTGTAATCTCCGTTGTATTGCTTGATTTATAGTAGAATTCTTCGCCGTTCTTCGTGGACGTAAGTCACCCGATCGAATCACGTAAATTTAGTATCCGATTTATTTTTTTTATTCTGTCTATTTTATTATTGGATTGTTTGCTCTCCGTAGGACCAATCCTCACGTGATTTTTGCCAAGTGGTCGCACTTTTGCTCCATTATGCAAGGTGAAGGTTTTTCCGAGAAACGCCCGTCAGGTGGACGTTCCTATGACTTTTCCGATGTGAGCTGTCTTGCTTACCACTGTCTGAAGAAGAAGAATGAGGATCGTGGACTTGACATGAACTTTCACACTTCCTAAATTAAACGCATCTGCAACTTCTTGACTTTCCTAACTAGCGACTATGTCCCAACGTGGTTGAACACATACCTAGTTTTCTTTTTAAAATTGCGATAATTTTTTCAAAATGAAAATGTGACTATAGTAATATGCTAAAAATCATAACATGATAGTCAATTATCAATTTATCTATAGCTATTTAAGATGTGAAGTGAATTTGTGGAGTAATATAATAAAGCGAACACTAGTCCCAAATGGGTAAAAAGTAATATTTTCATACGATTACCGGTTCACCATAGTAGAGATTTTGCTCTTCTTTTCAATCATAGAGTAATATAATACTCAAACTTAAAAAGAAAAATGATAGTCCAACCGCATAAGATGGGCCACTGTGTGGAGAAATGAACTATATTATCGTAACATTGTAATTCGTAGAAAGGATGATCTCAAATGCTTCACTTCTATTACAACTTTGACCTTTCTCTATGCTTTTCATTTTACACTCTGCAGGAAATAGTGATATGGTAGTTCATTGAGCCTGGACATTGGTTTTTTAGTCTCAAAATGATTGGAAAGAAGATCATGCTAATTGTGTTTTGAGTACCTATATGCATGGAAAAAACTGAAGCCGTCGAACCTACTAAACGGCACAGGCAACTCAAAGATTCAAAGGTAGAATGTAGGATGTGGACGCAAGTGATGAATTTGCGGAGTGAATTAGCAATAGTCAATTAAGATAGTCATCACAACACGATAGTCAATGATCAATTCATTGGTAACTATTTAAGATGTGAATACTTTTTCACCATAGTAGAGATTTTGCTCTTCTTCTCAATCACATCGTAATATAATACTTGAACTTACAAAAAAAAAAGGTAATTCCAACCGATTAAGATGGGCCATTGTGTGGAAAAATGAACTATTTTATCGTAACATTGTAATTTGTAGAAAGGACGATCTCAAATACTTCACTTCTATTGCAACTTTGACCTTTCTCTATTCTTTTCATTTTATACTCTCTGTAGGAAATAGTGATATAATAATTTCATTGAGCTTGGACATTGGTTATTTTAGTCTTAATATGATTGGGAAGAAGACCATGCTAATTGTGTTTTGAGTACTTATATGCATGGAAAAGACTGAAGTCATCGCTCCTACTAAACATACTAAACGGCATGGAAAATTCAAAGATTGAAAGGTAGAATGTAGGATATGCACACAAGTGATGGATTTGTAGAGTGAATTAGCAATAGTCAATTAAGATAGTCTTCACAACACGATAGTCAATTAGCAATTCATATGTAACTATTTAAGATGCAAACTTAATTTGCGGAGTAATATAATAAAACAAACACTAGTCCAAAATGGGTAACAAGTAATATTTACGTATATATACTTGTTCACCATAGTGGAGATTTTTCTCTTCTTTTCAATCACAAAGTGATATAATACTCGAGCTTATAAAAAAAAAGGATACTTCAACAGTATAAGATGGGCCATTGTGTGGAGAAATGAACCATTTTATTGTAACATTGTAATATGTAGAAAGGACGATCTCAAATACTTCACTTCTATTGCAACTTTGACCTTTCTCTATGCTTTTCATTTTATACTCTCTGCAGGAAATAGTGATATAAAGTTTCATTGAGGTTGGACATTGGTTATTTCAGTCTCAATATGATTTGGAGTAAGAACATGCTAATTGTGTTCTGAGTACCTATATACACGGGGAAGACTGAAATCGTTGCCCCTACTAAACGGCACGGGCAATTCAAGGGTAGAATGTAAGATGTGGACACAAGTGATGAATTTGCGGAGTGAAATAACAATAGTCAATTAAGATAGTCATCACAACATGACAGTCAATTAGCAATACATCGGTAACTATTTAAGATGCGAACTTAATTTGCGGAGTAATATAATAAAACAAACACCGGTCCAAAAATGGGTAACAATTAATATTTAAATATATATACTTGTTCATCATAGTAGAGATTTTGCTCTTCTTTTCAATCACAGAGTAATGTAATACTTGAGCTTCAAAAAAGAAAAGAAAAAACAAACGATACTCCAGCAGCATAAGATGGGCCATTGTGTGGAGAAATAAACTATTTTATCGTGACATTGTATTTGTAGAAAGGATGATCTCAAATACTTCACCTCTATTGCAACTTTGACCTTTCTCTATGCTTTTCATTTTATACTCTCTGCAAGAAATAATGATATAATAGTTTAATTGAGCTTGGACATTGGCTATTTTAGTCTTAATATGATTGGGAAGAAGACCATGCTAATTGTGTTTTGAGTACTTATATGCATGGAAAAGACTGAAGTCATCGCCTCTACTAAACGGCACGGCAATTCAAAGATTGAAAGGTAGAATGTAGGACATGGATCCAAGTGATGAAGTTGCGGAGTGAATTACCAATAGTCAATTAAGATAGTCATCATAACACGATAGTCAATTAGCAATTCATGCATAACTATCTAAGATGTGAAGTGAATTTGCAGAGTAATATAATAAAACAAACGCCGGTCCAAAATGGGTAAAAAATATTATTTTCATATAAGTACTTGTTCACCATAGTAGAGATTTTGCTCTTCTTTTCAATCACATAGTAAAATAATACTCGAACTCACAAAAAAAAAACTGCATAAGATGGGCCATTGCGTGGAGAAATGAACTATTTTATCATAACATTATAATTTGTAGAAATGATGATCTCAAATACTCTGATCTTTGACCTTGCTCTATGCTTTTCATTTTACACTCTCTATGGAAAATAGTGATATGACAGTTTTATTGAGCCTAGATATTGGTTATTTTAGTCTCAATATGATTGGGAAGAGGACCATGTTAAGTGTGGTCTGAGTACCTATGGACACAAGTGATGAACAAGGTAGAACGTAGGATATGTACACAACGGTAGAACGTAGGATATGGACACAAGTGATGAACAAGGTCTCGTGATGTTTCTGTTTTCATTGACTGACTTGATCGTCAATAATTTCATTGACTGACTTGACCATCGCCGCCTTGTAATTTTCTCAACTAGAGGGGCCCATGAAAGATCTGTCACGTCTATTCTCACATTGACGACATCCACTTTGTCTTAACATGTTGGTAGAATGTAGATGATATGGACGCAAGTGATGAACGAGGCGACGTGCTGTTTCTGCCTTCATTGACTGACTTGATCATCACGGCCTTGTAATTTTCTCAACTCGAGGGGTCCATGAGAGATCTGTCATGACTATTCTCACATGGACGACATCCACTGTCTTAACATCGAATATCATGCCGCCCGTCGACATATTACGCCAACTGTTTCGAAACAATTTCACACGGACACCTAAAGAGACTTGAGCTGAGAATGCTTTGTTACTAATCCTCATGGACCTTCCCTATAGAGATCGGGTTTTATCCAGGTTACTCTCAAGCTTAACTACCATCATTCTTCTGCTTGGGAATGTTCTACCTTTTGCAAAAACTAGTGGGGAAGAGACCAATCGCCTCGCTTAGCTGGAATTCAAGTCCCAAATGGCTGATCCTGGCGAGGTTTTGAGCTCATGGAATGATTCTAGCCACTTATGCGAGTGGTATGGTGTTATGTGCAATTGGGGACATTGAAGGGTCACCGTGTTGGACCTCCGCTCCAAGAACCTTTCGGGAGTCGTGCTGCCCCATATTGGTAACTTGAGCTTTCTGAGAGAAGTCCATCTACAGAACAACAATACTTATAATTTGTTAAAAGAAATGACAATTGCTAAAAATACTTTCATGCAATATCAATCTCAAACTGAAGCATGACAGGAGACGAGGACTGAATAAAAGTATAATTTGTTAAGAAAAATGCTATTGCTAAAACATTTTCATGCAACTGATTTTTTAAATTTTTATTTTATTATTTTTATTTTTAATTAAAAATTTAGTTTATGATAATAAAAAATTTATTTTTATTTTTTATAAAATTATTTTTTATTTTCTATTTTCTTTCCCTTTTTCTCTACTTGTCGCCAATTTTGAGAACATCTTTTATTTTATTTTATTTTATGTTTCTTTCTTTGTTTTACTTATAAATAACTAAAATAAATTAAATTAAAAAAGATAAACTAATATACTTAAGTTGAAGCCCATTTACAAGTGGGTGCTTAGGAAGCTATAGGCCACAGGCCAAAAAAAGGTCCAAAATGAGTTGAAAATGGATTTATTAAAGACTATATATATATATATATATATATATATATTGTTTGGGATCTTCTATTGTAAACTCATACATAACTCAATCTTAATTCTAATGTGATAGATATTTGACCCACTTTAATAAATGTTGGTTAAACCCATACCCATATTGACAGTTCTATTCAAACCCAACCAACGACTTGCATCTAAGTGTTTAGCACGAATAAGTAACGAGGATTCTTACGGTCTAAATCTACCTATCAAATTAAATTGTCCAGTCAAATCAGGGATCACAATTCAGTCTCATTGCCAGGAATATGGTTTTTCCACGAGAAAAGCAAGCACAAGCAACATACCGTGTCCTTTACGTTTTGCCCCTTTTTCACTTTTATTCAGTCCTCGTCTCCTGTCATGCTTCAGTTTGAGATTGATATTGCATGAAAGTATTTTTAGCAATTGTCATTTCTTTTAACAAATTATAAGTATTGTTGTTCTGTAGATGGACTTCTCTCAGAAAGCTCAAGTTACCAATATGGGGCAGCACGACTCCCGAAAGGTTCTTGGAGCGGAGGTCCAACACGGTGACCCTTCAGTGTCTCCAATTGCACATGACACCGTACCACTCGCATAAGTGGCTAGAATCATTCCATGAGCTCAAAACCTCGCCAGGATCAGCCATTTGGGACTTGAATTCCAGCTAAGCGAGTCGATTGGTCTCTTCCCCACTAGTTTTTGCAAAAGGTAGAACATTCCCAAGCAGAAGAATGATGGTAGTTAAGCTTGAGAGTAACCTGGATAAAACCCGATCTCTATAGGGAAGGTCCATGAGGATTAGTAACAAAGCATTCTCAGCTCAAGTCTCTTTAGGTGTCCGTGTGAAATTGTTTCGAAACAGTTGGCGTAATATGTCGACGGGCGGCATGATATTCGATGTTAAGACAGTGGATGTCGTCCATGTGAGAATAGTCATGACAGATCTCTCATGGACCCCTCGAGTTGAGAAAATTACAAGGCCGTGATGATCAAGTCAGTCAATGAAGGCAGAAACAGCACGTCGCCTCGTTCATCACTTGCGTCCATATCATCTACATTCTACCAACATGTTAAGACAAAGTGGATGTCGTCAATGTGAGAATAGACGTGACAGATCTTTCATGGGCCCCTCTAGTTGAGAAAATTACAAGGCGGCGATGGTCAAGTCAGTCAATGAAATTATTGACGATCAAGTCAGTCAATGAAAACAGAAACATCACGAGACCTTGTTCATCACTTGTGTCCATATCCTACGTTCTACCGTTGAATCTTTGAATCGCCGATGCCATTTAGTAGGGGCGAGGACTTCAGTCCTTTTCATGCACATAGGTACTCAGACCACACTTAACATGGTCCTCTTCCTAATCATATTGAGACTAAAATAACCAATATCTAGGCTTAATAAAACTGTCATATCACTATTTTCCATAGAGAGTGTTAAATGAAAAGCATAGAGCAAGGTCAAAGATCAGAGTATTTGAGATCATCATTTCTACAAATTATAATGTTACGATAAAATAGTTCATTTCTCCACGCAATGGCCCATCTTATGCGTTTTTTTTTTGTGAGTTCGAGTATTATTTTACTATGTGATTGAAAAGAAGAGCAAAATCTCTACTATGGTGAACAAGTACGTATATGAAAATAATACTTTTTACCCATTTTGGATCGGCGTTTGTTTTATTACTATGCAAATTCACTTCACATCTTAGATAGTTATGCATGAATTGCTAATTGACTATCGTGTTATTATGATGACTATCTTAATTGACTATTGGTAATTCACTCCACAACTTCATCACTTGGATCCATGTTCTACATTCTACCATTCAATCTTTGAAGTGCCCGTGCCGTTTAGTAGAGGCGATGACTTCAGTCTTTTCCATGCATATAAGTACTCAAAACACAATTAGCATGGTCTTCTTCTCAATCATATTAAGACTAAAATAGCCAATGTCCAAGCTTATATCATTATTTCTTGCAGAGAGTATAAAATGAAAAGCATAGAGAAAGGTCAAAGTTGCAATAGAGGTAAAGTATTTGAGATCATCCTTTCTACAAATACAATGTCACGGTAAAATAGTTTATTTCTCCACACAATGGCCCATCTTATGCTGCTGGAGTATCGTTTGTTTTTTTGTTTTTTTTTAAGCTCAAGTATTACATTACTCTGTGATTGAAAAGAAGAGCAAAATCTCTACTATGATGAACAAGTATATATATGTAAATATTAATTGTTACCCATTTTTGGACCGGTGTTTGTTTTATTATATTACTCCGCAAATTAAGTTTGCATCTTAAATAGTTATCGATGTATTGCTAATTGACTGTCATGTTGTGATGACTATCTTAATTGACTATTGCTAATTCACTCCGCAAATTCATCACTTGTGTCCACATCCTACATTCTACCTTTGAACCTTTGAGTTGCCCGTGCCATTTAGTAGGGGCAACGATTTCAGTCTTCCCCGTGTATATAGGTACTCAGAACACAATTAGCATGTTCTTACTCCCAATCATATTGAGACCAAAATAACTAATGTCCAACCTCAATGAAACTTTATATCACTATTTCCTGCAGAGAGTATAAAATGAAAAGCATAGAGAAAGGTCAAAGTTGCAATAGAAGTGAAGTATTTGAGATCCACCTTTCTACAAATTACAATCTTACAATAAAATGGTTCATTTCTCCACACAATGGCCCATCTTATACTGTTGAAGTATCCTTTTTTTTTATAAGCTCGAGTATTATATCACTTTGTGATTGAAAAGAAGAGAAAAATCTCCACTATGGTGAACAAGTATATATATGTAAATATTACTTGTTACCCATTTTGGACTAGTGTTTGTTTTATTATATTACTCTGCAAATTAAGTTTGCATCTTAAATACTTACATATGAATTGCTAATTGACTATCGTGTTGTGAAGACTATCTTAATTGACCATTGCTAATTCACTCTACAAATCCATCACTTGTGTGCATATCCTACCTTTCAATCTTTGAATTGTCCGTGCCGTTTAGTAGGGGCGACAACTTCAATATTTTCAGTGCACATAGGTACTCAGAACATAATTAGCATGTTCTTATTCCCAATATTGAGACTAAAATAACCAATGTCCAAGCTCAATGAAATTATTATATCACTATTTCCTACAGAGAGTATAAAATGAAAAGAATAGAGAAAGGTCAAAGTTGCAATAGAAGTGAAGTATTTGAGATCGTCCTTTCTACAAATTACAATGTTACGATAAAATAGTTCATTTTTCCACACAATGGCCCATCTTAATCGGTTGGAATTACCTTTTTTTTTTGTAAGTTCAAGTATTATATTACGATGTGATTGAGAAGAAGAGCAAAATCTCTACTATGGTGAAAAAGTATTTATATGAAAATATTACTTTTTACCCATTTTGGACTGGCGTTTGTTTTATTATATTACTCCGCAAATTAAGTTCACATCATAAATAGTTACCAATGAATTGCTCATTGACTATCGTGTTGTGATGACTATCTTAATTGACTATTGCTAATTCACTCCGCAAATTCATCACTTGCGTCCACATCCTACATTCTACCTTTGAATCTTTGAGTTGCCTGTGCCGTTTAGTAGGTTCGACGGCTTCAGTTTTTTCCATGCATATAGGTACTCAAAACACAATTAGCATGATCTTCTTTCCAATCATTTTGAGACTAAAAAACCAATGTCCAGGCTCAATGAACTACCATATCACTATTTCCTGCAGAGTGTAAAATGAAAAGCATAGAGAAAGGTCAAAGTTGTAATAGAAGTGAAGCATTTGAGATCATCCTTTCTACGAATTACAATGTTACGATAATATAGTTCATTTCTCCACACAATGGCCCATCTTATGCTGTTGGAGTATCGTTTGTTAGTTTTTATTTTTTTTTTGAAGCTCGAGTATTACATTACTCTGTGATTGAAAAGAACGGCAAAATCTCTACTATGTTGAACCAGTATTTATATGAAAATATTACTTTTTACTCATTTGGGACTAGTGTTCGCTTTATTATATTACTCCGCAAATTCGCTTCACATCTTAAATAGTTATAGATAAATTGATAGTTGACTATGGTGTTATGATTATTAGCATCTTACTATAGTCACATTTTCATTTTGAAAAAATTATCGCAATTTTAAAAAGAAAACTAGGTATGTGTTCAACCACGTTGGGACATAGTCGCTAGTTAGGAAAGTCAAGAAGTTGCAGATGCGTTTAATTTAGGAATTGTGAAAGTTCATGTCAAGTCCACGATCCTCATTCTTCTTCTTCAGACAGTGATAAGCAAGAGCGCTCACATCGGAAAAGTCATAGGAACGTCCAGCTGACGGGCGTTTCTCGGAAAAACCTTCACCTTGCATAATGGAGCAAAAGTGCGACCACTTGGCAAAAATCACGTGAGGATTGGTCCTACGGAGAGCAAACAATCCAATAATAAAATAGACAGAATAAAAAAAAGCCACTCACAATGTTAAATCCAACGTTGAGGATGGGGTAATTCGAGAAATATGTGCGGGCAGGTGATGCGACTTGAAATCTAATAAATAAATAAATAAATAAAGCGAGAATGGTAATAATAGGCTTTGAAACGTGAGAATGGGATGTTTGATATGAGGAGCAAAGTTGATGATAAATTTCCCTGTAATGTAAAACGAAATAACTCCGAGAATAATATTTTTAATGCTGGTGGTGGATGACAAGTTTTCTGGATGCTCTAATTTGGTTTTGTAACTTTTGATAAGAAGCAAGTCAGTGGAAGAGACTGTAGAGGCTAAGAATGGGATGGACTTGGATGGGAGAAATAACCAGGTGACTATATTAAAATGTTGAAATTCATAATATAAATAGCACAGACTTTGTCATTATTAATTAGTAATTCATCTACAGGTATCCAAGACGCAAAATTCAATTTGCATATCAAAATAACAAGCCAGGAGCTGGTACAACATTAGGTAATGTTAATATTTGCTCTCTTTGTGTAGAAGCGCCACTTTCAATGTTAATAATAACGGACAATATTCCAAAATGTGCAATTTATTAAAAAAAGATATATATTACAATCGACAAATGAAAGTAAAGTTGATTGTAAATTGTGAAATATACCTAGTTACAAGTTACATGTACGGCTAATAATATGCTGCTTCTGAGCACTGGAAAGTCAAGATCTTAAACGTGCGGAAAAGACTGAAGTCGTTGCCCCTACTGAACACGGCCCGAAAATTCTGGGATTTCAAAGACGCAATTGACAATGAACAAAAGTAGAACCCCATGGTGTTTCACATTTCATTGACTTGACTTTATCGTCAATTATTTGACTTGATCATCAATTATTAACTTGCTTGTCACGGCCTTGTAATTTTCTCAACTTGAGAAAGATATGTCATGAGAATTCTTCTGACATCAACATGTCTTAGTACGGAGGATCATGTTGTCCGCTATTGTATAATCCCGAATTGTTTCGAAACAACATCGCAAGAAAACTGAAAGACACTCGAGCTAAGTGCCTTTCACTACTGTTGGTACTCAAAATAATTTGGCTACTGAAATACATGTGCACATATGAGACATCAATACACGCACAGATCACCTAAGGAATCAACACACGTGCAAAGCACGTGAAGAGTCGATACCTAAATGGGATACGTGAAGAGTCAATATATGTGATAAATTAACTATTAATGTAAAATGGAATTTGCATAATAATGCAATAAGTTAAACGCCGGTTGATCAAGGATCTAAAGAGTACTATTTTTTATATGAATTCTTCTTCACCATATTAAAGATTTTTCTCTCTTTTATGTGTAAGCACTATTTCAAATTTCATTCGTAGCCTCTTCAAAAATTTCAACAGAAAAGTGGAACAATTTCTTCAACAATGTGTGGAAAAATGAACTATATTGTTGTAACATTGTAAATTATAGAAAAGATCGACAAATGGAAGTAAAGTTGATCATCGGACCTCTCTTAAGAAATGCACTTGCTTAAATTGGGAAATAGACCAACTTTTCTTTAGGAATAAAATGAAGAACCATGCTCCAGGCACGTGAAAACCTTGGGAAACTTCCACTAGTGGTCCCTATATTATTATCCGCCTTTCATTTTGTCCTCAAGAAGTTATTTTAATTTCTCGAAAAAAATTTCATGGATCCGGAAACTGTCCCCGAACATATGTTACTTCTCTTTGACAAGCGAGGTGGTAAGTAGCGACTGGAACAAGAACGTCCATGGACAATGATATTCTTGCCTGTGTTATATATAGACAGAAATTACTAGTTGAATTTAAGGGTTTGGTTGGAAGACAATGATTGGATCTTTTCTTGAAACTCACTTTAAGGGTGTGTTTGGTTAACCGAAAACTCTCCGAAAAAGGAAAATGATTTGTGGGATATCATTTTCTAGGAAAATGATTCGTTTTCCTTCACTTGATGATATGTGACAGAATTTTTTTTTTTCTGGTGTTTGGTTCTCATTTGGAAAATGAATTCAATTTCATAACTTTATCTTAGGCCAAAAATAAATTTAAAATTCCTAATTTATTTTTTCTACTTTTTACCAGTCGCCAGGCCATAGCGAGGCTTGACCTCACTTGAGATAGGTGAGGCCGAGCCTTGCCAGGCAAGCTTGAGCTCGCTAGATCCAGTGAGGCTCGGCCCCGTTCATTATGAGGGAGGCCGAGCCTCACTGGGCAAGCTCAAGGTAGAGACTCATCGGGATCTGGTGAGGGGCACATGAGCTTTGTTGCCCCACGCTAGCTGCTCACTGGTTGTCACCAAGGCTCGTGCCTGTGGCTCACCGGCCATCACAAAGGCTAATGAGGGAAAGAAAAAATAGAAAAAAGAAAAGATAATATAAGAAATATTAAAATAAGCTAAAATGTTTAAATAAATATTAAAAATTAAAAATTAAAAAATTCGAGCGCAAGAATTTCATAAAGTGTTTTCATATCTTCAGACTAAGGATATTGCTTTCCTGATTTTATGCATAAAATACTCCCATTGATCGGAAAGTAGTCACAGTTGACTTGTCATTTTAGGCAAACTAAATTGGTAAAAGTTCAGAAAATGATTTTCCGAAAAATATTTTCACTCAAACAAACACACCCTAATAGTGTTCTCAATACCAGAAAGTGAAGATTTTATTTGCGGGGAAAAGACTGAAGTCATCTGGACTACAAATCGGCATGGCCAACTGATCAGAAATTGGAAGGTAGATTATGGGATAAGGACACGAGTGGTAATGAACCAAACTAGGCCATATGATGTTTCGGCTCTCATTGGCTGACTGGAACTGGAGCTAATAGTGTTTTGGGTACAAGAAAGTCAAGATTGACTGAAGTCGTCGCTACTGCCAAAGGGCACAGCAACAGTATCCTGAGTACGAGAAAAGCAAGATTGACTGAAGTCGTCGCCACTACTAAAAGACATCAGAAAGTGGATTATAAGATGAGGACGCAAGTGGTAATGAACCAAACTCGGCCACGATGATATTTCAGCTCTCATTTTCTGACTGAAAGTCAAGATATTATGAGTGCGGAAACGAATAAACTACCAAAAGGCGCGGACAATTTAGAAATTGGAAGGTAAATTATAAATAATGGTAATTATAAATTGTGAAATATGTTTAGTGTTCTGCTTTTGCGAACCCAAAAGTCAATGTTTTATTCGCATGGAAAAGACTGAAGTTGTTGCCCCTAGTAATGGCGCTTATGGTAAAGATTTTTTTTGTTTTCGAAAATAATTTCTGTTCAGAAATAGATTTTTCTATTTCGATTCCATGAACGAGTTTCTGAGCAAAAGAAAGCGTTTGGTAACTATAATAATTTATATTTCCAAAATAGAAAAAGAAGAGAAATACGTTTGGTACGACCCTAAAAATATCTATTTCTATTTTTTTTCCTTTAATTATATAAATGGCAGTGAAGACTTAACAATTCAAGTTTGGATAAAACTACGCTTTCATAAGGATTTAACTGATCAAACTATTCTAATACGTTCTCAAAAAATTCAACGTATTAGTAAGTAGAGGTGTCAAAAATACCTAGGTGGCCCCACCTAAAATTTTCAGGGTTTTCGATTTGGGTCTGGTTGGGTCGGGTTATGATGTTTTGGGTAGTTTGACGGTTCGGGTTGTGTTTGGGTTTCCTTTTTTTCCTTCGCTTCTCACCTGCATTCCCAAGAATTCTAGAAAAGCACTATAATTAACCAAAGGATTATATTTAAAGATTCAATCCAAAAATTGATAATATAAAGAAAAAGTAGGACTTAATAAAAAGTCAAGTGTTAACATAATTCATGTATGTAGATACAAAGAATTCGAATATGAATTTAAATGTTCTTATGTTGTTATCAATTCTTTAATGTTGCAAACAAATTTTTTGATATGTCTTCTGTAATTTTTGAGAGAGTGTTGAAAGAAAAATCTTAAGATAGAAATTAAAAAGAAATCAAGTCAATTATTTTAATTTTATATTGACATTATTTTGATCAAAAGTATACTAAGGAAGCCAAAAGTATAAATAGTCTTTTGCAAAAAAAAAAAAACAAATAAAAAACTAGACATGACCCGACCCAACCCGACTATCTAGGTATTTGTGGGTCGGGTTATATTGAGTTTACTTTTCTAGGATGACCTTGTTTCTGTTTTTGTTCTTGGGAATAAAAAAGTTTTTATTTTACTTCTTGTTTTTGTTTCAAATCTTTTTCTTGCCGAAACATAAAAATTGACTGATGTACGCAAACAGACTTTTTGTGTTCCTAGAATAAAAGAACATAAAAATAGATGAACAAAAACAGTATCAAACATGCCCTTAACGGCCTGGCGATTTAGGAATTTAAAGATAGATTATAGGATAAAGGACACAGTTGATAATGAAGAACACTAGGGTCCCAACGGCTTTCAGCTTTGATTGACTGATTTGATCATCAATAGTTACCTTGCTTGTCGCGGCCTCCTGATTTCCTCAACTTGAGAGGAAAGATCTGTCACGACTCTTCTGGCATTTGATGATATCACCGTGACTTAGTGTGTAAGATGTTGTTGCCCGCTGTTATATCTTCGCAAATTGTTTGGACACAAGGCCGCAAGGAACCCGAAAAAGACTCTAGCGGAGGGCGCTTTGCTGCAAATCTTCATGGACCTTTCCTATAGAGACCTGGTTTTATCCAGGTCATCCTTGTTCTTAACTACCATCATTCTTCTGTTAGGGAGTGTTCTCTCATTAGTAGAACCTGGCAGGGACGAGACCGATCGGCTCGCTTTGCTGGAATTCAAGGCCCGAATAGTTGATCCTGGCGTAGCTTTGAGCTCGTGGAATGATTCTAGCCACTTCTGCAAGTGGTACGGTGTCACATGCGGCCGTAGACACCGAAGAGTCACCGTACTAGATCTCCACTCCGAGAACCTGGCCGGGGTCGTGCCGCCTGACATTGGTAACATGAGCTTTCTGAGGGAAGTATATCTGCAGAACAACAGTTTCCACTCCGAAATACCCCCGCAGTTTGGCCGCTTGTTTCGATTACAAAATTTATTCCTTCATAACAACTCATTCAGTGGACAAATCCCTTCGAATCTCTCCCATTGCTCTAATTTGGTCTTTCTCCGCTTAGCCGAGAACATGCTCAAAGGAAATTTGCCCGCAGAACTCAGCTTCTTGTCCAAGCTGCAAAAACTTGTACTTGACGGCAACAGCTTGATGGGAAACATTCCGCCGTCGTTAGGAAACTTATCCTCCCTTCAAGTCTTCGCATCATCGTTTAATAACCTCGGTGGCACGATCCCAGAGGCCCTCGGACATTTGAGAGCACTAAATGTCCTCTATCTTGGCACGAATAAATTTGTCGGTACGATTCCTCTCTCAGTATTCAATTTATCCTCTTTGACAGCCCTTGATTTAGGTGAAAACCAATTAGAGGGGGGCTTACCCGACGACCTAGGCTTCACTCTTCCAAATCTCGAGAAGTTCCGTATGTACGGGAGCCACCTCACCGGACTCATTCCTAAGTCAATAAGCAACTGCTCTAATCTCAGTATTTTCGAAATTGCATTCAACAACTTTACTGGAAAAGTTCCTTCTTTCTCAAAGATGAGAGGACTCAATTGGTTTAACATCGGGCGTAACAAATTAGGAGGTGGGCAATCTGCTGATCTTGACTTCGTCTGCTCTCTAACCAATTCCACAAAGTTGGAAGCCGTGGGTATTGGCAGGAATGCTTTTCAAGGAACAATACCCGACTGTGTCGGTAACCTCTCTATCACCCTTTCAAAGTTTGTGTTACATGACAACTATTTTTTTGGAACCTTACCTGCTGGAATCGGGAATCTCATTAATTTGGAGTTGTTGGACATGGAGGCCAACAATATCTCGGGAAACATTCCTTCTGAGATTGGAAATCTAAACAAAATGAAGACTATGCTTCTCAGCATAAATAATTTCTTGGGGCAAATACCAGAATCTATCGGGAATTTAAGGCTATTAACTGAATTGGCCTTGGATAACAATAATCTCTATGGCTCGATACCATCATCTCTAGGGAACTGTCGGAATCTACTTCTCTTGGACCTATCGATGAACAACCTCAGCGGTAACATACCCTCGAAAATTATGGGCCTCTCATCTTTGTCGATTTATCTCAACTTGTCTCAAAATAGTCTTACGGGATCTCTTCCAGGAGAAGTTGGAAATTTGAAAAGTCTTGCTGTATTAAGTCTTGATGGTAATAGATTAACTCAAAAGATTCCAAGCAGTATCGGCAGTTGTATAAGCATGGAAAGCCTATATCTACAAGATAATTTCTTCGAAGGGTCCCTACCATCGACTCTGAGGTCCATGAGAGGCCTTCAAGTATTGAATGTTTCCAACAACCGATTGTCCGGCCAAATCCCGGAATTTTTGGGGTTGTTGAATTTGACGAATTTGACCCTTTCTTACAATGATTTTGAGGGTGTATTGCCAACAGGAGGAGTTTTCAGAAGTGCCATTGCAACTTCAGTTGTTGGAAACAAGAAGCTTTGTGGGGGTCTGCCAGATTTTCAACTACCGAAATGCCACTATGAGCGGAGGAGAATAAGTGGAGCTACAAAAGTTCTGATATCCACAGTCTCTGCTCTCGTGGGAGCAGCTTGCATACTTTCTTTGTTATGCCTCTTCTGGTGCCGACACAATAAGAATGCATCAGCTTCAAGCTCTTCTGAAGAAGGGCTTTTGCATGTTTCGTATCACAGTCTATTGAAAGCGACGGGTGGCTTCTCTTCCTCCAATCTGCTCGGCATGGGCAGTTTTGGTTCCGTATACAGAGGGCTTCTTGATCAGACTCAGTCGATCGTAGCCATCAAGATTCTCGACCTTGCACATCACGGAGCTTCCAAGAGCTTCATAGCCGAGTGCGAGGCATTGAGAAGAATCCGACACCGTAATCTTGTGAAGGTACTCACGGCATGTTCTGGATTTGATTTTAGTGGAAATGATTTCAAGGCATTGGTCTATGAATTCATGTCGAATGGGAGCTTGGATGAATGGTTGCACCCAACTACATCGCAGTATACAATAAGAAGGGAGTTGAGTCTGCTTCAAAGAGTGAATATTGCCACCGATGTTGCTTGTGCACTGGATTATCTCCATCATCAGTGTGACACACCAATAGTCCATTGTGATCTAAAGCCAACCAATATCCTTCTTGATGATGAAATGATTGGACATGTAGGCGATTTCGGGCTTGCCAGGTTCCTCCCAGAAGCTACGCATAAGTTACTAGCCAATCAATCCAGCTCTCTTGGAGTAAAAGGATCTTTCGGCTATGTAGCTCCAGGTAATAATACACAAGTTGGGTCTTCTAGTTTATTTCCTTATATAAAACAGTTGATGGTAGCCGAATATCATTTGAAAAAAAGGCATAGGCATGAAACATCACCAACACGATCTCAATCTCAATTATCCACTATGCATCACTATGCGTTGTTGATTGTTGTAGAGTACGGCGTGGGAAGTGCAGTATCCACAGAAGGAGATGTGTACAGCTTTGGAGTCCTCATTTTGGAGATGTTCACGGGCAAGAAGCCAACCCATGACATCTTTGAAAATGGGCTGAACCTTCATCGCTTCGCAAAGGATGCTCTGACAGATCGAGTGGAAAAGGTAATCGATCCCATTCTGCTTCAAGAAAACCGGGAGTCAGAGCACAGACGAACCGTCGCTTCTGATGGCAAGAACAAAAGCTATTTCAGTACTCTGGAGTGCTTGGTTTCAATCATCGAAATAGGAGTCGCTTGCTCTTTGGAGTCTCCACAGGAACGAATGGACATTGGCAATGCATTGACTAAACTCCAAGGAATCAGGAAGAAACTTCCTGAGTTCATCGCCAATGCCTAGTAGATGCAAAATCTGAACTTTATATGGAGTTATGTGGTCTTCATGGTCATTGCTTTGTCTGGAAGTGGATGTGGAATTTGGCCATTCAAAGACAATTTGAATCTGGCGACAGCAAAACCACAAGTGATGGAGGTGAGTGACTTAGCAATCCAAGGAAGATCAAAGTAGTCTATGTTGTCTTAAGCAAAAGATCACTGTCCTTCAATTGTGTGAAAAATAAATGTACTTTGTTTTGCTTTAGCCCAAAAGATAGTGCTTGTTGTTGGAGTTGGCGAATACTTCTGGATCCCTTGTTTCTCACACCGGGTACGCCCACGTGAGCTTAGGGAAACTGAAGTGTTATCCAACGACATGTGATCCCTGCGTACGGAATGCGAGGGTTCGGGGACAGCGCCCCCGACACGGGTGCCCCGCTGCCCGGTCAGCGGGCGGGGGTTCGGGGGCAGCGCCTCCCGACGGGAGTTCCGCTGCCCGGTCAGTGGACGGGTTTGGGCTTTTATTTAAGCTGGCCCGTTTAGTGCGAGATTAAGAGATTAATTATAGGTTTAGGTTTTGGGCCCGTTTTTGGGGATATATATTTTTCTCGTTTTCTGATCACTGTAACGTGTTGAGAGGCTGTAAACCGAAAATCATAGTGAAATCTCTTTGCAGGACGTAGCCCTAATCTTAGGGTGAACCTGAGTAATCTCTTGTGCATCGTTCTTCTTCTTCTTTATCGCGATTGCTCTGACACTCTGTTGCGAACGAACTCCCATCACTTGTAACCTGCCTGAGAGTTGTACCAGGAAAATGTAATAATAAAAAAAAAATCACTAATGCATAGCTCTTAATATTTAATAGTACCTCCGGACATCTGGTAATTTGGACTTTTAACTTCTCTGTTGCAAACTTGGCCTGTTTGATTTGGCTTTTACAAAAAATACTGAATGAGTTTCCTAATGTTTTAATGTCATAAAAGCTTATGGAAAGGAGTGTGGAATTGAATACACCAATGTTTGTCGGTCTTATGTCTATATATAAAGCTAGAGCCGAGAGAATATTCGCCTTTGTAATCGCCACATAGCAAACTTCACCTCTGCGATTGTCCCATGGCAAGTCATATGGCATTATCATGCCACCTGGCCCATATTGGTCCAATTAGCATTAGCTTGTAATTTCTCTTCCTCATGCGTCTATCATATGTATTATATATAAATTTAAATATAAGAAGGGAGGGAAGGCAAGTATACTATTCTTAAGTGGATTCGTCGAATAAAAGAAATATTAAAATGAAAATCTTGAATTATATTTCGATTATCTTTCCCAAATATTTATCTTCTTTCAACTTACGTCATTGATTTTACATTTGAAGAAAAAAAAGCAAATAAAGATAAAGTGCCTTCAAATATAGAATTAATCATTTTCTGAGATTATTTCATAAAGAGAAACATATCATATTAAATGAGTTCGCTCGTAATTTGAAGTATAGTTCTTGTTAACTACAAGGTTGTTTACAATCAATTAGAATCAGTCTAATAAATGAGACGTGACAAGATAATAACATGTGAGACATATATGAGCAATTGATCCGGATCGATACGCCCATGCTTAAATTAGCTGGGAGAAGAATATTGACCCTCCCATGATTTGTTTAAGACAAGTGATGATTTGATTGGACATGGGGACTTTACCATGCGGTCATTAGCATTTGGTTGTGGTTTGGTGGCGACAATACTTAGACGTTTGAGCAGCAGCCACAACGTTGCTCCTCCAGTGGATTCATGCAAAGCTGTGCTGAGCACGAAAACGCGACTCCTATACCACTTGTCAGGTGCAAAAATGTCGTCGAGATAATACCGAAAAATGATAATTTGGGACACATTTATATCAAATTGCCGTGCAAGTATAATATTCAAATGAAACATCGTCTCACGCGACTATTGCGATTTAATTTCCTCACACCACAGCGCACTTGAGCAAACTAGCTCATGTAAAGACGCACCCTTACGGACAGGCAACATTCTTTTTTCCCTATATTTGTGAAGCTCACACTTTGGCCCCTATGGCATTTGCCGGCTTTTGTGTGATTTTCCCTCAAGGTCACCGTTTCGTGGCTTGCCAAACGACCGCTTCTAATGGCCTTATTTATAGCTAGGATATACACCAAATTAGTCCTAAACTTCGGATATCATTCTAATTCTAAATATTTTAATTTTGCCAATGCAATTTTAAATCTTTTGTGCGAAATTCTAACGTATTCTTTTTTTGGGCCAAATTGTTTTTGGAAATTATTGATGTGGCCACTAGTCATCCCGGCCGTCCTGCGTGACGCTAGACAACTTTACTCGAAATGATACTCCAAATGAATCCCTACGTCAACAGTTTCCCTATGTGAAAATTTCAGCGGCCATGCCAAGGTGTTTTCGGTACTCTTTAGCTACCTTGCCGGCTTCTTCCTTTAACCACCTCAATTGTGCTCCGTTGTGAGAAGAAGAAGACGGAAGAGGTTGACTGGACTTGAATTCTTGCACTTTTTTCAAAGTGTATCCGCCAACTTTAACTTGTTTACTTTTCTAGCTAGCTATATATCCGCCGGATTCAATACAATACCTAGTTTTTCTACTAACTAAAAATCCATCTAGAACTATTCAAGATGTAAAATCTTCTTTCCACATTAATATTTGCTCTCTCTTCAGTACAGGCACTACTCCAAATTTTAAAATGAAAAAGTATATTCAACCGCATAATGTAATATGCCACATTACATATGACACTTTCAGCTAGAACAATCTACAAGGGAAGGAGGAATTAAATTCCTTTGTTCCCTCTGACCATTTTTTTTTAATCAATGAGAGAGAAAGCTGGCAAAGTTTTCAGGGGAAGGGAAGGCAGAGACAATGTAACAAGGATTTGGGCAAGGCACCCATCCATTCCGGAAATGCTCATTTTACACTATCCTCTAGAGTCTCCCACATTTATTCGTATCCAAGATTCAAGCAAATCACAAGAAAACTCCACCTTCAGGATCCGCTTGTTTGAAGAAAAATTGTTTCCAGGAGTTTTCTGACTTTCTAGTGTTTGGATGACAGAAAACAAATCGATCTATTTCATATGTTGTATGCCTCGTTCTTTTTGTTTTACATACAAACCACCGTGTTGCTTAACCTCTATCATAAAGTAAGTAGAAGCAAAACAACGGACTTCAGTGTCACACCGCCCAATCAGCTCTCACAGGTAGCTCTACAAATCTGATTCAAATAGGAAGTTTCCTATTTTGAAATGGCATCCTGATTCCAATAAGTTTCCTATTTTGGATTCTATTCTTTACTATATAAGAAACGAGTCTTCTTTTGTGAACGGTATTGAAGAGATTGCTTCTTCGTGAATTCCTTCATGTTATTAATACATTATTTCGTGAAAAATTACGAGAGCTAAATACCATGTAAATTGTTGGGTGTAATTGAAGTTGTGAAGAGTGTTTGAGTGATCATAATGTTGTTGTAATCCCCATTGTATTGCTTGATCCATGATAAAGGATTGTGCTGCTCTTATCCTAGAGTAAATTTAGTGTTCTATTCATTGTATTGTTCACTTATTGTTCGCAATAATTGCACTAAATGCTTATTTCTTGCGAATTAGTGACTGAAACAAAATTGATCAAGCCCATTATTACTCAGATTATAATACGGCCAAGAAATATGGGGATAATAATATTTAAAGGAATAGAGAATTCACGACCGAACTTACATACAATGATTATTCCAAATGTTAAATATGTTTTGAATTTTATGTACTCGATCCGGTTTATCACCCGACACGACATATTATTTGTGTGGCCCAAAAGTGAAGAAGAAAGAAAAAGAAAGATTGAGATTTGTTTGCGACGCGGAGGGTCGAGCAAAAGTTTTGGGGACACTATTTATACTGCGGAAAAGTTTGTTCTTTTTAAGATTGATGTTGATGTAATAGACCTTCAAAATCTGTACCTTTTGATCAATAGCGGAATCTTGCTTTGCTTCACCCATGGATATAGATCACCTTGATCAAGTAAATCCTCGTGTTCTATATTTATGTTTTCCTCATCTATTTTTCCTTCACCAAATGTAAACAAACGAAAATTACATTCATTCCATATCTCTATAGAGGTGAGGGTTTGAGCAAGATCTCTCCCTCCTTTACCTTTCTCTTTGACTGATTTGGTTATTTGTTTTCATTATCTTGCTTCCCTCCTATTTTGTGGAGCTTTCCTTTTTTGATCTGTTCAAGATCTAGAAGCTTCTCCCTCCCAATTAGGGGAGGTTCTACCCCAATCGAGTCTAGATTTGGTTTTTTTTTTTGCTTGAATAATTTCGAGGTTTCGCTTCTGTTGGATTTCATTGATGTACAAGTCTAATTTCGAAGGAGATTGGAGGTGTTTCATAAAGATTTCACTCTCACAGATATTAGATATGTGCGCATTCAACCTTGTTATTTTGATGGTGATGGTGTTGGGAATGCTGAACGTAGGCGAATATCGCCAAAGGGCAAAACATGCATAATACACTCATAATCCGAGATTGTTCGACAAAAAAAAAACCAAATATTGAAAGTCCTATGAGATCAAAAATATTCTATTCATGTTGTTAGGAATGCGGCAACCCTCCCAAAGCCTATAAGATGGCCCAAGGAGGCTTGATGGTTTACTAAGCACGAATGGTCCCTCTTATGAGATGGCGCTATCGCTTGGTACATGTGTCCTAAGCTCTACTAATCTCAACTTTATTTTCTTATTTGATTATTGAATTTGATTTACTTTGGAGTCACCGCTAACATATTATAGACCGGTTAGGAGCCCAAGCAAGACCCGAGAGCACATCTCACTCAAGTGAATCAGAAATTGACCTGTGGAATTACTTATAATGTACCTTGCAATTTCTGAAATTTTCGACCCAAATTTTTTTTTTCTGAATTTTCCGTGCCTTTTAGTATATCTTGATTTTCTTGTACTCAGAACACTACTAGCGCGAGTTTCCGTCAGTCAATGAGAGCTGAAATATCATCGTGGCCTTGTTTGGTTCATTACCACTTGTGTCCTCATCCTACAATCCACCTTCCAATGTCAATCTTGATTTTCTCAGGGAAAAGTACACCGCAAGTGTCAAAACTTGTATACGGTGTGCACTCAGAACACTATTATCGTGCCCTTTAGCAGTGGCGACGACTTCAGTCAATCTTCACTTTCCTGTTCTCAAAACACTATTAGCACGAGTTCCAGCCATTGCCACTTGTGTCTTTATCCTATAATCTACCTTCCAATTTCTGAGTTGCCCACGCCGATTTGTTGTCGCAACGCCTTCTCTCTTTTCCGCACTAATAAAATCTTCACTTTCTGGTACTGAGAATACTGTTAGGATGTGTTTGTTTGAGTGAAGGTGTTTTACGAAAATTCATTTTCTAAGCTTTTTCCAATTTGGTTTGTCGAAAATAATAAGTCAATTGTAAATACTTTTCGGTCAGTGAGATTATTCATGCATTAAAATCAGAAAATCGATTTCCTTAATTTGAAAAAGTGAACACACTTTCCAAAATTCTTCTTCCTGAATTAATAATATTTTCTTTAACATTTTAGTGTATTTTAATAATTTATTTTAAGATTTATTATATTATATTATCTTTTTTCTATTTTTTTCCTTTCTCTTGCGAGTTGCCCTGCCTTCGCAACGGCCGATGAACCATAGGCACGGGCCATGGTGACAACCAGTGAGCAACTGGCATGGGTCGGCGAAGCTTGGGCATGCCTCACCAGATTCCCAGTGAGGCTCTACCTTGAGCTTGCCCAGCGATGCTCGACCTCACCTGTCTCAAGTGAGGGCAAGCCTTGATGTGGCTCGGCGACCAGTGAAGTAGAACAAAAAAAAAGGAATATCAAATTTATTTTTAGGCTTAAGATAAAGTTATGAGATTAAAATCATTTGAGAACCAAACACCAGAAAACATTTTCAGTTACATATCATCAAACAAAGGAAATCAAACCGTTTTCCTAGAAAATGATATCCCGCAAATTATTTTCCTTTTTTTATGAAGTTTTTAGTGAACCAAACACAGGCTTAAAGCGGGTTTCAAGAAAAGATCCAATCAGCAACGAAACTCTTAAATTCAACTAGTAATTTCTGTCTATATATAACACAGGCAAGACAATCATTGTCCATGGACGTTCTTGTCCCAGTCGCTACTTACCACCTTGCTTGTCAAAGAGGAGTAACACATGTTCGGGGACAGTTTCCAGATCCATGAATTTTTTTTCAGGAAATTACATAAGTTCTTGAGGACAAAATAAAAGGCAGAAAATAATATAGAGATCGCTTGTGTAAATTTCCCAAGGTTTTCTAAAAATGCCCGGCACACACACAGATAATGAAGATATATAATGTATTACTAACATATCTAAGTCAAATTACATAATTTCTTTAGGACTGCAGGTTCTTCGTTTTCTTCCTAAAGAAAAGGTGGTCTATTTCCCAATTTAAGCAAGTGCATTTCTTAAGAGAGGTCCGATAATCAAATTTACTTCCATTTGTCAATCTTGTCTATAATTTGCAATGTTAGGACAATATAGGAGAAAGGGACACTTTTGGTGCCAAAAGTTATGTATGGAAATCACTTTGGTGCCAAAAGTTTCAATTGAATCATTTTAGTACCAAGTGGAAGGCAATAGGATCACTTTGATGTCTATTCCGACAAAAATGCCATGTGTAATTAATAACTAATTTTTTGATGTAAAATGATATTTTTAAAAAATATATAAGTCCACGTAGACTGCCACATGAACTACTGCACTTTTAAATAAATTAAAATACATCTAATTCACATTTAAAAATTAGCTAAAATTTAAATTCACTTAAAATAATTTTTTTATTATTAAAAATAAGATTAAAATAAGCTTAAAATGCAATAAAAAGAAAAGAAAAGGGGGATAACAGGTAGCGAGGGTTGCTATGAACCTCGCCGCAATAGCCCCACCATCGCTAGTGACAGTTAGTGAGAGTGGGTGATGGCCTAGCGGGGGTCACCGAGCCTTGGCCAGGGGCCAATGACCCCCGTCGGCGACAAACAAGGGCCTTAAATTTGGATATTGAACATTGTTGAATCTTGCAAATATATCCTACACTCAAATTGGAAGGATTGTGTTTTAATGTAAATATTCTTGTTTATTTTGTGATAATCTTGTGAAAGTTTGAAAATTTCCTCAAGATACTCAAGATATTCATAATGTGATTGATTAGGAAAATTTCCTAATCCACAACCAGATACATGGAAATAAGTCGATCTATCAAGCTTTAGTTAGAATAATTTTCATAGTGGGTGCTTCAAAATTTAGGGTCAATCTATCAAGTTTTAAATTGAAACTTAATTCGAAAGAAATAGTGGTAATTATCTTTTAATCTTTGCAACTTGAATTTTATGCTTAATACAAAAAAAAAAACAAAAATCACAAAAAATATAAAAAAATTCAACTAAAATATCGTTCATGTCTCATCTTTTAATTTCATGCCAAAAATTACTCAAAAATAAAAAAAAATAATAAAAATCGTACTTTTGAACTTCGAGTGAGAATTTATCAAAATTGTCAAATTGAATATTTTTCATGAAATTTGTACTGAAATGGCATTAATTGAAAAATTAATTTAACCAAGTTCCGAACTTAAAATCTTTTATTGATAAAAGTGATTTAGTTCTTCCATTAATTTACTTAAGTTTCTAATCAACCAATCAAAAAACGATTAGTAGCGGCTCCGAAAATTTTAAAATCTTTTGTAAGATAATCATTTGAACAATAAGTCATGATTTGGTAGAACTTGGGAGAGTTCGAGCCAAATTAATTAATTTGGTAATTCACCTAAGATTGGAAAATCCGTTTTTTAGATCGTGACAATGCATCGCTATACTCTGTTGATCATTGTAGAGTGCGGCTCGGGAAGCACAGTGTCCACAGAAGGAGATGTGTACAGCTCCATAGTCCTCCTTTTGGAAATGTTCACAGGCAAGAGGCCGACCGATGACATGTTCGAAAAATGGGCTGGACCTTCATCACTTTGCAAAAGCAGCTCTCGCAGACAGAGTGGAAAATGTAATCGATACTGTTCTGCTTCAGGAACCCCAAGAGTTGGAGAAGATACAATCCATCATTCGGATAGGTTGAACAAAAGCTGGTTTTTGTGAGTCCCCAAGGGAACGAGTGGACATTGTTGATGCAGTGACTAAACTCCAAGGAATAAGGTAGAAGCTTCTTCAGTTCATTGTCATTGCCTGATTGATGTAAAATCTGAACTTCATATGAAGTCGTGTGGCCTTCATGATTTATTGCTTAGTTTCGAAGAGGATGTGGAATTTGGCCATTAACTTTTGAATCTGGCGACAGCAAAACCACAAGTGATGGAGACTAGAGACTTAGCATTCCAAGGAAGATCAAAATAATTTATGTTGTCTTAAGAAAAAGATCACAGTATTTCAGCTGTGTGAAAAATAAATGTACTTTGTTTTGCTTTAGACCAAAAGATTGAATTTTAACCTGTTTGAGATTGCACCAGGAAAATGCAGTAAAACGAAAAATCACAAGCATGGCTTCTAGTAAAGTGCCTTCAGATATCTGATAATATGAGTTTTGTCTTTCTCTCTTGCAAACTAGGCCTCTTTGTTTTGACTTTAAAAACAAAATGAAAAACACTAAAAAAATTTCCTCCACAAATTAAATAAGTTTTAAAATTTATGAAAGATTATGAGAAGGAATATGTGATTAAATATAACGATGACTCCATCTACAAGTTTTTTTTTTTGGGACAAAACATCTCCAAGTTGGAAGTACAAGCTTTTACATCTCTTTGGTTGTCATGTATGCCATAATGTTATAGTATGTGTCGAGTTTGAGCCTGTGAACAAAACCCCACTTGTGAAATATGAGTCATATTTTCTAGCATATTCAAATATGGCGTGTTGGACTTGGATCTTTCCTTGAATTCTGACTTTGGGTCAAAAACAAGAAAATAAAAAAAATTCCTATTAGTCGGTCCAAGAAATGTCACAAAACAAAAAGGAATCTAAGGGCATGTATGACAACCATTCTGGTTTTTTGATTCTATTCTCTGAAACAAAACAAAAAATGAGAATCTTGTTTGATAATGCAAATGATTTTGATTTTGATTTTGTTCCCAAAATAGTTTCGGAACAAAAAGAAGAACAAAAAAAAAAGCTGGTTTTGGAAAAAAGAATCACTTTTGAAAATCACAAAACAACATGAAGTCCCACATATCTCACTTTTTTGTTTTCAGTTCTCTTTCACTTTTTCCTCGACGTAAAATAGATCGAGCTGTCATTTTCAAAGAAAAATATATACAATCATAAAAATAAAATAAAATAAAAAATAAAAAAAATTGGAAAAATTCTAAAAAATCAGAAAAATTAAAAAAACCCTAAAAATAGAAGAAGCTTAGATTAAGCTAATTTGACCTCATTTTCATAAATTTGGACCTAGAATACCTAGATTTCATAGATTTTTTTTCTTTTTTTAGGAAAATCATAAATACCCTTAAAATTAAAACTGAACCACATTTCTCTAAACTCTTAGGGTTTCATTAGGGTTGATAATGTGATTTATCAATGTCATAATTCCTTGATTGTGCACTTGATTTCACTGATTGTGATTTGCCTAGGTTAATGTACTTTTGACTTAGTCTAGTTTTAGAAAATTTTGGAAAAAAAAAAATAACTGGCGTGAACACTTAGCAAGTTTTTGTTCTTAAGTTTTATATGAATTAAGACTAAGATTTGATTTCCTAAAGCCAAAAATGCACACTAATATAGGGTAGTGCAGTGCATTTTCCTTATAGAAACGATGGTTTTTCTTGTAGAGATGATGTTGCTTGTGTCAATTGTCAGCTTGCTCAAAAGAGCAAGATGAAACAGCACAATAAATGGAAGAAATGACACTTAATGATTCTTGATATTTATATTTGCATTTCAATATGCAATATGTTATAAAAGA
Organism: Psidium guajava; assembly: GCA_016432845.1. Lineage (NCBI taxonomy): Eukaryota > Viridiplantae > Streptophyta > Magnoliopsida > Myrtales > Myrtaceae > Psidium > Psidium guajava. The sequence goes on along the minus strand of CM028225.1, from coordinate 33,455,550 downwards.
GTATCAATATGAATTAATCGAATGTAGGATGAAATTTCACAAAGCAACTATATAATTATTTGAATTAAATGACAAAAAATTGGGAAGAACAATTATTCCCGGTAAAATAAATTAAATGCGGTTATCAAACGCATTTTGTTCCAAGAACTAAAATTTTATGCAGTTACCAAATATATTCTAATTTTCTAAAACTCATATATGGAACAAAATAAAAAAAATGATTTTAATCAGAATCACTTTTTCGAATCAAAATTGTTACCATACATGCCCTAAAAGATTTTTTTTTTTTGGATTCGGTAAGGCTTTTTGTTTTGAAGAAGTCTTGAGTGGCCGTTGTTGATCAATGTGGGTAGCATCTTCGATGTCTTCTTCTCGAGTGAAATTGGAGAAGTCTTTGAGTGGTTTACCCGTGAAATCTTGTGGTAAGATTTGTTAATTCATTTGTGATATTGAGCGATTATTTCATGAGGAACTATGAGGACTAAACACTTGCGTGGGTTAGTGTATCGCTTGATCTATAGTGGAATTCGTCTCTGCTCTCCATGCACGTAAATCTCTATTACTAAACCATGTAAGTTTAGGAGAGGAGGACTGAATGCAAAGTTTATAGTTCTGACTAAGCTTATGCATAGTATTGATTTATCAATTTTGAAAACCTATGAACCTAGCTAGGGAAAAGGGGCAAACTGTGAAGGATACAATATGTTCCTTTTGGAGGAAAAACAATATTAGTTCCGATGAAGACTTAATTTGATTGGTTGTTTTAGACTATGAATCGTCGTTACTTATTCTTGCTGAACGTTTAGATGCCTTAACTTGATAGGAAAATGTGAGGGAAGTTGTATTTTCCTTTGTTTATCTAGTGTGGGTCCCCATTAATTTTTGCAGTTTGATCTTTAAGGTCTAGTTCAGTGGGTATGGGTGACAGATGCTCTACCATTATGGTTAGTTTGTGTGCTTAGGACCAGTTAACTCTAGAAACCTAAGCTTCTCATTGTTGGGAACGTGATATGCTTCATTGCTGCAACGGGAAGTTTGATTTGGTACCATTGCTATGAAGGCCGGCGATCCCGACACCCTAAGACCTCCGTAGTCGTATTCTAACAACTAATTAGCCAAGATTTCGAGACGGCGTACCTGATTTAGCATCCATCTTCGCGCGGCGCGGAAAACCGACGAACGGGCCTTGGAATCTTGGCGAGACGGGCTCGGAACTTCCCCCTTATGACCCTCGGCCGCCTGGCGTCGATGGAAACAACCTCACCTCGTCGGTCTCTCTCTCGTGAGCTTTATGAGAGGAGGAAGAGAGGAAAATGGCAATTAGCGAGGCTAAGGGGGGTCCTAGCCTTTTATAAAACATCCGGCGGGCCCCTCCATCACGGGCCGGGGCAGATCTCGGCCCACATTTGCCAGGCCCATATAGGGCTCATTAAGAAACTTCAAATCCATACTTTATTAAACCAATACCATATACGGTAAATTAATACCACATACGATCAATTACAATTACAATTAAGGCGAGCCCACATACGGAAAAACTCTAACATTCTCCCACTTGGGCGAGCATTAATTGAAACTGTACTTTAGTGCGCCCCTTTATATTGGTTTAAGGATTATTCTTAACGACCAATCCGATCCCATAAAGTCTTAAACACCGGATCATGCCAGTAACTGTATCAGCAGACACAGAGCCATCCATGGTCACGAGTGTTCTCAACTTTACTGATATGGATTTAATATGGTAGTGTGGCAGTTTGATAATACCTCAAAAGAGATATACTTTATGTGTTATCCACTTTGTCGGACACCATTCTCTTTCTTTATGTGACACTAAACCTGACGTACCACTAGAGAATATCTGTATGGTTCCAATGAACCTACATATGTCTCAGCTTTATAGTTAACTTTTCTTTATGTGTAACAAGACATATAAACATGGCTAATATCCAAATGCCCATAGCCAATACTCGAGACTTACACATATCTCAAGATTTACTAGAATATGTATTTAACATTAATAGTGCTGCAGGCACTTCAATACATATCTTTATATTACAAAATGTAATAAAATACAGATGCAAACTTTATTAGAGCAAATCGAAATATGCCTCCCACTAAAACACAGCATCCAATGATGCCACTAAGCCCATACTAATGACATGTCGTTCAAAAACACATGGACGAACTCCTTTAGTTAGTGGGTCTGCAACCATATCATCTGTAGAAACATGCTCTACTGCAATGTCGCCTTTCTGCACGGATTCCTTTATGGTCAAAAACTTGACCTCCATATGTTTAGACCCCTTAAGACTTCTGTTGTTGTTAATAAACAACACTGCCGAACTGTTGTCACAGTATAACTGTATGGGTCTTTCAACAAAATCAAATACGGTCAACTCCCTGATGAGGTTCCGGAGCCAAATAGCCTGAGTAGCTGCTGAAAAGCACGTTATGAACTCCGCTTGCATGGTCGAGGAGGATATGGATTTCTGTTTCTCACTTTTCCAAGATACTACACCGCCCGCTAACATGAATATGTAGCATGTAGTCGATTTCTTGTCGTCCTGACACCCCGCAAAATCTGAATCCGAGTATCCAATAAGCTGCAGGTTCTGAACACGCTTGTATGTCATGATGTAGTCCCTTGTCCTCTTCAAGTACCTCAGGACCTTCTTGGCAGCAATCCAATGAGCATGTCCTGGATTCGACTGGTATCTGCCTAGAAGTCCTGTCGCAAAAGCGACGTCCGGCCTAGTACATACTTGAGCATACATGATGCTCCCAAGTGTACTAGCATAAGGTACATTCTGCATTTGGGATTTCTCCATCTCCGTATGAGGACACTGCGAAAGATTCAACTTATCACCTTTACAGACAGGAACTATTCCCGGCTTGCAATCATGCATGTTGAATCTCTCCAGAATACGATCTATATATGCCCTCTGAGATAATCCCAAAATATGGCGTGAACGATCCCTATGGATCTCAATGCCAAGGACAAAAGACGCCTCATCAAGATCCTTCATGTCAAAATTCTCTGACAGCATGCGCTTCGTCTCATGTAACAGATCAACGTCACTGCTCGCCAGTAGAATGTCATCCACATAGAGAATAAGGAAAATGTATTCTCTCCCACTGACCTTGCAGTATATACACTGATCCACTTTATTTTCAACGAAGCCAAATGAAGTCACGACGCTATGAAACTTGAAATACCACTGCCTGGATGCTTGTTTAAGGCCATAGATCGACTTCTTCAATCTGCATACAAGGTCACTGGAATCATCAACCTCAAAACCTTCAGGTTGAATCATATAGACTTCTTCTTCAAGATCCCCATTCAGAAAGGCAGTCTTGACGTCCATCTGGTGTAGCTCCATGTCAAAATGAGCTACCAATGCCATAATCACTCTAAAAGATTTTTTAGAAGAGACGAGAGAGAATGTTGATTCATAATCTACTCCCTCTCTTTGAGTGAAACCTTTGGCTACCAGTCTGGCTTTGAACTTCTCTACCTTTCCTTTGGAATCCCTCTTCGTCTTATAGACCCATTTGCAGCCGATCGTTCTATGACTTACAGGCAACTTGACGAGTTCCCAAACACTATTATGCCTCATAGACTGCAATTCATCCTGCATAGCATCCAACCACAGGTCTGATTGTTCACAGCTAACAACATCCTTATAGGTAACTGGATCAACTACACAGCCAATGTCATAATCCTGTTCACCCAAATAGACCATATAATCTGGTGGAATCGCTGATCGTCTTTGCCTAATAGACCTCCTTAGTGGAATTTCCTCAACTTGAATCTGCGGCTGTGGGGCTTGATTCACTTCATCAGGAACGGTATCAACCAAAGGATCTTAAAGCTCAACAGGCACAGACTCCGGTATGAGAAGCTCCATAACAGTCTGTGATGGTAGAGACGATGAAGCAGTGTTTCCCGCCGCACCATCACTTTCAATAGTCTCTGAATAGGTACCTTTTTCGGCTATGTCAAATTCCACAAACTTGGCTGTCTGTGAATCTACAATCCTTTGGCCTCCATTAGGATTGTAAAATCTGTATCCTTTGGAATAATCTGGATAGGATACAAAATAGCACATCGTGGTCTTTGGATCCAACTTACTCAAAGCTGGATTATACAGCTTCACTTCTGTAGGACAACCCCAGACCTTCAAATGATTTAGGCTGGGTTTCCGTCCAGTCCATAACTCAAAAGGAGTTAGTGGAGTAGTCTTAGTGGGAATTCGATTCAGTATGTATAGCGCCGTCTTCAAAGCTTCACCCCAAAGGAACTTAGGCAGGTTGGTCCTACTTATCATACTCCTCATCATATCCATTAAGGTGCGATTTCGCCTTTCGGCCACACCATTTTGCTCAGGGCTCCCAAGCATAGTAAACTGAGCTACTATCCCAGAATCCTCTAAGTATTTGGCAAATGACCCCTTAAGCTGTCCAGCATCGCCATGTCTGCCATAATACTCACCACCACGGTCAGACCTCACAACCTTGATGACTTTTCCCAACTGTTTCTCGACTTCAGTCCGAAATATCTTGAATTTATCAAGAGACTCAGACTTTTCTTTAATCAAGTACAGATAGCCATATCGGGAATAATCGTCAATAAAAGTGATGAAATAATAATTTCTACACAAGGTTGGAGTATAGGGTCCACTTATATCTGTATGTATGACCTCCAATAGGTCAGAAGTTCGGACTGCACCCTTTTTCTTTATTTTGGTCATCTTGCCTTTACAACAGTCTACACAAGTTTCCAGGTCATCTTTAAGAGTAGGTAAAATGTCGGCTTTTACAAGCCTTTCTACTCTTTCCCTGGAAATGTGACCAAGACGTTTATGCCACAACTTGTAAGACTGCTCTTTAGGTAAAGGCCTTTTGGAGACAACCCTTTCAGCTGTATAAGCTGTGTATATTTCATTGGGAGTTAAACACAATCTGTACAAACCATTGGACATGTTGCAGTACCCAACCTTATTCAAATTATAAAACATAGAAACTACATTGTTCTTTATTTCAAAAGAGTAATCACACATGTCCAAACATGATACAGAAACCAAGTTCTGTCTAAAGGAAGGTACATAGAAAATGTTTCTTAACATCAAATTGAAACCAAACTCTAGAATCAAAATGAAATCTCCCACGAACTCAACAGCAGCTTTACTCATCCTGATTTGGCTTCCTCCGGTTTATGAACCCCTGTATGGTAAATGCAACATGATTAGTCGCACCACTATCTAGCCACCAAGAACTGGATGGGGCTTCAGATAGATTGGATTCACAAACCAGTGCCAAAGAATCAATACCTGTCTGCTCACGTTTAGATAGCCAGTTCTTATATTTAGCACAGTCCTTCTTCATGTGACCCGATTTCTTGCAGAAGAAACAGCGGTCACTACCCTTCTTAAAGGATGTTTTCTTTGGACCCAGTTTTCCTGATGGACCAGTGGTAGGATGAGTACCTTTATGAGTATGAGATTTAAGACCTTTGCCTTTCCTATTGGTGGAACTGGAGGCAACCAAGGCAAGGTTTCCCGTATCCTTCCTCAATTTTTCTTCCTCTGAAACTGCTCTTGAGATCAAATAATTTATCGACCAATTTTCATCCTGAGAGTTGAAGTTGGTCTTAAGGATCCCAAACTCAGAGGGAAGGGTGTTTAGGGCTTGGTGTACCAGCACATTTTTAGCGATTACAGAACCTAATGCATTTATTTTAGTGTGCAAATCCAGCATTCTTAGGATGTAATTTCTAACACCTCCCACACCCGTATACTTCATATTAAACAGCTGCTGGATAAGTGTTCCAACCCGAGCTTTAGATGATACTCGGTACCTGGCTTGCAGGGCTTCCATCATTTGTTTTGCGGTGCAGTCAGTTGGGAGGCCACTCAGCAGATGTTCCTGTATGGATCTCCTCATTGACAGTAGGCAGATCCTATTGCTCTTTTCCCAGGCAGCCAAATGCGCCTTCTCAGACCCTTCACTGGTCTCCTCGGGAACAACCGGTTTATCTTCAATAAGGGCAATATGAACATCGGCTATTTCCATGGCAAACAGAAAATCCTGCTTCCATTTCTTGAAATTTGAACCATTCAAAACCTCTATAACGGAGTTATCACTCACAGAAAAGGCGACTGAAAAATAAGCAATATTTACCATTAGCATTATGTAAGCACAGTGTAACTTTAAATCCTTAAAAGTACACACTTCAGAGAGTCACACACATCATCATATAATCACCTTTGGGCAGAATATATGACATGCAATTGCAAACTCCCTACATGACAACGATCATGAGAATGTTTCCAATCTTTCGTGAAACACCACCTTTGGGTGTATGAATCACTAGAATCAGTCACTTCCCAGTCATATGTTGTTCATGTATCCCTCCATGGTCTGACACACAATCACCTCCTTTGGGAGTATGACCATGTATCAAAACAGGAGACATCCCACCACAATGTAAGACTGATATTTCTCCAATTCAACTGAGTGTGCCACTTTGGCGGTCACAACCCAATCAAATTTTTGAAATTCTCTCACACCAGGGATATTAACTTTATGGCTTACATTTACCATACGGTGTGATTTTAAACTTGATGACATGGGCAATTGTGATTAAAATCACAGTCAGTGCTAATAGTATTGCTTTCTGTATGTGTGGGTCCCACACGTGTCATTGCTCAATTAATGCTCTTCACAATCCTTATGTGTTCCATAAATGAGCCAACCTTGTTTTTTTTTTCTCAAAAAACCGTATGGAAAAATTTCACAAAATAAAAATGACGAAAATACCCCTGAATTACATACTGGAGCAAGGGTTTTTCGCATTTTCCAAGACCTTAGAGAGCTCAAAAAAATAAAACAAAAATACCACAGTGTAGGCAATTTCCATACGAGCACAACGGTGAAAAAATCACCTCAATCGGACTAATAGTCAACGACCGGTCAACGGCTAATAGTCAACGGTTAACAACCGGTCAACGTCCAACGGTCAACAACTAACCGCTAGTCAACTATCAACTACCGGTCAGCGTCTAACGGTCAATGCGCCAGCTAATGGTCAACGGAGCCACATGCCGCCGCGGCGAAACTTCAGGCGGAGCGTGTGGGCGCGTACGGCGTCCTCCGGCGGCCCGCGACCCATCAAAACGCTCGTCTCGACGAGACGAACCCAAACATGCCATCAAAATTCAATTTTACCATACCAAAAATCACGAAATCATGACAGAACCCGTATGTGCTAAAACCGAGCTACGGCGGCTCTGATACCAACTGAAGGCCGGCGATTCCGGTACCCTAAGACCTCCGTAGTCATGTTCTAACAACTAATTAGCCAAGATTTCGAGACGGCGTACCTGATTTAGCATCCATCTTCGCGCGGCGCGGAAAACCGACGAACGGGCCTTGGAATCTTGGCGAGACGGGCTCAGAACTTCCCCCTTATGACCCTCGGCCGCCTGGCGTCGATGGAAACAACCTCACCTCGTCGGTCTCTCTCTCGTGAGCTTTATGAGAGGAGGAAGAGAGGAAAATGGCAATTAGAAGGGCTAAGGGGGGGTCCTAGCCTTTTATAAAACATCCGGCGGGCCCCTCCATCACGGGCCGGGCCAGATTTCGGCCCACACTTGCCAGGCCCATATACGGCCCATTAAGAAACTTCATATCCATACTTTATTAAACCAATACCATATACGGTAAATTAATACCGCATACGATCAATTACAATTACAATTAAGGCGAGCCCACATACGGAAAAACTCTAACATGCTATCCTTGTATGATAACGTGGTGATAGAGTAAGCACGGTAATTTCATATAAGCCTAATTGCAAAAACCATCCTCATTATTGCTCTTCATACCAAGTGCACTCCTTACATTTCAAAACTACATCGTGCATCTCCCCTACCTAATTTGACCTATTTGCCCTTATGCATGCCTAAGATCTACAAAGAAAACGTTAAATCCGACATCTAGGATGGGGTAATTCGAGAAATATGTGTGGAAGGGTGATGCGACTTGAAATCTAATTAAAAAAAAAGTGAGAATAGGCTTTGAAATGTGAGAATGGGATTTTTTATATGAGGAGCAAAGTTCAGGATGATATCTGTAAATCTCCCTGTACTATAAGCCACAAAAACTACAAGAACAGTATTTTTAATGCAGGTGGAGGTTGGCAAGTTGTTTGGATGCTCTCGTCGATTTGGTTTTGAAACTTTTGATGAGAAGCAAGCAATGGAAGAGGCTATAGAGGCTAAGAATGAGCAGGAGTTTTACCAAATTATTATTGGGAAATTTTCAAATAGAGCTTGTGTTGGGAGGGCTTAGCAGAAATCCAACACCTTCGCTTAGGGAGATCGCCAAGAGAGAGCTCACATATTCAGTTGAATCTGTTGAAGTTGTTGTTATCTCACATCGTTTGACAATGGATCCTATAAGCTCTTTATATTCATGCGGTCTCCCTCCATCTATCAGTTTAAACTTTTGGATTGGATTGGATATTTTGATATGGTATCAAAGCCAGTGTTACCCCTTTTGCAATTATGCCTCCACCCTCTATTAATCAAATTCCATATGGCGCTCATAATCTGACTTGCACGTGAAAAAGGGTGTTGAAGTTGTTCTATATACTCTTTATATTCATGTTGTCTTCTTCCACCTATCAGCTTAAGTATGATAAATTGATTACTTAACACCACATCAATTCTCCTATGCGAGACTTCTATAACATAATTTACACGTGTCAAACTCCTGTGCGAGACTTGTATAGCATAATTCACATGTGCATCCTAACAATTTGACAGTTCTATCAATTTGCTATTATCCTATGTGACTTTCTTTACAGTTGTTTCTTTAGTAGAAGCGGGTACGACTTGTGATGTGGGAAGCTGTATGCAGTGATTTGTATTAACCCCGGCTTCAATAGCAAGTAAAAGTGTGTGTGTGTGTGTGTGTGTGTGTGTGAGAGAGAGAGAGAGAGAGAGAGAGAGAGAGAGAGATGGTCGTGCTGATCCCTCTGCGAGAGAGAGAGATGGTCGTGCTGATCCCTCTGCGTCTCTTCTCTTCAAGTTCATGCTCACGCATGTCAATTAGCAAAGTAGTGCGACCCTTTCGTTTGATTATGTTGTTCCTTTTTTCTTTTCTTTTTTTTTTGTGTTCCTCGTGTTCTTTTTTTAAAATGACGAAACTATACTACTGGTCCCTGAATTTAAGCATCTTTTTCCAATCAATTGAACTTGTGTAACTTTTCTAATCAAGTCCCTTCAGCTCCAAATCTAATCTATTGGAACTGACAAATCTTATTTCTGAACTTTCGCATATTCCTGTTTTGTTTCGATCACCTGCTTTCTATCCTCAGTTTTTCCTCCGGAAACATAGTAGTTGGGTCAATCGTCTCATTTTTCAACCGTCGGAGGAATCTATTGAATTTTACTTAATTAAAGAGATTATCCCTTCAATATTCCCTTTAATTAAATTCTACCACATTATTTCATTAGTATTTCTCTCCTTACTAATCCTATGATCTATAGGTGATTTGTACTAACTTATATAATAAGTCGCAGGGATCTGATCTAATATAAAGTATACATACCATTATAGCCTCATGTTAGGGAAGGGAGTTCCTTTTTGTTTGGGTAAAATTTGGTCTCGAGGAATCTGTCGAAACTTTTGCCAAGACAAAAGCGGGTGCATATGAACAGGAGTTGAAGTTTGTGGATTTTTATCTGTATTGATCCTTCGATATTTATGTTAGTGAAGAAGAAAATATGTCACAGGTGTTGAAACCGAACCAAACGGAATAAATTTTTTTGGGTATTTGCGTTTCGGATTATGAGGAAAACAAGACGAACGTAGGGGAATGAAGAAGAACCTTCCTTGTTCCTTCGTCGCACGGAAATCCCTCCATTGACGAGCGATTGGCAAAGTGAATTCACTGCACTCACTACACGAAGTAATCCAAGTTTTTTCTCACGTTCCTTAGCTCCAATACACGTCAATGTCACACTACTGGTTAATGGTCGCTAAAATAATGTCATTTGGTTGAGACGAAAGTTGTATGATTCGGACATGTGGGAAATTTTACATGACAATTGGTGGTTTGGCCTGAACGATTTTTTTTTTTTTGGAAAAATTGTCCAAAAAATCATAAACCTATTATACAGTTGTCAATTTACTCATAAGCTTTCTAATTTGGCCAATATAGTTCCAAACATTTTGATGATTTTTAATGTAGTTCATTTGATCAATTTAAACTAGAAATAATTGACGTAATGATCCAATCAACACTAGCCATATTATGTGACACGGCCAACGGCTTACGTGCATGATCTTAAATTAAACGACATCATTATACGAATTTTTTATTTTTTTTCCTTATTTTGTTTCCTAATATCGCTCATCTTTCTCCCTTCGCTGATCGTTGTGGCCTCGATGATGATCCATGGAGATCGCCGGCCACAGAGACACCCTCGTCCAAATTAGGCCAGGGTCCCAGATCGCCCTCATCCAAATCAGGTGATGCGGCCCTTACCATGCCCTTGTAGGCCATCGTTGAGGCCTTGACGTATGGGAAGGAAAAAGATGACAACTGAAGGAAAGAAAAATTAAATCCTCCAACAAAATCAGAAAGTAATGGAAAAGGGCTCAAACTTTTTAACATACCTTATACTAGGCAAATATAAAGCCTCACTAGTCTTTGAGAAATAGAACACTTTCTTGTGCGAATTGGTTTCATGCTAAACATAATTGAAAGGCTCAATTGGTTTGGCGGGATCACCGGAATCGTTCACCTTGCAGCATGAGAAGAAATGGTAGAAGGCCGTCTTGGTCCCGAGGGTGATGAGTGATTCAACGATGCCAGGATCAGTAACCTTCCTCCATGTGGGACATTGACCTCTTCCTAGGCCAGTCATGATTATGGCCTTGTTGAGCACAAGTCAGTGATCTTCTCCAGGTTTCCACTTTTGAGAGACTATGCTCTCGCTCAATCATCAGTCCAAAGATTGAGGTCACTTTATGCAGAGAACAACCACATAGGCCATCTATTTCCCATCGATTGTCTTTGATCAACATAGAATTCATAAGGCAATTATCCTTAAGATTATTGGGAAAATATTAGCCGGCATTAAAAATAATAATCGAAGGAAATATGTTGGAAAAGACAAGAAAAGTAAGAACAATTGTCTGAGGCGTACAAGCACTGCTCTTAAGGATAATTTCACCCTTGGAAGTACGAAACTCGATACGTAAGGGTTTTAGTAGCTTTTCTCCCAAGATACAATGAACTTTCTTCTATATTGTGCACTAAATATTAGAAGGAACATAAATAATGTTATTCGTATAACCCAACAAAGGAAAAAAAAGAAAGAAGGGAAATACTTTCTTATGTAATGCAAAGTCCTCAAAAGATTGTTTCTTGAAATTCAATTTATATTCAACCAAAATAGAACCGCTAAGAAACCATTATAAAGCCATTGAAAAGTAATGGATGGTTTATAAAGAAACAAATTAATCTTTACATGGTCGTTATAAAGCCGTTAAAACAGGCCATTGGAAAACCATTATAGAACTGTTATAAATTAAAGGAGAACAGAGAACGTTGCTTTTAAGATTCTCCTTAGAGTCTGAGCTCGTCAACTTCTGAGCTCTCTACCGTCTAAGCTCACCGGTGTCTAAGCTCCCCAAAATCTAAGCTTGTCATTAGAAAACCGTCCATTGAAAATAATGATAGCCAATCATTGCGGTTAAAATTCTATCAAAATCATTGTAAAAGAATATTTCAAAAGTACTGAAATATTCAATACATTACATGGTCGTGCAATATATATAATTTGACAACTAATAGAGACTCGCCTACATTCCCCTGCTCTCTCTCTCTCTCTTCTCTCTCTCTCTCTCTCTCTCTCTCTCTCTCTCTCTCTCTCTCTCTCTCTCTCTCTCTCTCTCTCCCCTTCAAATTCATACTCACGCATGTTATACTTCTCTTTCTTCAAGTCCATGTTCATGCTCACGCTTTAAATACACAAATGTGTGTACATGTATTTTACCCTCCCTATTTTTTTTTTCATGTACAGTCATAGTTGAAGGGTATGTCAACTTTTTGCATTTTTTTTTCCTTATGCTTTACTAAAAAATAAACAATATTCTTAGTCTTTGAATTTGAGGTTTTTTTCCCGATCAAGTTCTCTGAATATTAGTTTTTCTGATCGAGTAGTTAACCTTATATAACTTTTCAAATCAAAGTCCTTTGGCTCCAAATATAATTAACTGGAACAAAATAGGGACCTCGACAGCAGGATGAATTAATTGAATCTTGCTATATTAAAGAGACTATTCGTTTATAGTCTCACATGCAGATTATTTTTATAATTTTCTTTTCATAATAATGAGGTACTTGAGGGTAGAGCACTTGAATAATCCTTGTTAAAACCTTAATTTTGGTAACCAATTTAATCATTCATTGCATAGAAAATTAGAGGGCTTGAGTAATCCAACAAGGCTTGGCTGGGTCAACCCGGTCAACTCAATCCTATTCGGTTCTATGGGCCAAATCAATTGAATCGGCGAGCTAACAGAGCAATTTAGAGAGAGAGAGAGAATCGGGAGGCGGCCCAATAAAATTTGGCCAACTCTTCCTCTAAATTGCAAAAATGCCACTTGAATTGATTACAATAAATCATGACAACTCATCAATTCAAGTGCACCTTCATCCCAACCATTCTTTCCAGATTAATCTCAAACCTTGATTAATCCATGTCACTCATCCATGTGCTCTAGCAAGAGCCAATAGAAGCCTTTGTTAGCTATTAAGGAGTGAAACTTAGCCATTTGCTCAAGGGATGATGTGTAGGGCTAGGACTGAAGCAATTCAAGTTTCCCTAAAAAAATTTCCCTCTCTTTCATGCATGGCCGGCCACTTGCTCTCATTGAATCACTCTCAAAGTTTTTTAGAACAAAAAATCTCTCTAAAAAAATCTCTCATTTGGTCTTGTTGGCCGCACCTCCTCCTCCACTGGATTCTTCCTCTAGCTGGCTGAATTTCGGCCTTCCACCGCCGGCTCCTTCATGCAACTAGCTCCCCTACAAGTTCCCAAGCCGATTGTGGTCGGCGCCTTCCTCAATTGTTATCGAAGCTCCTCGAAATTAGCCGATTTTTTTTTTCTCTTGCCGATGGTCTCAATTGAAGATGTAAGCAATAAATTTTTAATATCAAACTCATTGGATCACCCAATGGTCCTTGATCTCAACTATGTTGAAAAGTGAAGCATATATTCCATCTATAGTTGATTATCAAGGTAAAATGAGATGAATTGATAAGTTAGTAGTTGTTCAAACTAGTTCAACTTTCAGGAAATTGAAGCTAATTGCATGTTTAGGATTTCAATTCTATGTTGGCCAAATAGTTTGAGATAATCATCTATATCAACTTTGAATAATGTTTATGTGTATTGAACTACACCTTGCATGTTTAGATGAAAATCCTTAGAATCTGGTTTTGTTCTAAGCTCAATCGAGGCTTTACATGTTCAATTCTTCATAAATTTGTGTTAGATGAATTCTTACAATGTAGATTTGATGTGATTTGATTGTTAATTAGGGCCTAGACTTGATGTGTGCTAGATGAACAATAATAAGGGATGAATAGAATGAGTTGTGAAGGTTTGAAGGCTAGTTTGAATTTTCATAAGAATGAGATTGAAGATGCTCTAATTCTGGAAAAATACTACGAACCTCTATTGAATGTGGTTGAAGATATAAAGAATTTCTAGAAAATCATAGCCTAACAGACCTTTCTATGTTCTTTAATTGTTTCAGAAAAATCCGTAAGGCATTTTAAAAACAATGTTTCAGATGATTTGTGGCTGACATTCATAGCTATAAATTGATATGAAGACCATGAGATTTGAACATCATTTGGCCAGTGAAAATTCCATTCGAATTTACCAATGAAAATAAGTGTCTATGTGTCAGCTAAACGTGTTGTGCAATTAATAAATGTTTAAAGGACTACTTTGTAAAAACTTTTTAAAAAATAAAAGTTATAGGAGAGGTCCGGAATTTCAAGTCCTTAAAATTTCATAAACTACTAAACAGATTAGATTGGTCAATCTAAATCAACAAGGTCAAAGTTGAAATTGGCCTTTAAAATTGCTCCTGATTAAGTCCTCAAGCAAATGTGTAACTATTTATAGAATGAGGACTCTTTTGCAAACTTTTGAAAAAAGAAAGTTAAAGAGCTTCCTGAGCTAGTTGTCCATAAAATTTGGCTCCACATTATTTTTTGAAATTTACAAAAACCGAGTCCAAACAGGATCGGATCATAAATGGTCAAGTTATATTGAATTAACTCTATGAATTGGGCCGCAGTTTGGGAAATGACCCTAATGAAAGTTGAAGTACACTTCCTATGCTTTCATTAGCAATTAGAATTACTCAATCGGAACATCGTTAAAGCCTTCAATTGGATTAAGACATAATTGCTCAGAAATAATGGAAAAATAGAGAAGTTGTCCTTTATTAACTAATTAATTTCTTGATTTCTAAGGCTAATTAGCCTAATTATGTCCTAAATTGACCTTACCCATGTGCGAATTAGTGATTGTTTGCCTTCATTTTGTTTAGCGGTGCATGAATCTTCGGTGGATGGGATTAAAGCTTAATTGAGCGCTTTGTGACTTAGCCCACCGCGTGTTGAACATCGAAGTGGGAGGTCAATAATAACTTGTCATTAAGTAATCAATCCCTAGCCTTATGAGGTGGATGGGTAATCGAATTCTATAGTCAATATCATATTCTTAAACTAATTTCAATTTTCTTGATGAACAATGATTGGGAGAACTTGCTAATTGCTTAAAGTGAGTGATTGATGGTATAATGTTTTTTTTTTATCAAAAAAGGCAAATCATAACCAGACGTTAAAGGTTCGAACTACAGCGGCCCAAAGATAGGGGCATCCAAGCACAAAAGATCCCAAAGAGGCTGAGGAGGGTTAGAGACCCAAAAAGCAGGAACCTTATTTCGGCAATGGGCTTTTGCAAGCCAATCTGCTACCATGTTTGTGGATCGGCGGCGATAAACCACAATCACATCTTCCATACGGGCCAGCATCTATTGGGCTTCAGTAATAAGATCTTCCGAATCCCACCCGAGTACTGCTTCCCCATTGACTTCTTCCACCAAAGTACAGCAATCACTTTCTATTATCACTTTCCCCGTTTCAGTAGATCTTCCCGTTTGCTTTCCCTGTTCCAGAAACTTCAGGGCTTCCTTCAGCGCCCACGCTTCCGCTCGGTATGGCGAGCAGGGACGGATTTTTTCCACGAAACCATCCAAGAGAAGACCTTTGGCGTCGCGTAGAACACCGGCAACGGCACCATCACCCGGGACTCCACCGACGGATGCATCAATGTTCAACTTCAGGTCAGATCTCGTCGGGAGCGTCCATTTTTGTGGAATCTCTGCGCTAGTTTCAGAGAGACTTCGATCTTTGCCGTTTACACTTCTATAGCTTCGCACTAAGGCCTCTGCTTCGTATATCAAGGTGTCTGTACATGGAACTTTTCCTCTAAAAACTGCGTTGTTTCGTGCCTTCCAGATGCACCATAGAAGTGCTGCTGTACCTTCGAATATGGGAGACGTCGAGGGGTTCCGGATCTGTTCATGTAGCCAAGCTTCTATCCTTGTACTGTTTGAAGGTGGGGTAAGAGCCGAGAGCCTCCAATCAGTCCAGATCTGTTCAGTCCAGGGGCAGGTAAGGAGCAAGTGTTCCGTGGTTTCTACACGGGAGTCGCACAGCTCACAGAAAGGGTGCGGTATTATTTTTCTCCTGAATAAATTTTCTCTGGTAGGTAGGGCATTTTGACACAGTTGCCAGGTAAAGATACGAACTTTTGGGGGAATTTGAGCTTTCCATATTCTGTTCCACAGTTTATTAGTAGGTTGCGTAGAATTTGAGGCTTGTATAGTGTATAGCGGCTGGTTTTTCTCTCTGCTTATATTGTATGCACTCTTGACTGTGAATGCTCCAGAGGCTCTACCAGTCCAAATCAGTTTATCTTCCTTCCTCAGAGAGTTGATAGGGGTAGATAGAATTTCCTCTGAAATCTGCTCGTCAAAATAAATCCTGATGATGCGTTCATCCTACTTTGCCTCTTCCTTAGATATTAGCTCTGAAACCTTCCGCGGTTCATTCTTATTCGCAGGACCACCGAGAATACCTCTTTTAAGCCAACAATCTTCTCTAACATTTACACTTTCTCCATTTCCAATTGACCACCTGATTGACTCTGCTATGACTTCCCTCCCGTGTAGAATGCTCTGCCATCCCCAAGAAGGTCTAGATCCCCTAGTTGCTTGTAAGAAATTCCCTCTTGGGAAATACATTCCCTTCAAGATCCTGCTCCATAGAGAACTAGGATTCTGAGAGAGCCTCTAAGCTTGCTTTCCTAGTAAAGCTTTGTTGAACATTGTGAGATCTTTAAACCCAAGACCTCCTTTATCTTTCCTCGTTTTCAACATCTCCCAGTTACGCCAGTGCAGTCCAGAGCCAATTTCATTAATTTTCCACCAGAACTCTGCTATCCTCCTTTCTATGGCTTTACAAATTGACAACGGTATTTTGAAAATTGACATAGCATATTGAGGGATAGCTTGCACCACCGTTTTCAAAAGAACCTCCTTTCCAGCCTTAGAAATAAGTTTTTCCTTCCACCCTTCTAGTTTCATGTTGACTCGAGCATTAATCCACGAGAACATTTGTTTTTTTGACTCCCCCCAATCAGATGGAATGCCCAGGTATTTCCCTGTTTTTTCAATCACTGGAACTCTTAAGAATCCTGCCAGGCTCTCCTGAAGCTGTTTGGGACAGTTTTTCCCCATATATAGCCCTGACTTGTTTAGATACAATACTGATTCAAAATCTGAGCTACATTCTGGCATTCTACTAAGGTTCCTTCAAGAAAGAAAACAGAGTCATCCGCAAAAAGTAAATGTGTAAGAGTAGGACAAGACCTGTTTAGCTTAATGCCCTTTATTGTTCCCTCATTCAGCGCCTTTTCATAAGCATCGAGAGAGTATTTGCCATAAGTATGAAGAGATATGGAGATAATGGGTCACCTTGTCGAATTCCTCTTGTTGGCTGAAAATAGGGTAGAGGTTCCCCATTAAATTTCACACCGAGGGTTGCTGAAGATACACATTTCATCACCCTTTCCACCCACATCGCACAGAAACCCATTTTCACAAGACATGCTTCCAAGAAATCCCATTCCACCTTGTCGTATGCTTTCTTCATATCCAGCTTTAACACTGCATGGAATCTTTTCTTTCTCTTACTAACTCGTATTTAGTGCAAGACGTCCTAAACAATAAGGATATTGTCTTGTATTTGCCTTCCTCCCACGAACGCACTTTGCTCGTCTGCAATAATGACGTGCAGCCATCTTTTAACTCTGTTCGCCAGTATTTTTGAGATAATTCTATAAGCCACATTACACAGGCTTATCGGCCTGAACTTATCTAGGCTTTCTGGGTTCTTAACCTTGGGGATCAGAGTGATTTGTGTTCTATTCAGTTCAGCATTCATGCTTCCTGTTTTAAAAAAAGATTTGATTTCCTCAAATAGACCATCCTTGATGCTCTCCCAGTTTTTTTGATAGAAGAATCCATTCAACCCATCTGGGCCGGGGGCCTTTAAAGGATCCATTGCAAATACAGCCTGATGAACTTCTGTAAGTGTAACTTCCGCCGACAAATCTTTGTTCATCTCCTCTGTCACCAAGTTTGGGCATTGATCCAGCACGGGTTGGAAATTTCGCTGCCCAGATGATTTATATAGATCCTCAAAAAAATCAGATGTCATCTTTTTCATAGTTCTTTGGTCTTTAACCCATATATTCTGATCAGTTCGCTTCAGCATAGATATCTTGTTTCTCTGCCTTCTCTGTACGGTGGTAGCATGAAAGAATCTGGTATTTTTGTCCCCCTATCTCAACCAGCTGATTCTTGATCTGAGACTCCAGTACATCTCCTCTCTTCTCCATATTTGCTCGATTTGGTTCAAAATGTGCTCCCTGCTGCTCTTGTTCTGAAAGACATCCCTGTCGTTGGACATCTTCTCTAACTCCTCTTTTAATCGCTTGATTTGGGATATGTTGTTTGGGAACTTCTTTTTACTCCACTTCTCAAGGGCACCGGTTACTCTCTTAAGTTTCCCCACTAGATCATCCTCATTTTTCTCGGCTTCTTCCCAACTTTCGTTGATTAATTTCTCGCACTCCTCATCTTCCAGCCAAAAGGCTTCGAATCTGAATGTCTTCTTTCTTTTAACCTTCTCAGCCATCAAGGACAACAGAATAGGGCTATGGTCTGACCCTATAGCTGGTAAAGCAAAAGTTTCTGCTTGTGGAAAAGAGACTCTGCAATTCAGGTCACAAACTGCCCTGTCTAGTCTTTTTTTAACTAGATTTCCATCTTCTCTGTTGTTTGACCATGTAAACGCACATCCCTTACTCTCAAGATCTATCATTCCACAACTATTTAACAGCTCGCTGAAGCTTTGCATTCTGTAGTTGTCTGATTCTCTTCGTCCCACCTTTTCCCACTGATATAGCACTTCATTAAAGTCCCCAATCCATACCCATGGGAGATTACTCCACTCTTTAATCGTCTTCAGACTCTCCCATGTTCTCAGCCTCTGCTGGTATGATGTCGGAGCGTACACGAAAGTTATTCGAAAGACTACTCCTTGAGCCGGGTCATTATACTTGATTGATGGTATAATGTTGAATGAAATCAACAATGGAGATCGGCAGCCGGCGGCCAGGAGCTTGGAGTGGCGGCCTGAGAAGGACATTCTAGATTATAAGTTCATTCCATACCGGACCGGCCCGGAATAGGGTTATATACATTCTCATTATGAGAAGGGGTCAGACTTAGGTTTATTAGCGTAGATTAATGTTAATTAGGCTAGTTTAGCCTATAGACTTATGAACAAATACTCAAAATAGCTTAGATGTTAGTAGCTAGAATTAAAAAAATATTGGAATTAGCATCACTCTCTTAACAAATGGATAGCTTAGTCTAGATTAACATCGTCACTCTAAAGATAGTTGCGTTGAAATTAAGCTTACTTTAATCTAGTCTTAATCTACAATTAGGCTTAGTCTCTACTATCAAGCTTTTGGGATTCATGTCTCTAGGCTTGTAACAAGGCGATGTACATCCTTTGCCCCGCTTGGTGTTGGGTCAAGCTTATGGGGGCGGTGCATGTCTTGAGCCTTACAACAAGGTGACGTAATAGGTTTTGCCCTACAAGTTTCTATTTCCGCACCTTTCTTTCGAGCCTTTCAATAATTGGATATTTAACACCAACACCTTACGTACTTTTTTTTTTTTCCTTTTTTGAGAATGGTTAAGACAAACTTAGGATCATAACAAACCCTTTAGAAACATTGTATGAACACGTATGCAGAGACATCATGACCTCTAGAACTCATAATTGATTTTTTTTTTTAAAAAGACTGATTGACCACTTAGAAGAGCAGCCCCACCAAGTTAGAGATATCGAAAGGGCGATAATAGGTAATTAGCGTAATCAATTTCTCGAACTTAGTTAATCTCTAGCTGCATAGCAAAGAGATAAACTCACGTTTCTCGTTTAGTTTCTAACTAACCTTGAAAGGCAAGCAGCGACTCTCATTTCAAATAAAATTCTCTAGTCTTAATCCAAACATAAAATAAACCTAACGTCAATTACGATAAGAGCTTGGGAGAGCGCATCCCTAATTGAGGGTCGTTAGCCCGCTTTTTGGACATTACCTCTAGAACTTACTCCCTTTTCCTGACGTGGGAAAAGATGGATCGCGACAAGGACGATGCGAATTTCTCGTGAGAGATTCTCCTTTCTGTTAACGGGGTGATGGGATTGAATGGCATGGAAAGTGAATATATTTTGAGAAGGTTGATGGAAAATTTGACGTGAGACTAGCTGTGCCCTGCCGATCTTTTTGACCGTTTTCGAGTTCAAGGCCGCCCCTAAATTTGACTCTCTAGTCCATCTTTGCATCCGCCCGTGGGGTATTTCTCCCAATCAGGACAAAGACATTATTGTTGACATACAAAACTTGGGCAAAGTTGTCTGACGGGATCATCCATAGTTTCCTTGCAAGTTGCACCACCCAGCGTGGAATTTTCTCCTCAACTGGAGAGGCCCGTGAAAGATCTGGGTTTTTTTTTTTTTTTAATTTGGGTGTCGCCGTCGACGAGTTCAATCCATGATTTCTATCAAATAAATCACCTGCTAAACTACGTTACAAGTATCAAAACTTATATACAACTCTTCCTTTAGTGCCAAAACTTTTAAGAGTGTCAAATTTTTTGAAGTATCAACTCCAATTTAAGCTAACGTGGCTTACCAAAATCCGACATGGCCTATTTTTTTATTAATATTTGAGCTGACGTGGTTTATCGAAGTTGGTATCGAAGCGAGTATTTTTCAAAAAATTTTGGCTTTTAAGTAATCGTTTCGAAAGTTTTAGCACTGAAGTGATCGTTTTAAAAGTTTTGACACTAAAGTGAGTGACGTACATAAGTTTTAGCACTTGTAGTATACTTCGATCATAAATTATCAATATGCTTGCTGAAAATTTCGGTGTGCCGCAGCAAGGAAGGTGAAAAGGAAAAGTAGGATTTAACGGCATTGAAAGTGAAGGTCAATTCTTTCCCTAAACAAGAAACATCCAATCCTGAAAGGCACGGCCAAAGTGGATCATGAGATGAGGACACGACCAATAATGAACCGAACTAGGTCCCGCGACGTTTCACTTTTCATTGGCTGACTCGATTGTCACTAGACTTGCAACTTGAGTGGCCCACGAAAGATAGTGATAATGTTTTTTTTTTTGCATTGATGACATCGACATATCGTTACGTCTGTGATATATTTCGCGACTTGCTTCGAAACAATGGCGAACAAACACCTAAAGAAACTCGAGCAGGGAACACTTTGTTACAGATCCTCATGGACCTTCCCTATAGAGATCAGGTTTTATCCGGATCATTTTCATGCTTAACTACAGTCGTTCTTCTGTTGGGGAGTGTCCTAGCATTTGCAGAAACTGGCGGGCAGGAGATCGATCGGCTCACCTTGCTGGAATTCAAGGCCCGAGTAGCCGATCCTGGTGGGTTTCTGAGCTCATGGAATGATACTAGCCACTTCTGCGAGTGGCCCGGTGTCACATGTGGTCGTAGACACCGGAGAGTCACCGTGTTGGACCTCCACTCTAAGAACCTCTCCGGAGTCCTGCCTCCCCATGTTGGTAACCTGAGCTTTCTAAGGGAAGTCCAACTGAAGAACAACAGTTTCGGCTCTGAAATTCCCCCGCAATTGGGCCGCTTGTTTCGGTTGCAGAAGCTGGTCCTTAATAACAACTCGTTCAGCGGACGAATCCCGTCGAATCTCTCCCGTTGCTCTAACTTGCTCGTGCTTAACTTAGGCTTCAATGCACTTGAAGGAAATCTGCCTACAGAGCTTGGCTCCCTGTTCAAGCTCCAAGTACTCGTACTTGAAGCCAATGGCTTGATGGGAAACATTCCACCATCATTTGGAAACTTATCATCTCTTCAAGTCTTCACAACAACGTTAAATTACCTCGGCGGTGCGATCCCAGAGACCGTCGGTCAGCTGCGAAATCTTAACATCCTCGCATGTGGCTGGAACAAATTTGTTGGTACGATTCCTATCTCGATTTTCAATATATCCACTATGACAATACTTTATGTGGCCGGAAACCAATTAGAGGGGGGTTTACCCGCCGACTTAGGCTTCACTCTTCCGAATCTCCAGATACTTGGTTTGAGTGAAAACCACTTCACCGGACCCATTCCTATGTCACTATACAATGCCTCTAATCTCGGTCAATTCGAAATTGCATCGAACAACTTCATTGGGAATGTTCCTTCTTTTTGGAAGATGAGAGGACTCACTTGGTTCAACATTGGCGACAACAACTTAGGAAGTGGGCAATCTGCTGATTTGGACTTCCTTTGCTCTCTAACCAATTCCACAAACTTGGAAACACTTGGTATAGAGAGTAATGCTTTTCAAGGGCCAATACCCAACTGTATCGGTAACCTCTCTATCGCCCTTAGGCAGTTTGGGTTAAGTAACAATCATATATCTGGAACCTTGCCTTCTGGAATCGGAAATCTCATCAATTTGGAGTTCTTGCAAATGTGGGACAATAACATCTCGGGGAGCATTCCCTCCGAGATTGGACGTCTGAACAAATTGAATAATTTGGATCTCAGCGAAAATGAATTATCAGGGCAGATACCAGAATCTATCGAAAATTTAAGGATGTTAACCAAATTAAGGTTGTATAGCAATAATCTCCGGGGCTCGATACCATCGTCTTTAGGAAATTGCCAGAATTTACTTCTCTTGGACCTTTCAACCAACAACCTCACTGGTAACATACCACCGGAAATCGTGGGCCTCTCGTCTTTGTCGATTTATCTCAACTTGTCTCGAAATAGTCTTACCGGCACCCTTCCAGCAGAAGTTGGAAACTTGAAGAATCTCGGCGAACTACGTCTTGACGGGAACAGATTATCTCAACAGATTCCAAGTAGTATCGGCGATTGTATAAGCATGGAAAGCTTGTATTTGCAAGATAATTTCTTTGAAGGGCCGCTACCGTCAACTCTGAGTTCCATGAAAGGCCTTCAGGTTTTGAATGTTTCTAACAACCGATTGTCTGGCGAAATCCCGAAATCTCTAGGGTCGATGAATCTGAAGAATTTGAGCCTTTCTTACAATAATTTCGAGGGTGCATTGCCTACGGGAGGAGTTTTCAGAGATGTCATTTCAACTTCAGTTGTTGGAAACAAGAAGCTTTGCGGGGGTCCGCCAAATTTTCGGCTACCGAAATGCGACGACAAAGAGTCAAAAGGAACCGGAATAAGCAGATTTGCAAAAATCTTGATATCCACAGTCTCTGCTCTTGTCGGAGTAGCCTGCATTCTCTCTTTGTTATACTTCTTTTGGTTTAGAGACAGTAAGAAAGCTTCAGCTTCAAGCTCTTCTGAAGCTGACCTTTTGCATGTTTCTTATCACACTCTACTGAAAGCCACGAGTGGATTCTCCTCCACCAATCTGCTTGGCGTAGGCAGTTTTGGGTCAGTGTACAGAGGGCATCTTGATCAGACTCAGTCGATCGTGGCCATCAAGATCCTCGACCTTACACGTCCTGGAGCTACCAAGAGCTTCATAGCCGAGTGCGGGGCCTTGAGAATGATCCGACACCGTAATCTCGTAAAGGTACTGACTGCATGTTCTGGGTTTGATTCTAATGGCAATGATTTCAAGGCATTGGTCTATGAATTCATGCCGAATGGGAGCTTGGATGAATGGTTGCACCCAACTGCATCGCAACATACGGAGAGAAGCAAGTTGAGTCTACTTGAGAGAGTGAATATTGCCACCGATGTTGCTTGTGCACTAGATTATCTCCATCATCACTGTGAAACGCCAATAATCCATTGTGATCTAAAGCCTAGCAACATCCTTCTTGATGATCAAAAGACTGGACATGTAGGTGATTTCGGGCTTGCCAGGTTTCTCCCGGAAGCAACACTTAAGTTACTAAGCGATCAATCAAGCTCTGTCGGAGTAAAAGGATCTTTCGGCTATGTAGCTCCAGGTAATGGTGCACAAGTTAAGTCTTTCCCTTTATCTCAATATTTCAATCTCAACTATTCACCTTGCATCACTATGCTTTGTTAATTGTTGTAGAGTATGGCATAGGAAGTGCGGTATCCACACAGGGAGATGTGTACAGCTTTGGAGTCCTTATTTTGGAGATGTTCACAGGCAAGAGGCCGACCGATGACATGTTTAAAAATGGCCTGGACCTTCATCACTTTGCGAAGGCAGCTCTGGAAGACCGAGTGGAGAAGGCAATTGATCTCGTTCTACTTCGGGAAATCGAGGAGTCGGAGACGAGAAGAGCAGTTGCTCCGGGGCGAAAGAACAACAGCGGATGCAGTATTCAGGAGTGCTTGGTTTCAATCATTGAAATAGGAGTCGCTTCCTCTGTGGAGTCTCCGAGGGAACGAATGGACATCAGCAATGCGTTGAGTAAACTCCAGGGAATCAGGAAGAAACTTCTTGAATTCATTGTCATTGCCTAGTTGATGTAAAATGTGAACTTCATATGGAGTCTTGTGGTCATTATGGTCATTGTTTCGTCTGGAATTGGATATAGAAGTTTACCATTCACAGACCTTTTGTATCTAGCAACAGCAGAACCACATATAATGGAGACCAGTGGCTTAGCAATCCAAGACGGATCGAAATTGGTTATGTAGTCTCAAGCAAATGATCGTTGTACTTCAACTGTATGAAAAATAAATTCAGTTTGTTTTTCTTTAGCCCAAAAGAAAGAAATTTGTTTCCTGCTTGAGAGCTGCACCAATAAAATGCAATAAAAGAAAAATCACTCCAGCATAGCTCCTAATTACTCTTGCCAAAATGGGTCTTAAACCCATATATGACCCATCTTTGCTGCAATGGGTCACTCATGGGTCACTTCAAATTTGAAGTGCCTATAATTAGTAGTCCCTTGAGCAGAACTCTCATTCCTGCCCCGTACGTCTCCTTGGGCTCTAAAAAGGGAGGTGTATTTTGGAAAGTAAACTTACTACAGATTGGAAACGCACTTTGTAGGGATTTTCTGTGAAAATCAATCCATAAATTTCCATTGAATTTCACCGGATTTCCAAACACAGAAAGTATAAATCTTAGTTTTTTTAAGAAATACTTTAATTAAGAGAACAAAAGAAACAGAACGCCAAAAGCCTTCGTTCTAGGTAGGTACTGCGCCGTGCGCACCATCTTCCTCTTAACAGAACCCCACTCCAAAACAAGAGAAGCAAGCAATGGATGAGGCTGTTGAGGCTATGAATGTGATGGACTTGGATGGGAGAAATATCTTCGTGGAAAAGCTCAGCCTCAAGATTCAGGTGGGGACCAAACCAAGGTGGTGAGTGCAGTCGTGATGGTGGTCGTGATCGTGGCCTTAATTGGGACTATGGAGGTGGAGGTGGAAGTGGAGAGTGCTTTAAGCGTGGCAAGCCTGGGCATTTTGCCCGAGAGTGGCCAAGTGAAGGGGGCTTTGGTCCTGATCGAAATGGTGATCGCTCTGGCGGGCGCAATAGGGATAGTGGTACCCAAGGAGGATCAGGAAATGACTTCTATAATTGGGACTGTTCTGGTCACTATGAAGGTGTCGTCGTAGAGGAAACTTCTGCTCGGGGTAGAAAGAATACTCCTGATAGGTATGCACACAAATTTTTCCAGCTATAGTGAAGCAGATGATTGTGTGCTGATTGAAAAATATTTTGTGATTGTAGCAGAGCAATTGGAGGTGCTGCTGTTACTTGCTGGAGGTGTCAAAGTCTTTTCTGGTGCATCCCTTCTTCATAGTTCTCTGGGTGGACAAATCTGCTAGATCAGTCCTTTGATTTTCGAACTTTGGCCAAGAGATTCAACTATTTAATATGCGTGAATTTTCATTTTCATGTTTTGGTCTGATGACATTGCTTGCTTGATTTCAACAATCAAATATGGCCTTGCTGTATCAATGCCATGATGGGAACTGAATTCTTTCTCGGTTATATGCTTTGGCAATTGCAAACGCATCTCGGATCAATATCAGTTGACTTCTTAATTGGCATTTGTGACTGCGGAGTGCAGACAGCTTTTAGGATAGCGCGAGAGATTCACCCGTGGAAGTATGCCCATTTTAGGTACGATCTTTCGAATGTCTTAACTTTTTGAAAAGTAGTTAAGCGGGTAAACTATGTTTTCTTGGCTGTTTGATACATGGTCCCGTTACTTTCATGTCATAGGACGTGGCTTTAGTCTTAAAATTTCTGAACAGTCCTTTTGGCCGCAAGAAGCTATTCGTATATGCGATTAACTCAGTAAAATTCCATGGCACCTTCCACACAGTGTACTGATGGAGAAGTATCTTTCTCAGTAAAATGTGATCTTTTGGAAGCTTTGGTGATCATGGAAAATTGATTTGCATTGTGCTTCTTCCCAGCGATTTCCTGTCTCTTATCACCATCTTCAATTGAAGATCGCCGGTCTTTGTCTACTCCGTGTGCATTGTGCTGCTATCTTGTTAGGTTTCCTGGATAAGTTTCCCTTTTCAGATGTAATGACGGCTCTCCCCTCAATCGGCAATTTTGGTGATAAACACACGGTTCTTCTCGCTTGGGCAACTGTGCGTGCATCGACTTGCATTTCTACTTTAATGATCATCGCCCCGCAGTTTCAGCTGATTCAGTTGTGATTGATCATATAGTTTCCTCTATTTCTGTCAGAACTTGTGTTTTCTCCAATCTGAGATTCACTCCTAGATGTGGTATGCTCTTGGCACAAGCAAAAGCTGGATCTGATATCTCCTATTCAGTCTCCGTAGTTACTTGGTTAAGGTTATTGTAGACATGGCCACGGTTCCGAACCGGACGGTTCCGGTTCGGAACCGGAACCGCCGCCACCGGTTCCGGTTCCGGTTCGGAACCACCGGAACCGGCCCGGTTTTTTTTTTTTTTTTTACTTTGGGAATTTTGATTTTCAAAATCAAATCAAATTTTTAAGTAATAAAAATTCAAGTAAAATTTTACAAAATTGTAATCGAACTTAGAGAAAAAAAAAAGGGAGAGAGAAAGGGCTTGACTTAATGAATTATCATTAAGTGCCTACATATCTTCTTGGGGATAGAAGAATCAAAGCACATGTAGTTCTTTTACCTTTGATAACCCCATACTTACCTCATCGTCAATCGTCGCTTCCGGCGGTGGTTCCCGTCACGGTGCTCGCTCCATCATCGAAAAATTGGGCTTCTACGTTGCGATCCATCTCTTGTTGTCGATATTGAGCCTTCGTCCAATCATCGACACAAGCTTAAGCCTCCACAGAGTGCGAAGATAATCTTGAACGGTGATCGTCCAAAATGTTGCCTCCAGCGCTAAAAGCTTGTTCAACTGCAACTGTTGAACAAGGAGTTGCTAAAACCTGTCTAGCAATGATAGAGAGAATTCGATATTGACTCGAATGCTCCTTCCACCACTCTAAAATTTGAAAATCTATGCCACTTGCAAATGAGTTAGTCTCAAAGTTAGTGCTTAAATAGTGATCAAATTCGGAAATATCCGTGTGTCCCCTTTGTCTTTTTTGCCTACTCATTAGCATTTTATACCCTCTACTCATTTTACCTCCGCTCTCGTTTTCTACGCGACTAAATTGAAAAGAAGATCCAATATCAATGGCATTATATCTATTATAATAATCATTATATAATGCTACTATTGAGTTGCTAACCATCCCTTTTAATAAATTAATATCTAAATCCATTTCTATATAAAGACATCCATAATACATAGTCAAAAAATCTTTTACGCCTTCTAATTTCGTACGTGGATCGAAAACAGAAGCAACCAAATAAATAAAAGGAATATGTTTATAATAAGTTAGCCATTTTGATTTCATTGCCTTAATAGTTGCACCTAATTGTTCATCGTCTTTATATTCTTCAAAAACACCAGCAATATTAACACACTCTATTATAAATAAATGAGTCGTAGGATAATAAACACTGGATAAAGTATAAGTTGCATCATTGAAAACTTTTAAACAATCTAAAATTTTGTGGCAAATAATCCAATGTTGTGGTAATAACTCAAGTTGAGGAACATTAGTCGAAATAAATGCACATAATAAAACTTTATATTCAAAAGATTGATTAAGCAATTCGTACGTGGAATTCCAACGAGTTGGAACATCTCTTGAAAATCTTCTTGGCCTTTTTCCATTTTGTTTACAAAATCTACACCAATCTTTCATAATTTGGGGATGTCTCCATAAATATTGGATTGCGATTTTTATTGGGTCGAGAAAAACGTTAAGAGTCTGTAAACCTTCTTGTACACTTAAGTTTAAAACATGGCAAGCACATCTAACATGAAAAAATTCTCCACCAAAAGTGGGTTTACAAAGTTTTTCCAAGTCTTCAATATAAGCGGTATTTGCCGCGGCATTATCAAAACCAATAGAAAAAACTTTTTCAACCAAACAATATTCTTCTAAAACTTGTCTAATTAATCTACAAATATTAATTGTTGTATGTCTATCCTCAAAAACTCGAAATGCAATAATTCTTTTTTGAATATTCCAATCATCATCTATCCAATGACACGTAATACTCATATAAGAATGAATTTGCCAAGGATCGGTCCAAATATCACTACCTATATGCACACGTCCATTATAATTCATAAAAAATATTTTTAATTCTTCTTTTCCTTTTTTATACAAATTAAAAATTTTGCGTTTAAGGGTATTTCTAGAAACGGGTTTTGCTTGTGGAGTGCATGCATTTTGTATAAAATTATTAAAACCAAATTTTTCACCAAAATTAAATGCTAAATGTTCTACGGCCACAAATCTAGCTAATTCTTCTTTATAAACATTTTCGCTATAACGGAATAAAGGAGGAGCGTTAGTTTTGGCGTATCCGGAAATTTGTTGTTGACGAGTGTCAATCCCAGCTAGCGTTGGATGTTTTGACCTCAAATGCCGTTGAAATGCTCCATAGCCTTGACCACTTACGAATTTGTAATTTTTTCCACAATGTTTGCAAGTAAGTTGATATTTGTTTTCTTCAATGCGCGTTTTCGTGAAGTGCTCCCATATCGAGGAAACGGATGACCCCCCTCGTTCCATCGTTATTGAAGCTTCTTCGGTGGGAGGATTCATGCTACCTTGTGTTGGAACGGGCTCCTCGACATTTGGAATATTGTCGATTTCAATTTCGTCGTCGTCGAAGCCATAATATGCATAATCTTGAGGATTATGAGATTGAGGATAATTGGACGATCCCATCGGCGCCATCGGGCTCTTACCCCTCCCGCCACGGCTTCCACTTGCCATTTTTCGAGAATTTCCAACAACAAAGAAATGAAGAATTTCGAGAGAAATGAAAGTGGATCGAGTATCGCGACTTGAGAGAATTTGAGAATTTGAGAGAAGAAAATTGAGAGAAGTTGTGAATAAAATGAAGGGGGGAGGAGGGTATTTATAAGAAATTTTTTGATATTAAATTTAATTTAAAAAAAAACAAAAAAAAAATATAATAAAAGGGGGGCAACGGCTAATTAGCGGTTCCGACCCGGTTCGGAACCGGCGGTTCCGAACCGCCGAACCAGCCGTACAGGCCGGTTCGGCGGTTTTTACGGGCCGGTTCCGGTCCGGAACCGGCCCGTGGCCATGTCTAGGTTATTGTGCATTCTCAACAATTGTCGGTTGAAGATTGTTGGCCTAACCAGTTTCGCTTCATCACATTTGGCATTTGTGCCAATTGAGTTTATCCGGCCACAACTGTTGATGTGGACACTAGCCGTCAGACATGGCGTGATCGCGTTGATAGTTTTTAAATTTCTTTAAAAAATAATTTATAAATATCCACGGCAACACCGATTACACCATATAAGATATTCAAAATCCATGTCGGTGATTTTAGGTCAAAATTCACTAGATGGATACAATTGGCAAAATTGCAAAAGGTGAGGACTAAATTGACATAATTGAAATGTTTATAATTGAAGTAGCATCAATGCAATAGGTTTAGAATTTTTTGAGTACTTTTCCCCAGCATTTTCGGTTAATCAAGTTGGACGTTATTGATGAAAAAGACTTGATTGAACCAATTTGATAAGTATTATGACTTAAGTTGTTGGTTCGACAGAGGGTGCATTGAGAATTTTCAAAGTTGCGTGATATTCAATTTAATTCTCGAGACCTGGTGGTGTTCATGAATTGTGTTCAAAAGACTGAGTGTTCAAGCCAATTAAATCTTGTTGTTAGATTTGCATAATTTCTTTGTGAGATTAAAAGATTATTCTGTGAAAAATTATTAGGTCAAACACTGCGTGAGTTATTGGGTACAATTAGGAGCTGGGAAACGCTGAAAATATTGAGCGGCTCGAGTGTAACTGTAATCTCCGTTGTATTACTTAATTTATAGTAGAATTCGTCGTTGTTCTTCATGGATGTAGGTCGCCCAACCGAATCACATAAATCTAATATCTAATTTGTTTGCTTTGTTCTATCTGTTTTATTGTTCGATCACTTGCTTCTCGTAGAACCAATCCTGACTTGATTTTTGCAAAGTGGTCGCACTTTTGCCCCCATTATGCAAGGTAAAGGTTTCTCCGAGAGACGCCGTCAGGTCGACGTTCCTATGACTTTTCTGATGTGAGTTGTCTTGCTTACCTCGTGAACTTGACTTGAACTTTCGCATTTCTTCAATTAAACGCATCCGTCAGCTGCAAATTGTTGACTTTTCTAACTAGCGACTTTGTCCCAACGGGGTTAAACACATACATAGTTTTCTTTTTACAATTGCAATAATTTTTTCAAAATGAAAAAGTGACTATAGTAAGATGCTAATAATCATAACACAATACTCAGTTAGCAATTCATCCACAACTATTTAAGATGTGAAGTGAATTAGCGGAGCAATATAATAAAACAAAACCGGTCCAAAATGGGTAAAAAGTAAGATTTTCATAGTAGAGATTTTACTCTTCTTTTCACTCACACAGTAATATTATACTAGAACTTCACAAAAACAAAAACAAACAAACAAACAAAGGATATTCCAACATGTCGCGACCCTCTAAAAAAATTTTATCTTCAAAAGGAGTTAACGGATTATTAGGTTAATTAGATTTGACTAACCTAACGTGGACCCTCCCAAGCCCTACCGAATCGCAACTTTGGTTTTTATTTAAATGATTTTGAAATTTTGAGTCGCCACTAATCGTTCTTGGTAGGTCAATTAGAAACCTAAATAAATTAGCGGGAGAACTAATTTATCCCTGCGAACCAGAGATTATGAGCTCGGGGACTTGGTTACACTAGTTAATTAAAACTAATGCCCTTTCGGTACCTTAATTTCATGGATATCCTAATTCGGCAACTCAGGCTTGGTTTATTCCTAAGGCTCTAGTAGTGTATTTTCTTTTGTGTTTTCACTTTTTAAATAGGATGCATGGATGGTATATATTTTTATTTGTTATATTTTTTAAGTGTTAAAGATTCCCTGAAGCCGAAAGAGGGAGTGTGTTAACGACTTATGTGCAGTATTACGACCTACTCATCTTTTGGGTCTGATGATTCAAAAATTAAATTATATGAAGTATATGACAGTGAATAAACACCTCAAATGGGAGGCCTAGCATTGGCTTGGCTCTTCCCTTTGGGATTTAAGGTACAGGTATTTAAGTTGCAAGTATTTAAACTACTGTAAGTAAAAACCTCCAATGGGAGGCTAAGCATTGACTTGGCTCTTCCCTTTGGGATTTAAGGTACATGTATTTAAGTTGCAGGTATTTAACTACTGTAAGTAAAAACCTCCAATGGAAGGCTAAGCATTGGCTTGGCTCTTTCCTTTGGGATTTAAGGTACATGTATTTAAGTTGCAGGTATTTAACTACTGTAAGTAAAAACCTCAAATGGGAGGCTAAGCATTGGCTTGGCTCTTCCCTTTGGGATTTATGGTGCAGGTATTTAAATTACAGATGGACTTTGTCCTCTCCATTCTGGGGTATGAATTCTTTAAAATGAAATACAACGAATTGATTCAACAATTTGAAATTTGTGCGCGCTTGAGGACTCCTCCAAGCCGATTTTATGCTTCCATAGGGTTGACCATTGATATAGAGCTGCGGCTTCCTGACATAAAATAGAGTGAAGTGTCAATATACAAAATATGTGCTAATCTGCACCTAAAACCAGAAGAGTGGAAAGAGTACTTATCTCCCGTTTTTTTGGGAGGGATTTCTATAATTGATTTTCGCTCTCTATGTTCCCAATATAGAGAGTTTCTTTTGAATTAAGAGGGACTTTTAGTCACAGATCAGTTGAGAAATCGGTGGACAGCTTAGGAGCTTGTCTAGGCCGATTTTTGCATCTCTACAAGATTTTTGCTGTTGACATAGAGATATCCTTCTCCTGACATAAAATATGAAAAAAAAATGGGAGATGGAGAAAGTGTATACAATTTGTGCTAATTTGCGAGTAAAACCATAAATAAATGAATAAATAAAAACACTTAGCTCGAATTTGCTTGCTCGTTGACGAGGATGAACTCTTGATTTATATTGATCGATAAATGAATTTATGATGATAACCCCTAACTTTAAACTCCCATCATCTTCAAAATTCTCTCTCTTTTGGTATTTTCTTTCTCTCAAATTTTTCTTCAATCTCCCAAAACTCTCTCAAACATCCAAAATTTTCTCTCCAAAAAATTCCCCTCTCAAGCTCACTTCTTCCTCCTTTTATAATCTACTCATCTATCTCCCATTCTAATTTTTCCACTAACTCTATCTCCCATTCTAATTTCTCCACTAACTCTTCTTCATTTTCATCTTCCATTCTCCATCTCTATCTCACATTCTAATCTCTCCACTAACTCTTCTTCATCTTCATCTTCATCTTCCATTCTCCATATTTATCTCACATTCTAATTTCTCCACTAACTTTTCTTCATCTCCATCTTCCATTCTCTATTCTTATCTTCCATTCTAATTTCTCTACTAACTCTTCTTCATCTCCATCTTCCCTTCTCTATTCTTATCTTATTTTCTCCATCTATTCTTCTCCAACTTCTCTTCTTCATCTCCTCTTCTCCATCTTCCCTTCTCTATTCTAATTTATCCACTAACTCTTCTTTTTGTTATTTGTAAAATAATTCTTCAAGAGTTAGGTATTTGCACTCTAGTCCTTGAATTTTAAGTATTTACAATTCAGTCCATGAAAAAATATGTTTCTTTAAGTCCAAATCTCCTCACAATTTTTGACACACCAAAATTTACCACATGTCAAATTTAAGCTCATTTCTTGCCGCTGAAAATAATGCAGAATTTAATTAAAGCCCTTTTGCAAAATTGAGTCATTTCTGGGTATAATTTGGGCCAATATAAAAATTTGAAATATTAGAGAGCAATGTCACAACTCCTAAAAGTGAAAAAATGAAAATAAATTGACTCAAATTGAATTTTTTAGGCCCGGTTCGAGATTATGCTCGTGAAGGAATACACGACCCTGAATTGGATTTTTTAAATTTGTGATGGCCAACATGAAAAGGGATTTAAAATAAAAATATTAACTATTTTTATATATTTTTGTGGCCTCAAATGCTATTATTTATTAAATATTTTCATAATTTCTAGAATATATAAACAATATATATAAATACAAAAAATTATTTTTTTGTTCGAAAATAGTTGCCTAAGCTTGGCCAAGGCTCCAAACTTGATTTTTCAATTGGTTCCCTGGGCTTGGATAAGGTCCCCAAAGTTGATTTTTCAATTTTATGAATTTTTATGGATTTTCTATTAATTTTCGAAAATAAATAAATAAAAAATACGTAAAAATACTGAAAATATGAAAAATCGTTTTTTGGTCAAAATTGGTTCCCTAGGCTTGGCTAAGGTCCCCAAAGTTGATTTTTTAATTTTATGAATTTTTATGGATTTTTTATTACTTTAGTAATAGAAAAAATGATTAAAAATCAGGTGTCAACACAACAGCATAAAATGAGCCATTGTGTGGAGGAATGAACTATTTTATCGTAACATTGTAATTTGTAGAAAGAATGATCTCAAATACTTAACTTTTATTGCAACTTTGACCTTTTTCAATGCTTTTCTTTCTTACACTCTCTGTAGGAAATACTGATGCAACAGTTTCATTGAGCCTGGACATTGATTATTTTAGTCTCAATATGATTGGGAAGAAGTCTATGCTAATTGTGTTTTTAATTACAATATGCATGGAAAAGACCGAAGTCGTCGCCCCTACTAAATGGCATGGGCATTTCAAAGATTGAAAGGTAGAATGTAGGATATGGACACAAGTGATGAATTTGCGGAGTGAATTAGCAATAGTCAATTATGATAGTCATCATAACATGATAGTCAATTAGCAATTCATCCATAACTATTTAAGATGCGAAGTGAATTTGCGGAGTAATATAATAAAACAAACACCAGTCCAAAATGGGTAAAAAGTAGCATTTTCATATAAATACTTGTTCACCATATTAGAGATTTCGCTCTTCTTTTCAATGATAGAATAATACCGTACTCAAACTTCAAAAAAAAAAACAAACAAACAAACAAACAAACGATATTCGAACTGCATAATATGGGCCATTGTGTGGAGAAATGAACTATTTTATCGTAACATTGTAATTTGGAGAAAGGATGGTCTCAAATACTTCACTTTTATTGCAACTTTGACCTTTCTCTATGCTTTTCATTTTACAGTCTCTGCAGGAAATAGTGTTATAACAGTTTCATTGAGCTTGGACATTAGTTATTTTAGTCTCAATATGATTGGGAAGAAGACCATGCTAATTGTGTTCTGAGTACCTATATACAAGGGAAAGACTGAAGTCGTCGCCCCCACTAAAAGGCATGGGGCAATTCAAAGATTGAAAGGTAGAATGTAGGATACGGACACAGCTGATGAAAAAGTCCACGTGATGTTTCGGCTTTCATTGACTGACTTGATCATTGATATAGCCACTTCTGCGGGTGGTACGGCGTCACATGCGGTCGTAGACAACGAAGGGTCACTGTGCTGGACCTCCACTCCGAGAACCTCCCTGGGTCGTGCGGTCTTTTATCGGCAACCTAAGGTCGTTGAGGGAAGTCCATCTACATAACAACAGTTCTCACTAAACTCCGAAATTCCCCCGCAATTCGGCCGCTTGTTTCGGTTCTAGAAGTTAATCCTTTATCACAACTTGTTTAGTGGACACATCCCTTCGAATCTCTCCCACTGCTCTAATTTGCTCGTTCTTCACTTAGGCGAGAACAAGCTCAAAGGAAATTTTGCCAGCAGAACTTGGCTCCTTGTCCAAGCTTCACTCTTCCAAATCTCGAGAAAATCGGTTTGTATGACAGCCGCCTCACTGGACCCATTCTATTGGTTTAACATCGCCGCTAGCAACTTAGGAAGTGAGCAATCTACTGATCTTGACTTCCTCTGCTCTCTAACCAATTCCACAAACTTGGAAAGATAGGTTATTTGCAGGAATGCTTTTCAAGGAACAATAACCGACCGTATCAGTAACCTCTCTATCACCTTTTCAGTGCTTGTGTTCTGTGACAATTATATTTCTGGAACCTTACCTGCTGGAACCGGAAATCTCATCAACTTGGAGATCGTGGTCATGTGGGGCAACAACATCTCGGGTTACATTACTTCCGAGATTGGAAATCTAAACAAAATGAAGGTTATGTCTCTCGGCATGAATAGTTTCTCGAGGAAAATAACAGAATCTATCGGGAATTTACGGCTGTTAACAAAATTGGCCTTGCATAGCAATAATCTCTATGGCTCGATACCATCGTCTCTAGGGAACTGTCGGGATCTACTTCTCTTAGACCTATCGATTAATAACCTCAGTGGTAACATACTCTCGAAAATTGTGAACCTCTCATCTTTGATGATTTATCTCAACTTGTCTCAAAATAGTCTTATGGGATCTCTTCCGGGAGAGGTTGGAAACATGAAAAGACTCGGCGTACTAAGTCTTTACGGTAAAAGATTAACTCAAAAGATTCTAAGCAGTATCGGCAGTTGTATAAGCATGGAAAGCCTATATGTGCGGGATAATTTCTTTGAAGGGTCTCTACCATCGACTTTGAGTTCCATGAGAGGGCTTTAGGTATTAAATGTTTCCGAAAACCGATTGTCCGGCTAAATCCCAGAATTTTTAGGGTTGTTGAATTTGACGAATTTGAGACTTTTTCTGCTCCTGGAATAAAAGAAAATAAAAATAAAGGAACAAAAATGTTATCAAACATGCCGAAAACGGCCCGGCAATTCAGGAATTTGAAGGTAGATTATAGGATAAAGGACACCGTTGATCATGAAGAAAACTAGGGCCCTATGGCGTTTCAGCTTTCATTGACTGACTTGATCATCAATAGTTCTCTTGCTTTCACGGCCTTCTAATTTTCTCGACTTGAGAGGACCATGAAAGTATCTGTCACGACTATTCTTGCATTTGATGACATCACCGTCACTTAGTGTGGAAGATGATGCTGCCCGCTGTTATAAATTCGCAAATCGTTTCGAAACAAGGTCGCAAGTAACCCGAAAAAGACACCAGCTGAGTGCGCTTTGCTGCAAATCTTCATGGACCTTTCCTATAGAGACCTGGTCTTATCCAGGTCATTCTTGTTCTTAACTACCATCATTCTTCTGTTAGGGAGTGTCCTATCATTAGCCGAAGCTGGTGGGAATGAGACCGACCGGCTCGCTTTGCTGAAATTCAAGGCCCAAATAGTTGATCCTGGCGTAGTTTTGAGCTCGTGGAATGATTCTAGCCACTTCTGCAGGTGGTTCGGCGTCACATGCGGTCATAGACACCGACGAGTCACCAAACTTGACCTCCGCTCCAAGAACCTGGCTGGGGTTGTGCCGCCCGACATTGGTAACCTGAGCTTTCTGAGGGAAGTATATCTGCAAAACAACAGTTTCCACTCCGAAATACCCCCGCAATTTGGCCGCTTGTTTCAGTTGCAGAAGTTGTACCTTCAAAACAACTCGTTTAGCGGACAAATCCCTTCGAATCTGTCCCATTGCTCTAATTTGCTCATTCTTAGCTTAGGCAAGAACACGCTCCAAGGAAATTTGCCTACAGAGCTCAGCTCCTTATCCAAGCTCCAAATACTTGTAGTTGAATTCAACAGCTTGACGGGAAACATTCCGCCGTCATTCGGAAACTTATCCTCTCTTCAAATCGTCGGAGCATCTCTAAATAACCTTGGTGGCACGATCCCAAAGACTCTTGGCCAGCTGAGAAATCTAAGCACCCTCGCTCTCAGTTTGAATAGATTTGTCGGTATGATTCCTATCTCAATCTTCAATACATCCACTCTGACAACCCTTTTCGCGGGAGTAAATCAATTAGAGGGAGGCTTACCCAGTGACTTAGGCTTCACTCTTCCGAATCTTGAGATAATCAGTTTGGGTGGCAACTACCTTACCGGACCCATTCCAGAGTCAATATCCAACTCCTCTAATCTCCGCACTATCCAACTTGGGGGTAACAACTTTGCCGGGAAAGTTCCTTCTTTCTCGAGGATGAGAGGACTCTACTGGCTTGATATTAGCGAAAACAACTTAGGAAGCGGTCAACCTCCTGTTCTTGACTTCCTCTGCTCTTTAACCAATTCCACAAATTTGTATATATTGGTTATGCATAGCAATGCTCTTCAAGGAACAATGCCCGACTGTATTGGTAACCTCTCTAAAACCCTTTCCATGTTTCGGTTAGGCGACAATTATATTTCTGGAACCTTACCTGCCGGAATCGGAAATCTCATCAATTTGGAGACGCTACACATGTGGGGAAACAACATCTCTGGAAACATTCCTTCCGAGATTGGAAATCTAAACAAAATGAAGGTTATGTCTCTCAGCGTAAATAATTTCTCAGGGCAAATACCAGAATCTATCGGGAATTTAACGCTGTTAACCGAATTGGCCATGCATAACAATAATCTCTATGGCTCGATACCACCGTCTCTAGGGAACTGTCGGAATCTACTTCTCTTAGACCTATCGATCAACAAGCTCAGCGGTAGCATTCCCCCGAAAATTGTGGGCCTCTCATCTTTGTCGATTTATCTCAACTTGTCTCAAAATAGTCTTACGGGATCTCTTCCAGGAGAAGTTGGAAATTTGAAAAGTCTTGGTGTATTAAGTCTTGATGGTAATAGATTAACTCAAAAGATTCCAAGCAGTATCGGCAGTTGTATAAGCATGGAAAGCCTATATCTACAGGATAATTTCTTCGAAGGGCCCCTACCATCGACTCTGAGGTCCATGAGAGGCCTTCAAGTGTTGAATGTTTCCAACAACCGATTGTCCGGCCAAATCCCGAAATTTTTGGGGTTGTTGAATTTGACGAATTTGAGCCTTTCTTACAATGATTTTGAGGGTGTATTGCCAACAGGAGGAGTTTTCAGAAGTGCCATTGCAACTTCGGTTGTTGGAAACAAGAAGCTTTGTGGGGGTCTGCCAGATTTTCAACTACCGAAATGCCACTATGAACGGAGGAGAATAAGTGGAGCTACAAAAGTTCTGATATCCACAGTCTCTGCTCTCGTGGGAGCAGCTTGCATACTGTCTTTGTTATGCCTCTTCTGGTGCCGACACAATAAGAATGCATCAGCTTCAAGCTCTTCTGAAGAAGGGCTTTTGCATGCTTCCTATCACAGTCTATTGAAAGCGACG
Organism: Psidium guajava; assembly: GCA_016432845.1. NCBI lineage: Eukaryota > Viridiplantae > Streptophyta > Magnoliopsida > Myrtales > Myrtaceae > Psidium > Psidium guajava. The sequence continues at coordinate 33,417,134 of CM028225.1, read as the reverse complement.
GGTGGATTCTCTTCCTCCAATCTGCTCGGTGTGGGTAGTTTTGGTTCCGTATACAGAGGGCTTCTTGATCAGACTCAGTCGATCGTGGCCGTCAAGATTCTCGACCTTGCACATCACGGAGCTTCCAAGAGCTTCATAGCCGAGTGCGAGGCCTTGAGAAGAATCCGACACCGTAATCTTGTGAAGGTACTCACGGCATGTTCTGGATTTGATTTTAATGGAAATGATTTCAAGGCATTGGTCTATGAATTCATGTCGAATGGGAGCTTGGATGAATGGTTGCACCCAACTTCATCGCAGTATACAATGAGACGCGAGTTGAGTCTACTTCAGAGAGTGAATATTGCCACCGATGTTGCTTGTGCACTAGATTATCTCCATCATCAGTGTGAAACACCAATAGTTCATTGTGATCTAAAGCCAAGCAATGTCCTTCTTGATGATGAAATGGTTGGACATGTAGGCGATTTCGGGCTTGCCAGGTTCCTCCCAGAAGCTACGCATAAGTTACTAGCCAATCAATCCATCTCTATCGGAGTAAAAGGATCTTTCGGCTACGTGGCTCCAGGTAATACACAAGTTGGGTCTTTCAGTTTATTTCCTTATATAGAACAACTGATGGTAGCCGGATCCTTTGACAAAAAGGCATAATCATGAACATCACCGACACGATATATCAATCTCAATTATTCGGTATGCATCACTTTGCGTTGTTGATTGTTGTAGAGTATGGTGCGGGAAGTGCAGTATCCACAGAAGGAGATGTGTACAGCTTTGGAGTCCTCATTCTAGAGATGTTCACAGGGAAGAGGCCAACCCATGACATCTTTGAAAATGGGCTGAACCTCCATCGCTTCGCAAACAATGCTCTGACAGATCGAGTGGAAAAGATAATCGATCCCATTTTGCTTCAAGAAAACCAGGAGTCAGAGAAGAGACAAACCGTCGCTCTGGATGGCAAGAACAAAGGCTATTTCGGTACTCTGGAGTGTTTGGTTTCAATCATCGAAATAGGAGTCGCTTGCTCTTTTGAGTCTCCACGGGAACGAATGGACATTGGCAATGCATTGACTAAACTCCAAGGCATCAGGAAGAAACTTCTTGAGTTCACTGCCATTGCCTAGTAGAAGTAAAATCTGAACTTCATATGGAGTCATGTGGGTCTTCATGGCCCTTGCTTTGTCTGGAAGTGGATGTGGAATTTGGCCATTCATAAAAGCTTATGAAAAGGAGTGTGTGATTACATATATTAATGTTTGTCCGTCTTATGTCTATAGATAAAGCTAGAGCCGAATATGGCCCATATTGGTCCAATTAGCATTAGTTTTGTAATTTGTCAACCTCATGCGTCTATCATATTTATTATATATAGATTTAAATTAAAGAGGGGATAGAAAGCAAGTATACCATTCTTAAGTGGATTCGTCGAACAAAAAAAATATTAAAACGAAAATCTTGACTTATATTTCGATTACCTTTCCCAAATATTTATCTTCTTTCGACTTATGTCATTGATTTTATATTTGAAAAAATAAATAAAGATAAAGTGCCTTCAAATATAGAATTAGCCCTTTTCTAAAAATATTTCATAAAGAGAACTATATCGTATTCAAAGAGTACACTCATAATTTCCTGTACGATTTTTGTCAAGTGCAAGGTTGTTTATCATCAATTAGAATCAGTCTATTAAATGAGATGTGATAAGATTCAAGACGGCTATTATAACATGTGAGACATATATGAGCAATTGATCCGGATTGACCTCCCATGCATAAATTAGCGGGAGAAGAATAATGACCCTCCCATGATTTGGTTAAGACAAGTGATGATTTGATTGGACATGGGGACTTTACCATGCGGTCATTTGGTCGTGGTTTGGTTGCGATGATACTTGACTTTTGAGCAGCAGTCACAACGTTGCTCCTCCCAATGGACTCATGCAAAGGTATGTTGAGCACGAAAGCGTGACTCTGATATCACTTGTCGGGTGCAAAAAATGTCGTGGAGATGATACTGAAAAATTATAATTTGGGACACATCTATACCAAATTGCTGTGCAAGTATAATATTCAAATAACACATCATCTCACACAACTATTGCGATTTAATTTCCTCACACCGCAAAACACCTGAGCAAACTAGCTCATGTAAAGACACCCACAACTCTTTTACTTATCTCTCATTTTGGCCCCTATGGCCTTTGCCGCTTTTGTGTGATTTTCCCCGAAGCTCACCATTTCATGGCTTGCCAAACAACTGCTTCTAATGGTCTTATTTATAATTGGGATATACACCAAATCAGTCCTAAACTTCAGATATCAATTTGAACTTAAATATTTTAATTTTATCAATGCTGTCTTAAATTTTTTGTGTGAAATTCTAATGTAGTCTTGCTTGGGCCGAATTGTTGTTGGAAATTGCTAATGTGGCCTCAAGTCATCTCCGCCATCCTGTGTGACACTGGACAACTTTACTCAAAATGATATTCCACGTGAATCCCTACATCAACAGTTTCCCTATGTGAAAATTTCAGCGGCCATGCTAAGGTGTTTTCGGGACTCTTCAGCTCCCTGATCGGCTTCTTCCTTTAACCACTTCAATTGTGCGCCGCTGTGAGAAGAAGAAGACGGAGGAGGATGACTGGACTTGAATTCTTGCACTTTTTCAACGTGCGTCTGCCAACTACAGCTCGTTTACTTTTCTAGAAGTATTCATGATGCAAAATCTTCTTTCCATATTAATATAATAAGTTAAACGCCGGTCCAACATGGGTCTGAAGAGTAATATTTTTCAAAGTAAATTATTCTTCACCATAATAGAGATTTTGCTCTCTTTTCAGTAGAGACACTATTCCAAATTTTAAAATGAAAAACTATATTCAACCTCGTAATGTAATATGCTACATTACATATGACACTTTAGCTAGAACAATCTACAAGGGAAGGAGGAATTAAATTCCTTTGCTTCCCTCTCACCATTTTTTTTTTTTATCAATGAGAGAGACAGCTAGCAAAGTTTTCAGGAGAAGGGAAGGCAGGGACAATGGAACAAGGATTTGGGCAAGGCGCCCATCCATCCCATTAATGCTCATTTTGCGTTCTCCTCTAGTCTCCCACATTTATTCGTATCCAAGATTCAAGCAAATCACAAAGAAAACTACAAAAATCCTGCTATTCATGGTCTCTGCTCTTGTAGGAGTAGCCTGCATACTCTCCTTGTTATACTTCTTCTGGTTGAAAGACAATAAGAAAGAATCAGCTTCATCCTCTTCTGAAGATGGGCTTTTGCATGTTTCTTATCACAATCTACTGAAAGCGACAAGTGGATTATCCTCCACCAATATGCTCGGCAAGGGCAGTTTTGGATCAGTGTACAGATGGCTTCTTGACTAGACTCAGTCGATCGTGGCCATCGAGATTCTCGACCTTACACTTCACGGAGCTTCCATAAGTTTCATGGCAGAGTGCGAGCCCTCGAGAAGAATCCATCGTGGTAATCTCGTGAAGGTCGTCAAGGTATGTTCCGGTTTTGACTTTAATGGAAATGATTTCAAGGCATTAGTCTTCAAATTCATGACGAATGGGAGTTTGGATGAATGGTTGCACCCAACTGCATCGCAATATACAGTGAGAAGCAAGTTGAGTCTACTTGAGAGAGTGAATATCGCCATTGATTTTTCTTGTGCACTAGATTATCTCCATCATCACTGTGAAATGCCAAAAGTTCATTGTGATCTAAAGCCAAGCAATTTTCTTCTTGACGATGAGAAGACTGGACATACAGGAGATTTCAAGCTTGCTAGGTTCCTCCCAAAAGCAATACATAAGTTACTAGCCGATCAATCAAGCTCCAGGTAATGATGCACAATTGGGTCTTTCAGTTTATGTCCCTATATAGAACACGTGACAATAGACGGATCCTTCGACAAAAAGGCACGTGAAATACACCGACATGATATTTTTATTTCAATTATTCACTATGCACCTTTATTGTTGTAGAGTGCGGCTCAGGAAGTACCGTATCCACACAAGGAGATGTGTATAGCTTTGGGGTCCTCGTTTTGGAGATGTTCACAGGCAAGAGGCCAATTGATGACATGTTTGAAAATGGGATGGACCTTCATCGCTTTGCAAAGGCAGCCCTGGCAGACCGAGTGGAGAAGGCAATCGATCCTGTTCTGCTTCAGGAAATCAATGAGTCCGAGAAGAGACGAACAGTCTTTCCGCAGGGCAAGAACAAAAGCTGGTGTAGTATTCAGCGTTGTTTGGTTTCGATCATCGAAATAGGAATCACTTCCTCTTCTGAATCGCCTAGGGAATGAATAGCAATCGGCAATGCATTGACTACACTACAAGGAACCAGGAAGAAACTTCTTGAGTTCATTGTCATTGCCTAGTTGATGTAAAATGTGAACTTCATATGGATTCATGCGGTCTTCGCTGTCATTGCTTTGTCTGGAATCGGAAATGGAATTTAATATTCACAGAATCTGGCAACAGCAAAACCGCAACTAATGGAGACTAGTGACTTAGCAATCCAAGACGCATTCAAATTCATTATGTTGTCTCAAGCCAAAGATCACTGTTCTTCAGCTGTATGAAAAATCATCTACTTTGTTTTGCTTTAGTCCAAAAGAAAGAACTTTGTAACCCTCTCGAGAGTTGCACCAAGAAAATGTAATAAAAGAAAAATTTCTAAAGCATAGCTCCTAATTAGACTTGTCAAATTGGGTCTTAAACCCATAGATGGCTCATTTCAAATTGTGCTTGTACCAGAGAAATTGGAGGTGCTGCTGTTACATGCTGGAGGTGTCGAATTCTCCTCTGTTGCATCTTTTCTTCATGGTTTTCTGGGTGGACAAATCTGGTTGATCTGTCTTTGAACATTTTGGTCTGATGACTCTGCTTGCTTGACTTCAACAATCACATTTGGCCTTACTCTTATCAATTCTACGATGGGTGCTGGATTCTCTTTTGCTTACGTGCTTTAGCAATTGCAAATGCATCTGAGACCGATTTTGGTTGACTTCTTCATTGGCATTTGCGACTGCGGAGTGCGGACAGCTTTTGTTTGTCCAGATGGCTCTTTCTAGGATAGGGCGAGAGATTCACCTGTGGAAGTAACGCCTTCTCTCTTTGCAAAAGAGAAACCGAGTTGGAAGTGAATGTCTAATTTTGAGGAGGAGTTAAGCGGATATACACTGTGTGTTCTTGATACGCCCATTAATAAAAATAAAATCACATGATACGCCTTCCCTCTTTGCCAACAAATGTCTAAAAACTAAAAAGTAATATTTCGAATAGAATCTTCTTCTCCAATCGCATAAAATGGGACATTACAAATGTACCAACTTCATTTTAAAAAAGTCTAACTGAAAATTGCTACAATGTCTTTACCAAAAAAAAAAAATTGCTACAATGTCTTAAAAATGGTGTGGGAAAATGACCTATATTGTTGTAACATCGTGAAGAAAAAGAAATTATAAATTAGCCTATGATTGTTGGCTCTGCACGCAACGAAAAAATTAAAAAAAAATGGTTATTTCAGCTTTGTACGAAAATTAACCATTTGTACAAATCATTATCCAAATTAGAAACAATCAAAAATCAAATTAAAAGTTTACTCTAACGATATTGTAGCATTACTTAAAAGGCTTAGTTTTTCATATTTTGCAAACATTGTCCAAAAGTCTTAAATATATTGCATGGTCGCCAATTTAGTCCTAAGCATTTTAGTTTAGCCAATGTAATCCCAAATTTTTTGAAAATTTTGTAATGTAGTTCATGTGGCTAATTTAAGCCAAAAATGGCCGACATGATCCAGTCAACGCTGGCTATCCTATGGGACACAACCGGCAATTGATGTGGACAATCTTGAATGAAACGACATCATTTTACAACTTCTTTTTTTAAGTTTTGAGATTTTTTTTTATACTCTTTCCTTCTGGAGTTCATCTTTTCCCTCCATCGATCGTTAGGACCTCGGTGATGGCCCGCGAAGGTCGGCATCCATGTGCGACGGCAGTGATGCCCTCATGCAAATTTGCGCGAGGGTCCTAGTTCGTCCTTCCCTAGATCAAGCGACGATTCACAGCCCTCGCCACCCCCTCCCTGGCCATTGTCATGGCTCCGATGACTTGCATAGGGAAGAAGATAAAAGGTAGAAGGAAAGAATAGGAAAAAAAACGAGAAAAAATTCTAAAAAATTCTTTAAAAAATTGCAAAATAACATCATGTCATTTAAGATCGTCCACTTTAGTTGGCGGTCATGTCACATAGGACGATCAGTTTTAACTGGACCTCCATGTCCAAGCTTTTCAGACTAAATGATGGGATGGATTGTATTGAAAAATCAATACAAGGTTTGTAACTATTTGGCCAAATTGGAATATGTAGGACTTAATTAACGGCCACACATTAGTTTTATGATTTTTTTTTAACAATTTTCCTTGCATTTTTTAGCAACAGTGACGCTATTGCTTCCTCCAGAGGAAAATTATGCAAGGTAGAGGTTTAGTAGAGAAATGATCCATATGGACCGTCAACACGTCCCATTATTAAAAAAAATCATTTTCACCGTCCGGCTGGCAATGTGTAACTCAGTAAATTAGGTAAGGACACGAGGGTGTGTCTAGTGATTAGCCAAATTTGGTATTATCACATTCCATAATTGGTGACTTTTCTATTTCCATGTTTTAAGGGAAACTAAGGGCCCGAAGGTTCGACTGTCGCGACCTAAAAAAATCAGTTTCCCAATTTTTAAAGTTAATGGATTACCATGTTAATTAAATTGAGTTAACTAGCATAGCTCGAACTCTCCCGAGTTCTACCAAATCGTGACTTAGGTTCAATTTCATCAAAAGAAGGATTTATCTTGGAGTTGCCACTAATCATTTTGGGTAGGTTGATTAGACACCTAAATAAAGCATCGGGAGAAATACTTTATTCCTACGAACCAGAGATTAATGAGTTCGGGGACTTGATTACGCTAATTTTTCAATTAACGCCCTTTCGGTACCAATTTCATGAAAATGTTCAACTTGGCAATTTTGATAAATTTTCACTTGAGGTTCAAAAGTGCAATTTTTTTTTTGGTTTTCCTTTTATGATTTTTTTAGATTTTTCGAGGTATTATAAGAATGCAAAATCACCCAAAGCAAACGAAGATGTGAAGAGAGAGCAGGTAAAGTAAAACTACCCTAAGGACAGTGAAAACAAAACCCGCAACTCGTCGGGTGAATAATTACAGACCAATTAAATAAAACCCGAGACATGATCGGGAATACAACAAAAATGGACCGGAATAGACATCGGTCAAACACCGGTCGCCAAGCCTCGTGGGTCGGGAGTACAACAAAACGGACCGGAATGGACATCGGTCATCCTCCAGTCTTCAAAGCATCGGGTCGAAAGCCAAATGAAAATAATAAACTTATCCAATCGAACATGCACAATCACCAATGAGTTAAGACAATTCAAAAACTCAAAGAAATTTTAACACGTGCTGATTAAACTTCATTGAGACCATTTTTTACATTTTCCAATGCATTAACGCAAAAATACGAATTAAATCATACTGTCCATGAACATTCTTAGGGAGAAAGCAGTAACCATAAAATACAAAAGAAATAATGAAATGTATGCAAAAATTCTGAGATTTTTTATGTGGATGGGAAAATGTGTCGTTGACAACTTTCATGTTTTACATTCTTACTGAAGAGACACTCATTTTCGTGTAGAAAATGGTCTTTCATGAGAGCTCAGCAGCAAACAAACAAATTTCACAGAATAGACATACTTCAGGATTAAGCTCAAATGGACATTCAAATCTCAAAATTAATGCACCAAACTTTCCAGTCTACTAAACAAGACCCCAATGAACAACTTTCATTTTTTGTGAAGTTTCAAAAGAAGACTCTAAACATGAGATAACTACGAATCAATATGACCACGCACAGAAAAACACTCAGACTCAAGGACGCGAACAGAATTGCATGATTTCATTAAATGCATTAAAAATATGAAACATGCATGAATATTTTTGTATTTGTTATATATTATGAATTAAGATCTTATGAACAAATGTCATGAAGAGGTCTTTATGAAACGAAGTCTAGAATAACCCATGGAAAATCATTTAGCATGAAAGGTCAGATCAGAAAAATTCCATCTGAGGTTCTGATCACCATATTTCCAGATTTCTGCTCTCCATTTCGGGACCCTTTTGACATAGCAAACGATGTCCATTTTCACGCCATAATATATCAAATCGAAGATCTCGAAGTCATCTACGAATGTTCAGTATATTTGTTTTCGAGATTTCGTCATCTAAACACGAAAAATTGAGTTACCAGATAATTGCACATGCTGATGCGCCTAGACCTCGTTGGAGATGAATCCGTTGCGTCGTCAAGGCTTGTTCCACGGCGGCGAATTTTTCTCTCTCAAAATTTTTTCTCTTGAAATCTCTCCAAAATTTATTTTCTCCCTTCAAGGCTCTCATTCTTCCTCCTTTTATAGCCTACTCCCCCATCTTCCTTTCTCTATCTTCATCTATCATTCTAATTTTTCCACTAACTTCATCTTCCCTTCTAATTCCACCATCTTCCCTTCTAATTCCACCATCCTCCATTCTTTATCTCCATCTTCCCTTCTAATTCACCATCTTCCATTCTAATCTTTCCATCTCCCATTCTAATTCTTCATCTTCCCTTCTAATTCTACCATCTTCCATTCTCCATCTTTCCTTCTAATTTCTCCATCTTCCCTTCTATATCTCCCCTTCTCCATCTTCCTTTCTAATTTCTCCATCTTCCCTTCTATATCTCCCCTTCTCCATCTTCCTTTCTAATTTCTCCATTATCTCTAAAATTTTATGTATTTGCAATTCAGCCCCTGAAGTTTTATGTATTTGCAATTTAGTGTCGCGACCCTCTAAAAAAAAATTTTAATTTTAAAAGGGGTTAACGGATTATTAGGTTAATTAGATTTGACTAACCTAATGCGGACCCTCCCAAGCCCTACCGAATCGCAACTTTGGTTTTTGTTTAAATGATTTTGAAATTTGGAGTCGCCACTAATCGTTCTTGGTAGGTCGATTAGAAACCTAAATAGATTAGCGGGAGAACTAATTTATTCCTGCGAACCAGAGATTATGAGCTCGGGGACTTGGTTACACTAGTTAATTAAAACTAATGCCCTTTCGGTACCTTAATTTCATGGATATCCTAATCCGGCAACTCAGGCTTGGTTTATTCCTAAAGCTCTAGTAGGGTATTCTCTTTTGTGTTTTCACTTTTTAAATAGGATGCATGGATGGTATATATTTTTATTTGTTATATTTTTTTAAGTGTTAAAGATTCCCTAAAGCCGAAAGAGGGAGTGTGTTAACGACTTCTGTGCAGTATTACAACCTACTCATCTTTTGGGTCTGATGATTCAAAAATTAAATTATAGGAAGTACATGACAGTGAATAAACACCTCCAATGGGAGGCCTAGCATTGGCTTGGCTCTTCCCTTTGGGATTTAAGGTACAGGTATTTAAGTTGCAAGTATTTAAACTACTGTAAGTAAAAACCTCCAATGGGAGGCTAAGCATTGGCTTGGCTCTTCCCTTTGGGATTTAAGGTACAGGTATTTAAGTTGCAGGTATTTAACTACTGTAAGTAAAAACCTCCAATGGGAGGCTAAGCATTGGCTTGGCTCTTCCCTTTGGGATTTAAGGTATAGGTATTTAAGTTGCAGGTATTTAACTACTGTAAGTAAAAACCTCCAATGGGAGGCTAAGCATTGGCTTGGCTCTTCCCTTTGGGATTTAAGGTGCAGGTATTTAACTACTGTAAGTAAAAACCTCCAATGGGAGGCTAAGCATTGGCTTGGCTCTTCCCTTTGGGATTTAAGGTGCAGGTATTTAAGTTGCAGGTATTTAACTACTATAAGTAAAAACCTCCAATGGGAGGCTAAGTATTGGCTTGGCTCTTCCCTTTGGGATTTATGGTGCAGGTATTTAAATTGCGGATGGACTTTGTCCTCTCCATTTTGGGGTATGAATTTTTTAAAATGAAATACAACGAATTGATTCAATAATTTGAAATTTGTGCGCGCTTGAGGACTCCTCCAAGCCGATTTTGTACTTCCATAGGATTGACCATTGATATAGAGCTGCGGCTTCCTGACATAAAATAGAGTGAAGTGTCAGTATACAAAATATGTGCTAATCTGCACCTAAAACCAGAAGAGTGGAAAGAGTACTTATCTCCCGTTTTTTGGGAGGGATTTCTATAATTGATTTTCGCTCTCTATGTTCCCAATATAGAGAGTTTCTTTTGAATTAAGAGGGACTTTTAGTCACAGATCAGTTGAGAAATCGGTGGACAGCTTAGGAGCTTGTCTGGGCCGATTTTTGCATATCTACGAGATTTTTGCTGTTGACGTAGAGATATCCTTCTCCTGACATAAAATATGGGGAAAAAAAAGAGAAGATGGAGAAAGTGTATACAATTTGTGCTAATTTGCAAGTAAAACCATAAACAAATGAATAAATCAAAACACTTAGCTCGAATTTGCTTGCTCGTTGACGAGGATGAACTCTTGATTTATATTGATCGATGAAGGAATTTGTGATGATAATCCCTAGCTTTGAACTCCCATCATCTTCAAAATTCTCTCTCTTTTGGTATTTTCTTTCTCTCAAATTTTTCTTCAATCTCCCAAAACTCTCTCAAACATCCAAAATTTTCTCTCAAAAAAAAATCCTCCCAAACACTTCAAATTTTCTCTCTCAAGAATCTTTTCTCAAGCTCACTTCTTTCTCCTTTTATAACCTACTCATCTATCTCCCATTCTAATTTTTCCACTAACTCTATCTCCCATTCTAATTTCTCCACTAACTCTTCTTCATTTTCATCTTCCATTCTCCATCTCTATCTCACATTCTAATCTCTCCACTAACTCTTCTTCATCTTCATCTTCCCTTCTCCATATTTATCTCCCATTCTAATTTCTCCACTAACTCTTCTTAATCTCCATCTTCCCTTCTCTATTCTTATCTTCCATTCTAATTTCTCTACTAACTCTTCTTCATCTCCATCTTCCCTTCTCTATTCTTATCTTATTTTCTCCATCCATTCTTCTCCAACTTCTCTTCTTCATCTCCTCTTCTTCATCTTCCCTTCTCTATTCTAATTTATCCACTAACTCTTCTTTTTATTATTTGTAAAATAATCCTTCAAGAGTTAGGTATTTGCACTATAGTCCTTGAATTTTAAGTATTTACAATTCAGTCCCTGAAAAAAATATATTTCTTTAAGTCCAAATCTCCTCACAATTTTTGACACACCAAAATTTACCACATGTCAAATTTAAGCTCATTTCTTGTCGCTGAAAATAATGTATAATTTAATTAAAGCCCTTTTGCAAAATTAAGTCATTCTTGGTATAATTGGGCCAAGATGAAAATTTAAAATATTAGAAGACAATGTCACAACTCATAAAAAGTGAAAGTTAAAATAAGTTGACTCAAATTAAATTTTTTAGGCCCGATTCGAGATTATACTCGTGAAGGAACACGTGACTCGAATTGGATTTTTCTGAATTTGCGATGGCCAATATGAAAATAGATTTAAAATAAAAATATTAACTATCTTTGTGTATTTTTTGGCCTCAAATGTTATTTTTCCAAAATTTTCAAATATTTTTGTATTTTTTTAAAAAAAAAATTAAAATATATATAATATGAAAAATTATTTTTTGGTCAAAATTCGTTCCCTAGGCTTGGCTAAGGTTCCCAAAGTTGATTTTTCAATTTTATGAATTTTTATGGATTTTCTATTAATTTTCGAAAATAAATAAATAAAAATACGTAAAAATACTGAAAATATGAAAAATCATTTTTTGGTCAAAATTGGTTCCCTAGGCTTGGCTAAGGTCCCCAAAGTTGATTTTTTAATTTTATGAATTTTTATGGATTTTTTATTACTTTATCAATAGAAAAAATGATTAAAAATCAGGTGTCAACAGCTGCCCCTCTTTGAAAGGAAGCTCGGTAGAGGTTCATTTCAAAGACGAGATGACACCTGGATTCTTATCGACTCAATACAAGTAAATAAAAAGAGTCGTGACATGATTGTTCCACTGAAAATGAAATGAGAACCTAAGGATTCGTTATATAAAAAAACTTTAGGGTGGTTGAACTTGAACCCGTATGGTGGATCAACCCATGGTAGATTCCTAATAAAAGGATTCTACTGATTAAAAATTGAATTAAAATTTGACCCGTATGGTGGGTCATACCATTTGACCCGTATGGTGGGTCGTACCATGGTAGATTCCTAATAAAAGGATTCTACTGATTAAATTTTGATTGAGATTTGACCCGTATGGTAGGTCACCACATGGAGATACCTGTAAGAAGGACTTGGTGCCTGTAGAAAAGACTTGGTGCCAGTAAAAAGGACTTGGTGCTTTGCCTGTAAGAAGAACTTTGTGCCTATAAGAAGGACTTGCTTTGCCTGTAAGAAGGACTTGATTTGCCTGTAAAAAGGACTTTGTTTGCCTGTAAGAAGGACTTTGTTTTGCCTGTAAGAAGGACTTACTTTGCCTGTAAGAAGGACTTTGTGCCTGTAAGAAGGACTTGATTTGCCTGTAAGAAGGACTTTGTTTGCCTGTAAGAAGGACTTTATGCCTGTAAGAAGGACTTGATTTGCATGTAAGAAGGACTTTATGCCTGTAAGAAGGACTTTGTGCCTGTAAGAAGGACTTTGTGCCTGTAAGAAGGACTTGATTTGCCTGTAAGAAGGACTTTGTGCCTGTAAGAAGGACTTGGTTTGCCTGTAAGAAGGACTTAGTTTGCCTATAAGAAGGACTTGGTGCCTATAAGAAGGACTTGGTTTGCCTGTAAGAAGGACTTGGTTTGCCTGTAAGAAGAACTTTATGCCTGTAAGAAGGACTTGGTGCCTGTAAGAAGAACTTGGTTTGCCTATAAGAAGGACTTTATGCCTGTAAGAAGGACTTGATTTGCCTGTAAGAAGGACTTGTTTTGCCTGTAAGAAGGACTTGATTTGCCTGTAAGAAGGACTTTGTGCCTGTAAGAAGGACTTGTTTTGCCTGTAAGAAGGACTTGGTTTGCCTGTAAGAAGGACTTGGTTTGCTTGTAAGAAGGACTTGGTGCCTGTAAGAAGAACTTGGTTTGCCTATAAGAAGGACTTTATGCCTGTAAGAAGGACTTGATTTGCCTGTAAAAAGGACTTGTTTTGCCTGTAAGAAGGACTTGTTTTGCCTGTAAGAAGGACTTGATTTGCCTGTAAGAAGGACTTTGTGCCTGTAAGAAGGACTTGTTTTGCCTGTAAGAAGGACTTGATTTGCCTGTAAGAAGGACTTTGTGCCTATAAGAAGGACTTGATTTGCCTGTAAGAAGGACTTGGTTTGCCTGTAAGAAGGACTTGGTTTGCCTGTAAGAAGGACTTATTTTGCCTGTAAGAAGGACTTGGTGTACCTCAAAGGGTGCCATTCTGGAATCTGGAAAGATCAGGAATCCTGCAGAAGCTCAAACCCAAATTATATTATCCTGTCGCTTTAGGAATAAACCAAAGAGGCAGAGATCAAAAGGTCTCGAACATTTCTGTCCTTGAGACAAATCATGCTTTATTGAAGAAGGTGGATACCTGTATGTACCGCAATGGATTCGAGTACCCCAACAACCGTCAGAATTCATTCTCTTGAAAGGTTCAGGTTGAAGATATACTTACCTGAGAATTTGGAAGAAATGCTTGGTGGCTTCTCGACAACCAGGCTTGTTCATTCAATAATCGCTGAATGAATTTCAAGACTTTGGAAGGTAGTTTGAACATTGGGAATGTGTTGCCTGTCAGGCAGTATCAGAGGTAACATGTGCAAGCATTTTCATCAATGAGTTGATCGGTTCATGTAAAACTATTCAACCAAGTCGGCAATGATTAGAAGTAGTCTGTGTGATAACTCATGATGCAATCAATCCAAATATGGATCATGCAAAACTATTCTGTCAAGCTTGCATTACCAATTCTGTTTAAGGAGGTTCTCATAGTATGAACGCCTCGAATGTAATCTGAATGGGGGACTTCAATCCGAAAGGGCCTTCTCTCACTCTGGGGAAAGACTGTTTATCTGTAAATTAAAATGTTAGACTTGCGTGGAAATGGTTTGCCTTTCCTCATAGCATTACGTGTGTTTATATAATGTGCAAATATGGGCGGATTTGAATTGCCCCTGGTATGTGGGCGGACCTAACAAATTGGGAAGCCTACTCCTTATGTCGAGGGGTGGTTCGTCTCAAACTTTGTCTCTACGTGATGAAGCATATGGGTGAGGGAGCATTTCGGTTTGTTTAATGACAGCGACCGCCACGGTTTAGCGGTTGAATGCCCCTGTAAAAAGCAGAGAAATTATTCTTGAAATCAAACGAGATAAGGAAGACATATTTGCTTTTTCGCTTCAGAGCTTGTGATCAATTTGCCCCATTTTTCACCAGAATAGATCTTGTCAGATGATCATAATTTTCTTTTGGATTTGTCTCCTTCAACATGTTAAATGTTAGTGTAAATATTTCCTGTAAAAAGAAAAAGAGACATATCAGCCAGTATTAAAAGGGATAAATTGAAAACGATACTGATTTACCCTTCATCTTGAATGTCTTGCACGAGTCTTTTACCAGTTTTGTTGGATTGAATTTTCCTCGACTTTTGTTGGGCGCCTCACCATTATGGGAAGACTATGGTAAAATACTGACTTTGATATTACTCGTCGAGTATTCCTGTTTGTAAAAAAAAGAAATGCACAAAAAGTTGTTTCATTTATTTATAATACATACAACATTCCCCACCCTTGGGGATCGAACTCGGAATATTTCGGACCTACTGTCATCCCCCATACCATTCGGTCCATTGGACCGTAGGTGTCCATGGGGCTTTCTTTTCAAGGGTTAATCCTTGGGGATAACGCAGCCCTGTTGTATCACCTTGGGCCATGTTACGGTATTTCTCGAGGTAATTTGCAATCCCTGTTAAGAATGGAATAAGACAATTCAAGACTTGAGATGATTATGTGCACATTAGAACGATACAGAATTACCCATTTCTGAGATTGTTCGCGTCTTTCGCTTGTACTTTCCTTTGTCCGAAGCTGTCTATCCCGTGGTAATGCCCATGAGTTGATTTGCCCCCAAATTTTATCCAACCTGTATTCGGATATGATTGCGTTCTCGGGTCGATTTGCAATTTCCTGAGAATAGAAGGGGCTTAATTTTAAAACTTGGAGCAACTGAGGGTAAATTGAAACGATACGGAGTTACCCTTCAGGTTTATGCAGATTTTCACTCGCCATCAATTCGTCGCGAGGTTGGTGAGGTGGCGGATTCGAGCATTTAATAGGGGGAAGTCGGATTATTACTCCTTGCTTTTACACATTCACAAAAGCAGAAAAACACATCACGCAAGGAAATAAAACACATTCACTCATTCAGGATTAGTTCCGCTTCCTCTGCAGGCTCTCCCATGATCAGCTGGCTTCATCCCAAATTAGGTATGCATCGGCCATATTGAAGGTCTCGTGGTCACTGGCTGAACAAGTGCATCACAGTCCCGATGCTTTACCGATATCAAACTGGTTGATTATGGCGAAAAGATCATCGTCAATGTCCGCTTGGTGGTGATCTGTCCCTTCTTCCTCGGGAGGTATTGATGCTGATCCAGTATCATTGGTCCTTTTGTACCCTCCTCCAACAGAACTCGATCCTGTTATAAACTGGTCTAACTCACCTCTTAAACGTGCATTTTCGATCCTCAGATCATGCATTTCATCGAGGGTGAGGAGGAGGCTATTGCAGTTGGGGCAGGTGGCGGAGTCAAAAGTCTCTTTATACATCTTGTTTTCCGCTCGGAGGTTTTCATTTTCAACTCTTAGAAACTCGGCTTCGTTGTGCTCATGACGAGCCTTCATTCGGGTTCGCCTATTTTGAAACCAGAACTTAATTTGTAAAGGTTCAAGTCCTAACTCTTGACTCAGTTCCATTTTCTGTTTGCCGTCTGGCATAGGGCATGTTCTGAAGAAATCCTCAAGCCTTTGTACCTGCTCCTTAGTATGGCGACGGTAACGCTTCTTTTGACCCTTACCGTTATTGTCCTTATCTTTACTGAGATTTTGGACGTCGTCGGCGGAAGAGCCAGGCTCCATAGGCTCGATCCCAAACATGGCTTCGAACTCTTCCTCTCCCATATTCAGCAGGCAATGATAGCTCTCGGGAGTATTAGGTTGAGGCATCTTTGATTTGGTTGATGATTTCTCAAGATTTGCTACTCGCTTCCGGTGTTTTCACTCTCTTTGAATTTTTCTGAGCGATTGCCTATGCCTTAAGACCCTCTTCCGAGCATGGCGTCTCTTTTAAAATTAAACGTGGGTTTAGCAACTGTATTGCTTCTTCCAAGGGTCCGGCCTTTCTCAATCCTCTTTTCTTATCGTGTCTCTTGCTCGGCTTGTCTCCTTCCATCTTTTCGTGATAGGGCCCCTTGTTGTTGTCTCCACCGTCAATTTGCTGGCGAGTTCTTCAATAAAGACGAGTCGTATCTCTTTTCTGCCGAAAATGTCTTTGTCTCCCACTCAGCTTATTTTTTATCTTTTCTTTTTCAAAGTAGTGGCGTCCCGTTTAGCTTTACCGTAGAGACGTCGGATTTGCTTGGCTGGAGAATGGAGACGAGTAGCGGAGGTGATACTGATAGGGAATGTTAGACAGGAAAATCTGGCCAGTAGAGACTTCCCCTGCAAAAATGAAAGAGAATGCGGCAGTATATGTTCTTCATATTCTAGAAAAATTGGAACGATATTGTTTTACCCTTGTGTGTACTTCTATTGAATTTAAATTGAGGAAGTTCCTTCATTTGGACTGGATTGAATTGTATGTCCCGAGTTGCCCTTCACTTTGAGCTTGCCATGTAAGTGCTTTGCTTAGTTGGGCCTTATTTTCTTTCGGGTTGCCTTGGACCATCATCATTTTCTATGCCATCGGGTCCGTGGACCGGAGGGCTCCTTTAATTTGAAGGTTACCTTCGAGGCAAATAAGTCCTATCGCGTTCCATTGGGTCATTTCATTTTGCGACACTCTTGAGGCACTTTGCGATTCCCTGGGTGAGAATGGAACAAATCCAATTTAGCATTTTGCAACGATTGAGGGTAAATTGGAACGACACACAATTACCCGTCTTCGAGCTTGCCTGGGCATTTTACTTGAAATTTCCCTACGTGAGGCCATTCAACATTTCTCATTATGGCAGTCAGCGACGTTACCACAAATTGATCCGCCCTAAATCTAGCATAAAAAGGGATTCACGCATTCGACGGGATAAAAAAAATAAAATAAATTGCCCCCTTGTCCCTGAATTAAATCGAGACACCTAGAAAGCTGGAAAATATCATACGCAGGGGAATTAAGCATGAAATAAAATGTGCACTTATTCAAGGTCAGTTCTGCCTCTCCTGTGGCTCTTCGATAATCAGCTAGTCTCGTGTTAGTTCGGGTGTGGATGATCGATGTTTGAGAGTCCCTACTCACTGGCTCCTGATCGCGGCTTGGGACGTCTGTCAACCCTAAACTGGTTGACCAGGGCAGTAAGCTCATCATCTGGGTAATCTCTTGAACCTTCCAGCAACTGATGCTCGAATTGGGCATTGTTGTTGGCAAATGCTGGCGGTAGATTTCTCATTCTGTCCTCGCCATGAGCAATTTGACTTCTCGTGCTGGAGCCTTCATCATTACTCGAGAAAGTGTGGGGATCACCAACTGTCCTGCTGCCAAAAACTCCTTCCATTCGAGGATTAAAGAAGTGGAAGAGCTCAGGATAATTTCTTGTCTGATTCTCTAGCTGCGCAGGCGCGCTGATCATGGGATGAATTCTAACCACGGGTTGGTGCTCAGACCAAGGAGTCTGAATACACTGCCCCTGCGGTCTATACTCTTGAAGAGCATTAGGGTGATTCTGGGGGATACTTTGATTAACGCCTGGAGGATTGATGGCACGGCTACTGGCTTGGTTGATGATGGGAAGTGGCTCGCCCCATGCTAACCTGGGGAACTTATGGTGGCGAGGAGACTCGACGTTCAGGCTTGGATCAGTCCCGCTTTGGTTTTCTTGATTCTGAGCTGCATTGTGTTCTCTCACCCTTTTTCTGTACTTCTGAAGATGACTCGAAACATTTGCTTTAGTGAGTCCCTCTACCTTCATAATTTCCAGTATATGTTGCGGCCGTGCCGAATCTATTCCTAGCTGCTGAACTGCATTAACAAACATACGATGCAGCTCGGGAGACCAACTCATCTTCTTTCTCCAGTTGCTTGGAACAAAATTGAAGGCTTGATGCTTGTTCTCATGGTCGTGCAATTGCTTCCTTACCACGTGCTGCCATATGTTTTGAAGCATCTGAACTCTAACTGGTTTCGTTACGACGTCTTGGGCCCCATTTAAGACAGCCTTCATTAGGGCTTGCTGATCATCGCTTGCCGATATTACGAGGACTGGCATGTTTAATTTAGAATTGATGACTTCCAAGAGAGTGAAAATATCCATGTCAATCCCTACCATGGCGGTGAGGACGATATCAAACGGGTCACTACTCCTCCTTAATATCTCTAAGGCCTCTGTCGCCTTTGCTTGAGCTACAACCTTATACCGGCATTTTCTTAATACGGTAACAAGGATTGACAGAGAGACTGGATTACCGTCAATGGCCATGACCAGTAGACCCTCAGGGTAAGGAACTTCATCAGCTTTGACCAGGGTTGAACATGCGCCCGTTCCCCTAATACTCGACATATTTCTGGATCTAGGACTGCCGATTCGAGACCGCCTCGGGATGTCTTCTCGGACTTGAGGGATCACGAGATCGTTGATGCCTTCTCGTAACAGGCTTTGAAAGCCGATGCTTTGATGGTGAAGGTTTTGAATTCCTCTCCCACGAGAACTCCTTCCTCTCTATCTTTCTCCTGCGAGTTCTTGCAAATGAACTCTGACTATCAAATGGGGACAAGTTCTCTCTCTGGCAATAGCAACGACTTCCCTCTTCACGGGCAGCGCTATTAGATTTACCGAGGGGAAAATCTGACATTCAGCTTTTGATCAAAGGGGAAATCCTTGTTTCTCGCTCAGTTTGTCTTCTTTTTTTTTTTCGTGATAGAGGGCCCCTGTCAAGATCTCCACCGTCGATTTATTGGCGGGTCCTCCAATGAAGACAAGTCGTATCTCCTTTTCGCTAACGTTTGCCGTGTCTTCCACTCAGCTCATCTTTCCGTCTTCTTTTTCAAAGTGGCGGTGTCTCGTCAAACTTTCTGCGGAGATTTCGGACTCGCTTAGCTCGCAGTCGCCATCTGATGGGAATTCGAGCCAACGAAGGTGGTGCCAATAGAGAATGGTAGATAAGAGAAATCTTGACTGGTTGATACCGTCACTATGAAATCAATATTTACTTCAAAGCAGATTACCATCTTCGCATTCCGCTCATCTGCCTCACCTCTCTCCCCCTTTCTTTCGTATTCTGCTTTCAAAAATGGCCAATTCTCCTAACCATACCTTATCCGCCGAAGTCCTAGCTGGGTGGGAGAGACTCTACAATCTTCTTGGTAGAGGTTACGCTCATATAGCCAAAAACTCTACCATTGAGGCTGAAATCCTCGGTTTATTTAGGACCGTGGACGCTGCTTCTGTTGAGGGTACCCAACTAGGGAAGGAGTACCGGAACTTCTCGACCCTCTTCATTAATTTTCTGGCTGCCTATAACCGTGCTTATGAGACGGTCCTTGTGACCGCCGTCGTGAAAGCCCGTTACCGAGACCGGCACGAGCGTCTGGCAACAGTTACGTTTGTGGCTGATAATCACAAAAAGGCCCTCAAGTTTGCCAACGATCAGCTTTCGTGGCTGGTTCGTGAGAGGGGAAAGTTGGTGGACCGTCTGGCCTTGGTCCGAACTTACGCCGAACAGGAGCCAGGTAATATTGTGATGAGGTGTAAATGTGGTTGGCTGCAGGAGAGACTTGATGACATTACGGCAGACATTGCTTTCGAGAGGGCAGCGGTTCCGGACCTGGAGTTTGCCGTTGACCATTACGAGGCCACTATGGCCCAGGTTAAAGAGAAGTGCGATCGCCTCTTCTTTAGGCTCGCGGAGCTTGATCCCGAGAGCGCCCGGTGCATCCAGAGCATCAACTGTTTGGAGAGTCAGTTGAGCTCTTTCGTAATGGTCATCAGGGCCCAGTTTGGCTTTACCTTTCCTCCCCAGTGAGTTGTTGTAATACTCTTTGATGAATGGAATGAAAGAAAAGCTTCACGTGTTTTGTTTTGTTTTTTTTTTAATTTTCCTGCTATCGTTTCTTCCGCATAGCATAACAGAACGATTTGAGGTACCGAAGATGTCGAGGCTTAATGTTCTTCTTGATGTTCTTGTTTAATTGCTCCAGACGATGATATCGAGAACATTGATGATGGGTTCGGCGGTGGCCCCCACTATCCATCTTGAGATCACGAACAATAACGCTATGATAACTCGATCAGTGCGCTGGTAGTAAATCCGGCCACCTGTTGTGTGCCCACTTTTATCCATATTTTGTTTCTTTCGGCGTCTACTTGCTCGTGTCGGTCGCCTGTAGCGTCGGGAGAAATTCCTGTGGGCCACGTTCATTAATAGAACCTCGGTCCTCTAAAGCCCTCCGCATGTTTTGGATAAGAGAAAATTTTAAGACCGGTCTCTGGTTGATTTGATCAGGTAAAGGTATTTGTTTCATGGGTTCTGATTATATAATCCATATTGTTTTTCAAAAGACGCGGGATCCTCTGCAATACATTAAATATGCCCCCATGTTTAATCAGTATAAATCCACCGTCATATCAGAATACACTGCCCATACAAGTTTACGGATTGACACAACTTTGTCTGTCAAAGATGGACAATGTTCGTTTGCCCCCCAGAATTAACGGTTGAAGCCTCGGTGTTTTTCGTCTTTTGGTATTTCTGAAGATGATTCTTGATATATTATTGAACTTAATTTTTACACCCGTCTGGGGTATCTAGGATCTCCCTGCAAAAGAAAAGGATATAATTAGTATGCGACACAAGAAATGTCGGTCCATGACTCCTATATTAGTCCAATTTGATTTTTTCTATTTTATAGAGAAATCAGAAGAAAGAAAAAAAAATTTCCTTAGGAAGAAATGGGTTAATTTCTGATACAGAATTTTTTTCAGATTTATTATTCTTTTTTTTTATTTTTTTAAAGGAATGTGACAAAGTCTCTTGACGTTTACTAAAATTTTTGAAGGAATTTCATTTTTATCAAAATAAATTTTCAGAGGTAAATTTGTCAGGAAAATTTTATTTTTATTGAAGCAGGAAAGACATGACAGAAATCCTTTATTGGTTAACGAAATTCCCCCGAGACATTAGTCTAATTTTATTTAGAGAAACTTTTCTTAGAAAAACATGAGCGAATTTCTCGAAAAGAATTTTTGTTGCAAGTTTTTATAATTTGAAAGAATGTGATAAAATCACTTGATGTTTTTTTTAAAGGAATTTTTCTTTTTATCGAAATAAATTTTCAGAGGAAAATTTGTCGGGAAAATTTCATTTTTATTGGAGAGAAAAAAAAACATGACAAAAATCTCTTATTGGTTAATTAGTCTAATTTTATTTAGAGAAAATTTTCTTAGAAAAACATGAGCGAATTTTTCGAGAAGAATTTTCTTGCAAGTTTTTATAATTTGAAAAATGTGATAAAATCACTTGATGTCTACTAGAGTTTTTTTTTAAGGAATTTTTCTTTTTATTGAAATTTTCAGAGGAAATTTTTTTCAGGAAAATTTGATTTTTATTGAAGCAATAAAAATATGACAAAAATCCTTTATTGGTTAATAAAATTCCCATGAAGGGATTTTTTTACATCATTTTTTCAAAAAAAAAAATTTTTTTAAAGAAATGAGGGACAAATTTAATTTTTATTTTCTTTTAAAAAGAATGTCGTAATATCAAGCTCAAAAACTGACTAACACCTAGCATGGACCGACCGAAAATAAATACAAGATAAAATTAGAGAACTTACTTTTACCTTGGAGAAATGCAAATCACATAGTCATGCGCATGACTCAAGTAAGGAGTGGACTCTAGAAAATAAAAGGAGGAGAGACAAGGTATGGACCTAAAAAGGCTCCCACTATCTGAATTGACAAACTTACCCTCCGCGCAATCAAATCACAATGGGAAGAAATGTCAATTCAGATAATGAGCGGAATAAAATATGGTCAACCCGAGCGCAATCGACGCAAGAGCTTTGCATATTCAATCCCTATCTATGGTTTTCTAGGAAGAATTTCGCGACTTGGGTTTAGACGCTTGTGTGTGCAGGTGTCGTGATCCTCAGAGTATGCAAGACATGCACAATAATTGATATCAAAACAGCGCTTCTAAAAATGTGCGAAATTAAAGAAATAAACCCAACACCGAGCCTGCAAAACAAAGGGGTTAGCCAAACACTCCGCCCCTTATAACACCCATCCTACAAAAACATATAACACCTATAGAATTAGTCCCAAACAATATCGCCAGAAGCGAGATATGCATGAAATTTTCATTGGCCTAAGTCCACTAAGACTCTTAAAATTTCGAAAAAATTTAAGTATTCCAATTGGTATCTTTTTTCGAAAATTTAAAAATCTCTCTCCCCAGTGGAGTCGCCAGTCTGTCGCGACCCTCTAAAAAAAAAATTTAAATTTTAAAAGGGGTTAACGGATTATTAGGTTAATTAGATTTGACTAACCTAATGCGGACCCTCCCAAGCCCTACCGAATCGCAACTTTGGTTTTTGTTTAAATGATTTTGAAATTTGGAGTCGCCACTAATCGTTCTTGGTAGGTCGATTAGAAACCTAAATAGATTAGCGGGAGAACTAATTTATTCCTGCGAACCAGAGATTATGAGCTCGGGGACTTGGTTACACTAGTTAATTAAAACTAATGCCCTTTCGGTACCTTAATTTCATGGATATCCTAATCCGGCAACTCAGGCTTGGTTTATTCCTAAAGCTCTAGTAGGGTATTCTCTTTTGTGTTTTCACTTTTTAAATAGGATGCATGGATGGTATATATTTTTATTTGTTATATTTTTTTAAGTGTAAAAGATTCCCTAAAGCCGAAAGAGGGAGTGTGTTAACGACTTCTGTGCAGTATTACAACCTACTCATCTTTTGGGTCTGATGATTCAAAAATTAAATTATAGGAAGTACATGACAGTGAATAAACACCTCCAATGGGAGGCCTAGCATTGGCTTGGCTCTACCCTTTGGGATTTAAGGTACAGGTATTTAAGTTGCAAGTATTTAAACTACTGTAAGTAAAAACCTCCAATGGGAGGCTAAGCATTGGCTTGGCTCTTCCCTTTGGGATTTAAGGTACAGGTATTTAAGTTGCAGGTATTTAACTACTGTAAGTAAAAACCTCCAATGGGAGGCTAAGCATTGGCTTGGCTCTTCCCTTTGGGATTTAAGGTATAGGTATTTAAGTTGCAGGTATTTAACTACTGTAAGTAAAAACCTCCAATGGGAGGCTAAGCATTGGCTTGGCTCTTCCCTTTGGGATTTAAGGTGCAGGTATTTAACTACTGTAAGTAAAAACCTCCAATGGGAGGCTAAGCATTGGCTTAGCTCTTCCCTTTGGGATTTAAGGTGCAGGTATTTAAGTTGCAGGTATTTAACTACTATAAGTAAAAACCTCCAATGGGAGGCTAAGTATTGGCTTGGCTCTTCCCTTTGGGATTTATGGTGCAGGTATTTAAATTGCGGATGGACTTTGTCCTCTCCATTTTGGGGTATGAATTTTTTAAAATGAAATACAACGAATTGATTCAATAATTTGAAATTTGTGCGCGCTTGAGGACTCCTCCAAGCCGATTTTGTACTTCCATAGGATTGACCATTGATATAGAGCTGCGGCTTCCTGACATAAAATAAAGTGAAGTGTCAGTATACAAAATATGTGCTAATCTGCACCTAAAACCAGAAGAGTGGAAAGAGTACTTATCTCCCATTTTTTGGGAGGGATTTCTATAATTGATTTTCGCTCTCTATGTTCCCAATATAGAAAGTTTCTTTTGAATTAAGAGGGACTTTTAGTCACAGATCAGTTGAGAAATCGGTGGACAGCTTAGGAGCTTGTCTGGGCCGATTTTTGCATCTCTACGAGATTTTTGCTGTTGACGTAGAGATATCCTTCTCCTGACATAAAATATGGGGAAAAAAAGAGAAGATGGAGAAAGTGTATACAATTTGTGCTAATTTGCAAGTAAAACCATAAACAAATGAATAAATAAAAACACTTAGCTCGAATTTGCTTGCTCGTTGACGAGGATGAACTCTTGATTTATATTGATCGATGAAGGAATTTGTGATGATAATCCCTAGCTTTGAACTCCCATCATCTTCAAAATTCTCTCTCTTTTGGTATTTTCTTTCTCTCAAATTTTTCTTCAATCTCCCAAAACTCTCTCAAACATCCAAAATTTTCTCTCAAAAAAAATCCTCCCAAACACTTCAAATTTTCTCTCTCAAGAATCTTTTCTCAAGCTCACTTCTTCCTCCTTTTATAACCTACTCATCTATCTCCCATTCTAATTTTTCCACTAACTCTATCTCCCATTCTAATTTCTCCACTAACTCTTCTTCATTTTCATCTTCCATTCTCCATCTCTATCTCACATTCTAATCTCTCCACTAACTCTTCTTCATCTTCATCTTCCCTTCTCCATATTTATGTCCCATTCTAATTTCTCCACTAACTCTTCTTAATCTCCATCTTCCCTTCTCTATTCTTATCTTCCATTCTAATTTCTCTACTAACTCTTCTTCATCTCCGTCTTCCCTTCTCTATTCTTATCTTATTTTCTCCATCCATTCTTCTCTAACTTCTCTTCTTCATCTCCTCTTCTTCATCTTCCCTTCTCTATTCTAATTTATCCACTAACTCTTCTTTTTATTATTTGTAAAATAATCCTTCAAGAGTTAGGTATTTGCACTATAGTCCTTGAATTTTAAGTATTTACAATTCAGTCCCTGAAAAAAATATATTTCTTTAAGTCCAAATCTCCTCACAATTTTTGACACACCAAAATTTACCACATGTCAAATTTAAGCTCATTTCTTGTCGCTGAAAATAATGTATAATTTAATTAAAGCCCTTTTACAAAATTAAGTCATTCTTGGTATAATTGGGCCAAGATGAAAATTTAAAATATTAGAAGATAATGTCACAACTCATAAAAAGTGAAAGTTAAAATAAGTTGACTCAAATTAAATTTTTTTAGGCCCGATTCGAGATTATACTCGTGAAGGAACACGTGACTCGAATTGGATTTTTCTGAATTTGCGATGGCCAATATGAAAATAGATTTAAAATAAAAATATTAACTATCTTTGTGTATTTTTTGGCCTCAAATGTTATTTTTCCAAAATTTTCAAATATTTTTGTATTTTTTTTTAAAAAAAATTAAAATATATATAATATGAAAAATTATTTTTTGGTCAAAATTCGTTCCCTAGGCTTGGCTAAGGTTCCCAAAGTTGATTTTTCAATTTTATGAATTTTTATGGATTTTCTATTAATTTTCGAAAATAAATAAATAAAAAATACGTAAAAATACTGAAAATATGAAAAATCATTTTTTGGTCAAAATTGGTTCCCTAGGCTTGGCTAAGGTCCCCAAAGTTGATTTTTCAATTTTATGAATTTTTATGGATTTTTTATTACTTTAGCAATAGAAAAAATGATTAAAAATCAGGTGTCAACATTTAGTCCCTGAAGTTTTATGTATTTGCAATTCAGTCCCTGTGGAAAAATTTCTTTTAAGTTCAAAACTTCATAAGCCTTTCGGCACACCTTCCTCACGCTCAATCCAATCGTTTGTCAATTTAAGCTCAAATCCTCCGTCGTTAGCCATAATAAAATGCATAACCGACAAAAAAATTAAATATGCAATGTATGAAAAAATTAATTTTTGATGAGAACAAATTCTTATTTTTTATGTACTTGAATAAATTTTAAAAAGTCAAAATTTAGGTGTCAACATCGACATATGGAACAAATCCTCGTTCCTACGACTGTTCCCATGGGAGCCGGCACTGTCAGAACAAGAAGAAGGACCGTTGACTTGACTTGGCTTGAACTCAGGTACTTGTTTAATTAGATATCATGTGCCGACCGCAATTTGCTGACTTTCCCCACAGCTATATTATGTAATTTGTATATTGATATGATAGGTTAAGGCCGGTCCAACATGGGTCTTGAAAGCAAAATTTTGAGCTACAATCTTCCTCACCACAGTGGCGTTTTTGCTCTCGTTTGAGTATAAGCATTATTTCAACAGAATAAAATGGGACATTACAAATGTATGAATTTCATTATAAAAAATTTTAATAGAAAACTGTTACGACTTCTTAAATATTGTGTAGACTACTTATTTCTTAGCCTTACTATGAATTGACTATGATTGTTCCCTCTGCACTATCAGAAGTTTATTCAAGCGAAAGAGTAGCATCACTTCGAAGGCCTAATTTTAAATATTTGTAGCAGGTGAAAACGCGATGCCTGCAAACTCTATAACACATTCATAGTCAAAGATTCAATTCTATATGAACATATTCCTATTTATAGAATTTGGATACTTCTTCTCTCGAACACCTAGAGAGACTCGAGCTGAAAACCTTTCTTTCAAATCCTCATGAACCCTCCCTACAGAGATCGACTTTTATCCGGGTCGTTCTCATGCTTAATTGCCATCATTCTTCTGCTATGGAGTGTCCTAGCTTCAGCAGAAACTGGCAGGGACGAGTCCGATCGGCTCGATTTGCTGGAATTCAAGGCTCGAATATCCGATCCCAGTGGTGTCTTGAGCTCGTGGAATGATACCATCCACTTTTGCGAGTGGTATGGCGTCACATGTGGTCGTAGACACCGAAGAGTCACCGTATTGGACCTCCGATCCAAGCAACTCTCTGGGGTCGTGGCACCCCACATTGGTAACATGAGCTTTTTGAGGAAAGTCTCTCTGCAGAACAATAGTCTCCACTCCGAAATTCCCGCGCATTTCGGCCGCTTGTCCCGATTGCAGAAATTGTTCCTTCATACCAACTTTTTCAGCGGACAAATCCCTTCGAATCTCTCCCATTGCACTAATTTGCGCGTTCTTTCCTTAGGAGAGAACATGCTCGAAGGGAATTTGCCCGCGGACTTGGGCTCCTTGTCTAAGCTCCAATCACTTGTACTTGAAGCCAACAGCTTGACAGGAAATATTCCGCCATCATTCGGCAACTTATCCTCTCTTCAAAACTTCTATATAGTTTCAAGTAACCTCAGTGGTATGATCCCGACAACTCTCGGCCAGCTGAGAAATCTAAACATCCTTGCTTGCGGTTGGAATAAATTTGTCGGTACGATTCCTATTTCAATCTTCAATATATCAACTCTGAGAACCCTTGATGTGGGCGGAAACCTATTAGAGGGGGGCTTACCTAGCAACTTAGGCTTCACTCTTCTGAATCTCGAGAGAATCCTTTTGAATAACAACTTCCTCACTGGACCCATTCCCGAGTCAATATCCAACGCCTCTAATCTCGGTTTAATGCAAATTCAATCCAATAACTTTATAGGGAAAGTTCCCTTTTTCTCAAAGATGAGAGGACTCTATCAGTTTACGATCGGCGAAAACAATTTAGGAGGTCAGCAGTCTACTGATCTGGACTTCCTCTGCTCTTTAACCAATTCCACAAACTTGGAAAATCTGGGTATACGGATGAATGCTTTTCAAGGACCAATACCCAACTGTATCGGTAACCTCTCTCTCACCCTTTCACGGTTTTGGTTAGGTTCAAATCATATTACTGGAACCTTACCTTCTGGAATTGGAAATCTCATCAATTTAGAGATTCTGGATATGAGTCATAACAACATCTCAGGAGATATTCTTTCCGAGATAGGAAATCTTGACAAAATGAAGTTTATGAGTCTCGCCCATAATAGTTTCTCGGGCCAAATACCAGAATCTATCGGGAGTTTAGGGATGTTAACCGAATTGACCTTGGCTGGCAATAGACTCCGAGGCTTAATACCATCGTCTCTCGGAAACTGCCAGGATCTACTTCTCTTGGACCTTTCGAGCAACAACCTTAGCGGTAACATTCCCCCGGAAATTATGGGCATCTCATCTTTGTCGATTTATCTCAACTTGTCTCAAAATAGGCTTACTGGCTCCCTTCCAAGAGAAGTTGGAAACTTGAAAAATCTCGGCAAGTTATATCTTAATGGGAATAGATTATCTCAAGAGATTCCAAGTAGTATTGGCAGTTGTATATCCATGGAACGCCTATATGTGAATGATAATTTATTTGAAGGGCCCCTACCATCGACTATGGGTTCCATGAGAGGCCTTCAAGTTTTGAATGTTTCCAACAATCACTTGTCTGGCTATATCCCTGAATTTCTAGGGTCTCTAAATCTAACGAGCTTGAGCCTAGCTTTCAACGATTTCGAGGGTGCATTGCCTACAGGAGGAGTCTTCGGAAGTGCCATTTCAACTTCAATCGTTGGAAACAAGAAGCTTTGCGGGGGCCTGCCAGATTTTCAACTACTGAAATGCAAGTACAAAGAGCCAAAACGGACGAGAATAAGCGGTACAGTAAAAGTTCTGATATCCACGGTCTTTTCTTTTGTAGGAGTGGCCTGCATGCTCTCTTTGCTATACTTCTTCCTCTATAGACACAATAAGAAAGCATCAGCTTTAAGCTTTTACAAAGAAGGGCTTCTGCATGTTTCTTATCACAGTCTATTGAAAGCGACGGATGGATTCTCCTCCACCAATCTTCTTGGCATGGGCAGTTTTGGATCTGTGTACAGGGGGCTTCTCAATCAAACTCAGTCCATCGTGGCCATTAAGATTCTCGACCTTTCACGTCATGGTGCTTCCCAGAGCTTCACAGCCGAGTGCAATGCCTTGAGAAGAATCCGACACCGTAATCTCGTGAAGGTACTCACGGCATGTTCTGGGTTTGATTTTAATGGAAATGAGTTCAAGGCACTGGTCTACGAATTCATGTCGAATGGGAATTTGGACGAATGGCTACACCCAACTGCATCGCAATATATGGAGAGAAGCAAGTTGAGTCTACTTGAGAGAGTGAATATTGCAAATGACGTTGCTTGCGCACTAGATTATCTCCATCATCAATGTGAAACGCCAATAGTTCATTGTGATCTCAAGCCAAGCAATGTCCTTCTTGACGATGAAAAGACTGGACATGTAGGCGATTTCGGGCTTGCCAGGTTCTTCACAAAAGCAATGCATAACTTACTAGCTGATCAAACAAACTCTGTCAGAGTAAAAGGATCTTTCGGCTACGTAGCTCCAGGTAATGATGCACAAGTTGAGTCTTTCAGTTTATTTCTTTATACATAACACATGATAGTAGACGAACACTTTGAAAAAAGGCACGTGAAACCTCAAGGAGATAATATTTCAATCTCAATTATTCGCCTTGCATTACTGTGATCTGTTGATTGCTGTAGAGTACGGCATAGGAGGTGCGGTATCCACACAGGGAGATGTATATAGCTTTGGAGTCCTTATTTTGGAGATGTTCACAGGCAAGAGACCGACTGATGAGATGTTTGAAAATGGCTTGAACCTTCATCGATTTGCAAAGGCAGCTCTGGCGGACCAAGTGGAGAAGGCAATCGATCCCATTTTGCTTCAGGAAATCGAGGAGTCAGAGATTAGAAGAATAGCTGCTCCGGAGGGAAAGAACAAAAGCTGGTATGGTATTCATGAGTGCTTGGCTTCGATCATTGAAATAGGAGTCGCCTCCTCTTTGGAGTCTCCGAGGGAACGAATGGACATCAGCAATGCATTGAGTAAACTCCAGGGAATCAGGAAGAAACTTCTTGAGTACGTTGTCATTGCCTAGTTGATGTCAAATGTGAGCTTCATATGGACTCATACGGTCTTTATGGTCATTACATTGTATGGAATTGGCTATGGAGTTTTGCCATTCACAAGCAAATCTACATTAGCATTTTACTTTCAAGAGTAATAATCATTTCCATGTTGAAATGGGTCTTCAGTTATCCTTTGGTCTCAGTTCAGGCTATCTCTCAGTCAATCTCCATCATTCTTCTTTTACTTCCACTAATCAGTAGTCCATTGAAGTGGAATTCTCACTCCGGCCCTGTACCTCCAATGGACCATTCCATAATAGCGAAGATAGTGGATACCTGAAAAGGAAGCTGAATTTCGCAAAACGAACTTACGGCGACTTGGAAAAGCACCTTGTAGGGATTTGACAGAGGGAAGCAATTCCTAAATTTCCATTGAATTTCACATGATTTTCAAACACAGAAAGTATCAACCATGCAAACCACTTTTTTATTTATCGAGAAACACTTTGATCAAGGAGACAAAAGAAACAGAAAGTTGATTCTGAATAGGTCGAGGCTCTCTGTGGCTAGGCGAGATTGGCCTCATCCAAATTCGCAAGGTCAAGCTCTTGCTAGCGATCGGCAGGGGTCGCCAGCAATCCCCCACCCTCACCATTGTGCCATGCCCTTTTTTTTCTCTTTTTCTTTTTTGTAGTTTTTAAATTATTTTTTAAATTAAGTTAAACTTCTAAAAGAAATTAGACTATTTTGTAAAAAGTAATCCACGTGGAAATTTTTTAAATTCCATGTAGACTGACTTTTAAATAAAAATCCACATGATATTAAATAATTTTATAAAAAAAAATTGTTACGTGGACTAGTTGGCGGGAATCTCTTGCCAAAGGTACCTAAGTGATCATTTTTTCTTCAATTTGGCATTTAAGTAAGTCGGCAAAAAATTTTGGCACAAAAATAAACACTATACACAAACTTTGGCACTTCAATATCCTTCTGCCGTTTCCTAGATATTTCTCTTTAGGTGTAACGACCGTTTTCCCTCTAAATCGGCAATTTTTGTTTTACACACATGCTTCATTTTGCTAGGGTAACTGTGCGTGGATCGACTTGCATTTCTCCATTCATGATAATCGCCGCCGCACACTTTTAGCCGCTCATCTGCCGATTGATCATGTGTTTTCCCGTAATTCTGTTAGAATTTTTTTTTATAAGGGTAAGAATTGTATTTACTAATCAAAAGTGCGTACAAAAGAGACCAAAGCACGATGGCCCGTACAAAAACAAGCCTCCACCCAAAGCGACACTAATGTAGCTGGGGGTGCAGGGCTGACGGGATAAAGCACAACGGGAAAAAAGAGGGGACAGGACCCCGAAAGGCAAGGAAAAACACACACAGCAGAGCCACAATCAACAACCAAAATACAACGAACAGCAACCAAAAACAGAGCAGCAGAAACGGATCAGGTGAGGACCAAGAGGGAGTAATCCCATGAAGTTAGAACCCGCCTATTCCTAGGGTTATCTTCAGCTCCTTGGAAGGTGAGGGTCTTGTCCTGAATAGTCTTGGAGAGATGCTTCTTAGAATCCGCCTATTCTATTAGAAGTTGTGCTTACTCAATCTGAAATTCACTCTGGGTTTGTGACTCCTCCATGTGGCATAGTCTTGGCGTAAGCAAAAACTAGATCTGATCATCCCCTTTTAAATTAACACTCTTTGCATCTATAGTGACTTGGTTAAGGCTAGGGAAAATTCCAAAAAAGAGCCCAAAGTGCCTTCGTTTTCTTAAATAAAAACCTAAAGTGCTCAAATTATTTTTTATAAAAAAAGACTTGACCAAAGGACATTTTCTTATTTTATTTTTTATTTTATTTTTATTTTTGTATTTTTCTTTTTACCTTTTCTTTTCTTTTTTCTCCCCCTTCCTCCCATGCCATCGTCGGCCTCATGTTACCCTCCCCTTGGCGGCATCAGGCTACCCCCGGCATCGGGCGAGCAAGGGCTTCCCTTGGCTGACATCGACAAGGGTCTCCCTCACCCAAAGCCAGCCCAAGCGAGGGTAGCCCGACACTAGCTCAGGTGAGGATGGTCAAGGCCGGCAATAGCCTAGGTAAGGGAGGGGAGTGGGACGAAAGGGAGGGGAAGGGAGAAAAAAAAAGAAAAATAAAAATGAAGGCTTAGCTCCCAGGATAACCATAGAAGGGGTTAATTGTCCAAGTCTATTAACCTTATTGGCTTAGAATGGAGCTCCTCTCCCCACTCTTCAAGCCTTCTTTTCCACCATACCACGGGTGCTACTTTCGTGGATGTTGCTCTCGAGTTCAAAAAAGCAAATGACAAATATGCACTTCGACCAGTCCCTTCTTTAAAACAATAAAAAAAAAGTTCATTTCATTTCTTTATTTGAGAAAATAGGAGCACTATCTTTTTTGAAATTTCCCTTTAAATTTATTTTGTATTCTCAACAGCGGCTTTGCATATGAATATTTTCTCGTCCCGCTATGATTCTCTTTGCAATTTCACCCTCAGCAGGAATTTTACCGAACTATCAGGAAATTTTCAAGTAGAGCTTGACGGTAGATTTTGATGCGTCTTTCTTTGCCATGGTTTCTTGAATCTCGGAGCTAGATTCACTAAAAAAAGGTGGGTTGGGTTAGGTCAGGTCATAAATAGTCTAGCCCACATTGACCCATTAATCTGCCAATGATCCATTTATGTGCAATCCAAATTTTTCGATTCATACCCGGCCTAAGCCATATTACTTAAACACATTAATATTAAATCTGTTGACCGGTGGACGGCGACCGCCACTCACCTGCCCATTGCCCTCCACTGCTTGCCTGCCGCCGGCACACGTCCACTGCCACCACCAGCCGGAGACAAATCAATGGTTGTTCTGATTCTTGGTGAGACGCACAAGAACTCAACGGAGGTATGAAAGTAATTATTGTTTGCTGAAATATGGTAGGACGGACTTCCACAGCTTGGACTCAGCGGAGGGGTACGTCGTTGGAGGCAATGAAGGCCAGATCAGTATCGACGCCGAGCCTCGTGAGTGATCTGACGAGGACGTGCGTCACCACATAGAACTTGTAGTCCCTCGGCGTCCCCGTATACGTCCTCTCGCGTCACAGAATCTCACCTCCCTGCGTCGTAGTTTCTGGCATAGCCGTCACCGCCACCGTCGCCACTAACAGCGAGAGCAAGAAAAGCTGCCTCAAGAGCCCACCACCATTGTTCAGCCTCTCTTCCCAAGCCATGAATCAACCGTTCTCTCTCCGAAATTTGTATTATACCCTCTTCGTGCTCATATGAAGATGGAAAGAACCCACAAAAAATACGCCGTCCAAAAGCCTGAAAATGGGTGGAGCTGAAGCGAAAAGCAAGATATGTCTTCTTCGTCTCTCCCTCTCAGTTCCTCCGTCCCTGTTCAAGCTTCCATGGGAATGTGAAAAGCTTGAGAGAGGGAGCGAGAGAGAGAGAGAGAGAGATAGATTTCGTAGGGGGTGGGCTTGGGCTCGGAGACAGAGGAGCAGGAACGAAGCATTCAAAAAGCTCGGCCGGCGAGGCGACAGGTCGGCTGGCGGCTCACCTGATTTCATTAAAAAAAATAAGAAAATAATGAGAAAATAAAAAGAAAATAAAAAAATCAGAATTTAAAACTCATTTAACACCTATTAAGTTGTTAAGTGATATTGACCGGATCATCTACTCCCTGTTGTGATAATCAATCTGCTATTCATAATGCTAGCAATCTAGTGTTTTACGAGCGAACCAAGCATATAGAGGTGGTTTGTCTTCTTTTTTTTTTTCGGGAAAAGGTGAACTATGGAGGTATACGATTGATGCCCACATGTTCTGAAGAGCAACTAACAAACATTTTCACAAAACCTCTTCAACGTGGACGAATTTTATAAATTTGTCATAAGTTTGGTCTTTTTTATATGTATGCTTTAACTTGAGGGGGAGTGTTGGGTTTATTACTTTATAATATTAGCAAGTTAGGTTTATATATGTAATTGTACTAGGTTAAACCCTAAGCCTATAAGTACTCCTTTTTCATCTCGGGAAAAACTAATTGTTTTTTTATCAATAACAAGGGCGTTCGAGAAATCTAGCGTAATCAAGTCTCCAAACTCATGAACCTCTAGTTTACGAGAGTAAAATAATCTCTCGTTATTTTATTTTGGTATATAATCAACCCACCATAAATTATTAGTAGCGACCTGTATTGAATATCTATGCCTGTTATGCCTGTTAACTGAACTGAAGTCGCGATTTGATAGAGCTTGAGAGAATTCAAACTAAATTAATTAGTTTAATTAACTTAGTAATTCGTTAGCCTAGAAATTCAATTTTTAGGTCGCAACAGGTCTCAAACAGGCTCTTTGAGCTTGGTTTGAGCATTTTGTAGATATTTTTCTGTTAGCTAGTTTTGTTTAGAGTAAGAATGATCATGCTATATTCAATAACACTTCTCCTGCTGGTTATACTATTTTGCTTCTCTATGTTGATGATATGATTATTATTGGGAATCACTCTACTCATATTGCTTATACTAAGCAGTATCTTCACCATCAATTCGCTATAAAGGATCTAGGTTTCTTACACTATTTTCGGTATTGAGAGTGCTCGTAGTCGACATGGTATTCTTCTCTCCTAGTAGAAGTACATCGCTAACATTCTCGCTCTTGCTGAGTTATATGATACTCGTGCTACGATTACTCCCACTGAACTGCATCTTCTAATGATAGTGAGCCTCTGTGTGATGTCACTCATCACCGGATTCTTGTTGCCAGTATTATCTATCTTACAATCACTCGTCCTAATATCACCTATGTTGTTCACCTTGTCAGTCAGTTTGTAGTGGTCTCTCGCATAGTTCATTATGCTGCTATGATCCGGATTCCGTGATATCTTCGTAATGCTCTGACACGCTCTATTTTTCTTTCATCGATTTTCTCACTTGCTCTTCGTGCTTACTTTAATGTTGACTAGAAGGCGGATGTTACGGACCGCGAGTCCATCACATGATTTTGTCTTTCTCGATGATTCTTTGATTATTTTTTTAGCATTGTTGACACCTGATTTTTAATCATTTTTTCTATTGCTAAAGTAATAAAAAATCCATAAAAATTCATAAAATTGAAAAATCAACTTTGGGGACCTTAGCCAAGCCTAGAGAACTAATTTTGACCAAAAAATGATTTTTCATATTTTCAGTATTTTTTTAGTATTTTTATTTTCGAAAATTCATGAAAAGTAAAGAAACAATGAGAAAATTGCAAAATCAACTTTGGAAGCCTTGGCCAAGCCTAGGCAACCAATTTTTGAACAAAAAATAAATTTTCATATTTTATATATATTTTTAATTTTTTTTTAAATACTTGAAAATTTTGGAAAAATAACATTTGAGGCCAAAAAAATACACAAAGATAGTTAATATTTTTATTTTAAATCTATTTTCATATTGGCCATCGCAAATTTAGAAAAATCCAATTCGAGTCACGTGTTCCTTCACGAGTATAATCTCGAATCGGGCCTAAAAAATTTAATTTGAGTCAACTTATTTTTAATTTTCACTTTTTATGAGTTGTGACATTGTCTTCTAATATTTTAAATTTTCACCTTGGCCCAATTATACCCAGAATGACTTGATTTTGCAAAAAGGTTTTAATTAAATTCTGCATTATTTTCAGCGGCAAGAAATGAGCTTAAATTTGACATGTGGTAAATTTTGATGTGTCAAAAATTGTGAGGAGATTTGAACTTAAAACAATTAATGGTTAGGTTTGAATTCTACAATGGAGCCCCTCATGAAATTTGTTCTTGAGTCAATTTTCTCAGTCTTTATTGGCTCGATGCTCTTGATTTTTTTCTATGAATAGATTCATATGGATGAATCAGTATTGATGCTTTATTACACTGTCTTTTATGAGATGACTCATAAACCTTACATATATTGGAATCCTATATCATTGATATTCTTTTTCTTTCTTTCTCTCAACCTTCCCTTTATCTGCATACTTTTTTTATATCATAATCAGATTATTTTTTTTTATGCAAGAAAGATTTCAGTTGCTACAACGATATGACCAATATATCATACCTTGACTGCAGAAATATATTTTTTCAGGGACTGAATTGTAAATACTTAAAATTCAAGGACTAGAGTGCAAATACCTAACTCTTAAAGGATTATTTTACAAATAACAAAAAGAAGAGTTAGTGGATAAATTAGAATAGAGAAGGGAAGATGGAGAAGAGGAGATGAAGAAGAGAAGTTGGAGAAGAATAGATGGAGAAAATAAGATAAGAATAGAGAAAGGAAGATGGAGATGAAGAAGAGTTAGTAGAGAAATTAGAATGGAAGATAAGAATAGAGAATGGAAGATGGAGATGAAGAAGAGTTAGTAGAGAAATTAGAATGGAAGATAAGAATAGAGAAGGGAAGATGGAGATGAAGAAGAGTTAGTGGAGAAATTAGAATGGGAGATAAATATGGAGAAGGGAAGATGAAGATGAAGAAGAGTTAGTGGAGAGATTAGAATGTGAGATAGAGATGGAGAATGGAAGATGAAAATGAAGAAGAGTTAGTGGAGAAATTAGAATGGGAGATAGAGTTAGTGGAAAAATTAGAATGGGAGATAGATGAGTAGGTTATAAAAGGAGGAAGAAGTGAGCTTGAGAAAGGATTGGATTTTTTGGAGAAAATTTGAAGTGTTTGAGAATTTTTTTTGGAGAGAAAATTTTGGATGTTTGAGAGAGTTTTGGGAGATTGAAGAAAAATTTGAGAGAAAGAAAATACCAAAAGAGAGAGAATTTTGAAGATGATGGGAGTTTAAAGCTAGGGGTTATCATCACAAATTCCTTCATCGATCAATATAAATCAAGAGTTCATCCTCGTCAACGAGCAAACAAATTCGAGCTAAGTGTTTTTATTTATTCATTTATTTATGATTTTACTCGCAAATTAGCACAAATTGTATACACTTTCTCTATCTCCTTTTTTTTCTTCCATATTTTATGTCAGGAGAAGAATATCTCTATGTCAACAGCAAAAATCTCGTAGAGATGCAAAAATCGGCCCAGACAAGCTCCTAAGTTGTCCACCGATTTCTCAACTGATCTGTGACTAAAAGTCCCTCTTAATTCAAAAGAAACTCTCTATATTGGGAATATAGAGAGCGAAAATCAATTATAGAAATCCCTCCCAAAAAAACGGGAGATAAGTACTCTTTCCACTCTTCTGGTTTTAGGTGCAATTAGCACATATTTTGTATACTGACACTTCACTCTATTTTATGTCAGGAAGCCGCAGCTCTATATCAATGGTCAACCCTATGGAAGCACAAAATCGGCTTGGAGGAGTCCTCAAGCGCGCACAAATTTCAAATTGTTGAATCAATTCGTTGTATTTCATTTTAAAGAATTCATAACCCAGAATGGAGAGGACAAAGTCCATTCGCAATCTAAATACCTGCACCATAAATCCCAAAGGGAAGAGTCAAGCCAATGCTTAGCCTCCCATTGGAGGTTTTTACTTACAGTAGTTAAATACCTGCAACTTAAATACCTGCACCTTAAATCCCAAAGGGAAGAGCCAAGCCAATGCTTAGCCTCCCATTGGAGGTTTTTACTTACAGTAGTTAAATACCTGCAACTTAAATACCTGTACCTGAAATCCCAAGGAGAAGAGCCAAGCCAATGCTTAGCCTCCCATTGGAGGTTTTTATTTACAGTAGTTAAATACTTGCAACTTAAATACCTGTACCTTAAATCCCAAAGGGAAGAGCCAAGCCAATGCTTAGCCTCCCATTGGAGGTTTTTACTTACAGTAGTTAAATACCTGCAACTTAAATACATGTACCTTAAATCCCAAAGGGAAGAGCCAAGCCAATTCTTAGCCTCCCATTGGAGGTTTTTACTTACAGTAGTTTAAATACTTGCAATTTAAATACCTGTACCTTAAATCCCAAAGGGAAGAGCCAAGCCAATGCTAGGCCTCCTATTGGAGGTGTTTATTCACTGTCACGTACTTCCTATAATTTAATTTTTGAATCATCAGACCCAAAAGATGAGTAGGTCGTAATACTGCACAGAAGTCGTTAACACACTCCCTCTTTCGGCTTCAGGGAATCTTTAACACTTAAAAAAAATATAACAAATAAAAATATATACCATCCATGCATCCTATTTAAAAAGTGAAAACACAAAAGAGAATACCCTACTAGAGCTTTAGGAATTAACCAAGCCTGAGTTGCCGAATTAGGATATCCATGAAATTAAGGTACCGAAAGGGCATTAGTTTTAATTAACTAGTGTAACCAAGTCCCCGAGCTCATAATCTCTGGTTCGCAGGAATAAATTAGTTCTCTCGCTAATTTATTTAGGTTTCTAATCGACCTACCAAGAACGATTAGTGGCGACTCCAAATTTCAAAATCATATAAACAAAAACCAAAGTTGCGATTCGATAGGGCTTGGGAGGGTCCGCGTTAGATTAGTCAAATCTAATTAACCTAATAATCCGTTAACCCTTTAAAATAAATTTTTTTTAGAGGGTCGCGACAGACTGGCGACTCCGCTGGGGACGGGATTTTTAAATTTTCGAAAAAAGATACCAATTGGAATACTTGAATTTTTTCGAAATTTTAAAAGTCTTAGTGGACTTAGGCCAATGAAAATTTCATGGATATATCGCTTCTGACGATCTTGTTTGGGACTCATTCTATAGGTGTTATATGTTTTTGCAGGATGGGAGTTATAAGGGGCGGAGTGTTTGGCTAACCCCTTTATTTTGCAGGCTCGGTGTTGGGTTTATTTGTTTAATTTTGCACATTTTTAGAAGCGCTGTTTTGATATCAATTGTTGTGCATGTCTTGCATACTCTGAGGATCACGACACCTGCACACACAAGCGTCTAAACCCAAGTCGCGAAATTCTTCCTAGAAAACCATAGATAGGGATCGAATATGCCAAGCTCTTGCGTCGATTGCGCTCGGGTTGACCATATTTTATCCCGCTTATTATCTGAATTGACAATTCTTCCCATTGTGATTTGATTGCGCGGAGGGTAAGTTTGTCAATTCAGATAGTGGGGGCATTTTAGGTCCATACCCTGTCTCTCCTTCTTTTATTTTCTAGAGTCCACTCCTCACTTGAGTCATGCGCATGACTATGTGATTTGCATTTCTCCAAGGTAAAGGTAAGTTCTCTAATTTTATCTTGTATTTATTTTCAGTCGGTCCATGCTAGGTGTTAGTCAGTTTTTAAGCTTGATATTACGACCATTCTTTTAAAAGAAAATAAAAATTAAATTTTTCTTTAATTTCTTTTAAAAAATTTTATTTTGAAAAATGATGTGAAAAAATCCATTCATGGGAATTTTATTAACCAATAAGGGATTTTTGTCATGTTTTTATTGCTTCAATAAAAATGAAATTTTCTTGAAAAAATTTTCCTTTGAAAATTTATTTCAATAAAAAGAAAAATTCATTCAAAAAAAACTCTAGTAGACATCAAGTGATTTTATCACATTTTTCAAATTATAAAAACTTGCAAGAAAATTCTTCTCGAGAAATTCGCTCATGTTTTTCTAAGAAAATTTTCTCTAAATAAAATTAGACTAATTGACCAATAAGAGATTTTTGTCATGTTTTTCTTGCTTCAATAGAAATGAAATTTTCCTGACAAATTTTCCTCTGAAAATTTATTTCGATAAAAAGAAAAATTCCTTCAAAAAAAAACTTTGGTAAACATCAAGTGATTTTATCACATTCTTTCAAATTATAAAAACTTGCAACAAAAATTCTTTTCGAGAAATTCGCTCATGTTTTTCTAAGAAAATTTTCTCTAAATAAAATTAGACTAATGTCTCGGGGGAATTTTGTTAACCAATAAAGGATTTCTGTCATGTCTTTCTTGCTTCAATAAAAATAAAATTTTCCTGACAAATTTACCTCTGAAAATTTATTTTGATAAAAAGGAAATTCCTTCAAAAATTTTAGTAAACGTCAAGAGATTTTGTCACATTTCTTTAAAAAAAATAAAAAAAGAGTAATAAATCTGCAAAAAAAATTCTGTATCAGAAATTAACCCATTTCTTCCTAAAGAAATTTTTTTTTTCTTTCTTCTGATTTCTCTATAAAATAGAAAAAATCAAATTGGATTAATATAGGAGTCATGGACCGACATTCCTTGTGTCGCATACTAATTATATCATTTTCTTTTGCAGGGAGATCCTAGATACCCCAGACGGGTGTAAAAATTAAGTTCAATAATATATCAAGAATCATCTTCAGAAATACCAAAAGACGAAAAACACCGAGGCTTCAACCGTTAATTCTGGGGGGCAAATGAACACTGTCCATCTTTGACAGACAAGGTTGTGTCAATCCGTAAACTTGTATGGGCAGTGTATTCTGATATGACGGTGGATTTATACTGATTAAATACGGGGGCATATTTAATGTATTGCAGAGGATCCCGCGTCTTTTGAAAGACAATATGGATTATATAATCAGAACCCATGAAACAAATACCTTTACCTGATTAAATCAACCAGAGACCGGTCTTAAAATTTCCTCTTATCCGAAACACGCGGAGGGCTTCAGAGGACCGAGGTTCTATTAATGAACGTAGCCCACAGGAATTTCTCCCGACGCTACAGGCGACCGACACGAGCAAGTAGATGCCGAAAGAAACAAAATATGGATAAAAGTGGGCACACAACAGGTGGCCGGATTTACTACTAGCGCACTGATCGAGTTGTCATAGCGTTATTGTTCGTGATCTCAAGATGGATAGTGGGGGCCACCGCCGAACCCATCATCAATGTTCTCGATATCATCGTATGGAGCAATTAAACAAGAACATCAAGAAGAACATTAAGCCTCGACGTCTTCGGTACCTCAAATCGTTCTGTTATGCTATGCAGAAGAAACGATAGCAGGAAAATAAAAATAAAAAACAAAACACGTGAAGCTTTTCTTTCATTCCATTCATCAAAGAGTATTACAACAACTCACTGGGGAGGAAAGGTAAAGCCAAACTGGGCCCTGATAACCATTACGAAAGAGCTCAACTGACTCTCCAAACAGTTGATGCTCTGGATGCACCGGGCGCTCTCGGGATCAAGCTCCGCGAGCCTAAAGAAGAGGCGATTGCACTTCTCTTTAACCTGGGCCATAGTGGCCTCGTAATGCTCAACGGCAAACTCCAGGTCCGGAATCGTTGCCCTTTCGAAAGCAATGTCTGCCGTAATGTCATCAAGTCTCTCCTGCAGCCAACCGCATTTGCACCTCATCACAATATTGCCTGGCTCCTGTGCGGCGTAAGTTTGGACCAAGGCCAGACGGTCCACCAACTTTCCCCTCTTACGAACCAGCCACGAAAGCTGATCGTTGGCAAACTTGATGGCCTTTTTGTGATTATCAGCCACAAACATAACTGTTGCCAGACGCTCGTGCCGGTCTCGGTAACGGGCTTTCACGATGGCGGTCACAAGGACCGTCTCATAAGCGCGGTTATAGGCAACTAGAAAATTGATGAAGAGGGTCGAGAAGTTCCGATACTCCTTTCCCAGTTGGGTACCCTCAACAGAAGCAACGTCCACGGTCCTGAATAAACCGAGGATTTCAGCCTCAACGGTAGAGTTTTTGGCTACATGAGCGTAACCTTTACCAAGAAGATTGTAGAGTCTCTCCCACCCAGCCAGGACTTCGGTGGATATTGTGTGGTTAGGAGAATTGGCCATTTTTGAAAGCAGAATACGAAAGAAAGGGGGAGAGAGGTGAGGTAGATGAGCAGAATGCGAAGATGGTAAGCTGCTTCAATTTAAATACTGATTTCAAAGGGGCAGTCCTTATTGGTCAAGTTTTTTCTATCTACCATTCTCTGTCGGCAACACCCCCGCTGACCCAAATTTCAGTCAAGCGGCAACCTCGAGCCGAACAAACTCGACGTCTCTGTGGAAAAGCTGGACGGGACTCCACCGCTTTGAAAAAAGAAAGAACGAAAAGACGAGCTGAGTGGGGGACAAAGAAATTTTCGGCAGAAAGAGAGATATTACTCGTCTTTATTGGAGGACCCGCCAGTAAATCGACGGTGGAGATCTTGACAGGGGCCCTCTATCACGAAAAGAAAGAAGAAGACAAATTGAGCGAGAAACAAGGATTTCTTCTTTGATCAAAAGCTGAATGTCAGATTTTCTCCCTCGAAAAATCTAATAGCGCTGCTCGTGAAGAGGGAAGTCGTTGTTATTGCCAGAGAGAGAACTTGTCTTCATTTGATAGTGAGAGTTTATCTGCAAGAACTCGCAGGAGAAAGATAGAGAGGAAGGAGTTCTCGTGGGAGAGGAATTCAAAACCTTCACCATCAAAGCATCGGCTTTCAAAGCCTGTCACGAGAAGCCATCGACGATCCCGTGATCCCTCAAGTCCAAGAAGACATCCTGAGGCGGTCTCGAGTCGGCAGTCCTAGATCCAGAAATATGTCGAGCATTAGGGAAACGGGCGCATGTTCAACCCTGATCGAAGCTGATAAAGTTCCTTACCCTGAGGGTCTACTGGTCATGGCCATTGACGGTAATCCAGTTTCTCTGTCAATCCTTGTTACCGTATTAAGAAAATGCCGGTATAAGGTTGTAGCTCAAGCAAAGGCGACAGAGGCCTTAGAGATATTAAGGAGGAGTAGTGACCCGTTTGATATCGTCCTCACCGCCATGGTAGGGATTGACATGGATGTTTTCACTCTCTTGGAAGTCATCAATTCTAAATTAAACATGCCAGTCCTCGTAGTATCGGCAAGCGATGATCAGCAAGCCATAATGAAGGCTGTCTTAAATGGGGCCCAAGACGTCGTAACGAAACCAGTTATGGTTCAGATACTTCAAAACATATGGCAGCACGTGGTAAGGAAGCAATTGCACGACCATGAGAACAAGCATCAAGCCTTCAATTTTGTTCCAAGCAATTGGAGAAAGAAGATGAGTTGGTCTCCCGAGCTGCATCGTATGTTTGTTAATGCAGTTCAGCAGCTAGGAATCGATTCGGCACGACCGCAACATATACTGGAAATTATGAAGGTAGAGGGACTCACTAAAGCAAATGTTTCGAGTCATCTTCAGAAGTACAGAAAAAGGGTGAGAGAACACAAAGTAGCTCAGAATCAAGAAAACCAAGGCGGGACTGATCCAAGCCTGAACGTCGAGTCTCCTCGCCACCATAAGTTCCGCAGGTTAGCATGGGGCGAGCCACTTCCCATCATCAACCAAGCCAGTAGCCGTGCCATCAATCCTCCAGGCGTTAATCAAAGTATCCCCCAGAATCACCCTAATGCCCTTCAAGAGTATAGACCGCAGGAGCAGTGTATTCGGACTCCTTGGTTTGAGCACCAACTCGTGGCTAGAATTCATCCCATGATCAGCGCGCCTGCGCAGCCAGAGAATCAGACAAGAAATTATCCTGAGCACTTCCACTTCTCTAATCCTCAAATGGAAGAAGTTTTTAGCAGCAGGACAGTTGGTGATCCCCGCACTTTCTCGAGTAATGATGAAGGCTCCAGCACGAGAAGTCAAATTGCTCATGGCGATGACAGAATGAGAAATCTACCGACAGCATTTGCCAACAACAATGCTCAATTCGAGTATCAGTTGCTGGAAGGTTCAAGAGATTACCCAGATGATGAGCTTACTGCCCTGGTCAACCAGTTT
This sequence comes from Psidium guajava, assembly GCA_016432845.1. Lineage (NCBI taxonomy): Eukaryota > Viridiplantae > Streptophyta > Magnoliopsida > Myrtales > Myrtaceae > Psidium > Psidium guajava. The sequence goes on along the minus strand of CM028225.1, from coordinate 33,373,445 downwards.
AGGGTTGACAGACGTCCCAAGCCGCGATGAGGAGCTAGTGAGTAAGGACATTCAAACATCGGTCATCCACACCCGAACCAACACGAGACTAGCTGATTATCGAAGAGCCACAGGAGAGGCAGAACTGACCTTGAATAAGTACACCTTTCATTTCATGCTTAATTCCCCTGCGTATGATATTTCCAGCTTTCTAGGTGACTAGATTTAATTCAGGGGCAATGGGGTAATTTTTTTTTATCTCATCGAATGCGTGAATCCCTTTTTTATGCTAGATTTAGGGCGGATCAATTTATGGCAACGTCGCTTACTGCCATAATGAGAAATGTTGAATGGCCTCACGTAGGGAAATTTCAAGTGAAAAGCCCAGGCGAGCTCGAAGACGGGTAACTGTGTGTCGTTCTAATTTACCCTCAATCGTTGCAAAATGCTAAATTGGAATTGTTCCATTCTCACCCAGGGGATTGCAAAGTGCCTCAAGAGTGTCGCAAAATGAAATGACCCAATGGAATGCGATAGGACTCATTCGCATTCAAGGTAACCTTCAAATTAAAGGAGCCCTCCGGTCCACGGACCCGATGGCATGGAAAATGATGATGGTCCAAGGCAACCCGAAAGAAAACAAGGCCCAACTAAGTAAAGCACATATGTGGCAAGCTCAAAGTGAAGGGCAACTCGGGACATACAATTCAATCCAATCCAAATGAAGGAACTTCCTCAATTCAAATTCAATGGAAGTATACACAAGGGTAAAACAGTATTGTTCCAATTTTTCTAGAATATGAAGAACATATACTGCCGCATTCTCTTTCATTTTTGCAGGGGAAGTCTCTACTGGCCAGATTTTCCTGTTTACCATTCCCTATCAGTATCACCTCCGCTACTCGTCTCTAATCTCGAGCCAAGAAAATCCGACGTCTCTACGGAAAAGTTGGACGGAACGCCACTACTTTGAAAAAGAAAGGATAAAAAATAAGCTGAGTGGGAGACAAAGACATTTTCGGCAGAAAAGAGATACGACTCGTCTTTATTGAAGAACTCGCTAGCAAATTGACGGTGGAGACAGCAACAAGGGGCCCCCTTCCACGGAAAGATGGAAGGAGACGAGCTGGGCGAGAGATACGAAGAAAAGAAAATCGAGAAAGCCAGAACACTCGAGAGAGGCAATACAGTTGCTAAACCCACGTCTAATTTTAAAGGAGGCATCTTCTTGATAATTCTCATTCGTGCTCGAAAGAGAGACTCTTAAAGCATACGCAGTCTCCCAGAAAAATCCAGAGAGTGAAAATACAAGAAGAGATATCAAACTTTGAGAAATCGTTAACCAAATCGAAGATGTCTCAACCCAACACACTTGAAAGTTATCGTTACTTGCTGAATATGGGAGAGGAAGAGTTCGAAGCCATATTTGGGATCGAGCCTATGGAGCCCGGCCCTTCCATCGACGACGTCCAAGAGCCCGGTAAGGACAATGACAACAACGGTAAAGGTCAAAAGAAGCGTTACCGTCGCCATACTGAGGAGCAAGTACGAAAGCTTGAAGCTTTCTTCAGAACGTGCCCTATGCCAGACGGCAAACAAAAAATGGAACTGAGTCAAGAGCTAGGACTTGAACCTTCGCAAATCAAGTTCTGGTTTCAAAATAGACGAACTCGAATGAAGACTCGTCATGAGCACAACAAAGCCGAGTTTCTAAGAGTTGAAAATGAAAACCTCCGAGCGGAAAACAAGATGTATAAAGAGACTTTTGACTCCGCCACCTGCCCCAACTGCAATAGCCTTCTCCTCACCCTCGATGAAATGTATGATCTGAGGAACGAAAATGCACGTTTAAGAGGTGAGTTAGACCAATTTATAACAGGATCGAGTTCTGTTGGGGCAGGATACAAAAGGACCAATGATACTGGATCAGCATCAATACCTCCCGAGGAAGAAGGGATAGATCACCACCAAGCGAACATTGACGATGATCTTTTCGCCATAATCAACCAGTTTGATATCGGTAAAGCATCGGGACTGTGATGCACTTGTTCAGCCAGTGACCACCAGACCTTCAATATGGCCGATGCATACCTAATTTGGGATGAAGCCAGCTGATCATGGGAGAGCCTGCAGAGGAAGCAGAACTGATCCTGAATGAGTGAATGTGTTTTATTTCCTTGCGTGATATGTTTTTCTGCTTTTGTGAATGTGTAAAAGCAAGGAGTAATAATTCGACTTCCCCCTATTAAATGCTCGAATCCGCCACCTCACCAACCTCGCGACGAATTGATGGCGAGTAAAAATCTGCATAAACCTGAAGGGTAACTCCGTATCGTTTCAATTTACCCTCAGTTGCTCCAAGTTTTAAAATTAAGCCCCTTCTATTCTCAGGAAATTGCAAATCGACCCGAGAACGCAATCATATCCGAATACAAGTTGAACAAAATTTGGGGGCAAATCGACTCATGGGCATTACCACGGGATGGACAGCTTCGGACAAAGGAAAGTACAAGCGAAAGACGCAAACAATCTCAGAAATGGGTAATTCTGTATCATTCTAATGTGCACATAATCATCTCAAGTCTTGAATTGTCTTATTCCATTCTTAACAGGGATTGCAAATTACCTCGAGAAATACCGTAACATGGCCCAAGGTGATACAACAGGGCTGCTTTATCCCCAAAGATTAACCTTTGAAAGGATAGCCCCATGGACACCTACGGTCCAATGGACTGAATGGTATGGGGGATGACAGTAGGTCCGAAATATCCCGAGTTCGATCCCCGAGGGTGGGGAATGTTGTATGTATTATAAATAAATGAAACAACTTTTTGTGCATTTCTTTTTGCAAGCAGGAATACTCGACGAGTAATACCGAAGTCAATATTTTGCCACATTCTCGGCTTAATGGTGAAGCATCCAACAAAAGTCGAAGAAAACTCAATCCAGCAAAATTGGTAAAAGACTTGTCCAAGGCATTCAAGATGAAGGGTAAATCAGTATCGTTTCCAATTTATCCCTTTTAATACTGGTTGACATGTCTCCTTTTCTTTTCACAGGAAATATTTATACTAACATTTAACATGTTGAAGGAGACAAATCCAAAAGAAAATTATGATCACCTGACAAGATCTATTCTGATGAAAAATGGGGCAAATTGATCGCAAGCTCTGAAACGAAAAAGCAAATATGTCTTCCTTATCTCGTTTGATTTCAAGAATAATTTCTCTGCTTCTTGCAGGAGCATTAAACAAACCAAAATGCTCCCTCGCCCATATGCTTCATCGCACAGGGGTAAAGTTTGAGACAAACCACCCCTCGACATAAGGAGTAGGCTTCCCAATTTGTTCGGTCCGCCCACATACCAGGGGCAATTTAAATCCGCCCATATTTGTACATTATATAAACACACGTGATGCTAAAAAATTGTCACATCTGCATTGTGCTTACACAGTTCATGAATTATGTATGACTATTCCGTGTGTTTAACTTACCAACTCCGACTTAGAGCATAAACTACACATGAGATATCAAATGTGCAGAATGGGGCATGACAGGATGAGGAAAGTCTGTCGCGACCTTCTAAAAAAAATTTTAAATTTTAAAGGGTTAACGGATTATTAGGTTAATTAGATTTGACTAACCTAACGCGGACCCTCCCAAGCCCTACCGAATCGCAACTTTGGTTTTTGTTTATATGATTTTGAAATTTGGAGTCGCCACTAATCGTTCTTGGTAGGTCGATTAGAAACCTAAATAAATTAGCGGGAGAACTAATTTATTCCTGCGAACCAGAGATTATGAGCTCGGGGACTTGGTTACACTAGTTAATTAAAACTAATGCCCTTTCGGTACCTTAATTTTATGGATATCCTAATTCGGCAACTCAGGCTTGGTTTATTCCTAAGGCTCTAGTAGGGTATTCTCTTTTGTGTTTTCACTTTTTAAATAGGATGCATGGATGGTATATATTTTTATTTGTTATATTTTTTTTAAGTGTTAAAGATTCCCTGAAGCCAAAAGAGGGAGTGTGTTAACGACTTCTGTGCAGTATTACGACCTACTCATCTTTTGGGTCTGATGATTCAAAAATTAAATTATAGGAAGTACATGACAGTGAATAAACACCTCCAATGGGAGGCCTAGCATTGGCTTGGCTCTTCCCTTTGGGATTTAAGGTACAGGTATTTAAGTTGTAAGTATTTAAACTACTGTAAGTAAAAACCTCCAATGGGAGGCTAAGCATTAGCTTGGCTCTTCCCTTTGGGATTTAAGGTACATGTATTTAAGTTACAGGTATTTAATTACTGTAAGTAAAAACCTCCAATGGGAGGCTAAGCATTAGCTTGGCTCTTCCCTTTGGGATTTAAGGTACAGGTATTTAAGTTGCAAGTATTTAACTACTGTAAGTAAAAACCTCCAATGGGAGGCTAAGCATTGGCTTGACTCTTCCCTTTGGGATTTCAGGTACAGGTATTTAAGTTGCAGGTGCTTCTTACAGGCAAATCAAGTCCTTCTTACAGGCATAAAGTCCTTCTTACAGGCAAACAAAGTCCTTCTTACAGGCAAATCAAGTCCTTCTTACAGGAACAAAGTCCTTCTTACAGGCAAATAAAAGTCCTTCTTACAGGCAAATCAAGTCCTTCTTATAGGCAAATTAAGTCCTTTTTACAGGCAAATCAAGTCCTTCTTACAGGCAAATTAAGTCCTTTTTACAGGCATTAAGTCCTTTTTACAGGCACAAGTCCTTTTTACAGGCACCAAGTCCTTTCTACAGGCACAAGTCCTTTTTACAGGCACCAAGTCCTTCTTACAGGTATCTCCATGGGGTGACCTACCATACGGGTCAAATGGTATGACCTACCATACGGGTAAAATTTTAATTCAATTTTTAATCAGTAGAATCCTTTTATTATGAATCTACCATGGGTTGATCCACCATACGGGTTCAAGTTCAACCACCCTAAAGTTTTTTTTAAATAACGAATCCTTAGGTTCTCATTTCATTTTCAGTGGAACATTCATGTCACGACTCTTCTTATTTCCTTGTATTGAGTCGATTAGAATTCAGGTGTCATCTCGTCTTTGAAATGAACCTCTACTGAGCTTCCTTTCAAAGAGGGGCAGCTGTTGACACCTGATTTTTAATCATTTTTTCTATTGCTAAAGTAATAAAAAATCCATAAAAATTCATAAAATTGAAAAATCAACTTTGGGGACCTTAGCCAAGCCTAGAGAACTAATTTTGACCAAAAAATGATTTTTCATATTTTCAGTATTTTTTAGTATTTTTATTTTCGAAAATTCATGAAAAGTAAAGAAACAATGAGAAAATTGCAAAATCAACTTTGGAAGCCTTGGCCAAGCCTAGGCAACCAATTTTTGAACAAAAAATAAATTTTCATATTATATATATTTTTAATTTTTTTTTAATTTTTTTAAAAAAATACAAAAATACTTGAAAATTTTGGAAAAATAACATTTGAGGCCAAAAAAATACACAAAGATAGTTAATATTTTTATTTTAAATCTATTTTCATATTGGGCATCACAAATTTAGAAAAATCCAATTCGAGTCACGTGTTCCTTCACGAGTATAATCTCGAATCGGGCCTAAAAAATTTAATTTGAGTCAACTTATTTTTAATTTTCACTTTTTATGAGTTGTGACATTGTCTTCTAATATTTTAAATTTTCACCTTGGCCCAATTATACCAAGAATGACTTGATTTTGCAAAAATGTTTTAATTAAATTCTGCATTATTTTCAGCGGCAAGAAATGAGCTTAAATTTGACATGTGGTAAATTTTGATGTGTCAAAAATTGTGAGGAGATTTGGACTTAAAGAAATATATTTTTTCAGGGACTGAATTGTAAATACTTAAAATTTAAGGACTAGAGTGCAAATACCTAACTCTTGAAGGATTATTTTACAAATAACAAAAAGAAGAGTTAGTGGATAAATTAGAATAGAGAAGGGAAGATGGAGAAGAGGAGATGAAGAAGAGAAGTTGGAGAAGAATGGATGGAGAAAATAAGATAAGAATAGAGAAGGGAAGATGGAGATGAAGAAGAGTTAGTAGAGAAATTAGAATGGAAGATAAGAATAGAGAAGGGAAGATGGAGATGAAGAAGAGTTAGTGGAGAAATTAGAATGGGAGATAAATATGGAGAAGGGAAGATGAAGATGAAGAAGAGTTAGTGGAGAGATTATAATGTGAGATAGAGATGGAGAATGGAAGATGAAAATGAAGAAGAGTTAGTGGAGAAATTAGAATGGGAGATAGATGAGTAGGTTATAAAAGGAGGAAGAAGTGAGCTTGAGAAAGGATTGGATTTTTTGGAGAAAATTTGAAGTGTTTGAGAATTTTTTTTTGAGAGAAAATTTTGGATGTTTGAGAGAGTTTTTGGAGATTGAAGAAAAATTTGAGAGAAAGAAAATACCATAAGAGAGAGAATTTTGAAGATGATGGAAGTTTAAAGCTATGGGTTATCATCACAAATTCCTTCATCGATCAATATAAATCAAGAGTTCATCCTCGTCAACGAGCAAACAAATTCGAGCTAAGTGTTTTTATTTATTCATTTATTTATGATTTTACTCGCAAATTAGCACAAATTGTATACACTTTCTCCATCTCCTTTTTTTTCTTCCATATTTTATGTCAGGAGAAGGATATCTCTATGTCAACAGCAAAAATCTCGTAGAGATGCAAAAATCGGCCCAGACAAGCTCCTAAGTTGTCCACCGATTTCTCAACTGATCTGTGACTAAAAGTCCCTCTTAATTCAAAAGAAACTCTCTATATTGGGAATATAGAGAGCGAAAATCAATTATAGAAATCCCTCCCAAAAAAACGGGAGATAAGTACTCTTTCCACTCTTCTGGTTTTAGGTGCAATTAACACATATTTTGTATACTGACACTTCACTCTATTTTATGTCAGGAAGTCGCAGCTCTATATCAATGGTCAACCCTATGGAAGCACAAAATCGGCTTGAAGGAGTCCTCAAGCGCGCACAAATTTCAAATTGTTGAATCAATTCGTTGTATTTCATTTTAAAGAATTCATACCTCAGAATGGAGAGGACAAAGTCCATCCGCAATCTAAATACCTGCAGCATAAATCCCAAAGGGAAGAGCCAAGCCAATGCTTAGCCTCCCATTGGAGGTTTTTACTTACAGTAGTTAAATACCTGCAACTTAAATACCTGCACCTTAAATCCCAAAGGGAAGAGCCAAGCCAATGCTTAGCCTCCCATTGGAGGTTTTTATTTACAGTAGTTAAATACCTGCAATTTAAATACCTGTACCTGAAATCCCAAGGGGAAGAGCCAAGCCAATGCTTAGCCTCCCATTGGAGGTTTTTACTTACAGTAGTTAAATACTTGCAACTTAAATACCTGTACCTTAAATCCCAAAGGGAAGAGCCAAGCCAATGCTTAGCCTCCCATTGGAGGTTTTTATTTACAGTAGTTAAATACCTGCAACTTAAATACATGTACCTTAAATCCCAAAGGGAAGAGCCAAGCCAATTCTTAGCCTCCCATTGGAGGTTTTTACTTACAGTAGTTTAAATACTTACAACTTAAATACCTGTACCTTAAATCCCAAAGGGAAGAGCCAAGCCAATGCTAGGCCTCCCATTGGAGGTGTTTATTCACTGTCACGTACTTCCTATAATTTAATTTTTGAATCATCAGACCCAAAAGATGAGTAGGTCGTAATACTGCACAGAAGTCGTTAACACACTCCCTCTTTCGGCTTCAGGGAATCTTTAACACTTAAAATTAAGGTACCGAAAGGGCATTAGTTTTAATTAACTAGTGTAACCAAGTCCCCGAGCTCATAATCTCTGGTTCGCAGGAATAAATTAGTTCTCCCGCTAATTTATTTAGGTTTCTAATCGACCTACCAAGAACGATTAGTGGCGACTCCAAATTTCAAAATCATATAAACAAAAACCAAAGTTGCGATTCGGTAGGGCTTGGGAGGGTCCGCGTTAGGTTAGTCAAATCTAATTAACCTAATAATCCGTTAACCCTTTAAAATAAATTTTTTTAGAGGGTCGCGACAAGCATGCCAAGAAGCAATCTATCATGTCTTGCTCCTCTATTGAGTTTGAGTATCATGCTACAGCTGACACTACAATTGAGATTATTTGGCTTTGCCATCTCCTTGCTGATCTAGGTCTTCTCTCCTCTGCACCCATTTCTCTTCATTGCGAAAACAAAAGTGCTATTCACATTGCTACAAATCCGACCTTCCATGAGTATACCAAACACATCAACATCAATTGTCACATCACACTTCATCAGCTCCAAGCATGCATTATCTCTCTTCCTTTTGTGTCCTCTACAACCCAACTTGCCGACTTCTTCACCAAACCTCTTATATTATGACGACTTACTGCTCTTCTTTCCAAACTCTCGTTGGTTGACCCATCTTGAGTTTGAGGGGAGTTGTTAGCTATATTGTATATATTAGGGTTAGGGTTTTTCCCTTCATTGTATGTATTTACGCTTATACCCTTCCTTGTATATATATTTATATTGGTCATGTGCCTAATGAGAATTTATCCATTCCATTATCTATTTCTTTAAACCTAACAAGGATGAGCCAAAGAACACTATGCATTGATGGATGGTGAGGTCCCATATCAATAGTTAAGAGGGCAATCCTTAAAGAACTCCAATCCTTTTTTTTCGGTCTAGTAGTCTTTGGTATTTCATGCATAACATAAATAAATGAGGATACTTGCCTTCTGTCACGCCCCACCTCCTCCTCGGGCGACCGCGCGACAGATCCTCTGATACCCACGGTCATCGTCGGACGGCCAACCAAAATGCGAACGCCCAGGAAACGTCGCGGCCGAACAACGGTACATCAGACGCTAACGAAAGCGCAATACAACCCTGACAAGTGTACATGCAATGGATAGAATGCTGACAGTAGCCAATTCAAAGGAACTTAGACAAATACTTGATTATATAAAAGGAACACCCTGCACATATATATATACTAATACAACAGAGAGTTATATATATACATACAAACAGTCTCCTGAACTGGCTACCAAAAAGGGACTCTCAAAAGCCAGCACACTAAAAAATGGTGCTCAACCACAGACTCCCAAAAACTATGGCAGACCAACTAAAGCTAGTCGGTCTCTGCTCCACTATCCTCTGAGGATGGCAGCTCCTCGGGATCAGACTCCACTGGCTCCACATACTCGGGCTCATCTGCCAGCTCTGCTATATCATGGGGGTCATAATCATGGCCGTCGATCTCCATCGGCCAGTCCTCCTCAGGCTCCTCCTCGTCTATAGGCTCGGGGTTAATGACCTCACCTCTAAAGGTCACAAGCTCGACAGCTCCAAACTCCTCCTCACTCTGGACGTCTATATCCACAACGATGATCGGTCCTCGGTATATCAGAGCTCGCCTCTCGTACCACGCCTCGAACTTCAGAGGTACCAGATAATCTGTACCCTCATCTACCCAGACAGTGGACTCCCTACGCTTATATACAGTATTATTCGTACTACGGTAGATAGACTCTCACTTTTCTATCTCATGCGGCTCACCAAAAAGTACACCTAGGTTCTCCATCCTATATGGGTGCGGATCTGAAATGGCGATCAGCCTCAAGTGAGTCTATATGACTCAGTGAGCAAACATAACAACGGACACACAATATTCACATGCATATAAATCAAGTCAATGATACAAGATTATATGCAGTATAAGATGCTCACTCTCAGCAGTGCAATCACATCGATATGCATGAATCGAACTCACGTTCATTTATATTTCACACAATAGGTTCTTTAGGGGATCTCTTGAATCATCCCAGAACTTCGAAGTCTTAGGCTTCAAGCCGTGCCCGTGCATGCATACTGCACATCAGGCCATGCCACTGTCCACGCAGAAGCGTCACAGACAGGCATGCTTATCGCTCCAGCTACCCAGTGCCTTGCACATTCGGGCGCCCTCGGCAAGCAAAGAGGCTGCAAGCCGGAACTACGACACCACCCGTTCTCGATACCAATCTCAGCATTGGTCGAGCCGTTCTCCATTTTCAGTTCATCGACTCGCCCATATAATGTGTCGTGCAAAATAATTAACATGCTCAGCCATGTTATTTAAATTCACACAATCAAGCACAACACCAAATAATTATACATTCACACAATTCCACAGGTGAGTTAATCTCTCATACAACTAATAGACAGTCGCTAAATCAAACAAGCAATTAAATGCTCATTCCTCTCAATTTAGATACTCAGAGAGGTGGACCCTTAAAATAGAGAAATTCCATCTATAATAATGTCTAACAGATGCACAATCTATTCCTCATCGACTAAATTTCATGATTTAGGAAGATTGGAACCGATGGGTCTTGGTTCGCTAGATCCCAGTCTCATTGAACTACTCAAATTTGTTACTCACTCTATAGAGTATTCGGTCACCCTAGACCACCAAAATTTCCAGATTTAAGTCTCAATCAACTTAGCAATTCAACTCATGCTTTAACCGAAATAATGCAACCGGATTTACCCTAATTAGAACCGGTTTTAAGGTTAAATTTTCACAGATTTTTGGGCAGCAAAACCCTCCTGTTCTAGCCCTAACATACTCACAATAAACCGGCACAATCAAGTATAATGGGTCACCGAATCACCTTAGCAAAACAGAACAGCAAATTAAACAGAACCGGTTCAAGAGAAACCTGTTTTCAACTCAACATCAACTATCCATTTCATGGAATAAACCAACCTAATCTCTACCAATCTGACCTCACATAATCAGGGATAGGTTTAGAAGAGTTTACTCACCAAAACAAGCTTGAAAGTTCACAAATTGAGGCAGCAAACTTGCTGCAAAACAAAACCCAACACAAAAAATGAAAACCGGCGAAACAGAAAAAAAAACAGAGCAGACTTTGAATCAGTACTGCGATTTCTATAGAAGGTGTTTTGAAGATCCACTTGAAGATTATCGAAGCTTGAGGTCTTACGAGTACACAGGCGAAAACGGAGCGCGATTTGGAGTCCAGACGACCCCGAACGAGCCGATTCCGTCCGAGCGCGCGTGCAGGGACGCGAGAGAAACAGCTCTCGGGAATGGAGGATTTTTGGCCCGAAAATAAAGAGATCAATGAGAGAGAGAGAGAGAGAGAGAGAGAGAGAGAGAGAGAGAGAATGGTCAATGGCTTCTTGGACAAGCCATGGTGAAGCTTGTTGAACAAGCTTTGCAAAAAGTCAAACCACGGTCCAATCCGGGCGCGACACGTGGCAAGAGGGGATAAGCTTGAAGAAAGTCAAATTAATGGCCAATCCGAGTGCGACACGTGGAGGAGTTATCAAGGTTGGTCCAAAAGTCAAGCAAGGGTCCAATAGAGTGATGACAAGTGGCCTTAAGATTAGATTAAATTTATTTTTACTTAACTGCGAAGAAACGAGACTCAGCGGTTCGATCGGGAGACTGAACTTTTGAAAATTTCAAGAGTATACTCAAAACGCTCACAAAGACAAGGTGACCTCAAATCTAAAGTCTAATCTCACTAAAAACACACTGAACCCAAATTGAGAAGACTGGAGCGAACCAGGGGCAAAACTGACAATTGCACTTGTCGCCCCTTTCGTGGCGCCCCTTACTAATTCCAACCTTCTGAATCTCACTGTGGTGCTCAATTTAGCTTTTGCAACACCCTAAGACCTTCGATTGTCCTGAATCAGAAATTCGTATCGTGGTCAATTCCATCGACTCGCAATTTAGCAAATAACTCAGGCCAACGGGCGGCGGTTAGGAGATACGCATATCGACCGTTAAGTCCACGTACTTTAAATCCTAAATCGCCATTCCCACTTGGTCGGCCATCCCGAGGTGATCAATCTCGACTGAGATCTGCTTATAGTGCAAGCGACGAAGTAAATCCATTCTATTAGACATCTGATAAAATGGTCGAAAATTCAGGGCGTTACACCTTCTTTCTCTCATATTTTCCTCGGTGGATCTTGCTAGTGAGACATATTGAATCATATGCTTCCGACATTTCTGGGTGGTACCTCTACTCGAATGATCTACCTACCTTACTTGAGCCCAGTTGAGAGTTCTTACTCAGATATTTTTTCTTTCCATATAGTAAGCCTACAGTGGATCTAGTGTGCGCTATTTGGAAACCCTTGTTGGAGTCCTTTCTGCCGGAGGAGATGAGAAAAGACGAGATCAAATTCCAATACTGCAAAAGCTATGATTAACGAGACCGGTAGGTAAGGGGTTTGGTTTCTCTTAAAAATAATCCCCTCCACTATTGGAGTGGGTGTATTTAATTGCGCCCTATCTTAAGGAGAGCTCTCTTGTATGCTTGGGCTTGGTGTTAGACGTTAGACCTATCCAATTATTGATACTGTCTATTACTTTGATGACTTGCCTTTCAACCTAGGGATCATCAAAAAGCTCTCTCACTAAGTAGGGATAGGGGTTGGCCAGTTAAAGACAAGGAGGTAGAGTATAATGAAGCTCGTGGGGTGACACATGGTTGTGTTGGTGTCACGACCTAAAATTAAAAAAAAATTCTCAGGTTAATGGATTATCAGATTAATTAATTAAATTAACTAACCCAGTTCAAGCTCTCCTAAACTCTACCAAATCGTGACTTAAGGTTCATTAAATTAACATATAATGATTTTTCAATTTGGAGCCACCACTAATCATTTATGATAGGTTGATTAGAAACATAAATAAAGTATTCGGGAGAAATACTTTATTTCATGCAAACCAAAGATTAAATGAGTTCAGGGATTTGATTACGTTAATATTTCAATTAACGCCCTTTTACTACAAATTTTTCAGGAAAATCTTTGACAGGCGACATGGATTTAATTTTTAGGATTTTCTTTTATTAAATGCAATGATAATAATGACATGAATATGCAAACTATTTATATGAGACTAACTTACATGACATGTGAAATGCAATGAACTAATTTAACCATGCGACAACTATGCTATATTCAAAAATAATCTATCCTAAGTGACAGGCACATAATTATGCAACTAATTAACTTGGCATGCAAACCAAAATTTATGCAAGGAATATGTTTAATTTAAATGACATAAAAACAAGACATGATATGGCATACACATGAGCGACGTAGCATAATTTTTTTTTTTTGTCTAAAGGCATTCATATAAGCATAATCTTAAGAGTCATTCGAATAGGGGCCCAAGACAGGGGCATCAAGACAAAGAAAAGTCCAAAGAGGGGGAGGGGGTCTAGAGACCCAATCCGTCGGAAGACAATTCATCCGATGTGATTTTACCAGCCAGTCTGCAGCCAAGTTTCTGTCTCGATTGCAAAAGATGACCGAAATATCAGCATCCTGGGACAGAATGTTTTGGGCTTCCAAAATGATCACCGCAGTCTCCCAGCCCATACATACTTCCCTGTTGACTTGTTGAACTAAAGTACGGTTGTCAGATTCAATGTATATCTTCGACCTTCTCTTACCTCTGAACTCACGAACCCTCAACTCCAAGTACTTTAGGGCTTCCAAAAGCGTTGACGCTTCGGCTTGGAGTGGCGCACAAGATCTGATCTTTTTGACGAATCCATCTACGAGAAAGTCGTTTGAGTCTCTGAGAATACCGCCGATGGCGCCACCCGCAGAGATACCACCAACAGAGGCGTCGATGTTCAGCTTCAATTCAGAACTCGTTGGAGGCATCCATTTGAGAGGTGAGATTACCTCTTCTTCTTAAAGTTCAGATCTTTACCCACTGATTTGCTATAAGTCCTCAAGATCGTCTTTGCTTCTAGAGTTAGGGTCTCTGTATTAGCCTGTTTCCCTCTGAATATAACGCTATTTCTCCTCATCCAGATGCACCAAAGTATAGCTGATGTTCTTTCGAAATCGTGTGGTGTGTTGTCATTCTCAAGTTGAGTTTGGAGCCATATATCCATTCGTGAACTGTTTTGGGGGAGGCTGTGGCTAGAGGAGCTTCGTTCTGACCAGATCTGATTAGTCCAGGGACAAGAGAGGAATATATGTTCTGTAGTCTCCACCTGAGTGTAAAACGAGGGACAGAAAGGGTGTGGGATTATCTTTCGTCTGAACAAGTTTTCCCGGGTGGGTAGAGCATTCTGGCAGAGTTGCCAAATGAAAATACGAATTTTCGGGGGTAGTTGGGCTTTCCATATCCTGTTCCAGAGTCTTCGTGATGGCTGTAGAGAAGAAGATGCTTGTTCAGAAGTTTTTGCCTGATCTTTCTCCCTGATTTTGTTGTAGGCGCTTTTCACAGTTAAATATCCATCCCCTTTCTCAGTCCAAACTAGCTTGTCTGTCTTTAAAAGGGGGCTAATAGGGATTGAAAGAATTTCCTCAACTATCTCTTCATCAAAGTTTAATCTGATTCTGTTTTCATCCCATTTCGCATCCTGTTTTGAAATCAGATCAGCTACTCTTATAGGGTCATTCTTGTTTGCTGGGCCGCCTATCAATCCCCTCTTGAGCCATAAGTCTTCCCTTTTGCTGACCTTTTCTCCATTTCCAATGGACCATCTCAGTGATCCCGCTATAACATCCCTTCCAAATAAGATACTCTGCCATCCCCAAGAAGGCCTGTTGCCTTTTACAGCTTGTAAGAAGTTCCCGCCTAGGTAATATAAGCCTTTCAATATTCTGCTCCAAAGAGAATTCTGATTCTGGGTTAGCCTCCACGCTTGCTTTCCAAGCATAGCTTTGTTAAAAGTAGCAAGATCTTTGAAACCAAGACCTCCATTATCCTTCCTCACCTTCAGTGTTTCCCAATTACGCCAGTGTATGCCTTTTCCAGATTCGCTATTTTTCCACCAAAAGGCTGCTATCCTCTTCTCTATAGCTATACAGATTGAGATTGGCATCTTAAAAATGGACATAGCGTATTGAGGAATTGCTTGCACCACTGTCTTGAGCAAAACTTCCTTCCCAGCCTTAGAAATCAGGTTTTCTTTCCAACCCTCTAGCTTCATATTAACGCGTGCATTAATCCACAAAAACATTTCTTTTTTCGATTTCCCCCAGTCAGAAGGAATCCCAAGATATTTTCCAGTATGCTGTAAAACCGGCACCCTCAAAAAACTTGCCAAACTGTTCTGAAGTTGTGTAGGGCAGTTTGACCCCATAAAGAGGCCCGACTTATTTAAGTTTATCTCTTGGCCAGAAGCCATGCAGTATTGATTCAAAATTAACCCCAGATTTTGACATTCCATCAACTTTCCCTCTAGGAAGAAAATAGAGTCATCAGCGAAAAATAAATGGGATAGAGTGGGGCATGACCTGTTGAGCTTTATGCCTTTGATTGTTCCGTCGTTTTGCGCTTTTCTCATGAGCATTGAGAGTGTGTTCGCCACTAGGATAAAGAGGTATGGGGACAATGGATCTCCTTGTCTGATTCCTCTTGATGGCTTAAAATCCGGCAGTGGTTCTCCATTAAATTTCACACTCAGAGTTACCGAAGTGACACAGCACATAACTCTTTCCACCCATACTGTGCAGAAACCCATCTTTTTGAGACATGCTTTCAAGAAATCCCATTCCACCCTATCATATGCCTTCTTCATATCCAGTTTAAGTATTGCCTGGAATCTTTTCCTTCACTTTCTGACTCTCATTTGGTGCAGGACTTCCTGGACTATGAGAATATTGTCTTGAATTTGTCTTTTTCCCACGAAAGCACATTGCTCCTCTGCAATAATATCTGGTAGCCAGCGTTTTAATCTATTCGCCAGAAGCTTGGAAATGATTTTGTAGGCAAAGTTGCAGAGACTAATAGGTCTGAATTGGTTTAGGCTTTCCGGGTTTTTTACCTTGGGTATTAAGATAATATGGGTTCTATTTAGCTCGGGATGCATCACATCAGTTTCAAAGAAATCCTTAACTTCTGCCCAGCTATCCATTTTAACACACTCCCAGTTCTTTTGATAAAACTACCCATTTAACCCATCGGGGCCAGGGGCTTTCAAAGAACCCATTTCAAAGACAGCTCGATGGACTTCTTCCAAAGATACCTCTGCTGCAAGTTCTGCGTTCATTTCATTAGTAACCAAAGAGGGGCATTGTTGGAGAACCGGGAGAAAATTGCGGGGACCCGCTGTTCTATATAAGCCTTCAAAGTATTCTGATGTCATCTCCTTCAAAACCTTTGGGTCTTTAATCAACACATCCTGGCCTGCACGTTTTAGCATAGAGATCCTATTCCGTTGTCTTCTTTGAATAGTGGTCGCATGAAAGAATTTAGTATTCTTGTCCCCCCACTTCAACCAATTAATTCTGGATCTAATACCCCAGTACATTTCCTCTCTTTTCCAGGCGTTTTCGATCTGGTCCAGAATGTATTCCTTTCTGCATCTGTTTTGATCTGCATTTTTGTCGTTTGTCACCTCTTCTAACTCATCTTTTAGCTGCTGTATTTTCTTCAGGTTATTGGGAAATTTTTCCCTGCTCCATTTTGTGAGGGCATCTGTAACTTTCTTGATTTTTTGAGCAAGATCATCACCTTCTTTTGCTGACTCCTCCCATTTTTCTCTTATAATGAGCATACACTCCTCGCTTTCTAACCAAAAGGGTTCCAATCTGAAAATCCTTTTTCTCTTTATCTTTTCTGTAGGTAAGGAAAGGAGAATAGGGCTATGATCAGATCCAATCGCGGGTAGAGCAAATGCCTCAGCAAGTGGGAATGTAACTCTCCATTCTAAATCACAGACGGCTCTGTCCAGTCTTTTCTTGACCAGGTCTCCACCTTCTCTATTATTTGACCATGTAAACGAGCAGCCTTTGCTTTCTAGATCCAACATTCCACAACTATTCAGTACTTCACTAAATTTCTGCATTCTATATTTGTCTGTTTCTCTTTTCCCGACCTTCTCCCAGTGGTATAGAGTTTCGTTAAAATCCCCAATCCACACCCAAGGTAAATTATTCCTCAGCTTGAGCTGTGTAAGTCCTTCCCATAACTGCAGTCTTTGCTGGTAAGTTGCTGGTGCATGAACTAGCGTCACCTTGAATTGCGCCGTTTGCGTTAGGTCTTTATACAAAATGTCTATGAATTCTTCCGTTGCTGCCAGAATTGTGACTTCTGAATCTTCTCCCCAAAACAATGCCAAACCGCCCCCCAACCCAATTGGATTCACCACAAACTGGTTCTGGAAGTTAAGTCTCTTCCTTACCCTTTGGACAACTCTTTCTTGATTTTTTGTTTCGCAAAGAAAAACTAAGTTAGGCCTTTCCTGAGCCACTATGGCTCACAGAGCTTGAACTGTTAAAGGTGTGCACAACCCTTGATAGTTCCAAGCTAAAATGCTCATTTGTAACCCGGTGGCTTATTAGGGCTAGCCACCAAAGCCCGTGTGTTTGCTTCTTCGGCCACCATAACAGTTGTCTCAAGAAGATTTGCTTCATCCAACACCATGAGTCTGTCATTCATATCTTCGTAGCTCGATGCCCTCCTTCCTTTTTTTTACCCTTTTGCTGTTTACTTTCCCCTGATTTAGGTTCTTCGGCTCTTGGTCCTGGTGGAATGAAGGGAGTTCTAACATAAGGGGCCTGGCATCAACACCTCCCCAATTATCAAAGTTCTGATCACAGCTTAAGGTAACTGGCTCCATTTCACTAATTTTCCTTTTGCCCCCTCGTCTCTTGAAGTATTACCGTTGCTTTCACCTTCGCCTTTCTTCTTAACAAAAGTTGGGAGACCAGAAATTTCAGGGGTTTCTGGGATAGTCTCCTCTTCTAGATTATCATCCATTTTGGCTTCATAGAAAGATTTCCAAAAAGGGCTCTTCAGGTTTGTTTCGGATCTCGGCCATGATCATAGAATATATTATTATTATCAGCAAAAACCTCCTCATCATAAGGTATCTCGAGACAGTTTTGTGCATAATGGCCTATTTTTCCACATGAATAGCAGTAAGTGGGTAGTCTTTCATAACGAAAACCCAGCCAAAGCATTTTCCCTTTAAAACTATATATTATCCCGGATTCCAAAGGGGAAGACAAAGACAGAATCGTTTTCGCTTTACTCACAGAAATGCCCATTGAGCCTCTAGCTTCTATTTTGACATTCACCACTTTTCCAACTTTCCCTGCAATTTTTCTGATCACCTCCTCCTTTCTTCCTTCCACAGGTAACCCTATTATATGGAGCCAAAATGCGCAGGAGTCAAAAGGTAAACACTGAGGCATTATACTTGGTTCCCACCTTTTTAAGATCAATAGGTGACGTGAGAAAGACTAAGGTCCAGAATCTAGAATCCTGTCTCTATCTTTTGTGCTCTCGAAAACAAAGGAGAAAAGGCCAAACTCCAGGTGAGAACAAACCATGTTTTCTGTTTTCCAGGCCTTCTTCATTGTTGTTTGAAACGCCTGAAAATTTATTGATGGACTGCCATATAATCGACCAAAAATAGTTCGATTACCTTCTTCTAAGCTCTCTTCAATTACGACTTCGTCCATAATAGCTTTCTTCGTTTTTGGCCACAGATGACCTAGGCGGTGGCACAGAGAGGCCAGACGTAACTCCTGCTCGTCATTTTGCTCCATAGTGACACCACTTGATATGCAATGACCCCAAGCTGATGCTACATGGAGATGAGACCAGGAAGACTTGGAGTGGGAAGGGCTAGGTTAGACGCGAGGACAGTAAATCTGGGGATGGTAATGATGATATGTGTATGGGAAAAGGTGTGAGTGGGACTATAACCTGTTATGGGGGTTCTGGTGTAGAAATTTTGGGGCTGTGTGGGTAGCAGGGATCGTCCATGATGGAAGATTTAGGGTTCAAGGGTGTAGGAGAAAAGGGGAAAACCTACCAAAGGGTAGGGGAGAACTCTCAGAGACGAGAGAGATAGACTGCAGAGGCGCACCTTTCACGCGACGTAGCATAATGACATAGTAGGAATACATGACATACCATAATAACATGGCAAATATGCATGACAGGGCAACTATGGCATCTAAACTATATGCTATGCAATATGAATGATATTTTTTATATTTTTTTATGAATGAATTTTCGAATTTATGAAAAATAGATGTAAAAAGCTATCCTAAAGTGAAATAACATCCAATTTTATTTAAGAAATTAATTTCTAAAGGTCCTAAATTTTACTATATGTTATTTTACATGCAAAAGTGTAGAAAAAACATGATTTACTTCAAGAAAAATCAACATCTTTTTGGGGGTTTTTTGGAAATTAATCGAACTATACAAACAAATAATTTGAACAAAAATAATTAATTTTGCCCATAATACACCTTAAATTCCGAATATTCCGATTTCTATTCAAGTCAGAAAGTGAATTTAATATAGAATAACTGTCGTCCCATACTAAGTAGGGTAGACCCTGAAATTCTATTTCGAAATTATCAATCATTTCCATCGATCGAGGACATGACATATAATTTCATGTACAAGTACAATCGTACTTCTAGATCAAAGTTAGATACTTGCCCTAATGCACATATTCCTCGAGACAAGGCACATAGGGAGCATTTATTATGAGCAAAATTATTTACTAATATTCAAATTAAAACTATATGAAAACGAATTAAATATTTTTGGTAGAGACTAAAACTAGTCTCTAGTTTTTATTCATATTTTTTCTAAATGAATTAGTCAAAATTTAAATATCAATAGCTAGTTAGCTTTGACTAGGAAAAGTCCAGGGCAAATATGTTAGAATGGACATATTTTTAGTTTTTTTGGTGACTTTTTCATCATTGAAAAGGGTGAAAATGTACAATTAGTGAATGTCAATTCTAGCCCTGACGACATTATTTGCTTAACACCAGCACTCAAACTAACCAAATACTTTCTCACATACTTAACAAACAAATACCATATGTATTCGACATTATTGATCACAAATAATGGCTTTGCTTGTTTCGCGAAAAGTTAACGATTTGAAAAAATATTTTTCTAAAGATATTCATTCGTATCGCTTGAAATAAATGGCTAACAAGAGATGTTTTTATTATTGAAAATAAATTATATCTAAATATTTCGTGGACAATAGAAATATTTTCATTGATAATATATTTCAAACCATACAAACCATCATTATATATACACATATATATATACACATGTATTTCCTAAATAAGGGGGTAGAATTTTGCAATTTTTATAACTAATGTTTTTAAACAGGTCAATCTATTGACCGCCGTCAGCTTGTGACCATGTTCATCTCCTCGCTTCCATCCGGTGGCTGCTCAAACTGAGAGGCGTACAGAGAGAGAGAGAGAGAGAGAGAGCGAAGACGAGCTTCGATGGAGTCAACCATTCTCTCTCTATCGACTCCGTCTTCTCTCAGCCCCTTCGTCTTCCGCCTCCATCGCTACGTCTCCAGGTCGCTGCATCTCCAATGCCTCCCGTCGCGGCTCGTCGCTTCCAGACTCTGCTGCATTCACGCTGGCCGCATCCGCAGCCCGACCTTCGGGTCGGTCCCGTCTTTCTCTCCGCCTGCTTCAGCGAGGTATCGTTTGCAGTGCGTTTCGAGCTCCGCTGCTCCTTCCGGTGCCTTCGGCGGACATGGCGGTGGCGGCAATGGCCGCGGCGGTGGAGGAGGCGGCGGCGGCGGCGGCGGAGTTGACGGTGAGGATGGGAAGGCGAGATCGGTCGTGGATGGAGCCGAGGAGGCCTCAGCTGTCTCCTCTGATGTCATAATTCTCGACGTCGGAGTAAGCCCCCCCCCCCCTCTCTCTCTCTCTCTATGACTCGCACTTTATGTGAATGTACAAGCTAAAGCTTCGATTTTGTCTATGTGTGTCCAACTTTCTTTGCATTGTATTGCTGAAGATGTTATTCCGTTGGGCATATCATGTTTCTTTTTTGAGCGGCCAGTTGAATGTCTCTGTTTCGTCTATGCAGGGAATGACTTGTGGGGGATGTGCAGCGAGCGTGAAGAGAATTCTGGAAAATCAAGTGAGGTTTTACCATTGCTTTTTGTTTTTCTTGTAATTCTTGGAAAGAATTTGCTATTATACTCTCTAAGTAAAGTCTAGGATCGTCCATTTTTTTTATATGAAGAAAATCGTCATCGACTTGAATTAAACTTAGTGTGACAGAACCGTCATCCACTGGGTTACGCTTTTCGTCCTCTCATAAACGTGAAGGGAAGAAAGGTTTTAAATGATCTCTTATGTGGGTGGAAAGAATTGCAGGAGAAATGGATTTCGTCATTTTTTTGTGGTAAGATTCTAACCTTGCGTCTCTTCTTCTGCTCTAACTTTGGACAGCCACGAGTATCTGCCGCCAGTGTCAATCTTACAACCGAGACAGCAATTGTATGGCCTGTATCTGAAGCTAAGGCTGTACCTAACTGGCAAAAAGAGTTGGGAGAAACTCTTGCAAAACACTTGACAAATTGTGGCTTTAAGTCTAACCCTCGAGGTAAGCAGTTTTATTCACCAAAGCAGCAGCTAATCGAATGAGTTAGAAGTACAAGCTTCTATATCTCTTTGGCTTGTTACAAATACAAACAGTTTTATAAGTATTAAATTCATTCAATCAAGTGCCGCATAACTTGTTAAGATGCTTGATAACTGACTTGTACCTATGGACTTCTCTTTACTTTGGGTGGTCCTATCTTCCAGTTCTATTGTGACATGTTGCGAGTGAGGGTTTATCAGCAATTGTTAATTTCTAGGATCCCATACATGCTGCTTTTGGTGGTTAAGCATTATCCTGTCAGGCAGGTTCTGGAGAGATAAATGGTGACTGGTCTTGTTTGAATTCTGACTCACTGGCAGTGCTTGTCAGAATCTATCCAATTTAGTCAAATAGCAAACCCCATTATTTTTTAGTCTTGCAATAATTGTAGTCTGGCTAAAAGTTTCACATGAATCAACAGATAAACATTTCTTCCATAAGAAATTTAAAAAAAAAATTTCATGTACCATGACGTTTCCTGCAACTGAATTATTTGAATGTACAAAAGTTCTTATTTCAAAGCCTTTTCTTGCTAAAGTTTTGAATTTCTGTAACTGAAAATTCGTGATCATCTTTGAAATACCAGTTATCGAGAATGTTTGGGTGATCTATTTTATATGCTTTTTATAAGCAGGAGTAAAACTAACTGTATCTAAGCTTCTTTTCTGCAAGAAACTTCAAGCTCTCCATCTAAATCCTTTTATCATGAGCCTGGATAGTGAATGTCTTGCCTCAAACTTTCTTTCCCTCATTATGACTGCAAATTTCATCAACGAGATAAAGATGTTTTAACATCATAACATAGACATGCAACCTCCTAAGTGAGAGAAAACTAACATATTTTTTACCTTATGAGTTATGGCAACATCAAATTGAATTAGTTGAGACATTAGCCTTATTTAAGTTCATTGTGTAATATGCGTTGATGGGAAGATGGATAAATGAGTCGCAGGTCAGGAAGCTACTGAAGGCGATGTTGTACCATAGGAATGATAAAGATCCAAGTGAGGAGTAACTGTAGTGAACTTTGGTATGTCCTTGTTCCATTGTGTTCTGAAACTTTCTATGATTTGAACTTGTGAGTAAGGAAACTAGTCTCGTACCTCAGATATGAAAACCTAGGTTCTCAATTAATGATTGTAATTTATCCCTTCAATAGGTGAGTTTCAGTGGCCTCTCGAGGAACTGGTTCGAGATCATCAGTGCTGGATGGGTGAATGGGGGAAGCAAATCTGAGTTAGTTGTTGTTAGGAACAAGGAAGAATGATCTTGTAATGGTTGGTTTGAATTTGTACGTGAGGCAGTGATTTGTATTTTATCCATCTCACCCGCTTTCCAACTGTAATGACTTTGGGTTACCCTCTTGTATTCCAGAAAGGATTATTTAAGGAATATATGCGGGTCGTCTAAAATCAGTTGAACGCTTACTATTTTGTTATTACGGGGCATCCAAGACATCCTGCGAAAGTATAGAATAAGATCTAACATGGGGCTGAGGATGATGTGATTTGGGGACCAACATGGAAGTTGACATATAAGTTAATACCACGGGCCCTTTCGAGTTGATTTTTTACCACATGATCTTTCTTGTTTCTTTGTAGCTTTATGAACCTCCCAATATAAGTAGTTCCTACTTTGTCAATTACAGATTGTACATTTTTGTGTCTTTTACCGCCTGAAGCACGTTTAGGAAATGATCCTGGAGAATAGAAAACAACTTTCATGAAATGACCTTTATCGATATCGAACTTGTTGAATATCTTTATAAGAAGAAAGACCCCTGATAAAAATCAAGTTATCAACACTTGCGAAGGATTCATTCTAAACCATGTCTGTAAAACCTACATTTATTTTGATATTACTAAGTGTACAGTGTCAGCAGCCAGTAATGTCGTGACCGCAATAAGGCTGCAAATTGTTGAATGTTATCTTGCAATCTGCAAAGGACCGTCACTGTTGGTCCATGACTTTCCTCTCATTTTTGGGGCATTCATGATGATGCAAGCTGGTAATTTACTCGTTAAATTGGGCTGCTGGACTTGCATTACTACATCTATATATTGCATTATACTCCCTCCCTCTATCTCTTCGGCATACACACATCCCGCCCACTAGTTCTTCCTGCAGCTTGCGAAGATTGACTCAAATTTTTATCACAAAAAGGGAGACTCAATTCTTCCTGTGTTAGAATATATTATCCAGCATATAAGTAATAGCATTATATTTGAAAGACTTCCATGTTGAAAGGATCTGAATCTTCACATTCTTCTGTCTTTCTTGGTTTTAAGCATTGATGGGCTTTAATCTCTCAATGACTTAATGCTGTTTTTCTCACTGTTTTTGTACATACTAGGCCATTCCTTATAAATAAAGTATTTGCAAAGATAAAACATGAAATAAGTAAATGGCAGATCACTTGAGGATAGATAAGGGGTGGGAGATGTTGTGCATAATTAATTCTCTCGATTTGAAATATAGGTATTGGGTAATAATAAGCCATACAGAGTCAATTTGAATCGGAGTGGTGCTGAACTTTTGATCTTAATGAAAGTATAAACTTATTAGGAACAGTGCATATCACATCCAGATGGAGATCTTTTGCATAAATCATTCATTGACCTTCTAAGGTTTGGATGTAGCTCGTTTGTCTGTCTCAATATAGCTTAATAGAAATGGTACTTCTTTGCTGACTGCTGTTGTCTCTTTCTCAGCATCAAAGAATCCTGTTCACTTTAAATTAATGTTGTATTATCAATTTGATTTGAACTTTTTTGCTACTTTCCCATCCGGACCTGTAAACTTTTGCGATAGATTCTTGCTATTTCAAGAGCTCGCTTGGAATACCTGCAGTAATTGCTTTTTCAGCTCTTTTTCCATATGCATGACATGGTGAAAAATCTGCAATGATGGAGGGTGTTGCTCCAAGTATAACTAGATTCTTGCATTTGGTAGGATAGGCTATTTGCTTGTTCATTATGTACACATGCATAAACCATACACAGAAGTACATACAATCAAGTGTTATGGTATGTTTAATGATAAAACGAGCAACTTTCATTCTTTCAATCATCCTGTTCTCACCCTCCACCTTTTTGCAACACATGCAATTAAGTTTGGACTTAGAAAGCTGGATTAAAGGGTCGGAAGAAGAGACGAAATGTGGACGAGTAGAAAGAGAATGTGCATGGGACGAACCCCGAAATTTACCAATTAAACTTTATTTGCACTCTTTAATATATTCTATATTGTCTCTAAGGGTTTTTAGTTAGGAAGTATGGTAGCAGAACCTACCAAAGAGGTCAGTTGAGCTTTTCAAATTTACCTCATTTTTCTTTTACATTGGCTGAAAAAGAATGGGGAAAAAAAAAATCTTTCATGTCTCAAAGGGGGTCAATTATAGAAGTTCAAAACCGAGACAAATCCTTCCTTTAGCTTTATGCTGTTGCATATGATTTCCTCTTGGGAGTCTAGATCTTATGCCAGTAATTTGACAATGCAGATGCAGGAGGAGATGATTTTTTCAAAGTTTTTGAGAGAAAGATGAATGAAAAGCATGATCGCCTCAAAGAAAGTGGTTCGTATCTGGACATTCTGTTCTTCCAAATCATTGAAAAAAACTAGGCATTCTTTTTAGAACATTTTGATTATTCTTTTTTTTTTATACATCTTAACATTTACCATAATTTTGTTGTTTTACAGGTCGCCAGCTTGCAGTTTCGTGGGCACTATGTGCTGTTTGCCTCTTGGGCCATCTTTCACATTTCTTTGGTGCTAAGGCTCCTTGGATCCATGCTTTTCATTCAACTGGGTTTCATCTGTCCTTATCATTGTTTACTTTGATTGGTCCGGGCCGTGGACTTATCTTTGATGGTCTGAGAAACCTTTTGAAGGGGGCTCCAAACATGAACACTTTGGTTGGTCTTGGGGCTTTATCTTCGTTTTGTGTCAGTACATTGGCTGCCTTGGTGCCAAGACTGGTATGTTGTGAAAAATGTTTTTATATAGCTCTGGTGGCATTGCCAAGTTTTGTTGCATATCAGTTGACTTTTCTATGAATATATTTTTTGTCTGAGACCTGTTCGTAGTTCCCAATATTCTGTAGTATTGGTCTGAAGCATCATGTGTGTCGCCCATCTTTTGTCTGGTATTAGCCATTTTTTAAATTAAATCCTAAGAAAAATTGATTTTGGTAGCCTTCCATCTTCTCAAGTTGAGATCGACCTGTGACAGTGTCTTCCATGAATTTCATAATTTTGCAAAGCGTGTGACTTTTGGACTTCTGCTGCTTTCATGTACCATCATAGCTAAAGGAAAGATGACATCATTCTATGACTACATGGTGGTGTTGTGTAGGAAAATTCTATTGAAACTCCATAGGCTTTGGTTATGTTGAAGTATTTGAATATTAAACGATGCCTTTTTCTAACAGTGTAATATTTTAGAGAAGTTGGTTGTGGTCCTACAAAAGTTTACAGTATCACAGCAGGAGCTTTTCGGTTCTACATTTTTGTCAAGCTCTTTATTCGCCTTCCCAGTTATATATATTTCCCCACATTAGTCTTGTATACAAAGTGCAGCCTACACAAGAGAGTGAGTGTTGGAGTGTTTGAATTTTACACCACGTATTCATCCCAGAGCTTGAGGTTTTAGAGCAGTTAATTCACATCCCACAAAATTTCACAGATTATTACTCTTTCAAAATTCTACTCTTTGTTCCATAGTGAAAGTGTTTTTACTTTTTTTTTGTAATAGTGCTCTTACTATAGATTTAGTCTAGCTATCTACTATTTGATGCTTAAAATTACCCGACTGGACTAAATGTACATCCAAAAATGAGGACTTGGTCTGTTAAACGCCCTTTGAGAGAAGTAATGTTAGGCTTAGGACAGAGTGCAAGCAAAGTTGCATCCATGGGGGAAAAAAAAACTTTTTGTGAGTAATTCTTCTTTTTTCTGTTTTTTTTTTTATGGTGAACAAAGTTTAGGCTATTTGAACATAAGGGCAGATGTGTGATTTGACCAAAGCACATGGAGGTGAACTATTGAGTTTTTTTCCTTTATTTTTTCTTGCATCAATCAATTAGTTGATGGCATTTATAAAAAAAAAAGGCCTTCCAAATCTAAGGTATTATAGTGTTTATGAGAGTCTCACATGTTGACATGCTGCTTTGTATAGCCTTTTGTGGACGATATCCTGGAAATAAATCAAGTTCCTTGATGTATGAAAATTTTGCCGTCTTGGTAACTTGAAAGGTTGAGATTCAGGTATACTTGGACAAAACAGGTACATGATAAATTAAAATAAATAAATAAATAAAAATTGGCATGCTGAAAACCTGTATTTTTTTGTGGCTTTGTAATAATTAGATCTTCTATGGGGATCTTCTGCCTGAAATGCATAAATTACCTTTTCTTTGAACTGAGCACGCATATATCAATTAAGTTTCTTTTTCTCAGCTCTCATATCTACTCTCGCATTTGATTCTTCTGCCTTTGATTATGACCCATGAGTCTTGACATTTTGTTCCATTTGGGCAAGTTTATGCTGCATGAAATAAGAGAAGGATTTTGAAACTTATTTATGTTTGCTAGTGTGCCTACGTGAACGTCTGCCACTTTGATTCCTTTCTTTTTTTTGTCTAGATGTGCTTGCAGAGCAATATGAGGACTATTGGGATGCTAATTATGAAAATTCAACAGCTTGGACTTTTACTGCTTTTGTACATTTTACATTATGGGAAAATAAATTCTATCCGTGGTGTAACCTCTACAGTTGTTGTCATAATGTAACTTTTCTGTAGGTTGTTTTCTTCATGAGATGTGAAGGACTAACAATTAGTAATGGGCCTAATGGCTAATTTGCGATAAAGTCTCTATTTTTTTTATTTTTTCTTAACTGAGTTTTCAATGCAGGGTTGGAAGGCGTTCTTTGAGGAACCCATAATGTTAATAGCATTTGTCTTGTTGGGAAGAAACCTTGAACAAAGAGCTAAAATCAAAGCCGCGAGTGATATGACTGGACTTTTAAGTATTCTACCATCAAAAGCTCGTCTATTGGTTTCTGGTGATGAAGAAGACTTGGGCTCGATTGTGGAAGTTCCTTGTAACACTCTCTCTGTTGGAGATCGGATTGTTATTCTACCTGGAGTGAGTAAATGTACTTTTACTTCAGCATGATGCATAAATTCTACGGCTAGGGTCTTGCATTTTATTTATGTTTTGTAAACACCTATTAGGTTGCTATTTGTTTGATACAGAGATGTTACAATTTTTCACCCTTAACACATCTCAAATTTTAGAAGTGTAACAAATCAACATGTCTTCGTGAAATTGCTATCCATTTTCTTCGGGTCGTTTGGAATTTTTGTTGTTAAGAATTTTCCCTGTATTGGAGATCTAGTTACCTCTTTTCCTTCTGACTTTGTCAAAATATTCCACATCACTTGTCTACGGGTTTATATGTGCTTTATATTCATATAATCTCCTTCTATTAATAGTTTAAGCTTTTGGTTGGACTTTCTAACCTGATTTCAGAGTCAGGTTTTGTCCTAGATCAGTTCTTGTGTGAGGCTTTCCATTTGTCAATTCCGCATGTTTTCAAAACCGGGTTGCACGTGAGAGAGGATGTTAAAGTATCTCATGTCGCTTCTGTACGAGGTTTATATGGGTCTTATATTTGTGTAGTCTTCCTCCGCCTAATATCTAAGTTTTTTATGGGACTATTTAACAGAATTTAACTCCGTTCACATCTCTACAACAAGGCACTCCAAAAATGTTGGAAGAATCATTTCGTTGTTGACATAAATCCACCTGGACAACCAAATTGAAGAAGATACTATTATCTTCTTCATAGACGCAATTCGAGTGAAAAAAGTGGTTCTGCTCATTGTTTTGGTTTAATTTTTTCGGTCGAAGCAAATGCATTAGCTGTCCGATTGCAGGTCTTCCTAGTTTTTTTTTTCTTCTTCTTTTTCTTTTTGTCATTTTTTGTCTCGCCTTTTCATTTATATGTGCAATTGTAGGACCTCATATTTGAGAAATTATCTAAGGGTTGTGGATTTACCTACAATCGAAATATCCAAGTACACTTGGAGGACATGGTTAGTAGGATTATGATCCTTAATCTTAACTTCTGTGATTTTAGGACCGTGTTCCTGCAGATGGAGTTGTGAGAGCTGGTAGAAGCACTGTCGATGAATCTAGTTTTACAGGAGAGCCATTACCAGCAACTAAATTACCAGGGGTATTTTCTTCACTTGTATTCTCCAGTTTTCCATTTGCAAAATTGCTACATTTTTTAATGTCTTTTCATTCCCCTCATAAGTTGTTTATGATCAAGTTTTGGTTCTTTATTCCCCTTTGACTCTCTTGTGGAAGTTCTTTTGTTGCCGCTGGAGGTTCTCTTTTCCAGATTTATAAGGCTTTTGTATCTTGTTGCTGCTTGTTTTCATCTGTACCAGAGCCAAGTTAGTGCTGGAAGTATAAATCTTAATGGCACGCTTACAGTTGAAGTGCAAAGGCCAGGAGGTGAGACTGCTATGGGAGATATAGTTCGTCTTGTAGAAGAAGCACAGACTAGGGAAGCTCCTGTGCAGCGGTTGGCTGACAAGGTTCTTATAATTTACCCTAGTGTAATTAAATAAATATGTCATAGACTGTGATGAAATACTCTGCTTTTAGAACGACCGGAAATCTTAGCCTTTTCAATTCAAAATTAGACTATCATCTGCTTCACAACATTTCTGTCTGGAGAATGAATGGGTTGTGTCACTTTCTTCTTGAACCATGATCTGGTTATCCCCCTTGTGGTTAGGATGTGATTACTTGCTGCTAGGTTTTGGGTGGATCATGCTTCATGAATCGCAGATTACCAGTGGAAGAAGGAAGAATACACAAATGATAGCTTGCTCACAAATTGATTGTCGATTTAAGTTCTGGAATATAGTATTTTGCAAGCAAAGTGAGTGTGACATACCCTTAGGAGACAGAGACTACATGACTTCTCCTTTTCATATCACATGATCCATTCTGCATCAGAACTCTGGTCTTAGCAGCAATCTTAATTATTTTTTCGAAACCTCCACTGGTATAGGATGTGGTCAAGCAACAAGGCCACATGACCACCATCTCAACCGAGTCTTACCTGCACTTACTCTGTTTGGCATTTGCTTTAGATAGATTTCTGTGGGAGCTTCATATCCTGTATGTTGCTTATATTCTTGCTTCTCCTGTTGAATTCATTGCTCTTGTGAACCAGTGTCTGTAATAGAATAAGAAATAAATCACTCCCTACCTACAATAAGTCAACTCCAAGGACCCACATCGAGTCAAAATCTCTTTCATGTTACACTTGATATGATGAACTCCCAAGGGATGCTAATATTGATCTTGAAAACTAAGGCAAAATGAACTCGGCCAAAATTTTGAATTTGCTTATGACAAGGAAAACTAGAAAATTCTCTCTTGTGCCTGCAAGTTTTTTTTTTCCTTTTTCGGATAAGTTGAAAGGGTAAGACTCCTTAGATCTTTCAAAAGGCAAGAATCTTGAAAAAAATTTATATTACTGAATATTTGGTTCAAACAAAGTTGACTGTGTCATAATCTCTGTACTTGATGGACTCTTCTTTGTTGGAAATGCTAGAAATGGTCTTGTCACTAATTTGGTATGTGGATGGCTTCTACCTGAAGCCATTTTGTACGGGGGAGGTGTCCCCTTGGTACCTTCTTAATGAAATCTTTTTTATCATTCATTCATAAATGTATGGTACCTAAGAAAGATGCTTTCAGATACTTGGGATCAATTTTGCAAAAGAGGGGAGAGATTGACGAGGATCTTAGCCATAGAATCAAAGCAGGCTGGATGAAATGGCGCAGTGCATCCGGATTTTTGTGTGATCGCAAAATCCCTCTTAGGTTAAAGGGAAAATTTTATAGAACAGCAATAAGACCTGCAATGCTATACGGAGCTGAATGTTGGCCGGCACAAAAGCAACATGAACATAAAATGGGAGTAGCGGAAATGAGAATGTTAAGGTGGATGTGTGGTCATACAAGGATGGATAAGATAAAAAATGACGATATTCGACGAAAAGTTGGAATAGCTCCGGTGGCAGAGAAGATGAGAGAACATAGATTGAGATGGTTTGGACATATTCTTCGTAGACCCTTAGATGCTCCGATAAGAACAGAAGTGTGTTACCGAGAAAACGATCAGAAGAAAGGACGAGGTCGGCCGAAACTTACTTGGGGGAAGGTAGTGAACAAGATTTAATAGAGTGGGAAATAGATTGGCGCATGGTCTGCCTTAGGACGGAGTAGAGGAAAGCTATCCGCATTGTAGAAGAGGGGATTTCCTATGTCTCAGAGTGCTCTGTTTAGTACTTTCTATTTATTTATATGTTTGTTTATTTATTTATTTATTTATTTTTGGATAACCATATTTTTACTTTTTATTTTTATTTTTATTTCTTAAATTTTATATTTTTATCGTCACTTTATTTTTATTTTTATATTTTTACTTTTATTTTAGTATATTTTAAACTTTTCACTTTGGGTTCATCGACCGCCGACCCCAACTGGTTTGGGATAAAGGTGATGTTGATGTTGATGTATTCATAAATGTATGGTAGGCGCTCTTTCTTGTAAGCGTTCTTCGATTTGGTACCGTTTTACTGAATATCTACATTTGAAAGAGGAAACAACTTAGCAGTATTGAGGATACAAATCCAAAAAGTTTGTGCTAAACAAAACTGGCATGGGGCATTTGGAAAGTAGGTTGCCAATTATTACAAAGGCGTGGAAATTGAATTAAAGATTGCAACAATACAGAAAGATCGGAATCTGTCTCACAGGGAGAGGCAGTTAAAGTAAATCTCCTCAAAGTTGATTTACCCATTCTTGCTGACGATTGATCAGGTGTCCGGGCATTTTACTTATGGAGTAATGGCTCTCTCTGCTGCTACATTTGTATTGTGGAACGTGTTTGGTTCACGAATTCTACCTGCTGCTCTTAATCAAGGAAGTTCTGTATCTTTGGCACTGCAGCTTTCGTGCAGTGTTCTGGTATGTCAAAACTTCCTCTGATGTTGTATTTTCACTTCATGTGCTCACATGTTGCTGCAATGCTTTGTTAATTCCTCTATATAGTCACTGATAATTTAGTGAACCATGATTGCACTTTTTACTCTTGATTTCACGAGCATCCATTTCTAGTCTTGGCTGTTGTTCATCCAGTTTTCTTCTTTAGTTCACAAAAGTTGGAAGTGCCCAAAGGGATACCAAATTCTCAAGTTTGGGGAACTTCTCTGTCTAAACAGATCTGACAGGAAGAAGCACTATTTGCTACAATAAGCAAATTTGACTTATAAGACCTTACCAGTATTCTTGATTTTTTGTATATCAGTTTGGTCTTAGTAGGGGAAATAGCAAAACTGACAAACTTGGTTCTACATTATGGTTGGATATTTTTGTGAACTGCACCCAACCATTTGTCTTTTCACCTTCTTTATGTATCCAATACCATTTGTTTTTAATTTCTAAACTACAATAATGTTGTACAAGAAAAAAGAGAGATTGTTTTCTTTGGATTTAAACATATTTTACGTAAAAAAAGATAGAAGTCACAAGTTAAACTCTGCCATTTTCTAGTACGTTTTTAGTATTTTCAATACGAAATTATTGTTTTTTTGTGCCATATATCATGGATAAATGGTGTTTATATTTAATCCTTAGAATAAATATGAGCTTCTTATTTGCAATAGGCTAGAACTCCGCCTATTTAAGCTTTGTCCCTTGGGCTGGACCCTTAGCCACAATAAAGGAGTAGGGGATGGTGTGTGTTATGTAGCATGAGTACGTTTTTCTTAAGTTGAATCCTATGAAATGAATCCTAGAAGGAATTGCTTTTCAGCAATACAGGTAAAAAGTTATAGTGATAGACAGAAGGATGTGCAAATTTTATAAAAGAACATAATGAGGTGCCAAGAGAAATTTTTTACAGGATTGTGGAGAAGAGAGGAGATACTTTGCTTACTATATATAACTGACGAAGGACATGTATGATGGGGCAAAAACTTTAGTGGTTATGCAGGGAGAGAAACTGAAACCTAAAACCATATGGTTACCTCAAAGCACAGCTCTAAGTTATCGCCCTTTGCACAGGTAATGGATGAAACAAGACAAATTCAAGATGATATTCCTTGATGTATGCTTTTTGTGAATGATGGTGTTAGCAGATGAAACCAAACTGGAATAGATAAGGGACTTGGACTTTTAAGAAGATGTTGGAAATTCGAATGTAGGGATTTTTATTTAACTCGATCTAAGAGAGAGTCTATTGTATTTAAGTGAGAGTAGAGGTATAAATGGTCAGAATTGGAGATTAGAAGGACCTAATATGTGGACGCTTTTGATCTGCTGGATCCATTTAGCAAAGGAATGTAGGAATTGGTGGAGATCTTTCCCATGGAGTACTAGCAAGATGAATGGAGTGGAAGTGCATTTGGGTCATGTGCAACCATGGAATGCGACTAGCTAAAGCAGAAGGGAAAATTCTTGGACAGCAAAAAGGCAATAAATGCTTGTGCAACATAAACTGAAAAAATCTGTACAGTGAAAACAGTCACTCATAATTGAGTTTTGCGAAATCATACAAACTCCTGGTCATGTGATGAATCTAATTGGTATTATTGCACAGCCAGTTCTTGGCCAGAGTATTGCCAGAATGGCAGAAATAGTAAGGTCTTGTGGCATTAGATTCATTCACATTCTAAAATGCATAAAACAAATAAAAACTAAGTACATAAAGAATTATTATCTTTGGCTATAAAACCATTGCCTGTTGGTTTCAGATGTTTACTGGATTTATTGACTTGTAAATATAGGTAGTTGCGTGTCCATGTGCACTTGGCTTGGCCACACCTACAGCCGTGCTTGTTGGAACTTCACTCGGAGCAACACAAGGTTTGCTTTTACGTGGTGGAAGTGTTCTGGAGAAGTTTTCCATGGTAAACACAATTGTGTTTGATAAGACCGGGACCTTAACAGTTGGCAAACCTGCTGTGACAAGGGTTGTGACTCCTGGATGCACACAACAAATAGATTCCAGGTTGAGCAGAGACTAGGTCGTTTTTATTATATATTGATTCAACTTACCTGCATTTTTTTATGTGTGATATTTTTTTAGGTATGGTGTAGCTTCCGTCATAATTGGAAAGAAAAAATTGCTTTAATGTTTTGCTTGTGAATGCCAATTTGGAAGAAAAGGGATTGATGTTTCTCATTGTGGTCAGTAATTCACACACTGTCAGGAGCTTAGATGAGCAATGTGCTTTGCAATCAGATCAATGTGGAACTGTACAAGTTCAACGTCAGGAAGCTATTGCATTTTCATTTCAATTACTCTTCATCAATTTTTTATTTGCAGGATCAGTAAGAACGTAATTCCTTTTAGTGGAAATACTTCATATTTTTCAATCTAGGATCCAAACCCATCAAAAAAGGGAA
Source organism: Psidium guajava (assembly GCA_016432845.1). Lineage (NCBI taxonomy): Eukaryota > Viridiplantae > Streptophyta > Magnoliopsida > Myrtales > Myrtaceae > Psidium > Psidium guajava. Next base: position 33,339,488 of record CM028225.1, on the reverse strand, counting down.
CTGGATGATTATTGCAATGAAAATATCCAAAGAAATGTTTTCCTATAAAATTTAATTCTTGAGAACTGTTTAAGTGCTTGGATAAGGAGCTGCTTGCTTAGTCCTACACACGATTATTTCATGGCCTCATCATTTTTACCATAAGATGACATTTTTTCATAAAAGTTACCCTGATGAGGATTGAGGATGTTCAAGTGACGCTAAATGTTACTAAGACATCTTCAAACTAGTTGACCCTGATTCAGCTGCATAAATCTACCGAAAATCTCTACCTAGTCTATGTACAAAACAAGCTGGGAAACTTTGTGGTGCATTCTCCATCATGCATGACACGTTTCTAAAAAGAAAATGAATGATTGTTCATTGTACATCTACGTAGTCTTGTTTGATTCTTCTGTATCACATTGGGGCACTGTGAAAGATGATTAATCTGAAGTGCCATATGCATGAGCTGTTATTACTATTAACGAGGTAAGTAACCGTACATGTTTCATTGATACAGACATAATTCAGATGACACATGGTCAGAAATTGAGGTTCTTCAATTTGCAGCTGGAGTAGAATCAAATACAATTCATCCTGTTGGCAAAGCAATTGTACAAGCAGCTCAAGCTCGGAATTGTCCGGAAGTTAAGGTGCTTTGTTTGGATCATGAATAGTTGTTCTCAGCAATGATCCAATTGGTTAAAAGCCCAATGATTTTTTCTATGTCAACCTGCAAACAGTATGCTTTTGTCAGGATGCATGATGATCTCATAGTCATTGCATGTTTCCCATTCTATTATATTCTCTATGCTTTACATTTGTGAGAATGAATTTTGAAATTAACAAAATGTATCAACAAACGAACTTTGTATTTATTGTATTACTTAGCATATGATAGACTTGTGTGGGTAATGGGTTGCCAGTTTGTAAGGATTGAATTGTTTTGTAGGTGGTAGATGGAACTTTCATTGAAGAACCTGGTTCTGGTGCAGTGGCAGTTATTCACAACAAGAGAGTTTCTGTAGGGAACTTGGAATGGATTAGGAGGTACCATCTATTCCCTACTGTTCTCCACATATGAATCAGTATTAGTAATTAAGTTCCAAATTCTTTCGTATATCATTTGTAAATTATAATGTTCTTTTCTGTAGAAGCGAATTTTAGCCCTTGCATGATCTCTTCATAAGTGTGCCTTTATGTAAACTCAGTCACCAAATATTTGTATTGTTTTCATTAGTTTACTTAGTTTGACATTTGGTTTGTATAATAAAAAGAATCATTTTTGTCTATTCATTGAGACATCTCTATACGTGCTCATATAATGATTTTATAATTGATGGACAATTTAGCACTTGCTGTAGTGCTGTTCTGCCGTGGACTCTCTGAAAGATGTCTCTGCTGCTTGCTTATGTCTTCTAACATTTTGTTGACAGTTTACCTGGAATTTATAATGTCTCATTGAGATTATAAATGTATTATGTCCTCATAGGGAAGGAGAGAATGTATTATTGTCAGCTTGACTAAGCATGTGTTGCCTTTTAAAAGATGCCATTTTTTGATTTCTGATCAGACCTAATAAATATCTTCTGCTTGTTTTATTTTTATCTTTTAGCATTATTGTATCATCAGAATTCAATTTCAAAGGTGCTATGATGTATTCTTTTTTTATGGAGCACGGCTGATAACGGGGCTTGAAAGTACAAATCATCGAAGCTCAATAGATGAATACCCTTTAAGTGAACAGATAATTTATTAGATATTATGTAGCGCCTTATTATTCTGCACATCAATTTGCATAATCGCTGGGATTTGATTATAGGAATTGCTTGCAGAGATGTTGACTTGCTTTGATTCTTCATGTTTGATTCGTGACTGTATATTCCACATTCATGATTCTTACGTCAGTCAACAGATACAACATCTCAATTTGTCCATTCAATCAGTTGCATGTGAGAAATCCTCTGTTGTGTTTGAGTTTGTCAGTGAAGGAGGCATTAATTTGTCCCAGTATGTGAGTGAATGGGTACCACCACTATGCAAAAATTCAAGAAAGAGAGTCCACAAAGTCTAACAAACTATAATTTTTCAGTAATCCAAATCCAAAACCTGTGACCATCTGTTCATTACATTTAAAGAAAAACACTTAAAGACTCAACAGCCCTCCTATTTCTCTCTCCCCAAAGGAGCCAAGAAGGCATTTCTAGTTCAGTTACGGAGCTCAAAGCATCACTTCTGTTAATAGGGTGAGGCAAGTCATACCTTAAAAAAGGCATTAGTAATAAAGCATGATGCGAGTGTACCCACTGAGCAAAGAGACTGCAAGATAGGAATCCAACCAAGCATTGAATTGTCAGGTTTTTTAATGCTCTCATCACAATTGTTTTTTTTTCCCCTTTTGTTTTGACGTGTGTGATCCTTGCGTGAGCCTCCTTGCACAATATGACATAGTGGTACAAAAGCATGAGTCTGCTAACTGTGAATAGGAAAATCAACTGAAGCTCAGTAGGGCTATGGCCATAGTTCCAACCGAACAGCTCAGATTGTGCAAGCTACCTTTGTCTATCTGTCTTTATGTATTTTTGCATGTGTCATTACCACAGTGGGATGTTGCTACTTTCAGACTGTTGAAAATGTTTCCTGTCATTTCTCCTTGTGCATATGTTCCTTCTTTAGGCAGGGAGTCAATGTGGATATCAGACTGATGGAAGAGCCAATGAATCAGTCTGTGGTCTATGTCGCAGTAGATAATAGTCTTGCTGGTCTTATATATATCGAGGATCAAATCAGAGAAGATGCTAGGCATGTTGTATCATCGTTGTCCAGACATGGAGTTGATGTATATATGCTATCGGGGGACAGAAAAAGTGCTGCTGACTACATTGCATCCATGGTCGGCATTCCCTTGGAAAAGGTATTTTTTTAATCTTGTTATCCTACTATCTGATTGCGATAATGGAGGTGAATGGTGGGAGGACTTTGAATGTGGAGGACTATTCTGCACTAGAGGCCCAATTTTTCTATCTGGATCTGTCTACTAACCATCCTAGATCAACTGACCATTCTAACTTAGAAAGACTTGTCAATCATAAAACGACTCCAACACTATTAAAACTGTTAGAATATTAACTAATAAACCACGTCTTCATCTAACAGTTAAGCTTTTAGAACAATTGGCAGTGGTTCCATCAAATTTCACATGGTATCAATGCAAAGCATGAGGTTCTGAGTTCAAATTTTTCAGGCCCTTATTTGCCTCCCCAAAAAATATTTCCATGCTTAGTATCAAGCAAAAAAAAAAAACAGACTAAGAATGAGGGGGAGTGTTAGAATATTGAATAATAAACCACTTCTTCGTCTAACAACTTAAGCTTTTAGAACAGTTGGCGGTGGTTCCACCAAATTTCACAAGAACTGCTCTGCAATTAGCTCTAGGAAGCACATATTTCCATCTCAAATACAACTCTTTGACTGTCGACACTAATTCTTTGACAAGCAGCTCTATCTTAATTTGGACAGCAAACATTTGAGAAACTTTGCAACTTACAGGTAGGCCCCTCTATCAACAAAACCATTTTGAGATTCCCATAGGAATTAATTTAAACCTATTTTAGCAAAATCATGAACAAATTCCAACAAGTTAACTCTGTTTCCTGAGATTCAATGGTGACACTCTGTTCCAAGAAAGTCCAACAAAAGAAGGAAACTTTTGTTGGAAGGGAACATGAGAAAGCCAGACAGCTTTATCAAGAAAATGACTAGCAGAGCCTTCTGAGAAGTTGCCACAAGCTAAATAGTAAGATTTAAGCGAGAAAGCTTTACTCAAAGAAGCGCTCCATAAAAACCTGTCACTGGGGAATGACTATTTATACTGAATAAAGAGAAGAGAAGAACGAGCAAACAGAGTCAAACTCCTGACTGTTTAAATGAGTAGGAAATCGTGGTTTCCAAGGGGATAACTAGAATTGACATGCAAAAAATAGCCATGGAAGGGTGGGCTTTATAGGGAGGATAGTTTATGTTTCTTTACTGGAGGAAGGATTTCTTGGGGAGATGTCTGGATGTGAAGATTGAGTGTGCATGGGAAAGCATCATTGGTATATGTAGGGTGGCAGATCAATATTTCTGTTTAGTTCAACTGAAAAACGAAATTTGATTTTCAGGCTCATTGAATTTTCTGCCTGCTCCTATTAGTTTTCCGCAATTTTTGGTTCAGAATCATAAATCGCGGAAAATGGCCTCGATATGTCAAGCATCCTGAAAGTATAAATGTTTCTGAATTTGAAAATGGTTGATTGCCCATCTTTTCATTTTGTCCATAGATACTGTTGAAAACTATTTTACAGGATTTCCATTCTCTAGTTAGAAATCGCTAACAAGTAAGATCACACCTGGATAATATTTTTTTCTTCTTCTTTTTTCGCTTTTTATTATTGTTGCAGCATTAAACATTGCAGCTACACCAATTAATCTGGTTTTGTTCCGAAAGCAATTATTTAATGAAAAACAACATTTTGTTGATCACTTTCCCTGTTTACCCTTTTAGTGGTATTTAATTATGAGAATGTAGAATGTGGACAGCCATTCATTGCTCTTGGAAAAGCTGGAGGGAATTGCTTACAAATGCTTGAATGCTGAATAAGCAGGTGATTTCTGGGGCTAAACCAGATCAAAAGAAGAAATTCATCAGTGAACTACAGCAGCATAATAAAGTTGTGGCTATGGTAGGCGATGGAATAAATGATGCTGCTGCATTGGCTTCATCTCATGTTGGAGTCGCAATGGGCGGTGGTGTTGGAGCTGCTGGTGAGGTGTCTTCTGTTGTCCTGATGGGAAACAGGCTCTCTCAGGCAAGTAAAGTAGTTCATTCCTTACATTTTACATTCTATCTCGTGGGTTAATTACTGTTTACAACCTCATTATTAAGTTACATATCACATCTGCACTCTAATGACAGTTAGTACAATTCCTAGAGACATATTTGCACCTTCCATTAAAGAATTTTGGTGCTTCTCAAATCAGCAAGAGACTGTCACTCCTCACTTCTTGTAATTTTCTATTTGGAAATGGATATCGTGTTTGCAGCTACTATTTGATTAGGATAATACGGTTCTATTTGAGAGTTTCCTGTTTCAACTTAGAGCGGGGTTTAGTAAAGTCCGTAAATAAGATGCTTGTTCTACAATTAGTCATTGAAGTATTAAAGTTCGCACTTTGAGCAAGCATTTGCTATTAAGTTGTATGGGGCAATACTTTTTTTTTTTTTTCAATTATGATGCATAAGAACCTTAGATATGATGCCTAAAGATTAAAAGCCCTTTCTCTGAAATCCCCTGTTTTGAATAAATATTTTCAATCAAACCTTTTCTACGAACTTTAATCCATTTCTGCTAAATTCCTGTAATAATTGTTCAGAACAGTACCTCCATTTCTGATTGATATTGGATCAGATTGTTCCATATAGGTTTCGCGTGATTTGAACATGTGCAAAGATGAACTCTAGATGCTCAAGTGAAAAGATACAACTCTAGAGTTATAGCATTGTTTAAAGGGTGTGGGGAAGGCTTATGAAGACAGACTTTCGGAAAACATTGTTCATTGGTATAGAAAGCTGGTCCCAACACCCTAAATATCTACAGCGTACTGTTTTTTGGAACACTACGACACAAAACCTATGCAACTGACCATGCACAATGGAAATGGTTGCAATTAATCTTTTTCTCATACTTCGAGATGACCGTATAATGCCTCATGCAAACACCCATTAAAGACTCCTTTGCATTTTTGCACATTAAAAAGATCTCTCTACTTCGTGCTCCACTAAATGTTGACTTACTTTTTCTGTTGTTATCTTAATGGTTGTTTTGTTTTGTTTTGTTTCCAACATTGGGTTCAATTTGATTTGTCTCCATGCAGTTGCTTGATGCTTTGGAGCTGAGCCAGCTGACCATGAAAACTATCAAGCAAAATCTTTGGTGGGCATTCGCCTACAACATTGTAAGTCATGCATTAAGTCCTTGGGGTTTGTTCTTTTCCTGCAGTTACCCTCCTTTTTCGGGCATTGGAAGAATATCTGTGACATGTATATGGTTTGCAGATCAATCTTCCAGCACAACTATGCCTCTAGAAATAGCAGACAACGTAAAGTATGTCACCAAGTTTAGTTGCCTGTATCTTCGTCATCTCATGAATAAATTCTGGGAACTTCGGGGTATGAGTGAGATTTTCTCTCTTACTGTGGTTCCACCTAGCTAATAGGACCTTCGAAACCCTCAGCGATACTTCTGTGCATTGACTTGAAGATAAAAAGATGTGAACATTACTGATAATTCCGAGTTTGAACATATAAAGTCAGAAAAAGAAAGATATTTGTTGGTCCGCGTGTGTAACGAAGTAGAATGCTACAAAATGATGAATAATTGAGCGAGATGTAATATCACAGTTAAGCTGGTTTGTTACAAGTAGTGACTTGTTTCAGATGGCCTGAAATGCAGCCCATCAGATCAGCTGTGATAATCGTGTAAATGATCCAAAGGTTACTTCTCAAGTTGGCATATTGCACGTAGAGTCAATACTTTTCTATCCATTCTTAATTATCTTACCACATGCATGCACAATACATTATTCACTCGTCGAATTGTGACATTTGACTACTGACTCTTCACAGGTGGGGATTCCAATTGCTGCTGGAGCTTTGCTGCCGATGACTGGGATAACACTCACTCCGTCAATTGCCGGAGCTCTCATGGGACTGAGTTCGGTTGGCGTAATGGCAAACTCACTGTTGTTGAGGTTGAAATTTTCCTCCAAACAAAGTAAGATTTCTAGATTGCATTCAAGCACCGAAATCTATTTGAATACCAATCTTGTGGACCAGAAAGAGGAAAGGAAGAGCTTTCCTAATGCTACCTGGAGGGAAACTCGATAATCCAGAGACGAACGCTTTTAACACACACAGAAAGTCATCTTAGCCAGAGGACATGCCCACACGCATCTGTCTTCTCAAACGCCTAGGATTCAGTTGAAATTTCTGTCCACCACAAGCTACATGGGTGTTAGTTGAGACTGGCTGAGATGACCACAGGATTTTTTTCTTTTTTCGATGTACGTTCCTGAGATATATAAAATGAGCGCAAAAACTGATTCCTGTGAAGTGAACTTTTTCTGTGGTTAATTATTAGTCTCGAGACTGTTCACCTCATTATAAGGATGAGGTGCAGTCCAAGCAGGTTGCGTCCCCGAGCTGTATTTGCTGCCTCAATTGCGTCCTCATTTATCACTTTGCTTGTGGCTCTCTGGTAATCGGAACTCTGAGGAGGAAGATAGAGCATATTTGTTTGCAAGAATCGCGCGGAACTGCTGGTGGTCCACTAAATTTACATTTAAGACATACGCAACTTACCCACTTTTTCCCTCTTCCGTACACATACGGTTGGCAAGCACTCACTATGGTTTGAAGGCCGGACGGGCCAATCCTTTTATTGCGATGACATGTATATGACAGGTCGAGCTTCGAGAATTGACTTCATTTGGCAATTAGTCTTTGGAGGTTTTGTTGTCTTCCTTTCGATGACAATTACTTCATGCATCATTCCAGAAATCCAGATCCGAAATCGGGAATGTACAGCCTTCCTGCTTGTCCCTAAAGTTCCTCCAAGTGGACGTCTCGCTAGGACTGAAATGTTGCATCGCTTCTTGTCTCTCTAAACTGGATGGGACAAGGGGAAAGTACTGAGACAAGCTACAGGCAAATCAGAAACCGACTGCTCAAACAGTTAGTGAGTCCAAAGGATTCTACCTCCGCTTCCTCGCCCTCTTCTTCTCCCTATTTTCAAACTCGAGCCACCTCCCTCATTGGAGCCACGCAGCATGCCAGGTCGCCAACTCATGGATAACTGACTACTTAGCAATCGCCCCCGTACGTCAACTAGCCATAAGCGTACATCCAGGAATCATGTCCAAGGTTTAACGCAAACATGATAACAGGGTTGACGGTCAAATTCTTTTCATGACTACCTACCTAAAGCTTGCCACGAATCGTAACTGGATTTGCACATAGCATTGATTAAGAGGATGCAGTCGTCAATAGTATCTGTCCTGAAGTTCTTAAATCTAAGGCCTATTCGGCCTTCACATAGATTGAACGAAAATGTCGTTGAAAACATTGAGTCTCCAAATGTTTTGAAACTTAAAACGACATACCCCATGAGAAACCCAAAAACAAAAGCCAAACGGCTGAGGGATGAGACTAGCAACATCTAGCATGGACTTTTACATAATTCACCCGGAGCAATCTCCGTTTCTCAATCTTTTCATAGTCTAAGGCAGGCTAGCCGATATCATCTTCAGCTTTCACATCTTACATTGGGACATTACCAAGCAGTAACTAGTCAACCCCCACTGATGCCTAAGTCAGGAACCCGAAATGGAAAAATCAGATGCACTAACACAACCTACCTAATACCACAATCTTTTTGTGTATCATTCACCCAATTATTCAAAGATAGGTAGAATTAATTAGTAAATAAATTTGTGACCATAATCACCGGAATAACATGGCAAATGCCAACTTGGCAACTCATAACCGAATCAGCTCGATTTCTATCTGCAGTCTCACTCCACAGGCCTCTACAACGGGCATGAAGCCAAGTCCCTAAAGCATAGTTTTAGTGTCCTATCAACTCAATTTTGCACAACAGTACAAACAAGCAAAGCTTAGCATGCATAGCCAGCCCAAAAAAAGCAGTCCAGACATGTCAACAGTTGGAATACTAACAAATATTTGGAAGCAGTCAGACGTCAGTATGGGCAACATCAAGAACAAAAGAGGCCTAAAAGTTTAAAAGAAACAAATTTATGTCTTGAACACCATACCAACTTATACATTATCAACAGCTTCACAAGCACCTGTGGAATATGTTAATAGGAAAGCATGTCATAAGCTTTACAACGACTAACACATGAAATGAAAAAACAATTGATTAGATTGCACAAAGAAAAATCTGCCAGTTAAGTTAATGTGAAATTTGGGATATCATTAACCATAAGATAAACCATTCCGCTGCAGACAAAACATGCTTGTCAGCTCTCAACAAAATCACTTCATAATTGATTGACCAAAAGCCATCAAGACCAGCTACGAAGCGATCATCCTCAATAATAGCGGCTGCTTCTGACCCGATCCCAGCAAGGGCAGCAACAGCCCGCTACAGTTGTTTTTTATCTTAAGGCCCGAAAGTTATGCACGAACACATGTATAACCCTTAACGAAGCAGCTACCACTTCAACTGCTACAACCACCGAACCAGTCTACACCTCACTACATTAAGCAACAGAAGTTACAATCCCTCAGGGAAAGAAAAATCCCAGACAGCATAACCAACTATAAAGATGTTACCATTTCCTACAAAGTGGCTGGAAAGAGATCAGCAAAAGCCATTCTTACTAAGCATCAGCATCGAGATTAATGAATCGACACAGCCCAGATTCAGCAACTGCTACAGATCAAGCATTTTCACTCGTTGGCCACCTCAGACCATCACAGCAAACTCACAGGTTCATTCATTACGAACGGAATCAGCATCGACCATCGCAACAATCAAGTCAAGAATCAGCATCTGCAAGGATATTAAGTTTCCTAAAAATGAAGATTAACAGCGATAGACCTTACCATATGGGAACATCTAGCCAACATTAGCTATTGTCCTGCCCTCCTATCTACTGCTATATCGGCCAATTTGATGCAACCATCACCAAAATCTCCATCATCCACCAACGATCAATTATGTGAATCAACAGCAACAGTATCAACAGATCACGCCCATCACTCAGCTTCCCCAGCATAACTATAAAACGTGTAAATGGACACAGTGAACAAAGACTCATAAAACAAAGTGCAAACAACCATTGATTCTTAGCCAAAGCAAGGGATAGAAACCAATGGGGACAAACACTACGGGATCTAAGAGAAACATAGCAGGGGACATTTGAGAGAGAGACAGAGATAGATTCTATGACAAACCACCAGTGCACAAAACTTCAAGCAAACTAGGACACCATACTGTTCAGAAGTACCATCTGGCTGGCTAACTCTAGAATGCACAAAAGTTCAGAAGGTAATTAAAACACCTAAAAGATCCAGTTCTACCAAAAGCAGCACTTAAGTTCCAATAACAATGACCATATCAAGGTTCAACAGTTGGAGCCGCAGAAAAGAGATGTTCAAAGAGCCAAGCATTTCCCATCTGCTCAACACTTTCCAGATCACTCATTCCTGCCACAGCAGAAAAGCAAATGTCAGCATCCAATTATGGGGCCTCCCACTCAAGAATAAGCTGTAATCAAGCAATAACTCACATCTGCGTCTGAATTCCTAGGTGACAGACTTCGGGAATCAGATCGTCGACCTCTGGGTGAAACACTTCGAACAGGCGATCGTCCATCACGACTGCGTCTATCAGGGCTTTCACCCCGAGGAGAGAGAGACCTGCGTGGAGAAGGACTCCTTCCAGGGCTCACACTGTGGTGAGAAGCTGGACTGCGCCGAGGGGAAGCACTTCAAGAGGAAACAGAAACAAAGAAAAATCAGTATAATGGTGGATCAAACGGTGTAAAGCACGAAGAAGATCATCATGACAGAACCTGTCCATAGAGCGACTTCGGCTCCTGCGCTCATCATCATAGTGGCCTCTACCCCGACTTTTGTAGTAATCAGGACTTGCACTACGGCTTCTGCTCCGCCGACGATCATATCTGTCCCTCCCACGATGCCTATCACGATCATACCTATCCTTACTTCTGCTGCGACTCCTCCTCCTATCCCTGTCCCTGTAGTCATCTCGATACCTGGTCGATGGTAACATGTATTTAACGGAGATGAAAATTTTTGAATAAGACAAACAAGTTACAAAACCTTATAGCATCACTTGTTGCTTAAACACTAAGACCAAAATAAATGCAGTCAGAAAGCAGCTTATATATGTTAATTTAAAGAAAATAAAGAGAATGGGCCTGACAAAATTCTGAAGAGAAATACATGATGCATAAGTAAGATGAATAGGACTATGCGGATTAGATACATGAGTTGCAATATATTTGCCTAATCTATAGTCAAAACCCAACCTACCTTAGGCCCTTACTGACGTCCATTTCACCAATTTCAGAGAGAGTTCAACTTTTTTTCACAGGTAAAAAGAAAAAAAAAACCTCGATGCACTTGAACGAGACTTCACAAAGTGAGGGGGGTAAAAAAAAAGATAGGCCCATAGGCTATTAAGGGGAGCAAGCCTGGAAACCTAAAGACAAGTGAATTTGATACTTTCGACAGTTGGGTAAAGCTTCCTTTGAAATACTTGCATTTCTTAGATGTTGCAGATGACACAATCTGAGTTTCATCAAATGCAGAACACTTGCAACCTTTCAAAAGTTACAAATATTGACATTATATGTAACCTTTCCATCATTTTTTAAAAATTCTCTTCTGATTTTTAAACTAGAGAAAGAAAATTTCTTGTTTTTCTTTGGACAAATCCACATATGCTTCTGAAGCAAAGGACAGTACTAAACATTTCAGATATATACAGAAAATCATGAATCCACATTTCTTGGTCATATTCTACAATACATCAGAAGCTGTAAACGACCCACTTCAATACAAGCGTACTAACTCAGAAAGAACAAACCCGGTGAGAAGACGATATATAAAAAAAAGAGAAGCGCATGAAGGAAAACATGCTATTTCATACCACTTGCCAGTAAAAATAGCACTAACCAGGGAAACGCAATGTATAACAATGGTTTGAAGAGTATCAAGAGCTACCTCCACCGAGTATAAATAAACAATAGCATTAACAAAAATTCAAAAACTGCAGAATGAACTACACAGAACTTATGGAGATTGTTTGTTTAAGGATATTCAAGTATATACAGAATGGGTTATTCTGCTTTTCCATCAGAAGTTAAAAGATAAACCAAATTTACAAAATTTATGTAAAAATAATGTGTTAATTAGGTAATGGCTACTTATGTGAGTTATAGTTTTTTGAATGGGAAAATATCAAACGCTGGGTGCCACAAGATTTAGAAGCAACAGACAACAAGTGAACAATCCAGGTATTCCCTAAATTTCTATTTTTTAAAAGGTATATCTCCAACAATCATACAACATGTTAAAGAAAACCATCTCCGAAAGTAATTAAAATTTTTATCTGACATACCTCCTCCGAGGGCTGCGACTTCTTGATCTGTTCCTTGATCTTGGAAGGTTTTCACTTATGCGCCCCTTATGACTGCAAAAGGAAATAAAAATTTAGGCAGTTTCTTAAAAAACTCACAATCCCAAGTTAAGTATGCCCAAATGTGGAGACACTGCAACTTTTCAAACCTATCTAAAGATCCTCCCACCTATCCTCGAAATGCTATGTTAAAACAACTTAAGCATACTATCAAAGAAAGCTCAGAAGATGATATTCCGATCGACTCCAGGTCAGGCATTAACATGTCCAATTATTCCAGGCCGGTACTTCTCTTCCAAACAAAAAAAAAATCTGGTCATTCAACTTCTAAAGTAGTTGTATAAATTATAACTCCTATTTATCAGAAAAACCAAAGCGCAATACTATGTCAGAGTAAAATGCCAACTGGATTGACCAATGAATCAGAATTACGTCCTTTCAGCATTTACAACCCCAGCTTACAAGGAAAAAAAAAAACCTAGATAAAGTACTGCTACACCAGAATATCTGAAAACTGGATTGATCAAAGAATCAGCACTTACATCCTCTCAGCATTAGGCCCATATTTTGCAAACTGCACTGTGATTTCTCGGCCATCAACAACTCTTCCTGTAAACACATGAGTAAAGCAGGACACTCATATGGATAACATAGACATGCTTGTCCATATGCAGAAAGAAAGACATACCGTCAAGCTTGTCCACAGCCTTCTGAGCCTCATCAGCATACTTGTAGCGAACAAATGCAAAACCTCGTGACTCACCCGTCCTAACCGCATTGCAAGGTATTAAAGAATCAGTGGTATATCAATGATAGAACGACTCATCAAATGCATAGTCTTGTCTTCCATTTCTACACAATTTTATGCATTATATAATGTAATGTAAAAAAGAATATAAGATGCAAGCACAAAACACATAAGTCATTCAATTTGGACCAGAATGCTCCATCAAAACTAGAAGTTAGTACTCTTGGTCAATCTGATGCAGTAAATACAAAACTTGTTATGGTAAGGCCCTTAAAAGCAGAACAAGTTTGCCACACAGTAAACACGGAACTCATCAAGCTAGTGCCTTTAACAGCAGAACATATTCACCACAAATTTCAGTTTAACTCTAACTCAAAAAATCAAGCTTTCAGAAGAAATTTGATTCCTCGAGAGAAAGGAAGAAATGTAGAAACAGACAAACATAAAGAGGCAGAGAACACGGAACACCCATGAGCACAGCACAAAGCAAGCCAAAGCTCTCTTAGCAGCTGCAGTGCACATGCGATTATTAAGACAGTAGAATGCAGTTTTGCTACTGCTGACCGAAGAAATGCCACAAGTAAAAGCTGAGGTAGCATTCACGCATTCCTCTCACGCTACCCATTCCGTGACGGAATCAAGTAACAAAGGCGGCAATATTTTTACTTCTCCTGAACTAGTTTACGTGAAGCCCTTCCTGCCAATTTCTAGCCGGAGCCCTCTTCTTTTACCACCTCCCTAGCAAACTCACAGGACCAGTTCAATCAAATTAGCCCCATACCGATACAATTCAAAGGAAATGCTCACAGCGCAGCGAAAAAGGGCATACGACCCAACAAAGGAAAAGCGCGAAAACTCACAGCAGAGAAAGAGAAAGAACCTGCGATCCCTAGGGATGAAGATGTCGACGACCTTCCCGTACTTGTCGAAGAGCGGAAACAGATCATCAGCAGTCGTACCTAAACCGAGCCACAGCAAGCAACGAAAAACGCTCACGGATTCAGTTTTAAAAAAACCAACGAGTATCACAACAAGCCTGCGAGGGCAGATGCCCGGAGTCGAGCGACGAGCTACGTACGGAAGGTGATGTTGAGGACGAGGAGGGAGTAGGTGTCGGTGATGTCCGGCGGACCTGATCTCCCGAAGTGGGACATCGCCGCCCTCCGCTTCCGAGCTTCGGCTCGCAGAGAGAGAGAGAGAGAGAGAGAGAGAGAGAGAGCAGGAGGGGAGAGTGAGGAGGATGAGGTATGGCCTAATGCCTAGGGCTTGGGTGGTGGGGGAGAAATATGGAGGAAGGCGGGGGACGGAAGCTTCTTGAAGTAAATATATGTTCACTCACGTGATATGCACGTGATAGGCCCCAAAGATTCTTGTTGTTCATGCATTCTGAAAACGAGAAAAATTGACATGGCAATGCTGCTTTTTGGTTCAGCTTTCGCAAGCCGTTCGGGCTTCCGAAGGTCAATTCAGCCCAATTTGTGGTGTTTAGTGACATAATCCTAAGACTGTATTTGGCCGTCCAAATTTCTAATCACGATTGGATTGAATTAGATAAGATAAGACAGAGTATGAAATTCAGAAATTTTGTCATATTCCGTTCATTGTTTGATGAATAATAGTAATAAAACCGAATATTTTCACATCCTATTTTGTTCGTTGTTTGGTACTTTCGACATAATAATGTAAATGAATCTGAAAATACACGAATGCAAATAAGAATCTCTCATAATTCAGCGTCAAAACTAGTAAGAGAGATAAAATATAATCATTCACTCGTGACTATGAAAATTTTGTCTCTCTCGCTACTTTTATTAGACTCTAACGCGAACCACAAAGCTATGGATGAGAATGAGTTTTGACTCTCTTTGTACTTTCATGGGATTTTTTTACATGAACCGGAAAGCTAAGAAGGAAAAGAAGTTTTGATTCTCTTGCCGTTTTCTTAAAACTTTGTTGTGAACTAAAAACTACAAAGGAATTTCTAAACTTCAACATGAACATGTTCCCTATACTAGTTTTTTTTTATAGAGATTTTATTGCCCCTCATTCTTCAACAATTGAAAGATTATTTTTCAAGTTTGAATACGTTCACTTAAAATTTGGGTTCTTCTGCCTCGTTTTTTTTGCTTATTTTTTTTAAATTTAAATCTCTTTTTATCATATTCTTATTCCCTTCCAAACTATGGTATTATACTTAAAATATGTAACGATATAAATGCTAGCTAATTATATATTAAAAATTAGGAATTACTTAAATATATATAAATTAGAACAATAAAAATAAAAAATTGTTATTTTGAGTTTCCCTCTAATATTTGAATTCAAATATAACTTCAATTTAATCAATGTTTTAATTTTATTGTTTAAAAAATTTCCTATTCAGAAAAATAATTTTTATACTGTGAATAGAAGAAATCTTATCCACCTCCCTCGTGGATAATTTTATCCAGCTATATCCCCTTATATTGCATTTTATCATATCTTGGCCATGAACTAAACATAGGATAGGAAAAAATTTACCATAGCCTGATTTTTATCCTAACTATCAAACATAACCTAATAGTGTTGAGAATACTTTCCCCTAGCTTTGAGCTCTTAAATTTTCGGACTTGCCAATACTCCAGTGAATTTCTTTTTCAATTTTGCCCTCTCCAGACTGCCTAAATTTCAATTTTACCCTCGAACTTGCTTTCCTGTGCAGGCTTGACAAGCAGCAGGACCCGTCACTTGGCATTTTGGATCTCGACACTCATCAATTGTAGCGGCATGACATTAGCACTGTCTCGATCGAGGTTGCGTAACCTCGACGGCCCATTTGCTTGAGGTAACCCGACAAGTTCAGGTTCGCCTTACTCGGTTCAGACATACCTCAATGCATGCCGCCTGAGCTCTCCTCCCCACAGCCTGAGCTCTAGTTCGTTTTCTTTTTCTTTTTTGAAAATTGCTTCGCAACAAGCATTTTCTAGGAGTTTTGAAAACACGATTTTATTTTTACATGAAAATGTTTTACTTCAAATATACTTTTCATAAACGAAAAGTCTCTCGGGTTTGTCCACGCTTAAGTAATTCCTTAACAATCAAGACCACCTTTTTTTTTTCATAATTGCATTCTTCCCCCATTTTATGGAAGTTTTCAAACTGTTCAGTTTATTTTGCATATCCTTTGGGCATAAAGTTTTCTTCGGCATTGGATCGAGGCTTATCTGGAATTGGTTGATGCTCGAAGCGGAAGCACGAACTTGTCCCGGAGATTTTCGCCGGAGATTATTGATGCAAAACTCACATTCTATACACTTTTAAGCAATCTTGGGCGTCAACGGCAGCAAAACTCGCAATGATCATGATCTTTGGCTTCCCCATCGACCGTAATTGTTCTCGCGAACGTGTTTTCTCGGGGTAATTTTGGAGCGTCGATTTTTCGAATAGCTTAGATCCGCACCGTTCATGGCCGTGTATCTAGAATTCGGATTCTCTCTTTTGCTCCGTTGCCTCGACTTAGGTCCGCTAAGCCGCCTTCTTCCTCTTGCTCTAGATTCGCCAAATCCTGTCGCGACCCTCTAAAAAAATTTTAAATTTTAAAGGGGTTAACGGATTATTAGGTTAATTAGATTTGACTAACCTAACGCGGACCCTCCCAAGCCCTACCGAATCGCAACTTTGGTTTTTGTTTAAATAATTTTGAAATTTGGAGTCGCCACTAATCGTTCTTGGTAGGTCGATTAGAAACCTAAATAAATTAGCGGAAGAACTAATTTATTCCTGCGAACCAGAGAT
Source organism: Psidium guajava (assembly GCA_016432845.1). Classification (NCBI taxonomy): domain Eukaryota; kingdom Viridiplantae; phylum Streptophyta; class Magnoliopsida; order Myrtales; family Myrtaceae; genus Psidium; species Psidium guajava. Next base: position 33,322,751 of record CM028225.1, on the reverse strand, counting down.
TATGAGCTCGGGGACTTGGTTACACTAGTTAATTAAAACTAATGCCCTTTCGGTACCTTAATTTCATGGATATCCTAATTCGGCAACTCAGGCTTGGTTTATTCCTAAGGCTTGGTTTATTCCTAAGGCTCTAGTAGGGTATTCTCTTTTGTGTTTTCACTTTTTAAATAGGATGCATGGATGGTATATATTTTTATTTGTTATATTTTTTTAAGTGTTAAAGATTCCCTGAAGCCGAAAGAGGGAGTGTGTTAACGACTTCTGTGCAGTATTACGACCTACTCATCTTTTGGTTCTCATGATTCAAAAATTAAGTTATAGGAAGTACATGACAGTGAATAAACACCTCCAATGGGAGGCTAAGCATTGGCTTGGCTCTTCCCTTTGGGATTTAAGGTACATGTATTTAAGTTGCAAGTATTTAAACTACTATAAGTAAAAACCTCCAATGGAAGGCTAAGCATTGGCTTGGCTCTTCCCTTTGGGATTTAAGGTACAAGTATTTAAGTTGGAGGTGTCGCGACCCTCTAAAAAAATTTTATCTTCAAAAGGGGTTAACGGATTATTAGGTTAATTAGATTTGACTAACCTAACGCGGACCCTTCCAAGCCCTACCGAATCGCAACTTTGGTTTTTGTTTAAATGATTTTAAAATTTGGAGTCGCCACTAATCGTTCTTGGTAGGTCGATTAGAAACCTAAATAAATTAGCGGAAGAACTAATTTATTCCTGCGAACCAGAGATCAGGAGCTCGGGGACTTGGTTACACTAGTTAATTAAAACTAATGCCCTTTCGGTACCTTAATTTCACCTCTCTCCCCCTTTCTTTCGTATTCTGCTTTCAAAAATGGCCAATTCTCCTAACCACACCTTATCCACCGAAGTCCTGGCTGAGTGGGAAAGACTCTACAATCTTCTTGGTAGAGGTTACGCTCATGTAGCCAAAAACTCTACCATTGAGGCTGAAATCCTCGATTTATTCAGGACCGTGGACGCTGCTTCTGTTGAGGGTACACAACTGGGAAAGGAGTATCGGAACTTCTCGACCCTCTTCATCAATTTTCTAGCTGCCTATAACCGCGCTTATGAGACGGTCCTTGTGACCGCCGTCGTGAAAGCCCGTTACCGAGACCGGCACGAGCGTCTGGCAACAGTTACGTTTGTGGCTGATAATCACAAAAAGGCCCTCAAGTTTGCCAACGATCAGCTTTCGTGGCTGGTTCGTGAGAGGGGAAAGTTGGTGGACCGTCTGGCCTTGGTCCGAACTTACGCCGAACAGGAGCCAGGCAATATTGTGATGAGATGCAAATGCGGTTGGCTGCAGGAGAGACTTGATGACATTACGGCAGACATTGCTTTCGAGAGGGCAGCGATTCCGGACCTGGAGTTTGCCGTTGAGCATTACGAGGCCACTATGGCCCAGGTTAAAGAGAAGTGCGATCGCCTCTTCTTTAGGCTCGCGGAGCTTGATCCCAAGAGCGCCCGGTGCATCCAAAGCATCAACTGTTTGGAGAGTCAGTTGAGCTCTTTCGTAATGGTTATCAGGGCCCAGTTTGGCTTTACCTTTCCTCCCCAGTGAGTTGTTGTAATACTCTTTGATGAATGGAATGAAAGAAAAGCTTCACGTGTTTTTTTTTTAATTTTCCTGCTATCATTTCTTCCGCATAGCATAACAGAACGATTTGAGGTACCGAAAATGTCGAGGCTTAATGTTCTCCTTGATGTTCTTGTTTAATTGCTCCATACGATGATATCGAGAACATTGATGATGGGTTCGGCGGTGGCCCCCACTATCCATCTTGAGATCACGAACAATAACGCTATGACAACTCGATCAGTGCGCTGGTAGTAAATCCGCCACCTGTTGTGTGCCCATTTTTATCCATATTTTGTTTCTTTCGGCGTCTACTTGCTCGTGTCGGTCGCTTGTAGCGTCGGGAGAAATTCCTGTGGGCTACGTTCATTAATAGAATCTCGGTCCTCTAAAGCCCTCCGCCTGTTTCGGATAAGAGGAAATTTTAAGACCGGTCTCTGGTTGATTTAATCAGGTGAAGGTATTTGTTTCATTGGTTCTGATTATATAATCCATATTGTCTTTCAAAAGACGCGAGATCCTCTACAACACATTAAATATACCCCCGTGTTTAATCAGTATAAATCCACCGTCATATCAGAATACACTGCCCATACAAGTTTACGGATTGACACAACTTTGTCTGTCAAAGATGGACAGTGTTCGTTTGCCCCCCAGAATTAACGGTTAAAGTCTCGGTGTTTTTCGTCTTTTGGTATTTCTAAAGATGATTCTTGATATATTATTGAACTTAATTTTTACACCCGTCTGGGGTATCTAGGATCTTCCTGCAAAAGAAAAGGATATAATTAGTATGCGACACAAGGAATGTCGGTCCATGACTCCTATATTAGTCCAATTTGAGTTTTTCTATTTTATAGAGAAATCAGAAAAAGAAAAAAATTTCCTTAGGAAGAAATGGGTTAATTTCTGATACAGAATTTTTTTGCAGATTTATTACTCTTTTTTTTTATTTTTTTTAAGGAATGTGACAAAATCTCTTGACGTTTACTAAAATTTTTGAAGGAATTTCCTTTTTATCAAAATAAATTTTCAGAAGTAAATTTGTTAGGAAACTTTTATTTTTATTGAAGTAGGAAAGACATGACAGAAATCCTTTATTGGTTAACAAAATTCCCACGAGACATTAGTCTAATTTTATTTAGAGAAAATTTTCTTAGAAAAACATGAGCGAATTTCTCGAAAAGAATTTTTGTTGCAAGTTTTTATAATTTGAAAGAATGTGATAAAATCACTTGATGTTTTTTTTTAAGGAATTTTTCTTTTTATCGAAATAAATTTTCAGAGGAAAATTTGTCAAGAAAATTTCATTTTTATGAAAGCAAGAAAAACATGACAAAAATCTCTTATTGGTCAATTAGTCTAATTTTATTTAGAGAAAATTTTCTTAGAAAAATATGAGCGAATTCCTCGAGAAGAATTTTCTTGCAAGTTTTTATAATTTGAAAAATGTGATAAAATCACTTAATGTCTACTAGAGTTTTTTTTTTTGAAGGAATTGTTCTTTTTATTGAAATAAATTTTCAGAGGAAAATTTTTTCAGGAAAATTTCATTTTTATTGAAACAATAAAAACATGACAAAAATCCCTTATTGGTTAATAAAATTCCCATGAATTGATTTTTTCACATCATTTTTTCAAAAAAAATTTTTTTTTTAAAGAAATGAGGGACAAATTTAATTTTTTATTTTCTTTTAAAAAGAATGGTCGTAATATCAAGCTCAAAAACTGACTAACACCTAGCATGGACCAACCGAAAATATATACAAGATAAAATTAGAGAACTTACTTTTACCTTGGAGAAATGCAAATCACATAGTCATGCGCATGACTCAAGTGAGGAGTGGACTCTAGAAAATAAAAGAAGGAGAGACAAGGTATGGACCTAAAAAGGCCCCCACTATCTGAATTGACAAACTTACCCTCCGCGCAATCAAATCACAATGGGAAGAATTGTCAATTCAGATAATGAGCGGGATAAAATATGGTCAACCCGAGCACAATCGACGCAAGAGCTTTGCATATTCGATCCCTATCTATGGTTTTCTAGGAAGAATTTCGCGACTTGGGTTTAGACGCTTGTGTGTGCAGGTGTCGTGATCCTCAAAGTATGCAAGACATGCACAACAATTGATATCAAAATAGCGCTTCTAAAAATGTGCGAAATTAAACAAATAAACCCGACACCAAGCCTGCAAAACAAATGGGTTAGCCAAACACTCCGCCCCTTATAACTCCCATCCTGCAAAAACATATAACACCTATAGAATGAGTCCCAAACAAGATCGCCAGAAGCGAGATATCCATGAAATTTTCATTGGCCTAAGTCCACTAAGACTTTTAAAATTTCGAAAAAATTCAAGTATTCCAATTGGTATCTTTTTTCGAAAATTTAAAAATCTCGTCCCCAGCGGAGTCGCCAGTCTGTCGCGACCCTCTAAAAAAATTTTATCTTCAAAAGGGGTTAACGGATTATTAGGTTAATTAGATTTGACTAACCTAACGCGGACCCTCCCAAGCCCTACCGAATCGCAACTTTGGTTTTTGTTTAAATGATTTTAAAATTTGGAGTCTCCACTAATCGTTCTTTGTAGGTCGATTAGAAACCTAAATAAATTAGCAGGAGAACTAATTTATTCCTGCGAACCAGAGATCAGGAGCTCGGGGACTTGGTTACACTAGTTAATTAAAACTAATGCCCTTTCGGTACCTTAATTTCATGGATATCCTAATTCGGCAACTCAGACTTGGTTTATTCCTAAGGCTCTAGTAGGGTATTCTCTTTTGTGTTTTCACTTTTTAAATAGGATGCATGGATGGTATATATTTTTATTTGTTATATTTTTTTAAGTGTTAAAGATTCCCTGAAGCCGAAAGATGGAGTGTGTTAACGACTTCTGTGCAGTATTACGACCTACTTATCTTTTGGGCTGATGATTCAAAAATTAAATTATAGGAAGTACATGACAGTGAATAAACACCTCCAATGGGAGGCCTAGCATTGGCTTAGCTCTTCCCTTTGGGATTTAAGGTACAGGTATTTAAGTTGCAGGTATTTAAACTACTGTAAGTAAAAACCTCCAATGGGAGGCTAAGCATTGGCTTGGCTCTTCCCATTGGGATTTAAGGTACAGGTATTTAAGTTGCAGGTATTTAACTACTGTAAGTAAAAACCTCCAATGGGAGGCTAAGCATTGGCTTGGCTCTTCCCTTTGGGATTTAAGGTACATGTATTTAAGTTGCAGGTATTTAACTACTGTAAGTAAAAATCTCCAATGAGAGGCTAAGCATTGGCTTGGCTCTTCACTTTGGGATTTAAGGTATAGGTATTTAAGTTGCAGGTATTTAACTACTGTAAGTAAAAACCTCCAATGGGAGGCTAAGCATTGGCTTGGCTCTTCCCTTTGGGATTTAAGGTACAGGTATTTAAGTTGCAGGTATTTAACTACTGTAAGTAAAAACCTCCAATGGGAGGCTAATCATTGGCTTGGCTCTTCCCTTTAGGATTTATGGTGCAGGTATTTAAATTGCGGATGGACTTTGTCCTCTCCATTCTGGGGTATGAATTCTTTAAAATAAAATACAACGAATTGATTCAACAATTTGAAATTTGTGCGCGCTTGAGGACTCCTCCAAGCCGATTTTGTGCTTCCATAGGGTTGACCATTGATATAAAGCTCCGGCTTCCTGACATAAAATAGAGTGAAATGTCAGTATACAAAATATGTGCTAATCTGTACCTAAAACCAGAAGAGTGGAAAGAGTACTTATCTCCCATTTTTTTGGGAGGGATTTCTATAATTGATTTTCGCTCTCTATGTTCCCAATATAGAGAGTTTCTTTTGAATTAAGAGGGACTTTTAGTCACAGATCAGTTGAGAAATCGGTGGACAGCTTAGGAGCTTGTCTGGGCCGATTTTTGCATCTCTACGAGATTTTTGCTGTTGACGTAGAGATATCCTTCTCCTGACATAAAATATGGAAAAAAAAAGGAGATGGAGAAAGTGTATACAATTTGTGCTAATTTGCAAGTAAAACCATAAACAAATGAATAAATAAAAACACTTAGCTCGAATTTGCTTGCTCGTTGACGAGGAAGAACTCTTGATTTATATTGATCGATGAAGGAATTTGTAATGATAACCCCTAGCTTTAAACTTCCATCATCTTCAAAATTCTCTCTCTTTTGGTATTTTCTTTCTCTCAAATTTTTCTTCAATCTCCCAAAACTCTCTCAAACATCCAAAATTTTCTCTCCAAAAAAAATCTCCCTCTCAAGCTCACTTCTTCCTCCTTTTATAATCTACTCATCTATCTCCCATTCTAATTTTTCCACTAACTCTATCTCCCATTCTAATTTCTCCACTAACTCTTCTTCATTTTCATCTTCCATTCTCCATCTCTATCTCACATTCTAATCTCTCCACTAACTCTTCTTCATCTTCATCTTCCCTTCTCCATATTTATCTCCCATTCTAATTTTTCCACTAACTCTTCTTCATCTCCATCTTCCCTTCTCTATTCTTATCTTCCATTCTAATTTCTCCACTAACTCTTCTTCATCTCCATCTTCCCTTCTCTATCCTTATCTTATTTTCTCCATCCATCCTTCTCCAACTTCTCTTCTTCATCTCCTCTTCTCCATCTTCCCTTCTCTATTCTAATTTATCCACTAACTCTTTTTTTTGTTATTTGTAAAATCATCATTCAAGAGTTAGGTATTTGCACTCTAGTCCTTGAATTTTAAGTATTTACAATTCAGTCCATGAAAAAATATATTTCTTTAAGTCCAAATCTCCTCACAATTTTTGACACACCAAAATTTACCACATGTCAAATTTAAGCTCATTTCTTGTCGCTGAAAATAATGCAGAATTTAATTAAAGCCCTTTTACAAAATTGAGTCATTCTGGGTATAATTGAGCCAAGATGAAAATTTAAAATATTAGAAAACAATGTCACAACTCATAAAAAGTGAAAATTAAAAATAAGTTGGCTCAAATTAAATTTTTTTAGTCCCGATTCGAGATTATACTCGTGAAGGAACACGTGACTCGAATTGGATTTTTTTGAATTTGCGATGGCCAATATGAAAATAGATTTAAAATAAAAATATTAACTATCTTTGTGTATTTTTTTGGCCTCAAATGTTAATTTTCCAAAATTTTCAAGTATTTTTGTATTATTTTTTTTAAAAAAAATTAAATATATATAATATGAAAATTTATTTTTTGTTCAAAAATGGTTGCCTAGGCTTGGCCAAGGCTTCCAAAGTTGATTTTTCAATTTTCTCATTTTTTCTTTATTTTTCATGAATTTTCGAAAATAATAATACTTAAAAATACTGAAAATATGAAAAATCATGTTTTGGTCAAAATTGGTTCCCTGGGCTTGGCTAAGGTCCCCCAAAGTTGATTTTTCAATTTTATGAATTTTTATGTATTTTCTACTAATTTTAAAAGAGAAAAGGTGATTGAAAATCAGGTGTCAACATGAGGTATTTAACTACTGTAAGTAAAAACCTCCAATGGGAGGCTAAGCATTGGCTTGACTCTTCCCTTTGGGATTTAAGATACAGGTATTTAAGTTGCAGGTATTTAACTACCGTAAGTAAAAACCTCCAACGGGAGGCTAAGCATTGGCTTGGCTCTTCCCTTTGGGATTTAAGGTACAGGTATTTAAGTTGCAGGTATTTAACTACTGTAAGTAAAAACCTCCAACGGGAGGCTAAGCATTGGCTTAGCTCTTCCCTTTGGAATTTATGGTGCAGGTATTTAAATTGCGGATGGACTTTGTCCTCTCCATTTTGGGTTATGAATTCTTTAAAATGAAATACAACGAATTGATTCAACAATTTGAAATTTGTGCGCGCTTGAGGACTCCTCCAAGCCGATTTTGTTCTTCCATAGGGTTGACCATTGATATAGAGCTGCAGCTTCCTGACATAAAATAAAGTGAAGTGTCAGTATACAAAATATGTGCTAATCTGCACCTAAAACCAGACGAGTGGAAAGAGTACTTATCTCCCGTTTTTTTTAGGGATTTCTATAATTGATTTTCGCTCTTTATGTTCCCAATATAGAGAGTTTCTTTTGAATTAAGAGGGACTTTTAGTCACAGATCAGTTGAGAAATCTGTGGACAGCTTAGGAGTTTGTCTGGGTCGATTTTGCATCTCTACGAGATTTTTGTTGTTGACATAGAGATATCCTTCTCCTGACATGAAATATGGGAAAAAATGGGAGATGGAGAAAGTGTATACAATTTGTGCTAATTTGCGAGTAAAACCATAAATAAATGAATAAATAAAAACACTTAGCTCGAATTTGCTTGCTCGTTGACGAGAATGAACTCTTGATTTATATTGATCGATGAAGGAATTTGTGATGATAACCCCTAGCTTTAAACTCCCATCATTTTCAAAATTCTCTCGCTTTTGGTATTTTCTTTCCCTCAAATTTTTCTTCAATCTCCCAAAACTCTCTCAAACATCTAAAATTTTCTCTCCCCAAAAAAATCCCTCCTCTCAAGCTCACTTCTTCCTCCTTTTATAATCTACTCACTTATCTCTCATTCTAATTTTTCCACTAACTCTATCTCCCATTCTAATTTCTCCACTAACTCTTCTTCATTTTCATCTTCCATTCTCTATCTCTATCTCACATTCTAATCACTCCACTAACTCTTCTTCATCTTCGGGCCTGTTTGGTTCAACATTTCAAATGAGCTTTGGGGCTCTAAAGTCCCTTGGCCAAATGCAAATGTTGTTTGGTTTTTTTTTTTACTCACATTGGGCAGATACAAGTGCATTTGAAATGCTCTCCAAACCCCTTTGGCCCAATGTTCCTCAAGAGGTACTTTGAGAAGTAGCATTTCGGAAATGCTACTACAAATTTTTTAATTTTTAATTTTTTAATTTTATTTTAATTTTTCTTTTAAGAAAGTAATCAAAAATAAAAATAATTAAAAATAAAAATTATTTTTTAGAAAAATAAAAAAAATGAAATGAAAATAATTAAAAATAGAAATAATGAAAATAAAATAATTAATTTAATTAATTTAAAAATAAAAAAATTTAAAATACAATAAAATAATAAAATTTTAAAAAATATAAATAAAAATAAAAAATATTTAAAAATAAAAACTAATTTTTCGAAAATAAAAAAATAAAAAATAGAAATAATTAAAAATAAAAAATAATTAAATAAAGTAATTAAAAAATTTAAAAAAATGGAAAAATAAATAAAATAATTTAAAAAAATATATATAATAAAATAAAATATAATTAAATAAAATAATTAAAAATTAAAAATTTTCGAAAAATAAATAAAATAATTAAAAAATATAAATAATAAAAATAAAATATAATTAAAGAAAGTAATTAAAAATAAAAAATAATTTAAAATAGAAATAATTTAAAAAATATAAATAATTAAAAATATAATATAATTAAAGAAAGTAATTAAAATAACATAATATTTTTTTTAAAAAAAATAAAAAAATATTTGAAATAATTAAAAACAATTAAAAAATCGAATCATTTACAAAGGGTAGTTTTTACCAAACAGCATTTACGTCAAAGTTGCATCCAAATGCACTTTTTAATTATAGTTTACCAAACAATATTTGCATTTCGCCAAATCCTTTTAGCTCAAAGGTATTTGCATTTTTCCAAAGTCCCTTGGCGAAATGCTGAACCAAACAGGCTCTTCATCTTCCCTTCTCCATATTTATCTCCCATTCTAATTTTTCCACTAACTCTTCTTTATCTCCATCTTCCCTTCTCTATTCTTATCTTCAATTCTAATTTCTCCACTAACTCTTCTTCATCTCCATCTTCCCTTCTCTATTCTTATCTTATTTTCTCCATCCATTCTTCTCCAACTTCTCTTCTTCATCTCCTCTTCTCCATCTTCCCTTCTCTATTCTAATTTATCCACTAACTCTTCTTTTTGTTATTTGTAAAATAATCCTTCAAGAGTTAGGTATTTGCACTCTAGTCCTTGAGTTTTAAGTATTTACAATTCAGTCCCTGAAAAAATATATTTCTTTAAGTCTAAATCTCCTCACAATTTTTGACACACCAAAATTTACCACATGTCAAATTTAAGCTCATTTCTTGCCGCTGAAAATAATGCAGAATTTAATTAAAACCCTTTTGCAAAATTGAGTCATTCTCGATATAATTGGGTCAAGATGAAAATTTAAAATACTAGAAGACAATGTCACAACTCATAAAAAGTGAAAATTAAAAATAAGTTGACTCAAATTAAAATTTTTTTAGGCCCGATTCGAGATTATACTCGTGAAGGAACACGTGACTCGAATTGGATTTTTCTTACTTTGCGATGGCCAATATGAAAATGGATTTAAAATAAAAATATTAACTATCTTTGTGTATTTTTTTTGCCTCAAATGTTATTTTTCCAAAATTTTCAAGTATTTTTGTATTATTTATTTTTTAAAAAAATTAAAATATATATAAATATGAAAATTTATTTTTTGTTCAAAAATGGTTGCCTAGGCTTGGCTAAGGCTTTTAAAGTTGATTTTGCAATTTTCTCATTTTTTTCTTTATTTTTCATGAATTTTCGAAAATAAAAATACTAAAAAAATACTGAAAATATGAAAAATCATTTTTTGGTCAAAATTAGTTCTCTAGGCTTGGCCAAGGTCCCCAAAGTTAATTTTTCAATTTTATGAATTTTTATGGATTTTTCAAAAAATAAAAATGCCGAAAAATACTGAAAATTTTTAAAAGAGAAAAGATTATTAAAAATCAGGTGTCAACAAACCCCTCAGGGAAAATGTATCGAATCGTGGGTTTGCTCGTCGGGTCATGCGCTTCAATGGCTTAAACGAAACACACCTCAAGAGTCCAAAGATTTGTTACCAATTCCATCAAGAGAGAACATAGAAATAAATGCTAAGAAGAAAAGTGATATAAAAAAGAAAAAAAAAAGAAAAGCGAATAAAGAACGTTTAAAAAAGGTGGGATCCTGAAAGGTTAATATTATCAAAATAATATGCTATGGAGTGTTTTAGCCAAGGTGGGAGTGAAAAAAAGTAATATCCTTTTAAAAATTGCTTTAATGTTGTAAAAGATCGCGTTGTTGTTGTAGAATATCACGTAGCAAATATGTAAACGAAGATTAAGAGAAGAGAGGATTTTCTCATTAGCCACTTCATATATGAGCATAGCACACACACACACATATATAGAGAACTCCATGGCAAAGGAAAAATCTAACTTGGTCTTCTTCAAGAATTAGGCTACCTAAATTAGGCTTCTTTTGACCTTTGAACAATTATTGCACAAGTCCAATTTTTCTTCCAATCTTTGAATATTCATTATTTCATAACACTCCCCCTTGAATATTCATGGTATTCATTATGATTGTGCATTTTATGATACTGCCTCATTAAAAACCTTAAGCCGGAATGTTGACACCTGATTTTTAATCATTTTTTCTATTGCTAAAGTAATAAAAAATCCATAAAAATTCATAAAATTGAAAAATCAACTTTGGGGACCTTAGCCAAGCCTAGGGAACCAATTTTGACCAAAAAATGATTTTTCATATTTTCAGTATTTTTACGTATTTTTTATTTATTTATTTTCGAAAATTAATAGAAAATCCATAAAAATTCATAAAATTGAAAAATCAACTTTGGAAACCTTAGCCAAGCCTAGGGAACCAATTTTGACCAAAAAATAATTTTTCATATTTTCGATATTTTTCGGTATTTTTATTTTCGAAAATTCATAAAACAAAAAATAAAGAAAAAATGAGAAAATTGCAAAATCAACGTTGGAAGCCTTGGCCAAGCCTAGGCAACCATTTTTGAACAAAAAATAAATTTTCATATTTTTTTTATATTTTTTTTAATTTTTTTTAAAGGTACAAAAATACTTGAAAATTTTGGAAAAATAACATTTGAGGCCAAAAAAATACACAAAGATAGTTAATATTTTTATTTTAAATCTATTTTCATATTGGCCATCGCAAATTCAGAAAAATCCAATTCGAGTCACGTGTTCCTTCACGAGTATAATCTCGAATCGGGCCTAAAAAAATTTAATTTGAGTCAACTTATTTTTAATTTTCACTTTTTATGAGTTGTGACATTGTCTTCTAATATTTTAAATTTTCATCTTGGCCCAATTATACCCAAAATGACTTAATTTTGCAAAAGGGCTTTAATTCTGCATTATTTTCAGCGGCAAGAAATGAGCTTAAATTTGACAGGTGGTAAATTTTGGTGTGTCAAAGATTGTAAGGACATTTGGACTTAAAGAAATATATTTTTTCAGGGACTGAATTGTAAATACTTAAAATTCAAGGGCTAAAGTGCAAATACCTAACTCTTGAAGGATCATTTTACAAATAACAAAAAGAAGAGTTAGTGGATAAATTAGAATAGAGAAGGGAAGATGGAGAAGAGGAGATGAAGAAAAGAAGTTGGAGAAGAATGGATGGAGAAAATAAGATAAGAATAGAGAAGGGAAGATGGAGATGAAGAAGAGTTAGTAGAGAAATTAGAATGGAAGATAAGAATAGAGAAGGGAAGATGGAGATGAAGAAGAGTTAGTGGAGAAATTAGAATTGGAGATAAATATGGAGAAGGGAAGATGAAGATGAAGAATAGTTAGTGGAGAGATTAGAATGTGAGATAGAAATGGAGAATGGAAGATGAAAATGAAGAAGAATTAGTGGAGAAATTAGAATGGGAATAGAGTTAGTGGAAAAATTAGAATGGGAGATAGATGAATAGATTATAAAAAGAGGAAGAAGTGAGCTTGAGAGGAGGGATTTTTTTGGGAAGAGAAAATTTTAGATGTTTGAGAGAGTTTTGGGAGATTGAAGAAAAATTTGAGACAAAGAAAATACCGAAAGAGAGAGAATTTTGAAGATGATGGGAGTTTAAAGCTATGGGTTATCATCACAAATTCCTTCATCGATCAATATAATTCAAGAGTTCATCCTCGTCAACAAGTAAGCAAATTCGAGCTAAGTGTTTTTATTTATTCATTTATTTATGGTTTTACTCGCAAATTAGCACAAATTGTATACACTTTCTCTATCTCCCATTTTTTCCCATATTTTATGTCAGGAGAAGGATATCTCTATGTCAACAGCAAAAATCTCGTAGAGATGCAAAAATCGGCCCAGACAAGCTCCTAAGTTGTCTACCGATTTCTCAACTGATCTGTGACTAAAAGTCCATCTTAATTTAAAAGAAACTCTCTATATTGGGAACATAGAGAGCGAAAATCAATTATAGAAATCCCTAAAAAAAACGGGAGATAAGTACTTTTTCCACTCTTCTGGTTTTAGGTGCAGATTAGCACATATTTTGTATACTGACACTTCACTCTATTTTATGTCAGGAAGCCGCAGCTCTATATCAATGGTCAAGCGCGCACAAATTTCAAAATGTTGAATCAATTCGTTGTATTTCATTTTAAAGAATTCATACCCTAGAAGGGAGAGGACAAAGTCCATCCGCAATTTAAATATCTGCACCATAAATCCCAAAGGGAAGAGCCAAGCCAATGCTTAGCCTCCTATTGAAGGTTTTTACTTACAGTAGTTAAATACCTGCAACTTAAATACCCGTACCTTAAATCTCAAAGGGAAGAGCCAAGCCAATGCTTAGCCTCCCATTGGAGGTTTTTACTTACAGTAGTTAAATACCTGCAACTTAAATACCCGTACCTTAAATCCCAAAGGGAAGAGCCAAGCCAATGCTTAGCCTCCCGTTGGAGGTTTTTACTTACAGTAGTTAAATACCTGCAACTTAAATACCTGTACCTTAAATCCCAAAGGGAAGAGCCAAGCCAATGCTTAGTCTCCCATTGGAGGTTTTTACTTACAGTAGTTAAATACCTGTCACTTAAATACATGTACCTTAAATCCCAAAGGGAAGAGCCAAGCCAATGCTTAGCCTCCCATTGGAGGTTTTTACTTACCGTAGTTAAATACCTGCAACTTAAATACATGTACCTTAAATCCCAAAGGGAAGAGCCAAGCCAATGCTTAGCCTCCCATTGGAGGTTTTTACTTACAGTAGTTTAAATACTTGCAACTTAAATACCTGTACCTTAAATCCCAAAGGGAAGAGCCAAGCCAATGCTAGGCCGCCCATTGAAGGTGTTTATTCACTGTCATGTACTTGTTATAATTTAATTTTTAAATCATCAGACCCAAAAGATGAGTAGGTCGTAATATTGCACAGAAGTCGTTAACACGCTCCCTCTTTCGGCTTCAGGGAATCTTTAACACTTAAAAAAAATATAACAAATAAAAATATATACCATCCATGCATCCTATTTAAAAAGTGAAAACACAAAAGAGAATACCCTACTAGAGCCTTAGGAATAAACCAAGCCTGAGTTGCCGCATTAGGATATCCATGAAATTAAGGTACCGAAAGGGCATTAGTTTTAATTAACTAGTGTAACCAAGTCCCCGAGCTCATAATCTCTGGTTTGCAGGAATAAATTAGTTGTCCCGCTAATTTATTTAGGTTCCTAATCGACCTACCAAGAACAATTAGTGGCGACTCCAAATTTCAAAATCATTTAAACAAAAACTAAAGTTGCGATTCGGTAGGGCTTGGGAGGGTCCGCGCTAGGTTAGTCAAATCTAATTAACCTAATAATCCGTTAACCCCTTTAAAATTTTAAAAAAAATTTAGAGGGTCACGACACGGAAAAACCCATTGGGACAAAAAACCGGACAAAAGGGAAAAAGAGTGCAGAGCACAAATCATATGACCTCTCCCTTTCATATACGTATTAATTTGCCTCGTTAAAAACCTTAAGCCGGAAAACCCTGTGGGAAAAATCGGTCAAAAGGAAAAAAGAGTGCAATGCATATTTCATAATATCTCCCCCTCAATTGAGCTATGTAGATCTGCAAGATTATTTGTCGATTGAATCTGTTTAACATCAATCTGTCGACTTTCTTGGAGTTCGTGAGTATAAAAAAATTTTGGCGAGATATGCTTGGTCTTGTCACCTTTGATATATCCTCCCCTGACTTGTGCAACACAAGCAGCATTATCTTCATAAATTATAGTGGGAGAATTTGTAACCGGTGTTAAATCACAAGAATTGTGAATATGCGTTATAACGGATCTTAACCAAACGCACTCTCTTCCAGCTTCATATAAAGCAATAACCTCAGAGTGGTTGGAAGATGTAGCTACGAGCGATTGCTTCGTAGAACGCCATGAAATGGCGGTGCCATTATAACAAAATAAATAACCGGTTTGAGAGCGAGCCTTATGTGGATCAAATTGATATCCAGCATTAGCATATCCAACTATACCAGAGATAGTGGAATACTTTAAATAATATAATCCCAAATTTATGGTTCCTTGGAGGTAACGGAAAATATGCTTAACTCCATTCCAGTGTCTCCGAGTTGGCTCAGCACTAAAGCGTGCTAACAAATTTATCGCAAAAGGATATCTGGTCTCGTACATTGTACCAAGTACATTAAAGATCCAATTGCATTAAGATATGGTATTTCAGGACCAAGTATCTCTTCATCAGATTCTCTAGGACGAAATGGGTCCTTTTGTGGATCTAGAGACCTTACAACCATGGGGGTGGTCAATGGGTGAGCTTTATCCATATTGAAGCATTTAAGCAATCTTTTAATATATGCTGATTGATGGATAATTATTCCATCTGCTTTATATTCAAGCTCTATACCAAGACAAAGTTTGGTTTTACCCAAATCTTTAACTTCAAACTCCTTTTTCAAATACTCAGCAGTTTTGGCTAACTCTTCTGGAGTTCCAATTAAATTCATATCATCGACATAAACTGCTATAATAGCAAATCCGGTTTCTGATTTCTTAATAAATACGCATGGACAGATAGGATCATTTTTGTACCCTTCCTGAATTAGGTACTCACGTAAACGTTGATACCACAAGCGACCAGATTGCTTTAACCCATATAAAGATCTTTGCAACTTTATTGAGAATAAGTTGCGGGGAGTACATGCTTCAGGCATTTTGAATTCCTCAGGAATTTTCATATAAATATCAGAGTCTAATGAGCCATATAGATATGCCGTCACAACGTCCATAAGACGCATTTCCAATCTTTCAGAGATTGCTAGGCTAATTAGAAAATGAAATGTAATCATATCTATCACAGGTGAATATGTCTCATCATAATCAATCCCAGGTCTCTGAGAGAATCCTTGGGCAACGAGTCGGGCTTTATACCTGACAATTTCGTTTTTCTCATTTCGTTTCCGGATAAATACCCATTTATATCCAACGGGCTTTACATTATCGGGGATTCGAGTTACAGGTCCAAAAACCTCTCGTTTGGCTAGGGAAGCTAATTCAGCCTTAATTGCTTCCTCCCACTTAGGCCAATCTTGCCTTTGACGACATTCAATGATGGATTGTGGCTCACAATCATCATCCATAATTTTATAAGCAACTGAGAATGCAAAAACATCGTCAATGACGATTTCATTCCAATCCCAAATCTCATTACAATATGTAATGGAATTCTCAGTATTCTCAAGGTTGATTATCTTTTCATGGGTTTGTGCCTCTTTATGGGCAATAAGCCCCCTGGGAGCAAGCATAACATCAAGCTCTTTTGGAGTAGATCCTTGAGTTTTTCCTCTTCGTTTTCGAGGGACAGTGTCCTTTGATCCTATTGGCCTACCACGCTTCAAGTGTGGAGGATTTTGATCCATTTTAGCTTGTCCTTCGGGGACAGCTATCCTAGCTGGAGCATTCGCAGCTGGAATATGAGACTTCATTACCTTAACCGCATCATTAAATGCGTCAGGAAGTCTATTAGCCATAGCCTGTAAATGGATGATACGTTGTACCTCATTTTCACACTCAGGAGTTCTTGTGTCTAATTGAGATAAATTTTTCTCATGCCAGGAGAAAACCTTAACTGGTTTCTGTCTTGCAGTCATGGAAGTTATAGGTGTCCCAATTAATGGAAACACTGTCTCATCGAAATGACAATCTGCAAATCTGGCAGTGAAAAGATCACCAGTAGTTGGTTCCAAGAACCTAATAATGGATGGTGAATTAAAACCAACATAAATGCCCAAACGGCGTTGGGAACCCATTTTCGTTCTTTTTGGCGGTGCTACAGGCACCTATACTGCACACCCAAAGGGGCGCAAATGTGAAACATCAGGTTCATAGCCAAGAACCATTTGAAGAGGAGATTGCAAAAGATTAGCAGTGGGGCGCAATCTTATTAGGGTCGCCGCATGCAAAACTGCATGACCCCATGTTATATCGTTGAGATTTGTTCTCAATAATAGGATACGGGCAATAATTTGGATACGTTTAATCAAGGATTCTGCCAATCCATTTTGAGTATGAACGTATGCCACTGGATGCTCAACCTCGATTCCGAGTGAAGCACAATACTTATCAAAACTCTTTGATGTAAATTCACCAGCATTATCCATCCTTATGCTTTTAATTGGATAATCAGGAAATTGTGCCCAGAGCTTTATAATCTGCGCAAGTAATCGTGCAAAGGCAACATTATGCGTAGATAATAGGCAAACATGGGACCATCTGCAGGATGCATCCACTAGTACCATAAAATATCGAAACGATCCACTTGGTGGTTGTATTGGTCCACAAATATCACCCTGAATCCTTTGCAGGAATAAAGGGGATTCAAGATTAACCTTTGTTATAGAAGGTTTGATAATACCTTTGTATCCTTTAAAGAATGCCCTTTGGTATTCTGAATTATTCTACACATCATTGAAGCGCCTGGGTGACCAAGGCGATCATGCCATAGTCCAAATTGATCGGGGTTTACCAACCTCCAGGACATGGTGGCGTAGATTTCAATAGTCTTTATCATGACATAATACAGCCCCATAGAAGAAGCTTCTAGCTTCTCATGGATGGTCTTCAGGCCCATCTTATAAGAGGTAATGCCAATATATTCCTTATCTTGCTCATGAATAGTCTCAATATGGTACCCATTATTGCGTATATCTTTGAAGCTGAGCAGATTCCTTTTTGATCTACTGCTTAGAAATGCATTCTCAATATGCAGGATTGTACCATTTGGCAAGACAACTACGGTATTTCCAAAACCATCAATAATCGTAGCCGGACCTAATATTGTATGGACATGTGCCTTACGCAATGTCATACTCGAGAAAAAATGTTTATTGCAAAAGATGGTATGTGTTGATGCACTATTGTTGACACCTGATTTTTAATCATTTTTTTTATTGCTAAAGTAATAAAAAAATTCATAAAAATTCATAAAATTGAAAAATCAACTTTGGGGACCTTGGCTAAGCCCAGGGAACTAATTTTGATCAAAAAATGATTTTTCATATTTTCAATATTTTTCGGTATTTTTATTTTTGAAAATTAATATAAAATCCATAAAAATTCATAAAATTAGAAAATCAACTTTGGGGACCTTGGCCAAGCTTAGGGAACCAATTTTGACCAAAAAAATATTTTTTCATATTTTCAGTATTTTTCGGTATTTTTATTTTCGAAAATTAATATAAAATCCATAAAAATTCATAAAATTAGAAAATCAACTTTGGGGACCTTGGTTAAGCTTAGGGAACCAATTTTGACCAAAAAATGATTTTTCATATTTTTTACATTTTTTTAGCTTTCTTTTCGAAATTAGGAAAATCTTTGAAAATAAAATTGCTTTTGAGGCCACCAAAATATAAGAAAATAGTAAATATTTTTCTTTTAATTTTCTCTTTATTTTGGTCAAAGAAAATCAGCAAAAATTAATCTGGAATTGAAAATTACTTTTTTAGATTGATAAAAAGTTTAGAAAATTCGTTTTATCTGTATAATTTTTAATTTTTCGCCTTTTTGGAGTCGTGACGCTGTCTTCCCATAATCCAAATATTCACCTAGACCCCGTTGTACCCAGGATGTTTATGAATATTTGATAAAGCTTGGAGAGGAATTAAACCAGTTCTCGGTGGATAAACTTGTCGATACGCACGCGGAAGTGAAGGATCTCCCAAACAAGCTAAGGCTGGGATACACTAATCTGGTCTTGCTGTTGTTAATCGAAACACTGCGACGGCATCCGAGAGCTACAGAGAGTCAGTTAATAACGTGAGGATACCTCGCCAGGTGGCAGACAAAACAAAAGAAGGATGAAAATGGAAAAAACAATGATGCTAAAGACTCTCGTGGAGGTTTGTGTGAACGAAAAAAATGGAGACTCAAAGAAAAAGTGCGGGTACAAGATCCACTAAAGAGAAGAGGAGAGCATCGAAAGTGGGGGGAAAATAAAAAATGGCAATTACAGGACGAAGAATTTCACTAGATTGCTACAGCGTACAGGAAGATGCGAAGGTTACTGTGCATAGTGGATCAAATATTGGCCGTCCACAGACTGCTGGAGGAGCTGGGACATACTTCGATGCATATTTTCTTGGTTTACGCGTTGGCAATGACTATTTTACCACAGAAACAGAGACTCCTTGGCTTGATTTTTCCACAAGTCTCATACTGTCTCACGTGATTGTAAAAAAACGGTGCAAAAATGCTGATTCCACTTGTTTGGACTAGAGTTCAGGTAAGAGGCCAAGTCAGTGAGTATCGAGGAAGCAGTATTACTTTTGGATTGGCCAAATTTCCAGTCTCAGAATTTGAGCTTGTCGCTGAAGAACTATTAATGAGTAATTTTATCATCAAAGACGGTCATAGGTGCTCATAATAAGATAACTTTTGCCCTTTTGATTTCTTGACAAAAGAGGAGAGTGGAGGACAAAAAGTGGACATGGGGACGAAAGGATGTCTCTCGGCAGAAAGTAGAAGGAGATGGGGTCGCACGTCAATGATAAAAATCAGATAGTGGAGAAAAAGAAAGAAAAACTTTGACCAGCTGTTTGTTGGAGGGTTGACTCACGGATGTTGGTTTGAAGGGAGGAGATTGTTCGATGAAATGTGAGACAATTTTTATTAGACGACATGCACGTGGGTGGGCATCTTTCGGTCAAAGTAGAAAGGAATTGGTGATAATACTTTTGGGGGGTTTTTCGAAGGAGGACAGGGATCAATCGTCCCAGGGGGGCTCTCGATTCTTTTGACGAGTACTAACCCCATCTCCATCGGGGGGATTTCCTGGATGCCAAAAAGAACTCCGTGATTGAGGAGTTTTAACTAAAGAACCAGCTCTCCTTCCTGAATGTTAAATCCAGCACCCGCAAGTGGGATTCTCTGAACGGAGTCGTTTCACAGTTTCTCGGGGAATCTCCCTAAGGACTCGAAACTTTACACGCTGGTGTTTTTGATGCGGACTCCTATTTGTAAGTTCAACAGTTAACCGCGACGGCAATCACGTACCCTCAATGTAAGTGTTCCTCCGTTCTCAGTCGAACTTTGCGCAAAATGGACTGCGATTCTAGTTACTATTTATGTGGAAATCAAACACGATTAAATTTGTTTTGATGATACGTTTTCATATCATTGTTGATTGTGGTGATCACGGGTGAACTTATATTTCAATTCTTCATGTGAATACCTTGGTTGAATTACGCTCTTGTCTTATAAAATGAGTGAATGATCTCGCATTGTATATTCATGGAAGAAATGAGCCCAATAGATACTTTGTTTAATGTTTTTTTTTTTGGGTAAAGTGCTTTGTTTAATGTTTAACCCCGCACGACCTGATCATTGCACTTCTAAGTATTCATTCATGTATTTGTTATTATTATTATTATTTTACCCATACTTGAGGTTAATTCGCTCTTTACCCATGCGATGAAATGTCTCAGTTATATTTGCATGAATAAAAGTTTCAAATCTAACTAACGTTAGCTTGTCTGTTTGATGGATTCGTTGTGTTAGGTATATCAGCCAAATGAATCTGTTTGCTATTCTTTTCACCATTGATTTCCGAGAAACATATATAGGCTATACTCTCTTGTGTGTATGATCTGGTTAGGAATCTATTCAATTTATTCATAATTAAACTCTCTAGTTTGAAAGCCTATTATATGCTCGATTAATCGCCTGAATCGTGTCCATAACTGTTGGAGCATAAATTTAATTAGAATTTGTCTTCGTGACTTGACTGGTGATTGTGTGATTCCCACGTGCTCAGAATTAATTGGTAATGATGCCCGAAGGTGTTGCTTTCTCGGTAAGATGGTCGATTTATATTTCTCCTTGATGAACACAACGAAACATATTTATGAATGGGTGTGCTTTTCTATATAGAATAATAATATGAATATTTTGGTCTCAATTAAGAACGGTGAGGAGAATTAAATTATTGACTTGAGAGCTTTACTTAATGGAAATTAGAGTTGGGATGTTTTAAGAAGAAGCGAAGAATAAAAATAAAAGAAAGAAAATATTATGAAATGCATGCTATGGGATTTTGAGTGCGGAGAAATAAACAAATGTTCGTGGATTTCAAGTGAAGAAATTGAGAGCTATTAAAATCTCTTTGCGGTGATTTTTTGTGTTTCGATGTGTATAAACTGTTTGATGATATGCCAACTTCAACATGGATAGGAAATACGTCATGGTTTTTATCCAGTCATTGGATGTATTGATGCAGATTACATATAATAAGTGAGTTGGTTTTGGCGATTATTGGATCTTTCGAAGCGTGATTGTGGTGTATTGACTCTTTGCTTGCTGTGCATATTCTTCATTTCTTTCCCACCCGGATCGTTGACCTTAATCTTGAAATGGGGATTCTCTTCCTGCATTGATAGCAATAGCCGAATGTGTTAACATCACGAAGAATTGAGCCTTCTGGAGTTCGTTGAGCCCAGTTGGCTTTCGTTCTTTTTTTTTTTTTGACATGAAATCGTCCTTGCATGAATTACTGAAGTCAAAAAGGGCGTTAAGCTGTCGTGGGTCACTGAATTTTGTTGACTTATTTGGATCCTTTATGTCATTCTTTAGTTTATTGTTGTTCCTGCGTATCTGGTCCTGTAGGATTCTTTATCCATCGAGATGATGGTAATATTGTTATTTAAAGTAATGAATTAAGGAAGCCTTATCTGTGGTTGCTTATTGTGTTCTGGGTATATTAGAGGGAGACAACGTTCAATGATTTTTTATTTCTATTTGTGGCAATAGAGCACGGGTTTTGGGTAGTCCAATAATTACATTTGTTCAAATTCCCTGATCGTTGGGTATAGAACCACTTTAGGAATTTATATGGTAGTTGTTTTTTTAGTGGACGTTGAAAATGGCCCATTTGCTCAAATATCCCTTTACAATTTGCTATGTCGCGAATCGATACTTCGAATTGGTTCTAATATAGCTGACATCGCTCTCAATTTTCAGTCCAGTCAAAGCTAATGGAGTCTTCCTTATCTCTATGTAGTGATTGTTCCTTCTAGTGGTTTCAATGTTTCTCAGGAAACTTATGATTGTGATACCCGATTTTTATGTTCTTTTCCCTCCTGTTTGCCTTTACATTCAACTGTAATTCAGATCACTTGTGCATAATGTGACTTACTCATATATCTTAGCGTGTAAAATTCTATTAGCACTATTATTTCCATTCTCCTGCTTTTCCCCATATTTTATGTCAGGAGGAGGATATCTCTACGTCAACGGCAAAAATCTTGTAGAGATCCAAAATCGGCCCAGACAAGCTCCTAAATGCCCATCAATTTTTCAGCTGATCTGTGACTAAAAGTCCATCTTAATTCAAAAGAGACTCTCTATATTGGGAACATAGAGAGTGAAAATCAATTATAGAAATCCCTCCCAGAAAATGGGAGGTAAGTACTCTTTCCACTTTTCTGGTTTTAGGTGTAAATTAGCACGTGTTTTGTATACTGACACTTCACTCTATTTTATGTCAGGAAGCCGTAGCTCTATATCAATGGTCAACCCTATGGAAGCACAAAATTGACTTGGATGAGTCCTCAAGCGCGTACAAATTTCAAATTGTTGAATCAATTCGTTGTATTTTATTTTAAAGAATTCATACCCCAGAATGGAGAGGACAAAGTCCATCCGCAATTTAAATACCTGCACCATAAATCCCAAAGGGAAGAGCCAAGCTAATGCTTAGCCTCCCATTGGAGGTTTTTACTTACGGTAGTTAAATACCTGCAACTTAAATACCTGTACCTTAAATCCCAAAGGGAAGAGCCAAGCCAATGCTTAGCCTCCCATTGGAGGTTTTTACTTACGGTAGTTAAATACCTGCAACTTAAATACCTGTACCTTAAATCCCAAAGGGAAGAGCCAAGCCAATGCTTAGCCTCCCATTGGAGGTTTTTACTTACGGTAGTTAAATACCTGCAACTTAAATACCTGTACCTTAAATCCCAAAGGGAAGAGCCAAGTCAATGCTTAGGGGGCGCATGATAACCTGCCAGAAGTTACTTCTGGCAGAGAAATCAACTTCTGGAAGAGAAATCACCAGAAATCCGTTTGATAAAACTTCTTCAGAAGCAGAAATCCGTTTGGTTTGTAACATGAAATTTCTACTTCTGAAATCAATTTCTCCACCAGAAGTCATTTTTGAAGAAGTTTTGAGAAGTAAAAAAAAGTTGCTTCTCCACCAGAAGTCATTTTTGTAGCCTTCTCCTTTTGACGTTATCATGCACCGCCATCACCGCCGGTCGCCGCCGCCGGTCGCCGCCGCCGGTCGCCCGCCGCAACCACCAGAAGTAGAAATTTTTTTTTTGTTATCAAACGCCTTTTTTTAGTTCAGAAATCATTTCTGAAGCAAAAGTGAAAAAATCAACTTCTAATTATGAAGCAGAAGTAGAGAAATTAACTTCTGCTTCAGAAATGATTTCTGAAGTGGAAGTGTTGTCATGCGCGCCCTTAGCCTCCCATTGGAGGTTTTTACTTACAGTAGTTAAATACCTACAACTTAAATACCTGTACCTTAAATCCCAAAGGGAAGAGCCCAACCAATTCTTAGCCTCCCATTGGAGGTTTTTACTTACAATAGTTTAAATACTTGCAACTTAAATACCTGTACCTTAAATCCCAAAGGGAAGAGCCAAGCCAATGCTAGGCCTCCCATTGGAGGTGTTTATTCACTGTCATGTACTTCCTATAATTTAATTTTTGAATTATCAAACCCAAAAGATGAGTAGGTCGTAATACTGCACAGAAGTCGTTAACACACTCCCTCTTTCGGCTTCAGGGAATCTTTAACACTTAAAAATATAACAAATAAAAATATATACCATCCATGCATCCTATTTAAAAAGTGAAAACACAAAAGAGAATACCCTACTAGAGTCTTAGGAATAAACCAAGCATGAGTTGCCGAATTAGGATATCCATGAAATTAAGGTACCGAAAGGGCATTAGTTTTAATGAACTAGTGTAACCAAGTCCCCGAGCTCATAATCTCTAGTTCGCATGAATAAATTAGTTCTCCCGCTAATTTATTTAGGTTTCTAATCGACCTACCAAGAACGATTAGTGGCGACTCCAAATTTCAAAATCATTTATACAAAAACCAAAGTTGCGATTCGGTAGGGCTTGGGAGGGTCCGCGTTAGGTTAATCAAATCTAATTAACCTAATAATCCGTCAACCCCTTTTAAAATTTAAAAAATTTTTTAGAGGGTCGCGACAACTATCAAGCAAACATACATCTTTCTTTTTCTCGGTATTTTTCATTTGTACTTTCATTGACAACTTCAGGTGTCAAATAAAATTTTCATATCAATTATAGGATCAAATAATATTTCAAAGATAACAAATATCATATAAAGTTCATAAGCATTTCATAACCATATTAGAGGACAACAAAAGTAATAAAAATAACTGAAAAGAAATTATTATTTTAAGTAGTCATCCACCAGTCTAATGCTTCATCAAAGCAATCAGAGGTCCTCAAAGAAATCAGAGACATCCAAAGATGCATTTGCTACTTCAGGAGCAAGAGGAGTCCCACCAATGGAGATATTGTTGGCCTCAACGGTGGTCATGGCAGTAGGACTAATTTCAATGGCGTGAGATTCATCACGCTTGCCCATATTTTTTAGAGATGCCTGGTATAAATCAACAAAGTGCTTTGGCGTACGACAGGTACGCGACCAGTGCCCAACCATACCACAACGATGACAAATACTTTCATTAGTCACCTTCCTTGGCTTCATTTCTTTGTTATGATTTGGGCCAAAATAAGATTTCCTGGGCCGGTTAAATTTTCTGTCGCCCTTTCGAGGAATATATTCTTGCCTGCGCTTATAGCCCTTAAAATGGCCAGCATTTTTTGCAAAATTAGCATGTGCTTCAGGCAATGCTTTGGACCCAGCAGGTCTAAGATCATGATTTTTGAGCAGCAGTTCATTAGTTTGCTCAGCAGTGAGCAGCACAGAAATTAATTCTGAGTATGTGCCAAATTGCCACTGCCGGTATTGCTGTTGCAATACAATATTCAAAGCATGGAAGGTGGAGAAAGTTTTCTCTAATAGCTCCGCGTTAGTGAGTTTGATACCGCATAACTCAAGTCGAGAAACGACATCAAATAGAGCGGAGTTATAATCAGACACTGATTTAAAATCTTGCAGTCTGAGATTCTGCCAATCATACTGGGCTTGAGGGAGGATAACCGTTTTGGTATGATCATATCTATCCTTCAACCTCTTCCACATGGTCTTAGGATCTCGAACGGATAAATATTGAGTCTGCAGGCTCTCATGCAAATGGCGACGGATAAATATCAGCGCATTTGCATTATCTTTTGTATTTGATGATCCGTCTTTTGCAATTGTTTCATTGAGACCTTGCCCTTGGAGGTGCATTTCCATGTCCAGGCACCAGGATAAATAATTATTTCCACTCACTTCCAGGATGTGGAATTTGGGCTTTTCAATATTTGCCATGAATCTTGCAAAAATAAGGAATCCTTAAATTAGAAGGATTTTCAAAATATCAACTGCTACTTCAGGTGCAAAGAGATATTTTTTAGATTTGAAATATGAAAAATTGATAAAAGGAGATGAAGTATAAGATAATTATGAAAAATGAAGAGAACACTTACATCGCAAAAGGTATTTACTCAATTGGTAGATCCTCGTGCTGATAACGTGTTGTAAAAGATCGCGTTGTTGTTGTAAAATATCACGTAGCAAATATGTAAACGAAGATTAAGAGAAGAGAGGATTTTCTCATTAGCCACTTCATATATGAGCATAGCACATACACACACATATATAGAGAACTCCATGGTAAAGGAAAAATCTAACTTGGTCTTCTTCAAGAATTAGGCTACCTAAATTGGGCTTCTTTTGACCTTTGAACAATTATTGCACAAGTCCAATTTTTCTTCCAATATTTGAATATTCATTATTTCATGACATTTAAGAACTTTTAAGGTGTAGTCATGGCCATAGGTCGAATTTGGACTCTAAATGGGCTCGGGTCAAAATCGGAACCTGCCCATTGACCGAGCCCGCAGTTCCAAATCGGAATTGTCCCGTGGCATCCGGGCCCAGTTCCCGTTTTTTCAAATCATGAACCGAGCCTAGAACCGGTGATTCAGGCTGTTTTTCAAACCGTGAATTTAAAAAAAAAAAAAGCAACGTTGCTGGTTAATTTAAATCGTGGTATCCTACCCTATTTATGAGCTTTGGGGTCTGTAATCACTCTTTCTTTTTCAGCCGCAAGATTATGACTACCCCCTCCCCCTTTCTCTCTCGCTTTTTCTTCCTCTCCCTCTTATTTTTCTCTCTACTCCTTCTCTCTCCTCCCCCTTCTGCCCCGATTCCCCCGCTGCATTTTCTTATTCCTCTTCTTCATTTGGCCGACACAACTGCCGCTTCGTCTGCCATTGTTCGCCAGCCGAGCTCTCCGCCAGTCGGCGTCCCACCCCCGCAGCCCCTGCAGCTCACCGTCGTGCCTCGCTGGACCACCATTCACCGCGCATGCCATGCCTCACCATGAGCCCACGCCAAAACCATAGCTCAAAAAAATTAAAACCAATTTCGAATAGGCGGTTTCGAACTAGGGTCGACCTGGAGCCGCCGATTCCAATCCGAAATTGGAATTGCCACTTAAGGTTCCAGTTTTGGTTCCTCCAAATCTTGAACCGGAATCGCCGGTTCATGGATCATGACCATATCTATCAAGGTGCTTAAAAATGCTCTTTGCTTTTCCATGAAAACGTTTTAAATCAAGTATCCTTTTCATAAACGAAAAGTCTCGAATGAAAACTATTCCAAACACAGCCTAAAAATACTATCTAAATTTAAAAATTATCAAAAGAATTGTAAGCGATTTTGCATGTCGACATTTCGTGAAAAGCATCAGCCTTTTCGGGTTAAAAGAGAGGTCAAAATGTGCCCACCGTGAAGGGATGTCTAGACTCTCATCAAATAAAATTTAACTTTCACTTTTCGCCAACAACTGTAAAATACATTACGAGGGCTCTTTTTTGACGCACTCCTACGGTGGAATGTAGATTCACCGAGGGTTTGACACGTGTCTTCAAACTCTATTTTAATTTATTTGCAATATTACCTAAATAAAATCAATTACTGTCTTTGAATTTAGGGTAATATCATGAAAATTTAAAATTAGTGTACCTGCGATAAATTACTCTAAATTATTTTTTGAACACGAAAAATCTCAATTTAGTACATCCGCAACAAATTTACTCTCAGGTAGTATACTTGTGACAAGTTTAAAATTTTCGTTAAATTTTATTATCAAATTACTGATTTGGATGATGACTGGAAGTTGACGGGTATATCAGTTCGTGATTTTTACTTTCTGTTTTGTCATTAGTGTATTAGTTTGGAATTTTTTAAAGTATTAACTCAATTTAACAAAAATGACGGAGGGTAAATTTGTCATAGGTATACTAATTTTGGATTTTAGTGGTACGAAAACTAATTTAAAAATAAATTTATCATAGATATATTAGTTTGAGGTTTTTTGTGGTAAAAAAAATAGCTCAATGGGGGTATCAATTTGGGGTTCGTGGAATTAAACCTTAAATTTAATACGGATTTTATTTAAAAAACCAAAACACCACAGAGCACGTTCGGTCTGTCCAAAAAAAATTAAAAATAATAAAAGAGCACGTTCGATACGACGACGGATTAGCAACGCAGGAACCACGTGGGCCCCCCACCCCCCGTTAAAGAAAACGAATCCCAAGTCGCCCACGAGCAAGTTGCCGCCGCAGACGTGTCGGCATCCCAGCGCCTCGTTGCCTACGTGGACCAACCAGGCGCCCTAAACTGATCGGATCTCCCAACGCGCTCTCGTCCACGAATTCTGATATCGCATCGAACACCAGGCCCTCGTTTCGAGCCCGTGGCCACGTGGCGCTCATTCCGTGACTCTTTTTATTTTGACGAAACTAAAATTGTAAAAAAAGAAAAAAACCACTTTTTTTTCATTGGCACTACTCGTTGAGTGCTTTGGTTCGCAAGCACAGAGAGAGAGAGAGCTGGAGCTCCGGAACCTCCCAGAAGATCAACTTAACCATCGCAGAGCTTGAAGTTAGGGTTTCTCGAGCTGAATCGAGCTTCCTTTCGGGGGATATTCACCGGCTCGGTGGTGCTGGATCGTTCATTTCGTCGAAGGGATTGGAGTTTTGAGGTGAGTTTTGGATTTCCAGATCTGTGTTTGATTAGGTCCTTGGGATTTGAAGGTTCGAGGAGTTGTAAGGAAAAGAAGGAGACGAGATTTTTAAGCTGAAGTAGTTCACGCTTCTATCTTTGTTCGCTTGTCTCTGTTCTGGTTTGACAGTTTGGTGGAAGTCGAGGATAGGAAAGTTCTCAGTTTTGCTAAAAAAAATCGGTGGAAGCAGGATTGAGGGGAGTATAGTTAGAATTAGAAGTGGAGAAAGCTAGTCGTACATGATTAAGTTGATCGGCTACGTTGTTTGGTCGCTATTTGTACTCACTGATTTTGGCCCTGTTTTGTCTGCAAAGTAGAAAAGAGCTATGGTTTTTCGGGGAAGAATGATAAGGAGTTAGGTGCAGTGGACGTATCGATTTTTGTTTTGAAATCTGAAAAGTTTATGATAGTAAAACCAAGCTGAAGTTCTTCTCAGAAGAATTTCTATTATGGTGGAGTGGAGCTGGAAGATGCTGACAAATGAAGACTGAACCTTCTTGATGTGACGTTATGCTTGAGGTTTTTTGAGTGATAATGTTGCTGCAATTTGCTTTGGTGATTGAGTGGGGGACATGCTCAACTTTTGTCTAATGCGACTAACTGGAGTTGTTAAGTGGAGTTCTTCTGCTTTAACAGAGTCCAACTTGAGTGAATGTGATTTTTTGTTGTATAATGAAATTAGAATTTAAGTTTAGTGAGTTTTTTCTGCAGATTTCCTGTTTATTGATTGTACTAAATCTTACCAATACAATTATAATACTTCGAAAACTAACTGAAAGACATTACCTTTACTTCTTCATTTGAGATTCATCTTCTGCAAGTTCTTATAATGTGTGCAGAGCTTGAAGATGGGATTCTTCATGCGCTGTTTCCTTTAGCTTTAATACACTGTTGAACACGGATGCAAATCTTGATTTTTTGACTTACGGTTGCTTGTCATTCGTAGCTCGAATAATGATTAGGGAAATCAAACAATTGTTATCTGCTAGGGTGTGATTTCTGAGTAGTGCTGCAATGGCTTTCTACTGGTATGCTTGTGTGACAATTATTTATTTGATATAAATTTAGCTGGGTAGTTGAACTAAAATCCTGCCTTGGTATATCTTCCCAGCACCATTTCTTTGAAGCGCCCTTCTGCACCATTTTGAATGGTCGATTTTGTTTGCAGAAAAGAGTGTGTGGATCGGCCAAAAACAATATGAAATTTGATCATTCAGCTACATGTGTATTCGGTGGCGGGTAAAAGATATCAAAGGAATGTCAGACTTGTGCATGTATGAGGTGGGAATTCTTTATATTTAGTTGGACTTTCCTGATTTATGCATTACTTTTGCATTTGATTCATATGAGGTCAGTGGGAGTAACATTATCCTGCAAGAGCTACAAATTATGTCTGTCTCTTGATATTTATGGTCAGTGGTGAGTTTGGTCACGACAAGCTTATGCACAGATGTTTCAAATACGACCACGAAGTTAAAGAAGCCAACGCTAGCCTCATGTAACATAGCTGTTACTCAAGTTTTCGACCAATTTATCATTTACAAATTTGATTTTGGCCTCATTATGATTGATGAGATTTCCAAAAATTGTTTCAGTCCAGACCAGGGTGTAGCCATGTTAGATAGATTGTAGTGTTACTATAGAGTAAAGACAGAACTGCCGCTTTGAAGTAATTGATTCTAGCAAGTGCTTGCTAGCGTATCCTCATTGGCCTGCCTCTTCCAATGCAATCTTATTTTGGCGGCAATCTCAGCATTACAGCAATTAAAAGGGCTTCTAGCCATCTTGCTCCATTTTGCCACTTGAATATGGGAGCTTACGAAGTTTGAAGCTATATGTTCAGCTAATTATAAATGCTGTAATAAAGCTAGCACTGTACGCCATGACTTTTATGCCATTATGCCGCATACTTTTGTAGTATGTTATTGTTGGTCATAATTTGATATTCTTCTTCTAATTATTCTACGTAGTTAAAGATGTTGTCCTTTCTATTTCATGTTGAATGCTAAATATCAATTCGTCTACCCACTTTTATGAGTCAGTCTACTTGAGGCTCTCTCTATTCCCTTCCTTGTCTTTTGTTTGGCAAAAGCCACTCTAGTTGAGGTTGGGTTTGTTATCGGAGACACATGTGATTTTGTATTGCATCGTCCTCTTTTTGTGTGGACGAGCGAAAAATCTTGATATTGAAAGAAAGTAGCACAAGCCCTAGACATGTTAAAAAGATTCACTGAATACTCAACCTAGTACACAGTTGCACATGCAAAACACAAGCTATTTACTATGAAACTCATTAGAATACATTAGTTGAAAATCTAACATTGTGGACACTCGTCGTAAAAACAGGCTCCTGAGAGAACAAAAGATCTCGCAACTTCTGTTCTAAGCCATCAGGATGTCGCAAAATCAATATACTGTTATCACCTTATTTCTGAAGCATGATAATCAGGACCTTCAGTTGAGGATGAAGACTAGTCAAGAGATAGAGATCTCCCTAATTGTTCCCGTAGTAATACCAATAGAAAATAAGGATGCTTCAAGCAAATATTTTAAGAAAAGGACCAAATTTGCCTTTTTCCAGCATATCCATCTTAAGATCAAGGTCATATTTTGAGTCATGGACCGTTTTTATGTTCATTTTATGCATGATGCCTAATCTTCTCTTCTAGGTCAACTATTCAATCAAATGATATTGAGAATATTTCCCATCTCTTCTCAATAAACAAGTGGGCTATTTCTTTGCAAAATTGTGCTCAATTCATATGTGGCAATTCCGCCAAGATCTCTTCGTTTGGTGGGGGAAAGAATCTGCCCGAATCGGGTTTGAGGAACATATCGAAAGAGAAATGGATTGAAGTTCTCTAGAGAGTGATGAGATTCACAGATATGTCTTTTTCTCCTCAATAAAGGCAATTTGGAGTTATCTAGCAACAGTCCTGTGATCTAAAATTTTGCACTCGGTATCTTAACCTGAGCTCTCCATCCTAAGCAACATGCGTGATTCCTTAAGTCTGGCCTTTACCTTTTCAGATCGATTGTGATCAAATTTCGCACACTGGAAAGAAACTTGAGGAAGAAAAAAGGGCAAAATTGTTTTGCTCTTTCTAAGTATGCTAGAATAAGGAAAGAGAGACTGCCCTGTCTTGGGGCACCGTGCTGTTAGAGAACTCTTTCACTGCCATATGAACTTTGTCCTCGGGGAGCTCTGACCTGGCTGCAATAGCATGACGTATAAGGGGAAATCTATCCCTTTTAGCTTTAACATCTATGACTTTCATCAATAATAAGACAGGCGATATGCCACTTATAATGCACCTACAAAAGCAACAGCATATGGCAGCACGTCAGAGGGAACCTGTACCTTATCTTTCATTCATTTTCCACATTGTATTTGTAGGAATGGGTTGCAATATACTACTAAATAGAGACTTGACATCTAATTTCTGTTCAGAAGAAACACATGTTGCATAATGGATGTGGACTAAGTGAAATAACAGATGTGTTTTTGTGCCAATGTGAAGGTATATGTGTTCGATTATGTTACTTAAGATGTCATGGGAGACTGGCAATGTTAATTTTTTTTTTTATAACCATAAGGGAAAAAAAAACATATTTCATGATTATCTTGCTAGGTCAGTTTGCTTCTAGTGCCTCTCTGGATGTTCTGGTTTTGCACTATGGTTACCTCAGATGTTTAAACCTTGAATTGTTTCATCAGTTTCCATTTGAATTTGAACACACTCTGATTTGAAGGTTTATCTTGTTTATTTCTTATGTTCTTAAATAATTATTGGGATCCATGACTTTGTTAAGGCTGTATTTGTTTATACGAAACAGGAAATGGCAGCAAGACTAATTAATGTATTCATGATATCTACTTTAACAAAATTTGGTATCATATCTTCTTATTGGATGCATGATTGTTTAATCCAAATGCTCTGTCCTTGAGGCTGAAAATGGAATTTTGCAAGTTAAGATATTCAACTTCACTAATTTTGTCTGTCCAGTATGAATTTTCTGGCAACTGGATTTGGTCTTGGCTAATTATTATCATGAATACAGCTTCAAGACAATGTGTGGGATGAATTTGGTGAGAGTGATGACCATATAGTCCCCCATCCTGCTGATGAAGCCGAGGATCAGCGTCTAGTTCAGCCTGATGGCCGCAAGAAACTTCGTCTTCAAATAACTGGGGTCACAAGTAATGCTGACGGTGGGAGTAACTCTGTTGTTTTGGGAAGGGAAGAATCGAATTCAGAGACTCTGATTAAGAAGGAGAAAATGCTGGAAAAGGATGCATGGCCTCACACAGCCGATGGCAGGTTTCCTGCTTCATGTGATAACCCGTCTTCAAAAGAAGTTAATAGCATGGCATCTGCTGATTCAGGAATGTCTTCACACTGTTTCAAAAGCAACACCGATGGTGTTTTTTGTGCTGATGATCACGTTATTGATGAGAGATGTGCAGCAGTGGACAATAACATGTACAGTTATTCTCTCAACCATATTTCTCCAACAGAGAATAATCTCAACTTTTTCAATCATGAAGACAAAGAAAGTAATGATCTTTACTATGGATGGCCTGATATAGGAAATTTTGAAGATGTTGACAAAATGTTCAGGTAATTGTTGAACCTAGTGGTACTTTCTCATGATGTTTATAATTACTTTTTGAGCATCTATCCCGACATCGGTTCTTCCAGGAGCTGTGATTCCACATTTGGAGTTGGAAGTCTGAGTAACAATGATGATTTGGGCTGGTTCTCAACTTCTGAGGCTATTGAAGGATCTGAAGATGCTATAAAATCCGGGTTCGAATTTTCATGCTCGGATTCGAAAGTAGCTAACAGAGCTTCAGAAACTTGTGGGAATTCTTTGCTACACGGCAATGTCCTTTCACACGATGATGCCAGGAAGAAAAGTGCAACCATGTGTGACAATATGAGCATGCAGGTTAATGGTTCTGGTGAAACTGCTGCTCTTGGTCACATATCATCTATGAATGGGTCAGGTGCACAATCAGAAAGTAAGGAAGACTCAATGAGTGAAAAAGAGGTTGTGAACTTCTACTGGTTGGTACTTATTATCAATATGATTGTTGTTGGTGAGGTTATTCCATATTCTTATGTTTGAATGTGTTCCATGGTTACTCTACTACAGTTGAAATTCAGGGTGCACCTAGCTGCATGGCGATGCTGTAATGATACTTCAGATTAAGGGTTTCTAAGATATGGCAAGAACTGAACTTTGAAAGAGACAGCAATTTCTCATGACCTCACTTATAGCCCATGTTTCATCACACCTCTGCTTTTTTTGACAGAACTCTGCGTGCACGCAAGTTTTATATTTTAATTTTTCCAGTTTCACTTGATTCTTGCATGAGTGAAATGGCTATGATTGTCTAATTATTACAAAAAACTAAAAACCCTTTCTAGGATTCTTCTCAGAGCTTCCTTCTGTCATTCCCATTGGTTTATAAGCTTGTCGCAGGTTCCAACTTTTGAGGCCAGTAGCACTAGAATGTTCATTGCCACCCAAGTTTCTATCTCTTATTCGAATGGTGCAACTAAAATGCTCCATTTTTGGTCTGCCTTTTATTAGTTCTTGCTTTATTTCAAATGCTCAGAAACACGGTTTTATCAGCGTGTTCTTTATTTTTTTATTCATGGTTTCAATCAATGACATGTATAATGACTTTGCTCCTCTTTTTTTCTGTGGGACGCACCTACACGTAAGAGGATATTCAGAAATTACAGTAACTTGAGGTTTTCTTTAAGTATTGAGCCAAAGAAGAACAAACGTTTTTTTTAGAATAAATCCTTATTTGTTGCTATGCATTAGATACTGCTCTAGTGAAGCAGTTTGTGGTTAACAAACTCATTTTATTTGAAGAAATTTTACACATGAAATACTTATTTTTGTTCATTCAATATGTATCTTTGTCATTTATGATTGTCATGGGCATTGTGCAATTGTCGTTCTTGCACTTATGTCAGTATTGCTAGTCTTTACAGAAATGTTCTTATCTGAATTCTGTCTGTTACATGACAGCTGAATAAGCACAAAAAGCAGTCAAATCTTCAATACCGATCAGAATTAAAAAGGAAAGACAGATACCTAGAAAATGGTATCTCTTTCAGACATCACAGCATCCTAGATCAATTTGCTCATGTGGAAGTTCCCCTTTCTGACTCATCCAACCAGGTTGATTCTTGTCATATTTTGTATCATTTGGTGCTAGGTTAGGATCTAATTCTTTGATACATCTGCAGATGCATAACGAATACTTGCACTCGGGCTACTTTCAGCATGCTAACCAAATCTCAGGATGCTCAACCTTATCTAGTGTAAAGTCTGATGACCAGCTATCTCCTACTCCAAAGGAATCTTCTTATTCGTCTAATCAGGTGCAGTTCATTGAATTTCCAATTGTCGTTATTTTGGGCCTTAATTAGTAGCAATAACCTTACCAAAAAAAAATTAGTAGCAATAATGACATTGATAGGAGAGAAAAGCATCTGAATGCCAAATTTGCAGGTCTCTTTGGCTAGGAACTTTAATCCTGCCGATGTGACAAGTCCAAATGCATCAATCTGTGACCCAGATGCAGTTTTAAAAAGTATGCATCCAAGTGAAAATGGAATGGATAGTCGCAGTAATGGTGAAGTCAACCTCAGGGTACCAGCAGATATAGACTCTTCACTGGTGCAAGAAAGCTCTTGCATGAGCTCTGCATTGGATGAAATTTCACTAGAAGCAGTCAGCTTTCGTCAGCTTCAACGAGTCATGGAACAGGTAATATTCTCCACAAGTTTCAATTTCAGTCTTCCTTGGGTCCATTGATTACTTTAGACACAACATCTAAGAAAATCTGCATTGATTCATGGCCTGTTCCTAAACAGGTTTGTACACTTGCTTGTATTGTATGATGGAAATGTATGTTGCAAGCGAGCAGAACATAGGGAACAACTGGGGATAATGAAAGAGCATAATCGGAATACAATTTGATCTTGAATCTTCTTGCCAAGGAGAATAAATTGTCTGGTGGCTTGATTCTCACTCAATAATGCTAGAAATGGGAACAACCACTAGATCCACATGGGGAGCCTTTCCAATGGATTGTGCGCGCGCACATACGTTTTTTTTTTTTCGGGGTCAAAGTGGATTATGTCTTGTGGTTTTTCTTTTAGTACATTACTCAATACACAATTCATTGTCATAGTGTCGTTTCTTTGACTTGTAGACTGGCCTTCTTTGAGACAAGGGATAGGCTGTGCTACTCTCTATTTTTGGGGTCTGATTATTATTATCGCGTGTTTCTTCTAGTTTACTATGAGTTAAACAAATAATCAGTCTTCCAGTCAGTCGATAAAGCAGATCCAATTGCAGAGGATGTAGAATCTAAATTAATTTTCTATATGTTGGATGGATTTGCGACTTTCATTTTGGTTAATGGATAGCTTAAAAAATATCCAGTAATGGGCTTCATCTATGGTACTTTTTGCTTGGTGTTTTAGTGTAGATCACTTGATATTTTCTTCCTGTACAACGAGCATTATACGCTGATTCACACTGATTCACACAACTGAAAGACCGTCCCTAGTTTTACAGATAGAATCTTTTCTTTGTCTGAGGTTTCTATTCTTTTGGTTCATTTCATAGAGTTTGCTGTTTCTTCTTTTTCCTTCTTCCTGAGGGATGACTGCTTCTAGTACCATTCTTATGTTATGGCCAATAGAAGGTCTACTGATCTGCATCATTCTAGTCATTTCGAACTTGTGGATGTCCAAACCTAGTGAGAAGCGTAATTTTTGTTGGCATTTCTGCACAAAGTAATGAAAAGGAGAGTAATCATAGTAAAACAAGTTGTATTTTCATTATTCCATTGCTTCTGCAGCTACGCGAAGTGTTTACTATCATGGCATATATTTCAATGCTGGCTCTTTAAAATTAGGGGAAAAGCGATCCTGCTAGGTTGTTTGGTCCTTCTCAATGGTCTGACATGTTCTTTTCTCTGAAAATGAACATTTTTGGATTGAACACTTTCTCTGGAAATGGGTTGTTTCTGGTGATGTTGGAGCAATGTTAAGTACAGAGAACCATTGGAGGAGTTAGTTGAGGAACAGTTGTGATGCACCTAGCTGGCTTCCATTTTGGTGGATCAGTCGTCCTCTTTTTTCTCCTTATGCTTTTGTGTGTAAAAAAGTCATCCTTTTTTTTTTCCCTCCGTCAATTATTTAGGAGGTTCCATATGCTGTAGATGGTCACATATGGGTGTTTCAGACTTAGCTCATTGAAAGGAATAAGGTTGTAAGGGGGTCAGATGGCTTATAGATAAACAATTCTGGTTCAAAGCATGGTGGTAATGTAAGAATGGCTTTCCTTTCAGTGATGAGGATGGTAACAAGCATGGTTGAATTTTTTTGTTTGATAGGATAGAATAGAAGAGACACTTACCGTTCCCACTTAGTGTCCACTTTATGCTTGATGGAAGCAGCAGTAATCTCTTTCTGGGGCGTTCCCTAAAGAGGAAGCTGTCTATGCACTATTAATTTGGTGCTTCTAGTGGAGGTATGTCCTGTGTATAGATGTGTTATGTTGGCTAATATGTATGATCATTGTCTGTTTTGCCAACAAGCACTATTCATGAGGAGAAACAGGGAATATCGGTTCTGGGATGAAGCTGGGTGTCTGCTGCATTTACAATAATTTTGGTTTCTGCTTTATGTTTTAAGTACCTATCACCAGTTCCATTTTGAGTTGAAATGCCCACGAGGGAGACAGATTGTGGTCAGGAAAAATCATTCAGTGTAACCATCAAAATAGTGTTACTGCCAATTATTAAAATGCAACAATTTTAACTGCTGCTCTTGATTCAGGATAGATGGAACTGAATTGAGCTATTGGAAAGAACCTGTTGTCAGAAACTTTCAAGTGACTTTTGGGTTGCCTGTAGGAAGAGTAAGATGGTCCTAGGTTGTCTGCTCGGCTCATTCAGTACAAGTTGTTATGCCGTGCAATTCTTTGCCCTGCTTAGACTAGACAGTTTGGATTTTTGGTCAACCTGCATGTGTCTTGAGTTATTATTCTTAAACTGTGTATGCTAGTGCACCCGAAATTGTGGTACTTTGAACTTAATAGAGTTTGGAGCACTGCATATTTTCCATTTTTCATTCGATGAGATGTCATAGAGTGGACGAGGTCGGCCGAAACTTACTTGGGGGAAGGTAGTAAAACAAGATTTAATAGAGTGGGAAATAGATTGGCGTATGGTTTGCCTTAGGACGAAGTGGAGGAAAGCTATCCGCATTGTAGAAGGGGGGATTTCCTATGTTCCAGAGTGCCCTGTTTAGTGCTTTTTATTTATTTATACGTTTGTTTGTTTATTTATTTATTTATTTATTATTTTTGGTTAACCATATTTTTACTTTTATTTTAGTATATTTTAAGCTTTTCGCTTTGGGTTCATCGACCGCCGACCCCAACTGGTTTGGGATAAAGGTGATGTTGATGTTGATGTTGATGTTGATTCGATGAGATGTCAATTTTTTTTTTGTCATGCGTTGTTGGTCCACTCTTATGAAGATACAATCATCAGGTGCAATTCCAGTCTACCCCACTACTTGCCTATCGAAAAGATGTTAACATAAAATGGAAGAGAGATACTCTTTGCATTTGCTATGTCTGGGAAAAAGTTTCTCTTCAGTTTGGTAGAATTATATAAATTCAATAGGTGAATGAAGTAAAATGTGAGTTTTGTATTCTGCGTGAAGTTTAAATGCCGTGTAATCTCAAGGGAGAATCCTATAGGACAGCTATAAGGCAGGGATGCTTTATGATATAGAATGCTGGACAATTAAAATACCAAGATATGCATGAATTGAGGATAGGATTGATAAGAATGTTTTGTTGGATCTGTGGACAGATAAGAAAAGACAGTACTGAAGATGAATTTACCCCGTGCAAGTACGTGTGGTTCCATTTGAGAATAGAATGTTTTGTGGACACACAAGAAAAGACTACTAGAGATGAATTTAGCCAGGGAAATATGTGTGGTGCCAGATGAGGATGGATGAGAGGCTCATTTGAGATGATTTTGTCACATTGGATATAACCCTTGGATGGTCCATAGAAGAGATGTGTTCAGGGGAGGGAGATCTGGGTGGGAGGGGTAAGGGGAGGACACAAAAAAATATGAAAGCAGACAGTAAGGAAAGATATATAGCACCTAGAACTTAAAGAGGGCTTCATATAATTTAGCCCGATGGCATTAAAAGATTCATATGGACGACCTAACCTAGGGATAAAGGTTAATTAATTTTTTTGTCCTTGTGAGTTCATTTGCTTTTTGTTATATTGTACCCTTTGCATTGTACATGTCTTGACCATTTTCTTCAATATGTAATTTTTTTATGCTGTTAAACCTTCACTTTGATTTATAGACCTAGGGTCTCTTTGGATACACTTGTACAATGCACCCTCTGCTCTCATTAGCAGTGCAAGGTTTTACTATTATTTTATTTCTCTCTTAGTTGGATATCAAAACAAAGCTTTGCATAAGGGATAGTCTGTACCGCTTAGCAAGGAGTGCTGAACAGAGGCATAATGGTGTGATTCCTATCATTGATAGCAAAAATGATGGGGCTCATAGTGGAGTAATGACTGCCGAAGAAACAAACAAGTAAGCTCGCTGCATCCTTTTGAGTTTTCCTTAACAGATTGTTGGCAAGTCTTGTGATAGATTGTACACCGATTCTTGTTTGGCACCATGCAAAACCTCAGTCAATCCTTTGACAAGAACAATATGGCTGGTTATTAAGCAATTGCATCTGTAAATTGGTCCTTCATTCTACTTGGGCAATCTATTCAGAAATTTATGTTCTCTTGTGACGAGCTTTCTATTTATTTATATGTTTGTTTGTTTGTTTATTTATTTATTTATTATTTTTGGGTAATCATATTTTTACTTTTATTTTAGTATATTTTAAGTTTTTCGCTTTGGGTTCATCGACCGCCGACCCCAACTGGTTTGGGATAAAGGTGATGTTGATGTTGATGTTGTGACGAGCTAATATGCAACTAAATGGAAAATCCCAACCTCTGTAGTAAATCCGATATCACAAAATTTGAGGAGGTTTGATATACCTTCGTTGGGGGCGAAAAATTGCTAAAAAAACCTATATAAGCTCAAATCTCTCTTCTAATATTGTTAAATCCCAGAAGTTCCAAGTTCTCTGTATCACTCCTGTCAAAAACAAAAAAGTGAAACAATTAAGTAGAACTTGTAATTTTCCTTTAAGGCGAAATAGATCCTGCAATTGGTGTTCATTGTTTGATATATGGTTAAGAACATCGTGCTATAATCACGCAAATCACGTCGCCGGGAATTCATCTGAAGTAGTTGAAAACAAGTTTACCCCGGTTGGATTGGATGGAGAAGGAAAGCAGTTCACAGCTACATTGTTTTATCCTGCACGTTAAGCATTGAAGCAAAAGCCAGTACAAATATAGAGCCTACATTCTTCAACAATATCCAATAAGAAAGGCATTGTAGTAACATGAAGTTTTTGTTCTTGTTATTCGATTTTCTTAGATGCTAGGTTAGTTTGGTAGTCTTAAATCGATTACAAAATAGGAAGAAGTCTATGCTTTGTTTCTTAACCGGGTGTAATTTGAGCTTAATGTTATGCTAAATGGAGGAGCTCGCTGTTACGAGTTGAACTTTCTTAGGCTGTTATTTTGAAATGCGTTATTGATTTTCTACTACTCTATGGTTCAGGTGTAGTGGATTTATGGATATGGAAACTGACACTAATCCGATAGATCGTTCTGTGGCACATTTATTGTTTCACCGACCCTCAGATCGGTCTGTATTGCCTGGTAGTGATGCTTCCTCTCCCAAGTCCCACGTCGTGGTGAGCTCTGATTAGCTTCGTACGTTCTAGGCAAATCATTTCCTCATCTTCATTTATTTGTTCCATTTTGCTCATCCGTGCCTTCTTAATCAATAGATTCATAGGTCTGTCGCCAGTCCACCTGTAAAGAATGAGAGAGACACGGGACAAGAGGAAGCTGTTGCCGAAGCAGAAAAGGCATCCTAGGACTGACGCTGATGATGAAAAGCTTTCGCCATTGTCCAACACATACCTATTTTTAGGTGAATTTCCACGTGATCGCTTTATAAGCCATACCTGACAAATCCGGACTTTACCGCATTCCCCATGGGTCTATGCCGTATTGCTACTTGCTTCAGCTGATGTAATTACGAAAGCTAGGTTGGCTCCCCTCATACCTTTCTGAGGTTCAGGCTTTCCCTTTCTCCCATTTGAGAATTTTGGATTGTGACCACGAACAAGGTCAATTCTGTTACCATGAAGATGGGCGAATAGCGGGCCATAGCATACTTGCTTGCGGTCACGTTTCTTGTATTTCCATGTACGAAGACCTACCCGAATACAATTTATTCGGAGAGCTTCCGGATTCATTAGGACTATAGCTGCTCTTAAGTTTAACGAACAGGGGGTTCGGATGTCTTGGGGATGTCTAATGTATATACTCTGGGACCAATTTTTCTGAGTATTGCCAAACAGAGTGCGCACGACCACTGAAGCTGAAGTTATGCCAAATGACACTCAAAAGGCACAATCTGTAATTGCAACTTATTTTTTTGTTGGGTCCAAAATTAACGACAACTTAGAGGGTGCCATTTTTTTTCGGGCTCCAAGAGTTGGGGAACCAATCATTTTCCGTGAACAAATAGTTCGGTTTGGGCAAGTTCGGTGTATAGATTTTGCTTGCACAATGAATTGGAAGTTAAATTGGAGATTATTATGTAGTCCTACTTTCATGAATAGGTTCCGTTGTGCTATCAATCGAACGGTTTAATTGCACACCTGAAGATCACTCGATGACCAAATCGCATATGACTTGGGCCCTACATGACATTGAAAATTACGGGACTGAAAGTTATGTCTCCTTTTTCATGTGCCACATTTGATTTGAAAGTACATTGCCGATATCGCAGTGTTGTGGGCAACATAACGAGTATGTGAATAAAATATAGATCGGGAATGATAGCAATTGTAATTTAAAACGAAAGGCGAAATTGGGAGCGATGGCTGTGAATTTCGAAAATAGAGGATGGTTTTTGACGTGTGCGTATAGGTGGGGGCAATTTTCGTAATTTGGAAGAACTTTTGGGCGGTTGATAAAAATTATAACTTTGTGGGAAAATTTCAAAGGAAAGCTTCATGCTCTTATTTTCTTAAATAAGGATTTAAAATAGAATTTATTTCAAATAAGGGCATGAAGTACTATCATTATTTCAAATAAGAATTTGATTAAAAGCCTTTTTGTAATTTATCTTATCTTTTTTTTTTGTTTCATCTAGCGAGGTTTGCCTTTTCAGGCCCTTAGCTGCTACAAGCGAGGTGACCCTCGCTAAGGTCTGGCAAGGGCCCGCCTCACTTATGGCCGGTGAGGCTACCCCTTGGTAGATCAAGCGAGGTCAACCCTCGCCAGTGGCTGGTCATTGCTTGAGATCGGCTACTAGTGAAAAGGAAGGGAAAAAGAAAAAAAAAAGAAAAGAAAATATAAATGACAAATATATCCTTGATTAGGTTCTTATTTAAGATAAGTTTTACCTTAAATTATTATTTAAGAAAATTAGGATACTTCGTATCATTGTTTGGAATTTTATGAAACTTCTTTATTTAGACCAACATGTTTTTAAAATAGCTCCATTTATTTAACGGAAAATGGCCTATTGGGGGGAAAACATTTTTTAGAAAGTCATTTTTCAAGAAAAGAACAATATTTTTCGATGTTTGACTAATACTTAAAAATGAATTGGAAAACAATTTCCGTCATCTGGCAAGCAATTGATTTTCCGGCGACCGGTGATGGTGGCGATCGGCGGCGGCGACCGGCGGCAACGGCGATCGACGACCAGTGGTGGCGGCGGTGACTGGTGGTGGCGGGTGGCCGAGGGTGGCCGTGGGCTGTGATCGACGGCCAGGAACCGATACTGGCGATCGGCGGAAAATGATTTCATCTTTTCAAAATGAGAAAAACGTTTTTCATACTTTTTAAAAAGATTTTTCCATAAGAGGAAAATGTTTTTCAGGATTAACCTATTTTTCGCCCCCAAACATCGAAAAATCTAAAAATTATTTTTTAGAAAATCAATTTTTATGAAACAAACGGAGCGTAAGTTTTTTTTTTTCTGACCAAAAAAGGAAAAAGACCAACGTGTTTTTCATAGGTCAATAAAAAGAAACGTTTTTTGTGGAACAGTTGACCAAGGCCGAGGCAGCGGGACGAACCCGTTGACCAGTTCGTGCGTCCGTCCGTCAATTCAATCATTCGATTTCACAGCTCTGTCGAGTTCATCGGACAAAACCACAATCGATCCATCAAACCTCTCTCTCTCACAACACGAAGCTCTCAGTCACAGAGAGAGAGAGAGAGAGAGAGAGAGAGAGAGAGAGAGAGAGGGAGGAGAGGGAGAGGGAGATTCCTTCCTGGGAACAATCGCCTGATGTGCGAGAGCCGAATCGGTGTGCGTTGAAGGGGCTTTTGGGTTGTGGGGGTGCGTGCTTGGACATGGACAAGGTGTTGAACAAGCTGCGGAACTTGGACGCCTACCCTAAGATCAATGAGGACTTCTACAGCCGCACGTTCTCGGGCGGCGTCATCACCCTCGTCTCCGCCATCGTCATGCTCTTCCTCTTCTTCTCGGAATTCAGTACGTCACTTCCTCCATCGCCGTGCTCTGCTTGCTTGGTCCGTTGAATTCACCCGTGCCTCCTTTTTTTTTTCTTTTTTCCGTTTTGCTAGAAAGTAGAGGCTACTCGATGCTGATTTGGGTTTCTTTTACTTCCTTTGAAGTTCGGGAAAGAGAGGAGGAGGGGGGGTGGGGGAAGAAGACTTGGAGCTTGCAAGGTGGTAGTTTTAGGGTCAGACTAAGATTAAAAATAGATTTGAGTGTGAATTCTGTGGTTAAGTCCCCGTTGACATCGCCTCGTTTGCCCAAGGAGTGATGCTGTTGATGGGTGTTGAGAGAAGGAAAACGGGGGGGAAGAGAGGTTGAACCTGTTGCCCGCCAGTGTGTGGATAGAGTCAAGACTAGTTGACTCCAAACGTCTGTTTGCCCGTTCGTGGACGGGTTTTGGATAGAACAAGGCTGTCAAGACTGACAGCTATCGGGCCATTGGGATTGTTGTAAATCTCTAATGCGGTGTTGTTTGCTTGCCTACCTTCTCAGATGCCTTAGCTGTTGCCCTTCAAGTGCCTCTGTAAAATCATTGCAATCACGACCAGCCATTGGTTATATACTGTGAAATCTGAATTGGGTTATCCGCTCACATTGGTCCTTCTCTGTCATTTTGCAGGATTGTATCTTCATACTGTTACTGAGACAAAGCTCATCGTTGATACTTCAAGAGGAGAAAAGTTGAGAATAAATGTAATTCCCATACATTTCCATCACTTAAAAGGGAAAAAAAGTGCGTTTTTGGTACATCCAAAAGTAGTACGTTACCATGTAGTGAAACGAAACACATCTACAAATAAATGTATTCTAAAATTTTTGGCAGCATGAAGTTCTCAATAATCTTGCCGTGTTGTGTTATTCTTGTTGTTATTAGTAAAATTTTACGGTTTGCCAAGTTTCCATTTGGATGGCTGATCTTGGGCTCATAACTCTTTCCCATCTCTGTAAACATGCAGTTTGATGTTACATTCCCTGCCATTCCGTGTTCATTACTCAGTGTTGATGCAATGGATATCAGTGGAGAGCAACATCTTGATATAGTATGCACTTCTTTGACCAAGTAACTTAAAGCTCCTCTTTTGTTTCCATGAGACTTGTTTTGACTGTTACTGGTTTGCATTCCTATTACCTTATTTTAGACTTTCGCTATATTTCTGACTCGTCTTTGATGTTAATTTGTTTTCCTCAGAGGCATGACATAGTAAAGAAAAGAATCGATCCTCACCATAATGTTATTGAAGTCAGGCCTGATGTGATTGGTGCACCA
Organism: Psidium guajava; assembly: GCA_016432845.1. Taxonomy (NCBI): domain Eukaryota; kingdom Viridiplantae; phylum Streptophyta; class Magnoliopsida; order Myrtales; family Myrtaceae; genus Psidium; species Psidium guajava. The sequence goes on along the minus strand of CM028225.1, from coordinate 33,278,512 downwards.
GAGGTGACTACTAGACTTTTTTTTTTTATGTTAAATTTGGTTGGAACTGTTTTTAGTGTTTTGGTAATTCTCACTTTGTGGTGGACAGTAAAGTGGACTTGAGACTGGCAATATTCCTTTCTGTCTTCTGTTTGGGTTCAGTGGGATTTTTTCCTTGCTTGTCGTACTGTATGTGCACTAAACCGCAGAATCAACCATTTTAAATGGTCAAATAAATGGATGAAAAATTCAGAGTCCTTTTTACTGCACTTAAGTAATGAAATGATGCTATTTGTAGAAAGAGGCCCAGCATTGTAAGCGTTGGATTTTTGTCTGTAAAGTCTGTCCACCTGTTTCCTGTTAAACAGCTGGTCAAGTCTGGATCTGCTAGTCAGCTTTCACTTGATAGGTCTCTGTGTTGTTTACTACCAAATTCTTACTTGAATCTCACTGAATTGTTCGAGCGATTATTATCATGTGCATTGTTGTTACTTAAGTGGCACCATTTTTGCTATCCTTATCGCATCATTTACTGTAACTGCTCTTTTCTTTAGTAACTTTTCACTATATGTAATTCAGGCTCATCTTGTTTCTCTAATTTTTTAATGCTTTTTTTGCTTATAGATTCTGTTCTTATCCTTCCTTCCTTTTCTAATCACCAGCCTTTTTCTTCACTCAGATTGAGAAGCCTTTACAGAAACATGGCGCTAGGCTTGAGCATAATGAAACGTATTGTGGGACCTGTTATGGTGCTGAAGCGGTATGATGACTAGTCTCCATCACTATTTTGCACTTCTGCGTGGAACTGCATTGTCTGATATGCACCTATACATGACACTTTGTTCAAGTTGGTGAATGCCATCCTTAATGCCTTCTCTTGTTGTAATGCACAATAAGAAGTGTATTAGAATTTGCTTGAGCGTGTATTGATCGAGATTCGAGAGTAGTACTAAGATGCATTGAGATGTCTCTTTTGGGCAAACCCTTACCAAATTTGCATGTAAGTTATCCGCAAAAGTTGTCTGCAAGTCTCTTTTCCCCCCTGCCCCCCTGGTAAATAATGGTTTTGCCATGAGTGGTGTACACTTTGGGGAGGCAACTCTTTGTATCGATTGGATTATCCATGATAGCAGCTTCGTCCTCTTGTCAGATATATATACATGGTTGGTTGCCTGTGATGGTTATATACTTGTTCTTGTTTCGGGAATCAATATTCGTGTCCTTTTCATGTTAGTTAGCTTTCTTATGCGAAATGGTCACCGCCTGTTCTACTTTGTTTGAGAAATCTATTTATTTCTGCTTTTATTTTTTAGGATAAATACTGTTGGTGCGCGTATCAATATACTTTGCTTAATTTAGTTGGTAAACATTCATGTAGACCTAATTTTTTTTGCTTTAACACAACCCAAGAGGCTCCAGAGTAGGACCTCATGTGGGTTTTTTGAATCATAATTTGTAACACGGATTAGATAGGTGCTTGCCTTGTCTCTGGGGTACTAACTCTAAAGACCCCATTTATTGTGGGCAACAGGATAAATGATCTACTTTGATTTGATCACATTTGTTTGTCCTCCTCTTTCTTGCATGATAGTACTACAAAAGCTACTTTAAAAAAATCAAGTGTCCAGAATTTCTTTCCTATACTGGACTGGGGCTTGGAATGCGATTCTTATTGCTGAGGACCTTGGAGACTGTTTTTCCATTCTCACGTTTTTGTGTCTGATGTTCTCACTTTCTGTCTCACATGCATCCAGTCAGATGACGAATGTTGCAATAATTGCGAAGAGGTTCGTGAGGCATACAGAAGAAAGGGTTGGGCGGTGACAAATGTTGATCTAATCGATCAGGTTAGTCTGATTTTCCTATAAGACCCCTGAAATTGCTTTTGGGTGAGGTAAGAGCCCTGAAATTGTTTTTTTTTTTTGGGTAAGGTAAGAGCCCTGAAATTGTTTGTCTTTTGAAAGTCAAGAAATGTAGGTTTTATCACTTTTTCATTTGGAACTAGGTTTTTTCACACTTATATCACTGCAACAGGCCATGTGAAATTTGGGCAGACACAGCAATCCTTTGTGAATAGCCCATGCTTTTATAACTTTGATTTGGCTGCTTCAAGTACTACTAGGTCTAGTAAAAGATAGACCAAAGATTTGCTTGCCATTCTCAAATTGCTGATTGCCTGTTTGAACATTGAGTGCCAGTGGCATGTTGGAAATACTCTTTTTGTGGGTCAGATGCTTATGACATGGCTAGTGAATATGAGTTTATGTGAACTTTCTTGTGGAATCACATGGCATTTATGAATCTCCATTGTACAAATGTAGGGTTAAGTATGTACGAACCACCCACTGAATTCTAGACAATGAGATAATTTAGCACGTCTGACAAATTCTGTAGGTGGCGATGAACTTGTTAATATCTTCAAAATCATTATTTTCCTTGCCTTGCCTAGCTCATTTCTCCAGATGCTTGTTTAGTATGGGATACAAAATCTCAAAGAGTTAGGGTGCATTTGGCTTGGCTTTTGGTAAGAGGGAGCCTTGAATTAAAGGCCTTTAGAAGGCCTTGAAAATGCTAGCATTTGGAAAATGGCCTCTTCAAAAATAGTTGCCAAACACTCTGGCCAAGGGACTTTACAGGCCCAAAGAGCTTTGCAGGTAAGGTCCCAAACGCAGCCTTAGTACCCAAATTGAAAGGGAAAAACATGTTATCTGACTATTGATAGCATGTCCAATTAGCGGAAGAAAGAAGAGGGAAAGAACAATGTCTTTGCATTAATTGTGTCAGACAGCTACTTATTCTAGAAACTTAAGCTAACTTTTGAGTTAAGAACATCCTTCCATCAGAGCCAAGTTCCAATTTCTTGATCCAAGTTTCATTTTGCTTGTGTGTGGAGTTTTTAGGTCTTGTTTCTCCTTCTTCAGGTTCATGTAATGTTCTTCATTTGGTTTGCATGTGAGAAAGTTTGTCAAAGTTAACTTCACATCACCTGATTATGAAACTTTCCCAGATTTATATGTGTGCATCTTTTGGTTGGAAAGCCTTGAAGCTTTCTTATTCCTTTTGATTTAGGTTTAGAACCAATAAAAATTTGGTGTTGATGACTCCTCAAAGCTGAGCGCATGGGGAGCTACTTTTTTACCATATATTTCTCCAGTTTTAATGTATATCTTGCTAAATTCTTTTTATTTTCTTTGCCGTCAGTGTAAGCGAGAAGGTTTTGTCCAAAAAATAAAAGATGAAGCAGGTGAAGGATGTAATATGCACGGATCTCTAGAGGTTAATAAAGTGGCTGGAAATTTTCATTTTGCAGCTGGGAAGAGTTTTCACTTATCAAATTTCAATGTGCAAGATTTGATTGCTTTCCAATCACAGAGCTACAATGTAAGACGCAACACTTACATGCCTATTCAGTTGGAGGAATTAATCCAGTATTTGTACTTTATCATCCAAATGTTCTGATCAGTGTTGTTCTCTTGCTGGATTTTGAATCAGATCAGTCACAAGATCAACAGCTTAAGGTTTGGTGATTACTTTCCTGGTGCGGTGAATCCTCTAGACGGGTAATTTTTCCTTCTCCTTACCCCACCAAACCCAAAACAAAAATTAAAGGAAAGGGAACTCTTTGCACTTTTGGAAACCCTTTTTTTTGGGCATTTATGGCATAGCATGATTTTAAGGTTATAAATTGAAGAAATCTGAGGAACTTTTGCAGATTCTTAGTGGAATTAGTGTGGAAATTTCTATGTCATATAAAATTTAGGATCTAATTTTCAACATGTTCAATTACTTATTTTATTGTACTAATTTTCCTTGTACCCTTTTTATAAGGATGCTATAATTTCCCTGTTGCATCCATTTACTTGTCTAGCTTTCTCTTTTTCAGTCTTATCCATTATGCTTTTGTCTTGATGTGTCTTTTGTCAAAGTCACATCTAGGCAAAGTAAAACCTTTGAACATGAATATTCTATCACTCTGCAGATATTAGAAAAGGATTAGCTCATCTTCTTGGATTATCTCCTTAGGAATAGAGGGGAATCGAGTCTATAGTCGCTACTCGTGAAGAATTTGCCTCTTGAGAAGGTTAAACTCCTTAAGAGGTTGTTGTTACAGCTTGGCCACGACAGCTAATAGCTAAAAAAATGGGTGATGAAACTTTCATGATGCGTTTAAAAACACCTCATTGCTGCATCACCCCCATGCTATGGGGGTTACAACAACTTTTGAGAAGCTTCCTCGTCCAGTCTTAAGGTACCGCAGCTTTGGAATATCTATTGCCAAGTACTCAAGGTACATCATCGCGCAGATGTAGTCCAAACCCTCTTATGCATGGACTGTTAGTATAGTTGGGTCCAGTTTCATCTTCATACTGGCTATGTATGATAGGAAGAAGCAACTGGAAAGACCTAATTTGCTTTCCTGATTTAAGAACCTGATTGACAGGAGAGTGAAGGTAATTGAGCAAAAGTACCACTACAAACCCACTGAGGAAAAACACAGAAGGACCTACTTTCTCTTGTTAAGCTCCAATGCCTTAAAGTACAAGTGGATCCTACATGCGATATACGTGTTCAATCATCAAAAACCAGTTTTCTGGAAATCAAGCTAGCATGATTTTATTTGGATAGGATTTTCTGTTTATATGATCCTTGAACTTGATTCTTTGGTTAATATTTTGCTACCTTTGTAGGGTGCAATGGGCGCACGAAACACACAATGGCATGTACCAGTACTTCATCAAGGTTGCTATATTCATATGATCAATATCTTTTGTTAATGCACGACTGTTCTAACTTAGGGATTATTTTTGTCCATATGCCTACTATATCCTTTTTCGTTAGATCTACGAGGTGTGGTCTTTCTTTAGTGTGCAAACAAAAGGAAATAAAGAAAATGCTTCTGGAAGAAACAAACAAGGATTGTGACTAATGACCAATGGGTGCAGGCAATTCTTTTGACATGCTGTTACCAGTGCATCCCGTCGATAGAAATAGATGATGACTGAAGCAATTGCAGAGGTCAAAAAGAGTAGATTCTCACGAAAAAAAATTCAAAAAGTGACTCTTTTATATTTATAAGAATTTTTGCTTGACAGTGAGTCTAAAATTTTTCTTTTGAAAGAAACCATCTTAAGTGAAGAAAGGAGTGAATTGAATCAGGACATGAAATACAACAAAACAATAAGCTTTGAGAATCTACTTGGCGAAACATAAGATTCATCCTAATATGACGCATTACATTGTGAGGTTCTGGGAGCACGTTGAGAGTTGTAAACTGTCTTTTTGTGTGAACCTTTGTTTGTATATATTCACGCTCTTTTGTGTGTGAGAAATTATGGAAGTAAACAAATGAGTATGGATTCACAGTTAACATGAGTTCTAAGCCATATGAAAAGAACTTTGCTGAATCTTTAGTCGGTTACTTCTTCATTTCTTCTTTATTTCACTTTTATTTTTAATTTCAGATTGTCGATTCATCAACTTTATTGGTTATGCACTAGTTTTCCTTTTGTTTTTTGATAATATGTGCGCCTTAGTTGTGATGAAAGCATTCTGACATTGCTGAATCTATCAGAGAGTACAGGGAACTTGATCTCTTCTATATATAAGTGCTCTTATAGTTTTCCTTTTCTGTTCACCTTGGCTATATGGGCATGACTTTTCTTGGTCATCACGCTACTTAGATATCTATTTCTCAGCGTCACTTTGCCCTGCAGGTTGTACCCACCATATATAAAGATATCAGAGGCCGAACAGTAAACTCAAACCAGGTACATTAACAGATTGGAGGAATAGTTTTATGGCTATGAAATGTTTGGTTGAACAAGTCTTGATGCACCACTGTTGTTTCTGCCCAGTATTCTGTCACCGAGCATTTTAGGAATTCTGAGATGGGTCGTCCTCAGTTACTTCCTGGAGTATTTTTCTTCTATGATTTTTCTCCAATAAAGGTATTGTCTTCTATTTGTGTATATTATCGGAAGCCTTTCATGACTATCGAACTGAATAAACTTCTCGTGAAGATTTGGTTATTGTCTTTGTTGCTCTTTCCATTGTAGTCTTGCTTCACTTTCAGTATATTTTGATGCATTGTTTTTGGCCAAATAAATTTCATTGTAATATAAATAATTGCATCAGTGTCAAAATGTTCAATTAAGTCTACATTTTTCTTTGTTATGATTATTTCAATGTACTTGAGAATATCATGTGGCAGGTTACCTTCAAAGAGGAGCACATTGCATTTTTGCACTTCATAACCAACATTTGTGCTATAGTTGGAGGTAAGCTCTCTCTCTCTCTGCGCATGCGCGCGCATGCAGGTGTGTGGTGATTTGAGTCTGCCCATGTTCGCAATGCATGTTTGTTGTATACGCACCTTCCAACATACTCTTGTGCATACATGCATGCATGTAGGCATGTGTCACGAACCGAGTATTGATCTATCGATACCACGATCCGCGCGGCTTTAGGATACGATCCTAAGTCACCCTTCATGATCACTCACACTTGCTTGAGGGTCGGGTAAGTCGAACTGAACCGACATACACTCAAAAGTGCATGAGAGAGTGAAGAGAATCTGATCGTATTGAGTTCTCGACAATGTACAAATGCGGGGGTGATGCCCTATTTATACACACAGTGGATAGTTCTAGCCTGAGTTAGATGTTAGGTGGGTGTTGGGAGATGGCATTTAGTACCTGAACACCCAACCACAGAATAATCTGGATACTTGGCCACGGAAGGTTCCGGACACAAAGCCTTCCAAGGAATCTCGTCCATTCGGGTACCTAGTTGTCTTGGAGAATGCATTACTGGGTCGGTCGTCTTGGGCTTTCCCTCATTGGCCCGTTTGATCTGTGGATCGATCCGTGTATTGTCTCAGGGTCTAAGGGACTGATCAAATTCGTCAGGCCGTGATACATGCATATACTTTTTCAGTGTGAGGGACTGTACATCCAAATGTGCCTACTCTTACATTGTCCTTTATTTGACACTGGCCGCCTATCTCAATTCTTGGTAAATTCTTTTGCTGCAGTCAAAGATTTTCCAATGTTATTATATGGTGACAATCTGTTGGGCATCCCAGTATTTGGTTTTGCTGATCCAATTAAGGCCCTGGCCAGTTAGCTTCTGTTTTTCTGACAAATTCCTTCTGAAATCTATCACAACGGCCAGCAATATATGCAACATGAGTTGTGTCAACTTTTAATGCATTTGAAATCCTGACCCTAGAGACACTTGTATGCCCTTTATAAGGAGGGGAGGAAGGGGAGTTCAAGGAAGAAGTTTCCTAAGAAAACCACCCAGCATTTAGGCCGTGCTTCCCAAGGTCGTAAGGGGAAAAGTCAGTTTAGAGAGAAGATTGCCCTCGAGGGAATTATTTTTGGGGATTGATCACATTTTGTCTCAACAATTTCTCACAATTAAATTGGATTTCCTACGTGTCTGCATAAACAAGATAGATTGTTCTAATTTTAATTTGCTATTCGTTATATGTTACTACCATCCAACTATTTGGAATTATTACACTTAATACTAACTAGAATAAAACATATATTGATAGGAAAATGTTAAAACAGCGTCGCTTGGAACTTGTTTAATTTTACTATTTGAAGTGAGTGACTTCAGTGAAATGTGCACTTCTTCCTTTTTCAGATCGTCTTGGGAAGCATTATTTCCATTTTTCGTTGACTTATCTAGTGCCCTAGGGATCACTTGTTAACAATGTCCATGTCGATTTTACCTTCTAAAGTGAGATCCTTTCTGAAGTTTTAACTTTTGGCTCCTGGTGCTGGCTTTCCTAGACTTTCAATTTCCATTCAAGTTTTGTTTTTTCTGTCATTCAATATTAATTTTTTTAGTTCCTTTTATTTTAGTAACATTTCCAAATAGACCTTCTTTATCATCATGAACATAACATGACTCCCTAATTATGAGCCCGTAGCTTCAGCTAGAGATGCCAGTAGCACATTTGTGTACGACATAAAATGGTGTTGGTTTTGACTACTAAACTAACCGGAGCAGTAAATTGAAAGAATGGGAGCCTTATCATTAGGTGATTTACACGCTATAATCTATGAGAAAGCAGGGAGCAAATTCTGAATTTATTTTATTGGATTTCCGCATGAAATGATGTTTGGTCCTTTTTTTCTGCTGGGTTTAAATATTAGTTATTTGGTCATGCATTTTGATTGACTGTATATTCTTTACTTGGCTCAGGAGTATTCACGGTTGCTGGAATAGTGGATTCATTCATATATCACGGGCAAAAAGCCATCAAGAAGAGGGAACTCGGAAAATTCAGTTGACTTCTGCGGCATGCTCCTGTTGAATGCACGATCTGGTTAGGGCCTCGGTGCAGAAAACCACGCAAAGCTGTTCTAAATCATGGCGGAGGGTTGTTAGAGTTCTGAAATTGGTGTAACAAATAGGAGGTTTTCATAGCAGTATACGAGAATGGAGTTTCTAACTTTGTTTTCAGTGACCTCTCATCTCCAGTTAAAGGCATTTGCAGGTTTTCCGAGGATTTAATCATTAAAGGCAAATTCTTTCTTCTGTGTGTCTGGTTTCTTGAGTTTCCAGTGTTGAATTTTCTTTCATCTCTTGGGAGAGACATTGACTTTGTCTTTTAATCTTTTCTCCATGAAACCGAGATATTGCTATTGTTTTCCTAAACACGTCATTGATGGCGCATATTTGTAGGTACCTCAATACTTTCTAACCTGATTTTCCATCAAATTATCCTCTTGACATTTTTCTAACCGAAATACTCAGATTGGTCTTTTGCTCAACGCAGTCAAATTAACTAGTCTATCCCAAATTGTTCTCATTAGAGCTTGCGCCTTATTTATTCAGAGGGCGCGCGTATGTTTTTCTTTTTTGGGGGGAAGGGGATTGAGGGTGATAATTACTTAAATGCTTCTTGAATTTTGGCACGATATGCAACTTAAAATTTTAATTTGTTTAATGAAATTTTTAAATTTTAGCTTAATATGTAACGTAATTTTTGAACTTTTGATGGATGTTTAACTTACTCACTGTATTATTATATCTTTTAATTCAATTTAGTCTTTGAACTAGTAAGAATTCGTTTAGTCCTTGAAGATATAGTAAGATTTCATAGATCATGTTGAACAAATTAAAAGTTCATAAATCATGTTTGCTCATTTGGTTAAAAATTATTTTGAATAAATTTAAAGCTTAGAAAATTATATTGCACATTGGGTCAAAGTTTGCTTGCTCTTTCATTTGGACTTAGGATCGACTTTGAAAGACAAATCCTCCACTAGAAACAACACAAGAATGAATCCAAAATGTGATTAATTTTTTAAAGCTTGAATAACACGATCAATCTAGAGAAAATTTTGAATAAGAGCTTGAGGTGTCTTTAATTTCCTAAATAAGGGCCTAAAATGAATTTTGATTCAAATAATAGTCTGAAATGTTATTATTATTTCAAATAAAGGCTTTACTAATGATATTTTCATCATTTTACATTTCTTGATTTATTTTTCCTTTTTTTCCTTTTCCTATTACTCCTCACTCCTACGTCCCCTCTCCCTCACAAATCCGGGGGGAGTTCGGGGGGAGTTCAGTGGGAGCTCAGGGTGAGTTCTGGGAGTAACAATGGAGGGTCGGTTCTTGTTGGAGTTGGCTAGGAAGGGAAAATGCTAGAAACAGAAGCGGGAGTTTGTGCTGTGCGTCGGTCACCGTCATCGCAAGCCGAGGATCCGGCCTCGTGGTAGGCAGCAGTGAAGGCGGTGCGATCATCGTGAAAGACCAAGAATCTCAGGAGTTGGGGAAGCTTGGTTCCGAGGAAAAACTGAAGCAGAAGGCTTGAGCTTGAAGGAAGCATCGATCCGCCGTGAGCTAGTGAAGTTGGCTAGCACCTTCGTTCTGTGGCCAGGAGGCAACGGCCCCCAGTTGGCTGTTTGCTCATTCCTGTGACTCGTCTATTCCGGTGTGCAGGTCGATGATGGTTAGGGCACGACCGGTGACAGATGGCTAACCCGATAGCAGTGGTGCGGCTGGAGCCGTGGTCTGGGGAAGGCTCGGGTGTGTGACGGAATGAACAGAGGCGACGGCGTCCAGGCAGCGGCTTGGAGCGGAACCTGGTGGCTGGCCTTTGGATTTTCCGCGGGTCGTCTGTCGAGGTAGAGTCGGTGTACGTCATCGTTGTTGTGCTCGTGCGAAGAAGACGCAGACGAACTTTCACACTTCTTCTTCTTCCTCCTCCTCTCTCAGTTCCTTTCCTCATATCTTCCCAATTGGCATCAATGGCCAAGACTCGCTCTTGCCACTACCCTCTTGACTTATTTGTTATTTCACCACCAAGACCAAGTCCACCATCTTCTACCTCATCGCCACCTCCTTCCTCTGCCCTCTCTCCTACCTCGCTGCCTTCTGACGCCTCCCCGGTGAATCCTCCCCCGCCTCTTCGGCCATGATCTTCCCATGCAGAACTCCAATCTCCGTCTCCGCCACTGCCCATCCCGCTCCTCCCCTCGACTTCTCCGCCCACCACCGCCAATCCCGCTCCTTCGCTCAACTTCTCTGCCGAACCCTCGGGGGATTTCCAAACCCCGCCTTCCACGGCGGAGCGTCACCTCGCTTTCCCTCGCGTAGTGCCAACTTCAGCGAGTATACCCCTGCGAGGAGGTGGCTTGATCGCTGCAGTTCGAACGGGAGACGCTCGTCACCGGGAGCAGCGAGCGGCTCCACTGCTGCTTGTCGGCGCCGTACAGGTACAGGAGGCTGTTCCGCTGGCCCGAGAGCCACGGGACGGTGGTTTGCGAACGTGCCCCCACAAGGAGCTGACGGTGGAGAAGAACCAGAATTGGGTCTAGTCCGAAGAAGACAGGTTCGTGTTTCCTGGCGGCAGGGGGCCTTGCCATTCTTGAAGGAAAAAGGGAAAAAAAAAAAGTCCAGAAGAAAGCAACAAAAAGATAAAAAAAAAAATTCAGCAAGATAAAAATATCCTTAATCAAGTCTTTTTTTTAACTGAGAACATTTCAGATCTTTATTTAAAATAAAATTCACTTCAATTCTTTATTTAAAAAATTAATATTATTGAGAAGAGCCAATAATAGAACTTAGGAACGTGTGTATCTCTTTTTTTTTTTTCGAAAGAAATAAATAATTCATTGATCAAACATTACAAGAAAAAGTCATAGATTTCTAGATATAAAAAGTCCCATAATTGCAATTAGCCATCCCATCTATATAGGGAGGGCCTTTATCCGTTGTGCTTTTGCTAACCAATCGGCAATTTGATTTGTTTCACGAGGACCAAAGACCACTTCAATAAGGTTAGACTGGGCTACCCTCTCCTTGCAGTCATCTATTACCTTGACGCGTAGAGTTTCTTTATGTGAATTTAATTGATGGGTATATAGCCAGGCTGCCCAATAGCCATCCAAAAATTTACGTGACTGAACAACAAAGTTACAATTCAAGATAAGTTTCTTCCGAACAAAACCTGCAATAAAAAATTTTCTTGCAATTGCGACCAATGGAGGAGGAAAAAAATGTAACTTGTCCTGCCCCTTCAGAAACATCATATTTGATTGCATAAATCCCAAAATGAAAAGAATGTAGCTCCTGCAAAATTCAATTGCTCATCGATGATGACGCTACGTATACCTGAGCCCGCCTATTTGTTCTCAACCATCACCTCGGTAGACACCTGTCTGATCGAAATATTCGAACACCTAGATCTGATGTCCTCAAACTCAGCATTTCGCCTTTCATCTATGGTTAACCATGATGATAGGCAACGGTCGATCAAGTCTTCCCCTTGAGTTGGAGGCAGACTTCCTTTTGGAATCCTGATTTTTGCGAATCTTGTGATCCTCGCCAAATTTGCATCAGACGGTTCGCTGGCATATGATAGTAGCATGTCTTTTATGGCCCCGCACCAAATCGGTCGTGCCACTGTCAGGAAGTCGCGCAAGGCAAGAACAGGAAGGTTGACACTTCCAAGATCAGACTCACTGTGTCCCCCTCTTCCATGATAATCAGATCCCCCAATCTTCAAGAGACCATAAGCATCCGCGAGGTCGCTGTATGCTGCTCAAGAAACAGAGTCAATCTATAGTATATACATGCGAAGCTTCTAATATATTATTATTTAATTTTGCTAAGAACATGTGAAATTGCATGCACAAAATTTAAAACCAGTCCGACATTCTGAACAGCCAAGCGTCAGGCTTTCAGATCATAGTACTACCAACCTAAACTCTTTTTCTTTGACACCTAGTTTAGAAATGAAGTCTCGTCTCGTTTGAGTTTGTTTGTATAGCACACATTTGGATATCAACCATATGTCATACTGACTTATTTGCAAAATGGAAAACTGGTTGAATCATTCACAACAGCAATATCGTCCAAAACCATAAAGCAGAAACTGAGCCATCATAGCACCCTAGAGTTCAAAAACTCAATATATTTACCTGCCAATTTGCCATCGCTTCTATAGACTTCCACTCCATGAAGACCGGCATCCTTCAAACTTTTAATAATTGCAGCAGGGTTTTTCAGTGCCCATGGATGAGCAAGCACAGCTACGCCCCCTGTATCAGATATTAGTCGCACGGTTTCTTCAGCCGGAGGTTCGCTACCTCTGAGAAGAAAAAACATAATCATACTTTCATGTCTGCTAACTGCAAGTCACTTGCCTCTCAAAAAGACAATATTAAAACAAGTTAATTACATGGCATAAGCAGGTCCACCATCAAAAAGGTATCGTGCAAAGGCTTGTTTTAGATTCTCCACATGACCTGCTTCAACCAAAGCACGAGCCACGTGCAGCCTTCCTGGAGCGACATCCTTGCCAGCAATCCTAACAACTTGCTCCCACTTCAGAGGTAGCTTAAGCTTGTTCAGCTTTGTAACCATGTTCTTTGCCCTTAGAAATCGACCATCCCTTATGTTACCCAAGACCTTCTCCAACTCCTCAAGCCTTGTGGGTCCACAGCTACTGTAATAAGCAAGAATATGCACTGGTTCCTCCATAGATGACTCTCCTCTGTAGATTTCGTCACCCACATGTCAGATTAAAGAAACAAAAGAATAAAGTTGCATCAACAAAAGGCAATGATCATTATAGCTTTATCAGACCCACTACCGCCAAGTAACACATGATTATAATCTCAAATGGTATCTAAACCAATAAAGGTAAAAGTTCAGTAATCATTGGCAAGATTTGTCTTCTCTTAGTACAATGCACCAAGATTGCTCGTTATGTAGATCTAACGAATAGATGACCCCTCAAACTCTCCATCATCCCTAGTCAGAAAGCAGGAGTAGCACCTTGAATTGAATATGGTGCTTATTTCAACGCCTGGAATAATCTTCATGCCAAATTTCCGAGCCGCTTCCAGAGCCTCGGGTATACCCGACAAAGTGTCATGATCTGTCAGAGCAAGAACTTTCACCTGTTATGAGTACATTGTACTAATTAACTTGTGCTACCCAAAGAGCATCAACAGCAGAAGCAACAGCTAAATGCATCCACAGAAACTAAGGAATAAACATCAGTAATATGAGTCAAGCCTTGAGAGTTACTCGTGAGTCCTCTTTAATTAACCACTCTTTTCTTTGTTAGAAAATGACGAATATTCATGATAAGAGGACCTTACAACACTGGATGTCTACAGAATGTAGAGAAGCTAGTAAACATAAGGCTAATAAAATTTTAATAAATAAAAAACGACCATAAAAAATTCCAAAATAGAGCTGAAGTCCTCTCCAACAAATAATTCGGCAATAATTTGGAGGTTAACAAAGGTAAGTTTTTCCAATAATTACAACTTCCACTGAATGCAATGTGGAATATCTTCCCATATTTTGAATCATCAAATCTCTTATTACCAACAGTAACCCCCAGCTTTTGCACAAACGTTGACCTAACTTCAGCATGATCAAAATTAAAATAGGTTTTGCTAATTTTGAATACCAAAGCCGAATGGCAACGACAGTGAGGAATTGATGATTGACTGACTCACGATCTCTTCTACAGTTTGAATAACCTCCAACTATAATCACCTTCACCGTACACATATTAATAAATTTATCTGATATCACAGAGAAGTAAAGTTAACTTTAGAAGGGGATCTAAAATTCCTGATCTGCTCTTAAGGAAACTGGATTTGCGTGAAACTACAAAAACCTCGTAAAAGGACTTGAAAGTAACCAGACATTTTTTTTTCAGATTTCATATCAGTTTCTGTTTATTACCCCCCTGGATTCTCAATCCAATTAACTTCTAAGGAAGTTTGAAATGTAGATCTCTTAAATATCCTGGAACAGCGAAAAATTTTAGGAGCCAAGCAAACATCCAATCACTTCCCCTTAATAACTTTGGCTCCAATCCCATCTTTATAGACAGAAATAAGAAGCCAGTCTAAAAGAGAGGTTCCAAATGCTGGAAATTACGCCATCTACCAAACCAGAACATTGCTTTTCTCCCATCACCCATGGTGAAAGTGGTACTGAAAGCAAAAACATCCTTAACCTTCCCGACATAATTCCAACCCGCCAAATCTCAAGAACCCCAATTTGGAAGGCCATGTTCAATAGTTTTCTTCATAATTAGCTCACTTTTTCTTCAGCAAACGTTTGTAAGCATTCAACAAAAGAGTGAATTAATTAAAAAATGAAACTTTCGGATACCACCCCTCACTCGCAGGATGCCAAGAAACCAAATGCTTTTGGACACAGCTTATGCAAATAACTTTCTAGAAACGTAATAGGCCCCTCACATGGAAAATTAATACAGAACACGTAACTCTACTAGTACTTCTCACGACTAATACATGTCTCCTTGCGCATAAACGTACTAGTTTCATTGATCACCTGCATTTTGCAACAGAGCAGAACGGAAAAGTTTGAACAATGCCATTGCCTCTTATCTACATTATTCATCTCCTTAGAATGGTTATCTCCTATTGATTGTTTGAAGCAGCTGTTTTCACGTCCCAATCCTGTGTGAAGTCTAGTGTACAAGCGATGGGGAGTTTTGAAAGATGGACCCATTTCCAACACTTGAGCTTTTGAGGAAAAACAGTTTCTAATACCATCAATATGTATTGCAAGTGAAAAGGAAAGAAAGATAAAAGAAGTTTAAGAGCAAGAAGCAGGCTTGGTTTAACTGTTAACACTTTGAGGTACCCACCATTTCAGCGAGCCACTGAACGGAGAAGATACACGACGAAGACACCAAGCTACACATTCCTCTGCTTTCTTTTTCTTTCTTCGGATGAACAAACAACTTCAAATCTAGATAGAATAACCTTAGAAAAACATCTCAAACCCCAAAATCATCCCTTCAGAGATTGCACAAATAGAAGGGATAAAGAAATTAATAACCTATAAGGAAAAAAATTACTGACCCCATTGGCATGAGCTCGTTCAACGAGCCTGGAAGGAGACAAGTAGCCATCGCTGCACTTGGAGTGGCAGTGCAACTCGAAAACCACTCTCTGCCCCGCACTCTTCTGAACCCCGAAGTCATCGACCCACTCGCTCAACGAAGACGAAGACTGAGAATCCAAGGAGACCCACTCGCTCACGGACTTGAAGGCGAGCGCCTGCTCGACCGTCATCTTCCTCTTGCTGCCTCCGCGCTTCTTCTTCTTGCTCCTCTTCTTCGCGTCTCTCTCTCCCCCCGGCATCGCTACTCCCCTCTCGCCGAGCTCTTCCTTGGGTCAAAGGGGGAGGGAGAGATTCAAATAAAGACCAAAGATTTAAAGCCAAAAGCCAGAGACGTACGTGGGAAGAGTGTGCGATTGGTGGGTCGTCTCGTCACGGGGTCCCGAGAAGCGAGGAAAGTGGTGGGGGCGAGTGAATTGTCGTTGTTGCTGCAGGACTTTGATTTGGGCGTGACGGCTCTGAAGATTGCGAAGCGTGCGCGCCGAGAGGATTGGGTTGGGTTGCGTTCTTGAAGCTGCGCGAGCTGTCGCTGTTTCTTGCTGGCTTTTGGTCAGACACGTGTCCCTCCCCTCCCTTGGTAGGGAAGATGGGTCCTTTCCGATGATCCTCTTCGGGTAACGCGCACGGGGCGCAAAATAGCCCGACAACGCGAAAGCCCGCAAGGCCCGGATCGAAATGTTATTCGGGCTGGGATTACCGCGGGCCGGGCCTCCGGGCTGAGCCATCGGGCTTCCCACACCGAAGCCCAAAGAGGCCCGGATCCGCCCGAAGCTTAAAGTGAAGAAGAGCTAATTACAAAAATGGTACTTGAACCTTAGTTCAATTTGCAATGTCGTCTCCAGACTTTTAGTTTGTTCATTATGGTTCATAAACTTTAGCCTAATATATAAAATTGACCTTCAACTTTTGATTTGTTCAATACGGTCCATGAACTTCTAGTGAATGTTCAATATAGTTTCTAAATTGTACGAATATATTCAATATTAACATTACATTAAATTTGAGATTAATGATATTTGTTGGTTTGGCTTCTAATTTGGCGCATCTGCATGTTGGACCAAAAGAAGTTACACGCAAATTATCCTCGTAAAATATTCAACTCAAATTAGAATATAATAATCCTCTTAATTTGTTTAATTGGGAGAACTTAATATTTATATTATTTAACGACGTGGATAATTACGTCTTGATTGGCATTGAGTATCTTGTATGGATAATCCATGTGTAACGTTATTTTTTTTCGTCCAGCGTTTAACCAAATTGGAAGCCAGATCAATAAATTTTGTTAACTAGAATTAATGAAATGATGACATTAGATATCTTCGTATAGCCGAAGGATAAGATTGAATATTTTCAAAAAGTTCAGAGGTCATGCTAAATAAATTAAAAGTTCAAGAATGACATTACACATTCGCTAAAGTTCAAGAACTGCATCGAATAAATCATGTTTCGGTTTTTCCAACGAAAACAAAAGATGCGCTGACACACTCCCATGTCGAGAGCACAAGCATCCATGAGAGCGGATCCCTTAGTTTCGTTTGTGTCGCATAGGAAAACAAGCTTTTTGTTAATTCAAACGGACAAAACCCTAAATGATCATTCTTTCTCTCGGATTTGTTTTTATTCTTACTTCCAATGTTATTTTCTTGTTTTTGGACAAGAAGGCCTCTCAGAGTGGGGCAAAATGTGCATGTGCGATGGACATTAATAGATAGCCATCTAGAAGGCACCGGCATTCTCTAGAGATCTTCATATCGTGTCGTGTCCGATATTCTGATATGCGATCGATACGTGGTCAGTACTTCAAATACGCCAGCGATACACGAGTCCATAGGTGGCTAGCATTGTGTGTCGATGTTGATACTATTTGTTAATCATGCCAACAAGTTGGAATATCGGCTATGATTTAACCCATTTGGTCCCAATGGGTCGTCCGAGACGGAGATTTCAGAACTTGGAGAGTGAATGCAGATTGATGGGCATGGCTGGCGACTGATTTGCAAGGCCGGAGAGTGAAAAATTCGAGCTCTTTGCTTGTGGCTTTAATGTTTCCAAGTTCCGAAGTCCTTAGTCTTTTCATAAATAGGAAGTGCGTTCTCATCGTAACAATTCAAAATTGAGTTTGATAATACATGAGAATTACTCTCGGGTGAGCGAACTCCCTTTCAGTTCTTTACCCAATTCCTTGGGGGTGAAGCTCGAGTGATTTACCCGTGTGGGACGGTGGTTCGTTCCTTTATGCTTTGGAGGAGAACTCCATCTTTCTCGACCTTTAGTTCTTATTTTTGAAATATTTGTACTAGATGTTCTAAAACTTATCACGAAAGTGCAATTGTGTCGTAAAACTTTCAGACAGTACAATCAAGTTATAAAGCTTATCAAATTGATGCAATCGAGTCCTTTCGTTAACTCCGTCTAATTCAACTAATGGAAAATATTAACATGTCACTTTTTTTTTATTACTTTCTCTCTCCTACATGATGCTAGCGTGGCAAAAACAAGAAAAATAACTCCAAAACAATGTTATTTTGGGTCAAATTCGATTTTTAACATATATTAATAAAATAAAATTAAAAATAATCTAAATAATGAATAGAACAAAAAGAAGCAAAACCAGTGAGTCCCCCGTAGGCCCTCGTCATCGTCGCCAAAGTTACCGAGCCGACGACGCTGGCCAACTACAAGCGAGGGTGGTGTTGGGCGGCGTCCCTACAAGTGGTGGCCCTTGGCCCAATTTGTAGGCTAGGTCGCCAGCCACAGGTAGGGGCTTGTTGACCTCAGCCAACCCTCGCCCCACCATCGTCGAGTGAGGGCGACAATGGGCGCTGCTTTTGCTTTGTATTGTTTTGTTTTTTAAATCAATTTAATTAATATATTAACAATCAAATTTGAACCAAAACGACCTAGTTTTGGACTTTTTCCCCCTATTTTAGCCATGTCAAAAAAAGAAAAAAAATGCGTCGTAGTATTTTTCATTAGGCGTATTGGATGAAGTTAACGGAAGGACTCGATTACACCAATTTGATAATTTTTAAGATTTAATTACATTTTTCTCAAAGTTTAGGGACTCGATTATACTTCCGTGAATAAGTATTAGGATTTCTCTTGAATATATCCCTCTATTTTTTAACGAACATTTTGGTCCATCAAACACATTCAGCTCCCAGTGATTCTCACCACGCATCAATTTTTCCAAGTTCGCGGCGCCATTCCAGGGCTATTTCAATCTCAAATCCTGTACCCCCAAACCATCCTGTGACTGTTTGCTCACATAGGATATTGATCAGTTTCTTCCTGCCCAGTTGCTCGTTTTCTCATCAGTTTCCTTCAGTTGCTGTTCTGCCTTCAAACATCTCGTTCCCTAGCATCAGAGGTTCACCCAACAACAAGATCATCAAGTCCAAAGGAGTGAAGACATTGTTGACTGGGAGCGGAAGATTGGGAGTGAAATGAGGATCCCAAGTTGGAAGTCTCCGTTAAGCAATGATCCAGTGTCCACTTTTCTCATTGAAGATGATTTTCTTAAAATAGAAAGGGGAAAAAAAATAAGAAACAATACAAGCTGGACTTGCATTTGGAGCAGTTCTATGAATTAACACTTGCTAATCTGATGCTCTCTAGTATTATTGGGATTTGGCTTAGTATGCTATGCTATGATTACACTACATTGTGTTATGTTATTTTCACTGTGTGTGGGCACGGTGTAGAGTGCAGCAGGATATGGCTCGTCATGATTGAATAGTGACCTGTCTTATTGGATGAAATTGATCGTCACCAGATGATTTGCCGTGCTATTGGGTTCAGACTAGCACGACTTACGCAGGTGCTGACACGATAGTTCTCAAGTTAGGCCGGCAATGTCACACCCCATTCGCCGTCACGCGCCACCGGCGCATTGAGAACGAGCTCAGGAGACTCCTCTTAACCTCTTTTTCTCTTTTTCTTTTTTTTTTTGCATATTATTAAAATGTAATAAAACAATCCCGATCTAGTGTTTGGATAGCGTATCCAGGTTTTTGTTTGGACTTATCCGTGCTTATTAAAGCGGGGATAGAATTAATTGGCAACCGAATCGTCCTACCAAACTCGCCCTGAGCCCGCGGCGGTGAGGGCCAACTTTCGACCGCGGAGGAGAAAATTCCAGGAGCCGAGGTACTTGGCTCACGACCATTGAGATTGACCCTCACTGTGGCAGCCGTCAAGCTCCCACCTTGGCCTCTCTCATCCCCTCCGAGCTCGAACGTCGTCCTTCTCTTCAATGTCTAGACGGAGGCGGGGTCGCATCAGCTTCACTCCTCAATGACCCTTCCTCTCAAAGCTTCAAAAGCTTTGGCCACGACCCTTCCTGCTTCGCACCCCAACCATCTCAAGGTACGTTTGCTGTTACCGCTCTGTTTCTCTTTCCACAGCTGCTCACCATCGATTTCCGAGGAGCCCACGTCAGTTTCTGAATCTCTGTACCGAGACCTGATCTTGACTACGGTCGCGAGAAAGCCCCGGGCTTTTGCAAACAAGAAGTGGGTGTCTGATGAGTTCCGGGAACTGGTTGTTAACCCCGGGTTGCTCGTCGGGGTCCTGAGCTCGATTCGCGCGAAACCCAGGATCGCTTTGCGGTTGTTTAGATGGGTCGAGATGCAGGACGGTGTTATCCGGTCTGAGCACGCGTTCTGTGCGGTTCTTGAAATTTTGGCGGAGAACAATTTGATGCGGTCGGCTTACTGGGTTGTGGATAGGGCGGTGAGTCTCAACATGGATGAGATTCTCGATGTTTTGATTGGTGGGGGGGTGCGGTTCGAGGTCTTGGGGAGCCTACTCAATATTCTGCTGTGGGTGTACACCAAGAAGTCGATGATTGGGCATTGTCTATCGGCCTTTGATGAAATGGTAAGGAGAGGGATCTTGCCGGATGTGAAGAACTGTAATAGGATTCTCCGGATTCTTAGAGATAAGAAGCTAGTAGTTAGAGCTCAAGTGATCCATAGGACGATGGAGCAGTTTGGCATAAAGCCAACCATTGTCACGTATAACACTTTGTTGGATTCGTATTGCAAGGAAGGTGAAATGCAGCAGGCACTAGAGCTCTTGGCGGAGATGCATAAGAGAGAGTGCTTCCCGAATAATGTTACTTACAATGTGTTGATAAATGGGTTGTCCAAGAGTGGGGAGCTAGACCAGGCCAAGGGACTGATTGAGAAGATGCTGAAGTTAGGATTAGAGGTCTCAGCGCACACTTATAATCCTTTAATTTCTGGGTATTGCAGTAAGGGATTGCTTGTTGAGGCTCTAGGTATTGAGAAGGAGATGGAAGTTAGAGGGGCATCTCCTACTGTAGCAACTTACAATACCATGATGTATGGCCTCTGTAAATGGGGGAAGATGGTGGATGCTAGACAACAACTTGCAAAGATGGTCAAGAGGAATTTGCATCTGGATGTGGTTTCTTACAACACTCTTATATACGGCTATTGTAGATTGGGGAATATGAAAGAGGCCTTGCTCCTGTTTGAGAAGCTGCAATACCATGATGCTGTTCCTAATACCATCACTTACAATACCCTCATAGATGGTGCTTGCAGGAGTGGTGAATTGGAGTTTGCTCAACACTTGAAAGATGAGATGATTAATCGAGGGATTCCTCCTGATGTTTATACTTATACCATCCTGGCTAATTCATCATGTAAGTTGGGTGATTTATGGTTGGCTGAAAGCTTCTTCAATGAAATGTTGCGCAAAGGATTGGAGCCTGATCGTGTCTCGTACTCAACTCATATAGTTAGTCAGCTCAAGCTAGGTGACCGTGGTATGGCGGTTGGCCTGCAAGAAGAAATGCTGGCAAAGGGTTTCCCTCCTGATTTGATCACTTACAATATATTTGTGCATGGGCTTGCTAAATTAGGCAACCTAGAAGAGGCATGTGACCTATTGCAAAAGATGGTTCACAATGGTTTTTTTCCGGATCATGTAACTTACACTAGCATAATCCATGCGTTCTCAGAGATGGGCCAGCTCAGAGAAGCAAGAAATTTGTTTAAAGAGATGCGGAGCAAAGGGTTGGTACCTTCAGTTGTGACGTACACAGTGTTGATCCATGCCCATGCCGGCAAGGGTGGGCTACATGGCCTACAAATGGCTGTTACTTACTTCTTGGAGATGCAAGAGAAGAATATTGCCCCTAATGTGATCACCTACAATGCTCTGATCAATGGTTATTGCAGAGCGGGGAAGATTGATCAGGCTTACAAATATTTTGACTTAATGGGGATGAGAGGAATCCTTCCTAACAAGTATAGCTATACCATATTAATAAATGAAAACTGCGATAGCGAAAATTGGCAAGAAGCTATGAGGTTATACATACAGATGTTAAGTAGAGACGTGCAGCCTGATTTTGTCACCCACAGTGCTTTGATGAAGAAATTGAACCAAGACTACAAGCTGCGTGCAGTTCAATTGCTGGAGGATCTGATTACAGATAGTGCAGAATTTGCTTCTGCAATGACTTGAAGTTGTATGTGGCATCTTGAATCTGAAGGCCTTGTAAGCTGCAGACGTGCTAGTTCTTAAGCCTGCCACTTTATTAAATTCAAAGTGGTTTCAACCATGCATGAATTCCCTGACCAGTTCCACAAGTAAGAGTTGCATTATCTTAAAGTTTGTGTGTCAGTTACTTGTGGTGTATCTTTTGCTCTTTGCATTTACCATTCGTTTTTAGCATTCACTAATATCGATATCCCGGTTAATTTCTGTCTGGTAATATGCTTTTCAGATGGAACTTCTAATACATCAAGGTCAGAGACTAAACCTGCTGGTATGGTTGTATATACAAGATTTTTCCCCCTTTATGGGCACCAACAATCTATACGTGACCAGATTTTGAACTTATCTTCCAGTCGGAGGCTAAATAGTGATATAGCGGCAATACCAAGCATGAGGTTGAGATTCATAGCATAAAGATATTACATTTTCCCAGGAGATCCTTGGCTGTGAATAATACAATATTCAGAGATTTCGGTAATCTCTTCTTTTTGGTTGGTTCTCGGAGAAGAGCGAAGAATTAGGATTTAGATAGCCAACCTTGCTAGTCCGCATGGTTGAGCCATTTAGCTTCTTTGTATATTATACATATTTGTATTGGAGAATGTATTCGTTTTCTTTGGCCTCATTAAATCAATGTACTTTTCATTCTTTAACTAAATTAAAGCCCAAATTTGATATTTGGTGATGATTTAGCATCTTCTACTTTACTAGTTATACACTCTTCTGTGTTGTCTTCCAGAGAAAATGTGACGTAACTCAATGGACAATCTATGCAACAACAGAGTCTTTAAAACTAGTAAGTTAGGAAATCATCATCATCATCAACATCACCTTTATCCCAAACCAGTTAGGAAATAACTTATTATAATTTGTTGAACACACATAATTTACAATGATTGGCATGTTTAAAGATTATTGTACTTATTTATTTATTTCCAAAGAAGTACTTCAGTTTCTGATCTATGGTGATTGATTCTTAGACAGTGTCTGATCTATGGTAATTGGTTCCTAGCCTACAGTCCTTTTTGGTGGATCATATATAATTGCGATGTTTTCTTGAGGTGTTAAAAACGATACTAAAGAGTGCATAGTTATGTATGTACGTGGCTTCCCTTCTGAAGTTGTTTTGTACAGGCCCTATAGGATACTCTTCATGGACTTTTGTTTATCTTTCAGACGAAAAGAAAAAGGAAAAAGAGAGAATATTATAGGTGAGGTGATTGGAATATTTCTAATTAAATGAAGTATGCACAAAGTTATCAGACCAGTAGTAACTGCTAAGAATAAACTGTGGAGATTGGGGAAGGGGCAAGGGTAAGGATTGTTGACAATCCTGACTTTAAAAAATTGGACACTTGTGTATAGTCAGCCTGCTGGAATAAGTCCTTACATTCATCTAGTTTCGTTTGAACTATTATAGTGTACTTTGTTTATGATCCGGATGATAGGAAGTTTTAGGATGGATGATGAACTCTACCCTATTTCAGAATTCATTCTCAAGTAACGGATTGGTCAACCAAGACATCTTAAGATTTGATCAAGAATAGGAAGATCTTAAAAATTCTAAAAAGTATAGGAAATATGGAAAGCAAGTTGAAATTGGATGTTTTATGCTTTCGGTAACTGTTAAGATCAAAATTACAAAGAATTATCACCTTAACTGCCTGCATCATCTCTAAGTGCAACCGTAACTGGGAATGTGTTTTTTTACCTAAAAATGAAAATATAAAAAAAAATAAGTGGGAATGTGTTATGCCATTCATCTTACACATGCTATTTATCCCCTGGCTTTTTCATATCTGTAAACATATGACATAATGTTTGTTGTCTTTTTGTCCGTACATGGATAGTTCGCTCTTATGCTGATGATAAACCGATTTTCTATATCTAAATGCTGAACTTAGTATTTTTTTTCTTGTAACGGAGCTCTTTTAATGGGTTCTTGAACTCTTTTTGCATATCAATTTGTTCCTTCTTGGTGCCCTATAGTTACTTTTACCTATCAAAAAATTAGAACAATGGTGAACTTATGTTCTATATCAGTTACTCTTGAGTGATGTTTTCATCCTTGATGACATTCTCAATCGTTCAACCGTCGACTCATCTTTGTCAAGCATTGTATTGGAGCGTAAGTTGTGCATGAAAAATGTATTTATTGCTGTAACATAGAAAATTAGAGGACACCCAAATGCAACAGCGTGCCTAATCCATCATCTTTTTTCTGTTTATGCAAACTGAGCGAAAAGTTGGACTTTCACACGAGTTGCTTAGTTACTAGGATCTTCCTGGTTACAAATAGGTGCACAGATGGACGTCGGATTAATGACTTAATGAAGCAAGATTTATAGTTATGAGAAATTCGTGACATATTGAGGACCAAAGTTAAGCCTTTTTAGTTCGATTTGTTTTTATTTGTTTTGGTTTAATTTTTCACATTTGACATTGCTGTGTAACGTGTAAGAAGCTCTCCTTTCATGTATTCAATAGGGGAAATTCCATGGTTTACTACTCCAGCTTGGATAGCTTGTCATTTGCTTCATTAATAGTTCTATTTTTGAATAATTTCCTATGATTGGATAACCTTCTTCCAGTATATCTTAATGGAGGGTTGAGACTCTGGTCTTAGTCTGGATTTTTGTTTGATAGTAGAAACATGGGTGTTCCACATATTATGAACAAGCCTTGCCTTAGCATATGACTGCCTTTCGTGGGGCCATTCATACATTCACTTTCTCCATGGTATTTCTGCTGGAAATTTTACTTTTTCTTGTATTGTCGTTTTTTTACTTGTATTCATTTTTCAGTTTAGATTTTTCTCCAGTAGTAGCTATGGTTTGATGTTGCCAATACTGTCTTTTGTTAAGTTAATCTTACAATCGTCTCTATAAGAAAGTATGGGCAACAGTCTACAGAGCATTCCGCTGCTGAGTATTCACATGACTGATCCTTAAGCATTCATACTTTGTTCGTGAACGCTTCCCACCATTTAGTGAGGTTTTTATACACTCAAAACTTGAGGTCAATCAGATCTCTCCTACCTTGGAATTCGTTTAGTAGGAGAATGTTTATCCTGTATAGCACTTCATGAGTTTCTTTTCCTTTTTGCATTCCCTATTGCTCAAGATTCAATCTATAGAAGGAACTTTGGGAGTTTATGTTTGTTCTTGTGTACACTACATGACAAATTTTTGAATTCTCCAATTTATTATAAGACTCATAATCTATCTTGTCATTGCAAACCAAGACTACTTAGCTCACAGCTGTGACATTTATGTTGGTGGTGTTTTCACAGCCAACCTAATAATAATCCTTATCATTTATCGTCTGTCATCGGCTGCAGCAATGGATGATGTGGTTGAGAAAGACTCGTCAGTGAGGGACCGCTCCACCGACACATGCTCCTCGTCCTCGGAATCAACAGCTGCCTTCATATTCTCAATCTCCTGTGCGATCTCCGTCATCTCAGGACGCTTATCTGGCGACTTGTCACAACACCGAATCGCAATCTGCAGCAACTGGAGCATCCCGTGGGCGGCACTTCTCTGCACTGATATCTCAGAGTCAAAGATCTCAGCAGTCCATTCCTCTCTCACTGCCCGCTGGACCCAGCTGCAGAGATCCACGCCTTTGACTCCCGGTGGGGCTGCATGGGCGCAGACTCGGCCACTGAGTAGTTCAAGGAGCATGCAACCGTAGCTCCAGACGTCGGTCTTTGGGTAGATCTGTCGTGTGGTTTGGTACTCAGGGGATTTGAAGCAGACCATGGATTGCGTGGCGATGGGGAGCGCAATGAGAGAGGAGAGGCCGTAGTCAGAGACAAGTATGATGTCGTTTTGATTGAGGAGGACATTGGTCGATTTCAGGTTCCCATGTGGAATGATGTTATTTGTTCTTGAGTTGGAGTTGATGTGGAGGTGCTGTAGGGCACGGGCCACGCCTTGAGCAGCTGATAGTCTGGAGTTCCACCTGAATGGGACCCGTTCTTTGCTTCCCCTTCCACCTACGGTTACGGTTTTTACTAGATGATAATCACAACATGCACGATGTGACACAACGTAGCATATTTATGCACATAAATTATTGGAACTTCTATATTTTTCTAATTCTTGAAGAGTGAGATTATGACAATGTAAAAGAAAAAATCTTGAGCATGAAGAAGTCTTATAAGAATGAAAAGGGAATGGATAGTAATGGATGGAGTGAATCAGTGTGTAACCAACACTCTAATTGCCAGATAGGAAGGGCTGATTTGATCGGACTGGTTTGTTTCAGTTCTTCTTTTAATTATGACCTGACCAGTCAAGAATCCGTCAAGTGTGATGTTGACCACTGTTGAACTGGTTGACCGAATCTTTGACTTCTCAAAAAGTTGAGAGTTGTTTACAGTAACAAGCCGTGACCACTGGGATGTGCAATGAGCGGTTGGCCATCTGAGCTAGGCGCTCACTTTGGGCACGGTGGCTAATGTGTATCTTTTACTAGTGAACTGTGCAGCCCGTTCATCAGCGGTTCCTTCTAGTTGGTGCATTTCCTACAGAAAAAAAATAAGGACTTACTGTTTCGTTTGTGTGTAATTTGCTTGCATAATAATTAATGTAGGGTTTTCAGAAGCGGTAACTGAGAAAGAAGGCTTAATGCTTGCTAAAAATGGGGGGTGGCCAAAAAAAGTTGTTAAGCGTTCAAGCTGCTAAGGCCACAGCATGGAACTGATTGGCAGCTGGAATCAGTGGTTACTGATATTTGATCTACACAGCAGCTTTCAGCGGTAGGATTTGCCTGTTTTCCGTATTTTTGTGTTGAATGTTTATAGAAGTTACATATATTAAGCATGTGATTAGGTTCCATAGCTCATTAAGCGAACTAGCTTTTTGGGACTTGATATGCTGGGTTTTGCGTTGTCTTATTTACTGCCTCATGTTTCTAAGACTAATTACCAATAAATAAAATGTCTAATGACTTGGTCGCTGAATGAGTTGAGGGGGACAACCTAAGGCTAATACTCAGGTCGTGGTGAATAGTGATGTTCCTGGTCATTGATGTGCTTTCCTGGACACTAATAGATTTGGTTCGAAAGCCATAAGAGAGAGAGAGAGAGAGAGAGAGCTCACCGTGAATGCGGTTGAACAAGTTGCCTTTCTCTGCATATCTGTAGATCAACAGCTTCTCTTGCTTAGAGAAGAAGTAAGCAAGAGGAGGAATCAGATTCGGGTGCTTCTGATTGGCGAGCAACTGCAATTGCCTCGTGAACTCCTGGCCGGTCATCGGCTTCAGATCCCTCATTTTCTTCACCACAAGGGCCTGCCCGTTTTCCAAGATTGCCTTGTAAGTGTTGCCGAAGATGCCTTTCCCAAGTCCCTCTGCAGATGCTTTCAAAAGATCACTCAATTCAAACCGTCCACCGTTTTTCAAGAATATAAGCTTCCCTCTATCTTCTTCTCTCTCGACAGCTCTTCCGCTCTCGACCGCCTCACTTTTGTCTTCTTTCTCCTCCTCTGCTTCTTCAGCTCGCCTATTCTGTTGGGTCATAATTTTTTTGAGCTCCTTGGCCTTCTTTTTGTACAAGGTGAACAGCAAGATTGCGGCAAGTAGAGCCACCACGGCGAACAGCAGAAAAAGAATAGCAAAGCCAGAAATGGAAGAGTGTTTGCCTTTTTTAGTATCATTATCTGCAGTTCCGGAAGGATTGGAAGACGATGGGCCATCGCTCACTGAGTCGTGGACGCTGGAGTTATTACAGGAGTTAGGGGTGGGCGATCCGCATAGTCCCAGGTTACCAGAGAATGAATCCAGGCTGAATGATTGAACAACTTGTGTCAATGGGATTTGCCCACTTAGATTGTTGTTTGACACATTGAAGGAGGTCAAGGTAGGTTGATTGAACTCCGGGATTTTCCCTGTCAAGTTGTTGTTCTGGAGCTGCAATGATGCTAGTAAAGCTAGACGCAGGAGCGACTCCCAGATTGGACCATGGAATTTGTTCCCCGAGAGGTCGATTTGGGCCAACTTCTGGTTTCCTGAAAAATTCATTATATTCCCCTGAAGTGCATTGTTCTTGAAGCTGAGGATGGACAGCTCAGAGAAGTGAATGAGGGCATCAAAATTGATCAGTCCCTTCAGCCCCATACCTTCCAGTACTATTGCTGTCACACGGCCATTGTTGCACTGAATGCCGTACCATCTCGGCTGATCGTCCATGTAGCAATGTATGCTACTCCAGTTACTGTTCAAGAAAGTGTTGTTGAAAGCAGCTCTCAGAGTATAAAGAGCCTCTCTCTCGTCTCCATCATAACCTAGCGAAGGAGCACTACTTGCGGTGATCCTACAGTTTTGCAGCGAGATGAACAACGCTAGGAATAATTTTCCAAGCGACAGTGAAGAACGCATTATGCTGAACATGAGAAGGTGGAGGTGTGTGTCTAGGGAACTCAGCGATGACGATAGTGTAGTAGAACTTGCTTATAGATATGCTCGGATGCTTGGTGAATTCTCGGATATACTCCTAGGTGAAACCATGCCACAGCTATTAGGTGGCTTTTTTTCAAAGATGGAACCAAGACAGTCTTGTAGCGTCTGTGCTGGACGGTTCTCAGCTGAACCTTCCTAGACAGGCTGTCGTCACATTGTACCTCATTCAAACTGCTAAATCTTATGGGATATTCCCTCAGTTATGACCCCCTAATGATTATTTACTACCTATTTGTCATCACCATCCTTGTTGCAGAATCCAGTTTGTCTGTGGAGAGAATTGTTCGTTATTCCTGTCTTTGTATGATCAATCTAGCAAGTTTAGCTTGGTGCAATCTGATTTTCGCAAATTCGCGAAAGATTTCCTTGATTATCTATTTCGTTTGTATTTGTAAAAAGCAGAAAAGAAACAATATTTTGGAAATGTCTTAGCTTTGGCCGTGTAACCGTGAGTATAAATTTAAATTATTGGTCATTACCCACTTCAATGACCTCTACGCGAAAAAACTCCTTGTTCATGTCATTCAATTAGAAGTATCGAAAATAGACTTTCTCGTATGTTAATCATTCTATGGATATGTTGGCAATTCACAGTTGCACAAAATACTTTCTCGATGGCAATCTCTCAGACAACACGAGAGGCTCAAATCTGTCTTAAGTTTTCAAAATTTTCCCCAAGTCCAATTTATCTACCAGTACAACCATTTGATTCATTCTAGTTCAAATCCTCTTCAATCCAAGAGCCCCAGGAGTGATTTTGCCCTGTCCAGCCTCAAAGTAAAACATCAAAATGGCCAACATAACAATCCGGGCATGCTTAATCTCGGCCAGTTTCTCCCCCTCTGGCATGTAGACCCCGGTCGTTGATTATCCTACTGAGGCAGAGTGCATCGAAGGAGTCGGCTCACCACTTGCTCTCCACCCATCCAATTATTAGAGTGTGGTTCGTACTCCCCATCAATAGAAAGTCACGGGAGCCTTGCTTTTCGGTGAACAAGTAGGAATCCGGGATGCTGCTCGATGAGGGTTGCAAGGGGCAGTCAGGGGGCTTTTACATTTTTAGGTCCGTATTTTATTTCTAGTTTGAGTTTGGGCTCATGGATAGTTGTTGTGTCTCATAAATATAATCACTTTTGTTGTATTTGTGTATCTAATCCTATCACCTATGAGGATGAGTTGAGTTCCAAAGGAGAACAGGGCAGTTGTGCCGGATGGTACTCCAGGCTTGGGCCACGAAGATGCCGACCACGACAGCCAAGGCCCACCGCTTGAGGAATGCTGGGTCCTTGCGAAGTCCGAGTGGGTCAAACCCAAAATCACCTGGGAGCCTGCATTTTATTGTTTCCATAGCTCAAGAAGTTGGAAGGAGATAGTCTACAAATTGGGGGTGAAAACAAAACCATGACTGTGAATGAGCTTCAGAGAAGAACAAACTTAAATAATAAATCCTCATCGTCATTCTCGATTTAGATGAGAGTAGGATTTCAAAGTGTTAATGTGAGGCCGGATTATACAAATCGAGTGAACCTATAAAGATTTCAGCATCAATTGTCATGGAGTAACCAATTATCTAACACTTATCTGGGAATTCGTTCGGTGAAAAATACTGGAATAATAGGAAACATGGTCACTCTGTTTTCTATCAACAGCACAGATTGGCTTTGTCAATCTCATGACACATAATTATTTTCGGGATAACTGCACCGAAAACTTGTGGCGAGAGTGTAATTGAATTCCATGTCTTCTTTGTTTCCGTGTGTTGACGTTGTTTGGACACAGTTCAAAGAAGATTCAATGACATGAAAAAATATGATCTGTTTTCACAGCCAACCTGACATTAGTCCTTATCATTAATCAACTGTCATCACCGGGAGCTTTGGAGAATGTCATCCAGCGACGTGAGAAAGTCGTCCTCGCAATCGTCGGCCACCTTTATATTCTCAATCTCCTGCACGATCTCCACCATCTCGGGACGCTTATCGGGCGACTCATCACAGCAGCGCATCGCTATCTGCAGCAGCTCGACCATCCCGTCTTCTAACCTCCTCTCCTTCCTGATCTCGGAGTCGAAGATCTCGGCTGTCCATTCCTCCCTCACCGCTCGGTGGACCCAGCTGCAGAGATCCACGCCGTTGAATCCTGGTGGGGCCGCATTGGCGTAGACTTGGCCTGTGAGTAGTTCGAGCAGCAGGCAACCATAGCTCCAGACATCGGTCTTCGGGCTGGTCATTCCCGCAGCTTGGTATTCAGGGGATTTGAAGCAGACAGCGGATTTCACGGCTATGTGGGACAAGATGAGAGAGTAGAGACCGTAATCAGAGACAAGGACGGTGTCGTCTTGATCGAGGAGGACATTGGTCGATTTCAGGTTCCCGTGTGGGACGGTCACGTTCGGTCTTGACTTGGAGTTAATGTGGAGGTAGTGTAGGCCATGAGCCACGCCTCTAGCAGCAGATAGTCTGGAGTTCCACCGGAACAGCACCCGCTCTCTGCTTCCCCTTCCTCCTGTGGCAGTGGTTTACGTTAGATGATAACTACAGTATGCACAAAGTGTCACAAACCAGCATGCAGCTTTCAAGGCCACAGTATGGAATTGATCGGCAGCTTGAACCGCCGTTTACAAATATCTGATCTTCCCAGCAGCTTTCAATGGTAGGATTTGCTAGCTTTTGTTGTTTACTTGTTCTAGGAATTACATATTTTAAGGATGTGATTAGTTTCCTTGGCTTTAGGAATTAGATGGTGCTTTTGAACTTGGCATGCCGGGTTCCACGTAATCTTATCTAGTTCCTTATGTTTCTAAGACAAATTACGAAGTAATAGAATGTCGAATGACTTGTCGCTGAATGAACAAGAGAGAAATCCTAAGGCTAATACTCGGGTCGTGGTGAATGGTGTTGTTCCTGGTCATTTATGTGCTTTCTTGGACACTGATAGATGAGGTTTGAATGCCATGAGAAAGATAGAGAGAGCTTGCCGTGAATGCGGTTGAACAAGTTGCCTTTCGCTGCGTATCTGCAGATCAACAGCTTCCGTTGCTTTGAGAAGAAGCAGGCGAGTGGAGGGTTCAGATTCGGGTGCTTCTGATCGGCGAGTAGCTGCAATTGCCTTGTGAACTTCTTGCCAGTCATCGGCTTCAGATCCTTCAAGATCTTCACCACGAGGGCCTGCCCATCATCCAAGGTCGCCTTGTAGGTGTTCCCGAAGATGCCTTTCCCAATTTCCTCCGGAGATGCCTTCAAAAGATCGGTCATTTCGAACCCCCCACCATTTTCCAAGAATATAAGCTTCCCTCTATCTTCTTTCTTCTCTACAGCTCCGCCGCTCCTGACCGCCTCACTTTTCTCTTTTTTCTGAACCGCTGCTTCTTCTTCTGTGTTGTTCTCTCGGTTCATGAATTGTATGAGATTCTTGGCCTTCTTATAGCACAAGATACAGAGCGAGGACCCAGCAAGTAGAGCCCCCACGCTGAACAGCAGAGAAAGAATGCGAAAGTCAGATTTGGAAGGATTCTTGCTTTTTTCAGTATCATTATCTGCACTTCCGGAAGGATTGGGAGACGATGGGCTTGAGTTATCACAGGAGTTATGCGAGGGCAGTCCGCATAGTCCGGGGTTGCCCAAGTACGACTCCCAGCCAAATAATTGGAAACTTTGCGTCGATGGGATTGGCCCGCTTACATAGTTGTTTGACACATTGAAGGAGATCAAGGTAGATTGTTTAAATGCCGGGATTTCCCCCGTCAAGTTGTTGTTCTGAAGCTGCAATGATGCTAGTAGAGCTAGACTCAGGAGCGACTCCGAGATTGGACCGTGGAATCTGTTCCCCGAGAGGTCGACTTGGGCCAACTTCTGGTTCCCAGAAAAATCCATTATTCTCCCTTGAAGAGCATTGTTCTTGAGGCTCAGGATGGACAGCTCGGAGAAGCGCACAAGGGCGTTGAAACTGATCATGCCCTTCAGCTCCATTCCTTCCAGTACTATTCCCGTGACCCGGCCATTCTTGCATTGAATACCATACCATCTCGGCGGATCATCCATATGACAGTGTATGCTAGTCCAGTTATTGTTCAAGTAAGGGTCATTGAAAGCGTCTCTCAGAGCATAAAGAGCATCTCTCTCGTCTCCATCGTAACCTAGCAAAGGAGCACTACTTCCGGCAACACTACGGTTCAGCAGCGAGATGGATAATGTTAGGAATAATTTTCCGAGCAACATTGAACAATACATTATGCTGAACATCAGAATGTGGACAGGTTTGTTTCGGTGGGAACTCGGCGACGATCATACTGTAGTCAAAATTGCTTATAGATGCTTGGATGCTCGATGGAACCGCGGATATACTCCTAGTTGAAATCACGCCACAGCTATTAGCTGTCTCTGTCTGAAAATGGATCCAAGACTGCTTTTTTTGTTGCGTCTGTATTGGAACTTCTCAGCTGGAAATTCCTTGGCAGGTTGCCTTCACATTGTCCTTCATTGAACTGCTTTTATCTCACGGAATGTTCCATCAGTTTTTGACCACCTAGTGAATTATTGACCACCTCTTTTTCATCACCATCCTTGTTGCAGAATCCAGTTTGTCTATGGCTACGATTGTTTATCCTTCTAGGATGATATCATCAATCAAGCAACTGCAGTCCGGCACAATCTGATTTTCGCACATTCGCGAAAGATTTCTTGGTCTTTGTAATTAGCGAGAAAGAAACAATATTCTGGTAATGTCTTAAATTTGGCTATGTAACCATAAGTATGAAGATTGCAGTGTCTTTTGCTAAAATTTCTCGATCGCAATTTATCATATGATAAACTCTCTTATGAAAACATGACTAGTTTCTAGCAACGAATCCTAGATGGAATAATATGCCGGGGTACACAATTTCTCACACAACATTGGAGGATCAAATTTGTCTAAGCTTTCAATTTTTTCCCCCAAATCCAATTTATCTACAAGTACAACCATTTTTGATTCATTCAAGTCCAAACTCTCTACAATCCAAGAGCCCCAAGAGGGGTTTTGCCCTGCCCAGCCTCGAAGTAAAAGATCAACATGGCCAACATAGCAATCCGGGCGTGCTTGATCTCGGCCAGCTTCAACCTCTCCAGCTTCTCAACGTCCGGAATGTAGACACCGTCCTTGATTGTCCCGGCGAGGCCGAGCGGGTCGAAGAACTTGCCTCCCGGATATCCCTGCTCGCCCGTGGCATTGGCGAAGTTCTCGGCGGTCTTCGACCAGGGCGTGGCCCACTCCACTGACTGCGAGTCCGGGTTGAAGAAGTCGACCCACCTCTTGCTCTCGACCCACCCCATGAGGATGAGCTGAGTCCCGAGGAGGGTGCCGAAGGAGAATGGGGCGATGGCGCCCGGGTCGGCCCCGGCCTCGAACCACGGGACGCCGCTCCACGCCTGGCCCACGAAGATGCCGACCACCGCGGCCATGGCCCACCGGCCGTGGATGAGCTCGGCCTCTCGGTACCACTTGAGGAAAGCCGGGTCCTTGCCAAGCCCGAGCGGGTCGAACCCGTAATCACCTGGGAGCCTGCAGTTGATTTATTTTTCCAAGTACTAATGTTAGGCCGAATCATATAATGAATTATCCAGGAACTTGTCCTGAAGATAAAATACCATCTCTGCCGAGACAAGTATGTGGGCAAAGGGAGAGAGGAAGAGAGAGACACTTACGAGCCGTCGAGCCACTCGGGGTCGATGAAGTTACCGCCGCCCCTCACGCCGGGGATCCAGGACTTCTTCGGCTGGGCCGCCGCGACAACCACCAAGGTCCTAGAACCGGCTCCGCTCCCCGCCTTGGCACCGAAGCCGGCCGCCCTCAACAAGGACCGGGTCCTCCTCCCCCCGCACAAGAAGGCCGACCCCAACCCGTTCACCACCGCGCCGGAAGTCGCCGCCATGTCGGCCTCTCTATCTCTCTAAAGGCGTGTTTGTAGGTGTAGATTTGAAGATTTGAGATTGGGAGGTGAGAGTGAGGGAGAGAATCTAATCAACGTTTCTGGAGTGTCCAGGTAGGATAAAGGAAATCTGGGTAAGGAAATCCAAGCGAGTGACACTGGATAGATTACGGACCAATAGGAACTTGAGCTCCATCCTCTTCCACGTCTATATGTAGGCCAAGTGGACCATTTCTGTGCCTCTGTTTTCATGGGTCTTGTTGGCTCTCTCTTTGTTAATCCAAAACTCGTAAAATCTGCCAAAAATAATAATAATAATAATAATAAAGCAACTTTGCTCGTCGATGCCAGCCACTGGCGAGATCGACCTCGCCCTTGCCGGCCTCATCCTCTGGTTGGTTGCCACCAGCGACCTACTTGCTAGAGAGGTAGAAAAAAGAAAGAAAATTAAAAAAAAAAAAAGAAAAGAGAAAGAAAAGAAAGAAATAATAAAATAAAAAATAATTTAAAAAATTAAAATTAATTTTCAAGATTATCCATGTTAACACCAGCATCCACGCCATCGCCGACCAGGCAAAGTTGATCGGATGAACAAAATTGATATAAATACAAGAGGTTTAGAAGTGAATTGGTACAGAAACATGTTTACGACTGAATTGGTACACATGTAAAAAGTTTAAAACTGAATTAAAAAAACTAAAATATTCAAAAATAAATTGACAAAAGTGCAAAATATTAAGGGCTTTTTTGACAATTTTCTCTAGTAAAGAGTATTCACGTGAATCTACCAAAATTCCGAACGTTGAGGGACAAAAAAATCATCATATTGATTCGGATCACCTCGCCCTTTGCCATTTCTTGGATTATGTACTACTATATGACTCCATTTGATGGACCGGTAACTTATATCTTGTCCAATGTTTAAAAAATGTTTGGTGTAGCAGTTGATTTGAATATAACCCGAATCAAGAAATTTCACATAAGGAAT
Source organism: Psidium guajava (assembly GCA_016432845.1). Classification (NCBI taxonomy): domain Eukaryota; kingdom Viridiplantae; phylum Streptophyta; class Magnoliopsida; order Myrtales; family Myrtaceae; genus Psidium; species Psidium guajava. The sequence goes on along the minus strand of CM028225.1, from coordinate 33,243,209 downwards.
GGGATAGGGGGAATAGGATATTCCCTATCTAGAAAGAAACAAAAAAAAAAAAAGGAAAGTGAAGTTAAGAAAGACAAGAGAAGGAGGAGTAGCATGGTGGTCGTGACCGACACCTCGATGGTGGTTGCTGCTCTAGATCTAGGAGAATTGTCAAAGCTTGGCGGGATGGTCATGGCTATTATGGCCATGGCCTTTAAGATGTTGCCAAGCATGGTGGATTGGCATATAGCGGTTTCCATGTTTTATTTCAGACATTGAGGGCTAGCATGACATCACTTTTGCTTTAGAAATCAAGACAAAGTTGATTTTTCTATTTTTGGAGAGAATTACTTTTTTTTTTACCTTCTTCAATTGACTCCAAAACAACTTCTAAAAAAAAAGCTCTAGTTGTAGAAAAATGAAACTGCGTAATCAAATATATTTCTACTTCATAAATTATATTACTAAACAGATTTCTGCTCCAAAAGCACTTTTGAAGCATAAATTCTACTCTAGAAATGTTGTCATGCACGCTCTAATTACAAACGACGTATCAAATATTGGAATCTCATCATAATTTTAATCAATCTGACTTTATCCTATACCAAAAAAATTGTCTAGATAAGCAAATGCAACCTATGTGTCATTGATATTATCCCTGCGAATGCAATCAAAATACGTATCGAGATCCTGTTTATTGTGATTAATTTCTATCCCTCAACTATGATTTGATGTGAGAAGATTATGGTGCTTTGACGAAAGACACATCAGATTCCTTTGATTGGGTTTTGGTAGTGCTAGTTCTCTAAAGGGCTTGAGACAGTTGGGCTGAAGACGATATAAAATTTAATTTGTACAAGAAAGCATATTGACCAAAATATAAATTCACTCAAAATAATAGAAATACCAAATAATTATTATATGGTGTATTAGTGGATAACTCTAGAGAGTTATGGCGTCCATTACAATATTTAACACTAGCTAAGAGTATCTACCTGAATGTACCAAAATTCCCATTGTCGAGGGGGAAAAAAAATATTTGTGTCATTGATATTATCGATATGAAAACAAGCTAGATACATATCTAGATCATGTATAATTCGATTAATTTCTGTCCCGTGAGTACGCTTTAATGCGAGGAAATTAAGTTGCTTCACTGAAAAGAAGTGATGTCTCTTCGATTTTTTTTTTAGCGATGCTAGTTCTCTCAAGGGCTCGGGAGAACTAAAGCGAATACAATTGAAAAATGGACCGTAAAAGAAAGCACATTCTCGGAAAAAGAAAATTTGATCGAAACAAAATAATGCTAAAAATGCTAAAAAGTTATTTTCATAACGCATTAATTATTTTTTAGTTAATTACGATTATTTCAAAGTTAATTTCAAATTACTGAACTTCATTTTTTAGAATTTAAAAAAAGTCTATAAATATTTTTTTTAAAAAAAACTTGACAAAAAGAAATAATAACTATTTTCTCTTCTCAACCAACCGACGAGGTCTCAAAATTAATTTCTGAATACATGGAGGAGGGATGGTCCAAGTAATTAGTAATTTGATCAACCGAAGGGGTGCCAAAGTAATTAATGAAAATGCGCGGGTGCCTTAGTAATTTGATCAAAATTCGAGGGAGGCCAGAGCAATTCACTCACAAGAAGTCATTTTGGTTGTTCAGACTGTGTAAAGAGAGGAGGCACCAGCAGGCCGGCATGGACCTTCAAGATGGGGCCTTGGCCCTTACAATCTTGCTATGCTGGGCCCCTTCGATTTTAGTAGCCCGGCCCATTACTTTGTGTGATGTAGGCCCACCTATGGACCACAACACATTCTAAACGACCCGGGAAGACCAAACTTTCGGCTTGACCAGTCTCCATCAATGCATGTAAACCGTTCCAGTCCATATTCATTAATCACGTTGAATCAATCAATCGAGATCAAACGCTTGAACACGCAAACACATTCTAAATGACTGGGGAGACAAGACTTTCAGCTCGACCAATCTCCATCGACACATGTAAATCATTCTATTCACATTCACTAATCATATTGAATCAATTGATTGAGATCAAACGTTTGAACACGCAATCAACCCTCCTCAAGGATTAACTTTATTTAGCCCGTCCTTGACCAAATCCAATACCCTCTAACTTCTTCATTCGTGATTCCGAGCTCGTTTTTTCTTAAATCCCTAGGCGAGAGCGCTAGAAGCAAACGTTTAAGTTATAAAAAAAAAGGGCTCAATCCTCTGAATTGGTTTACTTGGGAGGGTGTTCGGGATTTTTCACCTTGCAAAGCAGAAATCACCCGTTCAAATAATATCGATTTCATGTAAACTGATTTGTGTAAGGACCATCCGTCCAAGTTAACATTCTAAAGGAGATTCGTAGAGCATTTTGTTACTTTTTTTCTTTTTATACAGCAGGATCTCTGCGCTTGCATCTCGAGACTATTCAAAAAGGTTTGTTGAGAGGTCGTCCGTCAAGAACCTAAAACACCGTGGAAAAACCGATTGCTCCTCCAATTCCCAAAACCTACGCAAACAAACAATTCTTCAAAACAAGCGACGAGTTCATCGTTTACCTTCGACTCTTATTGAATTGCAATTTCCCCGGTTTCCAAGGACACATGAGAACCGAGCTCAAGTTGCACGCCAACAACTATCAATCTCAGACGCACCTGTCGCGCAGCCCAAAAACTTCGCAAGCTGAAGGCCAACCCGTGGACCACACACACGTCCTAAATGGCTCAAAATTTGGGCTGGACCAATCCCATCGATACACGTCAATCGTCCCGGTTCACATTCATAAAATTCATAATAATAGGGGTAGATTCTCAAATTACTTTAAATAGGAGACCCTGGAGTTTAAATACAACGAGTGACCACTTAACAATGTAATTAGGGGTTAATTTACTTTTTTAGCCTGTGGGTTTGTGCTCGCGCATAGGTTCACACGCATCCTAGTGACCAAACCCAAGACTTTTAACTTCTTCAAACACGATTCCATGGCCGACCTTGCCTAAACCCTGCGCAAGGCGCCAGGAGCAAGAGCTTAAAATCGCAAAAAAGTATGATCTCCCAGAGTCGACATGGGGGGTTCGTGACTCGGGGAACTTCCATCATAGGAAGTAGAGATCGCCCGTTCGAATCTCACCAATTATCTAGCAAATGTCTCGAAACGCCATCAAAACAGATCGCTCCCCCGATCCCCGAAACCTACGCAAAAACACCCAATTCTTCGCACGATGTCACAAGCAATCACTTCATCATTTACCAACGACTCTCGTCCAAATGCATCCCCCACCCACATACACTCAAAGCACACTCGCGGATTGTCTTTTGCTGGCGCCAGACACGACATCCACCGGAGCGCCCACGCAAAGACTTTTGATGTTTGTCCTTTTGAGGTTCATGTGGACGTGGTCTGATTGATTGATTGATTTTGAGCGTAGATTGTTGAAACATCGTTTGTCACGGAGTCAACCAAAGTCCTCTCGCTCTTTCCATGGCCAAAACACAACGAGCTACTACATTCACTCGTCCGTCCACTTTAGGGAAACTCACGACGAAAGCGCAATTGATTAATGTATGTTTTGAAAGTGCGAGTGCTCTGGTCATGAATGAGTTAAAATTCTTTTATTCGAAAAGTCCAATTAATGAGGATAATTGATATTATTGTGAGTGTGCATCAAAAGCCTGATACCAACATCCAGAGAAATTGCCCGGAGAGAGCCCAAGTTCGTACACGTCAATATGCCTAATTAGATCCACCTTCACTCAAAATCTTAAATCAATAAATTATTGGCCGACTAACATATATATTAAGCACTTCACATCACGTCGCTTATTCAATGTAGGACTTTTTCTAATATAACTTGCACATGTATCACAACTCACAAAGTTCAGCATTAGGTTTGATCCCCTTAATTCAAGTACTTTCCGCACTAACATATCTCAACTTGAATCTCCATCAACACCCAACTTCATCCCCAGTCTCTTTCTCCAGGTCGAACCATGAAATTTATTATCAAGCCTGCATTGCTACATCCCAATGCCCACCACTTGAAAGTCGCGTTAATCACCAGATTCTTTCCTTAAGATGTTCACCAAACCATCGAACAAATTAGGGGACCCACCAAGCAATCGCCGGCTTTGATACCATTAGTCAGGAGCCCGCTGTAGAAGTTCAATACCTTCGCTAAGAGAGATCGCCAAAAAAGAGCTCAAATCCGAACCTGTCGATATATTTAGTTGGACTCACTTCACTATAAGTTTACGAGTTTTGAGCTAATTTGGATATATTAACTGTTTCATACCGCTTTTGAGACTCTCTCTAATACAATTCACACGTGCGTCTCAATAAAAACACTAGAAAGTATTACTCTTCTTAAGCGGTTGCTTGATAAATGTAATTGTTGACAAATTCCTTCTTTTTTCAAAAGGAATATTTAATTGGGGTGGATGTGTGAACAAGGTGGTCAGTTGATCAAAGAGAGAGCGGCGTTTAGTTTTAATTTTGATAAGTTGATCAAAGAATGAAGAAGGTGATAGCTACGTTCAACCATACCACCTCTTGCCTTTCCTTCCCTTCCTCTTCTTCTTTTTTAAACTTATTTATTCAATGTTGTTTATTGCAGTTTATTTTTTTATTATTATTTTTTAATTGTCGATGTCATGTGGCATTGACATGGGAACTCTTGTTTGTTTGTTTCATGAAACTTAAAAGAGATGCGACAATGGACCCCTTTGGTGTGAACAAGGTATATCCATTTGGAAGTCCTTTGATTTATATTTATTGCTTACGGTTGCGATGTTCTTAAATTCTTGTCGAAAGCTGCGTTACGTGTTGGAGGCTCAAAAAGAAACGGTGTCCTTTCCCTCATTACAACCCATCTTCCTGATTTTGCGGTGTGTGACTGTGTGCTACATTGGCACGCTCGACCGAAAAGCATCTTCCGAAGGCATTGTCAATAAGAATTTGAAGTATTGCGAGAGGGTGATTTGAGAATTTTTTCTTTTGTTTCCCATTCGAGAAAAAATCACTTTTAACGTGGCGAATTACGATGATCGATTCATTCTCAGAATATTCAAGAGCCGAATAGAGCGAAAAACGAATTCTCCAAAGGGATGTTGAACCGGAACCTAGAGTACCCTAACTACCTTCATTATTTAAAGTGTGGTGAGCATGATCGTCTTTCGTGCTCTAGACCGAGTATGAATTACCATGCTTGGGTGTTTCTTCCGGCATCCTTAGGAGTACATAACTATGTGTCTCTCATAATTATTTGATTTATGTGGTACGAATGTAATGACGCATCTGATCGGGATTAATTGTGTGCTAAAAAAGAGTTCAGGCTTCTCCGAGATATAAAAAAAAGTCGCAATATAAATAGTGAATGATTTAATATTACACAAAAAGGGGTTAAAACACACAAAAAAAAAACTATTCTCACCATGACACAAATACCTCAATTTTTTTTTTGTGTCATCAAAAAGTAAAAATATAAGCTTATCCATTATGGCATGAATATCCCAAACCTTTTTTGCATCCTAAAAAATCCTGGATTTATACCAGCTTGACAAATATATCCTTCACGAAATTTTACTAGAGGAAATATATGTTAGACATGTATAAATTTACATTTTTCCGTGGCGCAAAAAAATTTAGAGATATTTGTATCATAGATATTTTGAGTTTAGGAGTTTTTTTCGGAAATAAAAAATTTAAAATATTTGTGTCTAGGTAAATATAATTTGGGGTTTTTGTGGTATTTGAAAAAAAAAGGACCAAAACCTTACATGCGACTCAAACAAAAAAGGGTAAAAAAAAAAAAACAAATACGCGAGAGGGAGAGTAGAGACACGGGTAACAGCAACACAGATGGTGACGCGTGCAAAAGTGACTACGGCTTGTTTAAGAATCGCCCCCGCAAATCATCATTACTCGTTTATTATACTGCGATTAGTTATCCCTCTGTTTCCCCCACAGAACCCTCTCTCTCTCTCTCCCTCTGATGATGATGATGCTGAGCTCGTTCGTGCGTGTCCGCGATGGGTGAATTCCGTTCGAATCCACCTGTTCCTGGCTGATCATCTCATTCTCCGTCGCTCTACAGGTACCTCTCTTCGATCTCTTCTCTGTTCCCTACGGAATCGAACTTTATCTTTTGCTTGCGGTGCTTTTCTTCCTCGCAAAATCCGGGCTTTGCTTCGAACGAGGCCGGACCCTTCTGTTCAGCTGTCGCGATGGATGGGCTTTCGAGATTCTTTGTGCTTGTCAGCGGAATCTGTTCTTCTCGTGGTGCCTTGTCGTCGAGACGATCCTGTTTTCGAAATGGGTTGGGAGCTTTTAGGGTTTGCGTCGCCCTTTCTGTTTGGTGGAGACGAAGCTCGGACCGTCGGATCTTTTGCTCGATTGATCCAGGTTCCTTTGGGTTTGGCTGGGGAAAAGGGAAAAAGGAATTGAGTGTGAGGGAGGTTTCAACGCGATGACTATGCTTGATTCTGAAGTTTTGCATATTCATACGCGACGATTGCTTTTTTAAGAATGTGCAAAGTGAAGGGCTCGATGAAAAAATGTTTCTTAATTAGTTATTAGTTGTATTTAATTGCCCAGGCAAGTTGAATTTCCTCTGATTTTGTAATCTTTATTCCACTCTCTTGCACTTCCATGGTTTTTTCTTTTTGGGTTTTTCCTTTTTTGTCCCGCTACCCATTGTTGACTGGACGCTTTCAGCTTTATGTAACGTAGCGTTTTGTTTGTCATATATACTTCGCTTATGTAATTGCTTACATATTAGATTTGCTGTCCTAGCTCGTTCTACACTTTTCCTTGATTTGGGTCGCTCTGTATTGGTCCATGCAGTTTGGAGGAGATCAACACAGCTTTAGATCATCTGAATCATCTGTACTGATGGGGGCTATCCTGAGTATAAATGGTTCCAGATGCAGAGCGAGGGAGACCTATGAGATTGCCCCGGGTGAAATTTGCAAGAGGCAGAAGGTGTCATCAAGCTCGTTTGAGGATGATACGAGGTTGATACCCAGCCTTCCGGACGAGATATCATTTCAGATTCTGGCCAGACTTCCTAGAATCTGCTATTTGAAAGTAAAGTCAGTGTCACGATCTTGGAAAAATGCGATTACAAGTGCTGAACTTTTCAGTTTGAGGAAGGAGCTTGGAACATCTGAGGAATGGCTTTATATTTTGACCAAAGTGGATGAGGATAAGCTTTTGTGGCATGCTCTGGATCCTTTGTCAATGAGATGGCAAAGATTGCCCCCAATGCCTGTGGTTCCATTTGAAGATGAATCAAGGAAAGGCCTTGGGAGCCTACGGATGTGGAACGTTATGGGTTCAAGTATTAGAATTGCAGATGTCATCAGGGGCTGGCTCGGGAGAAAGGATGGACTAGATCGGATGGCTTTTTGTGGATGTGCGGTTGGGGCTGTTAATGGATGCCTCTATGTGATTGGTGGCTTTTATAGAGCCTCGGCCTTGACAAGCGTTTGGCAATATGATCCCGCCCTAAACACGTGGAGTGAAGCAAGTCCCATGTCCATTGGTAGAGCTTACTGTAAGACAAGCATATTGAACAATAAGCTTTATGTTGTTGGTGGGGTCACTCGTGGTCGTGGTGGTTTGACCCCACTTCAATCGGCAGAAGTGTATGACCCCCTCACTGGTTTGTGGTCCCAAATACCGAGCATGCCTTTTGCCAAAGCTCAGGTGCTTCCTACTGCATTCCTTGCTGATCTACTTAAGCCTATCGCCACTGGAATGACTTCATACAGGGGGAGGTTGCTAGTGCCTCAAAGTTTGTACTGCTGGCCTTTCTTTGTAGACGTCGGAGGAGAAGTATATGATCCTGAGATGAATTCATGGGTTGAAATGCCAACTGGCATGGGCGAGGGTTGGCCTGCAAGGCAGGCAGGCACAAAATTGAGTGTTACTGTAGAAGGGGAGTTGTATTCGTTGGATCCTTCTAGTTCTCTGGATAGTGCTAAGATCAAGGTATATGATCAACAAGATGATGCTTGGAAAGTCATTGCGGAAGAAGTTCCTATTCGCGACTTTGCTGATTCAGAGTCTCCCTATTTACTTGCTAGCTTACTGGGCAAGCTTCACGTTGTCACTAGAGATGCAAATAACAATATATCGGTTATGCAAGCAGATGTCCAGCACAACCTGAACCCCTTTCCAATGGTTTCATCATCTTTAGCAGAAGACTGTGTCTTCAAGGAGGAATCAGAAAGAAATCTTTGGAAGGTCATAGCCACTAAGTGTGCTGGATCTGCAGAGCTTGTAAGCTGTCTGGCCCTTGACATTTGAGAAGGGAGTTGGTAATTTTCTTATTTTCGGGCACATTAGTATATATCTACAGCGTGCTATTAACATCCGAATCATTCTATGGTTTGATTTAAAATTTATCTTCTTGTAAAGATAGCAAGCGGAGATAATGAAGAAATCTCGATTTAGTTATCTCCACTGAAAATGTAAAATCAAGTATCAACCTTTCATACTTATGCGCTTTGGCTTTTGGGTTCTAATAGCGAGTTACTTTGATTAAATGGAGCAAGATTGATGCTTCTTCAAATATACTTATGCGCTTTGGCTTTTCGGTGTTATGCCTTCTTTAAAATCTGATTGCCCAGCATAGACTATGGAAGGAACCATATGCCGCTTTTTATAATTTTTAAGTGGTTGTGTTAGGGAGATGGATTGTTTGGCCGGCTTTTTAAGAAGTACCACATCAACCATCTTAGACGATGGGTGGTTTCTGTGGTTTTCTGTTGTGGTGGAGGGAAGACCTGTAGAAACTTTATAATATGCGGCAGTGTTTTAGCTACCTTTGTAGCAAGGAAATGGTGCTCTTCTTGATATCACTTGGGCAGTTTATACCTTGACCTCCTAAGAGCAGCTATATCATCGTGTTCTGATTTACACAATCCTTTCCCCGAGCATAAGAGCATGTTACTCAGTCGATTAAGGCATATTGCTCGTTGCTGCATTTCCCCGACTCAGACCTTGGCTGTTATGGTTTATGTGTGGATTGATCGAGTAAAGGACCTATGGAGAGAAGCCATTCAATGAACGTTAAATCATGGTAGCTGGAGCTTCAGAGCCTTCTTTTACAGTAATTGCTCCCTGTTGGCAATTTTATACTTTCCGCTGTTCATTTATCTGTCAGTTCTGCTTTCATGTTATTGGGAATATTTAAACACAAGAGTTTCTTCACCGAAACGTACATTTATGATGTGTTTTGGTTCAACGTTTTGAAATCCCCACGGGGAATATTTTGGGTGTTTCGAAACCATTCCCAAGGCACTTTAAGGTGAAAGCTAGCCTTCGGAAGGAATCAGCATTGAGTTTTCAGCATTTTCGGAACGCTGAAGGCCCCGTTAAATGAAAAATTGTTAGTTACCTATTTTTACCTCAAAGCCTTAATAAAAATCAAATTTTACCCTTCTTAAAAAGTGAAATCCTAAATTTAGTGTTCTTCTTCCTTCTTGAGCAAGGGCGGTTGACGAGGTGCGGTGTGGGTAGATCGGGCTAGAGAGGGCCACTTGCAGTTAGTTGACCCTTGGCAAGGGCAGCCTATGGTTGAGCGACCCTTGACAACGGCCCTTAGGTCACTCGACCTAGGCAGCCCTTGGTGGCTTGATCCCTTCGTCTGCTTCGGCGAAGGGTTTTGATCTTTTCAACAAATAGATGAAATAATCCAGCCAAAGCCTTTTGCAATTTTTTTCGCCATACATTACTTAATCCAAAGATGCTTTTTAAAGGATTTTTTTTTCAAAACCCCTTAAATTAAAGACCTTTGCATTTTCGGAAGGTCCATTTCCAAAGTCGAATAAAAAGTACCATTATTCTCACTAGTGTGTGCACCCGAGCTTTGTACGGACACAAAACAACTTTGTCGGGTGCTCTTTGTCTAGGTAAAATGAAAAAAACGTGGTAATCCAATGACTAAGAGGCTTGGCTGACTGGAGCCATGAGATGGACATGGGAATCTTCACCGGTTCCTCGTGGAATGTCCAAATTAGAGAGTGCACATGTTCACTATTATGTAACATGACCTTGAGAATTGGAGAGGGGGTCGCATAAGATTTTTTCAAAAGTCAAACGCTAGCTGGTCAGAAAGGAACTCCTCCAGAGGGTGATGTGAAGCCCGTGGGTCAGATTTAGCTCCCACTGGGAGAAAACGAATCGAATGTTGGTGAATTACCATTACGTAGGTCAAAGCATAGTTTTAATACTCCTAACTTTCGCTGTCGGTACAACGTGCTCTTTCAACCTTTTTCTTGGGGCAACAGTTTCGAATTGGTAAGTGGCATAACTAGGAATAGGATTTCGAAATGTGAAGCGAGGTTTTCGACCAGCGTCGGTGGTTGTCGTGGGCGACCTCCCCTCCCCCCTTCTCTCCCCAAGTCTAGCGAGGAATGTGACCGGACATTTGCTTGACATATGAGAGTTGATCGGACGCCCTCCATGGTTTGGCGAGGGTCGTCGGCGCACGACGATAGCTTTGGCGACGTCAGTAATGAGCAAAGTCTCGTATCTCATCACACCATGTGCAGTCTATCTTATTTTTGATTACTCACCCGGGTTTTTGAACTCCTGTAAAAAAAAAAAGGTCTTATATTTGTACGTTTTTGTTCATAATGAAAATTAAAATATATTGTGTTCATTCATTTTCGAAAACGATATAAACGATCGTTTTTAGTAAAATGTTTTTCAAATCTTCATTTTTCAAGGAAAAAAAAAACAGACCCTTAATAACAATAATAACAACCATAGCAAGGGTCGAATACAATTTTAGTAATTCATTTTGCACCTTTTGGGTAATAATTTTTTTTCGACAGTTTTTGTTTTTTTTCGGTTCATTTGATTTTGTTGATGCGCATCACATAGCCTAATGCTCGCACACACATTTGTCATTTGTTCACTAAGCCAACCTCATGAGACTATATTAGCATCGATTGGTCAAGTGATACGCGGTCCGAACTCGGTTCGTTTTACTTGTGCTGACGAAAATAAGTTATTTGTGTCGAGAAATTGGGATTTGCGATGAAACAATTTGTAACATGAGAACTCAAACTTGTTCAGGATTAAAATCCCGATCGTCTTACTAGCTCCGACCAATTTCTCCAATTAACCACTCTTATTAATTGTGTCAACAAACACAGAAAATTAAAAGGTCACGAATCGTGACTTTTCATCCAGAACACCACGGAGCATCTCGAGCCATTGCAACTTTTGATTCTTACAAACACAAGACGAAGCAGTATAGTAAGTCCTCTTATCATTCTATGTCCAAATTGTCGGTCCAACAATGGCTAATTTATTACAAAAAAAACTTTTTTTTTCAATTATTTAATTAATTCATGTCTGCTTTTTTGAAATTTTATCACTTGACAGTGGTATAATGTTTTTTTTTCCTTTGGGGTTACTGGGCCGGCTGGAATTTTTTATTTTTCTTATGTAAAATAATATAAGTTAGGTACTCCCGGCTTCATATTAGCAAAGTTGAATAACTACAGATGCGCGTGCAATCGAATGAATAAATACTAAATTAAACACTTAGGAAGCCCTAACACGTTCCGAGGCCTCCGTTGTCATGTCGATCGTGATTTGGACACTGACACACATCCAACACTCTCAGACATGTGATCAACAGGTGTCAGACATCCGACACTTGATCAGCACTCTAGACACACCAATGACATGCGAGTCCAACATGTCGACATGCCATCCGAACACGTATGAGTCAATTTTAAATATTTTCAATAAATTAAGTGTTAAAATATAAATCTATCAAAAATACATATATCGAGTCATACATTCAGTCACCCTAAAATTAATATACCAAGCTAGCAAAAAAATAATAATTGTAAATCCTAACGGAAGGAAAAGAAAAAAAATAAGAAACTCATCGCTGATATTTTTATATATACATGATAATTTATCATGTACATAAAAATATACATTTAATATACAAAGTATCATAAATGTTGGAATTCTCTGTTTTTTTAGAGATGATCTGTCAATGTGTCGTGTCGTATTGCATGTCGGTATTACTTAGTTAACTTAGTTAAACACTATAGACATTACGGTAATTTAAGGGAGAGATATATATTTTTTCCTCTAGAGAGAGAGATTGAACATGCACTTCCAGGAAATTTTTTCCAACTCAATAAACACAATTATCTCATCTTAGAAAAACCGAATGAAATGAAACAGCTACACGGTAGGCGAGCAGCCATTGAAGCCTCTTCATCTAATCGGATTATATCGATCGGATATGCGCCTCGGCGGCAGTTTCCGCAGGACGTAGAGAACCAAGGCCGACGGCACGATCTCCACCAGCTGCACCGAAAAACAATTACGTCGAACTCGTCAAGTTTCTCACCGCCGCGAGCACAATAAGAGCCGCACATTCAGGCATGAACATCGCAGATAGACATGCGATACGCTGATAATGAAGTTACCGTGTAATAGATTAGATTCAAAATAGGATGATCCAAGACGTCGACGTCCGCGTTGTCGTCGAAAGCCGAAATGGAGACCTGAAAGATGGACAGCGTAAGCATCAACCGGACATCTTAACTAGCGAAGCTTAGGGCTTGTGCTGTGGCTACTCACCACTAGGCATCTTATCAAGAAGCAAGTGCAGCAAGTTGCCGTGACGAAGCCGACCTGCGACATGGTTCATCAGGATGCGCAACCGAATCGACACAGTAATGAAGTAAATTACTGTTCATATGCAAATTCCGATTGCTTAAGCATTCAAAGTATAAAGTCTGCTATCGGATGAATTCTAATTGTATCATCGGAAACTTTGGCCATGCAAATCATGCTAAGTAGATGTTCTTCTGCACATTTATCAAATTTATGAAGCAGATATGCTCAAGTAAGTTAACCATTCTTTGCACGATGCGTAGAAGCGAGGTCTAAGAAGCACAGTATAGTTAGCCGCGACGTAATACCGCGATTAAAGAAGCATTGCGATTGCTCTGAAAAGGAGATTAATTTCTTCGCTTGTGCCCTTTTCTATAGCAGCAAATTGTTGTGTATCCGTTAAGCTTACAAAGCCGAACGCGAAGATCGCATAGAATACGCACCTCATATAGCTTCTTCTGTCGGCCTCTGGATTCAATAGGAAAGCGCCTCAACATGACGAACAACCTGCGCAAAACAACAGTAACTTAGGTCACGAAGTGCAGAAAGGAACTGTCGGCTTGAGATCGTTTCCAAGATTACCTGCCTCCGTATATCAGAAACCCAAGTGCAGCACAAAACGAGACGGCTGCCAACATTAAAAAACTATGCGGCGTCAATCGCAAGACAAGGAAAATACCGGTAAAAGGAAACGCCGCGTAACACGAAACTGTTGACGAAACATTAGTTCAAATGCCAGTAAAAGGAAGCGGAAGAAAGCACAAGGCAATAACAATGAACGAAAGGCTTGCGCCGCAAGCCATCCCGTACACCGACCTGACAAAAAGAGTCTCGAAACCACGATCGCCGAATGGCTCGGGCTCAATTTTACACCGATCCAGATGCACACCTATTGCCACAATCGTGAATTTGACCAACATTAAGTTCGGATACAAGAATCGAATCCTGTTAATTCGGTTTCTTTCCAAAGTACATGGAAATGAAAATGAAGTACCTTACCTGTGTGAAGTATATAACTCCGTTAATTGCATAATATGCTGGCCTAAGCTTATCGATAGGAAGACTCCGCGCCTGCTCGATTAGCAAAACTTTCAAAAACGACCAACTTCACTAACTTTCTACATATGACGGTTGATAACATAAAAGACTACGTTAGTGTACAAAAACAGTACCTGCTGATATATCTCAGCCCAGAACAAGACTAGTAATGTGTACGTCGAGAAAAACAGCAGTCCCGGAAGATCGAGAAGCATTATTTCAAGTGCCTGTCGGTAAACAAATGTTATAATTACAAGAATCAAACGCTACAAATTAGGAGACCGATAAATGTTGGCGAAGCGACGAGAATTACCTTGGGCCTGAGAAGAAACACGCTCTTGTAGACACCAAACATGAAAGCCCTCACTGACAAAAATGCAGATTGAAGAATTACTATAGAAGATCGAATGCGGTTCGCCTCAAGTAGGAAAACAGAAGATCCGGGTGAATCTTACGTCCATTAACGACGAAATTCATCAGATGGAAAACCTTCTGCGTCGTCCAACCGAACTCGGGCACTCTGAATTGAATGCGGCACAGTTGCACCTACACAACAGTTCAAAAAACATCCGAGGGTTTCAGCTTGTTCCCGATTCGAGAAAATGAATAACGACGTCCATGCAAAGAAGCCCGCATTCTGCGAACGGCCATGACATAAACAGGACAACCTCCACTCAAGAAAAGAAGAAACCTAGAGCAAAGATCTGCGGAAGTTTTCTCATTATATCTTCTTCCTGATCAAATTCACTGCAGGCTACATTACGGTGCAGAAACCAAAATGGAAAACCCAAAAACACCAACACACACACAACAACAACAGCAACAACAACAACAAAGATTCAAACAGATTGAAGAGAAACCAAATGGCAAGCAGCAGATAATAACATACCAAAGCAATGAAAGAGATCAATGCGTAGGATCCACACAAGGAATAATGGATCCCATTCTGCCATTGCTCGGACTCGTCGATCTCGTCCCACCAATCCCAGTCATTATCGCCGCCGTAATAACTCTTGGCCCATTCGAAACCCAGAGCCTTCCTTCTCAACATGGAACCACCACCCATCATCAACACCCGCCAATCCCACCCCTGAAAACGGGAAATGAAGACGCAGACGAGATCTGCAGAGAAGTTGAGGGAGAGAATGCTCTTTCTGTTGCACCCAGAGAGGGAGAGAAGATGGATTCGTGCATGGCTTGACGAAAATGAGATGGCAAAAGAGAAATGGAAGGAGTACGTGGCGAGGAGACAGGGAAGACACGCAGATTCGCATGGGAAATACGGCGTGTGATGTGTTTGACGGCTTCCTAGGTAGCATTATTCGTTGATTGCGCAACCGAAAAATGCCTTCTTCTTTGTCTTTGCTTCTCTCCTCTCGTCATGTAATCCATTACTCGGAAGGAAGCGTTCCCTCTGTATGAAGAAAGTTAAGTTATGCCCATTACTTGGTCCCACTAGACTTGTCCGCGTTGGCAGTTATCTATCCACTAGCGGCAGTATTTTTTTTTTTTGAAAAAATTGTATATAGATTTATCTTGATATTTCGATTTCTTTGAAAGAAAGTATAGATCCCAATAGAAACATATACAATTTAGAGATTTCACTGCGTAGAAAAGTCGAGAAAATTACAGAAGAAGTTCTAAATCTATTGCAATTGTGCCAATTCGATTATAAACTTTTTTTTTATACCGATTCATATGTAAACCTTTTACTTTTGTGCAATCTCAGTTTATTTCGCTGGCCGGCACTAAGGTGGACTTTTTTTAGTGACATTTTAATAATCTTTTTTTTGAAGTTTCATAATTTATTTATTTTTTATTTCTAAATCCTAGGGCCGGGCGAGGGTTGTTGTCTAACCCCTGCTGGCCCTGGGTAAGGGTGTCATGGCCCTCACCTAGGTTGAGCGACGGGTGAGGGCCGTGACACCCTCAATTAATGCTGGCGAATTAGTGCTGACGAGGCTATCCCCGCCCTCACCTTTTATGGCGAAGGGCGTTGGCCTGCACTAGGGTTCTAAAAACAAATTAAAAAGCTAAACTTAAAAGACAAAAAAAGAATAAAAATTTAAAATATTGAAAATATTATTCAAAAGTATATATAAATATCGGCTAGCTAAATGGACTAAATTGGTACAAATACAAAAGGTTTAAGATTGATAATAAGTTTATAACTTTTTTGGTAATTCTCCCTTGAAAAATCGATGGATCTGATTGAATAGTTTGCATTAATTAAAGGGATTTGGGTCTCCTTATCTCATAGTAAAAACCGATAATCAACATCTCTATCTATAGTATCAATAATTGGAACTTTTAGAATTGGTATTCCCTTTGCAATAATTAAAGTGTCATTGACTTTTTTTTTTATACTTACCACTAAAGGTAAGTCTGAAAGGGCACCTAGAATGGATTTTTTTTTTTTGTCGATCTATCATGGATGTGAGTGGGTGTTTTCTTTTAATTCTATGCAAGGGTGTTATTGGAAAAAAAAAGTAAAAAGTAAGACAAATTAATGTTTTCCATTAAGGTTTCATTTGTTTCGCAATAAATTTTGGCGAAAAATATTCTCAATGGAACTTATTCTTAACGAAAGTGAATATCCCTATATTTGGTGATATTTGCAAATAATATGGGAGTCATTTTCTAATTTTTTTATAGGAAAATTATAAAGCACACATTTAAGAAAGAGTCAAGTGTCACGGGCCGGTTGCGGAGGGCCGACACGTGAGGCGACTTAGGCGTCCTGGGATCGGTGGAGCGCCCAAGCTAAGCCTTTTCTTAACCCGGATCGCGTAGAGAGAGGAAATTCTAGAGAGAGAGACTCTGGGAGAAGACCTTTCTATTTCTGGTGGAATTATGAAATGAGGAGGAGGACGCCTCTTTATATAGTAGAGGGCCTCAGATTACAACCGTAGGATCTCTTCTAGATCTGATGGCTCAGATTCCATCTACCGACTCCCTAACCACCGTCATAAGTACGGAACATTCTGGAAACTAGGGATATTTACAATATTACCCCTCTCCGGAGTATTCTAGAAACTTATGGAGAAAACCTTAGAAAAACCCTAGGGGACCCAAAAACAGCAAGTCTTGGGGTATTTCCCGATCAGATGGACGACCGGCTGGGGCACGAAGACCTCGGCCCGTGTCATTCTCCCCCACCCATTCGAGCGCCGTCCTCGGTGCTCCTCGCTCGGGGCAGAACTTGTCAGCATCAGTTTTCTTTTGGCCGCCCGCCTCCTTTCCTCGAGTCGTCGGCTTGTTTTGGTTTCTGGTTTTGCGTCCACGAGAGCGCTTCTTCTTCGGCTTCGGGACCTGAGTCTTGGTCGATGTCTCGACCGCAGCATGAGTCTTCAGCGACTCTTTCTTTCCTTTAGCCGCTCCAAGGTCTTCCATCTCTGGGAACAGCACCTGGGTTGGCATCTTGTTTTGGGATTTTGTGGGCAGCTCCCACTCTTTCTTTGGCTTTTGCACTGGTCGGAACCCGTGCTTTGACTTCTCCATGGGTTGGAACCTGGGCTTGCGCTCGGTCGGCGTCGGCTTCTTTTGCTTGGCATCCACGAGTCGGATCGTGGAGATGCGCTTTGACTCCTTCACCTCAGTGCGCAGGCTCACCACGGTCGGGCATTTTCGATCGGTTATGATGATCGACTTAGTTCTCAAGTCGATTATAGCTTCTGCCCTGTCAAAGAAGTCCATCCCCAGAATCATGTCATAGTCGTCGAGCGGGATTACCTCGAGATCGAGCCTGTTTGACCAGTCGCCGACTTCAATCTTGACGCCTCGAGCAACGCCGGTAGCTGGTATATCCTCCGCGTTGACTGGTTTGTACCAACGATCGGATGGATCGATGCGAAGTTTCAGCCACTTCGCCGCCTCGCTCGAGAGGAAGACGTCTGTTGCCCCCGTGTCCACCAAGGCTTGGAGAGTCTTCCCGTACACCTTGACGTCCACGAAGTATAGAGTTTGCGCGCTCGGGGATGGTTTGGGAGGTGAGCCAGGTCGCACGGCGTTGATCTTCTGCATTACACCGAGTCGCACTTCCCTCGGTTCCTCCTTTTTCTGCTCCTCCTCCTTACCTTCCTTGGTAACGACGGAGTATAGCGTTTTGCCTTGATTTTTCTTTGGACAGAGCTGTGTCCAATGGCCGCCTTTGCAGATTCCGCACGGCTGCGAGGGAGGATGCCTAAACCTGTCCTCCTGGTTGATGTAGTTTTGGGGTCGGCTACCCCGGTGTTGGTAGGAAGGCCTGGATGAACCTTCACCCCAGTTTCTTTCTTTTTCACCATGGTCTTTTCTACCACGGTAGGAATTAACTTCTTCGTCCCTGTGCTCCGCGCCACGATCAGACTTCCACCCACTGCCTTTGTGCTTAGACAGATCGGCTTTGTGGAAATCAACCAGCGACTCGGCCACGGAGATGGCTTTTGTAATGCTCTTGACATCCCGTCGCCTTAGCTCGAGCTGCGCCCACGGCTTGAGTCCGTCCATGAACGCTCCGAGTGCCTCCTCTTCACCAAGATTCGGGATTTGGAGTTTGAGCTCGGAAAACGCCTTCACGTACTCCTGGATTGTTCCTTTCTGCTCCAGGCGATGCAGCTTGCTGCGAGCTTCTTGGGGAGCATGCTCAGGGTAGAAGTGATTCCTGAGCTCTTGGACAAACTCGTCCCAAGTTTCTATATAGCTGGATGAGCCTTTCCTCGCCTCATCGAGCATGAATCGCCACCACAACATGCCGTTATCAGCGAGATACAGTGAAGCAACTCGTACCTGAGCCGCAGTGTCGTTTATACCCATGGCCAAGAAGTACTGCTCCATGCTCCAGACGAAGTTGTCCACCTCTATTGCTGATCGCTCGCCTTTGAAGTCCTTCGGCCTCGGCACGTCAATCCTCGGCGCGTTTTGAGTAGTGGCTGCACCGTTTGCGATGCTGGTTTTGCACAAGACCAACTCAGTCTTGAGCCCTTGAATCTCCATCTTCAGTGCCTCGATCTCGGCTTGATGGGAGATATCGTTTTCTTGTACGTCGAGCTTCAAGGCTTCGATCGACGCCTCGAGAGCTTCATCTTTCATCTGGAGCGGACCGATCGCTCCGTTCATCACGAGGGAGAAGTCGTCGCGAAGCGTTCTGTCAACTTCAGCGATCCGATCCTTGACGTCGTCAAGACCATCGACCAGCTCCATCATCGTGGCTCTCATCTTGGAGAACTTTTCGTTGAGCGCGGCCATTGCTTCAGCCGACTCTTCACGTCTTCTCGATCTTCCACGTCTTTCTCGTGGCACTATCTCCTGCGGGTTTTCTGCCTCCACGATGTGTGCAGGATCCACCTCTGGGTTGGCCATATCCTCGACCAGGTTGATGCTCTGCGATCTCACGAACCGTCGTCTCTACGGGGCTGCTCTGATACCACTTGTCACGGGCCGGTTGCGGAGGGCCGACTCGTGAGGCGACTTAGGCGTCCTGGGATTGTTGGAGCGCCCAAGCTAAGCCTTTTCTTAACCCGGATCGCGTAGAGAAAGGAAATTCTAGAGAGAGAGACTCTGGGAGAAGACCTTTCTATTTCTGGTGGAATTATGAAATGAGGAGGAGGACGCCTCTTTATATAGTAGAGGGCCTCAGATTACAACCGTAGGATCTCTTCTAGATCTGATGGCTCAGATTCCATCTACCGACTCCCTAACCACTGTCATAAGTACGGAACATTCTGGAAACTAGGGATATTTATAATATTACCCCTCTCCGGAGTATTATAGAAACTTGTGGAGAAAACCCTAGAAAAACCCTAGGGGACCCAAAAACAGCAAGTCTTGGGGTATTTCCCGATCAAATGGACGACCGGCTGGGGCACGAAGACCTCGGCCCGTGTCACAAGTATAAGGTCTTAAGGGACTTGAGCCCAGCGATTGAGGTACTACGCACTAAGGGGAGAGGCTAGGAAAGTGTTTGAATCGTGCCCGGGCGCTTCGATTTCGGGCTAGACCTCACGGAACTTGAGCTTGATTTTTGAGAACTAGATCCTAAGCACTAGGGAACCTAAACTCAAGGGACTCGAACCCGATCACTAGGATCCGGGTTGGGATGCTGATACCCAGGCTTGTCCTCAGGGACCCGAGTAAAAGCATTGGTTTACAGTATCAACCTCAGAGCCCTTAGCCCAAGCCTGATGACCTTGACATAGGAGCTGGGGTCTCGAGTAACATCGAGGAACTGGGCATGGGTGTCAGGGGGACCAAGTTCGGGCATCACCAAGGTGTGACAGTTAGGTATGTTGCCTAGGTCTCGGACTCGAGCTCGAGGGACTAGAGCATGTGACCAGGTCTCATCCAAGCATCTGGGACTCGGGTATGATGTCAGGTGACTCTTTTTTGGGCACTAGGGTTAGGATCTTGGGCTCGGTAGTCAAGGACTCAAACCTAGCCACAGGGATCTTAGGCACCCATGCCTAGGTCCCAAGCTCGACCACCTAGTCCTAAAGCCTAGGCTCTGAGGTCTTTGGTTCGGTCTTGCGGGACACGAGCCCAATCGCCAAGAGCCAATCGTATTTTGAAAATCGATTTTCATTTTTACCTGGATTTAAGTACAGGTTTTGTTTAATATGAAATGGTTTTTTATTGACCTATTTTCCTAAGCAATCCAAACGCTAACAAATGAAAGAAATTGATTTTTGGACAGCAAATTCCGCCGGACAACGAAGGGTAAGTATATAGTAATAACAGATAATCAATATCGAGTGGACGGGACAAGTCAGTAGAAAAACTAATGACATTTCATTTAACGGAATGGCCATATGAAGCCATATTCTAAAACTTTAACTACTTAATTGACCAATGGTTTAACTACTGGATTGAAGCTGAAAAAAAAAATCCCGTCAAAATGCCATTTCTATTTCTTTTGAAAAAAAAATACGATAGTTGTACTCCTTATTTGGCAGGATACAAGTTTCGAGTCAATCGTCATATAATTCAAAATCCATGCCAAACATCCAAGAATTTTGAAAACGCGATCCCAAATTCACACGGCAGCACTTACCCATTTAAGACCTATTAAGACTCGAAGGTGCAGAGGGCCCAATTAAACCGAGCTCGCTTTTCATCCTAAGTTTGATCAGATTGAGTTTACCCGCCGTCTCACGAGAAAAATGGCACTCTAGGTGACGTGCACGATAAACACTAAGTCCAAATATGGTAATTCCGCGTTGAATTCGAGCCGGGCGATCCCATCGGGCTAGAAATAGCGAACCAACAAAAGCGCCCAGATTACGAGAGTGGGAAAGGAAACAGTAAAAGCGAGTTGCCGTCGGGTCAACCGGCATCAAAGGAGGGCAAACGGGGAGAGAGAGAGAGAGAGAGAGAGAGAGAGAGAGAGAGAGAGAAGGAGAAAAGATGAGTTGACTTTGAACTGCGGAAGAAAGAGATAGAGAAGAGAGAGAGAGAGAGGACCATTAAATGGCAACTGGCCGAGGCAAAAACTGAGGAAGGAGGAAAAAAGAGCAGCAGTAAATCGAACAAAACGGTAGGAGAGCTTGAAGTTGAAGCATAAGACGCGTCTATGCATCTAACCAGAAACAGTGCGGGTATGTCAGTAATAAATAAATAAAAAAACCGAACCAAACGCACAGACAGTACAAGGGGAAAAAAAAAAAACCGGCAAAGTCAATCCGGGCGACCCAGCGCTCTGTCTCTCTCTCTCTCTCTCTCTCTCTCTCTCCCTCTTTCTGCCCATACGACTACGGAATCGAGACGGGTTTTTCATTTTTAGCGTCGGTTTCTTCCTTCTTTAGCTCCTCGTCGCGCGGGCAGCGAGGTAGTCTTCGTGCTTCATCACCCATCTTTGCAATTCTCTCGGTGGCTGTGGACGCGGGGGCTGTTGCCGCTCGTTTTGGTTCGGTGGGAGTCGGTAAAGGTAAGACCTTGCGACAGTCTATTGAGGGTCGATTCAGTCTTTTTTCTGGGTTTGAGGGGGGTGGCGGGGTGGGGGGTAGGGGGTAGGGGGGGAGAGGGGTGTTTGTTCTGGTGGGTATTCGTTTTGATGGTTGGTCAGAATTGCTTGATTTATGTTGATTGCGGTGGGGATTTGGGATTTTTTCTCGAGATGGGTTTTTTGTCAACTCTTGAGTATATGTTGATTGGTATGTTGCAGAAGTAGATGGTAGGTGGCGGAGAGCGCCAGTGAGCGGTGGAGGCTGAATTATATGGACAATTTATGCTGCTTCAAGTCTGTGTATTCTCAGGTGAGTGAAGAGATGCTTGTTGCTGATCAGCGATCAATCTCAACTTTAATTGATCTGCATAATCTTCGGTACCTTTGTCCGATACGAAAGAAGGGAAATGTCATCTCGATATTGCTAGTTACATAAGCATTGATGTTTGTTTAGATGGCCGATTATTGACGAGTAAATGTTTTCTTTTTCTTGGTGCCCGCTCTTCAGCTTGTAGGAGGGCGTTCCTCATGTTACTCGGGTAAGGGAAGGAGCTATCAGAGCCCCTTGAAGTATGGCTTTAGTTTAATAAAAGGGAAAGCGAATCATCCCATGGAAGACTACCATGTTGCGAAATTTCATCGGACCCATGGTCATGAACTTGGTCTTTTCGCTATCTTTGATGGGCATCTAGGAGATAGCGTACCTGCGTATCTGCAGAAGCATCTCTTCCAAAATATCCTGAATGAGGTCAGTTGTTTACTTGATTAGAAATATTTTGCCCTAGTAACTCTGTTATCGGCTTCTTACACCGCTAGGGAATGAGAGTATCTCGGCAAGACCATAATTTCAGAAAAGCAACACACCCCCCCCTCCCCCCCACCCCCCAAAAAAAAAAAACCCACACACACACCCACAAAAGTAATAAAAGTAGGGTTATAGCATTTTAAGCATCAGTAGACTTTTGGGAATTAGATTTTTGCTCTCCGTTTTCATCTTCTTTTGTATTCTCCCCTTTTTAAGGTCCTTTTCTCGTGTAGGTACTTGAACTTGACTAGTTGGGTCTTCTAGTTCACTTGGATTCTTATTGATTGTAAGTAGCTGAAATGTCAAATTAATAAAAACTTGGTTTGGGAGGCCTGCAGCTTAATAGAGGGTACATTCTTTTTTGAAGTATCAGAAGCTGAAATATCATCTTGTACTGGATTTTCAATCAGCTTGAGTTTGTCATGCCTACAACATGGCCGCTAGTGGAGCCATCTCTAGATTATTGTGGTTTGAGTGGCTCACAAGATATTGTTGGGCAAGTCATATTAGCTACGATGGAAGTTTTGTTATACACATCATCTCTCTCAGTAATAATGATATAATGTTTCACATGTTGTTTGCCACCATGGTCATAGTGGAAGAAGTAGATCTAGCTAGTTTTCTCATGATCCACATACAGTAGACTATACAGAATCAAACAATGATTAAAGTTGTAATTCTTGCTTTAAGAGAAAGAATATGCCTTCAAACAATTTGTTTTTTTTTTTTCCAAATTAGTCAAGGATCAAACAATCATTTGACTGCAATGCTTGGTTACAATCTTTTTCATTAGCCACACCTATGTTACATATTCTGTAGCTTCATTCATTTGTGGGAACAGAAGTCCATTTTGAGCTTTCTATCCAAGCAACTAAAAAAGGCGGAAGAGGAAGGATTGAGGCAATAAGGACTTAGTTTGGTATTACGTGGGAATGGGGTTTACCTACCTAATGGTGAGCTTCCTTGTTATTAAAATAAATAAATAGATAAATAAAGCTCTTGTCTGAGCATTTGTCATTAGAGTTTTAATTAGAAACTTCTTTGTTCGGTAGTCATGGGGCGAGTTAAGTCTGGCCCCCAATTCGAATATTCTTGAAGTTGAGTATGAGTGAGAAGTGAAGCTCCATGGAGCTTGAGTCAAGTATCGAGTTTGAATTTTTCAGTCAACTTGAGTTTGATTTCTTATGTCGACTTGGCTTGGCTCAATTAGCCTAAATTCCTTAGTCATGCTAACTTTTTTTTTCTCTGCTTGAGTTTTCTTGTGTTTGTTGCCTGTGTCATGATGATGCTTCTCTTGAACCAATTCAGCAGTGTCCAACATGGTACTCGGGAGGGATCATATTAGGTAACACTTCAGGTTCACTTACAAGAAATCTAAGAGTAGGCAAATGCTACCCTTGGTCTGTGTTCTGCAACCTGACAGACCTACTAGTCATATAGCTTTTTGTCTCTAGATTTCATTTGGCGTACAGGCAATTCTACAGAGTATTAACAATGAGTAGCACCGGTTTAAATTTTTGTTGCAACAGCTTTTTTGCACTCCTTTCAAATTTTGAATATCCTGAAGAGGCTAGACTGATATGGTGAAGAGCCTATAGGAACAAGGATATTGGCAATTTCCATTGCGCTTAATAGTGCCTTAGTCATTGGAAAGACTTGTTCTTAGATTGTGATCTTTCAATTTAATGATTCCAGGAGAACTTTTGGACTGATCCCAACCGATCTATTGCTAGAGCCTATGAGAAAACAGATCAAGCAATCTTGTCACACAATCCTGACCTAGGACGTGGTGGGTCGACAGCTGTCACTGCAATCCTTGTAAATGGGAGCAAGTTATGGGTTGCAAATGTTGGAGATTCCCGAGCGGTACTTTCAAGGAAAGGGCAGGCAGTACAAATGTCTATAGACCATGAGCCTAACACCGAGCGAGGCAGCATTGAGGACAGAGGTGGATTTGTCTCGAACATGCCAGGTCTGGCCTAATTCTTATGCTAGTATACCTTTTGCTTTATGATTTCTAACGCCCTCTCTTACTGGGATAAAAAATCAACTTCAGAGTTGAATGGTGCATGAGTATTTATCTAACTCCTCCTGGATGGAATAGAATTTACATGAGCTGAGTGGGGTTGCCTATGATGTCATTGATCATTAGATTACCGGGAAGAACTTAATTCAAGTTCTGTTTGGTTATTTTGTCAGCTGGAGGTTTGAATTTATTTATTTTTTTTTTGGTTGAAAGAGTTTTGAACTTGAGGTTGAGTAAAAACAGCTATCATTATTCATTAGAGCTGTAGAAACTTGGAGACCCTGGTAAACCCCAGTTTACTTCTTAAACGAGATTGGTCCTAAGGGCTTTGTGCAGGGAAAGCTTTCACATGCTTACTGTGTCCATGAAATTCAAATATTGTGCTTAGATCAGAGTGCTGCTTGCCTGAAGTTCCAGTTCTGAGGACATTCACTGTAGTCTACTAGTATTGATTTTGGTTGCGCAGAATTGATTTGTTCTAAATTATTGCTATCTAACACAAGCTATATAGCACATGATACCCATGTATCTAGTGTTATAGAGTACTTAATTTGCTTTAAAATTCTTATTTTTGGAACACCTTATATATGTTTTATAGTATGCCATTTAGCTTGGTCTGATTGAAAAGTTATTGCATACAAATGCTAAAAAGTGATGCTGAAACTTGCAAATATTTGAGGAAAAAAATCTCTATGATGGTAAAACAGTGACTGGAGGTTGTACATATACTGGCATATCTTCTAGGTGCACTTTATAAGTTTTAACATTCTTTCTTTGACATGCATATATACATGATGACAACATATACATGTATGCATATTTGTTTAATATAAACTCCAGATCCTGTCAAGGAGGATAAGACACCATGTAGATATTAATAGCGCAAAATATCCATGTACCCTATCCTAGTTATGTGGAAAAGGCTGCTTTTTTTATCTTGGGTTGCAATATTTACCAAATGGACTTATGCCTGTGTCTCTCCATGCGTAATTGCAACGGAATTTGTACTTGTTGTCTCACTTGATCCATCTTCCTTAATATTCATGGCATTTTAGAGGCAGAAATGATAAGGAACCATGTAAATAATTATCGGTGTTCTTTATAACACTTTGCTAAAACTTGCTTATCATTGAGAATGGTTGCATGTGGTAGACTATAGTGGCTGTTTTTTCTTTTCTTTTCCTTTTCCTGCATTCTGATCTTGCACTGCAGTTGACTTTTCCCTTTATTTCCTTAATGTACTATGCGATAACAATTGATGGAGAACTTATTATGAAGCATGTACATGATTTCGGACTTGAGATGGATCCAGCGGTAGCAAGTTATGTTGATCCTAAGAATTGCAATGCAAGATTAGGGTAAAAGAAGGTTTTTGTAGAAAAAGGAAATAGAAAAACGCTCTCTTGCTTGATATCAAAGCACAAAAATGTAGATCATGCCCTAAGTTTGATGACGAAAGAGATACATATGTTTGGCTCAATCCCCTTTGGGACCTTCTCACGATTAAGTTTTAACTTCAGCACTCACTCCACAAAGCTAATACAATCTCACAATTGCAAACTCGAAACCTCTTTCCATATACGCTGTGCTGTAATTGACTCTAGAGTTAGATCAATGTGTTCTCCATCTACAGTCAATTTGTTCTCTAAGCTAATGACAGGTCTCTTGAAAGAGACTCCAACAAATGTAACTCTATGTACTGACTTGCATCTTAAATTCCCATTGTTTTCTGAGTGATGTACCTTGACCATGGGGATATGTTGACCTTTTCTCACCACATGAAATAGATTTGGTACATAAATCAGCTCGAAGCTTGAAATGCTTAAAAAGGAGTTAAATCCATCCTTTCTATGGACAGCAATTTTTCATTTTCCACTGATGTTTGTCTTTGGAACTCTAGCAGTTTACCGTGCGTCCCTCTCAACAAGAAGGTGTAGTATTATGGTAGAGATAAATGAGGAAAGAGGGCATGGGAGACCAATGGAGACACAGAGAGACTTCAAGAAAAAGATCTCCACTATCTACATGGTTAAAAGGGCGTAGTATTGGATAGAGAACACAGAAACAATACTGAGAGCCCGTCTGTAGTTTGATTGTGCACATATCTAACCACCCATAACTCTGTCTCTCATCGTGGAACCTTTGCTCGGTTTTTGGTATTTTGTGATCTTCAGTTTCCACTTTTTGTTGTTGGAATGATATGCATAATTTCGTTAAGAAGGTACTAAGGGCTATTGCCCTATACAACGCTGCTGTAGAAGGGGAGCTACCCATGTTCTAGATTAGTCACAAAAGATTGGAAATACAAAATAGAAGTATGGAATTGAACTTTCCACTATACCATAAGTGAGGAGTGTATAAAATGCCAAGAGGATTCAACTCAATGAAATGCCCTCCTGTTTCTTTCCTGTCACTTAAGTGTTGTTATTTATGACTCAAATGTGCAAGATGGAATTATGCGTTTTTTGAAGATAAATTAGCTATATTTATGTTCCTGATGATACTATGGTAGTCTAGAATAGACCTGTAGTATGTTGCCTTGACATGATCAATCACAAACATGGACTATTGTTTCAATGGTCTTTCCTGCTGCTGAGCTACGTGGTGTATTTTGGTTCATGATTTAATATGTTGTTTGACAGTCTTTTTCATGGTGTAATCTCCTCATAACAAGAATTACAGAACATGGTGAGGGAGGGCTGTTTTTCACCCATTTTTCTTTCAATAAATCACCTTTATGTTGGTCATGTCAAAATTGGTAGGAGGATATGGGTCACAAATGAAAACTCAAATTTGGAGGATATGGAACTATTTAGGATCACATTGACATGGCGAGAGATCCATTCATATGGCCCACCTAGTAGGGAATGAGCTGTTGCTAATGTTTACATGTATTTATGTATTAGATTTATGGCATAGTTAGTCTGTAAGTACTAAGAAAAGTAACTTGTTGTATAACAGGTCCGTAGGAGCTTTGAGAAATCAAGGTCTACAAGCCTTTGTTTACATCCAAGCACATACTGTTATGGAACGTGCAGTCAAAATCTTTCTTATATTTCCTTTTATTTTTCAATAGAGCAATTAGATTGGTTCATTCAAAACAACATCAGTTAAACCAGCAGTCAGAATCTCAATATTCTACTTTGTGTTTTAAAGCAATGGACATTGCACATTTAGCTAATTTGTGAGCAGCGTGGATAGCTGTTCTTCTTGTCCATTGTCCTGACCTGGAGGCATGTGGGTATGTAAGAGAGATGGCATATGTCCAAATCTGTCTTATAGTTTGAAAATCCAATTAAGGCCAATAACCGAGACTTTTCTTAGTTATGCTCTATCAGTTCTTTCTTGTGAAGGTTTTGTTCTTAAGCTAGGGTTTGGTGGGAATTGAAAATTCAGATGCCATGCTTGATTGGTGACTCCACAAAGAAGAAACGTGATTGTTGGTCAAATTCTTATTTTCTCATGCCTTTGAAATAAACACTCCTGGCATTTCACATTCTCCAGTTTCTTGTAGTGAATTCCGTCTTGTTCCTTGAACTATTTCTTCTCTGCCTTCGAAATTAATACCTATCTTTAATGTATCTTAAGCTTTTTGTCTGGGGATATGTAACTGATATTCTTAAAATGAACCCCATATTAGAATATTTCTACTAGTTTATATACCTATGAGTAAGCACAAGTGTGCAATCATCTTACAGTTCACACAGTAAAGTCGTATTTCCACATTCTCTACTACTCTAGCATTTGGTAGAGCTTGAGTCACCAACTTCTGCTTCTTTAGTATTTGGCTGGATGACTACTTTTGGGGTTTCCATTGGCATGTCAAATTTGCATGAATGCCTCATAAAAGCGAAGTTTAGCTAAACCCTGTAGCCACCAATTCTGGATAACAGATATTGACAGCACCTTCAAAATGTAGCTGCTTCATTGTGCACCTAGTTAAAATCAGAATTTCTATAGAGAGAGTGTCAGATTATTAATCAGGAGATAAGAATGTGGTCTTAGTGGGGAGATCAATTGATGAGTGCACGGGGAAGCAAATCTGTGCTTGATAAATCAGATCAGCAGACTGATAATTTCGTAAGAAGCACATCCTTTGCATGACAGAATGTAGAATCAAAAGCGTGCTTTCATAGTTGAAGGCCTATTTTAATCTGCCAAGTAGGTTCCACATTACATACAGAAATAGTCACTGTTTTTATGGAAAACCATCGCCAATGCTAACTGAAACCTTCCATGTTGGTACTAGATCTTGTGTCAAGAAAATGGAAAGCTAGACCTCAAACATGCACAGATAAGTAATTTAATTGTCTTACACAATATATCAGGAGATGTTGCAAGAGTGAATGGCCAGTTGGCAGTGTCTCGTGCTTTTGGAGACAAGAACCTCAAATCGCACTTGCGGTCTGATCCTGATATACAAAGCACCGACGTCAACCAAGACACTGATTTTCTCATCCTTGCGAGTGACGGTCTATGGAAGGTGATATCCACTCCCTTTCCATTCGCTCTTCATAAATCTTTCGTACTTTTCATCGTGGTTTTCGGTGTTTACTATTGGCTGCGTTGATGCAGGTCATGTCTAATCAGGAGGCAGTCGACATTGCTCGGAGGATGAAGGACCCTTTGAGGGCAGCCAAGAGCCTCGCAGCTGAAGCGGTAAATAGAGATAGTAAGGACGACATATCCTGCATCGTTGTTCGTCTAAAGGCGTAGCACCAAAAGCTTGTATATTAACGGTATAGGGGAAAGTTGGCTCGAGATGTGGTTGTTGCCACATCAAGATGTGGTTCATAATCCAGCATGAGTATGGGGAAAAAATGATTTCGGATTAGGCTGATAGCTTGCAAATTTAACATTATGTAGGTTCATGCATAATGTTACTGCACTCGTGTGTGCGGCTTGCCGTTGGTTTGTTTCTTCCAATATGTAGGTTCGTTTGCAATTCGTGTTTGTAATTTGCTCATAACTTCCGAAGCTGTGCGAATACATAAGTGGATTTATTTATTTTAAAGAATGAGTGTTGTTATATGGCAATCATCGCAGCAAAGAACTACCGATACCCCAAAAAATTGGCTGTGCAAAACGTCGATTGTCCTTTTTATCTCAAGCCAGTGCAGCTCTGTATGTACGGGGATTTATAGATTGTAAACCCGAAGCTTTTTCTATTTTCTTGCCGACGAACAGCTTGAGATTCGTCATGATTCGTTCAACGCTTATGAGATTTTTGATTATGTGCAAGTGATGATCAGTGCCCTTCAGATACTCTCCTTGATGCTTGGTTTTATCATCTCCAGTGGATTCATCCTTTGAGGATAAAACTTAAAAATGCATTTTGTGTCTGGGCTTTGTGGCTTATGTTCAGCAATCCAACATTCTGATTTTCAACCATAAAAGTTGCTTCTTGGGCTGCTTTTACTCCAGCTATTCTCAGCATGGTGGAATTTCTGCTTTTGTCGTGATTTTCAAACACAACTTGAAACTGTCAAATGGTTTATTGAGGCCTAATCTAACATCACTAATCAAGTTTAAAGAACTAAATAAAAAAATTGGACCCCATGAAATTGAAATTACAAATGGGTTTTGCTGTAAAAGTAGTACAGAATTTTACTTGGTTCAAAAGATTTTAAGATTTGATGGAGAGAGCTTCCTCTTTGGTTGTATATTCATTCAAATTACAAATGCAAGAGATTTAGGACTGAATTGACAAAAAAAAATTTAGAATTGAAATGACACAATTGTAATAAGTTTATGATTTGTTTTTGTAATTCTCCTGAAATGTTTTTATTGGGTTGCATATTCATTTTAATCAAATCGAATTGTGTTAGATAACATCTTAATCATGTGGGAAGACAAGATTCCAGTGTATTTCCAAAAACGGATAGAAGTAAGAAATTGTCAAACATCAATGACAGCTCTAGAAATTAGGAGACAGGCTGTGGCTATTCTATTTTGGACATTAACTCCTGGTTGCGAGAGATACCTTTTTGCTGTAAAATCCTAGATTGGTGTTTGGTCTTTTGGTCACAGAGCCTCCAACGCAGAACGAATTTTCTAAACACCAAGTTCTTGCCTCATATCCTAATATTTTTTCCATTCCAAATTCCAACTTTTAGCCCCGCAAATTTCCAGTCTTGTTAAAACATCAATTCGTTGTAGCCATGAAGAAATCATTCTCTCTCTTGCGAATTTGAAGTTAGAAGCGTGGAACCCGGATTGAATAATACATTTTGTAGCTCGGAATTGATCGCCCAATGTCAAGGAAATCTCTAAGCATGTTGAAATGCTTCAGCTTCACCGTGTATAGGGATTGGTTCTACCGCTACTGGTTCACGAAATCAGGCCTCCGCTCCGTGTCGACCGGCCTCGGGGACGGGACAATCATGCACTGTTGGGTCCCCAAGATCCGCAAACCATCCAAGCCGAACCTCGTCCTAGTCCATGGGTTTGGTGCGAACGCAATGTGGCAATATGCGGAGGCCCTTCACCACTTCACCCCGAGGTTCAACGTGTATGTGCCGGACCTGATCTTCTTCGGCCGGTCCTACACATCGCTCCCTGACCGGACCGAGTCGTTCCAGGCGCGATGCCTGATGAGGTTGATGGGTTTGCAGGGCGTAGAGAGGATGAGCATGGTTGGGATAAGCTACGGCGGGTTCGTGGCGTACAGCATGGCCGTGCAATACCCGCAGGCATTGGACCGATTGGCGTTGTGCTGCACCGGGGTTTGCTTGGAGGAGGAGGACCTAAAGGCGGGATTGTTCCCGGTCAAGAGTTTGGAGGAGGCGAAGCGGGTTTTGATGCCGCAGACGCCCGAGAAGCTTAGGGAATTGATGCGAGTCTCCTTTGTCCGCCCCACAACAGGAGTTCCCTCTTTTTTCCTAAGTGATTTCATAAGAGTAGGTTCCGATCTTGGTCGATGTACTTTAATATCTGGTTAAAAAGTCTACGTAGGTTTGCATAAACAAGGGTTTGTATGTTCTTGAGAGAGTTGAATTTGTACAGGTCATGTGTTCAGAGTTTGTTGAAGAGAAAGGGGAATTGATCCAAGAGATACTCAAAGATCGAGGACAGTCGAATCTACCAAAAATCAGACAGGTTCATCTCCTTCCAAATTTTACTCATGTACAGCAAAATTCAATTCATGCAAAAGCTAATCTGCTCTGGACTCTGGAACATGGATTGTGTTAAGATGAATGCAAGGAAACATATACTGGTGCATTTTGTCTTTGTGACCTACGCTTCCAAGAGAAGTGTGACAATTTCCATCCTCAATCTGTCTGTTGTAGTGGTGTAACTTTGATTTTCAAGTCGCACTGCGATGGGTTGTCGCCGTGATCATTATGGTAATCACCAAGAAAATGTTACTCCGCATGTTCTCAGTAGTCAGTAGAAGTGATCCGATCTGAAGTGATAGCAAAGTCGAACCATCTGATTGAAAAAAAAAAATCGGAAGTCCGCATGACATGTTTGAAAGCTTGAAGGACGTTCATTTGATTCTCGATAAAATTCACTCCATCTTATAGCTTTGTGAAGATCATAGAATCATTATTTCTTCATTTCTTCTCCACATGAGTTTATCTGAATCAAACTGCTAGACATTGTTTTCCTGTGCATGCTTCCCAAATTTGGAGCAGCCCACATTGTTGGTATGGGGAGAGCAAGATCAGATATTCCCCCTGGAGCTGGGTCACAGATTAAAAAGGTGAAGCTTCAATTTATTTGAAACTATCTCCCTCCCTTTTCCCTATTTTTGTTTTTTTCTTTTTTCTTTTTTCCTCGACGTATGATATCGCTGATGCATAACATGATTCGTTTATCTCTGACGCTAATGCCCACATCGGGTCAGGCACATTGGGGACAATGCTGAACTGGTGGTGATCAAGAATGCAGGGCATGCTGTGAACTTGGAGAAGCCCAAGGAGTTCATCAAGCATTTGAAGCTCTTCCTTTTGTAATGTTGTTGATCAGATTCATGTCTCCTAATGCATTCACTAATGTGCGATGACAAAGATGATTTTTCTGGTTCTGGGCACTAGATTTCTTGATTACACCGACATTGATCTGTGATGTTGCGTTCACGGAGTAATACTCCTTACCCACATTCAAGGAAGTCTCCCAAAACAGTGAAAACTAATAATGGAAATTTAAGTGAGTAAGTAGAGGTGAGGACCGGTCCGGTTCCAACCTGGAAACCGGACCGAATTGGCCGGTTCTGGGCGGTCGCTAGTTCCTAAAATTTCGAACCTATTATAATCGATTCGGTTTCTAGTTCCAGGTGCGGACTGAACAGTCCGGATCATACCAATAATATTTTCTTTTTTCGCCTGAAGGTTCTCTATTGTGGATGGATGTTTGAATTTGAAGGACCTATTGCAGATGTAGATCAACTTCTCCATTACATGTAGATGTCAAATACAATTAGTCACTCCTACTTTAAAGGAACACGTCGTTTTTGTAGGAGCGGCAAAGAGAACGAAAAATGTTGGTTTCGACATGGTGCAAGATGTAAAATCTATTGAACAACAGCCTTTTTAATGGATTGACGATGATCAATATGTGTCCATGTCCTTATAAGAAGGACGTACAAGTGCAAGAATCACCCTTTGAAGGCAATTTAACGCGAAAGAACACATACCATTCCATTTATCCACTAGTTCTTGGCTATGTAGCACCAACACTCTCCAGGGCCTACGCGTCGTGTCCGACACTCTTTGACATGTTATCAACACGTGCTCAGCGCTTTAGACATACCAGCGACACGCATGACCAGCATCCTTACACGTCATTTCGACATGCACAAAGTCAATTTTAAGTATTTTCAATAAATTAATGATCAAAATATAAATTTATTACCCACCCATCGGTGGCCTAGCTGGTTTGCGCTCTGGTCCTTTCACGAGAGGTCCTGGGTTCGAACCTCGCTGGGTGCCAGTAATTTAAGCGGAGGGTCGTGGCGGTGGGATGCTGCGCTAACTCTCCCGGAGGATTAGTCGAGGTGCGCGATCCGTACGGACGCTGGTCCGGACACCTTCGATACCAAAAATATATATAAATTTATTAAAAATAAATATACTTAAGTCATATAACCAGCCACCCTAAAATCAATACACCCACTCAGTAAAAAAAAAGCATGAATCCCTAATAGAAGAAACTCATGATAATTTATTATTGTATATATAAAAAGATGCATTTAATATATAATGTCGGAATTTTTTATTTTTTTAGAAATCACGTGTCAGCCTGTCATGTCGTATCGATGCTACATAAGTTTTTGGACCCACTTGGAAATTGGATCATGTCGATAAGTTCGGTCCGGTTCGGTCCAATTCTAGGACTAGATGGGCCGATTTCGGGTTTCACAAACTTGGAATCGAACTTGCCAATCTAGTTTCAAGTACTAGGTTGAGACCAATCACTCTTATGAGTGAGGGGGCAATTTGTGATCTTGATTCGGGAGGCCGTTCCAAGTGGCGCCGACCACGGTCCCCAACAGCCTCGTCCTGATCACCGCCCAGAGCGAGGAGAGCGACAACTTGGTTATGTCTCTGGGGCTTCCCCGAGATGCCATGTATATTTTCTCAAAGTTGATTCAGTCTGAGCTCACAGGGATGAACTTTTAGTCTTGTCCATGGATTTGAGGACATGTGCATGTGTTTTGCTATATGTGTGGAGTCTAGTTTTTGCGCCTCAAGTTTCAATTGGAAATGACACAGTGCATGTCACTCTGTTGGGATGCTTATGCCCGTTGTATTATTTGAGATGGGTATAAAAGCTAGAGGTTTCACACATTATTTGATTAGAGAGAGTGAGTAGTTTAAGAGAAAAATAACTCAATTCTATTAGGGAACGCACCACATAAGCCTAACAGTTAACTCTTAGTACGCCACTACTTTACACCACATCAATTTTTCGCTTAGAGAGATCATTAAAAGGGAACCTAAACTCGAGCCTGTCACCATATCAAGTGCTAGACCCACATTCACTCAAACATCAATTTTTCGATGTGAAATTTCTCTAACACAACTCACACGTGCATTCTAACAAATTCATTATGTAACAAAGTTAACTCTTTCAAGAGCGTGGCATGCCCTATTTAATAGTGAGTTTGGAACGTCCCCTTTCCATGTACCTTTTCCTTAATTAAAAAAAAGAATAAGTAATTTAAATAGAAATGGTACTTATTCAAGAAGAGAAAGGACATCTTCGTGCCGTCCTTGAGCAGTGGGATTCCCCATATGGAGACTTGTCCGGCGAAGGCAGAGGCCTCGTTCGATTTTGGGTTCTTCCTGGACGAGCTACTTTATCTCGGGATCAGAAGGATCAGCGGCCTGGCGCTATTTTCGTGATTCTACGCTGAACTCAAAGCGACGTCGTGCCTGGGGTTTCAAGACGACACGATTCAACTCGGACCAGAAACGGCACCGTTTTGTCTTGAATTTGTTGCATAGAGACTCTACTTGGACGCGAAAACTACTCGTGGGAGTAATCTTTTGTGCTCGTTACATTGTATTCTAATTTACCGCTAAAAAGACCCGTTATGACATTCATTGGTTCTTTAAGCAAACACACTTCTTGGAATTGTCATCAATGAGTTTCAACATTGCTCCTAGAACATCAGTCGAAAACCTGCAAGGCACTTTTGAAAACAATATTTGGTATAGTGCAAACTTAAGCATACATGATACTTTCAAGTGCACTAGCATAAAGTACATCCTTCATGTGGGCTTTCTCAAATTATGAATGAGGACACTGTGACAGACTAGTTTATCACCCGTAATGGTTCGTTTGGCCGACTAATAAATTTTCCGTAGGCTAGGATGTCATCAAGAACAGGAGGTGCCTTAGGACTCTCTAGCTCGTTAATAGGTATACCATGCAGTCCACTTTGTCGCATTATTTTTGTAAGCCCCTTTTTTTCAGCACAATCCCTATATCTTCAGCATTTGGCTATGTATTATCAGTTGAGGTACATGCGCGAGCATATTAGAGACAAAATTCCATATTTGGGCGATTGAAGAGGAATTGACCAGTTAGTAAATCCAGTTGACTTAACATTTAGTACTTAAGACAAAATTCCATACATTATGATCAAAACATCATGACTGAAGAAGATGCAGCCAGAATCTGTCCGTGTTTTTTTTTTTGTCGTACTGTCCATGTTCAGTTATGCCCATTCACACATGCTTTTGGACAAAGGTCTAAAACTTCGCAGCAGGGGATACTTCCCCTAATCTGAAATCAAGTAATCTTCGTATCTGATTCTACAGTCCTGAAGTTGGATTTGAGCTCCGATGCATTCGCCGCACTCCTTGTTGATTCGGTACTTAGCAGAACTCATGCAGGATGCGCAGTCCGCATACACCAACGCCCCGTCGCACGCTCCGTGGCCGTAGCACGAGTTCTCGTAGCTTTCGGCTTTGCTGTAGTAATTGTACCCATTGCTTGCCGTGCGAGCGCTCAAGTCGTTCAGAACGTGGCCTCGCATGCTCGCGAATCCATCCCACGGCCTGTACTTATAAGGGTTGCAAATTTTGTTCTTCAAGGTTGTGTCGGGAGCGCCGATGACGTAGCGAAAGCACAGAAGCCCTAGAACCAAGAGTTTGGTTCTCTGTGCAGTCATCATACGCAATCTTCTGTGTCTTTGTTTCTCTTCAATTCACTGCTTGAAGACATATTGTGCCAGGTTAGTTTTATAGGGTTTATTCCCATAGATCGCTTCGCCATGCTCGTGTGTGTGATGACGTCGTCTCGGTAGTTTAGTTTTTGTTCTGATCCTCTTACATGATCCTCTCAATCAACTTCTACAAGCCATTCTCAATGTAGCACACCTGGACAGAATAGGGTAAATGATAGAAACAATCCATCAATTTTGTCACAATATGCAATGTGATCCATAAACTCTAGCTCAATGTGTAATATGATTTCTGATTTTAAATTTTGCTCGGTGTGATCCCTGAACTTTTGGTACATATTTAATTTAGTCCATCGACTGTATGAAACTGTTCAATGTTGACATATTGCACTTTGAGCCAAAGTTTAGAGATAATTTGTATCATTATGCCAATAGAATACTATATTTGGGTAGACTTTAGTGTGTGTACATATCGGAAAAGAAATCCTTACTTGGTCTTTCCATATATTTTGTGCAAGTTTCACATTCAGTATTGTACGTAAGAAAAGGCTATAAGCATATGTATTATGTAAATCTTACCAAATAGCACAGGGTTTGAGGTGAGACGACAAAACTTGATCGATTTGGAAATCTTTCTTTGTTTAACATGCAGTTCTATTAAACCCAAGAGATCCAACTGCTCCATTTAAGAACATGGATTTTTTCTCGTATCGGTAGATTTCTGAAAGAGTTATTAAGTGTTAAGAAATTGTCGATAAAGATATACAGTCGTTCACCTGATTTCCTGACAACTAAATGGTACCTTATTGATACTTTTAAAATACCAACTTTCATTGATAGGTTGCCAATCACCAGTTTTTATCGGTCTTTCTTATTAGCTCTTATATGAATTTACCAATCCGTATTTGAGCGACCAATCAACTTTTCGCTGATCAAATTGCCAACTAGTTTTATGTTTTCTTACTAATTCTTATTTGAGTTACTCACCAAGTTCATTTGGTTTTTTCATTTATCAATTTTTTTTATTTCCTTACAAATGCTTTAAATTGATTGACTTTTAGATAAATTTAGCAACCTTTATTTGTGCGATAAGCTTTTCGCTCATCAAATTACTCAATGATTTTGGTTTATCAACTCTCATTGCTTATCAAAGTGTATTTGATTTTTCTATTTACCAATTCATCTATTGAGTCGCCAATTTTATTTTCCTTGCTTATCAGCCTGTTAAGTTTACGAACTATTTTTACGTTTCACCGTTTTTGAGTGACATAAGGTTTCAATTTTAACTCATGGGGATTCCTGTCCCAAAGTTCAGATGCCATTTGAAATGGACCGAACATAGTAACCACGTAGGGGTGAATTGGTTAATTGCAAGAAATTTTGGAACTTTTTCATGTTTAAGTGCAAATGTATAAAGGATGAAACAATGTTCGTAGACGATATATGCAAAACCAATTTTAGTCCCATACCTCTTGTAAGAAGACCAATTTAGTCCTAAATATTTTGATTATTTCCCCATTTAGTTTTAAACATTTTGACTATTTACCAATGTAGCTCTTTTGGCTATATTGACTGCTTTGGCCGAAAAGATTAAATTAGCAAATTGCTAAATTGTTTAGGACTAATTTGGTAAAATTAATAAGTTTAGAATTGGATTGGTCGTCTTACAATAGGTTTATGACTAATTTGAAAAAAATAAAAGATTTATGAATAAGTT
This sequence comes from Psidium guajava, assembly GCA_016432845.1. Taxonomy (NCBI): domain Eukaryota; kingdom Viridiplantae; phylum Streptophyta; class Magnoliopsida; order Myrtales; family Myrtaceae; genus Psidium; species Psidium guajava. The sequence continues at coordinate 33,205,414 of CM028225.1, read as the reverse complement.
GGCCACCAAAGAATATGTTTATGATTTTTTGGATAATTTCATCTACTTTGAGTAGTATTCCGACAGATCTATCAAATTGGTGTACGAAATGATATCATAAAAGACCAAGTAAGTTTTTAAATAGGGCGTGAATTGCATGTCATTTTTCTTTGTTAATTATTCTAATTTCTTGCTGATATCAACAATTTCTGAAAGAAAAATTGCTATAGTTTCTCCAGTCATGTCTTTTATTAATGGGGTTACAAGTACGAAAAACACCCACATGCAAACTTAATTGATCAAAATGTGACTGATATCTATATCTGTGACCCACTGGTTGGAGGGAATTTTCTCTGATCAAAGATCAGGAAAAAAAATTTGGAATTGGAAGGGTTAAGAACTTGCCATGTAGATGGTATTTATTGTACAAGATGTTTGAGTCGGGAACCAACATCATAGTCCTTTTGGTAATGTTTGGGTTTGAAAAACAAATCTAAGTCCTCTCTTTATTATCTTTGAATCAATAACATATTTCGTGAGATCATTCGGGTGGAACAACTACGGTCCCGAACCAGCATCTCATTTTCCTCGCACCGTACGATGGGTTCAAAATCGACACCTAAAGTCTTCCTTGATATTGAGATGTAACTCATACGTCAATCTTATCTACATAAGAAACAACAAGAATCTACATGTCTGTTCAAACTTGTCTTACAGTGCCTCGTTACTAAGATAATCATCAAGACAAAGAGTGACAATTTGTGTCTTGATGAATGGCCTATGTATCTTCGATTATATACATCTTAAGTTAGTACAAGGAAACCGAAACATAAAATTTTCCTTTCGTTATGAACAAGGACAGCGACTAAGGAGATATGATAGACATCTTATGCAAAAGATCGTCCCCAAAGAGATTGAAAAATAGAAATTAAATTCCCCTCAGAAGGTACACAAAGTATGATTAGGGTAATGTTTCCATCAAAACAAGAGGATGTCTTGTCGTGTATCAGTCTAGTGACTAGTCAGCATCACTTACTAGTGGTAATGAATAAATCAAGGGTTGATTAATTGGACATAAGTAATTGTGTGACAACGAGACCCAAGGAAACTTGACTGCCTCAAAAAGCCTATGAGGCCAACCTGATTATTTCACAAAAAATAAATAATTTAAAAACTGTATATATGATAATTTGAGATAATTAATCAATAGAAAATGCTTTTATTATCAATAGCAATTTACATCAAAAAATATTCACAGACGATGAAAATATTTTTCGCTTATTCATAGTTATAAGTGATATAAGTGATGATTTTTAGGGAAAGTATTTGCCAAATTATTCATTTTTTGCAAAATAATCAGAGTGTAGGAAATAATAACCATGCATACAGAAAATAGAGCACCTTATGCATACGCGGCATACCTCACAAAGATCAACAGCAATTGTGTTGCTTCTAAAGCATTGAGTGTGAGAAGCTATCCGGACATGACCTTGGAATACTGAGTTTAAAATGGACCTAAATACTTACAGTTGGACGCTTTCGGTGGTGCAAAGGCCTACGTACACAATCAAGTGGTCGGTGACACGGTGACGAGCGGCTTTGACTACTACATCGTCGCAAACCACAAATCTCCCACCAATGTGTGTGAGCACGGGGTGTGTATGGGTGAACTGGCGCACAGCGACTGCAACATGCGCATTTTAGTCGGCTCTGTTAAAGCATATATTGGGAGAATGGGTGCAGGGCAAAGCAAGTCAAGACATGGGGACAGAGTATTGGGGCTCAAATCTAGCTTCAAGATTGTGGAATTATGTACGAGGCCTATTATCTTACGGAATGAGTCTCTCTCTCTCTCTCTCTCTCTCTCTCTCTCTCTCTCTCTCTCTCTCTCTCTCTCTCTCTCTCTCTGTGGCAACCTACGAGGCAGGGTAGCATGATTTCATCAGCATCACTTTTGCGTTGACGAAGATAAGGTTTCAAAAACCCTAGTCCTAACGAAAATGTGGTGTCTAGGCCCTAACTGTTGTTACGATTAGGGTTTATGAAACTTAATTGTAAAGGCCATTGTGGCACCATTAGAAAACACTAATTGTGGCAATCATTGAGGATATGAGAAATTGAAGCAGTCATAAAGTAAAGTGGTGCTTAGCTATCAAATCGAGTCGTGGACCAACATGTCATGATGCTTAGCTAACATAGTGAATAGGTCTGAAACTGATACTTAAGCCATTCTCGTGAGATCTTAGTGTCAGTTTGATGAGAAGTACGACAACAAGGCTATCAAATCGAGTCGATTTTGAAGAGTTTTGGGTGGTTAATTGCAAAAAAAAAATTTAACTATTTTTATGAAAAATGAGTGAAACTACAGGTACTTGAGGTGTCATTGCTCCTATATTTACTTCTATGCATGATTTTCTCTCGATAATATATGAAAAATAAAATAGAACTTTATGAGCCAATTATATGGAACTAGTTAGGATTCTATTTGAGATGCAACTTTCCTAATCATTAGAAATAATGTGCTTTGAAAGTTGTTTATTATGCAAATTTGTAAATAAGATATTAGAACGCAAGCTCAGCAAAAGTCTGATATCTTTATTGAGGCAAGTGCCAAGAAGTAACCCATCTTCAAACCTGCCAATATATTCATTTGGACTTATCTTCACTCAGAAACTTATAGGCTAACTACAATGTATTGTTGGTCCATGCACAACATCCCCGATGTGGGATTTCTTTCACCTAACTCCCTCATGCGTGCACCCCCACCAACACATTGGGATAGGGTGGTGGGTTTTAACTGAGTTCTTTAAAAACCATGTATGAATTGAACCCATGAAGCTCCCCACCGTTGCCTCCAACCTCAATCCCCTTTGTGACTATCTCTACTTGGAGTAACATAATGAAACATTCATATTGCCCTTTGACAGAAATAGAACTTTATAGGGAATTATTTTGATTCCACCATCTCTTTTTTGACTTGCTTAATTGAATTTTCTATTTTTGATACAAACTAATCACATAATATCCCCAGTAATTTGAATCTCTTTTATGCGATTCAAGAGTAGAAACTGATTTCAAAAATTTATGGAGTTCAAAAAATAATTTATGGAGTTTAAAATCATTATTAATCAAGTATTTCGTATATAGCTAGAACGATCCTCACAAATTGCAAAGACCTATGGATGGAGGTGACAACATTGGAGCTGTAAGAGACCTTGACGATGCAGAGGCTTAAGGAGGGCTCAGGGTCGCTAGTGATGACGATGGGGGGCTTGGTCTTGATCTTGGATTGCGAGGCAGTCATGGGGCGACAGTCAATCTAAATGGTGGATCCATCTCTAGAGGGGGAATGGGCAGACAAGGCAATGGCGGAAAAGCGGTGGACGAGGCGGGGGTTAGGGGTGAGCATCGTTCCAAGGTAGAACCTGGAACCTAAAGAACCGGACCGATAGAATCAATCGGTTTCAGGTTCCAAGATATGGAGGGTAGGTTTCAGGTTCCAAAAATTAGGGACCCTGTTCTGATTGGTAGATTTCAGGTTGTAGGTAGGTGGAACCTAAAACCGGAACCTGGACCCTAGAGCAACTTTTAATATTTTTTCTTGATATATATCTTTGCGTCATCCTGCAGTATTTCATAATATTCAATACTGAGTATGTAATCGGAAACCACTTTATCTTTAAGACTTTTACTTTATTAATGTTTCATATTTTTCGTCTCTAAATATGAGTTATTGTCAGTGAATTTTAGTAGTATGTGATGGTCATTAAATGTGATTATTCACTATAATCGTTCAACTAAGAATACATGTGGAACTTGGGTGAAACTTGGAACCGACCCTAAAACCTATGACAGGGTAGGTTCTAGGTTTCAAGATATATATGGTAGGTTTTAGGTTCCACAAAACGAGGAACCTATATAGACGAGTAGGTTTCAAGTTCTAGGTAGAACCTGTAGGGAACCTGAAATCGCTCACCCCTAGCGGGGATAGCTTTGAGATAGTGCAGATGGCGAGTCGAGGGAGAGAGAGAGAGCGCGCAAAGGATGGTTGAGGTGTAAGGATGCACGTGTCATTCATTCAATGGGCTATTGCAAGTCGACGTGGTACAACTTGGGTACCTAGTATTTACTTGGTGTCATGGGCTGCGTAAAGCTCCACGCAAAACAGCTTCTCTCTTCCCTTCTTTATGAACCAATCTTTTTTTCTAGATAATATTTAATAATTAATTATGTCTTGGTGGCGCCGAGAAACCCAACGGTTTTAGCAAATTCCAAAATGCAATTTAGCTAAAAGGAGTAACATACATAAATAAAAACGAGTAAAGTATGCAACCATCCGACCCAAAAAAAAACAAAAGTATGCACACCTAAACAAAGAGTAATAGCAATTGCTTTCGGTCTCTTCCATATAAGCTTTGAGAGTGAGCAGCAGACATGACCTTTGTACCTTTTAGGTGTGTCAATTGAGTCCTAAAATTTTTTATGTTTTGCCAATTGAATTAATCCAGTCAAGTTTGACCAAAAATTGCTGACGTGGACGTTTGGACCCTTTTGATGTTGCTAAGGCATGCATTCTCAATCAAGTTGTCGATGACACGGCAATGGACAACTTCATACTAGAGTGGAGAAAGCCATAGTTCTCTCACTTAGTCATGTGGCCACAGAACGTTGCATGGCAGTTGAAATCAAGTTGGGGGCATGTGTCGTTGAGAAGCCTATACCATTGTTGTGTGACGATCAATAGTTATGCGCGCTTCACATGATTTATGAGTATCGGGTATTGGAAGTTATGAAAGAAGTGAGAAGAAATTTGTTATTTTGCTTGACAAATTATTGTGGATTTTAAATAATTGCGGACGGTAATGTGAATCTGTCAATTGTAAACAGCCCAAGTCTTCTCCCAGTTGAAAAGATTAATGCTCGTTTTCATAGACAAAGATAACTTGCTTATCCTGAATAAAGTGGGGTGTGTACTGTCATAAGTGACGCCAAGAGAGAGTGTAGAGAAGTAGGAGACAACACAATTGAGAACGTCAATGGATAAGTCGCTCTCCACCAATAAGGGATATCAGCAAAAGAAAGACATCCTTCTTGTTCTCAAGCCAATGGCTCAAATAAAATATTAATCACACAAATCCTCATTTAGTCATCATAGCATGCTTATATAGACGAGCATGGAACAACCCTCCAAGCATGAGTAAACTATTACATAAGAAATAGAGTAGGCATTAAACACATAATGACTTAGGAACTAGAGAACGCATTAAATGCATAAAGACTTGAACTGTGACTTTTTGAGAACTGCAATATATTTAAGACTCTTAAATTTGGACTCAAATTCATTCATCTTCTTGGTCAGCTCAATAAACATCTTGAAAGATCAACAAACATCAAAGGAAATAATCTAAAACAGCTCCCGATTGGTGGGTAGTCAATTGGTAGTGCTGCCAGCAAGCTAAGATTTTTTTTTATTACTTTTTTTAACTTATTTTTAATTTTAAGACTGAATTTTTTAATAAAAATTGCCACATGGATTTTTTGAAATAGAATTTCCATGTGGACTGATTTTTTTAAAAAAAAATTGCCACGTGGACTTATAAATGACGTGGCACTAAAACATTTTAAATAAAAATGCCACGTATATATTTTAGCCGAGGTTTCTCGCCGTTGGCACTAAAGTGATTTTTTTTTTTATTTGGCATTTAAGTGATAAAAAAAATATTGGTACCAAAGTGAGTGACATACACAAATATTAGCATTTGACGTGTCCTTTTTTCCCCAAACTTAATTGCCTGTCAGCTAAAATGCCCACACAGTTTTTTTTAGCAAATTATGAATCCTAAAGTTCCCCTCCAATAAGGGTCTATGGGATGCTTTTGGTTTTTATTATGACCCTAAGATGTAACCAAACCATTTAACTAGAATAAGCAAGTCACGACACAAAATCAATATTAAAAGAATCACAACCAATTCGACAAAAACAGTAATAAAAGAACGAGTAAAAGATTGAGTTCAACAAAGTAATCTAATACAAGGGGGTCAAAAATATAACATGGTCTAGCCCCAGGACAGCAACCTCCATGAGCCAAGTTCAAATTGAATCCAATTTCTTACCTAAAACATCAATCTACAAAATCTAATCCATAACCAAAGTTGTTCACTAAAACCCCTAAATTAAGTGGATTCTAACTAAACAAAACTAAGCTACATCTAGTACTAAAATCTACCAATGTAATCAAAGTCTCAGTTTTTAACCATTTTTTAATTTTTCTATTTTTTCGAATTTTCTATGTTTATTATTACTTACTATATTTTTATTTGGAAACGAGGACTCGGGACTAATTTTTTGGCGAATCTACATTAAAGGTCACATACTGGGAATGACTGGAGAACCAAGTTCCGGAGAATACTTGTGGCTTGGGCATATAGAATGAATTGGGCGACGAATGTATCTGCTCTGCATAATTTTATCTCGATGGGCTTGATGGACTTAAACGAAATTTTATCTTGTGAGCTATGTGAACTGGGCCACGAACCAGAAAAGCCCCCTTTTTAACACCCATCATTTTCTAATTAGTTTATTGTTTATTTATTTATTTATCTGTTCTTTTTTGCTCTTTTTTTTTCTATTTTCTTATTTTTGTGCTTTTACAAGGACGAACGCTTGAATTGTCGACAAAAATCTAGGTTTGGACTGTATACATCATAACACTAAAGTTAGTGTCATCGGAAGCTCGATACTTTTGTAAATTGGTTGTCTGACAAGTGCATTCTGCATTGTTTCACATGTTTCTTGGGAATATTTCTCACAAAACCAAAAATAATAGGGAGGACAGAAAGAAAAAGCTCCTCCTCCCTCCTAAAATTAGTCAAATTTTATAGTATAAGTATCAAAATTACATTCCATATTAGCATTACCGACAAAGTTTTGCTAAATTGGCACTCCCCCTACTCCTTGCGGACTCATCTCTTACTCCGATACCCGTGAAGCAATTTGAATATAATAATCCTCATTTTGGGACTCCAGATTGACCATTCTTTGAGAAGGAGTATGAGAGAAAGCTTCTCTTGCGAGTGCGAGAGCATGAGCAAAATCATGAGATAGGGATTCGCTTCTAAGCCAAGAAGAGGGTCTGCAAGCAAGTCCAAATTGAAAGATTGGTAACGTATGGATGACACTTTAACCCATTAGAGTTTCGATTTGGGGCTTTTTCCGTCAACAAAGCCCCAAGTCCGAGACGTTCGAGCACTGCACTGTCAATTTGTGTGGAAAATTCGAAGAGATGAGGCATCCTGACTATTCCATGCACGTTGTTTCGACTGATTCAGTATAAATTGATTCTCCAATTTTTCTTCGAACAAAGGATTTTATTAATCTTCTCTTTCTGGTGGCGATGACTAAAGGTCTCGGTGTGGTTGGTTTTCAATGGGTTTGTTTTCGATGCATAATGTGAAACTTTTGCTATGATAATGAGTAATTGCTTTTGATGCTTGATTGTGTATTGCTTCTGGCAAAGACCTACTGCAGAGATACTTGAATGTTTTATAGGGAGATGATTGTGAATTTATTTGAATGGTATGATCCTCAAAGTCCCATTTTACAACAAAGAAGTTATATCGATGTTGATGGCTCAAAAGGTGAAGTTGAAGGAGAAGGTTTGACTAATGAAGGCTAGAGAGAAAGTGAATTCTTGAGAGAATAACGAATCTCGAAGAGAATATTTGGAAGAACAAAATTTTGAAGAGCAAATAATTTAGTGGGAGATCTTGCATCTTATCAACCTGAATAAGAGATGAAATGACTACATGATTGGAACGAGTTGGAGATGTCAAAGAAAGAGGACTCATGTTGGAATGATAATTGTACTTGTGATGTTTATAATAACAATCCTAAGTGTTAAAATGAAAATAAAAAGTTGGTTGATAATCATTAAATATTTGGAATTTCTTTCCAAACATACAACCGTGATCCTAATTGGTGGGCCTTAACCATACAATTAGGAAATTCGAATTACCACCAATTGTTTGAATGAATTAATTAACCCCTTTCTTACATATCAGATAAGTAAATATCTAACTTAATTGAATCTTTTAAATCAGTGCTAATTAAGTGCACTAGGGATGTCAAACAGATTGACCAGACGAAAGTTTGGATACCACATGATTCTTGATTGTTGATTGTTCACTGGTTATTAGTTAGATGATGTTTTAAACCTTTGCTCTAGGATTGGCAAACGGGTTTGCTGGGGCTAAGCACGAAACAACTAATGGCCATTGGTTGGCCCAGTATAATGAAAAATGGCCTGAAGGACCAGGCCCTTGGAGCAAAGAAAGAATAGCATGAAATGAGCGACGAAAAAGTCATGGGCACTCAGAAAAAATGGAAAAGTCTTATTTATTTTTATTTTTTTGGGAAGAAAATGTCATACTTAATGTACAGTAACTCCTATGTTATTTTTATTATCTTGGCTACTACATAATTTATGAGCATTTAAAAAAATGCTATTGCATTAAATATATTACATTGGATAAATCTTAATAGTCTTAGACATAATTGAACTGTACATATAGACTTAATCGCCAAAACTCATCTATGAAATGTATGCTAACTCAATATAAATTTGGATACACTGCACTTGTGAATCTAAATAATTGATACAATGCTTAAAAAAAGAATCTGATAACTGGGATGCACTAAATTATACTTAACTTCATTTGGGAGCAAATGAGATTTGTTATATAGTTATCCATTTACACCAAATGTTTCATAAGATCCATACAATTTCATAATTTAATACTATATACTTTTTAATGTCTTTAGCTCATCCAATGAGAATTGACAAAGTAAATTGGACTATATATCTCCCGAATAAAAATCGGCCCAAAGTTGTCCGTAAAGCAAATTTCACGGGTCATTTCATGATGGCCTGTGTTCGTGGAACCACTCCTCGCTATTTATTTCACTTCTCTTCTGTGTCTTACAGTTACTGTCGAGCATCTTTGCCTTGGTCACCAAAAAATCTGTCTTTTTTCGTGATGTGATGATATATGAATATCTTCATAGGATTCCCAATCGATAGATCACTCTCATTGGGGGAAAAAGAAAAAAAAAACTATGAATGTTGCTGCAAAATGACAAGATGCAATAATTTGACTAAGACATTTGATAAATGGGGTGTCCCCATTCCCTCTCGAGTCCACATTCAATCAAGATGTGGCTGGATCTACTATTACTTTGTTCATTGGTAATTTGAGGCTTTAGCCGGCCGACCCCAACCAAACAACGACGCCATTTATCCAAGAACAAATAATGTCGTGTCATGTAGTTCTAGTTCAAGTCACACCATCATCCTTACACGCAAGACAATCAGCCATCAATAGGCTGACACGTCAAATAAATCAAGCAAAACTTGACCAAGTGGACTTGATTACATTTGTCTTCTAATAGTTAGGACTAAATTGGTTCAATTGAAAAATTCAAGACTCAATTACGTTTTGTACAATCTGTTTAATGCCGATTGTGCAATTTTTCCAGCAATACTAAAGCACCACTATCTTGAACTTTGATGAAAATAGAACATTCTTATGTATGTCCCCATATTGATCATGACCCAATCTTAATCTCGTATATTTTGTAATTTTTTGAGAAAATTGATCATTTGTGCGTGTTAGTTTTGATCGCCTCCCTTCATCATGAAACTCTATTTCCACATATAAAAAACTCAACGCTATTTTAAGTAATTAGATAGAGTGATATTTGGAACATATTTGGATTTCAACGTTTATCATTTGGGTCTCAAGTGAAAATCGTGGAATGCAAAGGGTGAGATCATTTGGGCTCGTGAGGACTGGGTTCATGCAATTTAAAAAAAAAAAATTGTTTCTTCAAAATTTGGCTCACAAGGAACATCCTTCACTCATGCATGATGGATTTTCCTAAGCCATGCTTATAGTCAAGGTCAAGCTGATATTTTCTATTTTTCTTATTTTTACAATTGTTTAAGTGGAAACACCTCATCTTTTCTTTATTTTCTTATTTTTGTCATTCTATGTGCTTATATCGTGGTCTTCATTCATGCATTGCTTGTTCAAATATGCGTACATGCAGACAATTCTCTTTCCATGACATCATTACTAAAATTATTTTTCCAAGAAGGCTGCCATGGATTATTCCCACAATACCATGACTGAACCATGCATGCAAGAGCGGGGTCCATATCTACTCTTTTGGCCGATAAAGCACTGTCGGTGGAAAATAATTTTAACTAGACACTAAACAGTAGGATGTACCATCAGGACAGACTACCGGAGAGTGGGAAATGAAACAGCTCATCAAGAAATTTGAAAGAGAATAGGACGGAAGTTCTGACAGCTCACATGACGACTCCGAGGGGACCAACACCACGTTGCACACTGTTTGTACTATGTAAGGCATCTTGCACGATGCCCCAGAAGTCTGTATTATTGAGCCCACGCATTATTGGTGCGAGACTTACCCTTTCTTTCTTGAAAGAAAAATAAAAGAAAATATTCCAACCATATAAATCATAGTGCAATTTTATGATAATTATTTCACATTCTACTCTAATAATTATGATTGGCATAAAAATTAAACAACTTCAATTTTATTTTGTGAACCGAGTTTTTTTGTTTTTCACTTAAAGGGACTCCTAGAGGGGCTTTTATCAACAAATCTACTTAAGATAATACATGAAATGTCAAGACTCATTCTCAAGTAATGATTAATATTAATTAGATATAAAGATCTAAATTAGCCTAAATCTAATATGTCAACGAGGAGAACATCCCTACATTGGCAAATCATCAAGATCACTAGTCTCCTTTAACTCTTAATGGGATATCACATACCTCACGCAGCTAAGGGTTAATTGAAGTGGAGGGAAAGCTTCTTTCCAGTCAGTTACCACATTAACGATACTAATTAATAAAGGAACAGTAAAATGCAGAAAAAAATCCATTTCTACAAAGAGGACTTGTCGCATCAAAGGCCATCTCAGCTAACTGAACTGCATAATTAAAGCAATCTTTCGTACATTTAGATGGTTGTTCTTGAGCAGGGGAAGAAGGACGTGGAGACTTGGACATTAATGGCGGTCACTCATCAAGAAACAGTAAAATGCAAAAAAAGTCATCCAAATTGTTTAAAAGTCTATCGTTCTTATCTTGAGGATGCGGCCGATGAGTACAGCGGTCTTTGCTTAGCTATAAAGTTACTTTTATATTTTAACCAAGATTTGATTGACCCCGTGCGAGGAGCGGGTTTAAGATTAGTACCCAATCAGTGTTTGTTCATTAACGGTGGAGGAAATGATGAAAAGATAGATTAGGACTAATATAGCAGCGGTGGAAAAGGATGAAATGGCCATTCGCAATGATAAAGGATGAAAGGATGGATTATTCATCAATGTCTATCCATTAGCGATAAAGGAAATCATGGAGACATTGATGATGTGCCTAGTCCAGTAAAGAAATAATAATGCAGAAAATCATCCATTTCTATGCCCAATAAATTGACTAATGTTAAGGCCTAACTAAGATTAGGTTAATGTGCTCCATAGACCGTATCCATCTCCTATATCTTTCTCGTGGTTGGATCTTTGCTAGAAAATCATCCATTTCTATATCCATTGAATGGTGTTTACTTCTTAAACCTTAATTTTTTGTAAAACGTTCATCTGAAATGCTGAAAATCCGACGTGGCATGGTAGAATGAATACTTTTAAAATGTAATGGCACTCAAGTGATTAAAAAGAATTTATGACATTTAAATGAATGTCCTATAAAAGTTATGATACTTATGTTGTTTTTTTTTTTTTTTTCGATATATTTAAGATCAAAATATGCGAGGAATCACGAGAGTTTGATTGTTAGGTTCAGCAAGCCGGATTCGGATCGCCTGCCCTGGAGAAATCAAGGCAGGGGTGACCTAGTTTCAATCTCGGCCGTCCATTCTCATCGGACGGCCGAGATTGAGCCACGTGGATCGGAGAAGCTCTCCAAAAATTTGCGCGCGGGTTTGGATTACTGTAGCAATACTGTAGCGGTTTTTGAAATTTTATTTTATTTTTTATCTTCAGATCTCTGATTTTTCTCTCTCATCTCTGACTTTTTTCTCTCTCTCTCTCCCCGACGCCTCTCTCTCTCCCCTTCGCCCCGACGCCGAGCAACGTCGACCTCCCCTCCCCCGACGACGACCTCTCCTATCGGCGTCCCCCAACCCGAACCCGACGCCTCTCTCTCTCCCCTTCGTCCCGAAGCCAAGCGAGGTCCAACCTCCCCTCCCCCGACGACGACCTCTCCTATCGGCGGAGGACCCGCCGGCTCGAAGGTGCGGATGTTTTCGGCTCTCGATCGTGTCGTGATTGATCTCTGTAATGTCGAATAACTTGTGCTATTAATGGGTCGTGGTCACTTTTGTGAAAATGTCGAAGCTAGCGTTTCTTGCTTTTTATATTCTGCTGCTCGAACATAAACTGGGGAAGATGCTTGCTGCTCAGTGTCGTCGTATGTTGGTTTTTAGGTTCTGCTCGCCTGTTTTGTCCCATTAGTTAATTAAGCCGACGAACTTTCTTCTGGGCTAAGTTTCAACAATTGGTTTTTTGACTATTGGCAAGTTTGTCCGAAGGAATTGTTTTTTCATTTATTTAATTTGACTAAGACATATAACCAGCATATTGAACAACTCTTTTGAGAGAACTGATGAAGTGGAGTGGAGTGTGTTGTTGGATATACTAGGTCTAGCAACTATGAAGTTGTGTTTAATCAATATTTGGTTGATTGGTGTCCAGTGTACGCTTGCTTATCCAAATTGTTCCTTCACACTTTCTAACTATGTATCAATTTGTGTGGTGTTATTATTTCTTTTGACTCTCATTTTTGTATCTAATTTGATGAAACACTTAAGTGAGTTTTTATCTCAGACTAATGACTGTTATGTTAGCATTGTTTTTCATGCTTGTTTTCGATTTGCTTCTTGGCAGTTTTGCATGCATTGACTTTCTATATCTCTGGAAATTTTCTTCGGAACTATAGGTGGCACAATATGCTTCAGACAATGGGAATGGTTATGCTGCTCTCAACAGTGTTGATCAATGTCTCAGGTACTTCATTTGAAACTTTGGCCATATATATTTTTAATTCGAGTTGAGTTAACGTAATGTCCCTGCTGTTTTTACTGTAATGTTGAAGTCAAAGCTGTTTACCAGTGAGTTCATACTTGTTTTCATTTTAGGATGTGGTGAGCCTTGCTTGTTAGAGATGATTTTGGTACTCGTTTGCTTGCTTGTCAGCATCATATCCAGTCTATTCAGGAGATGGTTATTATTGTGAATTTTCTAACAGGTCATTGACAGATTTCTTGCTGTAATGATTGTCTTGACATAGATTAAAGAAGATAGAAATCTAAAAGTTCTGATGATATGAAATTCTTTTTTGGGTTGCAAATGATGCATCTAAGCCAGCGTAATGCAACCACATTCTCTTTGCAGTGAAATGATATATGTAGAAGAATGGCATCTTCATATCCTCAATACAAATTCGACTGGTACCTTCTTCACTTATCCATTACTCCTTAAACTTTTCTTGCTTGCAATCTGTTAAGGCAAAGCTTCATTTGGGAAAAGATTTCTATATGCTAAGAGTGGAAAATCAAGGTTGAAGCCTGTGAGGAGCTTTTTCTACCTGAGATTTCATTTCTAAAGAGTATGCTCCCATATTCCCCTGAAAATGAAATACTCGATTTCAAATAATCATTTGGTGCCTTAGTTGAGACTTAAGACTGCACTACATGGGTTAAATCAAAGTTGGGAGGAAATGCATGTTCATCATTTGAACATCTCTTACCTCGACAGAACACTTGAACATTTCTCACCTTGTCAACTTGTCCCTATGTATCTACAAATGTTATATGATCATCTACCAACATGAGGGAGTGTCATATTAAGAGAGCTGAAAATTTCTTTCTTGTAGATCCTAGAAAGAACTTGATTCCTTGCTTCTGCATGCATCAAAAAATGAACCAGATGCCTCAGTAAAATCCAGGTATTGCGGTTGATGCATTGGATAGGTATCACTTCATCTCTTTTCTGTTCTAAAGCGTGCATGTGTGTGTGCACGCTTTTGTCTCTGGAAACTTGTTATCTCCTTGCAAGCGACAGCTTATTTTTGAGTGTTTTGGAAACTTGTTATCTCCTTGTTGTGAACTAACTTAAGGATAATTAAATTAGTTACTATAAGCCATTTGTGTTTCTATGGGAGCTCAGACTCATTGAAATACCTCCACACCCCTGTTTCTCTCTGCCCTCCCCCCCAAAACAAAAAAAAAAGGAAATATAAAATAGGGAAAAGTGGAGAAAAAGTGCAAACTGGTTTGCATCGTCTGTCTGTCATTTGAGGAAGTGAAGAAAATATTGTCAGTTAGAGGAAATTGTCCGGAATTTGTTATTTATTCTGAGAGAAGATGAGAAAATCTTGCAAACAATTTGGTATGAGACTTTTTCTACAGTCTATCATTGGCTTTACTCATAAAAAGCTCATTGCCTTGTTGCTTGGTGCTGCTTCATTTAATGATGTGAGCATTATAATAGGTTGCTGTTAGTACTTATATGATTTCCTCTCGTGAACAACTAAATTTACCTCTTACATCTTGCAAGGGTTCTTCAGAACCGCTATAATATTGATGCGAATGGTCACTATGCTGACAGGTATGCATAAGATTCTACTCTCTTGCGATGAGTTGGATATGAAGATTTGCCAAAAGCCTAAGAGAAATGCAGTTACTTGGTGAAAAACAATTTTGAATCTCTCTTCTTTTCCAGGTAAGAATAGTAAATCCTACAAGCATTTGAATGTCCTTTGCTTTTTTTTTTTACATTAATTTGGTTTTTTGGTATGCTAGTATTCCTTAGGTTTTTAAAGGGGTGAGCATGACTAGTAGTCAAATAATGCCTCAAATTGAGACTCCCTCTCAATTGGATGATGATGGCATAAGGTAATTAATGTATTCATTTAATTACATTAGTTTTTGTTATGTTTATTGTTTGTTTTTAAAGTTTATCGTCTAATGATCCCACTTTGTCCACTATTTTATGTATGATGTCATCAGCTATAATGACTGGACACCACAAATGGGTATGGAATTTAATGATGTAGATGAGGCATGGGAGTTTTGGAAGACATATGCATTCAAAATTGGTTTTGGTGTACGTAGGAGAGTTAGTAACAAAGGCAAAGATGGTTCTATAACTTCTACACGCTTTTGTTGTGCAAAAGAGGGACATCGACAAAAAGATAAACGGATGGAATTAGTAAAGAAGCCTAGGCCTGAAACGAGGATGGATTGCCAGGCCCGAATGGGAATTAAATTAATTCGAGGGAGCGGTAAATATTGTGTGTATGATTTTGAACCAAGACATTCCCATCCACTCCACTATGCAGAGTGCACTCACTTGATACGGTCACATAGGCAAATAAGCGATGTCCAAGCCCAGCAAATTATATTGGCTGACAATGCAGGCCTGACACAAAGACAGCAGCATGACTTATCTAGTGTACAGGTTGGGGGAAGAGAAAATGTTGGGTACACTAGGGTTGATGTAAAAAACTATCTTCGCACTAAACGAGGGAGAGACATGGCCTTTGGAGAGGCAGGAAGTTTATTGACGTACTTCGAAAAACGACAGATCTTAGACACGTCTTTCTTCCATGCTGTTCAGTTAGATAGTAATGAGCAAATAACAAATATATTTTGGGCAGATTCTAGGATGATTATTGATTATGCCCTTTTTGGTGATGTTGTGACATTTGACACCACATTTTCAACCAATAAAGAGTATAGGCCACTTGGTGTATTCATTGGATTTAATCACCATAGAGAGCTTGTCATTTTTGGGGCTGCACTTTTATATGATGAAACTGCAGATTCCTTCAAATGGCTTTTCGAAACATTCTTGGGGGCACACAAATATAAGAGGCCTGCAACAATTTTTACTGATCAAGATGCAGCAATGTCGAAAGCATTACAAGAGGTGATTCCCGAGTCAAGGCATGGATTGTGTACATGGCATCTAATGCAAAATGCCATTAAAAATATTGGTCATTTAATGAAGAATGGATCTAATTTTTTGACTGATTTGAAGAAGCTTGTGTATGAATATGTAGAAGTCCAAAAATTTGAAGATGCTTGGGATTCATTACTTTCAACATATGAAGCTACTGACAATTCTTGGCTGCAAAATCTTTATAAGCTGAAAGAGAAGTGGGCTAGATGTTATATGAAATCTACAGTGACCTTGGGGATACGTAGCACACAGTTGAGTGAAAGTTTGAATGGCGATTTGAAAGATCATCTTAGATGTAACATGAATCTAGATGGATTTTTCAAGAGATTTGATAAGGTGGTGCTTGATAAGCGGTACAAAGAGTTACAAGCTGAGTTTAATGGTAGAGAGAAATTGCCAATGATTTTGTGTCAGACATCACCTATGTTGCAGCAAGCAAGTAAGGTCTATACACCTTCGATATTTGAAATTTTTCAGACAGAATGGATGAAAACTTTATCATTGATTACCAAGGAACGTAATGAGATGGGCGTCTTGCGTGAATATGTGATTGGTTCATATGGTACAAATGAACAAGAGTACAAGGTCACTGGTGGCCTAAGTAATGAAGTGGTGAATTGTGCATGCAATCATTTTGAGACCGTTGGGATCTTATGTTGCCATGCGTTAAAGGTGCTTGATAACTTGGATATAAAGTTAATTCCCAATGCTTACATATTGAAGAGGTGGACACGTGAAGCAAGAGATGGAATACTAGAGAAGCATGGTTTAGATTCTCCGGTATGAACTTTCTTTATACTCTTTTTTAGTCAATTTACTGTTCTCATTTATTGGTAACTTCTAATAACTTGTACATAATCTTTCAGGGTAATGGTGACATGGATGCTACTGATAGATATAGAGAGGTGTGTCCCGAGTTTGTGAAGATAGCAGTGAGGGGGTCACAAACTATTCAGAGATATGAATTTATGAAGCAGATGATCTTGACCATAAACAAATCGCTCGATGAAATGCCACTTGGAGGTGAGTCTCAGAGAAATTTAGGTGGCTCAAGTGAAGATACGAGTCTCATTGCAAAATGTACGGGACTCAAGAAGAAAGTTGGAGGCAAAGGAGGAAAGCGACATAAGAGCTGTCTAGAGAAGAGCAAGAGAAAATCAAAGAAGCAAAGAGACACACCTCAACCTTCTTCGCAAGCTTCTTCTGCACCTCAAATTCTTCAAAACGAATCAACTTAAGTTGGCCTCATACTTCCATTCTTGATTGAGCAAAAAAATCTATTCAAATGTGGCATTGTCTATTTTTTTGTTCTACACATTTTCAAGTCCGTGGAAGAAGAGTTCATTGTATATAAATGTAGACACACCTAGTTTGTTATAAACGTGTGAAGATGACAGTTGACTTCCTTTATATTTACCATTTCAGATGTTTGTAATCATCTTTTGATTTTTTAGGTTGTGGTGCTTGGAGTTGGGTCCTTCGGTACTGCAATGGCTGCCCACATTGTATTTGGAAAGGCTCAAATGGAAGTTTATATGCTTGTAAGGGATCTAGTTGTTTGTCTTTCTATCAATGACAATCAATGTAATCAGTAAGTTCTCTGCTGCTTTGGTGCCCATAACTTCCATGGTGCATAATTTCTTCCTTTGTTGACTCCGCTTCACTATTGTTCCAGCAAGTATTTTCCAGTTCACAAGCTCCCAAAAAATGTAGTTGCTGCAGCTGATGCGCAAACGGCTTTGCTTAAGGCGGAATATTGCCTTCATGCAGTACCTGTGCAGGTACTTTCAATTAGTCTGACAAATACTCATCCATGATAGTTAGTGTGCTGTTATCACGGACATGGTGTCTTATCTGTGCAATTATCTGTGCACAAAGACATGTTTCTTATTCCTTTCTGCAATTTTCTTTCATGATTTTTCTCTTTTAGGTGAGGTTTTGGTAGTGTTTTTCAACATCCTCTTCTCATTAGACGATTTGTTGCAGTTTCAATCATTCTCTTCCTAAATGTATCATGCAGCATACCGTTGGAGATACCTGCTGCTTACTTTGAAGATGTTGGAGAATGATGAGTTCGCTTGCCATCGATCATGGAATCAAATCACATTTTTCAGCAAATGGACCTCCAAATGCGTGAGTCTCAAGACCGGAGGATTTGCCATCAGCTCTTAAAAGATGATTAACTTAGCTGAAGAATGCACATAAAGCAAAATATCTGATGCTGTAAAGGAGCTTGCTACTGTTTCAACGTCGCTGTAACCAGAAGGCAGAGTCGATATCTTGTATACGAACATGAGCATTTAAATTGGTTCTACGCCTGATTCGAGGATTGGAAACTAGTTTATATTTGTTTCTGATTACCAGACATTGACATCCCATTGTACATAGATTGACAGTGGTCAAATTCTGACTTTGTTATTCTAATGATTCTGATCTGGTAATAGATTGACCTGCAATTTAATCCATAGTTGTTGTTGAGTACTATGATTTTTGTCGGGTTCGAACTTCTGAGCATTGAATTCTCATGCGATTAGTTCTTTAGTGGTGCCCTGTTTTTTTTTGTCTCGATCAATGTTCTTGCCTTCTGAAATGGATGTTTTGCGGTCCTTTGGGACTTTTTTTTTTGTGCCAGTTAATGTTTTTGCCTTATGCACATTAGAATTTTTTGGCCAGTAGGTCAAATGCTCCATCCTATCGTCATATTGATTCATACATGCACAAGGACAACCTATGCCAACATTACTGAAATCAGGAGAATTTCATGAGCATCAGGAAAGGTTAAATTGCCAGAAAATTTTCTACTGTTTCACCCATAAAAAGAAACTGAAGAAGGCTTAAGGTACGCCATGTTCACAATATACTAAGTGGATTGTTGGCAAAACGCCCTTGTTGTAATTTCTCTTCCACAAGTTCAAGAATAAAGGGGCCGATATAGAAACCGAACAAAATGCTGCAGATAATCCAACTCAAGTAACCTAAACACTTCTCAAATCTCATCACCAACAATGTCCCCATTGTGCGTCTTGAGAGCCTTCACGGCCTTGCTCCTCGAAACTCCAGCGTGGGTCATCACCAAGTCAATGTCGCGAGGCTCAACGCCAGTCTCATCGATCTCCTCCTCTTCTTCATTAGCCTGAGCGGCAGAGGCTGCAGCGGAAGTGTCTGTCCTGCCCATGACAGATGCCATGTCAGGCATCCTGAACTGCTGGGCAGCTTGTGTCTGCAGTTGTGAGCTCAAGTCTTCAATCTTTGCCTCCCCGAATATGACATAAGTCTTAGAGTGAGGGGTCTTGAAGCATACGTGTGGGGAAGGAAAACAGCGACGTCAACGATGGCTCCTGATCTCGACAAGGCGAACATCCCCACTAATCAACTACTTCTTATTGAGTTGGATCTAACAAACAACGAGGGAGAATAATTCCAATACACTGCTTTAATTTTTTCGAACAAGTATAATTCCAATGAAGTATTTACATTACGAGATTCGTCATTTCTCTACTATAGAAGGACATAGACATGACATGGAAGTACGACTTAAAAACTAATTGATGTTAACATTTTCGAAGCCACTAATCATACTACGAAAGTTGTCATTGACCTCCCTTACATTCTGTAGCTCCTGCACTGTCAATCGAAGTGCCCCTTGACTATGTTCGAGCTCCCTTCGGGTTTGTTCGAGTTCCCTTCGAGTTTCTTCGAGCTCCATTTCCAGATCTCTAATTATGCGGGTACATCCACTGGGACAAGCATAGTCCTGATTAAACATAATGAGAAATCAGATAATTTTTACATCCCTAAACCATTGAAAACTTTAAGTGTCCTAAACCATGAAAAACTTGAAATGTCTCCTTACAAAAGTAAGTAAACTACCATACCTGCCTCACATGTTCATTATTGGGTCGAAATCGTGTAGGCAAATGAATTGTCGTTGGCAACTCCGTCATATTGAAAAAATTCAAGTACGCCTCTTTTGCAGCTTCCCAATTGTTATATCCTTTGTAATTGGCATGACTAAAACCACTTACTTGGACTTTAGTTTCAGGCCAACTATCGTATATGCCGATATTACGGCCATTGAAAACAACATAATATTCCTTCGGCATTTCAACAAACCTAAAATAACACAATACCAATGGCCATTAACATTCACTTTACCACAGAACATGGCAGCATGAAAGACACTTGTATGAAGAAGAGTTTTTGCAGTCAACAATATACTATAGCGTGCAGAGCAGACATAAATATGAGAGCTGACATAAATATATTATCATGCGAAAACAAAATAAAGACATTACTTTGCGTCCTTACAAAGTAAGCAGTGCTAATGAAGGTAGCTCCAAATCTAACATAACCCTCTAATGAATGGCCACAATACAGGAAGGGTCATCAAGAAAATATAATTAATGCCTTCTTCATTTGTTGCTTCACAATCCCAGAGGAATTCATGTTTTTCACGGAGAGGCTTGGAAAGCTTGTCTAACCTTGAGGCTACTGCCGGCAGCAATTTGAATAGCGATGTTGTTTCCCAATGAAGCGACCTGCTGAAAAAATGCAACAGACTAATAACCCTGGGAACCTATAAAAATAAGAAGAGAAAGAATAAGCCCAAAAAACAAGTGAAAAAAAAAACGACAACAAGACATCTCTAGTTGCAAGCGCTATTTAAATGGCGATGAATGGATAACAATTTATGTATTTGGAATCTTTGGGTCTTTCAAGACGAACGTTCATGTCGTTATGCCTCAGCAGCAAAATAACTCCTAAGTTCTACTGTAATGGCTGAAGTTTGAGAGCATCTACAGGAATTCATGTGATCGCTCAAATGCGGAAGTTAGATATTCAAATTCCATTTCTCCCCTTAGCTATAAAATGCACTGTAACAAACCTATATTTAGCTTGCAGCAGCTTTTAGGGTGCTCGCTTATGCTTTTTGAGATAAATCTAGTCAGAGACAGACTAGGAAGAATACGTTCCTAATGTAAAGCGAGCACCCTAACACAAACACGCACAATCACACGCCCCCAATTAGTCGCACACCTCGAAGCTATAACAGCACTGAGGATAACCATAGAGGTGTTATTTGTAAGTGAGGTGGATGAATCTGCTGGGGAGGGCCACAAGAAAGACTCCACAACAAAAAAACAACCAGCAACAGCAGCATTAAAACCTAGACACAAACCACACAAGTGTAAGAATTCAAGAGAAACATTAGGAGCCAGATATCCTTTAGGATAAGGACGATACTGGGCGACTTTCCTCAAAGCCAATTTCTACCCACCTGTTCCAAATATTCACATATAAGCTCTTCTTTGGGGATAAAATATGAATTAACATTGAACTCACGAAACTCCCAATCTCTTAGCTAAACTACCTTGCATTGTTAGTAAAGCTTGTACAGAATAAAACACGAAACGACGTTAAACAAATGAAACTGCCAATCTCTTAACTAAACTACCTTGCATTGCCCTTGAAGCTTCCTATATAAAAACCCTGACAGAAAATGTCGAACAGAGAAACATGCCCTTCTGCAGAAACTGAAAATATGTATGTAAAGGGTCTGTTAGAGCGACTAAGAAGGCAAACGAGCTGTCCAGGTAAACTACCTTGCATTGCCCTTGAATCCTCTCATATTCATTAAGAATCAAAACCTGTAGCAAGATAAGCGGTTTACTCTGTCGCGCGAGCATGATCTGACTGAACTCCGTCGCTGTGCTTGTGCAAAAGTCAAAATTTTAACCCCCTTTAGCATTACCACTCGATTTCTTAAGTCCCGTATTCTCAACTGATGACTTAATTACAAAAAAAAAAGAACGAAAAGTTCGTCGGCTTAATTAACTAATGGGACAAAACAGGCGAGCAGAACCTAAAAACCAACATACGACGACACTGAGCAGCAAGCATCTTCCCCAGTTTATGTTCGAGCAGCAGAATATAAAAAGCAAGAAACGCTAGCTTCGACATTTTCACAAAAGTGACCACGACCCATTAATAGCACAAGTTATTCGACATTACAGAGATCAATCACGACACGATCGAGAGCCGAAAACATCCGCACCTTCGAGCCGGCGGGTCCTCCGCCGATAGGAGAGGTCGTCGTCGGGGGAGGGGAGGTTGGACCTCGCTTGGCTTCGGGACGAAGGGGAGAGAGAGAGGCGTCGGGTTCGGGTTGGGGGACGCCGATAGGAGAGGTCGTCGTCGGGGGAGGGGAGGTCGACGTTGCTCGGCGTCGGGGCGAAGGGGAGAGAGAGAGGCGTCGGGGAGAGAGAGAGAGAAAAAAGTCAGAGATGAGAGAGAAAAATCAGAGATCTGAAGATAAAAAATAAAATAAAATTTCAAAAACCGCTACAGTATTGCTACAGTAATCCAAACCCGCGCGCAAATTTTTGGAGAGCTTCTCCGATCCACGTGGCTCAATCTCGGCCGTCCGATGAGAATGGACGGCCGAGATTGAAACTAGGTCACCCCTGCCTTGATTTCTCCAGGGCAGGCGATCCGAATCCCAGCAAGCCTCATGTAGCCGGATTCGGATCGCCTGCCCTGGAGAAATCAAGGCAGGGGTGACCTAGTTTCAATCTCGGCCGTCCATTCTCATCGGACGGCCGAGAGTGAGCCACGTGGATCGGAGAAGCTCTCCAAAAATTTGCGCGCGGGTTTGGATTACTGTAGCAATACTGTAGCGGTTTTTGAAATTTTATTTTATTTTTTATCTTCAGATCTCTGATTTTTCTCTCTCATCTCTGACTTTTTTCTCTCTCTCTCTCCCCGACGCCTCTCTCTCTCCCCTTCGCCCCGACGCCGAGCAACGTCGACCTCCCCTCCCCCGACGACGACCTCTCCTATCGGCGTCCCCCAACCCGAACCCGACGCCTCTCTCTCTCCCCTTCGTCCCGAAGCCAAGCGAGGTCCGACCTCCCCTCCCCCGACGACGACCTCTCCTATCGGCGGAGGACCCGCCGGCTCGAAGGTGCGGATGTTTTCGGCTCTCGATCGTGTCGTGATTGATCTCTGTAATGTCGAATAACTTGTGCTATTAATGGGTCGTGGTCACTTTTGTGAAAATGTCGAAGCTAGCGTTTCTTGCTTTTTATATTCTGCTGCTCGAACATAAACTGGGGAAGATGCTTGCTGCTCAGTGTCGTCGTATGTTGGTTTTTAGGTTCTGCTCGCCTGTTTTGTCCCATTAGTTAATTAAGCCGACGAACTTTTCGTTCTTTTTTTTTTTTGTAATTAAGTCATCAGTTGAGAATACGGGACTTAAGAAATCGAGTGGTAATGCTAAAGGGGGTTAAAATTTTGACTTTTGCGCAAGCACAGCGACGGAGTTCAGTCAGATCATGCTCGCGCGACAGAGTAAACCGCTTATCCTGCTACAGGTTTTGATTCTTAATGAATATGAGAGGATTCAAGGGCAATGCAAGGTAGTTTACCTGGACAGCTCGTTTGCCTTCTTAGTCGCTCTAACAGACCCTTTACATACATATTTTCAGTTTCTGCAGAAGGGCATGTTTCTCTGTTCGACATTTTCTGTCAGGGTTTTTATATAGGAAGCTTCAAGGGCAATGCAAGGTAGTTTAGTTAAGAGATTGGCAGTTTCATTTGTTTAACGTCGTTTCGTGTTTTATTCTGTACAAGCTTTACTAACAATGCAAGGTAGTTTAGCTAAGAGATTGGGAGTTTCGTGAGTTCAATGTTAATTCATATTTTATCCCCAAAGAAGAGCTTATATGTGAATATTTGGAACAGGTGGGTAGAAATTGGCTTTGAGGAAAGTCGCCCAGTATCGTCCTTATCCTAAAGGATATCTGGCTCCTAATGTTTCTCTTGAATTCTTACACTTGTGTGGTTTGTGTCTAGGTTTTAATGCTGCTGTTGCTGGTTGTTTTTTTGTTGTGGAGTCTTTCTTGTGGCCCTCCCCAGCAGATTCATCCACCTCACTTACAAATAACACCTCTATGGTTATCCTCAGTGCTGTTATAGCTTCGAGGTGTGCGACTAATTGGGGGCGTGTGATTGTGCGTGTTTGTGTTAGGGTGCTCGCTTTACATTAGGAACGTATTCTTCCTAGTCTGTCTCTGACTAGATTTATCTCAAAAAGCATAAGCGAGCACCCTAAAAGCTGCTGCAAGCTAAATATAGGTTTGTTACAGTGCATTTTATAGCTAAGGGGAGAAATGGAATTTGAATATCTAACTTCCGCATTTGAGCGATCACATGAATTCCTGTAGATGCTCTCAAACTTCAGCCATTACAGTAGAACTTAGGAGTTATTTTGCTGCTGAGGCATAACGACATGAACGTTCGTCTTGAAAGACCCAAAGATTCCAAATACATAAATTGTTATCCATTCATCGCCATTTAAATAGCGCTTGCAACTAGAGATGTCTTGTTGTCGTTTTTTTTTTCACTTGTTTTTTGGGCTTATTCTTTCTCTTCTTATTTTTATAGGTTCCCAGGGTTATTGGTCTGTTGCATTTTTTCAGCAGGTCGCTTCATTGGGAAACAACATCGCTATTCAAATTGCTGCCGGCAGTAGCCTCAAGGTTAGACAAGCTTTCCAAGCCTCTCCGTGAAAAACATGAATTCCTCTGGGATTGTGAAGCAACAAATGAAGAAGGCATTAATTATATTTTCTTGATGACCCTTCCTGTATTGTGGCCATTCATTAGAGGGTTATGTTAGATTTGGAGCTACCTTCATTAGCACTGCTTACTTTGTAAGGACGCAAAGTAATGTCTTTATTTTGTTTTCGCATGATAATATATTTATGTCAGCTCTCATATTTATGTCTGCTCTGCACGCTATAGTATATTGTTGACTGCAAAAACTCTTCTTCATACAAGTGTCTTTCATGCTGCCATGTTCTGTGGTAAAGTGAATGTTAATGGCCATTGGTATTGTGTTATTTTAGGTTTGTTGAAATGCCGAAGGAATATTATGTTGTTTTCAATGGCCGTAATATCGGCATATACGATAGTTGGCCTGAAACTAAAGTCCAAGTAAGTGGTTTTAGTCATGCCAATTACAAAGGATATAACAATTGGGAAGCTGCAAAAGAGGCGTACTTGAATTTTTTCAATATGACGGAGTTGCCAACGACAATTCATTTGCCTACACGATTTCGACCCAATAATGAACATGTGAGGCAGGTATGGTAGTTTACTTACTTTTGTAAGGAGACATTTCAAGTTTTTCATGGTTTAGGACACTTAAAGTTTTCAATGGTTTAGGGATGTAAAAATTATCTGATTTCTCATTATGTTTAATCAGGACTATGCTTGTCCCAGTGGATGTACCCGCATAATTAGAGATCTGGAAATGGAGCTCGAAGAAACTCGAAGGGAACTCGAACAAACCCGAAGGGAGCTCGAACATAGTCAAGGGGCACTTCGATTGACAGTGCAGGAGCTACAGAATGTAAGGGAGGTCAATGACAACTTTCGTAGTATGATTAGTGGCTTCGAAAATGTTAACATCAATTAGTTTTTAAGTCGTACTTCCATGTCATGTCTATGTCCTTCTATAGTAGAGAAATGACGAATCTCGTAATGTAAATACTTCATTGGAATTATACTTGTTCGAAAAAATTAAAGCAGTGTATTGGAATTATTCTCCCTCGTTGTTTGTTAGATCCAACTCAATAAGAAGTAGTTGATTAGTGGGGATGTTCGCCTTGTCGAGATCAGGAGCCATCGTTGACGTCGCTGTTTTCCTTCCCCACACGTATGCTTCAAGACCCCTCACTCTAAGACTTATGTCATATTCGGGGAGGCAAAGATTGAAGACTTGAGCTCACAACTGCAGACACAAGCTGCCCAGCAGTTCAGGATGCCTGACATGGCATCTGTCATGGGCAGGACAGACACTTCCGCTGCAGCCTCTGCCGCTCAGGCTAATGAAGAAGAGGAGGAGATCGATGAGACTGGCGTTGAGCCTCGCGACATTGACTTGGTGATGACCCACGCTGGAGTTTCGAGGAGCAAGGCCGTGAAGGCTCTCAAGACGCACAATGGGGACATTGTTGGTGATGAGATTTGAGAAGTGTTTAGGTTACTTGAGTTGGATTATCTGCAGCATTTTGTTCGGTTTCTATATCGGCCCCTTTATTCTTGAACTTGTGGAAGAGAAATTACAACAAGGGCGTTTTGCCAACAATCCACTTAGTATATTGTGAACATGGCGTACCTTAAGCCTTCTTCAGTTTCTTTTTATGGGTGAAACAGTAGAAAATTTTCTGGCAATTTAGCCTTTCCTGATGCTCATGAAATTCTCCTGATTTCAGTAATGTTGGCATAGGTTGTCCTTGTGCATGTATGAATCAATATGACGATAGGATGGAGCATTTGACCTACTGGCCAAAAAATTCTAATGGGCATAAGGCAAAAACATTAACTGGCACAAAAAAAAAGTCCCAAAGGACCGCAAAACATCCATTTCAGAAGGCAAGAACATTGATCGAGACAAAAAAAAACAGGGCACCACTAAAGAACTAATCGCATGAGAATTCAATGCTCAGAAGTTCGAACCCGACAAAAATCATAGTACTCAACAACAACTATGGATTAAATTGCAGGTCAATCTATTACCAGATCAGAATCATTAGAATAACAAAGTCAGAATTTGACCACTGTCAATCTATGTACAATGGGATGTCAATGTCTGGTAATCAAAAACAAATATAAACTAGTTTCCAATCCTCGAATCAGGCGTAGAACCAATTTAAATGCTCATGTTCGTATACAAGATATCGACTCTGCCTTCTGGTTACAGCGACGTTGAAACAGTAGCAAGCTCCTTTACAGCATCAGATATTTTGCTTTATGTGCATTCTTCAGCTAAGTTAATCATCTTTTAAGAGCTGATGGCAAATCCTCCGGTCTTGAGACTCACGCATTTGGAGGTCCATTTGCTGAAAAATGTGATTTGATTCCATGATCGATGGCAAGCGAACTCATCATTCTCCAACATCTTCAAAGTAAGCAGCAGGTATCTCCAACGGTATGCTGCATGATACATTTAGGAAGAGAATGATTGAAACTGCAACAAATCGTCTAATGAGAAGAGGATGTTGAAAAACACTACCAAAACCTCACCTAAAAGAGAAAAATCATGAAAGAAAATTGCAGAAAGGAATAAGAAACATGTCTTTGTGCACAGATAATTGCACAGATAAGACACCATGTCCGTGATAACAGCACACTAACTATCATGGATGAGTATTTGTCAGACTAATTGAAAGTACCTGCACAGGTACTGCATGAAGGCAATATTCCGCCTTAAGCAAAGCCGTTTGCGCATCAGCTGCAGCAACTACATTTTTTGGGAGCTTGTGAACTGGAAAATACTTGCTGGAACAATAGTGAAGCGGAGTCAACAAAGGAAGAAATTATGCACCATGGAAGTTATGGGCACCAAAGCAGCAGAGAACTTACTGATTACATTGATTGTCATTGATAGAAAGACAAACAACTAGATCCCTTACAAGCATATAAACTTCCATTTGAGCCTTTCCAAATACAATGTGGGCAGCCATTGCAGTACCGAAGGACCCAACTCCAAGCACCACAACCTAAAAAATCAAAAGATGATTACAAACATCTGAAATGGTAAATATAAAGGAAGTCAACTGTCATCTTCACACGTTTATAACAAACTAGGTGTGTCTACATTTATATACAATGAACTCTTCTTCCACGGACTTGAAAATGTGTAGAACAAAAAAATAGACAATGCCACATTTGAATAGATTTTTTTGCTCAATCAAGAATGGAAGTATGAGGCCAACTTAAGTTGATTCGTTTTGAAGAATTTGAGGTGCATAAGAAGCTTGCGAAGAAGGTTGAGGCGTGTCTCCTTGCTTCTTTGATTTTCTCTTGCTCTTCTCTAGACAGCTCTTATGTCGCTTTCCTCCTTTGCCTCCAACTTTCTTCTTGAGTCCCGTACATTTTGCAATGAGACTCGTATCTTCACTTGAGCCACCTAAATTTCTCTGAGACTCACCTCCAAGTGGCATTTCATCGAGCGATTTGTTTATGGTCAAGATCATCTGCTTCATAAATTCATATCTCTGAATAGTTTGTGACCCCCTCACTGCTATCTTCACAAACTCGGGACACACCTCTCTATATCTATCAGTAGCATCCATGCCACCATTACCCTGAAAGATTATGTACAAGTTATTAGAAGTTACCAATAAATGAGAACAGTAAATTGACTAAAAAAGAGTATAAAGAAAGTTCATACCGGAGAATCTAAACCATGCTTCTCTAGTATTCCATCTCTTGCTTCACGTGTCCACCTCTTCAATATGTAAGCATTGGGAATTAACTTTATATCCAAGTTATCAAGCACCTTTAACGCATGGCAACATAAGATCCCAACGGTCTCAAAATGATTGCATGCACAATTCACCACTTCATTACTTAGGCCACCAGTGACCTTGTACTCTTGTTCATTTGTACCATATGAACCAATCACATATTCACGCAAGACGCCCATCTCATTACGTTCCTTGGTAATCAATGATAAAGTTTTCATCCATTCTGTCTGAAAAATTTCAAATATCGAAGGTGTATAGACCTTACTTGCTTGCTGCAACATAGGTGATGTCTGACACAAAATCATTGGCAATTTCTCTCTACCATTAAACTCAGCTTGTAACTCTTTGTACCGCTTATCAAGCACCACCTTATCAAATCTCTTGAAAAATCCATCTAGATTCATGTTACATCTAAGATGATCTTTCAAATCGCCATTCAAACTTTCACTCAACTGTGTGCTACGTATCCCCAAGGTCACTGTAGATTTCATATAACATCTAGCCCACTTCTCTTTCAGCTTATAAAGATTTTGCAGCCAAGAATTGTCAGTAGCTTCATATGTTGAAAGTAATGATTCCCAAGCATCTTCAAATTTTTGGACTTCTACATATTCATACACAAGCTTCTTCAAATCAGTCAAAAAATTAGATCCATTCTTCATTAAATGACCAATATTTTTAATGGCATTTTGCATTAGATGCCATGTACACAATCCATGCCTTGACTCGGGAATCACCTCTTGTAATGCTTTCGACATTGCTGCATCTTGATCAGTAAAAATTGTTGCAGGCCTCTTATATTTGTGTGCCCCCAAGAATGTTTCGAAAAGCCATTTGAAGGAATCTGCAGTTTCATCATATAAAAGTGCAGCCCCAAAAATGACAAGCTCTCTATGGTGATTAAATCCAATGAATACACCAAGTGGCCTATACTCTTTATTGGTTGAAAATGTGGTGTCAAATGTCACAACATCACCAAAAAGGGCATAATCAATAATCATCCTAGAATCTGCCCAAAATATATTTGTTATTTGCTCATTACTATCTAACTGAACAGCATGGAAGAAAGACGTGTCTAAGATCTGTCGTTTTTCGAAGTACGTCAATAAACTTCCTGCCTCTCCAAAGGCCATGTCTCTCCCTCGTTTAGTGCGAAGATAGTTTTTTACATCAACCCTAGTGTACCCAACATTTTCTCTTCCCCCAACCTGTACACTAGATAAGTCATGCTGCTGTCTTTGTGTCAGGCCTGCATTGTCAGCCAATATAATTTGCTGGGCTTGGACATCGCTTATTTGCCTATGTGACCGTATCAAGTGAGTACACTCTGCATAGTGGAGTGGATGGGAATGTCTTGATTCAAAATCATACACACAATATTTACCGCTCCCTCGAATTAATTTAATTCTCATTCGGGCCTGGCAATCCATCCTCGTTTTAGGCCTAGGCTGTTTTACTAATTCCATCCGTTTATCTTTTTGTCGATGTCCCTCTTTTGCACAACAAAAGCGTGTAGAAGTTATAGAACCATCTTTGCCTTTGTTACTACCTCTCCTACGTACACCAAAACCAATTTTGAATGCATATGTCTTCCAAAACTCCCATGCCTCATCTACATCATTAAATTCCATACCCATTTGTGGTGTCCAGTCATTATAGCTGATGACATCATACATAAAATAGTGGACAAAGTGGGATCATTAGACGATAAACTTTAAAAACAAACAATAAACATAACAAAAACTAATGTAATTAAATGAATACATTAATTACCTTATGCCATCATCATCCAATTGAGAGGGAGTCTCAATTTGAGGCATTATTTGACTACTAGTCATGCTCACCCCTTTAAAAACCTAAGGAATACTAGCATACCAAAAAACCAAATTAATGTAAAAAAAAAAAGCAAAGGACATTCAAATGCTTGTAGGATTTACTATTCTTACCTGGAAAAGAAGAGAGATTCAAAATTGTTTTTCACCAAGTAACTGCATTTCTCTTAGGCTTTTGGCAAATCTTCATATCCAACTCATCGCAAGAGAGTAGAATCTTATGCATACCTGTCAGCATAGTGACCATTCGCATCAATATTATAGCGGTTCTGAAGAACCCTTGCAAGATGTAAGAGGTAAATTTAGTTGTTCACGAGAGGAAATCATATAAGTACTAACAGCAACCTATTATAATGCTCACATCATTAAATGAAGCAGCACCAAGCAACAAGGCAATGAGCTTTTTATGAGTAAAGCCAATGATAGACTGTAGAAAAAGTCTCATACCAAATTGTTTGCAAGATTTTCTCATCTTCTCTCAGAATAAATAACAAATTCCGGACAATTTCCTCTAACTGACAATATTTTCTTCACTTCCTCAAATGACAGACAGACGATGCAAACCAGTTTGCACTTTTTCTCCACTTTTCCCTATTTTATATTTCCTTTTTTTTTTGTTTTGGGGGGGAGGGCAGAGAGAAACAGGGGTGTGGAGGTATTTCAATGAGTCTGAGCTCCCATAGAAACACAAATGGCTTATAGTAACTAATTTAATTATCCTTAAGTTAGTTCACAACAAGGAGATAACAAGTTTCCAAAACACTCAAAAATAAGCTGTCGCTTGCAAGGAGATAACAAGTTTCCAGAGACAAAAGCGTGCACACACACATGCACGCTTTAGAACAGAAAAGAGATGAAGTGATACCTATCCAATGCATCAACCGCAATACCTGGATTTTACTGAGGCATCTGGTTCATTTTTTGATGCATGCAGAAGCAAGGAATCAAGTTCTTTCTAGGATCTACAAGAAAGAAATTTTCAGCTCTCTTAATATGACACTCCCTCATGTTGGTAGATGATCATATAACATTTGTAGATACATAGGGACAAGTTGACAAGGTGAGAAATGTTCAAGTGTTCTGTCGAGGTAAGAGATGTTCAAATGATGAACATGCATTTCCTCCCAACTTTGATTTAACCCATGTAGTGCAGTCTTAAGTCTCAACTAAGGCACCAAATGATTATTTGAAATCGAGTATTTCATTTTCAGGGGAATATGGGAGCATACTCTTTAGAAATGAAATCTCAGGTAGAAAAAGCTCCTCACAGGCTTCAACCTTGATTTTCCACTCTTAGCATATAGAAATCTTTTCCCAAATGAAGCTTTGCCTTAACAGATTGCAAGCAAGAAAAGTTTAAGGAGTAATGGATAAGTGAAGAAGGTACCAGTCGAATTTGTATTGAGGATATGAAGATGCCATTCTTCTACATATATCATTTCACTGCAAAGAGAATGTGGTTGCATTACGCTGGCTTAGATGCATCATTTGCAACCCAAAAAAGAATTTCATATCATCAGAACTTTTAGATTTCTATCTTCTTTAATCTATGTCAAGACAATCATTACAGCAAGAAATCTGTCAATGACCTGTTAGAAAATTCACAATAATAACCATCTCCTGAATAGACTGGATATGATGCTGACAAGCAAGCAAACGAGTACCAAAATCATCTCTAACAAGCAAGGCTCACCACATCCTAAAATGAAAACAAGTATGAACTCACTGGTAAACAGCTTTGACTTCAACATTACAGTAAAAACAGCAGGGACATTACGTTAACTCAACTCGAATTAAAAATATATATGGCCAAAGTTTCAAATGAAGTACCTGAGACATTGATCAACACTGTTGAGAGCAGCATAACCATTCCCATTGTCTGAAGCATATTGTGCCACCTATAGTTCCGAAGAAAATTTCCAGAGATATAGAAAGTCAATGCATGCAAAACTGCCAAGAAGCAAATCGAAAACAAGCATGAAAAACAATGCTAACATAACAGTCATTAGTCTGAGATAAAAACTCACTTAAGTGTTTCATCAAATTAGATACAAAAATGAGAGTCAAAAGAAATAATAACACCACACAAATTGATACATAGTTAGAAAGTGTGAAGGAACAATTTGGATAAGCAAGCGTACACTGGACACCAATCAACCAAATATTGATTAAACACAACTTCATAGTTGCTA
Source organism: Psidium guajava (assembly GCA_016432845.1). Lineage (NCBI taxonomy): Eukaryota > Viridiplantae > Streptophyta > Magnoliopsida > Myrtales > Myrtaceae > Psidium > Psidium guajava. The sequence continues at coordinate 33,173,016 of CM028225.1, read as the reverse complement.
GACCTAGTATATCCAACAACACACTCCACTCCACTTCATCAGTTCTCTCAAAAGAGTTGTTCAATATGCTGGTTATATGTCTTAGTCAAATTAAATAAATGAAAAAACAATTCCTTCGGACAAACTTGCCAATAGTCAAAAAACCAATTGTTGAAACTTAGCCCAGAAGAAAGTTCGTCGGCTTAATTAACTAATGGGACAAAACAGGCGAGCAGAACCTAAAAACCAACATACGACGACACTGAGCAGCAAGCATCTTCCCCAGTTTATGTTCGAGCAGCAGAATATAAAAAGCAAGAAACGCTAGCTTCGACATTTTCACAAAAGTGACCACGACCCATTAATAGCACAAGTTATTCGACATTACAGAGATCAATCACGACACGATCGAGAGCCGAAAACATCCGCACCTTCGAGCCGGCGGGTCCTCCGCCGATAGGAGAGGTCGTCGTCGGGGGAGGGGAGGTTGGACCTCGCTTGGCTTCGGGACGAAGGGGAGAGAGAGAGGCGTCGGGTTCGGGTTGGGGGACGCCGATAGGAGAGGTCGTCGTCGGGGGAGGGGAGGTCGACGTTGCTCGGCGTCGGGGCGAAGGGGAGAGAGAGAGGCGTCGGGGAGAGAGAGAGAGAGAAAAAAGTCAGAGATGAGAGAGAAAAATCAGAGATCTGAAGATAAAAAATAAAATAAAATTTCAAAAACCGCTACAGTATTGCTACAGTAATCCAAACCCGCGCGCAAATTTTTGGAGAGCTTCTCCGATCCACGTGGCTCAATCTCGGCCGTCCGATGAGAATGGACGGCCGAGATTGAAACTAGGTCACCCCTGCCTTGATTTATCCAGGGCAGGCGATCCGAATCCCATGTAGCCATGCAATCACTCGGACCAATTATCAACTTTTCCACCAAAAAGTTGGTACGTTCTGACGTTACCATTCCTTCATCCTTCTTGTCTATGATATTAAGTAACTGCTTTTGATGCTTGATTGTATTGCTTCCAGCAAAAACCTACGGCAGAAATACATGAATGTTTTATAGGGAGATGATTGTGAATTTATTCTAATGGTATGGTCCTCAACGTCCCATTTTAAAGCAAAGAAGTTATATCAATGTTGATGGCTCAAAAGGTGAAGTTGAAGGAGAAGGTTCGATTGATGGAGGCTAAAGAGAAAGTGAATTCTTGAGAGAATAACGAATCTCAAAGAGCAGATTTGGAAGAACAATACTTTGAAGAGCAAATAATTTAGTGAGAGATCTTGCTTCTTATCAACCTAAATCAGAGATGAAACGACTATGTGATTAGAACAAGTTGGAGATGTCAAAGAAAGAGGACTCATGTTGGAATGATAATTGTACTTGCGATGTTTATAATAACAATCCTAAGTGTTAAAATGAAAATAAAAAGTTGGTTGACAATCATTAAATATTTGAAATTTCTTTCCAAACATAGAATTGTGATCCTAATTGGTGGGCCTTAACCATACAATTAGGCAATTCTAATTACCACCAATTGCTCGAATGAATTAAGTAACCTTTTTCTTATGTATAAGATAAGTAAATTTCTAATTTAATTAAATATTTTAAGTCAGTGCTAATTAAGTGCATTAGGGCCTGTCAAACAGATTGACCAATCGAAAGTTTGGATACCACACTTTCCTAATTGTTGATTGTTCACTGGTTAGATGATGTTTTACAGCTTTGCTCTAGGACTGGCAAACGGGTTGGTTGGGCTTGAGCACGACATGGCTAATGGCGATTGGTTGGCCCAATATAATTGAAAAATGGCCTGAAGGACTAGGTCTTTGGAGCAAAGAAAGAATAGCATGAACTGAGCGCTTTAGGTTAATCATTTAGAAATCTGGATATGAGGCCGAAAAATTCATGGGTATTCAGAAAAAAAAAAAGGAAAAGTCTTATTTCATGTACAAGAACTCCTGTGTTCTTTTTATTACCTTAGCTACTAAATAAATTATGAGCATTTAAAAATATGCTATTGCATTAAGTTATATTACATTGGATAAATCTTAATATTCTTAGACATAATTGAAGGGTACAAATACACTTAATCGCCAAAACTCATTCATGAAATGTACTCTAACTCAATATAAATTCGGATACGCTGCACTTGCGAATCTAAATAATTGATACAATGCTTAAAACAAAGTCTGATAATCGGGATGCACTAAATCATACTTAAAACCGGCCCAAAGTTGTCCGTAAAGCAAATTCCACGCGTCGTTTCATGATGGCCTGCGTTCCTGAAATGACTCCTCGCAGCTACTTATTTCACTTCCTTTCTGTGTCTTATAATTACTGTTGAGCATCTTTGCCTCGGTCACCGAAAAATCTGTCTTTTTTTGTACTGTAATGATATATGAATATCTTCATAGGATTCTCAATCGATAGACCACTATCATTTGAAAAAAAAAATGAAAAAGAAAGAAGCTATGCACGTTGCTGCAATCAAGCCCAATAGAGCTCTGTCATGCATTATTACCGCAGTTCCATGACTGAACCATGCATGCAACAAGGGGGGTCCATACGTACTCTTTTGTCCGATAGAGCTCTGTCGTTGGAAAACTTTTACCGGACAATAAATAGGATGTCCCATCTCTCTTTCGAGTCTACTTTTGATAAAGATGCTTTTGAAAAAGTTGAAAAGACGAAAGTGAAGCATCAAACACGAGATTTTGACTACAAATATGAAAAATAAATCAATAAATCGATGATGTTAAAATTTCTAATCGATTTTAGCCAGAGAGACATAATTGATATCAATATTAGAAGATTTAAAATTGAATTAATTTAATTAAAAAATTTAAGATTAAATTAATATTAATATAATAAATTTAAGACTTTCTTACATTGTTTCTCTCTTTCTTCTTCCTGGCACAACCATTCTTCCTCCTCCTTCCTTCCTTCCTTTTCTTCGGCTCCTCGTGGTGCAGTAGACAGACGATATCCCATGTATATGGTCCACATCACCACCAACTCCGTTTGCATGTTTGACAAAAAGGATTTGAAATAATAAAAATTAAATATACAATGCACGGACACAATTGATTAAAAAAAAAGAAGAAGAATTCAAAGACCTACCGACAACGTTTGCAAAAAATTCAATTACTATGATGCCTAAATCCCTTATTAATTATCAAGTCATAAATGATATTGAGATACACATGCGAGTTATGTTAAAAAAACGTTACATCGAAAAATTGATGCGTTATGAAATAATTAATACATTTTAGTTGACTCATAACTCAATAATTTAAGCTTTTAAGTGAAGGTGAATTTAACTGAATATATTTACACGCTTAGACTTGGGTTCTTTTTTAGCAATCTCTCTAGTTCGGATTTCTATTTCGTGTTCCCAACAAATGAATTTTTTTTTAGTCTTTGCTAAAAATATGCATAGCAACTCATAAGACATTAATGAGTATCATTTGAGGTGCACAAGCTTGAAGTGTCTAGAACAGCTTTGTGTCCCATGTTGCCTTATTTTTTTATTTTATTTTTTGGGTAGAATGCTGCCACATTGACTCGTGCATCAAGCTTCTTCTATTTTGTGGGTCAATGCCGACACATGACCTTGTGACCTCCGTTGATGTAGCACCACGACAGACTATTGTTTAGTGGGAAATGGAAAAGCTTTTCGAGAAATTTGAAAGAGAAAAGGACAGAAGTTCTGACATTAGATGAGGACTCCCGCACAACGCCACACTGCACATTGTTTGTACTGTGTCAGGCACCCTGAACGATGCCCCTCAGTCGACTATGCATTATTGGTGCGAGACTCGCTATTTTTTTCTCAAAAGAAAAATCAAAGAAAATTATCTATTGATGCTGTCATTTGAGAATAATTGGAAAATTTTTACATTAAACTCATATCAATAAGTAGTTTTTAAAAAAGCAAGAACAGAATTCCAACCGTATCATCATATGGTAATTTTATGATAATTATTACTCTAATCTAATAATTGTGGTTGGCATTAACATTAAACAATTCGAATTTTATTTTATGAACTGAGTTTTTCTGTTTTTCACTTAAATGGTCACCTAGAGGGGCTTTCTATCAACACATCTACTTAATATAATACATGAAATGTCAAGATTTATTCTCAAGTAATGGTTAATATTAATTAGAGATAAGGGTCTAAATTAGCGTACATCTAATATGTCAACAAGGAGAACAACATCTCTACATGGCAAATCATCCTGATCACCCGTCTCATCCAACTCTTAATGGGACATCACATATCCTCACGCAATTAAGGATTAATTGAAGTGAAGGGAAATGAATATCACAACATAAGCACATAGAATGACAAAAATAAGAAAATAAAGAAAAGAAGAGCTATTTCCACTTAAACAATTGTAAAAATAAGAAAAATAGAAAATATCAGCTTGACCTTGACTATAAGCATGGCTTAGGAAAATCCATCACGCATGAGTGAAGGATGTTCCTTGTGAGCCAAAGTTAGAAGAAACAATTTTTTTTAATTGCATGAAACCAGTCCTCACTTGAGACCCAAATGATAACATCGGAATCCAAATATCTTCCAAATATCACTCTATCTAATTACTTAAAATAGCGTGGAGTTTTTGATACGTGGAAATAGAGTTTTACAATGAAGGAAGGCGATCAAAATTGACACGCACAAATAATAAGAGAAAAGCGTTTGATGATAGTTGAAAAATTCTACTTTTAATCTTGTGATTGCAATTCAAACTTGGCATAGAATAAAGTAAGTTAGTCCTTGTCTTTTTAACAACATTAATGATAAGCCAAGATGCTTTATTCTTGCTCTGTTTCTCACTTTCTTCTTCCCGACACAGCCATTTTCCCTCCTCCTTCCTTTTCTTTAGCTCCCCATGGCGCCATAGACAAACGATGCGCGCGCAATACGCAGTAGATGATCGACATCCCATGTATACAGTCCACATCATCGCCAACTCCGTCTGCATGTCGATAAAAAGGATTGAAAGAATAAAAGAAACATATACAATGTACGGACTCAATTAACAAAAAAAACAAGAGTTCAAAGACCTACCGACAACGTTTGGAAAAAATTCAATTACGACTAAATCCCTTATTAGTTATCAAATCCCCCTCCACAGCTAGTTCGAGCCATCATCTATTTCTTGGAAAATGCAATGAATGATGTTCAGATACATGTGTGAATTGTGTTAAAGAAATCCAATATAAAAAAAATTTGTACGGAGCAGTTAATATTTCTAAATTGACTCAAAATTCAATGGCTTAAGATTTTGAGTAAATGTGGGTCCAACTGAATATGTTGACAAGTTCAGATTGAGTTTCTTCTTAGTGATCTCTTCAGGTGAAATGTTTCAGACTTCTGGTATGCACTCTCAATTAATTAAAATCAATTTTTTTTTCAATGTTTGCTAAAAATATGCATAGCAACTCACAAGACATTATTTTCGACCAAAAAAAAAACAACTCACAAGACATTATGAGTATCATTTGAGGTGCACACTTTTGAAGTGTCTAGAACAGCTTTATTTGTGATGTTGCCTTATTGATTCGTGCATGAAGCTACTTCTATTTTGTGGGTCAATGCCGACACATTTCCCTGTGACCTCCGTTGATGTACCATCAGGACAGACTATCGAAGAGTGGGAAATGAAACAGCTCATCAAGAAATTTGAAAGAGAATAGGACGGAAGTTCTGACAGCTTAGACGATGACTTCGAGTGGACAACACCACATTGCACACTGTTTGTACTATGTAAGGCATCTTGCACGATGCCCCAAAAGTCTGTATTATTGAGCCCACGCATTATTGGTGCGAGACTTACCCTTTCTTTCTCGAAAGAAAAATAAAAGAAAATATCCCAACCGTATAAATCATAGTGCAATTTTATGATAATTATTTCACATTCTACTCTAATAATTATGGTTGGCATAAAAATTAAACAACTTCAATTTTATTTTGTGAACCAAATTTTTTGTTGCTTTCTATCAACAAATCTGCTTAAGATAATACATGAAATGTCAAGACTCATTCTCAAGTAATAGTTAATATTAATTAGATATAAGGGTTTAAATTAGCCTAAATCTAATATGTCAACAAGGAGAACATCCCTACATTGGCAAATCATCATGGGATTCCCTGTAATGATATATGAATATCTTCATAGAATTCCCAATCGATAGGCCACTTTCATTTGAAAAAGAAGAAGCAGCTATGCCCGTTGCTGCAACACCACAAGATGCAATAATTTGACTAAGACATTCGATAAATGGGGTGTCCCCATTCCTTCTTCAGTCCACATTCAATCAAGATGTGGCTAGATCTACTATTACCTTGTTCATTGGTAATTTGAGGCTTTAGCAGCTCGACCAAACAACGACGCCATTTATCTAAGAACAAATAACGTCGTGTCATGTAATTTTAGTTCATGTCACACCATCATCCTTACACGTTAGACAATCAACCATGATTAGGTTGACACGTAAAATAAATCGAGCAAAACTTGACCAAGCGGGCTTGATTACATGTTTTTTCAAATAGGATCAAATTGGATAAAAATTTAGGCCTCAATTACGTTTTGTACAATATATTTAATAAAGATTGTGCAATTTTCCCAGCAATACTAAAGCACCAATACCTCGAACTTTGATGAAAATAGAAGATTCTCAAGGAAATTTTCCATATTAATCATGACCCAATCTTAACCTCATACATTTTGTAATTTCTTGAGGAAATTGATCATTTGTGCATGTCAATTTTGATCGACTCCCTTCGTTGTGAAACTCTATTTCCACGTATCAAAAACTCCACGCTATTAAAGTAATTAGATAGAGTCATATTTTCAAGATATTTGAATTTCAACATCATTTCAACAAATGCAATGAGTGAAAATCACGTAATGTAAAGGGCGAGATCGTTTGGGTTCATGAGGACTGGGCTCATGCAATTAAAAAAACAATTTTGTTTCTTCAAAATTTGGCTCACAAGGAACATCCTTCCCTCATGCGTGATGGATTTTCCTAAGCCATGCTTATAGTCAAGGTCAAGCTGATATTTTCTATTTTCATTATCTTTACAATTGTTTAACTAGAAATAGCTAATCTTTTCTATGTTTTCTTATTTTTCTCATTCTATGTGTGGTCTTTCATAATCATGCATTGCTTGTTCAAATATGCATGCAAGCAGACAATTCTCTTTGCATTCTTCCAGTGATATATTAAGGGAAATAATCGAATTGCAACTCTTAGGCATTGAGATAGATCGTGCTTAATGAAGTGGATGATCCATCACATCATGTCAAAAGGACGAGGAGTAAATTACATTTACCTTATTTTCTGCCAAGTCCAAGCTGCAATCACAAGAGTTTGGCGGTGTTGCTTGATGTCTTATAAGCCATGTTTTTTGTGGTGTGTTGACACCTGATTTTTAATCATTTTTTCTATTGCTAAAGTAATAAAAAATCCATAAAAATTCATAAAATTGAAAAATCAACTTTGGAGACCTTAGCCAAGCCTAGGGAACCAATTTTGACCAAAAAATGATTTTTCATATTTTCCGTATTTTTCGGTATTTTTATTTTCGAAAATTCATAAAACAAAAAATGAAGAAAAAATGAGAAAATTGAAAAATCAACTTTGGAAGCCTCGGCCAAGCCTAGGCAACCATTTTTGAACAAAAAATAAAATTTCATATTATATATATATATTTTAATTTTTTTAAAAAAAATACAAAAATACTTGAAAATTTTGGAAAAATAACATTTGAGGCCAAAAAAAATACACAAAGATAGTTAATATTTTTATTTTAAATCTATTTTCATATTGGCCATCACAAATTCAGAAAAATCCAATTCGAGTCACGTGTTCCTTCACGAGTATAATCTTGAATCGGGCCTAAAAAAAATTTAATTTGAGTCAACTTATTTTTAATTTTCACTTTTTATGAGTTGTGACATTGTCTTCTAATATTTTAAATTTTCATCTTTGCCCAATTATACCCAGAATGACTTAATTTTGCAAAAGGGCTTTAATTAAATTCTGCATTATTTTCAACGGCAAGAAATGAGCTTAAATTTGACATGTGGTAAATTTTGGTGTGTCAAAAATTGTGAGGAGATTTGGACTTAAAGAAATATATTTTTTCAGGGACTAAATTGTAAATACTTAAAATTCAAGGACTAGAGTGCAAATACTTAACTCTTGAAGGATTATTTTACAAATAACAAAAAGAAGAGTTAGTGGATAAATTAGAATAGAGAAGGGAAGATGGAGAAGAGGAGATGAAGAAGAGAAGTTGGAGAAGAATGGATGGAGAAAATAAGATAAGAATAGAGAATGGAAGATGGAGATGAAGAAGAGTTAGTGGAGAAATTAGAATGTGAGATAAATATGGAGAAGGGAAGATGAAGATGAAGAAGAGTTAGTGGAGAGATTAGAATGTGAGATAGAGATGGAGAATGGAAGATGAAAATGAAGAAGAGTTAGTGGAGAAATTAGAATGGGAGATAGAGTTAGTGGAAAAATTAGAATGGGAGATAGATGAGTAGATTATAAAAGGAGGAAGAAATGAGCTTGAGGGGGAGATTCTTGAGAGAGAAAATTTGAAGTGTTTGGGGGAGAATTTTTTGGAGAGAAAATTTTGGATGTTTGAGAGAGTTTTGGGAGGTTGAAGAAAATTTTGAGAGAAAGAAAATACCAAAAGAGAGAGAATTTTGAAGATGATGGGAGTTTAAAGCTAGGGGTTATCATCACAAATTCCTTCATCGATCAATATAAATCAAGAGTTCATCCTCGTCAACGAGCAAACAAATTCGAGCTAAGTGTTTTTATTTATTCATTTATTTATGGTTTTACTCGCAAATTAGCACAAATTGTATACACTTTCTCCATCTCCTTTTTCTTCCATATTTTATGTCAGGAGAAGGATATCTTTACGTCAATAGCAAAAATCTCGTCGAGATGCAAAAATCGGCCCAGACAAGCTCCTAAGCTGTCCACCGATTTCTCAACTGATCTGTGACTAAAAGTCCCTCTTAATTCAAAAGAAACTCTCTATATTGGGAACATAGAGAGCGAAAATCAATTATAGAAATCCCTCCCAAAAAAATGGGAGATAAGTACTCTTTCTACTCTTCTGGTTTTAGGTGCAGATTAGCACATATTTTGTATACTAACACTTCACTCTATTTTATGTCAGGAAGCCGCAGCTCTATATCAATGGTCAATCCTATGGAAGCACAAAATCGGCTTGGAGGAGTCCTCAAGCGCGCACAAATTTCAAATTGTTGAATCAATTCGTTATATTTCATTTTAAAAAACTCATACCCCAAAATGGAGAGGACAAAGTCCATCCGCAATTTAAATACCTGCACCATAAATCCCAAAGGGAAGAGCCAAGCCAATGCTTAGCCTCCCATTGGAGATTTTTACTTATAGTAGTTAAATACCTGCAACTTAAATACCTGCACCTTAAATCCCAAAGGGAAGAGCCAAGCCAATGCTTAGCCTCCCATTGGAGGTTTTTACTTACAGTAGTTAAATACCTGCACCTTAAATCCCAAAGGGAAGAGCCAAGCCAATGCTTAGCCTCCCATTGGAGGTTTTTACTTACAGTAGTTAAATATCTGCAACTTAAATACCTGTACCTTAAATCCCAAAGGGAAGAGCCAAGCCAATGCTTAGCCTCCCATTGGAGGTTTTTACTTACAGTAGTTAAATACCTGTACCTTAAATCCCAAAGGGAAGAGCCAAGCCAATGCTTAGCCTCCCATTGGAGGTTTTTACTTACAGTAGTTTAAATACTTGCAACTTAAATACATGTACCTTAAATCCCAAAGGGAAGAGCCAAGCCAATGCTAGGCCTCCCATTGGAGGTGTTTATTCACTGTCATGTACTTCCTATAATTTAATTTTTGAATCATTAGACCCAAAAGATGAGTAGGTCGTAATACTGCACAGAAGTCGTTAACACACTCCCTCTTTCGGCTTCAGGGAATCTTTAACACTTAAAAAAATATAACAAATAAAAATATATACCATCCATGCATCATATTTAAAAAGTGAAAACACAAAAGAGAATACCCTACTAGAGCTTTAGGAATAAACCAAGCCTGAGTTGCCGGATTAGGATATCCATGAAATTAAGGTACCGAAAGGGCATTAGTTTTAATTAACTAGCGTAACCAAGTCCCCGAGCTCATAATCTCTGGTTCGTAGGAATAAATTAGTTCTCCTACTAATTTATTTAGGTTTCTAATCGACCTACCAAGAACGATTAGTGGCGACTCCAAATTTCAAAATCATTTAAACAAAAACCAAAGTTGCGATTCGGTAGGGCTTGGGAGGGTCCGCATTAGGTTAGTCAAATCTAATTAACCTAATAATCCGTTATCCCCTAGAATTAATAAAAATATTTTTAGAGGGTCGCGACAGCTTGGCGACTCCGCTGGGGATAAAGATTTTTAAATTTTCGAAAAAAGATACCAATTGGAATACTTAAATTTTTTCGAAATTTTAAAAGTCTTAGTGGACTTAGGCCAATGAAAATTTCATGGATATCTCGCTTCTGGCGATATTGTTTGGGACTCATTCTATAGGTGTTATATGTTTTTGCAGGATGGGAGTTATAAGGGGCGGAGTGTTTGGCTAACCCCTTTGTTTTGCAGGCTCGGTGTTGGGTTTATTTGTTTAATTTCGCACATTTTTAGAAGCGCTGTTTTGATATCAATTGTTGTGCATGTCTTGCATACTCTGAGGATCACGACACCTGCACACACAAGCGTCTAAACCCAAGTCGCGAAATTCTTCCTAGAAAACCATAGATAGGGATCGAATATGCAAAGCTCTTGCGTCGATTGCGCTCGGGTTGACCATATTTTATTCCGCTCATTATCTGAATTGACAATTCTTCCCATTGTGATTTGATTGCGCGGAGGGTAAGTTTGTCAATTCAGATAGTGGGAGCCTTTTTAGGTCCATACCTTGTCTCTCCTTCTTTTATTTTCTAGAGTCCACTCCTCACTTGAGTCATGCGCATGACTATCTGATTTGCATTTCTCCAAGGTAAAAGTAAGTTCTCTAATTTTATCTTGTATTTATTTTCGGTCGGTCCATGCTAGGTGTTAGTCAGTTTTTGAGCTTGATATTACGACCATTCTTTTTAAAAGAAAATAAAAATTAAATTTGTCCCTCATTTCTTTAAATTTTTTTTTTTTTTGAAAAAATGATGTAAAAAAATCCCTTCATGGGAATTTTATTAACTAATAAGGGATTTTTGTCATATTTTTATTGCTTCAATAAAAATGAAATTTTCCTGAAAAAATTTTCCTCTGAAAATTTCAATAAAAATAAAAATTCCTTAAAAAAAAACTCTAGTAGACATCAAGTGATTTTATCACATTTTTCAAATTATAAAAACTTGCAAGAAAATTCTTCTCGAGAAATTCGCTCATGTTTTTCTAAGAAAATTTTCTCTAAATAAAATTAGACTAATTGACCAATAAGAGATTTTTGTCATGTTTTTTTCTCTCCAATAAAAATGAAATTTTCCCGACAAATTTTCCTCTGAAAATTTATTTCGATAAAAAGAAAAATTCCTTTAAAAAAAAACATAAGTGATTTTATCACATTCTTTCAAATTATAAAAACTTGCAACAAAAATTCTTTTCGAGAAATTCGTTCATGTTTTTCTAAGAAAAGTTTCTCTAAATAAAATTAGACTAATGTCTCGGGGGAATTTTGTTAACCAATAAAGGATTTCTGTCATGTCTTTCCTGCTTCAATAAAAATAAAATTTTCCTAACAAATTTATCTCTGAAAATTTATTTTGATAAAAAGGAAATTCCTTCAAAAATTTTAGTAAACGTCAAGAGACTTTGTCACATTCCTTTAAAAAAATAAAAAAAAAAGAATAATAAATCTGAAAAAAATTCTGTATCAGAAATTAACCCATTTCTTCCTAAGGAAATTTTTTTTTCTTTCTTCTGATTTGTCTATAAAATAGAAAAAATCAAATTGGACTAATATAGGAGTCATGGACCGACATTTCTTGTGTCGCATACTAATTATATCTTTTTCTTTTGCAGGGAGATCCTAGATACCCCAGACAGGTGTAAAAATTAAGTTCAATAATATATCAAGAATCATCTTCAGAAATACCAAAAGACGAAAAACACCGAGGCTTCAACCGTTAATTCTGGGGGGCAAACGAACATTGTCCATCTTTGACAGACAAAGTTGTGTCAATCCGTAAACTTGTATGGGCAGTGTATTCTGATATGACGGTGGATTTATACTGATTAAACATGGGGGCATATTTAATGTATTGCAGAGGATCCCGCGTCTTTTGAAAAACAATATGGATTATATAATCAGAACCCATGAAACAAATACCTTTACCTGATCAAATCAACCAGAGACCGGTCTTAAAATTTCCTCTTATCCGAAACATGCGGAGGGCTTTAGAGGACCGAGGTTCTATTAATGAACGTGGCCCACAGGAATTTCTCCCGACGCTACAGGCGACCGACACGAGCAAGTGGACGTCGAAAGAAACAAAATATGGATAAAAGTGGGCACACAACAGGTGGCCGGATTTACTACCAGCGCACTAATCGAGTTGTCATAGCGTTATTGTTCGTGATCTCAAGATGGATAGTGGGGGCCACCGCCGAACCCATCATCAATGTTCTCGATATCATCGTCTGGCGCAATTAAACAAGAACATCAAGAAGAACATTAAGCCTCGACATCTTCGGTACCTCAAATCGTTCTGTTATGCTATGCGGAAGAAACGATAGCAGGAAAATTAAAAAAACAAAACAAAACAAAACACATGAAGCTTTTCTTTCATTCCATTCATCAAATAGTATTACAACAACTCACTGGGGAGGAAAGGTAAAGCCAAACTGGGCCCTGATGACCATTACGAAAGAGCTCAACTGACTCTCCAAACAATTGATGCTCTGGATGCACCGGGCGCTCTCGGGATCAAGCTCCGCGAGCCTAAAGAAGAGGCGATCGCACTTCTCTTTAACCTGGGCCATAGTGGCCTCGTAATGCTCAACGGCAAACTCCAGGTCCGGAATCGCTGCCCTCTCGAAAGCAATGTCTGCCGTAATGTCATCAAGTCTCTCCTGCAGCCAACCACATTTACACCTCATCACAATATTGCCTGGCTCCTGTTCGGCGTAAGTTCGGACCAAGGCCAAACGGTCCACCAACTTTCCCCTCTCACGAACCAGCCACGAAAGCTGATCGTTGGCAAACTTGAGAGCCTTTTTGTGATTATCAGCCACAAACGTAACTGTTGCCAGACGCTCGTGCCGGTCTCGGTAACGGGCTTTCACGACGGCGGTCACAAGGACCGTCTCATAAGCACGGTTATAGGCAGCCAAAAAATTGATGAAGAGGGTCGAGAAGTTCCGGTACTCCTTCCCTAGTTGGGTACCCTCAACAGAAGCAGCGTCCACGGTCCTAAATAAACCGAGGATTTCAGCCTCAACGGTAGAGTTTTTGGCTATATGAGCGTAACCTCTACCAAGAAGATTGTAGAGTCTCTCCCACCCAGCTAGGACTTCGGCGGATAAGGTATGGTTAGGAGAATTGGCCATTTTTGAAAGCAGAATACGAAAGAAAGGGGGAGAGAGGTGAGGCAGATGAACGGAATGCGAAGATGGTAATCTGCTTTGAAGTAAATATTGATTTCATAGTGACGGTATCAACCAGTCAAGATTTCTCTTATCTACCATTCTCTATTGGCACCACCCTCGTTGGCTCGAATTCCCATCAGATGGCGACTGTGAGCTAAGCGAGTCCGAAATCTCCGCAGAAAGTTTGACGAGACACCGCCACTTTGAAAAAGAAGACGGAAAGATGAGCTGAGTGGAAGACACGGCAAACGTTAGCGAAAAGGAGATACGACTTGTCTTTATTGGAGGACCCGCCAGTAAATCGACGGTGGAGATCTTGACAGGGGCCCCCTATCACGAAAAGAAAAAAGAAGACAAACTGAGCGAGAAACAAGGATTTCCCCTTTGATCAAAAGCTGAATATCAGATTTTCTCCCTCGAAAAATCTAATAGCACTGCCCGTGAAGAGGGAAGTCGTTGCTATTGCCAGAGAGAGAACTTGTCCCCATTTGATAGTCAGAGTTCATTCGCAAGAACTCGCAGGAGAAAGATAGAGAGGAAGGAGTTCTCGTGGGAGAGGAATTCAAAACCTTCACCATCAAAGCATCGGCTTTCAAAGCCTGTTACGAGAAACCATCAACGATCCCGTGATCCCTCAAGTCCAAGAAGACATCCTGAGGCGGTCTCGAGTCGGCAGTCCTAGATCCAGAAATATGTCGAGCATTAGGGAAACGGGCGCATGTTCAACCCTGGTCGAAGCTAATGAAGTTCCTTACCCTGAGGGTCTACTGGTCATGGCCATTGACGGTAATCCAGTCTCTCTGTCAATCCTTGTTATCGTATTGAGAAAATGCCGGTATAAGGTTGTAGCTCAAGCAAAGGCGACAGAGGCCTTAGAGATATTAAGGAGGAGTGGTGACCAGTTTGATATCGTCCTCACCGCCATGGTAGGGATTGACATGGATGTTTTCACTCTCTTGGAAGTCATCAATTCTAAATTAAACATGCCAGTCCTCGTAATATCGGCAAGCGATGATCAGCAAGCCATAATGAAGGCTGTCTTAAATGGGGCCCAAGACGTCGTAACGAAACCAGTTAGGGTTCAGATGCTTCAAAACATATGGCAGCATGTGGTAAGGAAGCAATTGCACGACCATGAGAACAAGCATCAAGCCTTCAATTTTGTTCCAAGCAACTGGAGAAAGAAGATGAGTTGGTCTCCCGAGCTGCATCGTATGTTTGTTAATGCAGTTCAACAGGTAGGAATCGATTCGGCACGACCGCAACATATACTGGAAATTATGAACGTAGAGGGACTCACTAAAGCAAATGTTTCGAGTCATCTTCAGAAGTACAGAAAAAGGGTGAGAGAACACAATGCAGCTCAGAATCAAGAAAACCAAGGCGGGACTGATCCAAGCCTAAACGTCGAGTCTCCTCGCCACCATAAGTTCCCCAGGTTAGCATGGGGCGAGCCACTTCCCATCATCAACCAAGTTAGTAACCATGCCATCAATCCCCCAGGCGTTAATCAAAGTATCCCCCAGAATCACCCTAATACTCTTCAAGAGTATAGACCGCAGGAGCAGTGTATTCAGATTCTTTGGTTTGAGCACCAACCTGTGGCTAGAACTCATCCCATGATCAGCGCGCCTGCGCAGCCAGAGAATCAGACAAGAAGTTATCCTGAGCACTTCCACTTCTCTAATCCTCGAATGGAAGGAGTTTTTGGCAGCAGGACAGTTGGTGATCCCCACACTTTCTCGAGTAATGATGAAGGCTGCAGCACGAGAAGTCAAATTGCTCATGGCGAGGACAGAATGAGAAATCTACCGCCAGCATTTGCCAACAACAATGCCCAATTCGAGCATCAGTTGCTGGAAGGTTCAAGAGATTACCCAGATGATGAGCTTACTGCTCTGGTCAACCAGTTTAGGGTTGACAGACGTCCCAAGCCGCGATCATGAGCCAGTGAGTAGGGACTCTCAAATATCGGTTATCCACACCCGAACCAACACGAGACTAGCTGATTATCGAAGAGCCACAGGAGAGGCAGAACTGACCTTGAATAAGTGCACCTTTCATTTCATGCTTAATTCCCCTGCGTATGATATTTTCCGGCTTTCTAGGTGTCTCGATTTAATTCAAGGACAAGGGGGCAATTTATTTATCCGGTCGAATGCGTGAATCCCTTTTTATGCTAGATTTAGGGCGGATTAATTTGTGGCAACGTCGCTGACTGCCATAATGAGAAATGTTGAATGGCCTCACGTAGGGAAATTTCAAGTGAAATGCCCAGGCGAGCTCGAAGACGGGTAATTGTGTGTCGTTCCAATTTACTCTTAATCGTTGCAAAATGCTAAATTGGATTTGTTCCATTCTCACCCAGGGAATCGCAAAGTGCCTTAAGAGTGTCGCAAAATGAAATGACCCAATGGAACGCGATAGGACTCATTTGCCTCGAAGGTAACCTTCAAATTAAAGGAGCCCTCCGGTCCACGGACCCGATGGCATAGAAAATGATGATGGTCCAAGGCAACCCGAAAGAAAATAAGGCCCAACTAAGCAAAGCACATATGTGGCAAGCTCAAAGTGAAGGGCAACTCGGGACATACAATTCAATCCAATCCAAATGAAGGAATTTCCTCAATTCAAATTCAATGGAAGTATACACAAGGGTAAAACAGTATCGTTCCAATTTTTCTAGAATATGAAGAACATATACTGCCGCATTCTCTTTCATTTTTGCAGGGGAAGTCTCTACTGGCCAGATTTTTCTGTCTACCATTCCCTATCAGTATCACCTCCGCTACTTGTCTCCAATCTCGAGCCAAGCAAATCCGACGTCTCTACGGAAAAGTTGGACGGGACGCCACTACTTTGAAAAAGAAAGGATAAAAATTAAGCTGAGTGGGAGACAAAGACATTTTCGGCAGAAAAGAGATACGACTCGTCTTTATTGAAGAACTCGCCAGCAAATTGACGGTGGAGACAGCAACAAGGGGCCCCCTTCCACGGAAAGATGGAAGGAGACGAGCTGGGCGAGAGATACGATGAAAAGAAAATCGAGAAAGCCAGAACACTCGAGAGAGGCAATACAGTTGCTAAACCCACGTCTAATTTTAAAGGAGGCATCTTCTTGATAATTCTCATTCGTGCTCGAAAGAGAGACTCTTAAAGCATACGCAGTCTCCCAGAAAAATCCAGAGAGTGAAAATACAAGAAGAGATATCAAACTTTGAGAAATCGTTAACCAAATCGAAGATGTCTCAACCCAACACACTTGAAAGTTATCGTTACTTGCTGAATATGGGAGAGGAAGAGTTCGAAGCCATATTTGGGATCGAGCCTATGGAGCCCGGCCCTTCCACCGATGACGTCCAAGAGCCTGGTGAGGACAAGGACAATAACGGTAAGGGTCAAAAGAAGCGTTACCGTCGCCATACTGAGGAGCAAGTACGAAAGCTTGAAGATTTCTTCAAAACGTGTCCTATGCCAGACGGAAAACAGAAAATGGAACTGAGTCAGGAGCTAGGACTTGAACCTTCACAAATCAAGTTCTGGTTTCAAAATAGGCGAACCCGAATGAAGACTCGTCATGAGCACAACGAAGCCGAGTTTCTAAGAGTTGAAAATGAAAACCTCCTAGCGGAGAACAAGATATATAAAGAGGCTTTTGACTCCGCCACCTGCCCCAACTGCAATACTCTCCTCACCCTCGATGAAATGCATTATCTGAGGATCGAGAATGCACGTTTAAGAGGTGAGTTAGATCAGTTCATAGCAGGATCAAGTTCTGTTGGAGCAAGGTACGAAAAATTGAGACTATGGGGCCAGCATGGATGCCTTCTGAGGAGGAAGAGAGGTATCACTACCAGGCAAGTGGCATTGACGACGAACTCGCCGCCATGATCAGGCAATTTGATGCTAATGAAGCACTAGGGTTTTAATGTGCATACGGATCCTGTATTTTAAAACTAGTGATCACGGGACCTGCAACACGGCCGACACGTACCTGATCCAGAACAACGCTAGCTGATCGCTCAAGAGCCTACAAAGGGAAGAAGATCAAACATAGACGAATACGTCTACTTAGTTTCATCGAACGTTCTCGCCTTTTATCGATGTCCAAAATTAATGCACAAGCTAGAAGTAATCATTTCCCTTTCCCCCTATTAAATGCTCGAAGCCGTTAACCGCACCAAACTCGAAAAAATTAATATCGAGAAGAAATCCGCGTAAATCTGAAGGGTAAATCCGTATCGTTCCAAATTACCCTCGAACTACCCAGGTTTTAAATTTAATCCTTTCTATTTTCAGGAGTTTGCAAATCGACCCAAGAATGCAATCATACCCAAATACAAGTTGAACAAAATTTGGGGCAAATCAACTCATGGATATTACCACAGAGTGGACAGCTTCAGATAAAGCAAAATGCGAACGAGGGACCCGAACAATCTCAGACATGGGTAATTCTGTATCGTTCTAATTTGCTCATAATCATCGCAAGTCCTGAATTGTTTGATTCCATTCTTAACAGGGATTGCAAATTACCTCGAGAAATATTGTAACATGGCCCAAGTTGATACAACAGGGCCACGTTATCCCCAAGGATTAACCTTTGAAAAGAAAGCCCCATGGACACCTACGGTCCAATGGACCGAATGGTATGGGGGATGACAGTAGGTCCGAAATATCCCGAGTTCGATCCCCAAGGGTGGGGAATGTTGTATGTATTATAAATAAATGAAACAACTTTTTGTGCATTTTTTTTTACAAACAGGAATACTCGACGAGTAATATCAAAGTCAGTATTTTACCATAGTCTTCCCATAGTGGTGAGGCGCCCAACAAAAGTCGAGGAAAATTCAATCCAACAAAACTGGTAAAAGACTCGTGCAAGACATTCAAGATGAAGGGTAAATCAGTATCGTTTTCAATTTATCCCTTTTAATACTGGCTGATATGTCTCTTTTTCTTTTTACAGGAAATATTTACACTAACATTTAACATGTTGAAGGAGACAAATCCAAAAGAAAATTATGATCATCTGACAAGATCTATTCTGGTGAAAAACGGGGCAAATTGATCGCAAGCTCTGAAGCGAAAAAGCAAATATGTCTTTCTTATCTCGTTTGATTTCGAGAATAATTTCTCTGCTTTTTGCAGGGGCATTTAACCGCCAAACCATGGCGGTCGCTGTCACTAAACAAACCAAAATGCTCCCTCACCCATATGCCTCATCGTGCAGGGGCAAAACTTGAGACAAACCGCTCCTCGACATAAGGAGTGGTCTTCCCAATTTGTTCAATCCACCCACATACCAGGGGCAATTCAAATCCGCCCATGTTTGCACATTATATAAACACACATGATGCTAAAAATTATCACATCGGCATTGTGTTTACACATTTCACGAATTATGTATGACTATTCCGCATGTTTAATTTACCAACTCCAACTTAGAGCATAAACTGCATAGGAAACATCAAATGTGCAAAATGGGGCATAACAGGATGAGGAAAGGTAGACCATTTCCACACAGATCTAACATTTTAATCTACAGATAAACAGCCTTTCTCCAGAGTGAGAGAAAGCCCTTTCGGAATGAAGTCCCCTGTTCAGATTACATTCGAGACCTTCATACTATGAAAACCTCCTTAAACAGAATTGGTAATGCAAACTTGACAGAATAGTTTTGCATGATCCACACTTTGATTGATTGCATCATGAGTTATCACACAGACTACTTCTAATCATTGCCAACTTGGATGAATAGTTTTGCATGAACCGATCAACTCATTGATGAAAATGCTTGCACATGTTACCTTTGACACTGCCTGATAAGCAACACATTCCCAATGTTCGAATTACCTTCCAAAGTCTTGAAATTCATTTGGCGATTATTGAATGAACAAGCCTGGTTGTCGAGAAGCCACCAGGCATTTCTTCTAAATTCTCTGGTAAGTATATCTTCAACCTGGACCTTTCAAGAGAATGAATTCTGACGGTTGTTGAGGAACTTGAATCCATTGCGATACATACAGGTATCCACCTTCTTCAATAAAGCATGATTTGTCTCAAAGACAGAAATGTTCGAGACCTTTTCATCTCTGCTTCTTTGGTTTATTCCTAAAGCTACAGGAGAATATAATTTGGGTTTGAGCTTCTGCAGGATTCCTGGTCTCCCCAAATTTCAGAATGGCACCCTTTGAGGTACACCAAGTCGTTCTTACAGGCAAACCAAGTCCTTCTTACAAGCAAAATAAGTCCTTCTTACAGGCAAACCAAGTCCTTCTTACAGGCATAAAGTCATTCTTACAGGTAAATCAAGTCCTTCTTACAGGCAAAACAAGTCCTTCTTACAGGCATAAAGTCCTTCTTACAGGCAAATCAAGTCCTTCTTACAGGCAAACCAAGTCCTTCTTACAGGCAAAATAAAGTCCTTATTACAGGTAAATCAAGTCTTTCTTACAGGTAAATCAAGTCCTTCTTACAGGCATAAAGTCCTTCTTACAAGCAAACCAAGTCTTTCTTACAGGCATAAAGTCCTTCTTACAGGCATAAAGTCCTTCTTACAGGCAAATCAAGTCCTTCTTACAGGCAAACAAAGTCCTTCTTACAGGCAAAACAAGTCCTTCTTACAGGCAAATCAAGTCCTTCTTATAGGTACAAAGTCCTTCTTATAGGTACAAAGTCCTTCTTACAGGCACAAAGTCCTTCTTACATGCAAATCAAGTCCTTCTTACAGGCAAACTAAGTCCTTCTTACAGGCAAACCAAGTCCTTCTTACAGGCACAAAGTCCTTCTTATAGGCAAATCAAGTCCTTCTTACAGGCAAACTAAGTCCTTCTTACAGGCAAACCAAGTCCTTCTTACAGGCACCAAGTCCTTCTTACAGGCAAATCAAGTCCTTCTTACAGGCACAAAGTCCTTCTTACAGGCACAAAGTCCTTCTTACAGGCAAATCAAGTCCTTCTTACAGGCAAATCAAGTCCTTCTTATAGGCATAAAGTCCTTCTTATAGGCAAACAAAGTCCTTCTTACAAGCAAACAAAGTCCTTCTTACAGGCAACGCAAGTCCTTCTTACAGGCAAACTAAGTCCTTCTTACAGGCAAACCAAGTCCTTCTTACAGGCACAAAGTCCTTCTTATAGGCAAATCAAGTCCTTCTTACAGGCAAACTAAGTCCTTCTTACAGGGAAACCAAGTCCTTCTTACAGGCAAATCAAGTCCTTCTTACAGGCACAAAGTCCTTCTTACAGGCAAATCAAGTCCTTCTTACAGGCATAAAGTCCTTCTTACAGGCAAACAAAGTCCTTCTTACAGGCAAACAAAGTCCTTCTTACAGGCAACGCAAGTCCTTCTTACAGGCACAAAATCCTTCTTACAGGCAAAGCAAGTCCTTCTTACAGGCAAATCAAGTCCTTCTTACAAGCAAATTAAGTCCTTTTTACAGGCAAATCAAGTCCTTCTTACAGGCACAAGTCTTTTTTACAGACACCAAGTCCTTTCTACAGGCACCAAGTCCTTCTTACAGTATCTCCATGGGGTGACCTACCATACGGGTCAAATCTCAATCAAAATTTAATCAGTAGAATCCTTTTATTAGGAATCTACCATGGTACGACCCACCATACGGGTCAAATGGTATGACCCACCATACAGGTCAAATTTTAATTCAATTTTTAATCAGTAGAATCCTTTTATTAGGAATCTACCATGGGTTGATCTACCATACGGGTTCAAGTTCAACCACCCTAAAGTTTTTTTATATAACGAATCCTTAGGTTCTCATTTCATTTTCAGTGGAACATTCACGTCACGACTCTTTTTATTTCCTTGTATTGAGTCGATTAGAATTCAGGTGTCATCTCGTCTTTGAAATGAACCTCTACGAGCTTCCTTTCAAAGAGGGGCAGCTGTTGACACCTGATTTTTAATCATTTTTTCTATTGCTAAAGTAATAAAAAATCCATAAAAATTCATAAAATTGAAAAATCAACTTTGGAGACCTTAGCCAAGCCTAGGGAACCAATTTTGACCAAAAAATGATTTTTCATATTTTCCGTATTTTTCGGTATTTTTATTTTCGAAAATTCATAAAACATAAAATGAAGAAAAAATGAGAAAATTAAAAAATCAACTTTGGAAGCCTCGGCCAAGCCTAGGCAACCATTTTTGAACAAAAAATAAAATTTCATATTATATATATATATATTAATTTTTAAAAAAAAAATACAAAAATACTTGAAAATTTTGGAAAAATAACATTTGAGGCCAAAAAAAATACACAAAGATAGTTAATATTTTTATTTTAAATCTATTTTCATATTGGCCATCACAAATTCAGAAAAATCCAATTCGAGTCACGTGTTCCTTCACGAGTATAATCTTGAATCGGGCCTAAAAAAAATTTAATTTGAGTCAACTTATTTTTAATTTTCACTTTTTATGAGTTGTGACATTGTCTTCTAATATTTTAAATTTTCATCTTTGCCCAATTATACCCAGAATGACTTAATTTTGCAAAAGGGCTTTAATTAAATTCTGCATTATTTTCAACGGCAAGAAATGAGCTTAAATTTGACATGTGGTAAATTTTGGTGTGTCAAAAATTGTGAGGAGATTTGGACTTAAAGAAATATATTTTTTCAGGGACTAAATTGTAAATACTTAAAATTCAAGGACTAGAGTGCAAATACTTAACTCTTGAAGGATTATTTTACAAATAACAAAAAGAAGAGTTAGTGGATAAATTAGAATAGAGAAGGGAAGATGGAGAAGAGGAGATGAAGAAGAGAAGTTGGAGAAGAATGGATGGAGAAAATAAGATAAGAATAGAGAATGGAAGATGGAGAAGAGTTAGTAGAGAAATTAGAATGGAAGATAAGAATAGAGAAGGGAAGATGGAGATGAAGAAGAGTTAGTGGAGAAATTAGAATGGGAGATAAATATGGAGAAGGGAAGATGAAGATGAAGAAGAGTTAGTGGAGAGATTAGAATGTGAGATAGAGATGGAGAATGGAAGATGAAAATGAAGAAGAGTTAGTGGAGAAATTAGAATGGGAGATAGAGTTAGTGGAAAAATTAGAATGGGAGATAGATGAGTAGATTATAAAAGGAGGAAGAAGTGAGCTTGAGGGGGAGATTCTTGAGAGAGAAAATTTGAAGTGTTTGGGGGAGATTTTTTTGGAGAGAAAATTTGAAGTGTTTGAGAGAGATTTTTTTGGAGAGAAAATTTGAAGTGTTTGAGAGAGATTTTTTTGGAGAGAAAATTTGAAGTGTTTGAGAGAGATTCTTGAGAGAGAAAATTTGAAGTGTTTGGGAGAATTTTTTGGAGAGAAAATTTTGGATGTTTGAGAGAGTTTTGGGAGATTGAAGAAAATTTTGAGAGAAAGAAAATACCAAAAGAGAGAGAATTTTGAAGATGATGGGAGTTTAAAGCTAGGGGTTATCATCACAAATTCCTTCATCGGTCAATATAAATCAAGAGTTCATCCTCGTCAACGAGCAAACAAATTCAAGCTAAGTGTTTTTATTTATTCATTTATTTATGGTTTTACTCGCAAATTAGCACAAATTATATACACTTTCTCCATCTCATTTTTCTTCCATATTTTATGTCAGGAGAAGGATATCTTTACGTCAATAGCAAAAATCTTGTCGAGATGCAAAAATCGGCCCAGACAAGCTCCTAAGCTGTCCACCGATTTCTCAACTGATCTGTGACTAAAAGTCCCTCTTAATTCAAAAGAAACTCTCTATATTGGGAACATAGAGAGCGAAAATCAATTATAGAAATCCCTCCCAAAAAAATGGGAGATAAGTACTCTTTCTACTCTTCTGGTTTTAGGTGCAGATTAGCACATATTTTGTATACTAACACTTCACTCTATTTTATGTCAGGAAGCCGCAGCTCTATATCAATGGTCAATCCTATGGAAGCACAAAATCGGCTTGGAGGAGTCCTCAAGCGCGCACAAATTTCAAATTGTTGAATCAATTCGTTGTATTTCATTTTAAAAAATTCATACCCCAAAATGGAGAGGACAAAGTCCATCCGCAATTTAAATACCTGCACCATAAATCCCAAAGGGAAGAGCCAAGCCAATGCTTAGCCTCCCATTGGAGGTTTTTACTTATAGTAGTTAAATACCTGCAACTTAAATACCTGCACCTTAAATCCCAAAGGGAAGAGCCAAGCCAATGCTTAGCCTCCCATTTGAGGTTTTTACTTACAGTAGTTAAATACCTGCACCTTAAATCCCAAAGGGAAGAGCCAAGCCAATGCTTAGCCTCCCATTGGAGGTTTTTACTTACAGTAGTTAAATACCTGCAACTTAAATACCTGTACCTTAAATCCCAAAGGGAAGAGCCAAGCCAATGCTTAGCCTCCCATTGGAGGTTTTTACTTACAGTAGTTAAATACCTGCAACTTAAATACCTGTACCTTAAATCCCAAAGGGAAGAGCCAAGCCAATGCTTAGCCTCCCATTGGAGGTTTTTACTTACAGTAGTTTAAATACTTGCAACTTAAATACCTGTACCTTAAATCCCAAAGGGAAGAGCCAAGCCAATGCTAGGCCTCCCATTGGAGGTGTTTATTCACTGTCATGTACTTCCTATAATTTAATTTTTGAATCATCAGACCCAAAAGATGAGTAGGTCGTAATACTGCACAGAAGTCGTTAACACACTCCCTCTTTCGGCTTCAGGGAATCTTTAACACTTAAAAAAATATAACAAATAAAAATATATACCATCCATGCATCCTATTTAAAAAGTGAAAACACAAAATAGAATACCCTACTAGAGCTTTAGGAATAAACCAAGCCTGAGTTGCCGGATTAGGATATCCATGAAATTAAGGTACCGAAAGGGCATTAGTTTTAATTAACTAGTGTAACCAAGTCCCCGAGCTCATAATCTCTGGTTCGCAGGAATAAATTAGTTCTCCCGCTAATTTATTTATGTTTCTAATCGACCTACCAAGAACGATTAGTGGCGATTCCAAATTTCAAAATCATTTAAACAAAAACCAAAATTGCGATTCGGTAGGGCTTGGGAGGGTCCGCATTAGGTTAGTCAAATCTAATTAACCTAATAATCCGTTAACCCCTAGAATTAATAAAAATATTTTTAGAGGGTCGCGACATGGTGCCGTTATTTTTTAACTGGTGTTAAATTAAATCGCATTTTTTTGCAAATGGCAAGTACTTGAAAATATGAGTTCCTGTTAACGATAAGCATTACGTGGCAAATGATTTGATGATAGCACTCAGTACTCTTGGTCTATGCTTTCATTTTCCATGACATCATTATCAAAGTTATTATTCCAAGAAGGCTGCCATGCATTATTACCACAATTCCAGGACTGAACCATGCATGCAACAAGCAGGGTCCATACGTACTCTTTTGTCCGATAGAGCTCTGTCGTTGGAAAATAATTTTAACTAGACAATAAATAGTGGGATGTCCCATCTCCCTTTCGAGTCCACATTTAATAAAGATGCTTTTTAAAAAAGTTGAAAAGACGAAAGTGAAGCATCAAACACGAGATTTTGGCTACAAATATGGAAAATAAATCAATAGATTGATGATGTTAAAATTTATCCACGTTAGCATTGCCCATATTATATAGAATGGTCGACGTTCAGATTAGCAATTTTCGATTAATTTTAGCTAGATAGAAATTTTTCCACATTAGCATTGGCCATATTAAAAATTAAATATACAATGTACGGACTCAATTGATATAAAAAAAATTTCTAAGACCTACCGACAACATTTGCAAAAAAATTCAATTAGTACGATACCTAAATCCCTTATTAATTATCAAATCCTCCTCTAGAGCTAGTTCGAGCCATCATTTATTTCTTGAAAGTTGCAATGAGATATATATATATTTAAGTTATGTTAGAGAAATGCCACATCAAAGAATTGATATGGCGTGAAGTAATTAATATATCAAAATGACTCATAACTTAATGGTTTAAGCTTTTGAATGAAAATGGATTCATTTGCATATGTTTTTTTTTTTTTGTAACCGAGGTGTCCATAGGCTGGCGAGCAGGGCTCAAATCGGGGCCGTGAACCCGACTAGTCCTCGGGGAAAGCTAGCGCAACATCCCACCGCCACGACCTTCCACTTAAATCTCCCGGTGTTAGCGCGAACGCCACCAAGTCCTTTTGCGAGAAACCCACGACGGAAGACCCTCCTGCAAGAAACCCGCAACGGAGGGGATTTGAACCTTCAACCACGTGAGTACTACTCAGCAGCGGTCAAACGCCCGATCACTTGGCCACCAGGAGGGTGGGTATCCATTTGCATATGTCAATAGGCTCAAATTTGGGATTCCTCTTGTTGATCTCTTCAATGTGCGCTCCCGACTAATGAATTTTTTTTTTCAGTCTTTGCTAAAAATATGTATAGCAACTCAAAAGACATTACTGAGTATCGTTTGAGGTGCACATGTTTGAAGTGTCTAGAACAGCTTTGTTTCCCATGTTGCCTTATTTTTTTATTTTATTTTTTTGGGTTGAATGTTACCTTATTGACTCGCGTATGAAATTACTTCTATTTTGTGCGTCAATGCCGACACATGTCCTTGTGACCTCCATTGATGTACCGCCAGGATACTGTTGTTTAGTGGGAAACGGAACAGCTCGTCAAGAAATTTGAAAGAGAAAAGGACGGAAGTTCTGATAGCTTAGATGAGGACTTTGAGCGGACACAACACCACACTATACACTGTTTGTACTGTGTAAGGCATATTGCACGATGCCTCACAAGTCAGTATTATTGAGTCCACTATGCATTATTGGTGCAAGACTGCTCTTTCTTTCTCGAAAGAAAAATCAAAGAAAATTGTCCGCCGAAGTTTCCTTTTGAGAATAATTGAAAAAATTATCAAGAACAGGGAGACAATAGCAAAATTCCAACCGTACCATCATATGGAAATTTTATGATAATAATTTCACATTCTAATCTAATATTATGGTTAGCATAACAATTAAACAACTAGAATTTTATTTTGTCGACTGAGTTTTTCTGTTTTCCATGTAAAGGGATACCTAGAGGGGCTTTCTAACAAATCTGTTAAATATAATACATGAAATGTCAAGAATTATTCTCAAGAATTGGTTGATATTAATTAGAGATAAGGATCTAAATTAGCCTAAATCTAAAATGTCAACAAGGAGAACATCTCTACATTGGCTAATCATCGAGATCACCCGTCTCTTTTAACTCTTAATGGGACATCACATATCCTCACGCAACTAAAGGTTAACTGAAGTGAAGGGAAAGCTTCTTCCCAATCAATTATCACATTAACAATACTAATTAATAAAGGAACAGTAAAATGCAGAAAAAGCCATCCATTTGTACAAGGGCCCGATATTCCAAAAAAAAACCTCAAATTTTTACCTTTGTCCCAATTCTTTGGCTTAATACAAAAAAAAAAGCACACTTTAGCATATGTCTCAATTATATCAAAAAAATTATCTCATAAAAAAAAACCTAAACTTTTACTTTTCTCTCAATTTCACCCCTATTAATCTTCCGTCCATAATCATCGTTAGTTAATCCTACATGGCATTTTCATGTCGTTAATGAATTACACCTTAGTAAAACTAATATAAAAAACCCCACAACTTTTCTTTTGTTATCTATTTTCCTATACATTGCTGTGAGATACAGAGCTACTCAAGAAGACGCATTTCGGATTCTTCCCTGCATTTAATATTCCAAAGAATAGCTAGACATGAAGATCTAATTATTTGGACAAACGATTTCAAATCTAGTCAATTCTGAAACTTGATGTTTCTTGGCAAAGGGTGAAAGGACGGATAATTCATCAATATCTATTCATTAGTGATGAGAAAATGATGGAGACATAGACATTAGTGATACTGACTAGTGTAGTAAAGGAACAACAATGCAGAAAATCATCTATTTCTATGCCCAAAGAATTAACTAGTTTTTAATTAAGACTTAACTAAGGTTAGGTTAATGTGCTCCATGGTTCATATCCATCTCCTCTATCTTCCTCGTGGTTTGGGTCTTTGCTAGAAAATCATCCATTTCTGTGTTCATTAATTGGTGTTTACATCTTAAAATGTTCACTTGTATCATAATATTTTGTAAAATGTTCATCTCAAATATTGGAAATCCGACATGGCATGGCACTTAGGATGAATACTTTTAAAATATAACGGCACTCGAGTAATTAGAAAAGAATTCGTGATAATTAGATGGACGCCGTACAAAAGTTACGATATTTATTGTCCTTTTTTTTTTGTCAGATATTTAGTAGCAAAATATGCGAGGAATCATGAGAGTTCGATTGTTAGGTCCAGCATGCCTCGTGTAGCATGCAACCACTCAGACAAATTTTCAACTTTTCCAGCAAATAGTTGCTATGTTGCCACGTTACCCTTCCTTCATCCTTCCATGTTTGCACTCCAATCGCTTCACACTTATTCATCTTTCATTTTTCTTCATCCGTTTCACTCTTTCTTCTCCTCGGCACAACCATAATTCCTCCTCCTCTTCTTCGGTATCTGCTCCTGTTTTTCATCATTCTCTATCTTTTTTGTTGGAAGGGGGGGAGGGGGTTTCTCCTATGTTTTCTCGCTCTTTCTTTCTCATAAGAAGGTTAAAAAAAATTATGGATCATGTTGCCGGGGAGAATGATAAGAAAAATTATATTAAACTTACGTCTGTAAGTAATTTTTAAAAGAGCACGAATAGAGAGACATTAACAAAACTTCAACCATATTATCATATAGCGCAATTTTATGATAACTATCTACTTGGACAATTGGTGCATCTACCTCAAACAATTCCATCTCTCTTTTGACTCCATCAATTTGTCTTTTGAGTGGAAAGTCATGATGGGTTTTTTCTTGGATTGCTACAAAATTTAACAATATATACATTAGCGCTCTGACTTACAATCAATGATGATATTGACATGCATCTTTAATTTTCTCCTCAGAATTGCATCATTGTATGGATAGGTAAAACTTACCAGACTATAAAAGAAAATGTCCCTATAGCGCATAACCTTTGAAAATTAGTTAGGAAGATCACGTTGTAGTGACTATCTTAATACAGATTTGTGTTGAGCAAAGATAAATCATCATTTCTAGTATATGGATTTTATATATTTAAAAAATGTGGCCACCTAGGCTCCACCGAAGCTAATGTTCTGCGCTACTGACCAAATAGATCCCTCATATAAGATGATATTCTTGTGTGTGACAGAAAAACTTCAGGGCTGATGATCCCGATTACACATGAAAGAATAGTCATGCATAATTAGGAGCCAATGAGGACATGAAGGAATCGATACTTACTTCCGGTCATTGATGTAGTTCGATAGATACCAGATGCGTGAAGTTTGAACGATCGATGAAAATAGCACTTCTACAATATTAACTGGAAATAAGGTATTCAAAATCAGTGAAATTAGCGGACAGACCAAAAGAAATATTTTTCATTTAAATTAAAATTTCATTGCCAGATGCTTCCTTTAATTCTAATGGTCCAAAATTTCGTTATGAAAGTTATGAGATTCTCCGGAGAGAGTTTGGCTTAGACAATTCTCTTTCAAATATTGTCATTTGTACTTTTTAGATAATCGTCTCTCATCAAGACGTTTATTGGGTGGGGTGATTATCATGTAATTAATGTGCACAATATAATATTAATGAAATTAATATAGGCAATTATCAACTGAATGTGGGATCACATTATTGATATTATAAAAATATGCGCTAACTCCTTATTAACTAGATAAAGGTTCTACTCGATCTAATTACAAGGAGAGTGCTCCTCATTACTTTAATTGTTTTTTGTTAGTCAGAATATTTTCAAACGGTCATAATGCATACACGGATTTAAGGGTAAATTGACATTTCCAACCTAACAATTTTGATGGGCAAGTTTGTCATGTGAAACTAATAAATATAGAGAGAGTTTTAGCCAGCTTTATATTCAACGTAGATCTGAGGCCAATATTATTAATATCTATCATATGATACTATTATCATCACATTATATTACTTAGCATCTCTATCTGCAATTATTGAATATTAATAATGTGATAATTTTGTGTTAGCGTTGTCATTTATTGAGTAATGGCACCGAATGCAAAATATACTTACACTTTATAGTACAATATTATGCTTATTTAATTCCAAGATTGGCACAATTGGTTGGAGTATTGGCAAAAAAAGAGTTCAAAGACCTATTGAGAATTTTCGAAAAAGTCTGAATCCTTTACTAATTATCAAATCCCACTTCAGAACTAGTTCAAACCATCATTTATTTTTTGGAAAATGCAATGAACGAAAATCGTTTTTTTATCGATCTTTGCCAAAATATGCATCGCAACTCAGAAGATATTATTGAGTACCATTTGAGGTGCACACATTTTGGTAATGAAGTGTCTAGAACAGCTTTGTGTCACATGTTGCCTTATTGATTCGTGCATGATGTGCACAGTCTGCAAGCTACTTCTACTTTGTGGGCCAATGCCGACACATGTCCCTGTGAGCTCCATTGTTGATGTACCATCAAGTTCTCCTCAATCCTCAAAAGGTGCACCCATCCGAGTCTGAATTTTTGGGTCCAATCTGCATTATTAGTGTGAGACTCCGCTCTTTCTTTCTCAAATGAAAAATCAAAGAAAATTGTCGATCGTGTGTCGTCATTTGAAAATAATAGAAAAAGTTTTCATTAAACTCGTATCCATATTTAAATTTTTATAAGAGTAAGAATAGAGGGACATTAACAAAAAATTCCAACAATCTGCATTATCAGTGTGAGACTCAACTCTTTCTTTCTCAAAAGAAAAAAAAAAGGTAGTTGACGACTGGTGTTGCCTTTTGAGAATAATATGAAAAATTTACCTAAACTCATATCCATAAGTAATATTTAAAAGAGCAAGAATAGAGGGACATTAACAAAAATCCCAACCATATCATCATAAGGCAAGCTTATGATAGTTACTTTGCATTCTAATCTACTAATTATGGTTGGCATAAAAATTTACAACTTCTAATTTTATTTTGGGAACTGAGCTTTTTAATTTTTCACCTCAAGAGAGGCCTTGAGGAGCTTTATGTCAACAAATTTAGGAAATATATTACGTGAAACGTCAAGACTTATTTTTAGCTAATGATTAATATCGATTATATATTAGAGTCTAAATTAGCCCAAACCTAATGTGTGCATAAGGAGAATATTAACAAAAATTGCTATTCAATACCCTAATCAAAGCAATCTTTCGGATATTTAGATGGTTGTCCATGAGGAGGGGAAGAACTTAGACATTAGCGATGGTAAGTGATCATGCAACAGCAAAATGGGAAAAAAAAAAAACCAAACCAAACCATCTATTTCTATCATTGGATTGTTTAAAATATTTATACACGCACATATCTATATATATATATATATATATATATATGTATATGTATGTAGATATATAAACAAAACCTTTCCAGGAAAATGTTGCTAATTAAAAGCGAAAATAAAATTAGGGTCATAAATGATGAAAACCCCCGTATTTTTAATTGATAGTAATGGTATGTTTTTGAAAATTTTTAAAACCGGTTTGTGACAACTGCAATATTTGAAAAGTAAATGTCAAAAATAAAAGACTCAAAATAGACCCAAGCATTTGAAAGAAAAGGGAGAAACTTCAATCAAATGACAGACCACGAAATAATATTAGTGGTAAGTAATTCAAGAAAGTAAACTTGTTTAAAACGTTAATAAAGAATGGAAAAACTTTAATTTACTTAGAAGTTTTGATCTAACGATTCTACTTGAAGTTACGTCTAATGTATCAATTACAATCGACATTTTAATCTATCAATTTGCTTAATTATAATGTCATTTCTATATTTCAAATACGATGTTGACCCAAGCAAGGAGCTGGTTTAGGACTAATAACTAATCAATGTCTGTCCATTAACCATGGAGGACAAGTTGAATAGATGGATTAGAAGTAGTAAATTAGAGGTGGAAAAATTGGAGAATCAACAAAGTAAAATTGGAATATACGTCTCCTGGATGAAAACCGGCCTAAAGTTGTCCGTAAAGCAACTTCAACGAATCGCTTCCTGGAGCCGATCGTCGCACCTTTTTTTCATTTCCCATCAGTGTTTTACTGTCAAGCATCTTTCCCCTGGGCACCCAAGCAATCTATATTTTTCCTTTTTCTGATTGTAATCATATGAACTTATGAATATCTGTATAGGATTCCCAATCAATAGAGCTATGTCATTACCTGAAAAAAAAAAAGAAGAAGCTATGCACGATGCTCAGGTCCTCGAGATGCAATAATTTGACTAAGACACTAGATAAATGGGGTGTGTCCCCCACTTCGTCTCGAGTCCCACGTTCATAAAGAGGTGGCTGGATCTACTACTACTTTGTTCATTGATAATTTTAATGCTTCGGTCGCTCGACCAACAAACAGCATCGTTTCATGTAACTTTAGGTCACGTCGCACCATTGCCCTTTCATGTAGGACAATCAACCTTGATTTAAGCTGGCACGTCAAATAAATCAAGCAAAACTTGATCGAGCATACTTGATTACAATTTTTTTCAAAGAGTTAGAGACTAAATTAATTTAATTGAATGGTTTAAAATTCGATTACATTCTCTAAAATATGTCTAGAACTGATCGTGCAATTACCCTTGCAATACTAAACACTATTACCTCGAACTTTGATGAAAATGGAAGATTCTTGGGTATGTCTCTATATTGACATGTGATGATCTTAATCTCGTACATTTCGTAATTCTTGAGTAAATTGGTAAATGCACTTGTCAATTTTGATATTCTAATTTAATGTCCTCCGTTCATCGTGAAATTCTATTTCCACATATTAGAAACTTCCCGCTATTAAAGTACTTAGGTAGACTGACATTTGGATGTCAATATTTATCATTTTGGTCACAAGTGAAAATCACGTTATACAAAGAACGAGATCAATTTGGGCCATAAGGACTATGTTCAACTTTAAAAGAAAAAAGAAATTTGTTTTTGCAAAATTTGGCTTTGATGACGACAAGTAACATCCTTCACTCATGAGCGATGGATTTTCCTAAGCCATGCTTAAAATTAAGGTCAAGCTGATATTTTCAATTGTTCTTATTTTTACAATTGTTTGAGTGGAATAGCTCATCTTTTTTTTTTAATCTTTTCTTAAATTTCTCATCCCATGTGCTTATATTATGGTCTTTCATAATCATGCATTGCCTGTTCAAAGATGCATGCAGACAAGCAATTCTCTTGGCATTCTTCAAGGAATATATTGAGGGAAATGGTCGAATTACAACTCTTGGGCATTCAAACAAATCGCGTACAGTGAAGCCAAAAATCCATCACATCTTGTAAACGAGATAATGACTAAATTACATTTATCTTATTCTCTGCCAAGTCCGAACTGCAATTAAAGGGTTTGGTGGTGTCGATTGTTGATTTATAAGCAATATTTTTTTTCGTACCATTATTTTTGAACTTGTGTCAAATTAAATCACAATTTTTTTTAATAGATGGCAGGTACTTAAATCGAGTTCCTTTCGACCAAATAAAAAATATGAGTTCCTATTAGCTATAAGCATTACACGGCGAATAACTTGATGATGGCACTTGGTAGTCTTATCGATGCTTTCATTTTCCATGGCATCATTACTAAAATTAGTTTTCCATGACTGAACCATGCATGCGATAGTGGGGTCCGCATGTATTTTTTGGTCTGATAGAGCTCTGTCCTTGGAAAGTAGCTTTGCACGTTCCTCAGGGCCCAGAAGATGCAATAATTAATTTATAGTGGGATGTCCCATCTCGTCCTCCACTCCACCTTTAATAAAGATGGTTTTTTCAAAAAGACAAATAGACGAAAGTGAAGCAGCAAATACTAGAGATTTTGGCTACAATATTAAAATAAATCAATAGATTAATGATAAGCCAGGATGGCTATCACGAGATCTTTGGCAGTAAAATACGAGGAGGAATCATGAAAGTTTTGATTGCTAGGTGCAAGCACGCCTCATGCACTATGCAGCAAGCAATCCTTCAATTCTTTTTTTATTTTACCTTTTGCACTCAAATTTCTTCACCTTTTTTCCCTCTTTGTTCTTGCTCTATTTCACTCTTTCTTCTCCTCCTCGTTCTTTTTCTTTGTTCTCTCTTTGTCTCTCTATTTTTTTTTTGTTGCCTTTTGATTCGTGCATGATATCCACAGTACAGAAGCACATGTCGTTGCGTGTTCCATTGATCTTGATGTACCATGAAGTTCCTGTCAATCCTCAAAAGGTGCGGCAATTCGAGCCTGAATTAGTGGGTCCAATTTGCATTATTGGTGTAAGATTCAGCTTTTTCTTTGTCAGAAGAAAAAGAAAATTGCCAGCGTTTGAGAAAAATAGGAAAAATTTGCATTAAACTCATATCAATAGATAATTTTTAAAAGAGCACGAACTGAGAGACAATAACCAAATTCAAACCCTGTCATCATATGGCAATTTTATGATCGTTATTTCACATTTTGATCTAATAATTATGGTCGGTATGAAGATTACACAACTTCAATTTTATTTTGCGAACTCAGTTTTTTTTTTAACTTGAAGAGACTCCTGAACTTGAGAGGCTTTCTATCAACAAATCTAGAAAAGATAATAAGTGAGAAGTCAAGATTCATTTAGAGAGATAATAACCAAATTCAAATCATGTCATCATATGGCAATTTTATGATCGTTATTTCACATTTTGATCTAATAATTATGGTCGGTATGAAGATTACACAACTTCAATTTTATTGTCTGAACTGAGTTTTTTTTTTCACTCAAAAGGACTCCTCAACTTGAGGAACTTTTTATCAACAAATCTAGAAAAGTCAAGATTCATTTTCAATTAATGGTTAATATTAGTAAGATGTAAGAGTCTAAGTTAGCCCAAGTCTAATGTACCAATACGGAGAACATTATCAAAAATTGATGTTCATTATATAATCTTTACATTGTCGCATCAAGCGCCATCACTGCTCCCCCAACTATTCTCATTTAATCTCTCTCAGTCACAATTACCCTAATTACAGCAATCTTATGCACGCTCAGATGCTCGTCCAGTAGCGGTGGACGAAAAGACGTGGAGATGGACACTAGTGGTGGTGTCTGGTCAAGTAAAGCAACAGTAAAATGCAGAAAAGCCATTCATTTTTATTCCCGAAAGAGAAATTCTCGTAAAATTACTGCGGTGATAGGCGATTGGTAACTGGAGATCGGCAGATGGCAATCAGGGATTGATGCACGGCAATTGGCAAACAATGACTAGCGAACGGGCATCGACAAGACCTTTTATTTTTGTTTTTATTATAAAAATAGAGAAGTATAAAATTTTTACTCCTTATTTCTATTTCAAATCTACTTGTGAGTTAAAAATTTATTAAAAAAATTATGTTATCAAATAAATTTATGCTTTAAACTTATTTTT
Organism: Psidium guajava; assembly: GCA_016432845.1. NCBI lineage: Eukaryota > Viridiplantae > Streptophyta > Magnoliopsida > Myrtales > Myrtaceae > Psidium > Psidium guajava. The sequence goes on along the minus strand of CM028225.1, from coordinate 33,137,878 downwards.
AATAAAATAAAAATAAATAAACAGAATGATTATGCCACGCTCTCTCCCCCCCCCCCCCCCCCCCCTAGTTAAAGCAGTCTTTTGAATATTTAGATGGTTTTCCATGAGTAGCAGAAGAAAAGAACCGGAGAATTGGACATCAGTGACGGCGACTGATCAAGGAACAACAAAATGCGACCGACTTGTGCATTGGTCTCTTTGTATCTTTACTTTTTGGCCAGTGTCTACGTTGAGGCTATCTGGCTGCCATTCAACCTCCCAAGTGTAACTTCATCCATTCCCATCTTCTCTTTTTTTTTTTCATAGTATTAAAACTCAGCTGTTTATTATAAACCAAACCTTTCCACGGAAATGTTGCTGATTCCCCCCTCCCCAAAAAAAAAATCCTCCGAAAAAATTAAAACGAAAGAAAAACTAGGTTCATAAATGATGAAAACCGACATATCTTTACTTGTCAATAATTGCATGTTTTTGGAAAATTTTAAAACTGGTTTGAGATGACTACAATATTTGAAAAGTAAATGTTAAAAGTAAAAGACTCCAAACAGACCCAAGCATTTGAAAGAAAAGGGGAACTTCAATTGGAATGAGAGACCTTGAAACAATGTTAGTGGTAAGTATTCAAGAAAGTAAACTAGTTTAAAATGTTAATAAAGAATGGAAAAAGTTTAATTTAGGTAGAAGTTTTGACCTAATAATTCTAACTGAAGTTCAGTTGACATTCTAATCTATCAATTTGCTTAATTATAATGTTACTTCTATATTTTAAATATCATCTCTTGCGCAAGCTTAGGACTAGTAACTAATTAGTGTTTGTCCATTAACAGTGGAGGACAAGTTGAGTGGATGGATTATGACTAGTATACTAGCAAGGAAAAAGGACGAAAGGACCATTTGTCGTGGTAAAGAACGAAAGAATAGATAATTCATCAATGTCTGTCCATTGGTGGTGAAGGAAATAATGGAGACATGGACATTGATGGTGGTGACTAGTCTAGTAAAAGATTAATAATGTAGAAAATCATCAATTTCTATGCTCAAGGAACTAATTGGTGCTTCGTTAAGGTTAAACTAGTGTTAGGTTTAGAAGCTCCACCCATCTCTTCTTTTTTTCTCATGGTTTGAGTTTTTGCTAGAAAATGATCCATTCCATGTCCATCTATTAGTGTTTATGAATTAAAATGTTAACTTGATTGTCATATCTTTCAATCAATTACTTACGTATCATAATTTTTTTTAAATGTTCATTCCAAGTGCTGAAAATTTGAATGTGATATGACACTTGAGATAAGACACTTTTAAAAAAAGTTATGGCAATTAATCGATCACTTAAGTATATTGTGTTACACTTTTTGTTTCGTCGAATCATGTTACATATGTTGCCCTGTTGATTCGTGTGTGATGTGCACGGTTTGTAAACTACTTTAACTTTGTGGGTCAATGCCAACACAGTCTCCGTTTGATGTATCATCATGTTCCCATCAGTCTCCGTTTGTCTGACATAAATTTGAGTCCAAATCATTAAGTCCATTGTGCATAATTGGTACTCGACTTGCTCTTTCTTTCTAAGAAGAAAAGTACGAAATTATCGATTGATGTTACCGTTTAAGCTATTGCTCTTTTTTAACATGATTTTCTATTGAATTTTAATTGCCCAGAATTCGAGTTTAACCACACCTACCTGTTAGGAATCGCACACCAATTCCAGAGAAATAACCCAAGCAAACAATCCACAGCAGCAGAATATATCAATAAAAGAATAGAATCAGAAGAGCACACCAGAGAATTTGTTATCGAAGTTCACCCAAACTTGGGCTACGTCTCCGCGCAGAGGCACTCTGCGAATCCACTAGTCTTCAAGAAAAGTAGGAATACAATTCACGATCTTCTCACAAGATCAGGGCACAAAGAGATTGAGAACCCTCGAAACCGTCACGGCCTCTCTTTTTTTTCTTTTTCTCTCAATTCGCTAACTTTGCGCTTCTCTCTCTTTTTTTGCTCTCTTCTATTATGACGGCTACTACCTTTACATCCCTAATATAAGAGGTATAACTTTTAACCTAGAAGCAAATAAAAGAGAAAAGACAAAAAAGCCCTTAATGAAATATTTTGGCTTCACACCAACAATCTCCCACTTGAAGACAAATATATCTGATGCACCAAGCAACTTTGCATCCTTCCTCTTTAAAAACTAGTAACTAGAACTTGTGCCTCTGCGATACTCCTCATCAATTAACATGGAGTAATACCAATAGTAGTAGTACGGAAAGTATGCTTCTCTCTATCTACTACCTTGGTAAACATGTCAGCTGGATTCTTTAAGCTATCAATCTTCTGTAGCTTTAACTCATTATCTTTCAATGCTGACCTGATGAAGTGATAACGCTTCTTGATATGTCTAGTTCTTGAATGATAAGTTGCATTCTTTGCTAAGTGTACTGCACTTTGACTATCACTCCACAATGTGCTCACTGGCTGCTTTCGATGTAACTCCTCCATGTAATCTTGTAACCACATGATTTCCTTTGAGGCTTCCGTGATCGCCACGTACTCTGCTTCTGTCGTTGATAGAGCCACTATTTTCTGTAGTTGAGATACCCAACTCACTGCTGTGCCTGCAATTGTGAAGACATATCCAGTGGTACTCTTACCACTATCTCGATCACCCAAGTGATCCGCATCAACATAACCCTGCAATTCAAGAGATGTACCTCCGTAACAAAGAGAGTAATTTGATGTACCTGCTAGATATCTCAATATCCATTTTACTGCATTCCAATGCTCCTTACTCGGGTTCTGCAAATATCGACTCACAACTCCCACTACTTGTGCAATGTCTGGTCTCGTGCTCACCATGGCATACATCAAACTCCCCACTGCCGATGCGTATGGAACTACCGCCATCTCATTTTTTGAAATTTGAGTACTCGGACACATATCCTTGGAAAGTTTGAAGTGACTCGCTAGAGGAGTCGCAACTGGTTTTGCCTTTTCCATGTTAAATCTCTTTAACACCTTATTCACGTAGTCTTCCTGCGACAACCATAATTTCTTATTTTTTCTGTCCCTGATGATTTTCATGCCTAAAATATTCTTGGCCTCTCCCAAGTCTTTCATAGCAAACTACGATGCTAACATCTTCTTCACTTCTGTCTTTCATAGCAAACTGCGATGCTAACATCTTCTTCACTTCTGTGATTCTCTTCATATTAGAACTAGCTACTAGCATGTCATCAACATATAAAAAGAGATACACAATATCACCATCGCTATACTTGCGAAAATAAACACAATGATCAGCCTCACAGTGTGCAAAACCTTTTTCTTCCATAAAACCATCAAACTTTAAATACCATTGCCGTGGAGCTTGTTTCAAGCCATACAAGCTTTTCTTCAAGCGACACACCATGTGTTCTTTACCTTTGACCTCAAAACCTCTAGGTTGCGCCATGTATAACTCTTCATCTAGATCACCATGCAAAAACGCCGTTTTTACATCTAACTGCTCGAGATAAAGATCCTCCACTGCAACTATACTCAGCAAAACTCTGATTGATGTCATTTTCACTACTGGTGAAAATATCTCGGAGTAGTCAATCCCTTCTTTTTGAGAAAAGCCCTTTACTACAAGCCTCGCCTTGTATCTGATACTACCGTCAGCTTCATTTTTGATCCTATACACCCACTTATTTAACAAAGCCTTTTTATCAGCGGGCAATACGGTCAACTCCCAAGTTTTGTTCTGAAGTAACGAGCTCATCTCGTCTTTCATAGCACGCTCCCACTGCATGTGAGATGTGTCTTTCTTTGCCTCATCATAAGTCTCCGGCTCTCCCGAATCTGTATATAAGACATGACTTAGAACAATATTAGCTGATGGATCAAAAATTACCTTTGGCTTTCTCACACGTGTAGATCTCCTCAAAACAGATACTTCAGGGTCGTTAGTCTGTTCTGGATCACTGTCTTCCTCTTGAACTGTCTGCTCATTAATAGTTTGCTCCTCTTGAACCTTCTCTTCAGGTACTCTCTGATCTGGTAAAATCATCTTCACAGGAGTCGTGTCCAGCTCAACATATTCTGGCTCTATTGCGGTCTCATGCTCTGTCTGACGATCTTTGTACATCTTTTTTTCATGGAACACCACATTGCGACTGCGAATGACTTTGTTATTCTCATAATCCCAAAGCCTATATCCATATTCATCACCGCCATATCCAATAAAGACGCACTTCTGGGACTTAGCATCAAGCTTCTTCCTGTCCTGTCTATCAATCAAAGCATATGCAATACAACCAAAAACTTTTAGATATGAATAATTGACTTTTGTACCTGACCACTGTTCTTGTGGTATTCCTCCATCCAGCGCACTAGATGGACTCATATTAATTAAATATACAGCCACATCAACTGTAGCAGCCCATAAGTGAAGTGGGAGACCTGTATGTAGTCTCATGCATCTTGTACGCTCCAAAATAGTCCGGTTCATCCTCTCAGCTACACCGTTCTCTTGAGGAGTTCTAGGAACCGTCTTCAACCTGTGTATACCTTCCCGGCTTAAGTATTCTGCAAATTCTTTACTTGTGTATTTACCGCCATTATCAGACTTCAGAGCTTTAATCTGATAACCTGTCTCTTTTTCTATCATGGTCTTCCATATTTTGAACACCCCAAATACTTCCGATTTTTCTCTGAGAGCATAGACCCAAGTCTTTCTTGTCGCATCATCAATGAAAGTGACAAAATATCCCTTACCACCATAAGAGAGCTCCTGAGCCGGTCCCCACACATCAGTATGAACCAACTCTAGCTTTTGCCCTTTATTCTGTCGCCCATTCAATTGAAAACTAACTGCCTTTTGTTTTCCATAAATGCAACTCTCACAGAAATCTAGCTCAACTTTTTGCAAACCTGGAAGCAACTTTCTTGAGTGTAACTGCTTTACACCATTTTCACCAAGATGTCCCAAACGATAATGTCAAAGAGTAGATAAATTACCTATAGCCATTGTAGTTGCAACTATATCGTTGATATTGTCTCCTTGGAGAAAGTAAAGTGTACCTGTACACTTTCCCTTTACTACTACTCCTACCCTTGATGTTATCTTCCACTATCCGCAACCAATAGTCGTTACAATGCCTTCTTGATCAAGTTTACTAGTTGAGATCAGATTTTTCTTCAACTCGGGAATATGTCTAGTTTCACGCAAAATTCGTTGCCTTCCACATGAGATATTTACAATCACAATTCCTTTTCCTACAATCGGACACATATGGCCGTTTCCCACAACCACTTGCCCAAAATCTCCACTGGCATAATCAGCAAATATATCTCTTTGCGAGGTACAATGAAAAGAAGCACCGGAGTCAAGAAATCACTTATCTGTTGTCAAGTCAAACCCTGTTGACAAATACAAGTTCTATAACAAAGGTTCATCGCTAACCATATTAGCTCCTTGATTCTCATCTCGCTGCTTCTTTTTGTAGGCTTTACACTGAAATCTACGATGTCCTATCTGGTGACAGAACCAACACTCATCTTTTGCAACCTCGCCCGCTAAATTTTCCTCTGCTTTTACTTCTCCCACGGTTCTCCACTGCTAGTGCCGTTGAAGATGTGGATGCTGAAAACTTATCTCCACCTGAGACTTTCCTTCGCATCTCTTTATCCATGATGCTGCTCACAGCATCATCCAGAGTCAAATCATCCTTCATGGTGCTCGAAAATTCCTTGCACTGCGGTGCTGTAGCTTTCTGAAAGAGAACATAAAAACAGTAAAGCTTGCAGTTTCATATCCAAATTTATGCCTGCGGATTCCAACTGACCTGTGACCTGCGTAAAACTGTTAATATGCTCTGCAACAGATCCTCTGTCAGATAACTTCATATTAACCAATTTTTTTAGCAAAAATATCTGATTTGATGTGGACGTTTTCTCATAGATATTCGTTAAAATATCCATGGCTTCTTTTGCAGTCTTTGCTTTCGTGATATGGTATCCTGTCTTTTTCGTCAAGCCAAGATGAATCGCACCTAGTGCCTTTCGATCAAGAATTTTCCATCCCGCTTCTGCTGTTGGATCCACTTCCGCAAGTTCAGGTTTCCAACCCTCAATTGGTGCATAGAGATCTTTCTGATAAAGATAGTCCTCTATTTGGAGTTTCCACCATCCGAAATCCTGCCCATCGAATTTATCGATTCTAATTTTATCTTCTGCCATACTGTTTGCTTTTAATCATACGTCACCGAAAAACCCTCTATGTTTTCGATTAGCCAACCTGGCTCTGATACCAGTTGTTAGGAATCGCACACCAATTCCAGAGAAATAACCCAAGCAAACAATCCACAGCAGCAGAATATATCAATAAAAGAATAGAATCAGAAGAGCACACCAGATAATTTGTTATCGAAGTTCACCCAAACTTGGGCTATGTCTCCGCGCAGAGGCACTCTGCGAATCCACTAGTCTTCAAGAAAAGTAGGAATACAATTCACGATCTTCTCACAAGATCAGGGCACAAAGAGATTGAGAACCCTCGAAACCGTCACGGCCTCTTTTTTTTTCTTTTTCTCTCAATTCGCTAACTTTGCGCTTCTCTCTCTTTTTTTGCTCTCTTCTATTATGACGGCTACTACCTTTACATCCCTAATATAAGAGGTATAACTTTTAACCTAGAAGCAAATAAAAGAGAAAAGGCAAAAAAGCCCTTAATGAAATATTTTGGCTTCACACCAACACTTCCTTCATTGATTTGACCGTTGCAACTGCCCCAAATGTGCATTTATTCTAAATTAGTATGTCTTAAACATCTGATTTTTTGGCTTCTATTTTGGTTAATCATTATTCGATTCAGTTGATTGACTTTTGTTGATATTACACTGATGAAAAAAGTACACATTATTAAAAACAACATCTTTTCTTATTTTTTATGGTCAGTTTCGAGTTGGAGCAGTCTTCTACCAAGCAGCAACCTGAAGTAATTAACTGATGTTTAGTTAAGACCTTAACTAAGGTTAGATTACAGGCCTTTCTTTTCTCGCTTAAATAGATTTGTCTTCGTCGCTCCCCTTCCTTCATCCTCATCTGCTCTCAAATCTCTTGGCCTTTTCCCCATCGCTCTTGCTCTGTTTCGCTCTTCTCCTCATTTGCACTCAATTCTCTGTTTCGTTCTTGCTCCCCTTCCTTCATCCTCATCTGCACTCAAATCTCTTGGCCTTCTTCGTCTCCCATCGTTCTTGCTCTGTTTTTGCTCTGTTACCTGAAGCCTTGTCCCTGGTTCATTATATATGGTGCTCTTCCACACCGTGTAAAGGACACAGCTGATAACCATCTCTTTCTTTCTCTGTTGGTTGCTCTTCCACGCTCCCCTTCCTCGATCCTTCTTTGCACTCAAAATCTCTTCGCCTTGTTCGACTCTCGCTCTGTTTTGCTCTTTCTTTTCCTCAGCACAAACATTCCTCCTTCTCCTCCGTTTCTTCTTACTCTTCTTCAGTGTCTGCTCCTCCTTTTCATCGTTTTCTCTCTCTCTCTCTCTCTCTCTCTTCTCGTTCTTTCTTCTCCCGGGCTCAACCATTCTTCTTCCACCTACTCCTCCTTCTCTTCTTCTTCTTCTTCTTCATTATCTGCTGCTCCTTTTCATCGCTCTCTCTCTCCGTCTCTTTTTCATTCTCAGAAAATTAAAAAAAAAATCAAGGAGAAATGTGTATCGAGTGTGGCCTTCCTACTGTATGGGATCTCTTGAAGGGGGCATATAGTTTGCTCAAGGATCCTGTGGTATACGCCATGTCCTCCAAGAGCTTCGCCAACAGTCTTCGGGAGGAAGTCGGGAAACTGGAGAGCGAGGATCGTAGGGTCGACGATTTGGCAGAAAGGGCCAGAAACAATCTTCGTGATTTCAATGATTGCTACACGAAGTGGAAGCAAAGTGCCAACAAGGCCTTGGAGGACGCGCGAAACCGTTTGGAGGCCTTCGAAAAGGATAGCAAGACTTGCTGCTACGGGACTCTTCCCGACCCCTATTGTCGCCATCAGTTCAGCACCAAGGCCGAGGCCCAGATCAAGGTCGTTCGGGACCTCGCTCAAGAAAGCCTTAGATTCAGGGTAATGGACGACATCGCCGCAATCGATCCTGCTCCGGGCAGGAGAGAAGGCAAAGATATCATCCAGTCGACCACTGCGACGGCCTCCGTTTATACTGCCTCGACGTCGATTAAGCTTGAATCCCGAGCTTTGATGATACAGGACATCATGGACGCTCTGGCCGATAACAGCAAAAGTGTGGTCGGGGTTTACGGGATGGGCGGGATCGGCAAATCCACCCTTTTGGATCAAGTCAAAACGATACTAAGCAACGAGACGTCGTTTGATTGGGTGGCTAAGGCCGACGTGTCGCAAAATCCAGACACCAAGAAGATTCAAGGGGAGATTGCGGCTGGCTTGAGACTTACTGACATAAAGAAAAAAGAGACTATCAGAGATCGAGCGGAACTTCTACACAGGAGGTTGAAAAAGGAGGGGGGGAGAAAAAGAAGGTGCTCATAATACTGGACAACCTGTGGGAGCGGCTTGACTTGAAATCAGTCGGCATTCCTTGCGGACTTGACAACAAAGTCGAGGGATGCCAGTTACTGTTGACGTCGAGAGATCGTAACATTTTGCAAATTGAAATGGGCTGCGACAAGCCCTTCCTCCTTGGTGGGCTGGAGGAGGAAGAGGCAAGAGCTTTGTTTGAGAGGCTGGTGGGAGACAAAGTTCGCGATGACGAATTCAAGCGATGGGTGGAAGTAGTACTCCACAGATGTGCAGGTGTGCCTTTCCTAATTGTTGCCGTGGCAAAACGTTTTAAAAATGCCGAATTATTTGAATGGAAGTTCGCTTTGAGAAACATTGAGAAGTTTAACCATGACGAAATCAATGGTTTGATAGATTACATGTTGAAATGGAGTTATGATAAATTGAAAGATGAGGTGAAGTCATTATTACGACTTTGTGTTGCTTATGGCGTCTCTAAGCCATCTCTCGAATACTTGGCGAGGTACGGCTTCGGTTTGGGGATATTTCAACAAGCTGACAGCCTGGAAGAAGCTACAGATAGGTTGCGCTCACATATCCGCGCTCTTCAGGCCTCCGCCCTTTTGTTAGACAGCGACGACGTTGGTGGTTTCAAGATACATGACTTGGTTCGTGAGTTTGTTGCCTCGGTCTCTTCGAGAGATCACTACCCTCTTCTCGTGTTGAAAGATAAAGATATGCCGCTAATAGAGTCGCTGAAGGACGAGCTCAAAAGTTGTAAGGCGATATGCTTTCCCAACATGAAGGAGCTTCCGCAAGAATTAAATTGCCCCGAATTGGACATCCTTTTGCTGTCCACAAACGACGATTCTCTTCATGTCCCAGATTCATATTTCAACTCTATGAGGAATCTCATGGTCTTAAGTCTTACAGGAATGCATCTCACTTGCTCCCCTTCGCATTTTAAATTCTTGGCGAACTTACACACCCTGTGTTTTCAGAATTGTTCATTTGAGGATGTGGCCATTCTTGGCAATCTAAAAGGGTTACAGATTCTCAGCATTGTGGACTCTGAAATTCAGCGATTGCCGAAAGAAATTGGGCAACTGGTAGATCTCAGGTCGTTAGACTTGAGCCGTTGTTCAAAACTTAAGATAATTGAACCGGGTGTACTTGGAAGCTTGATCAGATTGGAGGAGTTGTACATGGAGGATAGCTTTGATCAATGGACTGCCGGGCACCAAACTCCACCAACTAATGCATGTTTGATTGAGTTGAATCACATGGAGAATCTCCGCACTCTGCATGTATTCATTCTCGATCCGAGTGTGCTCCCAGAGGATTTAAACTTCAAGTAATTAACCAAGTACAGAATCCGAATAGGTTATGAGTAGCATTGGTGGACGAGCATGTACAAAGGATCGAGGACACTGCACCTGAAGTTGTATCCAACGAGCGATTTTCTTCATAAAGAATGCATACAAAGTGTCTTATGCAAAACGGAGAAGCTGTTTTTGGACGAGTTCAACGGAAGTGAGCAAAGTATATTCAACTTGGAGAAGATAGCCAGCAACAATTTCTCCTCCAAGTCCTTTAGCACACTAAAAGTAGTACGAGTTGAAGAATGCAAAAAGATGCAAGTATTGTTTCCTCGTTCAGTGGTGAGAGAACTTCGACAGCTAGAAGAGATCGAAGTTAAAAGATGCAAGTTAATGCGGGGGATTGTAGAAGCTGATGATGATCATGGCAAATTTGAGTTGCCTAAGTTGCGTGTATTGAAGTTGCGTGACTTGCCGATTATCTGACTAAATTCAAAGCAATATAGGCCATTCACCTAAAATATTGTTTGTGCAGCTAAATAGGTTGTGAAAATGGGCCCTCCAACAGGATCAATATGTTGACTTTCTTAGATAATTTTAATCCTCTATAATGAGATATTCACGAAAATCTTCAATTGCTTTCTCTTTGGCCTCTCTTTTTAATTGCTTGAGAGTGATATCATATTGATTTTAGCTTTGATGGATGATGAATTGCCTTTTTAATCTTAGTCTCGTCGCCATTTTCTTTCTAATTGCTTTTATTCTCCAGAAACCTATCCTCGGCTTCATTTTTCTATTACCACATCAATTCAGTGACTTCTAAGTTCTATCATCAATTACCCTTTTGATGTGGTTCTTGTTTCTTTAAAAAAAAAATCATCAGCGTCATTAAATGATTTAACTATTGCTACATATACTAGCTAATTCATTATTTTAGGGAAGTAACTAAATTGAAGAGAGGGAGAGATTTTATTTTATTTTGGCGTCTATGGGAGGCTATGTGATTATCTTATTGTTTTATGAGCATATCCAAGTTACTTTTTGATTTGTCTCCGGTAATTTCATAAGTAAAGTTATTTACACTGTTTCGGAATGGATTCCATTGAGTTTAGTTACAAAACTTTGTTGTCATCCCCAAAATGTAAAATATAGGTGACTCTTAAAAACCAATACGAAGAATGGGAAGGAGGACCGGATTCCATTGATGCACAGTTTTTTTTTTTTTTTTGGTATACTGTGCTTAAATAGGCACTTAGTCATTGAGCACAGAATTTCGTACAGTATGGATAGTTTGTGTATGTAGGGACTTTTGGCATTTGATATCCTGTTTAAATTGGTGGGGCCCAAGACTCCTCCGGCCATGATAGTTTCCTTTCCTCGTCGGTAAAGAAAGAGTCATGGAAATACAATTTGTGGGCCCCCACACGCTATTATGTATTGTGTGAGTACTAGTAATTCTCGTTAGACCCTGGCCAAGCATTGCATATTTTTCAACAAAAAAAAAAAGGCATTGGATATTTCGTTGGGTTTGCTCTATTCTACGGATGGAATACAACTGGCTCACTAATCAAATTAAACTCTGCATTGCGAGTTCTTTACCATAGGAAAGACTGGAAATTAGAAACGAAATTAGTATGGTGATTTTCTTATTCCTTTTTTTTGTTTCATTCTTTTTTCCCTTTTGTGCAACTTAATAATACCCCTCTCCCCTTGGGACTCATCTAAATTTTTATCTTTGAAGTTCGTGAATTCGAGATTTAATTGAATCACCAATTTCATGATCGAATTCCTCAGGTTGCCTTTCCGAAATTGGAGTCATTGGAAATCACGGGTTGTCATAACGTCGGGTTTATGTTTTCCCCATCCATGGTTAAATCTCTTACGCAACTAAGAGAACTAGAGATATGGAGTTGCGAGAAGATGGAGGCGATCATTATGGAGGAAGAAGGGTCGCGAATGGAAACATCAGAAACTCTGGCATTCCCGATGTTAACCAATTTAACCTTAGAATACTTGGATAGTTTAACGTGCTTCTCTCACGGTAAGTCTAAGATTTATCTTTTGTTTTCATCATCGAAGATCTTCGTGTAGATGGATTCATCCTTGGAATACAAATGTTGACATTCTTTTCATCCAATGAAAAACCAATGATAGGTTCACGAGAAGGTCGGAGTCAAGACCGTGTCCAATTACACTCCAGTGTGCTCTTCAATCGAGAGGTACGTGATTAACGTTACATCTATTAGATATACCAAAGCCAAAGCATAGCCAAAATTAAAAACTAAGCATCAATCGAGAGGTACGTGATTAATGTTACATCTATTAGATATACAAAAGCCAAAGCATAGCCAAAATTAAAAACTAAGCATATAAAAGCCTAATTAGATAAAAATAGGCAAATAAAGGCATTTCCTAATTTTTTTTTCTTTTTTTTTAGAATTTTCTGGAATTTATCTGATTTTTTGAGATTTTTAATTGATTTAATAATAAAAAGGTTCCGGGTCGGGTCTAAAAACCCGGAGGCCTGGGTCCTCGCTTGGATTGGGCTCATATGAGCCCAGTCCGTGGGTTGCCCAAAGAGACAAGGTCTGAGTTAGGCCTAAGTCCTCTTTCCTAAAACCCAGGCCCACCCGCCTAAGAAAATAACCAAGCCCAGCTCCTATAATCTCCCGAGCACTCTCTGTTTGCTCTCTCCTTGTTCCGAGTTTGCCGAGAAGCTCCTCGGCCCCCTCTCCACTGCTCTCTTCCTTTTTCTTTTGTTCTGAACCGAGCCCCCAGAAGAGAGCCCTACTGCTCTCTCCTTTATCTGCTCTCTCATTTATGCCACGCTTCGCCCACGTTGGGTTCGGGTGGATTCGGCCAGATCAAATTCTTTTTGTTTTATATTTTATTTTTTACTTTTCTATTTGGCAATAAGACAAGAAAAAATGCATATTTAACAAATTTGACATATTCTATTTTATGAAGAAAATAAAATACGGGATCGCCAAAATTAGGTGTCAACAATGAGTTTTGAGATTGCACAAATAGAACGATCCCTTGACAATATATGGAAGCCAAAAAAGCGAACTCAGTTAGGTAGGCGCAAAATTGTTCGATAAAAAATTCATCTCCTGTCAAATGATTAAAAAAAACGTTCGATTAATTAAAGTAGGATTACATATATTATGTATGTACTCATAGATGTATTTGGATGTACTTTTGACACCACAAACAAAATTTGAGTTTAATATACTGTTAAATTGGTTATTGATAGTGATTTACTAACATTAAAGAGAAGTTAGTAAACCAAGGACAAACAGTTGCGCAGTAAAGGAAAGCGCACAACTGTTTTGTCTAGCAAAAATTGCCACGGGTATTTCGTTGACTAAACAAGATCACCCTTTTCTAATGGCTCGATTAAGTTGATTGTGTGGCCCAAGACTCTTGCAATATAAGTTGAGGGTCCCACAAGGTAGTGTGTCTAAGTACGACTGTTCTCCTTCCCAGTTGTGGCTCGCTTTCAAAGATAACTTTAAAAAACTTATTGTTGTTCTATGAAATACTCTGGGGAATTAAAAACGGTATTAGTATAGAGATTTTTTTACTCCTTTTTTCCCCTATTGTGCAACTTAATAATACCCCTCTCACTTGGCACTCATCTAAATTTTCATCTTTGAAGTTCGTGAATTCGAGATTTAATTGAATCACCAATTTCATGATCGAATTCCGCAGGTTGCCTTTCCGAAATTGGAGTCATTGAAAATCACTGGTTGTCATAACGTCGGGTTTATGTTTTCCCAATCCATGGTTAAATCTCTTGCGCAATTGAGAAAGCTAAGTGTAAGCTGGTGCAAGAAGATGGAGGCGATCATTATGGAGGAAGAAGGGTCGCGAATGGAAACATTAGAAACTCTGGCATTCCCGATGTTAACCGATTTATCCTTAAGATATTTGGAAAGTTTAACGTGCTTCTCTCACGGTAAGTGTAAGATTTATCTTTTGTTTTCATCATTGAAGATCTTCGCGTAGATGGATTCATCCTTGGAATACAAATGTTGACATTCTTTTCATCCAATGAAAAACCGATGACAGGTTCACGAGAAGGTCGAAGTCAAGACCATGTCCAATTACGCCCCAGTGTGCTCTTCAATCGGGAGGTACGCGATTAACGTTACATCTTTTAAATATATCAGAAGCTAAAGCATAGTCAAAATTAAAACGAACTAAATTTACTTACAATCTTTACTTTGGTTAAATATCTGATTAAATACGCATCGCGATTATTTGCAATGGACAACCTATCGTTGAGCGGCGCATGCGGCACAGGTGCACTGTACATTAGAGTGGATCTCAGCATTCAAGGGTTTTGAGATCTCCCAAATAGAGCGACCCCTTGACAAATGTACGGAAGCCAAAAAAAGTGAACTCTGTTAGGTAGGCGCAAAATTGCTCGATCAAAATTTCATCTCGTGTGAAATGATTAAAAAAAAAAAAGGATCGAACCACATAGTGCTAATTAAAGTAGGATTACATGTATTTTGACAAGCGGAGAAGCACCAGTTCGTTCATGGGCAAGTTCAACCATCTGGAGCTTCCTCACTAGTGGGTTTTTTTTTAATTTAGGTTATTATTATTTTTTTTTTACCATTTAGGGTTTAAAATTTTTTTTTATGCTTTTGGGTCCCGCGCGGCAGTCTTACTGCCGCGCCACGCGGCACTATGAGTGCCGCGCTGGCCCATTTCTTTTTTTTTTCGTTTTTTTATTTTAAATCTTCATTTTAAATAACTTTTGTTATTTTTGACTAGTTTCTAATAATTTCAAATTTATATAAATTTGTGTATATAATTTTTTCTTTTAGAAGCTTATTTTTTTAACATAATTATCAATAGTTAATTAAAAAATTTATTAATATGTATGTAATTAATTTATTGACTATAGAAATTTTTCTTTTCAAATTAATATGTATATAATTAATTTATTAATCTTTCTTTTCAAATATTATTTTTTTACTTCGAGGCTTATTTTTATAACTTAATTATCAATAATAAATTAACAGAAAAATCATAAAATAAAATTAATAAGTTTATATAAATATATAAATTTTTAATATATAAGTTTTATAAATTTAAAAAATTATATAAATATATAAGTTATATAAAATTAAAAAATTATATAAATATATAATTTATATAAATAATTTATATATTTATAAATAATTTAAATATTTATAAATTTAAAAAATTATATAAATATATAAGTTATATAAATAATTTATATATTTATAAATATGAATATATAAATTATATATTTTATAATATATAAGTTTAATAAATATAAACTTATATAAATATAAATTTATAAAAACAAGTGAAAAAATATGAATTATAAAAAAAATACCGCACCGGCCTCCTCAATATTATTTATTAATTATTTACATAGTAATAAATTAATTACATACATATTAATAAAATTTTCAATTAATTATTGATAATAATGTTATAAAAATAAACTTCCAAAAGAAAAATTTTATATTTACAAATTTATAAAAATTAAAAATTATTAAAATTACGTAAATAGAAACATAATTTAAAACAAAATTGCTGCACTGGCCTCTTAAATATTTTATTATTATTTATTTACATAAATAAATTTTTTATTTAATTATTAATAATTATGTTATAAAAATAAGGTTCAAAAGAAAAATATTTATATTTACAAAGTTATATAAATATAAAATTATCATAAACACATACATTGAATTATGAAATTATAAAACAAATGCAATTGCACGGGAAAAAAAATGCAATAGTACTGATTTATTAAGCGTGTTATCCATGTTTTTGTAAGCTGAATATCTTATTAATTTTATTTTATGATTTTTTTATTTACATACTAAATAAACTAATTACATATTTATTAATAAGTTTTTAATTAATTATTGAGAATTAAGTTATAAAAATAAGGCTCAAAGTAAAAAAAATAATATTTGAAAAGAAAGATTAATAAATTAATTATATACATATTAATTGAAAAGGAAAATTTATATAGTTAATAAATTAATTACATACATATTAATAAATTTTTTAATTAACTATTTCTAATTATGTTAAAAAAAGCTTCAAAAGGAAAAAAATTATATATACAAATTTATATAAATTTGAAATTATTAGAAACTCATCAAAAATTACAAAATTTATATACAATGAAGATTTAAAATAAAAAAAACGAAAAAAACAAAAAAAAAAAGAAATGGCCCCGCGCGGCACTCATAGTGCTGCGTTGGGCTTGGCGCGGCAATAAGAAGTGCCGCGCGGGACCCAAAAGCGAAAAAAAAAAATTTAAACCCTAAATGGTAAAAAAAAAATAATAACCTAAATTAGAAAAAAACTCCTCACTAGCCCACATGAAGCGGCCTTTCCTAAAGTGGAAAAGTACGAGCTCTGGTCTTCCTCGACTCATGCCGTATGCTTTCGTAGATGTATTTGGATGTACTTTTGACACCACAAACAAATTTTGTGTTTGATATCCTGTTAAATAGGTTATTGATAGTGACTTACTAACATTAAACAAAAGTTAGTAAACCAAGGACAAACAATTGCGCAATTAAGTAGGAAAGCACACGGTATTTTGTCGAGCAAAAATTGACAGTGGGGCCCAAGACTCTCGCAATATAAGCTGAGGGTCCCAAAAGGTAGTGTGTTTGAGTACAATTGTTCTCCTGCCCTGTTATGGCGCTCTTTCAAAGACTTCTTTAGAGAACTTACGCTTAATTCTATGAAGTACTCTAGGGAATTAGAAACAATATTAGTATCCAGATTTTTTTTACTCCTTTTTTTTTCTCCTTTTGTGCAACTTAATAATATCTTCTCCGCCCATTCTCACTCATCCATATTTGCATCTTGGAAGTTCCTGAATTCATAATCAAACAAAATCACGAATTTCGCATGGTCGAATTCCGCAGGTTGCCTTGCCAAGATTGGAGACATTAGAAATCAGTGGCTTGGACAACCTCAGGTTTATGTTTTTCCCATCCATGGTTAAATCTCTCGCACAACTGAGAAAACTAAGTGTAAGCTATTGCAAGAAGATGGAGGCAATCATTATGGAGAAAGACGGGTTGTGAATGGAAACATCAAAAACTTTCACATTCCCGATGTTAACTGATTTATGCTCTGCCCTAACTTGCCCACCTTGAATTGGCCATTCTTGACGGAATTGCGAGTGACTCACTGTGATAAAGTGAACATGTTGTCTTTTGCAGCATCTATGAACAAGCGGACTCAGAGAGATGATCAACAGGATCTTTCAGAACAAGAAGCATACTCTTCGTTTGAGAGGGTATGATTACAATTGCTTTTCCTCGATTTCTACTAAGTTCGTTAACGTACGTACTAATCTTGTGCATGCTGCATAATCACGTCCCGTTATAATACTATAGAAAATATGATCTTCTTTGCCAATCAGTTTGTCGAAAACGTAAGATATTTCTAACATCTCAAGTATACTTTTCATATCTGGTGACATATAAAATATCTACACAGAATTACAAAAATAATTGCAGTTTTTTTTTATAACAACGCAATTTGTTCATAATCTTATCCAATCTGATAGTGCTCTATCGTGGCACGCACGTCGCACACCTGAACTTTTCCTCTCTATTTATTTTCTACAAACTTAAAAACAATAAATTCAAAACAATTTTATTTTGGGAAATACCTTTAGAACCTTAATTCACTATATTCCACTTTATCTTTTAATTCACCCTTTATATTTCATTCAACTATATAATCACGTCACGTTATAATGCTATAGAAATTCCGAAACCTCTTTCCTATTAGTTTGCGGGCAATATAAGGTATCTCTTTTATCTAAAGCACACTTTTAAGTCTGTGGACCTTGAATGTTTTAGAAATATTGTGTGATTGCATCCCGTTACATAAAAATTCGAAAGCTGACTAATTTTTTTTTTGTTGACAAGACAAGATATTTCCAATGAAAGATTAATTTGGTGAGCAACTTAACCATGCCAGCCTCTCCCTGAGACTTTAAAAGCTTATGCAGGCATCTTGAGATATAATGTACTTGAAGAAGCTGGCCACCTGCCATGCGAATCAAATGAATTAGGCTTTGCCTTTTACAACACATGATTTATCACCAAACCTCAGGTTGAATTTACATATCTTGTTGTTTTGGCAATTTGACAGGACTTTCCCAAATTAGAGAGACGTTTATTAGACGATAAGGATATTCGGATGATACGGGATGGAAAATATCCCGATGACATCTTTGGCAAGCCCAAAGCGCTAACATTGGCGTGCTTCCACGAAGAAAATGCCGTCTTTCCATCCAAATTCCTCCTGGAGAGATTTCAGAATCTAGAAAGCCTCGAAGTCTTCTGTAGCTCCTTTGAAGACATATTCCCCGACGAAGGGATTGTTGATGAGGGAAAACATCCGGTGCTTGACAGGTTAAGGGAACTTAAGTTGAGCAAGCTACACAAGCTAAAGCGTGTGTGGAGAGAAGACTGTTTAGTGTCAAAAATTCTTCAGAGCATCGAAACGCTTGAGGTTTGGGAATGTCCAGGTTTGACGACAGTATTTCCAGCCGTGACATCCTTCCAGAATTTGATGATGTTGGTGGTGAAGAATTCCTCTGGATTGGTACATCTAGGAACAGCTTCAGCGATTGCAAGTTTGGTGCATCTCTATAGCATGACTATAATAGGATGTGAAAGAATGAAAGCAGTATTGGCAGATGATGAAAATGGAGAAGGAAAAGTGATTTCTTTTGGGAAGCTAGTATGTTTGAAACTCCAAGATATGCCAAGCCTAGAATGCTTCTCCTCCACCACAAGTTGCATCTTGAGGTTTCCATCCTTGTTGATTATTGAAGTGGAAGAGTGCCCCAAAATGAAGATCTTTTCTAAGGGTACGCTAAGCACACCCCATCTATTGGATGCGAAATTGTTCAAGTACAGTTACGAGAGCAAGGACTGGAAGGAGTGCTGGGGGTGATCTGAATAGAGCCATACGAGAGTTATCGGCGTAAACAAATACGCACACAATAAGAATTATTAGGTAATAAAACATCCAATTCAAATTGATAAGTCTTTCACAATTTTCATTTTTCCTTCCCCCGAGAGGAGGAAGAGAACTTGAATGACGAGATATTTTCATCTTTTGATTCTTTGCTTCAGTCAGGCGACATCATCAACCCCCATCGGATCTTTGCCTCCATCACTGCAAGGATTCTTCTTGCGAGCTGAACAGTGTGCCGCGCCCTCCCACCATTTCTGGAGAGAAGACGAAAGTGCGACGCCGGAGATGGCACCGCCGAGTTTAGACAATCCTCGCTTCATCACTATCAAACTCTCCTCCCACTCTTAAAGTTCCGGCAAACTCGTAAGTTCACGCTTCTTCATCAGCATCATTTCTCCGACCACCAGAATTTCTTCCAATTGCTCGTAAATTAGTTGAAGTCGGAAGCTGGTTTTGGTAAACCTTCCTCAATCGTTGTCTTCTTCAGCTAGGGCTCTCTTTTTAAATTCGTTTTTTTTTTTCATCCTTGTCCCTGTGACTTCAGATCATGTAGCTTACCTTAGAGTCTGAACGAACAAATCCTCAAACTAGCAATTATTGCCCCTAAAATCTACATCTTGTTTATCATACGGGCTGTCTGAAAATGTGGATGGGCAGAATACTCCCAGTGGATTAATCAAGAAACATTTAGACAGATTGTGGCCAGTGAAGATGTCCTCATACATGCGTGTGGCCTTCTTCTCTGCCGGTAGGCCAGCATTCGGAGGGTTTGACTTGCGGTTTAACATGTCTTTTTTCTGCTTAAATAACTCTCTTTTCTTTGTTCTTTTCAAATTCTTGATTAGTGTTTAAGAAGCTTCTTTCTCTGTTTCTTTCCTTTGTTTCTTTCTTTTTCACTCGTGTTGATTACGTAGTGATGTGGGGAATAGGGATAATGTTAATTTCCAATCTATGCTGAATCTTTTCATAGTAAGTCAAATTAATGATGTGTACGTGAACTGTTTCTTCTTAAGCACAGGGAGGACCAAACAATCTAGCAGATTGGCATCCTAAGCTGGTTTTCTTGTGGTCCCACACACCCAAGGCCTCTCACTGCTCTTAAATCGGCCAACAAATTTCAAAACAGAGCATCCCTTTATCAAGGTGTTGATGAGGCCATCTTATGTCAAGGATGGCATGGTAAGATCCCAATCTTCTTGACTCAAATTGGCATGTCTGAAAATGAAATTATGAAGGCTGTTTACATTTTTTCTTGTTCTATAGTGTTCTTCCAAGTTGACTTCACTTGTGTAGGAAACCACATTACATGTTATTTTCCAAAAAATGTTCATGGTATATATTCTTAACAATGGGATAATTGAAGCAGGGGAAAGAATGAAAGGATAGTTTTTCGGTGATTGGAGATTCGAGAAGATAACAATCATCTCCTTTTTGGTGGATAGATATCTTAAATTGTTCGAAAAGCAAATGCTAAGGCAAGTCTTAAGATTAGAATCTAAGTCCTCTTACATGGAGAAATTTGCTTGTTCATATCAACATAGTCTCCTCGTGCGATTTACATATACATCTACTTTTACAACATTGAATAACGTTGTCAAATTGCAAATTATAATGCTGCCTAAATATCTAATGCGAAACACCTAAAAGATAAGGGGGTGGCTTATTATGATTCGGAAATTTCATTGTAGATCTAATGACTAATAATTTTAATTTGGGGAAAAAAACAGTGGAGTTTACTTTGTCAAACTGAACCAATAGTTTGATAGAACCTTAATTTGAGCTGCGCTTGAAAGAATTGAACAGCTTCAATTAAAATTTTCAATTCCATCCATAATCCAGTCATCAATGTGTTTGCTTTTTCCCCTGCACTTGTGGTCTATGTGGCTGAATTTCGTGTGTGTGTAGGACATGGAAGGCTTCTTCTGAATGTTTACCCTATTGCACTCTAGGAGCATAGATTTTGATATTTGACTTCGGATTGCAGGTTAAGATGACTTTCAGTATATGGTTTACCCTATTAAAACTCATGAAAATAGCAAGTACCACGTTAAACCTGCTGTAGTTGGTCTTTTTTCACCATATGTTGGTTTTTCAACCATGTACATGGGCAAACTGCTCATGTTCAATTCATCTGGCAAAATATTCAAGAAAACAAGAAAATTGAAACTATCAGGTATTCAGACAGGTCATGGATGGTGATCTTGAGGAGCTATGGATTCAATGGGGGGGCATTCTTTTCTGCTGGTTGGCCTGCATTTGCAAGAGAAATTCATTGGCATGTAGAGGATGTTTGTGCGTTTACGCTCATTGATAGGGTTGTGTGCAGAGTCCACATATTCATTAGTGCTGGTAAGGGCTTGATATACATTGATCGAGATGAACTCTGGAAGTGTCACTTTGGGTAGTCCAGAATAAATTCAGTATTCCAACTAGTATCTCATTTGTGTTGTCTTGATGAATCAGTGAAGTGTACTTCTATTCTAATTGGGTTTGTAAGGTTAATAATAATCCAGATGCACATGCTCATTAATGCGACATTCAAATCTGAATTAACCAAAAAGGATGTGCTTCGGGATGTCCTTTTTGGTTTATGCATTATTGTTGTGTTGTTCTTCACTTTGAGTTTGAAATCAAGTATCATCGGCTTATTAAGATTATGGTTTTTTTTTTCCCACAGGGAATACCAATGAGAAGATATGTTGAGAATCTCTCCTAAGGGATGCTTCTACGACTCTCAAGTAGTGCAATTGTTTGGCCTGTGGAATTGGAAACATGTGATGAGATGGTTTGATTTTCAAAGGATTAGAATGAATTTGCAGAGTATTACCCTATCTGCGAGGGCCAATTTTTGGTCTTCAAATCTAACGGGGACTCCATTTTCCATGTAATCATATTTGATAGAAGCACGTCTGAGATAGAATATCTGTGAATGAGTGGCTATATGAGGAACCGAGCCTCAGCACTTGTGGATTTGTCTCGCCGAAAGTGGAATATGCGGGCAATTGTTGTGATGTTTGGGTCGAGCTTGAAGCCTTGGGGGATGAATTGTGTTGGCCCAAGTGTCCTTGGCTTTGTAAGGCAACGAAATCTGATCACGTATACAAAGTTAATGGCAGTTCCCATACACATTAATCAGCACAGAGTTAGGAGAGAGACGAAAGTTCAAAATGCTGATCACGAGATTTTCGAGGTGTGAATCTTAATCTACTGTGTAATTATTCCCTTGACTGTGTTGTTCCCGTGTTTGATTCGAATTCCATACAGGAACTTTCGATATCGTTAGGCTAAGAGAGACTGTGTTAGAAGAACTAATTCATCCTCCCAGTTGATGTCCACTTGTCAGAGATTTCTTTCCATCTATATACCGTTTATAATGTAGTCCAATAGATTACTGGAACAATACTCATTAATAACATGTGTTAAGTAAGATGTTAGCTAGCAATTTATCTCATCCTCAAGCACTTTCAATAGGATAAATTTATCCTTGGATTTCTTCAAGTTCAAAATCATTACTTTCTTGCTCTTGCCTCCAATTTTAACGTTGGATTTCTCATTCCACTTAAACAATTTCCTATCGTGGTTGTTCAAACATGGACATGTGTAGAGTGTTTTGGGTGGATTCATCAAGCAACATATTCAGGGAAAGCAAAGAGCAACTCTAAGGTATTGCGACAGTGACGCCTGTCAGGAGCTGCAGACATGTGAGAGGGGCTCTGTCTGTATTTTTCTTCTGGTTGATGTGCATTTCCAAGTGAACTCATCTGCATGTAGGAAACATCCGCGTGTTCGAGCTAATGATAGGGATGAAATTGTGTTCAAAGTCTCTGTTTTGAGTGGGGCCAGTAAGGACTTGATTTACGTTGTTTGAAGTGAGTACTCGAAGTGTCACTTTGGGCTGGTTATAGCGTGACTTGACTTCTGGGTTTACAATTATGCCTCCATTATTTGGTTGTGCTGCATCACTGACAAGTACAATTTGTTTTCCAATAGACTTAAAATCGTTTTAATATGACTCTATGGTTCTTTTGGTACATAATGATTTAGGTGGGAATTCTAGGTAGTTTGTCTCTTCGGATGTGAAGACACTTGTAATGTATATTCAGTCAAATTGTCTGAATTTTGATTGTCATGATAATCATTATTTACAATCTATGCATAGATCTTTTCATACTAAGTCAATTGAAGAAATGCTTATACTAAAGACTATTAAAGTTCTCATTTTTAGCTCAGCGCAGGAATGAACAGTCTAAACACAGGGTGAAACCATTCTAAGCTGGTTTTTCGTGGTTCTACACCTCCAAAGCCCCTCCCTACTCCTGAATTAGCTAGTGAATTTGATTTGGAGCATCCTCTCTTCAAAGTGGTGACACAGCAAGATCGTGAGAGTAAATGGGTAAGATCTATAGCCTAGTCCATCACTGATATTCTCCACAAGCTGCTCTATTTGCTATTCAAGAGATAGAATGGGCAGTCACTTGAATGGTGAACTAATTGACAATCGCTATTAATGGACAGCCACTTCTTAGTTAGATTGCAGGTTAAGATTGATGGCTTTCATTAGCCTCTTAGGGCTGGTGATTAAAGCTCCTGAACTAGCACATATGGGCATGAATCTACATCATGTGCTTTTTTTGCGAGTGTATTCTTATGTGATGTCCTTTTAGCATACAGTGGTTTGCTCAAACATATACACGTGCAGGACTTCCCTGGTTGATTTGCAAAGCTACATATTCAAGAAAACGAGGAAATGGCAACTCTTAGGTTTTCAGACAGATTGTGGCCGGTGAAGCTCTTAAGCTATATGCGTGAAATCCTGGTATCCTTCGCCGCTGGTTGGCCCATATTTGCAGAAGAACTCATCCATGTAGGGGAAATCTCTGTGATTGAGCTCATTGATAGAGATGATGTCAGGTTCCACGTCTCCATTTTTAGTAGTGCTGGTAAGGAGCCTTTCACAGCGTCAATATAAATCCAGGATTCCTAATTATGCCTCCTTTGGTCAGTAGTTGAGAATCAAATGGAAAGGAGTCTTTTCTGTGTATGTTTTCTTCTTTTCTGTGCTAATCTGAATTATGTAACTTCCATTTTAGAAAGAAACTCTCAAATTTGGCGCTTCTTTAATGTTTTTAGTGGCTCAACCAGACCTATAGAACTTTCATAGTGTAATAATGTCAGTTAGACTTTGCTTTGAGCAACCTGTGGTTTTACGAGGTCAAATTCAACTTACATCACATATTTTTCGTCATCTCTTTTCATATTCTTGAAGATTTTGCGCAAGTCTTTTGCATGTTGGTGAAATTTGGTAGTTTGTCGGTTTCTTCTGATATGAAAAGCATGTGTAATTAATTCTGTCACATTAACAGTAATTGGTTTCATGATAACAGTAATTTCCTGTCTATGCTAAATCTTTCCATAGCCAGTCAATTAAATAAATATTAAACGCCAATGTCTATAAAGTTCTCATGTTTTGCTACAGATGGGATTGAACCGTCTACATGAAGAGTGAGCCATTTTGAGCTGAATTTTCATGGTCCTACACTTTCAAGGCCTGTCACTTCTCCTTAATTGGCAAGCAATATTGAGACAGAGCATCCCTTTTCAAACCGGTGATCCCGCGATGTCATACCAATAGGCCTACTAAGATCTGGAGTTTACATCATCACTGATATATCTCATGTTCAATATAACAATTTTCATGTTTTGGCTGTTCAAAACATGTACATGTCCAGGGTCTTTCGGGTGTATTTGGTGGGCAACATATTCTGGAAAAACAAACTTATATCAACTCTTCAGTATTCGGTTAGATCGTGGCCAATGAATTAGAGGCCATGGACAGGCCAGAGGAACTCTGTACATGTCCTTCTCTACCCATTGGTGGGCAGTCGTGATAAAAACTCATCTGCGTGCAGGAAATGTTTGTGTTTGAGCTCATTGATAGGGATGATATTGTGTTCAAAGTCTCCACTTTGAGTGGTGCTAGTAATGTCTCGATTCGTGTTGATTGAGTTGAACATCGAAAGCATTGTTTTAGGCCATTGCAACTTGGATATGAATTCAAGATTTGTAAATATGCCTCTTTTCTTGAGTAGCGCAGTGGTGAATTAATGAGAAGCACTCAGTTTCTGCATTTGTTTTCTTCTTTCTTCCTTTTTGTGCTAGTTTCAATTCTATGACTACCTTGCTTGGAATAACTTCGGTGAACCTCCTCAGATTCAATGAATCTTTAAGGTTTCAGGGTGGCGGCTTAATCTGACCAGTAGTTCTGGAAAATTGTAAAAACATCATGTTGTTATATAAGTTTCGCGGAGTATTATTCTTTTGGTTAGGATCACCCCATATTTTCCGAATATAATTAAAGATGATATCTTGAAATCTGAGGGTTAGTTTCTCTCAAGGAAGGGGAAAAATTTCGAGCATGTTGGGGAGCTTTAAGATTTTAGAGGAGTGGCAAAAATGGAAGTCAATTTACAGACGTCACCTGCATGATTACATGATGATCTAGGAGGTACAAAGTTGTATCTAAATTGTTACATCTAATGTGAAGAGCATGTAAATTTAAAGTCAGTCGATCGAAGAAGCCCCCCACATGGATCGATTGAAGAAGACTCAATTGAAAAGCTTCATCCACTGAAGTTGTCAATTGTGAAAATGAGCATGGTAAGTTGCTGAAATCTCTCAAGGACCATTTCTTCTGAAGTACCCCAAATGGATGAATTCACTGGGGTTACTTATAGTTAAGAGGGTTGGGATGGGATGGGAAACGGATCTCATCTTTGCATGGCGTGACCCCGTTAAGAAGAAACATTGAACCCACTAAAAGGGTTAGGAGATCATCTAAATCATCTCTAATGAGTTCCGCCCCCAAGTTTATTAATTGACCACTAGTTGGCCTAGTTATCCCTAAAGGTACTTCTCAAACACCTTCAAGAAAATTTTCAATTTATGTATGCCAAATTGTGTAATATATTAAAAACACATTTGTTAAAGATATGTTTGTATCATAACTATAGTGTTTATTGTGCACTTATAATATTCAATCATTTGTAAAAGATGGCCTCACTAGAGGACAAGTTATTGTGAGAATTCTCCCAAGACCTATCATAGTTTATATAATACTGAAGCTTGTTTAAAAATTTATCATCACCAATTCTAAAGATACACGAATTATCTTTATCAAGAAATGTGTTTGGATGTGATTCATACACCTTATTGACAAAAAGGCATGGGAGTCCTAGGCGCAACCCCCTAGGGGCTACTCCATGAGGTTTGTTGGGCTAGCGCCCTTGAACAATCTAAGGACTTTTATAATTTGAGTTCATATTTTTTTCATTGATAATTTGGGTTTGGGCTCATGAATATCTACAGCTATATATATATATATTCTTTTTCTCTTGTTATTAAAGTATGTAACGAAATATGCGATGTGCTAATTATATTAGAGTTCTCTACTGAACGTAACCCTAGTTTAAGGGTGAATTAAGACGAAACCTTATGTCTCGATTTACGTTTCTCGCTTTTAAGCTTTACTTTGTTGTCATTGTGCGCAGAATCCTTACAAAATGGGCCCTTAATTTAATTTCGCATGCTAGTTAACATGTAATTTTCAAATATGAAAATCAAGAAAACTATCTCATTAGAGTTGTCTATACTTATGTATCTGATCATAAAAGTAATAACTAGTTATGCATTTGGTAAATATGAGAAATTATCTTATTCATTAACATATCTTCCCCACATAATCATATTGTTTCTCGTACATTGATTAGAAGTTTTTGGCCAAAATATGCATAACAATTAGAGATGAAAAATTAGAGATTTGCATCAATTATAGGTTTATTAACCGCATATGCATAAAAGTTAGAAATGCAAAATTAGAAAGTTGCTAAAGGGACCATGAAAAGCAAACTGTTAGGTAAAGCTTGCACGGGAGCATGCGATTTGGCTCAACTTTACACGAGCTTAACCCACTTTCATATAGTTACATAGATAACTCACATTATAAAAGTTAGAGAATATTACATGAGTATTACATATGTACTTTTCATTAGTGTGAATTAAATTTGGGCTGAGTGACATTGTTGGCTTCACTAGATTTTGTATGTATGTTTCTGGAGTTATAAATTTTATAAAATATGAACTCATATTGCTCGTATATAATTTTCTACAATTGCTCGTGTGATTATTTTTTTAACAGGAACTTTTGTTAATAACTGTTTAATACTAGTGTAATTGATCAACTCTTCTTATTTATATATGAATTTTCACTTCTTCATTGATGTCGAAAAGCGTTATCACTTCAATAGAAGAAAGTGATATTAAATCAAATAAGCGAATTATTTATAATTTAACCAAGAATGTAAAATTTTCTTTTCTTTATCCAACCTCTCTTGGTTGTCAAGTAATCCCAAACCACTTTATGAGACTTCCCCGAATCCATTATATTAAATAATGTAATAGAGTAAAAACAATGACAAAACAATTAGCTTCATGTGTAAAAACATGCATACTAAATAGAATATATAAGGCAATGAAAATATAAAACATGACATGGTCTCTAATTAGTGAAGTTTGTCTAACAATTCAAGGTACAAAACGGCATTGCCCCAGAAAAAATTAGAAAGTTATATATTCAACTAATTTGGAGAGAAATAAATATTTTTCTGAAAAAAAGAAAAAGGAAAATGAAAGTAAAATAAAAAATAATGGAAAATGGTATAAGAAAATTTACCACTTTGCCATACCAAACCTTAGCAAGGTGTGGACAAGTGTCAACACGGTATAGCTTTTAAACCCCCTTCATATGATAGTAAAGATTGTTATATGCTATCTTTCATTAATTGATTTTCAACTTTTGTGGACTTAATACCTCACTCAGTGAATTCATATTGCTCATATCTAATGCGACAGTCAAAAAGTGAAAGTTGTGCTCCGACACTGAGTGGGAATAACTCTTTAATTTGATCAAAGTGAAATCCATGCAAGTAGCAAAATCCGATCGAGCCAGCCGACAACAACTTGCTCCATGGCCGAAGCATGTGGCGTCAGCATAAGAAGCACTGATGTGGTAGTCTAATCCCGGACAAAGAACCCTAGGATGACAATGTCCACATCACACATACTCATACTTATGTTCGTAAGCCTTCTATGGGGTCAGATTCTCATAAGAAGTGATCCAAACGCGGCACTTATGTACAAGATACATAACGGCATGTAGTAGACGAACGATTATGCAATGCCTTTTTATAATTTCTATTTTACAATATATTAGTTCCATTAAGATAGTGGAGAGCAGTGGAGAGCGGCCGTTAATGATGATTTTTCACTTTTAAGTGCTAGATGACGAAAATTGCCCATGAATTCAGTTAAAATTTCATCCGACATATTATCATAATTTGATTTTGAGATAATTGAAATTGAGAGACCAAAAGAAGAACCTCTCCCTAAAAGAATTTACAAATGTGTTAACGTCTTTACAAACCAATATTCTCTAATATCTTTATATTCAAATGAGGATTTATGTAGAATAGCCGACTAGAGCTAGCACAAGATACGATCCCACGTCAGGCTAATCGAGTTGGGAAATTATTACCTACACCCAGTACACACTCTATTCCTCGCACAATGACCATTTAGGAAGGCTTACTAAGAGTGAAATTATGTCATTTTATTCACGAGTTGTTCGAGCTTAGGATAGATGATTATTTGAGAACTACTATCTAGTCAAGCTCTAACTCGAGCTACTCGTGTATCTTGCGAATTGAAAGGTCGATAAGGCTAATACTCAACTCGATAAAGTTTGTAAGCCTAATCCAAAGAATATGTTTGTTTCACGGAAAACTTCTTCACATTGAGGCTCCATTTGTTTCACGAAAAATGTGATGTTTTCCCAAAATATTTTTCGAAAAGTCATTTTTCAAGAAAATAATGATATTTTCTGGAGTTTGATTAATACTAAAAAATGAATTGGAAAACAATTTTCATCATTTGTCAAGGAATTGATTTTCCTAAAAAAAATTATCAACTAGTTCGATTTTTTAATTATTATTTATTTTTCAAATAAAAATATTTGTTATTTTTAATTACTTTCTTTATTTTATTTTTTCTCTTTGTTTTGTTTTCCTTCTGTAATTTCTTCCCGATCAGGCTTCTCTTTCGCGTGCGTGTGAAAAGGATATCCAAAGAAATCTTCCTCTCCTCTTCCTCCCTCCCCATTCTCTCTCTTCAGGACTGCTGCCCCGTTCTCTCTGCTCACGACCCTGCGGGCTACGGCGCCGGGGGAGGAGCGAGGAGAGCGCGACCTTGCAGCAAACCTTCACACTGTAGGTGAGGTTGTTGAAGTGGAGGACGAAGGGGAGGGAGCGCGGCTCAAGGCTGGCGTTGCTGGGGTCGACACCAAGGGCACTATGGTTGACGGGTGTATCGCCGCCATGGCCAGTGGCCTGCTTGCGAGCGTGGCCGACGCGCTTGAGGAGCTGAGCGTGGGTCTACGAGGGGGCAGTGGCGGTGCGGGGGAGGAGGATTTGATTGGTGAGGAAATCTGGCGTCTGAGTTTGCATTGATTTATTTTTTTTTTTGGGCGGGGTTGGGGGTGGTGCGTGTAGAGGTGGTTGTCGCGACCCTCTAAAAATATTTTTATTAATTCTAGGGGTTAACGGATTATTAGGTTAATTAGATTTGACTAACCTAATGCGGACCCTCCCAAGCCCTACCGAATCGCAACTTTGGTTTTTGTTTAAATGATTTTGAAATTTGGAGTCGCCACTAATCGTTCTTGGTAGGTCGATTAGAAACCTAAATAAATTAGCGGGAGAACTAATTTATTCCTGCGAACCAGAGATTATGAGCTCGGGGACTTGGTTACACTAGTTAATTAAAACTAATGCCCTTTCGGTACCTTAATTTCATGGATATCCTAATCCGGCAACTCAGGCTTGGTTTATTCCTAAAGCTCTAGTAGGGTATTCTCTTTTGTGTTTTCACTTTTTAAATAGGATGCATGGATGGTATATATTTTTATTTGTTATATTTTTTTAAATGTTAAAGATTCCCTGAAGCCGAAAGAGGGAGTGTGTTAACGACTTCTGTGCAGTATTACGACCTACTCATCTTTTGGGTCTGATGATTCAAAAATTAAATTATAGGAAGTACATGACAGTGAATAAACACCTCCAATGGGAGGCCTAGCATTGGCTTGGCTCTTCCCTTTGGGATTTAAGGTACAGGTATTTAAGTTGCAAGTATTTAAACTACTGTAAGTAAAAACCTCCAATGGGAGGCTAAGCATTGGCTTGGCTCTTCCCTTTGGGATTTAAGGTACAGGTATTTAAGTTGCAGGTATTTAACTACTGTAAGTAAAAACCTCCAATGGGAGGCTAAGCATTGGCTTGGCTCTTCCCTTTGGGATTTAAGGTACAGGTATTTAAGTTGCAGGTATTTAACTACTGTAAGTAAAAACCTCCAATGGGAGGCTAAGCATTGGCTTGGCTCTTCCCTTTGGGATTTAAGGTGCAGGTATTTAACTACTGTAAGTAAAAACCTCCAATGGGAGGCTAAGCATTGGCTTGGCTCTTCCCTTTGGGATTTAAGGTGCAGGTATTTAAGTTGCAGGTATTTAACTACTATAAGTAAAAACCTCCAATAGGAGGCTAAGCATTGGCTTGGCTCTTCCCTTTGGGATTTATGGTGCAGGTATTTAAATTGCGGATGGACTTTGTCCTCTCCATTTTGGGGTATGAATTTTTTAAAATGAAATACAACGAATTGATTCAACAATTTGAAATTTGTGCGCGCTTGAGGACTCCTCCAAGCCGATTTTGTGCTTCCATAGGATTGACCATTGATATAGAGCTGCGGCTTCCTGACATAAAATAGAGTGAAGTGTTAGTATACAAAATATGTGCTAATCTGCACCTAAAACCAGAAGAGTAGAAAGAGTACTTATCTCCCATTTTTTTGGGAGGGATTTCTATAATTGATTTTCGCTCTCTATATTCCCAATATAGAGAGTTTCTTTTGAATTAAGAGAGACTTTTAGTCACAGATCAGTTGAGAAATCGGTGGACAGCTTAGGAGCTTATCTGGGCCGATTTTTGCATCTCGACGAGATTTTTGCTGTTGACGTAAAGATATCCTTCTCCTGACATAAAATATGGAAGAAAAAGGAGATGGAGAAAGTGTATACAATTTGTGCTAATTTGCGAGTAAAACCATAAATAAATAAATAAATAAAAACACTTAGCTTGAATTTGTTTGCTCGTTGACGAGGATGAACTCTTGATTTATATTGATCGATGAAGGAATTTGTGATGATAACCCCTAGCTTTAAACTCCCATCATCTTCAAAATTCTCTCTCTTTTGGTATTTTCTTTCTCTCAAAATTTTCTTCAATCTCCCAAAACTCTCTCAAACATCCAAAATTTTCTCTCCAAAAAATTCTCCCAAACACTTCAAATTTTCTCTCTCAAGAATCTCTCTCAAACACTTCAAATTTTCTCTCCAAAAAAATCTCTCTCAAACACTTCAAATTTTCTCTCCAAAAAAATCTCTCGCAAACACTTCAAATTTTCTCTCCAAAAAAATCTCTCTCAAACACTTCAAATTTTCTCTCCAAAAAAATCCTCTCAAACACTTCAAATTTTCTCTCCAAAAAAATCCCCCCTCAAGCTCACTTCTTCCTCCTTTTATAATCTACTCATCTATCTCCCATTCTAATTTTTCCACTAACTCTATCTCCTATTCTAATTTCTCCACTAACTCTTCTTCATTTTCATCTTCTATTCTCCATCTCTATCTCACATTCTAATCTCTCCACTAACTCTTCTTCATCTTCATCTTCCCTTCTCCATATTTATCTCCCATTCTAATTTCTCCACTAACTCTTCTTCATCTCCATTGTTGACACCTGATTTTTAATCATTTTTTTTCTATTGCTAAAGTAATAAAAAATCCATAAAAATTCATAAAATTGAAAAATCAACTTTGGGGACCTTAGCCAAGCCTAGGGAACCAATTTTGACCAAAAAACGATTTTTTCATATTTTCAGTATTTTTCGGTATTTTTATTTTCGAAAATTCATAAAACAAAAAATGAAGAAAAAATGAGAAAATTGAAAAATCAACTTTGGAAGCCTCGGCCAAGCCTAGGCAACCATTTTTGAACAAAAAATAAAATTTCATATTATATATATATTTTTAATTTTTTTTAAAAAAAAATACAAAAATACTTGAAAATTTTGGAAAAATAACATTTGAGGCCAAAAAAAATACACAAAGATCGTTAATATTTTTATTTTAAATCTATTTTCATATTGGCCATCGCAAATTCAGAAAAATCCAATTCGAATCACGTGTTCCTTCACGAGTATAATCTTGAATCGGGCCTAAAAAAATTTAATTTGAGTCAACTTATTTTTAATTTTCACTTTTTATGAGTTGTGACATTGTCTTCTAATATTTTAAATTTTCATCTTGGCCCAATTATACCCAGAATGACTTAATTTTGCAAAAGGGCTTTAATTAAATTCTGCATTATTTTCAACGGCAAGAAATGAGCTTAAATTTGACATGTGGTAAATTTTGGTGTGTCAAAAATTGTGAGGAGATTTAGACTTAAAGAAATATATTTTTTCAGGGACTAAATTGTAAATACTTAAAATTCAAGGACTAGAGTGCAAATACTTAACTCTTGAAGGATTATTTTACAAATAACAAAAAGAAGAGTTAGTGGATAAATTAGAATAGAGAAGGGAAGATGGAGAAGAGGAGATGAAGAAGAAAAGTTGGAGAAGAATGGATGGAGAAAATAAGATAAGAATAGAGAATGGAAGATGGAGAAGAGTTAGTAGAGAAATTAGAATGGAAGATAAGAATAGAGAAGGGAAGATGGAGATGAAGAAGAGTTAGTGGAGAAATTAGAATGGGAGATAAATATGGAGAAGGGAAGATGAAGATGAAGAAGAGTTAGTGAAGAGATTAGAATGTGAGATAGAGATGGAGAATAGAAGATGAAAATGAAGAAGAGTTAGTGGAGAAATTAGAATGGGAGATAGAGTTAGTGGAAAAATTAGAATGGGAGATAGATGAGTAGATTATAAAAGGAGGAAGAAGTGAGCTTGAGGGGGGGATTCTTGAGAGAGAAAATTTGAAGTGTTTGGGAGAATTTTTTGGAGAGAAAATTTTGGATGTTTGAGAGAGTTTTGGGAGATTGAAGAAAATTTTGAGAGAAAGAAAATACCAAAAGAGAGAGAATTTTGAAGATGATGGGAGTTTAAAGCTAGGGGTTATCATCACAAATTTCTTCATCGATCAATATAAATCAAGAGTTCATCCTCGTCAACGAGCAAACAAATTCAAGCTAAGTGTTTTTTATTTATTCATTTATTTATGGTTTTACTCGCAAATTAGCACAAATTGTATACACTTTCTCCATCTCCTTTTTCTTCCATATTTTATGTCAGGAGAAGGATATCTCTACGTCAACAGCAAAAATCTCGTCGAGATGCAAAAATCGGCCCAGACAAGCTCCTAAGCTGTCCACCGATTTCTCAACTGATCTGTGACTAAAAGTCCCTCTTAATTCAAAAGAAACTCTCTATATTGGGAACATAGAGAGCGAAAATCAATTATAGAAATCCCTCCCAAAAAAATGGGAGATAAGTACTCTTTCTACTCATCTGATTTTAGGTGCAGATTAGCACATATTTTGTATACTAACACTTCACTCTATTTTATGTCAGGAAGCCGCAGCTCTATATCAATGGTCAATCCTATGGAAGCACAAAATCGGCTTGGAGGAGTCCTCAAGCGCGCACAAATTTCAAATTGTTGAATCAATTCGTTGTATTTCATTTTAAAAAATTCATACCCCAAAATGGAGAGGACAAAGTCCATCCGCAATTTAAATACCTGCACCATAAATCCCAAAGGGAAGAGCCAAGCCAATGCTTAGCCTCCCATTGGAGGTTTTTACTTATAGTAGTTAAATACCTGCAACTTAAATACCTGCACCTTAAATCCCAAAGGGAAGAGCCAAGCCAATGCTTAGCCTCCCATTGGAGGTTTTTACTTACAGTAGTTAAATACCTGCACCTTAAATCCCAAAGGGAAGAGCCAAGCCAATGCTTAGCCTCCCATTGGAGGTTTTTACTTACAGTAGTTAAATACCTGCAACTTAAATACCTGTACCTTAAATCCCAAAGGGAAGAGCCAAGCCAATGCTTAGCCTCCCATTGGAGGTTTTTACTTACAGTAGTTAAATACCTGCAACTTAAATACATGTACCTTAAATCCCAAAGGGAAGAGCCAAGCCAATGCTTAGCCTCCCATTGGAGGTTTTTACTTACAGTAGTTTAAATACTTGCAACTTAAATACCTGTACCTTAAATCCCAAAGGGAAGAGCCAAGCCAATGCTAGGCCTCCCATTGGAGGTGTTTATTCACTGTCATGTACTTCCTATAATTTAATTTTTGAATCATCAGACCCAAAAGATGAGTAGGTCGTAATACTGCACAGAAGTCGTTAACACACTCCCTCTTTCGGCTTCAGGGAATCTTTAACACTTAAAAAATATAACAAATAAAAATATATACCATCCATGCATCCTATTTAAAAAGTGAAAACACAAAAGAGAATACCCTACTAGAGCTTTAGGAATAAACCAAGCCTGAGTTGCCGGATTAGGATATCCATGAAATTAAGGTACCGAAAGGGCATTAGTTTTAATTAACTAGTGTAACCAAGTCCCCGAGCTCATAATCTCTGGTTCGCAGGAATAAATTAGTTCTCCCGCTAATTTATTTAGGTTTCTAATCGACCTACCAAGAACGATTAGTGGCGACTCCAAATTTCAAAATCATTTAAACAAAAACCAAAGTTGCGATTCGGTAGGGCTTGGGAGGGTCCGCATTAGGTTAGTGAAATCTAATTAACCTAGTAATCCGTTAACCCCTTTTAAAATTTAAAAAAAAAATTTAGAGGGTCGCGACAGACTGGCGACTCCACTGGGGACGGGATTTTTAAATTTTCGAAAAAAGATACCAATTGGAATACTTGAATTTTTTCGAAATTTTAAAAGTCTTAGTGGACTTAAGCCAATGAAAATTTCATGGATATCTCGCTTCTGGCGATTTTGCTTGGGACTCATTCTATAGGTGTTATATGTTTTTGCAGGATGGGAGTTATAAGGGGCGGAGTGTTTGGCTAACCCATTTGTTTTGCAGGCTTGGTGTTGGGATTATGTTTAATTTCACACATTTTTAGAAGCGCTGTTTTGATATCAATTGTCGTGCATGTCTTGCATATTCTGAGGATCACAACACCTGCACACACAAGCGTCTAAACCCAAGTCGCGAAATTTTTCCTAGGTAACCATAGATAGGGATCGAATATGCAAAGCTCCTGCGTC
Source organism: Psidium guajava (assembly GCA_016432845.1). Lineage (NCBI taxonomy): Eukaryota > Viridiplantae > Streptophyta > Magnoliopsida > Myrtales > Myrtaceae > Psidium > Psidium guajava. The sequence continues at coordinate 33,102,623 of CM028225.1, read as the reverse complement.
GATTGCGCTTGGGTTGACCATATTTTATCCCGCTCATTATCTGAATTGACAATTCTTCCCATTGTGATTTGATTGCGCGGAGGGTAAGGTTGTCAATTCAGATAGTGGGGGCCTTTTAGGTCCATACCCTGTCTCTCCTTCTTTTATTTTCTAGAGTTCACTCCTCACTTGAGTCATGCGCATGACTATGTGATTTGCATTTCTCCAAGGTAAAAGTAAGTTCTCTAATTTTATCTTGTATTTATTTTCGGTCGGTCCATGCTAGGTGTTAGTTAGTTTTTGAGCTTGATATTACGACCATTCTTTTAAAAGAAAATAAAAATTAAATTTGTCCCTCATTTCTTTTTAAAAAATTTTTTTTTTGAAAAAATGATGTGAAAAAATCCCTTCATGGGAATTTTATTAACCAATAAGGGATTTTTGTCATGTTTTTATTGCTTCAATAAAAATGAAATTTTCCTGAAAAAATTTTCCTCTGAAAATTTATTTCAATAAAAAGAAAAATTCCTTAAAAAAAACTCTAGTAGACATCAAGTGATTTTATCACATTTTTCAAATTATAAAAACTTGCAAGAAAATTCTTCTCGAGAAATTCGCTCATGTTTTTCTAAGAAAAGTTTCTCTAAATAAAATTAGACTAATGTCTCGGGGGAATTGTATTGACCAATAAGAGATTTTTGTCATGTTTTTCTTGCTTCAATAAAAATGAAATTTTCCTGACAAATTTTCCTCTGAAAATTTATTTCGATAAAAAGAAAAATTCCTTCAAAAAAAAACTTTGGTAAACATCAAGTGATTTTATCACATTCTTTCAAATTATAAAAACTTGCAACAAAAATTCTTTTCGAGAAATTCGCTCATGTTTTTCTAAGAAAATTTTCTCTAAATAAAATTAGACTAATGTCTCGGGGGAATTTTGTTAACCAATAAAGGATTTCTGTTATGTCTTTCCTCCTTCAATAAAAATAAAATTTTCTTGATAAATTTACCTCTGAAAATTTATTTTGATAAAAAGGAAATTCCTTCAAAAATTTTAGTAAACATCAAGAGATTTTGTCACATTCCTTTAAAAAATAATAAAAAAAAGAGTAATAAATCTGCAAAAAAAAATTCTGTATCAGAAATTAACCCATTTCTTCCTAAAGAAATTTTTTTTTTCTGATTTCTCTATAAAATAGAAAAAATAAAATTGGACTAATATAGGAGTCATGGACCGACATTCCTTGTGTCGCATACTAATTATATCCTTTTCTTTTGCAGGGAGATCCTAGATACCCCAGACGGGTGTAAAAATTAAGTTCAATAATATATCAAGAATCATCTTCAGAAATACCAAAAGACGAAAAACACCAAGGCTTCAACCGTTAATTCAGGGGGGCAAACGAACACTGTCCATCTTTAACAGATAGAGTTGTGTCAATCCGTAAACTTGTATGGGCAGTGTATTGTGATATGATGGTGGACTTATACTGATTAAACACGGGGGCATATTTAATGTATTACAGAGGATCCCGCGTCTTTTGAAAGACAATATGGATTATATAATCAGAAACCATGAAATAAGTACCTTAACCTGATTAAATCAACCAGAGACCGGTCTTAAAATTTCCTCGGATCCGAAACACGCAGAGGGTTTTAGAGGACCGAGGTTCTATTAATGAATGTGACCCACAAGTATTTCTCCCAATGCTACAGGTGCCCGACAAGAGCAAGTGGGCACCGAAAGAAACAAAACACGGTTGAAGTGGGGCACGCAACAAATGGCCGAATTTATTGGCACACTAATTAAGTGGTGGTAGCTTTACATGATTGAACGCGGGTCTCTAGGCGGCTGGTGGAAAGCCAAACTGAATGCCTCTCTAATGTTCTTGATATCATCGTCTACCGCAACCCGCGAGAGCATCATGAAGAAGTTTAAACCTAGACGAATACGTCTACTTAGTTTCATCGCACGTTCTCGCCTTTTGTCGATGTCCAAAATTAATGCACAAGCTAGAAGTAATCATTTCCCTTTCCCCCCTATTAAATGCTCGGAGCCGTTAACCGCACCAAACTCAAAAAAATTAATATCGAGACGAAATCTGCGTAAATTTGAAGGGTAAATCCGTATCGTTCCAATTTACCCTTAAATTGCTCCGGTTTTAAATTTGATCCCTTCTATTTTCAGGAATTTGCAAAAGCGACTCGAGAATACAGTTGTATCCAAAAATCAAATTTCCTGGTCGGGCTAAATTGGGGGCAAATCAACTCATGGATATTACCACGGGATGGGCAGCTTCGGTTAAAGAAAAATACAAGCGAAAGATCCGAACAATCTCAGACATGGGTAATTCTGTATCGTTCTAATTTGCACATAATCATCTCGAGTCCTGAATTTTTTTATTCCATTCTTAACATGGATTGCAAATTACCTCGAGAAATATCGTAACAAGGCCCAAGGTGATACAACAGGGCCGCGTTATCCCAAAGGATTAACCTTTGAAAAGAAAACCCCATGGACACCTATGGTCCAATGGACCGAATGGTATGGAGGATGACAGTAGGTCCGAAATATCCCGAGTTCGATCTCCAAAGTGGGGAATGTTGTATGTATTATAAATAAATGAAACAACTTTTTGTGTATTTCTTTTTGCAAGCAGGAATACTCGACGAGTAATACCGAAGTCAATATTTTGCCACATTCTCGGCTTAATGGTGAAGCATCCAACAAAAGTCGAAGAAAACTCAACCCAGCAAAATTGGTAAAAGACTTGTCCAAGGCATTCAAGATGAAGGGTAAATCAGTATCGTTTCCAATTTATCCCTTTTAATACCGGTTGACATGTCTCCTTTTCTTGTTACAGGAAATATTTATACTAACATGTAACATGTTGGAGGAGACAAATCCAAAAGAAAATGATGATCATTTGATAAGATCTATTCTGGTGAAAAATGGGGGGCATTTAACTGCTAAACCATGGCGGTCGCTGTCACTAAACAAACCAAAATGCTCCCTCACCCATATGCCTCATCGTGCAGGGGCAAAACTTGAGACAAACCGCTCCTCGACATAAGGAGTGGGCTTCCCAATTTGTTCAATCCACCCACATACCAGGGGCAATTCAAATCCGCCCATGTTTGCACATTATATAAATACACATGATGCTAAAAATTGTCACATCGGCATTGTGTTTACACATTTCACGAATTATGTATGATTATTCCGCATGTTTAATTTACCAACTCCAACTTAGAGCATAAACTGCATAGGAGACATCAAATGTGCAAAATGGGGCATAACAAGATGAGGAAAGTTAAACCATTTCTACACACGGGTCTAACATTTTAATCTACAGATAAACAGCCTTTCTCTAGAGTGAGAGAAAGCCCTTTCGGACTAAAGTCCCCCATTCAGATTACATTCGAGGCGTTCATATTATGAGAACCTCCTTAAATAGAATTGGTAATGCAAACTTGACAGAATAGTTTTGCATGATCCACATTTTGATTGATTGCATCATGAGTTATCACACAGACTACTTCTAATCATTGCCAACTTAGCTGAACAATTTTGTATGAACCAATGAACGCATTGATGAAAATGCTTGCACATGTTAGCTCTGACATTGCCTGACAGGCAACACATTCCCGGTGTTTGAGTTACCTTCCAAAGTCTTGAAATCCATTCGGCGATTATTGAATGAACAAGCCTGGTTGTCGAGAAGCCACCAAGCATTTCTTCCAAATTCTCAGGTAAGTATATCTTCAACCTGAACTTTTCAAGAGAATGAATTCTGACGGTTGTTGGGGTACTCGAATCCATTGCGGTATATATAGGTATCCACCTTCTTCAATAAAGCATGATTTGTCTCAAGGACAGAAATGTTCGAGACCTTTTGATCTCTGCCTCTTTGGTTTATTCCTAAAGCGACAGGAGAATATAATTTGGGTTTGAGCTTCGTAGGATTCCTGGTCTCCCTAGATTTCAAAATGGCACCCTTTGAGGTACACCAAGCCCTTCTTACAGGCAAACTAAGTCCTTCTTACAGGCAAACCAAGTCCTTCTTACAGGCATAAAGTCCTTCTTACAGGCAAACTAAGTCCTTCTTACAGGCAAACCAAGTCCTTCTTACAGGCATAAAGTCCTTCTTACAGGCAAACTAAGTCCTTCTTACAGGCAAACCAAGTCCTTCTTACAGGCAAACCAAGTCCTTCTTACAGGCATAAAGTCCTTCTTACAGGCAAACAAAGTCCTTCTTACAGGCAAAACAAGTCCTTCTTACAGGCAAATCAAGTCCTTCTTACAGGTACAAAGTCCTTCTTATAGGCACAAAGTCCTTCTTACAGGCAAATCAAGTCCTTCTTACAGGCATAAAGTCATTCTTACAGGCAAATCAAGTCCTTCTTACAGGCAAACTAAGTCCTTCTTACAGGCAAACCAAGTCCTTCTTACAGGCACAAAGTCCTTCTTATAGGCAAATCAAGTCCTTCTTACAGGCAAACTAAGTCCTTCTTACAGGCAAACCAAGTCTTTCTTACAGGCACCAAGTCCTTCTTACAGGCAAATCAAGTCCTTCTTACAGGCACAAAGTCCTTCTTACAGGCATAAAGTCCTTCTTACAGGCAAATCAAGTCCTTCTTACAGGCAAACAAAGTCCTTCTTACAAGCAACGCAAGTCCTTCTTACAGGCACAAAGTCCTTCTTACAGGCAAAGTAAGTCCTTCTTACAGGCAAATCAAGTCCTTCTTACAGGCAAATTAAGTCCTTTTTACAGGCAAATCAAGTCCTTCTTACAGGCACAAGTCCTTTTTACAGACACCAAGTCCTTTCTACAGGTACCAAGTCCTTCTTACAGGTATCTCCATAGGGTGACCTACCATACGGGTCAAATCTCAATCAAAATTTAATCAGTAGAATCCTTTTATTAGGAATCTACCATGGTACGACCCACCATACGGGTCAAATGGTATGACCCACCATACGGGTCAAATTTTAATTCAATTTTTAATCAGTAGAATCCTTTTATTAGGAATCTACCATGGGTTGATCCACCATACGGGTTCAAGTTCAACCACCCTAAAGTTTTTTTTATATAACGAATCCTTATGTTCTCATTTCATTTTCAGTAGAACATTCATGTCACGACTCTTTTTATTTCCTTGTATTGAGTCGATTAGAATTCAGGTGTCATCTCGTCTTTGAAATGAACCTCTACCGAGCTTCCTTTCAAAGAGGGGCAGCTGTTGACACCTGATTTTTAATCATTTTTTTTCTATTGCTAAAGTAATAAAAAATCCATAAAAATTCATAAAATTGAAAAATCAACTTTGGGGACCTTAGCCAAGCCTAGGGAACCAATTTTGACCAAAAAACGATTTTTTCATATTTTCAGTATTTTTCGGTATTTTTATTTTCGAAAATTCATAAAACAAAAAATGAAGAAAAAATGAGAAAATTGAAAAATCAACTTTGGAAGCCTCGGCCAAGCCTAGGCAACCATTTTTGAACAAAAAATAAAATTTCATATTATATATATATTTTTAATTTTTTTTAAAAAAAAATACAAAAATACTTGAAAATTTTGGAAAAATAACATTTGAGGCCAAAAAAAATACACAAAGATCGTTAATATTTTTATTTTAAATCTATTTTCATATTGGCCATCGCAAATTCAGAAAAATCCAATTCGAATCACGTGTTCCTTCACGAGTATAATCTTGAATCGGGCCTAAAAAAATTTAATTTGAGTCAACTTATTTTTAATTTTCACTTTTTATGAGTTGTGACATTGTCTTCTAATATTTTAAATTTTCATCTTGGCCCAATTATACCCAGAATGACTTAATTTTGCAAAAGGGCTTTAATTAAATTCTGCATTATTTTCAACGGCAAGAAATGAGCTTAAATTTGACATGTGGTAAATTTTGGTGTGTCAAAAATTGTGAGGAGATTTAGACTTAAAGAAATATATTTTTTCAGGGACTAAATTGTAAATACTTAAAATTCAAGGACTAGAGTGCAAATACTTAACTCTTGAAGGATTATTTTACAAATAACAAAAAGAAGAGTTAGTGGATAAATTAGAATAGAGAAGGGAAGATGGAGAAGAGGAGATGAAGAAGAAAAGTTGGAGAAGAATGGATGGAGAAAATAAGATAAGAATAGAGAATGGAAGATGGAGAAGAGTTAGTAGAGAAATTAGAATGGAAGATAAGAATAGAGAAGGGAAGATGGAGATGAAGAAGAGTTAGTGGAGAAATTAGAATGGGAGATAAATATGGAGAAGGGAAGATGAAGATGAAGAAGAGTTAGTGAAGAGATTAGAATGTGAGATAGAGATGGAGAATAGAAGATGAAAATGAAGAAGAGTTAGTGGAGAAATTAGAATGGGAGATAGAGTTAGTGGAAAAATTAGAATGGGAGATAGATGAGTAGATTATAAAAGGAGGAAGAAGTGAGCTTGAGGGGGGGATTCTTGAGAGAGAAAATTTGAAGTGTTTGGGAGAATTTTTTGGAGAGAAAATTTTGGATGTTTGAGAGAGTTTTGGGAGATTGAAGAAAATTTTGAGAGAAAGAAAATACCAAAAGAGAGAGAATTTTGAAGATGATGGGAGTTTAAAGCTAGGGGTTATCATCACAAATTTCTTCATCGATCAATATAAATCAAGAGTTCATCCTCGTCAACGAGCAAACAAATTCAAGCTAAGTGTTTTTTATTTATTCATTTATTTATGGTTTTACTCGCAAATTAGCACAAATTGTATACACTTTCTCCATCTCCTTTTTCTTCCATATTTTATGTCAGGAGAAGGATATCTCTACGTCAACAGCAAAAATCTCGTCGAGATGCAAAAATCGGCCCAGACAAGCTCCTAAGCTGTCCACCGATTTCTCAACTGATCTGTGACTAAAAGTCCCTCTTAATTCAAAAGAAACTCTCTATATTGGGAACATAGAGAGCGAAAATCAATTATAGAAATCCCTCCCAAAAAAATGGGAGATAAGTACTCTTTCTACTCATCTGATTTTAGGTGCAGATTAGCACATATTTTGTATACTAACACTTCACTCTATTTTATGTCAGGAAGCCGCAGCTCTATATCAATGGTCAATCCTATGGAAGCACAAAATCGGCTTGGAGGAGTCCTCAAGCGCGCACAAATTTCAAATTGTTGAATCAATTCGTTGTATTTCATTTTAAAAAATTCATACCCCAAAATGGAGAGGACAAAGTCCATCCGCAATTTAAATACCTGCACCATAAATCCCAAAGGGAAGAGCCAAGCCAATGCTTAGCCTCCCATTGGAGGTTTTTACTTATAGTAGTTAAATACCTGCAACTTAAATACCTGCACCTTAAATCCCAAAGGGAAGAGCCAAGCCAATGCTTAGCCTCCCATTGGAGGTTTTTACTTACAGTAGTTAAATACCTGCACCTTAAATCCCAAAGGGAAGAGCCAAGCCAATGCTTAGCCTCCCATTGGAGGTTTTTACTTACAGTAGTTAAATACCTGCAACTTAAATACCTGTACCTTAAATCCCAAAGGGAAGAGCCAAGCCAATGCTTAGCCTCCCATTGGAGGTTTTTACTTACAGTAGTTAAATACCTGCAACTTAAATACATGTACCTTAAATCCCAAAGGGAAGAGCCAAGCCAATGCTTAGCCTCCCATTGGAGGTTTTTACTTACAGTAGTTTAAATACTTGCAACTTAAATACCTGTACCTTAAATCCCAAAGGGAAGAGCCAAGCCAATGCTAGGCCTCCCATTGGAGGTGTTTATTCACTGTCATGTACTTCCTATAATTTAATTTTTGAATCATCAGACCCAAAAGATGAGTAGGTCGTAATACTGCACAGAAGTCGTTAACACACTCCCTCTTTCGGCTTCAGGGAATCTTTAACACTTAAAAAATATAACAAATAAAAATATATACCATCCATGCATCCTATTTAAAAAGTGAAAACACAAAAGAGAATACCCTACTAGAGCTTTAGGAATAAACCAAGCCTGAGTTGCCGGATTAGGATATCCATGAAATTAAGGTACCGAAAGGGCATTAGTTTTAATTAACTAGTGTAACCAAGTCCCCGAGCTCATAATCTCTGGTTCGCAGGAATAAATTAGTTCTCCCGCTAATTTATTTAGGTTTCTAATCGACCTACCAAGAACGATTAGTGGCGACTCCAAATTTCAAAATCATTTAAACAAAAACCAAAGTTGCGATTCGGTAGGGCTTGGGAGGGTCCGCATTAGGTTAGTGAAATCTAATTAACCTAGTAATCCGTTAACCCCTTTTAAAATTTAAAAAAAAAATTTAGAGGGTCGCGACATCCATCTTCCCTTCTCTATTCTTATCTTCCATTCTAATTTCTCTACTAACTCTTCTCCATCTTCCATTCTCTATTCTTATCTTATTTTCTCCATCCATTCTTCTCCAACTTCTCTTCTTCATCTCCTCTTCTCCATCTTCCCTTCTCTATTCTAATTTATCCACTAACTCTTCTTTTTGTTATTTGTAAAATAATCCTTCAAGAGTTAAGTATTTGCACTCTAGTCCTTGAATTTTAAGTATTTACAATTTAGTCCCTGAAAAAATATATTTCTTTAAGTCCAAATCTCCTCACAATTTTTGACACACCAAAATTTACCACATGTCAAATTTAAGCTCATTTCTTGCCGTCGAAAATAATGCAGAATTTAATTAAAGCCCTTTTGCAAAATTAAGTCATTCTGGGTATAATTGGGCAAAGATGAAAATTTAAAATATTAGAAGACAATGTCACAACTCATAAAAAGTGAAAATTAAAAATAAGTTGACTCAAATTAAATTTTTTAGGCCCGATTCAAGATTATACTCGTGAAGGAACACGTGACTCGAATTAGATTTTTCTGAATTTGTGATGGCCAATATGAAAATAGATTTAAAATAAAAATATTAACTATCTTTGTGTATTTTTTTGGCCTCAAATGTTATTTTTCCAAAATTTTCAAGTATTTTTGTATTTTTTTAAAAAAAATTAAAAAAATATATATAATATGAAATTTTATTTTTTGTTCAAAAATGGTTGCCTAGGCTTGGCCGAGGCTTCCAAAGTTGATTTTTCAATTTTCTCATTTTTTCTTCATTTTTTGTTTTATGAATTTTCGAAAATAAAAATACCGAAAAATACGGAAAATATGAAAAATCATTTTTTGGTCAAAATTGGTTCCCTAGGCTTGGCTAAGGTCCCCAAAGTTGATTTTTCAATTTTATGAATTTTTATGGATTTTTTATTACTTTAGCAATAGAAAAAATGATTAAAAATCAGGTGTCAACAGCGGTCACGGTTCAGAACCGGGCTGGTTCCGGTTCCGGACTATCATGAACCGGAACCGGAACCTTGAAGGCGGTTCCGGTTCATGAACCGGCGGTTCGGGCCGGTTCAAGGGCCGGTTCCGGTTTGAACCGGACGGAACCGCCGGTTCGGTTTCGAACCGGAACCGGAACCGGAACCGGAACCGAACCGGCGGTTCCGTCCAGTTCAAACCGATTTTCAAATAAAAATTTAAGAAATAAAAAAATTTTAAATAATGAATTATGAAATAAAAATGTAAAATTATGAAATAATAAATTTTCAAATACAAATTGTAATCAAATTTATGGATCGGGGAAAAAAAAAGGGAGGGAAGAAAGGGCTTGAACTTAATGAATTATCATTAAGTGCCTACATATCTTTTTGGGGATAGAAGAATCAAAGCCCATGTAGTTCTTTTACCTTTGATAACCCCATACTTACCTCATCATCAATCGTCGCTACCCGTGGCGGTGGTACCCGTGGCGGTGATATCTTCGTCATTGAAGAATTCGGATTCGATGTTGCGATCCATTTCTTGTTGTCGATATGCCGCCTTTGTCCAATCATCGACACAAATTTGAACTTCAACTAAATCCAGAGATAATCTCGAACGTCGATCATCCAAAATATTACCTCTAATACTAAATGTTTGTTCAACCGCAACGGTTGAGCAAGGGGTTGCTAAAATCTCTTTTGCAATGTGAGCTAATACTGGAAATTGAGTTGAATGATTATTCCACCACTTTAGAATTTGAAAATCAATGCCGTCTGATTGAGGAAACTCAAATTCAGTAGTTAAATAAATTTCTATTTCAGAAATATTTCCCATTATTCCCTTTTGTCTTTTTTGTCTATTTATTAGATTTCTAGACCCTCTACCTAGGTGCTTACCTTGCATGCCACTAACTTGGGAAGAAGTTCCACTATCACCAACTATATTATATCTATTACAAAAATCATTATACAATTCTACTATTATATCTTTAACTTCTTTTTTTATATCTCTAATATTTACGGTTTCAATCAAATGTAAACACTCATAGTATGAATTCAAATCATCAAGTAAGCACTCCATTTTCGTACATGGATCCAAAACACAAGCAACCAAATAGATAATAGGAATTTTGGTATAATATTGCATCTATTTCGTTCATATTGCTATAATAGTTGGACCTAATTGATTATCGCCTTCATTTTCTTGAAAAATATCAACAATATTTAGATACTCTGTTAAAAATAAATGTGTAGTAGGATAATAAACACCGGATAAAGTATAAGTTGCATTATTAAAAACTTTTAACAAATCTAAAATTCTTTTGCAAATATCCTACTCTTGTGGGTATAAATTACTTTGAGGAACATAATTCGCAAAAAAATGTACATAATAATTCTTTATATGAAAAAGATTGATTAAGCAACTCGTATGTAGAATTCCAACGATGTGGAACATCTCTTGGAAATTTTTTGGTTTTTTTCCATTTTGTTTACAAAATCTACCCCATTCTCTCATAACTTGGGAATGTTTCCATAAATATGTAATTGCTTTTTTTATTGGACGAAGAGCATCTTCAAGAGTTCGTAAACCATCTTGTACGCATAAATTTAAAACATGGCAAGCACATCTAATGTGAAAAAAATTTCCATCAAAAGCGGGTTTACAAATTGTTTCTAACTCGCGAACAGAAGCAGTATTTGACGCGGCATTATCAAAACCAATTGAAAAAATTTTATTAACTAATAAATATTCTTCTAAAACTTGCTTAATTATTCTATAAATATTATGTGCCGTATGCGATTCATCAAAAACTCGAAATGCAATAATTCTTTTTTGAATGTTCCATTCATCGTCTATCCAATGACATGTAATACCCATATAATAATGAGTTTGCCAAGGATCACTCCAAATGTCGCTACCTATATGCACACGTCCATTGAAAAATGCAAAAAAAATTTCTCAAATCATATTTTCCTTTTTTATAAAGTTTAATCATTTGGCGTTTAACCGTATTTCTCGAAACGGGTTTTGCTTGTGGAGTACATGCATTTTGTACAAAAGTATTAAAACCAAAATTTTCACCAAAATTAAACGCTAAATGTTCAACGGCAGTAAATTTAGCAAGTTCTTCCTCATAATTATTTCTATCATAACGAAATAAATTAGAAGTGTTAGAATCGACAAACTTGGGAATTTGTTGTTGCCTCGTGTCGATCCCGAATTCCGTTGGATGTTTTGACGCCAAATGTCGACGATATGTTCCATAGTCGCTTCTAGTTGTAAACCTGTATACTTTTTGCAATGGTTACATATGAGATTGTAGTCGTTACCTTCTAAATGTTGCTTGGTGAAGTGTTGCTATATGATCGATGCACTCCCTCGACTCATTTCTTTTGTTGTTGATGCTTCTTCGGTATTGGTAGTTGGTTGTAGACTTTCTTGCGTCGGGATGTGCTCGACATTAGGAATAACGTTGATATCATCTTCGTCATCGTATCCCCAATGTGCATACTCACGAGGATCATGAGAATAATTGGATTCTTCGGGAATCATCGGGCTCTTTCCTCTTCCACTAGCCATTTTTTGAGAGAATTGAGCGGAAGAAATTGAGCGAATTTGAGAGAATTTGAGCGAAGTTGAGAGAATTTGAGAGAATTTGAGAAATGAGAGAATTTGAGAGAAGTTGTGAGGAAAAATGAAAGGTGAAGATGGATATTTATAATGGTTATGGTTATTTTTTAAATTAAAAAAAAATATTTTATAATTATTAAAAAAAAAATAAACGGCTATAATATAGCCGTTTGGGGGCCGGTTCGGAACCGCCGGTTCCGAACCGCGCGGAACCGCCGGTTCCGAGCCGGTTTGGGAAAATTACAACCCGGAACCGACCCGTGCCACACGGACCGGTTCCGGTTCGCATTGAACCGGCCCGTTGACCGAGCCGGTTCCGGGTTTGACCCGGGCCGGTTCAGGGTCGGAACCGGCAGGGAGAGAGATTTGGGGAAAATATTTTAGGAAAATAATATATATTTTTTCTAAACAACAGGAAATAATTTTTTTTAACATTTTTTTGTTTCAACCAAATGCCAAAAAATATGGATATTTTCCGCGTGGCTCCATTTTTTTAATAAATGATTTGCAAAAAGTTTTCCTAAAAACGATTACTTGTGTCTCTTAAAATAATTAATTAATGGAAAATATTTTTATTATTGCCAATAGTTTATATCCAAATATTTTCGTGGATAATGAGAATATATATTTTTTATTTAGTCATTATTGTAAGAGATATAAAAGACCATTTTAAGGAGAATATGTTTCAAATCATTCATTTTTCGTTAAATAAACGGAATCAAGACAAAAAAACATTTGATCAGTTTCCCAATGTGACATGCTATAATCACCGTCAAATTACTATCAAAGACATGATTCAAGGGCGAACAACCAATCTTTGGAACATTCTACAACCCCGGTGGCGAAGAGGCGACATTGAGGTGCCAAACCTTCACGTCGATGTATAATGAGCTATTTCACTTCATTGCCATCAACAAGATATTCAAGGAAGAGTATGCCCTACCAAAGAAATCATTTTTTAGAAAATCAATTTGTTTTCCTTTGTTTGGTAATATTTAAGCGATTTTTGATATTTGATTTTCATTTGAAAAATCATTTCAATCTGATGAAACAAATTTTTTTAGTTTTAAATTCGAATTATTAATTAATTAATTAATTAATTTAGCTTTTTTCTTTTTTTTCTTCTACCTTGCTGGTGGTTAGGCCGAGACTCGTCGGCCATGGGCAAGCTCTTTAGCAAGGTCGAGCCTCGCGCGGCCCGGCAACCAACCAAGGGAAAAAATAAAAAAAATAATGTTAAAAGATATTAAAAATTTGAGAATAGCACTTTCGGAAAGTGTTTTCACCTTGTTAGATTGGAAAATTCACTTTCCTGATTTTATGCGTAAATACTTTTGTTGACTGGGAAGTGTTTTTTATTGACTTATTATTTTCGATGAACAAACGGTTGAAAGTAAATGAATTCCCAATAAATACTTTCACTTAAACAAACAATACTCAAAAAGTGTAATTGTTATATGATTAAGAAAAAATTTCAAATAAAGGCTTGAAGTGCCTTCATTTTCTCAAATAAGAGCCTCAAGTGAATTATATTTCGAATAAAAGCCTGAAATGCTTAAATCGTTTCAAAGAAGGACTTATTGAAGGGCATTTTATTCCTTTAACTTTTTTGCCTATTTTTTAAAAAAAATTTCTATTTCTTTTCTTTTTTTTTCTTCTTTTTTTCTCTTTTCTCTTCCCTTTCCATATCCCTCACCAACGCCATCTCCACTGCCACCTGCCAGTCTCGCATCCTCCTCCCCTCTAGTCGCTGCCAGCCACCACAACAGCTTCTCAGAGGAGCATCATGGCCATCTCCTCTGCGCTTGACACGCTCCTCCTCCACGATTTCCTCAACTCTTCCTCAAGCACCGCCGTCGCTTCTCTTTACTCACCTTACGGTTATTTCCCATGTTTTTTTTTTCCAAATTAGGTTTTTAAAAACATATTTACCAAAATAAGGCAAAAAAAAAATATTATGAGATTGGGGTCCGCGTAGCACTAGGAATATCGCATGGGGCCCTGCGCGGCAATCTAAATGCCGCACGAGCCCATGCGGCACTCAAGGCCCGCAAGCCAATTAATTTTTTTCCTAATTTTATGTGATTTTAATTATATTTATAATATTTATATTTATAGAACCTTTTAAATATTTTTTAAAAATTTAACGCTTATTTTTATAACATAATTATCAATAATTAATTAAAAAATTTATTAAGATATATGTAATTATTTTATTTAGTATGTAAATAAATGATAAAAATATTCATAAAATAAAATTGGTCAAGATATGTAAAGATCACATATCCAAATTAAAGAACATGGATAACAAGCTTAATAAATTAGTACCACCGCACCGTGTGGCCGCATTTTTTTTAATTTCATATTTTTTTACGTGTTTTTAATAATTATATATTTATACTACTTTGTAAATATAATTTTTTTCCTTTTGAAACTTATTTTTATAACATAATTATCAATAATTAATTAAAAAATTATCAATATGTATGTAGTTAATTAATTTAGTATGTAAATAATTAATAAAAAATATTCAAGAGGCCAGTTCAGCAGCTTTTTTTTAATTTCATATTTTTCACTTGTTTTTAATAATTTTATATTTATACAACTTTGTAAATATTTTTTTCCTTTTGAAACTTATTTTTATAACATAGTTATCGATAATTAATTAAAAAATTTATTAATATGTATGTAATAAATTAATTTAATTTGTAAATAATTAATAAAAACTATTTAGGAGGCCGGTGCGGTAGTTTTTGTATGTATGTTTAACCCACTTTCATTAGGGTGAATTAAATTTGGGTTGAGTGTCATTTTTGGCTTCACTAGATTTTGTATGTATGTTTCTGGAGTTATAAATTTTATACAATATGAACTCATATTGCTCGTATATAATTTTCTACAATTGCTCGTGTGATTATTTTTTTAACAGGAACTTTTGTTAATAACTGTTTAATACTAGTGTAATTGATCAACTCTTCTTATTTATATATGAATTTTCACTTCTTCATTGATGTCGAAAAGCGTTATCACTTCAATAGAAGAAAGTGATATTAAATCAAATAAGCGAATTATTTATAATTTAACCAAGAATGTAAAATTTTCTTTTCTTTATCCAACCTCTCTTGGTTGTCAAGTAATCCCTAACCACTTTATGAGACTTCCCCGAATCCATTATATTAAATAATGTAATAGAGTAAAAACAATGACAAAACAATTAGCTTCATGTGTAAAAACATATATACTAAATAGAATATAAAAGGCAGTGAAAATATAAAACATGACATGGTCTCTAATTAGTGAAGTTTGTCTAACAATTCAAGGTACAAAACGGCATTGCCCCAGAAAAAATTAGAAACTTATATATTCAACTAATTTGGAGAGAAATAAATATTTTTCTGAAAAAAAGAAAAAGGAAAATGAAATTTAAATAAAAAAATAATGGAATATAGCTTTTAAACCCTCCTTCATATGATAGTAAAGATTGTTATATGCTATCTTTCATTAATTGATTTTCAACTTTTGTGGACTTAATACCTCACTCGGTGAATTCATATTTTCATATCTAATGTGACAGTCAAAAAGTGAAAGTTGTGCTCCGACTTTGAGCGGGCATAACTATTTAATTTGATCAAAAGCGAAATCCATGCAAGTAGCACTATCCAACCGAGCCAGCCGACAACAACCTACCCCCCGGCCGAAGCATATGACGTCACTATAAGAAGCACTGGTGTGGTAGTCTGATCCCGGACAAAGAACCCAAGGATGACTATGTCCACATCACACATACTTAGACTTATGTTCGTGGGCCTTCTATGGGGTCAGATTCTCAAAAGAAGTGATCTGAACGTGACGCTTATGTACAAGATACATAACAGCATGCAGTAGACAAACGATTATGCAATGCCTTTTTATCATTTCTATTTTACAGTATATTAGTTCCATTAAGATAGTGGAGAGCGGTGGAGAGTGGCCGTTAATGATGATTTTCACTTTTATGTGCTAGATGACAAAAATTGCCCATGAATTCAGTTAAAATTTCATCCGACATATTATCATAATTTGATTTTGAGATAATTTAAATTGAGAGACCAAAAGAGGAACCTCTTCCTAAAAGAATTTACAAATGTGTTAACGTCTTTACAAACCAATATTCTCTAATATCTTTATATTTAAACGAGGATTTATGTAGAATAGCCGACTAGAGCTAGCACAAGATATGATCCCACGTCAGGCTAATCTTGTTGGGAAGATATTACCTACGCCCAGTACACACTCTATTCCTCGCACAATGAGCATTTAGCAAGGCTTACTAAGAGTGAAATTATGTCAATTTATTCATGAGTTGTTCAAGCTTAGGATAGATGATTATTTGAGAACTACTATCTAGTCAAACTCTAACTCGAGCTACTCGTGTATTTTGCGAATTGAAAGGTCGATAAGGCCAATACTCAACCCGATAACGTTTGTAAGCCTAATTCAAAGGATGTGTTTATTTCACGAAAAACTTTTTCACATTGAAGCTTCGTTTGTTTCACGAAAAATGTGATGTTTTCTCAAAATATTTTTCGAAAAATCATTTTTCAAGAAAATAATGATATTTTCTAGAGTTTGATTAATACTTAAATATGAACTGGAAAATAATTTTCATCATTTGCTAAGAAATTGATTTTCCTAAAAAAAATTATCAGCTAATTCGATTTTTATAATTATGTTTTATTTTTTTGAATAAAAATATTTGTTATTTTTAATTACTTTCTTTAATTTTTTTCTCATTTTTTTTTTGTTTTCCTTCTGTAATTTCTTCCCGATCAGGCTTCTCTTTCTCGTGCATGTGAAAAGGATATCCAAAGAAATCTTCCTCCCTCCCCATTCTCTCTCCTCAGGACTGCTGCCCCGTTCTCTCTGCTCACGACCCTGCGGGCTGCGGCTACGGCGCCGGGGGAGGAGCAAGGACAGCGTGACCTTGCAGCAAACCTTCACACCGTAGGTGAGGTTGTTGAAGTGGAGGACGAAGGGGAGGGAGCGCGGCTCAAGGCTGGCGTTGCTGGGGTCGACATCAAGGGCACTATGGTGGACGGGTGTATCGCCGCCATGGCCAGTGGCCTGCTTGCGAGCGTGGCCGACGCGCTTGAGGAGCTGAGCGAGGGTCTACGAGGGGGCAGTGGCGGTGCGGGGGAGGAGGATTTGATTGGTGAGGAAATCTGGCGTCTGAGATTGAGGGAATTTGCATTGATTTTTTTTTTTTTTGGGGCGGGGGGTGGGTGGGAGGGGATCGGATTTGGTTAGGGAGAGAGATTTGGGGAAAATATTTTAGGAAAATAATATATATATTTTTTCTAAACAACAGGAAATAATTTTTTTTAACATTTTTTTGTTTCAACCAAATGCCAAAAAATATGGATATTTTCCGCGTGGCTCCATTTTTTTAATAAATTATTTGCAAAAAGTTTTCCTAAAAACGATTACTTGTGTCACTTAAAATAATTAATTAATAGAAAGTATTTTTATTATTGCCAATAATTTACATCCAAATATTTTCGTGGATAATGAGAATATATATTTTTTGTTTATTCATTATTGTAAGAGATATAAGAGACCATTTTAAGGAGAATATGTTTCAAATCATTCATTTTTTGTAAAATAAACAGAATCAAGACAGAAAACATTTGATCAGTTTCCCAATGTGACACGCTATGATCATTGTCAAATTACTATCAAAGACATGATTGAAGGGTGAACAACCAATCTTTGGAACATTCTACCACCCCAGTGGCGTAGAGGCGACATTGAGGTGCCAAACCTTCACGTCAATGTACAATGAGCTATTTCACTTCATTGCCATCAACAAGATATTAAAGGAAGAGTATGCCCTACCAAAGAAATCATTTTTCAGAAAAAATCAGTTTGTTTTCCTTTGTTTGGTAATATTTAAGTGATTTTTTATTTTTGGTTTTCATTTGAAAAATCATTTCAATCTCATGATTTTATCTTACGCAAAAAAAAACAAATTTTTTTAGTTTTAAATTCGAATTATTAATTAATTAAGTAATTAATTTAGTTTTTTTCTTTTTTTTCTTCTACCTTGATGGTGGTTAGGCTGAAACTCGTCGGCCATGGGCAAGCTCTTTAGCAAGGTCGAGCGTCGCGCGGCCTAGCAACCAACCGAGGGAAAAAAATAAAAAAATAATGTTAAAAGATATTAAAAATTGGAGAATAGCACTTTCGGAAAGTGTTTTCACCTTGTTAGATTGGAAAATTCACTTTCCTGATTTTATGCATAAATACTTTTGTTGACTGGGAAATGTTTTTTTTATTGACTTATTATTTTCGATGAACAAACGGTTGAAAGTAAATGAATTCCCAATAAATACTTTCACTTAAACAAACAATACTCAAAAAGTGTAATTGTTATATGATTAAGGAAAAATTTCAAATAAAGATCTAAAATGCCTTCATTTTCTCAAATAAGAGTCTCAAGTGAACTATATTTTGAATAAAAGCATGAAATGCTTAAATCATTTCAAAGAAAGACCTATTTAAGGGCATTTTATTCCTTTAGCTTTTTTTGCCTTTTTTTTAAATTTTTTTTCTTTTTTTCTTTTTTTCTTTTCTCTTTTCTCTTCCCTTCCCATCTCCCTCACCAACGCCATCTCCACTGCCACCTGCCAGTCCCGCATCTCCCTCCCCTCTAGTCACTGCCAGTCACCACAACAGCTTCTCAGAGGAGCATCATGGCCATCTCCTCCGCGCTTGACATGCTCCTCCTCCACGATTTCCTCAACTCTTCCTCGACCACCACCGTCACTTCTCTTTACTCACCTTACGGTTATTTCCCATTTTTTTTCCAAATTAGGTTTTTAAAAACATATTTACCAAAATAAGGTAAAAAAATATTTATGAAATTGGGGTCCACGTAGCATTAGGAATACCGCATGGGCCCTGCGTGGCAATCTAAGTGCCGCACAGGCCCATGCGGCACTCAAGGCCCGCAAGCTAGTTAATTTTTTTCCTAATTTTATGTGGTTTTAATTATATTTATAATATTTATATTTATATAACCTTTTAAATATTTTTTAAAATTTGAGGCTTATTTTTATAACATAATTATCAATTTAATTAAAAAATTATTAAGATATAAGTAGTTATTTTATTTAGTATGTAAATAAATGATAAAAAAAATATTCATAAAATAAAATTGGTCAAGATATGTGAAGATCACATATTCAAATTAAAGAACATGGATAACAAGCTTAATAAATTAGTACCACTGCACCGTGCGGCCGCATTTTTTTAATTTCATATTTTTTTACGTGTTTTTAATAATTTTATATTTATAGTACTTTGTAAATATAATTTTTTTCCTTTTGAAATTTATTTTTATAACATAATTATCAATAACTAATTAAAATTTATTAATATGTATGTAGTTAATTAATTTAGCATGTAAATAATTAATAAAAAATATTCAAGAGGCCAGTTTAGCAGCTTTTTTTTAATTTCACATTTTTCACTTGTTTTTAATAATTTTATATTTATACAACTTTGTAAATATTTTTTTTCCTTTTGAAACTTATTTTTATAACATAGTTATCGATAATTAATTAAAAAATTTATTAATATGTATGTAATAAATTAATTTAATTTGTAAATAATTAATAAAAACTATTTAGGAGGCCGGTGCGATAGCTTTTTTTTAATTTCTTATTTTTACTTCTTTTTTATAATTTTACATTTATATAACTTTGTAAATATAATTTTTTTCCTTTTGAAGCTTATTATCCTG
Source organism: Psidium guajava (assembly GCA_016432845.1). NCBI lineage: Eukaryota > Viridiplantae > Streptophyta > Magnoliopsida > Myrtales > Myrtaceae > Psidium > Psidium guajava. The sequence continues at coordinate 33,082,895 of CM028225.1, read as the reverse complement.
ACTATTTTTAATTAATTATTGATAATTATGCTATACAAATAATCTTCAAAAGGAAAAAAATTATATTTACAAAGTTATATAAATATAAAATTATTTAAAATATGTAAAAAATATGAAATTAAAAAAATGCGGCCTCATGATACGACGATACTAATTTATTAAGCTTGTTATTGATGGTTCTTTTAATTTGGATATGTGATCTTTACATATCTTATCAATTTTATTTTATGAATATTTTTTATTATTTATTTACATACTAAATAAACTAATTACACATATCTTAATAAAATTTTTAATTAATTATTGATAATTATGTTATCAAAATAAGCCTCAAAATAAAAAAAAATTATATTTAAAAATTTATATAAATATAAATATTATAAATATAATTAAAAATACATTAAAAAAATATGAGAAAAAATCTAACAGACTTGCGGGCCTTGAGTGACGCACACGCCCATGCGGCGCTCACTGGGCCTCGCGCAGCACTTTGAATGCTGCTTGGGCCTACACTACCCTGGTGGTATTCCTAATGCCATGCAGACCTCAATCTTGTAAATATTTTTTTTTAACTTATTTTAGTAAATATTTTTTTAAACATAGTTTTGGTGAAAAAAAAAAAACCATTTCCCAAACCTGTAGACTTTGACCACGTCTACTGCCACCACCTTCTCCAGTGGGTCTCTGGTAAGTCCCTCCACCGACAATCCTTCTTCTTCTTCCATGAACCTCCACCTCGCGGGAGACCATCAAATCTATCCCGTGAAGAGCTTTGTCAGCAGGACCATCTCGACGACGCCGTTGACGACCACCGATGAACATAAGCATGACGTGGTGCAACTATTTTCCTAGAAGTACTCGTCGAAGTTCCAGTTGTTCATCCACCAATCAGAACAGCTAACTGGAGACGGCGCAGCGACCGCGCACAGGGCTTGATTCTTCGGTTCGACTGGGTTGTCGTCCTCGTCCGAAGTCAGCTGCAGGATCTGTCGCCATAGCTCAGCATAGGAATCGTCATCCTCCTCCTCCTAGCCAAGGAGATCCGAGGCGAGGTCCTTGGCGGCCGAGATGCCGGGATGGAAAAAGGGTGGATGGCCCATGGAACAAGATTTTGAGGACATGGGAGCGTAAGATGATGAACATATGCACACAGCACATGTATAAATAGAGGTACAAAAAAGGGGGGACGAAATAAGTTGCCGTGTTTGGGGTCAATATTTGAGATCCAGGGTCTGCAAGAGAAATGGTTCGGTGAAACGTCTCCAAATGGAAACCCAGCGTCTACGAGCAGTTCTTCCCGAAACCCTCGTCGTCACCGCCGAAGAGCCAGCACGCGTGCTACTCTGCCGACACCACCACCGAAGAGCCTCATGCTTCAATGGAGTGCTCCGTGGTTGGCAGCGAGTACGCGTGACTCGAAAACGAGCTTAGAGCAACTGGAGAGCTTCGACATACTTGCTGTTGCTGGACCCCAGGCCATGGTGCTGGGAGGCGAATGGCCAGAGAGAGGATTGCAAATGATGTAGGACTAGTGCTCCATGTTCGAGGACTCATTCCGGTTCCCTGAAGTTATGATGAGCAGCTTCGCTGTGACTGTGGTGGTCGGCGGCGGTGCCGGATGGGAGGGTATGCAGGACCGGCAAGTGGCAGTGGAGATGGCGATGAGAAAGGGAGGGGAGGGAAGAGGAAAAAAAAAAAGGAAGAGAAAGAAAAAAGTAAAAAAGTAAAAAGTAAAAAAAAAATAGAAAAAAGTTGACGGACGAAAGGCCCTTAGGGCATGCCCTACTTTAAAACGATTTAAATACTTTAAGTCTTATTTAAAATAAAGCTTATTTCATATCATTATTTAAGAAAATAAGAGCACTATAAATTCTTAGTTGGAATTTTCTGTTTAATTAAACATAAACATCATTATCTCTAAACTCACACATATATAGTATATTGACTTCTTATTCAAACCAAGCTCCAGCATCAGATCAATACTTTCGAGCTCAAATTTGGTTTTGAATGCCGAGTACGGAGATGAGTTAATCTTGAGTTAGGTAGTGTAGCGACTCGATTTGACCCCTAGGCTCATCCATGGTGGCACCCTATTCGATTAATATAAATGTATGTGTCTATTGAAGTGGCTAATAATTCTGACACGCAAAATTAGATTGCGAGGTTATTTTAGAGAAATCTCATTATTCAAGATTTGGTAGTTTTGATTCTCCTTTATTTTTTCTATCTGCATGACCACCGATAGCTCAGACGATAAAAGTAAGTCGGCATTAACAAATGTAGGCCCAAAGAAATTTTAATTACCAAATGTCCTCCTTTCAATTTTTCCATAAATTGAGTCAGAATGTGCATGGAAAAATCCTTGATAATTTAGTTTTTGGACTTGACTCTGAAATTACTAGACTTGCGTCGTGTTATTCCCTCGTCCTTTGCAAAATTTAACGTATATTTCCTATGGTTAAAGGAAAGATCCACTTTTATTTTACTTCAATTCCAAGGCAACATTTTTTTTTTCAATTTTCCTAGGTGTAAAATTGGAAAATTTACCTAATGTGATTTTCAACGGTAAAAGAACACATCAACTATTAATATTTGTGTACAGCACTCACTTTTGTATCAATTTTTTTTAGATCACTTACGTATCGAATCTAAAAAATGATCATTTTGGTGTCAATGATGAGATTTCGAAGATCTTATTGGAGTTGATACTTAAATAATCATCGGATCGATTTAGTATTAAATGGAAGAAAAAATGATCACTCTAATGTTAACGGCAAAAAATTCTGATGACTTTATCGAAATTGACATTTAAATAATTATTTTAAAAAAATAATATTTAAGTTCTTGAGGCGTCGTTCCAATTTCAGGCTATCATTAAAGCATCAACAACAACAAAAAAATCATCATAAATGATGAATTTCGTCTCCTTCAAGTTAAATAGAGAATAATAAAAAATCAAGAATTGTTAACCTTTGAGAAATTAAAAGGGAGGATGAAGGAGAAGAAGATCGGTAGGTTTTCCATTTCTTGGGTTTCGAGCACCGGTCACTCTGCTTCTTCTCGATCTCACTCGCTAAAACCTCTCTTCCAGTCCTTGCAAAATCGCCCAATCTCTGCTCTCTCCATCTCTCTCCATCCCTCGGGCCGAGCTGCTCAGCCTATCTCACCCTCCGACCACCGCCGTATCCACGCCGCCAGCCACCTTGGTGTTTGGCATCCACGTCGCCCCTCTTTCTCTGCCTCCGAACCCCCCAAACCCTAGGCTTCTTGCTTCCATTCTCCGGGATTGTTGAAGATGGATGAGGACCAGGAGATGGAGAGGTTCGGGATGGACAATGATTATGAGGACGGGCAGTGGATCGATGGGGAGTTCTATTACCGGCGGCGGAGAGAGAAGCGCGCGCAGACGAAGGAAGACGTGCTCTACGGCGTCTTCGCGTCGGGGGACTCTGATTCGGACTACGACGACTCCTCCAAGAGGAAGCGAAAGAAGAACAGAGACCTCCTGGGTAAGGCTGATCTGTCGAAACCTGTGAATTTCGTTTCCACCGGCACAGTCATGCCGAACAGAGAGATTGATGAGAATTCGAAGAGAGAGAATGAAGATGACGAGTCCGCTGCCATGGATGAGGATAGGCCAGGCTTGGGGGTTGGTGCTGGTGTGGGTTTGGGGTTTAAGAAGCGAGACGATGGTTTCGATGAGAACGGGGACGAGGAGGATAAGTTCTTGCCGACGGCATTTGGGCGGAAGATCAAGGAGGGAGCGGAGAGGAGGAGAGAGCAATCCAAATTGGAGAAGAAAGCGCAGCAAGGTGCGGTTAAGAGGGATTCTTATGAATCGGGGAATGTGGGCGGCTTCGAGAAGTATACAAAGGGAATTGGACTAAAGTTGCTCGAGAAAATGGGTTACAAAGGGGGCGGTCTTGGGAAGAACCAGCAGGGGATTGTGACACCCATTGAAGCAAAGTTGCGTCCTAAGAACATGGGCATGGGTTTCAACGACTACAAAGAAACTTCTGCAAAGGCGCCTGTTGCCTCACTGGAGCCAGAGGAAAAGAAGCCATTACCTGATGTGCCCGGTAAGGAGAAGCTTTGGTCTAAGCAAGCGAAGAAGGTGATGTTGAAAAACAAAGTGACATATGTTACAGCAGAAGAGCTGTTGGCGAAGAAGCAGGAGCAGGGTGTTGAAGTTGTGCAAAAGGTACTTGACATGCGTGGACCTCAGGTTAGGGTATTAGCAAACTTGGAGAATCTAAATGCAGAAGAGAAGGCGAGGGAGAGTGATGTTCCAATGCCGGAGCTCCAGCACAATGTAAGGTTGATTGTGGACCTGGCTGAGCTGGATATTCAGAAGATCGATAGGGATCTGAGGAATGAGAAGGAAACAGCTCTGAGCTTGCAAGAGGAAAAAGAGAAGTTGCAAGCTGAGGCAGAACTCCAGAAGAAACAACTCAATAGTATGAAGGAAATAATGACTACGCTAGGCCGGATTGAGGAGGAAAAGTCAAGGGGATCATTGACATTAGACTCGCTAGCCAAGTATTTCGGTGACATGCAAAGAAGGTTTCCTGATGATTATAAACTTTGTAACTTATCCTGCATTGCTTGCTCATTTGCACTCCCTCTGTTTATCAGAGTTTTTCAGGGATGGGATCCTCTTCGGAATCCCTCACATGGGTTGGAAGTTGTTTCATGGTGGAAATCTCTATTGCAAGGACAGGAATGTCTTGATATATGGGATTTGGGATCCCCTTATACCCAGTTGGTTTCAGAAGTTGTCTTGCCTGCTGTGAGAATATCTGGCATTAACACTTGGGAGGCAAGGGATCCAGAACCAATGCTTCGCTTCATCGAGACATGGGAGAAATTGTTGCCTTCTTCTGTTCTGCAGTCCATACTGAACATGGTTGTCATGCCAAAATTGTCGAGTGCCGTGGACTCATGGGATCCGCGTCGGGAAACTGTTCCTATCCATGTCTGGGTGCATCCGTGGTTACCCTTGTTGGGACAAAAGTTGGAGGGCCACTATCAGATCATACGGTCAAAACTGAGTAATGTACTTCATGCCTGGCACCCGAGTGATGGCTCTGCATACACCATTTTGTCACCTTGGAAGACCGTGTTTGATTCTGCCAGTTGGGAAGATTTTATGCGCCGATTTATCGTTCCGAAGTTGCAGCTTGTCCTCCAGGAGTTCCAGATAAATCCGGCTGATCAGAAGCTGGATCAATTCTATTGGGTCATGTCTTGGGCTTCTGCTATCCCGATCCATCTCATGGTGGACATGATGGAGAAGTTCTTTTTCGTTAGGTGGCTACAGGTGTTATATCACTGGTTGTGTTCTAACCCAGACTTCAATGAAGTTATGAACTGGTATCGAGGTTGGCGGGATCTTTTCCCACAAGAGCTGCTAGCAAATGAGAGTATCAGATATCAGCTTAGAATTGGTTTAGACATGATGGACAATGCAGCTGAGGGCATGGAGGTTGTCCAACCTGGTGTTAGAGAAAACTTAAGTTATCATAGGGTCCTTGAGCAGAGGCAATTTGAGGCTCAGCAGAAAGCAGCGGCCTATGCTCGACAACAAGCTGCTGTTGGTGCTGGTGGCTCCGCTCAGATGGATGCTGGTGGTGGCATGCCTGAGATGAAGCTGAAAGAAGTCATCGAGGCCTATGCACAGCAGCATGAGTTGCTATTCAAACCTAAGCCCGGTCGGATGCACAATGGCCTTCAGATATATGGTTTTGGTAATGTGAACATCATTGTGGACTCTATTAATCAGAAGGTATTTGCTCAAAACGAGGAAGCATGGTCTTTGGTATCTCTTGAGGATCTGCTGAAGATGCATTACAGTTCACTGGCAAAGAGACGTTAGATGATAAATTCTTTGAATACCCGCTGGTTGGAGCATTGTAGGTCAGTGAGGTTGTAAATATCATGCAGAGAAAATCAAAGTTAGTCTTCTAGCTTTTCTGTGAAATTCATGATCTTGTTATTTCATCTGAAATCACAATGGCAATTTTCACGGACATTAACGTGACAGTGTAATACAGTTTCAGTTTTGTCATTTGAACCAATCAAGTATTTTTAGGAGATAATTGAAGTGTCAGTGAGCTTGAATGAGGTAATTAGAGTTCTGAGCCTTTTGCTTTTAGCATCTTATCCTTATGGAACAACTAACATGGTAGTTGTAGTGGTATATGTTACTCTACTATGGCATCTGATGATACCTGTGAGCTTAGAGCAGCAGTATTGTTGAGTAGCCAGAAAATCCTAACCTCCATTATCTGAATTTTGACTTACTCATCATAGTTTCTTTGTAACTAGGTTAAAAAAATGATCTGTGTAGAAGTGGACTGTCAATTCGCCCTAATTGTATTTTCGAAGTTCTTGAAGACAGAGGCTAATATATCCAAAACTCTGCTTTGACAGTTTGCTTGGTTCGCAGCAGCAATGTTGTGTGATTCATGTTTATCAAACTTCTGGTAGTCAAAGTAAGAAATTATGTATGGACGCTTCTGTGGAGCTTCTGGTTCAATATCAAACTTGTCAAAATATGCCAATTACTTGTACGTTCCCCATAGCATCTATAATGCACTTGATTGGTTCAGTACATACACCACAGCCATAGTTGATAAGTCTCCCCAACCAGTGCAGTGGCATAATTGAATAAATAAGGATGGCCTTTGGTCATATTTGATGTATTATATTATTTTGGCCCCCATGATGCTCCTTTATTATTCCTGTTGTGATAGTTTTGCAACTAAAATCACTTCGAATTGGTAAGATTCAGGTATCGGTTCTCTTCTCTTTTATCTATACAAATATATATATATATGTATGTATGTATGTATGTATGTATGTATGTATGTATGTATGTATATCTTGGATCTCTTCTCTAGATATAAAGATAAATATCAATTTCTCACATGATGGCAAATGCCCAGCATTTCGAGTTTTGTTGCTATTATAGTTCAAATCCCAGTCAATGTCCATCATGAGCAGCTTGAGTTGTTGAAGCGTATCCAATTTTTGTCACCATACAGGCCAGAAAAATATCGAAATATATCTATATTTACATCTAGAAAGAGTTAGTGCGGTCTGTTTAGAACAGGAGTTCCAAAAGGCACCTGTGAGCTGCATCTTTGGGAGCAAACTTGTAAAGGACTCAGTTTTTACTTTTTAGTTATTTTAAAGGCCTGCCAAATGCTTTACTTGAGCTCTTGTAGCTTCTCAAAAGCAAGCTTTTAAAGCACTCCCAAACACAGACTAGGAGTTTGTTGGATATAGTTGTGACTTTAGTGCAGTTTTATTACACTATGTTGGAACATTTGTGTTTCGCAACATCTTTTTAAGGATGCAGTCATTGAAACTATATGGGGGAGCTTCCTAATAGCAATTGGGAAATGCTGCAGCAGGGGTGCTGCAGCAGCATGGTATTTTAGACCATGTAAGGTGACTATAACCAACATTCTTGAATCTAAGAATTTGCTTATTGTCAACTAATCTCTCTTTCTTAACATTGAGCAAAGAATTGTGGGGACAATCAGTTTCGTTTTTTATCATAGCTTGCTGCTAATGAAGTATATTGCCGGTTAGATGTCTAAGACCCTTTATTTCTTCATGCGCTGGAATGCAGCAAATCTACCGTTGGGACCTGCATTCTAGAATTTAGAATTCCAATGGATGAAAGAGAATTTTCGATGTGCATTTGTGAATTTGTTATTTTTTATTTATTTGACTCACTTACATCCTACCAACATTCTACCAATTGAATTAATCATTGTAGTTTGATCCGTTGGTAACTTTCTTTCTATGTAATACTGTATATTTGTCTTTGGACTTAGCATTGGATTTGGTGAGAAAACGTGGAAAAAATCAAAAGATGTGTTAAGTTGAGCAGGTTTCATCCCACAGAGCAGGCAAGTTTCTTCCCAGCATCCTGCATGTGCAGTTTGTCTTGCAACCCTTTGCTTTTTGCGCCTATTAGTACGTTTCTTGCTCCAATTCTTTTTTCCTTTTTGTTGTGTTGGGTAGGATGTGATCTCACTGCTTTCCCCTCAGAAACGACAATTGACTTGGTAGTTTTTGGACTCCACGTTCTTTCAATTTTACAGCTTTCGTTGTGTTGTCCTGTTTCTTTCTGAATTGGTATTTGCTTTGAACATTCTGTTGGTTTGATGACACGTATATTTTTTCTCCTAACTAATTTACCGTACTTGAGTGAGATTGAATGGTTATACATGCATATATTTCATGGTAGATAAAAAGCCTTACAGATCCTTCCATTTGAACTGTCTTTTCTGATTTCCCCTTTTGACATTCTGTTTTAGGAAGGCATTTTGGTTACTCTGTTCTGATTTTGGTCTGGTATGTAATGATTCAAGCTTTAGGAATTTGGAGTGTGTGCCTTTGGACTTTCTTGCAACTCTACATCCTATTATCAGAAGGAATTTTGGTGGGTGTGTTCTGATTTTGGTCTGGTTATGTTACAATTCCATCTTCAGAAATTTGGAGTGCAAATGATTGTACATTTAGACCACATAGCATGTCATCTTTAATTTCCATTGAAAGGTCGATCATTCTTAACTTTATGAATGTACATGGAATGAGCTGTGTAATTGAATTTAATTTTTAGTATGGCTGATTGATTAATACAATGTGAGTGGTGAAGTTACATTAGCTCGTGCATAAGAAATATTTGTTTGTAATCCATTCAAAAGTTTCTAAGGTGATTGCAATTAATGCTCCATTGAGGAATGCTTCCCAGAAACAATCAAGCGATGGAGGACAAGTTGGACGCTTCTTATTTCTGTCACTTGCAGGATGGGGTTATACATTGACTGAAGTGCTCACTAGCTGTTCAAGCTACAATCCTTTTAGTGCATTTTGCCAGAAAAGTATATCTTAGTTAACTGAGAGCCTTTTCTGTCTTTGTGAGATTGTGAGATTTGCAGCATGGTTGACTGCTGCCCATATCTTACTTATGGCTAAAATCCCTTTTGAGAGGGTGGTATCCTTGCTTTTGGGTTATTTTTGAACTTTTCCACATGTCAACATTCAATATGGTTGACTTCTTTTGCAGGTGCCACAAATTTTATGTTTGAGCCTCTTGCTCGGTTTTTGGCAGGCATCTTACCCGATTTATAAAGTTTTCAGGTACTTCGCGGGCTCGGGTTTCTTTACCGAACCCACAAATACCAGTATGTTTCCTCCAATTTTTTGTCAGTTGATGCAATTGCCGTTGAATTGCAACAAATACACAGTTAGCTCATTTGATAGATTCAAAGTCCCAGGTGCCTTTGTCACTAAGCCACACATTGTTATCTCTCGTCAGCAGGCAAATCCCTAGTTGCGGTTCATGAATGGAGTCAAGTTTCACACATGCATTCCGTAAATTGGAATGCTGCACCAGTCGCATGAATTACCCAGACCATCATGAGAAATATGGTAATGGATTTTGTGTCAACGACTCAATAGTATATACTCGATTGCTATTTAGACAATTACTGCTCTCTGCTCTCTCTAGACTGAGCCAATTTTGTGTTCTGTGAAACTGTGTTGGTTGTATCTTGTATATCTAACCCTCTTCAAAGATTTTGCTGCCTGTGATCTCCTCGGCACTTTGTTTTCTTATGTGAGATTCAAGCCCTGAGCAGCTTCAGGGCCCATCTCAGTAAAGTCAAGAGTAGTACTGCTTTTAAGTATGGTAATTTTGTTATGTAGATATTGCTTTTTGTTGCCATTACCTATAGGACGAGGTTCAGATTATCTCATGATCTATTGTTGCACTGATCAGTTTTCCTTTCTTGGATTGGTTAAAATCGGTTTACGTAATTAGCAGCTCTTAGGTCTTGGTGAACTGCAATATCTTCTGCAAGTTTACCTAGTGGAACTCCCCGAGTCTCTGTTATCTTTTTGAATTCTCGGTGGATTTCATTTGACTCCTGCGTGAAATCCTGAGCTCCATACAATATGTCACATTTCCTCAGGAATTTGCACTTATGAGCGGCAAATGGTAAAACCGGGAGCCCCGCTTTCTTCCTGGGTGTAGGATTGAGGTTCTGGTTATAGATACAGATAAGACGGCAGTGCTTGGGAAGCATCGGCCTTGGAAGCTCCTGCTTGTGCCGGCTTCTTGAAAGACGGCAGTGGAATGTCCTCATTGATGCTGCCTCCACACTGATTTTCCTCTGGAATTTCCCCATTCTAAATGATATGATTGCGTCGTATCATGACCTGTCAAGCTAATGTCGGCAGGGTGAAAAACTATAATTGAAATCCTCGATGACGATTTGAAGTTTGAAATTCTCGTCAAGGGTGTTGTATGAGCATCCGTAGTCACATGACATCGAGAAACGCAAGAATGAAAGTGAAGATGGTTGTTGTCTTGTCAGCACGTTCTTTTAAAACCCAAGCTAACTTATTTTGTGCGACTAAAGAATATTAGGATGACGAGCTGTTGGTATTCACTTTTTGTCATTGCAGCTTATTTACCTGGATCGCTTGCTAAACTGAGAACGGACACGAAGGTATAGTAACTTTGGCGGAGAGTTAATGGCGTTGTTTTAACATTGCAAGGACAATATTCTCTTTCTTGTTTGTCTTATACATTTTTTTTCCTCATCACGGAGAGCTAGCTCCTACATAAATGAGAGAAAGGGGCCCGAAATCTCAACTCAATGTTTAGGTGTAGACCAAGGAAAGATAGGCGGGTGTATTGGGAATTGCAAGTGAATCCTATTTGGGCTTTTTGCGTCGTAACGCTGACTGCCGAGACCATTGGTATTTTAGTTGCTGTGTGACCAACTCGGCTCGGACTGTTTCAGATGCGTGAAATCACTAGGCAAGTACAAGAAAGGAAGGAATAAGAAAAGAAATTGATTAGAACTGCGAAGGCAAAAACAGAGAGGTTTTCAAGTGATCTTTTGTCAGACCTGTTTTTCATGCCTCCACATTCTTTTTTCTTTTTGGTAAATGGAGGGAAAGTGAAGCGGGGAATGATCTAGGAAGCATTGATACTCTCCTAGTCTTTCGTGTCGTGTCTGACACTTTTTGACACTCCGACATGTGATCCACACTTAATCAGCGCTCCAAACATATCAATGACACTCGAGTTCAGCATCCCAATATATCATTTTGACATGTCTAGGGTTAATTTTAAGCATTTTCGATGAATTATAGGTCAACATATAGATTTATCAAAAATACATATACTTAAGTCATATATCTATTCTCAAAATTAATATATCCAGTTAGTAAAAAAAAACTAATTGTGAATCTCTAACAGAATAAAGAAAAAAAATCACTGATTTTTTTTATATAATCATGTATATATAAAAATATATATTTAATATACAAAGTGTCGAAACATGTCCAAATGTTTTATTTTTTAAGAAATAATATGTCAGCATTTTGTATCGTGTTGCATGTCACGTGTCGTGTCAATACTACTTAGGGAATGATACTTATTATACATTGAAGGAACTTTAGTTCTATACAGCTCGTTCAATCTGAAAGTTGGGATAGTCGAAGTAAATTTCCTTTGAGTTGTAAATGTGCCGCTCTAGATTAACTCACTTAAGATGTTCGCTTTGCTCTGTCCCATACCGAATTCACGGTTTTATCTTTGGCATATGGGTGTGTACTTTCCCAAGAGGTCACCCATTATGGTAGTGCTCTAAAACCTGAGCACGCTTAAATTTGGAGTTCCAAAACTAAGCATTATTGTTATATCAAAAGGTGCATTCATGAGTTAATTTCAGTTGTTTGCATTCTATTTCAAAATCGCTCTCTCCATGTTCAGTGCAGAGATCAATTCATTCCTACCTCCTTCACTATCGTAGAAGCCTATCAGGAGATGCTTATTGTCCAAGCCTTTTGGCCCCGATAACCACTCCCCACCCTCATCAAAGCCGGTTGGTATAGGCCCACTAGCTTCAGTGTGGTTCGTCCTCAAACCACACATATTGGAGGTGCTCCCACTTTGATACCACTATAACGATCCAGTCCAACGAAAGTGAGGAGTAGTTGCCAAGGGCAAAGAGCATAGACAAAGAGTAGCTCCTAACATACTTCTAGGATGACGAAAGGGGCAAAAATAAACAGAATTGTGCACCAAGCAGAGGTAAAGCAATTTTGGCATATATACGTGAAAAAATGGAATTAACTCTCTGATGTGCTTTTTGAAGTAACAGTAATGCTTAATTTTGAAACTCCAAATTTAAGCGTGCTCAAGTAGGAGCACTACTAAGATGGGCGAGCTCTTGAGAAGGTACTCACCTATATGTCAAAGAACAAAATCATGACACTCGATATAGGACGCACCAAAGCGGATAATATTTTGAGTAAGTTAATCCCGAGATGTCAGGGTAGAAATCATGGAAGGAGTGTTCAGAAGAGGGAAGTACTTAGTGAGTTCTTTCATTGGGAGAATATTAAGTATGGGTCGAGTCAAACCTAAATTCTAGGTTAATAAAGGCTAGTAGCGGCTGTTAATCTATCTACAATTTCAGTGCGCAACCCATTGATTAGTACTAATCTAAGCAGAAAGCCAATAGAAAGATATAGATGCTTAAAGATTATTGACTTAGAAGTTACACTCCTTCAAAAGTGCCCGTTTAAAAAATTGCCAAGGGTGAACGGTAATTAAGAAAGAAGGATAATAATGTCCTGAGAAGAACTTTGTGATTGCCTTGTTATCACGATCTCTGAAGCATGCTTCACAAACTCACTCAATTTATTCTAATGTTTATTCCTCTGAGCCTTCTTCCCTCCTAAAGTTAAACATTGCATGCCGCAAAAGGGTGTGATTGCCATTGAAATCTCGAGAACCTTTTTATTGGGTTGAACTGATTTCAATTACAGAAACTCTTCTTCACTTGAGGTTTTATTCCCGTACTATCACTTGAAAGGGATTACACCCTTTACTCCAGAGTTTTGGCTCAACACATTATGTCAAATTGCACCAAACCGTTGCTGAATAATTAGCTGAGCACCTTCAACTAATCTCCTCACCACCTCACCAGCAGGCAGAATCTCCTTTATAAGCCCTACGCCTTGTCCTGCATACATCGCCATGCTCTCTATGTCGCCGGTGGTCATTGAGTTTGGGACCGTCCCTGTAAAGCGATGAATTTGCTTCTCCTGTTTGAAAAAAAATAAGCAGATAATCTGCTAAGGTCTAATTTATAAGGCTCAAAGCAGTTATAGTAACAGCAGCATTTTCTCGTTTCTAGCAAGAGACAAGTGATCTTGATTGAAAAGGAAATCTTGCTATTAGCTATCAAATCTCACCACTCCATGTATTGTCGATCGACCAATTATGGGCTGGTTCACCTCATTCTCATTGGGAGGAAGAGATTTCCAGTCGCTGAAGAATGGTGTTTTCAGGACACGCTGTGGTGCTCCCGGCCACCGCGCCCTCCCAAAGATGTCTGTGTACTCTGTTTGGTCATACTCAACCAACTTTCTCTTGTATAGAGGGTGCGCATTGCTTTCTTCTGTAGCAAGAAATCTGCAAACAGATAAAACATTGCAGGGAGATCAAATCAACTCTGTCCCTGGTTTCCAACTATCCGCCAAGACATGTAACATAACAATAATTGGTTGACCTCACCCAGATCATTATCTAATTCTATATTTTGCTCCTGTGACTCCAGGTAGCTAGATCTTTATTCAAAGAGTACGTCCCAGACATCTCAGATAACATTCTAAAGGACATTCTAATTCTACCAGATCTTTGAATTCCTTTTCTTCTGCTTCACAGTTTCTTGGCGTGCATATGGCTCTTCATGCAAAATAAACTTTACAGATGATGCTTTAGAGCAATAATCGGAGCTATGGAACATCAATATGCATTGACAATTCATAGGGATCTCGTGATCAAATCTCTGCTATAGCAATCTTACATACCGAGTGCCAATGCATACACCTGTTGCTCCAAGAGCTAAAGCTGCGACATAGCCACGTCCATCCGCAATGCCCCCGGCAGCGATCACGGGTATTTTTCTGTCTCCAACTATATCCACCACCCGGGGCACCAAGGTAATCAAAGCATCCTGACAGATTTGAATAGGGCAATCGTCCACAACATGATAAGAAATGTGATTGATGATACGAACCAAGAAGAAATTACAGAATAAATTCATCTTGAGATTGCTTCAGAGTAACAGCAATTTATATCAATTCTCCGACTCTCCTATTAATTGAATACCAAACACCATAACATGATGTAATATCGTAGAGGAAGATACTGAGGCACTCATATCCAGAAGTTCTCTTATAAGAGAAGAGCACCAAGTCCAGGATGTTGACACAGATTTTTGAGTAAGCTTCGACATCATTTTTGAAAATAGTAGTTATTTAAGGATATTAACTTACTTCCATGATGTAATCACTTAATCAAAAAATACAGCTAAATTGCCAAGGTTCCATTAATCTGAAGAATCAAATTACTATCTCAAACGCAGGCAATACAAGGGAGAACGTAAATGTGAAGTAGCTACAAAAATATGGCAACAGTTATATTGCAACCACTCATGCCTGCTGGCAACTTATCTTATGCAACCAGTTGGGTAGATCAGCAAAATCACTATCGAACAGCCAAAACAAAACTCTGTACCTGACCAATGATATGTCCTCCAGCTTCACGCCCTTGGACAATGATCGCATCTACACCAACATTGATAGCCCTTCTGGCCTCTTCAAAGCTACCGACCTGAAGTTTGTACAAGAAGAAAATTTTGAGGAATTAAATCAGATAGATCATATAAAGATTCTTTCTTAAAGAGAGAGAAGGTTGCTATGATCAATCACTTACTTGAGGCACAACTTTGACTCCCACTTGATGAGCTTCTTTGACAAGCTCTTGGGCACACTCGCCCCAGTAAAGCTGGAGTACATCTACCTTTTCATCAAGTATCACCTTGAGGTTTTCTTCATGGGAAAATGCCAGAACAACACCTATCCCAAATGGCTTACTGGTCAAGGACCGGGTCTTCCTAATCAGCTCCCTCACATGATCCGGTGCCTCCTGAGTACACGCCGATTTCAAGACGAAAAATGTAAACTTACCATCCCAAATCATGGGAAAGAGAAAACGCTCAACAATGAATATAAATCACTTGTCCAAATTCTCATTTAAAATTCGTCAGGTCGCTTTGTAAGGTGATGTTTTAAATTAGTAGCAGTACCCACAAGAACTAGTGTTGTTGTTAGGCCATCAATCCATCAATCCATCCCCACTCAGTGAAACACGCAACTTAACATTTCCAGGTCAGGGGTGACTAAAAGGGCCAATGATGTGAAATTGGGAAATGCATTTGCTTTGGCAATGGATTATCTGATTTGTTTGTAAATTCCTGAAAGAGTTCTGGATCAAGATTGAAACACCCAAGTCAAGAATCTCTGTCTCTCTTTTCTGCTTTAGGACATAACCCAATAACGTACAAGACTTGATGAATCTCAGACGCATGGATCGAAGCTCAAGGCATGTTCCAAAAAGACATAGACGAGTAGCAGCGAGTGAGGAGCGTTACCCAGTCAGGAGCTCTGAGGAGGCCAAGACCACCGGCATTGGAGACGGCGGCGACGAGCTCCGGCCCCGAAATATCCGGCCCCAGCGGCGCCTGAACAATCCCGTAATCGCAACCCAGTACCCCTCTCCAACCCATCTCTCTCTCTCTCTCTCTCTCGCTCGCTCGCTCGGTGGAAAAGGTTGGTCAAGATCACTCCACCAATCAAAGAATATAAAAGAGAGAGAAAGGTACAGAGAGGCTGCTACTAGCTAGCAGACAAGCGCAAGAGGACAGAGAGGGAGAGAAGGAGGAGGAGGAAGCGAAAGGCGATCTTTTCTTCTCCTCCCCGTAAGATTACATCATTTTTATGACGAAGATCGTGCCCTTCCGAACGTAAGCGAGGACGTCTCTCGTCCCTTCCAACATTTTCTTCTAACTCGATGGGGGGAGCGTTGGAGCAGAAGTTTCCACAAGGCACGCCGCGTCCCACTTTGCGCCTTGCATTTTTACTAAATTGAGTAATGCTCGACTTGGGCATTTAGACATTGCCCCCGTCTAGTACCCAGCTCAAAGCAATTTCGTCCATGATTCCAAAATTGATCGGGTCTGGGTCAGCCCAGACACGCCGGTAGTAGAGGTAAACGGTTCTAGGTTCTTTATATATTCACTTAAAACCTATCCATTGAAATGGGTTTCTTATTTTTTGGAATCTAAAATCTATCCGTCATATTCTGGAACCTAAAATCTACCGTGTCATAGATTTTAAGATAGGTTCCGGACACCCAGAAATCTACCAATTTCTTTTCTTTTTTTCATTTTTAGTTAAGAAAAATAAGAGTAAGCGCTACAATCGTTAAAGGAAAGTAAAGGTGAGTTATTTCAAATTCCGTACAAATTACCTTTAGAATTTGAAACCAATCTATCAGAACAAGTTCTTTAATTTTTGAAATCCTAAACTTACTCTCTTGAAATTTGGAAGCGAACCGATTCCCATAGGTTCTGGTTCCAGGTTCTTGGTTCTACTTTGAAATCATACTCACTTCTAGCCGGTAAGCCGAGCCCGATTAGGGAATCACTGACTGAGTTCGCCTATTTCTCACTTTCGGCCGACCAGGGTTGATCGGACCTGGACAAACACGGAAAGTGGTCGGAGTCCGTGCTAACTTACTGGGGATATGAAGGGTGCCGAATATATACACACACACGATTGCCCCGATAATGGCCCACGCTATTTTCACGTCCTATGTAGCTCCATGCACAAACCAAGCTGACGCACCTCTCTCTCTCTCTCTCTCCATGTCAGCTTTCAAAGACAATTGGCCAGTGAAAAACATGAACTTGCAACAAAAGCATCTTTGTAAGCATGAACCCAAAGCGAAAACATATTTGCTTTGTTAAAATATTGTCCAACGTTGCTTGAAAAATATGTTTTGTATACTCTTTATATTCATGTGATTTCTCTCCACTTATCGGATTAAATTTTGCGAGTTGAACTTTCTAACTTGTTATCAAGCGTGCATCCTCCTCTTACTAGTCAAATTATATTAATCTTATTTTTGCACGTGAAAGGAGATGTTGAAGTATCATTCATCAAAGGGTAGGTACTATGTACTCTTTATATTCATGCGGTCTCCCGTCACATATCAGTTTAAGATCTTGGAATTGGACTTTCTAATGGCTTAAGGCATATTCCATGTCTTCTTTGATACATTGTACACCAAGGAAGAGGGAAGGATGAAACCACTCAACCTCGTGCTTTTGTAGCTTTTATTCTCGCTTTGGAAATGGGTTCTATGATTGCTCGACGTCATCTCAATCAAACATCCTGGCTTTAGATCAAAAATGTAGACGGAAAACTTTTTTTAAAGGCTCGCGGATATCTGAAATTCATTTGGGAAGATTCTCTTTAGTCAAATAAGCAAATCAGAAATACTTTCGACCTGTGAATATTTAGAACATCGAACGAAGATAAGTGCAAATTATAAACACACGTATAAATATGAAGCCAACTGACAGATTCACACTTCGTTAGGAGAATGTGGAGTTGTGTTGTGTGTGTACTTATCGTTTTAAATTTTTATTGTGGTTTTTTTTTTTTGGGCTTCAGGAAGAAGATGGTGATAATGGATAGATTCCAATTTACTTACCTTGCTATTTCTATTAAGGGCATTTTAGACCTTTTAATTGATTAATTTGTGTGTTTTGGCCATATCAATTGTGGAAAATAGAGTCACCATAGTAATGGATCTTGTTAACATGTATCTTGAGGGCACTCCAAAAGTTAAAAAACCGAATGCATCAGGGTATTATAAGGAACGTGGCCCGTGAGATTGCCCTAAGAGGTAGACTAGTCGAGGTGCGTCAAAGTCGTCACAAGGCATCACCCGACTACTAAATCAAAAGAAAAAGATCCAAAAGACCTCATTGCAAGTCCAAATTTTATTGAAAAAATTGTCAAAAAAGTCCTATAACTAGTACATTGTTTTCAATTCAGTCCTAAAGCTTTTGCATTTGTGTCTATTTAGTCTCGAACTTTTTTTGTGTCAATTCAGCCCTAAGCATTTTGTATTTGTGTCAATTCAGTCCATCCAACCAACTTTAACCGATTGACACTAAATGCCATTTTTAATAATATTTTAATAATTTTTTTTAATTGTTAATTTTTTTTGTTCATCTTCTTCATTTAACCGGTTGCCAATTCAATGACATGCTAAAGGCGAGGGTCGGCGACCGGCCATTAACATAGCCAATGCTGGGTGAGGCCGACGCCACCATCGTTGCGAGAGCTCGGCTTCGCCCAGCAATGGCAACACTATGGCCAAAGGAGCTCGAGCTCACTCGACCTTGGATTCTCCAAATTTGGGCAAGCTTCGGCCATGGTGTCGCCAAGCTTGTAATAATCGATAAGAAATAAAGATTAAGAGAAAATGGTATTTATATGTTTTGCGATTGCCATAAATGGGTTCTTCTGCTTTAGAAATTAATACAATGAGCTCATTATTTTAAAAGTATGCTCTGTGGTTGCCATAAATCAGATCTCCCACATCAAAAATTAAGATAATGAGCTGTGGGCTAGATTATCAATCTTACGGCTATTGAACTACCCCTTTGCTTGCCCAGAGTCAAGCTTTCGTGTAATCTGTGCCTCCTGCACCCTCGTCTTCTTCACTACACCTTCGTCTCGCACTAATCGTCCGACGTTGTCTTCATCACATCGCCTTTGCAATTCGTCGGACATCCTCATCGTGGTCAGATCTTCTTCGGCTTTGTCTCAATCGATCTAGTCTACTTCATATTTCGCCTCAATCTCACGATTAACCTCGAGTTTTGTCATCGTCACCTATACCTTTTCTTCCTTCTGATTTAATATATTGATCTCAAAATCATGGTTGATAGTAGTGATCGTATTGATGTTAATTTGGATATCTCTAATTATGTTATTTGGAAACACTCAATGATGGCTGCTCTAGTTCATCATGATTTATATGAGCATGTTGATGGTATTTGTTCTTGTCCTACATCTTTGTCTAACACTGTTGACCAAACCTAGTACTAATCAAATTGCTCAATGCGAATTTGAAATTAGGGCATGGCATGTTGTTGAACAAAAAGCATAGGCAATATTGTTTGGTTCTATTAGCCCTTATATTGGCCCCCAATTTTCTCAAATTGTCGATGGAAACAATTATGGGCTCAAATTATTGAAATGTTAACACAGACAGGTTCTATTTGTATTCATCAGCTTATGCAAGAATTTCATTGTGCCCCCCAAGGAACACGATCTGTTCGTGATTTCTATGACTATATGACATCTCTTTGTCCCAACGTAATATGTTAGCTCATACTGCATGTCCCACGTGTGCCAATTGCACTACTTGTGCTACATCCAAGCTTAAAGATAAGAGCGAGTATCGTCTCTACGAATTCTTGATGCAAATCTCATCAAATTTTGAGGGAGTCCATAGTCAAATTCTCTATCGTTATCCTAATCCATCCCTCTCAGCTGCAATCAGAGAAATTTAGGACGAGGAAACTAGACAAGGAATTCTTAGTGCTCCTCTGTCGTACTAGCCACTCCATAACCATGTTTCCAGTCCGACTTCTCTTAGCGTCGTTCCCAACGTGCCTCTACTCAGCAAAGCTCATATCCTTTTTATAACTACTGTAAACAAAATAGACATTTTGAGGATCGATGTTTCCATAAGTTGCATAATCTTTCTGAACATCCTCGTGCTTAGTTGCACCTGTCACTTCTCCATCTGTGGACTATGCCACTTCATCCTCATCTTCGGATGACCATCTTTTAGTTATTAAGGACTAGCTTTCTCATCTAGCTCAGCTTCATCTTGGTTCTTCTTTGTATCAGAGTTGCTGCGCAATCCATAGGTGATAATTCTTGCTAGATTCTTGGCTCTGATATCATAATAAGGAAGAAAGATTGAGAGAGAATGGTATTTGTTCTCTATATAATGATGTATATAATAATGTACAAGAAAAACATTTATATAGACTTGGAAGAAATGAAAAGTTTAGTACTCTTCCTATATGCGACAAAAGGAAAAGAGGCTATATGTAACCTATGGAAAGGAAAAACCTGATCTTAATACATACAGTATATCTAAAAATAATCTCTCTCTCTCTCTCTCTCTCTCTCTCTCAATTTTGTTGTCTGTTTTACATCGTATTGTGATCATAAATGTATCTAATGTGGGAATTTGCAAGGTTCATACTTCATGTGGTTCTTGTTGGGCTTTTAGCTCTACAGGAGCTATTGAAGGAGCCAACTTCATCGCCACCGGGAAGCTTCTCAATCTTAGCAGGCAGCAGCTCGTTCACTGCGATACCACTCTTAGCTTCTAACTCGATTCCAGCAGTAATTATAAGCATAATAAACGACGCCAATTGATCGATTTCATAGACCTTATCTTCAATAGCATTTGGATTGATTTCACAAGTCTAGCAAAGCCATGGCCGGGTGAGCTTTGAGCTCACTCAAATTGGGTGATGTCACCCTCACCTAGCAAGGCAGAATATTCTTTTGGTTGCTAAACCAACCAACGGACGAAGGAAGTAGACAAAATCTTAAGAGAGGTAGTTGATTGATAGCGACTCTTTTACTGGTTTGATAAAGAGGACTTACTAGACATAGGGTCTTGCTTTGAGGAACAGACAGTCTAGACACAGACAGTCTAGACAATTATGACATTCTTTCTCACTTCTTTTTCGTTATTCCTTGAGCCCGGGCCTCCCTTACGAGAAAGAGAGGAAGTTGTGAATTGCTCACCATATGTCAATGAGAGTGCTCACCATATGTCAATGAGAGTGCCAATTCTCCTATCAGCAACCTGTTAAAAAAAACCTAAAACAATTCACTTTTGCTATTTTAGTCGTAAATCTTTTCATTTTGTCAATTCAATCATAAACCTTTTGTATTTGTGCCAATTCATTCATAAACCTTTTTTTGTGTCAATTCATTCATAAACTATTTATATTTATATCAATTTAATCCATTCGGCCAACTTTTATTGGCCAACGCTGATGGGACAATTTTTACTAATATTTTAAAATTTTTTAAAAATTTTATTATCTAATCGTTAGTTTTTTATTTATTTTTTTTATTTTTTTGGTTCATCTTCTTCCTCTAGTCCGTGAGCTCCTTGCCAGCCGCTGATACTGATAGGAGAAATGGCACTCCCATTGACAAATGGGGGAGCAATTCACAATTTTATTTGACTGTGAGCATAAAATGCTGAGTGGACCGGCAATATATATGAAAGCCACTCCAGAAGTTGGACGTTGGATATGGGCCAGCTCAATGTGAAGGGCCATCTGGTATTTCTAGAAAAAAAAAAAGGAATGAAGACAAACATGGCCCAAAATTGTAAGTTGGGCAATTGATAAATGCTGAGAGGATGGACGCATTTTTTTCATGAGAACCGTTGCGATGTCGTGATGTTATCTTTATTCAACCAAAAATTAGAAGGATGACTGCTTTGTACATAAGATGGTTTTCATTCACTTTAAATAAACTGATTTTCCATATTAAAAGCACTCGATTGCCACGTAAGCCCATCATGTAAGCAAATTCTGTTCTCTTTTTCTTTAGTCTCTGATTAATGATTTTTTTTCTTCTAAAGTGATATTAAACAGATTTTTGCGGTTATTAGTGTCCTGTTGCCACGTAAGACCGCCATGTAAGCAAATTCTTTTCCCATTTTTCTTTATCTTTAGACTTTAGTTGATGTATCTCTTGCTGAATCAAATTAACAAGATGCTTTTGACTCCCCAAAAAAAATTTAACAAGACGTTTAAGATTAGTAGTATTGCGGTTGTTCTAAGCAGCCTCATGGCCTTAACACCTCTGCTTGGTTGGGAGGTGAGGGAGAGAGAAAGGAGGGGTCGTTTTTCTTACAAGTGGACCGCCGGCAAGTGCACGGACGAACCAACCGCGCCAACTGACGAGAGAACAAACGGCGGCTACAATGAGATAAATCATAGTGAAAATGAAAGGTCGGTTCATTTAAGATATTAATGCTGTTTTATTCGACATATTCATTCTCTTTCGATTGAATATTCTCTTTTAGTGTACTTGTTAATGCTTTAGCTGATGAATTGAGTCGGCTTCATTTGAGATATTTGTCAGAATGGAGATTAATTCAAATATTCCCCAAAAAGGAAGACCTAGCTCCGTCGCTGATTTAAGAAACGCCTTGTAAGCAAAAAAAAATGTAACTCATCGATAGACCCAAATTAAACAAAAAAAAAATTAAGGTGAGGTACTTTATTGTTGTCGAATACCAAAGTTGGGGCTAAAATTAAATAAAAAACTAACCTAAAGGACAGGTTTCAAATGATATATTAGGTCACTCATCAATCCAAAGCAACATTATCCTCTCTAATGGCCATTATTGTATTCGGATCATCATCATAGTTTCAACCTCAAATATGCAATAGCGGTCCCTAAAACAAAAGAATTAAATAATATTGCACTACTATGGAGAA
This sequence comes from Psidium guajava, assembly GCA_016432845.1. Taxonomy (NCBI): domain Eukaryota; kingdom Viridiplantae; phylum Streptophyta; class Magnoliopsida; order Myrtales; family Myrtaceae; genus Psidium; species Psidium guajava. The sequence continues at coordinate 33,060,375 of CM028225.1, read as the reverse complement.
CAACAAAAAGATTTCATCAAATGGGGGGCTCCACTCTATTATCCCTAGGACACATCTTTGAAAAATGAAAAGACGTTCTAAAGCATTGGTCGTGATTGATTAATGACATCATCTATCACATCACTTCCATATCTATTATTTCTTATTTTACAAGCATTTCCAAACCATAATAGGTAAAAGACACAGGTGATCCCTTTCGGAATGGATAGATTTCAAATCAAGAATATGAAACTTATCTCGTTAGGCCCGATTCGTAGCTGCTTGCTTGTGTTGGCATGCTTAAAGACTTGTGCAGTTTGATTTTAAATTGGCTCAAAATCAGTTCTACTTGAGAACCAATTTTTTCATGGTGCCGGCCTTTTGAATCGATCAAAGGCGGTTCCCAAACCATTTTGCCTGTTTCTGTGCGAATCAATTTGCAATCGGCTTACTCTTCGGTTCACTTCGGGTCGAGTCAGTTCGAAGAGTTAAATCGGTCCAATTGCTCTCCCTACTCAGTTCTACTTGAGAACCAATTTTTTCATGGTGCCAGCCTTTTCGATCGATCAAAGCCGGTTCCCAAACCATTTTGCCTGTTTCTATGCGAATCAGTTTGCAATCGGCTTACTCTCCGGTTCACTTCGGATTGAGTCGGTTCGAAGAGTTAAATCAGTCCAATTGCTCTCCCTAATAAAGGGCAACCCACGGATTTGTCATTTTCGTAGTCTTTTTCATTATTGAACATGAGAATAACTATTTTCAACAGCACTTTAACTTGACAATGCCACGAATAACGACAAAGCCAAACCATGCATATACAGAAGCCATTTCAATGCCTACTTAAAAGAGAACCAATAATTTAATTTGACTTGCCTAAGCAAAGAACAAGTTCATCTATAAGGACCAATAATGGGTACTGTCCATGTCACGACGCGACGGTGACAATTTGATCACGCAGACATAATTATGCTATTTTTCGATCACAAATATAATTATAGACACATAGCTGTACGCCATTAACATGGTAATAATAAAAGATCGTCCTATCAATCGAACATATTAGTGATTGTGTCGTCCGCCAATGTAAGCTTGAATCGTGCTTCAATCTTCTACATATCATAATTATATGTGAGACTAAAAAAATGTCCACTTGCTACCTGAAACCTGATTATCTAAACACATCTTCAAATTCGAATATAATATACTTATAAACTTTTTTCGATTTTAAGACGTGCGTGTGATCATTTGTTTTCTATTGTTCCCTATGTGCTGAAACCATAGTATCCAACATTGCTTGTCTACTCTGACCAAAAAAAAAAAAACATTGCTTGTCTACGGAATTTATATTATTTTTTTATGTACGAGAGACGTCACTCAATTTAAAACTTTAGGTTCAACTCTCTAGCACGAATTACACTACATTTAAAAATTTAAGTTATTAGATGAAAACTTGAATTATTATTTAAAAATTCTGACACACACGCCCACACATATATGTATATATGTACATCAAATTTTGATGGGAAAGTTAAAAGAGGCATTTCACTATTTATCATAAAATGGGCTATACCCTTGTTTATGACTTAGTTACGAGGTACCCTTTTTGAGATATCGCCTTTGGAATAGAGGTTGGCTCAATTTTTATTGTACCCTTGAGAAAAAATATCGACATTTTTGTGGGAATGCGAGAAGGGAAAGTTTAATGTTGTTGGCTTTTTTTTTATTATCAAACATTATTAGTTGAGACGGGAAAAATGTTATCCAAAAGAAAACTATAAAAAGTTACGTTAAGATGTGCCCTCTCTTCCCTTCTTTTCTTTTCATTGCCCATATATTAGTTGCAATGATGTCCCATGTGTCGGGATGCCTTGTGAGCCGGAATTTCTTGTGTCTCGAGATGCCTCAAAAGTCGAGATGCTCCCTGAGTCGGGATTCTCTAAGAGTATTCGCAATCTCTTGACATTGAGATGCCCCATGTGTTGAGATGCTCCGAAAGTGTTGCAAATGAAATCCTATGCAAGTACCTTCTATTATTGTAATTGGAATTCTGTTGAATAAGATGAGTTAATTAGAGAAATCATATTGAAGTCGATGGTGATGACGTGGTTTCGTTCAGTCAATGGTACTTCGTTGTCGGAGTCATCATTGTCACGCTTCATACTTACTAATGAGCTCTTTAAATCAATGCACAGTCGTTACGACTAGACTCACCTCTCTCTAAGTTATCTCCATTTTTCTAGTCATCTCACTTATTCATTAAGAAAATTTAGTAATATTTGACATATTAATATATCGAGATATTGGATTAGCAAAAAGGAAATATAACTGTCATAAATGGTATAACAGTCGAATTCAATATCAGATTGATGGTAGACCTTTTTACATTGCGTCCAATTCAATCTTTATATAATGTATATACATATATATTATATTGGATCTCTCTTGGTACGGTGTTTGGTCATATGACAACATCAAAAGGTCCATCAAAATGATTGGCGAGCGTGCGTGCGTGCGTGCATGAAAAATTATTGAAGTAAATCATTGGCGGGAATATCTTCAACGCATCCGTGCAAGGTACGCATGATGTTGTACATAGAACAGCATGGAACAAGTTAGGGAATGAATTAACTAGAGAAATAATCTTTTCGAAGTGTCAATCGATATCTCGAATGCAATCAATAACTTAATTTTAATGATAGTATAACGACCACGAAAACTCGAGTCCTAGACCTGACTAGTTCACAATATTGACTTTTTCAGTCAACCTCAACCTCCCGTGATATGCTCTAATTTCCATCCTCTACAAGCTTTTTTTTCCCCCTTTTTTCTAATAAATCCAATTTATCACATCATTTGAAATCAAACTAAATTATGCCACGAGAAGAAGGCAGTGGCCAAAATTGATAATCAAGAGACGATAGTACCGAGGACGGGTGGGGTGAAGACGTTAGGTACGCATGAAGGCACATCCACATTTTGGCATTTATGGCGGTACAAAAACATTTGGGGGACCAAACTTATCCTTCATTAAGCTGCCACAAGGATATTAGATGTGTTTACATTAATTTTACCAAATTAAAATATATTCTTTTTGCTGGGTTATAATAGGATAGATAGTTGTCAATATTGGGTGTAAATTATTTGGTAAAGCCATTATACTAGTTTAATAAGTCAATCTTAATATAGATTCAAGGAATTATTCAAGCTATGATGACTCGAAATTGCTGACGTGACGTTTGGTTATTATCAGCTTTCCTATGTAACATGCAGCTATTTTCAAATGTAAAGATTAAATTGAAATTTTGGGCAAAAGTTTCTAAATTATATGGGTTAAATTATAAAATTTATGACTAAATTAATAATTATACAATAAGTTTGAAACCAATTATGTAATTTCTCATTTAGAAAGTATTTTCATTTTTATGAAGTACATAAAATTTTATCACGAGGGGAGAGGACCCAATGAAGATTGGACTTTGGAGCAACCTTTGGGGACCCACCCAATGAGTGTATGAGAACCCGACACGTGTAAAAGGGAACAAAATGTTTTGCCGACGGACTTTATGAAAGCAAGGTGGGCTTAGGCCTTGGCATGATGTGCACATATTTTCTTCGAGTGTTGACCCCGAGTTTTGTCCGCTTGTGTGCCGACTCCTCCCACGCGCCGCCGCTTCACGCGCTTGATACACGCCTTTGAAAAATTTTATTGAATTTTCCACTCTCTTTGCTCTTGTTTTGTTTCCTTGCCTCTCGACAATAACCCTAAAGCGGTCCTAAGTAGGGGCGTCAATAATTCAATTCGATTTGATTTTAAAAAAATTAATTTAAAAAAATCGAATCAAACTTAATTATTATGATGTAAGCTCGAAGCGAATGAAATCTCATCCCAAATTAAATATGAACCAAGCCTCAATTGGGCTAGATTAATTCAGCTTTTGATTTATATTTTGATTTCGGCGATCGTCAAACCTTTGCACCAAAAAAGGGAAAAATAAAATAAAAATAAAAATAATGGTTATTTTAAAGATTCTAAGCATGATTTGATTAACCAAACTAAAATAATCAAATTGAACAAAAAGAATGATTATTTTTCAGTTAATCGAATTGAAAACCAAATTGAACCGAAATGCATAAAATTTTCGGTTCGGCTCGATTGACTAGCTGTTCGATTCGGTTTTGACACCCTTAATTTTGAGCAACCTTTGATAGTTTTGTATAGAAGGAATGTCTATCGATTTTGCCGGACTCTCTAGTAGTTGTATTCCATAACACTACAATGCTTACTGACACCGTTCCCCTACCATCAGTGAGGGCTCGGCGGAGGCGGCTACTTGGTTGGGAGGAGAGAGAGAGAGAAGGGAGGGGAAAACGACATCGTTAGAATGCCAGGTACTTTTTAATCAATGAATATGTTACCAAAATAAAAGTTGACTAGAAGGGCCGGCTTCTAATGGTAAATTGCCAAGCTACATTGTAATATGGCACTACTATGGAAAACAACAAATATTAATTGTTTACTAGAGCCTATACTATTTCATCCCTAGCAAACATATTTGAAAGATGCGACCCATCAAATCAGTAAGACATATCTGAAAGATGAGGCCCATCAAATCAGTAAGTCGGCGCTATCTTCTTGAGCCCTTTTCAGAAGAAGAACGGGAAAGCAAGAAAGAGACCAAGAACGGAAGGATCTATTGCAAGCTACTCGGAAGGGGTGAAGAAGATCAGAGATAGAATCAAAAGATCTGTGACCAATCCCTTCCCCTCTTTTCAATTGACCTTGGAATCAATTCTACTTGAGATCGATCAAGGCTAGTCTTCAAATTTTTCACTCAAGAACCAAGTTGGTGCCTATCTGAACTAGTTTCAAGTTAGCCTGGTAAGGCCGATTCTGCTCGATTTGGTCTTGGAATTGAACCTATCCGATTGCACACCCTTACAGGCAACCCACGAACTTCATCTAACCTTATCATTATTGAACATGAGAATCACTATTTCGAACAACACTTTAACTTGACAGTGCCATGAGTCACGAGAAAGCCAAGCCAGACGAAATTTCAACGCCCACCTAAAAAAGAACCGATAATTTAATTTGACTCGCCTAATCAAAGTACAAGTCTATCAAATTGGACCAATAATTGGAACTGTCCACATCACAATCCGATGGTGACAATCTTGACCACGAAATAATTATATTCTCTTTCGATAACTTATACAATTATAGACCGCATAACTGTATAGCATTAACATTTATAATAACGACATCCCTACATAAACAAAAATAAATAAATGATCGTGTCGGCCGCCAATGTAAGGTGGAATAATTCTTCAAAATGATGAATTGAAGTCTCCCACTTGTAATAATTAAATGTGATATTTAAAGATGTGCACTTGCTACCTAAAACCTTATTGACTTATTGTTTGAGCTCATCTTTAAGTTCGAAAATAATAGACTTTGAATAGTTCGAATTTTACAATGTGCGAGATCGTTAATTTTGCATTTTTCACTACTTGTGAAAACCAATGACCTGTTGCCGACGTTCTCTAACCTTAAGCTAGAACAAAAAGACAAGGAACGTCACCCAAATTATTAAAGTATTTCATATCACTTTATACGCACTTCAAATACATAATTTTCCTTCACTCTCATTCAAGTATTTTGGATGGATTTTTTTAACGCAAATTATGTTACATTTAGGGGAAAATTTTTGAATTTTTTTGTGAAAATGCTGATAGGAAGAATTTTACTTTTTTTATTATCAAAAACTATACTTCAATAATATATATATATATATTGTCCACAAAATTGCTATAAATGTGAACTATAAGATGTGTCCTTCTTTCTTCCTTCCATTACTATGTTCGCAATGTTGCGGATATCGATGATTTAATTGGCTTAATTAGAGAAATCATATTCAAGTTGAAGTATGATCTCATGGTTCCTTCCAGTCAATGATTTGACTTCGCTGTCCAAGTAGTCGTCGTCACGCGCACGTGCCGCTACTTCATCCCCATTAATGGGACTCGACAATGACGGCCAACATCTAGGGGACCGGATCCAATCTCAGCCGTTGGATCGACCGATTCGCAGCAATCTTTATCGAAATTTATGTTTTGTCGAAATTGTACGACTTGTCCCATTCACCATTTAAGTCTGTGCACGTTGGTCAGGACTTGGACTGGCGTCTCCTGTAGTTATCTGCAATTTCTAATAGTTATCTTACCCATTCCTTCGAAGAATTCAGTAGTATTTCAATGGAAAGTGACGTAAATAATTTTTGAATTTTCACCTAACGTTCAAAATGGTACGTGAATATTTAATTTGTGTAATGCGATCTTCGAAGCTTAGTTAAATGTGTAATACCATCTTAAAATTTTAATTTATTTAATACAGTCATTAAATTTTTAAATTTTTTCCTATGGTTTAAAGATTGCATTAAATATTTGCACAATAAATCATGAATCACGCTGGACAAATTAAAAGTCTAGAGGCGAAATTTTGAATTGGGCCAAATTTCAAGGATCGCATTGTTCAAAAGTACATGAACGGCATTATATATAGAATTAAAATTCATGAACTATTTATGTTATGTTCCATATTTTATACATTAAGTTATCTCGATATTGAAGTAGCGAAAGTAAAGAATTGCACCATGTCATGTGTTCCGTTGCGACGGAAAAATAATTCTTCAGAAGAATTAGGGTTATTTAGTAGGGAAAAAAATGCAATGGAGGGAGGAAATTGCTTAAGGAAAAGTTAAAAAGAAATCAAAGTTAAATTGAGCTTTAGGGACTGATGATACTTGCCTAATTAGACTTGCTCTCCAATGGATCATCGATGGCTCGTTTCGCGGCTCAATCTCATCCTCTCTTTTGGGACCCTACTCTCGTTACCATCCATGCCTAACTTCATAGCATCTAGATGTAACATGCCGATCATGTAGCACCAAAGGAACGAGGATTTCGTTCAACACGAGGAGGACATAATGTCACAATTTCTGTGCTATCTATTTTCGATTTGATCCAAATTCACTCCACGTATCTCTAAACATAAGTTACCGGTCACCACATTACTGCCATATCATGACCGGAATGGTAACAATGGAACGGTATTGTATTTTCACTACATCAGTTGAATTCTTCGATATGTCTATGTACTTAAAATGAGCGTGGCAATGATCTATTTTACCGTTAGAGAAGCCAATCCAGATCCTTAATTGTTTTCTCATCTCTATTTTTCTATGCTTTGTTTTTACCTATTGTTCAATTCCGAGCATAAAAAGATGACATTCTATGTTTATAGGCCACTCCAAACACTTACCGAGATTGAGAAAATCATAAAAATTTGGGCCTAATTTCTTGAAAAAATTCAACTTTAGGTCTATTCTAAATTTTATCCCGAACTTTTTTTTACCTGAAAAAAAAAATCTCAAACTTTAGATCCAGGATAAATCTTTCCTAAAATTTTCTTTGCAAAGAAAAAACCAAAATTTATGTCCAGTTGAGAATTTACCTCGAACATTTTTTGTCTAAGAGAAAAAAAACACCGATTTTCACTCTATTCCCAAATATGCTCCCATTAAACCCATGTCCAAATATCACCATTACTAGTCTCTAATTTTCATATCCTATAATGGTTTCATTTTAGAGATAATTTTTCATGTTACCCTGCTAATGTGAATTTGTTATCAACTTGAAAATCACTCGGATTGGACCATGGGGTAGATTTTATTTTTTTGGTCGAAAGAAATTTTCATTTCCCTTGAAAAAGATCTACATAACTTCAAGATTAAAAAGAAAATCAAACAAAGCAAGTAAATTTGAAAGATAAATCAACTTGGCATAACCTATAGAGACTCGCTCATTCCGCCATAAAGATGAGCTTGTCATAATATCAAAGCACAACCGATAGCCGATCAACGGATCTTACATCAACATCAGTGTTGAACACACGTTGAGATATCCTTCTCTAATAACTACTGATTTGGCGAAAAGTGGTGCGTGTCTAGGTTTGGCATTCCCAACACCATCACCTTATAAAGATAAAGACGACAACAATAGGCTGTAATGGCACATAAAAGACAATATAAATTTCAAATTTATTTCTAGATCAGAATATAATAGTATTGGAATCTAAATTTAACTCTAGATTTGAAGAGAAAACCTGCAAAAGAGATACCGACTGATCACAAAATATATTCAAGTAAGCCAACTGCTAAAATAGTTGAGAAACCATGCTCGATTATATGAAGCAAGCACCAGAGCCGAAGCGAGCAAATAAGTTCAAAATAAAATATTCATCTGAGGCACTCATGCTTGTTGGACAGAACTCTCTAAGTAGAAAAAATCGATGGGATCGTCAGCAAAATCAAACGAAAAAATGGAAAGATAAGGACACAAAAGAAAAGGAAGAGGGAGAGACCCTCCCTCTCTCCCTCAGATGCCGCAGAAGGAGGGGCTTGGGGCTTGGCCGCGGTTTTTTGGGGAGAGCAAACCCTAGGGAATTGCTCCTGATCATGGGCAGATTTGAATAGATTGAAATGTGGTGTTATTTTTAGACAAAATAAAGTTTAGGGTAAATTTAGGATTATATCTAAAACTTATTCGAAATACATTTGAGATTAGACTTAAAATTTAAAATTTGAATTTTTTTTAGATAAAAAAATTGAGACGGGATTGAGACTAGACCCAAAATTTAATATTTTTTAGGAAGTCAGGCCTGAAAATCTGTACAGTTTGAAGTAAAAAAAAATTTGGGAAAAAAAACATTTTTTTTGTTTCTTCTGCTTCGTTGAATCGAACGTATGGACAAAAGATCGGTGGACCTTATGGATTGCATGCAATTATTCGGCTTTAAATACGTACGTATGAAATTGGGCCTATCTTCGTGCGGCGTTCGGTTGCACGACCACATCCAAAGGCCCATCAAACTGATTGCCGAGCGTGCGATGCATGCATGCATGCAAAATCATTGAATCAAATCATTGGTGGGGATGTCCTCGACACATTCACGCGAAGCCCTCGTGATGAGATGCAAAGAACAAGTAAGTACTCGAGAAATAATCCTTTCGAAGTATTAATTAACCGATGATCCGAATGCCGTCGATAGCCGGCGCGTAACAATTACAAACAATAATAAACAATCACGAAGGCTCAGAGCCAAGGCCTAATCGATTCATGGTATCGACTTTTTCGGTCAGCCTCGATCACACGTGCTATGCGCGAATTTTCATCTCTCCCCACATTTTCTTGCGGTATTAGGTCAAAATTATCACATGCATTGAAATCAAAGCTAAAAGATGCGAGAAGAAGGTGTAGCCAAAACTGACTATGAAGGGACGATAGTACTAAGGAGGACAGGTGGATTTTTTTTTTTTGGATCAATAGGACAGGTGGAGTTGAAGATGAAGAAGATGCACGGACAAAGGAACGCCTCCATTTTGGCATTTATAGCAGCACACGGACTTTGGGGACCAAAATTGTCCTTTCATAATGTATTCTTTTTTTTGTGGATAACAAAATTATTTGGTAAAGCTTGGTTATTAGATTAAAAGGTCGATCTTAATATATGGGATTAATACCTTTGAAAATTTCAAACGGATATCTCCATAACACATAACTGTAGATTAGTTTTCATCTCGTGAAAATTTCAAATTGGTACCCCGGCCCAGAACATATTATCCGTTAGCGTTCTATCCAACATTCTATTAAAATACATAATGTCAACACGCGTGAAGTGTCGATTAGAGATTTTTAATGTATTGGCCCTAATATAGATCCGCAAGCGTTACTCAAGCATAAATGACTCCAACAGAGGGGAGATTTTCATTTTGCATGAGAAATATTATGAAAATAAACAAGTTCATCTTCAAAAAGATATTCATAAAAAGAAGCTGTTAACTTGATTGTTTGACAGTATTGTTGGTTATTTTTTACTACACGACTTTCTAATAATTGAGTGTTTCATTCAAAACATGCGGTAATGATGTGTGGATCTACAGTTGAAATTATACTGCCTTTAACGGTACTATTAGTCCCTATATGAAAACACTCGATGAGTGTACGAGAAGCGAACACGTCTAAAATAGTTTCATAAAAATGAAAAATCAAAGGGATGATAAAGAGGGCCAAAAGCCAAAATGTTTGACGACAAACTTTATAAAAAGTCGGGGTTTGGCCTTGGCATCACGCGCGGATGTTTTCTTCGAGTGTTGACCCCAAGTTTGTCCGCCTGCTCTTGCCGACTCCCCCCCACGCGCCGCCGCTTCTCGGACGTGATACTCGCCTTGAAATTATTGAATTCCCGCCCTCTTGCTCCGGATTTGTCTTCTTTGCCCCTTTTTGTCCTTTTCCGATGCCATTTTGCTTTCTAAAATTAATGCGACACTTGATATGAATTGAATTATCTCGTAACGTTCTGGACTCAATTCACGTACCGCTTTAACGAGCGAACAGCCCAACTCTTGAAACATACTATCTCTCTTCACCTACTATAATATGGGGTTAATGTTTTTATTTCTTCCTTGACGATCGCTTTCTATTCGACCAAAGCGATTACTGCAAAAACAATAGATAGAAGATTGAAACAAGGGTCGTGTTTTCTTCCATCTCGGATTGGAACCTCCAATCAAGTCTTCAGTTAAGTTTGCACGAGTGTGATTGCCATAACTTGTCTTCAACGAAACAAAACATGACCGGAGGAAATTTCCCTTAATCGGAAATAAAGAAAGATATTGCTAAAGAAAAATTGTCTTCCTCGAGTGTTGAAATGAGTACTTGACTAATATACATGGATGAAAAGCGCATCCCCGTTGTCCCAATTGATATTGTGTGCCGAATCCAAACACTTTAAACGCCAATAATATCCTAGTCGTCAAGAACTTTGTCGATACATTCTTGCGAATGCGAATCGGTTAGTTACTACAATAAACACCCATGATCCGATGCTTCCAATCCGAACTACGATTCTCCCTAGATTGAGCGAGCAAGAATTTCTAGACCTATCAAAATGGCTCATAATCCCATTTTTTAACCCATGTTTGATGGTTTAAATTGTTATATTGGTACATTATATTTAGCAAATGGATCGTAAATGCATTTAGAATAGTGGAGTCCATAATAATATGGATACTAAATGGGTTCTCAACTTACTTAAATTCAATTCACATCTATGATTCTCTCTCAACATTACTCAATGTCATGTTTGCTTACCTTGCGCTCTTATGTTAGTCTGTTTATGGGTTTTTCCTAAATAATGTTAAATACGAAAGTGTTTCGATAATATAAGTCGGATTGAGCATAGATCGAACTAACTATGAGTTGAATATGAATCAAGTGAAGCATAACTCATTAAATTCGCGTCGTACGAAAATAAATCAAATCATTTTCGACTGGACTTATCCATGGAACGGATCTAAATTCGAGTCCCATGGATCGAGCGAACGACGATCGCTCATCTCGTGAAAGATCAACAGTTGTGATTCATATGATCCATGTCAGGTCAAGTCATTTTCGCTTGTGGTCCAAAGGGGAGTCGGTAAATTTCTGAATTGTTTTGCATGGTTCGGTGGATTTGGGGTCATCGGCAGGCCAGAATTCGCGTGAAGGTACGGAGGCGCTTTCCCCTCTTCCGAAACCTCTGGCGCCTACGCGCGCACCCAAAACTAGCTGACGTCATCCTAGGTCCCGTCTATTTTTTACACCCACTGCGCGACAGCTTTTTCCCTGCTCCTCTGCTCCGAAACACAACACCCCCCCCCCCCCCGGGTCGTTTCGATGTGGATAGGATGAGATGAGAAGCACTGTCGTCGGACCGGGACGATATTTGTCGTTTTGTGATTATTTGTTTTGCTTTTTGCTCCTAATCCGAAGGTTATATAAATATATATAGCAGTCTTTATTCTCAAAGAATATTCCCAAGACACGGGTTAAATATAGAAATAATACCACAAAAAAATTTAAATTAATAAACTTATAATAAATTTACGTATTCGTTAATTCTCATTAAATCTAACCATCAAATTCCTGAGTTGTGTGACAAATGATAGTTGACGGGCGTATCGATTTGATGTTTTTACTCTTTGTTCATCATGTATGTATCATTTAGGATTTTTTGTGGTATTAATTCAATTTAACGGAATGCAAATTTATCACGGGTTACTAGTGTGATGTTTTTCGTGATAAAAAAATTAGTTTAACATGAATTTGTCACAGCCATTCCATTTTAGGATTTTTGGTAATCAAAAAATAGTTTGAGATAAATTTATCGTAAGTATATCATTTTGAATTTTTTTTTGTGATAAAAAAATATTTTTGGGTAAATTTGCCACAGGTGTATTAATTTGGATTTTTCGTGATACTAACCCTTCAATATATTCATCAAAATTATGTTCAATTCTAGAAATATTGATTCTGCGTAGCACGAAAAATAATTAATGCATTATGCTCCATTTGTTTGTTTTGACAAAAATAAATTTTAAAAAAATATTCATCTAAAAAAGATAGTTAATAAAATTAAATAAAATATTCACATCATTCGAGAAAATATTTAGACATAATTTATTAACTATAACGAAATTTTTTTTGACTAATTATTTAAAGTGACGAGTAATTTTTTTAAGGAAAATATTTTCAAATGATTCGTTTTTTTTTTTAATAAACGGAGTCCAAATAATTACATATATGCCCCATAACGAGTTAGCTAGGAAGCGTAGCATGGACTCTTTCGATAAAATTGATAACATATAAGCGATTCTTTCTAGATTTGTGTTGACCAGCCTGCTAGGGCACACACTGCCAAGGCGCACTTTGCTTAACATCTTTAATAACTTTGGCTTTGTCCACACACAAACACACACACACACAAAAAAAAAAAAACCTTGGCGAAAAGACATGCTTTCGAGTCTTAAGGTATTGATTAGCATCACTAAGAGAACCAATGACCCGAAAGTTATCTAACAAATTGAGAGGCTAAAGTCCCGCGCTTGCTATTCGACGTACATAAATACTTTATTTGGTAATTGTTGACACCTGATTTTTAATCATTTTTTCTATTGCTAAAGTAATAAAAAATCCATAAAAATTCATAAAATTGAAAAATCAACTTTGGGGACCTTAGCCAAGCCTAGGGAACCAATTTTGACCAAAAAACGATTTTTCATATTTTCAGTATTTTTACGTATTTTTTATTTATTTATTTTCGAAAATTAATAGAAAATCCATAAAAATTCATAAAATTGAAAAATCAACTTTGGGAACCTTAGCCAAGCCTAGGGAACGAATTTTGACCAAAAAATAATTTTTCATATTATATATATTTTAAATTTTTTTTTTAAAAAAAAATACAAAAATATTTGAAAATTTTGGAAAAATAACATTTGAGGCCAAAAAATACACAAAGATAGTTAATATTTTTATTTTAAATCTATTTTCATATTGGCCATCGCAAATTCAGAAAAATCCAATTCGAGTCACGTGTTCCTTCACGAGTATAATCTTGAATCGGGCCTAAAAAAATTTAATTTGAGTCAACTTATTTTAACTTTCACTTTTTATGAGTTGTGACATTGTCTTATAATATTTTAAATTTTCATCTTGGCCCAATTATACCCAGAATGACTTAATTTTGCAAAAGGGCTTTAATTAAATTATGCATTATTTTCAGCGACAAGAAATGAGCTTAAATTTGACATGTGGTAAATTTTGGTGTGTCAAAAATTGTGAGGAGATTTGGACTTAAAGAAATATATTTTTTTCAGGGACTGAATTGTAAATACTTAAAATTCAAGGACTAGAGTGCAAATACCTAACTCTTGAAGGATTATTTTACAAATAATAAAAAGAAGAGTTAGTGGATAAATTAGAATAGAGAAGGGAAGATGAAGAAGAGGAGATGAAGAAGAGAAGTTGGAGAAGAATGGATGGAGAAAATAAGATAAGAATAGAGAAGGGAAGATGGAGATGAAGAAGAGTTAGTAGAGAAATTAGAATGGAAGATAAGAATAGAGAAGGGAAGATGGAGATTAAGAAGAGTTAGTGGAGAAATTAGAATGTGAGATAAATATGGAGAAGGGAAGATGAAGATGAAGAAGAGTTAGTGGAGAGATTAGAATGTGAGATAGAGATGGAGAATGGAAGATGAAAATGAAGAAGAGTTAGTGGAGAAATTAGAATGGGAGATAGAGTTAGTGGAAAAATTAGAATGGGAGATAGATGAGTAGGTTATAAAAGGAGGAAGAAGTGAGCTTGAGAAAGGATTCTTGAGAGAGAAAATTTGAAGTGTTTGGGAGAATTTTTTGGAGAGAAAATTTTGGATGTTTGAGAGAGTTTTGGGAGATTGAAGAAAATTTTGAGAGAAAGAAAATACCAAAAGAGAGAGAATTTTGAAGATGATGGGAGTTTAAAGCTAGGGGTTATCATCACAAATTCCTTCATCGATCAATATAAATCAAGAGTTCATCCTCGTCAACGAGCAAACAAATTCAAGCTAAGTGTTTTTATTTATTCATTTATTTATGGTTTTACTCGCAAATTAGCACAAATTGTATACACTTTCTCCATCTCCTTTTTCTTTCATATTTTATGTCAGGAGAAGGATATCTCTACGTCAATAGCAAAAATCTCGTCGAAATGCAAAAATCGGCCCAGACAAGCTCCTAAGCTGTCCACCGATTTCTCAACTGATCTGTGACTAAAAGTCCCTCTTAATTCAAAAGAAACTCTCTATATTGGGAACATAGAGAGCGAAAATCAATTATAGAAATCCCTCCCAAAAAATGGGAGATAAGTACTCTTTCTACTCTTCTGGTTTTAGGTGCAGATTAGCACATATTTTGTATACTAACACTTCACTCTATTTTATGTCAGGAAGCCGCAGCTCTATATCAATGGTCAACCCTATGGAAGCACAAAATCGGCTTGGAGGAGTCCTCAAGCGCGCACAAATTTCAAATTGTTGAATCAATTCGTTGTATTTCATTTTAAAAAATTCATACCCCAAAATGGAGAGGACAAAGTCCATCCGCAATTTAAATACCTGCACCATAAATCCCAGAGGGAAGAGCCAAGCCAATGCTTAGCCTCCCATTGGAGGTTTTTACTTATAATAGTTAAATACCTGCAACTTAAATACCTGCACCTTAAATCCCAAAGGGAAGAGCCAAGCCAATGCTTAGCCTCCCATTGGAGGTTTTTACTTACAGTAGTTAAATACCTGCACCTTAAATCCCAAAGGGAAGAGCCAAGCCAATGCTTAGCCTCCCATTGGAGGTTTTTACTTACAATAGTTAAATACCTGCAACTTAAATACCTGTACCTTAAATCCCAAAGGGAAGAGCCAAGCCAATGCTTAGCCTCCCATTGGAGGTTTTTACTTACAGTAGTTAAATACCTGCAACTTAAATACCTGTACCTTAAATCCCAAAGGGAAGAGCCAAGCCAATGCTTAGCCTCCCATTGGAGGTTTTTACTTACAGTAGTTTAAATACTTGCAACTTAAATACCTGTACCTTAAATCCCAAAGGGAAGAGCCAAGCCAATGCTAGGCCTCCCATTGGAGGTGTTTATTCACTGTCATGTACTTCCTATAATTTAATTTTTGAATCATCAGACCCAAAAGATGAGTAGGTCGTAATACTGCACAGAAGTCGTTAACACACTCCCTCTTTCGGCTTCAGGGAATCTTTAACACTTAAAAAAATATAACAAATAAAAATATATACCATCCATGCATCCTATTTAAAAAGTGAAAACACAAAAGAGAATACCCTACTAGAGCTTTAGGAATAAACCAAGCCTGAGTTGCCGGATTAGGATATCCATGAAATTAAGGTACCGAAAGGGCATTAGTTTTAATTAACTAGTGTAACCAAGTCCCCGAGCTCATAATCTCTGGTTCGCAGGAATAAATTAGTTCTCCCGCTAATTTATTTAGGTTTCTAATCGACCTACCAAGAACGATTAGTGGCGACTCCAAATTTCAAAATCATTTAAACAAAAACCAAAGTTGCGATTCGGTAGGGCTTGGGAGGGTCCGCGTTAGGTTAGTCAAATCTAATTAACCTAATAATCCGTTAACCCCCTTTTAAAATTTAAAATTTTTTTTAGAGAGTCGCGACAGACTGGCGACTCCACTGGGGACGGGATTTTTAAATTTTCGAAAAAAAGATACCAATTGGAATACTTGAATTTTTTCAAAATTTTAAAAGTCTTAGTGGACTTAGGCCAATGAAAATTTCATGGATATCTCGCTTCTGGCGATCTTGTTTGGGACTCATTCTATAGGTGTTATATGTTTTTGCAGGATGGGAGTTATAAGGGGCGGAGTGTTTGGCTAACCCCTTTGTTTTGCAGGCTCGGTGTTGGGTTTATTTGTTTAATTTCGCACATTTTTAGAAGCGCTGTTTTGATATCAATTGTTGTGCATGTCTTGCATACTCTGAGGATCACGACACCTGCACACACAAGCGTCTAAACCCAAGTCGCGAAATTCTTCCTAGAAAACCATAGATAGGGATCGAATATGCAAAGCTCTTGCGTCGATTGCGCTCGGGTTGACCATATTTTATCCCGCTCATTATCTGAATTGACAATTCTTCCCATTGTGATTTGATTGCGCGGAGGGTAAGGTTGTCAATTCAGATAGTGGGGGCCTTTTAGGTCCATACCCTGTCTCTCCTTCTTTTATTTTCTAGAGTTCACTCCTCACTTGAGTCATGCGCATGACTATGTGATTTGCATTTCTCCAAGGTAAAAGTAAGTTCTCTAATTTTATCTTGTATTTATTTTCGGTCGGTTCATGCTAGGTGTTAGTCAGTTTTTGAGCTTGATATTACGACCATTCTTTTAAAAGAAAATAAAAATTAAATTTGTCCATCATTTCTTTTAAAAAAAAATTTGAAAAAATGATGTGAAAAATCCCTTCATGGGAATTTTATTAACCAATAAGGGATTTTTGTCATGTTTTTATTGCTTCAATAAAAATGAAATTTTCCTGAAAAATTTTCATCTGAAAATTTATGTCAATAAAAAGAAAAATTCCCTCAAAAAAAAAAACTCTAGTAGACATCAAGTGATTTTATCACATTTTTCAAATTATAAAAACTTGCAAGAAAATTCTTCTCGAGAAATTTGCTCATGTTTTTCTAAGAAAATTTTTCTCTAAATAAAATTAGACTAATGTCTCGGGGGAATTGTATTGACCAATAAGAGATTTTTGTCATGTTTTTCTTGCTTCAATAAAAATGAAATTTTCCTGACAAATTTTCCTCTAAAATTTTATTTCGATAAAAGAAAAATTCCTTCAAAAAAAAAACTTTGGTAAACATCAAGTGATTTTATCACATTCTTTCAAATTATAAAAACTTGCAACAAAAATTCTTTTCGAGAAATTTGCCCATGTTTTTCTAAGAAAATTTTCTCTAAATAAAATTAGATTAATGTCTCGGGGGAATTTTGTTAACCAATAAAGGATTTCTGTCATGTCTTTCCTGCTTCAATAAAAATAAAATTTTCCTGACAAATTTACCTTTGAAAATTTATTCTGATAAAAAGGAAATTCCTTCAAAAATTTTAGTAAACGTCAAGAGATTTTGTCACATTCCTTAAAAAAAATAATAAAAAAGAGTAATAAATCTGCAAAAAAAAATTCTGTATTAACCCATTTCTTCCTAAGGGAATTTTTTTTTTCTGATAAAATAGAAAAAATCAAATGGGACTAATATAGGAGTCATGGACCGACATTCCTTGTGTCACATACTAATTATATCATTTTCTTTTGCAGGGAGATCCTAGATACCCTAGACGGGTGTAAAAATTAAGTTCAAAATATATCAAGAATCATCTTCAGAAATACCAAAAGACGAAAAACACCGAGGCTTCAACCGTTAATTCCGGGGGGCAAACGAACACTGTCCATCTTTGACAGACAGAGTTATGTCAATCCGTAAACTTGTATGGGCAGTGTATTCTGATATGACGGTGGATTTATACTGATTAAACACGGGGGCATATTTAATGTATTGCAGAGGATCCCGCGTCTTTTGAAAGACAATATGGATTATATAATCAGAACCCATGAAACAAATACCTTTACCTGATTAAATCAACCAGAGACCGATCTTAAAATTTCCTCTTATCCGAAACATGCGGAAGGCTTTAGAGGACCGAGGTTCTATTAATGAACGTGGCCCACAGGAATTTCTCCCGACGCTACAGGCGACCGACACGAGCAAGTGGACGCCGAAAGAAATAAAATATGGATAAAAGTGGGCACACAACAGGTGGCCGGATTTATTACCAGCGCACTGATCGAGTTGTCATAGTGTTATTGTTTGTGATCTCAAGATGGATAGTGGGGGCCACCGCCGAACCCTTCATCAATGTTCTCGATATCATCGTCTGGAGCAATTAAACAAGAACATCAAGAAAAACATTAAGCCTCGACATCTTCGGTACCTCAAATCGTTCTGTTATGCTATGTGGAAGAAACGATAGCAGGAAAATTAAACAAAAAAAAACACGTGAAGCTTTTCTTTCATTCCATTCATCAAAGAGCATTACAACAGCTCACTGGGGAGGAAAAGTAAAGCCAAACTGAGCCCTGATAACCATTACGAAGGAGCTCAACTGACTCTCCAAACAGTTGATGCTCCGGGTGCACCGGGCGTTCTCAGGATCAAGCTCCGCGAGCCTAAAAAAGAGGCGATCGCGCTTCTCCTTAGCCTGGGCCATACTGGCCTCGTAATGCTCGACAGCAAACTCCAAGTCCGAAATCGCCGCCCTCTCGAAAGCAATATCTGCCGTAATGTCATCAAGTCTCTCCTGCAGCCAACCGCATTTGCACCTCATCATAATATTGCTCGGCTCCTGTTCGGCGTAAGTTCGGACCAAGGCCAGACGGTCCACCAACTTTCCCCTCTCACGAACTAGCCACGAAAGCTGATCATTGGCAAACTTGAAGGCTTTCTTGTGATTATCAGCCATAAATGTGACTATTTCCAGACGCTCGTGCCGGTCTCGGTAACGAGCTTTCACGACGGCAGTCACAATGACCGTCTCATAAGCGCGGTTATAGGCAGCCAGAAAATTAATGAAGAGGGTCGGGAAGTTCCGATACTCCCTCCCCAGTTGGGTACCCTCAACAGAAGCAGCGTCTAGGCTCCTGAATAAACCGAGGATTTCAGCCTCAACGGTAGAGTTTTGGGCTATATGAGCGTAACCTCTACCAAGAAGATTGTAGAGTCTCTCCCACCCAGCCAGGATTTCGGCGGAGAAGGTATGGTTAGGAGAATTGGCCATTTTTGAAAGCAGATCACGAAAGAAAGGAGGAGAGAGGCGAGGCAGATGATCGGAATGCGAAGGTGATAATCTGCTTCAATTTAAATAATGATTTAACAGGGGCAGTCCTTATTGGTTGAGTTTTTTCTATCTACCATTCTCTGTCGGTAACACCCCCGCTGGCTCGAATTCCAGTCAAGCGGCAACCTCAAGCTGAGCAGACCCGACGTCTCTGCAGAAAAGTTGGACGGGCTGCCACTACTTTGAAAAAGAAAGAATAAAAAACGAGCTGAGTGGGAGACAAAGAAATTTTCGGCAGAAAAGGAGATACGACTCGTCTTTATTGGAGGACCCGCCAGTAAATCGACGGTGGAGATCTTGACAAGGGCCCTCTACCACGAAAAGAAAAAAGGAAGACGAACTGAGCGAGAAACAAGGATTTCCCCTTTGATCAAAAGCTGAATATCAGATTTTCTCCCTCGAAAAATCTAATAGCACTGCCCGTGAAGAGGGAAGTCATTGCTATTGCCAGAGAGAGAACTTGTCCTCATTTGATAGTGAGAGTTCATTCGCAAGAACTCGCAGGAGAAAGATAGAGAGGAAGGAGTTCTCGTGGGAGAGGAATTCAAAACCTTCACCATCAAAGCATTGGCTTTCAAAGCCTGTTACGAGAAACCATCGACGATCCCGTGATCCCTCAAGTCCAAGAAGACATCCTGAGGCGGTCTCGAGTCGGCAGTCTTAGATCCAGAAATATGTCGAGCATTAGGGAAACGGGCGCATGTTCAACCCTGGTCGAAGCTAATGAAGTTCCTTACCCTGAGGGTCTACTGGTCATGGCCATTGACGGTAATCCAGTCTCTCTGTCAATCCTTGTTACCGTATTGAGAAAATGCCGGTATAAGGTTGTAGCTCAAGCAAAGGCAACAGAGGCCTTAGAGATATTAAGGAGGAGTGGTGACCAGTTTGATATCGTCCTCACCGCCATGGTAGGGATTGACATGGATGTTTTCACTCTCTTGGAAGTCATCAATTCTAAATTAAACATGCCAGTCCTCGTAATATCGGCAAGCGATGATCAGCAAGCCATAATGAAGGCTGTCTTAAATGGGGCCCAAGACGTCGTAACGAAACCAGTTAGGGTTCAGATGCTTCAAAACATATGGCAGCACGTGGTAAGGAAGCAATTGCACGACCATGAGAACAAGCATCAAGCCTTCAATTTTGTTCCAAGCAACTGGAGAAAGAAGATGAGTTGGTCTCCCGAGCTGCATCGTATGTTTGTTAATGCAGTTCAACAAGTAGGAATCGATTCGGCACGGCCGCAACATATACTGGAAATTATGAACGTAGAGGGACTCACTAAAGCAAATGTTTCGAGTCATCTTCAGAAGTACAGAAAAAGGGTGAGAGAACACAATGCAGCTCAGAATCAAGAAAACCAAGGCGGGACTGATCCAAGCCTGAATGTCGAGTCTCCTCGCCACCATAAGTTCCGCAGGTTAGCATGGGGCGAGCCACTTCCCATCATCAACCAAGCCAGTAGCCGTGCCATCAATCCTCCAGGCGTTAATCAAAGTATCCCCCAGAATCACCCTAATGCTCTTCAAGAGTATAGACCGCAGGGGCAGTGTATTCAGACTCCTTGGTCTGAGCACCAACCCGTGGCTAGAATTCATCCCATGATCAGCGCGCCTGCGCAGCCAGATACAAGAAATTATCCTGAGCACTTCCACTTCTTTAATCCTCGAATGGAAGGAGTTTTTGGCAGCAGGACAGTTGGTGATCCCCACACTTTCTCGAGTAATGATGAAGACTCCAGCACGAGAAGTCAAATTGCTCATGGCGAGGACAGAATGAGAAATCTACCGCCAGCATTTACCAACAACAATGCCCAATTCGAGCATCAGTTGCTGGAAGGTTCAAGAGATTACCCAGATGATGAGCTTACTGCCCTGGTCAACCAGTTTAGGGTTGACAGACGTCCCAAGCCGCGATCAGGAGCCAGTGAGTAGGGACTCTCAAACATCGATCATCCACACCCGAACCAACACGAGACTAGCTGATTATCGAAGAGCCACAGGAGAGGCAGAACTGACCTTGAATAAGTGCACCTTTTATTTCATGCTTAATTCCCCTGCGTATGATATTTTCCAGCTTTCTAGGTGTCTCGATTTAATTCAGGGACAAGGGGGCAATTTATTTATTTTTTTTATCCCGTCGAATGCGTGAATCCCTTTTTATGCTAGATTTAGGGCGGATCAATTTGTGGTAACGTCGCTGACTGCCATAATGAGAAATGTTGAATGGCCTCACGTAGGGAAATTTCAAGTGAAATGCCCAGGCGAGCTCGAAGACGGGTAATTGTGTGTCGTTCCAATTTACCCTCAATCGTTGCAAAATGCTAAATTGGATTTGTTCCATTCTCACCCAGGGAATTGCAAAGTGCCTCAAGAGTGTCGCAAAATGAAATGACCCAATGGAACGCGATAGGACTCATTTGCCTCGAAGGTAACCTTCAAATTAAAGGAGCCCTCCGGTCCACGGACCCGATGGCATAGAAAATGATGATGGTCCAAGGAAACCCGAAAGAAAATAAGGCCCAACTAAGCAAAGCACTTATGTGGCAAGCTCAAAGTGAAGGGCAACTCGGGACATATAATTCAATCCAGTCCAAATGAAGGAACTTCCTCAATTCAAATTCAATGGAAGTACACACAAGGGTAAAACAGTATCGTTCCAATTTTTCTAGAATATGAAGAACATATACTGCCGCATTCTCTTTCATTTTTGCAGGGGAAGTCTCTACTGGCCAGATTTTCCTGTCTACCATTCCATATCAGTATCACCTCCGCTACTCGTCTCCAATCTCGAGCCAAGCAAATCCGACGTCTCTACGGAAAAGCTGGACGGGACGCCACTACTTTGAAAAAGAAAGGATAAAAAATAAGCTGAGTGGGAGACAAAGACATTTTCGACAGAAAAGAGATACGACTCGTCTTTATTGAAGAACTCGCCAGCAAATTGACGGTGGAGACAACAACAAGGGGCCCTCTTCCACGGAAAGATGGAAGGAGATGAGTTGAGCAAGAGACACGATAAGAAAAGAGGATTGAGAAAGGCCGGACCCTTGGAAGAAGCAATACAGTTGCTAAACCCACGTTTAATTTTAAAAGAGACGCCATGCTCGGAAGAGGGTCTTAAGGCATAGGCAATCGCTCAGAAAAATTCAAAGAGAGTGAAAACACCGGAAGCGAGTAGCAAATCTTGAGAAATCATCAACCAAATCAAAGATGTCTCAACCCAATACTCCCGAGAGCTATCATTGCCTGTTGAATATGGGAGAGGAAGAGTTCGAAGCCATGTTTGGGATCGAGCCTATGGAGCCTGGCTCTTCCGCCGACGACGTCCAAAATCTCAGTAAAGATAAGGACAATAACGGTAAGGGTCAAAAGAAGCGTTACCGTCGCCATACTAAGGAGCAGGTACAAAGGCTTGAGGATTTCTTTAGAACATGCCCTATGCCAGACGGCAAACAGAAAATGGAACTGAGTCAAGAGTTAGGACTTGAACCTTTGCAAATCAAGTTCTGGTTTCAAAATAGGCGAACCCGAATGAAGGCTCGTCATGAGCACAACGAAGCCGAGTTTCTAAGAGTTGAAAATGAAAACCTCCGAGCGGAAAACAAGATGTATAAAGAGACTTTTGACTCCGCCACCTGCCCCAACTGCAATAGCCTCCTCCTCACCCTCGATGAAATGTATGATCTGAGGATCGAAAATGCACGTTTAAGAGGTGAGTTAGACCAGTTTATAACAGGATCGAGTTCTGTTGGAGGAGGGTACAAAAGAACCAATGATACTGGATCAGCATCAATACCTCCCGAGGAAGAAGGGACAGATCACCACCAAGCGGACATTGACGATGATCTTTTCGCCATAATCAACCAGTTTGATATCGGTAAAGCATCGGGACTGTGATGCACTTGTTCAGCCAGTGTCCACGAGACCTTCAATATGGCCGATGCATACCTAATTTGGGATGAAGCCAGCTGATCATGGGAGAGCCTGCAGAGGAAGCGGAACTAATCCTGAATGAGTGAATGTGTTTTATTTCCTTGCGTGATGTGTTTTTCTGCTTTTGTGAATGTGTAAAAGCAAGGAGTAATAATCCGACTTCCCCCTATTAAATGCTCGAATCCGCCACCTCACCAACCTCGCGACGAATTGATGGCGAGTGAAAATCTGCATAAACCTGAAGGGTAACTCCGTATCGTTTCAATTTACCCTCAGTTGCTCCAAGTTTTAAAATTAAGCCCCTTCTATTCTCAGGAAATTGCAAATCGACCCGAGAACGCAATCATATCCGAATACAGGTTGGATAAAATTTGGGGGCAAATCAACTCATGGGCATTACCACGGGATAGACAGCTTCGGACAAAGGAAAGTACAAGCGAAAGACGCGAACAATCTCAGAAATGGGTAATTCTGTATCGTTCTAATGTGCACATAATCATCTCAAGTCTTGAATTGTCTTATTCCATTCTTAACAGGGATTGCAAATTACCTTGAGAAATACCGTAACATGGCCCAAGGTGATACAACAGGGCTGCGTTATCCCCAAGGATTAACCCTTGAAAAGAAAGCCCCATGGACACCTACGGTCCAATGGACCGAATGGTATGGGGGATGACAGTAGGTCCGAAATATTCCGAGTTCGATCCCCAAGGGTGGGGAATGTTGTATGTATTATAAATAAATGAAACAACTTTTTGTGCATTTCTTTTTTTACAAACAGGAATACTCGACGAGTAATATCAAAGTCAGTATTTTACCATAGTCTTCCCATAATGGTGAGGCGCCCAACAAAAGTCGAGGAAAATTCAATCCAATAAAACTGGTAAAAGACTCGTGCAAGACATTCAAGATGAAGGGTAAATCAGTATCGTTTTCAATTTATCCCTTTTAATACTGGCTGATATGTCTCTTTTTCTTTTTACAGGAAATATTTACACTAACATTTAACATGTTGAAGGAGACAAATCCAAAAGAAAATTATGATCATCTGATAAGATCTATTCTGGTGAAAAATGGGGCAAATTGATCACAAGCTCTGAAGCGAAAAAAGCAAATATGTCTTCCTTATCTCATTTGATTTCGAGAATAATTTCTCTGCTTTTTGCAGGGGCATTCAACCGCTAAACCGTGGCAGTCGCTGTCATTAAACAAATCGAAATGCTCCCTCACCCATATGATCATCACGTAGAGACAAATTTTGAGACGAACCACCCCTCGACATAAGGAGTAGGCTTCCCAATTTGTTCAGTCCGCCCACATACCAGGGGCAATTTAAATCCGCCCATATTTGCACATTATATAAACACACGTGATGCTAAAAAATTGTCACATCTGCATTGTGCTTACACAATTCATGAATTATGTATGACTATTCCGTGTGTTTAACTTACCAACTCCAACTTAGAGCATAAACTGCACAAAAGACATCAAATGTGCAGAATGGGGCATGACAGGATGAGGAAAGGCAAACCATTTCCACGCAAGTCTAACATTTTAATTTACAGATAAACAGCCTTTCCCCAGAGTGAGAGAAGGCCCTTTCGGATTGAAGTCCCCCATTCAGATTACATTCGAGGCGTTCATACTATGAGAACCTCCTTAAACAGAATTGGTAATGCAAGCTTGACAGAATAGTTTTGCATGATCCATATTTGGATTGATTGCATTATGAGTTATCACACAGACTACTTCTAATCATTGCCGACTTGGTTGAATAG
Source organism: Psidium guajava (assembly GCA_016432845.1). Taxonomy (NCBI): domain Eukaryota; kingdom Viridiplantae; phylum Streptophyta; class Magnoliopsida; order Myrtales; family Myrtaceae; genus Psidium; species Psidium guajava. The sequence goes on along the minus strand of CM028225.1, from coordinate 33,035,327 downwards.
TTTTACATGAACCGATCAACTCATTGATGAAAATGCTTGCACATGTTACCTCTGATACTGCCTGACAGGCAACACATTCCCAATGTTCAAACTACCTTCCAAAGTCTTGAAATTCATTCAGCGATTATTGAATGAACAAGCCTGGTTGTCGAGAAGCCACCAAGCATTTCTTCCAAATTCTCAGGTAAGTATATCTTCAACCTGAACCTTTCAAGAGAATGAATTCTGACGGTTGTTGGGGTACTCGAATCCATTGCGGTACATACAGGTATCCACCTTCTTCAATAAAGCATGATTTGTCTCAAGGACAGAAATGTTCGAGACCTTTTGATCTCTGCCTCTTTGGTTTATTCCTAAAGCGACAGGATAATATAATTTGGGTTTGAGCTTCTGCAGGATTCCTGATCTTTCCAGATTCCAGAATGGCACCCTTTGAGGTACACCAAGCCCTTCTTACAGGCAAACTAAGTCCTTCTTACAGGCAAACCAAGTCCTTCTTACAGGCATAAAGTCCTTCTTACAGGCAAACTAAGTCCTTCTTACAGGCAAACCAAGTCCTTCTTACAGGCATAAAGTCCTTCTTACAGGCAAACTAAGTCCTTCTTTCAGGCAAACCAAGTCCTTCTTACAGGCAAACCAAGTCCTTCTTACAGGCATAAAGTCCTTCTTACAGGCAAATCAAGTCCTTCTTACAGGCAAACAAAGTCCTTCTTACAGGCAAAACAAGTCCTTCTTACAGGCAAATCAAGTCCTTCTTACAGGTACAAAGTCCTTCTTATAGGCACAAAGTCCTTCTTACAGGCAAATCAAGTCCTTCTTACAGGCAAATCAAGTCCTTCTTACAGGCAAACTAAGTCCTTCTTACAGGCAAGCCAAGTCCTTCTTACAGGCACAAAGTCCTTCTTATAGGCAAATCAAGTCCTTCTTACAGGCAAACTAAGTCCTTCTTACAGGCAAACCAAGTCTTTCTTACAGGCACCAAGTCCTTCTTACAGGCAAATCAAGTCCTTCTTACAGGCACAAAGTCCTTCTTACAGGCAAACCAAGTCCTTCTTACAGGCATAAAGTCCTTCTTACAGGCAAACTAAGTCCTTCTTACAGGAAATTTAAGTCCTTCTTACAGGCAAACAAAGTTCTTCTTACAGGCAAAGTAAGTCCTTCTTACAGGCAAATAAAGTCCTTCTTACAGGCAAACTAAGTCCTTCTTACAGGCAAACCAAGTCCTTCTTACAGGCATAAGGTCCTTCTTACAGGCAAACTAAGTCCTTCTTTCAGGCAAACCAAGTCCTTCTTACAGGCAAACCAAGTCCTTCTTACAGGCATAAAGTCCTTCTTACAGGCAAATCAAGTCCTTCTTACAGGCAAACAAAGTCCTTCTTACAAGCAAAACAAGTCCTTCTTATAGGCAAATCAAGTCCTTCTTACAGGTACAAAGTCCTTCTTATAGGCACAAAGTCCTTCTTACAGGCAAATCAAGTCCTTCTTACAGGCAAACTAAGTCCTTCTTACAGGCAAACTAAGTCCTTCTTACAGGCAAACCAAGTCCTTCTTACAGGCACAAAGTCCTTCTTATAGGCAAATCAAGTCCTTCTTACAGGCAAACTAAGTCCTTCTTACAGGCAAACCAAGTCTTTCTTACAGGCACCAAGTCCTTCTTACAGGCAAATCAAGTCCTTCTTACAGGCATAAAGTCCTTCTTACAGGCACAAAGTCCTTCTTACAGGCAAATCAAGTCCTTCTTACAGGCATAAAGTCCTTCTTACAGGCAAATCAAGTCCTTCTTACAGGCAAACAAAGTTCTTCTTACATGCAAACAAAGTCCTTCTTACAGGCAAAGTAAGTCCTTCTTACAGGCAAATAAAGTCCTTCTTACAGGCAAACTAAGTCCTTCTTACAGGCAAACCAAGTCCTTCTTACAGGCATAAAGTCCTTCTTACAGGCAAACTAAGTCCTTCTTTCAGGCAAACCAAGTCCTTCTTACAGGTAAATCAAGTCCTTCTTACAGGCAAACAAAGTCCTTCTTACAGGCAAAACAAGTCCTTCTTATAGGCAAATCAAGTCCTTCTTACAGGTACAAAGTCCTTCTTATAGGCACAAAGTCCTTCTTACAGGCAAATCAAGTCCTTCTTACAGGCAAATCAAGTCCTTCTTACAGGCAAACTAAGTCCTTCTTACAGGCAAACCAAGTCCTTCTTACAGGCACAAAGTCCTTCTTATAGGCAAATCAAGTCCTTCTTACAGGCAAACTAAGTCCTTCTTACAGGCAAACCAAGTCTTTCTTACAGGCACCAAGTCCTTCTTACAGGCAAATCAAGTCCTTCTTACAGGCATAAAGTCCTTCTTACAGGCACAAAGTCCTTCTTACAGGCAAATCAAGTCCTTCTTACAGGCACAAAGTCCTTCTTACAGGCAAATCAAGTCCTTCTTACAGGCAAACAAAGTTCTTCTTACAGGCAAACAAAGTCCTTCTTACAGGCAAAGTAAGTCCTTCTTACAGGCAAATCAAGTCCTTCTTACAGGCAAATTAAGTCCTTTTTACAGGCAAATCAAGTCCTTCTTACAGGCACAAGTCCTTTTTACAGACACCAAGTCCTTTCTACAGGTACCAAGTCCTTCTTACAGGTATCTCCATGGGGTGACCTACCATACGGGTCAAATCTCAATCAAAATTTAATCAGTAGAATCCTTTTATTAGGAATCTACCATGGTACGACCCACCATACGGGTCAAATGGTATGACCCACCATACGGGTCAAATTTTAATTCAATTTTTAATCAGTAGAATCCTTTTATTAGGAATCTACCATGGGTTGATCCACCATACGGGTTCAAGTTCAACCACCCTAAAGTTTTTTTTTTATATAACGAATCCTTAGGTTCTCATTTCATTTTCAGTGGAACAATCATGTCACGACTCTTTTTATTTACTTGTATTGAGTCGATAAGAATTCAGGTGTCATCTCGTCTTTGAAATGAACCTCTACCGAGCTTCCTTTCAAAGAGGGGCAGCTGTTGACACCTGATTTTTAATCATTTTTTCTATTGCTAAAGTAATAAAAAATCCATAAAAATTCATAAAATTGAAAAATCAACTTTGGGGACCTTAGCCAAGCCTAGGGAACCAATTTTGACCAAAAAACGATTTTTCATATTTTCAGTATTTTTACGTATTTTTTATTTATTTATTTTCGAAAATTAATAGAAAATCCATAAAAATTCATAAAATTGAAAAATCAACTTTGGGAACCTTAGCCAAGCCTAGGGAACGAATTTTGACCAAAAAATAATTTTTCATATTATATATATTTTAAATTTTTTTTTTTTAAAAAAAATACAAAAATATTTGAAAATTTTGGAAAAATAACATTTGAGGCCAAAAAATACACAAAGATAGTTAATATTTTTATTTTAAATCTATTTTCATATTGGCCATCGCAAATTCAGAAAAATCCAATTCGAGTCACGTGTTCCTTCACGAGTATAATCTTGAATCGGGCCTAAAAAAATTTAATTTGAGTCAACTTATTTTAACTTTCACTTTTTATGAGTTGTGACATTGTCTTATAATATTTTAAATTTTCATCTTGGCCCAATTATACCCAGAATGACTTAATTTTGCAAAAGGGCTTTAATTAAATTATGCATTATTTTCAGCGACAAGAAATGAGCTTAAATTTGACATGTGGTAAATTTTGGTGTGTCAAAAATTGTGAGGAGATTTGGACTTAAAGAAATATATTTTTTTCAGGGACTGAATTGTAAATACTTAAAATTCAAGGACTAGAGTGCAAATACCTAACTCTTGAAGGATTATTTTACAAATAATAAAAAGAAGAGTTAGTGGATAAATTAGAATAGAGAAGGGAAGATGAAGAAGAGGAGATGAAGAAGAGAAGTTGGAGAAGAATGGATGGAGAAAATAAGATAAGAATAGAGAAGGGAAGATGGAGATGAAGAAGAGTTAGTAGAGAAATTAGAATGGAAGATAAGAATAGAGAAGGGAAGATGGAGATTAAGAAGAGTTAGTGGAGAAATTAGAATGTGAGATAAATATGGAGAAGGGAAGATGAAGATGAAGAAGAGTTAGTGGAGAGATTAGAATGTGAGATAGAGATGGAGAATGGAAGATGAAAATGAAGAAGAGTTAGTGGAGAAATTAGAATGGGAGATAGAGTTAGTGGAAAAATTAGAATGGGAGATAGATGAGTAGGTTATAAAAGGAGGAAGAAGTGAGCTTGAGAAAGGATTCTTGAGAGAGAAAATTTGAAGTGTTTGGGAGAATTTTTTGGAGAGAAAATTTTGGATGTTTGAGAGAGTTTTGGGAGATTGAAGAAAATTTTGAGAGAAAGAAAATACCAAAAGAGAGAGAATTTTGAAGATGATGGGAGTTTAAAGCTAGGGGTTATCATCACAAATTCCTTCATCGATCAATATAAATCAAGAGTTCATCCTCGTCAACGAGCAAACAAATTCAAGCTAAGTGTTTTTATTTATTCATTTATTTATGGTTTTACTCGCAAATTAGCACAAATTGTATACACTTTCTCCATCTCCTTTTTCTTTCATATTTTATGTCAGGAGAAGGATATCTCTACGTCAATAGCAAAAATCTCGTCGAAATGCAAAAATCGGCCCAGACAAGCTCCTAAGCTGTCCACCGATTTCTCAACTGATCTGTGACTAAAAGTCCCTCTTAATTCAAAAGAAACTCTCTATATTGGGAACATAGAGAGCGAAAATCAATTATAGAAATCCCTCCCAAAAAATGGGAGATAAGTACTCTTTCTACTCTTCTGGTTTTAGGTGCAGATTAGCACATATTTTGTATACTAACACTTCACTCTATTTTATGTCAGGAAGCCGCAGCTCTATATCAATGGTCAACCCTATGGAAGCACAAAATCGGCTTGGAGGAGTCCTCAAGCGCGCACAAATTTCAAATTGTTGAATCAATTCGTTGTATTTCATTTTAAAAAATTCATACCCCAAAATGGAGAGGACAAAGTCCATCCGCAATTTAAATACCTGCACCATAAATCCCAGAGGGAAGAGCCAAGCCAATGCTTAGCCTCCCATTGGAGGTTTTTACTTATAATAGTTAAATACCTGCAACTTAAATACCTGCACCTTAAATCCCAAAGGGAAGAGCCAAGCCAATGCTTAGCCTCCCATTGGAGGTTTTTACTTACAGTAGTTAAATACCTGCACCTTAAATCCCAAAGGGAAGAGCCAAGCCAATGCTTAGCCTCCCATTGGAGGTTTTTACTTACAATAGTTAAATACCTGCAACTTAAATACCTGTACCTTAAATCCCAAAGGGAAGAGCCAAGCCAATGCTTAGCCTCCCATTGGAGGTTTTTACTTACAGTAGTTAAATACCTGCAACTTAAATACCTGTACCTTAAATCCCAAAGGGAAGAGCCAAGCCAATGCTTAGCCTCCCATTGGAGGTTTTTACTTACAGTAGTTTAAATACTTGCAACTTAAATACCTGTACCTTAAATCCCAAAGGGAAGAGCCAAGCCAATGCTAGGCCTCCCATTGGAGGTGTTTATTCACTGTCATGTACTTCCTATAATTTAATTTTTGAATCATCAGACCCAAAAGATGAGTAGGTCGTAATACTGCACAGAAGTCGTTAACACACTCCCTCTTTCGGCTTCAGGGAATCTTTAACACTTAAAAAAATATAACAAATAAAAATATATACCATCCATGCATCCTATTTAAAAAGTGAAAACACAAAAGAGAATACCCTACTAGAGCTTTAGGAATAAACCAAGCCTGAGTTGCCGGATTAGGATATCCATGAAATTAAGGTACCGAAAGGGCATTAGTTTTAATTAACTAGTGTAACCAAGTCCCCGAGCTCATAATCTCTGGTTCGCAGGAATAAATTAGTTCTCCCGCTAATTTATTTAGGTTTCTAATTGACCTACCAAGAACGATTAGTGGCGACTCCAAATTTCAAAATCATTTAAACAAAAACCAAAGTTGCGATTCGGTAGGGCTTGGGAGGGTCCGCGTTAGGTTAGTCAAATCTAATTAACCTAATAATCCGTTAACCCCCTTAAAAATTTAAAATATTTTTAGAGGGTCGCGACAGTAATCACGACTGAAGATGGCTTGTATGTGTAGAAATTAGGAGTTTCAAAATAAATTCAATTCTACACATCACTTGAAATTCGAGTTAAAACTTTGGCCAACGCATACTTGATCGGTCAAACTAGGATTGTCTCATTAGTTCAGAATTTATCTACACATTCCCATTTATAAGAGAACATCTTGAATGTAAACAACTTTCACAGATCTAAACATGAACGACAATTCGCACCAGCGTTTCATGATTCGTTTCGACACACAAATCAAGTGTATCTTTCCCGCATCTTATCTACATTTTTTTTTTTCGTGGGCAACACGTTTTCCATCTTGGGCGGTGCTAATGTCGTGTGAACGGGGAGGGCCGAAAGTGGTCCGCCCTCCCGCAATGAGTTCATATGTTGGATTACAATAGGCAAAGGAACGTGGAAATTTGGAGAAAGAAACTAAAACATGAAAGAGGGTTTTGATTTTGTCGGGGTCTGGACACGAAAGTCTAGGAAAAAGGAGTGAGGCTTTTGGGAAGGTGTGATAAATGCACGAACATCCATTTCTTTTTTAACTCTTTCTCCCGTGTATGCCAGCTAATGAAACAATTGGATGACGTGCCACACACTCTTCGCCTTTATCCCCCCCCCCATAACTTTTTGTCGTTGGCCGCCTAATGTCTGAGCTCACCATCCTTCTCCAGCAATCCAACCTGTGGACCTGAGCAGGTCTTTGAAGGGCTCAAGGGAGACAGGAAAAGAAATTCCTCGGTATGATGGAGGAATTTTTCTGTAACTTCTCTTCGTATTTCGTCTCTTCAGGGGAAAAATATATTTAGAAAGGACTCAGGAGGCTTTGGTAGATGAAGGTAGACACCTGATCGGCTTCGGTCGATGACCGTCGAGGCTGATATAGTAGCCACCCGTGCCTAGAGTCTCGCGAGTGAAGTTTCGGCTTCCTATTAGGTAGAATTATGCTTCGGATGGTGTCTGATAATCGGCTTGTCCACCTAATACCCTTGGTTATCAATAAACCTTTGCGGTCCTTTCCCAACTTTGATTATGATGGAATTCTTATGGTGCGCATAGTCATATTTTTGGAAGTAGATTTCTGCTTTAGAAATGCCTCTAGAGCAAAAATCTATTTGGTAATATAACTTATGAAATAGAAATTCGTTTAGTAAATTTGTTTACTTTTGAAATAAGTTTCTACTTTTGAAGTGAATTTTCACTTTTAAATTAATTTCCCCCCAATTTGATAAGTTAAAAAATATATATCTCATCTAAATAAGTACTCCTTACCTCATTTTTGTTTTCATTATGCCATCATCTTCTTTTCGACAACGCTCACCTCTGTCGACCTACGTCGCTACCCACTACTAACCATTGCCCATTGCCACCAATTGTGGACCATCGCTACCCATCGCCGCCTGCAACCATTGCTAATCATCGCCCATCGCAGAACTTCGCAGGCCACCACTGACCACCCCTCGCCGATCTCCGCTGGCTGACGCTCGCAACCACCGCTGACCTCCACGAACTACCGACCACTGCCTACCTCCAGCCCTTGACCATTGCACCCGTTTGCTATTATAGTCTACTGTCGACCTCCACCAGCCATTGCCGCAATCTATTGTCAACCTTCGTCAATCGCCATCGTTGAGTTGACATCTTCGACGGCCAGAGTAAAAAAAAATTAATATTTTTTTATTTTTAAAATTAAATAATATTTTTAATAAAAAAAATTTAAAAAAAATTTAAAAAGTTTAAGATTGAAGCAAAAATTTTTCGGCTGACAACAAGAGTTTTTCATAGAAGATATTGTGTTAATAACGTTTCATAAGCAGAAATTTTCAACAATGACCAAACGAATTTCTCTGATTAAAAATTAACTTTTAGAGCACAAATAAAAAAAAATAACTTTTGTTTTTGAGTAGAAGTAGAAAAAACTTATAATTAGAAATTGATTTCTAAAGCAGAAGTATTGTCATGCGCGCCCTTAACTTCCCACTCCCAAATAGGAGATGGAAAATGAGTCGCTTGTTTTTTTCCTTTCTTTTTAATGATTTTACCGAATGGTCGGATTTCGTCCCCAGACATCTCTCGAGGCACTGGTTAATTTAATTGTACTTAGCGAATAGCGCTACATGAATTTTCAAATGTGCCGATTCTACCTAACACGAAAAGGGCATGCTTCGGGAGTGGGGACTCTTTCGGTCTGTCCTTCTTCGGATGTTTAATAACTGCCCTTGCACATTGTGGATAAGAAATTCTTGAATTTTGCAATCATTTCGCCCTTTGGCTTTGGCAATAGATTGCAAAATTCAAAATGCCTTGTAAGGACTTATATGAAAAGTAAAGTACGTAATCTCTCTACCAATTTTTCTGGACCTTTCGGTATATAATAATCAATCATAATGATCACTTATTTTATTTTTTTATTGTTATTTTCTTTTGGATAAATACGACGAAAAATACCAAACTGATATATTTATGAAAAATTTATCTAAATTATTTTTTTATCACAAAAAATTTAAACTTATACGCCCATAAAAAATTTATCATATACTATTTTTTCGACCGCCGAAAACTCTAAACTGACACGTCTGTGATAAATTTATCATAAACTAATTATTTTGATCACCAAAAACCTCAAATTGATATACATGTAATAAATTTACCTCCCGTTAGTTTTTGTCATATTTAATTAATACCACGAAAAACTCCAAATTGATACACCTGTGATAAACAAATGATAAAAGCTCTAAATATGTACATTCGATAATTGCCACTTGTCATTCAAATCAGTAATTTAATGATAAAATTTAGCAAAAAATTAATGGAGGATAAATTTATCATCGGTATATTAATTTAAGGTTTTTTTTTCTAATTAAAAATAAACTTATTATAAATATATTATTTTTAAATTTTTCGTGATATTAATTTTTTTTTTTAGATTTTTCAAAGAAAGGGGGGGGTTGTTTTCTCTTCAAAATTGGCGTGCATGAGTGGGGCATGTCTAGAACCCCTAAAGTCTCAGGGCCGCCACTAAGAAGCTATTACGAGCCTCCCCCCACTTACAGCTCAGACTGCCACGTCATCCCAAGGACCCCCCTCACAGCCTGGCAGAGACTGCTTCTCGTATTTTGGCGCACTCCTCGTTAATTCGCACGCGAGCATTCCGCGTCATCACATGTACCAAGTAAATCCTAAGTAGAACTCCCCCACTTCTCGAATGAAGCCAATTCGGACCAAAAATGGTCATCACTGTTTTGTTAGTCATAGGCGATCCAACTTGGCAACTCCTACTTTTATAATTAAATCAATTATCTAAAAGTTCCAAGGGAAAAGTAATCTACATTAAGGGAGAAAAAGAATAACGTTCTTAAACCCACCTCAATCCTCAATTCGGCAAACTCCTCTCTCCACCTCTCATTACACATTGTCGCCGGTGCCGATGAGCCCTTGAATTCACACGACTAGAGGAATGACTTGGCCAACAACAAGAGCTTTTTCAAAATGGGATTTTGCTACGTAATAATTTTATAGTGATTATGAAAATAATAATATGTTGCGAGTCATAAATTCTTTAAAAAGTGGATAAAAATAAATTTTAATTATTTTTTTGTCCAAAATATACTATTAATCTTACATTTACCTAGAGATTATTGCATAATTAATTATCTTCTAAAAAATATGCTAAATATCTATTGCAACGATGAAGCATGATGAAAGGTGGAGGGAGAGGAGTTAGCTAGGTCGAGGATGGAGTCGTTTTGGCCTTGTAACTTCCCATGATAAGTATAAATTTATGTATCGAAAATAAAATTGATTATGGCCAGAAAAAAGACGAAAGAAATTTGATCGAAATTAAAATCACAAGTCTCAAGACTCACGACGATGCAATGATGCATATGCAAAAATAGAGAAAAATGTAAAAAAAAAAAGGTCCTAAAACTTTTAAATTGATGCTAATTTAGTCATAAACCTTTTATTGATGCAAATTCAATTTTAAATCTTTTATATTTATATCAATTCAGTTATGAAACTTTTATATTTGGGCCAATTGAGTCAATCCGATAATTTGGATTGGAAATCGCTAATGTAGATATTAGTTATTTTTTATGACACAATTGGCGCTGACGTGAATTTTTTAATATTATTTTAAATAATTTTTATTGATCAAATTAACTTAATTAGCATGAATATAAAAATTTTTAGGAATAAATTATTATTAATGTAAAATATTTAAAGCTAAATTATCATCGATAAGACTAAATTGACATCAATTTAAAAGTTTTAGGTCTTAATTAGCATAAAAAAATTAAAAATTAAATTGATATAAATGTAATAAATTTATAATTGTTTTTTGGATACTTTCCCCTTGCAAAAATACTTAGCTCTCTTACGGCCGCCTCTCTCTCCTCCTCTTCGCAGTATAAATACCCCTCTCTCCTCGTTCCACTACCCACTTCTCTCTCTTTTCTCTCTCTGTTTCTCTGAAAGCTTCGAGGCCACGTCAATCAATGGCTTCTCACTCTCTCGCGCTCTCTCTCCTCTTCCTCTTCCTCTTCCTCTTCTCGTGCTCCATCTCCTCCTCCACAGCCGCTCTTGTACAGGAGCAGCCCTTGGTCCTCAAGTACCACAACGGTGCTCTTCTGAAGGGCAACATCACCGTCGACCTCGTCTGGTACGGTCGCTTCAACCCCACCCAGCGCTCCGTCATTGTCGACTTCATCCGCTCCCTCGGCTCCGCCCGCTCCCCTCCCACCTCCGCCGCCTCCTGGTGGCGCACCACCGAGAAGTACAAGGGTGGTAGTGCCAACCTTGTCGTCGGAAGGCAAGCCCTCCACGGGGCGTACACCCTCGGGAAGTCCCTCAAGGACCGCCACCTCCGCGCCCTCGCCGGAAAGTTCAACGCCGCTCCCGGCACCATCACTGTCGTCCTCACGGCGGCGGACGTCGCCGTGGATGGGTTCTGCATGCGGTGCGGGTCGCACGGCTCGTCCAGGCCCGGGTCAGCGTTCGTGTGGGTCGGGAACTCGGAGACTCAGTGCCCGGGGCAGTGCGCGTGGCCGTTCCACCAGCCCATGTACGGCCCGCAGTCGCCGCCGCTAGTGGCGCCGAGCGGGGATGTCGGGGCCGACGGCATGGTGATCAACCTGGCGACGCTCCTCGCCGGCGCCGTCACGAACCCGTTCCGGAGCGGGTACTTCCAGGGCCCGGCGGAGGCGCCGCTGGAGGCGGTCTCGGCGTGTACGGGCATTTACGGGTCGGGTGCGTACCCAGGCTATCCGGGCCGGCTCCTGGTGGACAAGGTGACCGGGGCGAGCTACAACGCCCACGGCCTCGGCGGCCGGAAGTTCCTGTTGCCGGCGATGTGGGACCCGGAGACGTCCGCGTGCAAGACCCTCGTGTGATCTGGCCGCGTGGACTACGGACGGAGATCATATCATCCATGTACGGTCTGTACATATCGTCGGGGCGGTTCACTGTTACTGTTGTATCAAAACTCTGTCTAGACTCGGTTCGCGGTTGAACGAGTGACCCGAGTGAGTTGAACCCGGCTCGGTTCAATTCGGACCGGGTTTGGGCCGAGAGTCAGCGACGGTCAGTGCAGTGTGTCGCAGGATGTGGGATAAAGAATTCACTCATCTTTCTTGGGGGTTTCCTTTTTTTCTTTTTAAAATTTTCTTTGGCACTTGTTCTCGTAGGAATGTGAATTGTATCGAAGAAAGGGAAAAGTAAAAAATATATATAAATTTCGAAAGTTTAAGTTTGCCCGTATATGAATACTTTATAAATTCTATCTTCTTATTGTAATTTATTCCTTCAGGGGCGCGAATGATGGCCAGTTTTTAGAAATCGGTTTGGAATAGAATTTTGTTTTGATAAAATAATTTTATTTTCTGTTTTTGGGAGAGCCTAAAAATAAGCTTGAAATAAAAATATCTCATCGTTCTCTCTCCCCCCCTCTCTCTCTCTCACTTGCGGTCTCTATTGCTCGCGTCCCTGGTCGCCACGGTTTGGCATTTTTATGGGTGCAAAAAGGGGACCAAACTTATCCTTCATAAAGCTATGACAATATTATTAGGTATGTGTTAAAATGAAATTACAAGATCGAATATATTTCCAAATTAAGGTATTTACAAAATAGAGTGGATTGATATCAATACGGAAAAGTTGCAATTTCGGTTGTAACCTTATTGTACAGACTTCAATTAGAATTCTAAATCTTGTAATTGTTTCAATACTGTTTAAATTTTTGCGTGAAATTTCAACATAATCATTCCGATTGATCATGCTTGTAATTTGTTGATATGACGATCCAGATATAACAAGCCGTTTTGGTCAAGTTTGTAGGGAAAAAAGGCATAATAAGTGCTTTTACTTCTATCATCCTCTACTTGTTATATTTTTTATTTGATAGAGGCAATGCGCATGTAGTTTCTCTTGTATCACTCGAGATAATTAAAAAAAAATTGACGAAAGAGTCGGGTTATTTTGACATATTAATTGTATTTTATCCGACATATTTATTCGATTTTGATGGGATTTTTCGTTTTAGTGAAGTTCTTTTAATTTTATTGTTCTTCTTTACTGATTTATTGAGTTGGCTTTCTTTGGTACTTATCAAAACGAAAATTAACAAAAATATTAACTGTAACAAAATCAAAATCTCGACCTCCCATAGGAAAAAATTCCCAACTCGGTCACTGATTGAACTATAAAGGTGGGGCTAAAATTTTAAAAAAAAAATCGACTTCATTATTGATGAATATTAAAGGTGGGGCTAAGCTTAAAAAATTGACCTAAAGGCACGGACACATCCCAAGCAAACATTGCACTGTCGAAGGATCATTATTCTAGCCGAATTATCATCGTTAGCTTGAAACTCGAATATACTCTAGGTAGTGATTATAATAAAAAGAGTTATATGATGATGCTATACTACGGAGAACAAAAAATATTATCATAATTAGGGGCTCCACTCTATGAGACATATTTGAAAAATAAAAGGGTGTTCGAAAGTACTGGCCATGGTCGAATCAATGACCTCATCTATCATATCAGTTGCTTCTCCATTATTATTATTATTATTATTATTATTATTATTATTATTATTATTATTATTATTTAATTTACAAGCATTTCAAATAGTTTTGTTGTCTACTCCTAATCATAATTGATAAAATATAAGGATAGTCAATTTCAGGGTGGGGTGGGTCTTAATTAGAAATCCGCGACCTATTTTGTTAGAGCTGGTTCTCAATGTCTGCTTGTATTGGAATACTCAGACTTTGCTTCTTTTTTTTTTTTGTGCACGCGCGCGAAAGTTCTCAATAAAAAGACTTGTATGGTTTGGTTTTGAACCAATTCAAAATCGTTTCTATTGGAGAACATATCTTAAAATCAGGTAGAACATTTAAAGTTGAGAAATGGGAACAGTTTCAGCAATGGTCGGTTTCTAAATTCTTTACTCGAGAACCAAGCCAGTCCCTAAGTGAATCAACTCAGAATCAATCAGATATGGTCTGTTCGATTCGATTTTTGAGTTAAACTAGTTATGTTGCTTACCTCGAATAAGACACGGGACAAGTGCACTACAAATCTTAAAACTTGTCATAAAAGTGCAATTGAATCATAGAACTTGTCAGAAAGTATAATTAACTTCTCAAACTTGTTATAAAAGTGCAATTGAGTTCTAAAACTTTCAAAAAGTGCAACTAATAGGAAAACTTAATTTCACTAATTTAACAATTTAAAAAAGGGCAATCCAATTCTAAAACTTGTTAAATTGATGAAATTAAGTCTTTTCATTGATTCCACTTTTTGGAAGGTTTAGGATTTAATTACATTTTTGTAACAAGTTTTAGGACTTTCAATATACTTACCACAAAAAAAAAAAAACCACAAGCCACGATTGCCTTACTTTATCTAATCTTTTTCAATGTCAAACATGAGAATCACCATTTTCCAAAACACTATTACTTGGCGGTGCCATGAGTCATGACTCATGACAAAGCCAAACCATGCATGAAGAGAAACCATTTCAACGCCTACCTACAAAAAACCAATAATTTAATTTGACTCGCCTAATCCAACAATATGTTCACCTATAAAGATCAATAATTGGGACTGTCCACGTCACGATGGGATGGTAACAATATACAATAACACACACATAACTGTATAGCATTAACATTGTAATAATGACATTCTCCTATTCAAACAAAAATATTAATGATTGTGTCGTCCGCCGATGTAAGCCTGAATTATGTTTCAAAATAAAATAATTCTGCGATGGGAACGTGGATAAAAAGAAAAAGAAATCACAGATGGATTGGAATCCTTCGCTTGTAATGAGGGAGAAATTATAAAAAAAAAAGTTAAAAATTTAACGTAATCGTGTCAATTTATTTTTAAATCATTTTTTACGAATTCAATCCTAAATCTTTTGCAACTATGCCAATTCAATCCATTCGGCCAATTTGACCGGCCGGCTTGCTTCGACCATCTAGCGATTTAATTCTCTTTAAGTTTTTTCAGAATTTTTTTTTTTACCTTTTTTTTTAATCTTTCCTCTCCTTCCTTCAATTGGTCGCCAGAAGGCCGTTGACATCACCCCCATCAGCTACCAGCAAGAGCAAGCCTCTCCAGCCCAAATCGAGTGAGGTCAAGCCTCCCCTAGCCATGGTGAGGCTCGTCGCTAACCAAAGAAGCCTCCTCAGAGTAATAGCTGAGTTCCCTTGTGCAAAATTGCGCCTTGGTGTCTTCTTTGCAGGAGTTGCTCTGCAGCTGCAACCCAAATTTTACTCAATCTCCTCCTCGCTATGGTCGGGCAAGGCTCATCTCGTCAGATTTGGGCAGGCGAAGTCAACATAGCCAACCGTTACCTCTAGTTGGTCGCCGGGGTCTAGCGACTGACTGGAGGAAGGAGAGAGAAAAAATAAAAATAAAAAATTACATCACAGGATGGCCAATCACATCAATCCCGGCCGGCCAAAATTGGCCAGATGAACTTAATTGGTACAATACAAAAAATTTAAGATTGAATCGAAAAAAAGTTTATGATTGAATTGACACAATTACAATAGATTTGGTATTTTTTTGATAATTTTCCTTGTCATAACAATATGTCATAATTAAAAGGTGTACACTTGCTACCTAAAACCTTGTCGCTTAAGCACACCTTTTAAATTTGAATGTAATAAACTCTAAGTAATTTCGATTTTACAATATGCATGATCGTTTATTTCATATCATTCCCTACTTGCTAAAACCACTGAATGTGTCCGTTGAAGCCGAGACATGGTATTTACCCGACAGAATCATTCTCTAATCTTAGCTGGAACTAAAACTACGCTATGTTAAGAAGGAAAAGGAAAAAGAAAAAGAAAAAAGAGGGAAGATGAAAGTTTGAATGAAAAATGACAAATATGTATCTTAAGAAATATATATTGTGTTTGAAAAATGATTCTTAGAAAGAATTCGGTTTATATAGTAGGAAAAAAATGAAATGGAGGGAGAAAATTATCAAGAAAAAATTTAGAATCTAAATTGAGTTTGAGGTACATATGACGCTTGTCGTATTAGACTTGCTGTCCAGCGAATCCTCAATGTCTCATTTCGCGGCTCAAATCCATCCTCTCTTTTTCAACCCATACCCTCATTACCACCCATACCTAACTTCATAATATCTCGACGTAACCTATAGATCATGTGGTACCAAACGAATAACAATTTTTTCTCGACACTAGGATGTTAGAATGTCCCAATTTGGGAGTTGTCTATTCCGATTCGATCCAAATCGGCTCCTGTATCTCTAAACCTAACTTATCGGTCAACACGTTATTGCCATATCATGGCCAAATCAATCGCGCTATTGCAACTGTAGTGAGGCAGGGGTTCTGTGTTTTCATTACACTATTCGAATTCTTTCACATGTTAATTTTCTACCGATAATCATGAGAACATTCTATTTTACTACCAGAGAACCTGATCAAGGTCCTTAATTCTTTATTTATCTTTATTTTTCACTCCACGTTCCAATATAATGTTGTCACTGTCTATAATAACTCAATCCGCGGATGGAAAGATGACATTTTGTACATTTTTTAAAGTTTGAGAGTCAATATGTGCCTCCTCCAAACTTTTGGGGAGAAATGAAAGTCCCTTGTATTTAATTCTTTAAAAATCGTGAAACAAAACTAAATGTTTTTAAGTGTTGTTATTCATTGGAACTCTCGAAAAATAATCAAAGAAAAATAATAAAGTTACACAAAACAATAATAATATAGGGCATTTCTTACCGAGATTGAGAAACAATATAAATTATATATTATTTGGAATAAGCATGTGCGCGTGTGTATATATATATTTGCTATTTTAGGGAATAGAACATATGGGCAAGAATTGGTCTGGCGTTGGTCGTAAGATCACATCAAAAGGCCCATCAAAATGATTGCCGAGCGTGCATGTGCATGCATGAAAAACTATTCAATCAAATCACTGGTGGGGATGAATTCCTCGAGAAATAATCTTTTTGAAGTGTTAATCGGCACGGCTCTTAAATACTGCATAACAATTGTGATGGCTTGAACCCAATACCTAATCAACTCACGATATTGACTTTTTCAGTCAACCTTGACCGCCCGTGCTATGCAC
The DNA here is from genome assembly GCA_016432845.1 of Psidium guajava. Lineage (NCBI taxonomy): Eukaryota > Viridiplantae > Streptophyta > Magnoliopsida > Myrtales > Myrtaceae > Psidium > Psidium guajava. The sequence goes on along the minus strand of CM028225.1, from coordinate 33,018,573 downwards.
AAACGTTCATCCTCGACAAGAGCATAAGAAATGATTTATGAACTTTCGATCAATATATAATATAATTTATAAACTTTTAATTATCAATTTGATCCGTGAAATTTGAGTACATACTCAATTTAGCCTTTGAACAATATAAAAAAATTTAATATTGTAGTTTCATTAATTCAACTTTAGGGATTATATATCTAATATTTTTATATAATTTAGGGATTATATTGAACGCATGCTAAAAGTCTAAGGATCACGCTGAACCCATTAAAAATTCAGGGACGATATTGAATATCGAGTTAATATCTAAAAATTATATTGCACACTATATCAAAATTCATAGATCATTTATGTAATTATTACTAATTTTTTTTATATGTCCATTTTATCTTTCTACCTTACTCAGCCGTGACTCCAATTTATCACATGCATTGAAATCAAGCTAAATGATGTCGCGATAAAAAGGTGTGGCCAAAATGGATAATGAAGAGAGATGATAACACAAAGGACAGGTGGCGTGAACACGTGTGGGATGTTTGGAGAACCTTCATTTTTGGCATTTATGGCGGAACAAAAACATTCGGGACCAAACTTATCCTTTCATATTCTAGCCAAAAAAAAAAAAGAACTTATCCTTTCATAAAGCTGCCACAATAATGTTAGGTACGTTAAAATTAATTCACCAAGTTAGAATATATTCCTTTTCCTAGGTAGCAAAATTATATGGTATAGCTTATATGCTAGATTAATAGGTCGATCTTAATATATAGGGTTAATACCGTCAAAAATCTCTAAGTGGTACTGTCATGATACATTTAATCTAAATTAATTTTTATTTCTCACAAAAATTGCAAATTGCTTCACCCAACCCACATTTATCATTCGTCAGTATTCTGTCAACATCCCTTTAAAATGCATATTGTCGGTATATGTATCACAAATCTATCTTGCAGCTGTTTGCGTCGTGCGTTGACATGTATACAGTTTCAATGTAGGGTAGATTTGGATCGGTTGTAAGAAGAAAAAATAGTTGGGAGACGGAAATCAATTCTGAAAGTGTTATGGAGGTATAGGTTTGAGATTTTTAATGGTACTAACCTAATACATATCTCAAGCATTACTCAAGCTAGGATGACTCCGATGAAGGGGAGAATTTTTATTCAAGCTAGGATGACTCTAAGGAAGGAGGAAATTTTTATTTTGCATATAAAGAATCTCCAAAAAAAATATTCCGAAAAAGTAAGAGTTTGCAATATGCTTATGCAACAGTTTTTTTTTTAATCTTTTGTGAAATAGACAGCATGTTGTGAATCATAAAATTAAATAATAACTAATTACAAATTGTTGTAGAGTCTACTCCTTTACGAATTTATGGCTTGCAATATGTTGTTATTTTCACAGTCGTCCAAAAACTGTTATGTTAGCAAGCGTTTAACATTTTTATTAAAATGGGATCCATTGAGGATTGGGGACCAAATTAAAGGGACACACCCAATGAGTGTACAAGAAGCCGACACGTGTAAAATAGATAAAAGAAAATGGAAAAACCAAAGGAATGGTAATGCGAGGCCACCCAAAAATGTTTGAGTATTGACCCCCGATTTCGTCGGTTTGTCTGCCGACTCCTCCCATGTCGTGACACTCGCCGTGGAATTATTGAATTTCCACCTCTCCTTCTCCTGTTTTTGCCTTCTTTGCCCTTTTTTCTTCTGCTTCCCATGCCATTTTGCTTCCTAAAATTAAGCCAAAATGAGGAAAAAACAAAATTTACTAATCGGCAAAACAAAATCTTTTCACAACTTAATAACCGGATTAGTTTCTCCATTTATCTCCTTAATGGCCATTTTCTATCTGATTAACCCAGTTCCTGCAGAAACAAAAAGTTTAAAAAAGGGTAATCATGTTTTTCGATTGGTGAATTACAACAAACATGAAAAAGTTCTTTACCAAAAAAAAAAAAAACAAACATGAAAAACTTTTAAATTGAGCTAATGTTGCATGTGCGTGATTGCCATAACGTGTATTCAACTAAACAGAGCATGGTTGGAGGAAATTTCCTTTAATCGGAAAGGAAGAAAAATCTAGCCAAAGTCTTAATCGGGCATCAGAGAAATTGTAATATGAAATTTAAAGAGGTGCATCATGATTAAAAATGCCAGCATGAATTTTTTAATTTTGTAATTGCATGATGAATCATTAAAATTCTAAAGTGATGTACATTTTTATATGGCAAAAAGTTGATATATCTTCATTGATAATAGATTATTGGAGAAAAATTATCATCCACGTTCCATCCATGTAAATTGGCTGACGAAGACTTGACAAGGGAAGAAAAAAAGGCGATATTCAAATCGATATCCATATGATGGTTCGTTCGGTCAATTGTTGACTTCAATCTCGCACGATTCGTCACAATCGCACGTGTTGGCAACCACAGCCAAATTAATTCGCATGAATCGCCTGTTTCCGTAATGTGCATGCATCGAGTGATTTTTTGTTCTGTTTTTTTTTTCTTATTATGTAATTATTGGACACCGCTTGTCTCATTGTCATACGCAATTTTCAGGACATCAATGATCTTTTTTAGTATGCTCAAATCACGTACTAGGCGACCGACGTGATCGAATTAAGCAACGGTATTGGTTTTTGTATGTTGAGGGACGTCGCATTGGACCCGTCCGCCCACTCGAATGAAAAAGTACACCCGAGCCACCAAGAATGTCCCGATCGTTTGGAACTCGATCCGTGCATTCTTGCGGGCGCGAATTGGGTGATCGCTACGGCGAACACCTCCCTCCCATGATCCACCCAACTCCCCCCTCCTTCTCTCTCTTACTGTAGAGATTAACGTCGTAATGTATGATTTTTAAGATGATAGTACAATTAGATGTGGCAAAATGGATCGAGAACTCATATTTTAATCCATATTTAAGAGTGCAAATCCTAAATAGATTGCGTAGCAAACTCAAATGGGTTAGCTAACTATCTTAAGCGAGTCATAAAAATGTTTTATGATTTTTTTTTTATTTTTTTATTTTATTTTTTTCCTCGACGGGTCCGCTGAGGGCCATCGATAGCACTAATCACAAGCGAGAGCAACTTGTGGTTGGCGAGGGTTGACTGACCCTGGCTTGTGACCAGCTAGGTTTGGCCGGCAATCCTCATTGAACTTTGAAAAAATGAAAGGAAAAGAAAAAAAAATAAAAAAAAGGAAAAAGGAAAAGGGAAAAGGGAAAGGAACTATAAAAACAAAAGAAAAAAAAATATTTTAGTAAAAATTGTCCATCACTGGGAATTTTTGTCGAAATTATATTACTAAAATACTATGGATAATTTTATAATTAAAAATAAAATAAAAAAAAGATGGAAGTATTTTTAGTGATATGGGTTGGGTCGAACAACGGTTAGATTGAGAATGAGTCGTTAGATTTATACTACATAAAAATGGATCAAAATAGATTAAATAAGTCAATATGAATCGGATAATATTCAATTCGATTCACCCCGTTTGATTAGCTCTAAGCACAATAAGGGCCTTCAGGGAGGGAATTTCTTGTCCCGATCCGAGTCCCATGGATCATACCAAAGATGGTCGCTGGTCCTACGACGTTTGAGATTCATCCGATCTTTTTGAAGTGGCATGTCTAGGAAAGTGTTTTGTCATTGTGGTCCAGGAGAGTCGGTAGTAAATTCCTGAATTGTTATTGTGTGGTTCATTGGATTTGGGTCGTGGCCTGGCATCCCAGATTTTTGCCTATTTTTTCACCCACTGCGCGACAGCTTTTCCGTGTTCCTTTCCTCCTGAACTCTCCCCATCATTCGATGTATAGATAAAAGGAGGAATTTCCTCAGATGTATTGGGTTGTCGTCTTGTTATAATTTGCCGATTCCTGTTCCAAATCCGAAAGGGATTATAGTATCCCACTTCTTAAGGAATATTCCCAAAATACTCATTAAAATATGTCATTATGTTCGAATTTTTTAAAATCTATTATGATGCATTTTCAAAAGTATTGATTTTCGCGAGTACGGTTAATGTATTAAGACTTTCAGTAGCGCCTTACATGCACTTTTAACAAAAATTATTGATATATAAGCGGTTTTTGCTGGATTCTTATTAACGAGCTTGTTAAAGTATTTGTTGCATTTTCAAAAGTATTAATTTTGCATGTCACGAGTACGGTTAAAGCATTGATTATCTAATGATGTTTTAGGCTAAAGTCCTGTGCTTGCTATGTGACATACTCGTATATCTTATTTAAGTATTTGCAATGAAATATTGGCTTTGTTAGTGGATAAATTAGAAGCACAACATAAGTTCGATTTTTCAAGCCATTGGAAAAAGGAAAATAAGTGGTACTTGAAATTCACGTCACCTCGGCCTCGGCTTGTATAGGAACATCATGATTTCTATAATAAATTATGAAAGCGTGCTGATTCGAATCAATGTGCGAAATAAATGTATCCTCTCGTGCTATGTCCAATTTTTTTTTTAAATCCATTCCTCGTTTGAAATGGTGGTTACATCGTGCAAATGGGTAGTGTCAAAAAATTTACGAGCACAACACCTTCCAAGGGAGTCTATATGTCACATTTTTAGACATACATAACTATCTTATTTGGTAATTGCGACTGAAGTTGGGTTGAATGTGTAGAAATTTAGCAGTACTGAAATAAATTCAATTCTGCATGCCACTAAAAATTTGAGTTAAAACTTTGGCCGACACGCACTTGATCTATGAAGCTAGGGATTGTCTCATTAGTCCGGAATTTATCTACACATTCCCCTTCATGAGAGAACATCTCGAATGTAGTAGATAACTTTCACGGGTCTAATCATGGCTGACAGTTCGCACCGGCGTTTCTTAATTCGCTTCGAGAAGTTCACATGTTGGACTACAGCAGATAAAGGAACGTAGAAATTCAGAGAAAGAAACCAAAAACATGAAAGAGAAATTGATTTTTGTCGGGGTGTAGACACAAAATTCTAGGAAAATGAGTGGGGCTTTTGGGAAGATGTGAAAAATTGAACACACATCCTTTCTTTTGACTCTTTCTTCCATGTATGCCAGCTAATGAAACAGTTGGATGATGTATCGCCCACTCTTCACCCATAATTTTCCTGTCGTTGGACGGCTAATATGTATCCGAGCTCACCGTCCTCCAACAATACAGCACGAACAGCTCCTTTGTGGTCCTCAAATTCCCCTTGTTTCCTGACTTTTGATTGAGAGAATTCTTAGGCTTGCCACTCCCAAACAAGAAATGGAAATTGGGTCTCTCGCTCCTCTTCTTCTTCTTTTTCTCCGAAAAGATTTGATTGGATGGTTGGATTTTGTTGACGAGCATCTCGAGGCTCTAGTTAATTGTACTTAGAAACGAGTTATTTCGACCGTGCTTTGAAAATGGGAACCTTTCATTGTTTGGATAGTTTTAGTAAGTAGCCTTATACATGGTTAACGAATATTTCAATATGGGATAGTCCCGATTTCTAATAATATACCCAATCAGTATTTGTAAAGACCAAAGACTCCACCATGAACCATGTTTAACAAAATGTTCAGACGTTTATTGACTGAATTTTCTGCACGCAACATACACATGACCTGTTTGTTTTAACTTTTTTAAAGTTAAAGAGTGCAAAACCAGTTTCTTATAGTGACATAATAAGCTTATTAATTTTTAAAAATCATAAAATAGATAATGAAAATGTGTGTATACATATCTCTCCCCACCGGACGCTGCTGGTCATCAATGCAGAGAAAACAAAAATTTGAAGATTTGAGAAGAGAAGTGATGATGATGATGATGATGATGATGATGATGATGATGAGAGAGGAGAGAGGGGAGAGAGAGTGAGAGCCAGTGCAGAATTTAGAGCTCTACTGTGCAATTTAATTCACGAGCTCATCAATCAAGCAAGGGCTAGGGTCTAATCTAATCTAATCTAATCTAGAATAGTTTTTTTTTTGGGGGGGAGGGGGGTTGAAATTGAAAGATTGAGAAAGAAACGGGTGCAGAACTGAGATAATTTTGTGCTCTTTAAATTGCTCTTTTGGAGTGAAGTGACGATTTCGCCCTTGTCTCTGGCAATAGATTGCAAGTTGGGAAATTCTCGTTAGGGACTTATTTGAAAAGAAAATTCTGTTATTTTTTTTTGCGCGATATTTTTCAAATCCAATCACGAAATTTCCGAGACTTGTCAGTATTGATTAACGGTAATTGGAAATTAAGAAGCAGTCCCTTTTGATCGAGGATAGGGCCATGTTGTGAAGTAGAATATCCATCTCGGATTTTCATTAATCTTTTTTATATATCAAGATCGCAAATAAACAACTATCTTCTTGATATATTCGTATGGATAGTTCGTTAATTAATATATTACGGATGACGATGGTTGGGGAAGTCCTTCATATGTCATAATTAATAAGACAATTCACAAATCAATAGTCGGCATTTTTATTTCTTTTGATTTTTCGATATCAAAAGTAATCAAACATAACATGACGCAATTTATTTGTAGAGAGTTCGAAAAATTCTAAACTGGTATACTATAACAAATTTATTTCAAATTATTTTTTTGATTACTAAAAATCCTAAACTGATATACCTTTAGTAAATTTACTTCAAACTGATATAGTTGTGATAAATTTACCGTTCACTAGTTTTTGTTAGATTTTATCGTCAAATTGCTGACCTTGATGACATGTGGCAGCTGTTGGATGTACACGTTTAAGATTTTTACTTTCTATTTATCTTAAGTATCAATTTAAAATTTTTCGTGGTATTAATTTAATTTAACAGAAATTAATGAATAATAAATTTACCACATATGTGACAGTTTGAGATTTTTGACTTTCAAAATAATTAGTTTGGGGTAAATTTATGATAAATGTATAAAATTTAAATTTTTTTATCTAAAAAATAATTTAAGATAAATTTATTATATATTAATTTGAAGTTTTTGGCCTTATGGATCCTTATTTATACGTTCTCGGGTCTCTTCAAAGTGCACGGGGTTGGGGGGGGGGGGGTTTCTAGAACCATAAAAGTCAGAGTCGCCATCAAGAAGCTACTTCGAGCACCCCCGCCCCTTACAGATTACAGCTCAGACAGCCACGTCATCCCTCAGAACCGGACAGCCTGGCAATGACTCACATCAGCCACCAACCGGTTCCCTCCACGCGGCAAACCCTTTGTCGTTTTCCCTTTTTTGGTCCTGGGCACAACCCCTTTGACGTTGACCCTGATTCTCTTCCATCAAGAGATTGTAGTTTTCATTACAAAACGATTTCAAAAAAATGAAAATCAATGATCTAAGGAAAAAGAAAATTTTCCGTTAGAAAAGAAAAGGAGGGAATTCTCGACCGATCTTCATCCTCAATTCGACAAACCCCTATTTCCACCTATCTATAATGTGTCGATACCGGTGCCGATGGTCCCTTTATCGCGCATGACCTTAGAAAAACTATTCCTCAATGGCAAGGCTAATCGACAAGAAGTACATTAACAGCAAATTTTTGTGCAAGAGTAATGTATACCTTTTTCTTTTGAATCTTTTGAAAAAGTAAGGCTAATTCTGTCTTGGGACTTTTTTTTTTTTGCTTGACAATGAGTGCGCATGGTTTTGTCACGAGACATGAGATTCTCGTGTATGGATTATTCAATTGTTACGATAATCAAATATTCAATGAATCCAAATCAACCGAAATCAACATGATCAATTGAATAAAGGGGCATGTCATATTATTGTTCTCTCAAATTTAGGTAGAAATTTTTCATTTTAACGGCATAAAGAATAACTAATCTTTTCAAGTATTACGTATAATGATTTAGACACAATATTCGACTTAATAGCATCTTGACATACAAACACTACCATATGTAAATTGGCCATATCTATATGTATCGATAATATATTTGAGTATTGCCCAAAAAAAAAAAGGAAACGAATTTGATTAACATTAAAAATCACAAATCACAAGGACCGCATATGAAAATAACTTAGCTTTTCTCACAGCTGTCTCCCTCTCCTCCTCCTCACTATATAAATTACCAACTCTGTTCGTATTCTTTCCCACTCCTCTCTGTCGATCGATCGAAGCTTCGAGGCGAAGTCAATGGCTTCTCAGTATGTCGTCTTCTCTCTCTTCTTCTTCCTCCTCTCCTGCTTCATCTCCTCCTCCACCGCTGCTCTGGTCCAGCAACAACCCCTGGTCCTCAAGTACCACAACGGAGCTCTTCTGAAGGGCAACATCACCGTCGACCTCGTCTGGTACGGTCGCTTCTCCCCCACCCAGCGCTCCGTCATCGTCGACTTCATCCGATCCCTCTCCTCCGCCCGCTCCCCTCCCCCCTCCGCCGCCTCCTGGTGGCGCACCACCGAGAAGTACAAGGGCGGCAGCTCCAACCTCGTCGTCGGACGGCAGGCCCTCCACGAGGCGTACACCCTCGGGAAGTCCCTCAAGGACCGCCACCTCCGCGCCCTCGCCGGGAAGTTCAACGCCGCCCCCGGCACCATCACCGTCGTCCTCACGGCGGCGGACGTCGCCGTGGACGGGTTCTGCATGCGGTGCGGGTCGCACGGGTCGTCCCGGCCCGGGTCCGCCTTCGTCTGGGTCGGGAACTCGGAGACTCAGTGCCCGGGGCAGTGCGCCTGGCCGTTCCACCAGCCCATGTACGGCCCGCAGTCGCCGCCGCTGGTGGCGCCGAGTGGGGACGTCGGCGCCGACGGCATGGTGATCAACCTGGCGACGCTCCTCGCCGGCGCCGTCACGAACCCGTTCCGGAGCGGGTACTTCCAGGGCCCGGCGGACGCGCCGCTGGAGGCGGTGTCAGCGTGCACGGGGATATACGGGTCGGGCGCGTACCCGGGCTATCCGGGCCGACTCCTGGTGGACAAGGTGACCGGGGCGAGCTACAACGCTCACGGGCTCGGGGGCCGGAAGTTCCTGCTGCCGGCGATGTGGGACCCGGAGACGTCGGCGTGCAAGACCCTGGTGTGATCGCGCCACGTGGACGGAGATGATCATCATCCATGTACTACGGTCTGTAGATATTTGTTGGGGGTGGTTAACTGTTACTGTAGTATCAAAACTCTGTCTAGACTCGGGTTCGCGGTTTGACGGGCTGGCTCGAGTCGAGCTGGGCTCGGTTCATTCGGACCGGGTTTAGTCCGAGAATTCGCGACGGTTCAATGTTGCGGGTCGCGAAGTTGGAGGGATGGGGGGATAAGGATGAGGTTTCTTTTTCACTTTTTTTTTTAATTTTAAATTTTCTTTGGCACGTGTTAAAGCTAGGCATGTAAATTCGGATTTGAAAAAAGGGAAAGAAAAATATATAAATATATGTATATTATATGAAGGGAAATGATGAAAATGTGTTCAAAATAAAGTGAATTCTCGTGCCTTTTTTGGGCCCCATGTTATTATGGTAATGATGCTGTGTCTCACCTCCTTTCTTTCGGTGAAAGGATTGAATTGTTATCATTATTTCTTGGTCGATCATTTCATTTATTTTTTGGGATCTACAAATTGCATTTTTGCGATCAATTTGATTTTAAATCACGCGTGGTTCTTTCTTATATTTACGAAGTTGACATTGTTTAATGGGGTTCCCTTTTGGACCACAAGGAAAGCAATTTGCATTTGAGGGATTGTGTGAGATAGGTTTGAGCTTTGATTCGATTAGATTCTTCCGAAATGATTTTTTTGTAATCCTTTCTTTTCTTTTGGTTGAAAGAAAGATGCCAATTCATATTAGAATAATACTTAAGAGTTATATTTTCAAATCTAGCAAATCCAAAATATTTGTGGAATAAAGCAAAAGCTAAAAGGTAATAATAAAGCATTGTTTTTGGTAATGAGTACACGCCGAGATTTCTCAGATTCAATGTCCTCATTATTATTGCCGTGGAGAGACTAACATCGATATGTTAAAAGCATACAAATCAAATACCAATAGATAATTCCTAAACTTATATCTGATCTAGTTCAGGAGAATAAAATTTTCAAATTTTGAATTGAATTTAAAGTGAGAGGGGAGAATGGCTTAATCTTAGAGAGATTGTGGAGCCACGTGAGGAACATCCTCTTCGATAGCTATCAATTGGATGGGTGGCCAAACTGATCTCCGTTCACTTAACACCCCAATAAGAGGGAAGCATGGAAAGGGGGGAGGGGTTGGGAGAATGGTCCTTTCTCTTTCGACTCAGCAAAATTTGATGTTATACCCTATGCTAAAAACATGTCATTTATGCGGTCAGGGCAGGCCTCAATTTAGTTTTGGGTTTTCAAGTCATGCTAAATTAATTTTGCCAAAAAATTAACTTTATCCCCATTACGGTTCTTTATAAACATACCACTAAGTCAATTATAAATATAATCACTTGAATTTGGCCCCACAAATTGATGATGCTTGATGAAGAATTCCACAATCACGAAAACTGTGACTGTTACATATGAATAAAGCCTAAACAATGTTAGATTTTCTCATATCTTCAAGTGTAACAATATTGTACCAATCGCCAAAAGTGATGTCCTTGACCAAAATTTGGCCCATAACTTTTGACCAAATAACATAGTTTTCGACATTAAAACATTCTTTTTTTCAGTTTTGAATATTTTAACATATGCTCAAAATCCAAATAGCACATGTAGCTCATGCTCATGTCCTTTGATTGCTCTTTTACTCCTGTCCTTCCTCGTTCTTCCTCGTTTTACACGTTTTCCTTCGGGCATATATGCTCACCATATGCTCTCTCTTTGCTCTCGCTTAACCACATACGCCTCGGGAAAATCAACGTATTTGCAGTTGCTAGGACCTCAATTTCACAATATTTACATCGGCAGACGGAACTAATTTCTGGGTTTCTTTGTCCGTCCTTTTCGGCTCTAACTACAATAATATTACACAAGGTGCGTATATGCTTCAGAATATGCCCCAGAATATGCAAAGGACTCAACTTTTCCATCCATTGGTTATGGTTGTTTGCAATAATTTCAGCTTTCCCTTCACCAATCACAAACACCAACACAACAAAAATTTGCCGTAAAGAAAGCTATCTTGAGTGCTGTATTCCAATGTCTCCAAAACAGTTTCCAAGTCGCAGAAACAATGTCTCAATCGAATTGCCTGTACCTGAATTGGCATGAGATGACCATCTGGTTCATGGATACAAGATGTTAACGTATTAGAGGTTCCAAGCCTCTTATTTTATCACTCTCAATCAGAGTGAGGACCACTAAGGTCCTTGCAGTCTTGCGAAATTGGCTTCAGTATTTGTTCCCACAATAAGATACAGTTGTCTACACTGTAATTGCGGATTGGGAAATGCCTGTTGTCAAGACATTTTCAGGTACGGGTTGTCCCTGTACTTCGCATACAATGGCAAATTGAGGGCTTTCTCAGCAATTTCCCCATCCTCGTGGATCTTCGCTATTAGGCTCTCGAGCGATGGGAAATTCGCCTGAATGTTTCCACAGCAAATTCATTTGACTTTTATTAGCCAAAGAGGAGCAGAATATCGTATTCGATTTGCCTAAAAAAGAAGAAACGCCAAATTGAAAAAGATGCACGTTTAAACGATACCTCTGGTCGAATATAGCCAACGATGACAACACGCAGTTCCTCTCCATAGAAATCCTCGTTGAACTCGTGCAACAACCAGGGCTCCTAAATAAAAAGAATTCCCATAAAACGAGTTGCAGAAGGAGAAAGTGGTTGCAGATTGCACCACCGGTTGTGTTTACTTACGATTGTCTTTTCCTTGTTGTCAAAGTATGGATTCCAACCGATGCTCATGACCATTTTATAGATGCCTCTGGCTGATAGTCCAGCCCAACCAAAATATACTCCAGAGGGATGTTCCAAGAGTAGGTCTGAATACCCTTCTGTCGATAGATTAGCTGGAAAAGCAAAAGGTTTTATAAAGGAAAGAATGCCACAGTTAGTCTAATTATCAAACTATTGAAGCTAGAAACTATGTCATAGAATTAGCAATCACAAACAATTGAGCACAAGAATGAGATACTAGAAGCAGTAAAAAAAATGCACTCTTGGCTTCACTTGTTACTAGTCTCATAGAAGTCTACCATATCTCAATAAGAACGACCTCACATTTCCCTGTCTTGAAATCAAGGAAGGATCTAAAACATGGCTACTTGTTTTATTTCTTATTTAGAGAGATGGCATTTCAATGCTAATCTGATAGTACCTGTTGGAATCCCAAGTACTTTGGAGCCCCGACCAAATCCCTTGATGACAGGGCCACCAATATGCCGTGGTTCTATTGGCAAAGTACCCTCGATCCCTGCCATTAAAACCAATCTTCTGAATAAGAATATGCTATTATAAAGCTACCTATCATAAAGCATAATCGCGATTGAAGGTCTAGGGTTTTACAATCTTGAAATGGAGGCAAGCCCCACTGTTCAGGTCGTAAATCAAGTAATGAGTTGATGACCTCGTCGGCTGAATTGTAAAGGTGATTCTGTTTCGGAAGGGATGGCACAGCAACTACTTCCATTCCAGCAGCCTTGCCAGCAGTAACACCGGGTCTGACAATATGTAAACAAGTGAAAATCAGAGAAATAATAACCTAGACATGAAAAAGAGTGCAATATAAATAAGAGACAGCAGACTCATTTCCCGGATAATATATGTATAATGGACAAAGGAAGGGCCTCCACAATGCTACCTTAATTGGAGCTCTCCTTTAGACGATAAAGAAAAGAAAAAGAAGAATAGGAAGATGAGATCCTACCAAAAATAACCAGAATGTGAACTCATTCGTAACATACACCTGGAATATAATAGCAGCCCTTATCTATTCAATAAGACATAAGACGGCCTGTTACAAGCATTAGGTAAACTATGTTTAAAAGACTCTACCTTCTACGATGCATTAACTATGTACTAGCAAGACAGGCTCAGATAACACGAATCATTTGAGGGGAAAACTCCCCATTTTAAATGTGATCTGTGCAATTTATTGACTATATCCAAAAGAAAAAAAATGGAAGATTTAGAAATAAGACATCCTTTCGACAGGAATCATCATCGAGGACCTAGCAGCACTTCATAAAGACGGTTCTTTTTCAATTTTTAACCTATAATGCTTCTATAAAAGTAGTTACGCTGGTACAAAAAAAAAGTATTGAAAAGGTGTCGCATCAGTTTATACATTTTTCAATTGAATGAATGGACCAGTCAATATGAATATATATTTTAAACAGATAGAAAAGAAGAAAAACAGGACTCCAAGGTTGTGCTGATAGAAACTATTTTGACAAACGGTAGCAACACCGAGTAATTTGTAACTTCAATTCAATGCCAATTGTGGGAAAGACCGATCCAATTTTTTGACAAATCACTCCATAAAGTGGAACTGAGAAGTGAGCATAACGACAATCTCATGATACTCATGAGGTAGAAGATTCATAATGCCAGGGCGAAGGACAAAATTATCACAGTTGATATAAATCACTTACACAGAATCTTCAAGAACCAGCAAGTTAGAAGGTTTGATCTTTAATCTATTGGCTGCTTCAAGAAATCTGGAATTCATAGCAAAGGCTACAGTTTAGAAGAAGATACTTCATTACAAGTAATTTGAATGATGCGGAGATGACTAAATGATATAAATATATATCTCTCACATTTCAGGAGATGGTTTTCCATTCCTCACTTCATCGCCCCCAATGATGACAGAAAATGACTCCTTCCAACCTATGTTTTAATGCATGGTTGATTTAGCAGTCCCAACTGCAGGTCAAAAGATTTCAAGGATATGAAGTACCTACCTTGATGATAAGATATCTTCGTTTCAATGTTTTCTTTTGGAGAATTAGATGCCAGTGCCATTGGTACTTCATGCCGTCTCAGATGCTTTATTAACCGGTTGGCACCTGGAAGTGCCTTAATTTTGCACCATCTGCACCGAGATCAAATCACTGGGCAATTAAAAAAATCTCTGACATGTATTACAGCGCATCCAAAACAAGCTGCTAATAACTTCTCTATACACCAAACAACTGCCTGAGACTGCAATTGGAGTGTTGTCAAGAAAACATAATAACCCATGCATGATTGCTTATCTTGATCAAATGAATTACACATCTTTTAATAGAAGAATTTCGTCTCTACATTTAATACATGAATACAAAGAATGCACTATCAGACATAACCTAATAGAGTCAACATCAACATCACCTTTGTCCCCAACTAGTTGGGATAAAGGTGATGTCTCTATTTGATGAAATAATTTGTGATAGTTCTTAAGAATCTCTGAATATGAAATAAGCATACAACAAAATTAAACAAAATTCATAGCTCAATTACTGATTACTAAACATTGGAGTGATTTCAGAGATGAATTCTTCTGTTGTACAAGGAAGTCCATAATCTTGAACTATAACAGCCGAAGACTCAAAGGGTGTCTTCCCTGCTATTTTAAGAGCTTCTCTACCATCCCACTGTTTTCCATATTTAACCAAGAATGCTTTTAAAATCTCGCTTACAATGCCATCTGCAATGAATGAAAAATAACAAATTTGTCAAAATGAGGGACTTTAGCGCGGGAAAAGACGCTAGATAATTTAAGCACTTATAGACATTGGAGCCTTCATCGGAATAAGAATTCAACTACACACTCCAAAGTATGCTATCTGCCAAAAAAGTTCTTGTGTTCGCCTACTGCATCAGATTATGAGGGGAAAAATATAAGCTCTGATTAAGATTGATCTTTTTCAAATTGCATTTTGACCGACACAGAAAACACAAACAGATGCATAGATGACAAACAGGATTTGTTTCATGAATAAGAACTCAAAGACATTAGAGTCTTCATTGGAATAATTCAACTACACACTCCAAAGTATGCTATCTGCCCAAAAAGTTCGTGTTCGCCTGCTGCATCAGATTATGAGGGGAAAACTATAGCCCTCCGACTAAGATTGATCTTTTTCAAATTGCGCCTTGACCAACACAGAAAACACATACAGATGCACAGATGACAAATGGGGCTTGTTTCGTGAATAAAGTTGAGATAAATAGAGTCTTCACAATGGAAAGACAGGTGATAGAATGACGGTCATGGAATATTACGTGGACACGACGTACAAAAAGAAGAAAAGAAAAAACCTGTGTTCAAAAGAGTGCCATCCAAATCAAGGACAACGCCCGAGACTAACTTCTTCAGAGGCTGTGCGGTAGACATTCGAGCAAACCTACGCAGATTATGATTCAACTGCAATGCTCTGGTTCCTGGATCATGCCTAAAACAGAGACACGCGTCTGTCAGTCCAAGAGCTAATAAACAAATAAAGTCGCCTTTTTCACCAATTGGTTACTCAGAACCGAGGAGTTCGCAAAAATGAGATTACAAACTCCGGAATGTTAGAATCAAAAAAGGAACTCGACCACATAGAAACGAGCTGAAGTCCCGACATTTCTTCTCCCTCACGGCTTCGTTTGGTCCGTCGATACAGAATTCGGAATAATAATCCAACTCAAAAAGCAATCAAATTCCTCGGGAGGAGGAATCACAATCAAGGGGTTTGGTAGCAGTCACTTATAGCCGCTCACATTCATCACTTCCAACTAGGTTCACTAGGCAATAGATCCTAAGTTTAGCCGCAGTTTTCACAGAAGCATTTGATCGAACACATTCGATGCAGCCAAGAGGCGAATTAGCTTTCAATAGCGGACTTACCTAGAGAGAGAGAGAGAGAGAGAGAGAGAGAGAGAGAGAGGAGCGCACCGCCGACGCGGAGGGACACCGGCGCCGCGACGGAGAAGGGAGCGGAGCGCAATCTGCACGATCAATGGCTTCTAGCTCGTCACGTGTGTTTCGTAAGCCTTATCCCCACAAACGGACTATGCTTCCCGTCCGGCCAACTTTCGTAAAATCTCTTCTTGTTTTATCCTTTCGATTTAAACAACAGGTTTTTCCTCCAAAAATTATTGGGTTGATACTTAATAACACGAAAAATTTCAATTTAACGCATTCATGTCAATTTTACTTCGAATTCCTTTTTTGACAGCAAAAAAACTCTAATTAATACATTCATGACAAATTTATTTGGAGTTAATTTTTTTTATCACCCAAAATTTCAAATTGATATGCACTTGTAACAAATTTATATCAAATTTTAATAAATTTATCATTCGTTAGTTTTTATTGAATAGATATAATATCACGAAAAATTTCAAACGAGTACATCTTTAACTTGAAGAATATGCCGCAATCTCGTCCTGCCCTTTCGACGTGTATTGGTCTGGAACGATAGTACATCAGTTGGTTACTCAGAATCAAGGAGTTCGCAAAAAATGAGATTAGGAAGTCGGGAATGTAGAATAAAAAGGGAACTCGACCACATAGAGGCTCTAAGGAGGCTCTCTTTTTTTGTTTTTGGGAGTTGATCTTCTGTCCATTCAATGCTCAACGAGCATCTTCAAATGTGCATTATGGGATTGTTTTTTTTATTGTTACGAAGTACTAAATCTTTGAGAAGCCATCACGAAACTCCTGTCATTTTGAGAATCGAAATAATTTTCCATTGAAAAGACCGAGCGTGCTTGTTGGAAATAATGTTAACATAGAGAATTACACGTGTGTAAAAAAATTGAGTTGTGTTACTCAAACATCGCATATGTCTTCTCTACATGTGTATAAAAAAATTGAGTTGTGTTACTCAAACATCGCATATGTCGCATACGTGGGGTATATAAACCCATGATCCGATGAAGGCAACCCTCGCCGGCCTAGGCCTAAGCGAGATATATGCACCCACGATCCGATGAGGGCAGCCCTTGCCGGCCTAGGCCTGGGCATCCCTTGCCTGAGGCCTCTGAGGATGCCAAAGAAAAAGCTAAAAAAAAAAAAGTAAAGAAAAACAGAAGAAGAAAGCGTTCAACAAAATATATTAATTTAAAAATTTTCATGATATTATTAGTCCAAACAAAAATAATTTCACGAAATATAAAGTCTTTTTCTTTCCGTCTCATCGTCTCAATTTCTTGTTATGAGTATTATTTGAAAAAAATACAACTTAGTCATTTCTAGATCATACCCGAGTTATATTATAACCGGATGGAAAAGAATTACATGATTTTTCTCGATAAATCCAGTTGAAGTACTCGTCTAATTGTAGATTTTGCGGCTAGAAAGGATTAAAAGTCTAATCTATGTCCTTAACCAAATTTGTGCAATTAAATACTCCCCACTGACGAGGCACAAGCTGACACGTGGCTGTCCACATGGCACTAATTTATTAAAAATAAAGAAAAATATAGCATCCAAGTCTCCGTAAATACAGCAAACATAGTGATATCCTTAGCATTATTATAGGCCAAGTGTCTATACGCATAGATATACATCTCATGCTCAAATTTCAATACCAAACTCAGCACACTGTCACACCACCTACTATACTCTGCATCTGTTAACTGCAAAAGGAGCATGGAACCAAGTTGGCCGATGAGAGCCTCCTTAGAGCCTGAAAGAATATGGAGGGCTCCGAGGTCCGAGCCGTCTTCTTCTCAACCGCTCGGCGATGATGAATGCGAGCTCCAGCGACTGGGAAGCATTCAGCCTCGGGTCACAGTGGGTGTGGTAGCGTGAGCTGAGGTCATTGTAGGTTACAGTGCGGGAGCCTCCCACGCATTCTGTGACGTTTTGGCCCGTCATCTCCAGATGAACTCCACCAGGGTAACTTCCTTCTTGATCATGAACGTCAAAAAACGCTCTTACCTCGGCCTACAGCAATAGCAGTGTCATCAGCAACTTTACAGAGATCAGAAATCCGTACAACTCCACAAGATCATGACGCTAATAATCTAGAAAGATAACGTGGAACTAAACGAATGAGGTGATACCTGACAAGTGAACGAGGGGCTTCTCTTTGTTATGAATCTCACTTCTATCCTCATCAAGCATTTAAATGTTGTGTAAACTGAGGCTAATGATGAACTCCACTAAAGAGGCTTAAAGGAAGAAAGGATCCTAAATTCCATTCGGGGCTCTATTAAGCAGTGATTACAACGAAATGCGTAAAAAGATCATACCCTGATTGCATCGAAAGATCGAGTCTTGAGTCCACAAGGAGCTTTGATGGTGTTTCCATGCATGGGATCACTAACCCAAGTGACGATTTGACCAGCTCTGCGAACTGCTCTTATCAGATGAGGAAGCTTGACTCTCATGTTCTCTGCTCCCATCCTCACAATCACCGTTATCCTGCCAGGCTTATTCCTAGGATTCAGAATGTCTATGAGCCTAACAAGCTCATTTGGGTCCATCTTGTCGCTCGCCTGCATCACAATTCAGAAATGCTGCATAATAAGTATGTAAGACATTTAGAACACATCATGTCATCATTTCAGAGCAACTAGATGACTGACTTGCAATATAAGAAAGATCCACATACATTTACCCATGCTTTGAACAGAAAAGCTTGACAGGGATTTTTTTTTTGCCATCTTAAAGTTTCCAATATTAAACGTGCATATGAAGTCCGTGCCTGTGCTGATTCGAAGTTCCAGTGACACCAATTCTTAAAAGTCATGAATATATGGGGCATTAAATTGTAAATCTATATTTGTTTTACAAAAATAAAAATAAAAAATAGAAGTAACCAGAAGCAATGTTAGAAGCACAAATCATCCCAAACACACAATAGACACCTTCGTACCTTAATACCAAGGGGATTAGAGACACCTCGCAGGAACTCAACATGAGCACCATCAAGTTGACGTGTACGTTCCCCGACCCAAAGCATATGGGCAGAGCAGTCGTAGTAAAGTCCAGAAGTAGAGTCCTCCCTGGTTAGAGCTTGCTCATAGGGCAAAAGCAAGCACTCATGGGAAGTCCAGAATTCAGTCGTAGTCATTATTGGGTGATCAACTGTGAGACCGGCAGCGGCCATGAAACCCAGGGCTTCATCCACCCGATGAGCCAGTTCACGATATCTGGCAAAATGCAAAACCAACAGACTCAAATGTCAGTATTTACTGACCCCCTAAATTCTATTGTCATGTGAATCTATTCTCAGTTGAGATTTTAACTAGGAGTATTCAAATTACAAGAAGAGAAAAGATTTTCATATTCTCTTTGTTTTGGCTTTGAATAAAAGCATCGAATGATACCAAAAACCAAGGGTTCTGTAGCCTTGTCGCATTGCTCAAATTAAAAGGATAGAACCAAAACTTTATAGAGCCGAGAATTTATGAGGCTGGGATCACTCAACCTCTTCAGATCTCAGCTTTGTCATACTGCTTTTCATAGGCATTTTAGATCAGATATGGATCACTTAAATTTTAAATTCCTCAATCTGCAAGCACACCCGCAAAAAAGATCCATGACAAAGCAAATTTCCTTGTGCATTTCTCCTTCTAGTGTTGAATTTGGATGTTCAAATCTCATCTGAAGTAAAAAATCAGGAGAATAAGATTGGCACAGGTTTACTGTTATAAGATCTAGCCAGAAAAAGCAATTAGCTACTGACATTTGGAAATGAAAGTTTGAATATGTCACGGCATTACCCCACACTAAGTGAACTCAACCAAACATTAAAATTTTCCAACAGCAGCATTTTACAGGACTCTAAAATATTAGGGCTTCGGGAAGTAATCTAGAAAGCACACCCGAACTGTTGCCCTTCATTTGACCCTAAAATAGTATCAGCAGAGAAGAGGGAGAACAACTTTTAATTTAAGAAGCATAGTAATATAGCAGCAATTTGTCTAAATCATGCCTAATGAGACCATTTCAAGTTCCACCACTGGCTTGCCAAAAGCAAGCCATTCATTCTTACTTTAAAATAGCAAGGCCCAATCTTTTTGAGAAACCGAACAACAAAAGAAGAATAAGAAAAGAAAGCAACTTGTTATTGGAAACTGAAGCATTAAAGCCAATGGATCATTTGACTTGAAACTTAGGGGAGTGCAAAAGGTACCTGTCACCTTGCTCACTATGCTCTGTGAAATCCAAATTCCAGTGTGTGACTCGCTGCATGGCTGCATATCCTCCTGTTGCAAAAGCTCTCAGAAGGTTCAAAGTAGCCACAGACTGAGTGTAGGCCCGAATCATTCTGTGGGGATCTGGGACTCTCGATACTTCATCAAATGCATCACCATTTATATTGTCTCCCCTGTAACTAGGCAGCTTCACTCCATCTTTCTCTTCAAACAATTCAGATCTGGGCTTCGCAAACTGTCCAGCCATTCTTCCTACCTAAAACAAAATAACAATGATTTCTGGTCCTCCTAAAAGGCAGCTATTAGAAAAGAAAATTCATCCAAAAGTCATCCAATGCGCTGTTGAAGAAGGAGGGGGAAAAGGCAAATCTACAGCAAACATGATACGCCAATCTTAGAAAAATAATGATTCACTCCAATTCTGGATGGCTTCACAGTGAACGGATCAGATATTAGTTCATCAAATCATCAGTCATGGAGAGAAGAGAAAAGCATGTGTGACCATATCCTTGACCCTCAGTTGCAAGTCAACCTTCACTTCAAAATGCTACAATTGTATCACACTAGAATTTGTTTGAAGTCACTTTTGAAGTTCTTGCTGTCACAAATAATCACCCTCTGCAATCTTGATGGACTTCCAACTTTTCCTCCTATGCAGAACATATTGTCGAAGGCAAAAAAACTGCACACGTGAGGACATAAGACCCAAAAAGGCTGAGCCACGCGGAGAAAATAAACAAATTCACGTAAGGCCAAGGTTCATTTATTCATTGTTCAGTTTCTTTCCCTAGGTAATAACAGAACATTGTCGAACTCTGGTAGCAATACAACGTGCACCCGGTTCACCTCAACCGGAGTTGCACAATGGTTTCTTAAAAGAAACAGCAAAACAATTAAATTCTCCTATATCTACGGAGTACAAGAAAATCGGTATGATCGACATGAGAAGATGCTAAAAAAAAAAAATTACTGAAAAATCAGAAATTCCTAGTGACCATGGAGTCAATGGGGTTCACCAAACAAACTATTGAACTCGAGCACAAGGCAGAGGATCTCAAATTCAGCTACACACATTGGGACGCATTTGGTTTTCAGTACGAGGAACCGAATGTGTCCAAAATATCAATTAGTCTCAGACAAGCAAAAGTCCCTGCTAATCAAACCAGCCTGGCCGACTGTCAGTAAGACATTAAGGAATTTAGGGGGTGAAATTGAAGTCAACAGATAACACAGAATTGAGTGCTTGCCGGGGAAACAGGGTCAACCCATGCAAGCCCAGCAATTAAAGGCACGGTTTTCATTGAACTCTCGAAATTCAACACAACGAACAATCACCAACTCGTAGATTTCCAAGCACCAAACGACGCACGCAGGCCGAGAGAGAGAGAGAGAGAGAGAGAGAGAGAGAGAAAGACAAAAAAAAAACTAATTTTTAAACGCAATTCAACAAAAACAACACTGCCATTGACGATCACAGCTTTTGAACCAACCTTAATGACGGGCATTTGGCCTCCGAACATGAGTACGACGCCCATCTGGAGGATCACCCGGAAGGTGTCGCGAATGTTGTTGGCGTTGAACTCCTTGAAGCTCTCGGCACAGTCGCCGCCCTGGAGCAAGAAAGCGTCGCCCATGGCGGCCTGCCCGAGCCGCTCCTCCAGGCTCCGCGCCTCGCCGGCGAAGACGACGGGCGGGAACGACTCGAGGGTCCTGAGCACGGACTCGAGCGCGTCCGGATCCGGGTACTCGGGGAGCTGGAGGGCGTTCTTGGCCTTCCAGCTCTCGAGGGTCCATTGCGTGGGGACCGCGGAGGCCGACGATGAAGAAAGAGGAGGCGGGTCCGTCGCGTGGACGGCCGAGATGGCCCTCGCGGCGGGAAGGGGGAGGAGGGAGCGGCGGGGGTGGAAGGATAGAGGGTGGAGGAGGGACTTGGAGGAGAGAGAGGGCGGCGGAGCTGTGATGAGAGCCATTGAAGAAGGTGATGGGAGGAGAGAGAAAGTGGGAAGTTTCGGGAAGAGGAGGAGGAAAGGAAGGGTCCCTGTCTGTGACGTGCGCTTCCAAAAGGACACGGCCAGATATTTCCCAATTCAACTCCTAAATTTCAGCCATTGGGGCATTTGAAGAGGCGGTGGGGATTCGAATCCCGGACCGTGAGATGAGAACACGTGATAAGGAAGTAAGATTTCGTAATTTACACGTGATATATAGCGCGTAGTATCTAAAGGTATCTAAAGGATAGCTTATAGAGTAAAAGAAGATAGAATGTAATAGAATCAAATAAAAAATGAAAAAATTAATAAATTCGATTCTACAAATGTAGACAAGATGGTTGTTTTACTCATTTATCCATGGATAATGACAAAGCATAGGTTATTTATTCATCAAATCTTCTTTTTCTACAAGATGAATGGTTAGAATAGGCTTGGCTTTCTTAGGTAAATTTATTTTTATTTCATGAAAAATTAAAAATAGTTTCCCAAAAATGATCGTTTGCATTGCTTAAGATTATTAGCTAATGAAAAATATTTTTGTTATTGACGGCAATTTATATTTGAAAATGTTTTCGTGAATGATGAAATACTTTTTCGCTCGTTTATTTTTGTTAGCGATATGATCGATCATCTTTTTGAAAAATTTTTGTCGAATGAATTCAATTTTTTTTTTGAGAAATAAATGGAGTCCAAGTTTGCATTTGACCTCGGACCTAGAGGGCTTGAGAGGACAGAGTGAGTATCCAGAACAATAATAGAGTCTAATGAACACGAATTCGATGACCTCGTGAGTCCATCCATTATATGTACATGCAAATATATATGTGTGTGTACTATATATGGGTTTATATATACATGTGTACATCAACGCGAAAAATCTTTCAAGACTCATTGTGTTATGCGCTAAGCATTTGAGCTCCATGCAATGACGGAAATCTATTATAGAAAGGGAAAAAATACTCAGCCCCTCCTATTGGGCTTTAGCTGGTCCAATCAAGCCCGGGCAAGGCCTGTCCAAGGCCCAGTTTCATACTTCAGTCCAAGCCCGAGCACCAGATCAGTCCACAGGGTCTGGCCCTCAATGTGAACTAATAAGGTGGGAGCTCATTCCTAGACAACATCCTATTTTTAATTTTTGTGGGGCATTGTTTTGACCATGCAAGTGCGAAGGAGCAATTGTTCCCAAAGGGGGACTTGCCCTACTTGACGAGCAAAGCGTCACACACCTCCAATAGTTACATAAGTACATCTGGGGGGTGTGCAATTGGGCTGGATTTACCTGGAAAACTGGACCAAATCATGCAAAAAAACAGGTCTAGGAACCGGTTCCGATTCAAACTGGTCCGAGCATAGGTTCTAATTTTTGGGAATCGATTGGAATTGTTCCGGTTCCATTCCAAGTGAAGACCCACTTGGGAACTGAATCGATTTTGAAATTGATTTTTAGCTACTGTTTAAAAAAAAACATAGTCACATTTGTCTCACCTTCTATATTTTTGGTGGATTTTAATTTAGGGGTTGTTGCTTTTGGCAGAAAGTGAGTTTTATTATTTAATCTTTTATTTTTAATTATTTTATTGCTACTTATATTATTTTGCTGAAAAAATAAAATTAGAAAAAGAAAAAAAAACAAAAACAGGTTCTTGAGTAGACCTTGAAACTGGATTGAAAAAATAGGGTAGGTTCAAAAACAGATTCTAGAATAAAAAGGGATAGGTTTCAAGTTTCAAAATTTTGAAACTTGTTATAACATTATAGATTTCAAATTTTACGTCGGAAATCTACCCATTCGGACCATGCTCACTCCTAAGCACTAAAGCTGTCAACATGGGTCAAAGACCCATATTTGACTCATATTTTGTATAAAATGTGTCTTATATGGGTCATTAACTTTTCAATGACTCGCTAAAAATGGGTCAAAAAGGTTGAAGTAAAATTAGATGGGTCAAAATTGAGCCATGCATGAAACCCATTTTTGACCAATAACTCCCACAACTTACAAATTGACCTAGGCCTCAAAGTCTAAACTTTCTTCTTTTTATTTTTATTTTTTAATTTTCTATTTTTACAAATGGATCCATGGCATTGTCCGTTGGCCGCCGTGGTCCGCGGTCGCGGTTTCGGACGCCATCCGCGGTTGCAATCGCCGCTGCTGTCCGCGGTCGAGGTTGCCGTCGCCGTCCGCGATTGTGGTTGCCGCAGCCGTCCGTGGTCGTCGCCGCCGTTCGTGGTTGTCGCCGCAATTCTCGTTCGCGGTCACTGCCACAGCTGCAGTTTTTCCGTCGGTCGCCGTTTGCCGTCGATTGCCGTCTGCCGCCGCTGCCACCATTTTTATTGCATGAAAGTATTTTAGTAATATCATTTTTATTTTATTTAATAATTTTTTTATTATTTAATTTTCTTTTTTATTTGATGTGAAAATTTTATCTGATAACATATACACGTGAGAAGCTTAAAATAGGTTAAATGAGTTATATAATTTTTCTTAAAATATTAGTGTGATTTGACAATATAAGTCAAAATGGATCAGGTCGGGTATGGATTGGTTACGGATTGGGTTGGGTATGGGTCATTGAATATGGGTCAAAGCAGGTTATTAGATGGGTCAATATGGGTCAGACCATATTCGACTCGATCCAAACCCAATCCAACTCACCCATTTGACACATTTACTAAGCACATATCGTCGTGACCATACAGTGCCTTAATCCTAATCGTGGCACGTTTTGCCGTTCTTTCTCGCTTCGTCTCATGTGTACGCTTCACTGACTTCTTAAGTATTGGCGGGTCTTTGTGAGGGCAAAACTCAAGGGGATCTCTTTTCTCCGTGATGCGCAGGTTGGCCAACTATCGGCGGAGCCAGCCGTCGCAGAAAACTAGCCCTAAGATTCATGCATTAACAGCGGTGCCATCCGTGGGAACATAGATAAAAGTCGTGTTTCGGCAACGACACTCGTGTTCGATTTTAGTCGGTTACCGTCCAAATCTGCATGGGGAGTTTCAACAAACACCTTCTTGGCGTTCTTGGGTCCCCGATTGTCATCGTCATCTTACTTGATAGGGCAATTGTCATAGAATCTGTGTTGCTTCCACCCTTCTCATGTGTTAAAAAGGCATAACCACACCTAAAGTGATAATATTTATGAACGATGCTCACTTTGATGCCAAAATTTTTTTTTTAATTTAAGTGCCAACTCTTGTGAGATTGACTAAAAATCAAACATAGCAATTTTTTTATTGATTAACTACGTGGTTCGCCGGAGATCCTAGTTAGCTTCCAAAGCATAAATGGCGTTATTTAGCCAATTTTGCGGAGTGACTTTCATTGCCATAAGTTATAAATTATGACTGTTTCAGTATCAAGTTTTTCTGAAAGTGATCACTTAAGTGCTACAATTTATAAAATATGATCACTTAAGTGCTATAAGTTTAAGACATCCCGACCACATCGCCTGAGGGACGTCATTTTCTTTGCACGCGTGGAATTAATTTTTTTTTATTTAAAAAGCCATGTCACTAAATTATTTGAATTAAAAATGCCATATCACTAAATTGTTTTAAATAAAAATGCCACGTAAAATTTGGCATCAAAGTGAGCACCATACATAAATATTATCAGTTAAAGTGTTCTTCTGCTGTGTTATAAGTATAACAAATCTTGTCATTATAGCTTCGAAGCCCGTATGATCATGTGCTATTACTATCTCTAAGGCACCTCATGCATTCTCCTCGACCGAACTTTAAAGCTAGCGAGGCTCGGTCTTGAAAATGTGGGTGAGTGTTTGGTTTTTGGGTGTGTATTTTTTTTTTTTTGAGGGGGGGGGGTGGGGTGGTGTGTTGTAGGGGGTTGGGTGCTGTGCGTGTGTTGTTTGGGGAGGCTAGCGATGAATGTTCTCTTCAAAGGAACGAATTGATGATGCATGTGAAATGTGATTACACTCTTTGAGTTTGAAATCATAAGCAAGCGATAGTTATGTAGTTTGAATACTTCTTTACATCATTGATCGAAACTTATTATTGGATTCAATATGTTGTATAGAATTATCGTATTTGAGTCATTTTTTATTCTTTTTTCAAATTTGATTGCCGCGGATCAAATTGTGCATTGCTTTCCGTAGTTGGCATAATTCTCTTAAAAAAAAAAAAACCCCACCACAAAGTTCAATTTTGAAAAAAAATCACAAACTTTCACTTTACTAAATTGAAAGAGTGATAATTCTTGATGGGTCTAATTTCCCTTATTGTTACTAAATAATTCCAACCCCTTTTGATAGGAAAACTTATTCAAACAGAATCTAACTATAATAACGTCTCTTGTTATATTCTAAATAAAAAATACGGTTCATTAGTCGTCTTTTGGGGTTGTAAATAAGCATTTTGGATAGTAAATCAGCTTTGTTCATCATTGTTGTGACTATCCGAAAACAATAACGAAATTAAAAACTGAAAAGAATAAAAGAACACATAGCTTTATATGGAAAGTCCTTACAGAGAAAATCACAAGGAAATGAGCTTTACCATTTTCAATTGAACGATCCATTAACCCAACTAACAGAGGATTATAAATGAATTAATTTTTTTGATTTTTACTGGAGATTGGGAATAGATGGACTTTCCATAGGACCTATTTTATAGACGGGATTTATCACTACTTTAGCTACTTTAACGGCTCGGCGGCCAGTCACTGGAGATTCTTTATTATTCCATTCCCTGTTGTTAGCAATTTACATCAGTCTCCACTATGAAAATTCGAGGACCACAAAAGGTAATTCGGAAAAACCTTAATGCTTTTTTTTTTTGTCTCAACTTCTAACTTCTAGCTTGAGAAACAAACATTTATAATGCTTCATAGTGTTGCTCTGGGCTTGGGCCATTAGCCAAATTTGGGTCGAGTACTCGAAAAAGTTCAGTACACACCCAACAGATCTCTGCCTTGGCTTGAGTTCCTCCGATAGATGTAAGTAATGCTTGAATTTGGCAATATGCAATGCCTTCTTTAATATATCAATTGGATTGTTTTCTATACTAATCTTCACGACCTTGATATAGCCAACAATAGTAATGTTGCGAATAAAATGATATCACACATCCACATTCTTCGTCCTCTTATGATATATTTGATCTTTAGAAAAATGTATATCATTCTGATTATCACAATGAAGAATAGTTACACTATGATCCGCACTAAACTCTCAAAATCAGCCTCTTAGTTATATTGTATCTTTAACTACTTTTGTGATAGCCATATACGGTGCATCTATAGTAGTAGACAAAGCAACCGTATGCTGTAAAATAGCTTTCCAATCAACTGCAAAAGATGAAGAAAGAGGTGGCGGGCCTGTCGCGTGGATGGCTCAGATAGGTCTCAGGGAGGGGACAGTGAGGAGAGAGTGTGGAGGAGAGAGAAGATGGGTTTGCGATGAGAGCCATGAAAGAAGGAGAGGGGAGGAGAGAGAGAGAGAGAGAGAGAGTGGGAAGTTTCTGGAGAGAAGAAGCAAGGGGAGGGTCTTTCTATCGGTAACGTGCCCTTTCCAAATGGAGACGGGCGGAGGGAGATTTCACAATTCAACTCCTCCATGTGATTCTACACATGTACGATTCAGTAGACGACGGATCATTGCTTGCTAACTTACCATGTCCATATCCACACCTAAATTTTGATCATCATTTTTAGTCATTTATTTTGCATAAAAATTAGGGATTAATCCTAATTCCTACAAAAAAAAAATAATTAATCCATTTTTCTATATTAATTTCAGCATTCACGCATCGCATTTACATTTGCATATAATTCGGACCGACGGCGGATGGACTTAATTCAAGGTTCTAAGCTTAATTGAATCATTCAGACTGAGCCCCTAAGAGCATAAATTCGGCCAAGCCCATATAATTCTGGCGAGATGTGATTTTTGTTCGAATATTGGTGTCTCGTTTCTCACTGCTAGTCTCCATTCTGAAAACATTTTGGAATATTGGGCATTGATTTGTTCGAATCGGTTCTCTTTCGCGGCAATCATGTCGATTTCCCGGAACAATTATGTGGGTCATGTTCTCGAGTATGAAAATCATCTGTTCTGTGATGCAAGTTTGGATTTCAGATTCCTCTAATGTGGAGGTGGGACAGGCTTGGTCAGGCAGTTTCCACGTAAATGCATAGGTTGTGAAAGGTGACGTGAAGTTGGGAGCTCTGATGAGCCTATTGAGTGGAAATCACGCTAGTTGTGGCCTTTCCCTTTGCTCACAATCTTCCTGGCAACGTTTTCCCAATCGTTTGACGCCTCATTTGGTTTATTTTTGTCGTTCCTTTTTTTTTTTTCGAGAGAGAAGATGATGGAGCAATATTACAACTGGTCATTGGTCGGGAGTTAGACGGGTGCTTTTGACTGTATTTTTTTTTTTCACTATTTTTACTTTTGGACTTGAGGTCATTGTAGCGCAGATGTAGAAGCGTGTGGGATTTATTTGTTTCTTTTATAGTTGCCGAAGATTTTAATAGTTTTAAGAGATTTTGACCCCCTCAAAGTTTAATAGCTCCGTTTATTTTGCGTAAAATAAGCGATTTGAAAAGAAAACATATTTAAAGAAAAATATTTTTTTTTTATCTATGACAATCTATCCCTAACTATTTTTGTAAGTGATGAAAAGAATCAATTTATTCAATTTTTTAAGTGATATAAGTGATTAATATTTGAAAAATATATTTTTTAAATCGTTTATTTTTTTATGAAATAAACAGAGTCAAATTCAAATTTTTTTTTTCAAATTTAGGAATCGTACCTTGGCTAGGATTAGAGCCCTCTATTGCCTATAAATTGAAACTCATGCCTAGGTTAATACACACTTTGTTCGGAAAATTGAGACCGAGAGAAAGAGAGTGTGTCTCGGGCGGAGTGCTTCGATGGCGGAGCCGTCGGTCTTTTCACAGCAGAGGCCCACGCCTTGATGCTATTGCTGTTTTCTCCACCGACCTTCTCCAGCGATGCTGCCCCTCGGTCTGAGAAAGCACAGAGAAAAAGACGTCGACAACAGCAGAGAAAATTCTCCTCTTAAAATCATTTGAAGTGGTTGGCCCAGATGCGACTAGACCTCTGAATGCCTCTCTCCTCTGTCGTCTTGCGGGTCTTCCGCTCTGTCTCCTCTGTCCTGTATCATCATCTTGCGTCTGGGACCAGGCTCTCTCTCCTCTCTCGCTCTCATTACTTTTTTTCGGAAAAATCGCCACACTTTCCCAAGCTCTCTCCTGTCGTTCCAGCTCCAGTTCTCTATTTGTGACTAAGAGAAGTCTTCCATCCTTCATTGCAGACCACGTGGCCTCACCAACTTTCCTTTCCCTTTCTTGTTTGTTCTATCTCGCCACCCGTCAAATTCTCAACATCACATGCTTTGTGATGAATACAGCGCGACGCAGAGCACGCGCAATTAAGCTGCTGCGTGTGATAACGATTCTAATATCAAAAACTGGTTTCGATTAAAATGATTTTTTTTTAATTCTGTTTTTGGATGAATTTTGAAGAACTAGAAACGCGTTTGATAGCTGCACAAAATTTATTTCAAAAAACTGTTTCTCTTTCTAATTTTTTTTTCATTTAAGTCAAATAACTATGTAGTTGCTTTGTAAAATTTCATCCTAAATGAAGGCTAATTTTCAATGCGCACAAAAATAATTTAAAATATATTTATTTTTTAGCATATCATAAATGAAACACAAATTTTAATACATGATGTTTGAAGTTCGATTGAAGCATGAGACACGTTTCCATATTAAGGACTCATTTTTTCTTTTAATGTTGCGTTGTCCAAATACATATAAACATAACAGCCAAATAACAAATTATCTACTGAAAAAAAGAGAGACCAAATTGTCCTCTTTCATATGAAGTACCTATCATTTTGCAACTTCTGTCCTAAATTCAAGTGGATGTTTGGCTCCAGCTCCACGTGTGGATGGCCACATTTTGTGACACACGGCTACGAATATATATATTACCATCCGCATGTTGGATGCCCTATCTTTTGCAACATTTTTTGTAGAAGAGTAAAATTTAGGAAATCTAGGAAATTTAGGCCCCAATTTATGAAAATGAGGTCAAACTAGCATAATCTAAGTTTTTTCTATTTTTGGGAAATTTCTAAATTTTTGTGGTTTTTAAAAAAATTTCTAATTTTTTTTTAAATTTTTTTTTTATTTTTATTAGGTTAAGAGAAAAGTGATGAGAAAATTGAAAGAAAAAAGTGAAAGATGTGAGATTTCATTATGTTTTGCGACTGTCAAAAGTTATTCTTTTTTCAGAACCAACTTTTTTTTGGTTCTGGATTTTACTCTAAAATTGATTCTGATTCTCTAAAACTGATTCTGGGAACAGAATCAGAGAATGAGAATAGTTACCATACGCAGCCTTAATTTCCCTTCACACTTGCGGCTCTTAAAGTTACGTACGATAACGAGTCTATTATCGAAATAACTTTTAAAATAAAAATATATATTTTTTATTTTTATTCCCATAAAACAGAACACATTTGACAAATATAAAAAAATATTCTGCTCTTGAAATAAAAAAAAACATAAATGTGTTTGCGCAATGAGCACGAGGCCGACCCCTTATCGACGAAGCTCGGGAACATAAGTGCTCCTAATTATTTCTAAAAAAATATTCCAAATGTATTTTCAAAAAGTGTTTCGAAAACATAAAAGCAAATTTTTCTGTTTCTTAATTTTCCTCTAAAAGTGTTTTTATTTGTCAAAAGTGTTTTCGGAACACTTTAGGAATACTTTTTGTTCATACCCGTTTTCTGTTCTCAAAGCATTTCGAGAATACTTTTGGAACAGAAACATTTTTTCTAGAGCGTACGTTACAATATGCAGCCTAAATGAAATGCATACGCAGCGACCGAGGATT
Source organism: Psidium guajava (assembly GCA_016432845.1). Classification (NCBI taxonomy): domain Eukaryota; kingdom Viridiplantae; phylum Streptophyta; class Magnoliopsida; order Myrtales; family Myrtaceae; genus Psidium; species Psidium guajava. The sequence goes on along the minus strand of CM028225.1, from coordinate 32,987,717 downwards.
AAATGAAGAACAACAAAATCTTGGCGAACAATTCTCATGTGCCGATCTTTTTGATTCGACCATGATCGAGTTCACACTTTCTCATTGGTCATATTTTCAACCGATTCAAACTCGAGACATAATTTTAACAGTTTAGATAGTGAATAGTCCGAAATTATTTGACTATCTACAAATTATTTGAATAAAAGTAGAGGGCAAATGTGACTTCTATTGATTAGGTTTCAAGACACTTTGGGGATTATACTTATATTAATATGAAAGCGAAGTACGAAGACCAAGACGATATTTCATCTTTCAACAGAAAATCGACGCTGTCCCAGCACTAGAAATTCCACACTTCTTGCACTTATCCCTTAATCTTAAAAGAACATACGAACGCCTCACTTGTGTGCTCTTTTGCGGGGCCGTCGCTTTTGATTCAAGAGATAAATTTATTGAAAGTCTTAAAATTTATCATGAAAGTACAATTGAGTGCTAGAACTTATAAAAAGTATAATCAAGTCCTACACTTTATCAAAATGTTTCAATCGAGTTATTCAGTTAATTCTATCTATTTAGACTAAAGAAAAGTCATGATATGGCATTTTTATTTTGATTTTTTCTCTATTATACGTGCCAATGATGTGGCTAAAATAATATCATTTGATTTGAATCTGATTTTTTTTTAAATTATTTAAATAAAATTTAAAATATAATCTAAATTAAAAAAATAAAAGAGGAGAAAGGGAAACCAACCCCATACATTGCCGAGAAGGGCTGGCGAGGTTGGGGGATGGCCAGCTAGTCTAGTTTCTCCTTTCTCATCTCTCTTTCTTTGATTTAGGTTACTTCTTAAATTTAATTTAAATAAAATTGCATTAAAAATCAGTTTTGGAGGAAAACAATGTTGTTTTAGCCCTATGTTTCATGCCTTAGCCATGTTATTGCCATGTAGAGAGGAAATATTAAAAAAAAATTATGTCGATATTTTTTGTTAGTCAAATTAGATAGAGTTAACCGAACGACTCGATTGAATTAATTTAATAAGTTATATGACTCGATTGCATTTTTTAAAAATTTTGAGATTTAATTATAATTTCGTAATAAATTTTAAGATTTTTGGTGCATTTATTTGCTGAGATCAAAGAAACTCCAAGTAGAAAGCAGAACCAAAAAAAAAAAAAATGTTGAAGAAGCTTAAAAAATAACAAAGCACAAAGTTGACTCGGCGTTATGTAGCTTCCTCCATAATTATGTTCTCTCTCATTGTTCTTGCTCCGTTTCGGTCTTCCTTCTCCTCCGGACAGCCATTCTTCCTCCTGCTCTTCTTCTTCAGTATCTGCTGCTATTTATCTGTCCTTACACAGTCTATACACACTCTATCTGTCTCTCTTTTTTTTTCTCGCTGTTTGCTTCTCGGGAAAGAAAAAATCACAGGAAAATGTCCATCGATCCTGTCGTCTCTATTGCATGGGACGTCTTGAAGTGGGTGGTTGTTCCCATCAAGCGTCAATTCGGATACGTGATGTCTTCCGAGAGATACGTCCAGGATCTTCAGAAGGAAGTCGGGAAGCTAGCGTACGAGGCTGAGAGGGTCCACAATGCCGTGGAAGTGGCCAGAAACAATCTTCAGAATGTCTACAGTCAGGTTATTGAGTGGCAGGCATGTGCTGAGAAGGCCTTCAAGGAGGCGCAAGACCTGTTGGGTGACTCCGAAAGGGCGAGCAGGACTTGCTGCTATGGGACTCTTCCTGACCCCAATTGTCGCTATCGGTTCAGCAGGAAGGCCAAGGACAAGATCGAGGTCATTCAGCGACTTGCTCGAGAAGGCGGTGAATTCAGGGACATCTCCTTCGGCGGTCCTGCTACAGGGAATGTCGCTGCTCCAACTCTGGCCGGGAGAGAAGGCAAAGAAGTCGTCCAATTGACCATCTCGACGGCCTCCACTTCTTCTGCCTCTACGTTGATTAAGCTAAAGGTATTGAAAATATTAAAATAAATTTTGGAAGAAAGTCAAAAAAAGAAGAAGCCTCAATTTTTGACTATTAATGGACAACTTAGGTGTGCTTAAGCCTCAATTTTTGACTATTGATTGTCAAAAATGGACAACTTAGGTGTGCTTGAATTTGATAAAATTAAGTGTAGTCAAATAAAGACATTTAAGTTTGACAAAAATTAGGTATAGAATTGGCTATAAATATGTGTGGTTTTTCTTGTAAGTTTCATATCAAGGAGGAGAAGAAATAGAGAGAGAGAGAGAGAGAGAGAGAGAGTTCTTGTAAGAACAAGCTTAGAGCAAAGCTTGATTTTCTTTGTGTAAAACCTTGGCAAAGGTATTTTGTAGTATTGCTCTCTCATTTGCATTTTTGTTATTCTCTCCAAATTAAATCCTCCAAGCTTCCGCAAAATTCCTCCTTCCTTTTTTATTTGGTTCCTACATTTGGTATCAGAGCCAAGTTATGGCGTCCACAAGTTCCGTTCAATTTCAACTTCCAAAGTTGAACGGAAAGAATTTCAACAACTGGTCCGTCCAGATGAAGGTTTTGTTCAAATCGCAAGATTTGTGGAACCTGGTGGAGAATGGCTACATCGAAGTAGCTAATAACGAAGAATTCAATGCCATGAGAAAGGAGGAGAAGGATTCATTGGTGGAATCCCGGAAAAAAGATCAGAAAGCATTATATGCGATCTTTCAAGCCGTGGAGGAGACGATATTTGAAAAAATATCGAATGCCGAGACCGCCAAAGCAGCGTGGGATATTTTGCAAAAATCCTACAAGGGCGACGATCGTGTTCGAAGAGTTCGGCTTCAAACACTTCGAGGTGATTTTGAGTCTTTACGCATGAATGATTCTGAATCTATCTCTTTGTATTTTGATCGTGTACAAAACATCGTTAACCAATTGAGGGTTAATGGTGAAACACTCCAAGATGTACGAGTCGTAGAAAAAATCTTGAGGTCTTTGACTAAAAGATTTGACTACGTTGTTGCGGCAATCGAAGAAGGCCAAGATATATCAACTATGACGTTGGAGCGGTTGATGGGTTCATTATGCTCGCATGAGCAAAGAATGAATCAGAAGTCCGTCAGTTCATATCCCGAGCAAGCTTTGCAAAGTCGTATCGCTCCATCAAATCGAGGAAGCTATCAAGGAGGTCGAGGTCGCGGAGGAGGCCAAGGAAGAGGTGGAAATTCCAATTTCACCGGGAAATTTAAAACACGTGACAAATCAAAAGTCAAGTGTTTTAAGTGCAACAAGTTCGGACATTACAAATCCGAATGCCATGCAAAGGCGACGTACGAGCAGGCGGAGCACGCACATACCACTGATGCTGAAGAATACATGGTGCTAGCATGTAAGAAGGATGACTCAAGCACTGTAGATACCAACATATGGTATCTAGATACTGGTTGCAGCAATCATATGACTGGCCGGAAGGAATTATTCTCGCAATTGGATGAGACGAGTCGTGGTGAAGTCAACTTCGGGAATAAATCAAAAATTCCCGTGATGGGCAAAGGTAACATTAATATCAAGTCAAAAGATGGTACTAATGTTGCTATTGCAGATGTTTACTTTGTGCCAGGACTTTTTTGGAATTTGCTAAGTGTTGGGCAACTTTCCGAAAAAGGCCACAAAGTTCACATTGAAAATGGAATTTGCACCATCAGAGGTGTCAACAACAAGTTGATCACAACGGTGCAAATGACGAAGAACCGGATGTTTCCCATGACTCTTCAGACGAAGAATCTCTTGAGTTTTCAAGCGATGATGAAAGACAACAACTGGCTGTGGCATCTTCGATACGGTCATCTAAATTTTCGTGGACTAAAACTACTGGTTCAGAAAAGGATGGTGACCGGCATGCCTTTAATCGAATGTCCAGATCGTCCATGCGAAGGATGTCTCGTTGGAAAACAACATCGAGAATCATTTCCAGTAGGGAAAGCCAGAAGAGCAAAGCAACTTTTGGAGCTGGTACATACAGATATATGTGGCCCTATTGAGGTTGAATCAGTCGGACAAAAAAGGTACATACTGATTTTTGTTGACGATTTTACCAGAAAAACTTGGGTATATTTCTTGAAAGAAAAATCTGAAGCATTTGCCAAGTTCAAAGAATTTAAAGTTTATGTTGAAAAACATAGTGGCTTTAATCTGAAGACGTTGAGATCGGATAGAGGGGGAGAATTTACCTCAAATGAATTTGACAAATTTTGTAAAATTCATGGAGTAAAACGTCAGTTGACTGCCAGCTATACACCTCAGCAAAATGGTATAGCAGAAAGAAAGAACAGGACAATTTTTGAAATGGCAAGAAGTATGTTAAAAGCCAAAAATTTGCCTAAGAATTTTTGGGCAGAAGCGGTTGCTTGTGCTGTATTTGTACTAAACAGGTGTCCAACAATGAGTGTTCTTGGAAGAACCCCAGAAGAGGCTTGGAGCGGCAACAAGCCAGATGTTTCGTTTCTACGAGTATTTGGGTGCATGGCATATCCCCATATACCAGATGAACGAAGAAAGAAGTTGGATGATAAAAGCGAGAAGTGCATCTTCATTGGCTATAGTGACACAACTAAAGGTTATAAGCTGTATAACCTAGTCACTGAAAAGGTAATTATCAGCAGGGATGTCCAGTTTTTTGAAGATGAAGCTTGGGACTGGAACCAAAAGGGTGACCAGAAAAGCATCATCATCGAAGTTGAACCATTGGAGAGAGAAATAGAAGAGCCTCCATCATCTTCAACTAGTAGTACATCTTCACCAACAGCAGCTTTAGAACCACCACTACGTCGTTCACAACAACTGAGGGAGACGCCAGCAAAATTCAGGGATTACGTGGTCACAGGAGGCGATTGCAGTGATAATAATGGAATCACTGATGAAACATTGGTAAACTTTTGTTTGTTTGCTGAATGTGATCCTGTAACCTATGATGAAGCAGCTGCAGATGAAAGGTGGATTCATGCAATGGATGAAGAGATTCACTCCATTGAGAAGAATGACACATGGGTGCTAACTTCTTTACCACCTGGTAAGAAACCCATTGGTGTCAAGTGGGTGTACAAGACGAAGTACAAACCCAACGGTCAGGTGGACCGTTACAAGGCCAGACTGGTTGTAAAGGGCTACAAGCAAAAGCCAGGTATTGATTATTTTGAAGTTTTTGCACCAGTGGCTCGGATGGATACCATCCGGATGATCTTAGCACTTACAGCTCAAAATCATTGGAAGATCCATCAAATGGATGTGAAATCAGCATTCCTCAATGGTGTTCTTGAAGAGGAAGTCTACGTGGAGCAACCACAGGGTTATGAGAAAGGGCATGAAAATCAAGTTTACAAACTGAAGAAGGCTTTGTATGGGCTAAAACAGGCACCTCGTGCTTGGTACACGCGTATCGACACATACCTGTTAGAGCGTGATTTTCAAAAGTGCCCGTATGAGCATACACTGTATATCAAGTCAAATACTAACGGTGACATAATAATTGTGTGCCTTTATGTTGATGACTTGATATTTACAGGCAGCTGTGAAAAAATGTTTTCAGAATTCAGGGAGGCTATGACTAGCCAGTTCGAGATGACTGATTTAGGATTGATGTCCTATTTTCTTGGGCTTGAAGTGAAGCAGACAGATAATGGCATATTTATTTCACAGCAGAAATATGCTAATGATATTCTGAAGCGATTAAAAATGGAATCGCTCAAACCAATTCGAACTCCCGTAATTGAACGTTTGGAGCTGAAGAAAGAAGGAACCGGTGAATTGGTAAATCCCACTTATTTCAAAAGCATTGTTGGCAGTTTAAGATATTTGGCTTCTACAAGACCAGATATTACCTATGGAGTGGGAATTATTAGCAGGTTCATGGAGAAACCATACCAATCACATTTACAGGCGGCAAAAAGAATTTTGCGGTATGTCAGTGGAACTCGTGATCATGGAATTTTATATTCTTATACTGACAACTTTGATCTGTTGGGGTATACAGATAGTGATTGGGCAGGTGATACTGAGACTCGAAAGAGTACTTCAGGGTATGCTTTCTTTCTTGGATCAGGAGTAATTTCTTGGTCTTCGAAAAAACAGCAGGTTGTTGCACTCTCGACAGCTGAAGCAGAATACATGGCATTAGCTTCAGGGGCCTGTCAGGCAATATGGCTTCGATGGATGCTGCGTGAATTGATGCATGAACAAGCAGGTCCTACTAAATTGATGTGTGACAATAAGTCGGCTATTGCATTAGCCAAGAATCCTGTATTTCATGGCAGGAGCAAGCACATCGACATCAAGTATCACTATATTCGTGAGCAAGTCAAAGATGGTGAAATTGAACTTAATTTCTGCAGATCAGAAGACCAGATTGCAGATATCCTGACAAAACCATTGAAAGCTGATTTGTTCGAAAGATTGAAGACGATGCTTGGCGTTATGAACTTCCAAAATCAATTTTAAGGGAGGCTATTGAAAATATTAAAATAAATTTTGGAAGAAAGTCAAAAAAAGAAGAAGCCTCAATTTTTGACTATTAATGGACAACTTAGGTGTGCTTAAGCCTCAATTTTTGACTATTGATTGTCAAAAATGGACAACTTAGGTGTGCTTGAATTTGATAAAATTAAGTGTAGTCAAATAAAGACATTTAAGTTTGACAAAAATTAGGTATAGAATTGGCTATAAATATGTGTGGTTTTTCTTGTAAGTTTCATATCAAGGAGGAGAAGAAATAGAGAGAGAGAGAGAGAGAGAGAGTTCTTGTAAGAACAAGCTTAGAGCAAAGCTTGATTTTCTTTGTGTAAAACCTTGGCAAAGGTATTTTGTAGTATTGCTCTCTCATTTGCATTTTTGTTATTCTCTCCAAATTAAATCCTCCAAGCTTCCGCAAAATTCCTCCTTCCTTTTTTATTTGGTTCCTACATTTGGTATCAGAGCCAAGTTATGGCGTCCACAAGTTCCGTTCAATTTCAACTTCCAAAGTTGAACGGAAAGAATTTCAACAACTGGTCCGTCCAGATGAAGGTTTTGTTCAAATCGCAAGATTTGTGGAACCTGGTGGAGAATGGCTACATCGAAGTAGCTAATAACGAAGAATTCAATGCCATGAGAAAGGAGGAGAAGGATTCATTGGTGGAATCCCGGAAAAAAGATCAGAAAGCATTATATGCGATCTTTCAAGCCGTGGAGGAGACGATATTTGAAAAAATATCGAATGCCGAGACCGCCAAAGCAGCGTGGGATATTTTGCAAAAATCCTACAAGGGCGACGATCGTGTTCGAAGAGTTCGGCTTCAAACACTTCGAGGTGATTTTGAGTCTTTACGCATGAATGATTCTGAATCTATCTCTTTGTATTTTGATCGTGTACAAAACATCGTTAACCAATTGAGGGTTAATGGTGAAACACTCCAAGATGTACGAGTCGTAGAAAAAATCTTGAGGTCTTTGACTAAAAGATTTGACTACGTTGTTGCGGCAATCGAAGAAGGCCAAGATATATCAACTATGACGTTGGAGCGGTTGATGGGTTCATTATGCTCGCATGAGCAAAGAATGAATCAGAAGTCCGTCAGTTCATATCCCGAGCAAGCTTTGCAAAGTCGTATCGCTCCATCAAATCGAGGAAGCTATCAAGGAGGTCGAGGTCGCGGAGGAGGCCAAGGAAGAGGTGGAAATTCCAATTTCACCGGGAAATTTAAAACACGTGACAAATCAAAAGTCAAGTGTTTTAAGTGCAACAAGTTCGGACATTACAAATCCGAATGCCATGCAAAGGCGACGTACGAGCAGGCGGAGCACGCACATACCACTGATGCTGAAGAATACATGGTGCTAGCATGTAAGAAGGATGACTCAAGCACTGTAGATACCAACATATGGTATCTAGATACTGGTTGCAGCAATCATATGACTGGCCGGAAGGAATTATTCTCGCAATTGGATGAGACGAGTCGTGGTGAAGTCAACTTCGGGAATAAATCAAAAATTCCCGTGATGGGCAAAGGTAACATTAATATCAAGTCAAAAGATGGTACTAATGTTGCTATTGCAGATGTTTACTTTGTGCCAGGACTTTTTTGGAATTTGCTAAGTGTTGGGCAACTTTCCGAAAAAGGCCACAAAGTTCACATTGAAAATGGAATTTGCACCATCAGAGGTGTCAACAACAAGTTGATCACAACGGTGCAAATGACGAAGAACCGGATGTTTCCCATGACTCTTCAGACGAAGAATCTCTTGAGTTTTCAAGCGATGATGAAAGACAACAACTGGCTGTGGCATCTTCGATACGGTCATCTAAATTTTCGTGGACTAAAACTACTGGTTCAGAAAAGGATGGTGACCGGCATGCCTTTAATCGAATGTCCAGATCGTCCATGCGAAGGATGTCTCGTTGGAAAACAACATCGAGAATCATTTCCAGTAGGGAAAGCCAGAAGAGCAAAGCAACTTTTGGAGCTGGTACATACAGATATATGTGGCCCTATTGAGGTTGAATCAGTCGGACAAAAAAGGTACATACTGATTTTTGTTGACGATTTTACCAGAAAAACTTGGGTATATTTCTTGAAAGAAAAATCTGAAGCATTTGCCAAGTTCAAAGAATTTAAAGTTTATGTTGAAAAACATAGTGGCTTTAATCTGAAGACGTTGAGATCGGATAGAGGAGGAGAATTTACCTCAAATGAATTTGACAAATTTTGTAAAATTCATGGAGTAAAACGTCAGTTGACTGCCAGCTATACACCTCAGCAAAATGGTATAGCAGAAAGAAAGAACAGGACAATTTTTGAAATGGCAAGAAGTATGTTAAAAGCCAAAAATTTGCCTAAGAATTTTTGGGCAGAAGCGGTTGCTTGTGCTGTATTTGTACTAAACAGGTGTCCAACAATGAGTGTTCTTGGAAGAACCCCAGAAGAGGCTTGGAGCGGCAACAAGCCAGATGTTTCGTTTCTACGAGTATTTGGGTGCATGGCATATCCCCATATACCAGATGAACGAAGAAAGAAGTTGGATGACAAAAGCGAGAAGTGCATCTTCATTGGCTATAGTGACACAACTAAAGGTTATAAGCTGTATAACCCAGTCACTGAAAAGGTAATTATCAGCAGGGATGTCCAGTTTTTTGAAGATGAAGCTTGGGACTGGAACCAAAAGGGTGACCAGAAAAGCATCACCATCGAAGATGAACCATTGGAGAAAGAAATAGAAGAGCCTCCATCATCTTCAACTAGTAGTACATCTTCACCAACAGCAGCTTCAGAACCACCACTACGTCGTTCACAACGACTGAGGGAGACGCCAGCAAAATTCAGGGATTACGTGGTCACTAGGAGGCGATGGCAGTGATAATAACGGAATCACTGATGAAACATTGGTAAACTTTTGTTTGTTTGCTGAATGTGATCCTGTAACCTATGATGAAGCAGCTGCAGATGAAAGGTGGATTCATGCAATGGATGAAGAGATTCACTCCATTGAGAAGAATGACACATGGGTGCTAACTTCTTTACCACCTGGTAAGAAACCCATTGGTGTCAAGTGGGTGTACAAGACGAAGTACAAACCCAACGGTCAGGTGGACCGTTACAAGGCCAGACTGGTTGTAAAGGGCTACAAGCAAAAGCCAGGTATTGATTATTTTGAAGTTTTTGCACCAGTGGCTCGGATGGATACCATCCGGATGATCTTAGCACTTACAGCTCAAAATCATTGGAAGATCCATCAAATGGATGTGAAATCAGCATTCCTCAATGGTGTTCTTGAAGAGGAAGTCTACGTGGAGCAACCACAGGGTTATGAGAAAGGGCATGAAAATCAAGTTTACAAACTGAAGAAGGCTTTGTATGGGCTAAAACAGGCACCTCGTGCTTGGTACACGCGTATCGACACATACCTGTTAGAGCGTGATTTTCAAAAGTGCCCGTATGAGCATACACTGTATATCAAGTCAAATACTAACGGTGACATAATAATTGTGTGCCTTTATGTTGATGACTTGATATTTACAGGCAGCTGTGAAAAAATGTTTTCAGAATTCAGGGAGGCTATGACTAGCCAGTTCGAGATGACTGATTTAGGATTGATGTCCTATTTTCTTGGGCTTGAAGTGAAGCAGACAGATAATGGCATATTTATTTCACAGCAGAAATATGCTAATGATATTCTGAAGCGATTAAAAATGGAATCGCTCAAACCAATTCGAACTCCCGTAATTGAACGTTTGGAGCTGAAGAAAGAAGGAACCGGTGAATTGGTAAATCCCACTTATTTCAAAAGCATTGTTGGCAGTTTAAGATATTTGGCTTCTACAAGACCAGATATTACCTATGGAGTGGGAATTATTAGCAGGTTCATGGAGAAACCATACCAATCACATTTACAGGCGGCAAAAAGAATTTTGCGGTATGTCAGTGGAACTCGTGATCATGGAATTTTATATTCTTATACTGACAACTTTGATCTGTTGGGGTATACAGATAGTGATTGGGCAGGTGATACTGAGACTCGAAAGAGTACTTCAGGGTATGCTTTCTTTCTTGGATCAGGAGTAATTTCTTGGTCTTCGAAAAAACAGCAGGTTGTTGCACTCTCGACAGCTGAAGCAGAATACATGGCATTAGCTTCAGGGGCCTGTCAGGCAATATGGCTTCGATGGATGCTGCGTGAATTGATGCATGAACAAGCAGGTCCTACTAAATTGATGTGTGACAATAAGTCGGCTATTGCATTAGCCAAGAATCCTGTATTTCATGGCAGGAGCAAGCACATCGACATCAAGTATCACTATATTCGTGAGCAAGTCAAAGATGGTGAAATTGAACTTAATTTCTGCAGATCAGAAGACCAGATTGCAGATATCCTGACAAAACCATTGAAAGCTGATTTGTTCGAAAGATTGAAGACGATGCTTGGCGTTATGAACTTCCAAAATCAATTTTAAGGGAGGCTATTGAAAATATTAAAATAAATTTTGGAAGAAAGTCAAAAAAAGAAGAAGCCTCAATTTTTGACTATTAATGGACAACTTAGGTGTGCTTAAGCCTCAATTTTTGACTATTGATTGTCAAAAATGGACAACTTAGGTGTGCTTGAATTTGATAAAATTAAGTGTAGTCAAATAAAGACATTTAAGTTTGACAAAAATTAGGTATAGAATTGGCTATAAATATGTGTGGTTTTTCTTGTAAGTTTCATATCAAGGAGGAGAAGAAATAGAGAGAGAGAGAGAGAGAGAGAGTTCTTGTAAGAACAAGCTTAGAGCAAAGCTTGATTTTCTTTGTGTAAAACCTTGGCAAAGGTATTTTGTAGTATTGCTCTCTCATTTGCATTTTTGTTATTCTCTCCAAATTAAATCCTCCAAGCTTCCGCAAAATTCCTCCTTCCTTTTTTATTTGGTTCCTACAAAAGGATGATGGCGTCTTCGAATCCAGAGCTTCGATCATACGGAACATCATGGATGCTCTTGCTGACAGCCGCTATGGTGTGGTTGGGGTTCACGGGATGGGCGGGGTCGGGAAGTCCACCCTTTTGGTTGATGCCGAAAGGCGAATAAGGGAAGAGAGGTCATTCGATCTGGTCGCTAAGGCTGATGTGTCGGAAAATCCAGACATCAAGAGAATTCAAGAAGAGATTGCACACGCGTTGGGACTAAGTGAAATAGAGAAGAAAGAGTCCGTCAACCTGCGAGCGGAACTTCTTCGCAGGAGGTTGGAAGAAGAGGAGAGGAACAAAAAGAAGGTGCTCATAATACTGGACAACCTGTGGGAGGGGTTGGCCTTGAAATCAGTCGGCATTCCTTGCGGGCATGACAACAAAGCCAAAGGATGCAAGTTGTTGTTGACGTCGAGAGATCGAGATGTTTTGCGAAGGGAAATGGGCTGCGACAGGGACTTCCTCCTCGGTGGCCTGACGGAGGTGGAGGCAAGAAGATTGTTTGAGAGGATGGTGGGAAACAAAGTTCGTGACGACGACTTCAAACCCCTGGTGGATGAAGCACTCCACAAATGTGCCGGTTTGCCTTTCCTAATTCTCTCAATGGCCAAACGTTTTAAATACGCCGATTTATCTGAATGGTATGATACTTTGAAGCAAATCGAGATGTGTAAAAACGAAGGGATCGGTGAGGTGATAAATAAAATGTTGCAATTGAGTTATGATCATTTGAAAGGCGAGGAGGTGAAGTCATTGTTGCGACTCTGTGTTGTCTATGGTGTCTCTAAGCCCTCTCGTGAAAACTTGGTGAGGTACGCCGTGGGATTGGGGTTATTTGGAGAATATAGTCGCATGGAAGAGGCTAGAAATAGGTTGAGCACACTGATCCATACTCTTCAAGCCTCCTCCCTTTTGTTGGATAATGGAGATGCTGATAGTTTCAAGGTACATGACTTGGTTCGTCAGTTTGTTGCCTCGATCACTTCAAGAGATCACCCCCTTCTCGTGTTGAAAGATAAGGATAAATCGGTAACTAAGTTGTCGAAGGACAAGCCCAAAAGTTGTAAGGCTATATGCTTTCCCTATGTTGACATGAAGGAGCTTCCAGAAGAGCTAGATTGCCCTGAACTGCACATATTTTTGCTGTTCACGAACAATAAATCTCTTAAGATCCCAGATTCATATTTCAACTCTATGAGAAAAGTCATGGTCTTAAATCTTACTGGGATATGTCTCTCTCTTTCGCCTTCACTATTTCAGTTCTTGGAGAACTTATACACGCTATGTCTTGATGGTTGTTCGTTAGAGGATGTAGCTATTCTTGGCGAGTTAAAAGGACTAGAAATTCTCTGCTTTGTGAACTCCAAAGTACAGCGGTTGCCTAAAGAAATAGGGCAATTGGCAAAGCTTAGGTTGTTAGACTTGAGTTGTTCCCTACTTGAGATAATTGAACCCGGTGTGCTTGGAAGCTTGATCAATTTGGAGGAGTTGTATATGGAGAATAGCTTTCATCAATGGAATACCGTGGAGCAAACTCCATCAACTAGTTGCAGTTTGATTGAGCTGAATAACATGAAGAATCTTTGTACTCTGCATGTATCCATTCCCGATCCAAGTGTGCTCCCAGAGGATCTAAACCTCGAGAACTTAACCAAGTACCGAATCCAGATAGGTAATGCGTGGCGCTGGCCGAGCGAGTACAAAGGATCAAGGACATTGGAGTTCAAGTTGAATCCAATAAGTGAAGTTCTTGGGAAAGCTTGCATACAATCTATTTTAGGCAAAACCGACAGTCTGTTTTTGGATGGGTTAAGCGGAATCGAGCAAAGTATTTGCGAGTTATCCCCAAAAGGTTTTCCAAAATTAAAGCATCTGCATGTCCAGAATAGTCCCTCCGTCCGTTACATTCTTGGATGGCCTTCCAATCCTACTTTTAAGACATTAGAGTCGTTAATTCTCCATAATCTCATCAACTTGGAGAAGATATGCCACAGCCATATTTCCTTCAAATCCTTGAGTACACTAAAAGTAGTACGCGTTAGGAATTGTGATAAGATGGAAGTTTTGTTTCCTCTTTCATTAATGAGTGAACTTCCACAGCTAGAAGAGATCAGTGTTTCCAAGTGCTACTTAATGCGGGAGATTGTACAAGCTGAAAAATGTGGCAAAGTTGACTTGCGTAATTTGCATGTACTGAAATTGCGCGACTTGCCAAATATCATCAACTTTTCCACCGCCGGGACAGCTTCTTCGAGTAGTACCTCAGACGGTCAAGTTGCATTCTTCAACGGGCAACAGGTAACTTTCTATCAACAGAATATAGTATCTATTAATCTTTCCTTCCTTTGCTAATTAGAATAAAACATGATTATAATGCCTATTCATTTTGTTATTTTCAGTTCATTTTTGTCTTCAAATATTTCTTTTTGCATTTTTGGTATGACCTTTGCAAGATGAGGATGCGTTCACAAGCGATTCTTGACAAAAGAAAAGGAGATTTGAGGAATCTCTTTGAACCAAGTATAAAACGACCACAATCGATCATTTTTACATGTGTTTCCATGTGTTTAGTCTCGATCTCTCCATCATTTTTTTTTCTATTGTGTAACTTAAATAACCGTCTCCAAGTGATTCAACAATTGCTATCAAAAAAGTCACGAGTATTTGTATGTGCAAAAATGCAAAGAAAATAGATGGAGGAGAGACTAAAGATTGTATGTTTCCTTAGGCACTGGCCATGCATATTATTTGAACTTTTGGGCCAAAATTTGAGGTTGAAAGTATCGTTGGGTTTGCTTTATTGTATTGAACTTTCTGACCTCGATATTACCACTAACCAGGTTTTCTATTCAGAAAAATTCTTCAGATGGAATAAAACTGGCTCACTAATTAAATTAAGCTCCGCAATGCAAGAACTAATATCATCTTCTCTAGTTCTTAGTGATTATGTAGGGTAAAAAAGGACTTTTTCTTAAACCTTTGATGTGTGATCGAGTCTAATGGTAAATGCCTCATCGTATACTCCTTTCCCTACTCCCTGGCTCTCTTCTACGTATAGATCTTGGAACTTCATTAATGTGAAAAATACACGATCACCAATTCCATGAGCGAATATTGTAGGTTGCATTTCCTAGCTTGGAGAGATTGGAGATCAGTGGCATGGACAACATCGAGATGATATGGGACAATCAAGTTGCTGAGGATTCTTATCACAATCTAAAATCGCTTTGTGTGCATGAATGCAGTAAGCTAAAGTGTGTATGGGATAAGGAACTTCATTGTCAAGATAAGTTTCAGTGTCTACGTTCTGTTAGCATTTCCCAATGCGAGAGCCTCACCTCTCCATTTCCTGCCTCAGTAGCTGGAGATCTAATCCAACTTGAGGAGTTGAAGATCGATAAAAGTGGCATTGTGGAACTCATTGAGAAGGAAGGACCAGAAGAGTTGACCATCAACGTGAAAGCCGTAGAAGGCCCAAGTCATGAGTTACCCATTTCAAGATATTTTGGACGTCTTAAAACTCTAGATGTCTCGCATTGTGACAGGTTATCAAAAATTTTCCTACCTACAATAGCTGGAAATTTGGTGCAACTCACAAAATTGAGGATAAGTAATTGTAAAATGTTGACAGAAATCATTAGTGATGAGGGAGGTAAGGAGGGGCATGTGGTGGCTTTCAATCAATTGAAGTATATGGAGCTTGAAGGGTTGACAGGATTGAGGTGTTTCAGCTCTGGTAAATACACTTTGATGTTCCCTCTCTTGGAAGATGTCATTGTGACGGGATGTTTTAACATGAGGTTCTTCTTCGAGGGACCAATTGAGGCGCCAAAGTTAAATAGAGTACAAGTATCAGAAGAAACATGGTTTTGGAAGGGAAACCTCAACATCACCATCCAAAATATGTTCGATGAAATGGTATGCATCGGTTTCCAATTCTACCCAATTTGATGGTTTTGATCACCAATAAAGTAATTTCTTTTTGCTAACTAGAAGGTTACGTTTAATGATGCATTTTCTAACAGGCTATGATTGCTAGAGTAAACTTTATGCAGCTGTCTGAGCTCCCTAGGCTGATCGGAAAATGGCACAGCGAACTTATTCCCCTCAAGTCGGCTTGGCAATTAGAATCACTGGTGGTTGATAAATGTCCATCATTTATTAATGCTATTTCATCTAGGTTAATGTTGTTTTTAGACAATATGGGATCATTGCAAGTGCACGATTGCGAGTCGCTAGAATTAGTATTCGATCTTGAAGGGTTGGAGGCTGTGGAAAGCACTTGGGTGTTGCCTCGATTACAGTTTTTGCACTTGGTCAATCTACCAAAGCTGAGGGGACTATGGGATAAAGATCTTCAAAGGACGCTGCTCTTCGGCTCTCTAAGTGCTCTGACCCTTTATAATTGCAACAACTTGAGACATGCTTTCGCTCCGTTGATGGCTCGGTGCCTCGCCAATCTTACACTGTTGGAAATAAAGGAGTGTGGTCAGATGGAAGGAGTGATAGAGGGAGAAGGGCGAGAAAGTGCAGTGGATGAAATTACATTCCCAATTCTCTGGGCGATAAAGCTGGAGTGCTTGCCCAATTTGACTAGTTTCCTTTCGGGGAAGAATCATACGTTGAGTTGTCCTGGATTATATGAGCTGAGCATTGCCCGCTGCCCCAAGATGAGAAGTTTGACTTGGCAATCTGAGACTGACCAAGGCAACCATTCACTTTTCACTCCACAGGTCAGTCTTTTTTCTTCCAGGAGGGAATGCTTCTATATTTCCTTATTCCAATTATTTTTGTTTTTAAGCACAAAAAGAAGTGGTAAGGACCGTAAGGTAATTCATCTTGTCGCCACGCAGCATACTCGGCCTTAGTCATCTGTCAACTGAAAGAAAGCATTAATCCCTCCTTGTTTGTATCGCTAAGAATCTCTAAAATTGTTAGCCGATGTGAGAACCGTGCAATTTTGGAAATTTCTTCTTTGAGGTGATAACTCAATATGATCACATTCATTGTGTCAATTTTTTTTCCATTTCAATATGGCAGGTACAGTTTCCTTTCCTCAATTTGATGGTTCTCTCCCACATGGACAACTTAACCAAAATATGGATTGAAAGTTCTCGAGAAACTCTCGCTTTCGAATGTTTAGGCAAAGTGGTGGTTCAGAACTGTAGGAGCCTTGAAAATCTATTTCCGCATCGGGTGGCTAGTAACCTACACCGACTCGAGAAACTTCGAGTGGAGTTTTGTGTGATCGAGGAAATAGTTGCGAGTGGAGATGACACTGCACCCTCCACTGCCACTCAAGTTCTTTTCCCAATACTGACCTCTCTGGTGTTACACGGTATGCCACGACTCAAGAGCTTCTGCCCCAACTTGCCTACTTTGAATTGGCCACTCTTGAAGGAATTGCGAGTGACTCATTGTGACAAACTGAACAGGTGGACTCAGAGAAACGACCAACAGAACCTTTCAGACGAAGAAGCACACTCTTCACTTGACAGGGTATGATTACAGCTGCTCTTTCTAAGTTTCTACTTATGTTCTTTAACACACTTATTAATCTCATGTCCACTGTATAGTCCTGTGATACTGTGTTACTACAGAAAGCATGATATCCCTTCCCTATCGGTATTTAAACAGCATAAGATGTCCCTAATACAGCAAGAATACTTTTCATTTGTGGACACCAATAAGATATTCCATTACCAAAATTTAAAAAAATAGTAACAGATTGTTGTCTACAAAATAAGAAGTTCCCAATCTAATCTAATTAAATGTCATGTATTGTGGTGCTCCTTAGAGAAGTGAATGAGGCCCTATAACGTGGTCCTGTCCATTGTCGCCACATTATCTCACCATTGAACTTGTCTCTCTTTTGTATTTTCTGCAAACTCTAAAAGATATAAATTCAAACAACTTTCTTTGCAAAACAAGTAAACTTTGAATCATAAATTCGCCCACTACATTTCATGTCCACTGTACAGTCATGTCGAGTCATGGTACTATAGAAAACTCGAAACTCCTGACCTATCAGTTTGTACTGAACATAAGAATTTTCTAATATCTTAAGCACGCTTTTAAGTTTGTGGACCCCCTATATGTTTTAGTAACATTGTTGAGCGCATTCCATTACATAAAATTACAAAGAATGACAAATTTTTGTTGAGACTGAGATTGTACCAACCCTTACTTAAAATTTTTTCAAGTTTTTCCATGTGGATGGTTATAGTGGCATTCGGTTACAGTTGTATTTTGTAGCATGACTTCAAAAGCTTGAAACTTGTATGCAGGGCTCTTTAAATTTTATGAACTATAAGAACATGGCCACCATTCATGTGAATGATCCAACTTAAGTTGACCTTTTACCACACATGATCTATTACTGAATCTCTGTTTGATTTCCTTTCCTCATTGTATAGGCAATTCGACAGGAGTTTCCAAACTTAGGGAGACTTTTACTGGTCACTGAAGATATTCAGATGATACAAGATGGAAGGTTTCCTCATGACATCTGTGGCAAGCTAGAAGCACTAACATTGGCGTGCTTTCATGATGAAAAGGCTGTCTTTCCTACCAGATTCTTTCTAGAGAGATTTCAAAGTCTACAAAGCCTTGAGATCTTCTGTAGTTCCTTTGAAGAAATATTCCCTCATGAAGGGCTTTTTGATGAGGAAAAACCTTTGGTGCTTGAAAATTTAAGGAAACTTAAGTTAAGCCACCTGCACAACCTAAAGCGTGTGTGGAGGGAAGACCATTTAGTATCAAAAGTACTCCAAAGCATCAAATCTTTTAAGGTTTGGGATTGTCCGAGATTGACAACATTATTTCCAAACGTGACGGCCTTCAAGAATTTGACGGAGTTAGTGGTGAAGAATTCCTGTGGATTAGAACATCTAGTAACAGTTTCAGCGGTTGCAAATTTGGTGCATCTCACTTACATGTCTATAATAGGATGTGAAAGAATGAAAGAAGTGGTGGCAAATGATGGAAATGGAGAAGGAAAAGTGATTTCTTTTAGGAAGCTAGAAACATTAGGACTCCAACATTTGCCAAGCCTAGTATGCTTCTCCTCCACAAGTTGCATCTTTAGGTTTCCATCCTTGAATTATTTTGAAGTGGAAGATTGCCTGAAAATGAAGATATTTTCTAAGGGTCCCGTAAGCACACCAAAACAACTTCTCGCGACACTGTTCAGATACAACTGCAAAGTGCAGTCGGAAGGTGATCTCAATACAGCCATACAAAAATTTTCAACATAAACGTGCTGCAGATGGTACAGAGATCTGGAAGTTACTAAGGCACAGTCAAATGGTACAGAGATCTGGATGTAGTTATATTTTACTTACATAAACTTTCAATGGCAATCACTTATTTGAACCTCTTTTAATCGAATGCAGGAGGCTGATGAATATATTCCGGCAGGTGAAGATAGAGCAATTTCAATACTCCTTTTCAATTTCTTCCTTCAGTCAGGCAACTGAAGTTAATGGAAGTTCCTATGCGCATTAATAAGCAGGGAGTTTGGGGAGAGACTGAAGTTCGAACAGCTTATCACGAAATTTTGGAGGTGTGAATCTGAATCTACATGCTAACTCTGCCCTTGATTGTGTTGTTCTCTTGTTTGATTCGAATTCTGTATGGGAACTCTCTATATCGTTAGGCCAAGAGAGAGACTGCTAATTCATCCTCGTGTTGTTTCTCTGTCTCTAGCTCACGTTGTGGGATCTCGTAAATGTCAAGCCAGTGGATTTAGTTGTGCTGAAAATTACTTTGGTGTGCTTTTTATAGGCCTCAAGAGCTAGACCATTAGAAAGAAGAGGATATTCCTAGAAAGTGAAAGCTTTCTTCTCATGTTCTGTTTGCAACTGATCCTGGTAAGCTGAATGAACCGGGTGAATGCAGAGCTCTTGAAGTGATCAGAAAATTTAAAACCCACTCTTTCTTCCAAATTTCTGTCAGGTGAATAAAATGGTTGTCTTCCTCTTTCTGATGACAAAAGTGCCAAAGAACCAGACGGTTCCCGTTTCATTTCCTAAAGACGCATATCAAGAAAGCCCGCAGACCGTGCCTCTCATATTCCAAGACAAATCATGGCCGGTGAAGCTCATCAGCCACGTTTTATGCAATAGGGGACAGCAGAGGAAGCATCTGTTTTCGGTCACTTTTGTCGAGAGCAGCAGTTCAGAATTGCTAGGCGAAATCTGCTTCCAATTGGGCAGATCGGATAAAAGCAGGAGTTATGTTCCTATGAATGGAATAGTCCTGAAAATGTGCGAAACATTTCGTTGATCCTAGCCTTCATAGTCACCACGTGGGCAGTGCACGAGTCATGAGTGATGAGAGGGAGGAAGCTGATTGCGTTAAGTACAGTCCAGGCGGCCTCATTTCCTCACTCGTTCCATGGCAGATTTCCCTTGTTGAACCGCTCTCTATATTCCGAAGCACGGTAGGAAATTTAAATTCATTTAAGCTAGAATCGATGGACGTAAAAGCTGTCTTGCAAGTCTGTGTTCATCAGAATATTCAGTTTTCTCTGGTGGTTCCATATTTGACAACTCCTTAGCAGACTAAAGAAGAGTTGTACAAGACAGCAATGACCTAAAAGTAGCTCCATAGGAGGGCTCAATTCCTCAACTTACGAAATCAATCACCAGCCAAGGAAAAGAACTTGAGGATTAATGTCATTAAACGGAATTTTCTTTTAAATCATGGATGGGGTTAGATGAGGACTTTTGGGCCCGGCCACAAAAGGCACAATGGGCATGTGGGGGTAAGCAATGCCCATTTTCGTAGTTGGCTCAAATCAAAGTTGTAAGCTAGAATTAGCTCGTAACCTAATTCAAGAAAAGTAGGTAACTCTCTCAAATTAAGATCGATAATTTCACGGGAGTTGTTAACTTTGAGGTTTTGTTAAATTATGGTGAGTGGAGAAGAAACACTTTTGTGGATAATTGTTGACACTTAAATTAGGGCTATCCATTTAGGATTAATTGCATAAAAATAAAAAATTAACTTTAGCCTCTAGCAAAAATATTTAAATCATTTTTCATATAATTAACATTTGCATTTGATTGGACCGGCGGCGGAAACGGACCCGAAATAAAGGTGCAGCATAACTCATTAGAGAATTCGGCCAAGGCTTGGGGATTACTAGCTGAAAATTACAAAGGGCTTAGGGCCTATCCTTAGCTTAATTCATCCCATTAAACTCCAATTAGGAAAAATGCCTATTTATTAAAGCCTAATATCTAGAAAAAAGCCTAATTAAGCACGTGAGAGGGCAAACAAACCCACAAGGGGAAGAAGAAATTCGGCCAGCCCATGTATTGGGCTTGGCAGAATTTCACATAGAGCATTGGGCTCAATTTAATGCAATTTGGCCCTTCAGGCGCTTAATTGAGACAATATTTCAATTTTTGGTCAATTTTGCAAATATTGAAAACTTGAGGCCACTGATCTAAACGACATCGTCTATATAAATGACATTATGTATCAAGGTTCAAGGTGGGCAACATTATTCATAAAACTGGAGATATATATAGAGCTCTTGATCACAACTGAGACTCAACGGCCCCATCGCTAGAGCCGTTACCATGCTTATCTCCGAAAACCACGGCTGCTGTTGACACCAGCTAGGCGTCCCAACCCTTGCCTACAGCTGTTGAGCCATAATGCGTCCACCGTTGCTGTCCTGACGGAACGACGAGCCCCCACTGCCGTTGCTTGATGGAGCTGTCACCAAGAACCACCGCCGACAATGACAGCCTGCTACTAAATCACGATGTGCAGCACTGACGAGCTGCTATCCCAGTCCCCTTGACATCGCCGATTGCTCCCCTAATACCCCGGCAAGGTTGATGGTCTGTTGGGGAGCCCTTGCTGTGAACCCCCGAGAGGACATGCCGCCGTGACCCTGCTAGTCCGTGATCTGTGATCATCATCAACGACCATGGGCTATTGTGTTCAGCCTAATTATCGCGACCTAAAAATTGGGTTTCTAGGTTAATGGATTACTAAGTTAATTAAATTAACTAATCAAATTTAAGCTCTTACAAGCTCTATTAAATTGCAACTTAAAAAGTTCAATTATAATGCAAAGATTTTCAATTGGAGTCGTCACTAATCATTTAAGAAAAGTTGATTAGATACCTAAGTAAAATAATGGGAAATTATTCTACTTCAACGAACTAGAGAGTAACGAGTTCGGGGAGTTGGTTACGCTAGATTTCTCTAACACTGTTATGGTACCATTCTTTCATGAAAATCATTTAGCAGGCAACTTGGATCGCTTTTAGACTAAAGTCCTAACATGCTCAGTGATCATACGGGTACATGGACATTATTGAACAATCAATAAATGAAAGCGATAAATAAATTGCAAGTGAGGGATATAAGTGTACTTACCTTAAGCAAACGTAAGCACTTGTAATGATAGCTAGAAAACCATTCGAACAGTTTTAATATGATTTCTAATTAACGTTGCATCAAGCAAATCTTCTTTAGGGTTTTCTGGTTTAAATGAATGTAGGCTATACTATATGAGATGAAATTAAATGTTATGTAAAAAATAATTATCCTAGTTATGATGATGTATGAAAATAAATTATAAGCTATAATGACATGCAAAAATACTAACATGCAAACTATATTGCATGCGATGGATGACATAGTGATAATAACCTAGGATAATGATAATTCATAATTAAATGATCCTTGCATTCATTCTAAACTAATTATCCTAGAAATTCATACTAAATGTAATGCAATTAATGACATGACAAGACCTATGACATTAAATTGGCACACGTGGCACATGACATGCATATAATAATGCAACCTAAGCTATGTGAACTAAGCATGATGATGCATACGTCATGATGATGATTTTTCTGGGTATTTTTTTCATGAAATTCTTAATAAATAAATTACTAAAATAAAAGTCTTGTTCTAAGAAAAGTAACATTTAATATAAGCTAGAAAATTGATTTCTCAAAGTCTAATCTTGCATTAAAATATTATCCTAACATGCAATTCCAATAAATACGCATTCTAACCTAAGCAATGTCTAACATATTTTTTTTAAATACTTTTTAAGAAAAGATTTAAACTAAGCAAACAATTATTTCAAACAAGCAAATAACAAATATTGCTCATTATGCACCTTTTTATTTTGAATTTCCGCTTTAATTCACGTCATACCCAAATATTTTGGGTTGGATAGTGAAACTCTATTTCTTGAAATCGTCAACCTAATCTATGAGCAGTGGATGTGGTGGACGATTTCATGTGCGGGGGCAATCATACTTCTATGATGAAGTTGGATGCCCATCAGATTGCACATATTCCCAGGAACTTAGACACATTGGGAGCAAGCATTATGAATACTATTTATTATCTAATGCATGTAATTAAAATAAACAAGCAAATAAATGTGCAATGAATAAATGCGGAAATCAATCAAGGGATAAAGTAAATAAACAAAAGAAAAAATTCGATCCGGAGATAATAATAGATAATATGTAGGATTATCTATAAGGCAATATTGCGTTATCTCTAACACAATATTGTCTTATTTATAAGACTACATTTTCCAAATGCGAGCGACCATATTTGCAAGATATTTTTAGATATCAAATAATTCAAGTGAGGCAAAAGAATATTCGGAATATATTCAGCTCACAATGTTACCTAATTTCGCAGATTGACTTTCCAAGTTCGAAAAGATAACGGATTGGCTCAGGATCGTGAATCGACATAAGGTTTGCGGATGGACCGGACCGACTCTGCTCCGGATTACTCGGGATCACGAACTCAAGGAGCTTTGGCCAAAAAAAAAAACAAAAAACTCAAGGAACAATGTGGCTTGCGGATTGGCTGAACCGGCGAAGCTCGCCGGTGAATTTCTCGGCTGAGCGGGGACGGTGGGACCTCTCGGGCTCCGCCGCTGCTTGCAACGGTCGGTGGAAATTTCGGCGCAAGGAGATTACTCGTGGAGTGGCAAATATATTGAGAAATCTACAGGTCCTTGGTGAAAGTCTCCACCGCACACGCTGGAATTGGTCTAGATTCATCAACGGGTCTTTGCTGGATTCAACGCCAAGAATCACATTGGGGTGGACGCCAGGATGATCGTCGTGTCGTCAGGAGCGACTCAAGGACAGCTGGCGTGATGCTGCTGTATGGACCCGACCAGATTGACATCGCTAGTGGACGGTGGGTGCTCGGTCGACGAGATCAGCGAGCCTTGCCATCCGCTTTGAAAGAAGACGTAGGGATAGAGAGAAATTTGGAGAATAGGCTCTTCAATATTTATTTTTTTGTGTGTAAAGTTACATTGCATGAGGACCCTATTTTTAATACAATGTGGATTCTATCTAAATAATATAATTACATATTGATACAAGTAAATCAAGTCAAATTCCTAGTTATAATCAAATCAAATCAAATCAAATAATCCGCGAGGATTTGCATATCCATGTTCAACACTCCCCCTTAAACTGGTGGCCGGTATATATTGAGGACGCCTCGCTTGCTCAATAAATATGCTTGTTGTCTCTGACATAGTGATTTAGTGAAGATGTCCGCTAGCGGCTTCGTGGTTCTAATTCTACTTGTCTTAATTACGCCCTCCTGGATCTCCTCCTGAGTATAGGTCTCGTCTAAGCCCTTCGTTCTAGTGGCTAACTGCTTGTTCAATTTATCTCCAACAACAACCAATAGTATATCTAGCAAGTGAACCTCAAAATAGGTATATATAATATCGAAATGATAAGCTGACAAAGGCAACAACAATACCAAGATTTTATCATCACAAAGGAAAAACCACGAACGACCTAAAAACTTCCATTAATCATCAAACACAATAGGGTACCCAAAGAGTTCTTCTTTAGTCATATACTAGAGGCTCAACATTAACAATACAACTGTATTTCATCATAAAGGTGGGTTAACAAAAATGGAGGAAAGAAACCCTAATTATGATTGGAGAATTTGAAAAAGGTTCTCGGCGAATGAAACCAATCAACTCGTAGCCATGCATCTCACTAACAACATACTGAAATTTGAGTCGATTTTGACAATGTTTGGCCTTCAAATCGGCACCGCAAAATTGCGGCTCTCTCCCCCCTGTTCTTCTCGGTGCTCTTGGTGAGAAGCACTCTCACTCTTTTTCTCTCTCCCCTCTTGGGCACACTCTCGAACACTCCTCTCTTTCTTTTCTTCTTTTTGCTTTTTTGACTTTTTGTTTTTTCTTTAATTTTGTTAGTTAGGCCCCCTCCTAGGTGGACCCATCCAACAATAACTATTTAATCAATCACATTAATACCATAACTTTTTTTAAACGTTCACTATAAATATTATGCCATGTCAGCTTTCCAGCACTCAGTGCTTGTTTTTAAAAAGTTATGGCAGTCAAGTGATCAATTAAAAGTTATAACATTCAAGCGAGCTATTTTAAAAAGTTATGATATTTAGGTAGTAAAAAAAAAAAGTAATGACAGTTAGGTAAGAGCAGTGCGAAAATTTTATTGCTTTAATCCCCATATAAAATAGAACTTCTAAAGAGAGGAAAAGGCAGCTTTCAAGTATCTAAAAGAGATTATCTTGAATAGCCCTCCGAGCAATCCTAATCTACAAGAAACTTTACGTTATTCGACTCGTGAAGAGAACACTGATACATCAGGTGTTGGTCTTGTATTCTTCTGTTGAACACATAATATGATCACAAATTGATCAGAACATAGCCGCCAAACTCCCACCACGGTTTACCAATCAATGCCTAGTTCTCTTGAAAGGAAGAGTCCGTTGATGTAAAGAATGACAACTTCCGAAGCAATAATGTAATCCCGCAAGTAAGTATTGACAGAGCTTTCTGCGAAAAGAAGATGGTGTTGAGAACAAAGCCCACCATTATTGAAACAAGTCAAATAAACTCAAGTAGAAGTTCAGTGCATCACATCTCAGAAAATACTCACTACACTCAATTCTCTTTTTAGTTTCTCTTCATTCACTCTATCTGGACTTTACTAGCAAAACCATCACACTGCTCCTCAAAGATAAGCAATCTGAAGTGCATGTCGCCTTCTATATAATCCGGCAACCATTGAGCTAAAATTTCCATTCCGACTTTCCATTACTGAATAATCATATAACTCATACAACATACACTCGACAAGTAAACCTCGATAACAAGTTTCTAATTTGAGTGTAAGAAGTGGTCTTTCAGTTATGCTCAAACATACCATCAGGTCTGTCTTATCTTCTTTAATGCAACATATACTTGTTCCAACTACAATATCAAGTTTCAAAAGAAGCCTCCGCATAGTTGGAAGTTTGGGTCTGGTGCAAATGGCAGTGACAAAGCATTTTCTTCAAAGAATGCACCTACAGGTTCAAGTCTCCCCCATGGCCACCATTTTCTCCTTTTTAACAGGACATAGAGCCCTTTAAAGATTTTTAATTTACTTTAATTTCTGACAAACATGAATATTTGCCAAAGTGGAAAAGCTGCTTGTTGGCAACAAGGGGAAGAGGGTTCAGATCTCACCAGTTTGGGCTAATGCCACAATGGTAACAAAGCATATTAACCACCTAAGACCAGTAAGACCGATGAAACATCAGGTCATAACAAATTGCCAAAAGAAAAGAAAAACAATTCGATGTTGTTATTCAACAAATTGTGATTTGCTGATTGTATGACTGAGATTGATGCTCCAGCACTGGACCATATAATTGAATAATGTCATTGATTGAAGACATCCCTGCTTTACAAGATACTTTTAGATGGCGTTACCTAGACCCTTGTACTAAATATAATCGCGCATTCCCTCGTGTGAAATTGACAACCGATGCAAGGATTAATCCATAATCAACTGCATTAGTATATGATCATTGAACTTGTTTTCTAGCTACGCATCTAACAGTTTGACAGTAATGACATACTTGCCATGGATGCTAGACCTTCCAATGGTAATCCACACTTTGACATCATATGCCTTCTTGCACTTTCCAAATAAAAACGTTGTTCAATTCGTGCCGGAACATGCAAATAATGTACGGCGGAATTTTAAAGCTGATCGTGCTTCCCTTCTGTATCGACATTTATTCCCTTAAGCATTTAATAATTGAGCAGCGCACATGATATGTTAATACCGATTCTATGTACCCATCTTTTCTTCCTCAACCCAGAGTGTATTGTCAAATAGCAGAATGGGTCCAAAATCAACGGATTGGTGTCGACATAATCGATGTTAGAAACAGAGGAGCTAAGCAGCACCCCACAAAACATGGTCCACGTATCTTTGGGCATGTTTAATATAAGACAGTGCTATAAATACGTCAAATCTCACCATCCTCATTGACTTTCTTCAACATCCCTTCCCTTGAGGGAAGGGCATACAACCCAGCAGCTACAGCTTTCCTAATAGCCCACCCATGGTATGGAGCAAGAGCCTGTGCGTAAGCCTTGGAGACTGCATCCTTGAAGGAATCCTCCCTACCGAAAGAAATTAATAAGCCATAAAGATCGAGCCCATAACGACATATGAAAACAATGTCAAGTGCATTGCGGGGAACAAGCTAATGAGGATTAGCCAACGGATCCAAAACATTTAAACTCACTACTTAGTTCTAACGACAAATCAACATCCTTCTTTATCTCATGTCTTCTTTGTCCTCCTCTCCTTGCGGGTGTCCCTGCTGCAGAACTACATCCTGTACAGGCATATCGACTAGACACATCCCGCATCTAACCCACTTTACAAGAGTCCCTTCCGTCCCATCCTCGATCTTTTAGAGATATGCACTCTCCAACTTGGGTGTTCTAAAATCAGTATATTGCCTTTTAGTATTCACAAGAGATCACAATTTCATCTAATCTATGGAAAAAGTTATCCATTTTCCATGGTAACTTGTTCAATAGTATCTTACTCTTGAGTATTTTGAGCCCATTGTTAAGTGGGACAGACTCTGATGTCATTTTAGATCCTACTCGTGATTAGACTCTGAACTAAGATCTGAATTAATTTCGTTTAAATTCAGCATTATCTTTTAAACAAGGTTTAAAATCACCTATTCACCCCACCAGCTCCAACAAGAAGTTGCACAGAAGAGAAAGCTGAACGTCATTTACGTACTCTGATTCGAGAATCTGTTCAAAGAGTACCCTGACCATTTCCAGGCCACGATTTACCCTCAGGAGATTTCTGGAATGGCTACCTGCTTTCCTGACGCAGTTCCTTTCCATATCGTGATCCAGCAAAGCCTGCAAGGTCATGATTGACTTGGATGCATCTGCCAGATCACGAACCTGTTTTTCCCACAGGGAAAAGGAAAATTTTGCTTTAAGGGACACTTCTTAACAGCAAGAATGGAAAATTTGAAAAAGGCAAACAGTCGCAGCCCTCGGTAACCAGTAATAAATACCTTGGGGACGAAGTCTATCTCGGCGAACTTGAAAGCGATGCCGAGGTAGCCGAGGAGAGGGAACACGAGGGTGCAGGCGTGAGAGAGAGGCGCCACCTCGACGTCCGCCGTCTGGGAGTTCACGGCCGCCGCGAGCTCCTTGAACGACTGGGCGATCTTCCTCAGTGGCTTGTCGTCTTCGTCGCCTGGCTCGGCCATCGATCGGAATTGGAATCAGGCAATCCAGTCAAAGTTATGTTTTCTTGGAAAAATTTCAAGAAGTGCCTGAAGAGTTACCGTTTTTCCCAAGAAGGCCTGACGTGGGTCTTTATTGTAAATAAGGGCATGAAATGCCCTTCTTGTTTCATAAAATGGCCTCAGTAGGGATATTTTCGTCTCTTCACATTTTGTAATTTTTTTTTTCATTTTCCTTTTCCTTTTTTTTTCTTTTTTCTGTCCTTTTACATTTTCCTTTTCTCTTTTTTTTCCCTTTCTTCCATCGCAGGTCGTCCCCGTCTTCTTCTTCCTTCTCCTCCAACAACTCCAATTTTTATATTGAGCAACAGAGTAACCCATGGAGCCCGCCATCACTCTCTACGCTCTCTCCTCCTCCTCCTCTCTCGGCAAGTCTACGTCAATGACAAGCAGCTCGCCTGCGACGACACCACCAACGACAACTTCACCGAGGGCTTCGCCTGCAATGGCCTCCGCAACTCTTGCCACTCTTCCATCACCTCCCGATCCACCCCCTTCTACGCTTCCCTCGTCTCCATCTCCTACCTCCTCAACTCCCAGCCGACCACAAACCTCCACGACAAGAATAAGAAGGCCCTCCAGTTCATCGAGGACATCACGGCCGCCGATGAGGCCCAGAGGCGAGTCCTCGCCGAGATCCTCTACCGCAATGCTCGCGTCGAGTACGTGCGCCACCACGGCCTCGACGGCCAGACCGATTGCGAGTCCTTCAAGAAGACCATGCCCGCGATCACCTACGAGGCTATGATGCCCTCCAGCCGGGCGTCGCTCGTATCGCCCGGGCGAGAAGTCTCCGATGATCCTCTGCTCTCACCCTATTTCGGGGTTCCTCACCAAGTACAGAACATGGCGGTCTTCTTCCCGGCTCATGATTTTTCCTGCGAGCGTGGGCCGCTTTTCCGGGTCAAATGGGCAAAAATGGATGGTTCTTGCTTCTTTTCGAACTTTTGCTGGGTCTTTGCTAAGTTGGATCGATTCTTTGCTAAGTCAGGGACGTCCGGAGGAGAGAGCAAGCTGATGCCCTGAGGCCGGCGATGGGTGAAGAGAGGAGAAAAAAGAGAGAGAAGGAAAACAGAAAAATAAAAATAGAAAAAAAATTTAAAAAGTAAAAGACGAAAATACACATAAACAGGCCTTTTAAAAAAAATAAATAAAGATAGCACTCTATGTCCTTATTTAAAACGAGATTCATTTTGTACCATTCTTTAAGAAATTAAGAGCATTTGAGGCCTTTGTTTTTATAAATTTTTCCTATTTTCTTTTATTCGGCTGAATATGTGAGCTTATTATGCATGGAGAGAAGTTGGTTCTATCGTTGCATCCCTTGAAAAATTGCCTTTTAACATCAAGAAAGACCGGATCATTTGGGCATCCTTAAGTAATGTTTTTTGGCACGTAAACATGAAAGATACGAGCAGGGTTTCCACGATAATAAATGATCGATCAGCGAGGACAGTTCGTGTCCGTTTGGTAATATAACTTTTGAAATATAAATCCATTTAATTATGTATTTTCATTTTTCTACTTCTAGAGCCTTTTTTTTTTTCAAACGTAGTTTTGCTTCCTAGATATAAAAGTAAAGTTTTGCTTTCTAGCTATAAATGTAAAGACACAGCTAGGGAAAAGATGCAAACTTTCAAGCATATCTCGTACACAGGATGTGTTAAGCATTGTGGTGTGATTACTACGTACAGTTGACTGTTGACATGAGTTCATTTGACAATTAATGTTCTTGGACCATTCCAAATTCCTAATGATTGTGACAATTCTTAGACCTTAAAGCAACCGAGAAGCGAATCCAGGAAACTTAGACCTCTCTATACCACTCTTGGCTCCCTCAATCATCATCACCATCACCATCAACATCACCTTTATCCCAAATCAGTTGGGGTCGGCGGTCGATAAACCCAAAGTGAAAAGTTTAAAATATACTAAAATAAAAGTAAAAATATAAAAATAAAAATAAAAATAAAAATAAAAATAAAAATAAAAAATATGGCTACCCAAAAATAAATAAATAAATAAATAAACAAACATATAAATAAATAGAAAGTACTAAACAGGGCACTCTGGGACATAGGAAATCCCCCCTTCTACAATGCGAATAGCTTTCCTCCACTCCGTCCTAAGGCAGACCATATGCCAATCTATTTCCCACTCTATTAAATCTTGTTTCACTACCTTCCCCCAAGTAAGTTTCGGCTTACCTCATCTTTTCTTCATATCGTTTTCTCGGTAACACACTTCTGTTCTTATCGGAGCATCTAAGGGTCTACGAAGAATATGTCCAAACCATCTCAATCTATGTTCTCTCATCTTCTCTGCCACCGGAGCTATTCCAACTTTTCGTCGAATATCGTCATTTCTTATCTTATCCATCCTTGTATGATCATACATCCACCTTAACATTCTCATTTCCGCTACTTCCATTTTATGCTCATATTGCTTTTGTACCGGCCAACATTCAGCTCCGTATAGAATTGCAAGTCTTATTGCCGTTCTATAAAATTTTCCCTTTAACCTAAGAGGGATTTTGCGATCATACAAAAATCTGGATGCATTGCGCCATTTCATCCAACCTGCTTTGATTCTATGGCTAACATCCTCGTCAATCTCTCCCCTCTTTTGCAAAATTGATCCTAAGTATTTGAAAGCATCTTTCTTAGGTACCTCCTGTCCAAGCATATCCACATTTTCTTGATCATCTTCTCTTGTCGTGGCGAACTCACACTTCATGTATTTCGTCTTACTCCGACTTAACGTAAATCCTTTGAACTCTAACGTGTTTCTCCATAATTCTAATTTAGCATTGACCCCAGCCTTGGTCTCATCAATAAGGACAATATCATCTGTGAACAGCATACACCACGGCACCTTCTCTTGAATATCTTTTGTTAGTTCATCCATAATTAGTGCAAAAAGATAAGGATTCTCTTGGCTCCCTCAATCTGATCAGAAAATCATCTAAATGCTTCTGCATTCTCTGGTGCAATGGGAAATGTCAACATAAAAGAGATCGATAACTTGCCTTTTTTCGATTGAGTTTTGAGAGATGCGGATTCATCGAATTCCTTAAACTTAAACCTCTCTATCTGTTGATTCTCCACGGGGCTACATAGACGTTAATCTATTCCTTTTGCACAGCAGCAGCAACAATCTTAACCCTCTATTCAGACAATTATCTAAATGCTTTTGCATTGTAAATTTTCGGAAGTACATGATTATTTCCTCACGATTTTATACGGACAATTTTCAAATGCTTAAAAGGAAAGAGAGGAAAAAAAAAGGAGGGAAAAAGATCTGGATGAGGGTTGGTTCGGAGGATAGGGATGATAAACAATGCTTCAAATCTAACTCAGCAGAGGGTTTCTCACGTGGATGCAGTTGACTAACGGTGGTTTGGATGGAGAGTTAACTGGGGATGGATTTAGGACTAAGTTTAAAGTTGAGGATTTTTGTTGAGATAAATTTTTTTTGAGAATATAATTGGGATTAGACTTAAGTTAATGTTTTTTTAATATATAGAATTTGGCCTATAATACTCATAAATTTTGGCGACTTACTCGATCCAAATTCTATGATCCGGTCAACATTTTTCTTGGAATTTGTGCATGTAAGATTATTTTTATATGAGTAATCTATCTAGTCAGCAGTGTAAAATATTAGCTTAGTTGGAGCCTAAGTGGCCACCTTTTTTTTTTTTTTCCTTATGGAGAATGCAGCAAATCTAATCCTCAGAGCATGGAGAAGTCCTTTCTAGCTATTTAGAGTGCTATGCGTCAATCTTAAAAACAGCCCTTAGGGAAGAGATTGTTATTATAACAATTATATAGATATAGTTTCTCAAAGATTTTGCAAGTGAAATTAGTGCATTATTTTGTGTCAAAAAGTGTATTGAAAATATTAAAATAAATTTTGGAAGAAAGTCAAAAAAAGAAGAAGCCTCAATTTTTGACTATTAATGGACAACTTAGGTGTGCTTAAGCCTCAATTTTTGACTATTGATTGTCAAAAATGGACAACTTAGGTGTGCTTGAATTTGATAAAATTAAGTGTAGTCAAATAAAGACATTTAAGTTTGGCAAAAATTAGGTATAGAATTGGCTATAAATATGTGTGGTTTTCTTGTAAGTTTCATATCAAGGAGGAGAAGAAATAGAGAGAGAGAGAGAGAGAGAGAGAGAGAGAGAGAGAGAGAGAGAGAGAGAGAGAGAGAGAGAGAGAGAGAGAGAGAGAGAGAGAGAGAGAGAGAGAGAGAGAGAGAGTTCTTGTAAGAACAAGCTTAGAGCAAAGCTTGATTTTCTTTGTGTAAAACCTTGGCAAAGGTATTTTGTAGTATTGCTCTCTCATTTGTGTTTTTGTTATTCTCTCCAAATTAAATCCTCCAAACTTCCGCAAAATTCCCCCTTCCTTTTTATTTGGTTCCTACATTTGGTATCAGAGCCAAATTATGGCGTCCACAAGTTTCGTTCAATTTCAACTTCCAAAGTTGAACGGAAAGAATTTCAACAACTGGTCCGTCCAGATGAAGGTTTTGTTCAAATCGCAAGATTTGTGGAACCTGGTGGAGAATGGCTACATCGAAGTAGCTAATAACGAAGAATTCAATGCCATGAGAAAGGAGGAGAAGGATTCGTTGGTGGAGTCCCGGAAAAAAGATCAGAAAGTATTATATGCAATCTTTCAAGCCGTGGAGGAGACGATATTTGAAAAAATATCGAATGCCGAGACCGCCAAAGCAGCGTGGGATATTTTGCAAAAATCCTACAAGGGCGACGATCGTGTTCGAAGAGTTCGGCTTCAAACACTTCGAGGTGATTTTGAGTCTTTACGCATGAATGATTCTGAATCTATCTCTTTGTATTTTGATCGTGTACAAAACACCGTTAACCAATTGAGGGTTAATGGTGAAACACTCCAAGATGTACGAGTCGTAGAAAAAATCTTGAGGTCTTTGACTGAAAGATTTGACTACGTTGTTGCGGCAATCGAAGAAGGCCAAGATATATCAACCATGACGTTGGAGCGGTTGATGGGTTCATTATGCTCGCATGAGCAAAGAATGAATCAAAAGTCCGTCGGTTCATATCCCGAGCAAGCTTTGCAAAGTCGTATCTGTTGACACCTGATCTTTAATCATTTTTTCTATTGCTAAGGTAATAAAAAATCCATAAAAATTCATAAAATTGAAAAATCAACTTTGGGGACCTTAGCCAAGCCTAGGGAACCAATTTTGACCAAAAAACGATTTTTCATATTTTCAGTATTTTTACGTATTTTTTATTTATTTATTTTCAAAAATTAATAGAAAATCCATAAAAATTCATAAAATTGAAAAATCAACTTTGGGAACCTTAGCCAAGCCTAGGGAACGAATTTTGACCAAACAATAATTTTTCATATTATATATATTTTAATTTTTTTTAAACAAAATACAAAAATATTTGAAAATTTTGAAAAAATAACATTTGAGGCCAAAAAATACACAAAGATAGTTAATATTTTTATTTTAAATCTATTTTCATATTGGCCATCGCAAATTCAGAAAAATCCAATTCGAGTCACGTGTTCCTTCACGAGTATAATCTCGAATCAGGCTTAAAAAAATTTAATTTGAGTCAACTTATTTTTAACTTTCACTTTTTATGAGTTGTGACATTGTCTTCTAATATTTTAAATTTTCATATTGGCCCAATTATACCCAGAATGACTTAATTTTGTAAAATGGCTTTAATTAAATTATGCATTATTTTCAGCGACAAGAAATGAGCTTAAATTTGACATGTGGTAAATTTTGGTGTGTCAAAAATTGTGAGGAGATTTGGACTTAAAGAAATATATTTTTTCAGGGACTGAATTGTAAATACTTAAAATTCGAGGACTAAAGTGCAAATACCTAACTCTTGAAGGATTATTTTACAAATAATAAAAAGAAAAGTTAGTGGATAAATTAGAATAGAGAAGGGAAGATGAAGAAGAGGAGATGAAGAAGAGAAGTTGGAGAAGAATGGATGGAGAAAATAAGATAAGAATAGAGAAGGGAAGATGGAGATGAAGAAGAGTTAGTAGAGAAATTAGAATGGAAGATAAGAATAGAGAAGGGAAGATGAAGATGAAGAAGAGTTAGTGGAGAGATTAGAATGTAAGATAGAGATGGAGAATGGAAGATGAAAATGAAGAAGGGTTAGTGGAGAAATTAGAATGGGAGATAGAGTTAGTGGAAAAATTAGAATGGGAGATAGATGAGTAGGTTATAAAAGGAGAAAGAAGTGAGCTTGAGAAAGGATTCTTGGGAGAGAAAATTTGAAGTGTTTGGGAGGATTTTTTTCTTGAGAGAAAATTTTGGATGTTTGAGAGAGTTTTCGGAGATTGAAGAAAAATTTGAGAGAAAGAAAATACCAAAAGAGAGAGAATTTTGAAGATGATGGGAGTTCAAAGCTAGGGATTATCATCACAAATTCCTTCATCGATCAATATAAATCAAGAGTTCATCCTCGTCAACGAGCAAGCAAATTCGAGCTAAGTGTTTTTATTTATTCATTTGTTTATGGTTTTACTTGCAAATTAGCACAAATTGTATACACTTTCTCCATCTCCTCTTTTTTTTTTCCATATTTTATGTCAGGAGAAGGATATCTCTACGTCAACAGTAAAAATCTCGTAGATATGCAAAAATCGGCCCAGACAAGCTCCTAAGCTGTCCACCGATTTCTCAACTGATCTGTGACTAAAAGTCCCTCTTAATTCAAAAGAAACTCTCTATATTGGGAACATAGAGAGCGAAAATCAATTATAGAAATCCCTCCCAAAAAAATGGGAGATAAGTACTCTTTCCACTCTTCTGGTTTTAGGTGCAGATTAGCACATATTTTGTATACTGACATTTTACTCTATTTTATGTCAGGAAGCCGCAGCTTTATATCAATGGTCAACCCTATGGAAGCACAAAATCGGCTTGGAGGAGTCCTCAAGCGCGCACAAATTTCAAATTGTTGAATCAATTCGTTGTATTTTATTTTAAAGAATTCATACCCTAGAATGGAGATGACAAAGTCCATCCGCAATTTAAATACCTGCACCATAAATCCCAAAGGGAAGAGCCAAGCCAATGCTTAGCCTCCCATTGGAGGTTTTTACTTACAGTAGTTAAATACCTGCAACTTAAATACCTGTACCTTAAATCCCAAAGGGAAGAGCCAAGCCAATGCTTAGCCTCCCATTGGAGGTTTTTACTTACAGTAGTTAAATACCTGCAACTTAAATACCTATACCTTAAATCCCAAAGGGAAGAGCCAAGCCAATGCTTAGCCTCCCATTGGAGGTTTTTACTTACAGTAGTTAAATACTTGCAACTTAAATACATGTACCTTAAATCCCAAAGGGAAGAGCCAAGCCAATGCTTAGCCTCCCATTGGAGGTTTTTACTTACAGTAGTTAAATACTTGCAACTTAAATACATGTACCTTAAATCCCAAAGGGAAGAGCCAAGCCAATGCTTAGCCTCCTATTGGAGGTTTTTACTTACAGTAGTTAAATACCTGCAACTTAAATACATGTACCTTAAATCCCAAAGGGAAGAGCCAAGCCAATGCTTAGCCTCCCATTGGAGGTTTTTACTTACAGTAGTTTAAATACTTGCAACTTAAATACCTGTACCTTAAATCCCAAAGGGAAGAGCCAAGCCAATGCTAGGCCTCCCATTGGAGGTGTTTATTCACTGTCATGTACTTCCTATAATTTAATTTTTGAATCATCAGACCCAAAAGATAAGTAGGTTGTAATACTGCACAGAAGTCGTTAACACACTCCTTCTTTCGGCTTTAGGGAATCTTTAACACTTAAAAAAATATAACAAATAAAAATATATACCATCCATGCATCCTATTTAAAAAGTGAAAACACAAAAGAGAATACCCTACTATAGCCTTAGGAATAAACCAAGTATGAGTTGCCGAATTAGGATATCCATGAAATTAAGGTACCGAAAGGGCATTAGTTTTAATTAACTAGTGTAACCAAGTCCCCGAGCTCCTAATCTCTGGTTCGCAGGAATAAATTAGTTCTCCCGCTAATTTATTTAGGTTTCTAATCGACCTACCAAGAACGATTAGTGGCGACTCCAAATTTTAAAATCATTTAAACAAAAACCAAAGTTGCGATTCGGTAGGGCTTGGGAGGGTCCGCGTTAGGTTAGTCAAATCTAATTAACCTAATAATCCGTTAACCCCTTTTTAAAATTTAAAAATTTTTTTAGAGGGTCGCGACAGCTTGGCGACTCCACTGGGGATAGAGATTTTTAAATTTTCGAAAAAAGATACCAATTGGAATACTTGAATTTTTTCGAAATTTTAAAAAATCTTAGTGGGCTTAGGCCAATGAAAATTTCATGCATATCTCGCTTCTGGCGATATTGTTTGGGACTCATTCTATAGGTGTTATATGTTTTTGCAGGATGGGAGTTATAAGGGGCGGAGTGTTTGGCTAACCCCTTTGTTTTGCAGGCTCGGTGTTGGGTTTATTTGTTTAATTTCGCACATTTTTAGAAGCGCTGTTTTGATATCAATTGTTGTGCATGTCTTGCATACTCTGAGGATCACGACACCTGCACACACAAGCGTCTAAACCTAAGTCGCGAAATTCTTCCTAAAAAACCATAGATAGGGATCGAATATGCAAAGCTCTTGCGTCGATTGCGCTCGGGTTGACCATATTTTATTCCGCTCATTATCTGAATTGACAATTCTTCCCATTGTGATTTGATTGCGCGGAGGGTAAGTTTGTCAATTCAGATAGTGGGAGCCTTTTTAGGTCCATACCTTGTCTCTTCTTCTTTTATTTTCTAGAGTCCACTCCTCACTTGAGTCATGCGCATGACTATGTGATTTGCATTTCTCCAAGGTAAAAGTAAGTTCTCTAATTTTATCTTGTATTTATTTTCGGTCGGTCCATGCTAGGTGTTAGTCAGTTTTTGAGCTTGATATTACGACCATTCTTTTTAAAAGAAAATAAAAATTAAATTTGTCCCTGATTTCTTTTAAATTTTTTTTTTTGAAAAAATGATGTAAAAAAATCCCTTCATGGGAATTTTATTAACCAATAAGGGATTTTTGTCATATTTTTATTGCTTCAATAAAAATGAAATTTTCTTGAAAAAATTTTCCTCTGAAAATTTCAATAAAAAGAAAAATTCCTTAAAAAAAAAAACTCTAGTAGACATCAAATGATTTTATCACATTTTTCAAATTATAAAAACTTGCAAGAAAATTCTTCTCGAGAAATTCGCTCATGTTTTTCTAAGAAAATTTTCTCTAAATAAAATTAGACTAATTGATCAATAAGAGATTTTTGTCATGTTTTTTTCTCTCCAATAAAAATGAAATTTTCCCGACAAATTTTCCTCTGAAAATTTATTTCGATAAAAAGAAAAATTCCTTTAAAAAAACATCAAGTGATTTTATCACATTCTTTCAAATTATAAAAACTTGCAACAAAAATTCTTTTCGAGAAATTCGCTCATGTTTTTCTAAGAAAAGTTTCTCTAAATAAAATTAGACTAATGTCTCGGGGGAATTTCGTTAACCAATAAAGGATTTCTGTCATGTTTTTCCTGGTTCAATAAAAATAAAATTTTCCTGACAAATTTACCTCTGAAAATTTATTTTGATAAAAAGGAAATTCATTCAAAAATTTTAGTAAACGTCAAGAGACTTTGTCACATTCCTTTAAAAAAATAAAAAAAAGAATAATAAATCTGAAAAAAATTCTGTATCAGAAATTAACCCATTTCTTCCTAAGGAAATTTTTTTTTCTTTCTTCTGATTTCTCTATAAAATAGAAAAAATCAAATTAGACTAATATAGGAGTCATGGACCGACATTTCTTGTGTCGCATACTAATTATATCCTTTTCTTTTGCAGGGAGATCCTAGATACCCCAGACGGGTGTAAAAATTAAGTTCAATAATATATCAAGAATCATCTTCAGAAATACCAAAAGACGAAAAACACCGAGGCTTCAACCGTTAATTCTGGGGGGCAAACGAACATTGTCCATCTTTGACAGACAAAGTTGTGTCAATCTGTAAACTTGTATGGGCAGTGTATTCTGATATGACGGTGGATTTATACTGATTAAACATGGGGGCATATTTAATGTATTGCAGAGGATCCCGCGTCTTTTGAAAAACAATATGGATTATATAATCAGAACCCATGAAACAAATGCCTTTACCTGAT
Organism: Psidium guajava; assembly: GCA_016432845.1. Classification (NCBI taxonomy): domain Eukaryota; kingdom Viridiplantae; phylum Streptophyta; class Magnoliopsida; order Myrtales; family Myrtaceae; genus Psidium; species Psidium guajava. The sequence continues at coordinate 32,949,412 of CM028225.1, read as the reverse complement.
CAAATCAACCAGAGACCGGTCTTAAAATTTCCTCTTATCCGAAACATGCGGAGGGCTTTAGAGGACCGAGGTTCTATTAATGAACGTGGCCCACAGGAATTTCTCCCGACGCTACAGGCGACCGACACGAGCAAGTGGACGCCGAAAGAAACAAAATATGGATAAAAGTGGGCACACAACAGGTGGCCGGATTTACTACCAGCGCACTGATCGAGTTGTCATAGCGTTATTGTTCGTGATCTCAAGATGGATAGTGGGGGCCACCGCCGAACCCATCATCAATGTTCTCGATATCATCGTCTGGAGCAATTAAACAAGAACATCAAGAAGAACATTAAGCCTCGACATCTTCGGTACCTCAAATCGTTCTGTTATGCTATGCGGAAGAAACGATAGCAGGAAAATTAAAAAAAACAAAACAAAACAAAATACGTGAAGCTTTTCTTTCATTCCATTCATCAAAGAGTATTACAACAACTCACTGGGGAGGAAATGTAAAGCCAAACTGGGCCCTGATGACCATTACGAAAGAGCTCAACTGACTCTCCAAACAGTTGATGCTCTGGATGCACCGGGCGCTCTCGGGATCAAGCTCCGCGAGCCTAAAGAAGAGGCGATCGCACTTCTCTTTAACCTGGGCCATAGTGGCCTCGTAATGCTCAACGGCAAACTCCAGGTCCGGAACCGCTGCCCTCTCGAAAGCAATGTCTGCCGTAATGTCATCAAGTCTCTCCTGCAGCCAACCACATTTACACCTCATCACAATATTGCCTGGCTCCTGTTCGGCGTAAGTTCGGACCAAGGCCAGACGGTCCACCAATTTTCCCCTCTCACGAACCAGCCACGAAAGCTGATCGTTGGCAAACTTGAGGGCCTTTTTGTGATTATCAGCCACAAACGTAACTGTTGCCAGACGCTCGTGCCGGTCTCGGTAACGGGCTTTCACGACGGCGGTCACAAGGACCGTCTCATAAGCACGGTTATAGGCAGCTAGAAAATTGATGAAGAGGGTCGAGAAGTTCCGGTACTCCTTCCCTAGTTGGGTACCCTCAACAGAAGCAGCGTCCACGGTCCTAAATAAACCGAGGATTTCAGCCTCAACGGTAGAGTTTTTGGCTATATGAGCGTAACCTCTACCAAGAAGATTGTAGAGTCTCTCCCACCCAGCTAGGACTTCGGCGGATAAGGTATGGTTAGGAGAATTGGCCATTTTTGAAAGCAGAATACGAAAGAAAGGGGGAGAGAGGTGAGGTAGATGAGCGGAATGCGAAGATGGTAATCTGCTTTGAAGTAAATATTGATTTCATAGTGACGGTATCAACCAGTCAAGATTTCTCTTATCTACCATTCTCTATTGGCACTACCCTCGTTGGCTCGAATTCCCATCAGATGGCGACTGCGAGCTAAGCGAGTCCGAAATCTCCGCAGAAAGTTTGACGAGACACCGCCACTTTGAAAAAGAAGACGGAAAGATGAGCTGAGTGGAAGACACGGCAAACGTTAGCGAAAAGGAGATACGACTTGTCTTCATTGGAGGACCCGCCAGTAAATCGACGGTGGAGATCTTGACAGGGGCTTTCTATCACGAAAAGAAAAAAGAAGACAAACTGAGCGAGAAACAAGGATTTCCCCTTTGATCAAAAGCTGAATATCAGATTTTCTCCCTCGGAAAATCTAATAGCGCTGCCCGTGAAGAGGGAAGTCGTTGCTATTGCCAGAGAGAGAACTTGTCCCCATTTGATAGTCAGAGTTCATTCGCAAGAACTCGCAGGAGAAAGATAGAGAGGAAGGAGTTCTCGCGGGAGAGGAATTCAAAACCTTCACCATCAAAGCATCGGCTTTCAAAGCCTGTTACGAGAAGGCATCAACGATCTCGTGATCCCTCAAGTCCGAGAAGACATCCCGAGGCGGTCTCGAATCGGCAGTCCTAGATCCAGAAATATATCGAGTATTAGGGGAACGGGCGCATGTTCAACCCTGGTCAAAGCTGATGAAGTTCCTTACCCTGAGGGTCTACTGGTCATGGCCATTGACGGTAATCCAGTCTCTCTGTCAATCCTTGTTACCGTATTAAGAAAATGCCGGTATAAGGTTGTAGCTCAAGCAAAGGCGACAGAGGCCTTAGAGATATTAAGGAGGAGTAGTGACCCGTTTGATATCGTCCTCACCGCCATGGTAGGGATTGACATGGATGTTTTCACTCTCTTGGAAGTCATCAATTCTAAATTAAACATGCCAGTCCTCGTAATATCGGCAAGCGATGATCAGCAAGCCCTAATGAAGGCTGTCTTAAATGGGGCCCAAGACGTCGTAACGAAACCAGTTAGAGTTCAGATGCTTCAAAACATATGGCAGCACGTGGTAAGGAAGCAATTGCACGACCATGAGAACAAGTATCAAGCCTTCAATTTTGTTCCAAGCAACTGGAGAAAGAAGATGAGTTGGTCTCCCGAGCTGCATCGTATGTTTGTTAATGCAGTTCAGCAGCTAGGAATAGATTCGGCACGGCCGCAACATATACTGGAAATTATGAAGGTAGAGGGACTCACTAAAGCAAATGTTTCGAGTCATCTTCAGAAGTACAGAAAAAGGGTGAGAGAACATAATGCAGCTCAGAATCAAGAAAACCAAGGCGGGACTGATCCAAGCCTGAACGTCGAGTCTCCTCGCCACCATAAGTTCCCCAGGTTAGCATGGGGCGAGCCACTTCCCATCATCAACCAAGCTAATAGCCATGCCATCAATCCCCTAGGCGTTAATCAAAGTATCCCCCAGAATCACCCTAATGCTCTTCAAGAGTATAGACCGCAGGAGCAGTGTATTCAGATTCCTTGGTTTGAGCACCAACCTGTGGCTAGAACTCATCCCATGATCAGCGCGCCTGCGCAGCTAGAGAATCAAACAAGAAGTTATCCTGAGCACTTCCACTTCTCTAATCCTCGAATGGAAGGAGTTTTTGGCAGCAGGACAGTTGGTGATCCCCACACTTTCTCGAGTAATGATGAAGGCTCCAGCATGAGAAGTCAAATTGCTCATGGCGAGGACAGAATGAGAAATCTACCGCCAGCATTTGCCAACAACAATGCCCAATTCGAGCATCAGTTGCTGGAAGGTTCAAGAGATTACCCAGATGATGAGCTTACTGCCCTGGTCAACCAGTTTAGGGTTAACAAACGTCCTAAGCCGCGATCAGGAGCCAGTGAGTAGGGACTCTCAAACATCGGTTATCCACACCCGAACCAACACGAGACTAGCTGATTATCAAAGAGCCACAGGAGAGGCAGAACTGACCTTGAATAAGTGCACCTTTCATTTCATGCTTAATTCCCCTGCGTATGATATTTTCCAGCTTTCTAGGTGTCTCGATTTAATTCAAGGACAAGGGGGCAATTTATTTATCCCGTCGAATGCGTGAATCCCTTTTTATGCTAGATTTAGGGCGGATCAATTTGTGGCAACGTCGCTGACTGCCATAATGAGAAATGTTGAATGGCCTCACGTAGGGAAATTTCAAGTGAAAAGCCCAGGCGAGCTCGAAGACGGGTAATTGTGTGTCGTTCCAATTTACCCTCAATCGTTGCAAAATGCTAAATTGGATTTGTTCCATTCTCACCCAGGGGATTGCAAAGTGCCTCAAGAGTGTCGCAAAATGAAATGACCCAATGGAATGCGATAGGACTCATTCGCCTTCAAGGTAACCTTCAAATTAAAGGAGCCCTCCGGTCCACGGACCCAATGGCATGGAAAATGATGATGGTCCAAGGCAACCCGAAAGAAAACAAGGCCCAACTAAGCAAAGCACATATGTGGCAAGCTCAAAGTGAAGGGCAACTCGGGACATACAATTCAATCCAATCCAAATGAAGGAACTCCCTCAATTCAAATTCAATGGAAGTATACACAAGGGTAAAACAGTATCGTTCCAATTTTTCTAGAATATGGAGAACATATACTGCCGCATTCTCTTTCATTTTTGCAGGGGAAGTCTCTACTGGCCAAATTTTCCTGTCTACCATTCTCTATCAGTATCACCTCCGCTACTCGTCTCCAATCTAGAGCCAAGCAAATCCGACGTCTCTACGGAAAAGTTGGACGAGACGCCACTACTTTGAAAAAGAAAGGATAAAAAATAAGCTGAGTGGGAGACAAAGACATTTTCGGCAGAAAAGAGATACGACTCGTCTTTATTGAAGAACTCACCAGCAAATTGACGATGGAGACAGCAACAAGGGGCCCCCTTCCACGGAAAGATGGAAGGAGACGAGCTGGGCGAGAGATACAATGAAAAGAAAATCGAGAAAGCCAGAACACTCGAGAGAGGCAATACAGTTGCTAAACCCACGTCTAATTTTAAAGGAGGCATCTTCTTGATAATTCTCATTCGTGCTCGAAAGAGAGACTCTTAAAGCATACGCAGTCTCCCAGAAAAATCCAGAGAGTGAAAATACAAGAAGAGATATCAAACTTTGAGAAATCGTTAACCAAATCGAAGATGTCTCAACCCAACACACTTGAAAGTTATCTTTACTTGCTGAATATGGGAGAGGAAGAGTTCGAAGCCATATTTGGGATCGAGCCTATGGAGCCCGGCCCTTCCACCGACGACGTCCAAGAGCCCGGTAAGGACAATGACAACAACGGTAAAGGTCAAAAGAAGCGTTACCGTCGCCATACTGAGGAGCAAGTACGAAAGCTTGAAGCTTTCTTCAGAACGTGCCCTATGCCAGACGGCAAACAAAAAATGGAACTGAGTCAAGAGCTAGGCCTTGAACCTTCACAAATCAAGTTCTGGTTTCAAAATAGACGAACCCGAATGAAAACTCGTCATGAGCACAACGAAGCCGAGTTTCTAAGAGTTGAAAATGAAAACCTCCGAGCGGAAAACAAGATGTATAAAGAGACTTTTGACTCCGCCACCTGCCCCAACTGCAATAGCCTCCTCCTCACCCTCGATGAAATGTATGATCTGAGGATCGAAAATGCACGTTTAAGAGGTGAGTTAGACCAATTTATAACAGGATCGAGTTCTGTTGGAGCAGGGTACAAAAGGACCAATGATACTGGATCAGTATCAATACCTCCCGAGGAAGAAGGGACAGATCACCACCAAGCGGACATTGACGATGATCTTTTCGCCATAATCAACCAGTTTGATATCGGTAAAGCATCGGGACTGTGATGCACTTGTTCAGCCAGTGACCACCAGACCTTCTATATGGCCGATGAATACCTAATTTGGGATGAAGCCAGCTGATCATGGGAGAGCCTGTAGAGGAAGCAGAACTGATCCTGAATGAGTGAATGTGTTTTATTTCCTTGCGTGATATGTTTTTCTGCTTTTGTGAATGTGTAAAAGCAAGGAGTAATAATCCGACTTCCCCCTATTAAATGCTCGAATCCGCCACCTCACCAACCTCGCGACGAATTGATGGCGAGTAAAAATCTGGATAAACCTGAAGGGTAACTCCGTATCGTTTCAATTTACCCTCAGTTGCTCCAAGTTTTAAAATTAAGCCCCTTCTATTCTCAGGAAATTGCAAATCGACCCGAGAACGCAATCATATCCAAATACAAGTTGAACAAAATTTGGGGGCAAATCGACTCATGGGCATTACCACGGGATGGACAGCTTCTGACAGAGGAAAGTACAAGCGAAAGACGCGAACAATCTCAGAAATGGGTAATTCTGTATCGTTCTAATGTGCACATAATCATCTCAAGTCTTGAATTGTCTTATTCCATTCTTAACAGGGATTGCAAATTACCTCGAGAAATACCGTAACATGGCATAAGGTGATACAACAAGGCTGCTTTATCCCCAAAGATTAACCTTTGAAAGGATAGCCCCATGGACACCTATGGTCCAATGGACCGAATGGTATGGGGGATGACAGTAGGTCCGAAATATCCCGAGTTCGATCCCCGAGGGTGGGGAATGTTGTATGTATTATAAATAAATGAAACAACTTTTTGTGCATTTCTTTTTGCAAGCAGGAATACTCGACGAGTAATACCGAAGTCAATATTTTGCTACATTCTCGGCTTAATGGTGAAGCATCCAACAAAAGTCGAAGAAAACTCAATCCAGCAAAATTGGTAAAAGACTTGTCCAAGGCATTCAAGATGAAGGGTAAATCAGTATCGTTTCCAATTTATCCCTTTTAATACTGGTTGACATGTCTCCTTTTCTTTTCACAGGAAATATTTATACTAACATTTAACATGTTGAAGGAGACAAATCCAAAAGAAAAGTATGATCACCTGACAAGATCTATTCTGGTGAAAAATGGGGCAAATTGATCGCAAGCTCTGAAACGAAAAAGCAAATATGTCTTCCTTATCTCGTTTGGTTTCAAGAATAATTTCTCTGCTTCTTGCAGGGGCATTAAACAAACCAAAATGCTCCATCGCCCATATGCTTCATCGCGCAGGGGTAAAGTTTGAGACAAACCACCCCTCGACATAAGGAGTAGGCTTCCCAATTTGTTCGGTCCGCCCACATACCAGGGGCAATTTAAATTCGCCCATATTTGCACATTATATAAACACACGTGATGCTAAAAAATTGTCACATCTGCATTGTGCTTACACAGTTCATGAATTATGTATGACTATTCCGTGTGTTTAACTTACCAACTCCAACTTAGAGCATAAACTGCACAGGAGATATCAAATGTGCAGAATGGGGCATGACAGGATGAGGAAAGGCAAACCATTTCCACACAGGTCTAACATTTTGATCTACAAATAAACAGCCTTTCTCCAGAGTGAGAAAAAGCCATTTCGGAATGAAGTCCCCCATTCAGATTACATTCGAGGTGTTCATACTATAAGAACCTCCTTAAACAGAAGTGGTAATGCAATACATGATCTATATGTTGATCGATTGCATCATGAGTTATTACATAGACTGCCTTTAATCATGGCAAACTTAGCTGAACAATTTTGTATGAACCAATGAACGCATTGATGAAAATGCTTGCACATGTTAGCTTTGACATTGCCCGACAGGCAACACATTCCCGGTGTTTGAGTTACCTTCCAAAGTCTTGAAATTCATTCGGTGATTATTGAATGAACAAGCCTGGTTGTCCAGAAGCCACCAAGCATTTCTTCAAAATTCTCAGGTAAGTATATCTTCAACCAGAACCTTTCAAGAGAATGAATTCTGACGATTATTGGGATACTCGAATCCATTGCGGTATATACAGGTATCCACATTCTTCAATAAAGCATGATTTGTCTCAAGGACAGAAATGTTCGAGACCTTTTAATCTCTGCCTCTTTGGTTTATTCCTAAAACGACAGGAGAATATAATTTGGGTTTGAGCTTCTGCAGGATTCCTGGTCTCCCCAGATTTCAGAATGGCACCCTTTGAGGTACATAAAGTCCTTCTTACAGGCAAATCAAATCCTTCTTACAGGCATAAAGTTCTTCTTACAAGCAAACCAAGTCCTTCTTATAGGCAAACCAAGTCCTTCTTACAGGCAAACCAAGTCCTTCTTACAGGCACAAAGTCCTTCTTACAGGCAAAGTAAGTCCTTTTTACAGGCAAATCAAATCCTTCTTACAGGCACAAAGTCCTTCTTACAGGCAAATCAAGTCCTTCTTACAGGCAAACTAAGTCCTTCTTACAGGCAAACAAAGTCCTTCTTACAGGCACAAAGTCCTTCTTACAGGCAAATCAAGTCCTTCTTACAGGCAAATCAAGTCCTGCTTACAGGCAAATAAAGTCCTTCTTACAGGCAAAGCAAGTCCTTCTTGCAGGCAAATCAAGTCTTTCTTACAGGCACAAAGTCCTTCTTACAGGCAAATCAAGTCCTTCTTACAGGCACAAAGTCCTTCTTACAGGCAAACAAAGTCCTTCTTACAAGCAAATCAAGTCCTTCTTAAAGGCATAAAGTCCTTCTTACAGGCAAATCAAGTCATTCTTATAGGCAAACTAAGTCCTTCTTACAGGCAAACCAAGTCCTTCTTACAGGCACAAAGTCCTTCTTACAGGCAAATCAAGTCCTTCTTACAGGCACAAAGTCCTTCTTACAGGAAAATCCAGTCCTTCTTACAGGCATAAAGTCCTTCTTACAGGCACAAAGTCCTTCTTACAAGCAAATCAAGTCCTTCTTACAGGCACAAAGTCCTTCTTACAGGCATAAAGTCCTTCTTACAGGCAAATCAAGTCCTTCTTACAGGCATAAAGTCCTTCTTACAGGCAAACAAAGTCCTTCTTACAGGCAAATCAAGTCATTTTTACAGGCACAAAGTCCTTCTTACAGGCAAAGTAAGTCCTTTTTACAGGCAAACAAAGTCATTCTTACAGGCAAATCAAGTCCTTCTTACAGGCAAAGCAAGTCCTTCTTACAGGCACAAAGTTCTTCTTACAGGCAAAGCACCAAGTCCTTTTTACTGGCACCAAGTCCTTTCTATAGGCACCAAGTCCTTCTTACAGGTATCTCCATGTGGTGACCTACCATACGGGTCAAATCTCAATCAAAATTTAATCAGTAGTATCCTTTTATTAGGAATCTACCATGGTACGACCCACCATACGGGTCAAATGGTATGACCCACCATACGGGTCAAATTTTAATTCAATTTTTAATCAGTAGAATCCTTTTTTAGGAATCTATCATGGGTTGATCCATCATACGAGTTCAAGTTCAACCACCCTAAAGTTTTTTTATATAACGAATCCTTAGGTTCTCATTTCATTTTCAGTGGAACAATCATGTCACGACTCTTTTTATTTCCTTGTATTGAGTCGATAAGAATCCAGGTGTCATCTCGTCTTTGAAATGAACCTCTATCGAGCTTCCTTTCAAAGAGGGGCAGCTGTTGACACCTGATCTTTAATCATTTTTTCTATTGCTAAGGTAATAAAAAATCCATAAAAATTCATAAAATTGAAAAATCAACTTTGGGGACCTTAGCCAAGCCTAGGGAACCAATTTTGACCAAAAAACGATTTTTCATATTTTCAGTATTTTTACGTATTTTTTATTTATTTATTTTCAAAAATTAATAGAAAATCCATAAAAATTCATAAAATTGAAAAATCAACTTTGGGAACCTTAGCCAAGCCTAGGGAACGAATTTTGACCAAACAATAATTTTTCATATTATATATATTTTAATTTTTTTTAAACAAAATACAAAAATATTTGAAAATTTTGAAAAAATAACATTTGAGGCCAAAAAATACACAAAGATAGTTAATATTTTTATTTTAAATCTATTTTCATATTGGCCATCGCAAATTCAGAAAAATCCAATTCGAGTCACGTGTTCCTTCACGAGTATAATCTCGAATCAGGCTTAAAAAAATTTAATTTGAGTCAACTTATTTTTAACTTTCACTTTTTATGAGTTGTGACATTGTCTTCTAATATTTTAAATTTTCATATTGGCCCAATTATACCCAGAATGACTTAATTTTGTAAAATGGCTTTAATTAAATTATGCATTATTTTCAGCGACAAGAAATGAGCTTAAATTTGACATGTGGTAAATTTTGGTGTGTCAAAAATTGTGAGGAGATTTGGACTTAAAGAAATATATTTTTTCAGGGACTGAATTGTAAATACTTAAAATTCAAGGACTAAAGTGCAAATACCTAACTCTTGAAGGATTATTTTACAAATAATAAAAAGAAAAGTTAGTGGATAAATTAGAATAGAGAAGGGAAGATGAAGAAGAGGAGATGAAGAAGAGAAGTTTGAGAAGAATGGATGGAGAAAATAAGATAAGAATAGAGAAGGGAAGATGGAGATGAAGAAGAGTTAGTAGAGAAATTAGAATGGAAGATAAGAATGGAGAAGGGAAGATGAAGATGAAGAAGAGTTAGTGGAGAGATTAGAATGTGAGATAGAGATGGAGAATGGAAGATGAAAATGAAGAAGAGTTAGTGGAGAAATTAGAATGGGAGATAGAGTTAGTGGAAAAATTAGAATGGGAGATAGATGAGTAGGTTATAAAAGGAGAAAGAAGTGAGCTTGAGAAAGAATTCTTGAGAGAGAAAATTTGAAGTGTTTGGGAGGATTTTTTTTTGAGAGAAAATTTTGGATGTTTGAGAGAGTTTTGGGAGATTGAAGAAAAATTTGAGAGAAAGAAAATACCAAAAGAGAGAGAATTTTGAAGATGATGGGAGTTCAAAGCTAGGGATTATCATCACAAATTCCTTCATCGATCAATATAAATCAAGAGTTCATCCTCGTCAACGAGCAAGCAAATTCGAGCTAAGTGTTTTTATTTATTCATTTGTTTATGGTTTTACTTGCAAATTAGCACAAATTGTATACACTTTCTCCATCTCCTCTTTTTTTTTTCCATATTTTATGTCAGGAGAAGGATATCTCTACGTCAACAGCAAAAATCTCGTAGATATGCAAAAATCGGCCCAGACAAGCTCCTAAGCTGTCCACCGATTTCTCAACTGATCTGTGACTAAAAGTCCCTCTTAATTCAAAAGAAACTCTCTATATTGGGAACATAGAGAGCGAAAATCAATTATAGAAATCCCTCCCAAAAAAATGGGAGATAAGTACTCTTTCCACTCTTCTGGTTTTAGGTGCAGATTAGCACATATTTTGTATACTGACATTTTACTCTATTTTATGTCAGGAAGCCGCAGCTTTATATCAATGGTCAACCCTATGGAAGCACAAAATCGGCTTGGAGGAGTCCTCAAGCGCGCACAAATTTCAAATTGTTGAATCAATTCGTTGTATTTTATTTTAAAGAATTCATACCCTAGAATGGAGAGGACAAAGTCCATCCGCAATTTAAATACCTGCACCATAAATCCCAAAGGGAAGAGCCAAGCCAATGCTTAGCCTCCCATTGGAGGTTTTTACTTACAGTAGTTAAATACCTGCAACTTAAATACCTGTACCTTAAATCCCAAAGGGAAGAGCCAAGCCAATGCTTAGCCTCCCATTGGAGGTTTTTACTTACAGTAGTTAAATACCTGCAACTTAAATACCTATACCTTAAATCCCAAAGGGAAGAGCCAAGCCAATGCTTAGCCTCCCATTGGAGGTTTTTACTTACAGTAGTTAAATACTTGCAACTTAAATACATGTACCTTAAATCCCAAAGGGAAGAGCCAAGCCAATGCTTAGCCTCCCATTGGAGGTTTTTACTTACAGTAGTTAAATACTTGCAACTTAAATACATGTACCTTAAATCCCAAAGGGAAGAGCCAAGCCAATGCTTAGCCTCCTATTGGAGGTTTTTACTTACAGTAGTTAAATACCTGCAACTTAAATACATGTACCTTAAATCCCAAAGGGAAGAGCCAAGCCAATGCTTAGCCTCCCATTGGAGGTTTTTACTTACAGTAGTTTAAATACTTGCAACTTAAATACCTGTACCTTAAATCCCAAAGGGAAGAGCCAAGCCAATGCTAGGCCTCCCATTGGAGGTGTTTATTCACTGTCATGTACTTCCTATAATTTAATTTTTGAATCATCAGACCCAAAAGATAAGTAGGTTGTAATACTGCACAGAAGTCGTTAACACACTCCTTCTTTCGGCTTTAGGGAATCTTTAACACTTAAAAAAATATAACAAATAAAAATATATACCATCCATGCATCCTATTTAAAAAGTGAAAACACAAAAGAGAATACCCTACTATAGCCTTAGGAATAAACCAAGCATGAGTTGCCGAATTAGGATATCCATGAAATTAAGGTACCGAAAGGGCATTAGTTTTAATTAACTAGTGTAACCAAGTCCCCGAGCTCCTAATCTCTGGTTCGCAGGAATAAATTAGTTCTCCCGCTAATTTATTTAGGTTTCTAATCGACCTACCAAGAACGATTAGTGGCGACTCCAAATTTTAAAATCATTTAAACAAAAACCAAAGTTGCGATTCGGTAGGGCTTGGGAGGGTCCGCGTTAGGTTAGTCAAATCTAATTAACCTAATAATCCGTTAACCCCTTTTTAAAATTTAAAAATTTTTTTAGAGGGTCGCGACAGTATCGCTCCATCAAATCGAGAAAGCTATCAAGGAGGTCGAGGTCGCGGAGGAGGCCAAGGAAGAGGTGGAAATTCCAATTTCACTGGGAAATTTAAAACACGTGACAAATCAAAAGTCAAGTGTTTTAAGTGCAACAAGTTCGGACATTACAAATCCGAATGCCATGCAAAGGCGACGTACGAGCAGGCGGAGCACGCACATACCACCGATGCTGAAGAATACATGGTGCTAGCATGTACGAAGGATGACTCAAGTACTGCAAACACCAACATATGGTATCTAGACACTGGTTGCAGCAATCATATGACTGGCCGGAAGGAATTATTCTCGCAATTGGATGAGACAAGTCGTGGTGAAGTCAACTTCGGGAATAAATAAAAAATTCCCGTGATGGGCAAAGGTAACATTAATATCATGTCAAAAGATGGTACTAATGTTGCTATTGCAGATGTTTACTTTGTGCCAGGACTTTTTTGGAATTTGCTAAGTGTTGGGCAACTTTCCGAAAAAGGCCACAAAGTTCACATTGAAAATGAAATTTGCACCATCAGAGGTGTCAACAACAAGTTGATCACAACGGTGCAAATGACGAAGAACCGGATGTTTCCCATGACTCTTCAGACGAAGAATCTCTTGAGTTTTCAAGCAATGATGAAAGACAACAACTGGCTGTGGCATCTTTGATACGGTCATCTAAATTTTCGTGGACTAAAACTACTGGTTCAGAAAAAGATGGTGACCGGCATGCCTTTAATCGAATGTCCAGATCGTCCATGCGAAGGATGTCTCGTTGGAAAACAACATCGAGAATCATTTCCAGTAGAGAAAGCTAGAAGAGCAAAGAAACCTTTGGAGCTGGTACATACAGATATATGTGGCCCTGTTGAGGTTGAATCAGTCGGACAAAAAAGGTACATGCTGATTTTTGTTGATGATTTTACCAGAAAAACTTGGGTATATTTCTTGAGAGAAAAATCTGAAGCGTTTGCCAAGTTCAAAGAATTTAAAGTCTATGTTGAAAAACATAGTGGCTTTAATCTGAAGACGTTGAGATCGGATAGAGGGGGAGAATTTACCTCAAATGAATTTGACAAATTTTGTAAAATTCATGGAGTAAAACGTCAGTTGACTGCCAGCTATACACCTCAGCAAAATGGTATAGCAGAAAGAAAGAACAGGACAATTTTTGAAATGGCAAGAAGTATGTTAAAAGCCAAAAATTTGCCTAAGAATTTTTGGGCAGAAGCGGTTGCTTGTGCTGTATTTGTACTAAACAGATGTCCAACAAGGAGTGTTCTTGGAAGAACCCCAGAAGAGGCTTGGAGCGGCAACAAGCCAGATGTTTCGTTTCTACGAGTATTTGGGTGCGTGGCATATCCCCATATACCAGATGAACGAAGAAAGAAGTTGGATGACAAAAGCGAGAAGTGCATCTTCATTGGCTATAGTGACACAACTAAAGGTTATAAGCTGTATAACCTAGTCACTGAAAAGGTAATAATCAGCAGGGATGTCCAGTTTTTTGAAGATGAAGCTTGGGACTGGAACCAAAAGGGTGACCAGAAAAGCATCACCATCGAAGATGAACCATTAGAGAGAGAAATAGAAGAGCCTCCATCATCTTCAACTAGTGGTACATCTTCACCAACAGCAGCTTCAGAACCACCACTACGTCGTTCACAACGACTGAGGGAAACGCCAGCAAAATTCAGGGATTACGTGGTCACAGGAGGCGATGGCAGTGATAATAACGGAATCACTGATGAAACATTGGTAAACTTTTGTTTGTTTGCTGAATGTGATCCTATAACCTATGATGAAGCAGCTGCAGATGAAAGGTGGATTCATGCAATGGATGAAGAAATTCACTCCATTGAGAAGAATGACACATGGGTGCTAACTTCTTTACCACCTGGTAAGAAACCCATTGGTGTCAAGTGGATGTACAAGACGAAGTACCAACCCAATGGTCAGGTGGACCGTTACAAGGCCAGACTGGTTGTAAAGGGCTACAAGCAAAAGCCAGGTATTGATTATTTTGAAGTATTTGCACTAGTGGCTAGGATGGATACCATCCGGATGATCTTAGCACTTGCAGCTCAAAATCATTGGAAGATCCATAAAATGGATGTGAAATCAGCATTCCTTAATGGTGTTCTTGAAGAGGAAGTCTACGTGGAGCAACCACAGGGTTATGAGAAAGGGCATGAAAATCAAGTTTACAAACTGAAGAAGGCTTTGTATGGGCTAAAACAGGCACCTCGTGCTTGGTACACACGTATCAACACATACCTGTTAGAGCGTGATTTTCAAAAGTGCCCGTATGAACATACACTGTATATCAAGTCAAATACTAATGGTGACATAATAATTGTGTGCCTTTATGTTGATGACTTGATATTTACAGGCAGCTGTGAAAAAATGTTTTCAGAATTCAGGGAGGCTATGACTAGCCAGTTCGAGATGACTGATTTAGGATTGATATCCTATTTTCTTGGGCTTGAAGTGAAGCAGACAGATAATGGCATATTTATTTCACAGCAGAAATATGCTAATGATATTCTGAAGCGATTAAAAATGGAATCGCTCAAACCAATTCGAACTCCCGTAATTGAACGTTTGGAGCTGAAGAAAGAAGGAACCGGTGAATTGGTAAATCCCACTTATTTCAAAAGCATTGTTGGCAGTTTAAGATATTTGGCTTCTACAAGACCAGATATTACCTATGGAGTGGGAATTATTAGCAGGTTCATGGAGAAACCATACCAATCACATTTACAGGCGGCAAAAAGAATTTTGCGGTATGTCAGTGGAACTCGTGATCATGGAATTTTATATTCTTATACTGACAACTTTGATCTGTTGGGGGTATACAGATAGTGATTGGGCAGGTGATACTGAAACTCGAAAGAGTACTTCAGGGTATTGTCGCGACCCTCTAAAAATATTTTTAAATTTTAAAGGGGTTAACGGATTATTAGGTTAATTAGATTTGACTAACCTAACGCGGACCCTCCCAAGCCCTACCGAATCGCAACTTTGGTTTTTGTTTAAATGATTTTGAAATTTGGAGTCGCCACTAATCGTTCTTGGTAGGTTGATTAGAAACCTAAATAAATTAGCGGGAGAACTAATTTATTCCTGCGAACCAAAGATTATGAGCTCGGGGACTTGGTTACACTAGTTAATTAAAACTAATGCCCTTTCGGTACCTTAATTTCATGGATATCCTAATTCGGCAACTCAGGCTTGGTTTATTCCTAAGGCTCTAGTAGGGTATTCTCTTTTGTGTTTTCACTTTTTAAATAGGATGCATGGATGATATATATTTTTATTTGTTATATTTTCTTAAGTGTTAAAGATTCCTTGAAGCCGAAAGAGGGAGTGTGTTAACGACTTCTGTGCAGTATTACGACCTACTCATCTTTTGAGTTTGATGATTCAAAAATTAAATTATAGGAAGTACATGACAGTGAATAAACACCTCCAATGGAAGGCCTAAGATTGGCTTGGCTCTTCCCTTTGGGATTTAAGGTACAGGTATTTAAGTTGCAAGTATTTAAACTACTGTAAGTAAAAACCTCCAATGGGAGGCTAAGCATTGGCTTGGCTCTTCCCTTTGGGATTTAAGGTACATGTATTTAAGTTGCAGGTATTTAACTACTGTAAGTAAAAACCTCCAATGGAAGGCTAAGCATTGGCTTGGCTCTTCCCTTTGGGATTTAAGGTACAGGTATTTAAGTTGCAGGTATTTAACTACTGTAAGTAAAAACCTCCAATGGGAGGTTAAGCATTGGCTTGGCTCTTCCCTTTGGGATTTAAGGTACAGATATTTAAATTGCAAGTATTTAACTACTGTAAGTAAAAACCTCCAATGGGAGGCTAAGCATTGGCTTGGCTCTTCCCTTTGGGATTTATGGTGCAGGTATTTAAATTGCGGATGGACTTTGTCCTCTGCATTCTGGGGTATGAATTCTTTAAAATAAAATACAACGAATTGATTCAACAATTTGAAATTTGTGCGCGCTTGAGGACTCCTCCAAGCCGATTTTGTGCTTCCATAGGGTTGACCATTGATATAAAGCTGCGGCTTCCTGACATAAAATAGAGTGAAATGTCAGTATACAAAATATGTGCTAATCTGCACCTAAAACCAAAAGAGTGGAAAGAGTACTTATCTCCCATTTTTTTGGGAGGGATTTCTATAATTGATTTTCGCTCTCTATGTTCCCAATATAGAGAGTTTCTTTTGAATTAAGAGGAACTTTTAGTCATAGATCAATTGAGAAATCGGTGGACAGCTTAGGAGCTTGTCTGGGCCGATTTTTGCATATCTACGAGATTTTTGCTGTTGACGTAGAGATATCCTTCTCCTGACATAAAATATGGAAAAAAAAAGAGGAGATGGAGAAAGTGTATACAATTTGTGCTAATTTGCAAGTAAAACCATAAACAAATGAATAAATAAAAACACTTAGCTCGAATTTGCTTGCTCGTTGACGAGGATGAACTCTTGATTTATATTGATCGATGAAGGAATTTGTGATGATAATCCCTAGCTTTGAACTCCCATCATCTTCAAAATTCTCTCTCTTTTGGTATTTTCTTTCTCTCAAATTTTTCTTCAATCTCCCAAAACTCTCTCAAACATCCAAAAATTTCTCTCCAAAAAAATCCTCCCAAACACTTCAAATTTTCTCTCTCAAGAATCCTCCCAAACACTTCAAATTTTCTCTCCCAATAATCCTTTCTCAAGCTCACTTCTTTCTCCTTTTATAACCTACTCATCTATCTCCCATTCTAATTTTTCCACTAACTCTATCTCCCATTCTAATTTCTCCACTAACTCTTCTTCATTTTCATCTTCCATTCTCCATCTCTATCTCACATTCTAATCTCTCCACTAACTCTTCTTCATCTTCATCTTCCCTTCTCCATATTTATCTCCCATTCTAATTTCTCCACTAACTCTTCTTAATCTCCATCTTCCCTTCTCTATTCTTATCTTCCATTCTAATTTCTCTACTAACTCTTCTTCATCTCCATCTTCCCTTCTCTATTCTTATCTTATTTTCTCCATCCATTCTTCTCCAACTTCTCTTCTTCATCTCCTCTTCTTCATCTTCCCTTCTCTATTCTAATTTATCCACTAACTTTTCTTTTTATTATTTGTAAAATAATCCTTCAAGAGTTAGGTATTTGCACTTTAGTCCTTGAATTTTAAGTATTTACAATTCAGTCCCTGAAAAAATATATTTCTTTAAGTCCAAATCTCCTCACAATTTTTGACACACCAAAATTTACCACATGTCAAATTTAAGCTCATTTCTTGTCGCTGAAAATAATGCATAATTTAATTAAAGCCCTTTTGCAAAATTAAGTCATTCTGGGTATAATTGGGCCAAGATGAAAATTTAAAATATTAGAAGACAATGTCACAACTCATAAAAAGTGAAAGTTAAAAATAAGTTGACTCAAATTAAATTTTTTTTAAGCCCGATTCGAGATTATACTCGTGAAGGAACACGTGACTCGAATTGGATTTTTCTGAATTTGCGATGGCCAATATGAAAATAGATTTAAAATAAAAATATTAACTATCTTTGTGTATTTTTTGGCCTCAAATGTTATTTTTTCAAAATTTTCAAATATTTTTGTATTTTTTTAAAAAAATTAAAATATATATAATATGAAAAATTATTTTTTGGTCAAAATTCATTCCCTAGGCTTGGCTAAGGTTCCCAAAGTTGATTTTTCAATTTTATGAATTTTTATGGATTTTCTATTAATTTTTGAAAATAAATAAATAAAAAATACGTAAAAATACTGAAAATATGAAAAATCGTTTTTTGGTCAAAATTGGTTCCCTAGGCTTGGCTAAGGTCCCCAAAGTTGATTTTTCAATTTTATGAATTTTTATGGATTTTTTATTACTTTAGCAATAGAAAAAATGATTAAAAATCAGGTGTCAACAGCTGCCCCTCTTTGAAAGGAAGCTCGGTAGAGGTTCATTTCAAAGACGAGATGACACCTGAATTCTAATCGACTCAATACAAGGAAATGAAAAGAGTCGTGACATGAATGTTCCACTGAAAATGAAATGAGAACCTAAGGATTCGTTATATAAAAAAACTTTAGAGTGGTTGAACTTGAACCCGTATGGTGGATCAACCCATGGTAGATTCCTAATAAAAGGATTCTACTGATTAAAAATTGAATTAAAATTTGACCCGTATGGTGGGTCATACCATTTGACCCGTATGGTGGCTCGTACCATGGTAGATTCCTAATAAAAGGATTCTACTGATTAAATTTTGATTGAGATTTGACCCGTATGGTAGATCACCCCATGGAGATACCTGTAAGAAGGACTTGGTGCCTGTAGAAAGGACTTGGTGTCTGTAAAAAGGACTTGTGCCTGTTAAAAGGACTTGATTTGCCTGTAAAAAGGACTTAATTTGCCTGTAAGAAGGACTTGATTTGCCTGTAAGAAGGACTTACTTTGCCTATAAGAAGGACTTTGTGCCTGTAAGAAGGACTTGCGTTGCCTGTAAGAAGGACTTTGTTTGCCTGTAAGAAGGACTTTGTTTGCCTGTAAGAAGGACTTTATGCCTGTAAGAAGGACTTGATTTGCCTGTAAGAAGGACTTTATTTGCCTGTAAAAAGGACTTTATGCCTGTAAGAAGGACTTGATTTGCCTGTAAGAAGGACTTTGTGCCTGTAAGAAGGACTTTGTGCCTGTAAGAAGGACTTTGTACCTGTAAGAAGGACTTGATTTGCCTGTAAGAAGGACTTGTTTTGCCTGTAAGAAGGACTTTGTTTGCCTGTAAGAAGGACTTGATTTGCCTGTAAGAAGGACTTTATGCCTGTAAGAAGGACTTGGTTTGCCTGTAAGAAGGACTTTGTGCCTGTAAGAAGGACTTGGTTTGCCTGTAAGAAGGACTTAGTTTGCCTGTAAGAAGGACTTTATGCCTGTAAGAAGGACTTGGTTTGCCTGTAAGAAGGACTTGGTTTGCCTGTAAGAAGGACTTAGTTTGCCTGTAAGAAGGGCTTGGTGTACCTCAAAGGGTGCCATTCTGAAATCTGGGGAGACTAGGAATCCTACGGAAGCTCAAACCCAAATTATATTCTCCTGTCGCTTTAGGAATAAACCAAAGAGGCAGAGATCAAAAGGTCTCGAACATTTCTGTCCTTGAGACAAATCATGCTTTATTGCAGAAGGTGGATACCTATATATACCGCAATGGATTCGATTACCCCAACAACCGTCAGAATTCATTCTCTTGAAAGGTTCAGGTTGAAGATATACTTACGTGAGAATTTGGAAGAAATGCTTGGTGGCTTCTCGACAACCAGGCTTGTTCATTCAATAATCGCCAAATGAATTTCAAGACTTTGGAAGGTAACTCAAACACCGGGAATGTGTTGCCTGTTAGGCAATGTCAGAGCTAACATGTGCAAGCATTTTCATTAATGCGTTCATTGGTTCATACAAAATTGTTCAGCTAAGTTGGCAATGATTAGAAGTAGTCTGTGTGATAACTCATGATGCAATCAATCAAAATGTGGATCATGCAAAACTATTATGTCAAGTTTGCATTACCAATTCTATTTAAGGAGGTTCTCATAATATGAACGCCTCGAATGTAATCTAAATGGGGGACTTTAGTCCGAAGGGGCTTTCTCTCACTCTAGAGAAAGGCTGTTTATCTGTAGATTAAAATGTTAGACCCGTGTGTAGAAATGGTTTAACTTTCCTCATCCTGTTATGCCCCATTTTGCACATTTGATGTCTCCTATGCAGTTTATGCTCTAAGTTGGAGTTGGTAAATTAAACATGCGGAATAATCATACATAATTCGTGAAATGTGTAAACACAATGCCGATGTGACAATTTTTAGCATCATGTGTATTTATATAATGTGCAAACATGGGCGGATTTGAATTGCCCCTGGTATGTGGGTGGATTGAACAAATTGGGAAGCCCACTCCTTATGTCGAGGAGCGGTTTGTCTCAAGTTTTGCCCCTGCACGATGAGGCATATGGGTGAGGGAGCATTTTGGTTTGCTTAATAACAGCGACCGCCGTGGTTTAGCGGTTGAATGCCCCTACAAAAAGCAGAGAAATTATTCTTGAAATCAAATGAGATAAGGAAGACGTATTTGCTTTTTTTGCTTCAGAACTTGTGATTAATTTGCCCCATTTTTCACCAAAATAGATCTTGTCAAATGATCATAATTTTCTTTTGGGATTTGTCTCCTTCAACATGTTAAATGTTAGTATAAATATTTCCTGTAAAAAGAAAAGGAGACATGTCAGCCAGTATTAAAAGGGATAAATTGGAAACGATACTGATTTATCCTTCGTCTTGAATGCCTTGCACGAGTCTTTTTAGCAGTTTTGTTGGATTGAATTTTCCTCGACTTTTGTTGGGCGCCTCACCATTATGGCAAGACTATGGTAAAATACTGACTTTGATATTACTTGTCGAGTATTCCTGTTTGCAAAAAGAAATGCACAAAAAGTTGTTTCATTTATTTATAATACTTACAACATTCCCCACCTTTGAGGATCGAACTCGGGACATTTCGGACCTACTGTCATCCCCTCATACCATTCGGTCCATTGGACCGTAGGTGTCCATGGGGCTTTCCTTTCAAAGATTAATCCTTGGGGATAACGCAGCCTTGTTGTATCACCTTGGGCCATGTTACGGTATTTTCTCGAGGTAATTTGCAATCCCTGTTAAGAATGGAATAAAACAATTCGAGACTTGAGATGATTATGTGTAAATTAGAACGATACAGAATTACCCATGTCTGAGATTGTTCGGATCTTTCGCTTGTATTTTTCTTTAACCGAAGCTGTCCATTCCGTGGTAATGTCCATGAGTTGATTTGCCCCCAATTTAGCCCGACCAGGAAATTTGGTTTCTGAATACGACTGTATTCTCGAGTCGCTTTTGCAAATTCCTGAAAATAGAAGGGATCAAATTTAAAACCAGAGCAATTTAAGGGTAAATTGGAACGATACGGATTTACCCTTCATATTTACGCGGATTTCGTCTCGATATTAATTTTTTCGAGTTTGGTGCGGTTAACGGCTCCGAGCATTTAATATGGGGGAAAGGGAAATTATTACTTCTAGCTTATGCATTAATTTTGGACATCGACAAAAGGTGAGAACGTGCGATGAAATTAAGTAGACGTATTCGTCTAGGTTTAATCTTCTTCATGATGCTCTCGTGGGTTGCGGTAGACGATGATATCAAGAACATTAGAGAGGCATTCAGTGTGGCTTTCCACCAGCCGCCTAGAGACCCGCATTCAACCATGTAAATTAATAAAGCTGCCACCACTCGATCAATGTGCCAATAAATTCGGCCATTTGTTGCGTGCTCCACTTCAACCGTGTTTTGTTGCTTTCGGCGTCCACTCGTATGTATCGGGCACCTGTAGCATCGGGGGAGTGTCCGTGGGCCACGTTCATTAATAAAACCTCGGTCCTCTAAAACCCTCCTCGTGTTTCGAATCCGAGAAAATTTTAAGACCGGTCTCTGGTTGATTTAATCAGGTTAATGTACTTATTTCATGGTTTCTGATTATATAATCCATATTGTCTTTCAAAAGATGCGGGATCCTCTGCAATACATTAAATATATCCCCGTGTTTAATCAGTATAAATCCACCGTCATATCAGAATACACTGCCCATACAAGTTTACGGATTGACACAACTCTGTCTGTCAAAGATGGACAGTGTTCGTTTGCCCCCTTGAATTAACGGTTGAAGCCTTGGTATTTTTCGTCTTTTAGTATTTCTGAAGATGATTCTTGATAGATTATTGAACTTAATTTTTACACCCGTCTGGGGTATCTAGGATCTCCCTGCAAAAGAAAAGGATATAATTAGTATGCGACACAAGGAATGTCGGTCCATGACTCCTATATTAGTCCAATTTGATTTTTTCTATTTTATAGAGAAATCAGAGAAAAAAAATTTTTCTTAGGAAGAAATGGGTTAATTTCTGATACAGAATTTTTTTGCAGATTTATTACTCTTTTTATTATTATTTTTTTAAAGGAATGTGACAAAATCTCTTGACGTTTACTAAAATTTTTGAAGAAATTTCCTTTTTATCAAAATAAATTTTCAGAGGTAAATTTGTCAGGAAAATTTTATTTTATTGAAGTAGGAAAGACATGACAGAAATCCTTTATTGGTTAACAAAATTCCCCCGAGACATTAGTTTAATTTTATTTAGAGAAAATTTTCTTAGAAAAACATGAGCGAATTTCTCGAAAAGATTTTTGTTGCAAGTTTTTATAATTTGAAAGAATGTGATAAAATCACTTGATGTTTACCAAAGTTTTTTTTTGAAGGAATTTTTCTTTTTATCGAAATAAATTTTCAGAGGAAAATTTGTCAGGAAAATTTCATTTTTATTGAAGCAAGAAAAACATGACAAAAATCTCTTATTGGTCAATACAATTCCCCCGAGACATTAGTCTAATTTTATTTAGAGAAAATTTTCTTAGAAAAACATGAGCGAATTTCTCGAGAAGAATTTTCTTGCAAGTTTTTATAATTTGAAAAATGTGATAAAATCACTTGATGCCTACTAGAGTTTTTTTTTGAAGGAATATTTCTTTTTATTGAAATAAATTTTCGGAGGAAAATTTTTTCAGGAAAATTTCATTTTTATTGAAGCAATAAAAACATGACAAAAATCCCTTATTGGTTAATAAAATTCCCATGAAGGGATTTTTCACATCATTTTTTCAAAATTTTTTTTTAAAGAAATGAGGGACAAATTTAATTTTTATTTTCTTTTAAAAGAATGGTCGTAATATCAAACTCAAAAACTGACTAACACCTAGTATGGACCGACCGAAAATAAATACAAGATAAAATTAGAGAACTTACTTTTACCTTGGAGAAATGCAAATCACATAGTCATGCGCATGACTCAAGTGAGGAGTGGACTCTAGAAAATAAAAGAAGGAGAGACAAGGTATGGACCTAAAAAGGCCCCCACTATCTGAATTGACAAACTTACCCTCCGCGCAATCAAATCACAATGGGAAGAATTGTCAATTCAGATAATGAGCGGGATAAAATATGGTCAACCCGAGCGCAATCGACGCAAGAGCTTTGCATATTCAATCCCTATCTATGGTTTTCTAGGAAGAATTTCGCGACTTGGGTTTAGACGCTTGTGTGTGCAGGTGTCGTGATCCTCAGAGTATGCAAGACATGCACAACAATTGATATCAAAACAGTGCTTCTAAAAATGTGCGAAATTAAACAAATAAACCCAACACCAGCCTGCAAAACAAAGGGGTTAGCCAAACACTCCGCCCTTTATAACTCCCATCCTGCAAAAACATATAACACCTATAGAATGAGTCCCAAACAAGATCGCCAGAAGCGAGATATCTATGAAATTTTCATTGGCCTAAGTCCACTAAGACTTTTAACATTTCGAAAAAATTCAAGTATTCCAATTGTTATCTTTTTTTGAAAATTTAAAAATCTCGTCCCCAGCGGAGTCGCCAGTCTGTCGCGACCCTCTAAAATTTTTTTAAATTTTAAAGGGGTTAACGGATTATTAGGTTAATTAGATTTGACTAACCTAACGCGGACCCTCCCAAGCCCTACCGAATCGCAACTTTGGTTTTTGTTTAAATGATTTTGAAATTTGGAGTCGCCACTAATCGTTCTTGGTAGGTCGATTAGAAACCTAAATAAATTAGCGGGAGAACTAATTTATTCCTGCGAACCAGAGATTATGAGCTCGGGGACTTGGTTACACTAGTTAATTAAAACTAATGCCCTTTCGGTACCTTAATTTCATGGATATCCTAATTCGGCAACTCAGGCTTGGTTTATTCCTAAGGCTCTAGTAGGGTATTCTCTTTTGTGTTTTCACTTTTTAAATAGGATGCATGGATGGTATATATTTTTATTTGTTATATTTTCTTAAGTGTTAAAGATTCCCTGAAGCCGAAAGAGGGAGTGTGTTAACGACTTCTGTGCAGTATTACGACCTACTCATCTTTTGAGTTTGATGATTCAAAAATTAAATTATAGGAAGTACATGACAGTGAATAAACACCTCCAATGGAAGGCCTAGCATTGGCTTGGCTCTTCCCTTTGGGATTTAAGGTACAGGTATTTAAGTTGCAAGTATTTAAACTACTGTAAGTAAAAACCTCCAATGGGAGGCTAAGCATTGGCTTGGCTCTTCCCTTTGGGATTTAAGGTACATGTATTTAAGTTGCAGGTATTTAACTACTGTAAGTAAAAACCTCCAATGGAAGGCTAAGCATTGGCTTGGCTCTTCCCTTTGGGATTTAAGGTACAGGTATTTAAGTTGCAGGTATTTAACTACTGTAAGTAAAAACCTCCAATGGGAGGTTAAGCATTGGCTTGGCTCTTCCCTTTGGGATTTAAGGTACAGATATTTAAATTGCAGGTATTTAACTACTGTAAGTAAAAACCTCCAATGGGAGGCTAAGCATTGGCTTGGCTCTTCCCTTTGGGATTTATGGTGCAGGTATTTAAATTGCGGATGGACTTTGTCCTCTGCATTCTGGGGTATGAATTCTTTAAAATAAAATACAACGAATTGATTCAACAATTTGAAATTTGTGCGCGCTTGAGGACTCCTCCAAGCCGATTTTGTGCTTCCATAGGGTTGACCATTGATATAAAGCTGCGGCTTCCTGACATAAAATAGAGTGAAATGTCAGTATACAAAATATGTGCTAATCTGCACCTAAAACCAAAAGAGTGGAAAGAGTACTTATCTCCCATTTTTTTGGGAGGGATTTCTATAATTGATTTTCGCTCTCTATGTTCCCAATATAGAGAGTTTCTTTTGAATTAAGAGGAACTTTTAGTCATAGATCAATTGAGAAATCGGTGGACAGCTTAGGAGCTTGTCTGGGCCGATTTTTGCATATCTACGAGATTTTTGCTGTTGACGTAGAGATATCCTTCTCCTGACATAAAATATGGAAAAAAAAAGAGGAGATGGAGAAAGTGTATACAATTTGTGCTAATTTGCAAGTAAAACCATAAACAAATGAATAAATAAAAACACTTAGCTCGAATTTGCTTGCTCGTTGACGAGGATGAACTCTTGATTTATATTGATCGATGAAGGAATTTGTGATGATAATCCCTAGCTTTGAACTCCCATCATCTTCAAAATTCTCTCTCTTTTGGTATTTTCTTTCTCTCAAATTTTTCTTCAATCTCCCAAAACTCTCTCAAACATCCAAAAATTTCTCTCCAAAAAAATCCTCCCAAACACTTCAAATTTTCTCTCTCAAGAATCCTCCCAAACACTTCAAATTTTCTCTCCCAATAATCCTTTCTCAAGCTCACTTCTTTCTCCTTTTATAACCTACTCATCTATCTCCCATTCTAATTTTTCCACTAACTCTATCTCCCATTCTAATTTCTCCACTAACTCTTCTTCATTTTCATCTTCCATTCTCCATCTCTATCTCACATTCTAATCTCTCCACTAACTCTTCTTCATCTTCATCTTCCCTTCTCCATATTTATCTCCCATTCTAATTTCTCCACTAACTCTTCTTAATCTCCATCTTCCCTTCTCTATTCTTATCTTCCATTCTAATTTCTCTACTAACTCTTCTTCATCTCCATCTTCCCTTCTCTATTCTTATCTTATTTTCTCCATCCATTCTTCTCCAACTTCTCTTCTTCATCTCCTCTTCTTCATCTTCCCTTCTCTATTCTAATTTATCCACTAACTTTTCTTTTTATTATTTGTAAAATAATCCTTCAAGAGTTAGGTATTTGCACTTTAGTCCTTGAATTTTAAGTATTTACAATTCAGTCCCTGAAAAAATATATTTCTTTAAGTCCAAATCTCCTCACAATTTTTGACACACCAAAATTTACCACATGTCAAATTTAAGCTCATTTCTTGTCGCTGAAAATAATGCATAATTTAATTAAAGCCCTTTTGCAAAATTAAGTCATTCTGGGTATAATTGGGCCAAGATGAAAATTTAAAATATTAGAAGACAATGTCACAACTCATAAAAAGTGAAAGTTAAAAATAAGTTGACTCAAATTAAATTTTTTTTAAGCCCGATTCGAGATTATACTCGTGAAGGAACACGTGACTCGAATTGGATTTTTCTGAATTTGCGATGGCCAATATGAAAATAGATTTAAAATAAAAATATTAACTATCTTTGTGTATTTTTTGGCCTCAAATGTTATTTTTTCAAAATTTTCAAATATTTTTGTATTTTTTTAAAAAAATTAAAATATATATAATATGAAAAATTATTTTTTGGTCAAAATTCATTCCCTAGGCTTGGCTAAGGTTCCCAAAGTTGATTTTTCAATTTTATGAATTTTTATGGATTTTCTATTAATTTTTGAAAATAAATAAATAAAAAATACGTAAAAATACTGAAAATATGAAAAATCGTTTTTTGGTCAAAATTGGTTCCCTAGGCTTGGCTAAGGTCCCCAAAGTTGATTTTTCAATTTTATGAATTTTTATGGATTTTTTATTACTTTAGCAATAGAAAAAATGATTAAAAATCAGGTGTCAACAGGTATGCTTTCTTTCTTGGATCAGGAGTAATTTCTTGGTCTTCGAAAAAACAGCAGATTGTTGCACTCTCGACAGCTGAAGCAGAATACATGGCATTAGCTTCAGGGGCTTGTCAAGCAATATGGCTTCGATGGATGCTGCGTGAATTGATGCATGAACAAGCAGGTCCTACTAAATTGATGTGTGACAATAAGTCGGCTATTGCATTAGCCAAGAATCCTGTATTTCATGGCAGGAGCAAGCACATCGACATCAAGTATCACTATATTCGTGAGCAAGTCAAAGATGGTGAAATTGAACTTAATTTCTGCAGATCAGAAGACCAGATTGCAGATATCCTGACAAAACCATTGAAGGCTGATCTGTTCGAAAGATTGAAGACGATACTTGGTGTTATGAACTTCCAAAATCAATTTTAAGGGAGGCTATTGAAAATATTAAAATAAATTTTGGAAGAAAGTCAAAAAAAGAAGAAGCCTCAATTTTTGACTATTAATGGACAACTTAGGTGTGCTTAAGCCTCAATTTTTGACTATTGATTGTCAAAAATGGACAACTTAGGTGTGCTTGAATTTGATAAAATTAAGTGTAGTCAAATAAAGACATTTAAGTTTGGCAAAAATTAGGTATAGAATTGGCTATAAATATGTGTGGTTTTCTTGTAAGTTTCATATCAAGGAGGAGAAGAAATAGAGAGAGAGAGAGAGAGAGAGAGAGAGAGAGAGAGTTCTTGTAAGAACAAGCTTAGAGCAAAGCTTGATTTTCTTTGCGTAAAAACCTTGGCAAAGGTATTTTGTAGTATTGCTCTCTCATTTGTGTTTTTGTTATTCTCTCCAAATTAAATCCTCCAAGCTTCCGCAAAATTCCCCCTTCCTTTTTATTTGGTTCCTACAAAGTGGGATAATTTTCTAAAAAATCTTAAACTCATTGTTCGGCGGTTAGCTCAATTCTGAACTTTTCAATTTAGTCAATTTAGTTTTAAATTTTTTAATGATTTTTTAGTGTACTCTTTTGGTAAATAGCCAAAAAATGCTAACCTAAATATTGGCCATCTTATGTAACACGACTGGCATTCAATTTTTCCTTTCTTTTTCTTTGTCTTTTTCCCTATTTCCCCCTACCAGTTCGAGTCCTTGGCAATCTCGCTATGTCTGGTGGCTAAGGCCCTAGACCTGTGGATGGAAATAATAAAAGAAGGAAAAAGAATAAAGAAGAAAAGAGAAAAAAGAAATAATTTAGAAGAAATTTGCAAAAATCGCTCACGTTAACGCCAGTTATGCCACATAGGATGTCCAACATTCATATCAGCATTTTCTCGCCAAATTGGCCAGAAAAATTATATTGGTAAATTATCAAAAGGTTTAAGGCTAAATTGATAAAATTGAAAAATTTTGGATTGAAATGGCTATTAGGCAATAGATTTAAGACTTTTTAGATAATTTTATGCACAAAAATTATAATTACTTGAAAAGAAAATTTACACCCAACAAACAACGATAAGCATAATCAAATTAGAGTCTTAGCCGTAAAAAGGGATACAATAGGTGAAAATGGAAAAATGAAGAAGACAAAAGAAAGGTGAGCGCAAGCCAAAAATATGGAATGTGGGAAGACAACTATAATTGAGCATTTTTTTTCCTTTTTAGTCTCCCAAGGAAATATTACATAGGAACAAATTTGGAACAATTTGAACAATGTATCACGTATAAAATTTAATTTTCTCCTGGCATTAAAAAAAAACAAGGCCCCTTTATGATTGTTCAGTACATCCACAAGAATTTTTCTGTATATATATATATGTATGTATATATATTTCAAGAAGGGCTTCTAGAACTAATTAACATAACCATAAGAATAGATCTCTTTCCGTTGAAAATTATTACAAGCAATCCGTACCGTTTAATTTTTTTAATCAATAGATAAGTGTGCACATTACTCGTAATAAACAATACTTGTACTTAGTAAATGTACCGACGGCAGGGTAAATGACTTTCACATATGGTAAAATATTTCCGATGTTGTAACAAGACTCATTAATAGCAGACAATGTTATTTTTAGTAATATTACCTTTCGTACGTGTAATGATATCAACAGAGATCAATCAACGAACCAAATGATGGTTAACCAAAAGAAAGGAAAACACAAGATAAATAAAATATATTAATTTGGAATAAAAAATTATATTTTGGGGCACTTTTAATGGTCGTACCAATGAAGGTAGGTTGTGCTTAAATTCCAATTCCCCCGCAATTAAAAGGCGAAAAAAGAATACAAGTGAAATTCAAAAACGTCTATGCGACAACAATGAAAAACGAATATAAGAACACTGTACAACCCAGCACTTGGCAATTAAGCCGCGAATGATAATCATTCTATTTATGGAATTAATTTTTGGCTAGAAATAGATTTTTTTATTTTCATTTTCTGAATAAGTTTTTGAGAAGATAAATGCGTTTAATAATGACACAAAATTTCTATTCTCGGAATAGAAATTCGTTTAATAACAACATAAAATTTCTAGGGTTCCTGGCAATTGGTGAACCATCGACGATGATTAGCACTGGTAGACAATGGACTAGTGATCGGCAACCAGTGGATAGCGGACCAATGATCGGCAGACCACAACACGAGAGAGAGGGAGTGAGCAATGAAAATTATTCTTATTGCTCATTTTTATTCCAAAAACATAAAATTTGAAAATTTTAACTTCTTATTTCCGTTTCAAACCTATTTCTATAATAATTTTTGTTCCAAAAATAAAAAAAATAAAATTACGTTACCAAAAGAGTGTCTATTCTAAACCTGTTCCAGAAACAAGTTTGGAACATAAATAGAGAAGCCTATTCCAGAAATAGAAAAATGAAATTGCGTTACTAAAAGGATTTCTATTCCAAACTTGTTCCAAAAATAAGTTTGGAACAAAAATAGAAAAGTTTATTCCAGAAATAGAAAAATGAAATTGCATTATCAAAAGGGTTTCTATTCCAATCTTATTCCAAAAATAGGTTTGAAACATGAATAGAGAAATAGAATGGTTATCATTTGCATCCTTAAAATTAAAAGAGAATCAAAGATAACTCAAATTGATAATCGTGATCAACATATTATGTCTATAAAGGATGTAAAGGACTATCAAAACTAAATGATTTCATTTACCCATTGACATCAAATTTAAAAAACGTAATGTTTTTTCTTTTTTTTCTTTTTTACATATATCATTAATTTATCTCTTTTGTTAAATTATGTCTCGGATTTGAGCCATTTACGGCACCTGATCTGGTTGGACAATATAGATCAATTCATCATTTCAATCTACAGGTGGATTCCTTTTTTGGCTATGGCGTTCTCCATAATTATTTGGTGTTTGACCAAGACTTGTGCTCCTTAACGTGGATTTTCCTTTGGTCCTTAATTGGAGGTGCAGTGCTAGCAAGTTGGTTAACAAGCATTGTGCGAAGAACGAGCCGACAACGAAGGAGCCGAAATTTCAATAACTCACCTTAGACGTGGATTGCTACTATATGAGCCTAGTCGGCAGTAGTTATCTATAAATCATGTGGAATCTACCTTCTCCACTGCCACCTCTCAAGTTGAGAGAAAATGTTTTTCTTTCTTTCACCTCAAGGGAACACTTCCGAATTTCACATTCCTCGGAGTTAGGTCCAATCAATTTAATCTATAGGTGGATTCCTTTTCTGGTGGTGGCGTTCTTCATTATTAGCCAGTGTTTGACCAAGACTTGGACTCCTTAACGTGGATTGTACATTGGTTGTTGTGATCAACAAGAGTTCAAGAAAAAGAAGAGAGTTTAAGTGGGAAAGCGTTGACCGGTCTTTTATGGGCACAAAATTGACTAAGCAGTTTGAACGAAGGACTCTTGCTTCCATATTACTGCACATCATCAAGACTTTGTTGTCCTTGTGTGCCGACGAGAAGAGTCTGCTGGAGAGCAATAAAAAGGCTTGGGCCTTCTTCCGCGTGATAGGCGATCCGCCGTCCAAAGAAGGGAAACAGAAGGAACGCACAAAGTTCTTGATGTCTTGCCGTACGAGGAAAGCTTTTGCTTTGGGCTTGAACATCGGTGATTTTGCAGTAATTTTTTTTTAATCTAATTGAGTTTTTTTATTTCTAAACATTTTAGAATTGAGTGTAATTTAGATATGGGAAATACCCGAGCATACAGACAATTATAACTCTAATTCTTCGATTATAGTATGTTATTTATTATTGGCTCCTCGTGAATGAAGGTGACGACACAGGAATTGAAATACGTAAATCTTAAGTATCTTTTATAATTTCTCCTTTATTTCTCTATTACTTTCGCATAGTGTTTTCGCATTGAATTATTTACAAAATCCATTGGCATTTCCATATTAATATTACAACACCTTAAAATAAGAGCATTCACTGTTACAACCCCCTCAAAGCCGAAGGTATGGTCCAGTCTTCGAAGAAGAACACAAAAAAATGATAAAATCCCGGCTAGCTTTGAAGTTCTCTCAATGAGAATAAACTTCCATTTTTTTTCTTTTTTTTTTCAAAGACATACAGCCATCACCTCCAATTGTTTTCCTTTGAGAATTTTTGGAAAAATATTAGAATTGATATATAATATTCTCGCTTAAGACTTTGTTGTATGCTAGTGGAGTTTTGCCGATAATTATTAACAACGTTGTTAGGAAAATAATTTCTTAAAGAGAGTATTATCATGCCTCAAAGCTTGATTTTATTTCTTTCTATCCCAATCATACTTTCTCAACAAATAGCTCCTGATCATACAAGTTATGGTAACATGATCTCCATACTTTAACACAGGAGAATGGTGAGAAAGTGTAAACATCACAAAATAAGCATCATTATCCGAGGTGATTGAGGGTATCCTCGTTTCGAATAAGTGATAGCTAAGTCGCGTTTATGTGGATGTTGGTTAGATTGATGAGCTCATATCTGACGGACTCAACGTTGTCGGGTGAAATACTCTGAGAACGTTGATGCCCAAGCCTTCCAACTTGCGAATGACAAGACATCATTCTTGATATTGGTCAGAGCTAGGCTTGTCAAAGGGATGAGACGGGTCGGGTATGGCCAGATCATAAATGAACCATCTCAAATAGACTCATTTAATTAATTTATAATCCATTTATTATAATGCAAATTTAGTGATCCACACCCAACTCACACCCGACCCGACTCATATTTCTAAAGCACTTTCATATTTAATTCAATAATATAAAATTCACATTCAAATTGAGATGAGATTGCTTAATGAGTGAGTACGAGAGAGAATAAAGAGAGAGTCATAGATATGGATTCGGTATAAATAAGTTGTAAACACATTTATGACTCATTTACGATTCATTTATGATCCATCTAATATTCATATTATGATTAAACATATTTATGACCTATTTATTAAATATAAATCATCCTATAACCCTGTCCATCATATATGGGTTAAAAAATGAGTTTATGACTCATTTTGATATGTCTAGTTCATAGTC
Organism: Psidium guajava; assembly: GCA_016432845.1. Lineage (NCBI taxonomy): Eukaryota > Viridiplantae > Streptophyta > Magnoliopsida > Myrtales > Myrtaceae > Psidium > Psidium guajava. Next base: position 32,917,320 of record CM028225.1, on the reverse strand, counting down.
TTACTTGAATTGTCTGTACTCGTTGCTGATCATATTGCGCGTGACTCATCATGAAATTGGGCTTCGGTCTCTTGGCACAATTCGTTCTTTTTAATGAGAGTCGGGTTGCTCGGTTATCATTTAACGAACGTCTAAGCGAGTCACATTCCAAGAAGTTTGTAGATACTATTGGCAATCCAATTAAGAATAGTTTGGCTTTGATTGGAGGGCATAGATTATATTGTATGGAGAATCAAATTAAGGGTTAATACCTCAAAATATTTCGAATTGATATGCCTATGATAAATTCACCACCCCAAACTAATTTTTTGACTACAAAAAACCTCAAATTAGTACATCTATGATAAATTTACCTCAAACTAATTTTTGGATCATAAAAAACCTCAAATCGGTATACCTATCAGTTAGACCTCATCAAATTGAATTAATATCACGAAAACTCTCAAATTAGTACACATGTGATAAATGAAGGTAAAAATCCCATAGCCGGCACACCTATCAATTGTCACGTGTCATTTAACTTACAAATTTGATAGTAAAATTTAATGAAAATTAATAGAGGATTATTTGTCATAGATGTACCGATATATGATTTTTTATGATAAAAAAATCAGTATGAGGCAAACCTATCATAGATGTACTGGTTTGGAATTTTTTGTGATTAAAAAATTAGTTTGGGGCAAATCTATCATTGATATACCCCTTTGTATTTTTTTTTTTGGGTATTAACCCTCAAATCGACCATCCTTTTGATTCCTAGAAAGGAATTTTTCGGATCGATACCCTTTATGATCATGAATCTTATGAAATCATCGTTCTTGGCCGACAATTCTAGCTGTAATAAAATAAGGAATTTAAGACAAATGAGATTATCGAGTAATTCTTCTTCTTCTTCTTCTTCTTCTTTTTTATAGTCCAAGTATCGAGAACGATAATTGTACTGGGGTTATGTGCAATAATTTTGCAAGACCCACTCTAAACCAAAAGAGGAAACTCCCACTCGCCTCATATAAATGTTGCTCCTGTGAAAGAACTCCCCGGCCCATGTCACGCCCTATTCCCCTACGACCGCGCGACAAACACTTCAACTCACCTCGTCGAATGGCCGAACCGATTTGCGACCGCACAGGAAACGTCCCAGCCAAATGACGGCTTAGATAAACGCAGGCGAAAGCGCCAACAACTACCCCTGACAAGCCATCATGTAGATAGATAGAGAGACCACAATCAACAGACACCAAATACACTAACGAATCCTGCTTATATTAAACACCATCACATATACAACTCTCACAACATAGGTTTAATCCTGAATACAAGCTCAATTCAAAAAAAAAAACATGACCCTCAGATTAGGGTACAATGACTCCTATTGCTCAGTCTCCTTTGGTATCCCAACTAATACTCCCATCGTCTCCATGCTAAGGTCGAGGATCTGAAAGGCAATCAGCCACAAGTGAGTCTAAAACTCAGTGAGTAAACCTCTAAACTTAGAAAATGGAACAACACATCAGCCAAACAACTCAGGCATCCGTAACAAGAGCGAATGCAACATACAATAACAAATTCATCAACCGTCGCCCAAATCAATGCATGCGACTCAATACCATGCTCTATTTCATTGCATATGCAATCACACAAATGGCCTCAATGGTTCATGCTCGACTCTCACATATACAACACACGATGCCAAACTCATCATGAATGATCAAATCAGTGCATGTGACTCACAGCCAAACTCAAACACATGTCATGCACTGAACACCGTCGCGGGATCTCGTGTTTCATCCCCGACATCATTTCGGGATCTCGTGGTTCATCCCTGACCCTCAAGGTCTCATGCCCGCGTATACATACTACGCCTCAGGCCGTGCCGCGACCCGCGCTCAAGGCGCCACAGGCCGGCACCTTATCACTCCAGCTACTCCGTGCCGTGCACGTTCGAGCGCCTTCGAACTTGCAGTCCGTCGCAAGCCGGGAACCTACCTTTTCTCTCTAATTCTCGCGCCAGTCCGTCGGCCGAGCACAATCTCACTTTCATTTCTCAGGACTTGCTAAAATAGATCATCGTGCCATGCAGCATGCTCAGTCAATGCCATGTTTCAATCACACGTTCACGCACGATGTCTCACATTCACAAAATCAGGGAAGTCTCACACATGCAAACATATGCAGAGCATTTCAATACATCACAGGCAGACTCAAAGCCGTACTCTCGGGCTTTTATCACTCATGGGTGTTAGCTCTATTACAGGGCGACTTCCCTCTCAAACCATACTCAGACAATGCACGGTTTCAAGCAATTTAATTCCACACATACACTGCTTGACCATTTGGGGAAATTACTTGCATTGTCTATGTAATAAACCCAGACTAACTTAATCGAACCTCACCCACATACTCAAGTCCGTTCAGTCACCACCCAAATCACATGACTTGTGAATTCTGTATCTCAAATAACCACGGCAACCTCAAACATGAGCAGATCAAGAAATCCAGCAAATTCACCCACACGTTCACTCGGTTTAATCCATTTCTCTCAAGTACATAGTTTAGTCCACATTGACCCCCAAGTACACGGTTTGATGTATTAAAACCGATCAACCACGTTTTTCATAAATCGAGTCAAAATTAATCCACCTAGGTCACACCCCCCATACTCTCATGCATTCGGTCACCTTAATCATCTCACCATGCTAGGTTCTTCTGTCCCAAACAGTTACGGCAATTGTAAGCACAAACAGATCCAAAATTTTCAGCTTACATGCTCTCACATATCCCTCAGATTCAAGTCCCAAATACACCGAAAATTTGGGCAGCCTAACATCTCCATCCAGCCACCAAATCCTCGCATAAACTCAATATAATTAAGCCTATACATTTCACAGAACACGCACAGTAATCACAGACCAGAAACTCAGCAAAACCGGTATTGATTCACCCGGATTCAACCCAGCAAAGTGCTTAGAGAATTCAATCAATCTTCCATCTACTAATCAGAATAATCTTCCTCAGCTACTCTACAATGAACCTAGGGGGATTACTCACCAAAACCGAGCTGAAGAAGCAGTTGGAATAGAAACAGCATGGCAATGACGAAAACGGGCAATAGACGAACGAAGTCCAGCTCAGATCAGACTCTGTCACGAAAATTAGATCAGATTTTTGGCTAAATAAATTTTAGATCATTGAATTTCAGAATCTTACGGTTACACAGGAAAAAGCAGAGCTTGATTTGGACTCCGGACGATCCCGAACGACCAACTTCTTTCCGGGCGCGCGTACAGGAAACGCGAATCAGGACAGGTAACTTTGATTCGACGCTGCGACTTCTCTAGGGAGTTTTCAGATGATTTTTTTTGATAATATCGAAGTTCGATGTCTTACGAGTACACAGGCGAAAACAGAGCTCGATTCGGAGTTCGGATGACCCCGAACGACCGATTTCCGCCCGGGCGCGCGTGCTGGTCGCTCGAGAACGGCTCTCGGCCGAGAGAGAGAAATGGACTTGGGTGCACAAAAATGAGAGGAGAGAGAGAGATAGTATGGTCAAGAAGAGAGGGAGAGAGCTCTTGACTTCCTTGGCAAGCCAAGCTTGAAGATTGGAAGGCAAGCCAAGGTGAAGCTTGCTTAGCAAGCTTGGACAAAAGTCCATCAACCGACCAATGGAATGCCTACAAGTGTCCATGGTGGGATCCTCATGCCATGAAGTCAAACCGGCAGCCAATAAGGCGTGGACATGTGTCGGCTCAAGTGGATAGGGTTAAATTAACTTAATTGCGAAGAAATGGACCCGACGACTCGACCGGTAGAGCCAATTTTTTTTTGGAATATGAGAATTTACAGCCAAAACGATCCTGACGACTAGACGAACTCAAATCTAGCGTCCAAACTCTCTAAAAACTCACAGATAAATTACTGAGAAGTCTAGGGCGAACCGGGGCCAAAACAATCAATCCTCTCGTCGTCCCTCTTCGCGGCGCACTAAGCCAAATCCAAAGTTCTGAAACTAAATCTTTAAATCCAACTCATCTCTGTAATATCCTTGAAAGTTCGATTGTCCAAATTCAGAATCAATCTCGTGGCCAAATCCAATGAGCAACGACTCTAGCAAATGCTCAGACTAACGGGTGGCTTGTTAGGACGTACATGTATCGACTGATCAGGTCCACGTACTTCAAGTCCTAATAGCCTTTCCCCTTCGGTTAGTCACCTCGGAGTAGCTAATTCCAAGCGAGATCTGACTAGAGCGTCCCAATGAAATATATCCATTCAATTTATAGATTCTGAAAATGGGTCGAAAATCCAGGATGTTACAGCCCAAGCCCGTCATGGCATGCCTAGGCTAATCAATCATGTCGGAATGGTCAATTATAGCATGACAATGCGGCCCAATCGGAATGCCTTATTTAACCATGAGCTTTACTCTCTATATGGATTTGCAGAGAAAAACATAATTTTTACAGATTAATTCTAAGGGGATTTACTCTTATAGTTGAAATGGATTATTCTAAAAGTACATCTCCCTCCGTATAACAAAGATTGGCTTTCTTGCATTATCCACGAAAGTGTTTCTTCTCCTCTCACCATAATTTAACAACAACTTAAGGTTAATGGCTCATGTGAAATTATCTATCTTAATTTGAGAGAGTTGCCTACTTTTCTTGAATTAGGTTACCAACTAATTCTAGATTACAACTTTTAATTGAGCCAACTACCAAAATTGGACATTGCTTACCCCTTCTTGTCCATTGTGCCTTTTGTGGCCGAGCCTAAAAGTCCTAAGTCAATAAATATAGAGTTTCCGACGTCTAATTTTGGATAGGAATCGAAGTCTCAATTGAATTAAAAGGTAGGAAATGATTTCATAATGCTTGGTACTTCCGAAACTCATAGCAGAAAGAAGATAAGGAAAAGGTTAAAAGCCCTCACCAACAAAAGAGCACGATCAATGATTTGGATTTCATGATACTTGTTGCCAACATAGAGAATGATTCTGAGTTTCCAAATAACTTTCCTTTTTACTTTGGCCATTGAATCATTACGCATGGAATGATGTGATAATGCTTGCTGCTTCTAAAACTCAAACCAAAAAGAAGAGACGAAAAATGAAAAAATCCTTCACCAGCCAAAGAGCACAATCAACGATTTAGATTTGATAATACTTGCTGCAAACACAGGGCATAGTTTCTAAGTTACTTTGCTTTCTACCTTGTCCATTAAACCATCACGCAGGGAATGATATCATAATTCTTGCTGCTTTTGAAGCACAAAATGAAAAGAACAAAGGAAAAGGTAAAAAGCTCACACTAGCAAAAGAGCACAATTAATGATTTGGATTTTATATAACTTATTGCTAATGCAGGGAATGATGCCGAGTTTCCAAGTTACTTTCCTTAATACTCAGGCCATTAAACCACCAAGCGGGGAATAATTTGATAAGGGTTGCTGCTTCTGAAACGCAAAGCAAAAAGAAGAAACGAAAAAGGTTAAAGCCCTCACCAGCAAAAGAGCGCAATCATTGATTTGGATTTGATAATAATTGTTGCTAACATAGGGAATGATTTGATGGTGCCTGTTGCTTTTGAAACTCAAAGCGAAAAGAAGAAACAAAATGGTAAAAATCCCTCACTGGCAAGAGAGCGCAATCAACGATGTGGATTTGATAATACTTGTTGGCGAACATAGGGAATGATTCCAAGTTTCCAAGTTATTTTCCTTTCTACTTTAGCCATTGAACCATCACGCAAGGAACGATATGATCATACTTGCTACTTCCAAAACTCACAGTAAAAAGCATAAACAAAAAAGGTAAAATGCCCTCACCAGCAAAAGAGTACGGTCAACACTTTGTATTTGATAATAACTTTTGTTAGCGTAAGGAATTATTCCGATATTCCAAGTGACTTTGCTTTCTGCTTTGGCCATTGAACCATCATGCAAGGAATGATTTAATAATGCTCACTACTTTCGAAACTCAAAACAAAAAGAAGAAACGAAAAAGGTGAAGCTCTCGTTAGCAAAAGAGCATAATCAATGATTTGGATTTCGTAAAACTTGTTGCTTACGCACGGAATAATTCTTTGTTTCGAAGTTTCTTTCCTTTCTACGTTGGCCATTGAACTATCACGTAGGGAACAATTTGATATTGCTTGTTGCTTCTGAAACTTAATGTACAAAGAAGAAACGAAAAAGGTCAAAAACCCTCGTCAGCAAAAGCGCACAATCAATGAATTGGATTTGATTGTACTTGTTGCTTGTGTAAGGAGTAATTCTGAGTTTCCCAGTTACATTCCTTTTCTCTTTGGCCATTGAATCACCACGTAGGGAATGATTTGCCATTTGAATTACTAAATCTCAGCCACTGATTGTCAACTTTTCTAGCAGAAAGTGGTTGGTCTCTTTCTCCATGGGAATATTATTCCAAAAATCCTAAACCTATTACACATCGGCTAATTTAATAATGAAACTTTCAATTTTGCCAATTGAGGCTTAAACCTTTTTTTTTTTCCCAATTGAGTCTATCTAGCCAATTTTAGCTGTAAATCGTTGAAGCAGATGTCAACCGTTTTATGTGGCACTACTAGTGCTGATGTGAAATTTTTTTGTAATTTTTGTAAAATTTTGGTTTTTTCGTTGTTTTCCTTTTCTTTTCCTTTTCTTTTTTTCCTTCCAAGCCTGGTGAGGATCATTGGCCAACCCTCATTGGTCGCAGAGAAGGATCAGTTGACCCTTACTTATGGTGGGCATAGTTGGCTGACGACCCTCACCGTGCTTAGGAGAAAAAGAAAAAGAAAAAGAAAAAGAAAAAGAAAAAGAAAAGAAAAAGACTAAAAGATTATTTAAAAAATTCAAATTTTTATAAGTTGAAAAAAGTTATCCATGTTAGTGCCAACCGTCCTATGTGACATTTTCAGTATCTACATTAGCAATTTCTGGTTAAAATTGACCGAATTAACTTAATTAGTAAAATGTGAAAATGTTTAGAACTCAATTATGAAAATTGAAAAGTTTATGATTGAATTGGCCAAAGTGCAATAAATTTAGGACTTTTAAGACAATTTTCCCCATTTCTGCATTGATTTCTCTTTCCAGCTTGCTCTCTCCATTCACAAGGAAGGTCTCTCTAGCTAACCAAAAAGTCTTATTCTCATACTTGAGGAGGGCATCCAATGATGATTCTACTTTGCTATGGATTTTGCTGAAAAAACACTTAGGAAATTGGATGCGAATTATAAAATATGTTATGAAACTCTTCTCTTCATTTATGACTTGTTAAATGAATTTTCAATCTTCAATATTCTTTAGGATAGACCTATTTCCACCCCCTCTTTGACTTGGTAAACAACTTTTATTATCACTTGTCCAAAATAACCTTCCATGTTGGGACACATGTTCATTCACTCATTCACCGACTAAAATATTCTTTTATGCTTGAAAAGTAACAATCATTAATTAAGTATACTTTTTCTCGCTCATATTTTGTTTCCCACTATCGCCCCTTCTTCTCTTATCTTCGTTTTAAATTATGATCGATTTCATTTTGTAATATTTCTGAGTTTGTAAATTTGGTCCATAAAATCTAACTTTGCTTTTACCTTCCTCATCTTGCTCCCTCTATTGCCTTACTAGATGCCCCGCATAGCAATCTTTACAGAGAAATTTTGCCCCATCCGAGGTACGGCCTCGTGCTATCCCATTGTTACTAAGATTAATAGAAAAGTTACTTTAAAGAATAAACATTTTAAGCAAGTAGAGTTTTCTCGACCAAAGTTACAAATTTAAAAATATTACAAAATTCAATCGATAATAATTTAGGAAGAAGAGGGGAGAAGCAGTGGGGATAGTGGGGAACAAAAAATCAAAGAGCCGTCCTTATATTGTAATTTATCATATTGTAATAACTACCTCATAAACTAGGTAGTTATTATGCAAAAGGTCCTTATCAACTTAATTACAAAAGCCCGGCCAAAAAAAAATTTTAATTACAAAGAGAACGTCCTTCATTACTCTAATAGTCATGACTTTGTTTTGTTAGAAGTTATTCATTACCTTTTCAAATAGGCATAGTTTCTTTTTTGGTCGAACAAATAGTCATAGTGAATATATAAATATAGGACTTACGAGTAATTTGAAATGCTAATGTGACAATTATGGTTGGCAAAAAAATTTAACAACATCAATTTTGAGTTAATTTTTTTTGTCGCTTGAAGAGATGATTATGAGGGGCTTTATGTCAACAAATCAATGAAAATTAGAGATGTAATAAATGAAAAGTCAAGACTTATTTTCAACTAATGGTCAACATTGATTAGATATAAGGGCCTAACTTAGCCCAAATCTAATATGTTAATAAGTAGAACATTATCAAAAATCTCTATTCAATATATAAAGTAATAGCACTGCCATTTTATGTTTTAGACCTATTTTTATTTGTATACCAATTTGCAAATTATTCTGTAATTGTTTTCCTCTTCAATTAACTTAGCTATAATGCACTACATCGAAATTCTTAGATCAAATAAGTAATAGGTCAAGCGAACAACTTCTATAGTAAGAAGATATGTCTTTAGTTTGTTCTACTTTTGTGTAGGTTTTATTGAGTGTTTCCTTAGCATTTAACTTAGAATTTTATGCTATGCCGAAACTTAAAGCCTATAAAGATAGAAGTTTCCAATTGGTTATGGCATTAGAAAGAAGAGCATTAAATGATGCGAAACTTGTGACACGAATCGAAGTCTCAATATGGTAAAAAGAAAAACTTACCGGCTAAGAAGTAGAATCAAAAGGCAGTTAATGGTTTGATGATACTTGTTACTTACTTACTTAATTCAAAACAAAAAGGAGAAAAAGAGAAAGATAAAGAGCCGTCACCAAAGCACAATCAATGACTTGCACTTGATAAATACTTGTTGCTTATCTAGAGAATGATTCCGAATTTCCAAGTTTCCAAGATACTTTTCTTTCTAGTTTTGCCATTCAACCATTATGCAGGGAATGATTTGGCATTTTATTACTACATCGGAGGATCACCGGTACTAAAGCGCATGATAACCATTCTGTTCCAGAAATAATTTCTGAAACAGAAATAGATTTTTCTATTTCTGCCAGAAACAAAAAAATTTTATTTCTGGTTTTAGGCTAAAATCTATTTCTGAAATAGATTTTTATTTCAGAAATAAAAAAACAGATTTGCGTTAACGAGTTTCTGTTCTAAACCTATTTCTAAAATAGATTTCGAACAAAAATAGAAAAACAGAAATGTTCTCGTTCACGCCCTAAATCTCAACGGTTGGTTGTCAACTCTTCCAGCAAAAAGTGGATGTGTTTCTTTCGGCATTGATTGCTCTATTCAGCTCACTCTCTCGAACCCCAAGTAAGGCCTATCCTCACACGTCAGGAGGGCATCCGATGGCGTCTTCATTAAGCCTCTGTTCCTTTCGCGGAAAAAAGAGGTCTTTCTGAAAAGTAATTTTCAAAAAATCAACAATATTTTTAGATATTCAGTTGAAACCTAAAAATGACGTAGAAATTATTTTCTATCGTTTGATATGGAAAAATCGGATTTGATTTTCCTTTTGCATGCACTCCTTTTAATAAATTTTATCTTATTTTTCTTTTTATTTTCTGTTTCTTTTTTATTTTTTAATTCTAATTTTATTTTTTCTCATTTTTTTTCATTTTCCCCTCTTCTTCGGAGGGTCGCCGGCCTGGGGCGAGGCCTCGCCTCGCCTCCCAAATCTGGTGAGGCTTGTCCTTACTTGCTTGCGGCCGGTCGCCAACTATGGCCGTGGCTGGTGACTAATCGGAGAAGAAGGGAAAATGACAATAAATTGATTGATTTGTAAAAAAGGAATTTGAAAGCGTGGAGAAAGGAAAGTCATGGGAAATTTTTTTTTCCTCTTCTCAAAAAGAGGAAATCATTTTTCTCACTTTTGAAGGTGTTCTTTTCATGAGTGAAAAATATTTTTCTTAGCTCACATATTTTCAGTGAACCGAATGCATGAGCAATGTAAATTCAAATTAATTAAAAAAATAAAAAGTAAAATTGACCCGATTCATTTTGTAATTACATTCTAACCGAATAAATTGAATCTGCGTACCTATTATTTGTTTTTACTGGAATGAAAGTTGCATTGTTGGCCAATCATGAGCGACAGCAGAAGAGTAGTCAATGAAAGAGGCGGTGGAATGGATAGGTCCGTACAAGCGCCATACGAAGAGGATGAGCAATTTACATTGTCAACGTGAACCCTAACGTCCCAACCTCTGTTAACATCGGGATTTGTAGTGGATATCATTGTTTTATTTTAATTTTTTTTTGGGGTCAAAATCATTGTTCGGATTTAAAAAATGAAAATAGCAGGATCTTTATTTTGTATGCGTTATTTCTTCCTCGTAAACTTGGACGATGAGAACATCCCTCATGACTTTAATTAGTTATAACAATTTTTTTTTGGTTGGAAAATGATCATTATTATTCCAAATAATGATAATAACAATAAAGAGGAATTTATTAGTAATTGGGCATGCTAATATTGCAATTATGATTGGCAAGAGGGAGGGCGCTCTATCAATGAGTTTGTGAAAAATTTGAAAGATGATACATGAAAAGTCATGATTTATTTTCAACTAATGGTAAACATAAATTAGATTAAAAGGTCTAAGCTAGCCCAAATCTAACATGTCAATAAGTAGAAGTTTTATCAAGGATCGCTATTCAATACTTAAACCAATAACAAGGCTATTTTAGAACTACCAGAATTACGGCATTAGGAGAACAAAGAAAAGGTAAAAGAGCCTTGACGAACAGAAAAAGCACAATAAAAAATTTGGATTTTGTTCCCTTCTTAGGGAATTTTTGGAAGTTTTTAAGTTACTTCCATTTTTTACTTTTGCTATTAATACTAAATCTCAGCCGTTGATTTTCAACTTTTTTCTAGCAAAAAGTTGCTGAGTTTATAGCTCGCTCTCTCCGTCTACAAGGCAGGTATTGTTTCCGCTAAGCCATGAAGTTTTATTCCACTCTTCGAAGCTCCCCTTCCTTCATCCTTTTATTCGCTCAATTCTCTTCGCCTTCTTCGTCTCTCATTGTTCTTGCTCTGTTTCGCTCTTCCTTCTCCATCTACGGACGTTCCACTCTTCGACTTTCCCCTTCCTTCATCCTTTTTTGCACTCAACTTCTTCTCCTCTGCACAACCATTCTTGATCCTGCTCTTCTTCTGCTTCTGCTTCTTCTTCAGTTTTTGCTGCTCTTTTTCGTAACTTTCTCTCCCTCTCTGTCTCTGCTCTCTGTTTTCACGCTCTGTGTTTCTCATTAAAAAATCATAGTAAAAATGTCGATCGATCCTGCCATTCCTGTTGCATCTTTTGCATGGGATGCCTTGAAGCGGGTAGCTATTCCCATCAAGCGTCAATTCGGATACGTGATCTCCTCCAAGAGATACGCTCAGGATCTCCAGAAGGAAGTCGGGATGCTGGTGTACCAGGCTGAGAGGATCCACAATGCCGTGCAAGGGGCCAGAAACAATCTTCGGAATGTCTACGATCACGTCACCAAGTGGCAGGGAAGTGCTGAGCTGGCCTTGAAGGGGGCGGGAGGCCTGTTGGGCGAATTCGAACAGGCGAGCAAGACTTGCTGCCGCGGGACTCTTCCCAACCCCATCTGTCGCTATCAGTTCAGCAAGAAGGCCAAGGACAGGATCGAGGATATTCAGCGACTTGCTCGAGAAGGCAGTGAACTGGCGGACATCTCCTTCATCGATCCTGCTCTGGGGAATCCTCCTACTCTGGCCAGGGGAGAGGCTGATGGTGTCTTCGAATCCAGAGCTAAGATCATACGGGACATCATGGACGCTCTTGCCAATAACAGCAATAGCGTGGTCGGGGTCTATGGGATGGGCGGGGTCGGCAAGTCCACCCTTTTGGCGGATGCCGAAAGGAGACTACGGGAAGAGAAATCGTTCGATCTGGTAGCTAAGGCCGACGTGTCAGCAAATCCAGACATCAAGAGGATTCAAGGAGAGATTGCGGATGCTCTGGGCCTTAGTGACATAAAGGACAAAGAGTCCGTAAGCGGACGAGCGAAGCTTGTGCGAGAGAGGTTGGAAATGGAGGAGAGGGAGAAAAAGAAGGTGCTCATAATACTGGACAACCTGTGGGTGCCGCTCGACTTGAAATCAGTCGGCATTCCTTGCGGACATGACAACAAAGTCAAAGGATGCAAGCTGTTGTTGACGTCAAGAGATCGTGATGTTTTGCGAATTCAAATGGGCTGCGACAAGGACTTCCGCCTTGGTGAGCTGGAGGAGGAAGAGGCAAAAAGATTACTCGAGAGGTTGGTGGGAGACCAAGCTCATGATGAAGAGTTCAAGCCCTTGGTGGATGAAGCACTTCACAAATGTGCAGGTTTGCCTTTCCTGATTGTCAATATGGCAAAATATTTTAGACGAGCTGGTTTATCTGAATGGAAGATTACTTTAAAACAAATCAAGTTGTCTAAAAACGAACGACTCGGTGAGGTGATAAATGACATGTTGCAACTGAGTTATGATCATTTAAAAGACGCAGAGAAGTCCCTGTTAGCACTCTGCGTTGCTTATGGCACCCCTAAGCCCTCTTTTGAAAACTTGGCGAGGTACGGTGTGGGTTGGGGGCTGTTTCGGGAAGATGACAACATGGAAGAAGCTAGAGAGAGTTTGAGATCGGGGATTCGTACTCTTCAAGCCGCCTCCCTTTTGTTAGAGGATGGAGAGCCTTATGGTTTCAAGATACATGACTTGGTTCATGAGTTTGTTGCCTCAGTCGCGTCAAGAGATCACCCTCTTCTCGTGTTGAAAGATCATGATAAGTCAATAACAGAGTTTCCAAAGGAAAAGCTCAAAAAAAGTAAGGCGTTATGCTTTCCTTACGTGAACATGAAGGAGCTTCCCGAAGAATTAGATTGCCCCGAATTGCAGATCTTTTTGTTGTTCACAAACAGTGGATCTCTTCACGTTCCGGATTCATTGTTTAACTCTATGAGGAAAGTCATGGTCTTAAATCTTACTTGGATACGTCTCACTCGTTTGCCTTCGTCATTTCAGTTATTGGAGAACTTGCAAACTTTGTGTCTTGATGGTTGTACGTTAGACGGTGTAGCCATTCTTGGTGAGCTAAAAGAGTTACGAATTCTCAGCTTTGCGAAGTCCAACATTCATCGATTGCCGAAAGAAATTGGGCAACTAGTAGAGCTCAGGTTGTTAGATCTGAACTATTGCTTCCAGCTTGAGATAATTGAACCGAGTGTGCTTGGAAACTTGATCAAACTGGAGGAGTTGTATATGGAGTATAGCTTCCGACAATGGAATGTTGTGGAGCAAACTACAGCAACTAATGCCTGTCTGATTGAGTTGAATCGCATGGAGAAACTCCGCACTTTGCACATGCGGGTTTACGATTCGAACATGCTCCCAGAGGATCTAAACCTTGAGAAATTGACCAAGTATGACATCCAAATAGGATATGTGCGGCGGTTTCCGAAATACAAAGGATCGAGGACATTGGTGCTCGCTTTGCATAAAAAAAGTGATGTTCTTCGAAAAGGATGCATACAAAGCATCTTAGACAAAACTGACAATTTGTTTTTGTATGGGTTGGACGAAATTGAGCAAAGTATTTGCACGTTATCCAGAAAAGGTTTCGCAAAATTAAAGCATCTACAGGTCGACAATAGCCCCTCCGCCCATTACATCCTCCAATCAACATCCCATACAAATTTTACTACGTTGGAGTCGTTAATTCTCGATAATCTCATCAACTTGGAGAAAATATGTCATGGACATATCTCCTCTAAGTCCTTCAGTGCATTGGAAGTAGTACGGGTTGAAGGATGCCACAAGATGGAAGTTCTATTTCCTCTTTCAGTGGTGAGAGAACTTCCACAGCTAGAAGAGATTGAAGTTGTCGATTGCAAGATAGTGCAGGGGATTGTGGAAGATGATGATTGTGGCATATCTGAGTTGCCGAAGTTGCGTATATTGAAATTGCGTAACTTGCCAGAAATCAAGAACTTTGTCACTGTCTGGACAGCTCCTTCGACTAGTACATCAGATGACCCAGTTGGCACTCAAATTGCATTCTTCAATCGGCAACAGGTAACTTTCTATCAAACTAATATTTTCTTGAGTTTTACTTCTTTTGCTATTTAGATAGAACACGGATTATGATGCTTATTCATTTTGCTACTTGCAGTTTATTTTCTTCCGATAACCTTGTCCGTTCACGCCTTCTCTGTAATTAGATAAAGCAATCTTCTGTAAATTTATTTTGTGGTGGGTTCTGAGTTATTTTCAAGTTACATGCTGGAAGTATATCTATGTTAATAGGTTTCATTAAGCAGAATATAAGGAAATTTTGGCATTAAAGTTATTCCATAATTAAAGTAATGTCTAAACTTTTGTAAAGAATTTCATCGAATTTAGTTATCAAACTCTGTTATCTTCCACAAAAACTATAATATGGGTGACTTTCTTAAAAAAAACCAATATGAAGAATAGGAAGGGGAACTGAGGTTTTAAATAAAAGCAACTACGTTTTTTCAGATAAGCGCTAATTTTTCTTTACATCAATTGAGTGACTTCCAACGTGGCTTACCCTTTTGAATCTATGCGGAACAATCTATATGGTTTCACTTTTTATATGGACGAAATTTTGGTCAATTTATGAAATTGTGCCCAGAAAACGTGTTGCAATTTCCTTGAAGTATTTCATCCATACTGTAACTTGAATGACCATCTCTAAGCGATTCAACTATTTCCATTTCGTTTTTGGACTAGCAAAAATGAAAAGAACATGTAAATACAGTGTTACCAAGTGTGATTTGATGTGTTTACACAGGTTGCCTTTCTGAGATTGGAGACACTGGAAATCACTGGCTTGGATAACGTCGAATATATATTTTTCCCATCCATGGTTAAATGTCTCACCCAGCTGAGAGAACTAAGGGTAAGAGATTGCCTAAAGATGCAAGCAATCATTGCGGAAGAAGGATGGGAGATAGAAGCATCAGAAACTCTAGCATTCCCAAATTTAACTGATTTACACTTACAACGTTTGGAAAGTTTGACGTGCTTCTCTCACGAAAAGTATAAGATATGTTTTTTCTTTCCATCATTGAACATGTTCTTGTAGATTGATTCATATAGGCAACACGTATGATGACATTTTTTTTTTCATCCTATGAAATACCGATGACAGGTTCACGAGAACCTCATATTCAAGACCACGTCAAACCATGGCCCCCTGCACTCTTCAATCAAGAGGTACGTGATTAATGTTGCATCAAAATAAATATATCAGAGAGAAAGCATAGTCAAAATAAAAACTAACCGGATTACTTACAAAGTGTACTTCGGTCAAAATATTCTAACCTAAAATGAGTAGCATACAAGTGTAAGTTAGGAGGACCGCTGAACAATCAACAGCAAAACCTGCCAATATTGAATAATGTCGTCCTTTCTGCTCTCAAATATTTCATTTTCAACTATCCTTCATGAATAGGACGACCCCAATCGATAGACCGTGATCATTAGAAGGACCGCTGCTTCTTCCATGCGTTTCCTTGTACCTTGTAATTTATCTTATTTTATTTTACATCAATGTGTTTTGTTCAACTTTTTACTGATGTGCTTCTAGTTTCTTCTAATGAATTCTTCCTCAGTCGTACTCAATTCTGCAATTTCCTTGAAGATGTTTGTTCATATTAGTAAATTAAAATAACGGTGTCTAAGTGATGTTACAATTGCTATACATAGTGTGATTTGTTTATCTATGGGAAATCAACTAAATCGAGAGCCGGAAAGATTTGATTTAGATTGAGAATCTATAACAGACTAATCTGATTATATCATAGTTAGATGAGCATATTCATTAGACACTGGCAATGCATATTATTTGAACTTGTTGGGCCAAAATTTTAGGTTGAAAGTGTTGATGGATCTGCTTTGTTATGTAGATAGATAAAGTACTGCTCCGCTCATTTCTAAAGGAGAATTTCTTCATATGGATCTTTTGCTCTTTTTAATTTTAGTCTTTCTATTTTCCTTTTATGCAACTTAATAATTCCCCTCACCCTTAGCACTCATCTATATTTACATCTTGGAACTTCGTAAATTCCTAATTTGATTGAATCATGAATATCATGTCTGAATTTTGCAGGTTGTATTTCCTAGCCTGGAAACATTAAATATCTCTGCAATGGGTAGCATCGAGATGATATGGGACAATCAAGTATATTTTCGAAACTTGAAGACTCTTGATGTGTCGTTTTGTGATGGGTTATCACATATTTTCACACCGACAATAGCAGGAAATTTGGTGGAACTCACAAAATTGAAGATAATTAATTGTGAAATGCTGACAGAAGTCATCGTTGGCAAGGAAGGTGAAGAGGGGCATGTAGTGGCTTTCAAACATTTGAAGTATTTGTGGCTTCATATGTTGACGGAGTTGAGATGTTTCAGCTCAATTGGATACACTTTGATGTTCCCTGTCTTAGAAAATGTCATTGTGATTGAATGTTTCAACATGGAGTTGTTCTCTAAGGGACCAATAGAGGCGCCGAAGCTAGACAAAGTACAAGTGGCTATACGTCCAATGTGGCTTTGGAAGGAAAACCTCAACGTCACCATCCAAAATATAATTGAAGTAATGCTATGCAACAGTCACCGATTTTTGTGCAATTGGATTTTTTTTTGTCACTAGCAGAGTAATTTCTTTTTGTTAACGAGAATTTTTACATTAATTGATGCATTTTCTGACAGGTTGCGGCTGCTGAAATAAGGAAAATACGACTATCTGAGTACCCCAAGTTCATTGAAAAATGGCACAGCGAACTTATTCTCATCAAGTCATCTTGGAAATTACAAGCACTGGTAGTGGATAAATGTCCATTATTTATTAATGCAATTCCATCCAAATTGATGCTTGTTTTAAACGATATGAGGACACTACAAGTGCGTGATTGCGAGTCGCTAGAAGAAATATTCGATCTTAAAGGCCTGGAGATTCTGGAAAGCACTCGGGTGCTGCCTAGCTTAAAGGATTTGGACTTGGTCAATCTACCAAAATTGAGGCAACTATGGAACAAAGATCTTGAAGGAAAGATGCGCTTCAATTCTCTATCTTCTCTGACTCTTTATAAATGTAGTAACTTGAGACATGCTTTCACTCCATCGATGGCTCGATGCCTTGCCAATCTTTGGTCGATGAAAATAAAAGAGTGTGGTCAGATGGAAAGAGTGATTGCAGATGAGGAAGGGCAGGGAAGCGTTGAGGGGAAGATTACATTCCCAAATCTCAAGATGATGGAGTTAGAATGCTTGCCCAATTTGACTAGTTTTCTCTTAGGGAAGAATCATGTGCTGGATTGTCCCGAATTGATAAGGCTGAACATTGCCCACTGCCCCAAGATAAGAAGTTTGACTTGGCAATCCTTGACGGAGAATGAGCTCGGCACCCCTTCACTTTTTACTCCACAGGTCGGTCTTTCAAATAAATGCATTTTTGGCATTTCATTCGTAACATATTCTCATAGAATTGCACAAATGCACAGTGCGTGCCACGTGCGGACACAAGTGCAACATTAAATGGCCGTAGTTTCCGTCATAAGTGCTTTGACCAAATCTAATCGGACTCGTGCTTCATACCAAAAGAAAGATGTGACCAAAATATTTACCTTCCCCCCTGGTCCAAGATAACATCCGTGGATTTCTAGGGCAAAACAATTCGGACATCAATAGATATGTATGGATTTGAAATCGTCTATTTACAAGTAAATTTCTATTAACCAGTAGAACTCCCCTACTTTGTACAGATTTGTGTACATAATCTTTTATATTTAGTACAGAGATTAAAGATTTCTAATCTTCGGTATGTATAACAATAATTTGTACATCTTCACATCTTTTTAGAAGTGTTACTTTTGTGATAGGCAAACCCGGAAGTCCAAAATTTAGAGGAGAAGGCGTTTACTTTTTAATCAATGTACTACTGATTATAAATTAAGAAAAAAAATTACCCTGTTTAATTTGCGTCACTTCTTAAAAAATAATTAATACATACCAATTTCCCCCCTTGTTTTTGGCCTTTTCTGTTAGGGATTGTTTACAAGTTTAAATTATTTTTCTTTTCTGATGAAGGAAATGCTTGTGTTTTTCCTTATTTTAATGTTTTTGTCCAATTTTTTCTATTGTTATTTATGAGTTGAACGTTTATCATGATGAGTACCTACACGTTTATTTAATTGTTAATCATAGAATTTACTACTAATTAGGTATTTACGTCAACGTCCTTTATTTATAATACATGAGTTGCCTAGCGACAATAGGTATCCACCACATTGTCAAAGTTTTTCAAAAAGTCATGTTAATACTCAATTCAGAATTCTAATAGATGTTGGAAGGAAATTTTTTCTAAAATGTCCGAAACCTATTTCCGTTTACTAATTTAGTCCTAAACCTTTTCACCTTTGGCCAATTGAGTCCGTGCAGCCATTTTTTTATTATCAGAAATCACTAACGTAGATACCGGCTATTCTACTTGGCATAGCCAGTATTGACATTGATAATGTTTCTTAATATTGGAATCTTTTTTTGATTTCTTAATTAATTTCTTCTTCTTTTTTCCTTGGTTATTTCCTTTTTGTTCCCATAGTCGACAAGGGTGAAATAACCCTCTCCCAGTGGCCAGCAAGGGCCTAGCAAGGCATGAGAATAGAAAGGAAAAAAGGAAGAGAGAGAGAGAGAGAGAGAGAGAGAGAGAGAGAGAGAGAGAGAGAGAGAGAGAGAGAGAGAGAGAGAGAGAGAGAGAGAGAGAGAGAGAGAGAGAGAGAGAGAATATAACTAGAGAATAAAATAGAAATTAAAATATTATTATAAATTATAAACGTAAGTACCAACCGTATCACATAGGATGACCGGCATTCACGTCAGGGATTTCCTGCTAAAATTGATCTGATGGACTCAATTGACTAAAATAAAAATATGTAGACTTGAATTGACAAAATTAAAATGCTTATAATTGAACTGGCAATAGTGCAATATGATTTTTGGACAACTTCCCGATGTAGAAATGTTTCAAAATAGTAATTTGATCTTTTGGTCGTGAGAAGTTGTAATAGAGTTAGTTTAATTTATTTGTCGCATATAAGCTATCATGTAATAATAGATGTCCCCACATAGTTAAAGTTTCAAAAAGTCATCGTAATACTCAATCTTGACTATTAATAGTTTCAGGGAAGTGTGGAAAGAGTCATTCTATTTTTTGGTAGCGACAAGTCCTGATTGCGTATGGGCTCTTAGATGAACAATTCATAACAATTCATGTCACGTGAAATTTAGGAAATTGCAAAAAATATTCATTTGGTATTTGAGGTCCTAACCTTGTTCTTTCTGTCATAACTCAATGAAGAATGTTCCACTATCTTTGTAATGCATGGGGATTAGCAAGTGATAAGGATCGTAAGGTAACTGATTCCGTCGCACCGCATTCATGCTTGTTACAATGCAAGCATCAATCGGCGCCTCCCTATTTGTGTCCCTAACAAGATCTTGAATTGTCATGATTTGAGAGAGCTGGGAAAGTTTGGCGATTCCTTCTTTAAGGTCATGACACAATGTAATTACCTTCTTTGTGTTAATTTTTTGTCAATATGGCAGGTGCAATTTCCTTCGCTTTGGTGGATGGTTCTCTCGCACATGGACAATTTGAGCAAAATATGGACCAACAAGCCTCTAGAAATTCTCACATGTGAAAATTTATGGAAAGTGGAGGTTCAGAACTGTAAGAGCCTAGAAAATCTATTTCCGTATTGGTTGGTTACAAGTCTAGACGAACTTCAGGAACTTCGGGTGGAGTCTTGTTGGCTCGAGGAAATAGTCACGAGTGCAGATAACACTCCACAGTCCACTACTCCTCATGTTCTTTTCCCGAATTTGGCCTATTTGGCGTTACATGATATGCCACGACTTAAAAGTTTCTGTCCTAACTTTCTCACTTTGAACTGGCCATCCTTGTGGGAATTGCGAGTAACTCACTGTGATAAACTAGACATGTTGTCCTCTATGGAACTTATGAACATGAGGACTCAGAGTGACCATGAACAGGACCTTTCAGATCAAGAAGCACACTCTTCATTTGAGAGGGTATGGCTGCTATAGCTCTTCCTTAGCTTCTATCTAAAATGCATTCCCTAATCTCATATCTACTGCACAGTCATGCCATTGCTTATCAATTTGTCGACAATATAATATATTTTTTAAATTGTAAGTATATTTTTCATTTGTAGACAACCATAAGATATAGGATTACCTATGGTCTCCATCTAAAGTGCATTCCCTAATCTCGTATCCACCGCATAGTCATGTCATTGCTTATTAGTTTATTGATAACTTAAGATATTTTTTAAATTGTAAGTATACTTTTCGTTTGTGGAGAACCATAAGATATTTGATTACCTACGGTTTTTTTTTAAAATCTAAAATGCATTCCCTAATCTCATATCCACCGCATAGTCATGTCATTGCTTATCAGTTTGCCGACAACGTGAGACATTTTTTAAATTGTAAGTATAGTTTTCATTGGTGGACAACCATAAGATATTTGATTACCTACAATTTAAAAAAACAATAACATGTTTTTGTTGACAACATACGATATTCCTCGGCTAATCCAGATATTCCTCGTCTAATCCAATTGAAAATTGTTTATTGTGGTGCTCCTTGCGGAAGTCAATTAGGACTTAGACATGTGGTCCTCTCCATTGTTCGCACGTCTCACTAGTGAACTTTTCTTCTCTTTTGTATCTTCTACAAACTCTTAAAATCATATATTTAAACAGTGAAAAAAACATTAGAACTTTAATTCACTATGTTCAAAATTTTTATTTCACCACGCATTATATCTCGTATCCATTGCATAGCCATGTCACATGATGGTACCATAGAAAATCTGAAACACCTTACCTGCCAGTTCGTAGACAGCAGTTGTATTTTGTAGCATGACTTCAAAAGCCTAAGACTTGTATGCAGGGTGAATCATAAGTAGATGACCACCTTTCATGTGAATCATCTGAATTAGGTGTAGGTTTCACAGCAAATCACTCCTTGATGAACCTTTGTTGAAGTTATTTCTTACGCTTGTATTGGCAATTTGACAGGACCTTTTCAACTTAAAGAGACTTGTATTAGTCGATAAGGATATTCAGATGATACAGGATGGAAAATTTTCTAATGACATCTTTCACGAGCGAAAAGCACTAACTTTGGCATGCTTTCATGAAGAAAATGCCGCCTTTCCTTCCATATTCCTCACAGAGAGATTTCAGAATTTGCAAAGCCTTGAGGTCTTCTGTAGTTCCTTCGAAGATATAATTCGTGACGAAGGGTTTGTTGATGAGGGAAAACATATGGTGCTTGAAAGTTTAAGAGAACTTAAGTTGAGCAAGCTACACAAGCTAAAGCGTGTGTGGAGAGAAGACTATTTAGCATCGAAAATTCTTCAGAGGATCATAACACTTGAGGTTTGGGATTGTCCCGATTTGACGACATTATTTCCAGCCACGGCATCCTTCCAGAATTTGACGAAGCTAGTGGTGAAGAATTCCTCTGGATTGGTACATTTAGGAGCAGCTTCAGCGATCGCAAGTTTGGTGCATCTCACTGACATGACTATAATAGGATGTGAAAGAATGAAAGAAGTAATTGCAAATGATGAAAATGGAGAAGGAAAAATGATTTCTTTTGGGAATCTACTATGGTTGACACTCCAAAATATGCCAAGCCTAGAATGGTTCACAAGTTGCATCTTGAGGTTTCCATCCTTGTTGGAGATTGTAGTGGAAGAGTGCCCCAAAATGAAGACCTTCTCTAAGGGTAAGCTAACAACACCAAGGCTACATTCTGCGTCACTGTTCGGATACAAGTGGGACTGGGAATGGAAGGGTGATCTCAATGCAACCATGCAGAGGTTGTCAGCATAAACAAAAACGCGCGTGAAATCAGTAAGACCCAATTAATGCAATTCTCATCCGTTTGCTTTTCTGTTTGCCTCTGCTTCTCAAATCGTCCTGACACCTGAAGCATCATAAGTCACGAATTTCTTCATGTTCTTCTTATTTTCCATTTCCCTTCTTTCTCAGCCAATGCACGCCTCTCCAGCGATAATCTCAACCCCAAGTCTTTCAGGTCTTCGTTTCTCCATTGCATATCTCTCCTCGGTGTCGCTTGATCGATACGAGCTCGCGAAGCAGTGTCCGGTCAAGTTGAATCCTTGTCACTGTTGATCCGGTTGACTTGGTGTATATTTCTGGAGTGTTATTCTTCGACTGGATTTTGACTTGAGTTTATTAAGGAAATGAAGCTGATTTCGTGAAATATCGCGGAATTACAAACGACAAAGTTACATTTTGTGGAAGATGTTCTGGCACTGTTGCTTTTCTGTAAGCTTGATGATGCTAGCATCTACATGTTGTGCTAATCAGGAAAGCAAAGGCTGCATGGAGAAGGATTGTTGTGGTAAAATCTTTGAATGAAATAAACAAATGATCTGGTCTGTTGGTAGGATTCTGTTCTGCTCGGTTTATGTTGTCTCTCTGCTTACTTTTTCCAATTGAACTTATGGAAATTGCGCAAGTCGCATATGCTTTGCTGTTTGGATGAATATTGATGCCATTAGTCAATCTAAGAGAATGTTTGATCTGTCCTGCATTTTACGGGTCTGCATATGTACATATACCATTTCCTAGTCAAGTTAAATGGGAGCTGGACTTCTGTCGGAAAGGTGGATCTTAGGGATTGTAGTGGTGTTATTCCGTTACTTTTCACGATCGGAATGGTTGCGGCCTCCTGAATCGTACGACTGTCTACTATTTAAACACAAAAAGGATTACAAGTAGTAGGATAGACAGCTTAAAAGTCTTAGTATAGAAAGTGGGAGTTGATCGAGTAATTTCTAGTCCGAATGAATCTTGAATTGACACGGATCAATTGCCCATGAAAATATTTGTTGAGACAACTGAAATGACTCAGCAGTCGGTGCCTTTCTTCTTCCTAAAATGTCCAAAAACTCAAAGCATGTCATTCCATTGTGATACAATTTTACTTTGTTGTTAAATCTTTATGATATTGTTTTTCAAGAAGTCAGTCATTTACTTATTGGATTGAATTGTGGAAGGACTCTTGAAGTTGTTCCTCTGGCGGATTCTGCAGAAGCTCTCTCATCTGAATGTAACTTTGACATACAGGTGATCCTGTGTTTTCTGTTTCTGTGCTGCTTATTGGATGTGGCGATTTAAAGGCTGTTGCTGCGAGTCGTGGTCACACTAGTCTGCACTGTTTCATGTGCTTCAATACCATTTGGTTGGAGTTTGATAAAGACTCGCTCTAAGTCAACCAGGTTCCTCATGTAAAACAGTTTCCTATGAAACTTGTCTTCTCACCGCATTCCTGTTTGGAGCATATGAAGAATCTGAGTGTGTGCATAGGAAATACTTGCTTGTCATGCATGAGATGACTGAACACCCTGAAAGGACTGAGAAAAGCTTTTTGGCGTACGTATCTCTAGGGCAATCAATTTCAATGCTTGTGTTCCTTTTGGCAACCATGGCAGACAAAGTTGCTTAACTCCACCTAAAAAACACTCAATCCATGATTGCCTTAATCCATTTTCAACTCAATAGCCTCTGAAGCAAGTTTCTCCAGAATTGCTCAGGCCTGCAAATGAAAGTCCAGGCTAACAAATGTTTGGAAGTTTTCTGAGGAACACGAGCAAAGATCTTCAAATGTGTGCTCTTTGGTCTCTTCGCAAAGGGGCGTAGGGAGCTTCTATTTATAACTCAGTAATCTTTCACTTCTGTGATAGATGAAAGAGCATGGACCGAATAATAATATTTTCATTGGGATTCATACATATGGTCCTAACTGGGGAAATATTTGTTTAAAAGGAGTGAATTGCAAATATTGGTCCAGATGTCCTTTGGCAATATTGAGGACTTATCACTAGGGAGGTCTT
Source organism: Psidium guajava (assembly GCA_016432845.1). Classification (NCBI taxonomy): domain Eukaryota; kingdom Viridiplantae; phylum Streptophyta; class Magnoliopsida; order Myrtales; family Myrtaceae; genus Psidium; species Psidium guajava. The sequence continues at coordinate 32,893,272 of CM028225.1, read as the reverse complement.
GAAGAGCATAGTCCTGGAAATGAGCTCTTCCGAAATCTGTTTTAGCATAGACTCTTGGTTCTGAGTTTTTCCATCAGATGGAAGGTGTGAGAAAGTCTGACTTGTATAGTCTTGTACATGTTGGGACTCTATGGAGTTGGGGAGCCAACGGATAGAGAAACGTGCAAAGTTTGATGTAATCAAATTATTCTAGTTGATTAAACTTGTGATAATTCTACGAAAGTAGAACTAAAAGGCCCATTTTAGGTAAGCAAAATGTGCAGCTAGATGAAGTAATTTCATCAAATTTAGGTTAATTAAGGTGTTTCTGCTATGTCCAAGTTATTCAATGGCTAAAGGGTTATTTACAGGTGAGGGATGCGTCCGAGCCAAGAAGAAAGACGCGTCCGCTTTGGATTTGGAAGTCAGAAGCGTGACGGGCGCGTCCGCCAACAAGCGAGACGCGTCCGCTTAGGAGCTGGGAGCTCAGATGTATGACGGACGCGTCCTCCACATATGAGAGACGCGTCCGTCGCTCTTCAGAAGCGAGGAGGATGCGTCCGCCTGTACCAAAGACGCGTCCATTGCCAATCCAGAAAGGGAGAAGACGCGTCCGCCCAACGCAAGGACGCGTCCGCTCGCGGAAATAGTCAAGCTGCGAAGCAAATATTTTATTTCCTTAGTTGTATTTATCTATTTCAGTCCCTTTTTGTGACTCAGTGTGAAACGGGAGGTCGTTTTTGGTCAATTAGGAATATTGTGGATTAGGGTTGGGTTTTAAAAAAAAAGAAAAGAAGAACGAGAGGGGAGAGGGGGGAGAATCAGAGGAGACAACGGAGAGGAAGAACAAAGTGACGGCGAGGATTTCGGCGGAGTCTCTTCTTCCTATTTCCTTCGTTTGTATTATGTCGTTGAGTATTGCTTGGATTATTGTCCTCGAGATGATGAGCTAAATTCCTTTTCTAGGGCGTAGACGGAACCTCGTGTACCGATGTATTTGTGAACTCCTATCCTTTTGATGCAATTTTGGTTTATCAGTTCTGTTTGTCTGTTTTGTTCTTCATGCGTATTAAGCGCCTGATCACCGATTAGTATAGATCAGATAACCTAGGGAGATTCGGGAGAGTAGTCTAGGTTCAGATCAACAAACAAGACAACCTAAGTTAACCTAAGAGTTGGAAAACCAGGTTATTAGTGAGCAGAATAGGGATATATCTGGTCACCTTAGGTAATCAATTAGGATCGATTCATAATGGGTCACTACTAGTCGCGAGCCTAGGGATAGAGTGAGCGATTTGATACAAGTTGATACGTTCTCATATCCTCGGGAGAGGTATGAGGAGATTTTAGGATCCTAGGTTAACAAAGCTGATTTATTCAATAGTATTAGGGAAGGCGGAATCAGATACAAGGTCACGAGGGGAAGTTGAGCGTCCTAGATCTCTTACCATTGATTGTTACTTTGATTGCTTTCATTTTCCAGTTTGCTAGTTTTATTCTCTTACTCAATTTCACTTGACCTCAAGACGATCGCTGATAGTAACGTTAAGAGAGTTTTGTATTACGATTCCCTGTGGATTCGACCTTTACTTACCCTAGCTACATTTATAGTTAGGTCTGATAAGGATTTATTTTTGAGTGCGTTGACGATGCGCATTCAAATTTTGGCGCCGTTGCCGGGGAATTGTTTTCTAACGAAATTTCTTTTACCTTGAGTATCGGTGATCAATTGACGATCAAGTTTTACTTATTGTTTAATTTACTTATATATTTACTCTTTGTTTTATTTTGGTTGCATGAGACGCAGTCGGAGCGTAGAGCCGATTCCTTTCGATCCTGAAATCGAGAGAACTTTCCACAGACTACTCCGGCAAAGATCAAGAGCACAATAGACTGACATGGCAGATCATAACCAGGCAAATCCGGTTGGGAACAATTTGCTCCCGGTGGAAGCTAATAATGCAGTGCCGGACTTGGACAACAGGCCAATGGTGGAATTCACATCAGCAAGACCGCATGTTCATCGATCCTGCATTGCACCACCAGCTATCCAAGCTCGTGATTATGAGATCAAGACTTCAGTGATGCAGATGATCCAGAATTCGGTACAATTCAGAGGTTCACCAATAGAGAATCCACATGAGCACTTGAGCAAGTTCCTGAGTGTTTGCGACACATTCAGGCAAAATGGTGTTCCACCAGATGCAGTCAGGTTGAAGCTTTTCCCTTTTTCGCTGAAGGATAGAGCATGGGGGTGGTTTAACTCACTCCCGGTGAATTCTATTACTACATGGGAGCAGATCGAGGCGGCTTTTCTAGATCAGTATTTCCCTCCATCGAGGATATCGCAGATGAGGAATGAAATCACTACATTCCGACAGCAAGAATTGGAATCCTTTGTGGAAGCATGGGAGCGGTTTAAGAATCTACTGATCCAGTGTCCTTACCATGACCTGCCAGGATGGAGACAGCTAGAAGCCTTTTACAATGGACTGACTGAATCCTCGCGTAAGGATTTGAACTTGGCTTCAAGTGGATCGTTCCTGAAGAAATCTTATCGTGAAGGGCTAGATCTCCTGGAGACAATGAGAAGAACTTGTCTACCGAATCAGCACGCCGACCGAATGTCTAGAAGAAGAGCACCTGGAGCACTTGAAGTCGATGCCTTGACATCGATTCAAGCTCAGCTGTTGGCACTCACGAAGAAATTTGAAACGGTGAGCGTTAATTCAGTGCAGGGAACTTCTAGCGGTTGCGAGATCTGTGGAGGGATGCATACCACTGATCAATGCTCGATAAGCATGGAAGAAGCGAACTTCATTGGAAACCAGAGGAACAACCCCTACTCCAACTCGTACAACCCGGGATGGCGAAACCATCCTAACTTTTCTTGGAAAGGGCAAAAAGGAGCTGAGCCACGAGCACCGCAGCATTCAGGATTCCAGCAACCCCCAGGTTTCCAGCAACCTCGCGCTCAGGAACCAGAGAAGAAGCCAAACTTCGAAGAGATCATGATGAAGTACATGGCTAATCAAGATGCGTTGATGAAGAATCAAGCGGCGTCAATCCGGAATTTAGAGAACCAAGTAAGTCAATTGGCGCAGGCTATGAACTCTCGGCCACAGGGATCGCTTCCAAGCAATACTGAAATCAACCCCATGGAGCATGTGAAGGCAGTGACTCTGAGAAACGGCCGGGAACTTCAAGAAGTGCACAAGAAAGTGGAAAGAAGAAGGGAAATAGCTGAAGAAGAAGCATCTAACACTGCAGAGGGACACAATGGTGTCGACCCATCTCCAGCGAACACCACTCCTGTTGAAGCTCCAATCGCACCAACGCAAAGGAAGGAGAAGCAAGGAGCTGCAAGAGAAGAATTGGAGCGCCCGCCTCTACCTTTTCCGCAGAGAGCGCGGAAGCAGAATGAGGAAGCCCAGTTTCGTAAGTTTCTCGACGTATTTAAAAAGCTTCACATTAACATTCCTTTTGCAGAAGCACTGGAGCAGATGCCAAGTTATGTCAAGTTTATGAAAGACGTGCTTTCCAAGAAAAGACGACTAGGCGATTTCGAGACCGTGGCACTAACTGAGGAGTGCAGCGCAATCCTGCAAAAGAAACTACCGCCAAAGCTAAAGGACCCAGGTAGTTTTACGATTCCATGCACCATAGGTTCAACCTTCTCAGGTAAAGCTCTGTGTGATCTTGGTGCGAGTATTAATCTGATGCCATTCTCTGTATACAAGGAGTTAGGTTTGGGGGAGGTTAAACCTACGTCAGTTTCTCTGCAGTTAGCCGATAGGTCTATCACCTATCCTAGAGGGATTATTGAGGATGTGCTCGTAAAAGTAGATAAGTTTATATTCCCTGCTGACTTCCTTGTGTTAGATTTTGAAGAAGACCAGGAAATTCCAATTATTCTAGGAAGGCCATTCCTAGCTACAGGACGAGCCTTGATAGATGTCCAGAAGGGAGAATTGACCATTCGGGTCAACAATCAGGAAGTGACTTTTAATGTTTATAAGTCTATGAAATGGCCAAGCGAACCTAACGAATGTTTCTTTCTAGATGTTCTGGACAGGTGTTCTTCTAATTCTTTCTCTCAGATATATCCCGAAGATCCTTTGGAAGTGTCGCTAACTTCAGAAGTCTCAGAGACTGAAGCGGTGCACGAATTTGTGAGTATGATGGAGGCTTCACCATATTTGACAAAGAGGTTCAATCGTTTTGACCCTTTGGAACGACCACTAAATCCCATGAAGCCCTCCATTGAAGAACCGCCAACGCTAGAGCTCAAACCGCTGCCAGAGCATCTAAGGTATGCTTATCTCGGACCCTCTAAAACTTTACCTGTAATCATCTCTGCAGATTTGACATCACAGGAGGAAGAGAGATTGCTTCAGATTCTTAGAGAGCACAAGAGAGCTCTAGGTTGGACGATCGCAGACATTCGAGGAGTTAGCCCATTAGTTTGCATGCACAAGATCCTCCTGGAGGATAACTAGAAAGCGTCGGTTGAAGCTTAGCGGCGATTAAATCCGAATATGAAGGAGGTGGTCAAGAAAGAGATCATCAAGTGGCTAGACGCAGGTATCATCTATCCCATCTCTGATAGCTCATGGGTGAGTCATGTGCAGTGTGTCCCGAAAAAAGGAGGTATGACTGTGGTGGCCAATGAAAAGAATGAACTCATCCCAACAAGAACAGTGACGGGATGGAGAGTATGCATGGATTACCGCAAGCTGAACAAAGCCACAAGGAAGGATCACTTTCCTCTCCCATTCATTGATCAGATGCTCGACAGGTTGGCTAGTAAGGAATTCTATTGCTTTCTGGATGGTTACTCTGGATACAATCAGATCTTGATTGCTCCGGAGGATCAGGAGAAAACAACTTTTACTTGTCCATATGGGACTTTTGCCTTCCGTAGAATGCCTTTTGGTCTAAGAATGCGCCTGCGACTTTTCAACGATGCATGATGGCTATTTTTAGTGATATGGTGGAAAATGGATTAGAAGTTTTTATGGATGATTTCTCAGTCTTTGGAACTTCATATTCTGATTGCTTAACAAATTTAGCTCGCGTGTTGAAGCGATGTGAGGATACTAACCTGATCTTGAATTGGGAAAAATGCCAATTCATGGTCAGAGAAGATATTGTCCTTGGTCATAGGATTTCAAGCAAGGGCATCGAAGTGGACAAAACCAAGATCGAGACAATTGAGAAACTACCACCACCGACATCAGTTAAGGCAATTCGAAGTTTCCTAGGCCACGTCGGGTTCTATCGAAGATTCATCAAGGATTTCTTCAAGATCACAAAGCCGTTGTGCAACTTGTTGGAGAAGGACAAGTCATTTATCTTTGACGATGCATGCCTCTCAGCATTTGGTGAGTTAAAGAACAGGTTAGTTTCCGCACCCATCGTCATTGCACCTGACTGGACTTTACCCTTTGAGCTGATGTGTGATGCTAGTGATTATGCTGTTGGAGCGGTATTAGGACAAAGGGTAAGCAAGGTTTTTCATGTTATATATTATGCCAGCCGTACCCTAGATGATGCCCAGGTGAACTACACAACTACTGAAAAAGAACTGCTTGCTGTTGTGTTTGCCTTTGATAAATTCCGTAGCTATCTTGTTGGTACCAAGGTTATAGTTTTCACAGATCACTCGGCAATCAAGTACTTGATTGAGAAGAAAGAAGCTAAGCCGAGGTTAATTCGTCGCTGGGTCCTACTGCTACAAGAGTTTGATCTGGAGATTAGAGACAGGAAGGGAACTGAAAATCAAGTAGCGGATCACCTATCTAGGTTAGAGTCTAAAACAGAAACTAAGGACAAAACATTGATCAATGAGGCGTTTCCAGATGAACAGTTGTTCTTAGTTGATAGCAGTTCGGTCCCTTGGTATGCTGATTTTGTGAACTTCATTGTCTCTGATTATATCCCGCCTGAATTCAATGCTCAACAGAGGAAGAAACTGTTGCATGATGTGCGTTATTATTTTTGGGATGAGCCGTTCCTGTTTAAGCAATGTGCAGATCAGGTCATAAGGAGATGCGTGCCAGAGGAGGAAGTGAGTAACATACTCACGCACTGTCATGCCTCACCCTATGGAGGACACTTTGGAGGGGATCGTACAGCAGCGAAAGTGCTCCAATCAGGTTTTTACTGGCCTACTCTATTCAAAGATACTTATACCTTTGTGGCATGTTGTGACAGGTGCCAACGTGTTGGAAACATATCAAAACGACACGAGATGCCGTTGCAGAACATCCTCGAAGTAGAGCTGTTCGATGTTTGGGGTATAGATTTTATGGGACCTTTCACTTCATCTTTTAATAACAAATACATTCTTATGGGTGTGGATTATGTCTCTAAATGGGTTGAAGCAATCGCTTTGCCCACTAATGATGCTAAAGTGGTTGTTAAGTTTTTGAAGAAACAGATTTTCACTCGATTTGGAACACCACGGGCAATCATAAGCGATGGAGGCACACATTTCTGCAACAGACAGTTTGACGCATTGCTCAACAAATATGGAGTCAAGCACAGAATTGCAACAGCATATCATCCACAGACAAGCGGACAGATTGAGGTATCAAACAGAGAGATAAAGTGCATCCTGGAGAAGACAGTGTGTCCAACAAGGAAGGATTGGTCATTGAAGCTCGATGACGCCCTATGGGCCTATAGAACAGCTTATAAAAATCCTATCGGCATGTCACCATACCGATTGGTTTTCGGGAAAGCTTGTCACTTGCCAGTGGAACTCGAACACAAAGCGTATTGGGCATTGCAGAAATTGAACTTGGATCTTGTGAGAGCTGGCGAGAAGAGATGTTTACAGCTAAATGAGCTCGAGGAGTTTCGACATCAAGCTTACGAGAACGCAAAGCTTTATAAAGAGAAGACGAAGAAATGGCACGACAGCAAGATCCTCAATCGGACCTTCGTACCAGGTGAGTTGGTTTTACTTTTCAATTCTCGACTGAAGTTGTTTCCTGGTAAATTGAAATCCAGGTGGTCGGGGCCATTCCAAGTAGTGGCGGTTTTTCCCCACGGAGCAGTAGAAATCAAGGCAGAGAACTCCGAGAGAACGTTCAAGGTCAACGGACAGCGGTTGAAGCATTACAGAGGAGAAACATTCGATCGGGCTGTGACCACCGCACACCTTCAAGAGCCATGACCTCAGGAATAGTCGAGCCACCGACTATAAACCAGGGCGCTTATTGGGAGGCAACCCAAGCTTTTGTTTTCCTTCTCTCTTTTATTTCATTTTTCTGAGTTCTTTGTTGATTGTGTTACTTTTATTATTAAAAAAAAAAACCCTTGCACGGACGCGTCCTCTTACAAGAGAGACGCGACCGTCTCTCCTCAGATGTATGACGGACGCGTCTTCCACATATGAGAGACGCGTCCGTCGCCACTAGCCGTGACAGACGCGTCCGCCTACAGGAGAGACGCGTCTGTATCTATTCAGTAGCGTGACAGACGCGTCCTCTTACAAGAGAGACGCGTCCGTCTCGACACAGCAGCAAAACGGACGCGTCCGTCGTCCATCATTCCTATAAAAGGGCGCTCGATCGGGAAAAATTTTGAATAACCCTAACCCTAATTCACTCTCTTTTTCAGCAGACGCGAGTTCTCCCTCTTCCACGGACGCAGCTTCGCCCTCTGAAACGGACGCGGCCCCCTCTCCATCACGGGACGCGTCTTCGCGAACTCCACCCTCACCGCGTCCTCCATCTCCCTCGCGGGATCTGTCTTCTCCAACGACGAGAAGAGTTCGAAAAGCCTTCTCTCTCTATCAAGGTACACCGTTCCATCTCTTCTTTCCGAGCATCACGCCTAGGTTAATTTGTTAGCAAGATTATGGTGCGAACAAAGAATGCCGGACTTAGGAATGAGAGTGAGCAACCAACTAGGGATAGGGGTAAAGCTCCGGCCGCTAGGGCCGAATCGAGCACCCTCGCAGCCAATGCCCAGCAACGGCTCGCTGAGGCCCTTGCGCGAAACAAGAAATTTATTTCCGAGAGAGGAATCCCCCGTATTCCGGACGGGTTCGAGCATTATTGGCTATCCGCTGAAGTGGCTAGACAGGGTTGGACGACATTTTGCGAGCCTCGAGACCCGGCAATTATTCCGGTGGTTCGCGAGTTCTATGCTCGTGTACCAGACCATCAGGGGGTAAAGTCCGTGTGCGTGGTAAAACAGTCCGGTTTGACGCTGTTACACTTAATCGTTTCTTTGAGTTACCTATCCCTGACGTCGATGAATATGCAGCATTGGTAGGATCTGGCTTGAATGCTGAAAAAGCCGAAGAGAATAGACAGGTTTTAACTGATGGGGCAGGGCAATGGGAGATGAACAATGGCGAGTTTGTTTTCATCAAACGAAACACTCTTGATCGGTTTGCCAAAACTTGGTTTTATTTTGTAGTGTTTTCTATGATGCCTGTAACTCATCACAATCTGTGCAGGCGTGAACCAACAATCCTCATTTATGCCATACTGACCCACCTGCAGATTAATGTAGGTCAACTTATATTCAGGGGGATTCTACAATCCTCAGAGCCCATGAAGGGATACTGGTACCCCTCCTTAGTCACCATGCTCTGCCGTCAAGTTGGTGTCCCCACTGAAGACCATGAGGAAACACTTCCACCAGGTACGATTATGACTGAAAAATATATTGAACAGTTGTGTGGTGGAAACAGTCGGGATATGCAGTCAATTTAAAGGAGGAACAGGGCACGCGCACGTGCCCTCCGTGCGGGAACATCCGCACCAGCAGTAGACCCTTAGCCTGAGAGCCAGGACGTCCCCGACACCCCAGCACCAGCCGACTCCGAGAATGTAGTCCTCCAGCTCCTTCGCCAAATGCAGAGAGAAAACAGGGCGACTAGGCAAGAGTTCCGCCTCCGCCACGAGCATATTGATGAGAATCTGCGACGCAACGAGGACAACATGCGTTTCCAATGGGCGGCGGCTGGATATGACATGTTACAGTTCCAGAGCATGATCCCATGGGAGCAGTCTTCACAGGCCGCTCAATGGGAGGAGTACGTGGACGAAGAAGACAGCGAGGAAAGCGCCAACCAAGACTCTTCGGAAGAAGAGTAAACCCCAGGGGAGTCCTTTTCTTACCCTATCTTGCTTTACATGTTGCTATTATAGTTTGAAGTTGATAAATGCCAGTTAGTTCTGTCGAGCATCTGATTCCTCACGTCTCTGCTGTTAATTGGTTGGGAATGACTTCTATTCGATGAGGATTACCAGTGAGTTCGTACGAGTCTTTGATGGAAAGAGGAGTTCTGGAGATTAATTTGTGCTAAGACTTGTCATTTTGATCTATCTGAAGCTGAAACCTGAAATTTTGATTTTTAACAAACTATGGTATCATGTCTCGGTAGGTTTCTGATTGAATCAAACTGTTATTTTGGTAGAACATGTGAAGTAATGAGAATTAGGACATGCTTTTGATTATCTCTTGAAACGAAACCTAGGGGAACAATCATTAAAAAAATATATAATAATAATAATAATAAAAAAGAGACTGAGAAATCAAAGATCATGGTTCTAAGTACCAATGTCCAGAGTTGAACTATAATTTTCTGTTGTAATATGATCTGGATATGTACTTGAAGGTGTCTGTTAGTCCCTAACTGACCCGAGAATAAACCTGAGGAGTGCTTCATCACTTAATGCCTTGGTCCAACTGGATCGGGAGTCATTGGTTGATTTCTCGTTACATGGGTGGTTATAAGGACGGGACACTTAAGAATCATGTATCATTGTGCTGAGTGTGCGTGTGTTGGATGGTTTAACCCTTGGACAAGTGGATAGAGTAATAAAAGGCTGGTCTCTGTGAATTGTTACAGATTATGTTTTGCTTGAAATATGGGTTGGCGATATCAGTTGCTTATCAGGCATGAGATGCTGTTCTTCAAATAATAAAAATGTTTTGTCTTAGTAAAGGATGAGCCTTATGACTTGTTTAGTGCGAGTTAAGAAACGGAATGAATTGGACTATTGAGGACAAGTACAATCACTTCTGAGAATATTAAAAGAAGGTATTTCATGACTAGTTGACTCAGAGACAGTTGAGGAATGTTTGGTAGTTTTGATTCATTCTGTTTGATGTTTTGCTCGAGGACTAGCAAAAGGTAGGTTTGGGGGTATGATAATTCTACGAAAGTAGAACTAAAAGGCCAATTTTAGGTAAGCAAAATGTGCAGCTAGATGAAGTAATTTCATCAAATTTAGGTTAATTAAGGTGTTTCTGCTATGTCCAAGTTATTCAATGGCTAAAGGGTTATTTACAGGTGAGGGACGCGTCCGAGCCAAGAAGAAAGACGCGTCCGCTTTGGATTTGGAAGTCAGAAGCGTGACAGGCGCGTCCGCCAACAAGCGAGACGCGTCCGCTTAGGAGCTGGGAGTTCAGATGTATGACGGACGCGTCTTCCACATATGAGAGACGCGTCCGTCGCTCTTCAGAAGCGAGGAGGATGCGTCTGCCTGTACCAAAGACGCGTCCATAGCCAATCCAGAAAGGGAGAAGACGCGTCCGCCCAACGCAAGGACGCGTCCGCTCGCGGAAATAGTCAAGCTGCGAAGCAAATATTTTATTTCCTTAGTTGTATTTATCTATTTCAGTCCCTTTTTGTGACTCAGTGTGAAACGGGAGGTCGTTTTTGGTCAATGAGGAATATTGTGGATTAAGGTTGGGTTTTTAAAAAAAAAAAGAAGAACGAGAGGGGAGAGGGGGGAGAATCAGAGGAGACAACGGAGAGGAAGAACAAAGTGACGGCGAGGATTTCGGCGGAGTCTCTTCTTCCTATTTCCTTCGTTTGTATTATTTCGTTGAGTATTGCTTGGATTATTGTCCTCGAGATGATGAGCTAAATTCCTTTTCTAGGGCGTAGACGGAACCTTGTGTACCGATGTATTTGTGAACTCCTATCCTTTTGATGCAATTTTGGTTTATCAGTTCTGTTTGTCTGTTTTGTTCTTCATGCGTATTAAGCGCCTGATCACCGATTAGTATAGATCAGATAACCTAGAGAGATTCGGGAGAGTAGTCTAGGTTCAGATCAACAAACAAGACAACCTAAGTTAACCTAAGAGTTGGAAAACCAGGTTATTAGTGAGCAGAATAGGGATATATCTGGTCACCTTAGGTAATCAATTAGGATCGATTCATAATGGGTCACTACTAGTCGCGAGCCTAGGGATAGAGTAAGCGATTTGATACAAGTTGATACGTTCTCATATCCTCGGGAGAGGTATGAGGAGATTTTAGGATCCTAGGTTAACAAAGCTGATTTATTCAATAGTATTAGGGAAGGCGGAATCAGATACAAGGTCACGAGGGGAAGTTGAGCGTCCTAGATCTCTTACCATTCATTGTTACTTTGATTGCTTTCATTTTCCAGTTTGCTAGTTTTATTCTCTTACTCAATTTCACTTGACCTCAAGACGATCGCTGATAGTAACGTTAAGAGAGTTTTGTATTACGATTCTCTGTGGATTCGACCTTTACTTACCCTAGCTACATTTATAGTTAGGTCTGATAAGGATTTATTTTTGAGTGCGTTGACGATGCGCATCAACTTGCTATTGTGGAAGCTAAGAAGTACTCTTACATATTCTTTGTGGCAGTCGCTATTTGGTAGTTGTTTGCATTTATCGAAAGCCATTACTGCATTTCATGCCTCATTTTTTTTTTATTCAATCTGACCAGTTTTGTGGAATCGTTGGTCAATTTATTCTAATTTTCTTTCAGGCATTTCGCTTTACAGCAGACAAGGAGTTACTAAGAGAACCGCGAGTTGTCAGAGTTGGGCTTATTCAAAATCTATGGTTCTTCCCACAACTGCTTCCTTTCTGGATCAAAAGAGAGCTATCCATCAGAAAGTAAAACCAATGGTGGATGCTGCCGGTGCTTGAGGAGTGAACATATTATGCTTGCAGGTTAGTCCCGCTGTGAAAACTTGGGCTGTACATTTTTTGGTTTCTTCTTCTGGACATGAAAGCTTTTCGCTTTGGGTTCATCGACCGCCGACCCCTACTGGTTTGGGATAAAGGTGATGTTGATGTTGATGTTGATGTTGATGTTCTTCTGGACATGAAAGACTGAAGTTCCACTGAACTAAATAATTTAAATTTAGGAAGCATGGATGATGCCATTTGCCTTCTGTACAAGAGAGAAGAGGTGGTGTGAATTCGCAGAGCTTGTTGATGGAGAATCAACAAGGTTTCTTCAGGATCTAGCAAAAAAGTATAACATGGTCATTGTTAATCCTATCCTTGAGAGGGATGTGAACCATGGGGAGACTATCTGGAATACTGCTGTTGTTATAGGCAATCATGGCAGTATTATAGGCAAGCATTGAAAGGCAAGTGTAAATGTTGCGGGCACCTATGTTTGATGTATCCCTTTGGACTTGTGATATTATAAAGTTTGATGATTGCATTTCGCAGAACCACATCCCCAGGGTTGGAGACTTCAATGAAAGTATATGGAAGGAAATACTGGGCATCCTGTGTTTGAGACTGCTTATGGAAAGATTGCTGTCAATATTTGTTATGGGAGACACCATCCTTTGAATTGGTTAGCATTTGACTTGAATGGTGCAGAGATTGTGTTCAACCCTTCTGCAACCGTTGGTGAACTTAGCGAACCAATGTGGCCGATTGAGGTATTTACAAATCTGTATCCTATGCTTGATTTATTGAACTTGTGCTATGAATTTATATTGGTCATTATTCTTTTCTTGATAGATTTCTGGAACCTCTCTGTGTTATGCTTACTGGCACAAAGGTTACCATGACTTTTTTTTTAAATAACAACAGAGGGAAAAGATTAGAAAATAGTACTTACCCAAAAAAAAAAAGATTAGAAAATAGTAAGGATAAACAACTTAAAGTCTTATTGTTGACCAAAAAAAAAAGTCTTATTGCCCAAAGTTGGAGCTTATCAAATAATTGCAGATTCAAATGAACTGATTGGATTATCGCCTCAGTTAACCGTGATTAATTGTAAAATCAATTTGCAGGCCTGAAATGCTGCCATTGCCAACACTTATTTTGTTGGATCAATTAATCGTGTAGGAACAGAAACGTTTCCCAATCCATTCAAATCAGGTGACGGGAAACCACAGCACACAGATTTTGGGCACTTCTATGGATCCAGTCACTTTTCAGCTCCAGATGCTTCGTGCACACCATCAATTTCTTGTGACAGAGATGGATTGCTGGTCTCGGACATGGATTTCAACCTCTGCAGGCAGCTGAAAGACAAGTAGGGGTTCAGAATGACTGCTCGGTACGAGCTGTACGCTGATATGCTCGCTCGGTATCTGAAGCCGGACTTTGAGCCCTAGGTCATGCCCGATCCCTTGCTGCATAAGAGGTCCTCTTAAGTTCTTGATTCACAATAATATATATTTAGGGATGACTGTATCCAAATAATGTCTACTTTCTGGACTTCGGCACACGTTATGTCTTTTATATGTGTATTCTGTCAGTCGATGAATTGGATTGTAAATAATTTAAGAAACCTTCAGAAAAACAACTTGTTTCCAAATCTATAGAATTACTTCTTGATTCAAATATTGGTAATCACACAAGTTGATTCCAGCATTGAAACGAATTGGATGGTAACTTGATCATGTAAATTAACTTTTGTTCGATTAATCTATCTACCTAAGCACGAACTATCTAGATGAAAGTGTCATTGAGACTGTTGACATAAACTAGATCAAAACTTTTTGGTTCTCAGTTATTTGATGAATTGAAAGAGCAACACGTCTGGAGAGTGAAATTTACAAAGCTGCACACAGGTTCGAAAACTACGCTCCACATTGCTGTCACCCAATTAGAACAATAGCTACCTAAGCAAAGGGTCAAAACATTTTTGAGATTTCATTGTAATTCTGAAATTTTTGTTAGGTGTAAATAGAATTGTTGACAAGATCATGTGTTAGTCGCGTCTCAAAACTCTAAAAATTCTAAAATCATTTTATTGACATACATTTTGATAACACGAGATAGGTTTTGTTTTCTTTTTCACGATGATGGACTTAATTGAACTCTATTTATATTTCCAACCACAATACTAGACATCTTAAAGAGATCTTGCTAATCCTTGAATGGAGTGACATGACGGTCTTTTATTCAATGAATGGATCGAACTTGTATCAACATCCAATATAAGACCCCCACGTCGTCTAGTAAGAGAATTTTAGTAAGGTTTATCGGTGCTTATAACACTTTCTCGAACTATTATAGCAATCCCACGCTGGCTACCAAGGCAAGCCTGGACACAAAGGCGTGACCAATCCTACGGGGTCCACCCAGTTTTTTCCACTGCACTAGGACTCGGGTTGGACTTTTTCTGCGATGGGTGGGAAATCGAACCTGCTTCAATCCTCAACCCGACCATCACACGATCGGATAGGCCACAATGAGACCCCGATGAGCAGGAGATCGGACCCGCCTTGGTCCTAAAGCCGACCACCACTGGATCGCACGGGCAGCAGTGGAAGGCCAATGGTTCGTCGCCCCTCTCCTCTGCATATTCTTCGCAAACAATGTAGCTGCTCTTTGCTATTTGCACTAATAGCCTTCTCGATGATGCTGAATACGTTGCGAGACTGGTAACCCTTTGGCATGGTCAGATCTTCTTGCGGTTGCCTCAGCACTATGGCACGGTTTTCCGTCTCATCTTGCATCATCATTGCAAAAGCCATCTTGCTGTGGGTGATTGCAATTTGATGACTCAATAGTACTTTCAAAGAGTTGAGTGAGAGTTATATAGTAGTAAGTGTATCTATATGCTGTTGTAATTCAGAGCGATCTCGAACCTAAGTATTTGATATTCTCTTCTCCAAGTCCGATTCTGGTTTTGGTAGGAGACATGAAAGAACATAAGTATATAATTCTTATCTGTTAGTTTTTTGTTTTTGAATTTGAAACTGGTGTTGGTAATATGGTGTATAAACGTGAAGTCCTCTTACACATGGACTCAACAGTCAAAACTCCGAGTCAAACAACAGTTTCGTATGAGGACGGAATAAGCATTTTTTTTTAAATTTAAATAAATATGATATCAATAGATTTTCATCAATATGAATTTATGAATTAATTAAAATATTTTCAGGTTCTTAGAAATTTATTGATGATAATCGTAACACCTCTCATTTAGAGAGGTCTTCAGCACAATCGATTCCATAATGATTAATATCCAATTTTACTTGTAAGGCAAGTGTCAAGACCTAGACTTAATACAGATGCGCATCATTCAAATTATGAAATACAAGACACGTAGAAACAATAGCAGATTCATGCATTGATGTGATTTGCACGTAGAACTTAACGACAGCAAAGCAATAACAAAGAAAAATTGTTTGAGGAAGTCAAATCTGACGAACTATACAGACTCAATCCCACGAGAATCATATTTTTACTGTCTACGCACTCTCGGCAAAGCAAGTAGCCTGCCTTCTTCACGTTGGTTCCCTCCTTGATGCCCTCGAAACCGTCGCAGCTCTTTCGTGCACCCCGATCTCTTTGCGATTGCTTTAGAATGATGACTGAGAATTGATGGAAAAGAGTTTGAGTGATGAGAGCACTGTTCAGTCACTGATGAGAGCACTGTTCAGTCACTGCATGTACATATATATTATTGTGATTCAGACCAAGGCCGATGTTGAGGTTGCGTAGGAGATATTTGATGTCGAGTCTTGATTCTTGTTTAGGAAACATGAATTCAATTACTCTCCCACGCACGTGACTCAAAACTCAAAACCTCCGTGGGAAACAAATATATCACAGAAGGAAATCTATCCTGTTCTGCACTTACTGTTACTGCGGAACTTGACTTGCTATTTATTTCTCTTGTTTTCTTTTTTATGAAAAAAAGACTCATTTACTAAATTGTTTACACAACGTTTTACATGAGACTGCTTTCAAAGTAATAACTTCCTTGTTTGGGTGACGATGATGAACGGTACGGTTCGGTTCCGATTCGAGCCTAACCGAAGCGAATCACGCTTAAACAGCAAATAAATTGGAAACGTCGAAATCGAAGTGACATGCTCCATGATGCCATTTTCTTGATCATGCAGTTAGTTCCCGATAAAATCAAAGATGCTCAAGTAATAACGTTCGTCCAACCATATTAAAAAATAAAATAGAATAATATCTTTATTATTTGGATCTTTACAAAAAAAAACAATCCAAAAAAGAAATATTTTTATCTTCCGAATACAGAACCAGAAATATCTTTATCTTCCAAATACGGAACCGAAGTCTGAATTAAGCAAAAAGCCAGGCTGTCAATTGTAGCCCCGATATTTGGCAATATCTTCTACTAATGCATTATCGATAATCTGTATGAAGCAAAGAAGATTTCCGAAAAAATTGGATTCACCAAATCTATCTCCACACAAACTCATCACTCATCAACAATAACGTTATCTTGAAAATCACTCATTCTTCATTAGAGCATGAACGAATGTGAAAGAGAAAACTATCAGCTTTAATTGAGCCTGAAAAAGTTGAAAGAGGTCGAGTTTTCAGTTCTTTCTGCCGCACCTAGAACCGGCCAAAGCTTCTTGCTAGAACCAAGAATCGAGCCAAAGCTTATCGAACCCTCCTTGGTCCTGAATCCAACCACAACGTGGTTTGGGCAAAAGTGAAACCCTAATCCATCACTCCTTGCCTTCTCTTTCTGACACTTGACCCGCCTTCATAACATGTAGGAGCAAACCCCGATGGCTTCACCTTTTCCGGCCCCATCGACCACGTTGAAGTTCATAGCTTCGCCTTCTCTGGCCCCATTGACGTCGATGGCTTCACCTTCTCCAGCTGCATGATGTGGACGTCATCCTCGATAGCTAGCTTGAGATCTTCTTGAATCCTTCGCGTCCTTCGCGTCCTCTGATCTCTTTCTGACTGCTTCCGCGCCATGGCGCAGTGCATCTTCTTCCCGCAAGTTGAAACCCTCTTGGATGGTGAGGCCCACTTCATGACTGAGAATTTGGATTGGATTACGGATGGTAAAATTCAGAGAGCTAAGCAAGGGCATTTACTATACTTGTATTTGTGGTACTTTGAAGTTGATGTGGATATAATTCTTTCGAAATTCAAATTTGGCACTAATTGTAAATTATAGAAATTCATGGGGATATTTCCTCTTTTTTATACCTTTTGTTAGACTTCCTTAATTTTAAATTAGAGAGAAATTCGCAGATAATTCCTTTTTTTTATACTTTTTGTTAGACTTCCTTCCTCGACGACCATTAAAATTCCGATGTGGTTATCAGAAATATATTAGCATTTTGTTAGAAATATTTTGCGATTCTGTGTATCTCCCATATCATAATCATGATTGATTGCAATTGATATTATAGTATTATGTTACTATAAATAGTCATGTAAAGCCTATAAATAGGCTCATATATAGACATTGAAGTAAATACAGAAATTCTGAACTTCATTAATTATTCTATCAGGGGCATTGTCCACCCATGCTTCCACGTCCGATTTTATTAGTTAACATGGATGGGTCATTATGCACGGAACCATAATGAAAATTATACCTAAATTATTGATATAAATTTGGAGTATTGGTGGGTTGATTATGTTAAGGATATTAATGCTGCATGTAAAAAAGTTTTAGATTTTCTCTGGATTGTTCTCCCAATGAAAGAAACACACTTGTAGCTTACTAGCTTGTAAAATCTAGATCAAAGATTCATCGAAGCTAAACGCACGGGTTCATAAACGCTGCTCCACATTTCTCTGTCACTTAATTATAACCAAAGGCTACGCACGACAAGGGCCTAACATATTTAAGATTTCTGCATCATAATTTGGAAATGTTTGTTAGCTCTTAGACAAGATTGGATGTTATTCATGTCTCAGAACTTAAACATAGTTTTGTTTTCTTTTTCACGATGATAGACTTAATTGAACTCCGTTTTATATTTCCAGCCACAAAAAGCATGATCTAGACATGTTATATGCACATATGCAAAATAAATAAATAGAAGAAATACATAGAAATTAATCGAGAAACTCAAGTCCGACAAATAAATTTTAACTCGCAGATTCATACACAAAGAAATTAACAACAGTCTTAGTAATGACCAAGGAAAAATAGTTTGAGGAACTCAAATCTGACGAACTATACAAACTCAATATTACGAGAATCATATTTCAGCAACGACAAGAAATATCGAGCCAAGCGTGGACGCACAGCCGCTGCCGACTCCACAGGGTCCAACCCATTCTTTCTGCTATGGCGGAAACGCGGCCGACCTTTTCCCCTGGCGGGAGGGCGATCGGGCCTGCCTTGGTCCTGAATCCGGCTATCACCAGATCGTTGCAAGCGCAATTGTGGAACCCTAATCCATCATCCCTGTCCCTCTCAGCTTCGCACTCTTTGCAAAGCACGTAACCTGCCTTTTGCCAGCGCAGAACCGTCTCTTTCTTCCTGTGGATTCCTTTCTCGATGCCCTCGAAACCGTCGTGGCTCCTCTGTGTTCCCCGACCTCTTTGCGATTGCTTCAGCATGGTGGCACGGGGCACCATCTTTTCACGAGTCGTCGTTGCGAGAGCCATCTTCGCTGGCGATTTGGCGATTTGATGAGTGAGTTGGCTAGAGTTTAAGTGATGAGAGCACTGTCCAATCGCTGCATTGTACATATACATGATTGTGATCCAGACCGATCTTGAGCAGGAATAGGAAATATTTGACGTGGAATCTTGATTCTTATTTAGGAAAGAAAACATGAATTCGATGACTCTCCCATGCACGTGGACTCAAAACGTCCTTATTTAGGATATTTGTAGGAACCAAATAAAAAGAGGAAGGAGGAATTTTGCGGAAGCTTGGAGGATTTAATTTGGAGAGAATAACAAAAATGCAAATGAGAGAGTAATACTACAAAATACCTTTGCCAAGGTTTTACACAAATAAAATCAAGCTTTGCTCTAAGCTTGTTCTTACAAGAACTCTCTCTCTCTCTCTCTCTCTCTCTCTCTCTCTCTCTCTCTCTCTCTATTTCTTCTCCTCCTTGATATGAAACTTACAAGAAAAACCACACATATTTATAGCCAATTCTATACCTAATTTTTGTCAAACTTAAATGTCTTTATTTGACTACACTTAATTTTATCAAATTCAAGCACACCTAAGTTGTCCATTTTTGACAATCAATAGTAAAAAATTGAGGCTTAAGCACACCTAAGTTGTCCATTAATAGTCAAAAATTGAGGCTTCTTCTTTTTTTGACTTTCTTCCAAAATTTATTTTAATATTTTCAATAGCCTCCCTTAAAATTGATTTTGGAAGTTCATAACGCCAAGCATCGTCTTCAATCTTTCGAACAAATCAGCCTTCAATGGTTTTGTCAGGATATCTGCAATCTGGTCTTCTGATCTGCAGAAATTAAGTTCAATTTCACCATCTTTGACTTGCTCACGAATATAGTGATACTTGATGTCGATGTGCTTGCTCCTGCCATGAAATACAGGATTCTTGGCTAATGCAATAGCCGACTTATTGTCACACATCAATTTAGTAGGACTTGCTTGTTCATGCATCAATTCACGCAGCATCCATCGAAGCCATATTGCCTGACAGGCCCCTGAAGCTAATGCCATGTATTCTGCTTCAGCTGTTGAGAGTGCAACAACCTGCTGTTTTTTCGAAGACCAAGAAATTACTCCTGATCCAAGAAAGAAAGCATACCTTGAAGTACTCTTTCGAGTCTCAGTATCACCTGCCCAATCACTATCTGTATACCCCAACAGATCAAAGTTGTCAGTATAAGAATATAAAATTCCATAATCACGAGTTCCACTGACATACCGCAAAATTCTTTTTGCCGCCTATAAATGTGATTGGTATGGTTTCTCCATGAACCTGCTAATAATTCCCACTCCATAGGTAATATCTGGTCTTGTAGAAGCCAAATATCTTAAACTGCCAACAATGCTTTTGAAATAAGTGGGATTTACCAATTCACCGGTTCCTTCTTTCTTCAGCTCCAAACGTTCAATTACGGGAGTTCGAATTGGTTTGAGCGATTCCATTTTTAATCGCTTCAGAATATCATTAGTATATTTCTGCTGTGAAATAAATATGCCATTATATGTCTGCTTCACTTCAAGCCCAAGAAAATAGGATATCAATCCTAAATCAGTCATCTCGAACTGGCTAGTCATAGCCTCCCTGAATTCTGAAAACATTTTTTCACAGCTGCCTGTAAATATCAAGTCATCAACATAAAGGCACACAATTATTATGTCACCGTTAGTATTTGACTTGATATACAGTGTATGCTCATACGGGCACTTTTGAAAATCACGCTCTAACAGGTATGTGTCGATACGCGTGTACCAAACACGAGGTGTCTGTTTTAGCCCATACAAAGCTTTCTTCAGTTTGTAAACTTGATTTTCATGCCCTTTCTCATAACCCTATGGTTGCTCCACGTAGACTTCCTCTTCAAGAACACCATTAAAGAATGCTGATTTCACATCCATTTGATGGATCTTCCAATGATTTTGAGCTGCAAGTGCTAAGATCATCCGGATGGTATCCATTCGAGCCACTGGTACAATACTTCAAAATAATCAATACCTGGCTTTTGCTTGTAGCCCTTTACAACCAGTCTAGCCTTGTAACGGTCCACCTGACCGTTGGGTTTGTACTTCGTCTTGTACACCGACTTGACACCAATGGGTTTCTTACCGGGTGGTAAAGAAGTTAGCACCCATGTGTCATTCTTCTCAATGGAGTGAATTTCTTCATCCATTGCATGAATCCACCTTTCATCTGCAGCTGCTTCATCATAGGTTACAGGATCACATTCAGCAAATAAACAAAAGTTTACCAATGTTTCATCAATGATTCCGTTATTATCACTGCCATCGCCTCCTGTGACCACGTAATCCCTGAATTTTGCTGGCATCTCCCTCAGTCGTTGTGAACGACGTAGTAGTGGTTCTGAAGCTGCTGTTGGTGAAGATGTACCACTAGTTGAAGATGATGGAGGCTCTTCTATTTCTTTCTCCAATGGTTCATCTTCGATGGTGATGCTTTTCTGGTCACCCTTTTGGTTCCAGTCCCAAGCTTCATCTTCAAAAAACTGGACATCCCTGCTGATAATTACCTTTTCAGTGACTGGGTTATACAGCTTATAACCTTTAGTTGTGTCACTATAGCCAATGAAGATGCACTTCTCGCTTTTGTCATCCAACTTCTTTCTTCGTTCATCTGGTATATGGGGATATGCCATGCACCCAAATACTCGTAGAAACGAAACATCTGGCTTGTTGCCGCTCCAAGCCTCTTCTGGGGTTCTTCCAAGAATACTCCTTGTTGGACACCTGTTTAGTACAAATACAGCACAAGCAACCGCTTCTGCCCAAAAATTCTTAGGCAAAGTTTTGGCTTTTAACATACTTCTTGCCATTTCAAAAATTGTCCTGTTCTTTCTTTCTGCTATACCATTTTGCTGAGGTGTATAGCTGGCAGTCAACTGACGTTTTACTCCATGAATTTTACAAAATTTGTCAAATTCATTTGAGGTAAATTCTCCTCCTCTATCCGATCTCAACGTCTTCAGATTAAAGCCACTATGTTTTTCAACATAGACTTTAAATTCTTTGAACTTGGCAAATGCTTCAGATTTTTCTCTCAAGAAATATACCCAAGTTTTTCTGGTAAAATCATCAACAAAAATCAGCATGTACCTTTTTTGTCCGACTGATTCAACCTCAATAGGGCCACATATATCTGTATGTACCAGCTCCAAAAGTTGCTTTGCTCTTCTGGCTTTCCCTACTGGAAATGATTCTCGATGTTGTTTTCCAATGAGACATCCTTCGCATGGACGATCTGGACATTTGATTAAAGGCATGCCGGTCACCATCTTTTTTCTGAACCAGTAGTTTTAGTCCACGAAAATTTTGATGACCGTATCGAAGATGCCACAGCCAGTTGTTGTCTTTCATCATCGCTTGAAAACTCAAGAGATTCTTCGTCTGAAGAGTCATGGGAAACATCCGGTTCTTCGTCATTTGCACCGTTGTGATCAACTTGTTGTTGACACCTCTGATGGTGCAAATTCCATTTTCAATGTGAACTTTGTGGCCTTTTTCGGAAAGTTGCCCAACACTTAGCAAATTCCAAAAAAGTCCTGGCACAAAGTAAACATCTGCAATAGCAACATTAGTACCATCTTTTGACTTGATATTAATGTTACCTTTGCCCATCACGGGAATTTTTGATTTATTCCCGAAGTTGACTTCACCACGACTCGTCTCATCCAATTGCGAGAATAATTCCTTCCGGCCAGTCATATGATTGCTGCAACCAGTGTCTAGATACCATATGTTGGTATCTACAGTGCTTGAGTCATCCTTCGTACATGCTAGCACCATGTATTCTTCAGCATCGGTGGTATGTGCGTGCTCCACCTGCTCGTACGTCGCCTTTGCATGGCATTCAGATTTGTAATGTCCGAACTTGTTGCACTTAAAACACTTGACTTTTGATTTGTCACGTGTTTTAAATTTCCCGGTGAAATTGGAATTTCCACCTCTTCCTTGGCCTCCTCCGCGACCTCGACCTCCTTGATAGCTTCCTCGATTTGATGGAGCGATACGACTTTGCAAAGCTTGCTCGGGATATGAACCGACGGACTTCTGATTCATTCTTTGCTCATGCGAGCATAATGAACCCATCAACCGCTCCAACGTCATAGTTGATATATCTTGGCCTTCTTCGATTGCCGCAACAACGTAGTCAAATCTTTCAGTCAAAGACCTCAAGATTTTTTCTACGACTCGTACATCTTGGAGTGTTTCACCATTAACCCTCAATTGGTTAACGATGTTTTGTACACGATCAAAATACAAAGAGATAGATTCAGAATCATTCATGCGTAAAGACTCAAAATCACCTCGAAGTGTTTGAAGCCGAACTCTTCGAACACGATCGTCGCCCTTGTAGGATTTTTGCAAAATATCCCACGCTGCTTTGGCGGTCTCGGCATTCGATATTTTTTCAAATATCGTCTCCTCCACAGCTTGAAAGATCGCATATAATGCTTTCTGATCTTTTCTCCGGGATTCCACCAACGAATCCTTCTCCTCTTTTCTCATGGCATTGAATTCTTCGTTATTAGCTACTTCGATGTAGCCATTCTCCACCAGGTTCCACAAATCTTGCGATTTGAACAAAACCTTCATCTGGACGGACCAGTTGTTGAAATTCTTTCCGTTCAACTTTGGAAGTTGAAATTGAACGGAACTTGTGGACGCCATAACTTGGCTCTGATACCAAATGTAGGAACCAAATAAAAAGAGGAAGGAGGAATTTTGCGGAAGCTTGGAGGATTTAATTTGGAGAGAATAACAAAAATGCAAATGAGAGAGTAATACTACAAAATACCTTTGCCAAGGTTTTACACAAATAAAATCAAGCTTTGCTCTAAGCTTGTTCTTACAAGAACTCTCTCTCTCTCTCTCTCTCTCTCTCTCTCTCTCTCTATTTCTTCTCCTCCTTGATATGAAACTTACAAGAAAAACCACACATATTTATAGCCAATTCTATACCTAATTTTTGTCAAACTTAAATGTCTTTATTTGACTACACTTAATTTTATCAAATTCAAGCACACCTAAGTTGTCCATTTTTGACAATCAATAGTCAAAAATTGAGGCTTAAGCACACCTAAGTTGTCCATTAATAGTCAAAAATTGAGGCTTCTTCTTTTTTTGACTTTCTTCCAAAATTTATTTTAATATTTTCAATAATATTGATCTCGTATGGCAAAAATATGGCCAAAAAAAAGGTGCTAGAATTTTTTTATGGATTTCTTTTCAAAAGGATTGAAACACACTTGTAGCTTACTAACTTGTTAAATCTAGATCAAAGATTCATCGAAGCTGTCAACAGAAGCAACGATCTAGACAGAGTTTTCTTTTCTTTGTCATGATGACGGACTTAATTGAACTCCGTTTATGTTTGCAACCACAAAAAGCATGATGTAGACATAATATATGAACATATGCAAGAATATAAATAAAAGAAAAACAAAGAAATTAAAACTCAAATTCGACAAATAAAAACTCACAACTAGAATGGACCGCATGTGTCCGGCAAAAATCATATTCCTAGCCTATACATCAGATATATCTCGAGCTATGAGCAATGCTAGACATCTTAAGAAATCTTACTAATCCTCCAATTAAGTGGTGCCACAATCTTTTATCGAGTGTTGATTATATAATGCATAGGCCGCACCTATTTCAACACCCAATAAAAGACCGCCACGCCGTCTAGTAAGATTTCTTGGTGCTCATAACACTGTTTCTCGAACTATTATAGCAACCACATGTTGGCATACCAAGACGAGCATGGACACAAAGGTATGACCAATCCCTCGAGGTCCACCCAGTCATTTCCTCTGCACTAGGGCTCGGGTTGAACTTTTTTGGCGACAAGCGGAAGATCGGACCAGCCTCGGTCCTCAGCCCGACCGTCGCCTGATCGGATGAGTCACGGTGCGACCTTGATGGGCACAAGATTGGACCCGCCTTGGTCCTGAACCCGACCACGAACGGATCGCACGGGCAACAATGAAAGGCCGATGGTCCCTCGCCCCTTTCCCTCTCCTCCGCACACTCTTCGCAAATGATGTAGCTGTTTTTCGCGCTAATGTCCTTCGACCCAACGGCGCTGAATCCGTCGCGGGATTCTCGACCCTTTGGCATAGTCAAATCTCCTTGCGGTTGCCGCGGCACCACGGCACTGTTTTTTGTCTCATCGTTCACCGTTGTTGGGAACTCCAACTTGCTGTGGGTGATTGCCATTTGATGAGTGAATACTAATTTCAAAGAGTTGAGTTAGAGCTATAATGTTCCGTGCCTCTATATATGCTATTGTCATTTAGAGCGATTTTGGGCTTTAATATTTGACATACAGTATCTTTAGGTGTCCGACTACAAGTCTAATTCTAGTTTAGGTAGGAAACATGAAAGCACATGGATATATAATTATTATATGTAAATTAATTTATTTATGTTTTTGAATTTGAAACTGATGGGATAAAATATTAATAATCTGGTGAATAACCGTAAGGCCCCCGTACACATGGATTTAACAGTTAAAACTCTGAGTCAAACTCTGGAAAGAAGGTCATATTTCTTATCATGAGTATATAATCTTATTTGTAAACGTTTGAAGGGAGAATAAGTATTTTATTAACTTAAATAAATATGATATCTATAGTTTTTCGTCAGGATAATGACACCACAAGTGCCATAATTTTCGTATAGTACTTATGTGAGTGTTATAACTTTTTTTTAAATCACTTAAGTGCCATAACTTATGTACAGTGTTCATTTAAGTGCCATAACTTTTTTCCAATCACTTGAGTGCCACATAACTTTTCAATATATCACTTGAATGCCATAACTTTTTAAAAATGTTCACCATAAATGTTTTGCCTCATTGGATTTTCGACACTTGAAATAAAATTGATACTTAAGTAATCGAGTAAAAATTATGGTACTCAAATGAACATTTCTTTATACGTTATGGCACTTAAATGGTCACACACAAAAAAAGGTTATGGCACTCAAATGAGCTTCAAATTTATCCCGTTTTTCGTGAATATGAATTTATGAATTAACAAACATCTTTCAAAATTTTAGAAACTTATTAGCTTTCGATCATCTCTATTGTCAAATAATCTTGTAACTTACGTTTTATTTCGTGTAAGGAAAATATAGTTATTGATTACATCCCTTTTTATTTGCATATTACGTAGATTTGGTTATGTTATTTTTAATTTACAATCCGAAGTTTTGATAGTTACTCCTTACTTTTTTCAGTAGATTAAAACAATCTCGTGGACTTTACCTTCCTCGCGTGGATTCCTGCCTTCGAAACCGTCGTGGCTCCTTTGTGTTCCCTGACCTCTTTGCGATCGCTTCAAAGCGATGGTGCGGGGCACCATATTTTGATTGCGATACCCATCTTTGCCAGTGATTTTGTGACTCCCGTGAATTTTTTGGCTTGATGCCAAAGCAACCCACTCTCTGAGGCTAACTTATTGTTAGTTTTGAAAAGGGAAAAGGACACCTCAAGGGATAAAATTGTGTGCAGCATTCATTTTGATGCCAATATTTTTTGCTGGCTCACTTAAGTGCCAAATCGAAGAAAAAATGATGACTTTAGTGCCAACGGTGAAAGATTCCGACCAAACAATCCCCGTGGCATTTTTTTTGTTAATTTTAATATTATGTGGGAATTTTTTTTTAAAAAAAAGTACATACGGCAATTTTTTAGAATGGATTAAATTTTTAAAAATTAACCTAATTTTTTAAAAATTTAAATTAAATTTAAAAATAAGCTTAAAATTTATAATAACAATAACAATAACAATAACAATAACAATAACAATAACAATAACAATAACAATAATTGCTTCACACAATGGCGAGGACTATGCAAGCCCTCACTGCTTCAACTTGTATTTTTGTTTTTTTAGGTTCTAAGCTTACTTTCAAATTTTTAAATATTATGTGAATTTTTTTTATTAATGTTTATCTTTTTTATTGCTGACTAGGATCCTCCGGCGAACCACGTAGTTGCCATATTAGATTTTGGACAAAGCTCACTAGAGTTGGAATTCAAATAACTTTTTTTTTCAAAAAAATTGACATAAGTGATCCCAAAAAAAAAAAAAGTATTGCCACCAAAGTAAGTGGCATACGCAAATATTGTCACTTGTATTCTCCTTCTACCATTTTGAGAGTCATGGAGTATTTTAAGAAAACAGTACGAATTCTAGAGGCTAACTTGAATTTTCCTTCGTGTTGGCCATTTCTTTTCAAATCTATTTTCGTTAAGCACATTTATTGTCATTTCATTAACCGAATGCTCAAGCTACTAATCGTGGAATTGAAAGTCCCTTTAGTTCTTCCTGGACATTGAATTTTCTAGTTTGCAGAGCAATGAGAGCTTCTAAGGGATAAAACTCCACACGTCTTATGATCTGTCTCTTTCTCCTCCCCAAACATGATACGTGGTAACTCCTCGTTGGCCCATGTCATCATAACACATGGCAAGCCACCATTAGACAACATCACTCTGACACGTGGCGACCTATGAACAATTGATTTCTCATTATCTAGATAGCCACGTGGTAAGATACTATTCATTAACCACGAGCTCTCTCTCACTATAAGTATCCATATCATATGTGAGACTTCTTTAAATTCGACCTTTGATAGCTCTTAACAACTACTTCTCATGCTGGATCTTAACTACTCCATTCAACTCAATTCTCATCACTCACCACCCAGCACTAGTCTCTATCTCTTACATTTTTCTACAACTAGAGCATGTCGACAATACATTTTCTACAATTAGAGCATGTTGACAAACATTCATGGTGACTGTTCTTGCTGAAATCAAACATACTAAAAATAAAAATAAAAAAATATCTCTATGTTAATTAGCATGAGTCTGATTTCGACTTGTCTTATGAGTTTATCAGTATTCGCGATGATGGTTGGTTGTTTGTTGATACTCTTCCTTCATGTGGATCGATTCGCTCGGGTCTTCATTGAGTTCCATGCCTCAGCCATCTAGAAAAGAAATATCTTATCATCCAAGTATCTTCTACTAAATAATCCACCTTATACATTGCCATATCAATCACGCACAAATTAGCAAATCAAAATAGAATATATGTAATTTAACAAATCTATTTCCACAAATTCAAAGATTGGTCCAACAAATCTATCTCCACGTGCTATCTTGAGAATCACTTATTGAAATATCAGGTTCGATAAATTCGAATCAAAACAGAATGAACCTGAAAGCATTAGCCCACCAATACCATGGGTTGGGTTGAAGTAATTCTTTGCAGCGCACCTGGATCCGGGCCAAAGCTTCTTGCTCATGGGCGGGCGGCCGATCCTTGGTGCTGAATCCGACTACCACTTCGTCATTTGGGCAAAAGTGAAACCCTAATCCACCATCCCTTGCCTTCTCTTCCTCACACTCTTTACTAGACACTTGACCCACCTTCATAACATGCCATAGCAAACCCGATGGCTTCACCTTTTTCCATCACGTTGATAGTTGATAGCTTCGCCTTATTCGGCAATGTTTTAAGATCTTCATGAATCCTTCGCATCCTCTGATGATCTCTTACCGATTGTTTCCACGTCAACATCCTCATCCTAGATAGCTAGTTCAAGATCGTCATGGATCCTTCCCATTCTCTGATCCGTTTCCGACTACTTCTATACCATGGCACGGTGCATCTTCTAACCTCTTAGATGGTGAGGCCGACTTCATGATGTGAATTTGGATTGGACTGCATATGGTAAAATTCCAAGAGTTGAGCAAGGGCATTATCACCGTATTTATATTTAGGTATGATGCAGCGCTTTGAAGTTGTCGTGGATATAATCTGTTCGAAATTCAAATTTGGCGCTACTGATAAAAGTATTGCGGGTCTTATAGATCATTAATAATAATGTGGATCTCTCAGTGAGGCTCATGTGGTCGACAGTGGAGATAGTTTGGACTGAAGATTATAGATCATGATAAAGTAGTTGTATAAGAATGCAACGTAATAGATGAGCATAATGAATAAGGTAGGCTAACTATTCTTTCTTATTTGAATTGAAAATAGCAGTAAATCATCCAAAACTCCTACATTCTCCTTCCAATAAGATCACGTATTTAAGTTATACTATACTAATGGTAATGTAATAATTCCATTTTTACTTTTTTGTATATTGTGAATTCCAATAGCTTCATTGATTGTATAACTAAATAAAAGCATAATAATACCACTGGTTTCCCCTATGATGTTCTTGTCATGTGATAATGTTATTGGCTGCGTTATGGATTCTAATAACTGTTGATCATTTAACGAAACCAAAGCTTATATTGGCTGGAGCACTATCAATTCATGACAGCCCTAGTCATGATTACTCTGATTTCTGTAGTCATTGTAGTTTATAGACTTGTAGTTATCTTTTACTAGTATAGTAGTATGATATTCTTTTTTGTATAATAGGATCACATCAATTGTCGTGCAAGCTTTATTAGGGATTACACAGAATTTTGGCTATAATTTCAAATAAACGGAGGAGTATGAATAAACTCCCAATGTTTGTGCATTAAAAGGGAAGTACTACAAAAAAAAAAATCTAAACTATGCCCAGCAACCTTAATAGCCCAATTTTTTTTTGTCACCACAAATGCAATACTTGCTCCAATGTGACAAAAAAAATTCTCTGTTTATCATGAAAATAAATCCTAAAATTTTCTCATTATGACATCTTTACCTGAATTTGTATTTTCGATCAAACCAATGCTTCCAAATTTGTTCACTGACCCAATAATATCTTTAGTTAGATTTCCGTCCAAAATAGCCCTTAAAAATCCGTCGTAGGTGTCGCGACCCTCTAAAAAAAATAATTTTTATTTTCAAAAGGGGTTAACGGATTATTAGGTTAATTAAATTTGACTAACCTAACGCGGATCCTCCCAAGCCTTACCGAATCGCAACTTTGGTTTTTGTTTAAATGATTTTGAAATTTGGAGTCGCCACTAATCGTTCTTGGTAGGTCGATTAGAAACCTAAATAAATTAGCGGGAGAACTAATTTATTCCTGCGAACCTGAGATTATGAGCTCGGGGACTTGGTTACATTAGTTAATTAAAACTAATGCCCTTTCAGTACTTTAATTTCATGGATATCCTAACTCGGCAACTCATGCTTGGTTTATTCCTAAGGCTCTAGTAGGGTATTCTCTTTTGTGTTTTCACTTTTTAAATAGGATGCATGGATGGTATATATTTTTATTTGTTATATTTTTTTAAGCGTTAAAGATTCCCTGAAGCCGAAAGAGGGAGTGTGTTAACGACTTCTGTGCAGTATTACGACCTACTCATCTTTTGGGTTTGATGATTCAAAAATTAAATTATAGGAAGTACATGACAGTGAATAAACACCTCCAATGGGAGGCCTAGCATTGGCTTGGCTCTTCCCTTTGAGATTTAAGGTACAGGTATTTAAGTTGCAAGTATTTAAACTACTGTAAGTAAAAACCTCCAATGGGAGGCTAAGCATTGGCTTGGCTCTTCCCTTTGGGATTTAAGGTACAGGTATTTAAGTTGCAGGTATTTAACTACTGTAAGTAAAAACTTCTAATGGGAAGCTAAGCATTGGCTTGGCTCTTCCCTTTGGGATTTAAGGTACAGGTATTTAAATTGCGGATGGACTTTGTCCTCTCCATTCTGGGGTATGAATTCTTTAAAATGAAATACAACGAATTGATTCAACAATTTGAAATTTGTGCGCGCTTGAGGACTCCTCCAAGCCGATTTTGTACTTTTATAGGGTTGACCATTGATATAGAGCTGCGGCTTCCTGACATAAAATAGAGTGAAGTATCAGTATACAAAATATGTGCTAATCTGCACCTAAAACTAGAAGAGTGGAAAGAGTACTTATCTCCCGTTTTTTTGGGAGGGATTTCTATAATTGATTTTCGCTCTCTATGTTCCCAATATAGAGAGTTTCTTTTGAATTAAGAGGGACTTTTAGTCACAGATCAGTTGAGAAATCGGTGGACAGCTTAGGAGCTTGTCTGGGCCGATTTTTGCATCTCTACGAGATTTTTGCTGTTGACATAGAGATATCCTTCTCCTGACATAAAATATGGAAAAAAAATGGGAGATGGAGAAAGTGTATACAATTTGTGCTAATTTGCGAGTAAAACCATAAATAAATGAATAAATAAAAACACTTAGCTCGAATTTGCTTGCTTGTTGACGAGGATGAACTCTTGATTTATATTGATCGATGAAGGAATTTGTGATGATAACCCCTAGTTTTAAACTCCCATCATCTTCAAAATTCTCTCTTTTTTGGTATTTTCTTTCTCTCAAATTTTTCTTCAATCTCCCAAAACTCTCTCAAACATCTAAAATTTTCTCTCCAAAAAAAATTCCTCTCTCAAGCTCACTTCTTCCTCCTTTTATAATCTACTCATCTATCTCCCATTCTAATTTTTCCACTAACTCTATCTCCCATTCTAATTTCTCCACTAATTCTTCTTCATTTTTATCTTCCATTCTCCATCTCTATCTCACATTCTAATCTCTCCACTAACTCTTCTTCATCTTCATCTTCCCTTCTCCATATTTATCTCACATTCTAATTTCTCCACTAACTCTTCTTCATCTCCATCTTCCCTTCTCTATTCTTATCTTCCATTCTAATTTCTCTACTAACTCTTCTTCATCTCCATCTTCCCTTCTCTATTCTTATCTTATTTTCTCCATCTATTCTTCTCCAACTTCTCTTCTTCATCTCCTCTTCTCCATCTTCCCTTCTCCATTCTAATTTATCCACTAACTCTTTTTTTTTGTTATTTGTAAAATAATCCTTCAAGAGTTAGGTATTTGCACTCTAGTCCTTGAATTTTAAGTATTTACAATTCAGTCCATGAAAAAATATATTTCTTTAAGTCCAAATCTCCTCACAATTTTTGACACACCAAAATTTACCACATGTCAAATTTAAGCTCATTTCTTGCCGCTGAAAATAATGCAGAATTTAATTAAAGCCCTTTTGCAAAATTGAGTCATTCTGGGTATAATTGAGCCAAGATGAAAATTTAAAATATTTGAAGACAATGTCACAACTCATAAAAAGTGAAAATTAAAAATAAGTTGACTCAAATTAAAAATTTTTAGGCCCAATTCGAGATTATACTTGTGAAGGAACACGTGACTCGAATTGGATTTTTCTGAATTTGCGATGGCCAATATGAAAATAGATTTAAAATAAAAATATCAACTATCTTTGTGTATTTTTTTTTTTGCGTCAAATGTTATTTTTCCAAAATTTTCAAGTATTTTTGTATTTTTTTTAAATTAAATATATATAATATGAAAATTTATTTTTTGTTCAAAAATGGTTGCCTAGGCTTGGCCAAGGCTTCCAAAGTTGATTTTGCAATTTTCTCATTTTTTCTTTATTTTTCATGAATTTTCGAAAATAAAAATACTAAAAAATATTGAAAATATGAAAAATCATTTTTTGGTCAAAATTAGTTCTCTAGGCTTGGCTAAGGTCCCCAAAGTTGATTTTTCAATTTTATGAATTTTTGTGGATTTTTTATTACTTTAGCAATAGAAAAAATGATTAAAAATCAGGTGTCAACAGTAGGGTTGTCCACATATTCTTCCACAGTGGGTATTTTAGGTATTGCTACGTGGAAATATTATCCAAATAATCATAAATCTATTACATTTTTTTCAATTCAGTTATAGACCTTTTAATATTATTAATCAATTGAGTACTGTACATTTTATCAGCTAAATGCTCAGGTTCGAAAAACGCTACCCCATCATTGCCTTGTCACCTTATTAGAACCAAAAGTTATGTAAGACAAGGGGCAAACAAATTTAAAATCTGTACGTTATAATTTTGGAGTTTTTGCCGGGTCTAAATAAAAATGTTAACAAGATCGGGTGTTATTTATGTCTCAAAATGTAAACATCAAAAGATTGACATTTTAATAACACGACATAATTTTGTCTTCCCTCTAGCGGCGATGCATGTAATTAAAGTCCAGTAATATTTCCAACAACAAAAATCATGATCTAGACATGATATATGTATATATGCCCAAAAAAAAAGGAGAAATTAATTGAGAAACTCAAATCCGACAAATAAAATCTACCAACCAGAGGGGGCCAGACGTGTCCGACAAAAATTCGATGCCTAGCCTATACATCATATGTATCTCAAACTATGAGTAATCCTAGACATCTTAACAAATCTGACACCTAGCCTATACAAAGATCAGTGACGTGGCGGTCATTTATCTGGTGTTGTTGATTATTCAATGCATAGGTCGCACTTGCCATCTTTTTCTTTTTTTTTTCAATTTTGGTCAATAGTCGCACTTGCTTCAACATTCAATAAAAAACCGTCACATCATTCAGTGAGAGACTTTACTACTTTCTTGGTGCTCACAAAACTGTTTCTCGAACTATTATAGCAACCACACGCTGGCATACCAACACGAGCACAGGCACAATGGCATGACCAATCCCACGGGGTACACTCAGGTTTTTTTTTGGGTTGTACTAGGGCTCAAGTTGGTCGTTCTCGGCGACCATCGGGGACCGGACTTGCCTCAGTCCTCAGCCCGACCATCATCTGATCGGATGGGCCATGATGAGACCCCAATGGAGGGGGCAACAAGAGTTTTAAGTTCCAAAACCGTGGTCCTAAAGCCGACCACCACCAGATCGCACGGGCAGCAGTGAAAGGCCAATGGTCCCCCGCACCTTTCCCTCTCCTCTGCACTCTCTTGGCAAACAATGGAGCTGCTCTTCTCGCTAATGGCCTTTCCAACAATGCTGAATCTGTCACGACACTTGCGACCCTTTGACGTAGTCAAACCCCCTTGCAGACGCCATGGCACTTCAGCACTGTTTTCCATCTCATCATGCATCGTTGTTGCGAAATCCATCTTGATGTAGGCGACTGTATCTGTATGCTTGCTTAGGTATTCGTAGAATCTCTTTAGGTGTTCGACCACAAGTCTAATTTTAGTTTTGGCAAGTAACATGAACAAATATTCTTTCTATTTATTTACTTATTCTTTTGAATTTTAAACTGGAGCAATAAAATGTTGGTAATTTGTACACGACTGATAAGCTTCATCAACAATAAAAGATAGAGTGTCAAGCAACGATCTTGAGCCTAAATATATTTGACGTCGAGTGTGATTCATATTTAGGCACGTAGACTCAAATCTCAATTGAGTGATCAAATTTATCCACCCAAAAAAAAAGTGAAATAGAATAATATCTAAATTATTTAGATTTTCACCACCAACAACAGTTGAGAAAAGAAATATTCATCTTCCAGATTACGGGTTAAGCAAGAGAGTCGTAGCCCAGATACTTGGCAATATCTTATACTAATGCATTATTGATTATCAGTGTTTGAATGTGTAGATTGCCATATGAATAACGCAAAAATTTAGCAAATCAAATGATGATTAGATTTTCTCACGCCGAATTTGACGATTCACATATCGTGTATTCGAAGAATATGAACAATTCAAAGAAGAACGTGAAAGAGAAGAACTGTCAGCTTCTATAAACTCGAATTAAAACAGAACGAACCAAAAACATGAACCCAAAAACATTGAAAGGATCGAGTTTTGAGTTTTCCGGCAAAAAAAATAATGTGAGCACGGATGTATCGCTGCCCCGCCAATACCACCGGGTTCGAGGAGTTCTTCCTACCGCAACTGGATCCGAGCTAATGTTCTTGCTGATGAACTGCCGATGGAACCCGCCTTGGTCATGAATCCAATTATCACCTCATCATTCAGGCAAAAGTGAAACCCTAATCCATCACCTTTTGCCTCCTCTTTCTCGCACTCTTTGCAAGGCCCGTGACCCGCCTTCGTAACATGCTGTTGCAAACCCGATGGCTCTGGCAGCGTTGACATGCTGGGCGGCCTCGCCTTCTCTGACAGCGTTGACTTGGGTGACTTCCTCGCCTTCTCTAGACGTGTCTCCATGACGTCAACACCCTTATCTTCGATAGCTAGTTCGACATCTTGATAAATCCTTTGCATCCTTTGATCTCTTTCCGACTGCTTTCGCACCATGGTGCGGTGCATCTTCTTGCCCCGAGTTGAAACCCTCTCAGATGGTGTGGCTGACTTCATGACTGAGAAACTGGATTGGATGGTCAAATTGTTGAGCGAGGGCATTGTCACCATATTTATATTTATGTATGATGCGGTCCTTTGAAGTTGTGGATATAATCCGTTCCAAATTCAAATTTGGCGCTATTGACAAAAGCATTGCGTATCATATAGATCATATAGACCAATATCATCTCGACCATTAATTTTGTAAATCTCACAATGAGGCTAATGTGATTGACGATGGAGATGAGTCTAGTCTGCATGACGGTAGACCATGATAAAGTAGTTGTATAAAATCACAATATAATAAATAAGTACGATGAAATGCGATAACTACTGTAATCCTTGATTTAATTGATAGGTAACTCTTTTATATTAATTGAACCGAAAATAGAGATAAATCATCCAAACTTCATACATTATCTCTGAAATAAGATCTCGCATATAAGTTAAATTATACTGATGGATATGTAAAAATTTATTTTTACTTATTTTGTATTGCGAATCCTAGTAGCTGCATTGCATAACTAAAGAAAAGCATAAGAATATTACTGGCTCTCAATTTCTCATTATTCTATATTTCAAAGAACCCACCAAGCAAGGGATTTCAGCTAACACAATCAGGAAAGTGATTTTTTGACCAAAATTTGGCAAGATTGAAAATCAATATTTAGTCATATATTCATGGAAGCCAAGCACAAAAAGGAATTCTGGGTGGGCTGAAGGCGAGGATTTTGGACAAAAAAACAAGGGCAAGTCTCGGCCAGAATATATGAAAAAGAAGAGCAACATGGCACGGCCGATGCTATAAATCTTTGATTTTATCAATTGTGCCCTTAAACTTTGGATAATTTGCCAATTGAGTCCCATTAATCGGAAATCTTTGCTGATCAACCAACATGGCAAGACCGGTGCCGACATGGATAAGATTTTTAAAATCTTATACTTAAAATTTTGAATTATTTGTTATTTTTTAATTGGTTTAATTTTCTCCTTTTTGTTTTCTCATTGTGCCGCGAGGTCGCCGGCAACCCTTGTCGGCCACGAAGGCCTTGGACAAGGCATCCTCACTCATTGTCGGTGGGAACGCAAAGGCCCTGGACAAGGCCATCCTAGCGAGGGTCACCAATGACCCAGAGCAACACAATGCAAAATAATAATAATAATAATAATAATAATAATAATAATAATAACTTCAAAAAATTGTCCGAGTCAACGTCGCCCATGCCACATAAGCCAACTGGCACGTCGACAATTTCAATTTTGTTAAATTGAATTGAAAAAAGTGTAATAGATTTAATACTTTTTGGATGATTTTTCATTTGATTGAGTGAACATACTAATGCTTGGTTTTGTCCGAGAATTGATCGCAAAGCACGTTCACAATCCAAATCTAAAAGACAGAGCCACTCGTCTTGAACGTGGTTTAATCCGAACCGATTCCCTTTGCATTTGGTTTTGTTTTAGTATTTCAAGGTGAATATGTTACAATTGATAGTTTATTTTGATGCCTATAGTTAGTTCATAAATTCCGTTTTGAATTAAATTAGGTTAATTATTTTTATTGATACTTGCATTCATAGTTTTCATGGAGAGATATCTAGGATCGTTTGTCTATGGTTCAGTTCCCGGTTTCGGACTGCCCAAGCTAGACCGAATATTATATATATATATTAGATTTCTTATATTAAATTTCTTAAACCTAAACCTAATATTGCTTCATGCGCTCTCTTCTTTCCCTCTCCGCTGTCACGCCTCGGCCCTCTTTCACTGAATTAGAATCGCGACTGTCGTCTCGTAGGCCACAAGCAGAATGTAGTTATTTGCTGTTTTATTTGTTTAATAGGGGTAGTGCAGTATTGAGTAGACCTACTGGAGGGTGAGGTTTAGTCTAAGCTTTGGCTATTTTCTCCCATTGCTCGATCATTCAAAGCTTCCTTTCAGTTAATTTTTGTCATTAAACTCTTGATGTTTGCTGCTTCTTGTGGATGGGAGCAAGAGTATCCACATGCACGAGCTAATGATTTGCTAATTTGTGAGGATATGTTGCCGGCAGCAGAAACATAACATCGTTGCTAAAGACCTGATACGTTGCTTCTTTTGTTGTCATCGTCATCTTTGAGTTTGAGTGGGATGTGTGCCTTGACTGGTTCCACTAGACCGCTCGAGAATCGGATCGGACTGGGAATCGATCACCCCTACTTGGAGTTGATGCTTCCAAGGCAGCTATCATTGGTCTTTTTGCCCTGTAGCTGCTCTAGGATCGTCTATACCCTTTTGAGGCCAGGTTTTTGGCCAGGACAACAGGCATCCAGCCTATTCATGGTGTTGGAATATGAATAAACCCCTAATATTTATCTATTAAAAGGGAAAATACTATAACAAAAAAATACTCTAAACTATGCCTAGTAACCTTAATATCCCATATTTATTTTGTTACCAAAACCCAAAAAGTTGTACCAATGTGACAAAAATACTCTTTATTTACAACAAAAAAAACTTGATTTTTTTTAGTTATGACATTAATACCCAAAGTTCTTTCATTTATGTCACCAATGCCATAAATACAGGGTACAAGTTTCGGATTTTTGGGTTTAAAAAAAACAATTTGGAGTAGGATTATTTCTATCACCATAAGCATTGTTCGGTATTTCTAGTGACATAATTAAAAAATTGAGACATCGATGTCACAGTGAGCGTAATTTAAAGTTTTTAGTGATATTAACCCTTAAGTATTTTAAAGACTTGTTGGATTTGGCTGTTAAGCTTAAAAAGAAAGAGCCCTATCTATATATCTGCGCCAACATTAATGTGTTATTTCATTTAGAATTCTTAATTTCTTCTGTTCCCTTCAAGAGGGAGTTTCCCAGAATTAAAAGAAAAATAATTTGTTAATTAGAGTTTAACTCAGAACAAAAATTAAAAATTAAAAATTTTGGCTCAGAAACCTCCGAAAACTAGCCCATTCGGTTCAGTCTTGTGCCCGGGTTGGACCGGGAACGATCCATACCCATAAAGGCCGCAACCCCACAAGTAGTAATATTATGTGTTCTTTCTCTCTTTTCGATTTAAGCCCTCCAAATCCATGGGAGCTGGTCATCGCATCTGACGGAGCACAGCACGTAATCCTCCCTCCTTTGAATCACAAATCGGTCCGCATTTCCACTTAGGATAGTTTCACTTCCTTCCCTTCACATCGATAGATGTCGCACACCTTGTTCAACAACTCATTACCATAGTAAGCTGAAATTGGAGAATCGAGCCGATATCAAAAGCGTTCTTCCAATGGGACCAGGACTGAGATCCGGTAAAGAAGACACGTCAAACAGCAGTATCCTAATCCTGCATCTTTGTCCGAACCATAGTCCGCTCCTTAGAACTCACCTGTCTTCTCAAAACTAGTCATCCACGCGCATGTTGGTTCGAATGCTTTCCGATCTTAGGGAATGATGCCATCAGTAGGTGTTGAAAGTCACTTGAAATTGGCGCACCCGGAGCTATTGTCACAACTAAAGCCCCCCACTAACAATATATATATATATATATAGAGAGAGAGAGAGAGAGAGAGAGAGAGAGAGAGAATGGGAAGTCCAATCTACTCAGTTTACAGCAATGGATGGCTTAGGTTGAGTTCAAGAGGCGTTACATCAAAAGCTACTACATTACAATGTAGTTAAAATGCATTAAGCTACACGAAAAGAAGAAAAAGAGCACAAGGCAGTAAGGAAAAAAATCCAGCCATCCTACATTGTTGAAACTTAATTTTGCCCATGGAATAGAATAAAATCGCACGAAAGAAACAAAATTTGAAAGATAAAAACAAGTGATCTGCATATGATGGGGCATCTCATGCTTTCTGTCCAAGCATATGCCTCACATGGATGTCTTCTTTTTACAAAACGAACTTCCCTCGATGCTCTCGACATCTCCTATCATAGTATAACAACCATTTTATGTTTTACAAATGTCTGCGCCTAACAAAGGTAGGTAATCAAAAATGCTGAACCAGCTCACTTATTCCTTCGGGCAGGCCACAACAAATACGAAGCCTTTCTCATCTCGATTCACCACACAAGCTCTAGCCCCTCTCACACCCAATCCAAAAATAAGTATTCTCTATTTCATTCCTGTTATTCTATAGATATAACTTTTGGACTGCACCACTCATCCAGGAGTACCCCAGAGTCTCAGGTGAAACTTAAGAAAGCCAGAAGCAAAAGCGTGATAAGCATTATGTTCTACCTGTTGTGGCTTCCAGCGTAAATATCCATTGGCGTAACGCAAGGCATTCTCATTCAAGCATCTGGTCGGGTTGCGGTGAAGGATGAAAGAAGACCAGCGGCCTGCACAGGTAAAACATCGCTGAATGTCGACAAGGCAGCAGCTGACCTGTCCTTGAATATGCCCACTTGACCATCAGTCAAGATGGATCCCAGTTTCAATGTGCTCTCTCCAAATCTGCTGCCAACCTGGCCATTTGTGAGAGAAAAAAATATAAGGTGCATGTCATAGAACATGGAAAAAGACTTTCTTCCCGAAACACTTAGCCAAATATCTAACATCTCTGAAACTAAAATCATCTCACAATTACAATGTGTGGCAAAAAGCCAAAGTCTACTCCCAATGTACCTAAACAACATGCATGGAACTGTCTCGATGCACAGCTATGCAAACAACCTCAAAAAAGGAAGGCCAAAGTTATCGACTTCTATCACCACGTTCAGACAGTTACACCACTAAGCTTTCATGCGCTGTGTCCCAGACTTTTCGTAGTTATTACATTCCATATAACAACTGACTTGTTTAACTCAAACAGTAATGCATGCAATAACACAGAAAACCCCCCAATAAACAGCCCGACAACCACGTTTAAGCCCGACAACCACGTTTAAAATTTAAAGATTCTCCAAGTAAGAAAATATGAAAGCTGAAAGGGTAAGGATGTGTTTGGTTCGGCTTTGGAAATGAGCTTTGAAGAAATGCAAAGGCACTTAGCCTAAGGGGATTTATGAAAATGCAAATTGTGTTTACTTAAACATCAATTGTGAAGCAACCATGGGCTAAAGTAGTGTTTCAAAAAAAAAAAATTGCAAAGGGCTTTAGCTTTAATTTTCTTTTTTTAAAAAAGTAGTATAACAGATTGTCCTGTTTAGTCATTTTTCCTTCTTTTTTTTTGTGTCCCTGTCTATGCTTTTATTTTAGTATATTTTATATTTTTCTCTTCCGGTTTATCGACCGCCAACCCAATTGATTTGGGATAGAGGTGATGTTGATGTTGATGTAAAAATAAAATAAAGACTCTCCGGTGAAGGGCTCGGGCCATCGGATCTGGCGACAGCTGCTGTCAGCCAAGGTAGCATAACCTTGGGCGAACCCCGGTGAGGGTCACCTAGGGTCACGTGAAACCATCGCCTGGGTCATCCCCAAGCGTAGTGCAACTCAAGCTACCGTCACCTGGGCGGTCGCGCGACCTCAAGTGACAGTCGCCTACGCAGTCGCACAACTGTCACCTAGGCTGTTGCGCAACTGTCGCTTGGGCTCTCGTGCGACCTCAGGCAACTATCGCCTGGGCTATCACGCAACCTCAAGCAACGGTGGCCTTGGTCAAGCAATTTCACCGGCCCCTTGCTGGTCA
This sequence comes from Psidium guajava, assembly GCA_016432845.1. NCBI lineage: Eukaryota > Viridiplantae > Streptophyta > Magnoliopsida > Myrtales > Myrtaceae > Psidium > Psidium guajava. The sequence continues at coordinate 32,852,856 of CM028225.1, read as the reverse complement.
CCCTGAAGAAGAAGAAGAAGATGAACAGAAACAATCTAGGTTTCACTTTTAAAAAGGGGTAAAAGTGAATTTTTAGTAAGATTTTGAGGGCAAAATAGGTGACTGACTAATTTTCATTAATGAGGCTTTCAGCCTTCAAGGTCACATTTGGAGGCCAAAAGACCCTTGGAAAAGCTGAACAAAATGCATTAGACATAACAACATGGTAGATGACTAGCCAGGGACATGATAGAAAGTTATATAACAAGGTACAGAAAAAGACGCAAAAGAAAGAAAGCACACTCGCCTGCATAAAAGACTTCAACAATGGAGCTGCTACTCCAGAAGACGATCTGTCGTCCAAATCAATTGTTCGAGAAATTTCTCCATTATTATAAGATCTCAGACTCTTCGATGAAAAACCATCCATAGGAACACCGGTAGTTGCTTGAGATGTCCTCCTTGAAGACAATGCGGGTACACTGCATACAAAATTCAGTAATAAGATATGATTTTTTTGAGACAATCTGGTCACGAAATCTCAAATTTTTATCCAGCAAACACAAACACATGAAAAAGGCATATTTAACCTGATTGGAAGATACTTAAACCGGGGAACCGTGGAGCATCTCATAATATTTGATTCTGAATTCGTAGGGAGTTTCTGCACCGTATCCACATACAACCGATTAAGTTGTACAAAGAACCCGAAGAGGACAGCATGCCTCAAATATGACTGTCTCTCATTCTCCCACAAATATGGCTCAAACCTTTAATGAATGAACAATAAAACACTATCAGGTAATTGCAACAGAATGAAGACTTACGATCACAAAAACCATGTACTAGGACGTAAACATAACTCAGCTAACACTAGATAGATGGTCCAAGGGTGTCAATTAGATATATCTTCTTACATCTTATCATAGTAAGTCGACCTCAAAAGAAGGTAAAGATCATAACTAATTTCGGTGAATTCATTTGAATTCATCACTAATAAACCTAGGGAATTTTAATTTGTGCCCCAACTTCCTCCCTCGCCTCTCATTTTCCTCCATTTCCACCTTTTCCAAAAGAAGCATTAAGTACACAATCATCTCTGGACAGTATGTCTACACATCAAACAAACTGTAACCAAATGCACAGAATTGAGCATCATTTACGTGTGAAAGAGCAGTTCAGGTATCAGAATTATCTCGCATGCCGATAGCTTCTACCCAGGTTTAACAATAGGACAACCGCTTGACCTTTTTCTTTACACCCTATTATCATTTACCCTCAAACCTAAAAAAGACCATTATTTTTCCTTCGCTTAGCTTAAAACATGTTCTTGGAAACAATTTCAAATAAAAAACAGAATAAAAGTACAGGACTCTTGCATGCATATCTTCGTGAAGATCGAGATTGGATTTTGTAAACACATCTTGGAGTACTGGCTGCTTGTAGAATATAAACAGCAAAAACAGTTCTGCTAACTTACGTGAGCCAGTCTATGGGATCCAATCTCTGCGAAAGACGATGTACCAATCCATCTATGCGTGTTCTGATGGCAGACTTTTTCTGTCTTTGATCCTTTTGCCTAAACGAATACTTTGGCTTTGGACTTCTAGACAACTCCTCATCCATAGAGGAATCACCTCCGGAAAGAATATCATACACAAATTTCAAATCTAACATAACTTGCAAAGCTCCTTTATCTGACACTTTAGATCCATGAGAGTCTTCAGTAGAAAGGTAGTTTCCATATATATCAGTCACCTACATAAGCAAAAACAGTCAGTAAACAAACACCAGATTGAAAAAGCTATAGGCATGCCAACACAAAAACAACATTAGGACTGTCCACAGAGCAGAGTAAATAACAAAAGCCAAAAGGCACAGCTTGTAGGACATTCACCATTATGGGAAAGTAAGTGAAATTTATGATATCGTAGGATGTAAACCACTATCAATCTGAAAAAGCTCTTTACAGCTTCACAAAGCGATAGTAATCGTAATATTCTGATGAAAACACTGCAGTTAAAATGCAGCTGCCATTGGAGAAATAAAAAGAATTGCAATTTCATTATAAAAGCAAACATCAGATAACAAGTTTAAGCACATGACTATAACAGAGTGCCTGGAACAGAGAGGAAAACATGTATCAAGCAAACCCTCAGAAGATGGTAACTTGGACTCCTCACATGTAAATTGTTTTTCCTTCCACCCCATCTAAAAGATACGCAAGCATCCTTTTCTTTACACATTTTTAAGCAGTTACAGGCATTGCCTTACTAGCTATCAATATGGAGTATTAGCAAACAAAGTTTCATTGACAAAGCATGAAGGGTGGTTATTACAAGAGAGGGATACAAGGAGCTCTAGATGTCATATGAGTCCAGGAACTATCATACATCAACATCAACATCACCTTTATCCCAAACTAATTGGGGTCGGCGGTCGATGAACCCGAAGTGAACAGTCCAAGAACTACCATATAAAATGAAAATTAAAAGATAAAAAAAGGGGGGGGTGTTTTACAAGTTCCTTTGCATCAGAGATTCTCCTAACTCTCCCCCTCAAAGTCATCCAAAAATTTGCAAAAGGGATAGTAAGAACAAATTTTCACCATCTTGGAAGATTATCAATGGTCAAAATGCTCTCTCAAGCAGCTTCCCAAGAAAAAAAAAGTTGGTCAAACCCTATTGCAATGTGACAACAAGTGATTCACTGTTGGCTTCAGGAGACACATCCAATGAACAAGACTTCCCCTCCACTCAACAAGCGGTTGAGAGTCAAAGAAACTTGCTTTAAGAGCCTCCCGAACAAGAAGGCGACTCCAGGAGGAACTCTTGACTTTCATATTAATATCGAATGAATTCAGACTAATAATTAGGTGACTTTAAGTAGTCATTTGAACATTCTAAAGGATAAAATCATCAGAAGCAGAGACAGGAAGCATGTGTCTAACCAAGACACACATTCATATACCACTTTGTGTCAGGATAATTGTTAATCACAATTTTATTTCTTGTTATTTGCCATGGCCAATTCATCCAAAGTTTGGGCAAATGAAAATGATCAAGCCACCCAAGCATTCAAAATGTGCTCACGCACATTGTTTGCTTGGTAGCGTGCTTGAGATGGGGTTGAATAAGCTAATAGCAAGGCATTTGAAAGGATAAAGATGAAGATAATGGTAGCAGAAGCAAAAGAGTAATAGGATACTACTGATTTCATAATTGAAAAAGGGCCACCTCCGTATGTAGTAGATTTGAAATTACTCAAAATTACAAAAATCCAAATGCTGTGGCAGTCTAAGGAAATACCTTTTCCAAAAGCTGCAGGGCAAACTTTTGCAGAATCAACTTGTCGAGCACATGACCTCCAATTCTATGAACTTCTTCACACGCTCGAAATGAAAAGGAGATGACATAGAGAGAAGGCATGAAGGGGAGCGACATCCTCAGCTCAGACTGGCCATCATCAGACTGCTCTTGCTTGATTACTGTGTCCTCCCAACCCTACGTAATGGAAATGGACAAAGGACTGAGTACAAAAATATATTCTTCATGCAAATTAAGAAGAGAAAAACGTAAGAAGTCAAAGATCAGTTAGCACATTAAAAGTAACCAAGATAGAGTAAGTTTCCTAGGATTAACCAGGTTAAGATTTTACTGCAGCTAGAACCATTGATTTTTCACAGGCCAATATTGACGTCATGCCTCTCAGTAGAAAGCTCTTTATGCGTGATCATCAAAAATAAGTCGGGAAACAAATCAGAGTACGTCAAAACTGCCATCAAAAAGTGATGTAGAGTGTTCTTCATCTGGCCATCGTAAACATCATCATCAATATAACAAGAAAAAATCCCTTAGCTAAAATTCAATTGCTTGAACTATCTGCTAGTCCCTAGTGAGTTCCCGGTTATGGTTTGCCACCTACCAGGAGAAGCTATCAGGTTTTGACATAAATAATATGTTAAACGGAAATCACAGGGAGTGCACAATGATGCATGAGAAGAATATACACCTCTTCCATTGGTACTAACCCAAAATCTAGTGTGGAATGTCAGCTTTTTAAGTCCCAACAACCCATTATACGGGATCTGTCAGTATTCCCTAATAGTAATTATATCCCGAGTCCTCAGAGGTAGCCTTAGAGTTTCAGTTTCTTTTCCCATACTCATAGTTCTATGACGACTTAAGGTGGAAGTTGCAGCAGTTGTAACTTGCAGTGGCACTTCTCTCTATTTCTCAGGACTCTAAGCTCATTACCATCAGAAGTTGCATCAAAAGGAAGTTGAGACAGAATAAAGGAAAACAGAGACTTTCTTGTATGATGAAGGCTCTGAAAACAAAGACTAAATTGCGATGAAAGCAACACTAACCCTCAAAGGAGTCATTGACGATAATCCATCATCTTGTTCAAGATCCCGAGATAGGATTGTCGATAACTCCATTGATAACCACGTTATCCACAAGCTATGAGCTCTTACACATAAATCTCGTGTAGTAATAGAAAAATCTTTGAATTTTGGGCTTGGTATATCATCAGCTCCGAGTATTGCAGCTGTGGCCAACGAGGTATGTCTTCTAGAGCCCATGGATGATTGGCGAACTGAGCTGTCACTGACAGGAGAATCAGTTACTCCACGGGATTGGCCCAAAAGGCCTGGTAATCTGTCGAAAACTGCTGAAATTGATTCATTTACCCAGAACCTCGGTGATCCCAAAATTCTTGGGATGTGTCTACAGTGATTCTGGAGTGCAAACAACAGCCGCCCAATGAAGAGAGATCTTTCCACGATTATGGCAGCAGATGGGCTATGACTCTCTCTCTTTTCATTCTCAAGTGCAGTGCAGAGGCTGTCAAGCTCACGCTTAAGTTGCATTAATATGCTAGACAGATACTCATAGCACCTATCTTGCAGATATTTTGCCAGATTCTTTAGTCGTATTGCTGCTTTGGGAGATTCTAAGAAGTGCAGAAGGTCCTCAAGAACTCTCTGACAGTAATTGTCTACGGCATCTCTTATCCGATTAACTTCGGGACCAAAATATGCGCTAAGACAGGTCTGGAAGCTACTCTCTTCTACATGTGCTTTTGATGAAGTAAGGGTAACGGTCTTCCGATCATTAGGCTCTATGAACCAAACTCCACCACCAGTAGAAGGTCTGCTCAAATATGCCCGGAAATCTATCTGTTCACCTGGTGTCCCCTCAATGGTACGAATCGATTCAGCTATATTTACATCCCTAGTCAAATTTCCAAATCCTGAGTCAATGATTGATTTCATCCTCTGAACAAAAGCATCTTCAAATATCTCATCCCAGAGATCCAGATCAGCTTCCAAAACAAGTTCTCGGATTCTGCTCCAAGGTAATTCAATCTCCGACCCAAAAACGCTCTTCAGCCAATCCAAACTGCCTTCCAGAACCTCCTTGCTGTCCATGGTTTCCCTAATCAATTTTTCCGCCAAAGCTATCTCCTCACCACTACTGATGGCATCCGTCAGGTACCTGCCACTCATTTTATTTACAATTTCCCGTCCACAATCCTTAAGCCAATTCAAACAAGTACTGCCGATATAAGGCTTTTCGAGCAGTTGCATCACCGACTCCAGTTTATCCCGAAAAGATTTCCACAACCTGACCTCCTCATCAGGGTTTGGAATCCCACCAAACAACTGAGATGCAGGTGGAGAACTCAGCGTGACTTTGTAAAACAGGGGCATGTCGTTCAACACTTGCAAGAACAACTCACCTACTTGGCCCATAGTAACCTGAATGGCCTTCAGCACTTCACAGAACATGGCAACCACATCCGAACAAGTAGGATTAGCAAAAGAAGTAGTCAATTTCTGCAGAATCCACGACTTTCTGCTATCAAGGAACAATCCCAAAATCTGCCTCGGCTCTAAATCATCAATAACCGCCACTGCAGCCAAGGCATCCGCATAAGCTCCAATCTTGAGGCCACCACCATCCAGCAACCTCTCGCGACTCCGCTGCGAGATCTGGGCCTTGAAGCTCTCGACAATCTGCCACTGATGCTGCAAAAGAGGGAAGTTGGCCAAGATCTTGGGATCACCGCCCTCGTTATCCCGCACCAGCCCATGCTGCACGTGCTTCGCGCGCAAATACCGCGCCGCGGCCTCGAGGAACATAGACTCGTCGAGGCATCCCCATATGTTCTCCGGCGTATCAACCAGGTACTTAACGCGACAAGCAATGCCATACACGTTGAACCGCGCGGGATAATGTTGCCTAGGGCTCTGCAATTTGGGTGTTTCGGAGAGGGACAAGATGGAGGCCTGAATCGAGGACACGTTCTTGGAAATCGACTCGCAGGAGGACTTCATGAGCACAATCGAGTCGGCGGAATCGATGAGATCGCGGTACCTGTTGCCCACCAGCTGCCGGAGCTCCTCCTTCTTGTCCTCGATCTGCCTCCTCGTCGCGGCCTCCGCATTGCGGATTTCGGCGATGGGCTTCGCCCGGAACAGAGACTCGGCGTCCTGGTGACCGCCCTTCGCCGCGGCGGCGGGGGCGGGGGCGGAGGACGGCGACTGAACCCGCATCGCCACTGATCCTTCACCGACACTGCATCGCGTCAAACAAAACTCAGAGGATCAGCGGCATTGGCGATCCGCGAAGGGGGAAAACCGATCCGGATCCTGAGCGAGAGAGAGGTAGAGATAGAGAGAGAAAGATTGGGTTGTGCACAGTGAATTTGGGAGACGGAATTGAGTTGAAGAAGAAGAAGAAGATGATGACGAAGAAGAAGAGCGCGATTCAAGTTAAAGCGTACATGAGGAAGGACATGGTTTGACTCACCGACGCTCACGAGGAATGGCAGAATTATTGCGTCATTAAAAAACCATGATACAATTTTTATATTCATTTTATAATTGTATCATGATTTTTCAATCCTTAAAAAAAAAAAAAGCAGCTTATATTTAACATGCGAGAAGGAGTTAACATCCTTAAATATCCTCGCAAAATCGGCAATCGAGCAATCTAAACTTTTCCCCCTTCTTTTTTCGGCTTTTCCTCCTCCTTTGTCTATGGCGGCCGCCACCATACCCATCGCTTGCTAATCGGTCCACCACCCCCAACTCCCCCAACCCCCCCTCTCGAAAGAGATGGCAATGGAGAGGGGTGGTGATTCCACACTTGGTTTTCGCGCTCATGAACTCTCTTAAGTTCATGTACCTGAGTTTTGAGCGTCTTTAAGATCATCGTTTAAGCAAATTATAAGTTTAGGACAAAATTTTTAAGTGCTAATACTATAAAAAAAATCTCAAATTAGTACACTTGTGATAAATTTATCTCAAAGTATTAACCACAAAAAATCTCAAACTAGTATATTTGTGATAAATTTACCCAAAACTAATACATTTATGAGAAATTTACCTTTCGTTAATTTTCGTTAAATTTAACATCAATTTGGGATTTTTAACCTCTATTTTGCATTGGTGTATCAATTTAGGATTTTTATGATATTAACTCAATTTAACAAATGATAAATTTGTCACAAGTATAATAGTTTGAGACTTTTTGTAGTAAAAAAATTAATTTATAGTAAATTTGTCACAAATATACCAGTTTATGGTTTTTATTAGTCAAAAAAATAGTTCATGGTAAATTTATCATATGTGAATCAATTTAGGACTTTTTATTATATTAACCTAATTTTTAATATGTATAGCTCTATTGATCATTTCTTTCTGGTGAAATATCGAAATTTGATTGCATCTATTCAAAAGTATTTTAACTTAATTGCATGTCGTACGAAAGCTTAAGATATTTTTGGACGGTTTGTTTTTTTTCTTCCCGGAAAAGTCAAGAACCACTTCAAACGCTAGTCCCCCTGGAAGTCAACTTCTTCTTTTTTCTTCCCATTTTGTAGGCAATTTTTTGTATTTTGGGTTTTTTTAACCTTTGTAATTTATTTTATAATCTCGTCTCATAAGGCAAAATGCTCAGGATTTTTAGCTATAGTATCGGCCTGAATTTATCAAAATTAAATGACCGATGATTACTCAAATTCACTCATTTTAATAGATTATGATACCCTACGGAATGGTTTGTTTCTAATAATTCGGTGCGAGAAGAAGTAATGGCAATGAGTGTTTTAAAAATTATGCTCGAAATGCGGTTGAATCCTAAAGATTTTATTAATGAAATCAAATCTGAAATGTAAAGCATTTCAGTTGGAAAATTCTTGAATCTACGCATAAAGATCCTTCTGAAAAATAATACAGATTGATCTTTCAGTGTTTTAAGCTTCATGGACATAATGCAAAGTCCCTTAGATCTTATCGATCTTCTTATGATCTGGGTCACTACCTCCCTATCAAAAATCTTCTTTGACAACTGTGGAAATGATTGGTAGCAAAGTGCTATCTCATCTCCTTTCAGTGTGTCCTCATGGAAGTTTGTGATGGTTGATGGACAAGAGCTGGATCTGCACGCCCCCTGATCGAGCGATGAATACGAGCAAGGCAGCAAGAAATTCATCAGAATCCATCTAGTAATGCTGCTGAAGAAGGACACATTGCTTGCCCGCGTACAGCTACAAGAAACTCGAAGAATGGCGCTCTCCGAAAGCGTCTGTTTGTGTTGGAATAACGACGGGCCCTCACACTTGAGCTCGCCGAGAAGAGAAAAACACAATCTGATTTTAGGGGAAAAAACAACAACTTCAGCTCTTATTCAACCTTACAAACATCAATTTAAAGGAAAACAAAAAACTGAACATATACCCAAATTAAAGCAATTCGGCGGTTACCAAACACCACCATCATAACCACCAACTTAATTCTACCTATTAAAAACCAGACTTCAATTCTTAAAAAAAAACTCCCAACTTAATTAACCCAATCAATTTTATTTTCAACACCCCCTCTTAAAATTGACGTTTGTTCATGACTCCCAGCAACATCCGCATCTTCTCGAAAACTTCAACCTTGAGGGGCTTCGAAAACTCCCGGATGAAATGATAGCGCGTGTCGATGTGCTTGCTTCGATCATGGAAAACTGGATTCCTTGCCAGAGCTTGAGCCGATCTATTGTCAACAAAAATTCTGCTGGCTCTATGTTCCGGCAAGCCGATCTCCTTCAGCATTCTCCTTAGCCAAATAGCATGACAAGCGCACGCTGTAATTGCAACATATTCAACCTCACAAGATGAGAGCGTAACAATTGCCTGTTTCTTCGAACTCCACGAAATCGCGTTAGACCCCATGAAAAACACAAATCCGGTTGTACTTTTCCGATCATCTAAATCTCCGGCAAAATCACTGTCACTATATCCAATAAGCTGAAATTCCTCGGACGACGAATAAAACAATCCATAATCGACAGTACCTTTCAAGTACCTCAAAATCCTCTTTGCCGCCTTCAAATGCGTTACCGTGGGTGCTTCCATATAACGACTAACAATCCCAACGCTAAACAAAATATTTGGTCGAGTGCACGTTAGGTACCTTAGACATCCCACGAGACTTTTGAACAACGTCGGATCTATTTTTTCCCCCTCATCATTTTTGCACAATTTCGTTCCAACCTCTATTGGAGTATCCACTGGTTTGCTATTCAACATATTGAATCTGTTGAGAACATCCTTCACATATGCCTCTTGACCAATAAAAATTCCATTATCAGATTGCTTCACTTCCAATCCGAGATAAAACGACATGAGGCCGATGTCTGTCATCTCGAACTCTCGTGCCATATCCTTCTTGAAATCTTCAAAGAGACTCGGATTATTTCCTGTAAAAATCAGATCGTATACATAGAGGCATACAAATAAACTATCTCCATTTTTATCCATCTTCACATAAAGTGCATACTCATTAGGGCATCTCGCAAAACCTTTCTCCTGAAAATTAGCATTAATCCGACTATACCATGCTCGCGGCGCTTGCTTGAGACCGTACAAAGCCCTCTTCAACTTCAAAACTTTTCCTTCTTCCCCTTTCACCACGTAGCCTTTTGGTTGCTCAATAAAAACATCATTATCAAGAACAACGTTAAGAAATGCCGACTTCACATCTAATTGAAAAATCCTCCAATTTTTTTGTGCTGCAAAAGAAACCAGAAATCTGATGGTTTTCATACGAGCTACCGGGGCAAATACCTCTTCATAGTCTGCTCCATGTCGCTGCGCATACCCCTTCGCGACAAGCCTTGCTTTATATTTTTCAACGACACCTTCTGCATTCTTTTTCTCCTTAAAAATCCACTTCACGTCTATCGACTTTTGACCCGTGGGAAGAGATGCAAGTTCCCACGTGTCATTCCTTTTGATGGCTCGAATTTCCTCGTCCATGGCTTGTCTCCACTTTTTCTCCTTGCTTGCTTCTTCAAAACTCAAATGCATTGTATCAGACAAAAGCATTGAGACATCATCGATTACCTCCGTGTTCTCGTACAGATCTTGGATAGTTCTCATCCTTCTTGGCCTACCAGTAGAGTTTTCACCTGACAATGACACACTACGATGAGGGATTTGTGTTGTCGAAGAAGCTACGGGCTGCAACAACTCCTCGCTTTGAACATCCTCGTCGAAAAACGGAAAATACTCAGCGACGGCATCTTCTTGTGACCCCCAATTCCAAAAACCTTCTTCATCAAATTCCACATCACGACTCACAACAATCTTCCCTTTGATCGGACTATAGAGCTTATATCCCTTCGATTTTCCGTCCTAGCCGATGAACACAAACTTTTCGCTACGATCGTCGAGCTTAGATCTCTCTTGTTCCGGCACATGCTTGTACGCAATACTCCCGAAAATCCTCAAATGAGAGACATCCGGCTTTTTTCCACTCCACGCTTCAAGTGGGTTTGATCTTTCAAGCCTTTCGTCGGACATCGATTTATGAGATACACTGCACATGCTACCGCTTCAGCCCAGAACTCCTTAGGCATCTTCTTATTTTTCAAGATACTTCGGGCCATGTTGAGGACAGTCCGATTTTTCCGTTCGGCCACTCCGTTTTGTTGTGGTGATCTTGGAACTGTGAGAAACCGCCTAATCCCTTGCGCTTCACAAAAATTGTTAAAATCACCAGAAATAAACTCTCCCCCTCTATCGGTCCTTAACGACCGAATTACATAACCACTCTCTTTTTCGACCAAAGCCTTAAAATTCTTAAAAACATCGAAACAGTCAGATTTTTCTTTCAGAAAATAGACCCAAGTTTTTCTACTAAAGTCATCGATAAAAAGTAAAAAATAATTACTTTTACGAAGTGACGATGGCTTGATCGGTCCGCAAACATCAGCATGGATTAATTCAAGCGGCTTTGTCGCTCTTGACGTTGCTTCCTTCGGAAAACTTTTCCTAGCATGTTTCCCAAGTAGACTCGCTTCACAAAGCTGATCCGGATGGTCGATCAAAGGCATCCCATTCACAATCTTCTTCTCGGACATCATTTTCAAGTCACGAAAATTAAGGTGTCCCATCCTCATATGCCAACACCATGCGGGATCCTTCACACCTATTTGCAAGCATCTCGGCTCCTCTGTTTGAATAAGAAGCGAAAACATCCTGTTCTTCGACATCATCACCTTCGCAATGAAGTTGGCACTCTGATCCCGTAGCCAAAGACTACGATCCTTCATAAGAATCTTGTAGCCCTTCTCCATAAGTTGTCCCAAACTCAAAATATTGCTCTTCAATTTAGGGACGTAATACACATCGGAAATAAGCTCGTGAGTACCATCCTTCAACCGAATCAAAATGGTTCTTTTACCTTCAATATGAATTTTAGAGGCGTCTCCGAACGTGACACTTCCGGCCGCCTTCTCTTCAAGATCCACAAACTTTGATTTGTCACCACACATGTGGTTACTCGCGCCGTTGTCGAGATACCATTGGCTACCTTCTCCATCAGCCTGTTGGTCGAGCGCCATCAACAACGTCGGCTCTTCCGCTTCTTTTTCCTCAACTAAATTAGCCTCCACTTTCGCATCATGGACATACCAGCAATCTCGAGCATAATGACCCATCTTATGACAATTGTAGCACTCAATCTGCGATTTTTTCTCATATTCATCTCTTCCTCGTCCTCGTCCGCGTCCGTGTCCGTGTCCTTTTTCTCTTCCTCTACCGTGACCTCGTTGATTTTCTTGAGGTTTTTCTTCATTGGATTTTTCTCCTTCCTGATTTTTCCCGTGACCTCGAGCGCGACCATGTGGATAACCACGACCTCGACCACGACCGCGGCCACGGTGAAATGAACTCCCCTTTTCACCAACCATGTGTTTGGCCTGGAGAGCTTGCTCAATCGGCTCCTTGTATTTGTTCATCCGCTCCTCGTGCACACGCAGTGATCCGTTTAATTCATCAACAGACATCATCTCCAGATCTTTGGTTTCTTCAATCGCCACCACGACATGGTCGAAGCGACGACCCAAAGATCGCAAAATCTTCTCGATCACACGAACATCTTCCACGTCTTCACCATTCCTCTTCATCTGGTTGACGACAGACAAGACCCGCGTGAAATAGTCGGAAATTGACTCCGACACCTTCTGGTGAATAGCTTCAAATTCTCCCCTCAACATCTGAAGCCGAACCTTCTTCACCTTATCGGCTCCTTGGTGAGAATTCTTGAGAATTTCCCACGCCTCCTTCGAAGTTGAAGCACTAGCCACTTTTTCAAACATGGCATCGTCTAAACACTGATGGATGATGGATAGAGCATGTTGATCTTTCTTTTTGTTTTTTTCGTACGCATGTACGACGACCAACGACTCGTCCTCACCGGGTTCCTCAAATCCGCCGTCCACGATTTCCCAAGCGCCTTGGGACCCAAGTATCGCCCTCACTCGGATACACCAATTGTCATAGTTGTCCCTCGTAAGACGGGGATACTGGAAAGCCAACGACATCCTATGGCTCTGATACCAGTTTGTTGGAATAACGACGGGCCCTCACACTCGAGCTCGCCGAGAAGAGAAAAACACAATCTGATTTTAGGGGAAAAAACAACAACTTCAGCTCTTCTTACGATTCAACCTTACAAACACCAAATTAAAGGAAAACAAAAAACTGAACATATACCCAAATTAAAGCAATTCGGCGGTTACCAAACACCACCATCATAACCACCAACTTAATTCTACCTATTAAAAACCAGACTTCAATTCTTAAAAAAAAACTCCCAACTTAATTAACCCAATCAATTTTATTTTCAACAGTTTGCTCAGGGATTCGATGCTGATTATAAGTTTCTGGTTTAACATGGAGAAAATGAGCCAATCTTCCACTTACTGGTTTGTGAATCATCTGGAACTAGAAGTTCTGTTGAACTTTGGAGAGAATAGGATTCATGGCAAATCTGTGGAGATCACTGGAGGTTTGCAGAGGGAGATAATGTTATGCCAGATGGGGACGTCAGGGCTGGGAAAGTATGAGGATGAGCGGTACTTCTTTTGTGCGTATCGGCTAATAAGGAATACAGTGGATGGTGTGATGAGTCCTCTAATCATCTGGTGAAGCTTTTGAAAGATTTGACCCCGCCGGTACCAACAATTCCATACCTTCACTGAGGTCCGAGATGTAACCAGGCGTTTAAATCTCAAAACGACAGAACCGATGCATGCTGCAGTAATTCCTAACTTGCAATGTTGCGATGCCATAGGTTATGCAGTATCGTCTTAACTCTTGTACGGTCGCATCGCCTGTAATTCATTACTTGCGAGTGCTTCGAGTTTGAGCTGATATTTTAGCTTTCCAACTTATTCTGCTCGGCAATCATGTCGACTTGTTTGTAAACCAACAAGTCAGGCATGTGCAGGTGTCATGATAGAAACTAGTGTTCTGCTTTCCGGCGGCGGCGACGACATGCTGCCATCATTTTCAAGTGAACGATGCTTCATTCAAATGGTGGCATTTTCTGATGCGATGTTAGACTCTCGATCTAAAAATTGTGACTTTCCGGTAGCTTAAGAGGTAGCCTTGCCCCGGCATCTCTCTCTCCCAGCATACTGAGCCAGAGGCTTAGCAGCTGAAGAGCCATCTGAGCTTTGATGGGGTGATTATGGCAGAAGGAAAGCGCGATTTTCTGACCATTTTGGTACCAGTTTGTGGTCCACTGCATCATATGGTTTCTGATGGTTTTCCGAGTCTCAAAAGAAACACAAAGTATATTCCTCCTTTGCTTGTTTCTGCAAATTCCATGATTCATCGGTGGAGGTCCATGTCAATCTCCGCTCTCAATGAGCATTCTCCGTAAGGAAAAACGGAACGACGAATCCGATCTGCTTCACGCTACATGGCTAGGACTTTGGCAGGTTCAACTTATGATGCCTTTACAATCATCTCGAATCTGAGTCATAGTCAAAGAATTTCGCAGCCAATTGTATTTTCACCGTACTGGTTTTTTTGTTGGCCCTTTCTTTTCAGGAATTTACCTTGTTCGATTGATGCAGGCGGCTTCGGGATCAGATGTGACCTGTTCCCTGATTCACGTTCCGAGTGTGCCGTAGCATCGATGGAATACTGCAAAAGTGCAAAGAGCATATTGTTTGTTGCCTATTGCCTTAGTAACTGGGTTAACATTCAGTTCACATGTGAAAAGAACATGAGATCTTTGAGCAGTCAATAAAGAGGGTATTATTCCGACAGATTTTCAAAAGACCAAAGTAAAACTATCATAACATAGGAATTGAATCACCCCAAATGAGGAAACTTTAGGAACGGATGTAAAGTTGGAGCCCCAAAGCAAAAATGATGAGTAGATGATGTGTATTTTGATACCTTGGGAAAGTATTTTCTATGAAAATTATTTGTTCTCATTTGTTTGGTGGCTCGAAGAGAGTGATTTCCCTCTTGTTAAGAAGGAAAGTCGATTTTTCTTGATCTAAACTTATTGTTTTTGGTTCGTGGAAAATATTTTTCGAAGATTAGCTAATTTCTGTCATCCAAACATCGGAAAGTTGGAAAATAATTTTTCGAAATAATTTTCCTTCGAACAAACGAATATGTAGATTAAAATGCAACTATAGCATGAGTTTTTTTTCCCCATGAGCGGCAAAAGATAAAACAGAATTATTCTCCTATAATCCAAATAACAGCAGCTCGTGTAGCGAACTCGGCTCCCAGATTTGATGGGTCTTCTTCTCCCCGCGAAAAGAGGATCCCTCCTTCCTAATCGAATCATGTTGAACTTGATGTAGCCTATACAGATCGCACGACAGCCAAGTCGAATGAGCGAACGGTTCTAGAAGCAGGAGATTTTTTTGTAAGAAATTAATTAATGTGTGAGTACAGATTCAAGATTCACTTGTCTGAAACTATTGAGCACAGAGTTAGAATTGCGCACATCCTCTAGCAAGATGAGTTTGGTATGGACAGCATTGAGCTAATCCTGAACTCCTCAGTTCATGACGGAAGTTGTTGGGCAGTTGGCCTTCGACAACCAACCGTACAAACTGTACTGGTCTCTCCCTCAACAGATTAAAGCAACCGTCTTTGGGACAATGACAACAACAGGAAACTCCGAACGGCTACATTTCACCTTTCCCTCCCTTTTTGAAAGCGTAAGAAACGATGAAAGCGCCCACTTCTTCGGATTGGCCCCATCTCCCCGTCTGTCTCTGTCTCTATCTCTTCTCTCCCTCTCTCTCCACGGTCCAATTCGGTCGCATATTTCTCAATCCCGCAGATCTCGCAGCCCCAGCAGATATGCAGAGACAGAGAATCGACGAGGAAAGAGAAAAGGGAGAGAGAAAAAGCTTCCATTTTGGGAGGGTTTAAGCTGAATTTCTTGATTTTTCACAGTTCCTCCCGAACGTGATGCATGTTCCTTCCTGCAAAAAGGTGGGGTTTTTCCCACCATACGTCCGTTTCCTGATGCGGGTCGATCGCCGTTTCGCGTAATCCCATCCGATGCGGTCGGGGCATCGTGGCTGATGGGCTGCGTATGTGCGAAACAGGGGGGCCGGAGACCGGCATCGCCCGGTTCAGGGTTCTTGACTGGAGCAGGTAAGGGTACCGGGTCGTCGAAGATCCCGTCCGGTTTGTTGGAATCCGAGAAGAGCAATGTGAAGGAACCCGAGCGGCGTAGCGGGGAATTGAGGAAGTATGAGGAAAAGGGTTCATTGAGCAAAAGATTGAGATTGGAGTCGGGATTTTCGCATAGGTATGAGGAAGCCGAACAAGCGGCCGCTGGATGGCCTTCTTGGCTCATTGCCGTTGCTGGTGAAGCAATTCAAGGATTGGTCCCTCTTAAAACAGATTCTTTCGAGAAACTGGAGAAGGTATGATATTGAACCGATTGAGCTTAAAGTTTTTCAGTTTTGTTGATTTGATTAGGCCAAGTTTCTTATATGTTTGTGTTGGAAGCATTTGCTGCTGATAAGAATCTGCATAGATGTTTTGGAAATGGAAGGCCATATCATTGGGCATCATTTCCTGCATGTATGTTCATGATTGTTAGATATTTAGATTTGAACACGGTACAATTTTTCGCATCAGTTGCATGTTACATTAACCTGCTTGTCAAATAAAATTTGGCCGAGAATAGGACTTCTAATATTTCTAACTTTGCATTAGATAGGACAAGGCACATACAGCTGTGTTTTTCGAGCAAGGGAGTTGGCAACTGGGAGGATGGTTGCTCTTAAAAAAGTCCGGTTTGACAATTTTCAACCTGAGAGCATTCAATTTATGGCACGAGAAATATCGATCCTCCGCAGGCTCGATCATCCGAATATTATGAAACTGGAGGGCATAATCACTTCTCGGTTGTCGAACAGCATTTATCTTGTCTTCGAATACATGGAGCATGACCTTTCTGGACTAATATCTGCTCCTCAGATCATGTTCAGTGACTCTCAGGTATGCAAGCTTTCTTCTTGCAGACTTATTTGCAATGGGATATGTTAAACATCAACCGAAAAGAAAGAGAAAGGAAAGGAAATGGCATTTTCCAAGATGGATACAAGTATTGTAGCTTCATCCTTACAGAAACTTCTCTCGTGTCTGTTAATTTGGAAGTTGATCTCTTCTCCTGTAGGTCAAATGCTATATGAAACAGCTTTTATCAGGAATAGAGCACTGCCACCTACATGGAGTGATTCATCGAGATATAAAGGCTTCAAACATTTTGGTTAACAATGAAGGGATTCTGCGAATAGGAGATTTCGGACTGGCTAATATTCTTAATCCAAAGAACAGGCAGCAACTCACCAGTCATGTCGTTACTTTATGGTACCGTCCTCCTGAGCTTCTCATGGGTTCCACAAGCTACGGGGTGACTGTGGATCTGTGGAGCATTGGCTGTGTATTTGCAGAACTTCTGTTGCGAAAACCGATTCTCAAAGGTAGAACAGAGGTAATCGCCCTTCTCTTTGCTTAAAGTTGATACCGGTAATAGGATCTTGATGATTCTTTCTTTCATTTATAATGACAAGGAAGCCCAACTTAGACAGATTCTCAATATTTGTTAATCGAAAGGTGAGAAATGACACGAGAAAGCATGTCTAGTCCCAGGACTCATAAAGCTATTGGTGATATTATTCCTCGGTACCTACTTGAATCCTAAAGAGGAAAGACAAATTATTACTTTGACCAAGAGCTGAACTTCTTGTCCAAGAAGCTGACCGTGTTGTGTTTCTCTGTTGCTGTACACTTTCAGTCTCACCTTTGATCAACATTGCAGGTTGAGCAATTGCACAAAATTTTTAAACTTTGTGGTTCCCCACCTGATGGCTACTGGAAAATGTCTAAGATACCCCACGCGACCACCTTTAGACCCCGCCATTCTTATGATTGCACTCTGCGAGAGAGATGCAAAGATATCACAACCAGTGCATTGAACCTGATGGAGACTTTTCTTTCCATAGAACCGCACAAGCGTGGAACTGCTTCAAATGCACTCATATCCGAGGTAATGTTTTCGGAATTAAGTCAGCTTAAAGTAGTTGATTCTCTAAATGGAGACGATTTTAATACAAGTAAAAATGACTTTCCCTTTTTCTTCCCTTGGTCCTGGCTCAGCAAATACAACGCTTTTCATACAGATACTGCCTCACTGCATTTTCAGTCTCCGAGTTTTGATTAATGTGAGTAATGTGAGTACAATTCACTCAACTTGCTAATTTCCTTTTATTTTCTGGTCCAGTATTTCAAAACAGTACCATATGCATGTGATCCATCAAGTTTGCCGAAGTATCCTCCTAACAAAGAAATTGATGCTAAACATCGAGAGGAGGCGCGGAGGTGAGTTTCCTGTGGCGCTCAAAGTAACATGGGCTACCAAGATGGAAATTCCATCATTTATCATCTTGTCCAGAGAAGCTTGAAATCCTTATTTAATTATAATGCCCAATCCCGGTACTGCTTCCTCTGAGCCTGGAATGACCACTAGCAATTCCTGGAATGACCACTAGCAATTCAACATAGAAAAGCATACCTGGGGTTGAAGTTCCTGTAAACCTTGGCTCTAGATTTCTATCTGAAGTCACTGTGTGAATTTTCTTATTCCTGTTGTTGAGTTACTGTTTGAGTTCTCAATGCTTGCAACCTTGAATACACTGTAATAATGAATAAAGCATGAGAGAAGCATGCTGAGAATAAGATGGCTGCTTGCAATCTGTTTCCTGCGGACTCATGCATGTACTGATGATTTGGCTTCCAGGAAAAAGGCTCGTTCTAGAGTACGAGAACCCGAAATAGGGAAAAAGCTGACAAGAATCCGTAGAGCTTCACAAGAGCAGGATGTTTCCAGTAAGATAGCTCCAAAAGAGGTCGGTCCTCTCAATTCACTGCTTTTACTTCCTGCTTGCTTGTAATGGACATGTTACTGCTTTAGCTGGTTCAACCAGTGGGACCAAAACCTGAACTTAGGCGGCCTGACTTGCTCATTTAGCCCCGTGTTCAATTCCAAACTTAGAAGTAGTTGACTTGACATCAGTTCAATCAGTATAACCACTGAGGCCCTCCAATTAACCAAGTCCTCGATTCTGTAAAAAGATAAGCTATAGCTGAGAGCTAGGATCCAAATCTCTTCCATGATACAGATTCTCGCTAGTACCTCACTTCTTCGCCATTAGGATGTCTCAGTTTTATAGTTGAATGCTCTTGTAATTCAACAATTTCAATGCTGATTGCCCAGAAGTTGCAAGGCCAGAGTCTGATTGCTCGGAGAAATCCTGTGAAAAGTAGCCCGAAGGGAGGAGTTGATGTTACATGTAGAGAACGTCTGAAGTCATCTTTCGATGCCTCGACAGTTTCTGAAGCAACGGACACATCTCAAGGACGGAGTATTCTATCAGGTCCAATACAAATCAGCGCATCAAATGGATTCGCATGGGCGAGAAGGCGAAAAGATGACCCTGCTCTGATTAGGTCATATAGTAGGTCCGGCTCCAGAAGTCAAGTTAGAGCACTCGATTCATCAAGCATCATGTTTGAACCCCATGCCGCGGGTGCAAACGGAACCGCTATGCATGAACTGCAGCAACTTGGAATCGAGCTTGATCAGCTTGATTCTTTTGAAGTACATGTGTTGATGGCTAACGCGTCCCAATCTGAAGTTGAACCAACGAAATGAGTACAGGAGGGTGATACATGAAGTTATGCATTGACAAAGTGGTTACGGACATTGGCAAGGTAGCACTAGTCATCATTGGTGTCAAAGGTAGTTACAACCATCGATTTGACGCCGATGGAGTGTCGTCAAAATGTTCACCCAACCTGCGGTTGGACAGAAACCGATTTCCGGTTGGCTTTGAGTTGTTGATATGGCGATATCGATGGGGCAGATTCAGTGAAAGAGCTAGATTTCTTCATATTTTTCTAAAATCTAGGGGAAATTACCTTCAATATTCAGTGAGAGGGTGTTTGTAACGCACTTAATTTTCAATCAATGCTCTTAATATGAATGTAACTAATTCTCTTTTGTATTTCGCTATGGATTGGGATGTAACCTAGTCTCCCTAAATGAGCATTTAGGGAGATACATCCAAGAGGAGAGAAAACAAAAAAGGAAAAATCTTTTGTTTTTGTTTTTTTTTATTTTATTTTTTGGTCGGTCCATGGTAAAGGATACATGTCACATTTTAAGTGGAGCTGAATGGAGCTGACTAAATTCACATATGCCACGTAGGCTGATGACTTGTCGAATCAAATTATGCTTTATCTTTCTTTTATCATTCCCCAGTTGCTCGATGGACCACCAGAAACTCATCAAAAGTTTGGTTCTGCTCTTGGGCACCGCTTAAACCCAACATCCAATTCATACATCCAAGAATCAAGACTCGTTTAAACTGTGGCCAGCGTCACACTGAAATCCAGAAGAGCAGCCAATTTCACCAAAGTTCTCTAGGAGCAACTCCAATTTGCTGTTTCAAAACAAGATCTGAACAGGTCACACCATCAAAGCAAACGTAAGTTTGCCGCTGTATCGACATCGAGAGATGATATCACTCAATTTCTGAACTTTAAGGCTTGCACCAAAAAAAAGCAGTACATTATTCAAACAATCTCATCTAAAGCTCCTAAAAATTTGAACTTCCTGAGGACGGAAAGTAAGTTCAATGATGAGGACACGATGGATTGATGAATAAAAATCAAGTGCAAGGGCCAGCGTCTTGTTTGATTTGTCAGTAGAGACCCAAGAATTTCCACCAAAAGGCTCCAACTACTCCCCAGATGAGGATGTTGATAAGGGCCATCATAAATCCCACCTTGAGCACATCAGGAAGATCTGTGTAACCAGCTGCAACAATGCGAACGGAAAATGTCAGAGTGCTCAATAGAATTAATTGATCAGGAGGAGCAAAAACTGACATTACTTTCTTACGGTAAGAAATCAAACAGAATGAGTCCATGCATATTGCAGAGGACAGAGTCGCACATACCTCCGTAGTAGACAGCAGCTTGACCGCTGCTATAGTGTGTCAAAGCGCCAAATAGGTTCGTATTATAGGCCAATGCCAGCGCTGCTAACACACCGGGCACTCCAGCTGCTATGTGCATGGCAAGAAATGCAGAGTATAAAGCGCCCACATGACCCGTTTGGCTAGCAAAGAGGTAGTGGCTGAAGAAATAAGATGCCTGCAGAACACCGAATGCGGCGGGCCAGCCCAAGGACAAGGAATGCAGGGACTTAGCCACGCAACCAGAAATCCACGTCACAATGCCAAGATTCATCAATTGCCCTGCCATACCAACTAAAACGGCAAACCAAGCTAATGTGTCCCACGCTGATTTTTCACTCAAGCAGTCATCCCAGTCAAGGACTCCCAAGCACAGTAGAATTGATAAGCCAATCATAGCAGCTACAACACTAGGTATCCCCAGTGCATCTCTGCAATGCACGATCAATGTTCAAAATGCGTACCCAACAAGATGCATTCATACAAATGCAATAAAGTATGGATCAAAGAATCGCAACTTTTGGCAAAGGCAAAAACAAGAATCGCTCAAAAGATACATTTGTCAAAGCATTAAGTTCCATAATTCCGCCGACCAAAAAAATAAAAAAAAAAAGGTTCCATCATTCCATTAACGTAGTCTGAGCAAAACGAATATGACGTCGCCTACTACAACATGAGTCCTTTACAAGCCATAATGGACTTGTAAAGGGGGAAAAACACTTCTTGCCAATGGGAAATTGGGGGCATATCTCGCTCAGAAAGTCTCTTCTCTGTCGGGTCTTCGGAAGAGCACATTGCACTGGGTACCATCAGAATGCCTCTATATCTTTCAGTGCGTTATTCATTGATAAAACAAGGCAGACAACTAAGAAGAACGCTTGACAACAAGAGAAGCTTTAATGTGCCATTGATTCCACCAAGCATTAACAGCATCAGCACTCAGGTGGCTAAATCTGTCTCCCCACGTTACCTTATGGTGAATTATGTAAGTTCTGTGGCATGAGTTGATAATAGTGTCACTTGCCACGACACCATTGAAAAATTCATTCAAATAGAATAACGACGATTGTATGAAAACAAAAGAGAACATGTCGTGCAGTTGGAACCCCCCCAATACAAGAGATGTCATATTAGGGAAGTAACAAGTAAACATCCTTTTTTCACCCCACAGAAAGCCTTTGAAGTTCGAAGATAATCCATTCATGCAATTGCCTCTGCGGCTTTGAAAGTCTCGCAATACTTAATGAGAGGGAAGTGAAGTTACTCACCCAGAGACCCAAAGTGATACTGCAAGTAGCATTGTGGCAACCATGGCCCACTCATTCTTCGTGACGGGACCCATATTCTCCAGCTTTTTTGAAGCCATAGCAGGGGCATCTGGGGTGTTTTTGGTTTCAGGAGGATATAGCTTGTACAATACGAATGGGGTAGCTAGAAGAGAGACAATGCCCGGTAAACTGGCAGCCTTGAACCAAGAAACCCAAGGATTTTTTATGATAACTCCTAGTGCTTCCGCTAGTTTGAGGCAGAGGAGGTTTTGAGCTGCAGCAGTTAGGAAAAGAGCACTAGAGTTACCAGCAGACTGTCATGCATCACACAGAAAACATTCATGAGTCATCTAGAATTCATGTCAAACCAAAATTGACAGAAAACGTAAGGCCACATTTATTATGCTGCTTCTGTGTCCAGTGATTAACTAAGAGAAAAATCATTCAATAAACACGTAAAATTCTAACAAATTTGCTTTCTTTTCCATATTTGATCCTAAACTAATTCCACAAATAACAACCACCTACAGCAAATAACCAAACCAAAGATCATCAGAAATCCTTAAAAATGTAGAATTTCTTGATAGTGGAATTAATTTGACTGATTCAATTTAACTAAGTGCCTAAATAATCCAAACCTATTGGAATCTTCTATGAACAACTTAATGTACTGGAATCTATCAAATCTGCAGTCAACTCTTCCAAAATCATGCAAATCAAGCCAATACACAGTTTCATAACTTAATTATGTGGGATTAGATAGAGTACTATACTCTAGCTATGCTGAGTATGAAGAAATACATAGCTTTTGCTTGGCCATGGTGAAACTTTCTAGAATTCTAGAATCCATTGAAGCAACAGTTCCAACTTCCATTGGGGCAAAATGCGAGGAAAATGTCCTTTGCGAAATACTATTTGTCAAAAATTTTATTAACATTACTGGAACAATATTAAGTATGAAAATCCAAGAAATGCAGCAGATACGCTTCCAGAGAATGAAATAAAGAACAATAGATAGCAGTAACTGGAAGGCTACCATCATGAGCTTCTCATTCCTCATTACTGAACTTTTAAGGATATACAAGTATGAGGCTAAAAAGTGTAACAGATATATTCAAGGACAAACAAGTACAGAACCAATTTGATAGTAAGTACTGTTGATGATCTTAAATTCAAATTCCACATAGGTTAGCTTCACTAATTAACTTCGCGACAAGACGTAGTTCTACTGATCCATTGGCATAAAAAAAGGTTTGCAAAGTTCATGGGACTCGAAAATGATTGCCCTGAAGTCAAGAAACCCTTCGTCCAAACAGCAAGCACCACACTCGAAACACAATGACTCCACATTGTGAAACAATTCAAATACTTTAGTGCAAAAAGCAAGTCATTGGACAAGAATGCATTCCACTTGGTAGTGTGCCATCAATTCAAGTAGCCAACCTGCAATTGAGACTGGATGAGATAGGACCCGAGCTTCCTGGCGGAGGGATCGCCGGGCAGGCTTCCCGCAGAAAGCGACAGCGACTTAATGATCGGCAAGAATATCCCGCCACCCCTCGCGGTGGTGCTCGGCATGGCCGGCGCGATGAGCGCCTCGCTCAGCGTCAGCCCGTACGACAGCCCCAGCGTGCTCTTCCCCAGCCACTTCACGAAGTAGGTCGCAATCCGATCCCCGAGCCCGGTCTTCACGAACCCGCGGGCGAAGAAGAAGGAGATCACGATCAGCCAGATCACCTCATTGGTGAACGCGGAGAAGGCCGCCGAGAACGACAGCGTGCGGGTGACGATGGAGACGGTGAGGCCGAGGAAGGCCCAGGCGCCGACGGGGAGGGGGCTGAGGACGAGGCCGGCGATGGTGGAGACGAAGATGGCTAGGAGCTGCCAGGCCTGCGGGGACAGGTCATGGGGCTTCGGGACGAGAAAGCGGACGGCGAGGCCGACGGCGACGGAGATGACGAAGGGCAGGGGCTTGGCGCCTTGGCGAGGGGGGGACCTTGGGGGGTCTAGCCGCGGCGACGGAGGGGGTGAGCCGGAGGCGGCGCAGATTCGGAAGCGGGCCATGGGCTTGGGGTCGAAGGCGAATTGGGAGTGAAGAGAAAGGAGCGATCTTTGAGGGGACGAAGAGGAAGGCTTTGATCGGAGCGTCGGGAGGGAAATGGGCGGTGGCGATTTCGGGAATGGCCGCCGCCGGTGGAGGAGAGAGGAGGAGAAGGATGAGCGGGTGGCGGCGGCCGCGGCGACGGCGGCAGTGGAGAGAGGGTGGAGCGCCAAGAGGCTCTCCATCTTTTAGAGAGAGAGAGAGAGAGAGGGAGAGATTGAATCTGTGAAGCGGGTGTGTTCCTGCTTGGATCCGATCTTCGTGTTGAGGAGGAGGACCAACGGACTTTCCGATGTTTACAGAGAGAGAGAGAGAGAGGAGAGTGCGTCCTGACGTGAGGAGGGAAAATGATGTGCACGTGTTGTTCTGATTATAGTATTAATTCTAGTGACTGTAAACCACGCAGATGCCCTTACTCTTAAGCCTAAAGTACCATATGTCTTCGAACTTTTAATTCGAGATTTTCGAATTTTGATACATGAAAATTAAATTAATAAAAAAATAATATCGAACATATATATACATTTCATCGACTAAATCGAACATGTATTGAAAATCTACGAACTATATTGAATAAATTAAAAATTTCAATGACCAATATTATAGATCAAACTATAATTTAAGGAAAATACTGATCAAATTTAAATTTTAGGAATTACATCCTCGTATTTGGCCAATGTTTGCAAATTTTGTTTTATTATCCAATATAATTAAATAATATTTTCAATTTGAATGGTTGGTGTGTTTTCACATCATAAATTATTATTGTTTTTTTCTAGAAAACCATTGCTAAGTTTTCTTTTTTACTATGAGTTATTTATTTATTTATTTAAAAAAAGTGATGAACATAGGTTGAAGCGAATTTATCAAATAGAGAAACTCAATCAATGAAAGAGATTTGTCAGAATAAACCTCAATTCCGTTAGATAAAAAGAACAAAAAATCGATTTATAAGTTGCTCAAACATTCGAGATGGTCAAACTCACTTTTCTAATTAGGTTCAGCCAGCTCTCCATAAAATTCACAATTTTCTATAAGATAAGCTAAAGTGTTTATATGTAATAACATGTGATATGCGCATGTTTTGCACTTTTTTTTTCAATTGTTTACTTTTTCTCAATTCGAACACACACACACGTATATATTGGAATTGCGGAATCTATGGGTTGGATTTTGGGCGGATTTTAGTATGTTTGCTTGTCTTGTAGTTGGTCATCGGTTTGGTTTAGCTGTCTGTGCATACTCAATTCGCATGCCCATTTTACAATTGACCACACGAGTTTACTTTTTCCTCACTTTTATAAAATTAAGTCAAAGAGTGATGGTACATGCAGAATTTATGTGTCAAATTCATATGTTAAATGGGATTATAAATTCTTATAGTACAAAGGGACATCCCTTTTTTTGAGAAGGCATTCTAATCAACAGAACGTCGAATAAATGTGGTAGCAAATGAAATTGGCTTGAAGAATTAACTTTCATAAAGTGATAGTCGTAATGGTCGAATTGTTGGACTTTGGATGATGTTTTAGAATGCCGCGATGGATCGACCCGATCCAACTTATTGAATTAGATTACTAATTGGATAAAATGATTGTTATTCGAGTTGGAGTCAGAATTAACAATGGGATTAGAGGAAATATAAAATCCCATTTCGTCTTAAATTCCTTCCCGACATCCCCAAAAGACATACCTCTTTTCCTTTAATTTTTTCCTTGGTCAAACATGCCTCTTGTTTATTATCATGGTCGTTGAGAGTGCATATAATAAAATAGATATTCACATCGAAAATCGTGTCGTTTTCCATCTTTTCTTTGCAAAACCGCAAGGCTCTTTGGCTGTGGTACGCGGATATAGCCGATTTTACGTGATGGCACTCTGCCCATCGGTGCGAAACGGGGTAGGAGAATGCC
Source organism: Psidium guajava (assembly GCA_016432845.1). Lineage (NCBI taxonomy): Eukaryota > Viridiplantae > Streptophyta > Magnoliopsida > Myrtales > Myrtaceae > Psidium > Psidium guajava. The sequence goes on along the minus strand of CM028225.1, from coordinate 32,826,713 downwards.
GTGGATCGACCGTGCTCACGATGCCGTGGAGTTGGTGTCGGACCGGGCTCGTGAAATTTATCCGAGATTATGAGAAGCGCGCGATGAACTCATAATATGATGAACATGAATCATATATGCGTTTCCGTCACGAATCATAAGCAATAAAAGTATTTTTTTTTTTGTGATATTATGTTGAGCTTGTCTAAAATTTCTGCCGCAACCCTCGCAGTGATATGGTGCATCAGTCTAAGGACACAGAGAATGCAATCTCAAGTGAAGTTGTGATGAGCAACTACTCAACACGGCAATCTTTCATCCTCGTGGTATCAAGTCACCGGTCGTGTCTTGATCGATTTCCTACTTGTTCCTTCTTCGAACGACGTCAATTGAGAAGAAATTCCTTCCGAAACCCTCTGGAAAAGCCGCTCGATCGCTTGCAATGACTTTATTTTATGCACGAAGCATCCATCGATCTAATAGCAAGATTTTCTCCTTAACTAATTAGAAAGGAACTATCAAAGCCTAGGTTCTTACTGGGCCCACAAGACAAAGGATTAGGCTCAGGTGGGCTTTTCTTATGTGCAAGGCCCAACATGTCCATTTCTGTTAATTAATCAGTGTATTTTGATCCTCATTCGTCGTCGCAAACAAAAAGAAGAGAACATCAATAAATTTTGTTCAAGTGGACATGTCAAAGGGGTAGGATTTGAATCCCCTAACATAATGTTAGAGATGACATTATCCAATCTGAGCCATCCAATTTAAAATAAACAGCTCAGATTGATCCACATCATCTTTGTAAAAAAGGGAAAATTTTTCGACGGGAATTTTAAAATTTTGAATTAATTAATTTGGGCAGCCCATTTTTGAATTGGACGGCCCAGATCTCTTATGTCACCCCTGACATAGTTGCACTATGTTAGGGGATCCGAATCCAAAGGGGTAATGATACTCTAGCAGTATAACGCACTAAAGTTCCATCAAACTCTGTTGGACAATTGCAAATATCATAAATAAGGCAAGATCGTGATAGTCACCAGCTTGCGGACTAGTTTCTCTAGAGGCTTCTCCAGAGGCTTACTCGTTGGGTTCAGGCAAACACGATAAATTTCATCAAAAACAGAGCAATGCAGCCAAATAAAACATGTAACTTGTACGTGGATCTTTCTTAGAAACTGTCCGTGCATTTTAATCAAAAAATAAAAACATACATCAAGAGGATTTGAGATTTACCTCAAGGAGCGCACTTGAGCCGACTTGATCCCTATGTTCTTGAGCTCAACAATTATCAAGTCTCTAGTTCTGACACGCCACCAATCATACAACGACGGAAGATGAAGCTCAGGGACGATCACTCCTCAGTCGTGCTAGCAACTCTTAAGACGCGACGCACCAAGCTTGATCTTTATTCACAAACCACTCATGACCCTCAAGTGTTTCACGCGCGAACAATTCTCACACATGCATGAAAGAAAACAACGCAAGACTTACACAAAATGGGCAAGAAACAAGAGGAAAATCCTCTTCTTTCCTTAGCCCCCAACCCCTATTTATAAGGGATGGGGACTCTCTTTAAACCGCCCTACTTTTGGGCGGTTCTTGGGCCGGTGGATGGTCCATTGCCTTTGACTCGGTAAAAAATGGTGGTGCCACAAGCCTGTCCAATCCCGTGGCTGCCCTGTCTTGCCATTTGTATCGTGTCTTTACCTTTTCTCACATCATCTAACGGATAACAAACCTTATCCTTTGATTTTTATTGGATAAGAAATCTTGTCTCTTATCCTTTAGATGATAAACCTTATCATCTCGTGATTCATGTAGATGTCACATTAGTATAACATCATGCTGAGGTCATGCTTATATTGTATGCTTATTCATTTGTGATTAGAAACTAGAATAAAATTTCGATTGACTATATCTATAGTCACGATTACAAACATTTTTGTAATTCCATCTTCCATTTTAATGTCATCACATATTGGTTATGGTATGTGATATCCTTAGGTTCACTAGTAAGCTAGCAGTATGATGTATATATAATCAATTAGTATCACCAAGAAAATTGACTATCCCTAATCAATCTCTCGGTCCTATAAGCCATGAGTGACATTTAGCAATATATCATGACTACCTAGATAATGTGAATATAGCAAGATTATAATGAACTTGTCGGTTTTAGTTGCAATGTAATTCGATCTGTCTATTTTACCATATCCTGATCGAACAAATGCCATAGATTACAGTGAAGCCAAAATTCGATCATATGCATCAATTTATCTGACATGCATACACATGATACATTCTTGTCAACCTCGGCTGAGGATTTTTCATGCATCGTCACAAATAGATGGCATAAGATATCAATTTCATACTTAAATGAGGAGATAAATTCCATTGTCGCACACGTCTATAACTTCACATGTGAATGAACCATGACCATTAAGTACAGAGGTGGATTGATAACCCACCAATATGCACACTTGTGAACTATGGTCGCTTGACATATAAGCCAATATCGTGCCTCAGGTTTAAGGATTTTTACATCTGATCAAAGCATGAACAATTAAACGTTGACCCCGCGCAAAGCTTTTATGCTTGCTAATCGTTTATTGCGTATCACGTTCAATGAATTCGATCGAACTTAGTTGATATGAACACATGTGTTCCAACTTAGACTTTTAATGTCTGATAATTTGTGACCTTTCATCCCCATCAAGCATCCAATGCTTCATAGCGAGGTTACAAACACATTAGTGATTCATCGACATCCACTTAATGATCCATCCATTGGGAACATTTTAAAGATTATGTTTAACTAAAACTTGTTACACATATTCTTGACGTCTCGAGAAATAGTTTGGTTACAACAAATCTTATGGACTTCATTCATCTAAAGAGACGGAACAAGATGAATGAACACGTCTTGCCATTAATATGATTGAAAGTACAATAAAATATCCAAATACAACCTTCGCATGATTACTTTAGGATATGCACTTAACATTACTCATTCATGGCAGAGGTGATTCAGCATGTCGCTCGCTTGGTGAACATAAAAGTGGCTTCAACCGAAGAAGGCGCTATGTTTGGAGCTTATGCAATTACTGAGCTCGACTTTCACGTTTGCCATGGGGAAATTAGCTAGTTCGATTGTGATTTTTGGCATAATCCTGTGAGTACTTTCGGGCTTTGATAGTGCAGGGACGAAAACTGCATAAGTTGATGCGTCGAGCTAAACAAAAACTCTAGTAGCCCAGGCAGTGAGCTCGAACAAGCTCCAGCCACCATGGCTGCATAAGCTGAGCTCAACCAAAGCTCGAGCAACCTTGGCCACGAGGTCCAGCTGCCATGGCCGAGCTTGAGCGGCCATGACCGCAACCTCCTCTTCGCTCCCTGAGTTAGAGCTACCCTGACTGCGAACTTGAAGAAGCTCTAGCTATAATGACCGTGAGCCCCAAATTCCCTTTGCTATGCCCAAGCCCAGCCCAAGCGAAAGACCAGGCCCAACACTGTGTCCTGCACTGCAAATTCGTTTTCGACACGGGGCCTGTAGCTCTTCATCTCCCCAGATAGTCAACAGCGAGGATAGTCAGCTCAAGCTCCAGTTTCACCCTCTCGCGTGTCTCAATCACGCTCTTGTCAATGCTAACACCATTGTCACCAAGGAGATAGAAGGCAAAAAAGAAGAATAATTCAACAAGGTTGTGATGTTTTGGGGGGCAAAACAATCTCGTTTTGGGCACTGTTACACGATTTAGTCAATGTTGACCACCACATAGGAGATAGAGAATAATACACAGATTTATATTAGTGTTTTTGGCTAGCTAAATTAGATGAAGTTAACAAGGGGACATGATTGCAGAAATTTAATAAAATTTTTGGACTTGATTGTACTTTTTTAGAAACTTTTAAAACTCAATTACATTTTCACAATAAATTTCATGATTTCATCATAGTTACCATAGTTGATAATCTAGGGGTATAGGCCTATGTTACACCGATACGAGATACGACACGCGACACGACACGACACGCCGACACGTGAATTCTCAAAAAATAGAGAATTCCGACACGCTGGGACACGTTATATATTATATGTATATTTTTAATGGTGGCTCCTTTTCATAAGCTAGATTGTATTAAAGAATTGAAAGAATCCCAACGAAGGTAAGAGTTTGCAATACTTTCATCAAAATATCTGCCATATTGATGCATCTAATACAGCTAAGGTGATAATTAGGTCAAAAAATTTGAGTTTCTGACCCATTTTACCACTGGACACGCGAGGGACTCGCGTTGACCCGGGGTCAACGTATCCGGAAGTATCCGAGTGTCCGACACGTGTCCGAGTGTCCGACACGCCAAAATTCTGAAAAAGGGCATGTCCGTGTAACATAGGTATAGGCAAGGAGACCTAGCTACTGAAAAACCTATGAAACACCTTGCAAATCTCATGAATCAATCACAGACCTTATGTTTGTGTAGGTGATCCTGACTCAAAGCAGTTACGCGTGCTTGGTGAGATTTAAGTGGGCGATTTTTTTTTAATATGCCTTTTCTCTCTTATTTATTAACTTCACCTGGTAATCGACTCTACTAATTTCGTAAAAAGATCCGAAAATATTCTCCAAAGTAATCTCAAATGATATAGTTGCTTCTTACAATATACCTTTCTCGTGTAATCTAAGCCTACCAAAATTAGCTAAAGGCAGTGGTCAATTAGCATCCTACATACTGTTGCCACAATTAGCATCCTAGCTATTGTTGCCATATACATGTCAATTGCTTCTTATTTTGACCAAAAGCTTATCCTTCCCCTTTAACGAAAATAGAAGGCAATTGAACTCCAAATTGCCAAATGGGGGGGGGGGTTATCATGTAAATGGCAATGTTGAAAAAGGAAACCATAGTGCCCAGATTGAGATTTCCATATTTGCAAGGATGCCCTTGAAAAATCATCTCATTGCCAAAACAAGACCGTCTCTTTCTTTGCATACGTAATTGGCCTCTTGGAAGGACTTTTTGCTTTTACCAAACCCCTCCAGAAACTTCCTTTTGCGAGTAGAGAGTCTTAGCCATAGACCAGACCCAGTCAATTTTTGCTTGCTGCATTTGCTGATATGGACGCCCACCAAGATAACAAGCAGGCACTCTGTTTTTGTGTCCATCGTTTCGATATGTTAAGCGAAGTCGTTTAAGTGTTTTTTTTTATCTCCAATCATTTTTTGTTTTGAAAAAATTTTAAATAAGGGCTTGAAGTGTCCTCATTTTTTCAAATAAGAGCCTGAAGTAAATCTTGTTTCAAATAAGGACCTGAATTGCCCTCATTTTTTCAAATAAATGCTCGAAGTTGATATTGTTTCAAATAAGAATATGAAATGACGATATCAGTCTTTAAAAAGGGCATCTTGCTAGTTGGTTAGGGTTATTTTTGTCATTTACTTTTTATTTTAATTTTTTATTTCTTTTTTTATATTCCCTCTTGTTCTTTTTTGAAATTAAAAAAAAAATTGAACCACAAACGGGAGGGCGAGGCAGTGAGTCATGACCACTGTCGACTCCCCACCAACCCTCACCTTTGGTCGGCGGGATCACCGGCCACCACCGTTGCCCCATCGCTAGTGGGGTGGCGTCCACACGATTGTATTTTTTTTTAAATCTTTTTTTGTTAAATTTTTATTTCTTAATTTAATTTAACTAAAAATTAAGTAAAAAAAATGTATTTTGACGAAAATACCCTTGATCAGTCAAAATATTTGGTCAGTCGATCGATTGACCATTTTAGGCAATAATAATCATTTTAGGCTTTTATTTGAGAAAATGCGGACACTTCAGGGCGTTATTTGAAAATTTTCTTCTTTTGTTTTAATTTGTTATCAGTAGGTCTGATATGGTCCAAAAAGAAACTCAAACTAACAATTAAGGGAAATGCGAGTTCTCCTTTTTTTTTTTTTTCTCGGCTAGTGATTGATTCGGTATGACCTCTCAAACCTGTATTTTTCAAGAATTTGTATGACCTCTTGAGTTTTCCCTCTCTCTTTTTTTTTTCCCACCGGGATCACTTCGCCGCATACCTAGGGGCTGATAAAGAGAGCAACAACCTTATCTCCGAACATATAATGCTATTTTGGATTGACTTCCATTGTTGCTTGGCCAAGTATGGACCATACTTGCTAAGCACCTAGTGCTGCTGTTAGACATACGACGTGACGTAGTATCGCAATATCCTTAAAATTTACTTTTTTTTTCTTTTTTTTGGGGGGGGGGGGGTGCCAACCTTTAAAATTTACTTCAGGACACGACCATCGCGAGTGATTTTACTCCCGACCAAAAGGTAGAAAGTTGAGTCAAAGTCAGCGAAAGGGTGCTCCAAGGACAAACTGGGCTATTTCTCTTAGTTACATATCCTTCGGTGGAAGTTAGGATGGTGACGAGCGGGTCCAGCAATGCTATCCTCCCATGATCCCATCTCCATTCATTGAAATTTCCAAGTGTACGACTACGAACAGCACGTCTACTTTTTCTTAAATTTTTTTTTTTACGATGAACTGCGGTAAAATCATTTTTACGGTGTTTTGGAAATAATTTTTTAGTTTATAATGATACATCGTGACGGTATATAATAAGTTCGGTATACCACGAACGTATCCCTTCAGCCATTTCATTGCTTGTGAGGACATTGCCATCGTCACCTTCTTTAGCCATTGGACATGATATGGTAATAAGATGTGACCCCATTGACTATTAGTATTAAGTCTAGAAATTGAACTTTTCCTTGTATATAGATAATAAAAAAACATCTCTTTCAATGACCTTAATCACCATGTATCTACCGTGACCGTCTTTGAATTGAAATAGTTACACCCTTTTTTTAAATGGTTGTGTTTACGGTGATTTAAAACATTATGTCGAGATAATTTTTCTTTCGCCGTAAATGATTTTTGGGGATAAAAAATCACCAACTCTTTATTTGGTCACTTGTTTCCATCCCATTCCTTTGCTCTTCCTCCTCTTATGGATTAATTGATCTTGTCCCATGCTAGATAATCAAATTAGTAAGCATGGAGTAAAGCGAGATTCGACGGGTCAATAATGAATTTATACGCATTAACTAAACTGTAAGTTTTGGCAAGACAATCAAATGGATGCGGTTGGCGCACCAAAGCCTTATTTTTCTCCTAGCTTGCTAGCTTTGCCAGCTTGCCATCTACTTTTTTTTTGCCCTAAATTGGCCGCTCGGTGCTTGAAATCATTTCGACTAATCCTACTTCTCTTGAGTTGAAATTGACGGTTCGTGCCGCTATTAAGATTGAGAAATCTCTTAGAATTATGCAGTCCAACTTGGTCGATGTAACTAAATATCAACTTTGATTACATTTTAATATGAATATTTTTATTTTTATGATTGGATATTTTCTTATCCATTTCTTGATTTTTAGTGCACTTCTTGGTGTAAAGGGAAATTTAGCAATCAGCATATTCTCTTTTTATGTCCATTTTATTACATAGGAAGTTTAGGTATTACTAAAGCAATCAATTTTTGCAAAAATTAATACTAAGTAACATTTCTTCTTCTTTTTCGTCTGAAATTATTAAGCACGTTTTGCAAATGCATCGCGGCGCCAGTTGACCCACGGAAATTTCACCCGCGGGTAATGTTCCTCTGGTTCCTTCCACGCCTCTCTCTCTCTCCTCTCTCCCTCCTTCGTCCGAGCTTCCCACTTGACAATTTTGCATCTTCTTCCTCCCCAATTTGAATATTCCGTGTGATCTTGACGGTGTATAAAAGCAGCAGCCACCCCCCAGAGACCCATTCAAGAAACGCCTCGCGAATTGGTTGCTCAGTTCGAATTCGACCGCAATGGCTTCCGTCAACATGGTCTCTCTCCCCACAGCTCTCGCTCGCTCGCAGTACGTTTGTTAATAATGAGCGCCTTCGTTTGGTTTGATGTTGTTCCTGTTTGTTGTTCTGGGATCTTTCCGTTCCGTCGATTCTTGTAGTTCTCGGGGCTAATTGTGACCGGGTGTCTCTGTTGCTTTTGGTGTTTGCTTTGCTTCGAACTTGTGTTGGTCTGTTGCTTTGAAGGTTTTATGAGTTGGGTAATGGGTTGGTGGTGTTCCTTGGTTATCTTTGTCTGTTTGCAGTAGATTCTAACTTAATTGGGCACATCAAATGTTTTCTTATCAATTTCCCAATTCATTAGAATTCGAAGGCAACTCGGAAATGGTGGACGAGATTTTCTGTTTGTCCCTGGCTTTGTGGTTTGTCCACCTTTGGGAGCTCAGAAGTAATACACAATCGAATCCACTAAGCTGACTTAATGTTGTCATATTCCTCTGCTTGACTTGATCAAAAGGCTTTCTTTTTTTTTTTTTTCTTTTTTTTTTCAAGACAAGGGATAAGTTGGTCTTTGTCCTTCAATGAGAACATTTTCTGGAAATTGGAGATGTTGGCTCTTGTCCATAGTAAACAAATCATCATGTGCTTTTTTAAGTGATTGGTGAAGTTGATGGCCGGTGTCCACTCTTCATAGACTTCCTGCCTTTTTCCTTGTTAATTCCCATGACTGGTGATACATCAGCAGTCATATAAGAAGTTGGCAAGAGCACAAGATGATATCTGGTAGGCATCTATATCGGATGCTTCTCCAGGTATCGAATGCTCCTAACTAGTTGTTTGAAATGATCGACCTTTGGTTTCTAGACTTTTAGAGAGTGGATGCTGCGCTGAGTTTAAGTAGCTTTGCAGATATACCGAGATTGAGGTTTTCGTCCAATCTAATCCTCATGGTTAAAATCTAAGTGGCCTTGTTTCATGCAGAGTTTCCAAAAACTCGAGATCATCAAATTTGCTGCTTCAGGCAAACCCTTCTTCTCAAATTGGTTTTCCTTCAGATCTAAGCGTGGTTTCATTGGGTAGTAAATTATCTTCCAGTGGGAGGGTTGTTGTTGCAGCAAAAGCTGCAGTGATACCTGGCGGAGGTGAAACTTTGTCTTATCCTGGTGATTTTACCGTGGGCGAGACTCTGATTGGTGAGGAATCAGTTGGCATTCAATTGCAGCCTGATGCAGTAGTGTTTGGAGCGCTTGCAGCTGATACTGCGCCTATAAGCACTTCTTTCCCCATCGAAGATGATGAATTTGACTTGGACCAACCCACAAAAGGCTTTGCATCTATTCCAGAAGCAATCGAGGACATCCGCCAAGGAAAGGTTGGTATGCTTTCTGTATCACATTATCGAATGCATTTTAATAGTTCATCCATAAATGTCTTATGTCATGGTTGGAACTGCATTCCAGATTGTAGTGGTGGTAGACGACGAGGACAGGGAGAATGAGGGTGATCTTATAATGGCAGCAGAAATGGCAACACCTGAGTCTATGGCATTTATTGTGAAGTATGGCACTGGGATTGTTTGTGTGAGCATGAAAGAGGAAGATTTGGAGCGCTTGCAACTTCCTTTGATGGTGAATCAGAGGGAGAATGAAGAGAAACTTCGGACTGCATTCACTGTGACTGTGGTATGTGCTTTTATTTCCCCATACCCTTTTTCAATCCATGAGGTTTTTCTAAAAACTTAGTGTCAAGTTTTTGATTGGAAAATAACAGATAGCGATAATTTGAACTTTTTTGTTTTTCATCAAATTGTATTTATTGTGATTCTGTTTTGCTTTCTTTGAGGCTTATGTTCTTAAGAAACGGCCCTTTGGAGAGTAAGACATTTCAAATTGTTACTTGTCCCCAGTCCGTAGAGGTCTTGATTTGTGAAATATTCTTGGAAATGAATATTGGAAAAAAAATGACAGATAACTTGCACTTTCTTTCTTAGTTTAGCAGAAGGATATTAGTTTCTTAAAATCTCGTTGTCCAAAAAGCCTTCAATCAATCAGCTTAGTTTTGTGTCACGACATCTGGTCGGCTCTTCCCTTACCTTGTAATGGATGGTAACTGAGAAATATTTCTATAGGATGCAAAGCATGGGACAACTACAGGTGTATCAGCGTGTGACAGGGCAACAACAGTTTTGGCTCTTGCATCTAGAGATTCAAAGCCTGAAGATTTCAACAGGCCGGGACACATTTTCCCATTGAAGTACAGGGAGGGTGGTGTCCTGAAAAGAGCTGGGCATACAGAGGCTTCTGTTGACCTTGCTATGTTAGCTGGATTGGATCCTGTGGCAGTTCTTTGTGAGGTAGTGGATGATGATGGCTCCATGGCAAGATTGCCTAAGCTTCGTGAGTTTGCACTGCGGGAGAACTTAAAAATTGTATCCATTGCTGATCTAATCAGGTAAGATTCTTTTCCCAGCAATCCAATGCAAATATTTCTTAGGATAGGTAGTCCCCAACCACATCCAAATTTCAGCTGCAACTTTCACTTCTTCAGTATTGGTTTTTTTGGCTAAGATGTTGTCCAAGTGGCATCTGCCCTTTTTGGGAATGGATAAATTAGGATTCGAAACCTTGGAACCTTGGGTGGGGTGGGTCAAAGAGTCCCTTGTGGGAGGCTGTTAGGCTGTCGTTTTATATGGCAAGAAAAAAGAAAAAAGGAGAAGCATAAGCCAATTTGGTCTATTAATTTCTCAAGTTTACTTTATGCTTTAAGCTTGTGTTTGTTTTTCCAATTGTTGACACCATGCAGATCAATGGTTTTGGGTCTTGAAGAGTTGTTTCTCACAAATTTTTATGTGTATGGCGTTGTTAGCTTAGTATATGGGTTCCTCTCTTACTTGACGTCTTACAATAGCAATTAATTATAACTGGCCAGGATTTGCCAGTTGACTATTAACTGAGGCAGAGTTTGAGGTGCATTCTCGGCATTATCACCAGGAAATGAGGATTGGACATCTAGATTGACAAAAAAAGTGCTTGTTTGTTGTATCCTGAATTGTATATTGAGAAGCCTCTTATACTGTGCGAGTGAGACATGATTTCACTGCTCATTAGATGCATAAATCTACAGGTACCGCCGGAAAAGAGATAAATTAGTTGAACGTGCTGGTGCTGCAAGATTACCGACAATGTGGGGTCCATTCACAGCCCATTGCTATAGATCAATATTAGATGGAATTGAGCACATTGCAATGGTCAAGGTAAGATGAATTATGAGTTGATTGCTGAAACTGTTTGAAGAATTCAGAAACTAATAAACAGAGAATTTCAAATGGATTAATTGTAAACTTTGAGAATCTTGTTTGTAGCAGTGCGTTGTCAACACAACTTCAATTTGTGCTTCATCTTTTGTACTTCCGATGCATGATTTTGTGGGTCAGTGTTTATACTAGAACTGGCTGTACTGAGAAATTGATGGTATCTTTTAGGTTGAATGCCATTAAATTTATATTGAATTTAGTAAAAATTTGTCTAATCATTTGTCAATCATAGTTTGGAGTACCGAATTTATCTTGGATAACAACCTTGTCTAGGCAGAAATGTTTGACATCAGGAGAAATGATTGTTAGGATATTAGTGAACTGATGGGAACGATAATTCTTTTCTGAAGTTTATGAAAAGGCGGCCTGTGTGTGTCTGCAATTGATATAGGAATGCCGTAATTATGTTTTATGTCCTTCCTTCAGACAGCAATATTTCCCATCATGTGATTCATACTTTGTAGTTTATTGTCTGAACAGGGTGACATTGGAGATGGTCAAGATGTCCTTGTGAGGGTACACTCGGAATGCCTCACAGGAGACATATTTGGATCTGCTAGATGCGACTGCGGCAACCAACTTGCGCAGGCAATGCAGCAGATAGAAGCGGCTGGTAGGGGCGTGCTGGTGTACCTCAGAGGGCATGAAGGAAGAGGCATAGGTTTGGGGCACAAACTTCGTGCCTATAACCTGCAGGACGATGGGCGTGACACTGTGGAAGCAAATGTGGAGCTCGGGTTGCCCGTTGACTCTAGAGAGTATGGAATTGGTGCTCAGGTATTTCTTACTTAAGTCAGAAACTATACCGATGCGAGAGGTCCTAAATATAGCTTTTGAATGAGGTTGGTTCATGGTCATTGTCATTATATGCTTTGTGGAATCAAGAAGATCAATAAACTAACATCTTCAGTCTAAAATTAAACGCAGTTGAATTTTAGTAACTGTTTCAGAAATTTTACATGATTTGGACTACTAGAGGAACCTTCTGACTAAAGCAGAGCTTCGCGTTCTCATCTTAAAAAGACAAGATTTGATTAGTAGAAAGAATCACTCCATCATCAAACTTTTTATAGCATTTGACTCCTTTGTATTGGTGCTTAACATGTTGACTAATACTGCAGATGTTGCGTGACTTGGGAGTTAGGACGATGAAGCTAATGACGAACAACCCGTCAAAGTATGTGGGGCTTAAAGGTTATGGCTTGGCTATTGCCGGGAGAGTCCCTCTAGTAACTCCAATGACAAAGGAGAACAAGAGATACTTGGAGACGAAACGCTCCAAGATGGGGCACATCTATGGTGCGGAAGTCAATGGCCGCTTCAGCAATCTCATAAGCAAAAATGGCAAGCCGAGTACTACTGTTTCTTATGATCCGGCTGGGTCTGAGTCATAGGAGCCATTGGATAGTTTGACTGCTAATGATTTATTTGGGTCGATACAAGCAAATTCACTGACGGATGGTGCTATTACTTTAATTTTTAAGCCCTAAGGTCCAGGACATTGGGATACCTGCTGATCATGAGTTCTGGAAATTTTATGGCGATTCCGATTTATAATATTCATATTTGTTCTGTGGATGTCATTCATCCATTTTGTAAGGCGAAAAGGGGATAGACTAGCCTCTTATTGAAACTTCCTTTTGTGTTATTGATGGATGTAGTGACCTCTAGAATATGCGTGGAAACAGAGTTGGTGTAGGACATACTTTCTTTCCTTTCCTGTGACTACCTCACTGGTGACAAATATTTACTTGAAGGTACATTCTAAAGTCTCTGTTAGATCTTGATCGCCACGCTACGTGTGAATGCCATATGTAGTTTGCGCATAAAGACACGTACCCGGAATTTTAGAAGATGCTACTCCCCTGTGTAATGTTCACTAGTCTCCAAAAAACACCAAGAAATACATCACCATTCGATTACTTGCAGCAGAAAGGTTTGCTTTCTTTGATCTGATTAACTAAACAAAACATAGCGAAGCGGGGATTTGTCTACAGGCATACAAAAGTTCACGCCTGAGTCTTAACATTCTTTCTGAAAATGGAGACTTTGAGTTCAATACTATCAATTCTAACAAGCTCGAACACGCCGACATCTCCTTCCTGTAGAGAAGTCCCTCTCTCAATGCGGCCCAACTGGCTGAGAGCTTTCCCGAGCCATGTTGTGAGTAGTACACGAGCTTCACTGGCCATGATCTGTCCGAACATTTTAGAGTTGCAGCTTGCATGCTTCCATTGACCGCTAGAGTGCAACACCTATTAGAAAATTGACGCCGGATTCTGACATGCCACGTCAGCAAATTTGGTTGATATCAGAAAGGACTCCACTGCATCTAATTCAAAGCATTTACAACTTTACATCACATTAAAAAAAATTAGAACTTGATTGTAAGTTAAGCAAAGCATTTACGTTTTTTTTTATGCAAGCTCCTCAAAGAAAAAGAAAAAGAAAAAGAAAAAGAAAAAAGAAACAAGGGACCACCGAAGAGAGTTGAAGGCAAATTATGAAAAAATGAGTAGGGTGTGAGCTACGCAGTTATCAATCACCAGCAGCTCCCCCACTTCTTTTGCAAAACTGCGATTTTATTACTGAGAAAGAGCGAAATTGGTAATAGGGTTACTACCTCTGTAAAATATTTCTTCATCTCAACCTTTGACTGTGTATCAATAACTTCCAGATCTCCGTACCACTTGAGAGCATCTGCCCTTCCCTTTTATCAAGTTAAAAACATGAAAAAGTTTAGAACTTATCATGCTTCAGCCGTTGGACAATTTGAGAAGCAAAGACAAGTAGAAAAAAGATAGTGGATGAGAATGGCATTAATTGGATCTTACTAATTTGTTTATGCAGATAACTTTTGTATGGCTGCATTGAGATCACCTTCCCAGTTCTCATAAAATCTGTATCTAAATAGTGTCCCCAACCATAGTTGTGGTGTGCTTAGCGCACTCTTGGAAAAGATCTTCATTTTGGGGCAATCTTCCACTACAATACCTTCCAAGGCTGGAAACCTCAAGCTGCAACTTGTGGTGAAGGAAAAGCATTCTAGGCTTGGCAGATTTTGGAGTCTCAATATTTCTAACTTCCCAAAAGAAATCACTTTTCCGTCTCCTTTTCCATCATTTGCCACTACTTCTTTCATTCTTTCACATCCTATTATAGTCATGTCGTTGATATGCACTAAATTTGTGATTGCTGAAGTTGTTCCTAGATGTACCAGTCCAAAGGAATTCTGCACCACTAACTTCGTCTAATTCCAGAAAGATGCCAAGGCTGGAAATAATGCTGTCAAACTGGGACAATCCCAAACCTCAAATTTGTCAATGCTTTGAAGAACTTTCATGATTAAATAGTCTTCTCTCCAGACATGCTTTAGGTTGTGTAGTTTGCTCAACTTAAGTTCTCTTAAGTTTTCAAGCACCGGATGTTTTCCCTCGTTCACAAGTCCTTCATTAGGGAATATATCTTCAAAGGAGCTACAAAAAAACCTCAAGCCTTTTTAGATTGGGAAATCTCTGTTGGAGGAAGCTAGAAGGAAAGATGGCCCTTTCATCATGAAAGAATGCCAATGTTAGTGCTTCTTGCTTGCCAAAGATGTCATCAAAAAATTGTCCTTATTGTGTCATCTCCAAATCCTTATCGACTAATAAAAGTCTCTTCAAGTTGGGAATGTCCTACAAATTGCCAATATAAAGAGAGCAAGTAAATTCAACAATGTTTGACAATATATCATTGTTCTAGGAGGTAAATTAAGTCGATTTGAAAAGGATTCGCTAAATGTGTGTGCCCGATTGATTAACCTCTAGAGCCTACATAAAGGTGTCGAGCTTCTAAAGTCATCCTCCAACCAAGGGTGACTGCTCGTATAATAATGATTAGATAGAAATGGAAAGACTTGTATTGGCATAGGAATGATAAAAAAAAAAAAAGATTACTAAAACTCCATTTCACCCAGAAAACATAAAAAAAAGACGGTCATCCTGCTGCGATTTGAAAGGGAATTGCTATATAGTGTGTGTCCAATGCTCAATTTAGTCCATAGGAAATTTACATTTAATCCATGTAAATTTTTTTTTGGAGAATTTGTAAAGTAGAGGTCCGTATAGTTAATTCAAGAACCATCTTGACCAAATTCATTCTTTATGAGGAATATCTTATCTTGTCAGCCAAAATCTGTAGTTCCTTGGAATTTCAAGTGGCGAGATGCGTTGATAGTGCCACTAAAACATTTTTGGGTGTCCGCAAATGAAAAGTGTGCTTAAAGATACTATAAATATCTTTTGCCAACAAACTGATAATAATTAAGGAGTTCATGTTTTCTATGGTATTGTAATGGGACATGAATATGTAGTGCGGATAAGAAATAGTGGATGAAGTAAAGAATGAAGAAAAAACAAAGGAAGAGCAGTTGCAATCATACCTTCTCAACCGAAGAGCGTGCTTCATGGTTTGAAAGGTCGTGTTGATCGTCTCTCTGAGCCCACTTGTTTGTGGAAGCCGCAAAAGGCAACGTGTTCAGTTTGTCATAATGAGTCACTCGCAATTCTTTCAATAATGGCTAGTTCAGAGTGAGCAAGTTAGGGCAAAAGCTCTTGAGTCGTGGGATATCATGTAATACCAAGGAAGTCAGTTCTGAGAAAAGAAATTGAGTAGCAATAGAGTGTGGAGTGTCATCTCCACCCGCGCTTGAGATTATTTCCTCGAGCCCACAAGACTCCACTCTAAGTTCCTCAAGTTGGTTTAGACTTGTAGCGGCCCAATGTGAAAACAAAATTTCAAGGTTCTTGCATTTCTAAGCCTCCACTTTCCACAAATATTTAAAAGGGAAATATCCTTGAAGGCCGCAGGCCAATATTTTGCTTATGTTGTCCATGTGGGAGAGAACAATCCATTCTAGCTGAGGAAACTATACCTGCCATATTGAGAAGAAAAATGCCATAGTGAATGTTAATTGCATTGATACAGAGAATTCCACGGCTTGTTAGTAACGCATGCAGGGAGAGTCGTAAATGCTTTCATTTCAGTTGACCGACTACTATGGTTAAAGAGTGAATAAATGCGCATTGAGGAAATGATGCATATCATGACAATTCGGTAAAAGACATTAGCTTGTGTTCAGTGAATTCAGTGAAAACAAATTTGATAATTGTTTTCTGTTCTTCAAGATGGCAACCTCTCCTAAATTCTATCAAACGAACAATACAATTATTGAAATTTGAAAATGTCTCTTGTTTCAATTTATAGTCAATAGTACGTGGAACATTGACTTTTAACTAGGTCACTTGACTTTTGTTACTGGCAAAGCGGCCTCTCTTCTAAATTTTTGAAAGTTTCTATGACGATTTTCCAAATTCTCTAATTTGCCGATCACATATAAATACATTTTTACGAAAGATAAAGTTGCTCACACTTACACGGATATATATGTTTGTGTGTATGCGCATCCCTATATTTTCAATAAAGCAACAGAGTATACGGTAAGGATTGCCGGATTTATTTTCAGGTGACCTTCTCGGAGAAAACTGATTCTTGATTTGTAATTCATTTATCTATAATTGGTAACCTGTTAGTGAATTGGGTGTACAATTATGAAGTTTTAGTTCTTGTTGACACTATTTTCTTCTCGACAGGAAGGTTGGTGTCGACACTTTCGAAAGGAGTAGCAACAAAAGAAAATGTGATATTTTCGAAAAATATTTTTCAGGAAGCCATTTTGCAAGAAAATAATAATATTTTTTGGTATTTGGTTAATACTTAAAAATAAACTGGAAAACGATTTCCATCGTTTGTTAAAGAATCAATTTTCCTAAAAAAAGTTAATTAACTAATTTTGATTTTTTAATCATTATTTATTTTTACGAATAAAAAATTATTTTTTCTCAAATAATTTGTCGAGCTTTCTTAAAATTTTTTCTCCTTTTTTTTCTTTTGTAATTTTTCTTAGCCGGTCGTTGGTTGGCGGCGACAGAGGAAGGAGTAGCAGCGAAAGAGAAAGGAGGAGAAAAGAAAAAAATGTATAAAAAATAAGAAAGAAAAGATGAGGAAAATATTTTCTTCTTTTCAAAATGAGGAAAAAAGAAATTTTTTCATAAGAAAAAGTGTTTTTCGTTCTTTAAATAATGAAAAATCTAAATTGTTTTTAAAAAATTATTTTTTATGAAATAGACGGAGTCCTAACGTAATTCGTTGATCTTATCCTCGATTGTGTCATGGGTCGAGGATTTTGGAGTTTCGTTTGGATAACATCTGCTCCAAGTACAGCGTCGACCTAGACTTTTTACTGTCTGGCTCCAAGCACAGTTTCTCCTCTGTTCTAGATCTAACCATCCTCAACGCTTCCACCAGAGCAGTCGCCTCTGTTTGAAGTGGAGATGAAGTTTGCATCTTTTTGGCAAATCCTTCTAGTAGCGCGCCTGAGGAGTCTCGGAGAACGCCTGCGATTGACCCGGTGAAACTTCCAGCGGCAGAGGAGCCGTCGACGTTGATCTTAAGGTCCCTGTTCTTCGGCGGGTTCCAGGGCGATTGTGGGTGAGTCCTTTCTCTCTCTCTCCAGATCTGCATCTTTTCTGTTCCACCTTCTGTAGTTTCTCAGTAAGGGATCTGCCGATTCAAGTAGGGTTTTCAATTTTGGGACTTTTCTGCCGGAACACCTTGTCGTTTCTATCTTTCCAGATCGCCCATAGGAGCGCCGCGATTTCCTCCAAAGGAAGAGAGGTAACTGCTGTATCAATCTGCACTTCAATCCATCTGTCCATTCTTGAGATCTCTGTTGCTGATATCCGTATGTTGATTTTTGGGTTGCCCCAAACGGCCTCGGTCCAGGGACAGAGTAGAAACATATGTTCCACCGTCTCTATTTGGTCACTACAGAAAGGGCAAAGGGCCTCATCGATGATCTTTCTCCTGAGGAGGTTCTCTCTTGAAGGGATGGCATTTTGGCACACCTTCCAGAGGAAAGTTTTGATTTTTGGGGGAGCCTGCAAATTCCAAATTTGGTGCCAAAGATTCCGGGAAGGTATGTAAGATGTGGATGTCTGGCTGCTTGTGGGTTTATTTTCCTTATCACGAAGCACATTGTAGGCACTTTTTACCGAGTACACTCCTGATTTGGTCGCTGTCCATACCAGTTTGTCTTTAGGGGCCTGAGAACTCAGAGGAGTGGCTACAATCTCGTTCACTAGTTGGGGGTCGAACATTTCTCGGAGGGTGGTCTCATCCCATTTTGGATCCTCCTGACAGATTAACTCATCCCTAGTTGGGGATTTGTACATTTCTCGGAGGGTGGTCTCATCCCATTCTCAAGTTATTCCCTCTTTTTTGGTCCTTTTACCTCACGACACAAGCAATCGCCAACTCCCCTGTTTCTGTTGATAATAAAATGTATCAACAACATTCTGCTCCACTATGAAAAGCTTGGAGCTCTGCTTTTCCATTTTTCACGGACAGGACAATCAAATGTTTGTTGCGTCCCCCTAGTTCATCTCTGCCTATTGCCTTCAATGCCCGGGATCATCAGATGCCATATTCTCTTTGCCAATCCTTGTAAGTGTCGTTCGTAAAGCTTTTCCAACTAGTATTTACAGAGGCAGTTTATTAGCATTCAGGTATCTTCACCATATCTCCAATCCCATTCCAATATTCATTTCGTCGTAACAATGTCGACCACTGGGGAACAATTCTTGTCCGATGACATGAAAGATTTGTTATCTAAAGTGGTTTCCTTGGAAGAGCTAGAGCACCTTGTGCAAGAATGCCGGAAGAGTGAGGAGGCCAAATCATCCTCGAAACACCAACAGCAAGAGAAGGCAGTTCAACCTCTGATAATCTCTAAAGAAGATGTTGAGCTGGCAAAGGGAAGATTTGTCAAGAGCTATCTTATGAAGAACCTTCAGCCTAGTTATCACAGTATAGGGAATCCTCAGTTGAAGCTATGCTTTCTTTCTCTTGCGATTTTCCCCGGGAATTCCATCATAAAGAAGAGAAGCTTAATATATTGGTGGATAGGGGAGGGTTTAGTTTCCAAAAGTAGAGACAAGACGGCAGAGCAAGTAGGCGAAGAAGTCTATGATGAGCTCATAAAACAAGGCCTAATTGAACCCGAGGATGACGATCAAAGCCCTCTCATGAATAGATGTAAAATACATCCATGCATCCGTGATATGCTTATCTTCTTGGCGCAAGGAGCGGGTTTCTTCTATTTCAATGTGAATGATGAATCTCCCAAGGTTCTCCAAGAGCACTCCTTTAGCAGCACCCACCTGCACTTGTTAGGTGGAGAAAACAGTCTACCATCATATAGAGAGCCGGCTAAAGATGAACATGTGTCCACGGTGTTCAATGTTAATCAGCAATACCTTACTCTACGTCCCCAATGGCTTTTGAAGATGAAAAACTTGGTTGTTCTTCAACTAGGACGGTGGCTGCACTCACCAACCTATCATATTGAAGTTGATAATGAGAGATTCTTGGATGATCTTGGGGCTCCTCATAAGCATTTGAAGTTCCTAAGTCTTCGAGGAATTTCTAGGATCACGACTCTTCCTGATTCTATTGTCAATCTAGTCAGCCTAGAGATTCTTGACCTCCGAGCATGCCACAATTTGGAAAAGTTGCCTGAGGATATAGGATCATTGAAGAAGCTCACGCATCTGGATGTATCGGAGTGTTACCTTGTAGATCGCATGCCGAAAGGGATCGAGAAACTGTCCTCCCTCGAGGTCTTAAAGGGGTTTGTTGTAGGGACTGCAAGGAAAAACCCATGCAGGATCCGAGATTTGAAGAATTTGACTAAACTGAGACGGCTAAGTATATACATAGGCCGTGGAGCAGCCATAGCTGGTACTGAACTCGCATCGTTGAAGGATGTTGCATCTCTTTGCTCTCTAACCATCTCGTGGGGAGTCGCTTCTTTGGCACCACATTCAAAGGCTGAGGCAGATTGGGTTCCCCAACATCTGGATCTTCCCGAACATCTTAAGAAACTAGAGCTCATAGGTATGCCACAGGAGAGTATGCCAGACTGGAAGAGCGTGAAGAAGCTGTACATCATTGGAGGGAAAGTCGCGAGCTTGGATTGCCCATGACAGATTAACAGTTCTGTCGAGATATTGCGGCTGAAGCACCTTCAGAATTTGAGAATTGTAAACGTGGAAGAGGTGCTGAAGAAGTTTCCACAATTAGTCTACTTTGAAAGGAGAAAATGTGCTGATGGCGATATTTTGTGGTACAGGAGTAGCGAGGTTAAGAAAGAAGTGTGAACTGTTGCTATTAGCAAGCCCTATCCAGAGAGAAAGACTAGAGTTTGTGCAGAAACTGTAGGGTGAAGGTACAGTTAGGCTCGTGCTAATACTGTAACGTGACAAATGCGTAGTCCTTCACTAGTGAAGCTTCGTCTGGCTTTGTTGCCTGCCTAATTTCCTTGGTAATGATTTGTATTTGGTCATTTGTCTGCTCCGCTGAATGTATGAGACCTTAAATTCCTTCGGGATATTCGGCCGTTTGACTGGAAAAGTAGTCACTGATATTAGCCGCGGTTTTTCTTCTTCAATTGCTGAATCATTTACATTAGAGAGAAAGATCAGCCAACGACATTTTTCTTTCCATCTCTGCGAAAGCGGTGGCAGCTAAATGTAAGCCAAAGCCATGGTGTTGGATGTATACTTTTCGATGTTGCTGTTGGGTATCTCCAAACGATTTTTTTCCCAGAGGCTTGAGGTGATAAGAGCCTCTTTGCCGATTTTGGTCAGAAAAAGAGCATCATTCATTTATCATCTAGAGTTCATAACAGCCAACCCTAAAGATGGAGCATCAACACATAGCAAGTCCAAAAGAGTTCGGATGGAATTAGACAACCATGAGATTGGCAGAGGGTCTAAATGAACTTCTTTTGCTAACCAGTCGGCGGCTTGATTGGCTGATCTCTGGCAAAAGGCCACGGAAATACTCTTGGACAGGCGAAGATGGGCTTGGGCCTCCAGAACGAGGGCCTCCATCGCCCGGGGATGACATCTGCTCCAAGTAGAGACGGCTAAGTATATACATAGGCTCACATGCAAAGGCTGTGCCAGATTGGGATCTTCCCCAACATCTGGAGAAACTAGAGCTCATAGGTATGCCACAGGAGAGGATGCCAGACTGGAAGAACGTAAAGAAGCTGTGCATCATTGGAGGGAAATTTGCGAGCTTGGATCCCCTGCGACAGATTAACAGGTCAGTCGAGATATTGCGGCTGAAACACCTTCGGAAGTTGAGAATTGCAAACATGGGGGACGTGCTGAAAAAGTTTCCGCAGTTAGTTTACTTCGAAAGGGAAAATTGTGCCGACGGCAATATGTGGTGGTACAAGAGTAGTGAAGTTAAGAAAGGAGTGTGAACTGTTGCTGTTAAGAAGCCCAAGAGAGAAAAACTAGAGTTTGTGCAGAAACTGTTCTTATTTGACAGTTAGGCTCATGTGCTAGTACTGTAACATGACAAATGCGTAGTCCGTCACTAGTGAAGCTTTTTCTGACGTTGTTGTCTGTCTAATTTCCTTTGTAATGATCTGCGATGGTCATTTGTTTTCTCGGTTCAATGTATGAGACCTTGACTTCTTTTAAGATGTTTGGGCATGTGATTGGAAAACTAGTCACTCGTATTAGCAGTTTTTTTTTTTTTGTGGCTGAATCGTTTATATCAGCAGAGTTATAACTGAATAGAATTAGCCTTTGTGGGGGCAAGAATGTAACACAGTTTCAATCTGATACTACTTTGATGGCTACATATATTAGTAAGACTAACCACACGTAGTTGCGCATCCACACACTATTTTGTGTCGATACAAGATCATCACCTACCATCCTCTTTGCGGAGTTTGGGTATCCCGGGGCGGCAACCAACAACGCGGCACTGCCACCATTGTTCTTAGGCAGTCCCATGAGAAAATCGGTCTGTCTCTCTTCTGCTTCCAGCTTTTTTATCTTACTCCTCGAACCAGTCATACATGCATCGAACTTCATCCACCACAAGCTTCCAAGAGCTCCGTGATGCTAAAATGGCTCCATTCATCAAAACCAAATCCCAACTCCTTGAAAACGAACCACAACCCCTTAAGCCTGTTCACTTCTTTCCCTGAGGTATGTGAAGAACATGTCCGAATCCTGGGATGGAAAGTTGCGGATACCTCTGATCATGGAAAATACTTCATGCAGGTGCTCGTTTTTCCTCTTATGCACATGCATTTCGTTAAAATTATGTCTCGAGTTCGAACTTGTGAAGCCAGACCCTGATTAGAGGATGTTGACGGAAATTCTTGACTGGATCCTTCTGGTTGTTGGAGCCTGTGCGTGTTTGATAAAATCAATTGCTGTACAAATTTGACCGTAAAAAAGGCTCCGCACAAGAAGGGAAGAAAGAAAAAGGAAAAGGAGGGCTGTCTCTGTCTGTTTGGAACCACGTAAATACATCGTCCAATTTACTTATTTTGTTTATTTTACTGTTCCGTCGTTTGTTTGTACAACACTTCAATTCTGCAGGGAATTCAGCTTGGCGTCAAAGAAAACATAATCAGGACGAAATCAACCAAGGTTTATCAGTATTGGTTTCGTGCAGGAGTAGAAAGAGTGAAACAAATTGGTTTGGCTTGGTTTTGATTTCCTTTTTCCCCCCGATTCAATCAGAACACTAATTAGCAGCCACAAACATAGCATTTCAGCGTTTCCATAGGCATGATCGTTTAAATAAAGAACACGTAATTTATGTAGAAAATGCTTCTCATTCGATCCAAAGAAGTGCAGAGAGAATGGCAGGATTTATATTAAAGGAATTGAAAACAGCTGAGTTTACAGGGAAGGACACTTAGAACAAGGTGCAGTCAGAGCAAACAAGCAGACACTCATTACAAGACGAAACGAAACAAAGGTGTAAACAAACACGGTGAGATCCCTTTCCAGCCATGAGATTTATTTCTGAACAATCAGTTTTGCTCTAGCATGACCCTCGATTATTTGGAACCGATCACTCAAGCCAAGTTGTACCATCAATAACCAAACCAAGGTGACAAGTTCTCCTCCTTTACCAAGTCGTTGAGCATGCATGACTGGTTGGCAATGAATCGCGGCATACCCCAGCAATTCCACCCAAACTTCACTCATGATCTCCCACTTGGTCTCCCCCAAACTCTTCAACTCTTTTGCGAGAATACACGCATCAAAAAGCGCAGATTTGCTTCTGTCTCCTTTGTTGACACCTGATTTTTAATCATCTTTTCTCTTTTAAAAATTTTCAGTATTTTTTGGCATTTTTATTTTTTGAAAAATCCATAAAAATTCATAAAATTGAAAAATTAACTTTGGGGACCTTGGCGAAGCCTAGAGAACTAATGTTGACCAAAAAGTGATTTTTCATATTTTCAGTATTTTTTAATATTTTTATTTTCGAAAATTCATGAAAAATAAAGAAAAAATGAGAAAATTGAAAAATCAACTTTGGAAGCCTTGGCCAAGCCTAGGCAACCATGTTTGAACAAAAAATAAATTTTCATATTATTTATATATATATTTTTTAATTTTTTTTTTAAAAAAATAATACAAAAATACTTGAAAATTTTGGAAAAATAACATTTGAAAAAAAAAATACACAAAGGTAGTTAATGTTTTTATTTTAAATCTATTTTCATATTGGCCATCGCAAATTCAGAAAAATTCAATTCGAGTCACGTGTTCCTTCACGAGTATAATCTCGAATCGGGCCTAAAAAATTTTAATTTGAGTCAACTTATTTTTAATTTTCACTTTTTATGAGTTGTTACATTGTCTTCTAATATTTTAAATTTTCATCTTGGCCCAATTATACACATAATGGCTCAATTTTGCAAAAGGGCTTTAATTAAATTCTGCATTATTTTCAGCGGCAAGAAATGAGCTTAAATTTGACATGTGGAAAATCTTGGTGTGTCAAAAATTGTGAGGAGATTTAGACTTAAAGAAATATATTTTTTTCATGGACTGAATTGTAAATACATAAAATTCAAGGACTAGAGTGCAAATACCTAACTCTTGAAAGGTTATTTTACAAATAACAAAAAGAAG
The DNA here is from genome assembly GCA_016432845.1 of Psidium guajava. Lineage (NCBI taxonomy): Eukaryota > Viridiplantae > Streptophyta > Magnoliopsida > Myrtales > Myrtaceae > Psidium > Psidium guajava. The sequence goes on along the minus strand of CM028225.1, from coordinate 32,802,514 downwards.
AGTTAGTGGATAAATTAGAATAGAGAATGGAAGATGGAGAAGAGGAGATGAAGAAGAGAAGTTGGAGAAGAATAGATGGAGAAAATAAGATAAGGATAGAGAAGTGAAGATGGAGATGAAGAAGAGTTAGTAGAGAAATTAGAATGTGAGATAGAGATAGAGAATGGAAGATGAAAATGAAGAAGAGTTAGTGGAGAAATTAGAATGGGAGATAGAGTTAGTGGAAAAATTAGAATGGGAGATAGATGAGTAGATTATAAAAGGAGGAAGAAGTGAGCTTGAGAGGAGGATTCTTGGGAGAGAAAATTGGAAGTGTTTGGGAGAATTTTTTTGGAGAGAAAATTTTGGATGCTTGAGAGAGTTTTTGGAGATTGAAGAAAAATTTGAGAGAAAGAAAATACCAAAAGAGAGAGAATTTTGAAGATGATGGAAGTTTAAAGCTAGGGGTTATCATCACAAATTCCTTCATCGACCAATATAAATCAAGAGTTCATCCTCGTCAACAAGCAAGCAAATTCGAGCTAAGTATTTTTATTTATTCATTTATTTATGGTTTTACTGGCAAATTAGCAAAAATTGTATACACTTTCTCCATCTCCTTTTTTTCATATTTTATGTCAGGAGAAGGATATCTCTACGTCAACAGCAAAATTCTCGTAGAGATGCAAAAATCGGCTCAGACAAGCTCCTCAGCTGTCCACCGATTTCTCAACTGATCTGTGACTAAAAGTCCCTCTTAATTCAAAAGAAACTCTCTATATTGGGAACATAGAGAGGGAAAATCAATTATATAAATCCCTCCAAAAAAAATGGGAGATAAGTACTCTTTCCACTCTTCTAATTTTAGGTGCAGATTAACACATATTTTGTATACTGACACTTCACTCTATTTTATGTCAGGAAGACGCAGCTCTATATCAATGGTCAACCCTATGGATGCACAAAATCGGCTTGGAGGAGTCCTCAAGCGTGCACAAATTTCAAATTGCTGAATCAATTTGTTGTAAGTTATTTTTAAGAACTCAAACCCCAGAATGGAGAGGCAAAACACATCCACTGGAGGTCATTTAAATACCTACACCATAAATCCCAAAGGGAAGAGCCAAGCCAATGCTTAGCCTCCCATTGGAGGTTTTTACTTACAGTAGTTTAAATACCTGCAATTTAAATGTCTGCACCATAAATCCCAAAGGGAAGAGCCAAGCCAATGCTTAGCCTCCCATTGGAGGTTTTTACTTATAATAGTTTAAATACCCGCAACTTAAATACTTGTACCTTAAATCCCAAAGGGAAGAGCCAAGCCAATGCTTAGCCTCCCATTGGAGGTTTTGACTTATAGTAGTTTAAATACCTGCAACTTAAATAATTATACCTTAAATCCCAAAGGGAAGAGCCAAGCCAATGCTTAGCCTCCCATTGGAGTTTTTTTCTTACAGTAGTTTAAATACCTGCAATTTAAATGTTTGTACCTTAAATCCCAAAGGGAAGAGCCAAGCCAATGCTTAGCCTCCCATTGGAGGTTTTTACTTACAGTAGTTTAAATACCTGCAACTTAAATACTTGTACCTTAAATCCCAAAGGGAAGAGCCAAGCCAATGCTTAGCCTCCCATTGGAGGTTTTTACTTACAGTAGTTTAAATACCTGCAACTTAAATACTTGTACCTTAAATCCCAAAGGGAAGTGCCAAGCCAATGCTTAGCCTTCCATTGGAGGTTTTTACTTACAGTAGTTTAAATACCTGCAACTTAAATATTTGTACCTTAAATCCCAAAGGGAAGAGCCAAGCCAATGCTAGGCCTCCCTTTGGAGGTGTTTATTCACTGTCATGTACTTCCTATAATTTAATTTTTGAATCGTCATCAGACCCAAAAGATGAGTAGGTCGTAATACTGCACAGAAGTTGTTAACACACTCCCTCTTTCGGCTTCAGGGAATCTTTAGCACTTAAAAAAAACATAACAAATAAAAATATATACCATCCATGCATCCTATTTAAAAAGTGAAAACACAAAAGAGAATACTCTACTAGAGCCTTAGGAATAAACCAAGCCTAAATTGTCGAATTAGGATATCCATGAAATTAAGGTACCGAAAGGGCATTAGTTTTAATTAACTAGTGTAACCAAGTCCCCGAGCTCATAATCTCTGGTTCGCAGGAATAAATTAGTTCTCCCGCTAATTTATTTAGGTTTCTAATCGACCTACCAAGAACGATTAGTGGCGACTCCAAATTTCAAAATCATTTAAACAAAAACTAAAGTTGCGATTCGGTAGGGCTTGGGAGGGTCCGCGTTAGGTTAGTCAAATCTAATTAACCTAATAATCCGTTAACCCCCTTTTAAAATTTAAAATTTTTTTTAGTGGGTCGCGACAGCTTGGCGACTCCGCTGGGGATAGAGATTTTTAAATTTTCGAAAAAAGATACCAATTGGAATACTTAATTTTTTTTTGAAATTTTAAAAGTCTTAGTGGACTTAGGCCAATGAAAATTTCATGGATATCTCGCTTTTAGCGATCTTGCTTGGGACTCATTCTATAGGTGTTATATGTTTTTGCAGGATGGGAGTTATAAGGGGCGGAGTGTTTGGCTAACCCATTTGTTTTGCAGGCTCGGTGTTGGGATTATGTTTAATTTCACACATTTTTAGAAGCGTTGTTTTGATATCAATTGTTGTGCATGTCTTGCATATTCTGAGGATCACAACACCTGCACACACAAGCGTCTAATCCCAAGTCGCGAAATTTTTCCTAGGTAACCATAGATAGGGATCGAATATGCAAAGCTCTTGCGTCGATTGCGCTTGGGTTGACCATATTTTATCCCGCTCATTATCTAAATTGACAATTCTTCCCATTGTGATTTGATTGCGCGAAGGGTAAGGTTGTCAATTCAGATAGTGAGGGCCTTTTAGGTCCATACCCTATCTCTCCTTCTTTTATTTTCTAGAGTCCACTCCTCACTTGAGTCATGCGCATGACTATGTAATTTGCATTTCTCCAAGGTAAAAGTAAGTTCTCTAATTTTATCTTGTATTTATTTTCGGTCGGTCCATGCTAGGTGTCAGTCAGTTTTTGAACTTGATGTTACGACCATTCATTTAAAAGAAAATAAAAATTAAATTTGTCCCCCATTTCTTTAAAAAAATTGAAAAAATGGTGTAAAAAAAATCCCTTCGGGGGAATTTTACTAACCAATAAAGGATTTTTGTCATGTTTTTATTACTTCAATAAAAATAAAATTTTCCTGACAAATTTTCCTCTGAAAATTTATTTCAATAAAAATAAAAATTCCTTGAAAAAAAACTTTGGTAAACATCAAGTGATTTTATCACATTTTTCAAATTATAAAAATTTGCAAGAAAATTCTTCTCGAGAAATTAGCTCATGTTTTTCTAAGAAAATTTTCTCTAAATAAAATTAGACTAATGTCTCGGGGGAATTTTATTAACCAGTAAGGGATTTTTGTCATGTTTTTATTGCTTCAATAAAAATGAAATTTTCCTCTGAAATTTTATTTCAATAAAAAGAAAATTTCCTTAAAAAAAACTTCGGTAAACATCAAGTGATTTTATCACATTTTTCAAATTATAAAAACTTCCAAGAAAATTCTTCTCGAGAAATTCGCTCATGTTTTTCTAAGAAAAGTTTCTCTAAATAAAATTAGACTAATGTCTCGGGGGAATTTTATTAACCAATAAGGGATTTTTGTCATGTTTTTATTGCTTCAATAAAAATGAAATTTTCCTCTGCAAAATTTATTTCATTTAAAAGAAAAATTCCTAACAAAAAAAACTTTGGTAAACATCAAGTGATTTTATAAAATTTTTCAAATTATAAAGACTTGCAAGAAAATTCTTTTCGAGAAATTCGCTCATGTTTTTCTAAGAAAATTTTCTCTAAATAAAATTGGACTAATGTCTCGGTGTAATTTTGTTGACTAATAAAGGATTTCTGTCATGTCTTTCCTACTTTAATAAAAATAAAATTTTCCTGATAAATTTACCTCTGAAAATTTATTTTGATAAAAAGGAAATTCCTCCAAAAATTTTAGTAAACGTCAAGAGATTTTGTCACATTCCTTTAAAAAAATAAAATAATAAAAAAAAGAGTAATAAATCTGCAAAAAAAAAAAATTCTGTATCAGAAATTAACCCATTTCTTCCTAAAGAAATTTTTTTTTCTGATTTCTCTATAAAATAGAAAAAATAAAATTGGACTAATATAGGAGTCATGGACCGACATTCCTTGTGTCGCATACTAATTATATCCTTTTCTTTTGCAGGGAGATCCTAGATACCCCAGACGGGTGTAAAAATTAAGTTCAATAATATATCAAGAATCATCTTCAGAAATACCAAAAGACGAAAAACACCAAGGCTTCAACCGTTAATTCAGGGGGGCAAACGAACACTGTCCATCTTTGACAGATAGAGTTGTGTCAATCCGTAAACTTGTATGAGCAGTGTATTGTGATATGACGGTGGACTTATACTGATTAAACACGGGGGCATATTTAATGTATTACAGAGGATCCCGCGTCTTTTGAAAGACAATATGGATTATATAATCAGAAACCATGAAATAAGTACCTTAACCTGATTAAATCAACTAGAGACCGGTCTTAAAATTTCCTCGGATCCGAAACACGCGGAGGGTTTTAGAGGACCGAGGTTCTATTAATGAATGTGACCCACAAGTATTTCTCCCAATGCTACAGGCGCCCGACAAGAGCAAGTGGGCACCGAAAGAAACAAAACACGGTTGAAGTGGGGCACGCAACAAATGGCCGAATTTATTGGCACACTAATTAAGTGGTGGTAGCTTTATTAATTTACATGATTGAACGCGGGTCTCTAGGCGGCTGGTGGAAAGCCACACTGAATGCCTCTCTAATGTTCTTGATATCATCGTCTACCGCAACCCGCGAGAGCATCATGAAGAAGATTAAACCTAGACGAATACGTCTACTTAGTTTCATCGCACGTTCTCTTCTTTTATTAATGTCCAAAATTAATGCGCAAGCTAGAAGTAATCATTTCCCTTTCCCCCTATTAAATGCTCGGAGCCGTTAACCGCACCAAACTCGAAAAAATTAATATCGAGACGAAATCCGCATAAATTTGAAGGGTAAATCCGTATCGTTCCAATTTACCCTTAAATTGCTCCGGTTTTAAATTTGATCCCTTATGTTTTCAGGAATTTTCAAAAGCGACTCGAGAATACAGTCGTATCCAAAAACCAAATTTCCTGGTCGGGCTAAATTGGGGGCAAATCAACTCATGAATATTACCACGGGATGGACAGCTTCGGTTAAAGAAAAATACAAGCGAAAGATCCGAATAATCTCAGAAATGGGTAATTCTGTATCGTTCTAATTTACACATAATCATCTTGAGTCTCGAATTGTTTTATTCCATTCTTAACAAAGATTGCAAATTATCTCGAGAAAATACCGAAACATGGTCCATGGTGATACAACAGGGCCGCGTTATCCCCAAGGATTAACCTTTGAAAAGGAAGCCCCATGGACACCTACGGTCCAATGGACCGAATGGTATGGGGGATGACAGTAGGTCCGAAATATCCCGAGTTCGATCTCCAAGGAATACTCGACGAGTAATACCGAAGTCAATATTTTGCCACATTCTCAGCTTAATGGTGAAGCATCCAACAAAAGTCGAAGAAAACTCAATCCGGCAAAATTGGTAAAATACTTGTCCAAGGCATTCAAGATAAATGGTAAATCAGTATCGTTTCCAATTTATCCCTTTTAATACTGGTTGATATGTCTCCTTTTCTTTTTACAAAAAATATTTATACTAACATGTAACATGTTGAAGGAGACAAATCCAAAAAAAATGATGATCATTTGACAAGATCTATTCTGGTGAAAAATGGGGCAAGTTGATCGCAAGCTCTAAAGCGAAAAAAGCAAATATGTCTTCCTTATCTCGAATAATTTCTTTGCTTTTTGCAGGGGCATTTAATCGCTAAACCATGGCGGTCGCTGTCACTAAACAAACCAAAACGCTCCCTCACCCATATGCCTCATCGTGCAGGGGAAAAACTTGAGACAAACCGCTCCTCGACATAAGGAGTGGGCTTCCTAATTTGTTCGATCCACCCACGCACCAGGGGCAATTCAAATCCGCCCATGTTTGCACATTATATAAACACACATGGTGCTAAAAATTGTCACATCGGCATTGTGTTTACACATTTTATGAATTATGTATGACCATTCCGCATGTTTAATTTACCAACTCCAACTTAGAGTATAAACTGCATAGGAGACATCAGATGTGCAAAATGGGGCATAATAGGATGAGGAAAGGCAAACCATTTCCACACAGATCTAATCTACAGATAAACAGTCTTTCTCTAGAGTGAGAGAAAGCCATTTCGGAATGAAGTCCCCTATTCAGATTACATTCGAGGTGTTCATACTATAAGAACCTCCTTAAACAGAAGTGGTAATGCAATACATGATCCATATGTTGATCGATTGCATCATGAGTTATTGCACAGACTGCCTTTAATCATGGCAAACTTAGCTGAACAATTTTGTATGAACCAATGAACGCATTGATGAAAATGCCTGCACATGTTAGCTCTGACATTGCCTGATAGGCAACACATTCCCAGTGTTTGAATTACCTTCCAAAGTCTTGAAATTCATTCGACGATTATTGAATGAACAAGCCTAGTTGTCGAGAAGCCACCAAGCATTTCTTCCAAATTCTCAGGTAAGTATATCTTCAACTTGAACCTTTCAAGAGAAAGAATTCTGACAGTTGTTGGGATACTCGAATCCATTGTGGTATATACAGGTATCCACCTTCTTCAATAAAGCATGATTTGTCTCAAGGACAGAAATGTTCGAGACCTTTTGATCTCTGCCTCTTTGGTTTATTCCTAAAGCGACAGGAGAATATAATTTGGGTTTGAGCTTCTGCAGGATTCCTGGTCTCCCCAGATTTCAGAATGGCACCCTTTGAGGCAAATCAAGTCCTTCTTACAGGCAAAGCAAGTCCTTCTTACAGGCACAAAGTCCTTCTTACAGGCAAAGTAAGTCCTTCTTACAGGCAAATTAAGTCATTCTTACAGGCACAAAGTCCTTCTTACAGGAAAATCAAGTCCTTCTTACAGGTAAAGCAAGTCCTTCTTACAGGCAAATCAAGTCCTTCTTACAGGCAAACTAAGTCCTTCTTACAGGCAAACCAAGTCCTTCTTACAGGCACAAAGTCCTTCTTACAGGCAAATCAAGTCCTTCTTACAGGCACAAAGTCCTTCTTACAGGCAAATCAAGTCCTTCTTACAGGCAAAGCAAGTCCTTCTTACAGGCACAAAGTCCTTCTTACAGGCAAAGTAAGTCCTTCTTACAGGCAAATCAAGTCCTTCTTACAGGCAAATCAAGTCCTTCTTACAGGCACAAAGTCCTTCTTACAGGCAATTCAAGTCCTTCTTACAGGCAAAGCAAGTCCTTCTTACAGGCACAAAGTCCTTCTTACAGGCAAATTAAGTCCTTCTTACAGGCACAAAGTCCTTCTTACAGGCAAAGCAAGTCCTTCTTACAGGCAAATCAAGTCCTTTTTACAGGCAAGTCAAGTCCTTCTTACAGGCAAACTAAGTCCTTCTTACAGGCAAACCAAGTCCTTCTTACAGGCAAATCAAGTTCTTCTTACAGGAAAAACAAGTCCTTCTTACAGGCACAAAGTCCTTCTTAGAGGCAAAGTAAGTCCTTCTTACAGGCAAATTAAGTCCTTTTTACAGGCAAATCAAGTCCTTCTTACAGGCAAATCAAGTCCTTTTTGCAGGCATTAAGTCCTTTTTACAGGCACAAGTCCTTTTTACAGGCACCAAGTCCTTTCTACAGGCACCAAGTCCTTCTTACAGGTATCTCCATGGGGTGACCTACCATACGGGTCAAATCTCCATCAAAATTTAATCAGTAGAATCCTTTTATTAGGAATCTACCATGGTACGACCCACCATACGGGTCAAATTTTAATTCAATTTTTAATCAGTAAAATCCTTTTATTAGGAATATATCATGGGTTGACCTACCATACGCATTCAAATTCAACCACCCCAAGGTTTTCTTATAACGAATCTTTAGGTTCTCATTTCATTTTCAGTAGAATATTCATGTCACAACTCTTTTTATTTCATTGTGTTGAGTCGATTAGGATTCAGGTGTCATTTCGTCTTTGAAATGAACCTCTGCCGAGCTTCCTTTCAAAGAGGGGCAGCTGTTGACACCTGATTTTTAATCATCTTTTCTCTTTTAAAAATTTTCAGTATTTTTTGGCATTTTTATTTTTTGAAAAATCCATAAAAATTCATAAAATTGAAAAATTAACTTTGGGGACCTTGGCGAAGCCTAGAGAACTAATGTTGACCAAAAAGTGATTTTTCATATTTTCAGTATTTTTTAATATTTTTATTTTCGAAAATTCATGAAAAATAAAGAAAAAATGAGAAAATTGAAAAATCAACTTTGGAAGCCTTGGCCAAGCCTAGGCAACCATGTTTGAACAAAAAATAAATTTTCATATTATTTATATATATATTTTTTAATTTTTTTTAAAAAATAATACAAAAATACTTGAAAATTTTGGAAAAATAACATTTGAGGAAAACAAAATACACAAAGATAGTTAATGTTTTTATTTTAAATCTATTTTCATATTGGCCATCGCAAATTCAGAAAAATTCAATTCGAGTCACGTGTTCCTTCACGAGTATAATCTCGAATCGGGCCTAAAAAAAATTTTTGTGTCAACTTATTTTTAATTTTCACTTTTTATGAGTTGTTACATTGTCTTCTAATATTTTAAATTTTCATCTTGGCCCAATTATACACATAATGGCTCAATTTTGCAAAAGGGCTTTAATTAAATTCTGCATTATTTTCAGCGGCAAGAAATGAGCTTAAATTTGACATGTGGAAAATCTTGGTGTGTCAAAAATTGTGAGGAGATTTAGACTTAAAGAAATATATTTTTTTCATGGACTGAATTGTAAATACATAAAATTCAAGGACTAGAGTGCAAATACCTAACTCTTGAAAGGTTATTTTACAAATAACAAAAAGAAGAGTTAGTGGATAAATTAGAATAGAGAATGGAAGATGGAGAAGAGGAGATGAAGAAGAGAAGTTGGAGAAGAATAGATGGAGAAAATAAGATAAGGATAGAGAAGTGAAGATGGAGATGAAGAAGAGTTAGTAGAGAAATTAGAATGTGAGATAGAGATAGAGAATGGAAGATGAAAATGAAGAAGAGTTAGTGGAGAAATTAGAATGGGAGATAGAGTTAGTGGAAAAATTAGAATGGGAGATAGATGAGTAGATTATAAAAGGAGGAAGAAGTGAGCTTGAGAGGAGGATTCTTGGGAGAGAAAATTGGAAGTGTTTGGGAGAATTTTTTTGGAGAGAAAATTTTGGATGCTTGAGAGAGTTTTTGGAGATTGAAGAAAAATTTGAGAGAAAGAAAATACCAAAAGAGAGAGAATTTTGAAGATGATGGAAGTTTAAAGCTAGGGGTTATCATCACAAATTCCTTCATCGACCAATATAAATCAAGAGTTCATCCTCGTCAACAAGCAAGCAAATTCGAGCTAAGTATTTTTATTTATTCATTTATTTATGGTTTTACTGGCAAATTAGCAAAAATTGTATACACTTTCTCCATCTCCTTTTTTTCATATTTTATGTCAGGAGAAGGATATCTCTACGTCAACAGCAAAATTCTCGTAGAGATGCAAAAATCGGCTCAGACAAGCTCCTCAGCTGTCCACCGATTTCTCAACTGATCTGTGACTAAAAGTCCCTCTTAATTCAAAAGAAACTCTCTATATTGGGAACATAGAGAGGGAAAATCAATTATAGAAATCCCTCCCAAAAAAATGGGAGATAAGTACTCTTTCCACTCTTCTAATTTTAGGTGCAGATTAACACATATTTTGTATACTGACACTTCACTCTATTTTATGTCAGGAAGACGCAGCTCTATATCAATGGTCAACCCTATGGATGCACAAAATCGGCTTGGAGGAGTCCTCAAGCGTGCACAAATTTCAAATTGCTGAATCAATTTGTTGTAAGTTATTTTTAAGAACTCAAACCCCAGAATGGAGAGGCAAAACACATCCACTGGAGGTCATTTAAATACCTACACCATAAATCCCAAAGGGAAGAGCCAAGCCAATGCTTAGCCTCCCATTGGAGGTTTTTACTTACAGTAGTTTAAATACCTGCAATTTAAATGTCTGCACCATAAATCCCAAAGGGAAGAGCCAAGCCAATGCTTAGCCTCCCATTGGAGGTTTTTACTTATAATAGTTTAAATACCCGCAACTTAAATACTTGTACCTTAAATCCCAAAGGGAAGAGCCAAGCCAATGCTTAGCCTCCCATTGGAGGTTTTGACTTATAGTAGTTTAAATACCTGCAACTTAAATAATTATACCTTAAATCCCAAAGGGAAGAGCCAAGCCAATGCTTAGCCTCCCATTGGAGTTTTTTTCTTACAGTAGTTTAAATACCTGCAATTTAAATGTTTGTACCTTAAATCCCAAAGGGAAGAGCCAAGCCAATGCTTAGCCTCCCATTGGAGGTTTTTACTTACAGTAGTTTAAATACCTGCAACTTAAATACTTGTACCTTAAATCCCAAAGGGAAGAGCCAAGCCAATGCTTAGCCTCCCATTGGAGGTTTTTACTTACAGTAGTTTAAATACCTGCAACTTAAATACTTGTACCTTAAATCCCAAAGGGAAGTGCCAAGCCAATGCTTAGCCTTCCATTGGAGGTTTTTACTTACAGTAGTTTAAATACCTGCAACTTAAATATTTGTACCTTAAATCCCAAAGGGAAGAGCCAAGCCAATGCTAGGCCTCCCTTTGGAGGTGTTTATTCACTGTCATGTACTTCCTATAATTTAATTTTTGAATCGTCATCAGACCCAAAAGATGAGTAGGTCGTAATACTGCACAGAAGTCGTTAACACACTTCCTCTTTCGGCTTCAGGGAATCTTTAGCACTTAAAAAAAACATAACAAATAAAAATATATACCATCCATGCATCCTATTTAAAAAGTGAAAACACAAAAGAGAATACTCTACTAGAGCCTTAGGAATAAACCAAGCCTAAATTGTCGAATTAGGATATCCATGAAATTAAGGTACCGAAAGGGCATTAGTTTTAATTAACTAGTGTAACCAAGTCCCCGAGCTCATAATCTCTGGTTCGCAGGAATAAATTAGTTCTCCCGCTAATTTATTTAGGTTTCTAATCGACCTACCAAGAACGATTAGTGGCGACTCCAAATTTCAAAATCATTTAAACAAAAACTAAAGTTGCGATTCGGTAGGGCTTGGGAGGGTCCGCGTTAGGTTAGTCAAATCTAATTAACCTAATAATCCGTTAACCCCCTTTTAAAATTTAAAATTTTTTTTAGTGGGTCGCGACATCCTTTCACATCAGCAGGCTTCACTTCCGTAGGAACAGCAAGGAGACTTTCGCACGCCTGTTCCTTAGTTATTTTTGGTGTGCTCCCATCAGAGATATCACGGATGAACTTGTCCATCTCAGCACAAGTGTCTCGGAACCTTAGTTGGCCAATCCCAGCCACTGCAGACATCATATTAGGTTGTTTGCTCATAAGATAAATCATGTAATCTGACAAGACCCTACTGTTTTTCCGGTGTGGGTTTTTACTCTCATCCGTGTGGTGTGGGTTTGTACTCTTCTCCGTGTTGTAATGAAGTTCGGTGGCAATGTGCCACAGTAAACGGCTCTCACCATAATCAACTTCACTGATGAAAGGAAGCAACTTTGGGCTGAAAGGAAGCAAGTCTGGGCAATCTTGCTTTTTTTTAGAATACTCCTCCAGAGCCTCCTCCAGAGCCCATTCACCTCGAGCAGCACACATCTCCTTTATGCTTTTCTGATCACTTGTAGCCAATGACTTCCGTTTCAGCTGATCAAAAATCAGCTCACCTAATTCATCCCAATATTGTGTTCCTGGTCCAGGGTTTAAGTTATGAAACCATTCCACAAGAGAGGTGAAAAAAGGGAGTTTCTCAGTCCAGTGTGGCCACTTATTCAGCTGAGAATCTATCAAATTGTGCTGGAAGATTGATTTAGACCATCTAGCATGAAGTAAAAGCCGTGCAAAGCATGAACTTTCAGATTTGAATTTGAGGAGAAAGTTAATGAAGTGGCTTCTTACAGACGAACTGTCACGATGTTTGTCAGATCTCCCTACGGATGCAATTGTCCAGTCAGAGCAGATGAGTGTAATAAGAGCGACAAATTCCAAGCCAACAGCTCCAAGGAGCAAGGTGTATGTAATCCGTTTATCATATGGGTGAAAACCATGCTTGTTCAGGACATAGAAAAGCGCAAAAGCAGTAATGACGGAGCCAATGGAGATGGCTCGGAAAAGGTACCCTCTTCGACAATAAACAATGGCAGCCTTGGTATAAAGAACATAATAAAAGAAGTTGAGCTCAACCTCAATGACCTGAAAAGCCTCCTCTGTGGTTTTGCTTCTGAAAAATTTAATGCTTTGGTCACGGTCACCGAAGCTGAAGATGAGATCCACAAGGAGGCCCTTGAAGGTTGTGAAGTAGCGGAATGCGGCTACTATCGCTTGGTTGTCCCAAGTGGTTTCACCTTTCTTTTCTTCATCTTGGGATTTGACAGGGGGCTCCGGCATCATCTCTATCCTGGCAGGGATATTAGCTTCCCTCTTGGAATAGAATTCTTCCATGAGCTTGGCATAGTTCAGCCCAGGATCAGCAGACTTGAGCAAGTGGGCGCGGAATTTACTAAAGCTGCCAAGATACAGAGCACATGTTCGCTCTATGTATTTGATGAGTCCACCAATAAACACGAGGATGGTTGGGACAATTAGCTTGTTATTGGGCAGCGATTGATAAAATAAATAGCCTGCAGCGCCTAGCTGGAATAACAGATTAAGCAAGTGCCTACCCCACAGCTCATTATCCTCGAGCGCGAAAGCGGTGGTGGTGTCAGGTCCTCCGAGGTGCAGCAGAAGAAATGGAGCCCAAAATGCCAAAAGGTCACCATGTGCATCATGAGCCTTGGATTTTGAAGCAACACCAGTGAATTGGGCTTTGGCAACGAGTCCAAAGGCATAGTCAGCGACCCAGTCAGCGACCAAGTAAGCTGACCAGATGAGCATTACGATCCACCATTTTGAACACCTCTTTCGAAGATGTGCCAAAAATATGAGAATGACTTGCATAGATAGGCACATCATGACCATCCCTCGCATATTGAGTTTCGTCCATAACTTCTATGCTTCCGCAAAGATATTCATATTTCACTCGGTCGCCAGATCCTGGAAGGAAATGTTTTAATTAACATGAGTATCATAATAAGGCAGCAATTATGGAATCAATATACAGACTGGAGAACATAATAAACAGAAAAGTTGACTATTGAGCTATGTTACATCGACATGCGACACGATGCGACATGATACAACACGTGAATTCTCAAAAGTTGGACACGTTGTATATTGTATATATATTTTTATATATGCACGATAAATTATTATTTTTATGATGTCAATAAATGCTGAAACTGTTATTAATCTCCTCCTTAGAAAGGCTCAAAAAATATATCATGTGTAAGCAGATCAAAATCATACCTTGCGATAGCAGGTGACAAAGTTTAGGCCAATTCTAACAACATAATAACACAGCAAGACAAAAAGAAAGGGAACAACGTTAGTGACATAAACTAGTTTGATTGCAAATCCTGTCACAAGTATGAGTAAGATTAAGATTAACTTCTAGAACTTTTTACAACTTACGCGACAGCTCAGCTTGAGTCCCAGGCTGTGCAAGTTTTGCTTTATCAGGGGATACTCTTGCCAAACTTATCAAGCCAAATCCAGAATTCTTTAACTGACCCCCACTATCCAGCAAGACAATTTCTGGCACCTTATCAATATTTCAGATATGAAAGCAAAGCAGATCCAAAAGGCAAAAGGCGAGCTGAGGGCAGGAGGAACAAGCAAGAATCGGGTTGATGAGTGCCTGAGCTGAGCGAGAACTAGAAGGTGGGCTGAGGCGGCGAGCTGAGGCCGGCGAGAGCAGGAGGACAATTGACTGCAGAGTTAATAATACCTTGAAATTTATTTAGGATCATATGGGAACGGTGACGACCTGCTTCAGCCAACCGAGTATCTAGCAATGCGTGACTATGAAGGAGTTCAAAGCGACAAGACCCGAGCTGAGGTCAGTAGGAGCAGAACTGGATTCGGCAAGAGCGCCTTTAACTGTTGTTCGTGATGTACATTCTAATCTTTATCTCACTTTAGCCTTTCTTCTTTATCTTTAACCCCGCTTCTCATTCAACCATCGTCATTGCACCTGTCACTGTATAGCTTGCCTCAGGAGATCATGTACCAGTTTGAAGTCGAGATAAAGCGAGAGCAAGAGAGTCTTCTTTTGTCATCTGGTGCTTCTTGCTTTTGAGCTTTAACACTATTTGTTCCCAATTTTAGCTTTAGCCTCATTCACATTTCTCTCTTTTTGATTGTCTTGCAGGTTCTCATCTTCCTGATGAACAAGAACATAAGCCAAGACTTACAACAAACAAGAGGCTACACAAGTCAACTACCCACTTCAAGACATCCCATGCAATGGAAGCGGCAGAGTCGACAGACGTTTTTTCTTGATTTTTTTCTTTTTGTTTTTTTGCTTTTTTTTCGGTTCGAGAAAGGAGGAGGAATAAAACAGGGCGAATGATGAAAAAGAGCAGCAGGTAGAGAAGAAGGAGAAGAAGTGGAGGAAGAGGAATGGTTGGGCCCAGGAGAAGAAAAAGCGATCCAGAGCAAGTACGATCAGAAGAGAAGAAGGCAAGGAGATTTGAGTGCACAAAACGAAACGATGACGACGAGTCAATGGGTGAGCTTCAGTACGGGAGATACGAGTGCTTAGAAGGATGAAAGGAGGCGCGCGTCCAAAGAGCAGAAACGACAATGGCGAAAGAAACACAGTAACCTCTTGCAAGTATATATGATCATCAACGGCCTTGATTTACATATGATCCAAATCACGAGGGAGAAAGAGAATCGATTCATAGAAATAAATAGGGTTAACACCATGGAAAACCCTAAACTGATACACCTACGATAAATTCACCTCAAATTATTTTTTTAACCATGAAAAATCAAAAGCCGATACATTTGTGATAAATTTACCTCAAACTAATATACTTGTGACAAATTTACCATCAGTTAGTTTTTATTAAATTTAACGTTAAATTACTAAGTTGAATGACACGTGGCAGTTCACGGATGTACTAGTTTGGGATTTTTACCCTCTATTTATCATAGGTATATCAATTTGAGATTTTTCATGGTCTTAATCCAATTTAACGAAGGATAAATTTATAACGAATAAATAGTTTGGAGTTTTTCAAGGTAAAAAAAAATAGTTTATGATAAATTTATCACAAATATGCCAATTTGGAGTTTTTTGTGATCGAAAAGATAAATTGAGATAAATTTATCATAGATATATAAATTTGAGATTTTTCGTGATATTAACCTAAATAGATAATGGATGATTTTACTGCAATTTGCACCCGCTGTTAAAAGTAACAAAAAGATTCAGTAGCTAAAGAAAAAGGAATTAAAAAGAATCATCATTCGAGAGAAAGAGAGCACAAACGGACAATGACATGCGCATGGGGATGCCCAGTGACGTGCCCAACCGGTCGCCTCAAGACAAAGCAATCGTGGACTCAAATTCAAGAGAAGAATGCAATTGAAATTCGAAAAGGTTTAAGGGAAGTGTATGCCAGCTTGGGGCGAATCCAACAGCCACGGCCTTTAACGTCAGAAATTCTGGCTTTAGCCGTACATCCCAAGATTTGTGTCCATCACACTCTGATGTCTGACGTTAGAAATTCGAGCTCCACACTACACCGCAAAGGAGGCAGAACTTACATATGGCGATTTTCTTTGATAGCTATCTTTCGATGATAGCCCTAAGATTAACGATCTGTTTTGAGTCAGAGAAAATAAAATAAAAATTAATTAAAATTTTTGAGGTCCTCTCTTTTAAAAAATAATATATCGTTATTTTTACAATCACTCAAAAAAAAAAAAATTGTGCTAGCAAAACTAATTTCATTTTTATTGATAGCTTCTCTCTTTATACAAGGGAATTGCAGCTTTTGTTGAAACATCTTTTTACAAAGTCAAAAGTCTAGTAATGAACCAATGGTACAATTCCTAAGGTCTTGGGTTGGGTGCCTGCACTCAAGCGGAAGGCTTGGGTTGGGTGCCTGCACAGCTTCCTCACTCCTTTTCTCAAGCTCCGCCATCATTGTTAGGTCAGAATGTCAAATTACTCCTAAATTCGTAAAATCGTTTTGACTTTTTAAGGAGGTTATGACTAATTTCCTAAGGAGAAAATGGTATGACACACATTAATGTTACGATGGATGTTCTGTTTCTAATTATTTAGGTTGACGAGGATCTTTTGCATGATAACTACCCAATTTATGAGGAATAAGTGCATACAAAAAGATTACCATGTGAAATTGTCATTCTCCTAAAGTAAGTACATTTCTTTTGCATTCTGTATCATTTCTCAAGATAGAGATGTTAACATAATATCATCATATTATTGATAATTCAATAATTGCAAGATAGAGATGTTAACCTAACCTTAGTTTAGGTCTTAATTAAACACCAATCAATTCCTTAGGTATAGAAATATTCGATTCTCAACATTTTTTTTTTAAAACTAGACTAGTCACCATCACCAATGTCAATATCTCCATTCTTTCCTCCACTGCTAATGGACATGCATTCATGAGGTAATCGTCATCTCATCATTTCCAACTGCAAATGATCCTTTTATCCTCTCTCATTACTAAGGTACAAGTCCTAACCCATCCTTTCCTCCACCATGAATGGACAAACATTAATTAGGTACTACTCCTAAACCCACGCCTTATGCCGTCAATGAAATTATGTTAAAATTATTCAAGTAACATTATAATTAAAGCTATAGGAAAAAATTGAAGTTTAATGTTATTGTTCTATATATTGAATAGAAATTTATTACAATGTTCTATTTATTGAAGTAATAGACTTGGGTTAATTAGATCCATATATCCAATTAATGTTTTGAGCATTAATTGGAAATAAGTACTATCTTTCATATTTCACAGATTTGTTGACAAAAAGCCCTCAAAATCATCCTTTAAGCTGGAAAAAAAAAGGAAAAAAACTCTGTTAATAAGGAAATATTTTTTAAAAATAATGAAACATTTGAAGTTGTTTACCTTTTTTGCCAACTATAATTCTTAGATTAGAATGTCAAGTTATTCCTAATTCCGTGTGCGTATAAATATACACACATATATACACATATGTATCATAAAATTCTAAAGAAAAGAGGTTTAGACTAATTAAACTCATGAGGTACTTTCTCTTTGAAAACTAAGTTGTAAGGACCATTTGCATAAAAATTATCTAGTTTATGAGGAATAATGCATGTAAAAAATAAGGATATAGGCATGGAGACCGTCTACCTAGCAATTCATGAAATATTCTATAAATCCCACGATTCAATTAATCTCAAGCATTTGGCTAGCAAAGATGGCTCCATCCCAAAACAGTTTACACATAATTTGTGGGATCCAAACTAACAAGCTCTACGTCCTAAGCTGGAAATTCTTAAAACCCCAATCAAATGAGCCACTTTTTTTGGGTAAAGCAAGCATGATTTTTAAAAGTAAATTATCATTGTCATGTCCATTCTATATAACGCTTAAAAATTTATAAATGTTAACATAAAATTATCATTGTTGATATTCAATAAATGCAAAATAGAGATGTTAAGTGAGTATAATATTTTATTGAAAAAACAAATGGGTTATGCATTCTGCATAATTTGTTAAGGAAAGGGAGTCTCTAATTAAATGGTAAGGTCTTGTTTCTTTTGGGGATTTATTCTCATAAAAATTGAACTGGATGGAAACCCGCTGCAATGTTTTTAAATAAAGCCAATCGCATATTTACGGTGGAGTAAGGATGACCAATTGGGCTGGTTCAACCACAGAACCTAATTAACCGGCCTTAACCGGCTGATTTCAAGTCAAATTAGACGGGACGAATTCAGTTCCAAGGTAAGATTTGGGGAACAACCTTGACCGCTTGCTTCCCGATTTTGGGCCTTGAACCGGTCTGTTCTATTTGGGCAGACTGGTTCCCAGCTAGAATGGTATTGAACCAGTTTCAAGTCTAGTTCTCGGGTAGAATCGACTCCAAAGCCTGTTATGGGGTAGACATGGTTTTGGTTCAAAACCAAACCCTACAAGTCTTTTAATGGAGAAATTTCGCAAAAATGATAAGGTTGGACATTCCATCGTAAGCAAACTAGTATGGTGTCCTAAATATGATGAATATGATAAAGCAATTAAATAAAAAATGAAACTTAAAAGAAGAAGAAGAGGTAAGCCAGTTCGGGGTCGACCCTAGAACTGGCCAACGCGATTTTAGGCTGTTATAGCACCAATTCAATTTATGACTGAACTAAGAGCGCTTTCTTATTTTCTTAAAAAAAGAAGAGGATTTTTTTGCTAACCCGAATACATCTTGTATGCATAAGACTATCATATAGAATATGATATAATAAAAAAAGATTATGTATGCCTGATTTTAATCAATTTCAATGAATCCCTCGTTACTGCTCAGAGGGGAAGTAATAGGTTCCATCTTTCTCCCGAATTTCATCAGTTCCAGGCTCAAGTGCTTGCTCATCTATCTTTATTCCAAAGGCGAACATTTCCATTGAGTGACAAATAGGGAATCGGCTTTGATAGGGAGGTTCCAAGTTCTTGGTCTGAAATATACTTTTTCCTGAAACATCACTCCCTAGTAAGAAGATATAGATAGAAATATAAATGAAATAAATGTAATGATCTGCAATGGTCATTTGTTTTCTCCGCTCAATGTATGAGACCTAGACTTCTTTTAAGATATTTGGGCATGTGATTGGAAACTAGTCACTGATATTAGCAGATTTTGTTTTTTTTTGGCTGAATCGTTTATGTCAGCAGAGTTATAACTGAATAGAATTAGCCTTTTTGGGGGCAAGAATGTAACACAGTTTCAATCTAATACTACTTTGATGGCTGCATATATTAGTAAGACTAACCGCACGTAGTTGCGCATCCACACACAATTTTGTGTGGATAAGAGCTATCATGGCCTACCATCCTCTTTGCGGAGTTTGGGTATCCCGGGGCGGCGACCAACAACGCGGCTACCGCCACCATTGTTCTTAGGCAGTCCCATGAGAAAACCTGTCTCACTCTCTTTTGCTTCCAGCTTTTTTATCTTACTCCTCGAACCAGTCATCCATGCACCGAACTTCATCCACCACAAGCTTCCAAGAGCTCCGTGATGCTAAAATGGCTCCATTCGTCAAAACCGCATCCGAACTCCTTGAAAATGAACCACAACCCGTTAAGCTTGTTCACTTCTTTCCCCGAGGTATGTGAAGAACATAGCCGAATCCTGGGATGGAAAGCTGCGGACACCTCTGATCATGGAAAATACTTCGTGCAAGTGCTTGTTTTTCCTCTTCTGCACATGCTTTTTGTTAAAATTATGTCTCGAGTTTGAACTTGTGAAGCCAGACCCTGATTAGAGGATGTTGACGGAAATTCTTGACTGGATCCTTCTGCTTGTTGGAGTCTTTGTGTGTTTGATAAAATCAATTGCTGTATAAATTTGACAGCACGGTAGCCTTTCTCTATAGAAGGCGCCGCACGAGAAGGGAAAAAAGAAAAGAAAAGGAGGGCTGTTTCTGTCTGTTTGGAACCACGTAAACACATCGTCCAATTTACTTATTTTGTTTATTTTAGTGTTCCATCGTTTGTTTGCACAACAATTTAATTCTGCAAGGAATTCAGTTTGGCGTCAAAGAAAACATAATCAGGAAGAAATCGACCAAGGTTCATCAGTTTTGGTTTGGTGCAGGAGTAGAAAGAGTGGAACATATTGGTTTGGCCTGGTTTTTATTCCCTTTTTCCCCAATTCAATCAGAACACTAATTAGCAGCCACAAACATAACATTTCAGCGTTTCCATTGGCATGATCGTTTAAACAAAGAACACGTAATTTATGTAGAAAATGCTTCTCATTCGATCCAAAGAAGTCCAGAGAGAATGGCAGGATATATATTAGAGGAGTTGAAAAAAGCTGAGTTTCTAGGGAAGGACACTTGAACAAGGTGCAGCCAGCGCAAATAAGCACACACTCGTTACAAGAAGAAACGAAACAAAGGCGTAAACAAACACGGTGAGATTCCTTTCCGGCCATGAGATTTATTTCTGAACGATCAGTTTTGCTCTAGCATGACCCTCGATTATTTGGAACCGATCACTCAAGCCAAGTCGTACCATCAATAACCAAACCAAGGTGACAAGTTCTCCTCCTTTACCAAGTCGTTGGGCATGCATAACTGGTTGGCAATGAATTGCGGCATACCCCAGCAATTCCACCCAAACTTCACTCATGATCACCCACTTGGTCTCCTCAAACTCAGGCTCCAACAACGCTTTTGCGAGAATACACGCATCAAAAAGCGCAGATTTGCTTCGGTCTCCTTTAACATTAGCAGGCGTCACTTCCGTAGGAACAGCAAGGAGACTTTTGCACGCCTCTTCCTTAGTTATTTTCGTTGTGCTCCCATCAGAGATATCACGGATGAACTTGTCCATCTCAGCACAAGTGTCCCGGAACCTTAGTTGGCCAATCCCAGCCACTGCAGACATCATATTAGGTTGTTTGATCATAAGATAAATCATGTAGTCTGACAAGACCTTACTTTCCAGGTGTGGGTTTGTACCACTGCTTTCCCGGTGTGGGTTTGTACTCTTATCCTTGTTGTAATGGAGTTCAGTGGCAATGTGCCACAGTACAAGGCTCTCACCATAATCAACATCACGGATGAAAGGAAGCAACTTTGAGCAATTTTGCTTTGTTTTAGAATTCTTCAGAGCCCATTCACCTCGAGCGGCACACATCTCCTTTATGCTTTTCGAATCACTTGCATCCGATGACTTCCGTTTCAGCTCATTAAAAATCAGTTCACCTAATTCATCCCGATATGTTGTTCCTGGTCCAGGGTTCAAGTCATGAAACCATTCCTCAAGAGAGGTGAAACCAGGGAGTTTCTCAATCCAGTGTGGCCACTTTTTCAGCTGAGAATCTATCAAATTGTGCTGGAAGATTGATTTAGACCATCTATCAAATTGGGATTTGAATTTGAGGAGGAAGTCAATGAAGCAGCTTACAGAGAAACTGGTACTACGTTCCTCCGATCTCCCTAAGGATGCAATTGTCCAGTCAGAGCAGATGAGCGTAATAAGAGCGACAAATTCCAGGCCAACAGCTCCAAGGAGCAAGGTGTATGTAATCCGTATATCATATGGGTGAAAACCATGCTTGTTTAGGACATAGAAAAGTGCAAAAGCAGTAATGACGGAGCCAAAGGAGATGGCTCGGAAAAGGTACCCTCTTGGACAGTAAACAATGGCGGCCTTGGTATAAAGAACATAATAAAAGAAGTTGAGCTCAACCTCAATGACCTGAAAAGCCTCCTTTGAGTTTCTGCTACTGAAAAATTTCATGCTTTGGTCACGGTCACCGAAGCTGAAGATGAGATCCACAAGGAGGCCTTTGAAGGTTGTGAAGTAGCGGGATGCGGCTACTATCGCTTGTCGGTCGTCCCAAGGGGTTCCACCTGTCTTTTCTTCATCTTGGGATTTGATAGGGGGCTCCGGCATCATCACTATTTCGGTAGGGATATTAGCTTCCTTCTTGGAAGAGAATTCTTCCATGAGCTTGGCATAGTTCGGCCCAGGATCAGCAGACTTGAGCAAGTGGGCGCGGAATTTGCTAAAGCTGCCGAGATACAGAGCACATGTTCGCTCTATGTATTTGATGAGTCCACCAATAAACACGAGGACGGTTGGGACAATTAGCTTGTTATTGGGCAGCGATTGATAAAATACATAGCCTGCAGCGCCTAGCTGGAATAACAGATTAAGCAAGTGCCTACCCCACAGCTCATTATCCTCGAGCGCGAAAGCGGTGATGGTGTCAGGTCCTCCGAGGTGTAGCAGAAGAAATGGAGCCCAAAATGCCAAAAGATCTGCATCATCAGCCTTGGATTTTGAAGCAACACCAGTGTATTGGGCTTTGGCAATGAGTCCAAAGGCATAGTCAGCGACCCAGTCAGCGACCAAGTAAGCTGACCAGGTGAGCATCACGATCCACCATTTTGAACACCTCTTTCGAAGGGGTGCCAAAAATATGAGAATGACTTGCATAGATAGGCTCATCATGATCATCCCTCGCATATTGAGTTTCCTCCATAACTTCTGTGCTTCCGCAAAGAAATTCATATTTCACTCGCCCACCAGATCCTGGAAGGAAATGTTTTAGTTAGAATGAGTGTCATACTAATGCAGCAATTATGGAATCAATATGCAAACCGGAGAACATAATAAATAGAAAAGGTGACAATTGAGCTATGTTACACCGACACGCGACACGCGACACGATACGCAACACGTTGACACATGAATTCTAAAAAACTAGAGAATTTCGACATGCCGAGATACATTGTATATTATATGTATATTTTTACATATACACGATAAATTATTATTTTTACGATGTCAATAAATGCTGAAACTGTTATTAATCTCCTCCTTAGAAAGGTCTCAAAAAAATATATCATGTGTAGGCAGATCAAAACAATACCTTGCGCTACTAGGCGACTAAGTTTAGGCTAATTCCAACTACATAATAACACAGCAAGACAAAAAGAAAAGAACAACGTCATTGACATAAGCTAGTCTGATTGCAAATCCTGTCACAAGTCAGACCAAGTAAAATTAAGATTAACTTATAGAACTTTTTACAAATCTAGGCCGTGCAAGTTTTGCTTTATCAGGGGATACTCTTGCCAAACTTATCAAGCCAAATCCAGAAATCTTTAACTGACCCCCACTATACAGCACCTTATCAATATTTCAGATATCAAAGCAAAGCAGATTCAAAAAAACAAAAGGCGAGCTGAGACGAGGAACAAGCAAGAATCGGGTTGACGAGTGCCTGAGGTGAGCGAGAGCTAGAAGGCGGGCTGAGGCGGCGGGCTAAGGCCAGCGAGAGCAGCGGAAGCTGAGGCGAGGCGGCTAGCTGGAGAGGCGATAAGGAAGGCGGCGAGCTGGGGAGGCGAGTCGCGAATGCGAGAGCCAGGAGGAGGAAATTAGCTCAAAATGTTTGGGTTTTTCTTTTCTGACCCATTGTCACCCCTGGACATGCGACCCACTTCCCAGTCAAAAAAATTTGGAAGTCGCGTTGACCCCGGGTCAACGCGACCACGAGCGTCGGCCACGCCAACATTCTGGAAAATGACGGGTCTCTGTGACGTAGGAAACAACTACCCACTTCAAGACATCCCACGCAATAGAAGCGGCAGAGTCGACAGACATTTTTTCTCTTTTTTTTTTTTTTTCTCTTTCTTGTTTTTTCGGTTCAAGAAAGGAGGATGAATAAAGCAGGGGGAACGATGAAAACGAGCAGCAAGTAGAGAAGGAGGAATAAGTGGAGGAAGAAGAATGGTTGGGCCGAGGAGAAGAAAAAGCGAAACAGAGCAAGAACGATCAGAAGAGAAGAAGGCAAGGAGGTTTTGAGTGCACAAAACGATGACGAATCAATGGGTGAGCTTCAGTACGGGAGATCCGAGTGCTCAAAAGGATGAAAGAAGGGGCGCGTCCAAGAGCAGAGACGACGATGGTTAAAGAAACACAGTAACCTGTTGCAAGCATATACGATCATCAACGGCCTTGATTTACATATGATCCAAATCACGAGGAAGAAAGAGAATCGAGTCATAGAAATAGATAATGGATGACTTTTCTGCAATTTGCACCAGCTGTTAAAAGTAACAAAAAGATTCATCAGTATTTAAAAAAAAAAAGAATAAAAAAGAACCGTCGTCCGAGAGAAAGAGAACACAAACGGACAAGGACATGCACATGGGGATGCTCAGTGGTGTGCCTAATCGGTCGCCTCAAGACAACAGTTGTGGACTCAAATTCAAGAGAAGAGTACAATTGAAATTCAAAAAGGTTTAGTGAAGTGTATGCCAGTTGGGTCGAGTCCAACAGTCATGGCCTTTAACGTCAGAAATTCTGACTTTAGCCGTGCATCCCAAGATTTGTTATATCTATCATACTCTAAGGTCTAACGTCAGAAATTCGAGCTCCACACCCCAGTGCAAAAGAGGCGGAACTAACACATGGTGATTTTCTTTCGTAGCAGCCTTTTTGGCAGATGTAAAATTAAAGATCTGTTTTGAGACACAAAAAATAAAATAAAAATTAATTAAAGTTTTGAAGTCCACTCTTTTAAAAATCATATATCGTTATTCTCACAATCACTCAAAAAAAAATATTGTGCTAGCAAAAACTCATTTCATTTCTATTGATAGCTTCTCTCTTTGTATGGGGGAATTGCAGCTTTTCTTGAAACATCTTTTTACAGGGTCAAAAGTTTAGTAATTGACCAATGGTGCAATTCCTAAGGTCTTGTGTTGGGTGCCTACACCCAACCGGAAGGCTTGGGTTGGGTGCCTGCACAACTTGCTCACTCCTTTTCTCAAATTCAGCCATCATTGTTAGGTCAGAATGTCAAATTACTCATAAATTCGTAAAATCATTATGACTTTTTAAAGAGGTTATGACTAATTTCTAATGAGAAAATGGTATGACACACATTAATGTTACGATGAATGTTCTGTTTCTAATTATTTAGGTTGAAAAGGATCTTTTGCATGATAACTACCTAGTTTATGAGGAATAAGGGCATACAAAAAGATTACCACATGAAGTTGTCATTCTCCTAAAGTAAGTACATTTCTTTTGCATTCCATATCATTTCTCAAGAAAATAACAATGTTAACATAATATCATCATATTATTGAAATTATGTTAAAAATATACAAGTAACATTATAATTAAAGCTATACGAAAAAATTGAAGTTTAATGTTATTGTTCTATAAATTGAATAGCAATTTATTACAATGTTCTATTTGTTTACGTAATAGACTTGGGTTAATTAGATCCATATATCCAATTAATGTTTTGAACATTAATTGGAAATAAGTACTATCTTTCATATTTCACAGATTTGTTGACAAAAAGCCCTCAAATCATCCTTTAAGCTGGGAAAAAAAAGAGGAAAAAAAACTTTGTTAATAAGAAAATATCTTTTAAAAATAAGGAAAAATTTGAAGTTGTTTACCTTTTTTGCCAACTATAATTCTTAGATTAGAATGTCAAGTTATTCCTAACTCCGTATGTGTATAAATATACATATATATACACATATATGTATCATAAAATTCTAAAGAAAAGAGGTTCAGACTAATTAAACTCATAAGGTACTTTCTCTTTGAAAACTAAGTTGTAAGGACCATTTGCATAAAAATTATCTAGTTTATGAGGAATAATGCATGTAAAAAATAAGGATATAGGCATGGAGACCGTCTACCTAGTAATTCATGAAATATTATGTAAACCCCATGATTCAATTAATCTCAAGCGTTTGGCTAGCGAAGATGGCTCTATCCAAAACAGCTTACACGCAATTTGCGGGATCCAAACTCATAAGCTTAATGTCCTTAGCTGGAAATCCTTAACACCCCAATCAAATGTGCCAAATTTTTTGGGTTAAGTGAGCCTGATTTTTAAATGTAAATAATCATTGAAATGTCCATTCTATATTACTCTTTTTTTTTTGGCCGAAAAGACAACGAACTTTCATTCAAGACCCTGAAGAGGTTACAGAGGGTTGACCGAAGTCAAGACATAACAGGGAAAAAAGCGGATGAGGAAGCTTCCGCAGCCAGTTAGGTGGGAGATAATTTAAGCGTTTTGCTCTAGCTACCCAGTCCGCAGCTAAATTTGCGGATCGAGGGCAGAAATATAAGCTAGTTCTGTCCAATCGCTTCAGTAGGGCAATACAATCCATGACAATTACACGTTCGGTCCATGGACTTTCCTCTAGGCCCAGTACCCAACGAACGGCTGGTAGACAATCTGCTTCAATTCGTACACCCAAAGCCAGAGTATCTAGTGCTGCAAGATTTTTTTCAGACTTACCGCTTCGTACTTTCCACAGAAACTCCAGACCATCCCTCAAAGCTAGGGTTTCCGCCTGAGTTGCAGAAGACGCACTGAAGCTCCTCGCGAACCCAGCAATCAGCACTCCTGAGGCGTCTCGTAAGAGGCCCGCAGCAGCAGCCTCCCCTATGCCGCCTCTCCATGAAGCGTCAATATGCAGTTTCAGCTCGTAATCTCGTGGGGGAGGGGTTTTCTGGGCTCTCAGTTTCTGTTTAACTGACGGATTCCATGTTTCATGAAGCATCACTGAGTTGGTAGCCTCTTCTATGATGGTGCAGGGCTTGGGAACTCTCCTTCTGAAGATCCATTCGTTGCGGGTGGTCCAAATTGTCCAAAGGACTTCGGCTAGCAGCGATTGGAACAGGGGGCTCTCGGGGGGGTTCTCTCTCAATGTAAGGTTAAGTACTAACCACTTCTCAATTCTCGTGACTTGCGTTGGAGAGATGTCGATGTTCAGTCTCATGTCTGACCAGATCTCCTTTGTCCAGTTGCACAGGAGGAAGAGATGCTCAATAGTTTCAGGGGCTTGGCCGCATACGGGGCACAGGGGTTCAGGTACCATTTTCCTTTTAAAAAGGTTGTCCATGGTCGGAAGGGCGTTGTTGCATATACTCCATAGAAAGATACGAACCTTTGGGCTGGTCTGGGTTTGCCATATCTTGGTCCATAAGTTCCTTGGAGGCCTATAGGAAGTCGAAGCCATAGCTTTTGAAACCTCATCACCCTCTGCCTTGATCTTGTTGTAGGCTGTCTTAACTGAATAGATCCCTTCCTTGTTTCCTGTCCACATTAAGCGATCCTCGAGGGGGTAGTGACTGAGAGGGATTCGGAGTATTTCTTTGGCCATATCGTCGTTGAAACACTCAGAGATCAGAAGCTGCTTCCATTCGTGGGTATCCTGATCAATGATGTCTGCGACCAGTATAGGTTCATTCTGGTTTGAGGGGCCTTCAAATCTGCCTGAAGGAAGCCAGTTGTCTGTCCTGATTTTAATCCTTCTACCGTCTCCCACGATCCACTTAGTAGCTGGTTCAATTGCATCTCTTCCAGCTAAAAGACTCTGCCATCCCCAGGAGGGTCGATGCCCTCTCTTCGCAGTCCACACATTTCCCTCAGGGAAATAGATTCCTTTCAGGGTCTGTCCCCATAATGAATTAGGAGATTGATCCAGCCTCCACACCTGTTTGCCGAGCATAGCTTTGTTGAACGCGATTAAATCCCTGAAGCCTAACCCACCCATATCCTTTCTTTGTTTCAAGATCTCCCATTTCCTCCAGTGGATGCCTTCTTTGTTTGCCTTTTGCTTCCACCAGAACGCAGCAATCCTCCTCTCAATACTTCTACACACGGATAGTGGGAGCTTAAAAATGGACATCGCGTATTGTGGTAACGCCTGAACCACTGTCTTTATCAGAACTTCTTTTCCTGCTTTGGATATGAGCCTTTCTTTCCATCCCTCCAGTTTTGAGTTTACTCTTGCGAGGACCCAGCTGAACATATCTTTTTTCGATCGACCCCAGTCTGAAGGAATACCTAGGTATTTTCCAGTTTTATCCAAGATAGGAACTCTCAATTCATCAGCCAAATTCCTTTTTAGCCTATCAGGGCAACCCTTGCTGAAAAAAATTCCAGATTTGTTTTGGTTTAGGGCTTGTCCCGATGCATAGCAGTACTGGTTCAGAACATTACTCACATTTTGACACTCCATTAGAGTTCCATCTAGAAAGAAAATAGCATCGTCCGCAAACAGTAAATGTGATAAGGTTGGGCACCCCCTATTCAGCTTAATTCCCTTGATCGTGCCTTCCGCCACAGCCTTGTTCATCAGTGATGATAGGGAGTTGGACATAATAATGAACAGATAAGGCGACAGCGGGTCTCCTTGTCTGATTCCCCTAGAAGGTTGGAAATATTCCTGAGATTCCCCGTTCATTCGAATGCTAAAGGAGACTGTGGATATACAGTACCAGATCCACTTGACCCACCTGTCGCAGAACCCCATTCTACGCATGCAATCGCTCAGAAAATCCCATTCAACTCTGTCATATGCCTTTTTGTTGACACCTGATTTTTAATCATTTTTTCTATTGCTAAAGTAATAAAAAATTCATAAAAATTCATAAAATTGAAAAATCAACTTTGGGGACCTTAGCCAAGCCTAGGGAACCAATTTTGACCAAAAAACGATTTTTCATATTTTCAGTATTTTTACGTATTTTTTATTTATTTATTTTCGAAAATTAATAGAAAATCCATAAAAATTCATAAAATTGAAAAATCAACTTTGGGAACCTTAGCCAAGCCTAGGGAACGAATTTTGACCAAAAAATAATTTTTCATATTATATATATTTTAAATTTTTTTTAAAAAAAATACAAAAATATTTGAAAATTTTGGAAAAATAACATTTGAGGCCAAAAAATACACAAAGATAGTTAATATTTTTATTTTAAATCTATTTTCATATTGGCCATCGCAAATTCAGAAAAATCCAATTCGAGTCACGTGTTCCTTCACGAGTATAATCTCGAATCGGGCCTAAAAAAATTTAATTTGAGTCAACTTATTTTAACTTTCACTTTTTATGAGTTGTGACATTGTCTTCTAATATTTTAAATTTTCATCTTGGCCCAATTATACCCAGAATGACTTAATTTTGCAAAAGGGCTTTAATTAAATTATGCATTATTTTCAGCGACAAGAAATGAGCTTAAATTTGACATGTGGTAAATTTTGGTGTGTCAAAAATTGTGAGGAGATTTGGACTTAAAGAAATATATTTTTTTTCAGGGACTGAATTGTAAATACTTAAAATTCAAGGACTAGAGTGCAAATACCTAACTCTTGAAGGATTATTTTACAAATAATAAAAAGAAGAGTTAGTGGATAAATTAGAATAGAGAAGGGAAGATGAAGAAGAGAAGTTGGAGAAGAATGGATGGAGAAAATAAGATAAGAATAGAGAAGGGAAGATGGAGATGAAGAAGAGTTAGTAAAGAAATTAGAATGGAAGATAAGAATAGAGAAGGGAAGATGGAGATTAAGAAGAGTTAGTGGAGAAATTAGAATGGGAGATAAATATGGAGAAGGGAAGATGAAGATGAAGAAGAGTTAGTGGAGAGATTAGAATGTGAGATAGAGATGGAGAATGGAAGATGAAAATGAAGAAGAGTTAGTGGAGAAATTAGAATGGGAGATAGAGTTAGTGGAAAAATTAGAATGGGAGATAGATGAGTAGGTTATAAAAGGAGGAAGAAGTGAGCTTGAGAAAGAATTCTTGGGAGGGAGAAAATTTGAAGTGTTTGGGAGAATTTTTTTGGAGAGAAAATTTTGGATGTTTGAGAGAGTTTTGGGAGATTGAAGAAAATTTTGAGAGAAAGAAAATACCAAAAGAGAGAGAATTTTGAAGATGATGGGAGTTTAAAGCTAGGGGTTATCATCACAAATTCCTTCATCGATCAATATAAATCAAGAGTTCATCCTCGTCAACGAGCAAACAAATTCAAGCTAAGTGTTTTTATTTATTCATTTATTTATGGTTTTACTCGCAAATTAGCACAAATTGTATACACTTTCTCCATCTCCTTTTTCTTCCATATTTTATGTCAGGAGAAGGATATCTCTACGTCAACAGCAAAAATCTCGTCGAGATGCAAAAATCGGCCCAGACAAGCTCCTAAGCTGTCCACCGATTTCTCAACTGATCTGTGACTAAAAGTCCCTCTTAATTCAAAAGAAACTCTCTATATTGGGAACATAGAGAGCGAAAATCAATTATAGAAATCCCTCCCAAAAAAATGGGAGATAAGTACTCTTTCTACTCTTTTGGTTTTAGGTGCAGATTAGCACATATTTTGTATACTAACACTTCACTCTATTTTATGTCAGGAAGCCGCAGCTCTATATCAATGGTCAATCCTATGGAAGCACAAAATCGGCTTGGAGGAGTCCTCAAGCGCGCACAAATTTCAAATTGTTGAATCAATTCGTTGTATTTCATTTTAAAAAATTCATACCCCAAAATGGAGAGGACAAAGTCCATCCGCAATCTAAATACCTGCACCATAAATCCCAAAGGGAAGAGCCAAGCCAATGCTTAGCCTCCCATTGGAGGTTTTTACTTATAGTAGTTAAATACCTGCAACTTAAATACCTGCACCTTAAATCCCAAAGGGAAGAGCCAAGCCAATGCTTAGCCTCCCATTGGAGGTTTTTACTTACAGTAGTTAAATACCTGCACCTTAAATCCCAAAGGGAAGAGCCAAGCCAATGCTTAGCCTCCCATTGGAGGTTTTTACTTACAGTAGTTAAATACCTGCAACTTAAATACCTGTACCTTAAATCCCAAAGGGAAGAGCCAAGCCAATGCTTAGCCTCCCATTGGAGGTTTTTACTTACAGTAGTTAAATACCTGCAACTTAAATACCTGTACCTTAAATCCCAAGGGGAAGAGCCAAGCCAATGCTTAGCCTCCCATTGGAGGTTTTTACTTACAGTAGTTTAAATACTTGCAACTTAAATACCTGTACCTTAAATCCCAAAGGGAAGAGCCAAGCCAATGCTAGGCCTCCCATTGGAGGTGTTTATTCACTGTCATGTACTTCCTATAATTTAATTTTTGAATCATCAGACCCAAAAGATGAGTAGGTCGTAATACTGCACAGAAGTCGTTAACACACTCCCTCTTTCGGCTTTAGGGAATCTTTAACACTTAAAAAAATATAACAAATAAAAATAAATACCATCCATGCATCCTATTTAAAAAGTGAAAACACAAAAGAGAATACCCTACTAGAGCTTTAGGAATAAACCAAGCCTGAGTTGCCGGATTAGGATATCCATGAAATTAAGGTACCGAAAGGGCATTAGTTTTAATTAACTAGTGTAACCAAGTCCCCGAGCTCATAATCTCTTGTTCGCAGGAATAAATTAGTTCTCCCGCTAATTTATTTAGGTTTCTAATCGACCTACCAAGAACGATTAGTGGCGACTCCAAATTTCAAAATCATTTAAACAAAAACCAAAGTTGCGATTCGGTAGGGCTTGGGAGGGTCCGCATTAGGTTAGTCAAATCTAATTAACCTAATAATCCGTTAACCCCTTTTAAAATTTAAAATTTTTTTAGAGGGTCGCGACAGACTGGCGACTCCACTGGGGAGTAGAGATTTTTAAATTTTCGAAAAAAGATACCAATTGGAATACTTAAATTTTTTCGAAATTTTAAAAGTCTTAGTGGACTTAGGCCAATGAAAATTTCATGGATATCTCGCTTCTGGCGATCTTGCTTGGGACTCATTCTATAGGTGTTATATGTTTTTGCAGGATGGGAGTTATAAGGGGCGGAGTATTTGGCTAACCCATTTGTTTTGCAGGCTCGGTGTTGGGATTATGTTTAATTTCACACATTTTTAGAAGCGCTGTTTTGATATCAATTGTTGTGCATGTCTTGCATATTCTGAGGATCACAACACCTGCACACACAAGCGTCTAAACCCAAGTCGCGAAATTTTTCCTAGGTAACCATAGATAGGGATCGAATATGCAAAGCTCTTGCGTCGATTGCGCTTGGGTTGACCATATTTTATCCCGCTCATTATCTGAATTGACAATTCTTCCCATTGTGATTTGATTGCGCGGAGGGTAAGGTTGTCAATTCAGATAGTGGGGGCCTTTTAGGTCCATACCCTGTCTCTCCTTCTTTTATTTTCTAGAGTCCACTCCTCACTTGAGTCATGCGCATGACTATGTGATTTGCATTTCTCCAAGGTAAAAGTAAGTTCTCTAATTTTATCTTGTATTTATTTTCGGTCGGTCCATGCTAGGTGTTAGTCAGTTTTTGAGCTTGATATTACGACCATTCTTTTAAAAGAAAATAAAAATTAAATTTGTCCCTCATTTCTTTTTAGAAATTTTTTTTTTGAAAAAATGATGTGAAAAAATCCCTTCATGAGAATTTTATTAACCAATAAGGGATTTTTGTCATGTTTTTATTACTTTAATAAAAATGAAATTTTCCTGAAAAAATTTTCCTCTGAAAATTTATTTCAATAAAAAGAAAAATTCCTTCAAAAAAAACTCTAGTAGACATCAAGTGATTTTATCACATTTTTCAAATTATAAAAACTTGCAAGAAAATTCTTCTCGAGAAATTCGCTCATGTTTTTCTAAGAAAATTTTCTCTAAATAAAATTAGACTAATGTCTCGGGGGAATTGTATTGACCAATAAGAGATTTTTGTCATGTTTTTCTTGCTTCAATAAAAATGAAATTTTCCTGACAAATTTTCCTCTGAAAATTTATTTCGATAAAAAGAAAAATTCCTGCAAAAAAAACTTTGGTAAACATCAAGTGATTTTATCACATTCTTTCAAATTATAAAAACTTGCAACAAAAATTCTTTTCGAGAAATTCGCTTATGTTTTTCTAAGAAAATTTTCTCTAAATAAAATTAGACTAATGTCTCGGGGGAATTTTGTTAACCAATAAAGGATTTCTATTATGTCTTTCCTGCTTCAATAAAAATAAAATTTTCCTGATAAATTTACCTCGGAAAATTTATTTTGATAAAAAGGAAATTCCTTCAAAAATTTTAGTAAACATCAAGAGATTTTGTCACATTCCTTTAAAAAAATAAAAAAAAGAGTAATAAATCTGCAAAAAAAAAATCTGTATCAGAAATTAACCCATTTCTTCCTAAGGAAATTTTTTTTTTCTGATTTCTCTATAAAATAGAAAAAATAAAATTGGACTAATATAGGAGTCATGGACCGACATTCCTTGTGTCGCATACTAATTATATCCTTTTCTTTTGCAGGGAGATCCTAGATACCCCAGACGGGTGTAAAAATTAAGTTCAATAATATATCAAGAATCATCTTCAGAAATACCAAAAGACGAAAAACACAAAGGCTTCAACCGTTAATTCAGGGGGGTAAACGAACAATGTCCATCTTTGACAGACAGAGTTGTGTCAATCCGTAAACTTGTATGGGCAGTGTATTCTGATATGACGGTGGACTTATACTGATTAAACACGGGGGCATATTTAATGTATTGCAGAGGATCCCGCGTCTTTTGAAAGACAATATGGATTATATAATCAGAAACCATGAAATAAGTACCTTAACCTGATTAAATCAACCAGAGACCGGTCTTAAAATTTCCTCGGATCCGAAACACGCGGAGGGTTTTAGAGGACCGAGGTTCTATTAATGAATGTGACCCACAAGTATTTCTCCCAATGCTACAGGCGCCCGACAAGAGCAAATGGGCACGCAACAAATGGCCGAATTTATTGGCACACTAATTAAGTGGTGGTAGCTTTATTAATTTACATGATTGAATGCGGGTCTCTAGGCGGCTGGTGGAAAGCCACACTAAATGTCTCTCTAATGTTCTTGATATCATCGTCTACCGCAGCCCGCGAGAGCATCATGAAGAAGATTAAACCTAGACGAATACGTCTACTTAGTTTCATCGCACGTTCTCGCCTTTTGTCGATGTCCAAAATTAATGCACAAGCTAGAAGTAATCATTTCCCTTTCCCCCCTATTAAATGCTCGGAGCCGTTAACCGCACCAAACTCGAAAAAATTAATATCGAGACGAAATCTGCGTAAATTTGAAGGGTAAATCCGTATCGTTCCAATTTACCCTTAAATTGCTCCGATTTTAAATTTGATCCCTTCTATTTTCAGGAATTTGCAAAAGCGACTCGAGAATACAGTTGTATCCAAAAACCAAATTTCCTGGTCGGGCTAAATTGGGGGCAAATCAACTCCTGGACATTACCACGGGATGGGCAGCTTCGGTTAAAGAAAAATACAAGCGAAAGATCCGAACAATCTCAGACATGGGTAATTCTGTATCGTTCTAATTTGCACATAATCATCTCGAGTCCTGAATTTTTTTATTCCATTCTTAACAGGGATTGCAAATTACCTCGAGAAATATCGTAACAAGGCCCAAGGTGATACAACAGGGCCGCGTTATCCCAAAGGATTAACCTTTGAAAAGAAAACCCCATGGACACCTATGGTCCAATGGACCGAATGGTATGGAGGATGACAGTAGGTCCGAAATATCCCGAGTTCGATCTCCAAAGTGGGGAATGTTGTATGTATTATAAATAAATGAAACAACTTTTTGTGTATTTCTTTTTGCAAGCAGGAATACTCGACGAGTAATACCGAAGTCAATATTTTGCCACATTCTCGGCTTAATGGTGAAGCATCCAACAAAAGTCGAAGAAAACTCAACCCAGCAAAATTGGTAAAAGACTTGTCCAAGGCATTCAAGATGAAGGGTAAATCAGTATCGTTTCCAATTTATCCCTTTTAATACCGGTTGACATGTCTCCTTTTCTTGTTACAGGAAATATTTATACTAACATGTAACATGTTGGAGGAGACAAATCCAAAAGAAAATGATGATCATTTGACAAGATCTATTCTGGTGAAAAATGGGGGGCATTTAACTGCTAAACCATGGCGGTCGCTGTCACTAAACAAACCAAAATGCTCCCTCACCCATATGCCTCATCGTGCAGGGGCAAAACTTGAGACAAACCGCTCCTCGACATAAGGAGTGGGCTTCCCAATTTGTTCAATCCACCCACATACCAGGGGCAATTCAAATCCGCCCATGTTTGCACATTATATAAATACACATGATGCTAAAAATTGTCACATCGGCATTGTGTTTACACATTTCACGAATTATGTATGATTATTCCGCATGTTTAATTTACCAACTCCAATTTAGAGCATAAACTGCATAGGAGACATCAAATGTGCAAAATGGGGCATAACAGGATGAGGAAAGTTAAACCATTTCTACACACGGGTCTAACATTTTAATCTACAGATAAACAGCCTTTCTCTAGAGTGAGAGAAAGCCCTTCCGGACTAAAGTCCCCCATTCAGATTACATTCGAGGCGTTCATATTATGAGAACCTCCTTAAATAGAATTGGTAATGCAAACTTGACAGAATAGTTTTGCATGATCCACATTTTGATTGATTGTATCATGAGTTATCACACAGACTACTTCTAATCATTGCCAACTTAGCTGAACAATTTTGTATGAACCAATGAACGCATTGATGAAAATGCTTGCACATGTTAGCTCTGACATTGCCTGACAGGCAACACATTCCCGGTGTTTGAGTTACCATCCAAAGTCTTGAAATCCATTCGGCGATTATTGAATGAACAAGCCTGGTTGTCGAGAAGCCACCAAGCATTTCTTCCAAATTCTCAGGTAAGTATATCTTCAACCTGAACTTTTCAAGAGAATGAATTCTGACGGTTGTTGGGGTACTCGAATCCATTGCGGTATATATAGGTATCCACCTTCTTCAATAAAGCATGATTTGTCTCAAGGACAGAAATGTTCGAGACCTTTTGATCTCTGCCTCTTTGGTTTATTCCTAAAGCGACAGGAGAATATAATTTGGGTTTGAGCTTCGTAGGATTCCTAGTCTCCCCAGATTTCAAAATGGCACCCTTTGAGGTACACCAAGCCCTTCTTACAGGCAAACTAAGTCCTTCTTACAGGCAAACCAAGTCCTTCTTACAGGCAAACTAAGTCCTTCTTACAGGCAAATCAAGTCCTTCTTACAGGCATAAAGTCCTTCTTACAGGCAAATCAAGTCCTTCTTACAGGCAAACAAAGTTCTTCTTACAGGCAAACAAAGTCCTTCTTACAGGCAAAGTAAGTCCTTCTTACAGGCAAATAAAGTCCTTCTTACAGGCAAACTAAGTCCTTCTTACAGGCAAACCAAGTCCTTCTTACAGGCATAAAGTCCTTCTTACAGGCAAACTAAGTCCTTCTTTCAGGCAAACCAAATCCTTCTTACAGGCAAACCAAGTCCTTCTTACAGGCATAAAGTCCTTCTTACAGGCAAATCAAGTCCTTCTTACAGGCAAACAAAGTCCTTCTTACAGGCAAAACAAGTCCTTCTTACAGGCAAATCAAGTCCTTCTTACAGGTACAAAGTCCTTCTTATAGGCACAAAGTCTTTCTTACAAGCAAATCAAGTCCTTCTTACAGGCAAATCAAGTCCTTCTTACAGGCAAACTAAGTCCTTCTTACAGGCAAACCAAGTCCTTCTTACAGGCACAAAGTCCTTCTTATAGGCAAATCAAGTCCTTCTTACAGGCAAACTAAGTCCTTCTTACAGGCAAACCAAGTCTTTCTTACAGGCACCAAGTCCTTCTTACAGGCAAATCAAGTCCTTCTTACAGGCACAAAGTCCTTCTTACAGGCAAATCAAGTCCTTCTTACAGGCAAACAAAGTTCTTCTTACAGGCAAACAAAGTCCTTCTTACAGGCAAAGTAAGTCCTTCTTACAGGCAAATCAAGTCCTTCTTACAGGCAAATTAAGTCCTTTTTACAGGCAAATCAAGTCCTTCTTACAGGCACAAGTCCTTTTTACAGACACCAAGTCCTTTCTACAGGTACCAAGTCCTTCTTACAGGTATCTCCATGGGGTGACCTACCATACGGGTCAAATCTCAATCAAAATTTAATCAGTAGAATCCTTTTATTAGGAATCTACCATGGTACGACCCACCATACGGGTCAAATGGTATGACCCACCATACGGGTCAAATTTTAATTCAATTTTTAATCAGTAGAATCCTTTTATTAGGAATCTACCATGGGTTGATCCACCATACGGGTTCAAGTTCAACCACCCTAAAGTTTTTTTTTTATATAACGAATCCTTAGGTTCTCATTTCATTTTCAGTGGAACAATCATGTCACGACTCTTTTTATTTACATGTATTGAGTCGATAAGAATTCAGGTGTCATCTCGTCTTTGAAATGAACCTCTACCGAGCTTCCTTTCAAAGAGGGGCAGCTGTTGACACCTGATTTTTAATCATTTTTTCTATTGCTAAAGTAATAAAAAATTCATAAAAATTCATAAAATTGAAAAATCAACTTTGGGGACCTTAGCCAAGCCTAGGGAACCAATTTTGACCAAAAAACGATTTTTCATATTTTCAGTATTTTTACGTATTTTTTATTTATTTATTTTCGAAAATTAATAGAAAATCCATAAAAATTCATAAAATTGAAAAATCAACTTTGGGAACCTTAGCCAAGCCTAGGGAACGAATTTTGACCAAAAAATAATTTTTCATATTATATATATTTTAAATTTTTTTTAAAAAAAATACAAAAATATTTGAAAATTTTGGAAAAATAACATTTGAGGCCAAAAAATACACAAAGATAGTTAATATTTTTATTTTAAATCTATTTTCATATTGGCCATCGCAAATTCAGAAAAATCCAATTCGAGTCACGTGTTCCTTCACGAGTATAATCTCGAATCGGGCCTAAAAAAATTTAATTTGAGTCAACTTATTTTAACTTTCACTTTTTATGAGTTGTGACATTGTCTTCTAATATTTTAAATTTTCATCTTGGCCCAATTATACCCAGAATGACTTAATTTTGCAAAAGGGCTTTAATTAAATTATGCATTATTTTCAGCGACAAGAAATGAGCTTAAATTTGACATGTGGTAAATTTTGGTGTGTCAAAAATTGTGAGGAGATTTGGACTTAAAGAAATATATTTTTTTTCAGGGACTGAATTGTAAATACTTAAAATTCAAGGACTAGAGTGCAAATACCTAACTCTTGAAGGATTATTTTACAAATAATAAAAAGAAGAGTTAGTGGATAAATTAGAATAGAGAAGGGAAGATGAAGAAGAGAAGTTGGAGAAGAATGGATGGAGAAAATAAGATAAGAATAGAGAAGGGAAGATGGAGATGAAGAAGAGTTAGTAAAGAAATTAGAATGGAAGATAAGAATAGAGAAGGGAAGATGGAGATTAAGAAGAGTTAGTGGAGAAATTAGAATGGGAGATAAATATGGAGAAGGGAAGATGAAGATGAAGAAGAGTTAGTGGAGAGATTAGAATGTGAGATAGAGATGGAGAATGGAAGATGAAAATGAAGAAGAGTTAGTGGAGAAATTAGAATGGGAGATAGAGTTAGTGGAAAAATTAGAATGGGAGATAGATGAGTAGGTTATAAAAGGAGGAAGAAGTGAGCTTGAGAAAGAATTCTTGGGAGGGAGAAAATTTGAAGTGTTTGGGAGAATTTTTTTGGAGAGAAAATTTTGGATGTTTGAGAGAGTTTTGGGAGATTGAAGAAAATTTTGAGAGAAAGAAAATACCAAAAGAGAGAGAATTTTGAAGATGATGGGAGTTTAAAGCTAGGGGTTATCATCACAAATTCCTTCATCGATCAATATAAATCAAGAGTTCATCCTCGTCAACGAGCAAACAAATTCAAGCTAAGTGTTTTTATTTATTCATTTATTTATGGTTTTACTCGCAAATTAGCACAAATTGTATACACTTTCTCCATCTCCTTTTTCTTCCATATTTTATGTCAGGAGAAGGATATCTCTACGTCAACAGCAAAAATCTCGTCGAGATGCAAAAATCGGCCCAGACAAGCTCCTAAGCTGTCCACCGATTTCTCAACTGATCTGTGACTAAAAGTCCCTCTTAATTCAAAAGAAACTCTCTATATTGGGAACATAGAGAGCGAAAATCAATTATAGAAATCCCTCCCAAAAAAATGGGAGATAAGTACTCTTTCTACTCTTTTGGTTTTAGGTGCAGATTAGCACATATTTTGTATACTAACACTTCACTCTATTTTATGTCAGGAAGCCGCAGCTCTATATCAATGGTCAATCCTATGGAAGCACAAAATCGGCTTGGAGGAGTCCTCAAGCGCGCACAAATTTCAAATTGTTGAATCAATTCGTTGTATTTCATTTTAAAAAATTCATACCCCAAAATGGAGAGGACAAAGTCCATCCGCAATCTAAATACCTGCACCATAAATCCCAAAGGGAAGAGCCAAGCCAATGCTTAGCCTCCCATTGGAGGTTTTTACTTATAGTAGTTAAATACCTGCAACTTAAATACCTGCACCTTAAATCCCAAAGGGAAGAGCCAAGCCAATGCTTAGCCTCCCATTGGAGGTTTTTACTTACAGTAGTTAAATACCTGCACCTTAAATCCCAAAGGGAAGAGCCAAGCCAATGCTTAGCCTCCCATTGGAGGTTTTTACTTACAGTAGTTAAATACCTGCAACTTAAATACCTGTACCTTAAATCCCAAAGGGAAGAGCCAAGCCAATGCTTAGCCTCCCATTGGAGGTTTTTACTTACAGTAGTTAAATACCTGCAACTTAAATACCTGTACCTTAAATCCCAAGGGGAAGAGCCAAGCCAATGCTTAGCCTCCCATTGGAGGTTTTTACTTACAGTAGTTTAAATACTTGCAACTTAAATACCTGTACCTTAAATCCCAAAGGGAAGAGCCAAGCCAATGCTAGGCCTCCCATTGGAGGTGTTTATTCACTGTCATGTACTTCCTATAATTTAATTTTTGAATCATCAGACCCAAAAGATGAGTAGGTCGTAATACTGCACAGAAGTCGTTAACACACTCCCTCTTTCGGCTTTAGGGAATCTTTAACACTTAAAAAAATATAACAAATAAAAATATATACCATCCATGCATCCTATTTAAAAAGTGAAAACACAAAAGAGAATACCCTACTAGAGCTTTAGGAATAAACCAAGCCTGAGTTGCCGGATTAGGATATCCATGAAATTAAGGTACCGAAAGGGCATTAGTTTTAATTAACTAGTGTAACCAAGTCCCCGAGCTCATAATCTCTTGTTCGCAGGAATAAATTAGTTCTCCCGCTAATTTATTTAGGTTTCTAATCGACCTACCAAGAACGATTAGTGGCGACTCCAAATTTCAAAATCATTTAAACAAAAACCAAAGTTGCGATTCGGTAGGGCTTGGGAGGGTCCGCATTAGGTTAGTCAAATCTAATTAACCTAATAATCCGTTAACCCCTAGAATTAATAAAAATATTTTTAGAGGGTCGCGACACTTTTGCATGTCCATTTTCAGCACCGCCTGGAACTTCCTCTCCCTGTTCCTAATTCTTAGCTGGTGCAATACTTCCTGAACCACTAGAATATTGTCTTGAATCTGTCTACCACTTACAAATGCGCTTTGTTCCAGTGCAATCAAATCAGGCAACCATGGTTTCAAACGATTAGCCAGCACTTTAGAAATGATCTTATAACTAAAATTGCACAAGCTTATGGGTCTAAATTGAGAGATTTTCTCAGGGTGAGCCTCTTTTGGGACGAGAGTAATGTGAGTCTGGTTTATGGAGGGGTCAAAAGTACCTGTTAAGAAGAAGTTGTTAACCAAGTGGAAAACGTCC
This sequence comes from Psidium guajava, assembly GCA_016432845.1. Taxonomy (NCBI): domain Eukaryota; kingdom Viridiplantae; phylum Streptophyta; class Magnoliopsida; order Myrtales; family Myrtaceae; genus Psidium; species Psidium guajava. Next base: position 32,761,950 of record CM028225.1, on the reverse strand, counting down.
ACTTCAATACTCTCCCAATTCTGTTGATAAAATTGTCCATTTAGGCCGTCAGGCCCCGGTGCTTTTGCTGCCCCCATTTGAAAAACTGCCTTTTTCAACTCCTCCATAGAGATGTTCTTAGTCAGAGCAGCGTTCATTTCATCCTTAACTAGCACTGGACATTGGTCGAGTATTGGTAGCATGTTTCTTTCTCCCATAGACTCATACAGGGCTTTGTAGAAGGATGTGATGTGATTCTTGAGCTCCGTTTGGTCCCTACACCATGATTCGTCCTCCAGCTTTAACATAGTGATTCTGTTTCGTTGTCTACGCTGAATAGTCGTGGCGTGAAAATATTTCGTGTTGCGATCTCCCCATTTCAGCCAGTTTATCCTTGACCGCATACTCCAAAACATCTCTTCTTGTCTCCACAGCCTCTCGATCTGCTCCTTTGTGTGTCTTAACAGCTCGGTTCTTTCCCCATTCAGGTTATTTGTGCAATCCGTGATCGTCTTCATCAAGGTCTCGATCTATCTCTGCGCATTTTTAAATTTTCGCCTACTCCATTTAGTAAGGGCTATCCCCACCTCTTCTACCTTTCTCCCAAAATCAGTGTTCTGCCGGTTCCTTCCACCCCAGGCTTCTTTTATGATTTCCTTGCATTCCGGATCATCTAGCCAGAATGCTTCAAATCGGAACTCTTTACTCTTCTTTACTGGAGGTTGGAAACAGGAAATAAGAATAGGGCTGTGATCTGAACCAACGGCTGGTAGCGCAAACACTTCTGCCTCCGGGAACATCACCCTCCATTCCATGTTGCAGACGGCTCTATCCAATCTTTTCCTGACCAGGTCAGATCCGTTTCTATTGTTTGCCCAGGTAAATGCGCACCCTTTACTCTCCAAGTCCATAAGGGCACAATCATTTAGCATCTCTTGGAAGGCTGCCATTCTGTAATACTCGGCCTCTCTCTTCCCACACTTCTCCCAATGATAAAGAATCTCATTGAAGTCTCCCACGCATAGCCAGGGGAGCCTATTAACTCTATGAATATCTCTCAATCTTTGCCACAGTATCCTTCTCTCCTGAAAGTTGGTAGACGCATGTAAAAGGGACAATCTGAATTCTTTCCTGCACCCTAGGATTTTACAAATCAGGTCAATAAGCCCCTCATCACTCTCGTTCATCTCCATATTCACATCGTCGTCCCACATCACTGTCATCCCCCCTGCTGCTCCAGCTGGGTCAAAAGTTACTGCACTGTTGAAACTTAACCTCATTCTCACTCTATCCACCATTTCCCTCTTATTTTTAGTCTCCATTAGGAAGATAACTTTGGGTCTTTCAGCAGCCACAAGGGCTCTAAGATGCTGGATTGTCAGGGTAGAACCCAGCCCTTGACAATTCCAGCTTAGGAGATTCACTTATCCCGTGGTGGCTTATTAGGGCTAGCCACCAAAGCCCATTCTATAGAGCCGTCATCAATCTGAATCGGTGTGTCATGGAGCTGGGTATCCTCTAAAAGGAGGTTGGTTGCCCCCGTCTGTCTTTTAAACTTCTTGGCCACATGTCGAATATTCTGGATATCCCTTCCAGTTGAGTTTTCTTCTGCATCTAGGGAAGCGACATCTTTCCAGGGTATGTTTGAGATCAGCAACTGAGTTGGGTTATAGCCGACTGCCAGTTTGCTTCCTCCTTCACTATGCTGCCCCCTTTTTCTTTGCTTCTGTATGGGGAAAATCTCCATTGGTCTCGGGTCCACCTGCTGCCTATCTCTCGGGGGGGTCTTGTCTACTTGCTCAGTTACCTGAATTGGGGTTTCCGGGATCACTTCCTCTTCGTCAGATTCCAGAATTTCCTCACCGTAGAAAAGGTTCCAGAATGGACTGGCCTCCCTGGCTTCTGCTTTCAGCCAATATCCGAAGTTCCCCGCCCTGATCTCCTTAGATTCCACCTTCTGGTATGGCACTTCCACACAGTTTGTGGTGTAGTGTCCCATCCTTCCGCATGAGTAGCAGAAGCTAGGAAGACGCTCATATCTGAAGTCTACCCACAGTTGATCTTCTTTAAAATTTACAATGATACCAGATTTTAGGGGCATCGCTAGATTTAGTAGAACCCGAGCCCTCCCAATTTTGCATAGGACACCTTCCTTCGCTGATAACTTAACTTCCACGACTGTACCTATTTTTGAGAGCACCTCCTCTACCACCTGTTCCGTAATTCTACCCAACGGTAAACCGTGAACTTGAACCCAAAATGCACTGTGGGAAAAGTCATAACAGTGTATTGGTTTATTTGGATTCAGCTGTTGCAAAATAAGGAGATTACCCGCAAATGACCAGGGGCTCTCTGCTAAGACCCTATCTTTATCACTCTCCGACCGGAAAGTGAAGGTGAATAGACCTTGTTGAGGTTGGTCCCCCACCACCTCTTCTGTCTTCCAGGCCTTCTTCATTGTTGACATGAAAGCTTGAAAATTGACAAAGGGTTTGGAGTGGAGTTTGCCAAGTAGGGTGAGGTTGCATTCTCTTTCTTTCTCCACTGGAATATCCTCAAACACGTTGGCTACGTCCTCCTTGGACCACAGATTTCCCATTCTTCGGCAAATAGCTGCCATTCTTCTTTCTTTCATTTTCTCCTCCATGATTGAGAATCTCCCGGGAACTAATTGGCCTTTTTACTGAAGTTACAGGGGTTCGCAGGGGTGGACTCCCGGCCAAACCCAGCAGAGAGAGTAAGGGGCCTGTTCCAGCGAGGACTGCAAGTGGCGAGAGAAGGAGCTAGATCCAAAACAGGGGATACAGCCACGGGCAAGGGGATAATACCTGAAGAAACGAAGCCTGTTTAAGCTTTAGATTGAAGGGGGCTCCACACTTCGCTACCGAAAGGCCGAGAGATTAAACCAAGACTGGATTCGATGGTGAAAAAGAAAAGGCTAGGGTTTAGGGTTTTAAGTGGACAAAGGGAGTATAACGTGTAAGGTGATTCCTGTTACCACTTGTTTCATGGTTACCAGGACTGGCTGCATTTGTGAAAAGGAGAAGGCTAGAGTTTTAGGGTTTATGCGGGGTAGGGAGTAAAGCGTGCAGGGAGTTTCCTGTTGCCATTTGTTCCATGGTTCACCATGGGGGTAGGGCTCCTCAGGGGTCTTCTCCTTGTGGGAGGTTTCCCCCTCTCTCACAGGGAGAGCCTATCCTATCAATGGCGATAGTTCCCCCTTAACCCTACACACTCAGCTTTCTGGACCTTGAAGACCTCTATATTACTCTTAAAAAGTTACAAATGTTAACATAAAATTGTCATTGTTGATATTCAATAAATGCAAAATAGAGATGTTAAGTGAGTATAATATTTTATTGAAAAAACAAATGGGTTATGCATTCTGCATAATTTGTTAAGGAAAGGGAGTCTCTAATTAAATGGTAAGGTCTTGTTTCTTTTGGGGATTTATTCTCATAAAAATTGAACTGGATGGAAACCCACTGCAATGTTTTTAAATAAAGCCAATCACATATTTACGGTGGAGTAAGGGATGATCGATTGGGCTGGTTCAACCACATAACCTAATTAACCGGCCTTGACCGGCCGATTTCAAGTCAATTTACACGGGACGAATTTAGTTCCAAGGTAAGATCTGGGGACCAGCCTTGACCGCTTGCTTCCCGATTTTGGGCCTTGAACCGGTCTGTTCTATTTGGGCAGACCGGTTCCCAGCTAGAATGGTATTGAACCAGTCTCAAAGTCTAGTTCTCTGGTAGAATCGACTCCAAAGCCTGTTACAGGGTAGACCTGGTTTTGGTTCAAATCCAAACCCTACAAGTCTTTTAATGGAGAAATTTCGCAAAAATAATAAGGTTGAACATTCCATCATAAGCAAACTAGTATGGTGTCCTAATTGAGAACTTCTGTGGATATAATGAATATGATAAAGCAATTAAATAAAAAATGAAACTTAAAAGAAGAAGAAGAGGTAAGCCAGTTCGGGGTCGACCCTAGAACTGGCCAATGTGGTTTTAGGCTGTTATAGCACCAGTTCAATTTATGAAATCAAATAGGGAATCGACTTTGATAGGGTAGGTTCCAAGTTCTTGGTCTGAAATATACTTATCCTAAAACATCAGTCCCTAGTAAGAACATATAGATAGAAATATAAGTGCAATAAATGTAGCCATTTTCTTCAACAGCTACTCTTTTTGCACCGTAAAATGATCGTCTCATTTTTACCGATAGCTTTAATCTTTCTCCCTCCCCCTCACTATGAGGGAAATTGCTGCTTATCTTGTATCATTTTTAATTAATAGACTGTTTGCGATTGACTCTCTGCATGGAGTAAGACCGACGAAACTACAAAAATCTCTCATAGTATTTTTTGTTCATCTTTAATTTCTCTAGTAATCTCATTCTCTTGCATATGACTTGAATCATAAGATCCTTTAGTTTCCACATTATTTTACACTAATAACCAACTTGGCTAATAATTAATTGATTGGTTTATTTCCATATTGTAGCAAAAATATCTTGTGTGTGATACTCCATATGCTAAGCCATTTCCGAATAATCATCGCTTTCGGCTGTTCAGCTTTTTCATAAAGCGTCTTTGTCAAAGGTAAGATTTGAGATGGAGATCCCCCAAATTCTAATGTCTTTTGGTCCTGAGCAACGTGCAAAACTCTTTTTTTAGTGACACAGCTCTATCATACAAAAGACTACATGTCGACCACATTTTTGCATGAATGGTTCAATCATGGGAGTGGGTTAGTAATGCATGGCTGCTATTTTGGAAGTACTAACTTTAATAAGAAGGTCATAGAACACGAAAGTATAGGCTAAGAGCCACACGATGACACAAAGTTCTAAAAGTTGTATATGATGCTCGATTTAGTGTCAACAATTTTTTATAGATCACTTAAGTATCAACTTTTTTTAAAATAAGCTTTTAAGTGCCACCTTTAGTGTTGGTCATCGAAAATTCGACGCGTGGCCCCTTTTTTATTAAATTCTTAAGCCGGCATGATTCGTCAATGTGTCCAGTCAGCATCAAATCCCTAAATGACATCGTCTACTAGCTTCCCCCCAAATAGAGAAACTCCAATTTGAAACCATAACGGCCATTCAACCGAAAATTACACCCTAATTCAATTTGCCTTGCAAATGGAGGGCAGAGAGCTTCTCTGCCTTCGGCTCAAGGAGAAATTGCAAGGACTCAAGAGATCACTATCCGAGTGTTAGACGAAATTTTCTAAAGACACTAACATATGCTCGAGAACTGACGATTCAGACGTTCTGGGCAGCGATAGAGGAGCGATGAGTCAAGATGTTGTAGGGTTCATATAGGAGAAATGAACATGAGTGGGACCCATGGACGATACTAATATACAAACCGTGGAGTAATAATGCGACGTGGAGGTTAGCTGAGAGTTTGGGATCAGGGATTGTCATATCTGCCGACCACAGATAATCTCCCTCGTCTTTTGTTTTGTTGTGTTTGCTTTCTGGCTCTGTCCGCTAATTCCTTCATCGTTACTTTCTCTAGTAATCTTGATATCTTGCATATGACTTTGAATTGCAAGATCCTTTAGTTTTCACGTTATATAACCAACTTGGCTTATCATTAATCTATTGGTATATTTCCACATTATAGCAAAAATATTTTGTGCGTGATGCTCCACATGCTAAGCCATTTACGAATAATCAACGCCTTCTACTCTTTAGCTTTTTTTTATTTATTTATAAGGCATCTTTATTATAGGTGGACCCGAGATGGAAATAGGACACCCCACTATTTTGTGTCTATTCCAATTATTGCATCTTCATGGAATTCTCTCGTCTTCTTTGTTGTTCCTCCTGAAATTCTCAAGTTGCATGGAACTTGAATTGCCGGATCCTTTAATTTTCACGTTATTTTACGATAATAACCACTTGGCTTTAGCATTAATCTATTGGTCCATTTCCACGTTGTACCAAAAATATCTTGTGTGTGATGCTCCTCATGATAAGCCATTTACGAACTATCAACGCTTTCGTTACTTTAGCTTTTTATTTTTTATTTTTTTTATAAAGAAACTTTATTATAGATGGTCTGTATCGCCTACAAAAAAGAAATGAATGAAAAACATCTTCATACATGAGAATATTTTTTAGACATAAATTATTATCTATAAAGGAAATATTTTCAATTGATCAATTATTTCTAGTGATATAATCGATTATTTTTAGGAAAAAATTTTAATGTCAGAAATGTGACTTTATACTAGACCCCACATGTCCTCTATCTATCTCTGCCTATATTATAGTTTAAGTTAGCAATATCTGTTCACTCTTTCGAGCTCTCTTCTTCGAAATTTGGATGTACTGATTTTCTTTGAGAACTGCCCTTTCCGTGTGATAAAAAGTTGATAACTCTCTCTCTCTCTCTCTCTCTCTCATAGAGGAAATGTTGCTTTTAATGTCAGAAATGTGACTTTATACTAGACTAATAGTTTTTTTTATCACAAAAAATACGTAATTATTAATTAAAAATTATGTAAGGTTCATCCTTTTAAGAATTTATAATTTGCAGCATATAATTTTTCTCATGGTCAATTAAAGACTGTTATAGCTCTTTCGTGAATCATTTTATTTTTACAAAGCCATAAAGTCTGGAGCGGAGATAGATGTACACTACCCATAGTGGTACAAAGTATAACATGGCCCTTGGCGTCTGATGCCAGTTGTATCAGAGGTGACTTGAAGTCTTTTTCACACTATCGCTTTGTAGTGTACAGTAACAATGGAACAGTATCATGACTTGCTCTGCAGTGCATAGTAATTGTGGGTGGGATAGTATTATGACTTGAACTGCAGTGCATAGCAATGATGGGATAGTAATATGGTTTTAGGTCGTGCATGATAATCATTTTATTTTTAAAATCAATTTCTAACTAGAAATATATATTTTTATTTCTAGTTTCTGGTTGAGTTTTTGAGCAAAAAGATGCATTTGATAATGACATAAACTTTTTGTTCTTAGAACAGAAGTTTATTTGATAACGTTTGAAAATTTCTACTTTAAAAAAATTATTAACACAAAATCTTTTACAAAAAATTTCTACTTCATCTTAAATTTCTTTACAAAAAATAATTTTTATGATTAGAAAATATTATTTACTATTTAAAAATAAAAAAAAATTTACTCTAGTAGCGGCAGAGGTTGGAGGGGGGGCGACAGCTGCAAGCAGTGGGCCGTGGCGAGGGTGGCGAAGGTCAACGATGGGCAGTGGCCAACGAGGGTGGCGACAACGATGGTTACGACTAGTGGTCAATAGCTAGTGGCGGGGGCCAGCGAAGACCCACAATGGGTGGGGGCAGTGGTTGGCAGCGGCGGGCAACAACCGAAAAAGGAAGCGAAACAAAGAGAGCACGATGAGGCCTTGAGAAAAAAACTAAGGGCTTTGGTAGGTTATTTTTCATTTCTGTTTCTGGAACAAAAAAGCTACAATTTTTAGCTTGTCATTTTTCTTTCAAATTTATTTTTGGAACAAAAATTTGTCTCAAAAACGAAGAAATAGAATTACATTACCAAACGAATTTATGTACGAAACCTGTTGCAGATTTGGAGCAAAAATAGAACAATAGAAGGGTTTTCATGCGCTCCCTAGGGTCTAAATCCATATTTCTTGGAATAAAGGGCCTCCAATAATGTGTGCTATTTTTAATAAAGGGTGATAGAAAGAAAGATATATATATGATGGGTTTTCATACATAAACATTATCTTTTCTTTTCTCAATGAGTCAAATTTTGTCTCTTGAAATATCGGTAATTTTCAGATTTTTGGTGATAGAAACACAACTTTTTGCTGGAATTAATTGATTATTGATGGCTTAGATTTAGTATCAGAGATCCAACAATTCAGAGTCTTAGCAAAGACCCAAACCACTAGGAAGAAAAAGGAGATGGATTCAAACCATGGAGCTTAGCTTAGGGCTTAATTATACACCAGTTAATTTCTCGAGTATAGAAATGGATGATTTTCTACATTATTATTCCTTTAATGGACCCTTCACCATCTCTAATGTCCATGTCTCCATCTTTTTCTCCACTGCTAATTAATAGAGATTGATGAGTTATCCATCCTTTTCCATTGCTAATGTACGAGTCCTAATCCATCATTTCATCTTTTCTTCCTTGGTTAATAGAAAAGAATTGATTAGGTACTAGTCCTAGATCCGCTCATTGCGCAGGTCAATGAGATCATATTTAAAATATAGAAGCAACATCATAATTAAGTTAATTGTTAGATTAGAATGTCAATTGTAACTATTACATTAGATGTAACTTCAATTAGAAAAGATAGATCAGAATTTTTATTGAATACTGCTACTCCGTACTTGATAAAGTTAATAAGGGAAATGATCGTGAACCACAACTGATATTGCTTCATGGTCCCTCATTCTAATAAGGTATCCATCTTTCCATCCTTTCCCATCGCAAATGGTCCTTTTATCCTTTTCCACCGCCAATGTAATAGTCCTAATCCATCCTTTTCATGGTTTCTTCCACCATCAATGGACAAGCATTGATGAGGTACGAGTCCTACTTGCACGGGTTAACAAAGCCATATCTGAAATATAGAAGTACAATTAAGCTAATATGTTATATGAGAATGTCAATTGTGATTGTCACATTAGACGTTTTCAGTTACAATTGTCAGAACATAACCTCTAATGAAATGAAACTTTTTCCTCTCTTTATTAACATTTTAAACTAGTTTGCTTTCTTAAATACCGATACTCTGTCCAAGACAAAATTAATCTGGGAAACGATAGTGAGCCATAACTGACATTACTTTGTGGTCCCTCATTTTGATTCTAATTATCGCAAATGCTTTGGTTGGTTTCGGTCTTTTACTCATTTTCTCAATCTCAGCCATGATTGTTAAATCAGAATATCAAATTACTCAAAATTCGTATATTTGTTATGTCTTTTTAAAAATGTTATGACTAATATCTAACAAGAAAATGGTATGACTCATTAATGATATGAGGGATGTTGTCTTCCTAATTAGGTTGACGAGGATCTTTTGCATAATAACTACCTAATTTATGAGGAATAAGTGCATATGAATAAATTAGTACGTAAAGTTATCATTCTACTAAAGTAAGTACATTTCTTTTGCATTCTTTATCATTTCTATAAAAAAAAATGATAATGTCAACATAAAACCATCAATTCGACAAGAAAATAAAATAAAATCATCAGTCAATCCCTTGGTATAGAAATGGATAAATCAATAATTGCTCAATAGAGATGCTAACCTAGCCATAGTTAAGGCATTAACTGAGCACCAATCAATCCCTTGGTATAGAAATGGATAATTCTCGCATTTTTGTTCATTTACTGACCAATCACCATCACCACTGTCCATGTCTCCTACCCTTTCCTTCGCCTTGATTGACAAACGTTGATGAGTTGTTCGTCTTTTCATCCATCCCCACCACAAACGGTCCTTTCATCCTCATGTACTATACCTAATCCATCATTTACTGCATGTTAATGGACAAACATTGATTAGGTACTAGTCCTGAACCTACCCCTTATGCGGTCCATGAAATCATATCAACAATATAGAAGAAACATTATAATTAACCCTTTTACTTGTTACTTTATGAATAAACAATTCCTCTTAAAATGAAAAAAAAAGAGAACAAAAAAAAAATAGAATTGGAATGATCAATATTCGTGATGCACACATTGTTTTCTTGTTTTAGATCGAAAGATTCTTTTTGGAACTAGCGGCAAGGGTGAGAATTTGTGATATGAAAAGATATTTAGTAAATATGGGAAAAAATGTAGAACCTAGAAAAGAAAAATTATAGGAATTACTAGTCTTAGAATCGAGTTGGACGACAGGGAAAAAAATGAAGTTTAATGTCACCATTTCATGCATTGAACATCAATTTTGTTTCATAATTTTATGTCTATTGATATAATAGAATTTGGTTGACTTCGATCCATATATCCAATTAATAATTTGGCAGTTAGTTGAAAATAAGTATTATCTTTCAAATTCTCACAGATCCGTTGACAAAAAGCCCCTCGAATCATTCTTTTAAGTGAAGAACTCCACTTGAAGTTGTTTACATTTTTTTGCCAAATATAATTCATAGATTAGAATGTCAAATTACTCCTAATTCCATGGGTCTATATAAAAATTTTGACTAATTAAAAAGGTTATCATAAAATTCTAAAGAAAAGATGTTATGGCTAATTAAATTCATGAGGTACTTTCTCTTTGTAATTAAGTTGATAAGGATCTTTTGCACAATAATTATCAAGTTTATGAGGAATAATGCATATAAAAAAGAGTGAGAAAACAGGGAGAGAGAATGATGACACAAATACTGGAGAAGAAGAGGAGGAGGAGGAGGAGGAGGAATCTTGGTTGTGCACGAGAAAGGACGGCAGCAGACTGCTCCACGTCGTCACTGGGCCAAAATAAAATTTAAATAAAGATGGCTGTCAGTCGGTAGATAGAGTAAAAATGATTATGTCAACGTAAAGACTTCCATGCCACAGATATTCAATAATTGTACAAGAGAGATGCTCAATGAGTATAATGTTAAAGTAATAGTTGAATGTTAGCTGCCTAAATTTCTATGCGTCTATTATTCTCACATGACAAACATGCCCATCAAAATTGTCAGGTTGGAAAGGTCAATTTACCCCCAACTGGGTAGATGCATTATCACCGTTTGAAAGTATTTTGAATAAGTAAAAACTATAGAAGTCATGAGGCACATATTTCTTGTAATTATTAGGTTGGTAAGTATAATCTAGTTAGTGGTGCATACAATTCAATTTTCTTGTTGCATCCAGGAAAACCAAAAAAACCCTTTGTGTTTGGTCAGTACATCCTCAAGTGCTTTATATATATATATATATATATATATATATATTTTAGAGGGGCTTGCATCATCAACTGATCTAACCATAAAATTAGATGTTTGCTGTCGAAAAGCAATTCGATGAATTTCTAATATACTGACAAGATTGTGTATTACTCTAAATATATGCTACTTGTACTTGGTAAATGTACCTATTAATTATAGGGGTAAATGACTTTCATATGTTGTAAAGGCATTCGTTAATGGAAACAACACGTTATTTTTAGTGCTATTTCTGTTTTTATCATAGCAATATCAATAAAAATCAATCAATCCAACCAAATAAAGATTAACCAAAAGAAAAGAAAAAAAAGATATTAATATATTAATTAGGTTACTTTAATAATTTGAAAAATATTTTTCCAAAGATGATCACTATATTGCTTATAAAATTAAAGAATAAAAAATACTTTTTATCTTTCAAGAAAATATCCATATATAATTGATTTTCAATTAGCTAATTATTTCAAGCTCTACAAGCAATCATATTTTAGAAAATATTTTTAAAATTTTTCATTCTTCGTGAAATAAAAGGAGCCTCAAGTTCAAAAACATATTTTGGGGCAATTTTAATGGTCAAACCAACGAAAGTAGTAGGTCGGACTTAAATTCCTGCTCGGACAATTAAAATTTTAATAGAAGAATACAATTGAAATTCAAAAAGGCTTACTAAAGTGTATGCAAGCTGGGGCGAGTCCAACAATTATGGCCTTTAACGTCAGATATTTTGAATTTAGCCATACATCCCAAGATCTATCTCTATCATACTCTTAAGGTCCAAGTTAGCAACATCTGTTTGCTCTTTCGAGCTCCACACAACATCGTCACTTATTCATGTACAGTGCAAATGAGGGGGAACTTACATTTGGTGATTTTCTTTGATAGCCATCATTTTTACATGATAAAAAGTAGATTACATTTGAGAATTGATTATGTAACAGTTTTTTTGGTGACGGTAAGATTATCACTCTATTTTGGACAACAAAAAAAAGTAACGATTAATTAAATATTATTATGGGGTTCACTTTTTTAAGAATTTGTGTCTCACGATATATTATTATTATTATTATTATCATAATTACATAGAGACGGTTACGCTAATAAAGCCCATTTCATTTCTATGGACAACATATCTCTCTCTCTCTATATGAGAGAATTGCTGCTTTTTTTTTTAAGCATCTTTTTACACAGTCAAAAGTTTAGGAATGGTCGGTGGAGATGGACTCACTGATACGCAAATTGTATTTCCGGTGACTTGAAGTCCTCTTCACCCTCTTCCTCTGCAGTGAATATTAATGGCAGAGCAGGACAGCATTATGATTTTTCTCTGAACAATATCTATCATTTTTTAACAAGGCAGATAGGAAGAAATATGTGATGAGTAGCGTTGATTCCTCTTTTTTGAATAAGTCAGATTTTGGTTCCAAAATTTTTTTTTGGGGGGGTAAAAAAATTTTGGTCCTTGACAGGTCAATAATCTTCATATTTTTTGTGATAGAAACACAGCAATTGTTTGCTAGAACATTTGATTATCAATGGCTGAGATTCAGTACTAGAGATCCAACTATTTAGAGCATTAACGAAGACGCAAACCAAGAGAAGAAATATGAGATGGGCACGGACTATGGAGCTTGGTGACATACTCTTAGTTTAGGCCTCGACTAAACACCAATCCATTCATTAGGTACGGCGATGGTGGTTTTCTGCACAGAAGCAAAGAGCGAGAAAACGGCGAGACAGAGAGAATGATGACACAGATAACGGAGAAGAGGAGGAGGAGGAGGAGGAAGAATGGTTGTACACAAGAAATGACGAGGGATCAGCGGCTGAGATTTAATCTAACGTTTCAAAGACTCCGACGAAGTGGATCCCAAGTAATCTGACGGCTGGTAAGGCGCACCATCCAAATAACATGTAAATTATGACGTCACGTCCACTTTTAGTGTGAAAAATAATTCATTTATCTATATACCATCTTACCAACAAAATGACGTCGTACGCCTCGGGCGAAGCCTTTGATATGCTACCACTGTCGTTGACTAGCCGTCTGGTTGACAAGCCTTTGGGTCGGTGTTACGACTATTTAAAGTCGCGAGGGATGTTCTCCTTCTTTTTTTTTTTTTTGGTTGAAGAGGGATGTTCTCTTTGAGAATGACTAATACGCACATTTAGTTAAAAATAAAGTGCGAGTTCGAAATTTCATGTTTGTAACCTATCATGGAAGAAAACATGGCTTCTCAAAGTCATTTTTTTAAAAATTAATATGGATTTCTAAGGCACATATTTCAACGTTGATGAATAATAATTCATGTCGGATTAGATTTCGTTTGCGAGCTCAAACTCGAGACTTATTTAACGGCTGTTATGTAAGTGTAACACAGTCCTTGGAGTCGGACACCGGTTGTAACCGGTGACTTGAAGTCTTCTTCACTCTCTTCCACCACAGTAAATATTGATGGCGGGGCAGCATCATGACTTTTCTCTGAACGCCTTGCGTTCACTAAGGGGTCTAACTCCAGATTTATTGGGATAAAGGGGCTCCAACAATGCCTATTATATTTTAACAAGGGAGATAGAAAGAAATATCTGATGAGTCTTTACACTCGAGCATTAATTTTTTCTTTCTCGAGTAAGTCAGATTTTGGTCCTTGACAGGTCGATAATCTTTAGATTTTTGTGATAGAAACACAACAACTTTTTGCTCGAACATTTGATTATCAACGGCCGGGATTCAATATCAAATATCCAACGATTTAGAATGTTAACAAAGATGCAAATCATGAAGAAGAAAGATGAAAAGGGTAAGGACTATGGAGCTTCGTAACCTAATCTTAGTTTGGGCCTTAACCAGACACCAGTCGGTTCATTAGGTATAGAAATGGATGATTTTATTGTTCGTTTAGTGAACTAGACACTGTCACCTTTGTCTATGTCTCTATCCTTTCCTCCAACTCTAGTGGATAGATATTGATGAGGTATCCATCATATCATCATTTCCTATCACCAATAATCCCTTGATCCTTTCCTACCGTTAATATACTAGTCCTGATATATCCTTCTCTCTATCATTAATGGATAAATATTGATTAGTTACTAGTTCTAGACCCACTCGTTGCGCGGGTCAATAAAATCATATCTAAAATATAAAAGTCACATATTTTAATTAAGCTAATTATTAGATTAAAATGTTCAATCCCACAAGTGTTGTCATGCGCATGATAAAAGGAGTACATAGGAGAAATCCTGAGTTCATGTGCCTTTCTTCGCCACACGTATTCTCAGAGCAGCTGTCTCTAGACACGAGTGTATTGATGAGTGCAGCCAAGCAGGGCTGGCAGAAGGGCGATTCAGTTGGGGCCCAGATCAATTTGTGCCAGCTTTTTATTTTTTTATTTTTAATTTTTTTGGTTTATCTTTTGGGCCCAGTAGAATTTTTCTTATTATTATTATTTTTGGAAAAAAGAATTCTAAGGCGATGAGCTCGATACTGAGCTTATTTTCACGAGAAATACTTGTCAGATAATGAACTTGGCAATGTAAATGAATTTGGAAAGGTTCTACGTGGGCTTTGAGGAATTAAGAAAGGGGTTTCTTAAAACAGCTTTGGAAGGAGCACTACTCACGGCGGTAGGTAGGGATGGTAACAATTAAAGAAGTTGATCGATCAGCTGAAGTTATTGCGGGATCACCTACTGTAGACGAGTGGCTTATTACTGTTGTCATTTATATTTGCTTGGTATAGGGGAAAAAATGGTAAGACCTAAGAAGGTTGATCAGTTAGCTGAGGTTATTGCAGGACCATCTAACGGGTATTTCAATTTCTTTTTGCATTGCCTAAAAGCTTCTGGTAAATGAGCAGTTTACTATTCTCGTGGATGCTTGTCATAGGCGAAAAAGGGATCAAGGGAAAGGTAGCGAGCCTGGTATTGTGAGATGTGCTGCAAGTGTTGAGAATAATTTGAGGACAAAAACTATTATAAAGACACGTAATTTGAGATTCAAAGAGAGCTTAGTTAGCTCAATTTTTCGGGGAACTTGTCAGATTTGAATCTTTTCAACACGACTGTCAAGCGAAGCAGATTACTCTCATCCATTTCTACAAACACTTGTTAATCTTCTTGTAAACCGTCCGTTAGTCTCTCAAGATTGACTCTCTCTCTAGCCACTATCAGTCAAATCTTCTGCTTCAAGTTCTCCATCTGAGCCATCAACCTCTATATAGCTATAATTTAGTTGCGAGATCACATCATAGCTATAATTCTTCAGTTTTTCACGTGTCTTTGTCACTGTGCGTTGTGCTATCCAAAGTGCTGCAAATAATGCAATCCTGAGTACCACAACTCATTTGAAGGACCGGCACCATTGTAAAAACAAGGATCTAAAGTAGGAAACACTTTGCTTGTCTTGCAAGGCAACGCGTTGTACCCTCGTTGAAACTAGAGTTAAAACAGCTAATGAAAGTTCCATTCTATCCATAATCTCCAGAAATACATAATTTCCAGAAGTACACTCTGTATACTTTCGTCTGCGATGTTTGAGGAATGATGGATGAAACAAGACAGTAATAACTATCGATAGCTCCCTAGCTAGGAAGCCTCATCTCGTGGGAATTTCCCCACGTATTAACGAAGTAGTGTCCGAACGCTTCGGATTTTAGGGGCTTTGTCCACGGAAGAACCCCCAAAACGAAAATGTAATCGGTCTAACAATCGTCAATTTGGACTTAGTTCGCAGACCCTTGAACACTCAAAAGTGAAGCCCTATCTCCTGGTTTTGCTCGCGCTCCCGCTCTCGCAGGACAAGCTTTCTTTCCTACTCCTTTTCAAAGAACGGTGGACCTTGTCATTGATTCTAAAACAGAATAATAGAGGATAGAGAGCCTGAAGAGCCAGAAGTCAAGCATTAGAGGGAGATAAGAGAATTGCTCTCTCTTGTATTTCAGATTATGATATTTGCTGGAGCAAGATTCTCCGAAACCAACCTTGATCAACATTCGCATTCGAGAAACTGTCCATCCTTTCACTGGGATAGCAATCGAAGCCGCTTGTGGACAATATTTTATAGACAAACACTGCTCATGATGGTCCTTATAGCAAGAACCATTTCCTTCGCTGGAATCATAGTGTCTAGAGAAGGTACCAGGTCATCGTTTTCGAGTGGCATTTATACCCGAACTTGAAATCATCGGATTCCTAATTTATGGTTGTTATTGCCCTTTTCAACCCTTCGACCTTGTGTCCGCAACCCCCTGTCGCTAGGCAATTTCTTGAGGTCCGTATTGCTTTACCGACATACGGCCTCATGCGTTGCTTCCGATGTTCATCTCAATCGGCCTAAATGAGGCCCTTACCGGCATTGCTGAATATGGAGACGTTAAACACAACATCGTCCCTACCATTGAGCTCAAACGTGCAGACATTTGATGCAGACAATTAAAGAAAGTGAAACTGCTAAATCACAACTGGGGTCCAATGTTCATGAACGCAGAATATGAGCATCCACATGGTATCAGATTTGCGGATGAATTATGATAGTGCACGAGCATGATCTTGCGAAGCTCAACTATCTGTCCCCTGAAATCGACACTTCCCTGCATGGTCATCAGAACAGAAGCTCGATGAAGTTTCTTTTTCTTAAAAAAAGTGAAGAATCTATTTTCTACGTAATTGGTGGAAACAACGTGCATAAAAATAGTTAGGAAGCCGCATCTATTAGAATTTCCCCCACAAATTAAAGATGCAGTGCCCAAACGCTTCGAATTTAGGGGCTTTGTCCACGGAAAAATCCCCAAATCGAATCTCTCATCGGTCTACTGATCTTCAATTTGGACTTGCTCCCAGACCCTCGTCCACTGAAAAGGGAAGCCCTATCTCCTGATTTTACACATATCTTTACTTCATATTAGTAGCGAATTGCTCTTTATTGTCCATCAAATTCTAATATATGCTGGAGAAAGATTGTCCAAAAGTGATCTTGATCCACAATCGCATTTGAATATGCTGTCCATTCTTTCACTAGGATAGCGACCGAAGCCGAATGTAGAGAATATTTTCTCGATGAACGGTGCTTATTATGATCCCTATGAAAATACCGTTCCTTTGCAGGAGTCAATTATGTCCGGGGGAAGTACCAAGTAGTCATTTTTTGGAAGGCTATTTATACTTTAACTAGAAACCATTAGGAACCTAATTTATACTTAAACTAGATAAGTATTCTCTTCCCAGCAATCCACTGCAAATATTTCTTAGATGATTGCAATGGTCAAGGTGAGATAAATTATACCAGCTGACCATGAGTTCTGGAAATTTTTTTATGGCGATTCAGGTTTATAACTATTGTAATATTCATAATTGTTTTATTTATTTCATTCGTCTCTAGAGTCTTTGCATATTTCATGAAAACAGAGTTGGCTTGGTGTAGGACATTCTTTATTTCCTTATCTGTGACCGCCTCAATGGTGACGGATACCAGTTGAAGGAATATACTAAAGTCTCTGTTAGATCAACTCTCCATGCTACGTATGAGTTCGATTTATACTTTTGTCGAATCAAGACACATGTACCCGGTATTTTGGAAGATGCAATTTCCGTGTCCGATTTTTTCACTAGTCTCCAAAAAAAAATCAGGAAATACATCACCATTCCATTACTTGCAGGAGAAAGATTTGCTTTCCTTGGTCTGGTTAACTAGACAAAACACAGCAAAGCATAGATTTTTCTGCAGGCAGACCAAAGTTTACGCCTGAATCTTGACATTCCTTCTGAAAATGGAGACTTTGAGCTCAATATCATCATTGTTGATGTATCAAGGCTGCAATATTCTTTTTTTTATTAAGTCAATTTGCTGATGTCCTATTTTCAAGTAGTTGTTTAGTTGTTATCTTTACTTGATCAGTCCTACCATGTAGGAGTGTTTAGTTGCATATTTTTTTGTTATTCTGTTAGTTTGTTGCTGATTTTGTGGATCAAGTAAGCTATTAGGTAGAAGGCAACATGTGTTTATGACTTAGCTTCAGTCTTGAGTCTGTTTTTAAGCAAATTTCAGTTTTCTGAATAAGAGAAGTTCCCTTCTAATATATTTTGATTTTGTTGCAAAAAAACAGCTTTTGCTGTCAATTCTCCTTATATTCTTTTAGAAACAACATTGGTATCAGAGCTTCATTCATCTTAAGGGGCTGTGAGTAACTTGTGAGATTGATTGAGAGTTGTGTTTGCATCCATAGAAGCTGAGGCAAGATGGAGGCAGAATCGAGTGGTTTTTCAGCCATGGCTCCACCAGTGTTTGATGGAGAAAATTATCAAGCTTGGTCAGTAAGAATGCGAGCCTATCTAGAGGGTTGTGATTTTTGGGAAGCTGTAGAACAAGATTATGAAGTTGCTCCCCTTCCTGACAACGTAACCATCGATAAAATCAAGTATCACAATGAGACAACAACAAGGAAAGCAAAGACAAAGTCTTGTCTATATGATGCTATTTCACCTGTCATTTTCAGTAGAATTATGGCTTGTGAATCAACCAAAGCTATTTGGGATTTTCATAAAGCCGAGTATCAAGAAGATGAGAGGATCAGAAGCATGAAGGGGCTGAATCTGATCAGAGAATTCAAGAGACTACAGATGAAGGAGTTTGAGATGAGGAGTATACTGATAAGTTAATAAGTATTGTAAATCAGGCAAGAGTTCTTGGCACTAACCTCTCTGATAATAAGTTAGTGCAGAAAATTCTTGTCTCCTTGCCCGAAAGGTTTGAGGCAACCATTGCCCCTTTGGAGAATACCAAGGATTTGCTCAGATCAGATTTGCAGAATTGCTAAGTGCTTTGCAAGCAAGAGCAGAGGAGGTTAATGAGATTAGAAGGTAGTACCAAAGGAGCTTTGTAGGCCAAAGAATAGAAGAATGTAGGAGGGAAAGGCAAGAAGTGGAAAGGAAAAAAGTGAAATGGCAGTGGTGGTTTAAAAGCTACTGCGAGAGAGAACAATGTTGGTAATTTCAAGAATAATTGGGGAAGGTATTCCTCGTGTCGGCATTGTGGAAAACAGAATCATCCACACTTTAGGTGTTGGAAGAGGCCAGATGTAAGATGCAGAAAATGTCAAAAGCTTGGGCACATTAAGAAGTTCTGTAAAGAGAAGGGAGATTATTAGCAAGGTGAGGCACATGCTGCAGTTCAGCAAGAGGTAGATCAACTTTTTATTGCTTCTTGCTTCTCCTCTAGTACTCCATGTGATAATTGGCTTGTTGATAGTGGTTGCACAAACCACATGAGAAGTTATGAAAAGTTATTTATAAATCTTGACAAATCATTGAGGTCAAGAGTGAGGATTGAGAATGGTGAGTACTTAGAAGTGAAAGGTAAATGGACTAAAGCAATAGAGAATTGTATTGGAACCAAGCTGGTTTCTGATGTGATGTATGTACTTAAGATTGAACAAAATTTGATGAGTGTGGGGCAGTTAGTAGAAAAGAGATTTAAAGTGATATTTAAAGAGAGGAAGTGTTTGATATTTGACTCCGATAGTCAGAAGCTGTTCAAAATAAAGATGCAGTAGAAGAGTTTTTCTCTGAATCCTCTTGAGAAGGAGCAGGTGGAATTTAAGTGTCAAGCTGGCGAGTCAGAGATATGGCACAAGAGGTTGGGGAACTTTCATCACAAAGGCTTGTTGTTCATGCAGATGAATGAAATGGCAACAGGGTTACCAAGTTTGGCAGATCAGATCATACGGTTCAAGGCTTGTTTGCTGGGCAAGCAGACGAGACTTCCCTTCAAAGAATCAACTTGGAGAGCTACAGAGAAGCTGCAGCTGATTCATACAGATCTCTGTGGTCCACAAGTGACTCCTTCACTGAATGGCAGCAGGTATTTCATTATTTTCATTGATGATTATACTAGAATGTGCTGGATTTACTTCATGAAGCAAAAGTTAAAAGTTGCTGAGATATTTCTGAATTTTAAGAGATGGGTTGAGAACCAAAGTGGCTACAAGATTCAGGTCATCAGATCTAATAATAGAACAGAATACACTTCATAAAGGTTTAACTCTTTCTGTGAAGAGGCTGGAATTGAGCATCAGTTTACTGCTCCTTACTCTCCACAATAAAATGAAGTTAGTGAGAGGAAGAATAAAACCATTATGGAGATGACTAGATGTCTGCTGCATGAGAAAAATCTGCCAAAAGAGTTTTGGGCAGAAGCAGCAAGCACAACATTTTTTTCTGCTGAACAGATTGTCTACAATGGTATTGGAGAAGAAGACATCCTTTGAAGCTTGGTTTGATGTCAAGCCAATTTTAAGAAATTTCAAAGTGTTTGGCTGTGTCGCAACCCTAAGAATTTTTTTTTTCGATCGGGTTAACGGATTATTAGGTTAATTAGATGAATTAACCTAATACGGACCCTCCCAAGTCCTACCGAATCGCAATTTTGGTTTATGTTCAAATGATTTTAAAATTTGGAGTCGCCACTAATCATTTTTGGTAGGTTGATTAGATACCTAAGTAAATTAGCGGGAGGACTAAATTACTTCCACAAACTAGAGATTATGAGTTCGGAGACTTGGTTACACTAGTTAATTAAAACTAATGTCCTTTCGGTACCTTAATTTCATGGATATCCTAATTTGACAACTCAAGCTTGGTTTATTCCTAAGACTCTAGCGAGGTGTTCTCTTTTTGTATTTTCACTTTTTAGATATGATGCATGAGTGGTATTTTTTTTTATTTTCAAAGTGTTAAAAATTTCCTGAAGCCGAAAGAGGGAGTGTGTTAACGACTTCTGTGCAGTGCTACAGTGTACTCACTTTGGGGTCTGGTGATTCAAAAATTAAACGGCAGAAAATCAATGACAGTAAATAAAGACCTCCAATGGACGGCCCAGCCTTGGCTTGGCTCTCCCCTTTGGGGTTTAATGGTGCAGGAATTAAATTGCGGGAATTTAAATAACGATAAGTAAAAACCTCCAATGGGCGGCCTAACATTGGTTTGGCTCTTCCTTTTGGGGTTTGATGGTGTAGGAATTTAAATTGCAGTAAGTAAAAACCTCCAATGGGCGGCCTAGCATTGGCTTGGCTCTTCCCTTTGGGGTTTGATGGTACAGGAATTTAAATTGCAGTAAGTAAAAACCTCCAATGGGCGGCCTAGCATTGGCTTGGCTCTTCCCTTTGGGATTTAATGGTGCATGAATTTAAATTGCAGTAAGTAAAAACCTCCAATGGGCGGCCTAGCATTGGCTTGGCTCTTCCCTTTGGGGTTTGATGGTGCAGGAATTTAAATTGCAGGAAATAAACGACCTCCAGTGGATGCGCTTTGCCTCTCCATTCTGGGGTTTTAGTTCTTTAAAATAAAATACAACAAATTGTTTCAACAATTTGAACTAAAATCCGTTGACGGGTCCGCTGCAAATTTGATGGGCACCTTGGAATTTGTTTGGGCTCACTTTGCACCTCCATGGAATTTATCGTTGATACGGAGTTGTCCTTTTTTTTTTACCTGCCATAAAATATGGGAAAAAGGGAGATGGAGAAAGTGTATACAATTTGTGCTAATTTGAGACTAAAACCACAAATAAATAAATAAAAACACTTAGCTCGAATTTGCTTGCTCGTTGACGAGGATGAACTCTTGATTTATGTTGATCGATGAAGGAATTGGTAATGATAACTCCTAACTTTAAACTCTCACCATCTTCAAAATTTTCTCTCTCTTTTTGGTATTTTCTTTCTCTCCAATTTTTCTTCGATCTCTCAAAACCTTCTCAAACATCCAAATTTTCTCTCCCAAAAAAATTCTCCTCTCAAGCTCACTTCTTCCTCCTTTTATAACCTACTCATCTATCTCCCATTCTAATTTTTCCACTAACTCTATCTCCCATTCTAATTTCTCCACTACTAACTCTTCTTCATATTCATCTTCTCTTCTCCATATCTATCTCCCATTCTACTAACTATTCTTCATCTCCATCTTTCCTTCTCTATTCTCATCTTATTTTCTTTATCTTCTCTTCTCCATCTCCTCTTCTCCATCTTCCCATCTTCATCTCCTCTTCTCCATCTCCTCTTCTCTATTCTAATTTCTCCACTAACTCTTCTTTTTGTTATTTACAAAATAATCCCTCAAGTGTTAGGTATTTGTACTCTAGTCCATGAGATTTTAAGTATTTGCAATTCAGTCTTTGGAGAAATATTTCTTTAAGTCCAAATCTCTCCACAATTTTCGACACACCTACCGCATGTTGAATTTAAGCTCATTTCTTGCTATTGAAAATAATGCAAAATTTAATTAAAACCCTATTTGTAAAATTGAGTCATTCTGGGTATAATTGGGCTAAGATGAAAATTTGAAATATTAGAGAACAATGTCACAACTCCTAAAAGTGAAAAATGAAAATAAATTGACTCAAATTGATTTTTTTTAGCCCGATTCGAGATTATGCTCGTGAAGGAATACACGACCCCGGATTGGATTTTTTAAATTTGCAATGGCCAACATGAAAAGGGATTTAAAGGAAAAATATTGACTATTTTTATGTATTTTTGTTGTCTCAAATGCTATTATTTATTAAATATTTTCCTAATTTCTAAAAAATATATTTAAAAAACTAAAAAATATGAAAAATCATTTTTACTCAAAAATTGTTGCCTAAGCTTGGCCAAGGCTTCCAAAGTTGATTTTGTAATTTTCTCATTTTTTCTTGACTTTTTTATGAATTTTCGAAAATAAAAATATCGAAAAATACTGAAAGTATGAAAAGTTATTTTTTGGTCAAAATTGGTTTCCTAGGCTTGGCCAAGGTCCCCAAAGTTGATTTTTTAATTTTATGAATTTTTGTGGATTTTTTTTTTATTAATTTTAAAAGAGAAAAGATGATTAAAAATTAGGTGTTAACAAGCTGTTTGTGTTTCTCTCATATTCCTTAGGTTAAGAGAGATAAGTTGGGAGAGAAAGCTGAACCTGGGATCTTTGTTAGCTACAGTTTAGTGTCGAAAGCCTACAGCATCTATGAACCACAGATAGGGAAGGTGATCACTAGCAGAGATGTTCAGTTTTTGGAAGATGAGCAATGCGACTGGACAGTTGAGTCACAAGGCAAGCACAAGAAGGTCTCACTAGAACCTGACGAATTGGCGGATGATGTTCCGATTAGAGGTACTAGATCTCTGACTGATATATATCAAAGGTGTAGTGTGGCTGTTTTGAAACCTTCAGGTTATGAGGAAGCTAAAAGTGATCAGAGGTGGATGAATGCAATGAATGAAGAGTTGGCTATGATCGAAAAGAATCAAACATGGGAGCTAGTAGAGAGGCCTGAAGACAGGAAGGTGATTGGAGTAAAATGGGTTTTCAAGACCAAACTCAATCTTGATAGCTCAGTGAATAAGCATAAGGCCAGGTTGGTGGTGAAGGGATATGTATAGATTTGGGGAGTTGATTTCTTAGAAACCTTTGCCCCTGTGGCAAGAGTAGATACAATTAGAATGACTCTTGCTTTAGCAACTCAACAAGGATGGAAGGTATATCAGTTAGATGTGAAATCTGCCTTTTTGAATGGAGTGTTGCAGGAGGAGATTTATGTTGAGCAGCCAGAAAGCTTTGTCACACTAGGCCAGGAGGAGAAAGTTTATTTGCTGAGAAAAGCTCTCTATAGCTTGAGGCAAGCTCCCAGAGCATGTGTAGTAAGATGGATGAGCACTTGCTGGGCTTGGGTTTGAAATTAGCATCTGACTTAGTAGTGGTGTCACTTTATGTGGATGATATGCTAGTGACAGGAAGTAATGGTGCTCAAATTACTACATTTAAGTAAGAGATGATGAAGATGTTTGAAATGACTGATCTTGGTGAGATGTCGTATTTTCTGGGGATGGAAGTTAGGCAGACTCAAAATGAAGTTTTTATCAATCAGAAGAAGTACTTGAAAGAGATCCTAAAGCGATTCAACATGGAGGAATGTAAGAGTGTGAGTACTCCAATGGGTTAGAAGGAAAAATTTCATAAGAATGATGGATCATAACCTGCAGATGAAAGAATTTATAGAAGTTTGATTGGCTATCTTATGTATCTCACTGCAACTAGGCCAGACATCATGTTTCCTGTATCTTTGTCTAGATTTCTTGATTGTGTAAGTGAGTTGCATATGGTAACTGCAAAGAGGGTGTTGAGGTATTTAAAGGGTACTCTTTCATATGGGATTAAGTTTTGTAAAGTTCAAGAGTTTAAGTTGTAAGGGTATTTTGATAGTGACTGGGTAGGTTCCATGGATAATATGAAAAGCACTTCCGGTTATTGTATTACATTTGGATCGTCATGTTTTTCTTGGAATTCAAAGAAGCAGGAAATAGTGGCTCAATCAACTGTAGAAGCTGAGTTCATTGCAGCTACTGCAGTTGTAAATCAAGCATTATGGTTTAAGAAGTTGATGGATGTTGACACCTGATTTTTAATCATCTTTTCTCTTTTAAAATTAATAAAAAATATATAAAAATTCATAAAATTAAAAAATCAACTTTGGGGACCTTGGCCAAGCCTAGAGAACCAATTTTGACCAAAAAATAATTTTTCATATTTTCAGTATTTTTCGATATTTTTATTTTCGAAAATTCATAAAAAAAAATCAAGAAAAAAATGAGAAAATTGCAAAATCAACTTTGGAAGCCTTGGCCAAGCTTAGGCAACCATTTTTGAGCAAAAAATAATTTTTCGTATTTTTTGTATTTTTTTAAATATATTAGGAAAATATTTAATAAATAATAGCATTTGAGGCCACAAAAATACATAAAAATAGTCAATATTTTTCTTTTAAATCCCTTTTCATGTTGGCCATCGTAAATTTAAAAAATCCAATTCGGGGTCGTGTATTCCTTCACGAGCATAATCTCGAATCGGGCTAAAAGAATTCAATTTGAGTCAATTTATTTTCATTTTTCACTTTTAGGAGTTGTGACATTGTTCTCTAATATTTCAAATTTTCATCTTGGCCCAATTATACCCAGAATGACTCAATTTTACAAAAAGGGCTTTAATTAAATTTTGCATTATTTTCAATAGCAAGAAATGAGCTTAAATTCAACATGCGGTAGGTGTGTCGAAAATTTTGAGGAGATTTGGACTTAAAGAAATATTTCTCCAGGGACTGAATTGCAAATACTTAAAATCTCATGGACTAGAGTATAAATACCTAACACTTGAGGGATTATTTTGTAAATAACAAAAAGAAGAGTTAGTGGAGAAATTAGAATAGAGAAGGGAAGATGGAGAAGAGAAGATGGAGAAGAGGAGATGAAGATGGGAAGATGGAGAAGAGGAGATGAAGATGGGAAGATGGAGAAGAGGAGATGGAGAAGAGAAGATAAAGAAAATAAGATGAGAATAGAGAAGGGAAGTTGGAGATGAAGAAAAGTTAGTAGAATGGGAGATAGATATGGAGAAGAGAAGATGAAGATGAAGATAAAGAAGAGTTAGTGGAGAAATTAGAATGTGAGATAGAGATGAAGAAAGGAAGATGAAGATGAAGAAGAGTTAGTGGAGGAATTAGAATGGGAGATAGAGTTAGTGGAAAAATTAGAATGGGAGATGGATGAATAAGCTATAAAAGGAGGAAGAAGTGAGTTTGGGGGGAATATTTTTTGGGGAGAAAAATTTGGATATTTGAGAGGGTTTTGGGATATTAAAGAAAAATTGGAAAGAAAGAAAATACCAAAAAGAGAGAGAAAATTTTGAAGATAGTGGGAGTTTAAAGTTAGGAGATATCATCACAAATTCTTTCATCGATCAACATAAATCAAAAGTTCATCCTCGTCAATGAGCAAGCAAATTCGAGCTAAGTGTCTTTATTTATTCATTTATTTGTGGTTTTAGTCTCAAATTAGCACAATTTGTATACACTTTCTCCATCTCCCTTTTTCCCATATTTTATGGTAGGTAAAAAAAAAGGGACAACTCCGTATCAACGATAAATTCCATGGAGGTGCAAAGTGAGCCCAAACAAATTCCAAGGTGCCCATCAAATTTGTAGCCGACCCGTCAACGGATTTTAGTTCAAATTGTTGAAATAATTTGTTGTATTTTATTTTAAAGAACTAAAACCTCATAATGGAGAGGCAAAGCGCATCCACTGGAGGTCGTTTATTTCCTACAATTTAAATTCCTGCACCATCAAACCCCAAAGGGAAGAGCCAAGCTAATGCTAAGCCGCCCATTGGAGGTTTTTACTTACTACAATTTAAATTCATGCACCATTAAACCCCAAAGGGAAGAGCCAAGCCAATGCTAGGCCGCCCATTGGAGGTTTTTACTTACTGCAATTTAAATTCCTACACCATCAAACCCCAAAGGGAAGAGCCAAGCCAATGCTAGGCCGCCCATTGGAGGTTTTTACTTACCGTTATTTAAATTCCCGCAATTTAATTCTTGCACCATTAAACCCTAAAGGGGAGAGCCAAGCCAAGGCTGGGCCATCCATTGGAGGTCTTTATTTACTGTCATTGAATTCCTGCTGTTTAATTTTTGAATCACCAGATCCCAAAGTGAGTAGACTGTAACACTGCACAGAAGTCGTTAACACACTCCCTCTTTCGGCTTTAGGGAATTTTTAACACTTTGAAAATAAAAAAAATACCACCCATGCATCCTATCTAAAAAGTGAAAATACAAAAAGAGAACACCTCACTAGATTCTTAGGAATAAACCAAGCTTGAGTTGCCAAATTAGGATATCCATGAAATTAAGGTACCGAAAGGGCATTAGTTTTAATTAACTAGTGTAACCAAGTCCCCGAACTCATAATCTCTGGTTCGTAGAAGTAATTTAGTCCTCCCACTAATTTACTTAGGTATCTAATTAACCTACCAAAAATGATTAGTGTCGACTCCAAATTTTAAAATCATTTGAACAAAAATCAAAGTTGCGATTCGGTAGGACTTGAGAGGGTTCGTATTAGGTTAATTCATCTAATAAACCTAATAATCCGTTAACCCGATCGAAAAAAAATTCTTAGGGTCGCGACAATGTATTATCTGCATTTGGAGCAAGAAGAAGGCATCGAAGTATTTGTGGATAATCATGCTACTCTGACCATTTCACAAAATCCAGTGTTTCATGGAAAAACAATGTATTTTAAGATCAAGTATTACTTCTTGAGAGGAGTGCAGAAGAATGGAGAGGTGAAACTGGTGTACTGTAGTTCTGAAGATCAACTTGCAGATATATTTACTAAGTCATTTCATGTTGGTCGATTTGAACTTCTTAGGGTAAAGCTAGGAGTGTGCAGCACTTGATTCAGGAGGAGAGTGTTGATGTATCAAGGCTGCAATATTATTTTTTTTATTAAGTCAATTTGCTGATGTCCTATTTTTAAGGAGTTAATTAGTCATTATCTTTACTTGATCAGTCCTATCTTGTAGGAGTGTTTAGTTGCATATTTTTTGCTATTCTGTTAGTTTGTTGCTGATTTTGTGGATCAAGTAAGTTATTAGTTAGTGGGCAACGTGTGTTTACGACGTAGTTTCAGTCTTGAGTCTGTTTTTAAGCAAATTTCAGTTTTCTGAATAAGAGAAGCTCCCTTCCAATACATTCTGATTTTGCTGCAAAAATAAAGATTTTGCTGTCGATTCTCCTTATATTCTTTGAGAAACAACAATCATTTCTAACAAGCTCTAGCACACAGACGTCTCCTTCCTTTAGAGAAGTTCCTCTCTGAAATGCACCCCAACTGGCAGAGAGCTTTTCCGCGCCATGCTGTGGGTAGTACAGGAGCTTCACTGGCCATGATCCGTCCGAATGCTTAAGAGTTGCGGTTTGCATGCTTCCATTGATGCATCCTTTAGAAAAACCACCTGGGAGGCCAGCACAGTCTGCGGAATTGATTTTTGATCAACTAATGATGTATGAGTAAGAACATAAAAGGTATGATGACTAACACAAGAAATGTTAATAGGATGACACCTTATGAGAAGGTAAAAGATTTCATTCATGTCTGAAATTTTGCACATGAGAACCATTATCTCAGGATCTTCTCTCACCACATTTTGCTTGACTAGAGTACGTGACTGGATAACAACTGTGAAGGAAGGATACTGCGGCCCGTACTTCTTGGCTGCTTTGAGAGCCGAAGTTAAGCGTCAACGTTTGGAAGTGGAGCTACGAGAAGCCAGCATGGCGGGGCTCACCTTATGTTTGGAACTTTCCATCCTACTTGAATTAGTCAGGCAGAGAGCATAAGAAAAAATGAGTGGCAACCGCTGGGAAGCTGTTCATCTTCTCCAATACGAGTGGCAACAGCCAGCTGAGCTCATCCTTACGATGAAGAAAAATCAATGAGCAAGTGAATGCTTTAGAAAGCTTGTTAAGAAGAATGCATGGGGAATCGAAGGGATTAAAATTGGGACGATTTGTTAGTTGATCGAAATTATACCAAGAATAATTAATTAGGACTAAGTGGGCCGAGCTTACTTTAGTTGAAATTCGACAACTTGTTCAATTCCTTCTATTATATCCTTTGAGAATATAGATGAGACGAAGGTCGAAAAAGGGTCCTTTAGTATAATAATTTAGATAGGGAATTTGAAAAATCGTCTCATCTTAAATGATTTTAGATCTAGATTTAAGTTGCAAGAAAGTACCAAGTAGTCATTTTGAGAAGCATTTATGTTTAAAATTGAAATCATTATGTTTTTCTTTTTACCCCACAAAAGAATTCGTAAGATTTTAAATCGTATTGTCCTTGCAAGTGGCCTAAAGCGACACGTCCAATGTTCATCTCAATCAATCAATGAACTCTGGTACTCACTCCCGAGTGTCGAGAACTGAGACTTTGGATACAACATCGTCTCCATCAATGGTGGCCATCGCTCATCGACAGGAAGCTGGTGACTGGAGCAGAGCATGAAATCATCATCTTAAAGAGTTGAGGTCTAATCAGTATAAAGAATCACTCCATCATCGAACTTTTCAGGATAACAGAGTTCGTGCAGGACCATTCTTTCTTTACTTTTCTAACAACCTCAAGGGTGAAAGAAATTACTTCAAGAAATATTCTAAAATCTCTGTTACTAATCAACTCTGCATATTCACGTGAGATAAGGATTGCTTATGACCTTCTATTTAATCGATTCCATGCTGCCGATGAGTTCGATTTATACTTTGCTGAATAAAGACGCAAATATGCAAAGAGGTTGGCAATTAGGCATACATGTACCTGGAATTTTGGAAGACGCAATGTGCCGGTGTAATGTTAGGTACTCTCCACAGAACATTAGGAAATACATCACCATTCAATTACTTGCAGCAGAAAGTTTGGCTTTCTTTGATATGATTAACTAAACAGAACATAGTGAAGCAGAAATTTTTTTGTAGGCATACCAAAGTTAACTCCTAAGTTTTGAATTCCTTCTGAAAATGGAGACTTTGAGTTAAATATTATCAATTCTAAAAGCTTGAACATACAGACGTCTCCTTCCTTCAGAGAAGTTATTCTCTAAAATGCGGCCCAACCAGCAGAGAGCTTTCCCGAACCATGTTGTGGGAAGAACAGGAGCTTCACTGGCCATGACCCATTCGAAGATTTAAGAGTTGCGGTTCGCATGCTTCTGTTGGCGTGTCCCTTTAAAATCCCACCTGGGGCAGTCTGCAGAGTTGATTTTCAATCAACAAATGATCTGAGTAAGAACACAGACGGTATGATAATTAACACAAGTAATGTTTTTAACCAGACCAAATTTTGCACATGACTACTATTATCTCAGGATATCTTCTTAGTTCTTACCACATTATGCTTCAAAAGATTATTTGTGACCGGTTGACTACTGTGAAGGAAGGATTCTGCAGCTTGGACTTGTTGGCTGGTTCAAGAGACGTCGTCATCGCAAACATTGAGATGCCGCCGGTCACCTCGCATTTGAAATTTTCCATACTACCTAAATTAGTCAGGCAGAGAGCATAAGAAAAAACAATACGAAAGTATATGCATTACTTGTAGGCTAAGATTCACAGACCTTCCGAATCTTGTCGCTGATGCTTTGCTCCTTCCTCAGTTTGGACAGTCTGTTAGCTGATCGAAATTGTATCCAGAATAATGTCAGAGGTACTGAGACTGAAATCGATAGAATTAATTCACAAAGTGATGTACAAAGTAGCTAATGAACTTTTCTCAACAAATTGACAGGGTGTGGGTAGACTATGCCTTGAGGCCAAACACCACCTCTAGTTGTTAGAGATAATTAGGGCAAAAGAAAAAATTATTCACTCAAACTCAACTGGTCCTACCCATCACGTTTAAGCTAGTCGATCTTTATTTCCTTTGTTTAGTCCAGATTAGCATTTTGTTTAGACGTGAGCCCTGCATTTTTAAGGCGAATGAATACAAGTATTTGCAACTTATATTTACGTAAAATGATTATTTCGTCCAGTTTCACTCAATGTCATAAGCTGCAAAGGTGAAAGACCATTCTTTTTTTGGATCTTTCACCGTCAATGTCGGTGAATTCATCCTCAATTATGTCAGTAAGTGATTAACAGACTTTAATCTGAATCTACTTGTGCATTGATCACTAGAGACCAATACCTATTAGAAAATTGAAGCATGCAAGTCAGTGAATCCCATTGAGTGGTCATTGGGAAGGACTTGACTAGATCTGATTCAAATCGTTTATGACTTAATCACACTTTTTCAAAACCTTTATGACTTAATCACACTTTTTCAATAGAGCTTGATTGCACATTAAGCTAAATGTAAAATTTTTTTTACGTAATTTCCTACAATAAAGAGAAAAGAAAAGAAAAGAAAAGAAAATAATGGATATCGAATGATAACAGAGTTGAAGGAAAAAAAAAACCAAATGGGATGCTTAGGTGAGTTATGAAAATGAGGATGGTGGGTTCTAAGCAGTTATGCTGACGTGGCAAATGACAGAGAATTTGTTTAATTGGCACATTAATGGTCAATCAATTATAAACCAAATCGGTTATCATTTTAGAAGTCATTTATACCTAATTTTATTGATTTATAAGTTAAAACGAACTACTTTCTTTACCATAAACGGTATTACTTTATGGGAGGGTTATGTAATTTTTTTTAGGTAAAGAGACTATTCTACCCCTGATTTTCAGTTCTCATTGGCAGCTCCCTCTTCTTTTTCAAAACTGTCGTCAATGAGACAGAGGGAAATTGGAAATAGAATAACTTACCTGGATAAAAATCTTCCTCATCTCAACCTCTGACCGTGCCTCAGCAACTTCCAGATCTCTATGCCATTTGCAGCGTTGCCCTTCCATTTGTCAGTGACTAGATAAGTTTAAAAAGATAAAAAAAAAAGGTTTATAACTTATGGTGCTTTAGGCGCTGGGCAATTTGATAAGCAAAGGCAAGTGACCAAAAAGAAAGAAGTAATTGGATCTCGCCAATTTTATGTACATTTGTTTATGCTGATAACTTTTGTATGGTTGTGTTGAGATCACCCTCCCAGTTCTAATACCACGCGTATATGAACAATCTCACATCTTCTAGCTTTGGCATGGTTAGCGTACCCTTGGAAAACATCTTCATTTTCGGGCACTCTTCCACTTCAATACATTCCAAGGATGGAAACCTTGAGATGCAACTTGTGGTCGAGGAGAAGCATTCTTGGCTTGGCAGATTTTGGAGTGTCAACCATCTCAGCTTCACAAGAGAAATCACTTTTCTTTCTCCGTTTTCATCATTTTCCACTACTTCTCTCATTCTTTCACATCCTGTTATAGTTATGTCTATGAGATGCACCAAGTTTGTGACCATTGAAACTGTTACTAGATGTATCAATCCAGAGGAATTCTTTATTACTAGCTCTGTCAAATTCTGGAAGGATGTCATGGCTGAAAATAATGTCGTCAAACCGGGGCAATCCCAAACCTCAAATTTGTTAGTGCTTTGAAAAACTTTTGTGATTAAATATTCTTCTCTCCAGATACGCTTTAGGTTACGTAGCTTGCTCAACTTAAGTTCTCTTAAATTATTAAGCATTGGATGCTTTCCCTCGTCCACTAGTCCTTCATCAAGGAATATACCTTCAAAGGAGCTACAGAATACTTCAAGGCTTTTTAGGTTGGGAAATCTCTCTAGGAGGAAGCTGGAAGGAAAGACAGAGCTTTCATCATGAAAGCATGCCAATGCTAGTGCTTCTGACTTGCCAATGTCATCAGAAAATTTTCCACTCCGTATCATCTGAATATCTTTATCGGCTAATAAAAGTCTCTTTAAGGTGGGAATGTCCTACAAATTGCCAATATAATGAGAGCAAGTAAATTCAACAATGTTCGACAATAAATCATTCTTCTGGGAGGTAAATAAGTCGGTTTGAAAAGGAATTGCTAAATGTGTGTGTCCGATTCATTAATCTCTAGAGCTTGCATAAAAGTGACAAGCTTCAAAAGTCATCCACCAACCAAGGGTATGCGCTCATATAATAATGATTAGATAGAAAGGGAAATATCTGTATTGGCATTGGAATGATCAAACAAATAAATAGAAATCCATCTGACCCAGAAAACATCAAAAGAAAGATGGTCATCCTGCTGTAATTTGAGAAGGAATTGCCACATAGTGGGTGCCCGATGCTCAATTTAGTCCATAGGTAATTCACATTTAATCCATAAAAAAAATTAAAAAGAAATTGCAAAATAGAGGTCCCTACGGTTAATTCAAGAACCATCCTGACCAAATTCATTCTTTATATGAGGAATGTCTTATTTTGTCAACAAGAATATGTAGTTCCTTGGAATTTCAAGTGACGAGATGCGCTGATAGTGCCACTAAAAAATTTTTGGGTGTCCGCAAATGAAAAGTGTGCTTAAAGGTAGGAGTTGAAAGGGAATTCCATACTATAAATATCTTTTGTCAATAAACTGATAAGTAAGGAGTTCAAGTTTTCTATAGTATCGTAATGTGACATGACTATGCAGTGCACATGAGATATAGTGGGTGAATTAAATAATGGAGAAGAAACAAGGGAAAAGCAGTTGCAATCATACCTTCTCAACCGAGAAGTGTGCTTCATGGTTTGAAAGGTTGTGTTGATCTTCTCTCTGAGCCCACTTGTTCATGGAAGCCGCAAAAGGCAACATGTTCAGTTTGTCACAATGGGTCACTCGCAATTCCTTCAATAATGGCCAGTTCAGAGTGAGCAAGTTAGGGCAGAAGCTCTTGAGTTGTGGCATATCATGTAATACCAGAGAAGTCAGTTCTGGGAAAAGAAATTGAGCAGCAATAGAGTGTGGACTGTCATCTCCACTCGCGCTCGAGACTATTTCCTCGAGCTCACACGACTCCACTAGAAGCTTCTCAAGTTGGGTTAGACTTGTAGCCACCCAACGTGGAAACAAAACTTCAAGGTTCTTACAGTTATGAGCTTCCACTTTCCGCAAATATTTACAAGTGAAATTTCCTTGAAGGTCGCAGGTCCATATTTTGCTTAAGGTGTCCATGTGGGAGAGAACTATCGAGTCTAGCCAAGGAAACTGTACCTGCCATATTGAGAAGAAAAAAGGACACACTAAATGTTAATTACATTGACTTATGATCTCAAAGATGAAATTTCCAAACTGCCCTAGCAGTCACAAATCATGAGAATTCTAGAGCTTGTTAGTAACACATACAGAGAGGGGTCGATAGATCCTTTCATTTCAGTTGACCGACTACTGTGGTTAAAGAGTAAACAAATGCGCATGAAACTTTCTACTTACAAATAATAGAAAGAAATAATAAATTGGCAAAAGAATCTGAAAGACGAAAGGCCAAAACCTGATCAGTTGGTACATCTTAATTGCCTTTTGAAGAAATGATGTGTATCACAAAAAATTCGGTAAAAGACATCAGGTTGTGCTCAGGCGTGCTCTCGTCCTCTCCCACCCAATTCTGTACAGCTCCTCCGCACCAGTCATCTTCGTCCCTCTCTCCCCCGCCTCAAAACCCAGCTCTGCGAGGAGTCGCCGATGAGCCTTGCCAAATCTGGAGGAATCGAGGCTCGAGCTCGATTCTAGCGAGTTACCCTCGCCTCCTCGACGGCCATGGGCGAGCTCGCCACATCTAGCAAGGCAAGGCTTCGCCAGCCTCAATCGAGGCCAGCCGTCGCCGGCGAGCTCGAGCACCGCCGGCCTATGGCGAGGCTCGAGCTCGCCGGTGACCGGTCGGTGGGTGAGCGCGCTGTTGCGTCTGGTGAGCGCGCTGTTGCGTCTGGTGAGGGGTTTCGCGAGGGTGGAGTCGGACGCGGAGGAATTACAGGGAGTAGGTAAAAAGAAAAACATAAAAAAGAAAAAAGCTAAAGATAATTTTCTTTTTAAAATAACTTAAAGCCTGCAACGCGTAACCAACTTCTTATCCGACTGTGTCATGTGTCGAGGATTTTTGAAGTTTTATTTGGGTGTGTGTGGAGGCAAAACCAAAAAGAAAACAAAGTGGATGTTGCATTGCACTGGAACTGAAATTGTTTCACGTGACGAGCTCAACACGCCATTCTATTTCCAAATTCCAATTACTGGTTCCTTCGATGCCTCGATTTGACAAGATAATTAATCAAAATCCAAAACTTCAAAGAAGGCTGACCTGTGGAGTGAAGAGGGAAGGGGTACCATGACCAATCTCCATCCAAGAATACCAAGCCAAACTTCTCATCTTGGGACAGTGGGCAATGGTCAACTTTATTAAGAAAGGACAATCCAGCGTATGATTCTTTCCCGAGAGAAAACTAGTTAAATTGGGCAAGCATTCCAGCTTCATCCTTCTTGAGCCTCGGGAATGAGATCTTCTTCGCCGCGCTTCCCTGCCCTTTTTCCTCTGCGATCACTCCTTCCATCTGACCACACTCCTTTATTTCAATTTGCTGTAGATTGGCAAGGCACCGAGCCATCAATGGAACGAAAGCGTATCTCAAGTTGCTGCAATTATAAAGGGTTAGATGATATAGAGAACTGAAGCGCATTGTTCCTTGAAGATCTTTGTTCCATAGCTGCCTCAACTTCGGTAGATTAACCAAGCCCAAATCTTGTAGCTGAGGTAGCACCCGAGTGCTTTCCACAGGCTCAAGCCCTTCAAGATCAAATATTTCTTCCAAAGACTCGCAATCGCGCACGTGCAAGCTTTCCATTTTCTTTAAAACAAGCATCACTTTTGATGGAACAGCATTAACAAATAATGGACAATTATCCATCACCAGACTTTCTAATTGCCAAGATGAATTGATGGGATTAAGTTCGCTATGCCATTTTTCAATTAGATTGGGGAACTCAGACAGCCACATAAACTTTACTCCAGCAATCATAGCCTGTTAGAAAATGCATCATTAAAGGTAGAGTTGTAGTTAGCAAAAAGTAATTACTCTTAGGTTATTAAGACCATCCAATTGCACAAAATTTGATAACTGATGCATACCGTTTCTTCAAACATATTTTGGATGGTGGTGTTGAGATTTTCATTCCAAAAGCAGACTTCATGTTGAGGCTTTGCATCTACTTGTGTTTGTACTTGTATTTTCTCTAGCTTTGGTGCAACTATTGGTCCCTCAGAGAAGGACTTCATGTTGGGACATCCGCTCACAATGACATCTTCCAAGAGAGGGAACATCAAAGTATAGTCACTTGAGCTAAAAGATCTCAATCTGGTCAACCCATCAAGATGCATATGCTTCAACTGATTGAAAGTCACTACACACCCCTCCTTACCTCCCTCGTCACTGATGACTTCTTTCAACATTTTACAATTTCTTATCCTCAATTCTGTAAGTTCCACCAAATTTTTAGCCGTTGTCGGTGTGAACATACTTGACAACCCATCAAAACGTGACACATCTAGGGTCTTCAGTTGTTGAAAGTGTCTTGACAAGGGTAATAGCTCATGACCAGGGCCTTCTATGGCTTCCACATTGATGCTGAGCTCCTCTAGATGAGATTCACATAGAACGAGCTTTTCCAAGTTGGTTAAACTCCAAATAAAAAGATATGTGGATATTGCACATTCCTCCAAGAGATAACGAAGCTTAAGAACTCTAAGCCTGCAGAAGAATTCTTCATCATGAAAATGCCCATGCCATATCTCCATCTGTCCAGATAAATCCAATCTTAGCTCTTGTAGATTTGGGAATGCACCCGAGAAGATAATCAAATCAGAATCTGAAGTCAGCTTAGTTAAATGAGTATTAATGTATTATGGTATAAGTCCTGCACATCGCGCATAATAACTACAGTTTAAGATGTTCATTCTGTGATCCACAAAAGGAAATGTGCCCTCATGCAATGGCCGTTGTCGTTGAAATTTTATATTTGACTCGTATCCATATTTAAACTTAATTAAATCAGTACATTCCCATTTCTATAGATATGTACATTGTGAAAATAAAGTGCCGATCAATTATAATCACAATTCCACTAATTTCAGAGATGAATGTCAACAAAAAAATGTCACATCTTTCCCTTTTTAGCATAACATCAGTCCTCTTGATAGGGCTCAAATTAGAAAACACAATTGCTCCTAGGTGGTACTAAAGAGGCTAAACTATCGGAATTAGCCTAAACCATTTTCTTAAGGCTGGTCAATGGCTATGCATTCTGTCAATACTTGAAGAACCTATGATGTTTCCATGTTATAATATTTCTGTGGATTCAAAGAGAGTCTTATAGTTTACACATTCGTCTGTGGAGTTACTTGTATGATATGCCTAGCTGTGACCACAATCATCACTTCAAATATTCACAATCGAAGCAAAACAAATCATCTTAGGTCGTACCTTTTCCAACAAGAAGAGAGGCTGTTTTTGTAGTGGCATCTCATTCTCAGTTTGGGAAGCGAGTATCTCCACTTTGTCACAGCCATGCACCTCTAAGGTCTTCAATGATGGCCAACCTAAAGCATGTGCTCCTGTGCAGATGCGCTTCAACTCTGTCAGATGCTTGAGCTTGAGAGAGGTTAACTTTGGGAAGATGGTATAACCCCAACACCTTGTCCTTCCATCTTGATAAGTTCCGCAATGCCACATGCATTGATCTCCAACTCCTCAAGTTGGATAAGATCTTTCGCTACTGAGACTGGAAATAGGGAGGTGAGGCTCTTGCAATTGGAAACACTAACAGAATGTAGACACTGGAATTTGACTTGACACTGGAGTTCCTTATCCCATACACACTTCAGCTTTGGTAATCCATTTAACTCCAGCGTTTTTAATTGGGAACGAGCAACAGGATTCCCATCTAGAGGATTCAGTGATTAACGTTCAAAAACAACTTCAAGTGAACGACAATCATACACCTCCAAACTTTCCAGGCTCTGAAGCCATCCAAGAATGCAAGAAGGAACAATGCTCACTAGCTTATGGCAATCCCACACCTTAAGTGATTTTAGATTTTGAAAAGAATCCGTAGCAACTTGATTGTCCCATATCATTTCGATGTTGTTCATGTCCTCGATATCTAATGTCTCCAAGCGAGGAAATGCAACCTGCGTCATTCACTCGCAGGATTGGTGATTCAATTAATATAAATGAGTTGCCAAGGGGAGAGGGGGAATTATTAAGTTGCATAAGAGGAGGAAAAAAAGAGAAAAAAATTAAGCACATGGAGAAGTCAAACTACATGTAATAAAACAAACGCAACTAATGTGAACTAAGCATATATTTTTTACAATAGGCAAAATGGTAATTTGGATATGCCCATATTTTGTATTGGACACGACCCCACACGAAAACAAAAAGAGGGGCTTTTTCTGTATATGTTTTGACATATAAATGCAATAAGAAATATTTGAAAACAAAAAGGGCGGTATTCCTCAACCTTGGCATATACATGAATCAAATTATCGAAGATAGTCATAAATCGACGTATTAATCCTATGGGATGGCCCAATTTGATGGCCTATTTGGCTGCATGACGATGTTTTTTTTTTTGGGGGGGGGGAATGTTAAGTCAAAGTGGACCCACTTGTTCATGCTTGCAATGTCAAAGCCATGCATGCAAAATTGCTGAGACATTTACATTCTTTGTCAAAATCGGAAAGCCGTTCAAACTTTGTATAGGTATCAAATGAGATGTTAATCGATTAGGAGGGTTGTTAAGGGTATATTGTTTGATTAATCAGTTATTTAGATTGACAACAATACTTAATTTAAGATTTTTTCTTTTGAATGTTGCTAACTGCTAAGGTAAACTGCACCATTATTCTTGTGGATAACGGACAAGGTCATTAATTGGCTTAGAATAATGGGAGATTAATTCTCGGAAGGGAAATGGCTTGATTTCTTTCTTTAGTTACAAGCTTACTTGGAAGCTCCAGAATGTACGGGTGTGAATTTTTTGTTTTCTGAAATCCTTATTGTCGTAGTTATATGTCATAGGGACATTTTATACATACTGATAATATTATGCTAATGTTGAGTATGGAGCGCAAGAATAGTTTTCCTTGCAAGGAGAATGATCAACATCTTGCAATTGAAAGTCTAAAGCGACACTCATTGAGGACTTTTTACAGAGTACTCTATAATAACATAATTATATAAGTTTTTCAATGACATTCTCATTCGATGATGACGTGACAACAGTGTAACGTTCATAAAATTGGCCATACTGTTTATCACAACAATAGTTGGCCAGAAAATTTCGGATTTTGGTTCAAAGTGCATAACTTATAAAGAAATGAAATTTATTACTTGGGTGATTAAAAATTATAGTTTAAGTTACAAAATCCATTACTATTTAGTTACCAGGACTGAATTTAACTCCGTAATTTGAGAGTTAACAATTGAGCTCCTTGGAGATTAGGTATCCAACTTTTGTATCTGCAGTGGTTGTACTTTAAATTCTTTCAATTCAACTTAAAAAGACAATTCGGGTTGTAACTTTACTTTCACTTATCCAGAACGCAATCAATTGTCACCAAACTTGACTTCGTAAGTAATTTAGTTAGTTTTTGCTTAGGTTATGCTTTGTCTCCGGTGTAACTATTTATTTGGTTATTTTAATTATTAATTACCTGGGCATGACAATTGTTTATACGCCTCTATCTTTCTTTGTAATTTTTTCAATAATTCGTGTGATTGATCCAACTCTTGCTTTCTCGGGATTGGTGTGAATTGAAACTTGCTAATTGTTTGCAGTGGCATGTGGGAACTTGAAATGCACAGCATGTAAACTTCCGTAATACTATTAACACATAAAATTGATGCCAAGTATTTTGCACCAACAGTTTTTGACATATTTAATATTTTGACAGAACTAGAATCACATACCTCTTTATTGAAGAGGGCACTGGAGCGTGATTTAATGTGATCCTGACTTTGAGCTTCTTGTGAACCTGCCATCAATTTTTTATAAGATGAAAAGAATGTCATTATTTGTATTGCAAGGATGTCAAGAAGATCTTCATTGACGAAAATAAAAAAAATCAATCTTACACTTTCCGCGAGAGAAGCACGTCAAACTTTCCAAACTTACGAATAAATCAGTTAACATCGGGAATGCTAGAGTTTCTGATGTTTCTGTTTCAATCCCTTCTTCCTCCGCGATGATCATCTCCATCTTCTTGCAATTTGATACCGTTAGTTCTCTCAGTTGTGCTAGAGATTTTATCATGGATGCGAAAAACAGAAACCTGAGGCTGTCACAGCCAACCACCTCTAGCTTCGTTAAATGATGGAATCTAACTGTCCCACAAGGATTCTTGTTCCATATGCGCCTCAAACTCGGCAAGTCCCATAACTCCAAGGTGGTTAGCTCGGAGAGAGTCTCAACATTTCCGCTGGCGCTTGGTCCGTCAAGGTCAAAAACTTCTTGCACTGAAATGCAATTTCTGATAGTAATAGTGTGCAACTTATGTGAATTTACCAGCGACCAATGGTTGAAAACCTTCGAGAGAGATTTGCACTCCTCCAGCTTGAGAGATTGAAGATTGCTCAGTTCTAGTGGAGATTCATCGCTCCATATATTTTCCAGATTAGGAAGTCCAGACATAGTCAAGGTCTGCAGGGACGGGATTGAAACCTGGCGGACAAACCCGTCAACGATAGCATTAGGAAAGACAAGCTGGATTTTATACGTCCAATCAGCAGGTTATTCTTCACTACCCCGAAAGACAACCACTGGGCTTTACTTTTTATTTACCGTATAAGAAGGGATGTTGTTACAGTTAGATTTTGTTTGCAATTTACTAGCAACAAGGGAAATTACAGCCATCAAGAATTAGCTCTCGTTCAGTTTACTAATGACAACAGAAATTAATGAACCATATAATAAAAAGTACTTTCAAGGAAAATTACTTCTTAGAAGTTGAACTACTCCTGCTAGGAAGTATTTTACTGTCTCACAAGGGAAGATTACCACCATGAAGTAATTTAGCGGTTTTGAAGAGTAATTTACTACTTCACAAGGAAAAATAACTATCATGATAGTCTAATTACTCAAGTAACTTCCTCCTATCACCCTGGACCCTCCCAACTAATTTATGCATGAAATTATCATATTTTTATCCAACGATGTCCAATAAGATATTGTATCCTACCCAATGACACAACGATGTTCTTATTACTTATTATAGATGATCGTATCTTTTCACGCATGGTATTAACCAGTACTTCTT
The DNA here is from genome assembly GCA_016432845.1 of Psidium guajava. Lineage (NCBI taxonomy): Eukaryota > Viridiplantae > Streptophyta > Magnoliopsida > Myrtales > Myrtaceae > Psidium > Psidium guajava. The sequence continues at coordinate 32,721,474 of CM028225.1, read as the reverse complement.
TATGGCTACGTACTTCCTCCTATCATCAGTATTAACTTCTTAGGGGTATGGATCGTCTCCTACGATCCTTACAACAAAATGTAAAAGTTGCTCAAAATCTCCATCTGTACAACAAATTTAACATCTATGTGGTTCGTTCATTGGACTATTAGGAAATGCAAAACACGAAACTAATTATAATCAAAGAAAAGACGAAAAAAGATACATGATTATCGTTATCATCGCCATCGTCCTCATAATCTTTTCATTGTATTGTTCTTTTCCTAGCATTAAAAGGATGTATTGATATAACAAAAATTACTACTGAAATGTACTAGAAACAAATTAATAATAAGAAGAAGAACAGCAATAACAGTTATGTTAAAGACTGCTTATGAAGCATTGTTTAGTATACTTTATTCGGAATATTTCAATTTTCAAGGTACGTATGGCGTATGACAAGAAGATAATTAATGCATTGGAAGTTATAAAGTTTCCCTAATTAGTTTCTAGACAAGTGCTCCCGGGGCCTTGAGGCACTCTTTAATAGAATTCTAAAATTAATCGTATTAATAACAATAGTAACAATGCCTCTGCTGAACTTTGTTATATTCATTTAGCAACTTTTACTAATTTTAATCCGTGGGCAAAAGAGTAATTTGAATTTAAAAATCACATGTTAGCGTGCTTATCTTTTAGATAATAACAAAGTTTTAGCTAACTAAATCTAGTGGAATCCATTTAACAAATCTATGAAATTACTTTATCATTGAATACTCTATTGCCAAAATTCCTTTCAGTTTTGCTTCATGAACCCTATTAACATAAGTACACTTCAAAATGTAAGTAAAAAGTAACTCATAAGCTATCCCAACCTAAGTTCATGTGGATTTCATATAATCAGTTGGATTTTTACAAAATGAAGAGAAACAGAAGATTGCTTTATCTAATGGACAAAGAAGGCACGAACGGAAAAGGTAAATTGGAACCGAATGAACTGAAAATAACAATACCAATATATATTATAATATATGTTTTATCTAATTAGTAATTAATAACTACTATATTCATTTGATAGAAATTTACCTGTTTCCCATTGAAAAATACGGCTTGAGTGCCAACTTGGTTGTCTGATGAACTACGCGAAGGAGCCCTCCCAGTGGTTAAAAAGTTTTTTATACCTGGCAACGCATGCAACTCCAATACATGCAAATTACGCAACTCAACTTTGCCACATTCATCAGCTTCTCCAATCTCCCGCATTAAGTCGCAATCAATAACTCTGATCTCTTCCAGCTGTGGAAGTTCTCTTAGTAATGAAAGAGGAAACAGAACTTCCATCTTGTAACAACGTTTGACTCGTACTACTTTTAATGTACGAAAGGACATGGAGGAGATATGGCTGTGACATATCTTCTCCATGTTGATGAGATCCTTGAGAATTAACGACTCCAACCTCTTAAAAGCAGTGTGGGAAGGCCGTTGGAGGATATAATGGACAGAGGGACTATTCTTGACATGTATATGCCTCAATTTTGGAAAACCTTCTACGGATAACTCGCAAATACTTTTAGGTTTGTTCAATCCGTCCAAATACAAATCGTCAGTTTTGTCCAAAGTAGTTCGTACACATCCTTTTTGGAGAATATCGTTTTTTGGATTCAACTTGAGCTTCAATGCCGTTGATCTATTGTACTCGCTTGACCAGTGCCATATACTACCTATTTGGATTTTGTACTTGGTTAATTTCTGCAGGTTTAAATCCTCGGGTAGGACATTTGGGTCAGGAATTGATATGTGTAGAATGTAGAGATTCTTCATGTTATTCAACTCAATAAGACAAGCATTACTTGGTGGAGTTTGCTCCATGGCATTCCAATGATCAAAGCTATTCTCCGCATATAACTCCTCCAATCTGATCAAACTTCCAAGCACACCTGGTTCAATTACCTGAAGCCTTGAACAATGGTTCAAGTCTAATAGCCTCAGCTCTACTAGTTGCTCGATTTCTTTTGGCAATCGATAAATTTTGGAGTTCACAAAGCTGAGAATTTGTAGCCCTTTTAAGCTACCAAGACTGGCCACATCCTCTAGCGAACAACCATCAAGACACAGGGTGTTTAAGTTCTCCAAGAGATGAAATGACAATGGCGAATGAATGAGATGTATCCCCGTAAGATTTAAGACTGTAAGTTTCCTCATAGAATTGAAATATGAGTCCGGAACATCAAGAGATTTGTTGTTCGTGAACAACAAAAACATCTGCAATTCGGGGCAATCTATTTCTTTAGGAAGCTCCTTCATGTCAACGTAGGGAAAGCATATTGCCCTACAACTTTTGAGCTTGTCCTTCGACCACTCTGTTACCAACTTATCTTTCTCTTTCAACACGAGAAAAGGGTGATCTATTGAAGCAAACGAGGCGACAAACTCACGAACCAAGTCGTGTATCTTGAAACTACCAACATCTTCACTGTCTAACAGAAGGGCGGAGGCCTGAAGAGCGCGGATATGTGAGTGCAACCTATCTCTAGCTTCTTGCATGCTGCTAACTCCTCGAAATATCCCCAAACCGAAGCTGTACCTCGCCAAGCGTTCGAGAGATGGCTTAGAGACGCCATAAGCAACACAGAGTCGTAATAATGACTTCGCCTCATCTTTTAATTTATCATAACTCCATTTCAACATGTCATCTATCAAACCATCGATTTCTTCATGGTTAAACTTCTCCATGTTTCTCAAAGCGTCCTTCCATTCAAATAATTCAGCATTTTTAAATCGTTTGGCCATTGCAACAATTAGGAAAGGCACACCTGCACATCTGTGGAGTGCTATTTCCACCCAGGGCTTGAACTCGTCATCGTGAACTTTGTCTCCCACCAGCCTCTCCAACAAAGCACTTGCCTCTTCCTTCTCCAGCTCACCAAGGAGGAAGGCACTGTCGCAGCGCATTTCCCTTAGCAAAACATTAAGATCTCTCGACGTCAGCAACAACTTGCATCCTCTGGCTTTGTTGTCAGGTCCGCAAGGAATGCCGACTTCGTTCAAGTCCAGCCTCTCCCACAGGTTGTCCAGTATTATGAGGACCTTCTTTTTATCCTTCTTCTCTGCTTTCAACCTGTTGCGCAGGAGCTCCGCTCGCCCGCTGATAGTCTCTTCGTTCTTTATGTCAGTAAGTCTCAAGCCAGCCGCAATCTCTCCTTGAATCCTCTTGATGTCTGGATTTTCCGACACGTCGGCCTTGGCGATCCTATCGAACGACCCCTCTTCGCTTAGTATATCTTTGACTTGATCCAAAAGGGTGGACTTGCCGACCCCGCCCATCCCGTAGACCCCGACCACGCTCTTCCCGTCGTCGGCGAGAGCATCCATGATTCTCCGCATCATCAAAGCTCTGGATTCGAAGACACCATCGTCCCTAAGCTTAACAGACATCGAGGCAGAAAAAACAGAGGCCGTCGCGGTGGTGGTCGGCTGGACGGCATCTTTGCCTTCTCTCCGGGCCGGAGTCGGGGCAGCGCCATTCCCTGGAGCAGGATCGATGAAGGAGATGTCCTTCAATTCACTCCATTCTCCAGCGAGTCGCTGAATGACCTCGATCTTGTCCTTGGCCTTCCTGCTGAACTGATAGCGACAATTGGGGTCGGGAAGAGTCCCGTAGCAGCAACTCTTGCTCGCCTGTTCGAAGGCGCTCAACAGGTCTCGCGCCTCCTTCAACACCTCTTCAGCACTGGCCAGCCACCGCGTGACGTGACAGTAGACATTCCGGAGATTGTTTCTGGCCTCTTCCACGCCATTGTAGACCATCTCAGCCTCGTACGCCAGCTTCCCGACTTCCTTCTGAAGATCCTGGGCGTAGCTCTTGGAGGAGATCACGTATCCGAATTGACGCTTAATGGAAACAACTACGCTCTTCAAGACATCCCACGCAATAGGAACGGCAGAATCGACAGACATTTTTTCTTGATTCTGCTCTTTTTTTTTTATTTGTGGGGGGGGGGGGGGGGGGGTTTGGGTTTCGAGAAAGGAGGAGGGACAAAACAGGGCGAATGATGAAAAAGAGCTGCAGGTAGAGAAGGTGAAGAAGAGGAGGAAGACGGATGGTTGGGCCGAGGAGAAGAAAAGAGGGAAACAGAGCAAGAACGATCAGAGAAGAAGAAGGCAAGGAGGTTTCGAGTGCACAAAACGAAGACGAGTCAACGGGTGAGCTTCAGTACTGGAGATACGAGTGCCTAAAAGGATAAAAGAAGGGGCGCGTCCAAGAGCAGAGACGACAATGGTGAAGGAAACCCAGATTATCACCAGCTGTTAAAAGTAACGAAAAGATTCGATAGTAAGGCAATAAGTATTTTATAATGTATATCACCCTGGATATTTTTTTGAAAAAGGAACATCATTCGAGAGAAAGAGAACAAACGGACAAGGACATGCAGATGTGGATGATCAATGGTGTGCCCAATCGGTCGCCTCAAGACAAACAATTGTGGACCTAAATTCAAGAGAAGAATACAATTGAAATTCAATAAGGTTTAGCGAAGTGTATGCCAGCTGGGGCGAGTCCAATAGTCATGGCCTTTAACGTCAGAAAGTCTGACTTTAGCCATACGTCCCAAGTTTTATATCTGACAAAGAACCAAACCAATTGCGATTAATTCTGACAAATTAAAAATTGTTAGATGGGTATGAACTACGCACACTGCTCTAAGTCTTCACTAGCCGAAGCTGACAATAAAAAATGACCATGTCTTCTCAATCGAGAAGACAATTGTCGACTTAAATTGATTTCTTTGCTTGATTTCTTCGTATTGTAAAATTTAAATTGCAATCGCATCAAGTGACATAAAAAAAATTGCAAAACAAATGACTATCGCTTATTAAATTCATTGTCCATATTACAAGATTCAATTAAGAGAACAAATGGAGAAGGAGAGGTTGTTGTGATCACGCAACATATCCAGTTGGACATGAGGGAGCCCAAGTTCGAGTCCATCAATATATTCGATCGGATCCACGTTCACTGAAAAGCTTAAGCCAATAAGTTATGGGTCAATTAAGATATTTTAATTGCTCAACACCAATTCTCTAATGTGGGATTTCTTTAACACAACTCATATATTGCAATACACCCGCAACTATGCATGCAGTCAATTAACATCAACAGCTAACTTGAGATTGTATCACCCATGGTCTCTATCTAGCGTCGCCAAACCAACTATCCATGGTCTTTTCTTGACAAGAAAGACCAACCGTGTGGCAATTTCCTCCTGAAACAAGTGTTGATCATGAGATTTCTTCCTTGATATATCCACCAAACACTGAAACAGATTAGAGGCCTGCTAATTAACCATCGACTCTAATACCATTTGTTGTGAATACGCAATATAAGCTCGATATTTTCACCCGGAGAGATTAATAAGAGAGAATCCAAGTCCGAGTCTGTCAACAAATCCAATTGGATTCGCATTCACTTAAAAGCTTAATTTAATGAGTTATGGGCCTATTATAATATATTAACTGCTCAACATTAAATCAATTTTTTCATGTGGGATTTCTTTAAATAATTCACACATGCATCTTAACACAGGTCACTTAACACAGGTCACACCCACACACCCAAGGGGGGCTTGTGGGAATCAACACAAGGTGAGGATTCGGATTTCAAATGTATTTAACACCTTCAATTAAAAAAGTAAATAATTAATTTTAGGTATGAACAAAGGCACCATAGGCCAAAACTAAAATTTGGAATAATATATGAAAAATATAGTCTTAGAGCCGCGCAACGAACATGCAAGAGTAGTGACTGACCTTTGGGTCTCACGAATAGTTTACAAATTGTAGTTTAACTAATACAACTGCTATTGTTGCTCATGAATGAGTGCGTGGCTTTCAATGATAGGTTAAAGTTGTCGATGATGCAAGTAGTTGAGATGTGCCTGGGTCTTTCTCTTTTTTCACCTATATGTAAAAAAATATATGTTAATCCACATTTTGAATCAATTCGTGTTTTAAAAACGAAGTACTTCCTTTGATTATTGAAGACGAGACGATGTGCCTTTGACATGTCCATTATCTATATAATCATCTCAACTACTAGCCTCATCGACCACTTCCACCTATCTACAAGGAAAAGGGATTAACAAGTTTGTTTATTATACGAGGTGTTTTCATTGGAACGATTATATGAAAAAAAAATAAAGTTCTGAAAATCAATTAACTTAAAGTATGAACAATGGGAAAATCCATTAAAACTAACATTCAGAATAATCCATAAAAAAATATATTCTTAGACATGCACAATATGAATATATGGCTACTTCTATATTAAGTTCATCTACGATTACCCCTAACTGTATTTTCTAATCAATAGGGAGAAAAGATGGCCACGCCCCCAATATACAAGTTTGACAATTCCACATGAACTTCATCTAGTACTACTACTCATGATTGAGTGCGTCGTACCGAATGATATTGCTCCTCACATGATTCCATTTGTCTTAGCAGTGAAGCGGGTCTTCTCACTTAGTAGCACATTCGCTATGCTTAAACTTTTCGTTGTTTGTCGTGCCCTGCTTCGGTTTCTGTTCTTTTGGGCCTTTTTATGTTCAAAATTTGCTATTAATTGAGATAAAGTAAAATTTTTTAGCCGAGCATCATCATTCATTCTAGTAATCCAACGGTTCATTATCTTAACAGAGACCATAAATCACAAGGAAGAAAGAGGAGATGAATATGAATTATGCAGCTCTATCATCTCACCTTAGTAAATTCCTTGGGAAGTTAAAGACTTGGTAGCACACTGCTCCAAGTCGTCACTAGCCAAGCATGAAATTAAAAAATGACCACTCTCGGTCTTCTCAACTAAGACAACAATTGCGGACTTAAACTGATTTCTTTGCTTGATTTCTTCCCATAATAATATTTCAATTGAAATCCCATCAACTGGCTTAAAGAATATAATAAAAAATTACTACCAGCCGTTAAAGTAAGAAAATGATTCGACTTGGATTATCGCTTGTTTAATAAGTAGTTTTTATTGTCTATCATTATTCAAAAAACAAAATGTAATTAAACAAATGGAAAAGGACAGGCCACACCTACCCACGCACGTGATACGAAGTAGTATGAGGAGGCTTGCGGGTATCAACACAGGTAGACGATCAGAATTTGAAATGTTTATGACACCTTCAAACAAGATGAAACACGGAAAACTATTCGACTTTAAATCAGTTCTCATGTATTGAATACTTTATACAGTCTGTCATCATCGATATAACAAGTGTAATCAATAAAGAGACCAAACGGGCAAGATCATGCCACATTCACATGACATGTATGTCTTGAGGTGGCAATATGTATAGCAACATATTTTTCAAATTTTAGTGTGGCAGGTTGTGTATGAGTCACTTAAATTTTTAAAAACCATTCAAAATAAGTTTAAAATGTCAAAACTCAACTCTATGTGGGTCTTTATGGATTTGTGTCATATCCTTATTCGACCCATTTTGAGTTTAATAAAACAAGCAAAAAATAAATTACCACTATAATGGCGAAGATCTGCTTTTGGTGCCTCCCAATACTATCGAATTGAAAGTTCAAGATGGTAAGAGGAATATGATTCGCTAGATCATGCAGTAATTGTCTTATTTTTCATTTACTTGACAATCACTCTTCCTGTTGTTCGAGTCTCCATATTCTTTTCTTCATCCCTAATGGACAAACATTGGTAGGTACTAGTTCCAAACCCCCTCCTTGTGTAGGTCAAAGAGATCACAATAAAATGATAGAAGTAACATTATATTTAAGCTTATTGAACAGAAAAAAAATTTAAAATTTCAGTTTCAAAATGGTATGCATATTGAAATAGCTCTAAAAAATAACATGGCCGTATTTTTTTCCTATATATTGGATAGCAATTTTTGCTAATTATTCTCCTTAATGACACAAATAGTCCATGAACTTTGGCTTAATATGCAATTTTGTTCCCAAACTTTTAATTTGAGCAATACTGTTCATATATATTAACCCAATGTGTAATGTAGTTCCTAAAGTGTTAATTTGATAAAAATGGTCCTTGAATTTTTAGAACATGTTCAACTTAGCCCTTAAATTAAAAGAAGATGTTTAACATAGCTCTTCTATTGATTCAAATTCAGGGACTAAGTTGAACATGTTCAAAAAATTCAAGGATCATATTAGTCAAATTAAAAGTTCAAGGACTATATTGCACATTGAATTAAAGTTCATGGACCATATTAGTCAAATTAAAAGTTTAGGGATTATATTGCACATTATATTAAAGTTCAAGGATTATTTGTATCATTTTGCCTATTGACATATTAAGACTTGGGCTAACTTACACCTTATATCTAATTAATGTGGTCCAATAGTCGAAAATAAGTCGTGACCTTTCATGTATATTATCTTTCAAACTTTCACAAGTTCTTTGACGTAAATCCCCTCAAATCATCCCTTTAGGTTGAAAAAAAAAACTCAATCCTAAGAAAAAAAAATGAAAAATTATTCCTAAACATGTATGTTTATTATGACTAATCGAAAAAGTTATGACTAATCTCTAACAATTTTTTTTGACTATTTAAATGCCATGAGGGGTGCTGTCCTTGTAGTTAAGTTGACAAATGTCTTTTGCATAATAACCTACCTAGATTGCGAGAAACAAGTGCATAGTATCTAAGTCCCATGTATAGGTTAAGTTCAAGTCTTTAGCCTGGATAGTTGTGGTCTTTAGCCTGGATAGGTGTTTTAACCAAGTTGCAACACCCCAATCTTGGGGTTAAGTAATTATAATTTTATTATCATAAACGAATAAGTTAATTTTTCATTGTGTATCATTTCTTAAGAAAATGACAACGTTAACGTCCAATTATCATATTATCATTTACATTGAATTATTCCAAGATAGAGATGCCAAGCAAGTATAATATTTTTGTTGTGAATAATGAGTGTTTTTTGTATTATGCATTATTTCTTAAGGAAAGATGAGAATTTGATGGGATATTTGACAATCATTTCGAATTAGAAACGAGAAGGAAAGAGAATTACTTGAGAATCTTTTTAAATATATGTACAGATTTCTCATGGAGTTTTCTTTTTAAAAATGTGAGGTTGAATTGGTCATTGGTTTTCTTAATCAATAGTATAGATTAAGATTCCAAAGCGTATTTTCACAACAACATCAAATTTAAAGTACAGTCCGCATGGTCGTTAAGTTATATTTTATCAAACCTTTGCTGTAACATCCCGAATTTCGGACGTTTATAAGTTGAAATAATATTAGATTTTGAGGATTAAGAGACAAAAATGGGACATCGCCTTGAAAGGCGTGAAATTGGCAGTTTGACTTCAAAGTGTCTAAAGAAAAGGCAAAATTGAAAATTGCCATCTCGCTCCCGTCTTGTACTAGAATCCATGGCACGAGGGTAAGAATATTTTTAGAGAGGCTAGAAAAATTTTACAACGAAATCCAGAGTTATTTTCCGATCGCGATTGAGTCAAATCAGCACCAATTGGGCCCTACGGGTCCTGAAATTTCACGAATTTTGAGAAATGTTTCGTCGATCATCTTTTTGACCAATTTGATCAGCTTTGACTGAAAATAATTGGGGCTCAAGTTTTATCAGTCCAAATTTCACTGATAGTCCAAAAATCAGTCAATTCGTTCAGCCTTATGTCGCTTTCAGTGAATAGTGATTTTCAATAATTATCTCTAGGATATTTATTATCAAACCACTCTCTCTCCTCCATTATTTGCAGCAGAATCTCTCTCCTCTCTCTCTCTCTCTCTCTCTCTCTCTCTCTCTCTCTCTCTCTCTCTCTCTCTCTCTCTCTCTCTCTCTCTCTCTCTCTCTCTCTCTCTCTCTCTATTGGGTTCCAGATTTCTGCTGCCGACTTCAATCGGCCGTCGACGGAAATCCGACCGTTGGATCGTCACGATTTTTGGGTATGTTGTAGTTCAATGTCTTGTGGTTCTATTCCAACTTGAATCACTTCGATCGGAGGTCGTTTGACCTTCCAAATCTGCTTTGACATTTCGGTCGACGAACCAGTCTTTTGTTACCCGAATTTCATATAGGGCTCATGTTGATATATGTTGACCCCAGCGACCCCTAGAGCTCATTTTCATGTGAAAATATTGATTTTCAGTTCATGAACCACCCCGTTCAGCCCTTGATCAGCCCCGGTTTGGACGAAATCCACCGGAATCCGTCGTCCCTTTTCGGTCGCCGCCGTGCGCCGCCGTTTCCACCGCTTTCTCAGCTCCGTTTCAGCCTCGATTAGGTAAGTTAAACCTCTATTTCTTGATTGGAATATTGTACATGCCATGGACTAGCTCTAGGGTCCGATTCGAGGTAAATCGGTTTAGGAAAAATAGCCGGAATTGGCGTATTTGTGCAAATTATATTTTGTGGGCTGTGAATATGCTGTGGATTGGTGAAAGAATGCTGTCCGTGTTTGAATAAGGCTGTTTGAGGTGGTTGGTCTGGGTCCCGCGAGGTTCGGGTACTGAAAAATGCATTTTTGGGCCATTTTATGCGAAAACGGGCCAAATAGTGCCCTATTTTACTGTTCACGACCCATGAACACTGTTCACGTGCTGTCCAATTAAATATTGACTTGAAAGTGACAAATTTTGTGGGTCCCGTGTGGACCGAGTACCGAAAAATGGGTTTTTGGGGCATTTTATGCAAAATAGGGCCCGAGCAATATTTATATTACTATTTCAAATATTTGGGGCCCGTGTTCGTATTCAAAATAATATTTGAGAATTTTGATTCTGTGATTTGAGTGCCTGGATGAGGCGTGGAGTTGGGTCTGAAGGTTTGTGTGGTATTCTGAGAAGGGATTTAGAGGTTAGCTTGCTGAGATGTGTTCTCACGGGTGATTACCCTTATTTTTCAGTCCCTAGGATATAAACATGGCAGGGATACCACATGATTTGATATCCAGGTGGCGGAGTACCCAGTTGGCAAGGACAATTGATGGTGAATCGGTGGTTGCTGAGGAACGTGGTCGCCCTGGGTTGGTTGCTGTTGTTAATATTTGTAAAACGGAGATTCATGTATAATATGGAGCTAAATTGTGTAATATATGAGGAGTTATGGTTGGCTAGTCCTTGCTCATTTGTTGTTAGGGGTAAGGTATCGCTTCCGCTAGCGCAACAAAATTCAGATATTAAGGTTTCAAGGTCGGCGACAGTCTTGGGATGTTGCATGTATCGACCGTCGTTGCGTAGATATCACACGCTCGTGGAGGTTCGTGGAGGTTCGGAGCGTGACATTTACCGTAAATTCTATCCAATATTTCACACACTATTTCATTTAGTACCAATTTTGTCCCAAGAATGTTAAAGCATTAGACCGTCAATATATGTCTATTTCGACATGAATGCCTATAGCGTTTGTACGTAATAAAAAGAAGAATAGACAAATAATCATGATATAACAAACTTACAAATTGAAAAATTAACAAGGAACAAAGGCAAAACACATTAAAAATACCATTTATAAATCAAAGTATAGTCTTGGTAATAATGTGAGTCAATACGTGGTATCCAATGACTTTCCTCTTCATGTGTTTTTTTTTGTTCTTTATCTCGACCCATTTTTTCGGTAGAAGGACACTTTTAGTGCCTTAAGTTGTGTACAGAGATCACTTTGATGTCAAAAATTTCAATCGGATCACTTTAGTGTAAAGTTTTTGAAAAAACAATTATTTTAGTGCCAATTTCGATTTGGTCTGCTAGAAATCTAACGTGGCCATATTTTATTAATATATGATGTCGGCATGGCTCGCCGAATATCCACCGTGAACATTTTTTTAATTTTAAATTCTTCATTCAAAATAATTTGAAAAATAAACTATAAAATTAAAAAAAGCTAAAAAAAGAGGGGGGGAAAAAGAAGAAAGGTAAAGCAATGTGACAAGGGTTGGGGATGGCCTAGCGGGGGCTAGGGCTCGGCAACCCCTGTCGACGACAAGTGAGGGTGGCAGCCCTCACCCAGATCGAGTGAGGGTCGCTGGCCCTCGCCCACGTCTGGCCGAGAGCCGTCATCAGCGGCCGACCCTCACCAGTGGCAGCTCTTGGCCAGACGTGGGCAAGCGCTCGCAGGCCCTTGCCTGTCACTGACGGTGGTTGCCAGCCCCTGGCTAGGGCTCGACAACCCCCGCTAGGCCATTCCCCACCCTCGACGGCCATTGCTAGCAATGGTGGGGCGGTAGTGGTGAGGGTAATAGCAACCCTCGCCGCCTTGCTTTCCCCCTTCTCTATTTTTTTTTTACATTATTAGCTTATTTTAATTTTATTTTAAACGAATTTAAATTTTAGCCAATTTTTAAATTTGAATTTGATGCATTTTAATTTTTTTGAAAGTGCAGAAGTCCACGTGGACTTATTTATTTTTTTTAAAATGTCATTTTACGTCAAAAAATTATTTATTAATTACACGTGGCACTTTTGACTGGAATAAGCACCAAAGTGATTTTTTTGTTTTCGACTTGGTACTAATGTGATTCGATTGAAATTTTTGACACCAAAATGATCACCATACAAAACTTAAAACACTAAAAGTGTCCTTCTGCTCCATTTTTTCATACGTGAAATGCGAATCTTCTTACTTGGTAGGACATTTACTTCGCTTGAAGTTTTTGTTGTTTGTCGAGCCCTACTTCGGTCTTTATTTCTTTGTGCCTTTTAAAGCCCTTTTTTCCCCTTAAACTTTGATTTGGGGTTGAAATAATTATAATCAAATGAAAGATTCCCTTTTGCAACATAATTTCCCCGATTCCAAGGATTAGTTTTTGGTGGGAACACTACTGCCTAGTGCAAATCCACGGATGTCAATGCTTTTTCGTCTTGGGCGCATGCCTTGCACGAGTTTTGATTCACTTGTTGTTGGGTGACCCCATGTGCACCAAGCTGGATTATGATGTAAAAAAAGGGGTTCATTGTCCTTTGGTCCCCAATAAAACAAAAGTAAACCAAGCATAAATACGAAAGAGGACATATTTTTCTCAGAAATCCAAGTGGGCCAGAAACATCAATGAAAAGCAAAAGGAGTTGCATGAAAATAGCTTAAAATCATATTAAGACGTCCCTAACTTTTTTTGGCTGATAACCAGACAATTGAATCATGGATGACTAATCTATAGAGGAAATCAGTTATAAAAATTAACTCCAAATACATGCCACTGCCACTTATCCAAGCATAATGAAATTCACTAACCACATGAAATTTGCTAGAAAATTTATTAAGGATATTGAAAAATTCTCATTTTTCAACTCAATCAATGGTGGTTGGGTACTCTTTGAACACGAGACGATATCATCCTGATCAATGAACTCACACGCACAATTTGCATGCAGATGTTTTTCTCTCACACATGCGGACCAATCAATGGAGAAGAAAGCTATTGGGGGCGCATGGATAGCTATTGAACTCCGCTAGCCATGATCCGTTTGAATACATTCGTCATGATTCTCTTGTTTTCCCGGATATGTTTCTTGATGAATCCGTAAGGAACAGCCTTGGAATATGCAAGTTTTAACCATATGACATTAGCATAAGCTGATGAGAGAAGCACAAACGATATAGATGTTAGATATATGCCCTAAAGCATCTCTGTAATAATTACATATTAGGGATTTCGGTTGTATTTCAATTTATTATTAAATTAATGGAAAAGATATGTTTATTCATTTGTCCAATTATATATGAATAAATTCCATAAGATTAGTTGTGACTAGACCTATTCTTGAGATATCAAGAATATATGTGGCAGGTTCATAGTTAGACTGAATCTTTAAAATGTTCTCGGTCGATGGATCATTGAGTGGATATCAATGATCCTGTTGAGACCGATGTGTTCTTACTTTTGCTTTTAAGTATTTGATACTTAAAGGAATGATGAGTCACAAGTCATTAGGTATTGCGATGCCCGAATTGGAACACGGGTGCTTGTGTCAGACAAGTTCACTGAATGTGACACTCCTTTAACGATTAGCGACATGGAAGCTTTTAGCGTGGTCAATGTCTAATCGTTCATGCTCAAGTCTTGTGTAAATAATCCTTAGACCTGAGGCACAGTGTTGACTTGTACGTTGGATGGCTATAGTTCATAAGTGCGCATATTGGCGATTCGCTGATCCGTCTCTGTACTTAATGGTTATAATTCGTGCTCATACGAAGTCACACGTGTGCGCAAAATGGAATCTGTCTCCTTGTTACATGCAGGGTATGATGTCCTATACGATCTAGTTATGACAATGCATTGAAATCCTCGGCCGGAGTTGTAGCCGAGAATAAAATGTTTATATCTCGTACAAATGCATGTGAATTAGATTTGTGCATATGATCGAATTGGCGGCTTGACAAATATTCCATGGCCTTTGTTCGATCGGGACATAGTAAGATAGAGGGATTGAATTACACTGTAACTAGAGCTGACAGGTTCATTATGTTCTTAAAATATTCACGCTGTCTGGGTAGCCATAACATATTGCTAGATGTCACTCGTGGCTTGTAGGACCTAGTAGTTGATCGGGACAATCAATTTTCTTGGAAATACTAATGTGTTAGTATTTGTCTTACTGCCAGCTCAGTGATGAACCTAGGGATGTCACACACCTTAACCAATAAATGACGACGTTGAACGGAAAATATGATATTGCAATTATGTTGCAATCACGACTATCGAATTAGTCAAATTGAAATTAAATTAAATTAAATTATATTTAATTTAATTTTTATTTTTGATCTTGGACGTACGCGCATACGATGCACACGCACTCTTTAAATGGACACATATTTATGTATATAAAATGCACGCATGTGATTTTTATTAAATTATATATAGATATAATTTATAGATATATTTATTTACATTATTTTATTAAAGTTATGTTGCACGCACATGATGTTGTGCGTGCAATGAATGTGGTCAGCACGATTGTGCTGACCATGTTTAACTTTATATAATAATAATTAAAAAAAAAAGTTCAAAAAGTCAAAAAGTCAAAAAAAGGGGTTGCATTTAATTAGTTGAACTTGGTCTTCATGAGTAAGGAACGTGGCCAGTTATTATCTTTTGACTTGCGCCCCTACAAGAGTGCAGATCGTGCATTTTGTGCAAAATTGCACAATGCGCACGATCGTGTGTTGCTCCTTTGACGGTTTAATCTGCAAAAGGTTGCAGAAATAAAAGAGAAGTGCGTGCATAAAAAGTGAGTGTGTGTCCGTGAGAAAACAAGAGAAAAAAAAAATCGAGTACGCGGAGAGTTTTTTCATCACGAGATTGCTAGCACAATCAAGTGTGGAGTTTTTCCGCGTCGTCTTTCTTCCGTTCGTCGTACGATTGGTGGTGTGTCTGAACTAGAGGTCCGACGCTTGTGGGACTTGCACCGAAGAACATTTGCAGCAACCCGTTTCAAGCACGCTACAAGAGGTAATTCGTAAGACTCTCTTCGTTTATTTTATTTTTGATTGAAACGCACGAACAACGCCTCTGGAGATACATGTATGGGTATTTTATTTCCGCTGCGTTTATTATATTTTGCCTATGCATGTTACTTGAATCCCAACAATAGATTGCTAACTTGAGTAGCTTTAAGGGGCAAATTTAAACTAGCTAATGAAAGCCATCGATCTTAACCTAGTTACCGGTCACAAGCTTTCTTATTGAAATTAGACGTTAATATGTTTTCCGAAGAGGTGGGAATTGGGCAGGGCTTATTCTGAGCGTAAGAAAGCTACCTGAAACAAGGCAAAGTTGGATCTTGGATTACGCGTAACATATCGCATGCTTCCCTACACGGACCAAATCATCTCAGCATCAGTAATGGAACTGAACATATGCCAATGATATATTAAGCTCGGGATCTTAGCGTGCGCCTATTCATTTAAGTCGGCTATATCACCAACTTGAAAAAGGGATGTTCCGATTCAAATTCTGCTGGCTAATTCAAGAGCAGCAGGACGCCTTTACTGCAGAGCCATAGAAAATCAACTCAGGAAGAAATCTAGGATGGTGAAAACATGCTAGCATGTCCACAGGCCAAGAACGATGCTGATGAAAACCCGACTCAAAAGAAAACTGTGAAATTGGTTGCCGTTTAAGTGGATTAGTTGCTCTTTGATCAATCTGCCGAAGTTGTTGCTGGATCATCTGCTGTACATCTGCGTTTCTTTCATTCCGCTTAAGTTACTGGCAGATGAGCAGTTCACTGTTCAGATTGATACTTGCTTGGCATAGGCCAAAAGGGATGAAGTGAATGGGTAGCGAGGCTGGTACTGGGAGAGCCGGTGCAGGTGTTGAGAATAATTTTGGGGACAGAAGCTATAACGACATGTAATCTTGGAGAGAGGCGACATTATGTCGAGTGAAGCAGATCACTCTCGTCCGTTTTCGACATTGACGTACACTTATCATTAATCTTTCTCTCCGAGTTTCTTTATTCTCTAAAGATTCACTTTCTCGCCAGCCTCCATCAGTCGAATCTTCTCCTTCGAGTTCTCCTACTGAGCCATCAACATCTGCATGACTTCTTCGTTGTGACCAGAACTTTCAAGATCATACGGTTGGAAAACTCCACAATCATCTTTCTATAAAACATTAGGTATAAATTAGGGGCTCTGCATCAGGTCTTTGCTGGGAGCAATACACACAATCAGGCATCCAAAGCCATAACTAAATCCCACAGAAGGATTTACAATATGCTTTCGAAACGAGGCAGGATCCAATGTGCATGTAAACAGAATATTCGACTTTTTTTTTTTTTAGGTGGATGATGGGAGCGTACGAGCAATCGTTTGATCTCGATACCGGGATTGCCAAACCCCTCGGTTGCCTGGGAATCTGAACTATTAGTCGAAGCTTCCCGCAAATCAACCGTTTCAGGCGTTGCCATCAGCTGTGGAAGTCAAAAACCCATTGAAAACGACATGTTTTTTTTTTTTTTTTTCATTTTTTGCTTACTCAGCCGCTGAATAGTCAGCAGCCACGTTTGCTATTTAAGGGTGGTTTCAGCAAGAAAATATTATGTCTGCCTATCTTGCCACTTAGGCGGTAGGCACTCCAGTCATTGATTGCCACATGTCCAAGTGGAGCCCATGTTTATAGACGTTCGCATTTGAGTAACTGTCCATCCTTTTTCCAGGATAGCAATCAAAAGACGAATGCTGTTTATGATGATCCTCTAAATGGCCCATTCCATTGCAGTAGTCATAATGTTCAGACAAAGGACCAAGTAGTCATTTTTTGGGAGGCATTTACACTTCAACTAGAAACCATTAGGAACCTAATTTATGGTTGTTCCTCGGTCCCATTACTCAGTTGTTAAGATGTCTGGTCGTTCCTTTTGTGTTATTGATGGATGGCAAGATTTATCCTTTATTCACCTCTCCTTGAATCTGTCTGCATTCATCTCCAGAGATCACTGCATATTTCATGAAAACAGAGTTGGTGCAGGACGTTCTTTCTTTCCTTTTCTGTGACCACCTCCGTGGCGACAGATATCACATGAAGGAATACACTAAAATCTCTGTTAGATCAACTCTCCACGCTACATACGAGTTTGGTTTAGACTTCGCGGATAAAGACACTTGTACCCGGAATTTCGGAAGATGCAATTTCCCTGTGCAATTTTCACTAGCATCACCATTCAATTACTCGCAGCAGAAAGGTTTGGTTCCTTTGATCTGATTAACTAGACAAAACATAGCAAAGTAGAGAGTTTTCTA
The DNA here is from genome assembly GCA_016432845.1 of Psidium guajava. Lineage (NCBI taxonomy): Eukaryota > Viridiplantae > Streptophyta > Magnoliopsida > Myrtales > Myrtaceae > Psidium > Psidium guajava. Next base: position 32,703,739 of record CM028225.1, on the reverse strand, counting down.
TAGGCATACCAAAATTCACGCCCGAGTCTCGACATTCCTTTGGAAAATGGAGACTTTGAGTTCAACATTATCAATTCTAACAAGCTCGAACACATAGACTCTACTTCCTTTAGAGAAGTTCCTTTCTGAAATGCGCCCCAACCAGCAGAGATCTTTCCCGAGCCATATTGTGGGTAGTACAGGAGCTTCACTGGCCATGATCTGTCCGAATATTGAGAGTTGTGGCTTGCATGCTTCCATTGATGCGTCCCTGCAAAAAAACTGCCCAGGACAGTCTGCAGAGTTGATTTTTAATCAACAAATGATCTATAAATAAGAACATAAAAAGTTTGCTGACTAACTCAATAAATGTAATCCAGACCACATTTTTATAATCTCATAGGCAAACCCGAATCATATAAGAATACGATGGTCAAGGTAATTGATTTCATTCCTGTCCAAATGTTGCAGATAAGAACTATTATCTCGGGATCTTTTCTTACCACATCATGCTTCAATAGATTACATGACCGAATGACTACTGGGAAGGAAGGATACTGCAGCTTGTACTTGTTGGCTGCTTTGAGAGCCGTAGTTACCCGCCGACATTTAGAAGTAGAGCTGCGAGAAGCCAGCATGTTGGGGCTCACCTTGCGTTTGGAACTTCCCATCCCGCCTGAATTAGTCAGGCAGAGAGCATAAGAAAAAATGACACAAAGCGTATGCATTACCAATAGACTAAGATTCACACACCTTCCGAAGCCGTTCGATTTGGAACCCGGTCCGAGATTACAGTGATAGTCAGCATCTTCCATTTTAGGAGGGACAAATTTGACAGTGTCGAGGTTCGATTTCTTACCATCAGCGTTCATTAGCGGAAAATCTATCTCCATTACGCTTTTGCCAAATATGAGCACATGAAAGTCCAAGTCCCCGACTTATTCGAAGACTGAAAAGTGGCCCCCTCAAATTCCTTCCATCCTGCGGTTAACCAAACCATTTCATCCCATTTTTCCAATTCCACTCTCCAACCTCCACCGTTCTGAACCCTCAAACGTATCTTTTCGGGAAGATTCTTAACTTACTTTCTCACAACACCTTTGGAATAGTCATCATAAGTACGTAAACAAGCCTTAAGAAAAAATTTCTTAAAGAAAAGAACTTACAAGCCTTCCAGTTTGAATTGTGTGAGAGAGTATGATCTTGAAGAAATGAGGTGCCGTCGGTGCAAAAATTTGCCGGCAGCTGTTCGTTTTCTCTGTAGAGAAGAGAAGTCATCCCTTGAGCACAAGTTCGGTGGCTACCTTTGGGAAGCTGTTCATCTTCTCTAACGATGTTAACGAGGAGTAGCAGCTAGCGTAGCTCATCATTGCGATGAAGAAAGGTTAATAAACCAGTGAATGCTTTCGGACTAAGAAGAACACATTGGGAATCGAACGCATTAAGAGTGGGACCATTTTTTAGCTCATCGAAATTATCTCAAGAATAATGCCAAGACCGATTTTAATCCAATATGATACTTAAGAGAGCAAAAAAATAATTATGATAATTAATTGAATGTCATACGAAAATTATGACAATCTTACCATTCTTAGGGTTTAAGTGGGTCTAGCTTTATATGCCGAGGGAAGGAAGGGCAGACTATGCTGTGAGACCAAACACCACCCCTAGGCATTAGAGATGATTAGGGTAGAAGAAAAGATAATACACTCAAAGTCGACTGGTATCCATCACGTTTAAGGTGGTCAACCTATTACATCCTCTGTCGTGTCCAGATTAATCCAGGCATTTAGTAATATTATTGCTGGGAGAGTATTAATAGTTTTTCCTATAACCAAGAATTGGAAACTAAAAATTGGGGACCAGCTACATACTGAAGAACTTTAGCCTTTGAAAATTCCTTAGCAGTGAGTCCACATTTTCTCGGCGATTATCTCTATTTTTTTTTTCAGCTCATATTTGGGTAACATTCATGATTATTTTGGTCGATTTCATTCATTGTTATGTAAGTTGAAAAGGTGAAAGACTTGTCCTCTTGTGGAACTTCCTCCTTCAATGCCAATGCTGCTTTTAGAATTCATTCTTGTTATTCAGTTAAGTAATTAAAAGACTTCAATCCTCCTTCAATGCCAGTATATCATTGTTTCACAAAAATTGATGAAATATTCTTCGAAAATATAGATGAATCGATAAAGCTTATAAGGCTCCTTTATTGATTTTGAACAGTAAAGTAAATAACAAGAAATTTAAAGGTCCAATGAATACACTTTCGGATCTTATGATGAATACACAAGTGGTATTTATAACTATCTACAAACGGTTACATACGACAATTACATACAGCAAATTTGAGAGAATGATTAACTTCATAATTTTATCTGCTTTTACAAGAAATTATTCTGCAATCTCCTACTATGAAGCAACACTTATCATAATAAATTATAAAATAACCTTCCAGCCCTTATGTTCCAGTGTCAATTTATCAATACTGCCTTTGAGCTCCAAAGCTAAGTAAAATGTACAATGGCTATCGATGACTTCGTTGTCATAGATAATTGAAGTTTGGTGTCAATGATTAATTCATAGAGTTGTCGGTTATTTTGACCAAACTGTTTATTGACTCGATTTCTCACTTGTCGATAATAATCAACAGTTGATCATTTTTTAGTGTCAATCTATGCCCCTTTTAAAATTAAGTGAGTGATTCGTCGATCATTTGACTCTTCTAAATTAGATAATCAAAAGTCATTATATGCACCATTGTTATAGCCATTTTTTTTTTTATTATCGACTTCTTGAAGTGATTTCTTGAAAACAATATAATTGATTACGCCATGGCTCCATGAATGGTCCCACCTGCAATAAATTTTGTTTATTGAATCTCCTTTACTCGGAATAACTTGGCCTTTGATCAATTTTTTGGGCCCACTTTTCAGAGTAAATAAAAAGTTTCATTCAACTTATGGATTTCGAATGAGTGAATTTGAGGATCCTTAGCCCTAGCTATGCTTGTTCTCTTTTATTTTGGGGGGCTTTAAGGATAGAGTAATATAAGGCTTGTCAATCACAAAATTCGCAACATCAAGTTCAATATTTTTGCTAGTAAAAATGGCAAAGTCAGGCATTTTGAAACCTTTTGGAAAAAGCTTATTATCGGCCCATTTGAGATGCAGTTTCCTGCAAATAGATATGATAATACTCATGTCTAAACCCAATTGTTGTCAAACTTTTTCGGCAAACCATACATGGTTTAAGTATGGATTTGGTTGGCCATTTTGCTCACTAAGTAGTGATGCTTGTTTTGTCAATTTTCTTTTCTTTTTTTTTTTTTACGTTAATCTGAATGGCAAGCTCAACCCAAATATTCACATTGGATGATACCAATGGAGCCGTTGCCGTTACATTTTTTGGAGCCACTCACCTTACATTTTCAATATCTTGCAATTGACAGACTTGTCTATTAGGAAAATCTCCTTCTAAATATTTTCATTATGACAAAACTATCCTATATTTTATAAAATTTGGTAAATGCTCTACATGCTTTATCACAGGTATAACACATGAATGGAGAAGTTTATATTGATCCAAATTGATGTTGTTGACACCTAATTTTGTTGGTTCTAATTAGATTTAATTTATTTTCTTACGTTTGAACATAGAATATGACAAATTAGGTAAATGTGCATATTTTCTTCATTATCACCAAAAAAAGAAAAAATAAAAAAATAAAAAAGAAAAAGGGAGTTTCTGATCAAGCACGGTCAACCCAGACCCGCACGCCCAACCCGGCCCACGCGTATTCCCCCCTGCGAAGTGGGCCTGCTTCCCCCGGAAGACACTAACCAGCCCAACGCCCCTTTTTCTTTTTCTTCTTTCCTTCTTGGCTGACGCTTCTTCCTCCTCTTCTTCCTCTTGTCTGCACCCGAGCGAGACAAACGAAGGAACAGACAGTGTCACTGCCGGAGAGAGAAAACAGGGCGGCTGCAAAGGGAATATGCAGAGCAAGATGGCGTGAGATTGGCTGCCAAGCTCGGCTGGAAGGACTTGAGTAGAACAGCTGGAGCAGGGGGAATGTCGGCTAAAGGCAGAGGCACGGGAGAGGCTCACATGGGCGGTGATTCCTTCGGTGCAGCAGGAGGCTTATTTGCAAGAAGAATAGGAACCAGGCGTAGTTGAATTGGCTGGGCGGCAAGGTCTGAGGATAAAAGGAATAGAACGAGCTGGTTTTGGTGGGGGGACTCTCTCGGTCAAAAAGAAAAAAAAAACAGAGGGAGGGAACAGTGAGTTCGTGAGGGGCAAAGACCAAAAAGGCCGAACACAGATCATATCGGTGAACAGGGAAGGCTCCTTCGGTCTGCCGTTGTTGGTTCGCCGCCGTTCGTTGTCGTTCCAATCTTCAACAGGTGGGTTGTCCTTCCTGGAGCTTGGTGCTTCTTGTTCGTGAGTCAGGTTCGACGACCCGAGACCCTTGGTTTCTTCAGTCCGGCGAGCTCAAACTTGAGTTGACATTGTAGTCTGACCAATGCCGAGATTGGACGCAATCGCTCCCGTCATGTAAATGCAGGAAAGTAAAGATATATATAGAATATTGAAATCTGTGATTAATTGAGGAGATTCTTATAATAGATACAATTGGTGTATTTATAACTCTACACAATGGTTTACATATGGAGTTACATACAATAGTTACTAAATCTATATGCACATATAATTTCTAATCCTATTTACGGTCACAAGATTTTATTCCATAAACTCCTACTATTAAGCAACAATCTATAAGAAATGAAAAAAAAAAAAACCACCCAATAGTTATGTTTCATAGTGAATTAATCATTATTGCCTTGGAATTCCAACATTTAACACAATCTGCAGTGATTGTTGATAGTAAAGGTTCTCATTGATAATGATATTTGGTGTCGTCGATACTTTATTGTAGAGTTGCTAATTGTTCTGATCAAACCTTTATATACTCAGTTTGTCACTTATCGATAACGAGCTGCAATTCGTACCTAAACAATATATGGAGCATCCTAATATCGTGTTTTTTTTTTTGGGTCAAATCCTAATGTTGTGTTCACATAGTCACATTAGTCTCACTCAAGGAAAAAGCATCAAGAAACACAAGCTTGTCCCATTCATCACAGCAAAAACGGTGCCTAGCCCCGGAAAAACTAAAGCAGAGATTCTACTTGGCAATTCTCAAGTTCTTTAGCACTAAAAAGGTACTTGTGATGCTTCGTCTGCTGTTTGAAGTGTAAAATCATTCTGTCCAAGGGTTGTGGAAGATGAAGACATGAAACACGATATTTTGCCGTCCCTTTTAATAAACTCAAACACAAAGGTCTCCTTCCTTCAGAGAAGTTTCCTTCACAAATGCAGTCCAACCAACAGTTAGCTGTCTTGCGTTGTACTATGACATTGATAGCTATTGAGCTTCACTGGCCATGGTCTGTCGGCAAATTTGAGTCATAACTTGTACGCTTAGGAACAGTCTGCCCAAGTTGATGTATTATCATAAAAAAGAAGAAGAGTACATAACCGAGTGTGAGTAAACGGTACAACAGACAATTATGCGATGCTCAGTAACAAATGTGAAAACATTCACTATTTTTGCGAGTTTCTTTCAACAGCAGTGACTTCAGTATATATCTGATGTCAAATGCTCTTATGATCCTAGACTAGTCTGTCCAAGGAAACAATTGCAAAACAGAGTCTTGGTTTGCACCAATTAGACTTGATGATTATGTGTTTCAAAGTGTATTCTTGTGCAAACATCATCATCGACAACTGCCATTTTGGGTAAGATGAATTTACCACATTTGATTTTAAGGCTGATTTCCCGCCACTGGCATTTTGTTCCATCTTGGGTGCACTTTTATAGAATATGAGTACATGGAAAATGAGTCTGCCTTCATATTTGAAGACTAAAAAGGGACCATCACAAATGGAGTAATGCTCTACAAATTTGCTCCAACCCTTTGATAACCAAACCATTTCATCCCATACTTCCAATTCTACTCTAGCCCATATTAAATGCTTGCTTATAATTTTTTTTCATTGGTGTATGCAATGCTCGTATGGATAAGGATTTGATCGACAATCCTGTAACCTTTCTTACGATGGGTTTGGCCCATCGAGAATATCAATGCGATCCATGACGAATTAGTAGACTAATTATTCGAGATCATACTCATTTGTAAATGGTTTTAGATCTAGACTTAATTCTAGAGAAAGTACCAAGTAGTCATTTTTTGGACACATTTATGTTTAAACTTGAAATCATTCAAAAAAAATTTTACCCCAAGCGCCAAAAATTAATGAACTCTCATACTCGACCCCGAGCGCGGAAAATTGAAACTTTGAACACAACATTATCTCCATCAATGGTGGCAAATGCTCGTTGACCAGCATTGCAGAGCGCCACATGCTCGTTTTGATAGCTCCTTATCTTCACTGGCCACGATCTGTCTAAATGTATAAGAGGCCACAACTTGTTTGTTCTCCTGAATATGTTTAGTGATGAATACACAGGGAGTACTCTGCCCCATGCATATTTTGCAAACAGCCAGTACGAATTTCAGTGATTTTTTCAGAGATTGTATAGAGTTTTTGTAGGACTACCAGAGGAAGCTGGTGACTAAAGCAGAGCATGAAATTATCATCTTAACGAGATGAGATCTAATTAGTATAAAGAATCACTTCATCGACGAACTTTCCAAGACAACAGATGCAGGACCATTCTTTCTTTCCTTTTCCGACCACCTCGAGGGTGAAAGAAATTACTTCAAGAAATGTACTAAAATCTCCGTTACTAATTAACTCTGCATATTGGCGTGAGATAAGGATTTCTTATGACCTTCTATTTTATCGATTCCATGCTGCAGATGAATTCGATTCATACTTTGTCGGATAAAGACGCAAATATGCAAGAGGTTGGCACTTAGGCACACATGTACCCAGAATTTTGGAAGATGCAATGTCTCAGCGTAATGTTTGCTACTCTCCAAAGAACATCAGGAAATACATCACCATTCAATTACTTGCAGCAGAAAGTTTGGCTTTCTTTGATATGATTAACTAAACAGAACATAGTGAAGCAGAAATTTTTTTGTAGGCATACCAAAGTTAACTCCTAAGTTTTGAATTCCTTCTGAAAATGGAGACTTTGAGTTAATATTATCAATTCTAAAAGCTGGAACATACAGACATCTCCTTCCTTTAGAAAGTTCTTCTCGAAAATGCAGTCCAACCACGGAGAGCTTTCCTGAGCCATGTTGTGGGAAGTACAGGAGCTTCATTGGCCATGACCTGTCCATTTAAGAGTTGCGGTTCGCATGCTTCTGTTGGCGTGTCCCTTTAAAATCCCACCTGGGGCAGTCTGCAGAGTTGATTTTCAATCAACAAATGATCTATGAGTAAGAACACAGACGGTATGATAATTAACACAAGTAATGTTTTTAACCAGACCAAATTTTGCACATGAGCACGGTTATCTCAGGATCTTTTCTTACCACATTTTGCTTCAATAGATTATGTGACCGGTTGACTACTGCGAAGGAAGGATTCTACAGCTCGGACTTGTTGGCTGGTTCGAGAGATGTAGTTGCCCATGAACATTGAGATGCCGCGGCTCACCTCGCGTTTGGAACTTTCCATACAACCTAAATTAGTCGGGCAGAGAGCATAAGAAAAAACAATACGAAAGTATATGCATTACTTGTAGGCTAAGATTCACAGACCTTCCGAATCTTGTCGCTGATGCTTTGCTCCTTCATCAGTTTGGACAATCTGTCAGGTGATCGAAATTGTATCCAGAATAATTTTAGAGTTACTGAGACTGAATCGATAGAATTAATTCACAAAGTGATGTGCAAAGGAGCCAATTAACTTTTCTCAACAAATTGACGGGGTGTGGGCAGACCATGCCTTGAGGCCATACACCACCTCTAGTTGTTAGAGATAATTAGGGCAAAAGAAAAAATTATTCACTCAAACTCAACTGGTCCTACCCATCACGTTTAAGCTAGTCGATCTTTATTTCCTTTGTTTAGTCCAGATTAGCATTTTGTTTAGACGTGAGCCCTGCATTTTTAAGGCGAATGAATACAAGTATTTGCAACTTATATTTACGTAAAATGATTATTTCGTCCAGTTTCACTCAATGTCATAAGCTGCAAAGGTGAAAGACCATTCTTTTTTTGGATCTTTCACCGTCAATGTCGGTGAATTCATCCTCAATTATGTCAGTAAGTGATTAACAGACTTTAATCTGAATCTACTTGTGCATTGATCACTAGAGACCAATACCTATTAGAAAATTGAAGCATGCAAGTCAGTGAATCCCATTGAGTGGTCATTGGGAAGGACTTGACTACATTTGATTCAAGTTGCTTATGACTTAGTCACACTTTTTCAAATTTTAGAGCTTGATTGTACATTAGACTAAACGTCAATTTTTTTAATGCAATTTCCTACAATAAAAAGAAAAGAAAATAATGGATATCGAATGATAACAGAGTTATGAAAATGAGGGTGGGTTCTAAGCAGTTATGCTGACGTGGCAAATGACAGAGAATTTGTTTAATTGGCACATTAATGGTCAATCAATTATAAACCAAATCGGTTATCATTTTAGAAGTCATTTATACCTAATTTTATTGATTTATAAGTTAAAACGAACTACTTTCTTTACCATAAACGGTATTACTTTATGGGAGGGTTATGTAATTTTTTTTAGGTAAAGAGACTATTCTACCCCTGATTTTCAGTTCTCATTGGCAGCTCCCTCTTCTTTTTCAAAACTGTCGTCAATGAGACAGAGGGAAATTGGAAATAGAATAACTTACCTGGATAAAAATCTTCCTCATCTCAACCTCTGACCGTGCCTCAGCAACTTCCAGATCTCTATGCCATTTGTAGCATTTGCCCTTCCATTTGTCAGTGACTAGATAAGTTTAAAAAGATAAAAAAAAAAGGTTTATAACTTATGGTGCTTTAGGCGCTGGGCAATTTGATAAGCAAAGGCAAGTGACCAAAAAGAAAGAAGTAATTGGATCTCGCCAATTTTATGTACATTTGTTTATGCTGATAACTTTTGTATGGTTGTGTTGAGATCACCCTCCCAGTTCTAATACCACGCGTATATGAACAATCTCACATCTTCTAGCTTTGGCATGGTTAGCGTACCCTTGGAAAACATCTTCATTTTCGGGCACTCTTCCACTTCAATACTCCACAAGGATGGAAACCTGAAGCTACAACTTGTGGAGGAGAAGCACTCTAGGCTTGGCAGATTTTGGAGCGTCAATCTTTCCAGCTTCTCAAGAGAAATCACATTTCCTCCTCTATTTCCATCGTCTACCACTACTTCTTTCATTCTTTCACATCCTATTATAGTCATGTCGTTGATATGCACTAAATTTGTGATTGCTGAAGTTGTTCCTAGATGTACCAGTCCTGAGGAATTCTTCACCACTAGCTTCGTCAAATTTTGAAAGGATGTCATTGCTGGAAATAACGATGTCAAACCAGGACAATCCCAAACCTCAAATTTGTCAATGCTTTGAAGAATTTTTGTGATTAAATAGTCTTCTCTCCAGACACACTTTAGGTTGTGTAGCTTGCTCAACTTAAGTTCTCTTAATTTGTCAACCATCGGATGTCTTCCCTCTCCCACAATTCCTTCATCAGGGAATATATCTTTAAAGGAGCTACAGAAAACCTCAAGGCTTTTTAGATTGGGAAATCTCTGTAGGAGGAAGCTGGAGGGAAAAACAGCCCTTTCATCATGAAAGCATGCCAATGTTAGTGCTTCTGACTTGCCAATGTCATCAGAAAATTTTCCATTCTGTATCATTTGAATATCCTTATCGACTAATAAAAGTCTCTCTAAGATGGGAATGTCCTGCAAATTGCCAATATAATGAGAGCAAGTAAATTCAACAATGTTCGACAATAAATCATTCTTCTGGGAGGTAAATAAGTCGGTTTGAAAAGGAATTGCTAAATGTGTGTGTCCGATTCATTAATCTCTAGAGCTTGCATAAAAGTGTCATCCGCCAATCAGGGGTGACCGCTGATATAACAATGATTAGATAGAAATGAAAAGATCTGTACTGGCATAGGAATGATCAAACAAATAACTAAACCTCTATTTCACCCAGAAAACATCAAAAGAAAGACGGTCATCCTGCTGCAATTTGAAAGGAAATTGCTAAATAATGTGTGCCAAATTCTCAATTTAGTCCATAGTTAATTTACATTTAATCCATATAAAAAAATTAAGAGGATTTTTAAATAGAGGTCAGTACGGTTAATTCAAGAACCATCCTGACCAAATTCATTCTTTATGAGGAATGTCTTATCTTGTCAACAAGAATTTGTAGTTCCTTCGAATTTCAGGTGACGAGATGATAGTGCCACTAAAACATTTTTGAGTGTCCGCAAACAAAAAATGTGCTTAAAGATACTATAAATATCTTTTGCCAACAAACTGATAATAATTAAGGAGTTCATGTTTTCTATAGCATCGTAATGGGACATGACTATGCAGTGCATATGAGATGTAGTGGGCGAATTAAATAATGGAGAAGAAACAAGGGAAAAGCAGTTGCAATCATACCTTCTCAACCGAGAAGTGTGCTTCGTGTTCTGAAAGGTCATGTTGATGGTCTCTCTGAACCCACTTATTCATGAAAGCCGTAAAAGGTGACATGTTCAGATTGTCACAATGGGTCACTCGCAATTCCTTCAATAATGGCCAGTTCAGAGTGAGCAAGTTAGGGCAGAAGCTCTTGAGTTGTGGCATATCATGCAATACCAGAGAAGTCAGTTCTGGGAAAAGAAATTGAGCAGCAATAAAGTGTGGACTGTCATTTTCACTCGCGCTCGAAACTATTTCCTCGAGCCCACATGACACCACTTGAAGCTTCTTAAGTTGGGTTAGATTTGTAGCCACCCAATGTGGAAACAAAATTTCAATGTTCTTACGGTCCCAAGCCTCCACTTTCCGCAAATACTTAAAAGTGAAAGTTTCTTAAAGACCGCAAGTCCATATTTTGCTTAAGTTGTCCATGTGGGAGAGAACTATCGATTCTAGCTGATGAAACTGTACCTGCCATATTGAGAAGAAAAATGACAAACCGAATGTTAATTACATTGACATAGAGAGTTCTACGGCTTGTCAGTACCACATACAGGGAGGGTCCTAGATGCTTTCATTTCAATTGACCGACTACTGTGGTTAAAGAGTAAACAAATAAACATGAAACATTCTACTTACAAATCATAGAAAGAAAAAATAATTTGGCAAAAGAATCTGTAAGAAGAAAGCCCAAAACCTGATCAGTTGGTACATCTTAATTGCCTTTTGAAGAAATGATGTATATCACAAAAAATTCGGCAAAAGATATCAGGTTGTATTCGCTGGATTCAATGAAAACAAATCTGAAAATTGTTTTATGTTCTTCCAGACGGCGACCTCTCCTAAATTCTATCAAACGAATAATACACCATTTTCCACTGCTTCTCATGCGTGCTCTCGTCCCTTTCATCAAGCCGAAATACCTCCCCCACTTTCTGCAACTCCTCTTGATTTCTCTCTCTCCTTGATCTCTCTTTACGCGTGCTCTCATCCTCTCCCATCTGATTCTGGACAGCGGCTGCACTAGTCATCTTCGTCCCTCTCTGCCTCGCCTCAAAACCTAGCTCTGTGAGGAGTCGCCGGGGAGCCTTGCCAAATCTGGAGAAATCGAGGCTCGAGCTCGATTCTAGCGAGCTTGCCTCGCCTCCTCAACGTCCATGGGCGAGCTCGCCAGATCTGGCGAGGCTAGGCTTCACTAGCCTCGATCGAGGCAAGTCGTCACCAGAGAGCTCGAGCGCTGTTGGCCTTGGGCGAGGCTCGAGCTCACCTGTGGCCGATTGGTGGGTGAGTGAGCTGCTGAGTCTGGTGAGGGATTTCGCGAGGGCGGAGTCGGAGGCGGAGGAATTACAGGGAATAGGAAAAAAGATAAAAATTAAAGATAAAAATATTTTTTAAAAAAATCTTAAAGCCCGCAATGCGTAACCAACCTCTCATCCTTGACTGTACCATGTGTCGAGGATTTTTGAAGTTTTATTTGGGTGTGTGTGGAGGCAAAAATAAAAGGAAAACAAAGTAGATGTTGCATTGCACTGGAACTGAAATCATTTCATGTGACGAGCGAAACGCGTCATTCTAATTCCAAATTCTGATTATTGGTTTCTTCGATACCTCGATTTGACAAAATAATTAATCAAAATCTCAAAAGCATTAGGGTTAAGAAGAAGGAGGTTGACCTGTGGAGTGAAGAGGGAAGGGGTACCATGATCAATCTCCATCCAAGAATGCCACGTCAAACTTCTCATCTCAGGGTAATGGGCAATGGTCAACTCTCTTAAGCATGGACAATCCAACGTATGATTCTTTCCCAAGAGGAAACTAGTTAAATTGTGCATGAATTCCAGCTTCATCTCGTAGAGCCTCGGGAATGTGATCTTCTCCACCGCACTTCCCTGCCCTTTTTCCTCTACAATCACTCCTTCCATCTGACCACACTCCTTTATTTCAATCCACCATAGATTGGCAAGGCACCAAGCCGTCAATGGAGCGAAAGCATATCTCAAGTTGCTGCAATTATAAAGGGTCAGAGAAGATAGAGAACTGAAGTGCATCATTCCTTGAAGATCTTTGTTCCATAGTTGTCTCAACTTCGGTAGATTGACCAAGCCCAAATGTTGTAGCTGAGGCAGCACCCAAGTGCTTTCCACAAGCTTAAGCCCTTCAAGATCGAATATTTCTTCCAAAGATTCGCATTCGCACAGGTGCAAGCTTATCATTTTCTCTAAAACAAGCCTCAATTTTGGTGGAATAGCGTTAACAAATGATGGACAATTATCCACCGCCAGACTTTCTACTTGCCAAGATGACTTGATGGGATTAAGTTCGCTATGCCATTTTCCAATTAGCTCAGGGAACTCAGACAGCCACATAAACTTTATTCTAGCAACCATAGCCTATTAGAAAATGCATCATTAAAGGTAAACTTGTAGTTAGCAAAAAGTAATTACTCTATAGGTTATTAAGACCATCCAATTGCACAAAATTTGATAACTAATGCATACCATTTCTTGAAACATATTTTGGATTGTGGTGTTGAGATTTTCCTTCCAAAACCAGACTTCATGTTTAGGCTTTGCATTTTCTCGTGTTTGTACTTCTATTGTATCCAGCTTTGGCACAACTATTTGTCCCTTAGAAAAGGACTTCATGTTGGGACATCCACTCACAATGACATCTTCCAAGAGAGGGAACATCAAAGTGCAGTCGCTTGAGCTAAAAAATCTCAACCCCATCAACCCATCAAGATGCATATGCTTCAACTGATTGAAATTCACTACACACCCCTTCTTACCTCCCTCATCACTAATGACTTCTTTCAACATTTTACAATTTCTTATCCTGAATTCTGTAAGTTCCTCCAAATTTTTAGCCGTTGTTGGTGTGAACATACTTGACAACCCATCACAATGTGACACATTTAGGGTCTTCAGTTGTTGAAAGTGTCTTGACAAGGGTAATAGCTCATGACTTGGACCTTTTATGGCTTCCACATTGATGTTGAGCTCCTCTAGATGAGATTCGCACAGAATGAGCTTTTCCAAGTTGGTTAAACTCTGAATAAAAGACGTGTGGATATTGCACATTCCTCCAAGAGATGATGAAGCTCAAGAACTCTAAGCCTGCAAAAGAATTCTTCATCATGAAAATACCCATGCCATATCTCCATCTGTTCGGATAAATCCAATCTTAGCCCTTGTAGATTTGGGAATGCACCCTAAGAAGATAGTCAAATCAGAATATGAAGTCAGCTTAGTTAAACGAATATCAATGTATTATGGCATAAGTCCTACACATCGCGCATAATAACTACATTTTAAGATGTTGATTATGTGATTCAACAAAAGGAAATGTGCCCCCATGCAATAGACACTATCGTTGAAATTTTATATTTGACTCGTATCCATATTTGAACTTAATTAAATCAGCACATTGCCGTTTCTATAGATACATCCATTGTGAAAATAACGTTTTGATCAATTATAATCACAAATCCACTGATTTCAGATATTAATGTCAACAAAAATGTCACGTTTTTCCCTTTTTAGCATAACATAAGTCATCTTAATAGGGCTCGAATTAGAAAACACACTTGCGCCCTAGTAAGATTACACCACATGCCACGTGTTTTCAATCTTTGTAGTACTTAGGAGGCTAAACTATCAGAATTAGCCTAAACCATTTTCTTAAGGTAGGTCAATGGTTATGCATTCTGTTAATACTTGAAGAACCTATGATGTTTCCATGTTATAAGATTTCTGTGGATTCAAAGAGAGTCATATAGTTTACACCTTCGTATGTGGAGTTACTTGTATGATATGCTTGGCTGTGACCATAATCATCACTTCAAATATTCACAATCAAAGCAAAACAAATAATCTTTAGTCGTACCTTTCCAACAAGAAGAGAGACTGTTTTTGTAGTGGCATCTCATTCTCAATTTGGGATGCAAGTATCTCCACTTTGTTACAGCCATGCACCTCCAAGGTCTTCAATGCCGGCCAATCTAAAGCATGTGTTCCTGTGCAGATGCACTTCAACTCTGTCAGACGCTTGAGCTTGAGAGAGGTTAACTTCGAGAAGGCAATAACCCCAAAACCTTGTCCTTCCATCTCGATGAGTTCCGCAATGCCACATGCATTGATCTCCAACTCCTCAAGTTGGATAAGATCTTTCGCCACTGACGCTGGAAATAGAGAGGTGGGGCTCTTGCAATTGGAAACGCTAACAGAATGTAGACATTGGAATTTCACTTGACGGTGGAGTTCCTTATCCCATACACAGCTCTGGTAGTATGCTTAACTTCCGCTTTTTTAATGAGGAATGAGCAACAGGGTTCACATCGAGAGGATTCAGCGATTGAAGTTCAAAAACAACTTCAAGCGAACCACAAGAATATACATTCAAACTATCGAGACTCTTGAGCGGTCCAAGAATGCAAGAAGGACCAATGTTCACAAGCTTATTGCATGATATCACCCCAAGCAATTTTAGATTGTGGAAAGAATCCGCAGCAACTTGATTGTCCCATATCATTTCGATATTATCCATGTCTTGGAGAATTAATGTCTCCAAGCGAGGAAACGTAACCTGCGGAATTATTAAGTTGCATAAAAGGAAAAAAGAAAAAAGAAAAAAATTAAGCACATGGGGAAGTCAAACTACATGTAATAAAACAAACGCAACTAATGTGAACTAAGCGTATATTTTTTTACAGGGGACAAAATGATAATTTGGATATGCCCATATTTTGTATTGGACGAACACCACACGAAAACAAAAAGAGAGGCTTTTTCTTTATATGTTATGACATATAAATGCAACAAGAAATATTTGAAAACAAAAAGGGCGATATTCCTCAACCTTGGCATATACATGAATCAAATTATCGAAGATAGTAATAAATCGACGTAGTAATCCTATGGGATGGCCCAATTTGACGGCCTATTTGGCTGCATAATAATGGTTTTATTTTTGTGAACGTTAAGTCAAAGTGGACCCACTTGTTCATGTTTGCAATGTCAAAGCCATACATGCAAAATTGCTGAGACATTTACATTCTTTGTCAAAATCGGAAAGCCATTCACACTTCGTACAGGTACCAAATAAGATGTTAATAGATTAGGACGGTTGTTAAGGGTATATTGCATGATTTATCTGTTATTTAGATTGACAACAATACTTAATTTAAGATATTTTCTTTTGAATGTTGCTAACTGCTAAGGTGGACAAGGTCATTAATTGGCTTAGAATAATGGGAGATTAATTCTCGGAAGGGAAATGGCTTGATTTCTTTCTTTAGTTACAAGCTTACTTGGAAGCTCCAGAATGTACGGGTGTGAATTTTTTGTATCTGCAGTGGTTGTACTTTAGATTCTTTCAATTCAACTTAAAAAGACAATTCGGGTTGTAACTTTACTTTCACTTATCCAGAACGCAATCAATTGTCACCAAACTTGACTTCGTAAGTAATTTAGTTAGTTTTTGCTTAGGTTATGCTTTGTCTCCGGTGTAACTATTTATTTGGTTATTTTAATTATTAATTACCTGGGCATGACAATTGTTTATACGCCTCTATCTTTCTTTGTAATTTTTTCAATAATTCGTGTGATTGATCCAACTCTTGCTTTCTCGGGATTGGTGTGAATTGAAACTTGCTAATTGTTTGCAGTGGCATGTGGGAACTTGAAATGCACAGCATGTAAACTTCCGTAATACTATTAACACATAAAATTGATGCCAAGTATTTTACTCCAACAGTTTTTGTCATATTTAATATATTGAGAATCACATACCTCTTGATTGAAGAGGACAGTGGAGCGTGATTTAACATGATCCTCACTCCGAGCTTCTCGTGAACCTGCCATCAATTTTTTATAAGATGAAAAGAATGTCACTATTTGTATTATTGCAAGTATGTCAAGAAGATCTTCATTGATGAAAATAAACAATCAATCTTACACTTTTTGCGGGAGAAGCACGTCAAACTTTTCAAATTTAATTCTAAATAAGCTAACATCGGGAATGGAAGAATTTCTGATGTTTCCATTTCCAACCCTTCTTCCTCCATAATGATCGCCTCCATCTTCTTGCAATTCCATACACTTAGTTCTCTCAGCTGCGATAGGGATTTTACCATGGATGCAAAGAACAAAAACCTGAGGTTGTGACAGCCAGACACCTCTAGCTTTGTTAAACGGTGGAATCTCACTATTCCACAAGGATTCTTGTTCCATATGCGCCCCAAACTCGGCAAGCACGATAACTCCAAGGTGGTTAGCTCGGAGAGAGTCTCAACATTTCCATTGGCGCTTGGTCCCTCAAGGTCAAAAACTTCTTGCACCGAAATGCAATTTTTGATAGTTAAAGTGTGCAACTTAGTGAATTTACCAGCAACCTCCAGTTGAAAACCTTCGAGAGATATTTGCACTCCTCCAGCTTGAGAGATTGAAGATTGTTCAGTTCTAGTGGAGATTCATCGCTCCATATATTTTCCAGATTGGGAAGTCCAGACATAGTCAAGGTCTGCAAGGACGGGATTGAAACCTGGCGGACAAACCCGTCAACGATAGCATTAGGAAAGACAAGCTGGATTTTATACGTGCAATTAACAAAAATAATTGATAAAAAAAAGCTACTTTACGACCCCGAAAGACAGCCACAGGCTTTATTTTTTATTTACAGTATAAGAAGAGATGCTGTTACAGTTAGATTTTGTTTGCAATTTACTAACAACAAGGGAAATTACAGTCATCAAGAATTAGCTCTCATACAGTTTACTAATGGCAATGGAAATTAATGAACCAAATAGCAAAAAGTACTTTCGAGGTAAATTACTTCTTAAAAGTTGAACTACTCCTGCTAGGAAGTAATTTACTGTCGCACGATGGAAGGTTACCACCATGAAGTAATTTAGCAGTTTCAAAAAGTAATTTACCACTTCACGAGGAAAAATAACTACCATAATAGTCTAATTACTCAAGTAACTTCCTCCTATCACTCCTGGACCCTCCCAACTAATTTATGCATGAAATATCATATTTTTATCCAACGATGCCCAGTAAGACATTGCATCTTATCCAATGACACGATGATGTTCCCATTACTTACTATAATATGGTCTTATCTTCTCAAGTATGGGAATAATCGGTACTTCTTTATGTACTTCCTCCTATCATCATTATTAACTTTTCGGGTGTATGGTCTCCTATGATCCTTATAACAACAACGTGTAAAGTTGCTCGAAATCCCCATCTGTACAAAATAAATAAATAAATAAATAAAATAACTTCTCTGTGGTTCGTTCATTGGATCATTAGAAAATGCAAAACAAGATAACCAGCTCTAAGATTAAAGGAAACTAGTTATAATCAAAGAAAAGATGTAAAACAAAAGATATATGACTATCGTTATCATCGCCATCATCCTCATAATCTTTTCATTGCTATTTTTTTCATCGCATTGTTCTTTTCCTAGCATTAAAAGGATGTAATGATCTAACAAAAATTAATACTGACATGTAATATAAATAAAAGAATTAATAGTAATAAGAACAACAACAATAACAGTCATGTTAAAGACTGCTTATGAAACATTGTTTAGTATACTTTATTCTGAATGCTTCAATTTTCAAGGTACATATTGCGTATGACGTGAAGATGATCAATGCGTTGGAAGCTATAAAATTTCCTTAATTAGTTTCTGGACAAATGCTCCCGGGGCCTTGAGGCACTCTTGAATAGAATTCTAAAATTAATCGTATTAATAACAATAGTAACAATGCCTCCACTGAACTTTGTTATATTCATTTAGCAACTTTTACTGATTTTACTCTGTCGGCAAAAGAGTAATTTGAATTGAAAAAAAAAATCACATGTTGGCGTGCTTATCTTTTAGATAATAACAAAGTTTTAGCTAACTAAATCTAGTGGAATCCATTTAACAAATCTATGAAATTACTTTATCATTGAATACTCTATTGCCAAAATTCCTTTCGGTTTTGCTTCATGAACCCTATTAACGTAAGTACACTTGCAGATTGTAAGTAAAAAGTAAATCATAACCTATCCCAAACTAAGTTTATGTGGAATTCATATAATCAGTTGGATTTCCACAAAATGAAGAGAAACAGACGATTGCTTTATCTAATGGACAAAGAAGGCACGAACGGATGAGGTAAATTGGAACCGAATGAGCTGAAAATAAGAGTATGAATATGTATTATAATATATGTTACATCTAATTAGCAATTAATAAATACTATAATCTTTTGATAGAAAGTTACCTGTTGCCCGTTGAAAAATACAGCTTGAGTGTCAACTTGGCTGTTTGATGAACTACTCGAAGGAGCCCTCTCGGTAGTTAAAAAGTTTTTTATACTTGGCAAGTCACGTAACTCCAATACATGCAAATTACGCAACTCAATTTTGCCACATTCATCAGCTTCTCCCATCTCCCGCATTAAGTCGCAATCGATAACTCCGATCTCTTCAAGCTGTGGAAGTTCTCTTAGTAATGAAAGAGGAAACAAAACTTCCATCTTGTAACAATGTTTGACTCGTACTACTTTTAATGAGCGAAAGGACGTGGAAAAGATATGGCTATGGCATATCTTCTCCATGTTGATGAGATCCTCGAGAATTAATGACTCCAACCTCTTAAAAGCTGTGTGGGAAGGCCGTTGGAGGATGTAATGGACAGAGGGACTATTCTGGACATGTAGATGCTTCAATTTTGGAAAACCTTCTACGGATAACTCGCAAATACTTTTAGGTTTGTTCAATCCGTCCAAATACAGATCTTCAGCTTTGTCCAAAGTAGTTTCTAAACATCCTTTCTGAAGAATATCTTTCTTTGGATTCAACTTGAGCTTCAATGCCGTTGATGTATTGTACTCGCTTGACCAGTGCCATGTACTACCTATTTGGATTCTGTACTTGGTTAATTTCTGTAGGTTTAAATCCTCGGGCAAGACACTTGGATCAGGAATTGATACGTGTAAAGTGCATAGATTCTTCATGTTATTCAACTCAATAAGACAAGCATTACTTGGTGGAGATTGCTCCATGGCATTCCATCGATCGAAGCTATTCTCCACATACAACTCCTCCAATTTGATCAAGCTTCTCAGCACACCTGGTTCAATTACTTGGAGCCGCGAGCAATTGTTCAGGTCTAATAGCCTCAGCTCTACTAATTGCCCAATTTCTTTCGGCAATCGATGAATTTTGGAGTTCACAAAGCTGAGAATTTGCAGCCCTTTCAGGTTGCCAAGACTGGCCACATCCTCTAGCGAACAACCATCAAGACATAGGGTGTTTAAGTTCTCCAAGAGATGAAATGACGATGGCGAATGAATGAGATGTATCCCTGTAAGATTTAAGACTGCGAGTTTCCTCAAAGAATTGAAATATGAGTCTGAAACATCAAGAGATTCATTGTTCGCGAATAGCAAAAACATCTGCAATTCGGGACAATCTATTTCTTTAGGAAGCTCCTTCATATCAACATAGGGAAAGCATATTGCCCTACAACTTTGGAGCTTGTCCTTCGACCACTCTTTTGCCAACTTATCTTTCTCTTTTAACACGAGAAAATGGTGATCTCTTGAAGCAATCGAGGCGACAAACTCACGAACCAAATCATGTATCTTAAAACTACCAACATCTTCACTGTCTAACAGAAGAGCGGAGGCCTGAAGAGCGCGGACATGTGAGTGCAACCTATCTGTGGCTTCTTCCAGGCTGCCAACTTGTTGAAATAAACCCAAACCGAAGCCGTACCTCACCAAGTTTTCAAGAGAAGGCTTGGAGACACTATAAACAGCACAGAGTCGTAATAATGCCTTCGCCTCATCTTTTAATTTATCATAACTCCATTTCAACATGCCATCTATCAAACCATTGATTTCTTCATGGTTAAACTTCTTCATGTTTCTCAAAGCGTCCTTCCATTCAAATAATTCAGCATTTTTAAAACGTTTTGCCATGGCAACGATTAGGAAAGGCACACCTGCACATCTGTGGACTGCTATTTCCACCCAGGGCTTGAACTCGTCATCGTGAACTTTGTCTCCCACCAGCCTCTCAAACAAAGCTCTTGCCTCGTCCTCCTGCAGCCCACCAAGGGGGAAGGCCTTATCGCATCCCATTTCCCTTTGCAAAACATGAAGATGTCTCGACGTCAACAACAACTTGCATCCCTTGACTTTGTTGTCACCTCCGCAAGGAATGCCAACTGATTTCAAGTCAACCCCCTCCCACAGGTTGTCCAGTATTATGAGCACCTTTTTATTTTTCTTCTTCCTCTCCTCATCGTTTCCTTCTTCCGTCCTCCCCTCATCTTCCAACCTCTTGTGCAGAAGCTTTGCTCGCAAGCTGACATTCTCTTCCTTCTTTATGTCACTAAGGCCCAAACCGTGCGCAATCTCTCCTTGAATCCTCTTGATGTCTGGATTTTCCGACACATCGACCATAGCGACCCAATCAAAAGAGTTCTCTTTCCTTATTCTCCTTTCGACATCCACCAAAAGGGTGGACTTGCCGACCCCGCCCATACCGTAAATCCCAACCACACTGTTGCTGGTATTGGCAAGAGCGTCCATGACTTTCTGGATCATCAAAGCTCTGGATTCGAAGAGGCCATCGTCCCTAGGCTTAATTGACGTCGAGGCAGAAAAAACAGAGGCCGTCGCTGAGGGCGACTGGACTCTCCTGGCCGGATTCGGAACAGTGACTTGCCCCGGCGCAGTATCGAGGAAGGAGATGTCATTTAATTCCTTGAATTCACCACCTTCTCTAGCGAGTTTCTTAATGACCTCGATCTTGTCCTCGGCGTCCTTGCTGAACTGATAGCGACATTTGGGATCGGGAAGAGTCCCATAGCAGCAAGTCTTGGTCGCCTTATCGAAGGCGTCCGACAGCTCTCGCGCGTCCGTCAAGGCCTTCTCAGCATTCGCCTTCCAGTCCGTGAAGGCACTGTACAGTTTCCGGACATTGTGTTCGGCCCCCATTTCAAGAACGTGGACCCTCTCAGCCTCGTTCTCCAGTTTCCGGACTTCCTCCTTAAGACTGTCGGCGAAGCTCTTGGAGGACATGGCGTATACCACTGGATCCTTGAGCAAACTACATGCCCCCTTCAACAGGTCCCATACAGTAGGAAGGCCACACTCGATCAACATTTCTCTTTGATGTTTTTGTACTTTCCGAGAGAGAGATGAAAAGAAGTAGAAGAGGAGGAGGAATGTTTGTGCTGAGGAGAAGAAAGAGCGAAACAGAGCGAGAGCCGAACAAGGCGAAGAGATTTCTGAGTGCAAAAGAAGGATCGAGGAAGAGCAATCAACGATTCAACGGAGAAAGAAAGACGTGGTTATCAGCTGTGTCCGTCACTGATTGGACTAGGGACAAAGTACCTCCACTGACCGATTGCGATCCAGCCATTTAGAAAGAGGAAGTTGAATGGTAGCAGACTCCTCCACGTCGTCGTTGGGCCAAAATAAAATTTAAAGAAAGATGGCTGCCCGTTGGTGGACACGATTAAGACAAAAAAATGGAGTACTTATTTAAATAATCGTGTCGTAGAAATGGATGACCCCTAATAATGGTTATTATTATTTTTTTGCTTATTGATTTTTAGTTTGAATAGAAATTTTGGATAAAGCTTTACTTATTGCCATATTAAAATTCGGCTGACTTAGTTCATTATAATTTAATAAATGTTGACCATTAGTTGAAAACAAGTCTTGATTTTTCTTGTATTGTCTTCAAAGATAATTAGGCTACGTTAATTTCGTGAAAAATGAATGATAGCTTGTATCGTATACAAAAAAAAGAAATGAACAAAAAAAAATTCTCATATAAGAAAATATTTTTAGATAAATTATTATTCATAATAAAAATATTTTCAATTAACTAATTATTTCAAGTGATATAATCGATCATTTTAAGAAAATTTTTTTGTAAATGATTCATTTTTTGTGAAAATAACGAGCTTTAATGAAGTGTATGCTAGTTGGGGCGAGTACAATAATCGTGGCCTTTGATGTCAGAAATGTGACTTTATACTAGACCACTCATGCCCCCTATCTATCTCTATCCTATAATATTACGGTTTAAACTCTCTCTCTCTCTCTCTCTCTCTCACAAATAGGGGAAATGTTGCTTTTATCAAAGAGAATCGATTATGTAATAATGTTTGAGTGACTACAAGACTAATAGTTTGTTTTGGATCACAATAAATAAATATTAATTAATTAAAATTTCATGTGAAGTTCACTCTTTTAAAATTTTAGGACTCGCAACATACGATTTTCTCGCATTTATCTAAAGATTGTTAAACTATCAAAGCCTTTATTGAATCATTTTATTTTTACAGAGCCAAAAAGTTTGGAGTGAAGATGGACGTACACTACACATAGTGATATGAAGCATAACATGGCCCTTGGAATAAACGGGGCTCCAATAATGTGTGCTATTTTTAATAAAGGGTGATATATATATATGACGAGTATTTATACATGAACATTGTCTTTTTCTTTTCCCAGTGACTAAAATTTTGTTTCTTGAAATAACGATAATTTCTACATTTTTGGTGATAAAAACATGACTTTTTGCTATCCTTACCAAAAAAAAAACATAACTTTTTGCTATAATTATTTGATTATTGATTGCTTAGATTTAGCATCAGAGTTCCAACAATTTAGAGTATTAGCAAAGACCCAAACCACAAGGGAAAAAAAAAAGGAGATGGGTACGGACTATGGAGCTTAGTTTAGGGCTTAATTATACACCGGTCAATTTTTCAAATATAAAAATAAATGATTTTTTGCATTATTGTTCCTTTAATTGACCAATCACCATCTTCAATATCGGTGTCTCCATCTTTTTCTCCACCACTAGTTGACAGAAATTAATGAGTTATCCATCCTTTCTCACCGCTAATGTACTTGTCTTTTCATCCTTGCTTCCCAAATTAATAGACAAATATTGATTAGGCACCAATCTTAGATCCACTCATTGCACAGGTCAATGAGATCATATTTAAAATATAGAAGCAACATCATAATTAAGCTAATTGTTAGATTAGAATGTCAATTGTAATTGTTACATTAGATGTAACTCCAATTAGAAATGATAGAATGTCAAATTACTCATAATTCCATGTGTCTATATAAAAATTTTAATTAATTAAAAAGGTCAGCATAAAATTCTAAAGAAAAGATGTCATGACTAATTAAATTCATGAGGTACTTTCTCTCTGTGATTAAGTTGATAATGATCTTTTGCATGACAACTACCACGTTTATGAGGAATAATGCACATAAAAAAGAGCGAGAAAACAGAGAGACGGAGAGATTGATGACACAGACACTGGAGAAGAAGAGGAGGAGGAGGAGGAGGAAGAATGGCTGTGCCCAAGAAAGGATGAGTGATCAACGGCTAAGATTTAGTACCAGCGATCCAACGATCTAGAACCTTGAGAACGACCCAAGGATGGAGATAGTGGAGGTAGGCATGAAATGGAATCTGGATGGAGATTAGGCCAAGGAAGTTGAATGGTGGTAGACCGCTCTGCTCCACATGGCCAAAATAAAATTTAAAGAAAGATGGCTGTCAGTCGGTATATCATTATATTTCAATAAATGTTTGACAGTGACTTGAAAATGAGTCTTGATTTTTTTCTTGTATTGTCTTCAACGACTGCGGTGAACTGAATGCCAGCTGGGGCGATGCAATAATCATGACTTTGGTGTCAGAAATGTGACTTTAGTCTACACCCCACGTGTCCCCATATCTATCCCTACCCTAGAGCTCTGCACGTGGTCTCTGCTTCGAAATTTGGATGTTGCGATTTCTTTGGCAACTGCCTTTTTTGTGTGATAAAAAAATAGCCCAACTCCCTAAAAAAAAAAACTCAATTTTAGATTAAGCCTCAAATTTATCATGAATTTTTTTTTATCTTCGAAAAATATTCAATTTTAAGTTCAATCTCATATCTATTCTGAATTTTTTTATTTAAGAAAAAATTATTAATTTTTACTCAATTTTTAATTCTACCCCCATTAACCCTTTGTCCAAAAATCATCGTTAATCATCTCTAATTTTTATATCCCAGAATTGCTTCATTTTAGAGGACTTCTTTGTTAGGGTAGAATTGTTTTCCAAATGAAAATGCCACGTCCGTCCGTACCTATCATCCTATTATTTTGCTAATGTGAGTTTTTCTTATTGATGTGAATTGTCATGTCAAGTTGGGACAATACATCAATTTTAGGTTCAGTTCTAAATTTATCATGAATTTTTTTTATTTAAGAAAAAATCATCAATTTTTACTCTAATCAGCCTTTTGTCCAAAAATCGCCGTTAATCGTCTTTGATTTTCATATCCTAGAATAGGTTCATTTAGGAGGACTTCTTTATTAGGTTAGAATTGTTATCCACATGAAAATGCCACGTTCATCTGTACTTATATGTGAGTTTTTTTTTTATCGATGTGAAAATGTCAAGTAAAGTGGGGACTTGACCTCTAGGTATACATTGCAAACTCGTGATTTTTTAGACAAAACAAAATTTGTGACAGATTTGAGACTACACCTAAAATTTGAGATTTTTTTAAAGAAAAATAAATTCAGGGCAGATTTGAAACTGGACCTAAAGTTGGGGATCTTTTCCAAGATAAAAAAAAGTTCGAGGTAGAATTAATCTGGACTTGAACTTGGAGGTTTTTTCTTTTTACAAAATTACACCAATGAAAATCTCTCTCTCTCTCTCTCACACACACACACACACACACAGAGGAAATGTGGCTTTTCTTCAAAAGAATTGAGCACATAACAATTTATAAGTGACTATAAAACTAATATTTTATTTTTGCCCACAAAAATATATAATTTACTAAAAATTGATATGATCTCCACCTTTCTAAAGAAATTATGATTTATAAAATTATTTTCATAGTCATTCATATAATGTTATGCTAATAAAGTATTTTTCGAACCATTTTATTTTTAGGGATTCAAAGTTTGGCAATGGTAAGTGAAGATGGACGTATGCATTGTGATACAAAGCATAACATGGCCCTTGGTGTCAGATGCCAGCTGTATCAGCGGCGACTTGAAGCCTTTTTCACACTCTTCCTCTGCAGTATATGGTAATGATGGGACAGAATCCCGACTTCTCTGAACAGCAAGCCCTCGCTAAAGGGTTCTAAATCCAGATTTCTTGGAATAAAGGGGCTCCAATAATGTGTGTTATTTTCAATATAGGGGGATAGAAAGAAATATATGATGAGTCTTTATAGATAAACATTTTTCTTTTCTTTTCCCATTGAGTCAGATTTTGTTTCGTGAAATGTCCATACTTTTTGGATTTTGGTGATAGAAACACTACTTTTTTTTTAATTGATGGCTAGTATAGAATATCCAACAATTTAGAGCCTTAGTAAAGAGTCAAACCACGAGAAAGAAAAAGGAGATTGATACGAGCTTAGTTTGGGGCTTAATTTTACACCAATCAATTTCTCTAGTACAGGAATTAATGATTTTCTGTATCATCGTTCCTTTAATGGACCTGTTACTATCACCAATGTCCATGCGTCTGTGGTTTTCTCCATCACTAATAGATAGACATTAATGAGATATCCATCCTTTCATCCTTCCCATGGCTAATGTACTAACCCTAATCCATCATTTCATCCTTTTCTCTACGTTAATAGAAAAATATTAATTATGTACCAATCTTAGACCCGCTTCTTGCGCAAGTCAATTATTTAAAATATAGAATTAGCATTGTAATTAAGCTAATTATTAGATTGGAATATCAATTGTAACTGTTACGTTAGGGATAACTTCAATTAGAATTGATAGACCAGATTTTCTAAGGAAAATAAACTTTTTCCGTACTTCGTTTAAATTTTAAATTAGTTTGCTTTTTTGAATATTGCTACTTCGGACTGAATAAAATCAATATAGTGAAGGATTGTGAGCCACAACTAACATTTCTTCGTAGTCCCTCGTTCTTACTCTAGTTATCACAAATAATTGGGTCCGTTTGGAGTCTTTACTAGCATTTTTTTATACTTTCAAAGCCATACAATTATTGACAAGTAGAGTCACATGGTTTTTCATAAATTTATTTTCTTTTTCAATTTTTTTTGGAGGAAAGCAACCCACAGAAAAATGTACTTAAGAATAGAACAAATAGAAGTCGACAAAAATGATGATGGAACGTCGTATGGAATCTTTCGGAATCGCTCTTGCATATTCCAAGTTCATGACAATAATTCTAAACAACATTGTCAGTATGAATATGAATCTTAAGGAAAAGAAATGAATCTCGTTGAAAGTAGATATTCCACAAATTACAAAGGCGTTTCCTATCTAGACCCTAACTTGCTACTCTCAATAGTCTCATTGGCTAAAACTCGTGAGTCACTGGCTCCATAGTTAATATGCAACTTGCTGAGCCATTCATATCTATTTGTAAGTTTCTCTAAAAATCATTCCTTAAGCCAACATAACATAATATAGCTTGATATAAAGATGAGGTCAAATTGGCTTCCGAATCCTTTTTTGGCTAATTAGTGCATTCCCACTTTGTTTTCTTTTAAATTACCAACAATTGCACCTCATGCCCAAGTTTCTCCTTCTCTAATGCCTTCTTTTTTCTTTTTTGGTCGAAACCTTCTCTACTAGAAAGAAGATATGTTTATCCAAAAGCTTATGAAACATCCTGCCCATAAAATGCTTAAACTCAAGCCTTTGGCCTGTCTAAGAAACTCTAACCCAGAACAGTGTGCACACAATTTGTAGAATTCGAACTAGCTAGCCCTAGCCAGTGGCCCGCAATCTGTCACCGTCTCGTCACCATCTTCTCATTCCGTTTCTCATGCCATTAGTATCTCGTAATTTGTGCCTTATCTTTGGATAACGAATCTTATTTTTTGTCCTTTTCAGATAAGAAATCTTATCTCTTATCCTTTAAATAACAAATCTTATCATCTTATCCTTTAGGATGATGAACCTTATCATATTAAAGTCATGCTTGCATCATATGTTTATCCGTTTGTTATCAGAAATTAGAATCAAATCTTATTCGATCTAATTTTAGTTTAATTATCTCGATAGTCATTCTTTTCAAACATCTTTGCAATCTTGACTTCTAATATCAATATCGTCGCATATTGGTTATGGTGTGTGACATCCATAGGTTCATAAGTAAACTGGCAATGAGACGTACAGTAACATATTAGTATCATCTAGAGAACTAACTGTTCCTAATTAGTTTCGAGGTCCCACAAATCACAAGTGATATCTAGCAATATATCATAGTTACCCAGACAGTGTGAATGTTACAAGAACAGAATGAACTTGTCAATTTTGGCTACAGTATAATTCGATCCTTCTGGCTTATCATGTCCCGATCAAACAAAGATTATGGATTATTGGTCAAGCCGCTAATTCGACCATATGCCCAGATTTATCTGACATGCATAATCTCGAGATATTCTCGATTACAACCCTAGCTGAGGATTTTTCATACACTGTCACAATTAGATCATATAGGATATCAATCTCATATACAACAAGGAGATAGATTTCACTATCACACACATTTGTGACTTTGTATATGAATAAACTATAACTATTAAGTAAATAGGCGAATCGACGACCCGCCAATGTGCGCACTTGTGAACTATAGCCATTCGATTTACAAGTCATCATCATGCGTTAGGTCTAAGGATTTTTTACACTTGACCAAAGCGTGAACAATTAGACGATGACCCTGCTCGAAGCTTCCATGCTTGCTAATTATTCAATATGTGTCATGTTTAGTGAACTCGCTCGATACGAGCACCTGCATTCTAACTTGAACATCTAATATCCAATAATTGGTGACTCATCATCCCCTTGAGTATCCAACACTTAATCGCGAAGTTAGAACATATTAGTCTCAATAGGATCATTGGCGTCCACTTAATGATCCATTTATTAGGAACAATTTAAAGATCGGTTTAACTGATAATCTGTCACACACATTATCGACATCTCGAAAAAAAAAAGCCTCAGTTATAATTGATTTTATGGACTTCATTTATTAGAGTAAAGGGACATAATGAATGAACATGCCATTGCCATTAATAAGAACGAAGGTACAATTAAATGCTCAAATTGCAACAAAGCATGGTTGTTTTATGGCATCACCTAACACTTTCTCTACCTTTAATGGGGAAACATTGACTAGGTACTAGTCCTAAATCAACCCCTTGTGTGGGTCAATGAAATCACACTAAAACTTATAGAATTAACCTTATAATTAACCTACTTGAACAAGAAAAAAAAAGTGAAGTTCAATTTTCAAAATGATATGCAAATCGAAATAGCTCTAAAATGTGAAATTGTCATGTTATTGACTTATATTGGATAGTAATTTTTGTGATGTTCTACTTACAGATCTGTTGATAGAAAGCCTCTCAAAATCATCCCTTGAAGTGGCTAAAATTAGGGATAAGTGCACCGAAAGTCCTAAAACTTGTCATAAAAGTGTAATTGAGTCCTAAAGCTTATAAAAAGTGCAATTAAGTCCTAAAATTTATCAAATAAATTGATGCAATTGAGTTATTCTACCAACTCTGTCCAACTCGAATAATTGGAAAATGGCCATATGACTTTTTTTTTATATATATTTTGTCTCTCCTACGTGGTGGTAACGTGGCTAAAGCATAAAATATAAGGCTAAAATAATGTTGTTTTGGTGAAAATTTGATTTTTAATAAGTGTTTTACATAAATTGTATGAAAAAATAAACTAAATTAGAAAAAAAAAAAGGAAGAAGGAATCAGTGAGAGGCTTGTCATTGATAGAAAGGGTCGTTGATGGTTGGCGATGACTAGCTAGTGGTTGGTGAGGGTGCGCAGCTCCTTGCCCCAATCTAGACAATGGTCGTAGCCCTTTACCACATCGAACGAGAATCGCCAGTTCCCGCCCAAATCTAGCAAAGGGTCGCTAGTGGTTGGGGTCGGCCACTGCTATTTTAGCTAGATTTAGGTGAGGGCTAGTGACCCTTGCCTAGATGAGCGCCTGTAGGCATGTACTTGTGGTTGGCGAAGTTCGCAAGCCACTAGTCGAGGCCCAACAACCATCTATGACCACCTGTTGGCTATCGCCCCATTGCCAACCCTTTCCGGCAATGATGAGGCGTCAGTGGCAGCGAGAGCCTATAGAGCCGTCACTATTTTGTCTTCTTCCTCATGTTTGTTTTAAAATTTAAGTTAATTTAAATAGAATACTTATTAAAAATCATATTTTGACCAAAGCGACATTATTTTAATCTCATGTTCTATTTTTAGCTACATCAGTGCCATGTAAGAAAGAGAAAATAACAAAAAAGTCACGTTAGCCCTTCCCTTTAACAAAGTGGACAGGCTTAAAGAAAGAATTTAATTGCATTAATTTGACAAGTTTTATTACATGATTGCTTTTTTTTTTTTGTAAATTTTAGAATTCTGCATTTTCACGACAATTTTTAGAATTCTAATGTACTTATCCTTTAAAAATAGACAAACATGATTGACAAGGAAAAGTTGAAGTTGTTCAATTTTTTTGCCAACCATAATTTACTCCTAAATCCGCAGACTTGTTATGACTCTTTGAAAAGATTATTGACTAATTTCTAACCAAAAATATGCTATGACTAATTAAACTTGAGGGGGATGTTCTCTTTGGACATGACTAAAGCGAACATTTAATTAAAAATAAAGTGCACGTTCGAATTTTCATGTTTGTAACCTTCCATGGAAGAAAACATGGCTTTATTAAGTCCATTTTCTTTTTTTCTTTTTATTTTTCTTTTTTCGATTTTCTTTTTATTTTTCTTTTTTCGATTTTTATTTTTATGATCCAGCTGGGAAAATTCTGAGGCCCGACGACGTAGAATCGTATGAAACATGACCTACAAGCTCCATGAACGTGTTAAGTTGTGGTAATTTTATTTACATTTTAAATTGTTCTCTAATCAGTATTAGAAAAAGAGCACGCGCGTTGCATATGAAGGGATATAGTGAGAAAAATCAAAATGTTACAGGCTAAAATAATTCCCATAGTTGGGAAAGGAAAGATGAGAGATTATGGAATATTTGACAATTATTTTGAATCCGAATTTAGAAGGCGGAGTTCACTAATTACTTGTGATCTTCTTAAATATATACACAGGTCTTTCATATTTTTTTTCATGGAATATTCTTTGTGAAAAATGTGAGGTTGAAGAAGTCATTGATTTTCTTACTTGATTGAGTAATTTAATATTCTCAAGCGTATTTTTACAGCAATATCAAGTTCAAGGTATAGGCTGCATTAATCTTCAAGTTATATTTTAGAGAAACTTTATTTTAACTTCTAAACGTACCTTAAATAGTATTTTTAATTTCATACCAAATTTTCTCATACAGATGTTAAAGTCTGAGGTCAACAATATTTCTGTATCTCGACGTGAATATCTATATAATGTATTATATATAGTAATTTGAGTAAAGAAAATATTAACAAATAATCTTGATACGGACCAAATTAAAATTCAGAAGGTTAAGAAAAATATTTAACTTGAAGTATGAATAAGGGCAAAATAGATTAAAACTAACACTTAGAAATGTTGGAATAATATATCGTTCAAGCACTTTCACCAAATATTATTGCGTGAAAAATGGAAGCCCCTAATTTTAGGGGTAAGTTGTTTCAAGTTCCACTTAGAATCTAGAATCAAACTGTTGAAACTAGTGTCCCATTTTTTGAAACATGAAACCTACCTTATTATATGTTCCAAGATCGGTTACAAAGTCTACCTAGGTTCTATCGATATTTTCAATTGAATAATTGCAGTAAACTATCACCTTTATCAATTACCATTTGCCGTTACAATCTACTAATCATAACTCATATTTAGACACACAAAAAATATGAAATATTAATAAAGTAAAACTCTCAGTCGTGGATATTAACTGATTAATTATCATTTGCCGTTACAAAACTTCTATCTCTTAGAAGTTGAAACCTACCCATCAAAATCAATTTCTCAATTTTTGGAATCTAGAACCTACTATTTTCCCAGTTTGGTTTTTTGGCTCTCCAATCTAATCTAAGACCATGTTCACCCGAATTATGCTTGTATGTTTTAAAACTATGCCATTGCCACAACCAATGGAAGCTTGACACCAAACACGGCAGGTTGGGATGTAATTTAGGGCTAGAAAATATTTGAATGTGAGCAACTAGAACGCTATAATTCTCCAATTAATAAATATATGCTTTGCGGTTGACTCTCTCATGGAGTAAGTACTAATATTTTGATCGAACTACATAATTTTCTTGTATTAGTTATTATTTGCCATTAATTTCTCTAGTGATCTCGTTCTCTTGCATAGGATTAAAATTGCAAGATCCTTCGGTTTCCACGTGAACCGATTTGGCTAAACAACAATCTATTGGTTTGTCTCCACATTGTAGCAAACATATCTTGTGTGCGATGCTCCACATGCTAAGCCATTTCCAAATAATCGAGACTTTGGACTCTTTAGCTTTTTCATAAAGCATCTTTTCTAAAGGTTGACCTGAGATGGAGATGGGACACCCCACTTTCTTATGTCTGGTCCAATTATTGCAACTTTTAGTCCTCAGCAACTTGCATAGCTCTTTTTATTTATTTATTATTGACAAAGCTTTTTCTGATAAAAGAATACATGTGGACCATATTTTTGCATGAATGGTCAAATTTTTGGACTTTTGCGATAATGCATGGCTGCTATTTTGGAAATAATGAATTTGATAAGGATGTCACAGAAAACGAAAGTATAGACTAAGTGCTCTGAACGTTAAGGCTCTTTGCATTTGGGCTTTGAGTTGCGTAAGGAACAAGTATTTATCAAATCCAAATCTTTTTGTTCACTTGTGTGCCTTTTTCCAGCCCCTGCCCTTTCATTTAACTGCTTAGCCTTGTAAGTATTCGTACTTATTATGTAGAGATTTAATTCATATCATACATTAGATATTGTTTGATTATGCCATAATCAATTGGAAACTTCTCTCTTTATCGGCTTTACATATCAGAATAACATAAACTTCTAGATTATAAATTAAGAAAACACTCAGTATAACGGAAAATGGTCGTTTAATACATATAGCAATTTCTGATAATCTTCTTCTTATTGACATATTTGGCTAGGACTAACTTAGACCCTTACATCTAACTAACATTGACCATTAGTCATGTATAATGTTTGAAAATTCCACACATATGTTGGCCAAAAGCCCTCGAATCATCCCTTTAAATGAGGGAAAAAAAACCCTGTGCATGATAAACATTTGAAAATGTTTAATTTTCTTGCCAACCATAATGGTTAGAATAGAGTGCCTCCACTATCCCTATATGGGTTATTACTATTTGAAAAAGGTTGCGACCAATTTCTAATAAAAAAAATGTTATGACTAAACAAAAATATCCAAACTTAATATTCTCACATTTATGACCCAAAAAATATATATACATATATACACACACATATATATCCATTCTCATTCTTTAGCAGCATTCTTCCAAATTGAAGAAATATGGATATTTTTTAAAATAAACCTCAGAGTTTTGTTAACCAGATCAATATGAGACCCGACTGAAAATTTCATCCAAGCATTTCAAGTCCTAGAGGCACGGATTAATGTGCTTTTTTAATAAGACCCTCCTAGCATGCATACTAGCCTTAGCCCATTTCAAATTTGAACGTTAGGTCTGAAAGCGCCCCTCTCTCCTTCCAACCGTAATGCCATGGAATGGGCATGATTCCTTGCCACCTGTGGACGGGATCACCTTAAGCAAAAGTTCGAATGAAAGGCATTTGTGGAAGGTGGGGATGCCCAAAATTGACAAAGGAAAGGGATAAGGTTCATGCAATTGAAAAAGGGAAAGAATAAATGAAACCACAGCTAGACAGAGCTCGATTAATGACCGGGACAGAGCCTAGTACATGATCGAGACGTGTGCCCTATTTCGTTATCGGCATGCAGGCGACCTTCTTTGCGATCAGACCTATCACTATCCATGACCGGAACTTTCTTTACTCGCCGTTCCTTTTCATTGCGCCACAATTTTCTGTTCCTCATATTTCGATTACCTTTTTTGGCATACCACGACGTGACTGGTCCATATCACCTTTACATACCAATCAACCCTTGCAAGGGAGCGCAATTGAATGACGGGATACCTTAATTTTGCAACTACGTGTCAATATAGGCTACTCTCGTGTAATAAAACGCAGGCACCATACGGATGTTCAATTGAACTCATGCATATATTGAGTAGCCTTCGGAATCTACACAATTTTACTGAATTGCATGCTTAGTTTCAACTTGGGGCTTTTTCCGATTGATAAAAGCCCTAAATTCTAAGCGTATGGGCATTGCAATGTCAATTCCGTTGAACTTAGACCCAAGCATGATACTGGTCTTCTCTTCTAATGGGGACAATTGAAAATGTCAATTTTGGGGGAAGCTTCGACTGATAGTTCACTTTGCAAGCAACCGACAGGTTATGTCAGTTTGAAAAATCTCACTTTCCTTAGTTTATGGGCTCATAAGATTACCAATTACAAGAGATCGCCTTTTTTATTCTTTCAAACTAATCAGTTGTATCGAAAGAATACATATATAATTTATAAACCGAGAGGATGTGTTAGAGACGGTTAGTGTTAGCAATCCTTGAAGCGTTAGTATAGGAGTTTGAAAATATTAATGGCATTTTGGCTTCCAATTGCCAGGTTGGGATAGAGGACTTCAAATTTTTATGCTAGAAAAGGCTAGCAAAGATGTCCATTTTGTTTACCATTTTTCTTTAGTGTTTGCTTGTACTTATTCTGGTGGTTGGCCCACGTTCGAGAGAGAAGCTTGTCTGAATCAGATATATGGATGTTTGAGCTCATTGGTGGGGAGAATGCTGTGATCAGATTCTCCATCTTCAGCAATGCTGTAAGAAACTCATTTAGGCCGACTGAGATGAACAGTGGAGGATTCACTTGAGGCAGTATAGCAATTCGTGTCTCCTTCATATTCGGATGTAATGAGTCTTTTTTTTTTTTGGGTCAAAACTGTGATGAGTCAATTGAGAGTGCACCTACTTTTGGCTTTTCTTCTCTTTTCTGAGCTAGTTACAGTCTCATCAGTATTCTCCTTTTTTTTTTCCCCCTTTGTGCAAGTCGGACCAAAAAATCTAGTCTACGGTGAGTTCGGTTTAGTTTTGGGAAGAGGCCACGGGAAAATTTGGAGTATTTGACAAATGTTTTTGTAGCCGGTTTAGCCATATGATGGCATTGACAAAGCTGAAAGCTCAAGGTATGTCCCCACCTACCTTGATCTTTCAGTATTTTTGAAATGCTATAGCCTTTGACAAATGAATTTGGCCAATTGCCTTTATGCCCTCAAAATATTATTGAAAGTCCAATTTTTCACCCATTAAAATCTAAAAACTTATTTTCTAGGAATGCTTCACTTGACTACTCGCCTGTCTCGCTCTCACCTGCTAATTTGCTTCACTCAACATCGCATCGCTCGCTCAACTACAGATTTCTTCGCTTAGCTACGCACCACTTGCTCAATTGCAGGTTCCTCTCTCTCTCTCCCCCTCCACCCCCCCCCCCCCCCCCCTTTCAAGGTGGATCTGCTTTCAATTGCTTAGATTTGTGCATTTCATGATTTGTAATATGTGGCATGTGTGTTTGGTTCAGGTTTAAGGATAATGCATTTCTTTGTTAGGGATATATGTGACCATTTTTATTATAATGAAGTTACTCTTTATAAAGTTATTAATATGTCTCTTTTACATTACTCTCAATACTAAAATATAAAAGTTAATAGTCATTTTTTTTTCCAATTTTAAACAAATTAAAGTTAATAAACTAAAATTGCTCACTTTAAAGGACTTTTCAAGTATAATGTTTAACAAGCAACATTTAGTCAGAAGTTGCTTTCGAATGCACTTTTTTAATTGCAATTTAGTCCGAAGGCGAAACGGCCGCAACCACCCCCGCCGTCGGGCTGAATCTCCGCCGTCGAGAATGACAAGGCTTGATCAGAGTCTCTGGGCTGCTTTCCGGAGGACGATGATAAGGAAGGAAGAGGGGCGTTGTTGATGTAGGTGATCCCGCTCTCCGACTTCAATGGCGTCATCTTGAGATGCAGGGACTCGTCGAGGGCGTGGGCAGCGGAGAGATGGGTGTTGAGATTGGGATTGTACAGCGGCGCAGAGTGGTGCTGAAGGGGAAGACTTCGCGCAGTGGCTGCTGTTTGGGACATGAACTTTCCCCGTTCCTTGCTGGATTGCTGCGTTGGGTTTTGTTTTCGTTTTTTTTTTTTTTTCTGTCTGGGTTGTGCTCTGGTACCGGTACCGTTTCAAAACAGTATCGGTACTGTTTGAAACAGTACCTAGGCCCGGCCTGAAAATTTCCTAAATTTTCGGGCCGGGCCGGGTCAACGCAGGCCTTTTTGACAGCCCTACTCTCAGCAACTTAGGTTAGTAGCTGATCAATATAATAGAGATTGTATTACCAAAAGGAAAAAACAAAAATAGATAGAGAATGTAAGAAGAAGATGCGCTAAATTGATTTCCCTTACACACCAAAAATTGCAACACTAAATAATCAGTTTTATTTAACGCAAGAAGATGAACCTTTGACAAGAATTACTTTTAGTCGAGGTTTAACTGGAGAAGACGAACATCAATTATTTCGTGAAGGCCTAACTGTTGAATAATCATTATTAATGATACTTATTTCTTTGTTAATAAAGCGATGAAGATGAACAGTAAAAATCGTTCGATTTTTATAAATTAGTTGTTCTTTTAATAGTTTTTGTCCTTTTCTCTTTATCTTAATTTTTAATTTCTTTTTCTAAAATGACACTTCTGCTGAGTAGGCATCACATTGGTGCCGCTTTCTTAACGAGAATACATCCCCGACAAGTCGGTTACGGACATTGTGTGAAACACAGGTCGACAACGTAGGAGCGGAAGCTCTGACACGAGCGTCCACAGTCTGTCTTTTGATATACATGGATGGTAGGCTCCACGGATACTTTCTTTATTTTAATGCGTTGGTGCCTATGCTTCCTGTCCCCCCAATTGAGTGAAAATATTTTTCTTTCCTTCAATTTAATGATTACTCTCGAATTTTACGTTTCAATGTTCAGACGAAACAGTTTAAGGTCATATACAAGACCATACAATCATTATCAATGAAGTGAATAAGATGAACAGTAAATCTCGTTGGATTTTTCTAAACTAATTGTTCTGTTAACAGGTTTTGGGCCTTTTTTTACCTTAAATTTTTATTTTATTTTATTTTTTGTGAAGTGATAGTTCTGCTTGGTGGGCATCACATTGGTGCCACTTTCTTTAAGAAACTAGTAGAA
The DNA here is from genome assembly GCA_016432845.1 of Psidium guajava. NCBI lineage: Eukaryota > Viridiplantae > Streptophyta > Magnoliopsida > Myrtales > Myrtaceae > Psidium > Psidium guajava. The sequence goes on along the minus strand of CM028225.1, from coordinate 32,666,687 downwards.
AAGTCAGGTAAACATTATTGGTTAATCAATTTTTCATGTTTTAGAATTTGGTTGCTGCTTTTCAAATATTTTAGGATTTTATTACGCCTTTTGAAGTAAATTTTAACATTATTAATACATTTATTTATTTTTAAAAATTCTATGATATCCCTTACCTCAGTAAACTTGACATGAGAGCATCAAACACAGCCTTTTCCTACACCCGTCGGCATTGTAATTGGGACAGACAATGGCTTGAAGAGATTAAAAAAGAAGAAAAAAGGAACAGAAAGCAGCAGATGTATAGTCACTTTCGTCTCTGCTTTACCTTTCTCGTTATTATTTTATATTCCTTGAAAACAAAAATAGTGTGGTTTTTACAAGATCCTAAGTTTCTACTAATGATTGGAACAACGTTTGGGCAATTAGAGAAAGGGTAGAAATGAAAATTTGGGAGAAATTTCGAAATTTTGCGTTCTTTTCATCTCCCAAAGCTTCAAAATTTTCCTTATTTTTCATGCTAATTTTCATTCTCACCTCATCGGCCGCTCCCACCTCCCATCTCCGGGGGACGTAATGCCACCGCTCGCATGATTCGCAGTAGTCTTTATAAACATATAATTGTTTATCATGATTTGACTAACTTTTGATTTAAAAGTCAACCTTGATTTTTTAATAAAAAAGTACGACTGAGTAGTACAATTTAGTTGCGCATCGTAAGAGCTTTCCAATGGCACCCAATCTACCAAATTAGGCTATCGAATTTCTAGTATTAGAACTTTCAACAATTTCAATATAAATGAAGCCAGACAAATAACTACGGCTTTCATATATTGACAAGATTCGTAAGCTTTCCAATGTCTTGACAGTCGCCTCAATTGGAGTTTTGTGGAGTGAGTTATTATGACTTTTCACATCAATGGTCAATCTAGTTAGATTCACAGTAGACTACAAATCTCAACACTTAATGAGAATTCGGACCATATTTTCAGAATCTTTGAGTCGCTAGCTTTTTGTGAGCTTGAGAATGAATTGGTAGGGCATCTATCAAACTAGTTGTACTCCATCAATATTTGATTGAATTTTGTTTCAACAGAATTCTATTTAATTTGTCCAATAGAGTCTTTCTATTTAAAGAATTTTGAAATCAAGTCCCTCCTACACCAAATTTAGCTAGTATAGCCATTGGACGACGTCATTGCGTGACAGGAGTTTTGATTATACATTGCATGAAATGTTAAAGAATGGTAGATTTGGATCATGAGTACCAATTTGAGATTTTAGGTAAGACAAAATTAGTTTCAAGTAATTATGTCGCGAAGGTATGCGTCAAGAGGCACCAATTTGCGAAAAAAAAATTTAGACGAGAACCTACCTTAAGAATCCACATACCCTAATAGTGATTTCCTGGTTAAAAGAATTTCAAGAATGCTGTCATATGCAAACTTTTGACTTCTCAAGATGCTTAATTGTTCTGACCCAAAGAACAAAACCTGCTTGATAGTCCTTAAGACTGAGCATAATCAACCAACCGAACCAAGAATTGCTTGAACCAATCGGTTGGGTCTGGTTCCCAAGAGGGGAAGCCAGACCGTCCTAATAGGATTAAATAATTTTTTTAAAATTTTTTTAAAATTTAGACCAAAACCTAAACCTATGTACCTCTCACACACACCTCTTTCCCTCTTTCACCATCATGATTCATGCCTTGCCTCGGCCCTCCTTCATGCTCGAATGAACCGGAGTTTTTCTTGATATAACTGCGGGAACTTGGGCTCCAACCACTGGCTCTAACTGTTGCCACTCCTGCTAGTTCTTTCTTTCACGTATCTTCAAAATTAGTTGCTCCAGTTTCAACTCTGCTTCAACAACCCCCGATGCAAAGTTACCCCTGCCCGCTCTGTCCCCTCAGGCTTAAAATTACCAGTCCCCTCCTCAACTTCCACAAGCTCGACCTTGTTACCCAGATCGAACTCACACAATGCAGCGTTGCCAAACAAATCCAACGGATTTTGCTGCAAACCCTTTTCAATTGGTGCCCTGCATCTTCCAGAGTCTCACCCCCTACCAACCCTTGCATCAATGGAGTTGGGTAGCCAGTGGGTAGTGGAAAGAAATGGGCATGCCAACGCTCTGAACAAAGTTCTCCGGGGTCTCTTCAGATGAGAAGGTGGCGGTGGAGGACATAACTTTGGTCAGATGCTCCTCCAAGGATTACTGGGTGGTGGCAGCGGTAATGCAGACTCTTTCCGGCTCCTTGACACTCATATCGTCGGAGAAGCAGCGATTCCATCAGTTCCATTAGACCACCCGGGAAAAGAATTGGACCGGTCGGTCCGGTCCCAAAAACTAAAAACCGATCCTTTTAGTCTGATTCCTGATTTTAGGATAGGACTAGATCGGAACCGATCCCCTTTTATAATCCCAGTGCTGATTATTAGAAATTCAGCACTTATTGATATTAAGCTTGTTAGATAACACTAATTAGAGTTGTCTTAAAAGATTCAATTAATGTTAAAAATGGTTGCTTAATTCGGTCACTAGAAAGAATAATCAATGGTAATTAGAATCTTGCCAACTATATGATTAGGAAGGACCTACCCATTATGGTTGCGAGTCCTGGTTTGGAAAGAAATTATAGATATTTAGTGATTGTCAAACAACTTATTGTTTTATATTAGCATTTAAGATTGTTAATACTTAAAATTCAGTTCTTAAGTTCTCAACACTGATTTCTCAATCTTGACAAATAGATCTGAACGCACAACAAACGGTACATTTCTCGAAATGTTTATTTATTTTTTCTTTCACATCTAGGCATAAAACAATATAAACATATTGTTGATAGGCTAAAAGGCAACGAATGAAAAAAAAAAGAAAAGCAAACGAATGGATTGCATTCTTTGTAGTGTATTTACTTACAAAAAGCTTTTGTATTTAAGACGTAAAAATAAGACGTTGAGGAAATCCATATGAACACTTCAGGTCAGTTGAGCAACCAGAATCCTCGAAGATGCCCCAAATCTGCGAAATTCTTGCCAAAATGGAAGTCTAGAATCGAATCTAGCATCGAAAAACAAGAAATGATGAACAGAAAAGAGTCTTCTTTTCATTGATTTGCCGCTGCACAACAAAGGAGGCATAATTAGGAATCCTGCATTCATATCGATGCTGCGAACACATAACTCACCCAATGACCACCTCAATCAATGTGAATCTGCTCCTCATCAGCATTATTGAAGATGGAGACTTTGAACACAACATCATCTCTATCAATGAGCTCAAACACGCAGGCATTGCCAACACGCAAATGAGTTTTTCTTGCAAATGGAGCCCAACCAGCAGAAAAGTACACTCGGGCGTCTGGCGGATATCTTACGAGCTTCACCGGCCACGATCTGCCTGTATACATAAGAGCTGCCGATTCCTTGTTTCCTTGAATATGGTGCCTGGAGAATTTACCGGGAACCCGCTGCACATGAGTAAACGTTTGAACAACCAATGCATGCCATGTAAGCTGAACGAAGGACCAAAATTTAATCATGCTCTCTTGGTTAAAAAAAAAAGCACACGGCCAGATTTGCGAGTTTCAGGAGCTTTAGCCGACAGTCTTAAGAGGCTCATGAAAGCCATCAATCTTAACCCGCAATGTAAAGCATTTTCCAACAAATTACAGAACATTAATTGCCATTTTAGGTTAGGACTCGATTCAAGTGACTTCCATCCTTTCATGCGGAAAGTGATGGAGCAGCTTGTCGAGGATATCCAAGTGAATGGATAGTCCAGACCTAATTACAGCCTTTACTTCTATTTTTTCTTCCTTTTTTTCCTGATTCCGCTTTTCTCCACCACTGGGATCCCCCAAGATCAATCCAAGAAATATAGCATGTCATATGGTTCCCAATACAAACCAAATCAACCAGGGAAAACACAAAACTGAGGGAAGATTAGATAGAGATCGTAATCAAACTTGAGATATGACAGTGATGGATTAGGCTCGAGATTGTACCATCCTGTTCAAATGACCCTGCCGTATCACCATTTTGAAGAAGGGATGCTTCGAATCAAATTCACTGGCTAATTCAGGAGTAGCGAGAGGCCTTGGAAGAGCAGGATCACGAAGTACTGGTGCAGAATGGTTCATTCTGCATCTAGACTGTTTGTTCCTACCTGGAGGTAAAATAAGAACTTTAAGCGACATTATTGGCGTGAATATTTCTCTAATTGACTATGAAGATCTTAAGCAAAGGAACTCATGTCATGCCATAACCAGTCTAAAGTTTCATTTCAAACAATGTAAATAAAGTTTCTACCTGTACTGCTGAAAATGTAAACTCCAAACACAATATCATCTCTATCGATTAGCACGAACACGCAGACATTTCCTATACGCAAGCGAGTTCCCCTCACAAATACGAACACCAGTGAATTAAGCTCTCGATCTTACCACTACATGATTTTTGATATAAGATGGCCGGATCACCAAATTGATAAAGGAACTCTGAGTCAAATTGGCCGGCCAATTCAAAACTAGGGAGAGGACACAAACTTGTAGGGCCGCCAAAAATCGGCTCAGGATGGCTCACTCTGCATCTAGGCTGTCCCTTCTCTTCTGTTCTTTAAAAAATGAAATGCTTACATGACGCCAGTCTCAACTTTTTCATTACTTGATTTATTTACCATGAAAAGATCTAGTGCATAATGGAAGTTAGTACCGTCATGGAAATCAAGATTTAGATAAGTTCATCAAGCGAAAAATTCGCTTTCTTCACCTTAGAAGTTGTAACTACTCAACCACAAAAAGCATTACCGAAATCATCATGTTATCAGTCAACATTAACAAGCTTATCAAAAAGTACTCGAGCGCTTGAAAAAGATCTTACGATTGAGAGAGCAATATAAAAAGAAACAAGACTTATAAAATTACTAGTCACACCTTTGAGATCTTGTGACGAGCGGCTTGGACTCAGCTGAGAACATGGTTCCACCCTCGTTTTTTTATGAGGAGTGGGATCCTCCGAATCTTCAACTTTGACCACATCCTCCCTCTTCGGCGAGATAAATCCACTGCCGACACTCGATAAGCCGCTCGACGAATAATTAATCTCTGAAGCACTCTTGTCGAAGATCATCACGCGAAAAGTGGAGTTTCCTTTGTATTTGAAAACTACGAGTTGACCATGAACAACGGAGTAATGCTGCATAAATTCTCGCCACCCTTTCCACAACCAAACCGCATCGTTGTTATGCTTTTCTAGTCCTATAGTCCAGGTCGAACTGCCCGGAACCTTGAGTAGTACCAAGCTTGAGAGGTACTTTCCATAGCTTCCTAAGAATTTTTTCGGAATTCCCTATTAAGGAAAACTTAAAAGTTATAGGTCCAGGACACTAATTCATCAAAATTAGATCAAAAGCGCAGGGAAAGATTCATGAAAGATTCGGTTTCCACACAAACAGGGTGTCGTCGGGCAACTAAGAATCGAGTTTTAGTTATATAGTTGCTTCATTTGACGAGAGAAAAGCGAGAGAAACCCAACACCTTTCTCCACTCTAACCAATCCTCAATTCCAAGTTAAAGAACTGATTTTTATCTGGAATAATTCAAAATGAACACTTTTTCTTCATGGCTTCTGTTTTTGCTGTCTTTTCGCAAGATTCAAAATGTTAATACGAAGCCAAACGCACGGAAAGATCTCCAGATTGAATTTACACAGCAAGAGGACGACAGTTCTAAACAAAGACAGAAACTCTCGAGACATTGGAGCTGAATCGTAAGAAACAGAGAGCTTGGAAATGTGGGACTTACGAGCTTCCCAGATTGAAGGGTGTCGGAGAGAATGAACTTGAAGAAGTGAGGACTCTCAAGACGAGGTCCAGTCGTGATATCTGGCTCGGCACCTCCATCTTCCCTCGGGCGACGCCGACGGCAAGCCATGTACTGTTATGTCACGGGGGTCTGGAGGAGGAGGTGGTGGGGGTGGTTTGTGTGCGATTTGCCTTTTCTTTGAGGCGACCTTCTCATAAGAGAACCTGACAGAGATTAATAATGTCGTTGATGATATGACAAAACTTGAACGAGGACAACTCAAGTCTAATCGAAAAAAAATCAGTGTCACGTCATTTATAAATTCATGTGGATCCCACGCGGTAATTTTTTAAGGAAAAAATCAGTCCACATGGAAATTTATTAGAAAAAATCAACCCGCGTGGAAAACTTTATTAAAAAATCCACACGGCAATTTTTATTAAAAAATAATCTTAAACTTAAAAATAAGTTAAAAATCAACCCCAGCCAATGGCCAGCGACCCTCGCCTAGGCCCTGACCAACTGTCGACCCCCGCAATCAGCACTCACCGTTGCACCTCTTTGTTTGTTTTTTTTTTTGACTTTGTTATTGAGTTATTTAGCCTATTTTTCTTATTTTTTTTATTTTTTTCAACACAAATAAGTGAGCAAATTTGATATTTTTGCGGATAAAAGTGCTAGAGATTGCATTGTCATTTTGTAAATAAAAATATTGAAGTCCTGATGCTTCTTAGCTATTTTTAAAACTATTTATACTTTTTAAATTTTTTTAGTTTTGTAGCTTATTTTAATTTTTTAATATTACATTAATATTTTTATTAATTTTTAGCTTTTTATTGCTAATTGGGATCCTCTAGAAAGCCGCCTAAATGCCACATAAGATTTTCAGTAAAGCTCACAAGAGTTGGCATTTAAATAATTAATTTTCAGAAAAATTGACACTTAAATGATGAAAAAAAATTGACGGAAAAATGAGTGCCATACATAGCATTTGTGGCATCCTTCTGCCGATAAGAATTTATAATACTTATTTCTTGAAAAGGCAAAAATTATTTACTACAAAGTGAAAATTCCAAATATCAATCCAATTTATAGTAAAGAGGCATGTCAAGCTATTATTTAATCAAATGTAGCCTCCATTACTATATTTTCATGAGCCGAAAATTCTCTGTTGTAGATCGTTCATTGCCCGTGCATCATGTAGAGTCATCTTATCGCATTACAGGTCACATCCTTAATCTAGCTTAATTTCATAAGATATCCTAAACTTTAAGTCTAGTCTCAAATTTATCTCGAGCTTTTTTTTTCTCTGAAAATAAATCCTCAACTTTCACTTGAGTCTCCTGTATATTATTGTCGTCCAAATCATCATTAGCTATCCAAGTTGGCCGTATTACCACATCAGACGACATAATTTATAAGGGAAAAAAAACTTAGAAAGAGAAAGAGAAAAGGAAGGAAACAAAAGAAACATAAAGTCCGTTTATATTGCAAAAAACAATTTTCTGTTTTTTGAATTTTTCAACGTTTGGTTCACATAAAATAAAATAATCAAGGAAAATATTTTTGGGTCAATGGAAAAATTACCTTCACAAGTGGGAAAACGATTTCTTTTCTTTTTTTAGTCTTTTCTTTTTTAAAAAGAAGAATTCATTTTCCATTATCTTTCTTTCGCCTAGGGCCAGCAGGTTAAAAAGATGAAAGCAATTTTCCTCCTATTTCTTTCGCTCAGACCCAACACGTTTTCCCTCGTGCACTCCTTCAGCCTTCCTCTTCACGCCTCTGCACTCATCATCTCTCTCCGGCTCCAGAGTTCCTCCTCCTCTCCGCCACCACTTGCGACGGCCCGACGGCCGCATCGCCCCCACTTGAGGAATAGCTTGCAGCCGTGGATGCTCCGGCAATGCCTCTCTCTCTCTCTCTTCCAACCCCCCCGTGAAATCCATCTCCTTACCAATCTCTTCCCCGTATTACTCCCCGCCGCCCCCACGGTGCTCCCTCTCGCGTCCGATTGTTGCCTCTTCACAGACGACTCGCTTGCCCTGCCGTCTCCCATCAATCTCCAGCTGAAATTTCACAATCCGACTGCAAACACCAAAACCACGTCCCAAGACTCGAATCAGCCTCGACGACCCGCTGATTTCGCTCGAATTAGGATGAATTCGTAAGCTTTCAGCTCCACGTTTGTAGAGCGCAGGGGGGAAAAAACCTCTGTGAATTCAAATTTCGAAGTCATGAGCTTGTCGTGGAGCTCGAGATTCACACTTGAGGAGTGACGAGAGAGAACGATACCAAGTACGATGCGATCGGGCGCGAAGAGCGACTGCAGCTTGAGAGGTGGCAATGGCTACTCAAGCTCTGTGCTTCTAGCGGCCATGGGGCGCTCATGCTCCAAAAGATCCCCGTCGCAGTGAGCACAAAACTTGACTGGCCGTGGCCATGGCCGCCGTGATCACGGGACGACTGAGCAGAGCGGCGAGCAGGCAGTGATGGGGGACAAGCGAGGGGGGAGAGAGGGGCGACGGCGGCATCGGCCACATGTCGCCACTCACCCAAAAGCTCACAAGCTTGATTGACGCTCTGAGTGTGCCACCAGAGAATAGGAAGACGTTAGCTTAGAATTACAAGGTGTAAGAGTAAAGCCACTGAAAGTGAAAGCCATCGCGAGCAATCTTTTTGAGTGTTGAGATGAGTAGCAGATAAGCAAGCGAGAGCGACGCCATCGTTCTGCTCTATTGCAAGTTAATCCGTAAAGCAATTCCCATTCTTGAAAGATACTAGCTAACATGGATCGAATGTGAACTCCAGACGTGGGGATACACTCCGAGCATTTTCCAAATCAATTTTCGAAACTCATCAACTCAAAAAACAACAACGTAGCTCATTTCTCCAGATAGTAAACAAAAACAGAGCTCTGTCTGGTTGCTTTCTCTACTCAGTCATCATGATGAGTGGCCATAGCCTCGGCGAGCTTCATGGCTCGTAACTCTAGTAGCCATGGCAGTTGTGAGCTTCATAGCTCGAAACTCCAACAGTCATGGCAGCTGCGAGCTCCAAGATAGTCGTTGTGATCTGGAAACTCCAAGTGAACAGGCCGCCAGGATCTAAGAGCTCGAGTGGCCATGGCCGCTCCTCTCTCTCAGTTTTTTTCTTTGTCTCCCTCTCTCTGTCGTTCTCATTCTTTTCATTTATATTGTCCCGCGTGACATGCCATGTTGGATAACTAATGATGACTTGGACGACGAACCACATTTAAGACTCAAATAAAAGTTGAGAATTTTCTTTTATGTAAAAAAGTAAAGTTCATGGTGGATTTGAAATTAAACCTAAAATTTGTGATTTTGTGAGGAATGAAGCCTCCATGTTTAGCAGGCGGAAATTTCCCTTAACTCGTATTTTGAAATTGGTAGGTCATAAACATGAAATTCATGATTTCTCCAAGGCAAAGATGCTTGACAGGGCCTCTCGAAGGGAAGTGAAGCTTGTTCTAAATTTTCTGAAAAAAATAAAATCCAAGGACATAAAAAGTTTGAATCGCTATATCATTGTCATATAAATTCTTTAAAAAATGTGGAATTAAGTCATGTGTAAGGATGAAGAAAATTAAATTGTGATCAAGGCTCCGTTTGTTTTGCAGTAAATAAATGATTTGGAAAATATTTTCTTGAAAATAATCGTATGCATTGCTTGCAAAAATGAATGAACAGAAAATATTTTTGTTATTTATGTAAATATTTAGACATAAATTATCATCATCAATGAAAAAAAATATTGATTAATTATTTTAAGTGATACATCTGATCAATTTTTAGAAATATTTCCAAATCACTCATTTTTCTCCAAACAAATGGAACCTAAAATCTAATATGATTTTTCAAATTTATTTTATGATAGTTGAGATTGATGAAGCATGCACATGTGGAGCCCATAATAACAAAAATAACAATTAGTACCACAAGAAACTCCAAACTAGTAAATCTATTATTAATTTACCCCAAATTAATTTTTGGATCACAAAAACCCTCCCAAACTAGTATACTTATGATAAATTAATTGAAACTATTTTTTTTTTACCACAAAGAACCTTAAATCGGTATAGTTGTAATAAATTTATCTAAATTAACTTTTTGACCACCAGAAATCTTAAATTGGTACTCAAATGATAAATTTTCCCTTCGTTAATTTTTCCAAAATTGAGTTAATATAACGAAAACCTCAAATTAATACACATAAGATAAACGAAGGGTTCAAACTCAAAATTGATATACCCGTCAACTATCATGTGTCATCTAACTCAACAATTTAACGGTAAATTTATTAAAAACTAATGAATGACAAATTTACTATAGGTGTATCAATTTAGAATTTTGGTAATAAAAAAATTAGCTTAGAGTAAATTTATCATATATATATATATATATATACTAGTTTGAGATTTTTGTTGATAAAAAAAATTTAAATTTTTCTGCAATTAATGCTATTAAGCTTGTTAGATAACTCTGATTAGTTTTGATTTCAAAGATTCGATTTAGCTAGAAATTGGCTTATCCAATACGAAAAAAATGGGCTACTTAATGTATTCTGTAGAATTGATGGTGATTAGAATCTTTTCAAGTATATAGTTATTTAGTACCTATCAATTATGGTCGTGTTCTACGCTTGAAAGGAACTATAGACATTTAGTGATTGCCAAACTTTTTCTTTGTATTTTCAAGTGTTAAAATAATTTCTTAATGCACATAATCGGGTGCATCCATGTGGATCGAATAAGGCTCCTCCGCTAGAGCGGTGGACGGGGCCTCCAATTTGAGATTATTTTGAATTTGAAACATGATCAGATTAGGAATCCGTCACGTACAATTAAGCACTTATTCACCAAACTCCCTAAAAAGAAGAATCATTTAGCCATAAGACAACATAGATATACTGTTGAAAAAGGCGAGGAATACAAAAAGCTGCTAACGTACAGACTCTTCGGTTTAACACCGAACGTTAAGAAGTTAAGAAAGTACATATGAAGCCTTGAGGTCAGTTGAGCAACCATAAACCTTAAGGAAGCGCCAAACCTGAGGCATTCTTCCCAAAATGGAACTACAGAACACAAACTACCACCAAAAAAACAAGAGAACATGAACAAAAAAGAGTCTCCTTTTCACCGATTCGCCATTGCTGGATGAAGGACATATAATTAGGAATCCTGCATTCATATCGATGCTGCGAACTGCCTATAGTAACACATCCCATGACCACCTCAATCGATGTGAATCTGGCCCCTACCACTGTTACTGAAGATGGAGACTTTGAACACATTATCTTTCCTATCAATGAGCTCAAACACACAGGCATTTCCTACACACAAATGAGCTTCTGTTGCAAATGCAGGCCAACCAGCAGAGAACAACACTAGCTTACTCTTACATGTTAAGAGCTTCACTGGCCACGATCTATCTGAATACCTAAGAGTTGCCGTTCCCTTGTTTTCTTGAATATGTTGCCTGACGAATCGATTGGGAATACTCTGCAAATTTGTACATGTTTGAACAACCAATCTATGCTGAACGAAGGACAACGATGTAAGCAAACACTCTTGGGAAAAAGCACACAAGGCCATATTTGCGAGTTTCAGGAGCTCTAATCTGACAGTCTTAAGAGGCTCATTAAAGCCATCGATCTTAACCAACAATGTAAAGCATTTGCAAACAAATGGGCTTTGCCATCTTAGGTTAGTAGTCAGATTCAAGTGACTGTCCATCCTTTCACTTGGATAGAGATGGAGCAGCTTATCAAGGATATCCAAGTGAATGTACAGTCCCGACCTGATTACCATCTTTTACTTCTGTTTTTCCTACTCCTCTTTTAGTTACAGCACCGCTGGGATGCCCCACGACCACTCGAAGAAAAATATCATGTCATATGATATCCAATACAAACCACATCAACCAGGGAAACACAATATTGAGGCAAGATTCAGATGGCAATCATAATCGAACTTGACAAGTGGCAATGATGGATTAGGCTCAAAGATTGTACCAGTTTTTTCAAATGACACTGCCGTATCACCCGTTTGAAGAAAGGATGCTCCGAATCAAATTCTCCGGCTAATTCAGGAGTAGTGACAGGCCCCGGAGGAGTAGGATCACGAAATACCGACTCAAGATGGTTCATGTTGCATTTAGGCCGTTTGTACCTGCCTGGAGTTAAAATGAGAAATTCAAGAGACATTATTGGAGTGAATGTTATTTTAATTGACTATGAAGATCTTTAGCATAGAACTAATGTCATGCCATAACTAGCCTAAAATTTCACATCAGACAATGAAAATCAAGTACCTACCTGCACTACTGAAAATGTGGACTCTGAACACAACATCATCCCTATCGATTAGCTCAAACACGCAGACATTTCCCACATGCAAGTGCGTTCCTCTCACGAATGCGTTCCAACCAGAAGAGAAGGTTGCCCCATGACCTGGATGTGGATAGCTCATAAGCTTCACCGACCACGATCTATTTGAATGTCTGAGAGTCACGAATTGCTTCATTTCCAGAATGTGCTGTATGATGAACCTACGAGGAACAGACTGCCCACGCACATGTTTGAACAACCCATGCTTGGTAAAGAAAGAACCCACCAAACAAAATTTAAATTGATACGGTAGTTTTAATACCTCTAATCGACAGTCTTGACAGGACAAAAGTCAAAAAGTCAATGTCTATGCTCATAGAACTATCATGAGGGGTTGAGGATCTTCGCCCTTTTATACAAACAGCAAAGAACATATCCAAGGAAAACGCTATGTAGTTTCCTACAGAGATCCAATCAACTTAGGAAAAAAGCCAGAATAGTGATGAACTAAGCTCTCAATCTTACCACGTTATGCTTAATATAAGATGGCCGCATCACCACCTTGAAAAAAGGATGCTCTGAGTCAAATTCGCTAGCCAATTCGAAACTAGAGAGAGGCCACGGACTCTTAGAACCACCAAAAACCAGATTAGAATGGCTATCTCTGCTTCTAGACTGTCCGATTCCATCTGCTCTTTAAAAGAAAAAAGGAAAATATTTAGATTACGCCAATTTGAACTTTTCATGAGTTAATTTACCGAACACATTTAGCACGGAATGGAAGAAAATACCGGCATGGAAATCAAGATCTCGATAAGTTGACCAAACGAAAAATTCGCTTCTATTCACCTTAGAAGTTGTAACTACTTAACCACAATAAGCATGACTGAGATCATTATGTTATCAGTCAACATAAACAAGCTTATCAAAAAGTTCTCAAGTACATGAAATAGAACTAACAAAGCAGAGAGCGCTGTAAGAAGAAAAATGACTTGCAAAATAACAGGTCACACCTTCGAGATCTTGCGACGGGCAGCTTGGACTCGGCTGAGAACATGATGAATGAGGTTCAACATTTATTTTTTGAAAAGTAGCAGAATCCACTGAATCTTCAACTTCTATCACATCCTCCCTATTTGGCAATATAAATCCGCTCCCGAAGTTCGATATGCTGCTCGACAAATAATTGATCTCCGAAGCGCTTTTATCAAATATTATCACGCAAAAAGTGGAGTTCCCTTTGTATTTGAAAACTGTGAGGTGACCTTCACCAATGGAGTAATGCTGCATAAATTCTCGCCACCCTTTCCACAACCAAACTGCATCGTCATTAGGCTTTTCTATTCCTATAGTCCAAGTCAAACTGCCCGGAACCTTGAGTAGCACCAAGCTTGAGAGATCCTTTCCATATCTTGCTAAGAATTTTTTTGGAATTCCCTATTAAGGAGAACTCAAAATTCATAGGTCCAGGACTCGAATTCATCAAAATTAGATCAAAAGTGCAGGTAAGAAAAGGTAGAGCACTGAGCAAATTTTAAGTTCTGCAACAGTGCGATGAAAGATCGGCTTGCACACAAGCAGGGTGTAACCGGGCAAGTAAGGATTGAGTTCTAATTATAGTTGCTTCATTTGACGAGAGATAAGCTAGAGAGACCCAGCACCTTTGTCCACACTATCCTTAGCCAACCAATCCTCAGTTCCAAGTTAAAGAACTGATTTTTATCTAGAATGATTCAAAATAAAACACTTTTTCTTCAGGGTTTTTCTTTTCGCACGAGGGCGACAGTTCTAAACCAAGACAGTAACTATCGAGACATTGGAGCGGAATCATAAGAAACAGAGTGTTTGGAAATGTTGAACTCACGAGCTTCCCAGATTGAAGGGTGTCGGAGAGAATGATCTTGAAGAAGTGAGGACTCTCAAGGCGAGGTTCAGCCGCGACATCTGGGTCGACACCTCCATTTTCTCTCGGGCGACGACGACCGCAAGCCATGTCCAGTTGGGTCACAGGGGTCGCCGAAGGAGGAGGAGGAGCAGGTGGTTCGTGCAATTTGCCTCGTGTTCTTGAGGCAACCTTCTCATAAAACTTTCTAATATTTATTTAAAAAAATCAAAATAAAGGCCCGAAATTATTTTCCTTTTTTTAAATAAAAATTCGAAGTCATCATTATTTTTAAAAATTCAAAAAAATACTTTAAGGGCTCTCATTTTCTATAAAAAAAAAAACCGAAGCAATCTATATTTCAAATAAAAATTTAAAGTGATTTTTTTTATTTCAAACAAGGCCTTCATCGAGTTTTTTTTTTGTCATTTCCTTTTGTAATTTCCATTTCCCTTTTTTTCTTTTTTCTTTTCTTATTTTTCATTTTTTTTCCCCTTTGTTTCAAGGTTGACGAGTGTGGTTTGTTTCAGGCCGACGAGGGTGGCGACTTCGCCGGCCACTGGGCAAGACCGGCGAGGGCTCGCCAGCCGCGGCAAGGCCATCACAAGTCCTCCAAGCAACAAAATCCTTGGAGGAGAGCCACTGAACTTGCTCAGAATCCTCGTTGAGAATTTCGAATCTTCAGCAACAAAGCCGCATTCCCCCAATAAGCGCTCGCTCTGGTCTACATCTAATTTCTTCAATTTGAGAGTAGAAGCCCAAGGTTCTAGAAGCGATTAGGATCCTGAGCCGTGTCGATGACTCTGCTTCCACTCCTTGTCTGGGACAAAGATCATGAGCTCGTCCATGATCTTGACCTCATGCCAATTGTCAACGACTTGTGAAGGATCTCTTGGAGGTTTTCTTGTTCCATGTGCTTTAGATCTTTCAATTCCTACACAGGTGTTTGCTTCAGTATCTTCACCAGACCCAGGCGAGGGTGGCCTCGCCGCAGCCAGCGAGGGCTTGGGCCAATGTCGCCAGCAGCCGGCGAGCCCTCGCCTGTCTCGCCCAGTGGCCAACAAGGTTGCCACCCTTGCCAGCCTGAAAAACCCCACCCGTCGGCCTTGAAACAAAGGAAAAACAAATGAGAAAACAAAAAAGATAAAAAGGAAAAGCAAATTAAAAAAGGAAATGACAAAAAAAAAACTCTCAGTCAAACCCTTATTTGAAAAAAAAAAACACTTCAGGAACAAGGTCCACTTTAGAACCTTTTTTGAGAAAATAAAGGCACTTGAGTCTTTTTTTGGATTTTTTTCTTTATTTTAAATAAGGGTATAAAGTGACATAATAATTTCAAATAAGGGCTTGAAGCGACAAATACTCTAAAAAAAACGATCGGGCATTAAGAGCATTTTCATCATTTATTTTTCTCAAATATGAAAAAAAAAGGTTAAGAAAAAATAGTAATACAGGCAAGAGAGACCGCCCCACCGTTGGTGGGGCGTCGGCTACGATGGGTGAGGTCACTAGAGCCTCGATAAGGGCCGGCAATCTTGCCAACCAAAGTAGGCACTCTCCTAGTTTTGTTTACTTTTATCTTTCTTAATTAAAAAAATGGGGAAAAACTAAAAATAAAAAAGACAAAAAAAAAAAAGAAAAGTAAATGACAAACGCTTTTGAAGTTGATCATTTTTTTTAGATTACATGGCCACTTCGGCCTCTAATTTGAAATAAGATTCACTTCGCGTCTTTATTTAATACAATATCTATTTCATATCATTATTTGATAAAATAGGGACGTTTCAAATTCTTATTTGAAATTTTTCCTAATATATATGTCCTAAAAAGGCACAATTTTTGTGCTCCAAAGAAAAAAAATCCAAACATGAATCCACATTAAAGAGGCACATGAAGTTATTTTTCAATCAAACATCATGCACATTTATTTTCAAGTGAATTGACACAAAAAGTGATTTTCATATGGGTAACTCTCCAATTGTAAGATGAGGTGGTCGAAGGACTTCCTCCAACTAGAAACGAAGGACGACATGACCCCCGAGATGAATGGCATGGCATTCCTTGGAGCCTACCTTTGTATTTCGGTGCATCAGGATCCCTGAATTACGCAGACTGAATTTGGTGCATACGATGATGAGCGAGATCATTCAGTAATGCTACATAAACAGTCATAAGAGCAAGATCTTACACTAATCTGGTGCGTGTGATGCTGTTTAACCATCCAACACTGCCAAAAGCTTCAACGCTGACAAGACGCAAATTAACTTCTTACTAGATGAAAGGAGGCATGAACTGGTGTTAGCTAATCAGTTTCTCGAGTTCCTATCGGCAACGTAGACAGCCCAAAGTGTGACACTTCCGTGGTTCATCTCAATCGATGCAAATCGCTCGTCCACTTCCGTTCCTGAAGATGGAGACTCTGAACATGATATTGTCCCTATTGACGAGCTCGAACATGCAGACATCTCCTTTGCGCAAGCGAGCTTCTCTTGCGAATGCGGGCCAGCCGGCTGCCAAGCATGCGATGTGGAAGCGCCGATAGCGCAGGAGCTTCACCTCCCACGATCTGCCTGAACTAATTAGAGTCGCCGTTCGTTGACCATCCTGAATGTATGTCTTTATGAACTCCCAGGGAATGTTCTGCTCAAATAGTAGTTTGATGTCCAACCAATGTATGGTAGAAAACGAGCATAATATGAGCACGCAAATTAATGAGCAAAGCATGGAATATAGCCCTGGCTTACCAATTTGCTGTTGATACGATTTGGCAATATCACAACACGGAAAAACGGATTTTCCGATTGAAATTTGCTAGCTTTTTCACGAGCAGTGACAGGACTCAGACATGGAGGAGAACCGTGAAAAGCTGGCTCTGAAGAGCTCTCTCGGCATGGAGACTGTTCGATTGCGATCCGACCTGCATTACAAAGAGGAGAATTCTCATTAGCACTGGCATGGAAATTTTCACGAATGGACGATGAAAGAATTCAACATGGTTTGCAACATGATCGCTTTCAAGCTACTCCCAGAAGATGTAACCAAGCAGAATTCGCACCTCCCAAATGATTATATCATCAATCAAAGAACAAACAGCTTCTGAAAATGTTTTTCTAGGATTTGAATACAGATTAAGAATAGGAAGAATGTCAGCAGAAACATAAATTACAAAGCAGCAAGTGATGGATACCTCCAAATTTAGATTCGAATGTGGCGCCATCAGTGACAGCGACCGTGCATTCAAATTACCATGAACTTCACAAACCATACAGAAAATTCATCATCTTTTAAGGCTCATAATTAAGAGAGAAAAAAAAAAAAGTGCACGTTTTTTATGGATTCATCAGTACTGAACTGAACAAAAGACTCATAACCATGAATACTGGATTCCTAGGTGATATAGACTGCTCAAAGCAACACTAGTAGTGTCCATCTCAATCCACGTAAATCAGGTCCCCTTACCATCATTTCTGAAAATGGAGACTCGGAACACAGTATCATCCCTATCAGTGAGCTCAAACACGCCGACATCTCTTAATCGAAGACCAGTTTCTCTCGCGAAGGAGGACCAACCAGCAGAGAGAAATGCCGCTCCTTTGTGCTCATAGATCCTCAGCTTCACTTGCCATGATCTGTCTGAGTACCTAAGAGTCGCAACTTGCTTGTTCTTTTGAACATGTTTCCTGAAGAATTCCCAAGGAATGCCCTGCCCAGCAGGTTTTTACCAACCGGTATATGATTAAGAAAGGTGACAGAATAAGGACACACCCATGAGAGAAACGCGCACGAGATGTGGATTTTGCGATACAATATGCCAGTTTTAGGAGGTTTTCACTTGCCAATGTAAGTTACCAATCATAACCACTTAACCTGCAACTTCACATCTAAATGTCAGAACATATGCTCCTGGACATAACTGATGCCATAAATTTTGAGAAAAGTATAGATACGATTCACATTTGAATTTGATTCATACCATGAACACTTCAAGGAGAATAACAAGTCATGTGGTTTCCCACACAAACTAAATCAACGTGATGAACACTAGAATATAAGATAAAATGCAAACTGAGATCCCGTTTGAATTCAATGTCTGCCACTGAAGAATAGAGCTCGGGATCTTACCAAATATTTGCGAACATAAGAAGGACGCATCCCCACTTTGAAAAAGGGGTGGTCCGATTCAAACCCCCGAGCTTTTTCATGAGCAGAGACTGGGCTCAGACATGGAGAAAAGTGAAAAGCTGGCTCGGAAGAGCTATCTCGGCGTTGAGACTCTTTGTTTTCAATCCGACCTGCACTCCAAAGAGGAGAATTCTCATAAGCACCAGTATGAACTTTTCACGAATTCACAATGGAAGGATTTAATGTGGATCGCAAATCAATATGCTTGATCATTGTCATGCTCTTTCCCAGAAGATATAACCAAGTAGATTTCACACCTCCCCAATTATTATCTCATGAATCATCAAAGAGACAGCTTCTTAAGTGATTCTTTTCGGATTTGAAAGCAGATTAAGAATAGAAAGAATGTCAGCAGAAACATAACTTATAAAACAACAACTGACTGAAACCTCCATATTAGATTTGAATATCGTGCTATTAACAACAGTGGTTGTGCATTTGAATTACTAAGAACTTCACAAAACATACAGAAAAATTCATCATCTTGGAAGGCTCATAACTAAAAAGACAAAACCGAAACAAAGTGCACTTTTATGGATTCAGCAGTACTGAACTGAAAAAAGGATGCCGTGGTGGTGGGTTCCTGCAGCCCTCCCCGGGGGACTAGTCGGGCTTCACCGCCGAGCGTGAGTGTAAGCTCCCCGGCCGCACGGAACCCCCGATTACCAAAAAAAAAAAAACTGAAAAAAGGAGTTATTATGAGGAATACCGAATTTCTAGGTGATTTGGATGGCTCGAAGTGACACTTCTAGTATTCATCTCAATCAACATAAATCAGGTCCTTACCATCACTAGTGAAAATGGAGACTTTGAACACCATGTCATCCCTATGAATGAGCTCGAACACGCAGACATCTCTTACACGAAGACCAGTTTCCCTCACGAATGAGGGCCAACCGGCAGAGAGACATGCCATTCCCTGGTGTTCATTGCTCCTCAGCTTCACTTGCCACAATCTGTCTGAGTACCTAAGAGTCGCAACTTGCCTGTTCGTTTGGACATGTTTCCTGAAGAATTCACAAGGAACCGCCTGCCAAGTAGGTGTTTGAACAATTGAAACATGATCAAGAAAGTTGATTGAATAAGGATACACTCATGAAAAAAACATGGACCGGATGTGGACTTATGAAAAAAATTGCTAGTTTCAGGAGTTTTAATCAACCGTTTTTACTTGTCGACAAAAGTTACCAATCATAACCACTTGACCTGCAATTTTGCGTCTAAAAATATCAAAGCACGTGCTCCTAGACGAAAACTGGACCCATCAATTTTTGCGACTAGATATAGATATGATTCATATTTGAATTTGACTCGTACCTTGAACACATCAAGAAGAATAACACGTCATATGGTTTCCTACACAAACTAATCAACTTGGTAAACACTAGGACATAAGACAAAATACAGACAGCGATCAAAGTATGACTCGATGTACACCACCGATGAATAGAGCATGGGATCTTACCAATTTATTCCAAACATAAGAAGGCCGCATCACCACTTTGAAAAAGGGATGGTCTGATTCAAATCCCATAGCTTTTTCATGAGCAGAGACTGGGCTCAGACATGGAGTACCATGAAAAGCTGGCTCCAAAGATCTCTCTCGGCATTGAGACCGTTCGATTTCGATCCAATCTGCATTACAAAGAGGACAATTCTCATAAGCACCAGTATGAACTTTTCATAAATTGACAATGGAAGGATTTAACGTTGATCGCATATCAAAATGTGCTCTCAGTTTCATGCTCTTCCCGGAAGATGTAACCAAGTGGATTTCACATCTCCCAAATCATTATCTTATAAATCAACAAAGAGACAGCTTCTTAAAAGATTTTTTTTTTTTTTAGGGATTTGGAAACAGATTAAGAACAGAAAGAATGTCAGCAGAAGCATAACTTATAAAGCAACAAGTGGCTGACACCATTTAGATTTGAATATGGCACTATCAGTGACAGCGACTGTGCATTTGAATTACTAAGAGCTTTACAGAGTTGTAAGTAGGTATACTGAGCTCCTAGGTGATTTAGATGGCTCAAAGTGGCACTTCTGGTGTTCATCTCGATCAACATAAATCAGGTCCTTACCGTGACTAGTGAAAATGGAGACTCTGAACACAATGTCATCCCTGTCAATGAGCTCAAACAGGCAGACATCTCTTACACAAAGACCAGTTTCTCTTACAAATGAGGACCAACCAGTAGAGAGAAATGCCATTCCTCTGCGTTCATAGATCCTTAGCTTCACTTGCCATGATCGCTCTGACTTCCTAAGAGTCGCAACTTGCTTGTTCTTTTGAACATGTTTCCTGAAGAATTTACATGGAATGCCCTGCCAGAAGGTGTTTGGGAACAACCAATATATGATTAAGAAATGTGATAAAATAAGGATACACGCTCAAGAGAAACATGCATGAGATGTGAATTTATGATAGAAATTGCAAGTTTCCGGAGTTTTAACCAACCGTTTTTACTTTTCAACGGAAGTTATCAATCATGACCACTTAACCTGCAATTTTGCGTCTAAATGTCAAAAACCTATGCTCCTGGACAAACACTGAAGAATAGTTATAGATATGATTCATATTTTAATTTGACTGTACTATGAACACTTGAAGGAGAATAACATGTCATGTGGTTTCCCACACAAACGAAATCAAGTTGGTAGGCACTAGAACATAAGACAAAATACAAACAGCGAACAAGTTGGAACTCGATGAACACCACCGCTGAATAGAGCTGGGGACCTTACCAAATAATTCCGAACATAAGCAGGCCGCATCACCAATTTGAAAAATGGATAGTCTGATTCAAATTCACTGGCTAATACGAGAGCAGAGAGAGATCTTGGACCTGTAGAACCACGGAAAACCAGGTCAAGACGACATTTGCATAGATTGAAAAGTAATGTAATATATTTCAGAGTAAAGAGAACTTGATGCCGTAAATTTGTCATCACCTTCATCTTAGAGGTAAATAAACTAACTACATTGTCCACATACTTTATCAATCAGCACGTGAAGAAAGCTTATTAAAAAACTCTGAAGAAATCGAACTCGAAAATAACTCAGGAAGGTATATGATGGGGAACCACAAGTCACACCTCCAAATTCTCCTGATGAGCCGTTTGAACTTGGCCAAGGACGAGGCACGAGCCCCTCTAAATCTTCAATTTCCACGGCATTTTTCTCTCTCCGAGATACAAAATCGCCCTCGGGGCTCGCTGCTGCGTGAGTTTGGATGCTCAAGGGATAATTGATCTCCGAAGCGCTCTTATCGAATATTATCACATGGAAAGTGGAGTCCCCTTCATATTTGAAGACTACGAAATAACCATGCCCGATCGAATAATGCTCCATGAACTCTCGCCACCCTCTCCACAACCAAACCACATCATTGTCACTCTTTTCTAGCTTCACAGGCCAGGTTGAACCACCTGCAACCTTGAGAAGCACCAGACCGGAGAGATCTTTTCCATGTCTTCTTAAGAAACTCTTTGGGATTCCCTGCGATGAAAAACTCATGGTGAATCCACTGCACTTGTACGAAGCTAAATTTCAAGATGCCACAAGAAAAGCAGGGCGGGGAAAAACGGGGGACGTGCTTGATGAGCAGCATGAGTCGTGGGATCTCAACAAGACGCGGAGCACGACTAAAAGAGATGCATGAGGGTGGCGGCAAAACCGAAAATTTCGTGAAGATAACTGATGGCTACGGAACGAACTGTGAAGTGCGGACGAACTTACAAGCTTTCCAGATTCAAGGGTGTGGGAGAGTATGATCTTGAAGAAATGAGGGCGGCTTGGTGGAGTGGTGGGAGTCGCCTCCTGCTCGGCGCCTTCGTCTTCTCTCCGGCGACGATGGCAACGACGATGATGACGGCGAAGGCGAACCATGATCAATCTCCGGTGACTGTGACGGTCTGACTTCCGAAGAACGAGAAAAAGAAGGAGAAGAAGAAGAAAGAGAGTTGGCGCGTCAACTGGAAGCAAAATTACAGAAACGATGCACCGTCGGCCTTGCACGTGGCTTCTCCTGCTTTGGTGGTATCTTTCCCATCTTGTCGAGAGATTTCATATTTCTCTCTTTTAAGATTTTCTGACCAAGTTTACGAAAAATTTAAGTAAAATTACGGAAATGATACATTAATTTTTTTTGGCAATTTCATTCTCAAACTTTTAATTTATACATATTAAATTCTAACTATTTGCAAGCATTTAACACAATCCTTTTGTTTCTCATATGACAAATCAAAATTTATCTAATGATGCCAGTTTTATATACTCGATTGGGTTTTTAAAATAACATTCAAGATTTGATAAAATAAGATAAATTGACTTCATCTTTATATACATTTACTTTATGATGCCAATGTTGTTCGATGACGTGGACTAGTATATCCTGATTTAAGGTGAATATTTTATTTTGGATAAATTGCCTTTTGTTGTCCATTATTCAAACTTAACATATCAGGAGCCATTTCAGCGAGAAAATATTTTGTGCTAGGCATTCTTTACTCACGTCCACTTAAAAATTGACACGTGTGCACTAATGCAGTAATGAATTTAAAAAAATAAATTTCTGTTTTAGAAATATATTCAGCCATGGAAGCTTGCATAGATGCCTAGAGAGATAGCTTCTTTGCTTCGTT
The DNA here is from genome assembly GCA_016432845.1 of Psidium guajava. NCBI lineage: Eukaryota > Viridiplantae > Streptophyta > Magnoliopsida > Myrtales > Myrtaceae > Psidium > Psidium guajava. Next base: position 32,643,846 of record CM028225.1, on the reverse strand, counting down.
GCCTAGTGAGATTTGTTCGTCCATGGTCAGTGTTAGCGCCGACTGTCCAAGCCGAATCAATCCTTTCTCTTCCTCATCACTCGCGGCCATGGAGGAGCCACCGTGGTCAGCTCCAGATATGGAAGTTCGCAAAGCCTGATGTGGAGACAGCAGCTCCGCATTTGGACCAGCGGCCACGCCAGGCAGAGCCAGGGACCAGCAAAGCTTGTGGCCACGGTCAGGCCAGATCCGGACAGGCAACGAGCAGGAAGACCACGAACGGCGGCGGCTTGGCTTGAGCATGTAGGACATGGCGCTCGTGACTCCAGCGATCGCGACGGGGATGGGAAAGTGCTCTGCCAATGGCGGCGGTGGGAGAAAGCACGAAGGTTGGACTTAGAGGGCTCTTGCTGGAGGAAGGAGGAAGGAGAGAGAAAGCTAGCCGTAGATAGAGGAGGATAGAAAGAAACCGATTAAAAAAAAAAGTTAACATATTTAAGCTCCGTTTATTTTACGAAAAATAAGCAATTTAAAAAATATTTTTTAAAAAATAATCGTTTATATCACTTAAAAAATAAATAAATAAAAATTTTTCATTACCTACGAAAATAATTAGGCATAGATTATTATCGATGATGAAAATATTTTTCGTTGACTAATTTTTCTAACTAATATACAAAATCACTTTTCGCAAAATATTTTTTAAATCGCTTATTTTCCGTGCAACAAACGATTTGTTTAATAAATTTCATATCAGCTGTTGAAGTGGTTTTGTGGACAAATCTCAACTTGCGAGCAGGTGTGAGTGAAAAAATCCACGCCACCTTTGTTGTTGATACAATATTATAAAATCATTAAATTTTTTTCAATCCAGCTTGAATTAAGAAAAGGATAATATTGAAGATTTTCACATAGTTTTGATTTAACTGAACATTTATAAATAGTTTATGTGAAATATTTACGAAATTTAAGGATGATATTGCATGTTGGATCAAATTCAAAATCACTTATGTTGCTTTCCACAAAATCTGCTATGTCCAAAAGGAAATAGAATTTTTTTTCGATGAACTCTCGAAACTTTTAAGATGACGCACATTTGCTCCTGAATTATTTTTTACGGTTACACAAAATTAACCTCGGTGTCAAAAGAAGATCTCCAGCGAGAACCAATGCAAAAGTGAACAATTTCTTTATCAGAATATGTAAAAACTTATAAATAATCTTAGATTGAAAACATTAATTATTATCATCAACGAAAAGCTAAAAAGATTTCCTTTTAAATTTTTTCTCTTAATTTTCTATATGTGTTTCCAATTTTCACTGTAATTAAAGGAAATTGAAAGATTTCATACACAAAATTAAGGGTGAGTGATTTTCGATCAAGTCCGGTTGCTCTCAAGAGTTAGCAATCGAACAGGTGGTGCCAGTTTCCAATTTTCGGAACTAGGGATCAGACTGCCAATTTGGTCTGATCCAGTTGCCGAGCGGTTCAATGGAGTCAAGCAATTATTGTCAAGTCTATTATTTTTGAAGAAATGTCTCTAAAACAGTAGATTCTTTTCAAAAAAAAAAAGTGAGATGATAGAATTTTCGAGCACAATCTAGTAATAAATAGCATTCGACATTGGTGGGTGGAGTCACGACGACAAAATCTGTAAAATAAACATGTGATCCAAATCTCAACCATATGAGACTTTGTGAATGCAACAAGAAAAAATTTAAAATCGACCAATCCGGTCCGGTCCTCTACCCCGAGAACCAGGAACTGGTTCCTGGTTCGATCCAATCTGCTTGACTTGCTCATCTCTACACAAAATGGTTTAAAAAGAATTTGTTTTTACCTCTTGAGAATCACATGCATTGCTCATACAGTACTAACGGAAAATTAACGGACTGTTAAACGAAAGTTCACGCCTGTATGAGGCAACGGTCAAAAGTTGGGGACCGAACGTGTACAATCTCCAAAGTTCGGAGGACTTATGTGTAATTTCCTTTGCATGTTTAATTCGCGTGGATAACTAATCCAACGAAAAAATAAGTAAATTTTATCACGCAATTCAAATTAGAAAATAGCTATTTCATTTGTGTTCCTGCTGTGCTATTTCCCTTGTTAAACTTTGTAACGTTTGTTTTTTCAACTATAAAAATACAATTGACTAGTATCACATCTTATGATAATGATCATTCCAAAAAATAGATGACTTATCCTTTCTTTAGCGAATAACAGCAATAGAAGTCATAACAGCAAAAAGTGTAATCCACTTCTGAAACTTTCAAAAAGTACAATCAAATCTTAAAATTTATCAAATTGATGCAATCACGTCTCTATATTAACACTGTTGAATTTTTTTTAAATTTTCGAAAGGATTTGGGGTCAACCATGTCATCCATTTTAGTAAAAAAAAATTAAAAGAAAAAGGAAAGGGTTAATACCACGAAAAACCCCAAACTGGTACACATGTGACAAATTTACTCCAAACTATTTTTTTTACCACGAAAAACCCCAAACTGGTACACCCGTGACAAATTTACCCTAAACTATTTTTTTGATCATAAAAAACCCCAAACTGGTACATTTGTGACAAATTTACCTCAAACTAATTTTTTTTACCACAAAAAACCCCAAACTATTATACTTATGACAAATTTACCCTTTATTAAATTGGATCAGTACCTTGAAAAATTCTAAATTGATAAACCTGTGGTAAACGGAGGGTAAAAATCCTAAACCAGTATACCCATGAAGTGCCACAGCCATCCAACTAAGTAATTTAACGTTAAATTTAACGAAAATTAACGAAGGGTAAATTTGTCGCAAATATATCAGTTTGAGGTAAATTTGTCACAAATGTACCAGTTTGGGGTTTTTGAGGTTAAAAAAATAGTTTGAGATAAATTTGTCACACGTGTACCAGTTTGGGGTTTTTCATGGTCAAAAAAATAATTCGGGGTAAATTTATCATAAACGTATCAGTTTGGGATTTTTCGTGATATTAACCCAAAAGGAAAACTGAAAGGGGTTGCTTGTGACCATCGCTAAAAGGAAGACCGAAAGGAAGTGCATGCCGAATAGAAAGGTATTCGCGGCCATGGCTGCTCTACCTTCATGGAGCTTGACCATGGCACTTGAGCTTCGTCAAGCTTTAGGCCACGGCCGCTCAATCTGCTTTCTGCTCCCGATCGTGGCCGCTCAAGTTTCGTCGAGCTTAGCCGTGGCCGCTCCAACTTCTAAGCTTCATCAAGCTAAGGGAAAAGCCGCCGGACCTTCGTCCAAGCTTCCAGCCCTAGCCACTCCCGACTTCAACGAGCTCGACCATAGTCATTCCAGCTTCCACACTTCTTCAAGCGCACGACCCCGGCACCAAATCGTCGTCCGTCTCCTCTTTATCTCAATCATGGCAAGTCCTTTTCTTCTCTTTCGTTTATATGTTCGTATGAAGCCGATGCTCTTGGCAACTTAGGTTTGTAGCTGATAAATATAGCAGAGAATGTATGACAAAAAAGAAAATCGTAAATAGAGAATAAAGGGAGAAGATTAACACTAGAAATTGGTTTACCTTACGCACCAAGAATTGAAACAACAAATAAATAGTTGTATTTAAAGTTAGAAGAGGATGAACTTTTGAAAAGAATTACTTTTATTTAATGCTGAACTAAGGAAGATGAACGGTGTTTGTTTCGTGAAAGTCTAATCGGTGAACAGTCATTATTAATGATATAACTTTATTTAGTCAATTAAGCTCGTAAAAAATTCAAATAAGACCATGAAGTAAAACTTGTTGCAAATAAAGGCATAAAGTACTATCATTATTTTAAAGAAGAGTATGATCAAATGGCATTTTCGTCCTTTATTTTTTTGCAATTTTTTCCTTTTTTTCTTCTTCTTCTTTTATTCTTTTGGTTTTTTTCCTTTTTATTTTTTCTCTCCCCTTTCTCCGACACTTTAAACTCTTATTTGAAATCAAGTTACTTTGGATCTTTATTTGAGAAAGTATAAACACTTTAGATTTTATTTGAAAGTTTTCCAAATTGAATTGTACTTTTTCAATAAAGTTTTTTTTTTGTTTAATATCACTTACGTCACCTCAATAAATTCGACGTTAGAACATCCAATATTGCCTTTTCCTAGACCCCCACTCGGGCATTGTAATTTGTGACGGACAATGGCTTGGAGAAATGAAAAAGAAGAGAGAGGAAAAGGAGAAGCAGAGACTTCCTTTTAAGCTTTCTTATTAATTTTCAAGATATATTCACCACAAGTCCTTAAACTTATTACGAAAGTACAATAAAATCTAAAAACTTGCAAAAGATGCAATTGAGTCCTAAAAACTTGTCAAATTAGTGCAATCAAATCCATCCATTAAATAAATTCAACTTGACTAACGAAAAATGCCGATGTGATATTTTAAAATTAATTTCTCTTTATTATATGGCAATTTTTTTTTTTACTTTTCCTTCAAATCTTATTTGTTCTTGTTGTCGTTCCTCTTCCTGCTTTGGTTCGACGATCTTTGCAAGGTCGGCCCCCTTTTTCTTGGGGTTGCTACTGTAGTCTTGATGACCTTGCTTTTCTCAATATAAATTCTCTCTCTCACATCCGGAAGAAGCTAATAACTTCACAAGAACCACTTCTTTGTACTGGCTGAATCAACAGAATAAATAAGAGATAGACCAATTCATCTTTTGCCTCTTCTTGGTCAAAGTAGAGGGAGATTCAAACCACAAGCTTCTCTCAATTTGTAGTTTTCTGTGTAATCCTGCGATTTCTTGGTAGATCTGAGCGAGCCGGGTGGGCGAGGTCTTGCTCTCGAGGCTGGCGACGACCGGCCACCTCCCTCAGTTAGGGCTGGCCACCTCTCTCGAATTCTCCGGCATTGAGCGGCAATGGTACCCTAGCTTCACCGGGAATAAGTTTTAGGACTCGATTGCATTTTTTTTTGTAAATTTTAGGACTCAATTGCACTTTTGTGATAAGTTTTAAAACTCCTAGTGAACATATCCCTTGTTTTTACAAGATCCTCTCTACTACTAAGGATTGGAATCATTGTGGTCGTTTGGGCAGCTAGAAAAAGGGCGAGAAATGAAATATTTGGAGAAACTTTGAAGTCTCACATTCTCTCGATCTCACAAAGCTTTCAAACTTTTCCTTCTTTTTCAAGCAAATTCCCTTTCTCACCATATCGACCGCTCGCACCTCCCATCTCCGGTCCGCATAATGCCACCGCCGGCATCCCTCGTGTTCCCCTCTCCTCCTTCTCTCTGTATGTGTGTGTATGTGTTCAGAAGCACCACAAGTTCAATATGCCCTCCAAGGTCTCCCAAAGGTTGGACGAACGTTCACGGCAGTCCCTATTGACATATAATTATGCATCATACTTTGAATAATGTTTGATCGAAAAGGTCAACCTTGATAAAAATTATGATCGAGCGGTACACTTTAGTTGCACATTGCAAGAGCTCTCCAATGGCACTCAATTTGTCGAATTAGATGACCAGGTCTCTAGATATTGCGACTTTTAACCATTTCGAAATAAATGAAGCCAGACAACTTTACGGCTTTGAGAGATCAACGTGATTCATGAGCTTTTCAATTTTGTGAGAATTGCGTTAATTGGAGCTTACTCGAGTTTACATGGTTGATTTGCGCAGCTTTATTCACAAAAACCTACCCTTTTGACACACATTTAGGAATCGAATTGCATTTATGAAATCTTTGAGTTGCTACCTTTTGTGAGCATGAAATTAACTTCAAACGTCAATCTGACTATTTGCCCTCGATCAATATTTGATCAAATTTTAATTAAGAAATGTATACGTTTTATCCTTAGATTTTCACGATTTTTTCTAGTTCAGTCTCAGTTTTTTTTTTAAATTTGTCCCATCAAATACTTTTTCTTTAAAAATTTTCTAATCAAGTCCCTCCTACACCAAATCCAACTAGGTAACTAGTGGTCTAGTATGCATTGGATGGTGTCATTACGTGAGGGGAATTCTGACAATATATCGCATGTAATGCTAATGGATGGTAGATTTGTGTCAGCATTGTCAATTTATGATTTTTGGTGAGATGAATACTAATTTAGAATGAATGACTCATGGGGTACCATGAAATTTTTAACTTAAGTTTGTGTGTCTTTGTGGTATATTCTAGATTTCGTGTTATTCTTCATAAAATCGGTAAAGTTAGTGCTGTTTTTTTTTCTTCTTCTAAATTATTAAATTTTCTTAGAAAGAACAGTCAATCTCGAGTCTCGAAATGCTAATTACTATACGGAAATTGCTTCACATGCATTCGAAAAATTTGTTATCATACTCAAATTTGTGCGAAATTTGTCAAATTCAAGTTACATTGTTTTTATCCCTTGGTAGCGCTAATACAAAAACGCAATTTTCTTTTTTGGTAAAGTACAAAAAATGCAATTTTGATTTTCAAAATCCTTAAAAATTTACTAATTTTTGTGAAGTCGGCCTTGTCTAACTACTGATGAGATCTATTTATGCAAAATAAGAGGCTTGGCATTTTTCCATGACTTTCCAATTATTGCATTAAATTTATTCTATTATATGATTAGATTAGATTTCAATCCCTCCAAAATTAGGAGGATAATTAATTAAATTTCATTAATTAACCTCCCTTTAAAAGCGCCGCGAAGCACGCGCTTTAACGTTACCCAAAGAAGCACGACTTCCCCAAACGGGCGCTGACCCAACCCCGAATCGTCAGATCGGCGCGATCCTCGACCGTTGCAAAAGGCAGCAACGCATCCGACGGCCCCGATCCCCCCATCCGGCACCACGTGTACGTCGGCGATGGGGGGTCACAACTGTCGCCACTAAAACCCCAGCTACAAGGCTAAGGCTGGCATCACTAGCAGGACGGGAACAGGGAAAGATCGCCCGAACCGCGTGATCGGTTGGGCCCCACTCGGTCAGCAAAGCACAGATGGATCTCCACCGTCGGATCGACCCCGAGGGTTTTCCTGATTGGAATATGAAATCCAGAGCCCCTAAGCCGCGTGATCGATCGGGGCCCCACGCGGTCAGCAAAACAGAATGGATCTCCACCGTTGGATCGACCCCGAGGGTTTCCTGATTATAATACGAATCCAACGGTCGACTCCGAAGTACGGACTTCCAACACCGACCACCCCTCGAAGCACAACCTCTATAAAAACCCTCGCTCTGCCAGTCGCTGATCGCACCAAAAACCCTCGCTCCGTCGCAGATTCTCTCACTAAGTTTCAGTTCTCTCTCTCTCTAAGGAGCACTTTCTTCCCTCTCGCTCTTCTTCTTCTTCCATGGCTCGATCGGGCGCGTTGCTCTCTCTGGCCGCAATGGCGGCCCTCCTCGTCGGCTTGGCAGTGGCGCAGAGCCCCGCCCCGTCACCGTCCCCACACACCCCGTCCAAGTCGCCCTCGCCCTCCGCCTCCACCTCGCCCAAGGCATCGCCGCCGCCCGCCACCTCCCCGTCGCCTCCTCCTCCGACGGCTTCCGCCCCGTCTCCCTCCGGCACCAGCACCTCTCCCCCGTCGCCCCCGGCGTCGTCTCCCGGCCCCGGGGGTCCCGCCCCGGTCTCTCCGCCGTCGACGATCGCGATGACGCCGGCCGAGGCGCCCGCCCCTGGGAAGAACAGCGCCTTCGGCAACAGAGCTGGCTTCGTTGGATCGGTGACGATCGTTGCTGTCGTCGCTGGTTTGGTCATATAATAAGCGACGCCGGATTGTTGCTGCTTCTCGCTCGCTAGTCTAATGTTTATTTTCATTTTTTGGGATTTTTCATGATGTTCAAATTATTTTTTCCGACATTTTAGCCGTAGAGTCTGGAGATATGCACATTGGACATGTCATTACAGAGTATTGATTACATTGTTTATTGGGGAGGATTATTATTTATTGGCATTATTGCTAATAATATTCGTCTATTTATATATGGATATATCATTCGCGATCCTGATTCGCCTAAACAAATACATCGTGTATACCCGAGTAAATTGGATTAATATTACGCTGCCCTTTCGAAAAAGAAGAAATTTGCGATTTGGTACAATTTGTTGGCGTTCTCGTGATTTCTTGATATTAAAATAAAGCAAAAAAATCAAAGATAGAAGAAATACGTACTTACCAAAATAATATGGTGTGGATGTCGTTATTTAATTAACGATCTATATAATTTGTAACAAAAAATAAATCGAAACAGATCGAACCCCAAAAGCATTGAGACCAAATAAATATATACTTGCCAAAAGAATCTTTGGACTCAACGAAAGATAAGTCGAAACGGATGATCGGATGTTTCGAAACGAAGTATTAAGACCAAATAATGTGTGATAGACAGTTGACAATCCCATTTTTTTAAAAAAATTTTACAAGAACTTTCACACAAAAATGAAAAAAGGAAAAAATTCATTCCATTGTGAAAAAAATTCCGCTTCCCATTGGATTTTTCTTTGTTGTAATTGTTTTACAGAAAATTAAATATTTAAAAAATATTTTTTCAAAAAATAAATATTTGTATCATTTACAAAAATGAATGAATGTAAAAATATTTTCATCATCGTGAAAATAGTTAAAACATAAAGTATTATCAATAATAAAAATAATTTCTATCAACTATTTTTTTTAAAAAAAATACAATCATTTATATTTTAAAATATTTGATTTTCCATAAAACAAACACACATGTGGTATATTTTTCTCACAACTTTAGTCTGTGCAACAGTACATGGAGTAGAATTAGGATTTTGCCCTTTTCAGTCCAATGCTTTTACTCTTGAAAGTTTTCATTTAATCAATGAGTACGAGTAAGACGGACATAATCAATTCGTAACTCAAAGAATTTCTCTAGCACTTTGCTAGAGGCCCAAAAATTCCGAAAATTAGAAATGCCGGGAACGTATCATTTTCATAAAGCAAAAACATAGATGTACTCCTAGCGTTTGAATTTATTGGCGCCACTGCAAATAGAACAGGGCTACAAAGATTCTCTTGCAACACAAAATTTACTTATTAGTGAGTTAGAATTGTCAGAAAATTGAGAAGCCATGATGTCTTTCTGCTTCTTTTTTTTTATAAATTAGAACGACCTCATCAACAAAAAAAGAGAGAAATAAACAGGTGTTTAGCAACTCATCTAATCTCAAAAGACGGCTGTACTGTATAATTTACAAGAACACACACTGCAGTGAAGTCTGCATTTGAAATCCAATTCGAAATTTCTAACCAGCCTACGAATTCTAAAGCTCATCCTGTCGCACATGCAAGTTCTTCACCTACACCTTGCCATAGTTTGCTGAAAATGGAACACCCTGGGAAACACGGTTAAGCGCTCGATTCCGGTCCCCATCCCCACCTCGACAGCGTCCATTCCGATTTCTTGAAAACACACAGACATCATGCCGAAAAAAATGTGCTGATCACACTTCATTCTTTGTTAGCTGATGAAGAGAGGAGTCAACTGATCCACAGAGATTTGGAGGACGTTCCATCGCACTTTCTTCCTGAACATTCACCTACCCTCTACAGGTAACGCGTAGAGAGAGAGAGAGAGAGAGAGAGAGAGCACTTGAAGAGGAGCTTGAGCAGAATATTTGGCAGCTGGATAAACGTAAAGGTATGAGAGCATGTAATACTGTATCTATGAGTTACTAATCATCCTCCAGATATTCGTGCACGTGTCAAAGGCAGTCATCTTTGTCGAGTCGAACTCGAACTTATCCACCACCCTTTTCTCCCTGTCGACGATATCTGTGGTTATTGCGATTCAAGGACCAACTGATCTGGCGGGACGGCTGTGAACTCTAGTCAGTGCCACTGCATTTTGGAGCACACAAACAAAGAATAAATTGAAAGGATACATCCTGAAATTGTGGAGCCGTCATCCAAGTTGGGGATGATATTTGTCACAGAAGCATACATCGAAAGACTCATCCTGTGAAATCACAAAAAAGGAGAGGATATTAACTTTGGATTAACACAAGAGAATGTTATCATGCGTGTCCATCTTGCATGAGACCACAAAAGAGCACAAACGGGAAGAAGACTACGTTGAATGAGTCATGCTGTAAGCTCAATTTAAAAGAAAGCAAATAACTTTGAGCCTCACTCATGCAACGTTCAGTGCCTATTCCTGCACAAGAATGCACAAAGACAAGCTCAAATCCACCTAAGCACTCATGTACATGGCACACAGCCGTATAGTGCATAGGAACAAAGGATTTAAGGATATGATCAGATAAAACATATATACACTAGAAGCAAGAAAACAAGTAAACTTGATCCATTGGCCCCAAACTGGGGTCATATCCATTCTGGCTCGTGTTTAAGCTACACTTCAGGGTCCAAAACACATTTGGGCTAACAATTGCAAAACTTTCACAACGTCGTTGAAATTATAATAATGTAGCAGCTTAAAAGGAGACTATTTTCTGGACCTTCATGGCTTTGACAGCATGTTCTTACTTCTTACCAACTATTCATCGTGCTTTCCCTTCTCTCTTGCATTTTAGAAGTTAAGTCATTGAAAGAATAGTATTTAGGCTCCAGCATGTCCACAACTCCTAAAGAAGGATGTTTTGAAATAAGAAGACAGACAGCAACATCCAATCAAGCAATTTTACTCTGCAAGAAAATACCCTCCAGTTTGACTACGAACAACTAGAGGTGACCATAAGATCGATAGATCAATGCCAGCTAGTTTGTTGATTTGCGTAAGCAGTAGGTACCAGCAGATGATTTGATGCTTAAAGCACCAGCAGATAAATATTACAGACGTGCTCACACTGGCAAGCCGCCGGGGGGGTTGGGTGGGGTTTGTGTGGGTACTTACAAATTGGGATAATATGGAAGGGTAAGAACTGGAGATTCACACTTCTGATTGATGATTGTATAAGAACCTGCAGCCCCTTACACCCCTCTTCAATGGTAATAGAGTTATAGCAAAAGGCCACAGGAGACAACTTTCCGGTTAGCACAAATATTAGACTATGAACAAGGAGAATGCACAGAAGCTGCCAACTACATCCTAATAAGGCACAAATGCGTAGAACTCAGCCAATGCCACTAACCTCATCCTAACCCGTAATGTAACAGAGATCAGCTTAAGTAGACAAACATGATTAGGCAGTCTAGCATTTTAAACTTCTTGTGTTAATCACATGATATGTAATATCGCTAATTGTATAGAAGAAGAAAAGATTACTTTACCATACTACACAAGTCATCCAATAGCCTGATGATGCAAAACTAATGGTTCTTCGGAAATAATTAGCTAGCAACAGACTCTTATAGGCATATAGAGCCTCGCTTTTTTCACAATAGCAAGAATATCTGGAAATGCAGAAGCAAACATATAATGCCAGACACAGGTTAAGATTTTGTATCTTCAATCCCATTTAAATTTTGCCAATTAGTAGAGTTTATGACAATTTGAAAAAATAAAAAGCTTCTACATATGAACTTACTGTTCTCTCCGCTCATTTTGCTCAAGTTTCTTCAAAACTTGCTTCCTCTCCTCAATGGAAATCCTTTGAAGATCTAGCTCATTAATTTCGTTGGTGACAGTTGTGTTGGTACATATAAGAAAACAAAATTGAAAATCTTTGTTGTCAATGAACATGTAAAAGAATCATCAACACTCTCAAAGAAAAAAAGAAGAACAAAATTGTGTAGATGCTTATCTCAAATCCTCCATAAGCAGTCGTTCCTTCTCAATTTCCTCTTGCAGTTCTTTCTCGAGTTGTTCAATGTCCACATCTGCAGCAGCTTCAGATCTCGCTGCTTCAGTTTTCTTCTTGCAAGCATCAATCTTTTCCTGATACTCTGCTAAACCAAAAAACATTTTAAGTAAAGAGACCAAGAAAGAGGTATATGCTCAAATCAAACCATCTTCTAATGAAGATGGTCAACATTGTCAAGTCATCATGATGTGAATACAGATAACTTTGCATTTCTTCCTCAGTCGTATCAAATTCTACAGAATTAGTGGCAAAGCTCTGTGCTACAGTTAATCAGGGAAAAAGGGTTCCAGAAGAAAAAGCCCATGTTCTCATTTCATTACCGAACAACCAATAAGCAAACTGGCAAGATTTATTTTTGATTTGATATTCGTAGTTAAAATAATAGACGATGAACTTGGGGTTTTCATGGATGTCTTCACAAGTATCATTATTCAAGAAATGTCTCCAATGTTAGCCTGTCAGGCTGTCACAGTGAAATAGTTGTGTCCAAAGATAATCACAAGTCACAGTGTTCAACAACTCTCAGAGCATACCCCCGATCCCAATGGCCATTCAATCTACAAAGTTGATAGGAGCTGAATTGTCACCCAAAGAAGTAACTGTAATTACCACTGAACGAAGAACCTATTTTGAGAAATTGTAAATATGCAAAAGCAGAGAGAGGAAAAATCCATATTCCGATCCATATGAAAGAGTAATCTACCAAATCAAAACCAGAAAGAAAGAATTAAACAAGAAATTCTGTTTGAGATGAACGATTTGCATAATTAAGTAGGGAAAAGGCAAGAGAAAAGAATCAAATAGGCTAACAGTCAGTATATTAGATTATCATCCTCTATGTGATTCGATGGGTTAGAAACTACGCACTTAATATGTAGTTTACTTGAACAATGTGCAGGCATCAGCAAGGTCTTCCAAATATTTGTTCTTCTAACATCATAACAAACAGACTGATCAAGCTCATCTGCAAAATGGCTCATGTTCTTGAGGAGTCTCTAAATCAGATCTCATGAACTCACGAAATAAGAAATGCCTTTAGCCTTATATCAGGAAAGACAAAGCCTCCCTTGACTGATTTAAAGTGGGTAGCGATTTCTCTAGTCCGTTTGGTGTCTGGTCTGCTATTTATTTTGTAAGACAAAATCAAAATCAGAACTTACATATATATGTTAACTCATGGGTTGCACAAATTGAACGGCTACCATACCAGTATCAGAATGTCCACATTAAATATGAGGGACTCCAAAAATATGAGTAATGAAAACTATAGCAGAACTGTACACACTGTATAACAGACTATTGTGCATCTCTTCCTCAGTCATAGAAGATTCTACGGAATTAGCAGGGAAGCGAAGTACTACAGATAAAAAGGAGTAAAGGATATGCCAAAACAAATTGCCTGCATCTTCATTTCATTGTCAAATAACCAACAAGCAAACTTGGCCAATTATATCAATCACGCACCAAATAGCATTTCAAAAGCCCAGACCCCGGATTCCGTCATACCTATCAGCAAAATAACAAATGTTTGAAAGAGACTCGGAAATGCCACTACAGAACAGTAGTCACACTTCAAATGACACCATGTCATGCCAATTCAGCGCAAATCATGTCACTGGGAATTTTTATTTCGAAATGAGAAGAAACAGTTGCACCCGTCAAACAATCACACGACGCAATGCTCAAGAGACTCCGAGCCTCCCTGAAACGTAGAATTGCGGATCTCCGATCGAAATCATCGTCAAATTGCAGCGTGGAAAACAAAAGGGTGGGAAAAAAGGAAAAAGATTGTTGACCCAGAAGCGAGGACTGGAGGTCGGCGAGGTCGGCGTCGCAGGAGGAGCGGAGTGCGTCGGAGTGGCGGAGACAGTGAGTGAGGTTAGCGATGTCCTTGTCGTCCCTGAGGACCTGGGCCAGGTCGTCGCTGTAGGAAACGAGCTTCTCCAGATCGATGTTCCGAGAGAAATCCCCCATCTTTTTCCCTGCTTCTCTCGATGGGTGAGCTTTCAAATTTTGGTTGGCGCTGGAGAGGAGAAGATCGAAGAAGACGGACTGGAGAGGGAAAACTGGAAGGAGTGCGCCTCCAAAGCCCGTTCAAAATGTAGGACAGCGAAAAGTGGATTATTTCCCGAAAAATAATTATTTGATTTTTTTTAATTTATCGTTTGGATATTTACTATAATATAATTATTGTTATTAGTGAAAAGGTTTTTTATAATATAAATTATTACTTTCTGAGGAATCTTTTTTAAATGATAGATTTCCCATAAAACCGAACATTTGAAAAAGTGTGTTGTCTCTAATAATCAATAATAATCCACCGCAACTTCGAAAACTACTGTAATTTTATTTTATTTTATTATTTTCTAATATTTTAGGATGTGTTTGATACGGCGGAAGAGAATGAATCAGAAAATGAAATGAAAAAAGAGAACGAAATGAATAGGAGTTTGATTTTCATTGTCGGTAATTGAGAGAACGGAATTGAACGAGATTTCTTTTCGTTGCGCCACAAGCAAAATGATCTGAAATGGGATGAGAAATCACAATGGTTCTGATTTACGTTCACACCGGCTTTTTTATTAGGAGTTGTACATAACACAAATTATTCAAGTTGTTAAGAAAAATATCATCATGTAATCAAATTATATCAACTTCGACCCAAAAAAAAAATCAAATTATATCAACCAAAAGAATCCTAATAATCATAAAGAAAGTGCTCATTGTTTTATTAAAATTTACCGTTGTAACTTAGAATAAATTGTTCAATAAATTCCTAAAGTATCAAGCAACTCAACATTCATCACTTGCCATTTGGCATTCGAATCTATTAAAATCTTCCGCTCCTCCTCTCATGCGCTCTCTACTTCTTCCAGCCTTTGGTATTATTGCGGCGCAGCGCTTATCGTAGCCTTGAATTTTCATATCGTAGCATAAGCTTCAAACCTGATGAAGTGATTGGGTCAACTAAAAATCAAAGTGTCTAGATTAGAAAACCTAAAACATGTCAATTCTACTTAGGCAACCAACCTATACGTAGAAATGATCTTGCGCATGTCGTGTGGACGTGCGGACAGTCGTCAAAAAATTTTTTTTTTTTGTTTCGGTTGTGTGCATCCACCTAGTCATGAAATGTCGCATATATTGACATTTGATCGATCACATTTGTTCTTTGAAATTTCAAAACACGCTCCTAAATCCATTCATAATAGTTAAATATTTGTTGCTCGTACGATTTCAAGACTTTTCAAGTTCTTGGCCCCCCCCCCCCTCCCTTTTTTTTTTTTTATCATATAGGGTTTTCTTGACCGGCATATAGAACTTCAAAGCCACGACTCTGATCATCTCTTCAGTGATATAATAGTAATATTTGATAATTATGCAGAAATTGAGAATTGAAAAAAAAAAATTGATTATGGTTGACTAAAAATTCCTTTTCATACCCGCAAGACGACAATAGAACATGCGTCCTTTATGTAAACAAATGAATGCGTGTGGAAATAGATTTTGACAGCTTTTTGTCCATCTCTTGGCAAAGTCGTACTGACCAGTTGTCTCTTCTCATGATCTCATCCCTCATCTATCTTCTTTTCGGTTTCTCCACTGGCGGCCGATGCAGCTCGCACGATCCCCATGCGCGTCGTTGTTTACGGCAACAAGATGAAATTATGATTGTAGTTAGGGTTTTCGGCTACAATACAATAGAGCGAGAATGATCATTATTTAGCTTGGTTTAGTAAGTGAATCGACTCTTCTTTTGTAGGGTTTGACACTGAAATCATAAGATAGGCATAAAATCCCAAACTGCCTTTACCCCTCCCTTAGACATGGTGCCCCCAGTGGTCCGCACAGGGGGTCGATTGTGGTGATTAGGGGTGTCAATGTTGATCGTGGATCTTGGCAAGTGGCCGGCCTTAGGTTGCCGCCATTGGCAACCTCGCCGCTTGTCGGGTGAGAGGGAGAAATAGAGGGGGTATGATTTGAGCTTTTTGCAAATGTCCTATTTCATCTAAAATCATATGTAGATACTTGGCGTGCCTTGGTCTCCATACACGCATTGCCTCTATTACTCAAGTTTGTGAACTTAATCTCACTAAAATATTTGGGCTTCGCGTCGAAAACTTGAGAAAATTTTAAATAAGAGCCTGAAGTGACTATGTCAGTTTTAAATAAAGACCTAAAGTGAATGATAGTTTCAAATAAGGGTCCCATCTCATCCACCGACGGTCAAAGACATTTTTTGTCCAAAGACAATTAAATTATCTTATTTTGTTTTTTCTCATTTCTTTTTTCTTTGCTTTGGTTGGCGAGGCTAACGAGGGCTCAGTGACCCTCATCGGCCGTGGGCAAAGGCGACCTTAGTCTAGACGAGTCCAGCCCTCTCCTATGGCTACCTCGCTCTCTCCGGCCATCGCTGGCGACCAACCGCATGTGAAGAGGGAAAAAAGGGAAAAAAGATTAAAAAATATAAAGAATGAAAATGTCATTGACTAACCAAAAGGTTAAGCTATTATTTTGAGACTATCATTTATTTCATATTCTTATTTGAAATATAATCCATTTTAGGTCGTTATCTGAGAAAATAAAAGTACTTCAAACTTTTATTTGAAACAATATTTACCTCAAGCCTTTATTTAAGATGACGAGAGCATTTCAGGTCCTTATTTCTCGAAAAATTATCACCAATAGAAAAGAAGAAGAAGAATGAGCAATGTTTATGCTTGTAAACTTGTCAAACATGCGTGTTGAGTCAGGTCGGCTTTGCAAGAGGAGTGGAGACGTCGGAGTGGCGGTGACAGTAAGTGACGTTGGTGATGTCCTTGTCGTCCCTGAGGACTTGGGCCAGGTCGTCGCGGTAGGAAACGAGCTTCTCCAGATTGATATCCCGAGAGAAATCCCCCATCTTTCTCCCCTGCTTCTCTCGATGGGTGAGCTTTCAAATTTTGATTCGTGCTGGAGAGGAGAAGATCGAAGAAGACGATGGATTGTACGAGGGAAAACTGGAAGAAGTGCACCTCCAAAGCATGTTCAAAATCTAGGACAGCGAAAAGTGGATTATTTCACGAAAAATAATTATTTGAATCTAAAAAAAATTTATCTTTTGGATATTTACTATAATATAATTATTGTTATCAATGAAAAGGTTTTTTTATAATTATAAATCATTACTTTCAGAAAATATTTTTTAAATGATAGATTTCTCATAAAACCGAACATTAAAAAACGTGTGTTGTCTTTAATAATCAATAATAATCCACCATAACTTCAAAAACTAATGTAATTTTATTTTATTTTATTGTTTTCTAACATTTTAGGCTATGCTTCGTACGATGGAAGAGAGTGAAGGAGAAAATGAAATGAAAAGGAGAAGGAAATGAAATAGAAGTTTGATTTTCGTTATGGTTAATTGAGAGAAGGGAATTGAATGAGATTTCTTTTTGTTTTGTTGCAAGCAAAATGATATGAAATGGGATGAGAAATCACGATGGATCTGATTTACGTTCACCCCAGCTTTTCTATTAGGATTTGTGCATAACATAAATTATTAAAATTCTTAAGAAAAATATCATTATGTAATCAAATTATATCAACCAAAAGAATCCTAATAATCATAAAAAAAAGTGCTCGTTGTTTTTTTTAAAATTTACCATTGTAACTTAGACTAAATTGTTCAATAAATTCCTAGAGTATCAGGCAACTCAACATTCATCACCTGCCATTTGGCATTCGAATCTATTAGGATCTTTTCCCTCCTCTTCTCATGCTCTCTCTACTTCATCCAGCCTTTGGTATTATTGCGACGCAACGCTTATCGTAGCCTTGAATTTTCATGTCGTAGCATAAGCTTCAAAACTGACAAAGTGATTGGTGTTGACACCTGATTTTTAATCATTTTTTCTATTGCTAAAGTAATAAAAAATCCATAAAAATTCATAAAATTGAAAAATCAACTTTGGGGACCTTAGCCAAGCCTAGGGAACCAATTTTGACCAAAAAACGATTTTTCATATTTTCAGTATTTTTACATATTTTTTATTTATTTATTTTCGAAAATTAATAGAAAATCCATAAAAATTCATAAAATTGAAAAATCAACTTTGGGAACCTTAGCCAAGCCTAGGGAACGAATTTTGACCAAAAAATAATTTTTCATATTATATATATTTTAATTTGTTTTTTTTAAAATACAAAAATATTTGAAAATTTTGGAAAAATAACATTTGAGGCCAAAAAATACACAAAGATAGTTAATATTTTTATTTTAAATCTATTTTCATATTGGCCATCGCAAATTCAGAAAAATCCAATTCGAGTCACGTGTTCCTTCACGAGTATAATCTCGAATCGGGCCTAAAAAAATTTAATTTGAGTCAACTTATTTTAACTTTCACTTTTTATGAGTTGTGACATTGTCTTCTAATATTTTAAATTTTCATCTTGGCCCAATTATACCCAGAATGACTTAATTTTGCAAAAGGGCTTTAATTAAATTATACATTATTTTCAGCGACAAGAAATGAGCTTAAATTTGACATGTGGTAAATTTTGGTGTGTCAAAAATTGTGAGGAGATTTGGACTTAAAGAAATATATTTTTTTCAGGGACTGAATTGTAAATACTTAAAATTCAAGGACTAGAGTGCAAATACCTAACTCTTGAAGGATTATTTTACAAATAATAAAAAGAAGAGTTGGTGGATAAATTAGAATAGAGAAGGGAAGATGAAGAAGAGGAGATGAAGAAGAGAAGTTGGAGAAGAATGGATGGAGAAAATAAGATAAGAATAGAGAAGGGAAGATGGAGATGAAGAAGAGTTAGTAGAGAAATTAGAATGGAAGATAAGAATAGAGAAGGGAAGATGGAGATTAAGAAGAGTTAGTGGAGAAATTAGAATGGGAGATAAATATGGAGAAGGGAAGATGAAGATGAAGAAGAGTTAGTGGAGAGATTAGAATGTGAGATAGAGATGGAGAATGGAAGATGAAAATGAAGAAGAGTTAGTGGAGAAATTAGAATGGGAGATAGAGTTAGTGGAAAAATTAGAATGGGAGATAGATGAGTAGGTTATAAAAGGAGGAAGAAGTGAGCTTGAGAAAGGATTCTTGGGAGAGAAAATTTGAAGTGTTTGGGAGGATTTTTTTTTTGGAGAGAAAATTTTGGATGTTTGAGAGAGTTTTGGGAGATTGAAGAAAAATTTGAGAGAAAGAAAATACCAAAAGAGAGAGAATTTTGAAGATGATGGGAGTTCAAAGCTAGGGATTATCATCACAAATTCCTTCATCGATCAATATAAATCAAGAGTTCATCCTCGTCAACGAGCAAGCAAATTCGAGCTAAGTGTTTTTATTTATTCATTTGTTTATGGTTTTACTTGCAAATTAGCACAAATTGTATACACTTTCTCCATCTCCTTTTTTTTTTCTTTTCCATATTTTATGTCAGGAGAAGGATATCTCTACGTCAACAGCAAAAATCTCGTAGATATGCAAAAATCGGCCCAGACAAGCTCCTAAGCTGTCCACCGATTTCTCAACTGATCTGTGACTAAAAGTCCCTCTTAATTCAAAAGAAACTCTCTATATTGGGAACATAGAGAGCGAAAATCAATTATAGAAATCCCTCCCAAAAAAATGGGAGATAAGTACTCTTTCCACTCTTCTGGTTTTAGGTGCAGATTAGCACATATTTTGTATACTGACATTTCACTCTATTTTATGTCAGGAAGCCGCAGCTTTATATCAATGGTCAACCCTATGGAAGCACAAAATCGGCTTGGAGGAGTCCTCAAGCGCGCACAAATTTCAAATTGTTGAATCAATTCGTTGTATTTTATTTTAAAGAATTCATACCCCAGAATGGAGAGGACAAAGTCCATCCGCAATTTAAATACATGCACCATAAATCCCAAAGGGAAGAGCCAAGCCAATGCTTAGCCTCCCATTGGAGGTTTTTACTTACAGTAGTTAAATACCTGCAACTTAAATACCTGTACCTTAAATCCCAAAGGGAAGAGCCAAGCCAATGCTTAGCCTCCCATTGGAGGTTTTTACTTACAGTAGTTAAATACCTGCAACTTAAATACCTATACCTTAAATCCCAAAGGGAAGAGCCAAGCCAATGCTTAGCCTCCCATTGGAGGTTTTTACTTACAGTAGTTAAATACTTGCAACTTAAATACATGTACCTTAAATCCCAAAGGGAAGAGCCAAGCCAATGCTTAGCCTCCCATTGGAGGTTTTTACTTACAGTAGTTAAATACCTGCAACTTAAATACATGTACCTTAAATCCCAAAGGGAAGAGCCAAGCCAATGCTTAGCCTCCCATTGGAGGTTTTTACTTACAGTAGTTTAAATACTTGCAACTTAAATACCTGTACCTTAAATCCCAAAGGGAAGAGCCAAGCCAATGTTAGGCCTCCCATTGGAGGTGTTTATTCACTGTCATGTACTTCCTATAATTTAATTTTTGAATCATCAGACCCAAAAGATAAGTAGGTTGTAATACTGCACAGAAGTCGTTAACACACTCCTTCTTTCGGCTTCAGGGAATCTTTAACACTTAAAAAAATATAACAAATAAAAATATATACCATCCATGCATCCTATTTAAAAAGTGAAAACACAAAAGAGAATACCCTACTAGAGCCTTAGGAATAAACCAAGTCTGAGTTGCCGAATTAGGATATCCATGAAATTAAGGTACCGAAAGGGCATTAGTTTTAATTAACTAGTGTAACCAAGTCCCCGAGCTCCTAATCTCTGGTTCGCAGGAATAAATTAGTTCTCCCGCTAATTTATTTAGGTTTCTAATCGACCTACCAAGAACGATTAGTGGCGACTCCAAATTTTAAAATCATTTAAACAAAAACCAAAGTTGCGATTCGGTAGGGCTTGGGAGGGTCCGCGTTAGGTTAGTCAAATCTAATTAACCTAATAATCCGTTAACCCCTTTTAAAATTTAAAATTAATTTTTTAGAGGGTCGCGACAGACTGGCGACTCCGCTGGGGAAGGAGTTTTTAAATTTTCGAAAAAAGATACGAGTTGGAATATTTGAATTTTTTTCGAAATTTTAAAAGTCTTAGTGGACTTAGGCCAATGAAAATTTCATGCATATCTCGCTTCTGGTGATATTGTTTGGGACTCATTCTATAGGTGTTATATGTTTTTGCAGGATGGGAGTTATAAGGGGCGGAGTGTTTGGCTAACCCCTTTGTTTTGCAGGCTCGGTGTTGGGTTTATTTGTTTAATTTCGCACATTTTTAGAAGCGCTGTTTTGATATCAATTGTTGTGCATGTCTTGCATACTCTGAGGATCACGACACCTGCACACACAAGCGTCTAAACCCAAGTCGCGAAATTCTTCCTAAAAAACCATAGATAGGGATCGAATATGCAAAGCTCTTGCGTCGATTGCGCTCGGGTTGACCATATTTTATTCCGCTCATTATCTGAATTGACAATTCTTCCCATTGTGATTTGATTGCGTGGAGGGTAAGTTTGTCAATTCAGATAGTGGGAGCCTTTTTAGGTCCATACCTTGTCTCTCCTTCTTTTATTTTCTAGAGTCCACTCCTCACTTGAGTCATGCGCATGACTATGTGATTTGCATTTCTCCAAGGTAAAAGTAAGTTCTCTAATTTTATCTTGTATTTATTTTCGGTCGGTCCATGCTAGGTGTTAGTCAGTTTTTGAGCTTAATATTACGACCATTCTTTTTAAAAGAAAATAAAAATTAAAATTGTCCCTCATTTCTTTTAAATTTTTTTTTTGAAAAAATGATGTAAAAAAATCCCTTCATGGGAATTTTATTAACCAATAAGGGATTTTTGTCATATTTTTATTGCTTCAATAAAAATGAAATTTTCCTGAAAAAATTTTCCTCTGAAAATTTCAATAAAAAGAAAAATTCCTTAAAAAAAAACTCTAGTAGACATCAAGTGATTTTATCACATTTTTCAAATTATAAAAACTTGCAAGAAAATTCTTCTCGAGAAATTCGCTCATGTTTTTCTAAGAAAATTTTCTCTAAATAAAATTAGACTAATTGACCAATAAGAGATTTTTGTCATGTTTTTTTCTCTCCAATAAAAATGAAATTTTCCTGACAAATTTTCCTCTGAAAATTTATTTCGATAAAAAGAAAAATTCCTTTAAAAAAAACATCAAGTGATTTTATCACATTCTTTCAAATTATACAAACTTGCAACAAAAATTCTTTTCGAGAAATTCGTTCATGTTTTTCTAAGAAAAGTTTCTCTAAATAAAATTAGACTAATGTCTCGGGGGAATTTCGTTAACCAATAAAGGATTTCTGTCATGTCTTTCCTGCTTCAATAAAAATAAAATTTTCCTGACAAATTTACCTCTGAAAATTTATTTTGATAAAAAGGAAATTCCTTCAAAAATTTTAGTAAACGTCAAGAGACTTTGTCACATTCCTTTAAAAAAATAAAAAAAAGAATAATAAATCTGAAAAAAATTCTGTATCAAAAATTAACCCATTTCTTCCTAAGGAAATTTTTTTTTTCTTTCTTCTGATTTCTCTATAAAATAGAAAAAATCAAATTGGACTAATATAGGAGTCATGGACCGACATTTCTTGTGTCGCATACTAATTATATCCTTTTCTTTTGCAGAGAGATCCTAGATACCCCAGACGGGTGTAAAAATTAAGTTCAATAATATATCAAGAATCATCTTCAGAAATACCAAAAGACGAAAAACACCGAGGCTTCAACCGTTAATTCTGGGGGGCAAACGAACATTGTCCATCTTTGACAGACAAAGTTGTGTCAATCCGTAAACTTGTATGGGCAGTGTATTCTGATATAACGGTGGATTTATACTGATTAAACATGGGGGCATATTTAATGTATTGCAGAGGATCCCGCGTCTTTTGAAAAACAATATGGATTATATAATCAGAACCCATGAAACAAATATCTTTACCTGATCAAATCAACCAGAGACCGGTCTTAAAATTTCCTCTTATCCGAAACATGCGGAGGGCTTTAGAGGACCGAGGTTCTATTAATGAACGTGGCCCACAGGAATTTCTCCCGACGCTACAGGCCACCGACACGAGCAAGTGGACGCCGAAAGAAACAAAATATGGATAAAAGTGGGCACACAACAGGTGGCCGGATTTACTACCAGCGCACTGATCGAGTGGTCATAGCGTTATTGTTCCTGATCTCAAGATGGATAGTGGGGGCCACCGCCGAACCCATCATCAATGTTCTCGATATCATCGCCTGGAGCAATTAAACAAGAACATCAAGAAGAATATTAAGCCTCGACATCTTCGGTACCTCAAATCGTTCTGTTATGCTATGCGGAAGAAACGATAGCAGGAAAATTAAAAAAAAAACAAAACAAAACACGTGAAGCTTTTCTTTCATTCCATTCATCAAAGAGTATTACAACAACTCACTGGGGAGGAAAGGTAAAGCCAAACTGGGCCCTGATGACCATTACGAAAGAGCTCAACTGACTCTCCAAACAGTTGATGCTTTGGATGCACCGGGTGCTCTCGGGATCAAGCTCCGCGAGCCTAAAGAAGAGGCAATCGCACTTCTCTTTAACCTGGGCCATAGTGGCCTCGTAATGCTCAACGGCAAACTCCAGGTCCGGAACCGCTGCCCTCTCGAAAGCAATGTCTGCCGTAATGTCATCAAGTCTCTCCTGCAGCCAACCACATTTACACCTCATCACAATATTGCCTGGCTCCTGTTCGGCGTAAGTTCGGACCAAGGCCAGACGGTCCACCAACTTTCCCCTCTCACGAACCAGCCACGAAAGCTGATCGTTGGCAAACTTGAGGGCCTTTTTGTGATTATCAGCCATAAACGTAACTGTTGCCAGACGCTCGTGCCGGTCTCGGTAACGGGCTTTCACGACGGCGGTCACAAGGACCGTCTCATAAGCACGGTTATAGGCAGCCAGAAAATTGATGAAGAGGGTCGAGAAGTTCCGGTACTCCTTCCCTAGTTGGGTACCCTCAACAGAAGCAGCGTCCACGGTCCTAAATAAACCGAGGATTTCAGCCTCAACGGTAGAGTTTTTGGCTATATGAGCGTAACCTTTACCAAGAAGATTGTAGAGTCTCTCCCACCCAGCTAGGACTTCGGCGGATAAGGTATGGTTAGGAGAATTAGCCATTTTTGAAAGCAGAATACGAAAGAAAGGGGGAGAGAGGTGAGGCAGATGAGCGGAATGCGAAGATGGTAATCTGCTTTGAAGTAAATATCGATTTCATAGTGACCGTATCAACCAGTCAAGATTTCTCTTATCTACCATTCTCTATTGGCACCACCCTCGTTGGCTCGAATTCCCATCAGATGGCGACTGCGAGCTAAGCGAGTCCGAAATCTCCGCAGAAAGTTTGACGAGACACCGCCACTTTGAAAAAGAAGACGGAAAGATGAGCTGAGTGGAAGACACGGCAAACGTTAGCGAAAAGGAGATACGACTTGTCTTCATTGGAGGACCCGCCAGTAAATCGACGGTGGAGATCTTGACAGGGGCCCTCTATCACGAAAAGAAAAAAGAAGACAAACTGAGCGAGAAACAAGGATTTCCCCTTTGATCAAAAGCTGAATATCAGATTTTCTCCCTCTAAAAATCTAATAGCGCTGCCCGTGAAGAGGGAAGTCGTTGCTATTGCCAGAGAGAGAACTTGTCCCCATTTGATAGTCAGAGTTCATTCGCAAGAACTCGCAGGAGAAAGATAGAGAGGAAGGAGTTCTCGTGGGAGAGGAATTCAAAACCTTCACCATCAAAGCATCGGCTTTCAAAGCCTGTTACGAGAAGGCATCAACGATCTCGTGATCCCTCAAGTCCGAGAAGACATCCCGAGGCGGTCTCGAATCGGCAGTCCTAGATCCAGAAATATGTCGAGTATTAGGGGAACGGGCGCATGTTCAACCCTGGTCAAAGCTGATGAAGTTCCTTACCCTGAGGGTCTACTGGTCATGGCCATTGACGGTAATCCAGTCTCTCTGTCAATCCTTGTTACCGTATTAAGAAAATGCCGGTATAAGGTTGTAGCTCAAGCAAAGGCGACAGAGGCCTTAGAGATATTAAGGAGGAGTAGTGACCCGTTTGATATCGTCCTCACCGCCATGGTAGGGATTGACATGGATGTTTTCACTCTCTTGGAAGTCATCAATTCTAAATTAAACATGCCAGTCCTCGTAATATCGGCAAGCGATGATCAGCAAGCCCTAATGAAGGCTGTCTTAAATGGGGCCCAAGACGTCATAACGAAACCAGTTAGAGTTCAGATGCTTCAAAACATATGGCAGCACGTGGTAAGGAAGCAATTGCACGACCATGAGAACAAGCATCAAGCCTTCAATTTTGTTCCAAGCAACTGGAGAAAGAAGATGAGTTGGTCTCCCGAGCTGCATCGTATGTTTGTTAATGCAGTTCAGCAGCTAGGAATAGATTCGGCACGGCCGCAACATATACTGGAAATTATGAAGGTAGATGGACTCACTAAAGCAAATGTTTCGAGTCATCTTCAGAAGTACAGAAAAAGGGTGAGAGAACACAATGCAGCTCAGAATCAAGAAAACCAAAGCGGGACTGATCCAAGCCTGAACGTCGAGTCTCCTCGCCACCATAAGTTCCCCAGGTTAGCATGGGGCGAGCCACTTCCCATCATCAACCAAGCTAGTAGCCATGCCATTAATCCCCCAGGCGTTAATCAAAGTATCCCCCAGAATCACCCTAATGCTCTTCAAGAGTATAGACCGCAGGGGCAGTGTATTCAGACTCCTTGGTCTGAGCACCAACCCGTGGCTAGAATTCATCCCATGATCAGCGCGCCTGCGCAGCCAGAGAATCAGACAAGAAATTATCCTGAGCACTTCCACTTCTTTAATCCTCGAATGGAAGGAGTTTTTGGCAGCAGGACAGTTGGTGATCCCCACACTTTCTCGAGTAATGATGAAGGCTCCAGCACGAGAAGTCAAATTGCTCATGGCGAGGACAGAATGAGAAATCTACCGCCAGCATTTGCCAACAACAATGCCCAATTCGAGCATCAGTTGCTGGAAGGTTCAAGAGATTACCCAGATGATGAGCTTACTGCCCTAGTCAACCAGTTTAGGGTTGATAGACGTCCCAAGCCGCGATCAGGAGCCAGTGAGTATGGACTCTCAAACATCGATCATCCACACCCGAACCAACACGAGACTAGCTGATTATCGAAGAGTCACAGGAGAGGCAGAACTGACCTTGAATAAGTGCACATTTTATTTCATGCTTAAGTCCCCTGCGTATGATATTTTCCAGCTTTCTAGGTGTCTCGATTTAATTCAGGGACAAGGGGGCAATTTATTTATTTTTTTTATCCCGTCGAATGCGTGAATCCCTTTTTATGCTAGATTTAGGGCGGATCAATTTGTGGTAACGTCGCTGACTGCCATAATGAGAAATGTTGAATGGCCTCACGTAGGGAAATTTCAAGTGAAATGCCCAGGCGAGCTCGAAGACGGGTAATTGTGTGTCGTTCCAATTTACCCTCAATCGTTGCAAAATGCTAAATTGGATTTGTTCCATTCTCACCCAGGGAATCGCAAAGTGCCTCAAGAGTGTCGCAAAATGAAATGACCCAATGGAACGCGATAGGACTCATTTGCCTCGAAGGTAACCTTGAAATTAAAGGAGCCCTCCGGTCCACGGACCCGATGGCATAGAAAATGATGATGGTCCAAGGCAACCCGAAAGAAAATAAGGCCCAACTAAGCAAAGCACTTACGTGGCAAGCTCAAAGTGAAGGGCAACTCGGGACATACAATTCAATCCAGTCCAAATGAAGGAACTTCCTCAATTCAAATTCAATAGAAGTACACACAAGGGTAAAACAGTATCATTCCAATTTTTCTAGAATATGAAGAACATATACTGCCGCATTCTCTTTCATTTTTGCAGGGGAAGTCTCTACTGGCCAGATTTTCCTGTCTAACATTCCCTATCAGTATCACCTCCGCTACTCGTCTCCAATCTCCAGCCAAGCAAATCCGACGTCTCTACGGCAAAGCTAAACGGGACGCCACTACTTTGAAAAAGAAAAGATAAAAATAAGCTGAGTGGGAGACAAAGACATTTTCGACAGAAAAGAGATACGACTCGTCTTTATTGAAGAACTCGCCAGCAAATTGACGGTGGAGACAACAACAAGGGGCCCTATCACGAAAAGATGAAAGGAGACGAGCCGAGCAAGAGACACGATAAGAAAAGAGGATTGAGAAAGGCCGGACCCTTGGAAGAAGCAATACAGTTGCTAAACCCACGTTTAATTTTAAAAGAGACGCCATGCTCGGAAGATGGTCTTAAGGCATAGGCAATCGCTCAGAAAAATTCAAAGAGAGTGAAAACACCGGAAACGAGTAGCAAATCTTGAGAAATCATCAACCAAATCAAAGATGTCTCAACCCAATACTCCCGAGAGCTATCATTGCCTGCTAAATATGGGAGAGGAAGAGTTCGAAGCCATGTTTGGGATCGAGCCTATGGAGCCTGGCTCTTCCGCCGACGACGTCCAAAATCTCAGTAAAGATAAGGACAATAACGGTAAGGGTCAAAAGAAGCGTTACCGTCGCCATACTAAGGAGCAGGTACAAAGGCTTGAGGATTTCTTCAGAACATGCCCTATGCCAGACGGCAAACAGAAAATGGAACTGAGTCAAGAGTTAAGACTTGAACCTTTGCAAATCAAGTTCTGGTTTCAAAATAGGCGAACCCGAATGAAGGCTCGTCATGAGCACAACGAAGCCGAGTTTCTAAGAGTTGAAAATGAAAACCTCCGAGCGGAAAACAAGATGTATAAAGAGACTTTTGACTCCGCCACCTGCCCCAACTGCAATAGCCTCCTCCTCACCCTCGATGAAATGCATGATCTGAGGATCGAAAATGCACGTTTAAGAGGTGAGTTAGACCAGTTTATAACAGGATCGAGTTCTGTTGGAGGAGGGTACAAAAGAACCAATGATACTGGATCAGCATCAATACCTCCCGAGGAAAAAGGGACAGATCACCACCAAGCGGACATTGACGATGATCTTTTCGCCATAATCAACCAGTTTGATATCGGTAAAGCATCGGGACTGTGATGCACTTGTTCAGCCAGTGACCACGAGACCTTCAATATGGCCGATGCATACCTAATTTGGGATGAAGCCAGCTGATCATGGGAGAGCCTGCAGAGGAAGCGGAACTAATCCTGAATGAGTGAATGTGTTTTATTTCCTTGCGTGATGTGTTTTTCTGCTTTTGTGAATGTGTAAAAGCAAGGAGTAATAATCCGACTTCCCCCTATTAAATGCTCGAATCCGCCACCTCACCAACCTCGCGACGAATTGATGGCGAGTGAAAATCTGCATAAACCTGAAGGGTAACTCCGTATCGTTTCAATTTACCCTCAGTTGCTCCAAGTTTTAAAATTAAGCCCCTTCTATTCTCAGGAAATTGCAAATCGACCCGAGAACGCAATCATATCCGAATACCGGTTGGATAAAATTTGGGGGCAAATCAACTCATGGGCATTACCACGGGATAGACAGTTTCGGACAAAGGAAAGTACAAGCGAAAGACGCGAACAATCTCAGAAATGGGTAATTCTGTATCGTTCTAATGTGCACATAATCATCTCAAGTCTTGAATTGTCTTATTCCATTCTTAACAGGGATTGCAAATTACCTCGAGAAATACCGTAACATGGCCCAAGGTGATACAACAGGGCTGCGTTATCCCCAAGGATTAACCCTTGAAAAGAAAGCCCCATGGACACCTACGGTCCAATGGACCGAATGGAATACTCGACGAGTAATATCAAAGTCAGTATTTTTCCATAGTCTTCCCATAATGGTGAGGCGCCCAACAAAAGTCGAGGAAAATTCAATCCAACAAAACTGGTAAAAGACTCGTGCAAGACATTCAAGATGAAGGGTAAATCAGTATCGTTTTCAATTTATCCCTTTTAATACTGGCTGATATGTCTCTTTTTCTTTTTACAGGAAATATTTACACTAACATTTAACATGTTGAAGGAGACAAATCCAAAAGAAAATTATGATCATCTGACAAGATCTATTCTGGTGAAAAATGGGGCAAATTGATCACAAGCTCTGAAGCGAAAAAGCAAATATGTCTTCCTTATCTCGTTTGATTTCAAGAATAATTTCTCTGCTTTTTACAGGGGCATTCAACCGCTAAACCGTGGCGGTCGCTGTCATTAAACAAACCGAAATGCTCCCTCACCCATATGCTTCATCACATAGAGACAAAGTTTGAGACGAACCACCCCTCGACATAAGGAGTTCGCTTCCTAATTTGTTCGGTCCGCCCACATACCAGGGGCAATTCAAATCCGCCCATATTTGCACATTATATAAACACACGTAATGCTAAAAAATTGTCACATCTGCATTGTGCTTACACAGTTCATGAATTATGTATGACTATTCCGTGTGTTTAACTTACCAACTCCAACTTAGAGCATAAACTGCACAGGAGACATCAAATGTGCAGAATGGGGCATGACAGGATGAGGAAAGGCAAACCATTTCCACGCAAGTCTAACATTTTAATTTACAGATAAACAGCCTTTCCCCAGAGTGAGAGAAGGCCCTTTCGGATTGAAGTCCCCCATTCAGATTACATTCGAGGCGTTCATACTATGAGAACCTCCTTAAACAGAATTGGTAATGCAAGCTTGACAGAATAGTTTTGCATGATCCATATTTGGATTGATTGCATCATGAGTTATCACACAGACTACTTCTAATCATTGCCGACTTGGTTGAATAGTTTTACATGAACCGATCAACTCATTGATGAAAATGCTTGCACATGTTACCTTTGATACTGCCTGACAGGCAACACATTCCCAATGTTCAAACTACCTTCCAAAGTCTTGAAATTCATTCAGCGATTATTGAATGAACAAGCCTGGTTGTCGAGAAGCCACCAAGCATTTCTTCCAAATTCTCAGGTAAGTATATCTTCAACCTGAACCTTTCAAGAGAATGAATTCTGACGGTTGTTGGGGTACTCGAATCCATTGCGGTACATACAGGTATCCACCTTCTTCAATAAAGCATGATTTGTCTCAAGGACAGAAATGTTCGAGACCTTTTGATCTCTGCCTCTTTGGTTTATTCCTAAAGCGACAGGATAATATAATTTGGGTTTGAGCTTCTGCAGGATTCCTGATCTTTCCAGATTCCAGAATGGCACCCTTTGAGGTACACCAAGTCCTTCTTACAAGCAAAATAAGTCCTTCTTACAGGCAAATCAAGTCCTTCTTATAGGCACAAAGTCCTTCTTACAGGCAAATCAAGTCCTTCTTACAGGCAAAACAAGTCCTTCTTACAGGCACAAAGTCCTTCTTACATGCAAATCAAGTCCTTCTTACAGGCAAAACAAGTCCTTCTTACAGGCACAAAGTCCTTCTTACAGGCAAATCAAGTCCTTCTTACAGGCAAAACAAGTCCTTCTTACAGGCAAAACAAGTCCTTCTTACAGGCATAAAGTCCTTCTTATAGGCAAACCAAGTTCTTCTTACAGGCACCAAGTCCTTCTTACAGGCATAAAGTCCTTCTTACAGGCAAACCAAGTCCTTCTTACAGGCAAACCAAGTCCTTCTTATAGGCACCAAGTCCTTCTTATAGGCAAACTAAGTCCTTCTTACAGGCAAACCAAGTCCTTCTTACAGACACAAAGTCCTTCTTACAGGCAAATCAAGTCCTTCTTACAGGCACAAAGTCCTTCTTACAGGCACAAAGTCCTTCTTACAGGCAAATTAAGTCCTTCTTACAGGCACAAAGTCCTTCTTACAAGCATAAAGTCCTTCTTACAGGCAAATCAAGTCCTTCTTACAGGCATAAAGTCCTTCTTACAGGCAAACAAAGTCCTTCTTACAGGCAAATCAAGTCCTTCTTACAGGCACAAAGTCCTTCTTACAGGCAAAGTAAGTCCTTCTTACAGGCAAAACAAAGTCCTTCTTACAGGCAAACAAAGTCCTTCTTACAAGCAAATCAAGTCCTTCTTACAGGCAAAGCAAGTCCTTCTTACAGGCACAAAGTTCTTCTTACAGGCAAAGCACCAAGTCCTTTTTACTGGCACCAAGTCCTTTCTACAGGCACCAAGTCCTTCTTACAGGTATCTCCATGTGGTGACCTACCATACGGGTCAAATCTCAATCAAAATTTAATCAGTAGAATCCTTTTATTAGGAATCTACCATGGTACGACCCACCATACGGGTCAAATGGTATGACCCACCATACGGGTCAAATTTTAATTCAATTTTTAATCAGTAGAATCCTTTTATTAGGAATCTACCATGGGTTGATCCACCATACGGGTTCAAGTTCAACAACCCTAAAGTTTTTTTATATAACGAATCCTTAGGTTCTCATTTCATTTTCAGTGGAACAATCATGTCACGACTCTTTTTATTTACTTGTATTGAGTCGATAAGAATCCAGGTGTCATCTCGTCTTTGAAATGAACCTCTACCGAGCTTCCTTTCAAAGAGGGGCAGCTGTTGACACCTCATTTTTAATCATTTTTTCTATTGCTAAAGTAATAAAAAATCCATAAAAATTCATAAAATTGAAAAATCAACTTTGGGGACCTTAGCCAAGCCTAGGGAACCAATTTTGACCAAAAAACGATTTTTCATATTTTCAGGATTTTTACATATTTTTTATTTATTTATTTTCGAAAATTAATAGAAAATCCATAAAAATTCATAAAATTGAAAAATCAACTTTGGGAACCTTAGCCAAGCCTAGGGAACGAATTTTGACCAAAAAATAATTTTTCATATTATATATATTTTAATTTGTTTTTTTTAAAATACAAAAATATTTGAAAATTTTGGAAAAATAACATTTGAGGCCAAAAAATACACAAAGATAGTTAATATTTTTATTTTAAATCTATTTTCATATTGGCCATCGCAAATTCAGAAAAATCCAATTCGAGTCACGTGTTCCTTCACGAGTATAATCTCGAATCGGGCCTAAAAAAATTTAATTTGAGTCAACTTATTTTAACTTTCACTTTTTATGAGTTGTGACATTGTCTTCTAATATTTTAAATTTTCATCTTGGCCCAATTATACCCAGAATGACTTAATTTTGCAAAAGGGCTTTAATTAAATTATACATTATTTTCAGCGACAAGAAATGAGCTTAAATTTGACATGTGGTAAATTTTGGTGTGTCAAAAATTGTGAGGAGATTTGGACTTAAAGAAATATATTTTTTTCAGGGACTGAATTGTAAATACTTAAAATTCAAGGACTAGAGTGCAAATACCTAACTCTTGAAGGATTATTTTACAAATAATAAAAAGAAGAGTTGGTGGATAAATTAGAATAGAGAAGGGAAGATGAAGAAGAGGAGATGAAGAAGAGAAGTTGGAGAAGAATGGATGGAGAAAATAAGATAAGAATAGAGAAGGGAAGATGGAGATGAAGAAGAGTTAGTAGAGAAATTAGAATGGAAGATAAGAATAGAGAAGGGAAGATGGAGATTAAGAAGAGTTAGTGGAGAAATTAGAATGGGAGATAAATATGGAGAAGGGAAGATGAAGATGAAGAAGAGTTAGTGGAGAGATTAGAATGTGAGATAGAGATGGAGAATGGAAGATGAAAATGAAGAAGAGTTAGTGGAGAAATTAGAATGGGAGATAGAGTTAGTGGAAAAATTAGAATGGGAGATAGATGAGTAGGTTATAAAAGGAGGAAGAAGTGAGCTTGAGAAAGGATTCTTGGGAGAGAAAATTTGAAGTGTTTGGGAGGATTTTTTTTTTGGAGAGAAAATTTTGGATGTTTGAGAGAGTTTTGGGAGATTGAAGAAAAATTTGAGAGAAAGAAAATACCAAAAGAGAGAGAATTTTGAAGATGATGGGAGTTCAAAGCTAGGGATTATCATCACAAATTCCTTCATCGATCAATATAAATCAAGAGTTCATCCTCGTCAACGAGCAAGCAAATTCGAGCTAAGTGTTTTTATTTATTCATTTGTTTATGGTTTTACTTGCAAATTAGCACAAATTGTATACACTTTCTCCATCTCCTTTTTTTTTTCTTTTCCATATTTTATGTCAGGAGAAGGATATCTCTACGTCAACAGCAAAAATCTCGTAGATATGCAAAAATCGGCCCAGACAAGCTCCTAAGCTGTCCACCGATTTCTCAACTGATCTGTGACTAAA
Organism: Psidium guajava; assembly: GCA_016432845.1. NCBI lineage: Eukaryota > Viridiplantae > Streptophyta > Magnoliopsida > Myrtales > Myrtaceae > Psidium > Psidium guajava. The sequence goes on along the minus strand of CM028225.1, from coordinate 32,610,896 downwards.
AGTCCCTCTTAATTCAAAAGAAACTCTCTATATTGGGAACATAGAGAGCGAAAATCAATTATAGAAATCCCTCCCAAAAAAATGGGAGATAAGTACTCTTTCCACTCTTCTGGTTTTAGGTGCAGATTAGCACATATTTTGTATACTGACATTTCACTCTATTTTATGTCAGGAAGCCGCAGCTTTATATCAATGGTCAACCCTATGGAAGCACAAAATCGGCTTGGAGGAGTCCTCAAGCGCGCACAAATTTCAAATTGTTGAATCAATTCGTTGTATTTTATTTTAAAGAATTCATACCCCAGAATGGAGAGGACAAAGTCCATCCGCAATTTAAATACATGCACCATAAATCCCAAAGGGAAGAGCCAAGCCAATGCTTAGCCTCCCATTGGAGGTTTTTACTTACAGTAGTTAAATACCTGCAACTTAAATACCTGTACCTTAAATCCCAAAGGGAAGAGCCAAGCCAATGCTTAGCCTCCCATTGGAGGTTTTTACTTACAGTAGTTAAATACCTGCAACTTAAATACCTATACCTTAAATCCCAAAGGGAAGAGCCAAGCCAATGCTTAGCCTCCCATTGGAGGTTTTTACTTACAGTAGTTAAATACTTGCAACTTAAATACATGTACCTTAAATCCCAAAGGGAAGAGCCAAGCCAATGCTTAGCCTCCCATTGGAGGTTTTTACTTACAGTAGTTAAATACCTGCAACTTAAATACATGTACCTTAAATCCCAAAGGGAAGAGCCAAGCCAATGCTTAGCCTCCCATTGGAGGTTTTTACTTACAGTAGTTTAAATACTTGCAACTTAAATACCTGTACCTTAAATCCCAAAGGGAAGAGCCAAGCCAATGTTAGGCCTCCCATTGGAGGTGTTTATTCACTGTCATGTACTTCCTATAATTTAATTTTTGAATCATCAGACCCAAAAGATAAGTAGGTTGTAATACTGCACAGAAGTCGTTAACACACTCCTTCTTTCGGCTTCAGGGAATCTTTAACACTTAAAAAAATATAACAAATAAAAATATATACCATCCATGCATCCTATTTAAAAAGTGAAAACACAAAAGAGAATACCCTACTAGAGCCTTAAGAATAAACCAAGTCTGAGTTGCCGAATTAGGATATCCATGAAATTAAGGTACCGAAAGGGCATTAGTTTTAATTAACTAGTGTAACCAAGTCCCCGAGCTCCTAATCTCTGGTTCGCAGGAATAAATTAGTTCTCCCGCTAATTTATTTAGGTTTCTAATCGACCTACCAAGAACGATTAGTGGCGACTCCAAATTTTAAAATCATTTAAACAAAAACCAAAGTTGCGATTCGGTAGGGCTTGGGAGGGTCCGCGTTAGGTTAGTCAAATCTAATTAACCTAATAATCCGTTAACCCCTTTTAAAATTTAAAATTAATTTTTTAGAGGGTCGCGACAATTGGGTCAACTAAGAATCAAAGTGTCTAGATTAGAAAACCAAAAACATGTCAATTCTACTTAGGCAACCAACCTATACGTAGAAATAATCTTGCGCACATCGTGTGGACACCCGTCAAATTCTTTTTTTTTTTTTGTTTCTTTCCGGTTATGTGCATCCACCTAGTCATGAAATGTGGCATATATTGACTTTTGATCGATCACATTTTTTCTTTGAAATTTCAAAACACGCTCCTAAATCCATTCATAATAGTCAAATATTTGTTGCTCGTACGATTTCAATTTCACTTTTAAGGCTTTTCAAGTTCTTGGCCCCCTTTTTTTTTAATCATATGGGGTTTTCTTGACCTGCATATAGAACTTCAAAGCTACGACTCTGATCATCTCTTCAGTGATATAATAGTAATATTTGATAATTATGCAGAAATTGAGAATTGAAAAAAAAATGGATTATGGTTGACCAAAAATTCCTTTTCATACTCGCAAGACAACAATAGAATATGCTCCCTTTATGTAAACAAATGCATGCGTGTGGAAAATAGATTTTGACAGCTTTTTGTCCATCTTTTGGCAAAGTCGTACTTACCAGTTGTCTCGTCTCATCCCTTGTCTATCTTCTTTTTTGTTTCTCTGCTGGCGGCCGATGCAGCTCGCACGAGTTTGTAGCAACAAGATGAAACTATGATGAAGTTAGGGTTTTCGGCTACAATACAATAGAGCGAGAATGATCATTGATTAGTTTGGTTTAGTAAGTGAGTCGACTCTTCTTTTGTAGGGTTTGACACTGAAATTATAAGATAGGCATAAAATGGCAAATTGCATTACCGCTCCCTTTGACATGGTACCTCCGGTGGTCCGCACGGGGGGGTCGATTGCGGTGATTAGGTGTGTAAGTGTTGATTGTGGATCTTGGCAACCGGCCGGCCTTAGGGTGCCGCCATTGGCAACCTCGCCGCTTGTCGAGCGAGAGGGAGAAATAGAGGGGGAAGATTTGAGCTTTTTGCAAATGTCCTGTTTCATCTAAAATCATATGTAGATACTTGGCGTGCCTTGGTCTCCATATAGACATCACCTCTATTGCTAAAGTCTGTGAACTTAATCTCACTAAAATATTTGGGCTTTGTGTCGAAAACTAGAGAAAATTTCAAATCTTCACGACTACCCTTTTTTGGGCTGTTGAGTGCTGGGTATAATTCGAAACATGCCACCTTAAGTGGCTCTGTATTTCTTGATAATGTATAGGAGAAACATACAATATAAAAGAAGTTAATATATTTTTTCATGTTAACTTTGCTGAGGTCTAATTATTTAACGATGTGGTAATGCTGTATATGATTAACTAATGATTATTATGAACAAAAGAGAAAATGTAGTATAATTTGGGTAAAAATAAAATTTTTGGATTTTTTATGAGACAAAAAGAAGTTTCGGATATAATCGAGACAGATGCTAAAGTTATGGTTTTTTTTTGTATTAGATTGGTAGAATTGGGACAAAGCTAAAGTTGTGGGTTTTTTTGGGTGTTAGGCAGGTAGAATTGGGGCAAAAATAAAAGTTCAGAGTTTTTTATGAGACAAAAAAAATTTAGGTATAATTGGGAGAAATGTTAAAGTTTGAGGTTTTTTTGAGTATTACGCTTTTTTTAAATCACCGAACGTGGCGGTCTGGTTGCAAACGCACCCTGCCATATTACTGCAGCGTCGCGAGTTCGAAACACGACGAGCTATTGAGCCGGATTCCTTGTGGGAAGATCCGCTCTCTTCGGAGGCGGGACGTCGGTGGAGCTGCGGACGCGAGGCCGTCCTTCTCAAGAACTAGTCATAAGAAATCCCTCTGGGATCGAGACTCCGTGAAACCAAGGATCAAGTCATTTGTTAATTGTAAACTATATGCTAGAGAGTATGGTACATAAGTTAAATAATCTTAGAGAAATAAATAATTTCATAAATTAATCCCTTGGCGGGGGCAAGGTTTGAAATTGCCGTGGAAGTTTGCTTATTTATTTTTTAAAAAAATTAGAAATAGATTTGAGATTCGCTCTGAAATCAAGAATTGTTTTTGTTACAGAATTAAGCCACGATAAAGACAAGTGCAATCAAGCTTTTATTTTGGTACGACAAGTGTCTACACCCCTGTACTTACTCAGTGGGACACTTGCCACGCTAAAAGGTCATGAAAGGGAAAAACGAAGGCTAGCAAACGACAAGTTCTTTGGTTGGCACGATGTGCACGAAATTTGAGTGGATTGGATTCGCTTCCCGATTGCTCACCCCCCTCAAAACGAAAACGACGAGTCGCGCCTGCCACCAAGCGATCAACCACCCCAATTTATAATCAAAATTGTAAAAGAGGAGCTGAGAAAGTAGATTGCCTTTTATTTAGTTTCCACATGGAAAATCTTGGCAAGTTAAGCTTAGTAGGGCCACGATGTGATAGGAGATGTTGACAAAAACAAAATTTGAATGACATGTCGTCTTTGTTTCGCCGGAGTAAATTTTCCCTAACTAGTTCGATTAGTTAGTTTGGCATAAAGTGGCAATATCAATCTTAAATAAAGGTCTAAAATGATAATAATAGTTTCGAATAAAGGTCTAATCTCACTAACGGGTGATCAATGACATTTTTGTCCAAAGACAATTAAATTATCTTATTTTTTTCTCATTTCTTTTTTTTTTTTGCTTTGGCCGATGAGGGCATGGTGACCCTCGTCGGCCACAGGCGAAGGCAACCCTAGCCCAAGTAAGGCTAATCCTTTCAAATGGCTTCCCCACCCTCTCCGGCCATCGCTGGTGGCCAACCACATGTGAAAAGGAAAGAAAAAATAGAAAAAGGAAAAACAAATTCAAAAACATAAAGGACAAAAATTTCATTGACTAGCCGAAAGGTCAAACCCTTATTTGAGACTGTCATCCAATTCAAATTCTTATTTGAAATAAAATCCATTTGAGATCTTTATTTGAGAAAATAAGAGTCTTTTAGACCATTTTTTGAAATAATGTCAACTCAAGCCCATATTTAATATAATGAAAGTACTTTAGGCATTTATTTCCCAAGAGTTTAACACTAATATTGAAAGAAGAAGAAGAAGAAGAAGAAGAAGCAATGTTTATACTTGGTACACTTATCAAAAGGGTGTGTTGAGTCGGGTAAAAAATGTTTTGACCTAAATTGGCCCATTTAACCTGTTTCGACACATTCACATGCAGTACGAATTTAGTAACTAATACTCAACTCCACCCATACCTAACACATATCTGACCAAATCCATATCACTAAAATACTTCTATATTATTGTACCCAAAATGTGGTGAGAGCACTAAGTGAGGGAGAACAAGATTGGGCGAGGGTGAGAAAGAGTGAAGAGAGAATTATAGAAGTGGGTTGAGTCTAAATAAGTTGTGAACCTATTTAACACCCATATTTTTATTTGAGTTTAAAATTCTAAAAATTTATGACCTATTTATTGAATATAACTAAGTTATTTAACAACTCAGCCTATCAAAAATGAGTTAAGAAATGAGTTTAAGATCTATATTGATAGGTTTAAGTACTAGTGATTAGGAGTACTTATCACCTTTAAACTCCTCTTAATTATTTGGGTGCGTTTGGTTCAGTTTTCTTAAAGGACTTTGGGCCTCTAAAGCCCTTGAGGAATGTTGGGAGGTGCTTGGTAAGCTTTTTCAAGGGCATTAGGCTAAATGTCAGCCTTGGAAAGCTAAAAGTCCAACGCTAGTCCCTATCAGTATTAGGCTTTTAGCATTTTTGGAATACTGAAGGTCCCATTAATAAAAACTAATCAATTACCCAATTTGCCCTCAAAACCTAACTGAAAATTCATTTTTACCCTCACTTAAAAAAATTGAAATCCTAGTTGCTGTTCATCTTCTTCTTCAAGCATGGTGGGGTCTATGAAGGGCCGACGAAGGCTCGTGAGGGACAGTTGCCTGGGTCACTTGACCTTGACAACGGCCACTTGGGCACTCGACCCCAATGATAGCGAAGGCCCCTGATGACATTCGCTTGGGTCTTGTGACCCCTGACGACGAAGCCTGAGGTCGTGTGATCTTAATAGGCCGTTGGTGCCAGATCTGGCTTGCCAATTGATGAAGATTTTGATTTTTTCAAATAAATAAACAAGAAATAGAAAAAAAGAAATATGCAACCAAAAGCCCCTTGTAATTTTTTTTTGCAACGCACTAGTTAATCCAAAGTTGTATTTCAAAGTACTTTTTACCAAATACTATTTGCATTTCTCCAAAGTCACTTAGGCTAAAGATATTTATATTTTTTTTTAAATTTATTTTCAAAGCTAAACCAAATGCAGCCGATTAAAGGGTTGGATGTGCATAACGTGCCCAACAATCACTAAATTGGGAAAAATCCCAGCTCCTGAACACCCACAACCACCAAGTATAGTCATGGTGCCTACCACCTGTTTTGCCTTCGGGTTGCTTGCTGCCCTTGTACCAACATCTCCTTATCACATTGCGCCCATAAACTTTAGTTGCCAAGATTTTTCATCCGAAGACTAAATAAAGGCAATCGACTTTCTCGGTCCTCTTTCACCTTTCAAGCAATTTGATTATAGATTCGGGTGGTTTAGCTTGGTAGCTATCGGAACTTGCTTTAGCTTGAGGGGGTGGACCATGGTTGCGTGACCACAATCCATTCAGATTTGGTACAGATCCGGTCAACCAAAAAGCTTATGGTTCAGCCTTTTGGTTTTATTTTCCCTGACCGAATAGTCAAGATGAAATTCAAAATAAGGTAAAATTTATCTTATTCTATATTTGATGCCAACTCAAGACATGATGAGTCGGATATAAGAGGGATATAATCCGAATAAGATTATCCCACGAGGGAGGTGAGATAAAGGTGGAAATGATTTCTAATATAACAAAATAGTTATCTTTCTTGAATAGCGAATTCCTCAAAATAAGAAAATTAAAATGATATTTGAATATAAATAAAATTTAAATTCTAATATAAAATTTTCTTTTTTTTTGTAATTTTTAGGGTATATTTGAAAAATATAATTTTTCTATACATATTTAGTATTTAGATTATTGCATTTTTATGTAATTTGCTATTTAGTATAATTTTATTTGAAAATGATGGAAGGGGGAAAAGAAATAAAAAATAAAACAATTAAAAAAAGAGAGAAAAAAAAAAGCAAACAAAAATGAAGTAGGCAATAGTGTCCTAAGAGATTCTTAATATCCCCGTTTGTGTAATTTTTAGGTTCATTTATACCAATATACCGATTAGACCAAACAATGGATATGATATAATGTAAAAATATTTGAATTTCTTCCTCCAATTCATTAAGTAGTATAGATGATATAGCAAAATTCTTGAATTTCATATCACAAAATTGAGAGACTTATACATAAAATTTCAACTTCACACTTCATAGTGGAGTCAGCCGACTCCACAACTTCATGTAATTGGTTCAATTTCTTGTCCAAACGGAGGATCAACCTTTCTGCCTCCTCATCAGTATCAACTGAAAATCAAAGTCACTAGACTATACAACAACAAGGATGTATCAAAAACTAATTAGGCGACCAACTAAATGTGGAAATAATCTCGCATAAATGCAATATTATAATTGTGCACATCGTGCGGACATCCATCTAATTTTTCCTTCTCTAGTTCTTTTTAGTTTTTTCCGATTGTGGCATCCAGCTAGTTATTTTTTTTTTATCGAAAAAAACACTTTCATTCATTCATAAAAACGCAAATTGCAAGATAAAGACAAATAAGTTAGTGAACGCAAAATATTCCAAAGGGACTGGGGGTTGTGGATACCCAATTCGAAAGTAGAAACTTAAGACGATGGGCTTTGGCATCCAGCTAGCTATGAAATGCCACGAATGTTGATATTTGACTGAATGCATTTACCCTTTGGAATTTCAAAATATGCTCTTACCTCCATTCGAAGTAGACAATTTCTTGGCGTTCATACCCAGTATGAGAACGATTTAAAAGTCACTCTGCGGACTTTTTAAGTTCTCGGCCCTTCATTTGATCAACTAGGGCTCTCTCAATCCGCATAAAACTACGGGATAAGTACACTGAAAGTCCTAAAAAATATCAAAAAGTGCCATTGAGTTACATAACTTTTAAAAAGTGTAATCGATTCTTAAAACTTGTCAAGAAAGTATAATGAGTCATAAAACTTTTAAAATGCGCAATCAAATCCTTAAACTTATCACGATATTGCAATAGTATTCTGGAACTTTCAAAATATGCAATCGATGGAAGAACTCGATTTCACTAATTTGATAAGTTTTAGGATTTGATTATACTTTTAAAAAGTTTTGAAATTTAAATATACATTTGTGAGAAATTTTAAGACTTTCAACGTATTTATTTCTAAATTCCAAAGCCGCGAGCTGTGATAATCTCTTCGGTGATATAATTGTAATATTTGATGTCATGCAGAAATCGCGGATAGAAAATGGTAAGGAATAGGGTGGTTGTTGACCAAAAAGTTCCTTTTCATACCAGTATATAGTATATAACCTTTATGTAAAGCAAATGAATGCGTGAGGAAACAAAATTTGACAGCTTTTTGTCCAATCTTTTGACAAAGTCGTGGTGCTTTACCAAATTTTCTCGTCTGATCCTTATCTGTGCTCTTTGCCGTTTCTCTGCTGGTGGGTAATTAGGGTTCGGCTAGAATAGAATAGAGCCAGAATAATTGTTATTTTGTTCAGTTTAGTAAGTCAATTAACTAATCTTTTGCATGGCTCATCACTCCCTATTCTCCCTCCGAGCTCCGCCCTCGAACATGTTGCCCCCGCCCCCCCGGTGGCCCGCATAGGGCCAAGAGCGACGGATTGTGAGCGAGGGGCGATGTGCTTGTTGTTGCCTGTAGGAGTTCCACAAACGACGAGTTTGTAGAGCTTCATCTGCTTTCAAATTGTCTACTCGAGCTTAAGTGATATCTTATGAGAGATATAACACAAAGTTTAAGTAGAGTGAGACAGCCTTGGTATACGCAGCGCTCGCTTTCTGTTAAGGTGTTTGTGTTCAAGACATCACTTCTTTCTTTAATCTTTCATTCGAATTTCTTAGTTGTATTCAGCCAGTAGGCTGCTAGTGTGGGAGAGTAGACGTAAACTTCACCAAAAGCCAAGCCACTATAAGTCATTGTATATTATTTTATAATCTCTATTTGCCTCTATTTACTGTCTGATTGAAACATTATACAGTTTTGATTACTACATTCGCTCCTATCAAATTTGAAGTTTTTATTTTCGCATTATTTGACCAAGTTTGATTAATTCACCTCCTCTAAATGATAGTGCTAGCTTACCACAATTGTGGTATAGTACCACAAATTTAATTAGAAGTCATGGACATGAGGTTTTTGATTGATGGGTCATATGTTATAGACATAGCCCAAACGTAAATTTAATCAAAATGAAAAGTGAATAATACCCATATTTATATCCCACTAACTAATCGAATTAGTAGGAGAAAATCTCCTCCGGTGAAAAAAAATAAATAAAAACATGACATGTAATTCAATTGTTCTTTGTGCCAATATCTCCTATCACATCGGGGCCCTACTAAGCTTAAGTTGCCAAGATTTTCCATGTGGGGACTAAATAAAAGTCGGTCGACGTTCACAGTTCCTCTTGACACCTTTCCATCAATTTGATCATAAATTGGGGTGGTTGAGCTTGGTGGCTGGCCCAACATGTCGTTTTCATTCAAGTGGGGTGACCAATCGTGAAGTGAATTCAATCCACTCGGTCGACCAAAGAACTTATCATTTATTAGTCTTCGTTTTCTTGTTTTCATGACTAAAGTGTGGCAACAAATTAAGCAAGTTGAGGACGAAGATCAAGGCTAATAGAACCAAATAAAATTGCCTATACGTTCCGATCAGCAGCATGCCAAATCCTAATTTCATATTAGAGTTGAGCAATCTTATTATTGCTAGATTTCGGCTCAATAAGATTAGTCGGAAGATATACAAGTGGCATAGACAAAATCAGAGATCGATCATGAGAATGAGGCGAAAGACGAAGTAGACTAGATAGATCGAGACAAAGTCAAAGAAGATCTGACCACGATGAAGACGTTAGACAGACCAAGAAGTTGGTGCAATGAAGACAATGTCCGCGAAAGTCGAATGAGACCGTTGTGGTTGGAGATTGGTGTATAATATTTACAAAAAGCAAACACTACCTTTAATAGCATATTAGAAAATCTAATCTAAAAACTTAAACTAATAAGTGAAATGAGATCATACGAACACAAATGAACACAAGGAACATATAAAAACGATTGTCAAGTGACGTGGGACATCAACTTTCAACTCCCTTTTTGACGTGCAAGTCGGATTATAAACGGTACGTGGAATTTGACTAGTGAAGGATGGACGCACAGTCACGGACAACATTTACTTTGATATCATGTTAGGAAGTGAGAAAAAGATAATAATTGGTTTACAATTAGGCACAAGACCAATATAAACATAACAATAAGGACATAAATGTAAATGCATACAATAATGAGAAAAAAACCCTAATCTTATATACAATATATATAACAAATTTTACCATAATTTTTTTTTTGGTCGCAAACAAATTTTACCATAATGAAAAGTGAGTAATGTTCATATTTATAACCAAACTAACTAATCGAATTAGTTGGAGAAAACTCACTCCAGCGAAACAAATATGACATGTAATTCGAATTTTATTCGTGTCAATATCTCCTATCACGTCGTGGCCCTACTAAGCTTAAGTTGCCAAGATTTTCCATGTGGAAACTAAATAAAAGGCAATCTACTTTCTCAGCTCCTCTTTTACAATTTTGATTTATAAATTGGGGTGGTTGAGCTCGGTGGCAGGCGCGACTCGTCGTTTTCGTTTTGAGTGGGGTGAGCAATCGGGAAGCGAATCCAATCCACTCAAATTTCGTCCACGTCGTGCCAACCAAAGAACTTGTCGTTTGCTAACCTTCGTTTCTCCTTTCATGACCTTTTAGCGTGGCAAGTGTCCCACTGAGTAAGTGCAGGGTGCAGACACTTGTCGTACCAAAATAAAAGCTTGATTGCACTTGTCTTTATCGTGTCTTAATTCTGTAACAAAAACAATTCTTGATTTCAGGGCGAATCTCAAATTTATCTCGAATTTCGAACCTTGTCTCCGCGAAGGGATTAATTTATGGAATTATTTATTTCTCTAAGATTATTTAACTTATGTACCATACTCTCTAGCATATAGTTTACAATTAACATATGACTTCATCCTTGGTTCCGCAAAGTCTTGCTCCTAAAGGGATTTCTGAAGACGAGATGTCGTGTCGAGAAGGGATGGGCTCGTGACCGCAGCTCCACCGCCTCCGAAGACAGCGGATCTTCCCACAAGGGATCCGGTTCGACTGCTCGTCGTGTTTCGAACTCGCGACGCTGCAGTAATACGGCAGGGTGCGTTTGCGGCCGGACTGCCACGTTCGGTGATTTAAAAAGGGAAAGCGACTCATCCCGGCCTGCCCAATTCCCCCTACTCATCCGTCAGCCGCCATTGTCCCTCAAAAATCAAACCTCCAAGTCAACAACGAGCGGCGGAGTAAAAGAAGACTTGTTGTTATTCTCCTCCACTCCACGTCCATCTTTCGTGTTCGACATTCAAAGCTTTAGCAAAACGCATCCTTAATTCCTTTCGGTGGTGGTTGGCCTGCCCATCTCCTTCCCAATCTCCTCCTCCTCCTTCATCAAACCAGGACCACTTCAAGCTGCAACCTAACCCAAACTCTCTCTCTCTCTCTCTCTCTCTCTCTCTCTCTCTCTCGTTCATGCCCTTTCTCTCTCTTCAAACCCCCCCGCATGAACCCTCCATAGCCCCTTCCTGCCTCCGTGATGATGGGCTCGTTGCACCATCTCCGGCGCTTGCTGTTCTCGGACCCGATGAACGTGACCGTCGCGGCGATCTGCCAACCCTTTTGCGATCCTCTGCGGAACGACTCCGGGTTCTGCATAACACCCTGCTTGGACGTTTGTCCTAGAGTCTGCCACTATTCCGGGATCCCGGTCTTCCGTCCGCCGCCGCCGAAGCCGCCGCCGCCGGCGGATGACTCCTCCTTGGACGACTATGTGACGAACTCCCACCATTTGCCGTCGTTTCTTGTCATCCTCTTCGCCGTCCTCGCCGCGGTTATCGTCCTGGCTGTGTGCTACGCTCTGTACGTGAGGTATTATGTGGGTCGGTCCCGGCGGAGAGGCAGGGGACCGCAGGAGCCGGAGACGAGTATCATCCATGATGAGTTTCTTGATCATGATCTAGGGCCGGTCCTTGACCACCCGATCTGGTACATCCGCACCGTTGGCCTCGAGCCGTCGGTCATAAGCGCGATCACGGTGTGTAAGTACAAGAAGGGCGAGGGACTGATCGACGGGACAGAGTGCTCTGTTTGCTTGAGCGAGTTCGAAGAAGATGAGACTCTCCGGCTGTTGCCGAAGTGCAGCCACGCCTTCCATGTGCCGTGTATTGATACGTGGCTTCGATCGCACACCAACTGCCCCATGTGCCGTGCGCCTATCGTCACTAACGTCGCGCAGGCTCTGCCGCCAGAGCAGCCGAACGTGGCGAGTTCTGCTTCTGCAGGTGAGATGGGAATTCAGGAGATCGATGATGGTTTGGGGAGGGAAGAGGAAAGAGTTGCGGAAGTGAGGGGAGAGAGCGAGGAGGATGGTGAATTGGATTTGGAGGATGGAAGGAAGAGAATCGAGGACTCGAGCAACGAGGTGCAGCCGATGAGGAGATCCGTTTCGATGGACTCTCTGTCAGCGCTGAAGATCAGCCTCGCGGTCGCGAATGCTCTTCGAGGACAATCAGGACCCTTGAGGAAGTCTGGTCCTGAATCAGCTGAAGAACATCAGGGAGTTGCCGGGGCTATCGTCCCAAAGAGGAAAGCGAGTCAAGAGAAGCTACCGATGAGATTGATGGGCAGTTCGAGTTCGTCGATCGGCAGATCACTAGCGAGTGGATCCAGCTCGAAAACGAGGTCGCTTTCGTCGAGCGGGAGGTTCTTGTTCTCGAAGCACAGCCGAAGCAGGAGCTTGGTTCTTCCTATATGAAAGGCTGTTTGATCTAAGGAAACAAGTTAGCCTTGTTCTTCTCTATGTTTTTGCCTGGTGCAATGTCTGGGAAGCCGATAGAGGACGGCGCTGGGAAGTTCGACAAGTCCATAGATGAGCCTGATTCGAAGGAATCCGACTCACCGATGAAAGAAATGTATCATACTGTTTGCGGTTTTTATTCTCTGTTTTTCGATAAGGGCTCGAATCAAATGTAAGTAAAGCTTTTGATCCTAAGTAGTGAAGACTGTATACCAACTTACACACTTGCTACTGCTAAATTGGGTTCTCTACATTAGGAGGGTGAAAGCAGTATGGTCACGGAAAAATTGCTGTCAAGTACTAATTTGATCCTCCAATGTTTTTGTCCTAAGGAACGTAAGCCTGCCTTGCTTTGCTGGCTGCAGAACTATTCCTGTCTTGAAATGCTGTGGCATGAAAACAGAAGTGATGTTGCATCTGCATTGCGACTGCGTACACACTCTTTTGATGCGCTTCTACTCGAAAATCCATGTGCCCGCTTTTGCCGGCAGCGGCACGCTTCACTATCGGATTCTTGACTGAACCCGAAGAGGGGGTTAATGAATCCACTCTCGGGAAATTAGTCGTTCCGTGGGGAAAAGAACAAGCCTCAAGTCTCTTTCTGTATTGTTCTTGGCACGAGGTTTTGTTCTCTCTCTGTTGGCATTTGCTTGCTTCTCAATCATCTCCTTGAATTTGAGGTGTGATTCTTCCTTCGATCTGCGCAGCGAAAGGTAAGCTGTAGGTTTTAGCTCATTCTCTCTCTGTGCCGGGATCTTCTGAACATCGACATGTGTATCCAGGGTTGATTTTGTAACCGAGTTATGTCGAATGTCAATCCAATCACGAATATGTGAACTCTGTATTTTTTTACACGACAATCGACCTAATAAAAATCTATTGGGTAAGTTCTTTTTCTACGAAGAAATTTTCGATACATGAGTTAGTGTAAATTGTTGTAAATCTGTGAAACTTAAACTCGGATTGAGATGCTTGCTAAATGACATTTCGGAATTACGGTATAGCCAAGGTAAAATGACAGATCCATATCTCAAACCTCAAGCGTCGTGAAAAATTGTGCTTGTGCCCTGTATCCTAGGCATGCCCAATTACGCTATACTGTTGTATTTAGCACGATAGAACGGAATGGAACGGCAAAACGAAATCGAGGAGGAATAACATGGAATGGAACTAAGGCTAATCGGTTCCATTCCCTCAAAAATTTTCTCGCAAACAAGCATGAAAAATGTCCATTTACTTAAATTATGTTTTTGCTAAGTGTTGGCACATAAATTTTGACTACCCTTTTTAGTCACTAATTGTTTCATAAAAATTAGGGATTAATTTTAGTCTATGCAAAAAATAATGAAATCAATTTTCGCATTAATTTTAGCATTCATCACATTACATTTTGCATTTAAACCGCACGGGCGGTAGATGGATTCAATTTAAGGTTTTAAGCTTAATTGAATTATCTGGACCGAGCTCAGATGAGTACAAATTCGATCAAGCCCATTGCACATATTAAATAGCCAAAAATTGCAATAAATAAACGCCAAAGTTGGAAAACGTTAATTAGATAATTGAGCAATTTGATTTGAACTTATCTCTTATGGTCTAGATTAGGACAATTAAGAAAAAAAAATCTCTTAAAAGAAAACCCCTAAATCCATGCCTATGTAAGCAGAATTTTGCTCACGATTCAAGGGGAGGAGCGAAGGAAAAAGCAAAGAAAGAGGGCCATAAACAAGAGGCAAATCACGGCTACGCTTCTGGAGGAGACAAGGAAAAAGACACAGCCACTGAGAGAACAGAAGAAGGAGAAAAACTGAGGAAAAGGCACGAGAGAGAGGGAGGAAATTTTCTTCTTTTCTTGCAGGTTATTCAAGTCCAACCACATTGACAGATAATGGTCGAGGCGTCCCGTCGCAGACGGTGCAGCATCACCGACGAATAATTGCCAAGGCAGCAATGCCGTCGGAAGAGCCTTAGCTCCAACATCGGGTCTTAGCCTTTGCTCTTTCTTGCAGGTCTTTTCTATGAACAGGATGATTCGAGAATAATGCATGTCTCATTTGATTCGAATAATTTTATAATTCATCTTGAGTATGATGCATGCTCTCGTGTGCCTCTGTCTCGCGAAAAATACGTTCGTCAGAGATGACTATCCGACTTCACTCACGAAGTGCGATCTCATCCGCGCATCAAAATTGTCCGTCACGTCGACAAATTTCACAAAATTGGACTTCAATATCTGACCCATATCATTTGGGTGCAACTTTAGTTCAATATTAAAATTCACCGTCCGACCCCCATCCTGGGGTATGACGCGAATAAAATCCCCCTTATGACCCTAAACATTGGGTATGAGATGAATTTATCAAAAAAAAATTGTGTTATAAGGTGTATTATGTTCAAGGTTTATTATACTTTTATTTGAGTCATTTTTCTAAACGAGAATCATAGAAATGGTCATATTTTTGAATGAATTTTTTGGAACTTAAAAGGCCATGATTTTTAATGTAACATTAAACTTTGAGAAGTCAATCTTTAATTTATGTTAATTATCATTATTGTTTTTTTCGAGTTGGTCTCTTTGACTCATCAAGTAAACCAAAAATTCATAAGAAAAATGTCATTCATTTCCTATAGCAAGTTCATTCATTATTTCCATATCTTTTACGACATAGATTTAATTTTACTAATTTAATTTGCATATCATTTAGGCTAGAATAATTCCTCAAATTTTCGCATGTTATACAGGATATAGAACATGTCATTGCCCATCATTTATATTATGTCATACCATGTCTCATGTCAATTTAGGTTAGATTTCATATTACATGTCATCTAGGATAGAATTCATATTTATGTGCACAAAAAAATTCAATTTTTCAAAAATCATCATGCATGTCAAATAATTTAGAATATTTTGTCAATAACATCATATAATCAGATCTTGTATTCCATGTCATATTTGCATTCATGTAGTTGCATCCACATAATAAAGAACACCCCCCTCCCCCCCTCCCCCCAAAAAAATTGCATCTTGATTTCCAAAACGAATCAATTGAATTTGCCAATTCAAGAATTTTTCATTAGAATGGTACCAAGAGGGCGTTAATTGAAAAGTTAACGTAATCAAGTTCCAGAACTTAAATTTCTAGCTTGCAGAAAATAAATTATTCTCCCGATATTTTATTGATGTATCTAATTTAATTACCTACCAAAAAAGATTAACTCCAAATTCAAAATATTTTGTCAAAAAACCATGTAAACCTAAGTTGTGAATTGGTAAAACTCAGGAGAGCTCAGACTAAGTTAGTTAATTCATTTAGTTAATCTACTAATCCATTAACCTAGAAATTTCTCAATTTTAAGGTTGCGACATTAAGGACAATATTTTCATATTGAATCATCTAATGTATTTTGTATTTGATTGTAAAAATATAATCAATCAGTCAGAGTTACTGCTTTAATAAAACGATTTTGCAGTTCAATGTCCACAAGTCATCTAATCTAATATTCTCATATTATTTTAGTGCACTAAGTATAGTAATCCGATATTCGCAATTAATTTAATCTAACACTGATACGTATGTAGATCTATTATTATACAAGGCAATTGTTATGAAAAAATTTAACTCATATTTCTAAATTCATCACTTAATTATATCATAAAAGTAACATGTCCACACCAAGTCTTAAATTTCAATAAAAGAATGGTGATTTGTTCGATATGGAGAGTCCATTCCATTCCATAATCCTGAACCAAACAAATCAAGATAAAATCGAAAAGGATGAAATGTCCATCCCTTTGTACAAAACACGATGTAAAATTGAAGGAAAAATCTGCAAAAACCTGGAATGAACAAATAAGAAGGAATTGATAATGATTAAAACTTACCAAAACATTCAGGCCCGGTTGTTGAAGTGTACGCACGTGCGTGGCCATGGGGACCTGATCTGGCACGGATCTGAGGTCGCCCGGCTTTGATTTGGACCGGCTCTAAGGTGGCGACGGTTGCCGACTTCAGAATTGAGCTCGGCGACGACCGCGAAGGTGGTGCTCATGGAGGAGAGATGGAATCGGAGTGGTGTGATAGTGGACGGAAGGCCTACTTCATCTTTCATTTTCCCGTTGAAAAAAACATTTTCTTTCTATGTTAAAAATGTCAATTTTATTTGTCTATTCAATAAATAAAAAGCAACATGTCGGGAACCGATTTACCTGGCCCTAGATGTACCTGGGAACAGTCCAACAGGTCCGATCTGATTCCCAAGTGGGTTGATGAACATGCCGAATCCTCTCTCTCTCTCTCTCCCTCCCTTTTTCTTTTGCCTCTTTCCTTCGAAATTGAAAATGTTTATGCATCATCTAAATTACTACACAAGTAATATTAATAGAACAAGCTCGTGATAATATAAACAATGATGACCATCTTCATGAACAAAGTTATAATGAGTGATAAGCGTCGAGTCGCGAGAAGGGCGTGAATGTTGTGTGATTGAAACTAAGAAAGCGAGGGCTAAAGGCGTGAGCGGCGAGCATGATTGAGTCTAAGTAAAAAAGAATCAAAATTAGGATTTTAGAAATTTGAAAAATACGAATAAAAAAATCCGATTCGGTCCGTGTGGTCCAGATGAGTGGGTTTACACCTATGACGGAAAACTTGATCGACATTCATCGGTTTCAAATTTTAAGAATTAGGAATTGCCCGATTCGGTCCGATTCATCTTTGGTGAACTTCTTTTTTTCTTTTTTTTAGGAGACCTATGGTGATTGGCGACCCTTTGAGATGGTGAAAGCATGAGAATGGAGTGTACGGCTGAGATTCGACGAAGATGATCTAGCCGTTCTCATTTCTTGAGGATTATATCTTTATGGGTTGGACCCGAGTTGCTGGGCCGAGTTAAGCCTTCCAAAGTTGGATGCTCAATGTTACTTCAAAAATATGTTGGGCTATACTATCGTAAATTCTAGATTGGGCTATATAATTATAATCCAAAATTTTGAAATGATTTATCGATTTTCCTTTCTCAATATTTAATTTTTATCTCGCTTGATAATTTAGAGTCTGTCCAGATTGATTTTTTTTTTTTACATTTTATATGTCACGTAATAAAAAAATAATTATTTTGTAGATGATGAAAATATTTTTAGTTCATCATTATTTTTTGTAAGCGATACAAATAATCATAGGCTCTTTTTGTAAGTTGTGGACACAAGGTTTCTGATTGACTTGGTCGTAAGTTATAGATATTGCTCAAACGTAAATTTAATCAAAATGAAAAGTGAATAATGCCCATATTTTATAACCCACTAACTATTCGAATTAGTCGGAGAAAACTTCCTCCGTGTGAAAAATAAAAACATGACATGTAATTCTGATGTTCTTTGTGCCGATATCTCCTATCACATCGTGGCCCTACCAAGCTTAAGTTGCCAAGATTTTCAGTGTGTAGACTAAATAAAAGGCAGTCGATGTTCTCAGTTCCTCTTGACACCTTTCCATGAATTTGATCAAAAATTGGGTTGGTTGAACTTGGCGGCTCGTCCAACATGTCGTTTTCATTTAAATGGTGTGAACAATTGGGAAGTGAATCCAATCCACTCAAATTTCGTATAGATCCGGTCAACCAAAGAACTTGTCATTTATTTGTCTTCGTTTTCTTATTTTCATGACTAAAGTGCGGCAACAATTTGAGCAAATTGGGGGTAAAGATCAGAGCTAATAGAGCTAAATAAGATTGCCCATGCTTTTCGATCAACAACATGCGAAGCCTAATTTTAGATTCGCGTTGAGTAACCTGATTGTCACTAGGTTTGGGCTCATCAATATTTGACAAAGATGTAGGACAAGAACCAGCACCATCAACATGCTCATACAAATCACGATAAATAAGATCAGCCATCAACAATACAATTAAAGCCATCCAGTTTAATTAGAAGATCTGATCACGATGAAGATGTCGGATGGATCGTGAAGTCAGCATGATGAAGACAACGAGTGAATTTTTTTTCTCGAGGGCATTGGGGATTAGTGTATAGTATTCACAAGAAGTGAATGTTAACTCTAATACCATATTAGAAAGTCCAATCCAAAATTTTAAGTTAATAAGTGAAGAGAGATTACATGAATATAAAAAGCACATAGGACCTGTTGCTAAGCAATATAGAACAACAACTTTCAATACCCCCTCTCACGTGCAAGTCGGATTACAAGCAACACGTAGAATTTGACTAATAGGGGGATGGACATAAAATCCCATACAACACTAACTCTGATATCTTGTTAGGAAGTAAGAAAAAGATAATGAAATGCTTGATGTACCATTAGGCACAAGGCCACTATAGATATACAAAGAAGGGCATAAACGTAAATACATAAAACAAAGGGGAAAAACCCTAATCCTTTATACAATATATCTAACAAATTTAACCACAATGAAAAGTGAATAATGTCCAAATTTATAACCCACTAACTAATTGAATTAGATGGAGAAAACTTACTCTGTCGAAACAAATATTACATGTAATTCAAAATTTCTTTGTGCCAATATCTACTATCACATCGTGACCATACTAAGCTTAAGTTGCCAAAATTTTCCATGTGTAGACTAAATAAAGGCGGTGTCACGACCCTAGGAATTTTTTTTTTCGATTGGGTTAACGGATTATTAGGTTTATTAGATGAATTAACCTAATACGGACACTCCCAAATCCTACCGAATTGCAACTTTGGTTTTTGTTCAAATGATTTTAAAATTTGGAGTCACCACTAATCATTTTTGCTAGGTTGATTAGATACCTAAGTAAATTAGCGGGAGAACTAAATTACTTCTACGAACTAGAGATTATGAGTTCGGGGACTTGGTTACACTAGTTAATTAAAACTAATGCCCTTTCGGTACCTTAAATTCATGGATATCCTAGTTTGGCAAGTCAAGCTTGGTTTATTTCTAAGACTCTAGTGAGGTGTTCTCTTTTTGTATTTTCACATTTTAGATAGGATGCATGAGTGGTATTTTTTTATTTTCAAAGTGTTAAAAATTCCCTGAAACCGAAAGAGGGAATGTGTTAACGACTTCTGTGCAGTGTTACAGACTACTCATTTTGGGGTCTGGTGATTCAAAAATTAAACAGCAGGAAGTCAATGACAGTAAATAAAGACCTCCAATGGATGGCTCAGCCTTGGCTTGGCTCTCCCCTTTGGGATTTAATGGTGCAGGAATTAAATTGCGGGAATTTAAATAACGGTAAGTAAAAACCTCCAATGGGCGGCCTAGCATTGGCTTGGCTCTTCCCTTTGGGGTTTGATGGTGCATGAATTTAAATTGTAGTAAGTAAAAACCTCCAATGGGCTGCCTAGCATTGGCTTGGTTCTTCCTTTTGGGATTTAATGGTGCAGGAATTTAAATTGCAGGAAATAAACGACTTCCAGTGGATACGCTTTGCCTCTCCATTCTAGGGTTTTAGTTCTTTAAAATAAAATACAACAAATTGTTTCAATAATTTGAACTAAAATCCGTTGACGGGTCGGCTGCAAATTTGATGGGCACCTTGGAATTTGTGTGGGCTCACTTTGCACCTCCATGGAATTTATTGTTGATACGGAGTTGTCCCCCTTTTTTTTACCTGCCATAAAATATGGAAAAAAAGGGAGATGGAGAAAGTGTATACAATTTGTGCTAATTTGAGACTAAAACCATAAATAAATGAATAAATAAAAATACTTAGCTCGAATTTGCTTGCTCGTTGACGAGGATGAACTCTTGATTTATGTTGATCGATGAAGGAATTTGTGATGATAACCCCTAACTTTAAACTCCCATCATCTTCAAAATTTTCTCTCTCTTTTGGTATTTTCTTTCTCTCAAATTTTTCTTCAATCTTCCAAAACCCTCTCAAACATCCAAAATTTTCTCTCCAAAAAATTCCCTCTCAAGCTCACTTCTTCCTCTATTTATAACTGTCGCGACCCTCTAAAAAAATTTTAAATTTTAAAAGGGGTTAACGGATTATTAGGTTAATTAGATTTGACTAACCTAACGCGGACCCTCCCAAGCCCTACCGAATCGCAACTTTGGTTTTTGTTTAAATGATTTTAAAATTTGGAGTCGCCACTAATCGTTCTTGGTAGGTCGATTAGAAACCTAAATAAATTAGCGGGAGAACTAATTTATTCCTGCGAACCAGAGATTAGGAGCTCGGGGACTTGGTTACACTAGTTAATTAAAACTAATGCCCTTTCGGTACCTTAATTTCATGGATATCCTAATTCGGCAACTCAAGCTTGGTTTATTCCTAAGGCTATAGTAGGGTATTCTCTTTTGTGTTTTCACTTTTTAAATAGGATGCATGGATGGTATATGTTTTTATTTGTTATATTTTTTTAAGTGTTAAAGATTTCCTGAAGCCGAAAGAAGGAGTGTGTTAACGACTTCTGTGCAGTATTACGACCTACTTATCTTTTGGGTATGATGATTCAAAAATTAAATTATAGGAAGTACATGACAGTGAATAAACACCTCCAATGGGAGGCCTAGCATTGGCTTGGCTCTTCCCTTTGGGATTTAAGGTACAGGTATTTAAGTTGCAAGTATTTAAACTACTGTAAGTAAAAACCTCCAATGGGAGGCTAAGCATTGGCTTGGCTCTTTCCTTTGGGATTTAAGGTACATGTATTTAAGTTGCAGGTATTTAACTACTGTAAGTAAAAACCTCCAATGGGAGGCTAAGCATTGGCTTGGCTCTTCCCTTTGGGATTTAAGGTACATGTATTTAAGTTGCAAGTATTTAACTACTGTAAGTAAAAACCTCCAATGGGAGGCTAAGCATTGGCTTGGCTCTTCCCTTTGGGATTTAAGGTATAGGTATTTAAGTTGCAGGTATTTAACTACTGTAAGTAAAAACCTCCAATGGGAGGCTAAGCATTGGCTTGGCTCTTCCCTTTGGGATTTAAGGTACAGGTATTTAAGTTGCAGGTATTTAACTACTGTAAGTAAAAACCTCCAATGGGAGGCTAAGCATTGGCTTGGCTCTTCCCTTTGGGATTTATGGTGCATGTATTTAAATTGCGGATGGACTTTGTCCTCTCCATTCTAGGGTATGAATTCTTTAAAATAAAATACAACGAATTGATTCAACAATTTGAAATTTGTGCGCGCTTGAGGACTCCTCCAAGCCGATTTTGTGCTTCCATAGGGTTGACCATTGATATAAAGCTGCGGCTTTCTGACATAAAATAGAGTGAAATGTCAGTATACAAAATATGTGCTAATCTGCACCTAAAACCAGAAGAGTGGAAAGAGTACTTATCTCCCTTTTTTTGGGAGGGATTTCTATAATTGATTTTCGCTCTCTATGTTCCCAATATAGAGAGTTTCTTTTGAATTAAGAGGGATTTTTAGTCACAGATCAGTTGAGAAATCGGTGGACAGCTTAGGAGCTTGTCTGGGCCGATTTTTGCATATCTACGAGATTTTTGCTGTTGACGTAGAGATATCCTTCTCCTGACATAAAATATGGAAAAAAAAAAGAGGAGATGGAGAAAGTGTATTCAATTTGTGCTAATTTGCAAGTAAAACCATAAACAAATGAATAAATAAAAACACTTAGCTCGAATTTGCTTCCTTGTTGACGAGGATGAACTCTTGATTTATATTGATCGATGAAGGAATTTGTGATGATAATCCCTAGCTTTGAACTCCCATCATCTTCAAAATTCTCTCTCTTTTGGTATTTTCTTTCTCTCAAATTTTTCTTCAATCTCCCAAAACTCTCTCAAACATCCAAAATTTTCTCTAAAAAAAAAATCCTCCCAAACACTTCAAATTTTCTCTCTCAAGAATCCTTTCTCAAGCTCACTTCTTTCTCCTTTTATAACCTACTCATCTATCTCCCATTCTAATTTTTCCACTAACTCTATCTCCCATTCTAATTTCTCCACTAACTCTTCTTCATTTTCATCTTCTATTCTCCATCTCTATCTCACATTCTAATCTCTCCACTAACTCTTCTTCATCTTCATCTTCCCTTCTCCATATTTATCTCCCATTCTAATTTCTCCACTAACTCTTCTTAATCTCCATCTTCCCTTCTCTATTCTTATCTTCCATTCTAATTTCTCTACTAACTCTTCTTCATCTCCATCTTCCCTTCTCTATTCTTATCTTCCATTCTAATTTCTCTACTAACTCTTCTTCATCTCCATCTTCCCTTCTCTATTCTTATCTTATTTTCTCCATCCATTCTTCTCCAACTTCTCTTCTTCATCTCCTCTTCTTCATCTTCCCTTCTCTATTCTAATTTATCCACTAACTTTTCTTTTTATTATTTGTAAAATAATCCTTCAAGAGTTAGGTATTTGCACTTTAGTCCTTGAATTTTAAGTATTTACAATTCAGTCCCTGAAAAAATATATTTCTTTAAGTCCAAATCTCCTCACAATTTTTGACACACCAAAATTTACCACATGTCAAATTTAAGCTCATTTCTTGTCGCTGAAAATAATGCATAATTTAATTAAAGCCCTTTTGCAAAATTAAGTCATTCTGGGTATAATTGGGCCAAGATGAAAATTTAAAATATTAGAAGACAATGTCACAACTCATAAAAAGTGAAAGTTAAAAATAAGTTGACTCAAATTAAATTTTTTTAGGCCCGATTCGAGATTATACTCGTGAAGGAACACGTGACTCGAATTGGATTTTTCTGAATTTGCGATGGCCAATATGAAAATAGATTTAAAATAAAAATATTAACTATCTTTGTGTATTTTTTGGCCTCAAATGTTATTTTTTCAAAATTTTCAAATATTTTTGTATTTTTTTTAAAAAATTAAAATATATATAATATGAAAAATTATTTTTTGGTCAAAATTCGTTCCCTAGGCTTGGCTAAGGTTCCCAAAGTTGATTTTTCAATTTTATGAATTTGTATGGATTTTCTATTAGTTTTTGAAAATAAATAAATAAAAAATACGTAAAAATACTGAAAATATGAAAAATCGTTTTTTGGTCAAAATTAGTTCCCTAGGCTTGGCTAAGGTCCCCAAAGTTGATTTTTCAATTTTATGAATTTTTATGGATTTTTTATTACTTTAGCAATAGAAAAAATGATTAAAGATCAGGTGTCAACAGCTGCTCCTCTTTGAAAGGAAGCTCGGTAGAGGTTCATTTCAAAGACGAGATGACACCTGGATTCTAATCGACTCAATACAAGGAAATAAAAGAGTCGTGACATGATTGTTCCACTGAAAATGAAATGAGAACCTAAGGATTCGTTATATAAAAAAACTTTAGGGTGGTTGAACTTGAACCCGTATGGTGGATCAACTCATGGTAGATTCCTAATAAAAGGATTCTACTGATTAAAAATTGAATTAAAATTTGACCCGTATGGTAGGTCATACCATTTGACCCGTATGGTGGGTCGTACCATGGTAGATTCCTAATAAAAGGATTCTACTGATTAAATTTTGATTGAGATTTGACCTGTATGGTAGGTCACCACATGGAGATACCTGTAAGAAGGACTTGGTGCCTGTAGAAAGGACTTGGTGCCAGTAAAAAGGACTTGGTGCTTTGCCTGTAAGAAGAACTTTGTGCCTGTAAGAAGGACTTGCTTTGCCTGTAAGAAGGACTTGATTTGCCTGTAAGAAGGACTTTGTTTGCATGTAAAAAGGACTTACTTTGCCTGTAAGAAGGACTTTGTGCCTGTAAGAATGACTTGATTTGCCTGTAAGAAGGACTTTGTTTGCCTGTAAAAAGGACTTTATGCCTGTAAGAAGGACTTGATTTGCCTGTAAGAAGGACTTTATGCCTGTAAGAAGGACTTTGTGCCTGTAAGAAGGACTTTATGCCTGTAAGAAGGACTTGATTTGCCTGTAAGAAGGACTTTGTGCCTGTAAGAAGGACTTGATTTGCCTGTAAGAAGGACTTTGTGCCTGTAAGAAGGACTTGGTTTGCCTGTAAGAAGGACTTAGTTTGCCTGTAAGAAGGACTTAGTTTGCCTATAAGAAGGACTTGATTTGCCTGTAAGAAGGACTTTATGCCTTTAAGAAGGACTTGATTTGCTTGTAAGAAGGACTTTGTTTGCCTGTAAGAAGGACTTTGTGCCTATAAGAAGGACTTGATTTGCCTGTAAGAAGGACTTTGTGCCTGTAAGAAGGACTTGATTTGCCTGTAAGAAGGACTTGCTTTGCCTGTAAGAAGGACTTTATTTGCCTGTAAGCAGGACTTGGTTTGCCTGTAAGAAGGACTTTGTGCCTGTAAAAAGGACTTTGTTTGCCTGTAAGAAGGACTTAGTTTGCCTGTAAGAAGGACTTTGTGCCTGTAAGAAGGACTTGATTTGCCTGTAAAAAGGACTTACTTTGCCTGTAAGAAGGACTTTGTGCCTGTAAGAAGGACTTGGTTTGCCTGTAAGAAGGACT
This sequence comes from Psidium guajava, assembly GCA_016432845.1. Lineage (NCBI taxonomy): Eukaryota > Viridiplantae > Streptophyta > Magnoliopsida > Myrtales > Myrtaceae > Psidium > Psidium guajava. The sequence continues at coordinate 32,585,898 of CM028225.1, read as the reverse complement.
TGGTGCCTGTAAGAAGGACTTGGTTTGCCTGTAAGAAGGACTTGATTTGCCTATAAGAAGGACTTGGTTTGCTTGTAAGAAGGACTTTATGCCTGTAAGAAGGACTTGATTTGCTTGTAAGAAGGACTTGATTTGCCTGTAAGAAGGACTTTATGTACCTCAAAGGGTGCCATTCTGAAATCTGGGGAGACTAGGAATCCTGCAGAAGCTCAAACCCAAATTATATTCTCCTGTCGTTTTAGGAATAAACCAAAGAGGCAGAGATTAAAAGGTCTCGAACATTTCTGTCCTTGAGACAAATCATGCTTTATTGAAGAATGTGGATACCTGTATATACCGCAATGGATTCGAGTATCCCAACAACCGTCAGAATTCATTCTCTTGAAAGGTTCTGGTTGAAGATATACTTACCTGAGAATTTGGAAGAAATGCTTGGTGGCTTCTGGACAACCAGGCTTGTTCATTCAATAATCGCCGAATGAATTTCAAGACTTTGGAAGGTAACTCAAACACCGGGAATGTGTTGCCTGTCGGGCAATGTCAGAGCTAACATGTGCAAGCATTTTCATCAATGCGTTCATTGGTTCATACAAAATTGTTCAGCTAAGTTTGCCATGATTAAAGGCAGTCTATGTAATAACTCATGATGCAATCGATCAACATATAGATCATGTATTGCATTACCACTTCTGTTTAAGGAGGTTCTTATAGTATGAACACCTCGAATGTAATCTGAATGGGGGACTTCATTCCGAAATGGCTTTTTCTCACTCTGGAGAAATGCTGTTTATCTGTAGATCAAAATGTTAGACCTGTGTGGAAATGGTTTGCCTTTCCTCATCCTGTCATGCCCCATTCTGCACATTTGATATCTCCTGTGCAGTTTATGCTCTAAGTTGGAGTTGGTAAGTTAAACACACGGAATAGTCATACATAATTCATGAACTGTGTAAGCACAATGCAGATGTGACAATTTTTTAGCATCACGTGTGTTTATATAATGTGCAAATATGGGCGAATTTAAATTGCCCCTGGTATGTGGGCGGACCGAACAAATTGGGAAGCCTACTCCTTATGTCGAGGGGTGGTTTGTCTCAAACTTTACCCCTGCACGATGAAGCATATGGGCGAGGGAGCATTTTGGTTTGTTTAATGCCCCTGCAAGAAGCAGAGAAATTATTCTTGAAACCAAACGAGATAAAGAAGACATATTTGCTTTTTCGTTTCAGAGCTTGCGATCAATTTGCCCCATTTTTCACCAGAATAGATCTTGTCAGGTGATCATACTTTTCTTTTGGATTTGTCTCCTTCAACATGTTAAATGTTAGTATAAATATTTCCTGTGAAAAGAAAAGGAGACATGTCAACCAGTATTAAAAGGGATAAATTGGAAACGATACTGATTTACCCTTCATCTTGAATGCCTTGGACAAGTCTTTTACCAATTTTGCTGGATTGAGTTTTCTTCGACTTTTGTTGGATGCTTCACCATTAAGCCGAGAATGTAGCAAAATATTGACTTCGGTATTACTCGTCGAGTATTCCTGCTTGCAAAAAGAAATACACAAAAGTTGTTTCATTTATTTATAATATATACAACATTCCCCACCCTCGGGGATCGAACTCGGGATATTTCGGACCTACTGTCATCCCCCATACCATTCGGTCCATTGGACCATAGGTGTCCATGGGGCTATCCTTTCAAAGGTTAATCTTTGGGGATAAAGCAGCCTTGTTGTATCACCTTATGCCATGTTACGGTATTTCTCGAGGTAATTTGCAATCCCTGTTAAGAATGGAATAAGACAATTCAAGACTTGAGATGATTATGTGCACATTAGAACGATACAGAATTACCCATTTCTGAGATTGTTCGCGTCTTTCGCTTGTACTTTCCTCTGTCCGAAGCTGTCCATCCCGTGGTAATGCCCATGAGTCGATTTGCCCCCAAATTTTGTTCAACTTGTATTCGGATATGATTGCGTTCTCGGGTCGATTTGCAATTTCTTGAGAATAGAAGGGGCTTAATTTTAAAACTTGGAGCAACTGAGGGTAAATTGAAACGATACGGAGTTACCTTTCAGGTTTATCCAGATTTTTACTCGCCATCAATTCGTCGCGAGGTTGGTGAGGTGGCGGATTCGAGCATTTAATAGGGGGAAGTCGGATTATTACTCCTTGCTTTTACACATTCACAAAAGCAGAAAAACATATCACGCAAGGAAATAAAACACATTCACTCATTCAGGATCAGTTCTGCTTCCTCTACAGGCTCTCCCATGATCAGCTGGCTTCATCCCAAATTAGGTATGCATCGGCCATATCAAAGGTCTGGTGGTCACTGGCTGAACAAGTGCATCACAGTCCCGATGCTTTACCGATATCAAACTGGTTGATTATGGCGAAAAGATCATCGTCAATGTCCGCTTGGTGGTGATCTGTCCCTTCTTCCTCGGGAGGTATTGATACTGATCCAGTATCATTGGTCCTTTTGTACCTTGCTCCAACAGAACTCGATCCTGTTATAAATTGGTCTAACTCACCTCTTAAACGTGCATTTTCGATCCTCAGATCATACATTTCATCGAGGGTGAGGAGTAGGCTATTACAGTTGGGGCAGGTGGCGGAGTCAAAAGTCTCTTTATACATCTTGTTTTCCGCTCAGAGGTTTTCATTTTCAACTCTTAGAAACTCGGCTTCGTTGTGCTCATGACGAGTCTTCATTCGGGTTCGTCTATTTTGAAACCAGAACTTGATTTGCGAAGGTTCAAGGCCTAGCTCTTGACTCAGTTCCATTTTTTGTTTGCCGTCTGGCATAGGGCACGTTCTGAAGAAAGCTTCAAGCTTTCGTACTTGCTCCTCAGTATGGCACCGGTAACGCTTCTTTTGACCTTTACCGTTGTTGTCATTGTCCTTACCGGGCTCTTGGACGTCGTCGGTGGAAGGGCCGGGCTCCATAGGCTCGATCCCAAATATGGCTTCGAACTCTTCCTCTCCCATATTCAGCAAGTAACGATAACTTTCAAGTGTGTTGGGTTGAGACATCTTCGATTTGGTTAACGATTTCTCAAAGTTTGATATCTCTTCTTGTATTTTCACTCTCTGGATTTTTCTGGGAGACTGCGTATGCTTTAAGAGTCTCTCTTTCGAGCACGAATGAGAATTATCAAGAAGATGCCTCCTTTAAAATTAGACGTGGGTTTAGCAACTGTATTGCCTCTCTCGAGTGTTCTGGCTTTCTCGATTTTCTTTTCATCGTATCTCTCGCCCAGCTCATCTCCTTCCATCTTTCCGTGGAAGGGGGCCCCTTGTTGCTATCTCCACCGTCAATTTGCTGGCGAGTTCTTCAATAAAGACGAGTCGTATCTCTTTTCTGTCGAAAATGTCTTTGTCTCCCACTCAGCTTATTTTTTATCCTTTCTTTTTCAAAGTAGTGGCGTCTCGTCCAACTTTTCCGTAGAGACGTCGGATTTGCTTGGCTCGAGATTGGAGACGAGTAGCGGAGGTAATACTGATAAGGAATGGTAGACAGGAAAATTTGGCCAGTAGAGACTTCCCCTGCAAAAATGAAAGAGAATGCGGCAGTATATGTTCTTCATATTCTAGAAAAATTGGAACGATACTGTTTTATCCTTGTGTATACTTCCATTGAATTTGAATTGAGGAAGTTCCTTCATTTGGATTGGATTGAATTGTATGTCCCGAGTTGCCCTTCACTTTGAGCTTGCCACATATGTACTTTGCTTAGTTGGGCCTTGTTTTTTTTCGGGTTGCCTTGGACCATCATCATTTTCCATGCCATCGGGTCCGTGGACCGGAGGGTTCCTTTAATTTGAAGGTTACCTTGAAGGCGAATGAGTCCTATCGCATTCTATTGGGTCATTTCATTTTGCGACACTCCTGAGGCACTTTGCAATCCCCTGGGTGAGAATGGAACAAATCCAATTTAGCATTTTGCAACGATTGAGGGTAAATTGGAACGACACACAGTTACCCGTCTTCGAGCTCGCCTGGGCTTTTCACTTGAAATTTCCCTACGTGAGGCCATTCAACATTTCTCATTATGGCAGTCAGGGACGTTGCCACAAATTGATCCGCCCTAAATCTAGCATAAAAAGGGATTCACGCATTCGACGGGATAAATAAATTGCCCCCTTGTCCTTGAATTAAATCGAGACACCTAGAAAGCTGGAAAATATCATACGCAGGGGAATTAAGCATGAAATGAAAGGTGCACTTATTCAAGGTCAGTTCTGCCTCTCCTGTGGCTCTTCGATAATCAGCTAGTCTCGTGTTGGTTCGGGTGTGGATAACCGATGTTTGAGAGTCCCTACTCACTGGCTCCTGATCGCGGCTTGGGACGTCTGTCAACGCTAAACTGGTTGACCAGGGCAGTAAGCTCATCATCTGGGTAATCTCTTGAACCTTCTAGCAACTGATGCTCGAATTGGGCATTGTTGTTGGCAAATGCTGGCGATAGATTTCTCATTCTGTCCTCGCCATGAGCAATTTGACTTCTCATGCTGGAGCCTTCATCATTACTCGAGAAAGTGTGGGGATCACCAACTGTCCTGCTGCCAAAAACTCCTTCCATTCGAGGATTAGAGAAGTGGAAGTGCTCAGGATAACTTCTTGTCTGATTCTCTGGCTGCGCAGGCGCGCTGATCATGGGATGAGTTCTAGCCACAGGTTGGTGCTCAAACCAAGGAATCTGAATACACTGCTCCTGCGGTCTATACTCTTGAAGAGCATTATGGTGATTCTGGGGGATACTTTGATTAACGCCTGGGGGATTGATGGCATGGCTACTAGCTTGGTTGATGATGGGAAGTGGCTCGCCCCATGCTAACCTGGGGAACTTATGGTGGCGAGGAGACTCGACGTTCAGGCTTGGATCAGTCCCACCTTGGTTTTCTTGATTCTGAGCTGCATTGTGTTCTCTCACCCTTTTTCTGTACTTCTGAAGATGACTCGAAACATTTGCTTTAGTGAGTCCCTCTACCTTCATAATTTCCAGTATATGTTGCGGTCGTGCCGAATCTATTCCTAGCTGCTGAACTGCATTAACAAACATACGATGCAGCTCGGGAGACCAACTCATCTTCTTTCTCCAGTTGCTTGGAACAAAATTGAAGGCTTGATGCTTGTTCTCATGGTCGTGCAATTGCTTCCTTACCACGTGCTGCCATATGTTTTGAAGCATCTGAACTCTAACTGGTTTCGTTACGACGTCTTGGGCCCCATTTAAGACAGCCTTCATTAGGGCTTGCTGATCATCGCTTGCCGATATTACGAGGACTGGCATGTTTAATTTAGAATTGATGACTTCCAAGAGAGTGAAAACATCCATGTCAATCCCTACCATGGCGGTGAGGACGATATCAAACGGGTCACTACTCCTCCTTAATATCTCTAAGGCCTCTGTCGCCTTTCTTGAGCTACAACCTTATACCGGCATTTTCTTAATACGGTAACAAGGATTGACAGAGAGACTGGATTACCGTCAATGGCCATGACCAGTAGACCCTCAGGGTAAGGAACTTCATTAGCTTTGACCAGGGTTGAACATGCGCCCGTTCCCCTAATACTCGACATATTTCTGGATCTAGGACTGCCGATTCGAGACCGCCTCGGGATGTCTTCTCGGACTTGAGGGATCACGAGATCGTTGATGCCTTATCGTAACAGGCTTTGAAAGCCGATGCTTTGATGGTGAAGGTTTTGAATTCCTCTCCCACGAGAACTCCTTCCTCTCTATCTTTCTCCTGCGAGTTCTTGCGAGTGAACTCTGACTATCAAATGGGGACAAGTTCTCTCTCTGGCAATAGCAACGACTTCCCTCTTCACGGGCAGCGCTATTAGATTTTCCGAGGGAGAAAATCTGATATTCAGCTTTTGATCAAAGGGGAAATCCTTGTTTCTCGCTCATTTTGTCTTCTTTTTTCTTTTCGTGATAGAGGGCCCTTGTCAAAATCTCCACCGTCGATTTACTGGCGGGTCCTCCAATGAAGACAAGTCGTATCTCCTTTTCGCTAATGTTTGCCGTGTCTTCCACTCAGCTCATCTTTCCGTCTTCTTTTTCAAAGTGGCGGTGTCTCGTCAAACTTTCTGCGGAGATTTCGGACTCGCTTAGCTCGCAGTCGCCATCTGATGGGAATTCGAGCCAACGAGGGTGGTGCCAATAGAAAATGGTAGATAAGAGAAATCTTGACTGGTTGATACCGTCACTATGAAATCAATATTTACTTCAAAGCAGATTACCATCTTCGCATTCCGCTCATCTGCCTCACCTCTCTCCCCCTTTCTTTCGTATTTTGCTTTCAAAAATGGCCAATTCTCCTAACCATACCTTATCCGCCGAAGTCCTAGCTGGGTGGGAGAGACTCTACAATCTTCTTGGTAGAGGTTACGCTCATATAGCCAAAAACTCTACCGTTGAGGCTGAAATCCTCGGTTTATTTAGGACCGTGGACGCTGCTTCTGTTGAGGGTACCCAACTAGGGAAAGAGTACCGGAACTTCTCGACCCTCTTCATCAATTTTCTGGCTGCCTATAACCGTGCTTATGAGACGGTCCTTGTAACCGCCGTCGTGAAAGCCCGTTACCGTGACCGGCACGAGCGTCTGGCAACAGTTACGTTTGTGGCTGATAATCACAAAAAGGCCCTCAAGTTTGCCAACGATCAGCTTTCGTGGCTGGTTCGTGAGAGGGGAAAGTTGGTGGACCGTCTGGCCTTGGTCCGAACTTACGCCGAACAGGAGCCAGGCAATATTGTGATGAGGTGTAAATGTGGTTGGCTGCAGGAGAGACTTGATGACATTACGGCAGACATTGCTTTCGAGAGGGTAGCGGTTCCGGACCTGGAGTTTGCCGTTGAGCATTACGATGCCACTATGGCCCAGGTTAAAGAGAAGTGCGATCGCCTCTTCTTTAGGCTCGCGGAGCTTGATCCCGAGAGCGCCCGGTGCATCCAGAGCATCAACTGTTTGGAGAGTCAGTTGAGCTCTTTCGTAATGGTCATCAGGGCCCAGTTTGGCTTTACCTTTCCTCCCCAGTGAGTTGTTGTAATACTCTTTGATGAATGGAATGAAAGAAAAGCTTCACGTGTTTTGTTTTGTTTTTTTTTTTTAATTTTCCTGCTATCGTTTCTTTCGCATAGCATAACAGAACGATTTGAGGTACCGAAGATGTCGAGGCTTAATGTTCTTCTTGATGTTCTTGTTTAATTGCTCCAGACGATGATATCGAGAACATTGATGATGGGTTCGGCGGTGGCCCCCACTATCCATCTTGAGATCACGAACAATAACGCTATGACAACTCGATCAGTGCGCTGGTAGTAAATCCGGCCACCTGTTGTGTGCCCACTTTTATCCATATTTTGTTTCTTTCGGCGTCCACTTGCTCGTGTCGGTCGCCTGTAGCGTCGGGAGAAATTCTTGTGGGCCACGTTCATTAATAGAACCTCGGTCCTCTAAAGCCCTCCGCATGTTTCGGATAAGAGGAAATTTTAAGACCGGTCTCTGGTTGATTTGATCAGGTAAAGGTATTTGTTTCATGGGTTCTGATTATATAATCCATATTGTTTTTCAAAAGACGCGGGATCCTCTGCAATACATTAAATATGCCCCCATGTTTAATCAGTATAAATCCACCGTCATATCAGAATACACTGCCCATACAAGTTTACGGATTGACACAACTTTGTCTGTCAAAGATGGACAATGTTCGTTTGCCCCCCAGAATTAACAGTTGAAGCCTCGGTGTTTTTCGTCTTTTTGGTATTTCTGAAGATGATTCTTGATATATTATTGAACTTAATTTTTACACCCGTCTGGGGTATCTAGGATCTCCCTGCAAAAGAAAAGGATATAATTAGTATGCGACACAAGAAATGTCGGTCCATGACTCCTATATTAGTCCAATTTGATTTTTTCTATTTTATAGAGAAATCAGAAGAAAGAAAAAAAAATTTCCTTAGGAAGAAATGGGTTAATTTCTGATACAGAATTTTTTTTCAGATTTATTATTCTTTTTTTTATTTTTTTAAAGGAATGTGACAAAGTCTCTTGACGTTTACTAAAATTTTTGAAGGAATTTCCTTTTTATCAAAATAAATTTTCAGAGGTAAATTTGTCAGGAAAATTTTATTTTTATTGAAGCAGGAAAGACATGACAGAAATCCTTTATTGGTTAACGAAATTCCCCCGAGACATTAGTCTAATTTTATTTAGAGAAACTTTTCTTAGAAAAACATGAGCGAATTTCTCGAAAAGAATTTTTGTTGCAAGTTTTTATAATTTGAAAGAATGTGATAAAATCACTTGATGTTTTTTTAAAGGAATTTTTCTTTTTATCGAAATAAATTTTCAGAGGAAAATTTGTCGGAAAAATTTCATTTTTATTGGAGAGAAAAAAAACATGACAAAAATCTCTTATTGGTCAAAAATCTCGAGAAGAATTTTCTTGCAAGTTTTTATAATTTGAAAAATGTGATAAAATCACTTGATGTCTACTAGAGTTTTTTTTAAGGAATTTTTCTTTTTATTGAAATTTTTAGAGGAAAATTTTTTCAGGAAAATTTCATTTTTATTGAAGCAATAAAAATATGACAAAAATCCCTTATTGGTTAATAAAATTCCCATGAAGGGATTTTTTTGCATCATTTTTTCAAAAAAAAAAAATAAAAGAAATGAGGGACAAATTTAATTTAACACCTAGCATGGACCGACCGAAAATAAATACAAGATAAAATTAGAGAACTTACTTTTACCTTGGAGAAATGCAAATCACATAGTCATGCGCATGACTCAAGTGAGGAGTGGACTCTAGAAAATAAAAGAAGGAGAGACAAGGTATGGACCTAAAAAGGCTCCCACTATCTGAATTGACAAACTTACCCTCCGCGCAATCAAATCACAATGGGAAGAATTGTCAATTCAGATAATGAGCGGAATAAAATATGGTCAACCCGAGCGCAATCGACGCAAGAGCTTTGCATATTTGATCCCTATCTATGGTTTTCTAGGAAGAATTTCGCGACTTGGGTTTAGACGCTTGTGTGTGCAGGTGTCGTGATCCTCAGAGTATGCAAGACATGTACAACAATTGATATCAAAACAGCGCTTCTAAAAATGTGCGAAATTAAACAAATAAACCCAACACCGAGCTTGCAAAATAAAGGGGTTAGCCAAACACTCCGCCCCTTATAACTCCCATCCTGCAAAAACATATAACACCTATAGAATGAGTCCCAAACAATATCTCCAGAAGCGAGATATGCATGAAATTTTCATTGGCCTAAGTCCACTAAGACTCTTAAAATTTCGAAAAAATTTAAGTATTCCAATTGGTATCTTTTTTCGAAAATTTAAAAATCTCTGTCCCCAGTGGAGTCGCCAGTCTGTCGCGACCCTCTAAAAAAATTTTAAATTTTAAAAGGGGTTAACGGATTATTAGGTTAATTAGATTTGACTAACCTAACGCGGACCCTCCCAAGCCCTACCGAATCGTAACTTTGGTTTTTGTTTAAATGATTTTAAAATTTGGAGTCGCCACTAATCGTTCTTGGTAGGTCGATTAGAAACCTAAATAAATTAGCGGGAGAACTAATTTATTCCTGCGAACCAGAGACTAGGAGCTCGGGGACTTGGTTACACTAGTTAATTAAAACTAATGCCCTTTCGGTACCTTAATTTCATGGATATCCTAATTCGGCAACTCAAGCTTGGTTTATTCCTAAGGCTATAGTAGGGTATTCTCTTTTGTGTTTTCACTTTTTAAATAGGATGCATGGATGGTATATATTTTTATTTGTTATATTTTTTTAAGTGTTAAAGATTCCCTGAAGCCGAAAGAAGGAGTGTGTTAACGACTTCTGTGCAGTATTACCACCTACTTATCTTTTGGGTCTGATGATTCAAAAATTAAATTATAGGAAGTACATGACAGTGAATAAACACCTCCAATGGGAGGCCTAGCATTGGCTTGGCTCTTCCCTTTGGGATTTAAGGTACAGGTATTTAAGTTGCAAGTATTTAAACTACTGTAAGTAAAAACCTCCAATGGGAGGCTAAGCATTGGCTTGGCTCTTCCCTTTGGGATTTAAGGTACATGTATTTAAGTTGCAGGTATTTAACTACTGTAAGTAAAAACCTCCAATGGGAGGCTAAGCATTGGCTTGGCTCTTCCCTTTGGGATTTAAGATACATGTATTTAAGTTGCAAGTATTTAACTACTGTAAGTAAAAACCTCCAATGGGAGGCTAAGCATTGGCTTGGCTCTTCCCTTTGGGATTTAAGGTATAGGTATTTAAGTTGCAGGTATTTAACTACTGTAAGTAAAAACCTCCAATGGGAGGCTAAGCATTGGCTTGGCTCTTCCCTTTGGGATTTAAGGTACAGGTATTTAAGTTGCAGGTATTTAACTACTGTAAGTAAAAACCTCCAATGGGAGGCTAAGCATTGGCTTGGCTCTTCCCTTTGGGATTTATGGTGCACGTATTTAAATTGCGGATGGACTTTGTCCTCTCCATTCTGGGGTATGAATTCTTTAAAATAAAATACAACGAATTGATTCAACAATTTGAAATTTGTGCGCGCTTGAGGACTCCTCCAAGCCGATTTTGTGCTTCCATAGGGTTGACCATTGATATAAAGCTGCGGCTTCCTGACATAAAATAGAGTGAAATGTCAGTATACAAAATATGTGCTAATCTGCACCTAAAACCAGAAGAGTGGAAAGAGTACTTATCTCCCATTTTTTGGGAGGGATTTCTATAATTGATTTTCGCTCTCTATGTTCCCAATATAGAGAGTTTCTTTTGAATTAAGAGGGATTTTTAGTCACAGATCAGTTGAGAAATCGGTGGACAGCTTAGGAGCTTGTCTGGGCCGATTTTTGCATATCTACGAGATTTTTGCTGTTGACGTAGAGATATCCTTCTCTTGACATAAAATATGGAAAAAAAAAGAGGAGATGGAGAAAGTGTATACAATTTGTGCTAATTTGCAAGTAAAACCATAAACAAATGAATAAATAAAAACACTTAGCTCGAATTTGCTTGCTCGTTGACGAGGATGAACTCTTGATTTATATTGATCGATGAAGGAATTTGTGATGATAATCCCTAGCTTTGAACTCCCATCATCTTCAAAATTCTCTCTCTTTTGGTATTTTCTTTCTCTCAAATTTTTCTTCAATCTCCCAAAACTCTCTCAAACATCCAAAATTTTCTCTAAAAAAAAAAATCCTCCCAAACACTTCAAATTTTCTCTCTCTAGAATCCTTTCTCAAGCTCACTTCTTTCTCCTTTTATAACCTACTCATCTATCTCCCATTCTAATTTCTCCACTAACTCTTCTTCATTTTCATCTTCCATTCTCCATCTCTATCTCACATTCTAATCTCTCTACTAATTCTTCTTCATCTTCATCTTCCCTTCTCCATATTTATCTCCCATTCTAATTTCTCCACTAACTCTTCTTAATCTCCATCTTCCCTTCTCTATTCTTATCTTCCATTCTAATTTCTCTACTAACTCTTCTTCATCTCCATCTTCCCTTCTCTATTCTTATCTTATTTTCTCCATCCATTCTTCTCCAACTTCTCTTCTTCATCTCCTCTTCTTCATCTTCCCTTCTCTATTCTAATTTATCCACTAACTTTTCTTTTTATTATTTGTAAAATAATCCTTCAAGAGTTAGGTATTTGCACTTTAGTCCTTGAATTTTAAGTATTTACAATTCAGTCCCTGAAAAAATATATTTCTTTAAGTCCAAATCTCCTCACAATTTTTGACACACCAAAATTTACCACATGTCAAATTTAAGCTCATTTCTTGTCGCTGAAAATAATGCATAATTTAATTAAAGCCCTTTTGCAAAATTAAGTCATTCTGGGTATAATTGGGCCAAGATGAAAATTTAAAATATTAGAAGACAATGTCACAACTCATAAAAAGTGAAAGTTAAAAATAAGTTGACTCAAATTAAATTTTTTTAGGCCCGATTCGAGATTATACTCGTGAAGGAACACGTGACTCGAATTGGATTTTTCTGAATTTGCGATGGCCAATATGAAAATAGATTTAAAATAAAAATATTAACTATCTTTGTGTATTTTTTGGCCTCAAATGTTATTTTTTCAAAATTTTCAAATATTTTTGTATTTTTTTTTAAAAAAATTAAAATATATATAATATGAAAAATTATTTTTTGGTCAAAATTCGTTCCCTAGGCTTGGCTAAGGTTTCCAAAGTTGATTTTTCAATTTTATGAATTTTTATGGATTTTCTATTAATTTTTGAAAATAAATAAATAAAAAATACGTAAAAATACTGAAAATATGAAAAATCGTTTTTAGGTCAAAATTGGTTCCCTAGGCTTGGCTAAGGTCCCCAAAGTTGATTTTTCAATTTTATGAATTTTTATGGATTTTTTATTACTTTAGCAATAGAAAAAATGATTAAAGATCAGGTGTCAACAATAACCCACTCATCTATCTCTCATTCTAATTTTTTTTACTAACTCTATCTTCCATTCTAATTTCTCCACTAACTTTTCTTCATTCTCATCTTCCCTTCTTCACCTCTATCTCACATTCTAATCTCTTCACTAACTCTTCTTCTTCTTTATCTTTTTGTCTCCATATTCATCTCTCATTCTAATTCCTCCACTAAGTCTTCTTCATCTCCATCTTCTCTATTCTTATTTTATTTTCTCCATCCATTCTTCTCCATCTTCTCTTCTCCATCTTCCCTTCTCTATTCTTATCTTATTTTCTCCATCTCCTCTTCTTCATCTTCCCTTCTCTATTCTAATTTCTCCACTAACTCTTCTTTTTGTTATTTGCAAAATAATCCTTCAAGAGTTAGGTATTTGCACTATAGTCCTTGAATTTTAAGTATTTACAATTTAGTCCATGAAAAAAATATTTCTTTAAGTCCAAATTTCCTCACAATTTTTGACACACCTCCCCTATACTTAGTCAAAATTCATCGCATGTCAAATTTAAACTCATTCTTGCCGCTGAAAATAATGCAGAATTTAATTAAAGGCCTTTTACAAAATTGAGTCATTCTGGGTATAATTGGGCAAAATGAAAATTTGGAATATTAGAGAACAATGTCACAACTCCTAAAAGTGAAAAAAGAAAACAAATTGACTCAAATTGAATTTTTTTTAGGCCTGATTCGAGATTATGCTCGTGAAGAAATACACGACCCCGAATTGGATTTTTTAAATTTGCGATGGCCAACATGAAAAGGGATTTAAAAGAAAAATATTGACTATTTTTATGTATTTTTGTGGCCTCAAATGCTATTATTTATTAAATATTTTCCTAATTTATAAAAAATATATTTAAAGAAATACAAAAAATAAGAAAAATTATTTTTTGCTCAAACATAGTTGCCTAAGCTTGGCCAAAGCTTCCAAAGTTGATTTTGTAATTTTCTCATTTTTCTTGATGTTTTTATGAATTTTCGAAAATAAAAATATCGAAAAATACTGAAAATATGAAAAATTATTTTTTAGTCAAAATTGGTTCTCTAGGCTTGGCCAAGGTCCCCAATGTTGATTTTTTTTTAATTTTATGAATTTTTATAGATTTGTTTTATTAATTTTAAAAGAGAAAAGATGATTAAAAATCAGGTGTCAACAGGCGGTCGACGTTCTCAGTTCCTCCTTACAATTTTGATTATAAATTGTGGTGGCTGAGCTTGGTGACCAGCACAACTTGTCCTTTTCATTTTGAGGGGGTGAACAATCGTGAAATGAATCCAATCCACTCAAATTTCGTATACTGTCATTTGTATACAAGATGTAGACACCTGTCGTACTAAAATTAAAGCTTGATTGTACTTAGTCTTTTTCGTGGCTTAATCATATAACAAAACAATCCTTAATTCCCGTCGAATCTCAAATCTATCTTGAATTTTTTTTTTTTGTAAAAAAATTTATAAACTTTCACTTTAGTTTCAAATCTGCCCCATGTCCAAAAATTACTAATGGATTCTTTAAAAATATTAAATGAATATCATAAATTCTAAATTTGAAATCAATTTAATTGTGAAACAATTCATAAATATCTCGTACTTCCCTTTTATGAGCATTCGTGTGATTATAAAAAAAACGAATTAAAAGAGAAATTAGACAAAGAAAACATAAATAGTGCCTAGAGTACGAGAAATGTGGCCTTTCGCTATATTACATATAGCGATTATTCATTGATTCGAATTAATTGATATTATTTGAAATAATAATAAAGCGAAGCTAATGTATTTTAACATTTCGACTATTGGTTTATTTGATCCTAGACCTACTTGGGTGCCAGTCTAACCAGGTAAAGTATATCGCAAGTGCCAAAACTTATGTACCGCATGCATTTTAATGCCAAAACTTTTAAAACATTCACTTTAGTACCATGTTTTTTTTGAAAATTATTCACTTCAGTGCCAAGTTCTATTTGAAGCATACATGGCTCGCCAAAAAGTCTACGTGAAAGACTACATGGCTCACCGGAGGCCGACTTAGCAATTTAAAGAGCAAACGACGTCGTTGAAGTTGAATTCACCCAAACATAAACTTTAAATCCCTAAATTGAACCCCAAATTACGAACCCTAGATCCCTAAATTTGATCCCAAATTAGAACCCTAACCCATGACCAATCGAAGTGAGCGACGGCGGCAAGTGAGTAACGGCGGCGAACAAGTGACGGCAGTAGTGGCAACGAGCGAGTGATGGCGACGAGCGAGCGACGACAATGAGCAAGTAATGTTGGCGACTTCACGAGAGAGGGATTGTTGAACTGAGAAACAACAGCGGTGACTCCACGACGAGGAGTGAGCGATGGCGTAACTCCATAACCAATCGAACACCAATGACGGCGAGTGAGCAACGGCGTTGACTCTATGAGTGACTGATGGTGGTGGATCCATGAGTGGTTGATTTCTAGAGGGGACTGGAGACCAACGATGGCAATCGGTGGCGGCGAATCCACCGCGCGCACTTGTGTACAGAGTTCAGCTTGGCAGCTGCTTGTAAAAAATTTCCACATAAAATAGTAAAATAAATTAAAAAAATTCACGTAATTCATTTGGCCGGATTTTGGTCTGGTTGGCATTGAAATGCACGATTTTCTCCGAACTTGGCATTAAAGTAAATGTCTTGAAAATTTTGGCATTAAAATGCACGCCACACACAAGTTTTGGTACTTGCGGTGTACTTTACTCCAGTCCAACGATCCGGTCCGATTCTTAGGTAGGTTTGTGAACACGCTGAATCTTCTCTTATTTTTTTGCCTCTTTTTTGCGAAACTGGAAGTGTTATTGCATGATTTAAATTACTACAAGAGTGAGTGATGTCAATAGAATAAGCTTGTGATAAGATAAACAATGACGACCATCTTCATGAACAAAGTTATAACGAGTGACAGGCGTCGAGCCGTGTGAAGGGCGTGAGTGCTGTGTGATTGAGATTGAGAAAGCGAGAGCTAGAGGCGTGAGCGACGAGAATGTTTGAGTCTGCGGGAAAAAAGAACTGAAATTAGGATTTTAGAAATTTGAAAAATATGAATAAAAAATTCGATCTGATTCGTGTGGTCTAGATGGGTGGGTTCACACATGCAGCGGAAAACATGATTGATATTCACGGGTTTGAAATTTTAGGAATTAGGAACTGCCCAATTCGGTTCGATTCATTTTTGGTGAACGTTGTTGCTTTTTTTTTTTTTCAAGAGACCTGTGGTGATTGGCGACCCGTTGAAATGGCGAAAGCAGAGTGTATGGCTGAGATTAGATAAGGATGATCTAGCGGTTCTCATTTCTTGAGGATAAGATCTTCATGGGATGGACCCCACTGTGTGGGCCGCGTCAAGCCTTTCTAAAGCTGTTACTTCATAAATATGTTGGACTATACCATCATAAATTCTAGATTGGACTATATAATCCTAAATTCTGAAAATGATTTATTGATTTTTTTTCCTCTGTGTTTAACTTTTATCTCGCTTGATAATTTAGACCCTGTCCAGATTGGCTTTTTATATTTTACATGTCACGTGACAAAAACTGATTATTTTGTAGACGATGAAAATAATTTTACTTCGTTAGTTTCCGTAAGCGATACAAACAATTAGATGCTTTGTTTATTCTGAGAAAAATAAATGACCTAAAAAATATTTTCTAAAAAATTTCATTCATATCACTTGGAATAATTAGTTGACGAAAATCTTTGCGATAACAATTTATGTCTAAATATTTTCATGGATGATGAAAACTTTTTTAGTTAATTTATTTTTGTAAGTGATATAAGTGATTAATTTTAACAAATAATTCTCAAATCATTTATTTTTCGCAAAATAAACGCACCCTTAAACGCTTGAAATTTTCATCAAATGCAGATATTTACATGATAAATCACATATGAATTTTTTTTTTATAATTCTATGAAATTTCAACAATATTTTAGATTTCGATGAAAGAATTTAAAATTGTGCAATTGACTTTTCTATTAAGATGAAGAGAGCACGACCATCATATTCTTCTAGATCTCCTCCTTTTCAAATTCACGTATTGACCGCAATGAACTAATCATCCGTCTCCATGCGGAAACTCAAAAACAAAGACTTTTCTGGAGTGGAAAGGTGTAGTCTAGAAATCATTATCAACATCTACTGGTGTAGGCTTTGCTCGGTCTAATGCTCGAACTCGGATGAGCTTGAATTCTTCCAAGCTAGCTTTACTGCAAGATATGGGCGATTGGATAGAGCTCAACTCGATTCGGCTCGATTATCCAACGTAAAGGTCACAGGTTCTCAATAAATCCAGTCCAAATTGCATAAGATGTTACAGATATAGGGTGTCCGTATATCGTGCGAAACGATGTCATGTTAGAACACTCGTTATACATATCATTCAGGAAGATTTGATGTCGAATGTACTGATATACATATTATGAAATAGCGAGCCTATACCAATTGGATTTATGGGTTTCTAGCATTAGGCGAAGTGTCATGAAGATCTAGCCATATGGGTCTGATGTTGGCGTCACACGAACTCGATAAGATCTGAGTTGATCACATTACAAGTGTTCGGCGACTTAAGCTCAAGTAGCTCGGCTTGTTTACACTTGATGCAGTGGATCAAACTTGAGGTCTCACATGAATCTTTCTCTGTTAGTGCTGGATGATACAGACCAGGCTCAAATGTCAACGTCCTAGAATTAAGATGCAAACTCAGGCATTGCCACCTTGAATTAATCCTCTTGGAGTAATGCCAATGAGTGGGCAGGGAATCTTCAACCACTCTTTACATTTGTCTCTTCTCCTTGCTGCTTGTGTCTGGTATCTTCTCTCATTGTTCTCGCCAGTTCATCTGGTCCACAACCTTGGATTTCTTTAGTCAATGATTGCATAAAGGCATTTGAACGTCCCTTTGGTGTGTCTCTTTCGCCTTCAATTTTTCGTTTCTGCATGTCTTACGTACTGTAATGGACGTCCTTGTGTTTCGGTCATTCTCTTCCGCTCGCCTCCGAGCACAAACGTCATTATATACCTTATCACCGCCTCGCCACCCTGTCTCTTCTATATATGATCCGTAATAATAAAGGGTATGAGCGTAGTTGGAGAGCTTTGATGATCTGCTCGGAATTATGACAGTCTTCAGTTTCACTTCTGGTGTAATACTAGGCTTGGTATTGACTGTTTTAGCTGTCGGAGCGGCTCCTGATGAATCCCTCGTTACTCACGTACCGGGCTTTGTTGGCACTTTGCCCTCTAATCATTATGCGGGGTACATATACCCACCATTGTCCTAACCGTCAGTTTCGATCTCAGGCTCTTTTAGTTGACTAAGAGAATTCTCCGTTCGGTATTCGCAGGTATGTGGCCATAGAGGGGAATCCTGGAAAGAAGAATTTGTTCTACTATTTCATTGCGTCCGAAAGGAATCCAAGCAAGGACCCTGTAGTACTGTGGCTTAACGGAGGACCTGGTTGCTCCAGCTTTGACGGTTTTGTTTATGAACATGGTATTCGAATTAAGCACCGAACCAAGATGATGATGTTTTCGCGGTCACATGTCGTAAGTTCGCATTTTCATGCCCATACCTGTATGCAGGGCCATTCAATTTTCAAGCGGGAAAGTCAAACGGAAGCTTGCCTATACTCCAGCTCAATCCTTTCAGCTGGTCTAAGGTCTGTAAAATCATTTCTCTTCTGTGAACTTTTCCATTCGCTTACTGGATTGAATGTCGGCGTAGTATAATCTATAACTCATTGTTTTGTGAGGATTACAATGAAGTGCTCTTGCTCATTTTGCAGGTCTCCAACATTATCTATTTGGATTCTCCATGTGGAGTCGGTTTATCATACTCCGAAGATCCACGGAATTATGTGACGGGAGACCTTCAAACTGCCTCCGATACGCATGCCTTTCTTCTCAAGGTAACAATTGCAAGGCCCAGCACTAATCTGACTATGTTAGGCTTAATCCAGCAGGTTAATTTACAGTAACTGAATAAGTAGGATAGCGGTAGAGCAGCTGCTAATAAGCCACTCAATTTAAGCACCACTCTTAATCTTATACTGTAAAGCCGCTGAATTATTCGTTTTTTGGATTCAGTGGTTCAAGCTCTATCCAGAGTACCTTTCAAATCCGTTCTATATATCAGGAGAGTCGTATGCCGGAGTTTATGTGCCGACTCTCGCCTCCAATGTAGCAAAAGGTATGGCAAACTCAAACAAAATTCTAGGTTCATCCCTTGAGGTCTTGTCAGTAATTGCAAATGGACTTCTCTTCCAGGAATTAAAAAAGGTGAAAAGCCTCTTATCAATTTCAAGGTACCTATCCCTTCTTCTCATCGTCTGCTGAAAGACTTGGGGAATGCCCAATTCCATGGTGATGGCTTTGACTGTCTGAACTTTTTAAATATGGAAAAAATGTATCTTGCTGCAGGGTTACCTCATTGGTAATGGGATTGCAGATGACAAATACGATGGCAACGGCTATGTGCCTTTCTTCTTCGGTATGGCGCTGATCTCGATTGACATCTTTGAGGTCAGTTAAACGGAAAAGCTAGCACCAATTAGTGGACTTGTGCTATCGCAAGAGTCCCACAAGTACTTTTCTCAGGGAACTTACCATTGATTCTACAGGATTGTCAGGCTACATGTGAAGGGAAGTTTTATGACCCCCCAAATGACCGATGCCTCAAGAATATTCTCAAGGCATATGCGGTGCGACGGTGTCCCTTTCTCAGTAATTTGGAACATGTTTATCAGCTTTCAAACCAATAGAACCGATGCTAACCACAAATAGATTTGCAAGTGGGATTTGGTCGGGTAAATTGACCTGTTTTTCCCGCTGCTTTCCAGGCTGTGACAGGTTTAAATAGGTACAACACTCTTGAGCCGTGCTACCGTTACCCAGACGGCAAGACGATGAGTCTGCCTTTTGGCCGCCATCAGTTGGGGGTGACTGAGAAGCCTCTCTACACAAGAAAAAGAATGTTTGGTTATGGTTCTCCTATTTGGCTATCAGAACAAGAGAACACAGTCACATCGAGTCTCCAACCGGCCAATGCATTTCACGTCCCATGCATTGTGAGTGATTCGGACTTTTTAGTGTGCATGATCAGATTTCTATCGCCTTTCCGTTCTCATCTGGCGGTGACAAATAAAATTCCAGGTCATCATAAAAGTAAGCAGGGCGACAATTTTAGTGCTTTCTGAGAAAGCTAGAATCTTCAATCGCAGTCGCTTTGCTTGATTAGTTATATTTAAGATGAAAAATGGAGGTTTGGATTAAACATTAAGTTAGCAAGACTGATAGTACAAGTCCTGATGCCTGTCAGCCGAGACCCAAAACAGTTCTGATTCTGTCGTCGAGATAAGTCAAGCATTACTATTCTATTATGCACCATAACATTCTCAGTTGTGAGTTTGCAGAATGATGATTTCGCAACCGCGTGGTTAAATGATGAAGCAGTTCGGGAAGCAATCCATGCAGCACCGGTAATATGTCGAATCATTTGCTCTTGTTTGCCAAAGAAATGTCGAGCTTCTAGTTATTTAATCAGGCATTTACTTATTTCATATGCGGTAGGCAAGCGTGGCGGGTCCTTGGGAGATATGCTCTACTAGAGTGAGAAGCAATTATACCATTGATACAGGAAGTATGATCCCGTATCACGAAAGTTTGATTTCTGAGGGATACAGGGCACTCATATTCAGGTGAGATATGTGACATTCATGCGGCTCTGCATCACCAAGACATCTCTTCTTGCCATCCTAAACATTCTTAACATCTTAAGATTTACGTAACTTTAACTTGTCAATTGACCTATCTGATGCTGTTTAGATGCATTACAGGTTGTGTGGTGATGTCCAACATATTCATTACCTCATTCTCTAGATAATGGTCGTGTCCCTTTCATTTAATTGTCGTTAAATGATGTTCTTTGTCTGCTGTCAGCGGAGATCATGATGCAGCTGTACCTTACACTGGCACTCAAGCATGGACCAGGTCACTTGGATACAAAATTGTCGATGAATGGAGGTCCTGGATCTCCAACGAGCAAGTTGCCGGGTAAGTTCTTACTTCATCCCATCTTTTGCAGCATTAGTTAGCACCTGCAAGGTATGATCTTACTGACTAGTTGCCATGGTCAAAGAGTAGAGATGTCTAAATCGCTCTCTCATCGGCAGAGTGATGTACAAATCCTCTGTTTTTTCATTTTCAGTCGCTCTTACGTGCATCCACAAATTCAAATTACTATGCAATGTCATTGCGGGTGATTTTGCTATGCTGCTTTAAGCATACAAGCTTTTTCCATCTTGTTTCAGGTATCTGCAAGGCTATGACCACAACCTCACATTTCTAACTGTCAAGGTCAGGAACCAATAAACTTTCTTACCAACCATATTCTAAGATTCACAATTCATCTCACGAAAAGACTAGAACAAGGTCACAGCGAGTGTGCTGTTTTCTGCATATTTTGGTTGCTCCGTCAAAACTGAAATGTTGAACAACGCGATAGAGTATTGCTGATAGTATACTTAATCTCTATGGATAAAAGATTCGACTTTATCAGTGTCTAGGACAATACACACACATATATATATGTGTATGTCATCTGTGTCTGAATCCTATAGAAAAGCTCAATTTATCCTTAACGAACTAATTTAGTCTGATGTTTGGAAATGAGATGTTTGAAGTTCGAATTCACAAATCCTGACCTTTTGACAGTTGATACCGAAGATAATAACCTTCCTTGCGCTTTTAAGGCTCAGAAGCAATTCTGTTCTTTGTTTACTGGAATGCACTTAAGCCAATCTATTTCTAATTGTACACCCGCCGCTCGTTGTACTAGTCATCTCCTTGTCTGATGCTAACGATAGCTGTCTTGTCATTGGTGCAGGGAGCGGGGCATATGGTCCCTCAATACAAGCCGCAGGAATCGTTGGACTTCTATACTCGTTGGTTAGATGGAAAACCAATCTGACCTTACCGCATTGCCTCTGGTTCCCTGAATTGGAATCCTTCTACCATCTATGCTAAGAGCAGGACAAATAGAACTTATGTACTGCAAAAAAAAATAAGATCTTGGCTTCGCAGCTTCTTGATTTCCCCACTTTTTTTAACACAATCAACTGAGTAGAATTTGGTCTAGAAACATGGGGAGAGATCAGTATTCCAACTTTTGGTCAATATCTCCGAAGAGACTAAAAGAAATGAGTTCCGGTATTGCATCCAGTAAAGTTTGATTGATGTAATCCTAATCGACAAAGATTAATCAATAATTAATTCTAGCTATACCATGACTTTCTGTACTTGTTGCTGATCTCCGTGTGAGGCTGATTGGTATTGTCATAGTTCAAAATCATGCCTCAATTCTTGTTGTGCAATACGGTGAGGATCTCTTCGAACGCAAAAACCTTTAACGGTATCTGAGGCGTAGTGCTTCGGCTACACAAATCAATTTTCTTGCTCCTAGTATATCGTGGCTGAAAACAAGTACAAATCCATAATCAAGCCTTACACCAAAATCTCATCACGATGAATGCTTCTGCTCAATTACCACTTGAGCTTATACCTACTGATTTTCTACCCGGCATGCCCAGATTCATACTTAGTTGTAACGGCTCGTTGTATCAAGACCAGCGAGGCCAGCTTGTCCAACATCGTATCGGTCAGGATCAGTCGTCGTTAAATGGCGACATATCTCTATTTCTGAAAGTACGATACTGCTACTGATCATCGCATCCGGCGCAATCTCCAGGGAGGCACGTGCATGACTTTACCCGAATAAACCGAGTTCTGGAATGGAAAAAGCTTGCTATCTCATCTTAGGGTCACTTCGTGATCTATAGCACAAGATATGCAGATTTCGATGAACATAACGGATGGGTTATTGCTTGTTACTGCTCCAATCAATGAAAGGATTTTACCATCCATGCTGTCAGTGGTTTATTTTGACTTGGTGTACAACATATCATTTGCTCTTCTGCTCCTCTAACTTTGACCTCCAGTTCCTGAACTGGAATTCCTTCGAGGCTGTAGCCAACTATCGACCCTGAGGGTCGGCCACTATTATATTTAAGTATGATCGTTGATTCATTGCATTTTGATGTAATCTTGTAGTTACTTCTTCATGCTCTTATAATGGTCGTTGCTATTCTGATCTTGGTATCTAAGCTCACAGGCTGGATGGTTTGGATCGTAATAAATTCCTGCATCTTATTTGAAACATGAGTGGTGGCACCAGAATCAATCCACCAAGCATTATGAGAAACTTCGGTAAAGTTCGATTAAAAAAAAAATACTTAAGCACAAGGCTTACCTTTCTTTTCAAATCAATCTTTATGTTTCGTGCATCTTCAAGTGTCCAATTTTGTTACAAAAGTGACATCCAAGAGGATTGTGTTCCTTCTTGTGAATTTTAGAGCATTAGAATAGTAATCAGGCTATGTAATCCTTAAGAGGGGAATAGAATGAGTCTTTTTATTCTTCATCTTTATTTTCTCTTGAACAAGCATACTGGCCATTTCTTTTACATTGCATTGATCTTTATAGTGTTATAATTCATTTCTAAAGGCCAACATTATTAATGAGGTAATAATAATGTATGAACTATTCTAAAAAGTATTCATTCATGTTCACTCCCAAAGTCCTTAATTTTGCTGTTAAGTTTGCCATCTCAAGTACATGCTTATGCATGGTACGTGAATCCTCATATTTTATGGTGATCAAAGTGCTCATTAAAGTACCAGCAAGTGATTATCAGTAGCTTGAGAATGCTCCTCCACCAATTTCATAAATCTCTTTGCACAGTTAATTTTGGGAAGAGTGTCTTTAAATTGTGTGGAACTATCATTCGCATAAACATTAAGCTTAATCTATTCGATCTTTCCCAAGCTTTATGGAAAGACTTTTCATTATCCCTATTCTCATCAGTAATATCAGCCAGTGCTTCAACTTGAACTGCTAAATCCAGATACATGACACTTAAATGAAACTGGACTTCTTCACACCAACGAGAGAAATTAAAATT
Source organism: Psidium guajava (assembly GCA_016432845.1). Classification (NCBI taxonomy): domain Eukaryota; kingdom Viridiplantae; phylum Streptophyta; class Magnoliopsida; order Myrtales; family Myrtaceae; genus Psidium; species Psidium guajava. The sequence continues at coordinate 32,562,349 of CM028225.1, read as the reverse complement.
ATTGAATAAAGGAACAAGCGCAGCATGTGATTGGAGAAACACGTACAGATTCCCTAATTATGCAAGAAAACACTTATACAACAACATTTTGAGAATATCACATAATTATATTCAAATTAAAAAAATACATTTACATCATAGTCCTTCCTGGTGATCCTACATATACAAACATACATTAAACCATAACAATACTAATAAATTTTATCTGGTAATTATAAATACACCTCATAGAAATTTACTTGCCCTCATTTGTTATACAAACAAATCCAATAAGACATATTAATTACCAACTATTACATTCATTAATTATAAGAAATTGATTAACCTTTTGGTGGGTCCCTAAGTTCTTGTAATAAATAAAAGTCAATATACTCATGACACAAATAAGGATATGTAACATATTAATTTCAGTCATAGCATCAACTAGTCATGGGAAATTGAATAGAACATTATATAATTTTTTAAATACTAGAGACCTTAAGATTTGGCAACTTTGGTGACTAATAGACCATTCATAATTGAATTTTAAATTGTAAAACATAATAAGTGTTTCATAATTTGATTATCTCTAAATGTTAGGATTTTATCAAGAAAAATCGTCATGAAATTATGAGAATGAAATTATACATTATGATGCATGCCTTAAGTATAAATGTCAATTCATATATTGTATATGAAAAAACATATATTAAAACAATTGCAATAAACCCAAACAGTAATTTATGGGTGATTTCATTAAGCATGTACTTGTATTAATCAGAGAGAGAGAGAGAGAGAGAGATATGTAACTTTAACGAGCATTAACGGGAGATCATTAGTGAAACCATACATATTTATAATAGTTGAAAAATCATGAGGTCCTAAAGCATGCTATGATATCAAGTATTAGCGACATTATAATTCTCTATGTGAAAATTATAAATTTCAGAATATTAGTTCTTCATGATTTTTTTTAACAATGGGAGGGATGGAGATATACCTTTATCCATCGCAATAACTTTGAGAAAATTATTGTTGCAGAAATAGGAGAAATGAAGAAATCTGATTTCTCTCCTTTAACCCACTTTAATCTTAATGTATCTTATCTGATGGATAATAGCATACAACTTTGTTATGTATGGTGGAGAGAGGACCAGACTCTTTATATATATAGGTTATGAATAGGTGCCTTCTATCAAAGCACACATTTTTTTTAGAGTTGAATATTTTCATATGGGTTGTGCCTTCTCATAGCCAGTACGTTCGATTATTGATAATATCACGAGGGCCACAATTATTTTTACAACATATACACCATGGCCATGTTCATGAATTCATGGGATTTCGCATGCCAGGGAAACATGCATGAGATAATTCGTCCATGGTTGATGCGGAGAGTATTAGCGATGCGTTTTTGGATCGGTTGAATAGACAAAAATCCCAGCGGAAGTCGAAGAATTGATGACTTTGGAGCTCAAACAATTTTCTTTATTTTATTTTATTTCAGCAATTTTATCGCTTGGTGGCGTTTTTGTAATTTCGTGGTTATTTTTAGAGACCTAATGGGGCTAGGGTTACATCTGATATAAAATGTGTTTTATGATGTTTTAGGAGACAGAATATTTTGATATCAAATTTTGAAGATTGTTATTACGTTTTGAGACTTTTTCGCTTCTCTACGCGTTTACGCTGCGTTAGGTGGTATCAGAGCCTATGGCAACTGGCGGAAGAGGCGGTGGTCTTCGTGACGATGATCAGGAGACTGGAGCCCCGATCCTTGGGGACGATGCGTTGCAACGTTTGGAGCAGCGTTTGATGGAACGTCTAGATCAACGAATTGATCACAGGCTTTATTGCATCGAAGAACGATTTGGTGAATTGGTGGATCGATTTGAAGCTCTCGGCGTTGATGTGAACCGAAATAGACAGCATGGCAAAAGGCCAGGGGCAAATATTGCTCATGGTGACCCTGTCGTTAGACCTGTTCCTGTCCGCAGGCAGAATATCCCTTTATTTTCAGGGAGTTCGGAAGAAGAGGAAGACGAATCTACTGAAGAAGAGGAACATGCGGGTTATGGAGACAAACTTCGTTATGGAAGACATCAAAGGGGATATGACGGGAGATGACGTTACGATAATCGCGAAGGTAACGACTTTAAATTAAAGGTTGATATACCTTATTTTAATGGGGGATCGGGAATTGAGGATTTTCTGGATTGGATTGCTGATATTGATAAGTTCTTCGATTATATGGAGACCCCTAGCAAAAAATGAGTTCGATTAGTAGCCTGTAGATTGAAAGGGGGTGCGTCTGCATGGTGGGAGAGATTGCAGAATAGGAGGGATCGAGAAGGAAGAGAGAGAGTTAGAACTTGGCACAAGATGAAGAGGTTGCTAAAGCAAGAGTTCCTTCCACCTGATTATGAGCAGATTATATTCCAACAGTACCAACGTTGCCAGCAAGGTACTCGGACTATACATGAGTATACGGCGGAATTTATGAGGTTGGCGGAGCGAAATAATCTGTCAGAGACGGAGGGACAACAGGTAGCCAGATATCTCGATGGATTAAAACCCTTCATTCGGGATAAAATCGGAGTGCAAGTTCTGCGGAATCTATCTGAGGCGAAGAACATGGCGATGAAAGCAGAGTTAATGCTGCAGGAAAGGGGTAGGAGGAACGGTTATGGAAACTTTGGGGAAAGCAATGCTAGCAGTTCGATGGGGAAGAATGTGTATAGCAATCGCTCTAACATAGAACGACGTCCAGAGGACAAAGTGGTAAGGAAGCCCTCTGTGAGCGAAGCGAAGGACAAGGGGACGCAAGCACAGAGAACTGCGACTCCTAATCCTTATGTGAAACCGGCAGCGATAAAGTGCTACTGGTGTAATCAACCTGGGCATCGGTCTAATGAATGTCCTCAGAGGAAGACTGTAAACATGGCAGCGAGAGAAGAGGAGGAGGATGAATATTACTGTGAACCAGATGGTGAGGAGGAAGAAGTCGACGATGAGAACGAGGAGGAGACAAATTGCATAGTGCGCAGGATGATGTTAGCTCCAAAACAAGAAGATGACTCGCAGCGCTATCAGTTGTTTCGAACCAGGTGCACTATTTTCAATAAAATTTTTGCTGTGGTCATTGATAGTGGTAGCATGGAGAATATTGTTGGGAAGGAAACAGTAAAGAAGTTGGGAATACCTGTGGAAAAACATCCTAACCCATATACGTTAGGATGGATTAAGTTTGGAGTAGACAGTATTCAGGTGACTGAACGATGTAAGATTTCTTTTTCCATTGGTAAATATCATGATGAACTGTATTGTGATGTGGTAGATATGGACGTATGTCATGTGTTATTTGGGCGGCCGTGGCAATATAACGTAGATGCGCAGCATTCGGGCAGAAGCAATCAATATAATCTGGTAAAGGACGGAGTGAAGTACACGCTGCTGCCCTTGAAGAACAAAGGGAAGCAGACTGTTGGAAATAATTTCCTTACTCTTACAAGGAAATTTGAGGCTGAAGTTAAAGAGACCCGACAGATTCACGCGCTAATTGTGAAGCAGGCATTCGAGACAGAGGCTGGGTTACAGGTGGAGGAGCAGCCCGAGTTGGTTAAGCCCTTATTGAAGGAGTTTGGCGAGCTGATGCCTGAGGAGATTCCAGATGGGTTGCCGCCTATGCGCGATATTCAACACCATATAGACTTAATTCCTGGTGCTAGTCTGCCTAATCTACCGCACTACAGGATGAGTCCTAAGGAGAGCGAGATTCTAAAAGAGAAGGTGGAGGAGTTGCTACGAAAGGGGCATATTCAAAATAGTATGAGTCCTTGTGCTGTCCTAAGAAAGATGGGAGCTGGAGGATGTGTGTGGACAGCAGAGCTATCAACAAAATAACTGTGGGCTACAAGTTTCTCATTCCGAGATTGGATGACATGTTGGATAGGCTGCACGGGGCTAAGTTGTTCTCGAAGCTGGACTTGAAGAATGGATATCATCATATTCGTATTCGACCCGGAGATGAGTGGAAGACGGCTTTCAAAACAAAGGAAGGGCTGTACGAGTGGTTGGTGATGCCGTTCGGAATTTCTAACGCTCCGAGCACCTTCACGAGGCTTATGAATCAGGTTCTGAAACCTTTTATTGGAAAATTCGTTGTAGTTTATTTTGATGATATCCTGATTTATAGCAAGACTGAGGAGGATCACTTGATGCACTTGAGGGAGGTGTTGACAGCATTGCAGGCCAACAAATTGTACATAAATCTTAAGAAGTGCAGTTTTCTAACTAACAAACTGCTTTCTTGGGATTTATTATAACTGCTGAGGGAATAGAGGTGGATGAGGCAAAGGTGAAAGCAATTAGAGAGTGGGCTACACCTAAAACAGTTTCAGAAGTTCAAAGCTTTCATGGGTTAGCTACTTTTTATAGGTGTTTTATAAAGAATTTTAGCACTATCGCAGCCCCAATTACTGAATGCATTAAGAAGGGCAAATTTTAATGGGGAGAGGAAGCCGATAACAGCTTTGCTATTCTGAAAGAAAAGTTGTGTACTGCACCTGTGTTGACACCTAAATTTTGGTTTTTCCATTTTCATTACACAAAAAATGAGGATTGGTTCTCACAAAAAAAAAAAATCTTCATGCATAGCATATCCAATTTTTCTACAGCACATCATTATTGGTTTGGACCAGCGATGTGGGATTGAGCTTAATTTGGCTAACAATTTGGGGGCACAACCTCCCGCAAGGAGAAGAAAAGGAGGCAACCTCCAGCTTTCCTGACCAACGATGAGCGGTCGGTCTTCGGTGACAAACCCGTGTGTTCTCAAAGGAGTCTAATCTGTGGCCAACAAGACACTAGTGGAGGAATTCAACAAATAACGAGGAAAAGAATCAAGTTCTCCAGAGTCAGATATCTCTTCTTGCCATCGTTGCTGGTCATCCACGACGTGTCAATCCAGACCTGCGGTCACGAACAATTCTGCCACTCAAGGTTAGTCTTTAACCTTATTTCAATTGGTTCTTTACCTTGTTCAAAATTCTCCTTGTAGGTTCATGGTGTCCCTCCACTAAGTGGGCTATCGTCACGAACTGTCCCTCGTACCGAGCGATAATGAAGTTACTAATCTGCGCCTACAATGACAAAGACGATTAGCCGAAGTGTCTTGTGGATGTCTTCGTTAGCCAAGAAGTTTCCACCGAGTTACCAATTTTCTATTGGTGTTTCCAAAAAAAAGCACAAGTCCACGAGCTGCTATTTTGAAGAACTAGAGAAAATTCTGTTGGAGAAAAGCCCATCAAGGACTGACTTTGGCAAGTTCTCAGGAGATTTCATGCGGTGATACTTGGAGGCTAATGCAAGCTCCACTTGATTGGGACTTGGTGGATTTGTCAAGCACAGTAGACGTGTCCAAGGCTCCCACCAATTTAGTTGTCGGCTCTTACTTAAAGTGTTGTATTTTGCTGTGTTGTTGCTTTTCCGGTTCGCAGATTTTCAAGCTATGTGGTCTCTCTCACCACGGGGCCTCAACAATTCGTATAGACAAAAAAAAAAAGAGGAGAACTCTTTTTCAGTACTCCTCGGTGGACGACTCCATAACCTCCAAGGAGAGAGAGGATGTGGAGCTTGGAGAAGATTCTACAAGTGCGTTTGACATTCTCAAGCCAAGTGGTCAACCTTCACGCGAAGACCATGCTCTGATCTACTTCGTGCACATATGATTCCTCCATACGAAGAGCTGATCCAAGAGCATCTTCATGAGTTCTAGCATACAAAAGTTCCCCATGGTTCCCGTCTCATCTGCCTCCACTATCAAGTTGTGCATGCAAAGCAGAAGTTTGGATTTTCCTGCGTGTACTTAAGGTATTAGAACCACTTTCCGAGGAATTCTCTTTAGCTGGCATCCCACTTGTCCTATCAGCATAAGAAGAGCCCCTCACTACCAATTGAGAAAGTGGAGGTATCAATAAAGATTGTGAATTTGTTGTACTGGCCTCCTCGTGTATCATTTGCATATTCTATTGGTAAACCAAATTAACATTCTGGTTACTAGACAGCTGTTCTACAACTTTTGATGAGAAGTAGATTGAAGGCGTACTGCCCGAGCATGAATTTATTGTATTCCCACAATCATACGTGGACTGCTACACCCATCACATGCAAGGAGTCAAGTTGGTAGCCAAAAGGAAGATTAGTTGAAACTCAGTGAATGTTGTAGCTGTTTTTTTACCGAGAGCAAACAAGCGCACTCAGCTATGTCCCACTTGCCTAACCGATCCCAATGTCGAGCTTGGTTCAAGTTTGCTTGGTCCTCAAGTTTAGATACGAGCTCAAATTGAATTTTGACCAAGGATAAGAGTAAGCATCGGGAATTGGATGGACTCTCCAGTTTTCAAAAAAATAATTCAAGAGTTTCTGAAATTTGGGTATCCTATCTAGATAGAGTTTCGGTGGATGTGGGCTCTAATGATCTAATGGCTCAAAGTAAATCCTAATCTAGTTAGGATTACTAATCCCACGGCTCAAAATAAATCCCATTCCTACTAGGACTAGTAGTCTAAGTTCTATATAAGTGAGCCATAGATCAAGGTAAAAAAAGACTCTTCCTCTGAAAATTCTCAGAAATCACGTGAGGCTAGAGAGAAGAGAAACAGAGAGTTTTGTCTTAGAGAAAAAGCTGATTTTGAGCTGCATTGCTGTCACCAACGCCAACCTGTGCTGCTGTCCAGTCTGCATTCTTCACTGTTTGGGCATGGTTTTGAGGTTTTGTTCGAGCAATCTTGAGGTGCTGTTTGGGTAGTGATCTATTTACTGTCCAAGGGTATTTTCACTATTGTTTCAGGTCCGAAACAGCCCTGTTTTGGACACTTTTGGCTACCGATCGTGGCAGGAAATTAATTCGCTGTTTGAGGCCGATTATCGTGCTGTTTTGACATATTTGAGCTGCCGTTCGTGTTTTTTTTTTTTACCGAGTTAGAGCTGAATTTGACTTGCCTCAGCGGGGATTCATCGGCGCCATACGGATTTCTTGGACGTGCTCAATTCCTTGGCTAACCGATTTAGGGAATTCGCTTGGTGCTCGAGTTTTGAACTAGGTAATTTTCTAATCTCAAGATATTCCGAAAATCTTTGCTTTAATTTGTTTCCCTATGGATGAAGCATATTTTTTTTTTCAGAGAGCTTATGTTATAAATTGGTTAATTCAAACTTGAATCATAAACCATGTGGATAATTGCTTAATTTGAAGACTTGATCCGTGAGTGCCTAATCTGAATTTTTTTTTTAAATTTAGATCATGTTTCGTGGATAATGTCATATTTCTTGGATTGTGTGGGGTTTTGGATTGTTCTCATATACCCGAACCTTTTCTTGAAGAGATCACTCATATCTTTCGGAGTAATTAGATTATCCTATATCCGAATTTGAAATTTTTCTCGGGAATTTTAAGCATGTCATAAATCTTGTAGATAAGATATCTTGAATTGGAAGGAAATTATCTAATATTTTTTCTGAATATCTCTCAAGATAATTTTCCAATCTAAGGGATATAGATCTTGACAAATAAAGGAAGATTATCTCACAAGATTCGGCAATTCCCTTTGATTTTTTTTTATTTGTTTGAAATTCATGTGACCTTGATTGCTTGGATTTTGCTTCCATGCTTAGCATGTTTGCATTTTGTTTATTATATGTCATGTTTATTTTTTTTATAAAGTTTGCACAATAATAAATAAAAATGCCCATAATATATGCTCCCTTTGTGCCTAGACCCTTCAAAAAAAAAATAAATAAATTACATGCCTTAGCCACGATCTTGTGGAATGGGACGGCAATTTACTATAGAATTTCGTGTTCTGCCCTTTGGTAACAAGGGACGATGTTATTCTATACGAATTATTCGCATACTGGCTCGAATCTCCGAGGACGTAGCGGATAAAATTCTTCTCTAGCCCAGATCTTTGGGAATGAGTGAATTTGTCGGAAAAATCAAAATTAAAAGGTATATTATGGGCATTTTTGTTTATTTTTGTTCAATCTTTTGTTTGTTTCGTTAAATAAAAAAAATCCCAAAAAATTAACTCCCATTTTTAATAGTTAATCATGCCAAAAGCTCATTTTTATCCCATGAACATTGTCTAATATAAGTCAAGACTTTGAGAAATCATTCTCTTAGATTAAATTGGACGATAGTTGATCTTAAAACATGTTTTCATAATAGTTGCCATTTAATCCGAAAATTAAAAAAAATGTCATTTGCATATCACGTAGTTTAGAGCATACCTTACCATGTCATTAACTCATGCATATTGTTTTCGTCATATAACTTAGTTGCATTGCATATTTTAAAAAAAGAAAATAAAAAAAAAAATTTATTTCACATCATCAATCAAGTGGATTTTTTCATGAAATTTGGTACCGAAAGGGCATTAATTTTTTTCAAATTAATGTAATCAAGTCTCCGGACTCATTTTCTCTGGTTTGCAGAAATAAATTAATTCTCCCATTAATTTATTTAGGTTTCTAATCGACCTACCAATAACGATTAGTGGCAACTCTGAATTGGATAAACTTTTGCATGAAAAGAACCTAAGTTGCGATTCGGTAGGACTTGGGAGGGTCTGAGTTAGGTTGGTCAATCAACCTAATAATCCGTTAACCTAGCCTCGATTTTTAGGTCGTGACAGCTTGGCGACTCCGCTGGGGACTAAAATGCAAAATTTTTCTTGAAAATAAAAGGGTGAACTGGATTTCTAATTTTTAGAAAATCAAAATTGATTTTTCGAAAAAATAAATTTACCCTTGAATCTTCAAAGAAAAAATCGCTTGCGGACTTAGGCCATTTGATTTTCTTGAGTCATCCTTGGATTGAGATTGTGAATTGAGATTGGTTAGTTGTGATCAAGTGATTGGAATGGTTCTTGAATTTTCTGGATTATATCTTGGTGGTCATGAATCGTTCTTTATTTTGGACTAATTTTCATTATTACCCTTGATTTCCTGATCATTTATGCAGGTTTACTTGATTATTGGCATTAAATTCCATTGTTTTATTTTAACGTGATATGCCATCTTTGAGTGAATTATACTTGTCGTGCGTGACATGCACTGCATCAGGCCTTAAAGTGTTAGATGAGCCTAGGATGGTGTCTAGGCAAGGCTCTGCTTGGCCTTAGGATGAAGGAATGGATGACCTTGCCATAGACCCCTACTATGTTAAGAATTCCCCGCTCTGGCCTGAATCTGCAGGCGTGAGAGGAATTCTTAAACATCCCCTAGCTTAAGAAGTGCTGAATAATACCTAAATCAATAGGTACGATTCACCTTCTGAAGCTTTTTTAAAAAAACTCGGCTAATAAAGCATGCATAATCATCATTCCGCTTGTCTCTGAACTCATCTTTGATTGTTGCACATGTGCTCTTTTCCGTATTTAATTCGAATCGGTCCATGGCTATTAGGTGTGTCGTTGTTTTGATTTATCACTTCATGGGGCACGGCAACATTCACACTGTTGAAGTAACTAAGGACGATCTGGTCAGTTGGCTTGCTCAATTGGATCAAATTGCACGCGAGTATGTGGAGAATAGGATAGGAAAGCTCATTTTATTACTGGATATTAACATCCGCACCGGGATCATTCATGCTCTGGCTCATTGTTGGGTTCCTCAGACAGCCACTTTCCTACTTGGAAAGCATGAGCTCACCCCTACCTTGGAAGAGTATAGCGTGCTCATTGGTAAGTCCCTAGACTCCGAGCTCATTGGCCCATACTTGCAGGAGGATGCCTCTGGAATTTTAGCTGAGTTCTTAAAAATTGAAATTCCAGTCATTCAGAGGGTTTTGAAATCAAATTATGGACATTGCTCCTTTTCCTTCCTGATTGACTGTTTTAACAAAGCTCGGTCGTTACAAAAGGGAAAAATCTTTTTATTGGCTTTCTTTGGGTTGATTGTTTTTCCTCATCATAAGAATTCTATTAATCCACATATGGCGCACTTTACTCAACATGTTTGTGAGGAAAAGAATTTTGTGAATGCAATTATGGCTGAAACTTTTATTTCCCTAAATAAATATAAGCAAGGCAAAGCTAAGGTCCTACGAGCCCCAGCTGAGCTTCTGCAAGTCTGGTTCCTTTCTCACATTAAAGAGTGTCAGGGGCTTGTGTCGACCAACATGCTTAGAAACTTTGCCCCTCCATTGGTCATTTTTAAGAATAAGCAAAGTGAGTGTCCGGATTATCATTTTTCTGAATGGCTAAATCTCATGAGGCATCCATCCGCCAAGTCCCTCCAATGGCACGCTAGCTGGTTCCAACGGAAGGAAGCTCGCCTCACCTCTGGCCAAGCTGGATTTGTTCCCTTGTTGGGTTTCACAGGGACAGCAGAGTACTATCCACCTCGCGTCATCCGACAGTTTGGTTGTGTGCAGAAGATCCCTCCGCCTCTCCCCGCTGAGCAGGTTCATCTGAACTTTGAGAATCTTATTCCAGAGCACGAAGAGACGGTTATCTCCATGCGTTACTTATGGGCGGCTTGCCAGCCAACCAAGCTCAGTTTCCCGAGAAAGCCGTTGGAACCTGCTGAGGAGGCTTACTGGTCTACTAAGGAATACCGTTTGAAGCACTCCATTCCCGAAGCCTGGCGTCCAAAGCTTCCTGATATCACTCCATCCCGGTACCTCAACAATGAACTCAGATGCTTGCTAGCTGAGGCATACGAAGAGATTACCATGGCGAAGAAGGCCCTCAAGCGGTCGAAGACCCAAGCCAATTACCAGAACAAGAGATCGAAGGATGGAGCCGGGCCCTCGAAGTGATAGGCTTTTGTGTTTGAGTTTATCGAGTCATGTCTTTCCATTCGTGTCTTTTCAATTCTAAGTCGCTGGTCTAGACATTTATATTACAAGTTCAAGAGTTTGTAGTACTTTTTGCTGATTTAATTCTAATGAAGGATCCTATTTTTGGTTGACCTTACTGTGATGCGGAAATTTTGAAATTTTTTGGGTGCAAATTTGGAATGACTTGTCTTCATAAGAAATGTCTGGAACATCCTGTTCTATCTTGAGAAACATTTTCAGATCAATCCAGTACGTTTTCTATTTACGGCGGAATTAATGGCTGAACCAAAGGCAGTCTGAAATTTCTCAATATCCCGTCCTCAGTTTTATCTTGCTATTTAGTACCACTAAACGGGGCTTTTTGAATGAAGTCAAAACATGAAAGTTGGAGATTGGGATCTCAACTAGAGGCCTGAAAATTTTGGGACATTAATTCTCATTTTTAATGGGCCCTTCATTCTTCAGAAAGAAACCGGACAAAACAGTTTTCTGGACAAAATGTTTCCAAAGATGTATTAAACTGTATTGATCCATGCACTTCCAGCTTTGGCACAAAATACGCAAGTTGTTCATATCTGTTTTAGCTACATGCTCACAAATTTTGATAACATTTCAATAATTCAATGATTTTTCGTGAATTGTTTACTAAAATCCGACAGAACTGAAATTTTCTCGAGTCTCAGTCGTAAGTCAAGTTAGGTCGCGTGAATTAGTTTGGTCTAGAGCCATGGATCGATTCATCATCTCTCTTCATTATATTGATCATGTTGATGTTTTTTTTAAAGGTAATTCATCACGGATATTCTTCACCCTCATAACACCCGCTTGAAGGCAAAGAAAATGGCCGATATAGCCGAGATCATTGCAATAGTTCAAGAGGCCCTCAAGGAGCACACAGATGTAATGAATGAGCGGATCGAGGGAACAGTATCTCAAGCGATGGAAAAGATGGCCGTCAAATTTGTAACCATGCTACAGCCATCTATCTCGATTCCTCCACCCACGGCGCCTCCACCTCCGCCGATGGACAATCTTGGCAATGGCGCCGACCATGTCCCTATACCTACTTTACCGTTAGAGGATGTTATTTTCACGGGTGCTAGCTCGGGTGCATCACCTGTAATCTCGAATCCCCAGGCTAGTCCTGTGACTGGGGGAATGAGCGAGGAAGCCATGAAAATCATAGCCCAGTTGGAGCAGAGGATACGAGAGGTGGAAGGGACACACAATATTCCCCAGATTGACCTGTCCGTCTTTTCGAAGGTCCAAGTGCCTGAGAAATTCAAGATGCCTGATTTTGAGAAATATGACGGAACCTCTAATCCGGTTCAACATGTTCAGATGTACCAGGCTAGGATGAACAAGTATGTGGCTAATGGTCCCCTCATGATTCAAACTTTTCAAGCCAGTTTAAAAGACGCAGCCATGAGATGGTATACAGACTATGAAATTTATTGTATGGAAGATTGGGAAAAGGTGGCCACTTTATTTGTTAAGCATTTCAGCTTCAACCTGGACGTCGTCACCACTAGAGAGGATTTGGAGCAGTCGGAAATGAAGAGGGGCGAGACGATTAAACAGTATGCCACCAGGTGGAGAAATATCGCGTCTCAGTTGAAGCCAGTGCCGCCTGAGCGGGAACTCATGAGATTGTTTGTTTCCACCCTTCCCCAAATAATGCGATCCCGCATCCTTGGAATCGCAGTAACCTCATTTAGCCACCTCATTTCAATGGCAGAGGAGGTGGAGAGCGGCTTGAAGAAAGGGTGGTACGGAGATACTAATTCAAGTATCAAGCGATTTACGCCGAAGAAGGACAAAGAACCTACTCCACAGGTTAATATGACATACGCACAGAAGCCTCAGGTTCAGATGCCCAAGGTACAAGCCTCGAATCAACAACAGGCTAATTTTGGTTCACAAAATCAGAGGGCAAATCGGCGTAACAACCGACAGTTTACTCCTCTCCCTGGAACTCCTTCTCAAGTGTTAGCCGTGTTACGGAAGAAAGATCTATTGACGACTGAACCATTAAGGCCTAATTATGCTTCTTTTGCAAAGTTTGATCCATCTAAGAAGTGTGACTACCATCGTGGCGAGCCGGGGCATAACACGGATGATTGCTGGGTGTTGAAAAATCGTATCCAAGATTTGCTTGAATCAGGAGCATTCTCATTCCAGAAAGGTGGACAACCAAATGTTCAGAATAATCCTTTACCTAACCATGAGGATAAGGTTAATGTCGTTTTTGAAGATGAGGTAGGCCTTGTCGGAAGTTTCAAGGTTCAAGCTTCTGACATCTTTGGTGCCCTAGTTCGGGCCGGCTATTATCAAAGTGGGGATGTTTTGTCACTAGATCAGGTAAGACGGAAGCTCCTCAACTTGATGGAGCAAGGAATGATCGTGTATACAAATCAGACCGGGATAGTGGCTACTATTTCACAAATCGTTATTGACTGGGGTAAGGAATTGGCTGCATTGACTGTCGAGGGTGAACCTAAGATTGAGAATGAATTGGTGAAAGAAGAGACGGCTAACGAGATCAAGGCGGATCCTGAATTAGCCAATATGCCCCCCCTAGAAGATGCTTCTGACGATGATCTTGGGATTGTCATACCTGACAGTTTTGTTATTACTTTACCCCAACCCTTTTCATATAAGGATGATAAAGCAGTACCATGGTCCTATGACCTCGAATTAGCCCTGGTAACAAGGTCAGGGCGAACCTACAATAATGATCCACCGACCAAGCAGGTTACTGACAAGGAAGTGAAGGATTTCTTAGCGGTCATTAAGGCGAGCGAATATTGTGTGGTTGATCAACTGCGCAAGTTGCCGGCTCAGGTTTCTTTATTGGAGCTCCTCCAGTCCTCTGAGAAGCATCGAAGCTCTTTGATGAAAGTGCTGGGGGAAGTCCATGTGCCTGAAGATATCGATGGAGACAAATTAGAGAATTTTGTCGGGACTGTCCTTTTGAAAGATTAGGTAGCGTTCGCTGATGATGAGATCCCGATCGAGGGACGGGGTCATAATAAAGCTTTACACATCTCGGTCAAGTATAATCAGACTCATGTGGCCCGAGTGTTGATTGATAATGGGTCTGCTTTGAATTTATGTCCTTTGGCTACGCTGAATCGCTTGGGCATTGACGCAACCAGGATGCAGGCAGCAAAATTATCAGTAAGAGCTTTCGATGGGATGAGGAAGAGTGTCTTGGGGCAGATTAATTTAGAGATACAAATTGGTCCTTCTATGTTTGATGTCTTGTTTCAGGTGTTGGACATCCCCTCGGCTTTTAATCTTTTGCTGGGTCGCCCATGGATCCATAATTCCGGAGCTGTCCCATCTAGTCTACACCAGAAGGTCAAGTTTGTGGTTGAATAGAAACTGGTCATCGTTCACGGGGAAGAAGATTTTCGTATTCATAACGAGACGGCTATTCCGTACATTGAGCCAGATCACACGGATGAGGATTCTTACCACTCCTTCGAGTTGGTACACACCATTCATGCTTCACAGAAGAGTCCATTATCAATCCCTGAGCTATCTGGTGCCTCTATTATGGTGGCTAAGGTTATGGTAAGCAATGGTTTCGAACCTAGTACTGGATTAGGCAAACAAGGTCAAGGGATTTGCGTCCCAATTGAAGTTAGTGGACAATCCCATATAGCTGGTTTGGGATATCGTGGATATGGCCGACCCAGACATGGAAAACGAGGCTCAATAGGCCATGGCAAATCAAAGCGTAGTCCTTTACCACCGCCCTTGAGCGAGACCTTCCATTCAGTTGGAATAGTTGGTGGATATGATGATTTGAGTAAGTTTGAGGATGATCTCGGGATAGTCTTCCCTGATTCGTCGAAAGACCAAGATCCTGAACCGATGGTACTTGATGCTAATAATGTTGACAACGTTGACATACCCTACTTGGGTGACTGGTTCGATGACTTGACTATCGCGGCTATCTTTGATGACCCGATGAAGATTGATGGAGCCCCTGAAGATGAACCGTATATGATGCCCAAGCCTCTGAAGCCGTCTGTCAACGCCATATTCGATGATCCATTAGAGGGTTTAGATATAGAGTAACACCTTTTTATTTATGCATCCCCCTGCGTGGGAATTTTTTATGGCATTCTTAGGATTTTCTTTTCATTGTCGCACTTTAGGATTTCCCTTCCAATAAGATGTAATTCATTGATTTAATATCAATAAAATTACAGATGTTTTTCAATACTTTTTGAATCTTGTCGAAGTATCCCAAACCAGCCCGATGACGATAACCAACGATCGAACAGTATGTCATCCATGGTAAGAACTGAGGGTTGGGCTTCTTCAAGAATTCTCGTCCCGCGGTTTTCAAAAGAAAAAAATCTTTGACAAGGCACCAAAATTGCTATGCCTATACATGTTTAAACCCTGTTTGTCTTTTTGATTCCGCTACTTTATGTTTCAGGGGTAAACACGAGGAGGGGAATACAGTGGATGCTGAAATATGTAATGCTCATGATTTGGGAGGTTCAGAGGAGTCCGATCTTGAGGCTGAAGAGGTACGACGGAATCTTGAGCAACATGAGAAAGATAAATCGCTAATCATCGAGGAAATGGTATCAATCAATCTCAGCGATACAGAAAATCCCAAAGAGGTTAAAATCGGGGCTAGTCTCCCTGAGGAGGTGGTTGAAAGACTGACGAAGTTGCTGAGAGACTACAAAGATATTTTCGCTTGGTCATATGCAGATATGCCCGGTCTTGATCGATCAATCGTTGAACATTGTTTACCAACAGATCCTTCGATTAAGCCCAAGAAGCAGAGACAGCGGAAGGCTAAGCCAGAATTGGCAAAGAAAATCGAAGAGGAAGTCATGAAGCTCATCGATGTTGGATTCATAGAAGTCACTCAGTATCCTACTTGGGTGGCTAATATAGTTCCTGTATTGAAGAAGGATGGTCGTGTTCGGGTCTGTGTGGACTATCGCGACTTAAACAAAGCCAGTCCGAAAGATGATTTTCCTCTCCCACATATTGATGTACTCGTGGATAGTACGGCAGGATTTGAGCTGTTCTCATTCATGGATGGTTTCTCTGGTTATAACCAAATCTTGATGAATGAGGAAGACAAAGAAAAAACAGCATTTACTACCCCTTGGGGGGTATTCCATTACAAGGTCATGCCCTTCGGCCTAAAAAATGCTGGAGCAACATATCAACGAGCAATGGTTACTTTGTTCCATGATATGATGCATAAAGAGATCGAGGTCTATGTCGATGATATGATTGCAAAGACCCGACGTGCAGAAGATCATATAGAAACCTTGACGAAGCTATTTGAAAGGCTTCGAAAGTTTAAATTGCGCCTCAACCCCGCCAAGTGCGTGTTCGGCACTAGTTCGGGTAAGCTGCTTGGGTTCATTGTTAGTAGCAAGGGCATCGAGATTGACCCATCCAAAGTTAAAGCTATATGCGAGCTCAAACCGGACTGTCAAGGAAGTTCGGAGTCTCATGGGTAGACTAAACTATATTGCTCGATTCATCTCTCAGCTGAGCGAAACCGCTAAGCCATTTTTTAGATTACTCAAGAAGAATGCACTGGTCAAGTGGGACAGTGAATGTGAAGAAGCTTTTGAAAGATTGAAGCAGTACCTCATGAATCCACCTGTACTCGTCCCACCAACACCAGGGCAACCTTTAACTCTATATCTCACAATCCATAGTGAGTCTCTGGGGGCGATGCTTGCTCAAGAAAGTCAGGAGAATGGAAAAGAACAGGCTATCTACTATTTGAGTAAGAAGTTTTCAGCATATGAATTGAATTACTCTGAAGCAGAAAAGACATGTGCAGCATTAGTTTGGGTGCTACATAGACTACGACAGTATACCTTGCATTATCAGGTACTTTTGGTGACAGAATGCGATCCCATCAAATATTTGCTGAATCAACCCGCCTTAGTCGGGAAGCTTGCCAAATGGCAGGTTCTTATTTCTGAGTTTGACATTCAGTACCTATCACAAAAGTCTGTTAAAGGACGAGTTATAGCTGATGTCCTGGCCGAAAACCCAAGGGAAAATGAAGACATCTATTACCCTGAGGATCGAATCATGGCGGTAGATGATTATACTTGGACTATGTACTTTGACGGGGCTGTAAACTTGTCAGGATCAGGCACTGGAGCGGTTTTAATATCCCCGGGTGGGCAACATTATCCAGTAGCAGCGAAGTTGATTTTTCCTTGTACCAACAATATAGCCGAGTACGAAGCATGCATTCTCGGGTTACAAGCTGCAATTGAGATGAGGGTGACCCGCCTCAAAGTGTTTGGTGATTCAGCTTTAATTATTCTTCAAACTATTGGAAAATGGAAGACACGTGATGATAAACTACTCCCTTATCATGAGTATCTGGATGAGTTAGTAGATGAGTTTGATAATATCTCGTTTGAGTATTTATCCAGAACTCACAACCAGTTCGCTGATGCATTAGCTACGCTATCATCAATGTTGCAAGTTACCGATGGCCTTGAGGTGGAACCGTTGAAGATCGAGGTACTAAGAAAGCCAGCTTATTGTATGGCCGTGGTTGATGAGCCAGATGGCAAGCCATGGTATCATGATATCAAGACTTACATTCAAAAGCAAGAGTTTCCTGAGAAAAGTACCACATCTGACCAAAGGTATATAAAGAAAATAGCCTCGAAGTTCTTTTTGAGCGGAGAGAACCTGTATAAGCGGTCTTTCGATTCAGTCCTTCTAAGATGCATCGATTCCACTGAAGCAGTCCACCTGATGATGGAAGTACATGAAGGAATTTGTGGTCCGCACATGAATGGCCACATGCTAGCTAAGAAGATCATGAGATTGGGTTACTACTGGCTCACCCTTGAAAGCGATTGTATTCAGCACGTCCGGAGTTGTCACAAGTGCCAAATTCATGGTGACAAGATTAATGTTCCTCCAAACGAATTGCATCAGTTATCTGAGCCATGGCCATTCTCTATGTGGGGCATTGATGTGATCGGTCCGATCAACCCAAAAGCATCTAATGGGCATCGGTTCATCCTAGTCGCCATTGATTATTTTTCCAAATGGATTGAAGCTGCCTCATATTTGGCAGTCACGGCACGAAATGTCGTGAAATTCGTTCGTCGGGATATTATTGCTCGATACGGTTCGCCTGAGGCTATAATCACCGATAATGGATCGAATTTGAATAACAAGTTGATTGATGAGTTATTCAAGGAATTCAAGATCAAGCATCTGAACTCTTCCCCATATCGTCCCCAAATGAATGGAGCAGTAGAAGCAGCCAATAAAAACATCAAGAAAATCTTGGCTAAGACAGCTGAGAATTATCGAGACTGGCATGAGAGGTTGCCCTTTGCACTTATGGCATACCGGACCTCAATCCGAACATCAACTGGGGCAACTCCCTACTCTCTAGTTTATGGCATGGAAGCAGTTTTACCTGTTGAGGTGGAGATTCCTTCCCTGCGTATTCTTTCTCAAGTCAAGCTGACTGAAGCAGATTGGGTCCAACAAAGAATGGATCAATTGAATTTGATTGACGAGAAGCGGCTCAAGGCTTTATGTCATGGCCAATGCTACCAGCAAAGAGTTGCCAAGTCCTTTAACAAGAAGGTTCGACCTCGACATTTCCAAGTAGGTGACCTTGTTTTGCGAAAGCTGTTGCCAATAGTTCCACTTCCAGAAGGAAAATTTGCTCCGAACTACGGTGGACCATATATTGTGAAAAAGGTACTTCAAGGAGGTGCTTTGATTTTAGCTGAGATGGATGGTCGGGTGTTTACCAATCCTGTCAACTCTGATGCTGTAAAGAAATATTACACTTGATTTATTCTGGCATTTTCAATTAATCAATTTGTGATGTTCATCTTTGAGTTCAGAGATCTTATGCATCTGTTCTATTTGCTCTTTATTCATATCACTAATTTTCATTGTGAGATAATTTTAATCAGGAAAACTCCTTGGTCTAATGAAATCAATCATTTGGATGAGAAACGTCAGGATGATGAAAGGCTAGCTATTTCCATACAGGTCCTGCATATTAAACCCTGGTAAGCAGAGTGGAAAATTCCATGCTTACAAGGTAAAGAGTTATCTCGCGAAAAGTGTGACGACCAAAATGATAAGAGGCATTCATTTCCTCTATCCCATACACTGTGTGTTATCCTTTGATTAACCCCATTGAACGAAAGATTCATTTCGTACCCCTGTCAAGAACAATACTTTATTGGGACAATTTCCAGAAAGTCCAAGGATGATTAGAATTTTCTTGCTTTCATTTGCATCAATCTTCAAGTATATTTATTGCATGCGGAGTCTGCGGTAGTTCAAGTGCCTTAGACATGACGAAGAGCATTTCTTCCTATATCCCATACACACTATATCCTTTGCTTAGCCAATTTGACCGGAAAATTCATTTCTTACAGCCCAATTGGTGATCATCATGTGGTGAAGGATGAAATCGCCCTAGGGGCAAACCCATCTTGAATGAAAACCCATTAGGAATAGTCCGCAAAAGCTCATCCAATGAGGCTTTTTCCTTCTCTTTCACAAAGAAAAAGGGAAGAGAAAGAAAGAGGAAAGAAAAAAGGAGAAAAAGAAAAAATCTCCCTTGAGCAAAAATGATTTCTCAGAAGACAAAAGAGCAGCAGAGAAAAACAAGATCTCTCTTTCAAAAAAAAAGAGAGAAGAAAAAGGCTCTAAAAAAAAAGAAAAGAAGAGAAAAAGAAAAGAAAGGGAAAAGTCTTGGCTGAAGTCATTCGTAAGGATCTTTCTTAAGAAAAAACAAAAAAAATTTCAAAATAAAGATTATTGGAAAAAGCATCAAGGTTGATCACCAATTCCCTCACGATATACCCCTTGGTTATAAATAGGCCTTTTGTTTGAAACCTACCTGAACCGACGTTACAACCTTCACCGAAGCCTCTTCAGATTAGGGCATTTGAGTTAACGTAGGATTTCAAATGTTTATAAATATTACTCGGAGAAGTGCAAGCAAGATCATTTTATCTCATTTTTGCAGGGTTCCTGACTTGTAAACCCGATGCAACTGAAAATATCATTTCAAAGCCGAAATGACTCTTATATGAGTCCCCTTTGATAAGCCATGGACCAAGCTTTGAATTACAGTCTTTGAAAAGACCTCTCGGATTGGTCATGTCATACTAATTGCGAGAATACTCGGACCCTTGCCAAGCATGATTGTGACAATTTAGAGTGATTCTTATACCTGTCTCAATGATCGGGTTTCAAAAGCTTTTTCATGAGAGCGAGTGAAAAGTCCTTTCTAACTGAAAGTTTCTCATTCAAATCTTGATTGGATTAACCAAAGGGTTTCCTTATTGTCAAAATCTTCGACGAAACTTTGTGATGCAAGTAAAGAGCTCACCTGATTTGATGGTATATAATATTGCAATGATTTTGCGCACGTGTTTGCTTTAAAGACAGGTATGACACAATCATCTTGTCCTTCTCTAGGTCAGTGCTTGGGAAATCCAGGTAAGAGTTTCTAAACCCTTTTCAAATTGACAGCTCTACCAAATGGTAATTGCGATTTTTTTTTCTATTGGATTAGTTCACGATCGACCTGCTCTAGTGTTCTTAATCTTTATGTTTATCCGGTTCACGATCGACCTGCTCTCGTGTTCTTGATCTTTATCTTTATCAAATTACGATCGACCTGCTCTCGTAATCTTGATCTAGATATTTACCTAACTCATGATTGACCTGCTCTCATGAGATGATTATCAGTTCACAATCGACCTGCTCTTGTGTTCTTGATCATTATCTTTATCAGTTCACGATCGACCTGCTCTCGTGATCTGGATCTCAAAAACCTTTACTGACTCACAATCGACCTGCTCTCGTGATCTTGATCTCAAAAACCTTTACTGACTCATGATCGACCTGCTCTCGTGATCTCAGAAAGCATTCTACCGACTCATGGTGACCCGCTAAAACGATGGTGTCCCAAGAGACAAAAGGTGCAGCTTGAACCATAACTCAAGCACATTTCTCCATTACATATCTTGCGCTGTCTTGCATCAGAATGAGATTTCTGATAACAGATAGGCCCCAATATCTTGAGATCCTTGCATCCATAAGAAGAAGCTTGGAACTCAAGAGAATTATCGGCGTCATGAGGTGTTTAGTGAATCAGGTGTTTCGTATGCGATCAATGTGCAAGTTTCTCCAATCTATTTCTTTGGAGCAGAGAAGTCTTAGTACATGTTCATTTACAATTCTGCATTTGCATAGAAAATGGGATTAAAACCCCACCAAAAATTCGTTCATCATTTGCATTTAAAAATTTAAGTTCAATTTGGTCTTTGAGCGAAACCTCTGCGAGCCTCCACTCAAAGAGGGGCAGCTGTTGACACCTAAATTTTGGTTTTTCCATTTTCATTACACAAAAAATGAGGATTGGTTCTCACAAAAAAAAAATCTTCATGCATAGCATATCCAATTTTTCTACAGCACATCATTATTGGTTTGGACCAGCGATGTGGGATTGAGCTTAATTTGGCTAACAATTTGGGGGCACAACCTCCCGCAAGGAGAAGAAAAGGAGGCAACCTCCAGCTTTCCTGACCAACGATGAGCGGTCGGTCTTCGGTGACAAACCCGTGTGTTCTCAAAGGAGTCTAATCTGTGGCCAACAAGACACTAGTGGAGGAATTCAACAAATAACGAGGAAAAGAATCAAGTTCTCCAGAGTCAGATATCTCTTCTTGCCATCGTTGCTGGTCATCCACGACTGTCAATCCAGACCTGCGGTCACGAACAATTCTACCACTTAAGGTTAGTCTTTAACCTTATTTCAATTGGTTCTTTACCTTGTTCAAAATTCTCCTTGTAGGTTCATGGTGTCCCTCCACTAAGTGGGCTATCGTCACGAACTGTCCCTCGTACCGAGCGATAATGAAGTTACTAATCTGCGCCTACAATGACAAAGACGATTAGCCGAAGTGTCTTGTGGATGTCTTCGTTAGCCAAGAAGTTTCCACCGAGTTACCAATTTTCTATTGGTGTTTCCAAAAAAAAGCACAAGTCCACGAGCTGCTATTTTGAAGAACTAGAGAAAATTCTGTTGGAGAAAAGCCCATCAAGGACTGACTTTGGCAAGTTCTCAGGAGATTTCATGCGGTGATACTTGGAGGCTAATGCAAGCTCCACTTGATTGGGACTTGGTGGATTTGTCAAGCACAGTAGACGTGTCCAAGGCTCCCACCAATTTAGTTGTCGGCTCTTACTTAAAGTGTTGTATTTTGCTGTGTTGTTGCTTTTCCGGTTCGCAGATTTTCAAGCTATGTGGTCTCTCTCACCACGGGGCCTCAACAATTCGTATAGACAAAAAAAAAAAGAGGAGAACTCTTTTTCAGTACTCCTCGGTGGACGACTCCATAACCTCCAAGGAGAGAGAGGATGTGGAGCTTGGAGAAGATTCTACAAGTGCGTTTGACATTCTCAAGCCAAGTGGTCAACCTTCACGCGAAGACCATGCTCTGATCTACTTCGTGCACATATGATTCCTCCATACGAAGAGCTGATCCAAGAGCATCTTCATGAGTTCTAGCATACAAAAGTTCCCCATGGTTCCCGTCTCATCTGCCTCCACTATCAAGTTGTGCATGCAAAGCAGAAGTTTGGATTTTCCTGCGTGTACTTAAGGTATTAGAACCACTTTCCGAGGAATTCTCTTTAGCTGGCATCCCACTTGTCCTATCAGCATAAGAAGAGCCCCTCACTACCAATTGAGAAAGTGGAGGTATCAATAAAGATTGTGAATTTGTTGTACTGGCCTCCTCGTGTATCATTTGCATATTCTATTGGTAAACCAAATTAACATTCTGGTTACTAGACAGCTGTTCTACAACTTTTGATGAGAAGTAGATTGAAGGCGTACTGCCCGAGCATGAATTTATTGTATTCCCACAATCATACGTGGACTGCTACACCCATCACATGCAAGGAGTCAAGTTGGTAGCCAAAAGGAAGATTAGTTGAAACTCAGTGAATGTTGTAGCTGTTTTTTTACCGAGAGCAAACAAGCGCACTCAGCTATGTCCCACTTGCCTAACCGATCCCAATGTCGAGCTTGGTTCAAGTTTGCTTGGTCCTCAAGTTTAGATACGAGCTCAAATTGAATTTTGACCAAGGACAAGAGTAAGCATCGGGGATTGGATGGACTCTCCAATTTTCAAAAAAATAATTCAAGAGTTTCTGAAATTTGGGTATCCTATCTAGATAGAGTTTCGGTGGATGTGGGCTCTAATGATCTAATGGCTCAAAGTAAATCCTAATCTAGTTAGGATTACTAATCCCACGGCTCAAAATAAATCCCATTCCTACTAGGACTAGTAGTCTAAGTTCTATATAAGTGAGCCATAGATCAAGGTAAAAAAAGACTCTTCCTCTGAAAATTCTCAGAAATCACGTGAGGCTAGAGAGAAGAGAAACAGAGAGTTTTGTCTTAGAGAAAAAGCTGATTTTGAGCTGCATTGCTGTCACCAACGCCAACCTGTGCTGCTGTCCAGTCTGCATTCTTCACTGTTTGGGCATGGTTTTGAGGTTTTGTTCGAGCAATCTTGAGGTGCTGTTTGGTAGTGATCTATTTACTATCCAAGGGTATTTTCACTATTGTTTCAGGTCCGAAACAGCCATGTTTTGGACACTTTTGGCTACCGATCGTGGCAGGAAATTAATTCGCTGTTTGAGGCCGATTATCGTGCTGTTTTGACATATTTGAGCTGCCGTTCGTGCTTATTTTTTTTTTTACCGAGTTAGAGCTGAATTTGACTTGCCTCAGCGGGGATTCATCGGCGCCATACGGATTTCTTGGACGTGCTCAATTCCTTGGCTAACCGATTTAGGGAATTCGCTTGGTGCTCGAGTTTTGAACTAGGTAATTTTCTAATCTCAAGATATTCCGAAAATCTTTGCTTTAATTTGTTTCCCTATGGATGAAGCATATTTTTTTTTTCAGAGAGCTTATGTTATAAATTGGTTAATTCAAACTTGAATCATAAACCATGTGGATAATTGCTTAATTTGAAGACTTGATCCGTGAGTGCCTAATCTGAATTTTTTTTGAAATTTAGATCATGTTTCGTGGATAATGTCATATTTCTTGGATTGTGTGGGGTTTTGGATTGTTCTCATATACCCGAACCTTTTCTTGAAGAGATCACTCATATCTTTCGGAGTAATTAGATTATCCTATATCCGAATTTGAAATTTTTCTCGGGAATTTTAAGCATGTCATAAATCTTGTAGATAAGATATCTTGAATTGGAAGGAAATTATCTAATATTTTTTCTGAATATCTCTCAAGATAATTTTCCAATCTAAGGGATATAGATCTTGACAAATAAAGGAAGATTATCTCACAAGATTCGGCAATTCCCTTGGATTTTTTTTTATTTGTTTGAAATTCATGTGACCTTGATTGCTTGGATTTTGCTTCCGTGCTTAGCATGTTTGCATTTTGTTTATTATATGTCATGTTTATTTTTTTTTATAAAGTTTGCACAATAATAAATAAAAATGCCCATAATATATGCTCCCTTTGTGCCTAGACCCTTAAAAAAAAAAATAAATTACATGCCTTAGCCACGATCTTGTGGAATGGGACGGCAATTTAATATAGAATTTCGTGTTCTGCCCTTTGGTAACAAGGGACGATGTTATTCTATACGAATTATTCGCATACTGGCTCGAATCTCCGAGGACGTAGCGGATAAAATTCTTCTCTAGCCCAGATCTTTGGGAATGAGTGAATTTGTCGGAAAAATCAAAATTAAAAGGTATATTATGGGCATTTTTGTTTATTTTTGTTCAATCTTTTGTTTGTTTCGTTAAATAAAAAAAATCCCAAAAAATTAACTCCCATTTTTAATAGTTAATCATGCCAAAAGCTCATTTTTATCCCATGAACATTGTCTAATATAAGTCAAGACTTTGAGAAATCATTCTCTTAGATTAAATTGGACGATAGTTGATCTTAAAACATGTTTTCATAATAGTTGCCATTTAATCCGAAAATTAAAAAAAAATGTCATTTGCATATCACGTAGTTTAGAGCATACCTTACCATGTCATTAACTCATGCATATTGTTTTCGTCATATAACTTAGTTGCATTGCATATTTTAAAAAAAGAAAATCCAAAAAAAAACTTTTTTATTTCACATCATCAATCAAGTGGATTTTTTCATGAAATTTGGTACCGAAAGGGCATTAATTTTTTTTCAAATTAATGTAATCAAGTCTCTGGACTCATTTTCTCTGGTTTGCAGAAATAAATTAATTCTCCCATTAATTTATTTAGGTTTCTAATCGACCTATCAATAACGATTAGTGGCGACTCTGAATTGGATAAACTTTTGAATGAAAAGAACCTATGTTGCGATTCGGTAGGACTTGGGAGGGTCTGAGTTAGGTTGGTCAATCAACCTAATAATCCGTTAACCTAGCCTCGATTTTTTGGTCGTGACAACCTGTTCTTGCTTTACCTGATTTTGATAAACTGTTTGAGGTAGATTGTGATGCTAGTGGCGTCGGTATAGGAGCTGTTTTGTCTCAGGAGCGCAAGCCTATTTGCTATTTCAGTGAGAAACTTAGTGAAGCAAGACAGAAGTGGAGCACTTATGATAAAGAATTTTACTCCGTTGTACGGGCTTTGAAGATGTGGGAGCACTATTTGATCGGTAAAGAGTTTGTGCTCTATTCTGATCACGAGGCATTGAAGTATTTGAATAGCCAGAAGAGGATCAGTAAGGATATGCATGCACGTTGGTGTCAATTCTTACAAAAATTCTCGTTCAGATTACAGCACAAATCAGGTGTGCATAATGTTGTAGCAGATGCATTGAGCAGGAGAGCTGGCTTGCTGATGACACCGCGTCAGGATATTTTGGGGTTCGAGCAGCTGAAAGACTGTAATGCAGGCAATGATGATTTTGGGCAGACTTTGGGAGACGTGTGCTGCTGGCCAACCTGTGCAGGAGTTCTTTATTTTGGATGGTTACCTGATGCGTGGCAATTAGTTTTCCTTCCTCGAACATCATTACGAGAAAAGGTAATTCGTGATTTACACGATGGTGGGCTAGCTGCACATCTGTGTCGTGACAAAACTATAGCTGCAGTCGGGGAGCGATTTTATTTGCCCCAATTGCGTAGAGATGTCAGCAGGTATGTGCAGAAGTGTTATGTTTGCCAAACTGCTAAGGGACAGTCGAAAAATACGGGTCTGTATATGCCTTTGCCTGTTCCTGAAAATATTTGGGAGGATCTGTCTATGGATTTTGTGCTTGGTTTACCATGAACCCAAAGAGGCGTGGATTCTGTTTTTGTTGTGGTTGACAGATTTTCCAAGATGGCGCACTTTATTCCTTGCAGGAAGACTTCTGATGCAATAAGTGTGGCTAGGTTATTCTTTAAGGAAGTGGTTCGTTTGCATGGCGTCCCTAAGTTCATCACTTCGGATAGGGATAGCAAATTTCTGGGGCATTTTTGGCGGACCTTATAGAAGTTGTTTGATTCATCTTTGAACTTCAGTAGCACAGCTCATCCGCAGATCGATGGATAAACTGAGGTGGTTAATAGAACTCTGGGTAATTTAATTCGGAGTATTTGTGGTGACAAACCGAAGCAGTGGGATATTGCTCTATCGCAAGCAGAGTTTGCTTATAATAATGCAGTTCATCGTTCTATTGGCAAGTCACCTTTTTCAGTTGTTTATACAAAGGCACCTCAGCATACTCTGGATTTGATTAAGTTACCCAAGCAAGCAGACAAGAGTGTTGCAGCAGATCACATGGCGAAGCAGATTGTGGAGGTACACCAGGAAGTCAAACAGAAGTTGGAAGAGACTAATCAGAAATACAAGGCTGCAGCAGATAAGCACAAGCGAAAGCATGTGTTTGCGGTAGGTGATCAAGTCATGGTGTTTCTTCGCAAGGAGCGGTTCCCGGTTGGTTCTTACAGCAAATTGAAACCAAAGAAGTATGGGCCTAACACTGTCAGCAGAAAGATTAACGATAATGCTTATGTTATAGACCTTCCTCAAAGCATGGACATTTCGAACACTTTTAATGTTGCTGATTTATCACCGTTTTATAGTCCATGGAGCCGATGTATCCAGATTATAACTCTAACTCGAGGACGAGTTTTTTTCAAGTGGAGGAGAATGATGCGGAGAGTATTAGCGATGCATTTTTGGATCGGTTGGATAGACAAAAATCCCAACGGAAGTCGAAGAATTGATGACTTTGGAGCTCAAACAATTTTCTTTATTTTATTTTATTTCAGCAATTTTATCGCTTGGTGGCGTTTTTGTAATTTCGTGGTTATTTTTAGAGACCTAATGGGGCTAGGGTTACACCTGATATAAAAGGTGTTTTATGATATTTTAGGAGACATAATATTTTGATATCAAATTTTGAAGATTGTTATTACGTTTTGCGACTTTTTCGCTTCTCTACGCGTTTACATTGCGTCATGTCTATTTCGTGTTGAAAAGAGTCATCCTTCGAAGCTGGGCCTGAACATTGCATTGGTAATGGAAAATTCGTCATGAATAGGTTCAGGTTTGACAGTAAGACTACGTCCAAACCGAAATCCCTAGCTATGGTGGAGGCACCGGATTCAACCGCTAAGAATTCGTAGCCTTCAAGGGCGGAGGTTGTTTCGAAACTAATAAGCAAGGCTCTTGTCAATATTGATCTAAGCAAACATGGAAAACTAAGGCCTTCCTTAATTTGCGTGAAAATGAAATTACGTGGGAAAATCGGCCTTGCGGTACCTTGTAATTCTTGTGCCAACCTCTGCCCCTGCTCAATTCAGAAGACCACTGGCCGATGAAAGCAAGCTGGTGTTCAAAGAAGCGGTGGGTATAATCAGTGAGATGATACGCAATTCAAGAGCAAGATATGCAAAGACTAGAAGATGGAGAGGAGCTATATACAATGGCGAAGGATTAACTAATGGATTTCACGAGATTGTTGATCTCAAACGAAGAGCATTTTTTAGTTTGTGTTTGCAGGTTTTCCGTCCTAAAACGTTATGATCATTCTTGATGCGTTGTTTCTTTGGAACTGATAAGTAGATTGAAGGGAGCGAATCTGGACTTTCAGTCAAAAGAGAAACTGAAGTAGAACTTGCACAGTTCCCCGCTATCAAGATAAGGCCCTGGCGTGTAGCATCCCCAAGTGCTGCTCACTTACGCCTTGAGTCACCCCAGGACGATCAACATCTTTTTTCTTTTTTCGGGTGGGGGTGGGGTTGGGGTCCGTGCACATGAGCCTTGTCCGCAAGTTTTCCTCATCCGCAATCGATCCTGCAATCCGAAGTTCTTGCCTTCTAAGTAACAAGTCTCATCCACTGTCTCTGATGTTACTGTTTATCCAAAATATGACATTTTTATTAGCATAATTAGTCATGAATTATTAGACTCATTAGCCATGCATGTATTACAAGGATTATATTTTTATAGCCAGTCCTCGTTCTATGCTGAGACCAGACCAGCTTTGACTATGCACGCCCCTAATCCCATATCTATGGGATTGGAATGTTAAATTTCACAAAATTGGATTTTGCTATCCCTGTGTTAAAGTTACTGCTTTAATAAATTGATTTTGCAGTTCAATGTCCATAAGTCATTTAATCTAATATTCTCGGATTATTTTAGTGCATTAAGTATAGTAATCCGATATTCGCAATTAATTTAATCTATTCTAATTCATATAGATCTATTATTAGACAAGGCAATTGCTATGAATAAGTTTAACTCATATTTCTAAATTCATCACTTAATTATCTCATAAAGTAACATGTACACACCAAGTCTTAAATTTCAGTAAAGGAATGATGATTTATTCGATATGGAGTGTCCATTCCATTCCATATTCCTGAACCAAACAAGATAAAATAGAAAAGGACGAAATATCCATCTCTTTGCACAAAACACGATGTACGATTATTACACATCCAAAAAAGAAATTTTAGATTTGATGAAGGAAAAATGTGCAAAAACGTGGAATGAATAAACAAAAAGAAATTGATAATGATTAAAACTTACCAAATCATTCAGGCCCAGCCGTTGACGGAGATTATGCACGGATCTGAGGCCACCCGTCTCTGATTTGAACCAGATCCGAGGCGGTGACGGTTGCTGACTTTAGAACTAAGCTTGGCGACGACTGCGAAGGTGGTGCTCGTGGAGGAGATGGAATCGGAGAGGGGCGATTGTGGACCGAAGGTCTACTTTGCCTTTCATTTTCTCAGTGAAGAAACATTTTCTTTTGATGTTAAAAATATTAATTTTTTTTTATAACCGAGGTGTACGCGCTGCCGGCGAGCTTGTGCTCAAACCAGCGGTGAAGTACGACTAGTCCTCGGGAAGACCAGCAGACCCCACAACCACGGGCCCCCAGTTAAGTCACCTAGCTCCGAGAAGTTTTGAACCCAGAACCTCTCGTAAAAGGAACTGAGCGCAAACCAACTCGGCCACCATATAGTGGGTAATTTTATTTATCTGTTTTAATAAAAAAAAATGCAACATGTAGGGAATCAGTTTACCTAGTTCTAGAATCAATCCAATCGGTTCTGTCCAATTCCCAAGTGGGTTCACGAATATGCCGAATCTTCTTTTATTTTTCTGCCTCTTTCTCGTGAAACTGCATGTGTTGTTGCGTGATCTAAATTGCTACATGAGTGATGTTTAATAGAACATGCTCATGATAAGATAAACAATGATGATCATCTCCATGAATAAAATCATAATAAGTGAGAGGCGTCGAGCTGGGAGAAGGGCGTGAACCTTGTGTGGCCGTGTGACTGAGACTGAGGAAGTGAGAGCTAGAGGCGTGAGCGACGAGCGTTGTCAAGTCTGAGCGAGAAAAAAAAATTTGAAATCGTCATTTTAGAAATTTATAAAATATGAATAAAAATCTGATCCGATCCATGCGATCGGACCCTATGACGGAGAACTTGATCGATTGATATTCGTCGATTTTGGTCTAGATGGGTGGGTTTACACCTACTTGACCGATCGATGTTCACCGATTTCAAATTCTAGGTACGGAGAATTGCCCAATTCAGTCCAATGCATTGACACCCGCCCCTAGCTGTCACCGATTTCAATCTGATGGGAAAGATGACGGTGATTTCGTCTTTGTTCCCCGAGCGACGGGTCGTGCCTTTTCCAAGACATTTAAGAGACCGATGGTGATTGATGACCCCGTTGAGACGGCGAAAGCGTGAGAATGGAGTGTATGGCTGAGATTAGACGAAGATGATCTAACGGTTCTCATTTCTTGAGGATTAGATCCTTGTGGGGTGGTCCCCGTGTGGATGGGCATGTTAGGGTGCGTATGGTAACGTTTCTGTTCCCGGAACAACTTTTGGAACAGAAACACTTTTTTGTGTTTCTGTTCCCGGCAACGATTTCTAGGAACAAAAACGCGTTTGGTAACTGCATAAAGTTTTTGTTCTCGAAACAAAAAAGGAACAGAAACACGTTTGGTAACTACATAAAGTTTTTGTTCTCGAAACAAAAAAGGAACAGAAACGCGTTTGGTAACTACAAAAAAAAATTATATTCCTAATTTTTTCAATATGGATGAGATTAACAATAAAAAAAATAAAACATAAGACAAATTAGAATTGAGCAATGAGAACATGAAATATGTCTTCCATATATAGGAAAAATTACAATTATGAGTTATACATAAATGTTTCCAAGTAGATAAACATATGATAACATAATTGAATGCAAATACTGTTTGATAAACTGTAATTGAAAAGTGTATTTGGATACAACTTTGACGTAAATGACGTTCGATAAAAAATACCCTTTGTAAATGATTCGATTTGTCAATTAATTTTTATTATTTAGAATATTTTATTATTTTTATTTTTAATTATTTTATTTTTAAATTTATTTTTTTTTTCAAAAAAAATATTTTTGATTTTTGATTTTTTGATTTTTATTATTTATTTTTTCGAAAAAATTATTTTTTTATTTTATTTTTTAATTAATTAATTAATTTTATTATTTCGTTTTTTATTTTTATTATTTCAAAAAAATTATTTTTTTATTTTTAATCATTTTATTTTAAATTAATTTTTATTATTATTTATTTTATTATTTCAATTTTTAATCTTTTTTATTTTTTATTTTTCGAAAAAAATTATTTTTTATTTTTAATCATTTTGTTTTAAATTAATTTATTTGATTATTTATTTTTCTTATTTCGATTTTTAATCTTTTTTATTTTTTATTTTTCGAAAAAAATTATTTTTTATTATTTTTTATTTTCGATTTTTTATTATTTTATTTTATTTTTATTATTTCGAAAAAAATTATTTTTTATTTTTAATCATTTTATTTTAAATTAATTTATTTGATTATTTATTTTTCTTATTTCGATTTTTATTCTTTTTTATTTTTTATTTTTTAAAAAAATTATTTTTATGTTAATTATTTTATTCTTTAATTATTTTTATTTTTAATTATTTTCAAGAAAGTGTTCCCAATTGTTTCCAAAAAATGTTCCAAATGTGTTTCTAAAAAGTGTTCCGGGAACACAGAAGCAAGTTTTTTTTGTTTCTCGTTTCTGCTCCAAAAGTGTTTTTGTTTCTTAAAAGTGTTCTCGAAACACTTTGGGATCACTTTTTTACCATACGCGTTTCTGTTCTCAAAGTGTTCCCGGAACACTTTGGGAACAGAAACACTTTTTCTGGAGCGTTACCATACGCACCCTAAATTTGCTGGACTATGCTGTCGGGAATACTAGATTGTACTATGTAATCCTAAATTTTGAAATGATCTATCGATTTTTGCTCTCTCAATGTTTAATTTTTATCTTGCTCGATAATTTAGAGTCTATCCAGATTGATTTTTTACATTTTACATGTGAGGTAATAAAAAATGATTATTTTGTAGATAACGAAAATATTTTTAGTTTATTAGTTTTTGTAAGCGATACAAATAATCATAGGCTCTTTTGGTAAGTTGTGGACACGAGATTTTTGATTGACAGGATCATAAGCTATAGACATTGCTCAAACATAAATTTAATCAAAATGAAAAGTGATTAATGCCCATATTTATAACCCATTAACTAATCGAATTAGTCAGAGAAAACTTCCTCCGGATGAAAAAAAATAAAAATAAAAAACATGACATGTGATATGATGTTCTTTGTGCCAATATCGCCGGTCACATCGTGTCCCTACTGAGCTTAAGTTGCCAAGATGTGTAGACTAAATAAAAGGCAGTCGACGTTCTCAGTTCCTCCCGGCACCTTTCCATTAATTTGATTATAAATTGGGGTGGTTGAGCTTGGTGGCTGCTCCAGCATGTCATTTTCATTTAAGTGGGGTGAACGATTGGGAAGTGAATCCAATCCACTAAAATTGCGTATAGATCCGGTCAGCCAAAGAACTTGTCATTTTTTTGTCTTTGTTTTCTTATTTTCACGACTAAAGTGTGGCAACAATTTAACCAAACTTCCCGGAAGGGGGGGGGGGGTGGGTGGGTTTGTTCGGGGATTAGGGCTAATAGAACTAAATAAGATTGGCCATGCTTTTTGATCTCTAACATGCCAAGGCCTAATTTTAGATTCGCATCGAGCAATCTGATTGTCACTAGGTTCGGACTCAACAATATTGGACAAAAACGTAGGATAAGAATGAGTATCATAATAAACAAGATCAGTCATTAAAAATACATAAAGCCATCCAATTTAATAAGAAGATTTGACCATGATGAATACTTCAAACGGATCACGAAGTCGGCACGATGAAGACAATGAGCGAAATTTTTTTCTTGAGGCATTGGGAATTGGTGTACAGTATTCATAAAAAGCAAACCTTTACTCTAATGTTATGTTAAAAAGTTTAATCCAAAAACTTAAGCTAATAGACAGAAGAAGACTATATGGATATAAAGTGCATATAAGACTCGTTGTCAAGTGATATGAGATAACAACTTTCAACACACATCTCACATGCAAGTCGGATTACAAGTAACACGTATAATTTGACTAATAGGGGGTGGATGCATAATGGTGGATAATACCGACTCTGATACTATGTTAAGAAGTGAGAAAATGATAATGGAATGCTTGGTTTACCATTAGGCACAAGACCAATATAAAATATACATGGACGGGCATAAACGTAAATACATATAACAAAGGGGGACATCCTAATCCTTTATACAATATATCTAACAAAATTAACTATAATGAAAAGTGAATAATGTCCATATTTATAACCCACTAACTAACCGATTTAGTTAGAGAAAACTTACTCCGGTGAAACAAATACGACATGCCATTCAAATTTTCTTTGTGCCAATATCTACTATCACATCGTGGCCATACTAAACTTAAGTTGCCAAGATTTTCCATGCGTAGACTAAATAAAAGCGGTCGACGTTTTCAGCTCTTCTTTACAATTTGATTATAAATTGTGGTGGTTGAGCTTGGTGGCCAGCGCAACTTGTCCTATTCATTTTGAGGGGGGTGAACAATCGGAAGGTGAATCCAATCCACTCAAATTTCGCATACCGTCGTTTGTACACAAGATGTAGACACCTGTTGTACCAAAATAAAAGCTTGATTGTACTTAGTCTTTTTCTTGGCTTAATTATGTAATAAAACAATCTTTAATCTATCTCGAATTTTTTCTCTAAAAAATTTACAAACTTTCATTGTAGTTTCAAATTTGCCTCTGCGTCCAAAAATTACTAATGGGTTCTTTAAAAATATTAAATGAATATAATAAATTCTAAATTTGAAATCAATTTAATTGTGAAACAATTCATGAATATCCCATACTTCCCTTTTATGAGCATTCATATGATTATAAAAAAAAAGAATTAAATCAGAAATTAGACAAAGAAAACATACATAGTGACTGAAGTACAAGAGGTTTATTTTCTTTCATGTCAAAAAAATGTGGCCTTTTGCTATATTACATATAGTGATTATTTGATGATTCGAATTAATTGATATTGTCTAAAATAATAATAAAGCAAAGCTAATGTATTTTAGCATGTCGAGTACTGGTTTATCCGGTCTTGGACCTACTTGGGTGCCAGTCCAACTGGTCTGGTCCGATTCTCAAGTGGGTTCATGAACATGCCAATTCTTCTATTATTATTATTATTATTATTATTTGCCTCTTTTCTACAAAACTACAAGTGTTGTTGCATGATCTAAATTACCACACGAGTGAGTGATGTTAATAGAATAAGCTCGTGATAAGATAAACAATGATGACCATCTTCATGAACAAAGTTATAATGAGTGATAGGCGTCGAGCCGTGAAAAAGGCATGAACGCTGTGTGATTGAGATTGACAAAGAGAGAGCTGGAGGCGTGAGTGACGAGAATGTTTGAATCTATGCGAAAAACGAATTGAAATTAGGATTTAAAAAATTTAAAAAATATGGATAAAAAATTCCAATTTGGTCTGTGTGGTCTAGATAGGTGGGTTCATACCTGCGACGGAAAACATGGCTTCAAATTTTAGAAATTAGGAACGGCCCGATTCGGTCCGATTTATTTTTGGTGAAAGTTGTTTGTTTGTTTGTTCTTTTTTTTCAGAGACCTATGGTGATTGGTGACCCGTTGAAACGGTGAAAGCGGGAGAATGGAGTGTACGGCTGAGATTAGAAGAAGATCATCTAGCGGTTCTCATTTCATGAGGATTACATCTTTCTGGGGTGGACCCCAGTAGGTGGGCCGGGTCAAGCCTTCAAAAGTTGTTGCTTCATTAATATGTTGGACTGTACTAAATTCTAGATTGGACTATACAATCCTAAATTCTGAAAATGATTTATTGATTTTCCTTTCTCTATGTTTAACTTTTATCTCGCTTGATAATTTAGAGTCTCTCTAGATTGGCTTTTTACATTTTACATGTCACATAATAAAAATTGATTATTTTGTGGACGATGAAAATAATTTTAGTTCATTAGTTTTTGTAAGCGATATAAATAATCATAGGATTTGTTTGTTTAGAGAAAAAATGAATGATCTAAAAAGTATTTTCTAAAAAATGTCATTCATATCGTTTGGAATAATTAGTTGATGAAAATATTTTTGCTAACATTTTATGTCTAAATATTTTTATGGATAATGAAAACATTTTTAGTTCTTTTATTTTTGTAAGCGATATAAACGATTAATTTTAGGAAAATAATTTTCAAATAATTTATTTTCTGCAAAACAAACGTACCTTAAACACTTGAAATTTTCATCGAATGCAGATATTAAATGATAAATCATATATGAATTTTTCTTATAATTCTTTTAAATTTCAACGATATCTTAGATTTCGATGAAAACATTTAAAATTGTACATTTGGCTTTTCATTTAAGATGAAGAGAGCACGACCATCATATTCTTCTAGATCTCCTCTTTTCAAATTCACGTATTGACCGTAATGAACTAATCAGCTGTCTCCGTGCGGAAACTCAAAAACAAGACTTTTCTTGAGTGGAAAGGTGTAGTCTAGAAATCTTTATCAACATCTACTGGTGTAGGCTTTGCTCGGTCTAATGCTCGAACTCGGATGAGCTTGAATTCTTCCAAGCTAGCTTTACTGCATGATATGGCAGATTGGATAGAGCTCAACTCGATTAGGCTCGATTATCCAACGTTAAGGGCACAGGTTCTCAATAAATATAGTCCAAACCGCATGAGATGTTACAGATATAGGGTGCCGGTATATCGTGCATGTCATGTTAGAACACTGGTTATTGTTGTGTATCAAGGCTGCAGAATATTTTGTTTTAGCGATTCTATTTTGAGATTTGATTAGATTCTGTTTAGATTTGAATTTACTAGATAACTTTCCTGTTTTATTATTCAAATATTCTGTTTTGATTAGAATCTTAGGATAAAGATTTGTTTTGGAGTATGTATTTAAGTGTTATAATCTTTCGGAATAAAATAAGAGAGTCGAAAGTTTCTCTTCAATACGATCTTTCTCTTGGATTACATTCTGCTCTGTTTTGTGCATCTGAATGTCCTTCAAAACAATTCAGAAGCAGAAACAGAACTGCTTCTGACGTGCTTCTGAATCCTTCAGAAGCAACAATTCTGCTTCTAATGTCCTTCTGAATCCTCTAAAACGCAACAATTGGTATCAGAGCTCTCTTGATCTTAAGGGGCTGTGCTGTGAGTGACTTGTGAGATTGATTGAGAGTGTGTTTGTATCCAAAGAAGACGAAGGCAAGATGGAGGCTGGATCGAGTGGTTTTTCAGCTATGGCTCCACTAATGTTTGATGGAGAAAATTATCAAGCCTGGTCAGTGAGGATGCAAGCTTATCTAGAGGGTTGTGATTTTTGGGAAGCGGTAGAAGAAGATTATGAAGTTACTCCCCTTCTTGACAACGCAACCATCAATCAAATCAGGTATCACAAGGAGAGGGTTACAAGGAAAGCAAAGGCGAAGTCTTGTTTATATGCTGCTGTCTCACCTGCCATCTTCAACAGAATTATGGTTTGCGAATCAGCAAAAGTTATCTGGGATTTCCTTAAAGCCGAGTATCAAGGGGATGAAAGGATCAGAAGCATGAAGGGACTGAATCTGATCAGAGAATTCGAGAGACTTCAGATGAAGGAGTCTGAGACAATTAAGGAGTATTCTGATAAATTGATAAACATAGCAAATCAGGCAAGAGTTCTAGGCACTGATCTCTCTGACAATAGGTTAGTGTAGAAAATTCTTGTCTCTTTGCCCGAAAGGTTTGAGGCAACAATTGCCTCGTTAGAGAATACCAAGGATTTATCTCAGATTCGGTTTGCCGAATTGCTAAGTGCTTCGCAAGCGCAAGAGCAAAGGAGGTTAATGAGGCTAGAAGGTAGTGCCGAAGGAGCTCTACAGGCCAAGGTACAGCAGAATGTTAAAGACAGGAAGTGGAAAGGGAAGAAGTGGAATAGTGGTAGTGGTTCAGAAGCTACTGCGAGAGAGAACAATGCTGGTAATTCGAAGAACAATTGGGGAAGGTATTCTTCGTGTAAGTATTGTGGAAAACAGAATCATCCACACTTTAAGTGTTGGAAGAGACCAGATGTAAGATGCAGAAAGTGTCAGAAGCTTGGGCACATTGAGAAGTTCTGCAAAGAGAAAGGAGATCAGCATCAAGGTGAAGCACACTCTGCAGTTCAACAAGAGGCAGATCAACTTTTTGTTGCTTCTTGTTTCTCTTCTAGTACTCCATGTGATAGCTGGCTTGTTGATAGTGGTTGTACAAACGATATGACAAGTAATGAGAAGTTGTTCATTGATCTTGACAAGTCATTAAAGTCAAGAGTGAGGATTGGGAATGGTGAGTATTTAGAAGTGAAAGGTAAAGGGACTGTAGCAATGGAGAGTTGTGCTGGAACAAAGTTTGTTTCTGATGTAATGTATGTCCCTGAGATTGATCAAAACTTGCTAAGTGTCGGTCAGTTAGTAGAAAAGGGATTTAAGGTGGTATTTGAAGAAGGAGAGTGTTTGATATTTGATTCAGATGGACAGAAGCTGTTCAGAATCAAAATGCAAAAGAAGAGTTTCTCTCTGAATCCTCTCGAGAAGGAGCAAGTGGCATTCAAGTGTCAAGCTAGTAATTCAGAGTTATGGCACAAGAGGTTGGGTCACTTTCATCACAAAGGGTTGCAGTTTATGCAGAGGAATGAGATGGCAACATGGTTACCGAGTATGGAGGAGGAGATCACAAGGTGCAAGTCTTGTTTGTTGGGCAAGCAGACGAGACTTCCATTCAAGCAATCAACTTGGAGAGCTACAAAGAAGCTGTAGCTGATTCATAGAGACCTCTGTGGTCTACAAGCGACTCCTTCATTAAATGGCAGCAGGTATTTCATTATCTTCATTGATGATTATACTAGAATGTGCTGGATTTACTTCATGAAGCAAAAGTCAGAAGTTGCTGAGGTGTTTCTGAAGTTTAAGAGATGGGTTAAAAACCAAAGTGAATGCAAGATTCAGGTCATCAGATCTGACAATGGAACAGAATACACTTCTCAGAGGTTTAACTCTTTCTGTGAAGAAGCTGGTATTGAGCATCAACTTGCTGCTCCATACTCTCCACAACAAAATGGAGTCAGTGAAAGGAAGAATAGAACCATCATGGAGATGACTAGATGTCTGTTACATGAGAAGAATCTGCCAAAAGAGTTTTGGGCAGAAGCAGCAAACACAGCAGTCTTTCTTCTGAACAGACTGTCTACAAGGGTATTGGAGAAGAAGACACCCTTTGAAGCTTGGTTTGGTGTCAAGCCAATATTATGAAATCTAAAAGTGTTTGGCTGTTTGTGTTTTTCTCATATCCCACAGGTCAAAAGAGACAAGCTGGGAGAGAAAGCTGAATCTGGAATCTTTATTGGCTATTGTTCAATATCAAAAGCCCACAGAATCTATCAACCACATACAGGGAAGGTGATCACTAGCAGAGATGTTCAGTTCTTTGAAGATGAACAATGGGACTGGACAGAAGAGTCACAAGACAAGCAGAAGAAGGTATCTCTAGAACCTAACGAGCTGGAGGATGATGTTCCAGTTAGAGGGACTAGAACTCTGACTGATATATATCAGAGGTGTAGTGTGGCTGTTTTGGAACCTTCGAGTTATGAGGAAGCTAAAAGTGATCAGAAGTGGTTGATTGCAATGAATGAAGAATTGGCTATGATTGAAAAGAATCAAACATGGGAGTTAGTAGAGAGACCTGAAGACAGGAAGGTGTTTGGTGTAAAATGGGTCTTTAGAACCAAATACAATTTTGATGGCTCAGTGAACAAGTACAAGGCCAGATTGGTTGTGAAGGGATATGCACAGGTTTGGGGAGTTGATTTCTCAGAAACCTTTGCACCAGTAGCAAGAATGGATACAATTAGAATGACTCTTGTCTTGGCAGCTCAACAAGGATGGAAAGTATATCAGTTAGATGTAAAATCTGCTTTTTTGAATGGAGTATTGCAGGAGGAAATTTATGTTGAGCAACCAGAAGGTTTTGTCGCACCAGGCCAGGAGGAGAAGGTTTATTTGTTGAAAAAGGCTCTCTATGGCTTGAAACAAGCTCCTAGAGCTTGGTACAGTAAGATTGATGAGCACTTACTGAACTTGGGTTTTAAGAAAAGCCTAAGTGAATCCACTCTATATATCAAGAAGTTAGCATCTGACTTGGTGGTAGTATCACTTTATGTAGATGATTTGCTAGTAACAGGAAGTAAGAGTGCTCAGATTGTTGCATTTAAGTAAGAGATGATGAAGATGTTTGAGATGACAGATCTTGGTGAGATGTCATATTTTCTGGGGATGGAAATTAGTTAGACTCAGAATGAAGTTTTTATATTTCAGAAGAAGTATTCGAATGAGATTCTGAAGAGATTTAACATGGAGGAGTGCAAGAGTGTGAGTAATCCAATGATTCAGAAGGAAAAGCTTCAGAAGGATGATGGTTCAGAACCTGCAGATGAAAGAGTTTACAGAAGTTTGATTGGCTGTCTTATGTATCTCACGGCAACTAGACCAGACATCATGTTTCCTGTAAGTGTCTTGTCTAGATTTCTTGATTGTGCAAGTAAGTTACATATGGTAGCAGCAAAGAGGGTGTTGAGATACTTAAAGGGAACTCTTTCATATGGGATTAAATTCTGTAAAGTTCAAGAGTTTAAGTTGCAGGGGTATTCAGATAGTGACTGGGCAGGTTTAATGGATGATATGAAAATCACTTTAGGTTATTGTTTCACATTTGGTTCGGTGTGTTTTTCCTGGAGTTCAAAGAAACAGGAAATTGTAGCTCAATCAACTGCAGAAGCTGAGTTTATTGCAGCTACTGCAGCTGTAAATCAAGCATTATGGTTAAAGAAGCTGATGGATGATCTGCATCTGAAGCAAGAAAAAGGCATTGAAGTGTTTGTAGATAATCAAGCTGCATTGGCAATTTCACATAATCCTGTATTTCACGGAAAAACAAAGCATCTCAAGATCAAATATTATTTTCTGAGAGAGGTGCAGAAAGCTGGAGAAGTAAAGTTGGTATACTGCAGTTCAGAAGAACAACTTGCAGATATATTCACAAAATCATTCAACGTTGGTCGATTTGAAGTTTTGAGAGCAAAGCTTGGAATGTGCAGCACTTGATTCAGGAGGAGAATGTTGTGTATCAAGGCTGCAGAATATTTTGTTTTAGCGATTCTATTTTGAGATTTGATTAGATTCTGTTTAGATTTGAATTTACTAGATAACTTTCCTGTTTTATTATTCAAATATTCTGTTTTGATTAGAATCTTAGGATAAAGATTTGTTTTGGAGTATGTATTTAAGTGTTACAATCTTTCGGAATAAAATAAAAGAGTCGAAAGTTTCTCTTCAATACGATCTTTCTCTTGCATTACATTCTGCTCTGTTTTGTGCATCTGAATGTCCTTCAAAACAATTCAGAAGCAGAAACAGAACTGCTTCTAACGTGCTTCTGAATCCTTCAGAAGCAACAATTCTGCTTCTAATGTCCTTCTGAATCCTCCAAAACGCAGGAAGATTTGATGTCGAATGTACTGATATACATATTATGAAATAGCGAGCCTATGCCGATTGGATTTTTGGGTTTCTCGCATTAGGCGAAGTGTCGTGAAGATCTAGCCATATGGAACTGATGTTCCCGTCACACGAGCTCGATGAGATCTGAGTTGATTACCTTACAAGTGTTCGGCGACTTACGCTCGAGTAGCTCGGCTTGTTTACACCTAATGCAGTGGATCAAACTTGAGGTCTCACATGAATCTTTCTCTGTTAGTGCTGGATGATACAGACCAGGCTCAAATGTCAACGTCATAGAATTAAAATGCAAACTCGGGCATTGCCACCTTGAATTAATCCTCCTGGAGTAACGCCAATGATTGCGCAGGGAATCTTCGACCACTTTTTACATTTGTCTCTATTCCTTGCTGCTTGCGTCTGGCATCTTCTCTCATTGTTCTCGCCAGTTCATCTGGTCCACAACATCGGATTTCTTTAGTCAATGATTAAATAAAGGCGTTTGAATGTCCCTTTGGTTTGTCCCTTTCGCCTTCAATATTTCCTTTCTGCATGTGTTACGTACTGTAATGGACGTCCTTGTGTTTCGGTCTTTCTCTTCCACTCACCTCGGAGCACAACCGTCATTATATACCTTATCACCTCCTCCCCACCGTCTCTTCTATATATCATCCGTAATAATAAAGGGTACGATCATAGTTGGAGAGCTTTGATGATCTGCTCGGAATTATGACAGTCTTCAGGTTCACCTCTGGTGTAATACTAGGCTTGGTTTTGATTGTTTTAGCTGTCGGAGCGGCTCCTGATGAATCCCTCGTTACTCACGTACCGGGCTTCGTTGGCACTTTGCCCTCTAATCATTATGCGGGGTACATATTCCCACCATTGTCCTAACCATCGTTTCGATCTCAGGCTCTTTTAGTTGACTAAGAGTATTCTCCGTTCGGTATTCGCAGGTATGTGGCCATCGAGGGGAATCCTGGCAAGAAGAATTTGTTCTACTATTTCATTGCATCCGAAAGGAATCCAAGCAAGGACCCTGTAGTACTATGGCTTAACGGAGGACCCGGTTGCTCCAGCTTCGACGGTTTTGTTTATGAACATGGTATTCGAATTAAGCACCAAACCAAGATGATGATATTTTCGCGGTCACATGTCCTAAGTTCCCATTTTCATGCCCATACCTATGTGCAGGGCCCTTCAATTTTCAAGCGGGAAAGTCAAACGGAAGCTTGCCTATACTGCAGCTCAATCCCTTCAGCTGGTCTAAGGTCTGTAAAATCATTTCTCTTCTCTGAACTTTCCCATTCACTTACTGGATAGAATGTCGGCGTAGTATAATTTATAACTCATGGTTTTGTGAGGATTACAATGAAGTGCTCTTGCTCATTTTGCAGGTCTCCAACATTATCTATTTGGATTCTCCATGTGGAGTCGGTTTATCATACTCTGAAGATCCACGGAATTATGTGACGGGAGACCTTCAAACTGCCTCCGATACGCATGCCTTTCTTCTCAAGGTAACAATTGCAAGGCCCTGCACTAATCTGAATATGTTAGGCTTAACCCAGCAGGTTAATTTACAGTAAGTAAATAAGTAGGATAGCGGTAGAGCAGCTGCTAATAAGCCACTCAATTTAAGCACCACTGTTAATCTTATCCTGTAAAGCCGCTGAATTATTCGTTTTTTGGATTCAGTGGTTCGAGCTCTATCCAGAGTACCTTTCAAATCCGTTCTATATATCAGGAGAGTCGTATGCCGGAGTTTATGTGCCCACTCTCGCCTCCAAAGTAGCAAAAGGTATGGCAAACTCGAAATAAATTCTAGGTTCATCCGTTGAGGTTTTGTCAGTAATTGCAAATGGACTTCTCTTCCAGGAATTAAAAAAGGTGAAAAGCCTCTTATCAATTTCAAGGTATCTATCCCTTCTCATCGTCTGCTGAAAGACTTAGGGAATGCCCAATTCCATGGTGATGGCTTTGACTGTCTGAACATCTTAAATATGGAAAAAATGTACGTTACTGCAGGGTTACCTCATTGGTAATGGGATTGCAGATGACGAATACGATGGCAATGGCCATGTGCCTTTCTTCTTCGGTATGGCGCTGATCTCGATCGACATCTTTGAGGTCTGTTAAACAGAAAAGCTAGCAACAATTAGTGGACTTGTGCTATCGCAAGAGTCCCACAAGTACTTTTCGCAGGAACTTACCATTGATTCTACAGGATTGTCAGGCTACATGTGAAGGGAAGTTTTATGACCCCCCAAATGACCGATGCCTCAAGAATATTATCAAGGCTTACTCGGTGCGACGGTGTCCCTTTCTCAGTAAATTGGAACATGTTTATCAGCTTTCAAACCAATAGAACTGATACTAACCACAAATAGATTTGCAAGTGGGATTTGTTCGGGTAAATTGACGTGCTTTTTCCACCGCTTTCCAGGCTCTGACAGGTTTAAATAGGTACAACATTCTCGAGCCGTGCTACCGTTACCCAGACAGCAAGGCGATGAGTCTGCCTTTTGGCCTCCATCAGTCGGGGGTGACTGAGAAGCCTCTCTACACAAGAAAAAGAATGTTTGGTTATCGTTCACCTCTTTGGCCGTCAGAACAAGAGAAAACAGTCACATCGAGTCTCCAACAGGCGAACGCATTTCACATCTCATGCATTGTGAGTAATTCGAACTTTTTAGTATGCATGATCGGAAATTATATTGCCTTTCTGT
Source organism: Psidium guajava (assembly GCA_016432845.1). Taxonomy (NCBI): domain Eukaryota; kingdom Viridiplantae; phylum Streptophyta; class Magnoliopsida; order Myrtales; family Myrtaceae; genus Psidium; species Psidium guajava. The sequence goes on along the minus strand of CM028225.1, from coordinate 32,519,220 downwards.
TCTCATCTGGTGGTGAAAAATGAAATTTCAGGACATCATAAAAGTAGGCAGGGTGACAATTTTAGTATATTTAAGGTGAAAAATGGAGGTTTGGATTATACCTTACCCAAAAAAAAAAAAAATGGAGGTTTGGATTAAACATTAAGCTAACAAGACTGATACTACAAGTCCGAATGCCCATCAGCCGAGACCCAAACCGTCCTCATTCTCTCGTCGAGACAAGTCAAGCATTAGCATTCTATTACGTACCATAACGTTCTCAGTTGTGAGTTTGCAGAATGATGATTTCGCAACCGCATGGTTAAATGACAAAGCAGTTCGGGAAGCAATCCACGCAGCACCGGTAACAAGTTGAATCATTTGCTTTTGTTTGCCACAGAAATGTCAAGCTTCTAGTTATTTAATCGGGCACTTGCTTATTTCATATGTGATAGGCAAGCGTGGCGGGTCCTTGGGAGATATGCTCTACTAGAGTGAGAAGCAATTATACCATTGATACAGGAAGTATGATCCCGTATCACAAAAGTTTGATTTCTGAGGGATACAGGGCACTCATATTCAGGTGAAATATGTGACATTCATGCGGCTCTGCATCACTGAGACATCTCTTCTTGCCATCCTAAGCATTCTTAACATCTTCAGATTGATGTAATTCTAACTTGTCAATTGACCTATCTGATGCTGTTTAGATGCATAACAGGTTGTGTGGTGAAGTCCAACAAATTCATTACCTCATTTTCTAGATAATGGTCGTGTCCCTTTCATTTAATTGTTGTTAAATGACGTTCTTTGTCTGCTGTCAGCGGAGATCATGATGCAGTTGTACCTTACACCGGCACTCAAGCGTGGACCAGGTCACTTGGATACAAAATTGTCGATGAATGGAGGTCGTGGATCTCCAATGAGCAAGTCGCCGGGTAAGTTCTTACTCCATCCCATGTTCTGCAGCAATACTTAGCGCCTGCAAGGTATGATCTTACTGACTAGTACTCATGGTCAAAGAGTAGGGATGTCTAAATCGCTCTCTCATTGGCAGAGTGATGTAAAAATCCTCTGTTTTTCATTTTCAGTCGCTTTCTTTTACGTGCATCCACAAATTCAAATTACTATGCAATGTCATTGCGGGTGATTATGCTATGCTGCTTTAAGCATACAAGCTTTTTCCAACTTGTTTCAGGTATCTACAAGGCTATGACCACAACCTCACATTTCTAACTGTCAAGGTCAGGAACCAATAAACTTTCTTACAAATCATATCCTAAGATTCAGAATTCGTTGCACGAAAAGACTAGAACAAGGTCACGGCGAGTGTGCTGTTTTCTGCATATTTTGGTTGCTCTGTCAAAAACAAACTGGAATGTTGAACAACGCGAGAGAGTAATGCTGATAATGTATACTTAATCTCCATGGATAAAAGATGTGTCAAAACTTCTTCCCCAATATCCTTAACGAACTAAATTTGCATGTGTTTGGAAATGAGATGTTTGTAGTTCGAATTCACAAATCCTGACCTTCTGATAGTTGATACTGAACTCAAGAACCTTTGTGTCGCTTTTAAGGCTCAGAAGCAATTCTGTTCTTTGTTTTACTGGAATGCACTTAAGCTGATCTATTTCTAATTGCACATGCGTTGCTCGTCGTACTAGTCATCTCCTTGTCTGATGCTAACGAAAACCGTCTTGTCATTGGTGCAGGGAGCGGGGCATACAGTCCCTCAATACAAGCCGCAGGAATCCTTGGACTTCTATACTCGTTGGTTAGATGGAAAACCAATCTGACATTATTGCATTGCCTCTGGTTCCCTGAATGGGAATCCTTCTACAATTTAGGCTTAGGGCAGGACAAATAGAACTTATGTACTCCAAAAGTTCATCAAGTTTTCAATAAGATCTTGGCTTCGCGGTTTCTTCATTTCTCCACTGCTTTTAACACAATCAACAGAGTAGAATTTGGTCTACAAACGTGGGGAGAGATCAGTATTCCAACTTTTGGTCAATGTCTCCGAAGAGACTGGAAGATATGAGTTCTGGTATTGCGTCCGGTAAAGTTTGGCTGATGTAATCCTAATCGACAAAGATTAATCAATCATTAATTCTAGCTATACTGTGACTTTCTGTACTTGTTGTTGATCTCCGTATTAGGCCGATTGGTATCGTCATAGTTCAAAATCACGCCTCAATTCTTGTTGTGCAATACGATGAGGATCTCTTAGAACACAAAAAGCTTTATCCTTAATGGTATCTGAGGTTTAGCGGATCTGCGACGCCAATCAATTTTCTTGCTCCTAGTATATCATGGCTGATAAAAAGCACACACCCATAATCAAGCCTTACGCCAAAATCTCATCATGATGAATGCTTCTGCTCAATTACCACTCGAGGTTATACCTGCTGATTTTTAACCCAGCATGCCCAGATTCATACTTAGTTGTACCGGCTCGTTGTATCAAGACCAGCAAGCCCAGCTTGTGCAACATCGTATTTGTCACGATCAGTAGTCGTTAAATGGCAACATAGCTCTATTTTTGAAAGTAAGATGCGGCTACTGATCATCGCATCCGGCGCAACCTCCAGTGATGCATGCGCTCGACTTTACCCCGAATAAATCGAGTTCTGAAATGACGATGCTCAAGGAAAAGCTTGCTATCTCGTCCGAGGGTCACGTCGTGATCTATAGCACAAGATATGCAGATTTCGATGAACATAACGGATGGGTTATTGCTTGTTGCTGCGCCAATCAATGAAACGATTTTACCATCCATGCTGTCAGTGGTTTATTTTGATTTAGCCTACAACATATCATTTGCTCTGCTGCTCCTCTTACTTTGACCTCCAGTTTCTGAACTGGAATTCCTTCGAGGCTGTAGCCAACTGTATCGACCGGCCACTACTATAGTTAAGTGTGATCATTGATTCACTGCATTTTGATGTAATCTTGTAGTTACTTCTTCATGCGCTTATAATTGTCGTTACTATCCTGTTCTTGCTATCTAAGCTCACAGGCTGGATGGAATAGGTGATGCGCAGAGGCCTTAGGCTCGCCAAAAGCGGGAAATCTAGAAGGTCTCACCTTTAGCCGAACTGGACTTATATAAGGTGAGACTGTATACACATTGTCTTTTATGCATATATCCACAAGGATAAGGGTAAAGATGATTAACTCATCATCATACCCGTAACCATTTTCATTAAAGTGGGTCTACACCTTTCTGCTATAAAATTTGGTTGTGGTGTCTCTGGCATCGTGCATTTAGCACAGTTACCATGTCTTGTAAGGAATTTAGTAAATGGACCTAGCCATTGTTTTTTTCGTTTTTGTTTATATATATATATTTAAAATCTAGACACTGTCTTGATTCATTATACTTTCTACAATATTCGCGATATCTATTATGGCCTTACTATTTCCACCTTTTTATCTAATTGCCTCTCAACTTCTTTAACATAAACCTCATGTGCATTCATTGATTGATATTTACCATGCAATGATAATGTGATAAAATAACTTTCTCCATGAAAAAATGAACATCAACATGACCATATATATTGAAGTACATAATTTCAAGAAGCTCGTGCTTCTTGTAGCATCTTTGTGAGTGTGTTTTTTTTTTTGTTTTCCTCTAACACAATCAATACACACTCCACGATCAATAAAATTCAAATTCGGAAGAATTTCTTTTTTTACTAACCTTTGCATTCTTTCTTTGAATATGTGACCCAAATGTTTATGCCACAAATAAGCAGAATTTTCATCAACTAGACTGCGTTTAGTGCCAACGTTGTGATGCAAGGTCATTAAAGCCTCCGCAAATACATTATCAAGTTTAAACTTGTAGAAACCATCATATAAAATTCCAATTCCAATAGGATTATTGTTCTTAAATAAATTGAAAGATCCATAACAAAACTTAAAACAAAATTCTATTACATCAAGTTTTTGTAGAGAAACTAAATTGCAAGAGAATGTAGGTATATAAAAGATTCAAAACAATCCACATAATACTTAGTGTCTAAGATTAAATAATAAGTGATGATGGCTTAAATTGGAGCTTTGCTTTTATTCCTTGTGAACACATAGTTCTGACGTGGCTTTATGGTTTTTGGATCATAAGAAATTCCTGCATCTTATTTGAAACACGAGTGGTGGGACCAGAATCAATCCACCAAGCATTATGAGAAACTTATTTAAAAAGAAAAAAAAATACTAAAGCACAACGCTTACTTGTCTTTTCAAATCAAGGTTTATGTTTCTTGCAATCTTTCTTGAAGTGTCCGATTTTATTACAAAAGTTGCATCTAAAAGGATTGCGTTCCTTCTTGTGGATTTTAGAGCATTAGAATAGTAATTCAGGCTATGTAATCCTTAAGAGGTGAATAGAATGAGTCTTTTGATTCTTTATCTTTATTTTCTCTTGAACAAGCATACCAGCATTTCATTTACATTCCATTTATCTTTGTAGTGTTATAATTCATTTGAAATTCCAACATTGTTGATGAGGTAATAATAATGTATGAACTATTCTAAAAAGTATTCATTCACATTCACTCCCAAAGTCCTTAATTTTGCTGTTAAGTTCATCATCTTAAGTACATGCTGATGCATGGTACATGAACCATAATATTTCATGGTGATCGAAGTGCTCATTAATGTACCGGCAAGTGATTATAAGCAGTTTGAGAACTTTCCTCCACAAATTTCATAAATCCCTTGGCACCATTAATTTTGGGAAGAGTAGTCTTTAAGTTATTTGGAACTATCATTTGCATAAACATTAAACTTAATCTGTTTGATCTTTCCCAAGCTTTATGGAAAGACTTTTCATTATCCCTATTCTCATCAGTAATATTAGCCGGTGCTTTAACTTGAATTGCTAAATCCAGATACATGACACTTAAATGAAACTGAACTTGTTCACATCAATTAGAGAAATTACAATTATTGAATAAAAGAGCAAGCTAAGCATGTGAATGGAGAGAAACACGTGCAAATACCGTAATTATGCAAGAAAATACTTATGCAACAATATTTTGAGAATATCACATGATCAGATTCAAATTAAACAATACATTCTCATCATAGTTCTCCTTGGTGATCCTACATATACAAACATACATTAAACCATAATGATACTAATAAATTTTATCTGGTAAATATAAATACACCTCATTAAAATTTACTTGGTATCATTTTTTTATACAAACAAATCCAATAAAACATATTAATTACCAACTATTACATTCATTAATTATAAGAAATTGATTAACCTTTTGGTGGGTCCCTAAGTTCTTATAATAAATAAACGTCAATATACTCATGACACCAATAAGGATATGTAACATATTAATTCCAGTCATAGCATCAACTAGTCATGGGTAATTGAATAGAACATTATATAATTTTTAAAATACTAGAGACCTTAAGGTTTGGTAACTTTGGTGACTAATAGGCCATTCATAATTGAATTTTAAATTTTAAAACATAATACTTGTTTCATAATTTGATTATCTCTAAATGTTAGGATTTAATCACTTTCGCGATAAAATCGTCATAAAAATTATGAGAATGAAATTATACATTATGATGCATGCCTTGAGTAAATATGTCAATTCATATATTGTATATGAATACATACATTAAAACAATTGCAATAAACCCAAACAGTATTTTGTGGGCTATATATATATATATATATATATAAGATCAACAGAGAAAAACCATACATATTTGTAATAGTTAGAAAATCATGAGGTCCTAAACCATGCTCTTATATCAATTATTAGCGATAATATAATTCTTTATGTGAAAATTCTAAATTCCAGAATCTTAATTCTACATGATTTTTTCATAATGAGAGGGATGGAGATATACCTTTATCCATCGCAATAACTTTGAGAAAGTTATTGTTGCAGAAATAGGAGAAATGAAGAAATCCAATTTCTCTCCTTTAACCCACTTTAATCTTAATGTATTTTATTTGATGGATAATAGCATACAACTTTGCCATTTACGGTGGAGAGAGGATTAGACTCTTCATATATATAGGCTACCAATAGGTGCCTTCTATCGAAGCTCACGTTTTTTTTTTTTAGGGTTGCATATTTTCATAAAGGTTGTGCCTTCTCGTAGCCAATAAGTTCTATTATTGATAATATCACGAGGGCCACAATTATTTTTACAACATGTACAACATGGCCATGTTGATGAATTCGTGGGCCATCGCATGCCATGAAAACATGCATGAGATAGCTCATCCATGGTTTGGGTTTGCCATCTACTTCCCATTGAAAAGAGTCATCCTTCGAAACTGGGCCTGAACATTGAATTAGCAATGAGAAATTCATCATGAATAGGTCCAAGTTTGACGGAAAGGCTATATCCAAACCGAAATCCCTAGCTACGGTGGAGGCTCCAGATCTAGCGAGGGCATGTGGGCCCTCGCTGGCACAAAAAAAAAAAAACAAAAGAAAAAAAATTTAAAATTCAGAATTACTTTAAAAAATATTGCGTGATATGCCCGATTGTGTGGATAGAGCTCAACTCAATTTGGCACGATTATCCAATATAAAGGGCCCAGGTTCTCAACCAAATCCCGCTTCCAAACCGCAACAGATGTTATAGATATGGGGTGTCTGTATATCTAGTACTGCCTAAGTGTACATACGAACGTTGTCATGTTAGAACACTTGCTAAACATATGGTTAAGGGATAAGTCAATGTCGAATGTACTGATACACATATTATCAAAAAGCTGAGCCTACAAGGATTATATTTCGGGGGTTCTCATATTAAGCGAAGTTTTATGAAGATCGAGCCATCGGAGTTTGATATTCGCGTTGCATGAACTTGATAAGATTTGAATTGATGACATTACAAGTATTCAGCGATTTAAGCTCCAGTAGATCGGCTTGTTTACACCTAATGCAGTTGGTGAAACATGAGGTCTCACTTCAATCTTTCTCTGTTAGTGTTAGTGCTGGATGAAATAGACCAGACTCAAATGTCAAGGGTTAAAGAATTGGAATGCAACTTAGGCATTGCCACCTTGGATTAATCCTTAAGTCAATGATGGCGTAAATCATTTATATGTCTCTTCTGGTTTGTCTCTTTCACCTTCCATTTTCCTGTCTACATGTCTTATGTACCGTAATGGATGTCCCCGTGTTTCGGTCATTCTCTTCCGCTCGCCTCCTAAGCACAAACGACATTATATATCTTATCACCTTCTGTCCTGGCCACCCTGTCTCGCCTACATTAATTAGTAACAATACATGGTACGGTTGCAGTCACAGAAACTTCTATTATATCTCCTGAACGACGACGGTCTTGAGGTTCACTTAAGGTGTAATGCTAGGCCTGGCTTTGACTGTTTTAGCTGTCGGAGCAGCTCCTGATGAATCCCTCATTACTCACGTACCGGGCTTTGATGGCACTCTACCCGCTAATCATTATGCAGGTTACATATTCCACCATCATCCTAACTGTCATTTTGATCTCAGGCTCGCTTAATATACTACGAGATTTATAAGTATGGCATTTTCAGGTATGTAGCCGTAGAGAGGAATCCTGGAAAGAAGAATTTGTTCTACTATTTCATTGTGTCAGAAGGAATCCCAGCAAGGACCCTGGAGTACTGTGGCTTAACAGAGGAACGGTTGCTCCAGTGTCGACGGTTTTGTTTATGAACATGGTATTTGAATTAAGCACCGAACCGAGATGATAATGTTTTCGCGGTCACATGTTGTAAGGCCCCATTTTCATGCCCATACCTATATGCAGGACCATTTAATTTTCAAGCGGGAAAGTCAAACAGAAGCTTGCCTATACTTTCGCTTAATCCCTTCAGCTGGTCTAAGGTCTGTAAAATCATTTCTGTTCTTTGAACTTTTCCACTCACTTACTGGATTGAATGTTGGCGTGGTGTAATTTATAACTCATTGTTTTGTGTGGATTACAATGAAGTGCTCTTGCTCATTTTGCAGGTCTCCGACATTATCCATTTGGGTCTCCGACATTATCCATTTGGATTTTCCATGTGGAGTGGGTTTATCGTACTCCGAAGATCCCCAGAATTATGTAACGGGAGACCTTCAAGCCGCCTCCGATACTCATGCCTTTCTTCTCAACGTAATAACCACAAGGATCTGCACTAACCTGAATATGTTAGGCTTAACCGAGCAAGTTAATTTATAGGAACTGAATAAGTAGGATAGTGGTAGAACAGCTGCTAATTATTCATTTTTTGGATTCAGTGGTTCGAGCTCTATCCAGAATACCTTTCGAACCCATTCTATATTCAGGAGAGTCGTATGCCAGAGTTTACGTGCCGACTCTTGCCTCCAAAGTAGTACACGGTATGACGAACTCAAAAAATTCCAGGTTCATCTGTCGAGGTTTTGTCAGTTTTTGCAAATGAACTTCTCTTTCAGGAATTAAAAAAGGTGAAAAGCCTCTTATCAATTTCAAGGTATCTATATCCCCTCTTCTAATCATCCGCTGAAAGGCTTGGGAATGCCCAATTCCAGGGTGATGGCTTTGACTGACTAAACTTTGTAAATATGCAAAAAAGGTACCTTACTGCAGGGTTACCTCATTGGTAATGGAATTGCAGATGACGAATACGATGGCAACGACCACGTGCCTTTCTTCTTCGGTATGGCGCTGATCTCGATTGACATCTTTGAGGTCAGTTAAACAGGAAAGCTAGCACTAGTTAGTCGACTTGTGTTATCTCAAGAGTCCCACAAGCATGTTTAGCAGGAGCTTACAATTGATTCTGCAGGATTGTCAGGCTACATGTAAAGGGAAGTTTTATGACCCCCCAAATGACCGATGCCTCAAGAACATTCTCAAGGCGCACGCGGTGTGACGTTGTCCCTTTCGCAGTAATTTGGAACATGTTTATCAGCTATAGAACCAATAGAACCGATACTCACCACAAATAGATTTGCAAGTGGGATTTGGTCAGGTAAATTGACGCTTTTTTCCCGCTGATTTCCAGGCTCTGACAGGTTTAAATAGGTATGACATTCTCAAGCCGTGCTACCGTTACCCAGACGGCAAGGTGATGAGTCTGCCTTTTGGCCTCCATCAGTTGGGGTTGACTGAGAAGCCTCTCTACACAAGAAAAAGAACGTTTGGTTGTGGTTCACCTCTTGGGCTGTCAGAACAAGAGAACACAGACACATCGAGTCTCCAACAGGCGAACGCATTTCTTGTCCCATGCATTGTGAGTGATTTGGACTTTTTAGCATGCATGATTGGATTTCCATCGCCTTTCCGTTCTCATCTAGCAGTGACAGATGAAATTCCAGGACATCATAAAAGTAAGCAGGTGACAATTTTCGTGCTTTCTGAGAAAGCTAGAATCTTTAATCGCAGTCGCTTTGCTTGATTAGTTATATTTAAGATGAAAAATGGAGGTTTGGATTAAACATTAAGTTAGCAAGACTGATGGTGCAGGTCCGAAATCCCGTCAGCCGAGACCCAAACCGTCCTCATTCTCTCGTCGAGATAAGTCAAGCGTTAGCATTCTATTACCTACCATAATGTTCTCAGTTGTGAGTTTGCAAAATGATGATTTTGCAACCACATGGTTAAATTCGGGAAGCAATCTACGCAGCACTGGTAGAAGGTTGAAGTATTTGCTCGTCTGCCACAGAAATGTCGAGCTTCTAGTTATTTAATCAGGCATCTCCTTATTTTATATGTGACAGGCAAGTGTCACGAATCGAGAGTCGAGTCACCCGATTTTACGATCCGTGCGGCCTTAGGATATGATCCCAAGTCAGCTTTCACGATCACTCACGCTTAATCGAGGGTCGGGTTATGGAAACCGAACCAAGCACATGAGATTTGCTCAAGAGAGTGGAGAGAATTCTGATTGTATTATGGCTTCAAGCCTAATTCCAAGTGTTAGGGTTCACCTCCTTTATATACACAACTCAAGGGGGCTTCATCTCACGTGGGGCCGAGGTACTAACCATTTGCATCATTACCCGACCAGCACTAAGGGGACATACCCAACTAGCTACCCACCCCACTCAAGGAAAGGGGCCTCGGGGTAACACTTTAATTGGCCGTCCATCCCACCAAGGGAACACGAGTTAGGTAGCCGCTCATCCCACTCACGGAAGGGACCCCTGCGATTATTCATTCGGGAGGAATCTTCCTCTATTCGGGTATCCGGTCGTCTTGGAGAATGTATGACCGGTTCGGGTCGTATTAAGCCTTCATTCCTTACCCCGTTCGATCTAAAAATTGATCCGTGGGTCGTCGTATTTATCGAGCCGTGATGTTCTCCCCCACTCAACCGGGCGACACCCTCGTCAGCTTTTTCGTTGTGGAAGACCTCCACGAGTTTCCGGAATTGCCACAGTGCTTCCTCCGGTTCCCAGCTATTCTCACTCTCTGGAGAGCCCTTCCATTTGATCAGATACTTTCGTTTGGGGGCACGGTATCGCTTCCTAATGACTCGATCAGCCAGAATGCCTTCGGCTTCTCAATCATAGGCAGTTTTTGCTCCCAGTGGCGCCCTTGATGATTCTCCCTGTTCCGGTTCTTCCTCGTCCAGGTGGAATGGCTTCAGCATACTCACATGGAACACCGGATGCATCTTCAACTTCGCTGGAAGTTCCAGCTTATACGCTGCCTTCCCGATCCGTTGCACCACACGGAACGGTCCTTCATACCGTCGCAACAGCGCCTTATGCACCCCTTTGTATCGTAAGGGTAGTTTGCATAGGACTTGGTCCCCAATCTGGAACTCCACATGCCGACGTTTTCGATCGGCCCATTTCTTCATCCGCTTAGATGCCTTGTAAAGACAAGTGCGGGCTAAGTCGGCTTCTTCTTGCCACTCTCGGGCAAGTTGATGTGCGGCCGGGTTACTCCCCCGATAACCTGTTGCAATCGCGCTTGGAGTAAGCAGTTGCTGGCCCGTCACAATCTCGAAGGGACTCCTCCCCGTCAATTCACTCCGCTGTAAGTTATACGAGAATTGAGCCACATCGATCAATTTGGCCCAATCCTGTTATGTGGCACTCACATAGTGCCGTAAGTATACTTCTAGGAGTGCGTTGATCTGCTCCGTCTGCCCATCGGTCTGCGGGTAGAGACTGGTTGAAAAATTTAGCTCAGTACCGAGCATTTTGAATAACTCCGTCTAGAATCGACCCGTGAACCGTGGATCTCGATCGCTTACGATCGTTCGAGGCACACCCCAGTATTTCACGATGTGTTTCAAGAATAATCTGGCTGCCTTATCAGCTGGGCAATCGTCCGTAGCAGGCATGAACGTTGCATATTTCGAGAACCGATCGACCATAACCATCAAGGTGCAGCATCCTTCGGACTTGGGCAGTCCCACAATGAAATCCATGGAGACGCTCTCCCATGGTCTCTTCGGAATCTGCAGCGGCTCGAGGAGTCCTGCTGGAGATTTTTGCTCGAGCTTGTCTTGTTGACATACGAGACAGGTCCGCACGTAAGCTTCCACATCGTCACGCAAGTGCGGCCAAAAGTATCGATCCTCCACGAGCGCCAAGGTGCGACGAACTCCAGGATGGCCCGCCCACTTCGAGTCATGACATTCTCGCAGGATCTCCTTCCGTAGTTTACCGAGTGACGGAACATAGAGTCTTCTCCCTTTAGTGAAGAGAAGAACGTTCTCGCACCAGAATGTACGAGTCTTTCCCTCTCGAACATGTTCGAGAATTGTCTTTGCCGCCGGGTCTTGCAGCAACCCCTCTTTGATTCTGCCAATCAAGGGACATTCCGGTCTACTTATTGAGGCCAACTCACTCTTCCAACTTAAGGCATCAGCCACAGAGTTTGCCTTTCCGGGATTGTACTCCAAGGTATAATCGAATTCTGCCAAGAAGTCTTGCCAACGGGCTTGCTTCGGGCTCAGCTTCTTCTGTGTTTGGAAGTAGCTCGTGCTGACGTTGTCCGTCCTTACAAAGAACCGTGTACCTAAGAGGTAATGCCTCCATGTGCGAAGACAATGGACCACCGCGGTCATCTCCTTCTCTTGAACGGTGTACCGCCGTTCCGTCTCGTTCAGCTTCTCAAATGCAACCGGATGCCCATCTTGCATAAGCACACCCCCAATAGCAAAATCCGAGGCATTAGACTCCACTTCGTAGGGCTTAGTATAGTCGGGCAGTGCAAGCACCGGTTCCTCCATCATCACCCGTTTGAGGTGATCAAACGCCTTCTGGTTTTGCTCCGCCCATTCCCACGTCCTCCTTTTCTTGAGCAGGTCCGTGAGTGGAGATGTAATATCCGAGTAGTCTCGAATGAACCGTCGGTAGTAGTTCGCCAAACCGAGAAACGATCTCAGCTCCGTCAGTTTCGTCGGTGGCTCCCATTCCATAATGGCCTGGATCTTCGTTGGATCCATCCTTACTCGTCGGCCCCCGACGATGTGGCCGAGGAACGGCACTTCAGGCTGCGCGAAGATGCAGTTCTCCTTCTTCACGTACAGCTCGTTTTCTCTTAACACCCGGAACACTTGCTCAAGGTGCTCGACGTGCTCTTCGAGCATTCGACTATAGATAACAATGTCATCTAAGTATACCACAACGAATCGATCGAGGAAGGGATGAAGTACCTTGTTCATAAGGGTGCAGAACCTCGCTGGGGCGTTGGTCAAGCCGAAAGGCATTACAAGAAATTCATATGACCCATAGCGAGTCACACACGCCGTCTTAGGTTCATCACCTTCAGCAATCCGTACTTGATTGTATCCCGACCGAAGATCAAGCTTTCGTGAACCATCGAGCACTCCCAAGTTGGTCGAACAGGTCTGCAATGAGAGGAATAGGGTACTTGTTCTTGATGGTTAGCTTGTTTAATGCTATATAGTCGATGCACATTCGAAAAGAACCGTTGTGTTTTTTCTGAAATAAGACCAGGGCACCGAACGGGGCCTTTGACGGTCGAATAAAGCCAGCGTCAAAGAGATCCTTGAGCTGCTTCCTCATCTCCTCTAACTCAGGAGAGGCCATGCGATAGGGTGCCATGGCCGGTGGACGAGCATCGGGAATAAGCTCAATTTTGTGATCCACCTCTCTCTTTGGTGGCAACATTCGGGGTAACTCGGGTGGCATTACGTCCTTGAACGCATCGAGGACTTGCGTCACTTCCGTCGGAGTCTCATCCCCAACGATTTCAGCACATTCGGCCTTTAATACGGCCACGAACGTCTCCTCGCCTTTCTGAGTCCCCCAGGAGAGTTGGATGGCTGAGATCACTTTCCGATCATTCCCTGGCTCACGATCAAGGGGAATCACGCATTGTGACCGAGGATCCAAGATGCACATGCAATCCATGGCCGGCACCACCATGCCGTTTATCCGCTCGATAAACCTAATTTCGATGATCATGTCATAGTCATCGAGAGGGACAACATTGATGTTCTCTTGCCCCTTCCATGAGCCCATGGTGAATTCCACATCCTTAGCCAAGCCGTGGGTAGGGACCTTCTCGAAGTTCACTGTCTTGAGCCACCCGTCTCTCTTCTCAACTCGTAGGTTGAGTTTCTTTGCGGCCTCCTCTGATATGAACAAATCAGAAGCGCCCGTATCGATGAGAGCACTCATCTTAGTTCCTGCAACTGCCACCTCCGCGAACATCATCCCCTTGGGCTTGCTCGCTTTCTTGGTTTAGATGGCGTTCAAAATCCTCACCGATCCCACTTTGGTCGCCTCTTTCTGCTCTTTGGATGCTTTGATGGCTGCCGACACTTTCTGAGCCTTCGGGCAATCCCGAAATTTATGTGGCCCTTGACAAAAGAAACACTTGAAAGGAATAGGGTTACCTCCCTTGTATCTTTCGTGGCTCGATCCCGCATCATCTCGTGCATAAGGGACAAAGCCTTTTCTGCCGAAATGTCTAGGAGGCTTGCCACGCTCTCCCCCACTCGTGCCCTTGTTGATTCTGGCCCGAGTGTCTGGTTTTTTCGGGCTACTCACCTTGAATTCGACGAGCGCTTCAGCAACTGATAGGGCCGTGACGAGATCTCTCGCGTTTTGCCTCTTCAATTCGTTCTTTGCCTACGGTTTGAGGCCACCCATGAACTGGTAGTATGCCTCCGTATCATTCAACAACAGGATTTGAAGTTTCAATTCTGAAAACTTCCTCACATAATCCCGTACCGGGCCTTTTTGCTCAAGGCGCCGCATCTCATCTCTAGCTTCTTCTTCCGCATATGCTAGGAAGAATTGTCTCCAGAACTCCTCCATGAAGGCTTCCCACGTCACGATAGGCCTAGCCATCCTATCGCTACTTCAAGTGCGCCACCACAGCAGTGTATTCTCACTCAAATACATGGCCGCGGTGTTTACCCGCGTCACCTCGTCTCGAATCCCGTTGGCCTCGAAGTACTGGTTCAAGTACCACAGGAAATTATCCACATCTTTGGCCGTCCTCGAGCCCTTGAATTCTTTGGGCCGAGGGATGTCCACTCTGGGCGGTGCGAGGTATGCCTCGTCCACACGCCCAGCTTCGAGCCTAGCCACTCTGGCCTTAAGCTCAACCGATTCCTCGCAAACTTCATTCAGCTCTGCACGAACAATCGCAACCAGGGCCTCCAAAGCTTCATTCTTTCTTTGAAGGTCCTCCGATTCATGGAGAGCACCCCTGACTTCACCTTGGATCTCCCCCGTGCTGTACTCGAGCTCCCGTATCTTAGCGAGCAGTTCCTCTTTCCCAGCTACGAGCTCTTTGAAGTCATTGGCCAACTCTACCATCGCCTCTTGCGACCCCGCAATGGCCAGCTCAGCTCTGCCCATTCGAAGATCCATGTTGTGCAACATGTCTCGGGAACTCCCACATTCCCTCTTGGGTCTTGGAGCAGGTTGCCCCGTGGGTTCCTCAAGGGTCCTTCTAGCCCGCTCGTCATCGGACTCCTCATGGAAGGCCGGCACCTCAACCAGCTTCTCACCACCTCTAGCCATTTCGTCAAGGGTTGAATATTCCGAACAAGAGTCGAACAAAGCTCTGATACCACTTGTCACGAATCGAGAGTTGAGTCACCCGATTTCACGATCCGTGCGGCCTTAGGATATGACCCTAAGTCAGCCGTCACGATCACTCACGCTCAATCGAGGGTCGGGTTATGGAAACCGAACTAAGCACACGAGATTTGCTCAAGAGAGTGGAGAGAATCCTGATTGTATTATGGCTTCAAGCCTAATTCCAAGTGTTAGGGTTCGTCGCCCCTTTATATATACAACTCAAGGGGGCTTCATCCCGCGTGGGGCCAAGGCACTAACCATTTGCATCATTACCTGATCAGCACTAAGGGGACATACCCAACTAGCTACCTACCCCACTCAAGGAAAGGGGCCTCGGGGTAATACTTTAATTGGCTGTCTATCCCACCAAGGGAACACGAGTTAGGTAGCCGCTCATCCCACTCACGGAAGGGACCCCTGTGATTATTCATTCGGGAGGAATCTTCCTCTATTCGGGTACCCGGTCGTCTTGGAGAATGTATGACCGGTTCGGGTCATATTAAGCCTTCCTTCCTTACCCCGTTCGATCTAAAAATCAATCCGTGGGTTGTCGCATTTATCGGGCCGTGATACAAGCATGCTGGGTCCTTGGGCAATATACGCCTCTAGAGTGAGGAGAAATTAGACCATTGATAAAGGAATTATGATCCCGTATCACAAACGTTTGATTTATGAGGGATAGAGGGCACTCATATTCAGATGAGATATGTGAAATTCATGCGGCTCTGCATCACTGAGGCATCACTGACGCATCTCTTCTTGCAATCCTAAACATGCTTAAGATCTTAAGATTGATGTAACTTTAACTTGTCAAGGACCTATCTGATGCTGTTTAGATGGATAACAGGTTGTGTAACGATGTCTAATGGTCGTGTCTTTTTCGTGTAATTGTCGTCAATTGACATTCTTTGTCTCCTCTTAGTGGAGATCATGATTCAGTCGTATGTTACACCGGCGCTCAAGCATGGAACAGGCCACTTGGATACAAAATTGTCGATGAATGGAGGTTGTGGATCTGCAACGAGCAAGTCGCTGGGCGAGTTCTTACTTCATCCATCTTTTGCAGCAATACTTAGCACCCGGAAGGTATGATCTTACTGATTAGTACCGGTGGTCAAAGAATAGAGATGTCGAAATCGCTCTCTCATCGGCACAGTGATGTACAAATCGTCTGTTTTTTCCATTTCCAGTCGCTTCTTAAGTGCATCGACAAATTCAAGTTACCGTGCAATGCCATTGCAGGTGTGTTGACACCTGATTTTTAATCATTTTTTCTATTACTAAATTAATAGAAAATCCATAAAAATTCATAAAATTGGAAAATCAACTTTAGAGACCTTGGTCAACCCTGAAGAACCAATTTTGACAAAAAAAATGATTTTTCATATTTTCAGTATTTTTTGGTATTTTTATTTTTGAAAATTAATAAAAAAAACTTCATAAAAATTCATAAAATTGAAAAATCAACTTTGGAGACCTTGGCTAAGTTTAGAGAACCAATTGTCACCAAAAAATAATTTTTCATATTTTTGGTATTTTTTAGTATTTTTTTAGAAAATAGAAAAAATGCTTGAAAATTAATAAAAAATAATAACATTTGAAACCTTAAAAATGTGAGTAAATAGTCAGTATTTTTATTTTAGTTTTTTCTTCATTTTGGCTGAATAAATTTTGAAAATTCAATCTGAGATTAAGAATTTCTTTGTTAACTTCATTTTCAGATCATTTGAAAAAAATTATAAAAAATTTCATTTTAGCTCTGTAATTTTTAATTGTTGCATTTCTAGAGTTGTGACATTGTCTTCTAATATTCTAAATTTTTCAATGGCCTGATGGTGCATTTTTCGTTGTTGCGTTCGATTTTCCGAATTCAAGAGCTAAACTAAATCAAGTCACGATTGCAAGTCTTCTCCTAGGATGTGGATCTATAATGAGTGCCGATAGGTAAAGGACGTGAGTGGAAGGGAATTCTAAGCTGCGGAGTTATATAGATGCAATTCGAGAGCCTAATAAAGGTCTCTTATACATCTATAAAACAAAAGCAATACCATCAGAAGTCTCCACGGTATGGAGGTAAAAATGCTGCACTCTAAAAAAATAAGGACGGTCAACTAGTTTATGATACGAGTCAATCCAAAAGGGAAGTGGAAGATGATAATTGGCAAAATAGGAGAGATGGCCATTAAAGAATTCACGAAGAGGCCATTACAAGAAAAGCTAAAAAAAGAAAGGGATGATGATGTTTGCTGAATGCGACACCGAAAAGAAAAAAATAATAAAAATGATGATGGGAGGAGAATGGCAGTCAAAAGAGCAATAGAGAAAAGGGGTGAACTTTGGAATAGGATATTGTGGAATAATAAAGAAAGGAGGGGGAACTTCTTGGGGTTCTTCATCTTCACGAACCAGGAGGCCAAGAATATAATAAAGAAAAAAGGGGCTGGATGGATTAAAAGAAAGAGGAGAATTCACTTCTCCTTCATGGGGGGATTTCTCTGATCTTCGAAAAAAATCTTCCACATCACAGAAAGAGCAGCTCGTCAGTTGGTTCATGATGCAATGAAAAATTACAAGCAATGGGAAGAGGAAATTGAGAAATGGCAAAATCCTATCCTCCACGATGAAAGGCTTCCAAAGTGGTATAAGTTCACACTGTTCAATGAGCTCTATTTTTTTTAGTTGCTGGCGAAAATGTTTGGATAGACTGCACAGTAAGTCGTCCACATATAACGAGAAAGCTAGAGGAGAAAAATGTGAGAGAGTAAAAAGATCAAAGGAGGAATACACAGACCACGTAGAGCATCTCGCTAGTGCTGAATCAAATCAAAGAGATAGAGCAGTACATGCTGGTTTAGCCTGGAAAGACAAGTCAGTGAGCACTGGAGATGGAAATTCTATGGATTTTTCTCATTTCTTATCATTTTTAGACCGGAAAAACGACGGAGATGATGTCGGCAGATTCTTATATTTGGGAGGAGTAGAATACATTATGTGATGTGCACGTATGTTATATGAAATTCCAAGACATGGGGCACCCCATTTCTCTCTTATTTTATTCATGTTGATTGGGTCTGACTATAAACGACCACGAGTTAAGATAATAAAAGGGGGGAAGTGATTTAAAAAAAAATCACAAGCGGAGACCATCATTCTCCAACGAAATTAGACAAAGAAGGAGTCCAACGTGCGAGAAGGGTAGAGGAGTCAACATTTAGCGGGGGCACGTGGTTGAGATTCAGGAACAACTCATCTTCTACTAAAATCTTCCACGGACACAAAAGAATGAGGGGGATGGAAGCTGCGAACGGGAGAAGACCGAAACTTGGAAGGCATGAAGAGTGACTAAGCTATCTCCAAAGTTCGTCGTTGCTCGAGAAATCCAACTGAGTCGTGGAGAATAGCTGCAAAGGAGAACGAGACCTTCTTCTTTTCATATTTTTTTATACAGGTTGATGGCCATAGATTGCACTACCGGGCAGAAATTTCCATTTTCTTTCGCAGGTCTCGAAGTCTGCAGATTAGTGAAACACGAGAGACTGAGACCAAGAGTCATGGAGAATGAGAAAGACCAAAAAATGGCTCAAAAAGCGGGATCATAACAGGGATGAGGCAGAGAAGTTGCAGAGGAACATCGATTACATCGAGCGCGCGCTGACCAAGTTCGGAAGTTGGAGGTGGATTTCGGCTCGCAGTTTAAGAATGTTGACGATGCAACACCGCGCGTTAAATCAAATCCCGGGTAGTATGGCTCAGGTTCAGAAAAAAATACCAACACAACCAACAGTCAGAAAGTCCATAGCAAGTTTCGTTTAATTAGCGCTATGATCCAGCCTCAAAATGGTACGCTTTATGGATATAGAACTCAGTCGTGAGCCTGTCATGCCTTTAAGCTTGAGTTGATCAAATGGGGCTAATGTAGGTCTTATTCAATTTAGAGCTTAGAGCTGATCCGTAAGATTATATCTTCTCTCACAACAAATAGTTAGACTGAACTGTGAAGTTCTAAAAATGGCAAAATTACTTCGTCATGCGTTTGGTTATATATAACTAAGGAGATGATTTAAAAAATGGGGTCTAAGTTGATTGTTGCATGAAACTTTGATGAGATTTTTTTTTTTAATTTGTTGTATCAGGTAATTGATATATATTATGCTTGCCACGTTAGCTTGGGCTAAGTTTTCCTCCCATGCTATGTGTTTTGCTTCACTGCCCAATTAAGTAATTCCCTGATTGCTCTTCCTTTCGGTTAATTTGATTTCGGTTTAACATGATAAATTATAGCATAATGATATCATCAGCAGATTTGCATTTTTTATTTTTCTTTTGAGTGGATCGATGGTCAACTCCTTCAAGTCAAGACATCAATTTAAAGTTAACGTTTATCTTGTTTGGTGTTAGCTTCTTGAGTAAAATTTATCGGTGCTAAGTATGAATTATTTTTCATGTTTAATTCGTATAACTTGGTTTTAGTTCGACACAAATGCTTGAGTAATTTGTTTCATTATTGCATGTCTCAGTAGATAAATTAATGGGGCAATTAGAATTTAATTCGTAATGTTCATCTTATTTTATTTTTATTATTTGCTGCACTTCGCTACCTATCTACTTTGAATGAGAGCATGTCCTGAACGTTCAACTCATGACACTGGTATTCCAACATGTCAATCAATGGTCATTACCATGAAGATAAGTGACCTTCGTCATTTTCCTAATTTTAGATGTAAATTAGCACAGATTTTCATTTCTCCCATTTTTCCCCATATTTTATGTCAGGAGAAAGATATCTCTACGTCAACAGCAAAAATCTCAAGGAGATGCAAAAATCGGCCCAGATGAGTTCTTAAGTGTTTACTAATTTCTCAGCTGATTTTTGACTAAAAGTCCCTCTTAATTCAAAAAGAGACTCTCTATGCTGGGAACATAGAGATCAAAAATCAATTATAGAAATTCCTCCCAAAAAATGGGAGATAAGTGCTCTTTTCACCTTTCTGGTTTTAGGTGCAGATTAGCACAGATTTTGTATACTAACACTTCGCTCTATTTTTATGTTAGGCAGTCGCAGATCTACATCAACGGTTAATCCTACGGAAGCACAAAATTGGCTTGAATGAGTCCTTAAGCGCGCACAAATTCTAAATTGTTGAATCAATTTGTTGTAATTTATTTGTAAAGAACTCAAACCCCAAAATGGAGAGGCAAAGCACATCCACTGGAGGTCATTTAAATACCTGCACCTTAAATTCCAAAGGGAAGAGCCAAGCCGATGCTAGGCCTCCAATTGGAGGTTTTTACTTACAGTAGTTTAAATACCTGCAATATAAATACCTGTACCTTAAATCCCAAAGAGAAAAGCCAAACTAATGCTTAGCCTCCCATTAGAGATTTTTACTTACAGTAGTTTAAATACCTACAATATAAATACCTGCACCTTAAATCCCAAAGGGAAGAGCTAAGCCAATGCTTAGCCTCCCATTGGAGGTTTTTACTTACAGTAGTTTAAATACCTGCAATTTAAATACCTACACCTTAAATCCCGAAGGGAAGAGCCAAGCCAATGCTTAGCCTCCCATTGGAGGTTTTTACTTACAGTAGTTTAAATACCTGCAATTTAAATGCCTGCACCTTAAATCCCGAAGGGAAGAGCCAAGCCAATGCTTAGCCTCCCATTGGAGGTTTTTACTTACAGTAGTTTAAATACCTGCACCTTAAATCCCAAGGGGAAGAGCCAAGCCAATGCTTAGCCTCCCATTGGAGGTTTTTACTAACAGTAGTTTAAATACCTGCACGTTAAATCCCAAAGGGAAGAGCCAAGCCAATGCTAGGCCTCCCATTGGAGGTTTTTACTTACAGTAGTTTAAATACCTGCAATTTAAATACCTGTACCTTAAATCCCAAAGGGAAGAGCCAAGCCAATGCTAGGCCTCCCATTGGAGGTGTTTATTCACTGTCATGTACTTCCTGTAATTTAATTCTTGAATCATCAGACCCAAAAAAATGAGTAAGTCGTAATACTGCACAGAAGTCGTTAACACACTCCTTCTGTAGGCTTCAGGGAATTTTTAACACTTAAAACAAATATAACAAATAAAAAATATATACCATCCATGCATCCTATTCAAAAGGTGAAAACACAAAAGAGAATACCCTACTAGAGCCTTATGAATAAACCAAGCCTGAGTTGCCGAATTAGGATATCCATGAAATTAAGGTACCGAAAGGGCATTAGTTTTAATTAACTAGTGTAACCAAGTCCCCGAACTCATAATCTCTGGTTCGCAGAAATAAATTAGTTCTCCCGCTAATTTATTTAGGTTTCTAATCGACCTGCCAAGAACGATTAGTGGCGACTCCAAATTTTAAAATCATTTAAACAAAAACCAAAGTTGCGATTCGGTAGGGCTTGGGAGGGTCTGCGTTAGGTTAGTCAAATCTAATTAATCTAATAATCCGTTAACCCTTTTGAAGATAAATTTTTTTAGAGGGTCGCGACAAGGTGATTCCGCTGCACTGCTATAAGCATTCAAGCTTTTGCCAACTTGTTTCAGGTATCTGCAAGGCAACGAACACAACCTCACATTTCTAACTGTCAAAGTAAGGAACCAATAAACTTTCTTACCAATCATATCCTAAGATTCGCAATTTGTTGCACGAAAAGACTAGAACAAGGTCACCGCGAGTGTGCTGTTTTCTACATATTTTGGTTGCTCCTTCGATAACAAACTGGAATGTTTAACAACGCAATAGAGCAACGCTGATAATATATACTTAATCCCTATGGATAAAAGATGCGACTTCATCAGTGTCTAGGACCAAAAACAAAAAAAAAATTTCTGTGTCTGAATCCTATAGAAAAGCTCAATTTATACTCAACGAACTAATTTTGTATGATGTTTGGAAATGAGACGTTTGAAGTTCGAATTCACAAATCCTGATGTTTTGACAGATGATAACGAAGGTAGTAAATCTTCGTTTCGCTTTTAAGGCTCAGAAGCAATTCTATTCTTCGTTTTACTGGAATGCACTTAAGCCGATCTATTTCTAATTACACATGCGCTGCTCGTTGTACTAGTCATCTCCTTGTTCGCTGCTAACAATACCCGTCTGGTCATCGGTGCAGGGAGCGGGGCATACGGTCCCTCAATACAAGCTGCAGGAATCGGCGGACTTCTATACTCGTTGGTTAGATGGAAAACCAATCTGAAATTACCGCATTGCCTCTGGTTCACGGAATCGGAATCCTTCTACCATTCAGGCTAAGAGCAGGACAAATGGAACTTACATACCCCAAAAGTTCATCAAGTTTTCAATAAGATCTTGGCTTTGCGATTTCTGGATTTCTCCACTGTTCTTAACACAATCAACTGACTTGTACAAGTCAACAGTATAACATGGGGAGAGATCAGTATTCCAACTTTCGGTCAATGTCTCCAAAGAGACTAGAAGAAACGAGTTCCGGTATTGGATCCGGTAAAGTTCGACCGATGTAATCCTCATCGACGATGATTAATCGATCACTAATTCGAGCTATGCTGTGACTTTCTGTACTTGTTGCTGATCTCCGTGTTAGGCTGATTGGTCTCGTCATAGTTCAAAATCACGCCTCAATTCTTGTAATGCGATACGATGATGACCCAAATGTCAACCCATTTTTCAACTCTACAAGACCACACCCACGATAACGAAGCCATCGCAGTCTTCATCTCTGTTTCCTTCTTCTTCACCGAGGCCGAGAGTGACGAACACAGAGGAAGATCACCCATACTTTCTCCTCCTCACGGCAGTTGCCTTGGAGCTTGGAGGAAGCAGCGGTGGTGACTGTGCTGCCGTTGATGACATGGAAGATGTAGGTGTTGAAGTTTGTTTAAAAACAAATAAAAGTTTCATTTTCCAATCCCACATAACATAGAAAAAAGAGTACAAATCTCTTTATTTGTTAGAAGGCCACTATGATCTTTCAAAAAAAAAAAAAGACAATTGGGCTAGACCTCACTATACCCTTGTGTGGGTGCGTATATGATTGCTAATTACAATCGGCATTAATCAACAATCATATTCTTATTATTTTATTTTTATTTCGAAATTAAATTTAATAAAATTTAATTGCAATTTTCTAGCGAAACAGTGCGATTGTTCACTTAGGAGTTGCGATTACTTTTTATACATTAATTTTGAATTTTAATTGATTAATTATATCCAATAGTTGCAACTCTTCAGACTTGACAGTTTAAACATGAAGAATTGCATCCTTTCGAGTTAATAGTTTTAAACCTTCGAAAAGTTGCTATCTTTTATACAAAAACTGCTTTTGGAAAAATGAAAATGTGTGATTGAATAAACTGTTTTGGACACAAAAACTTGCATAAGAATTAACTACTTTTCACATGCGAAAATGTATGTTCATTTCTCGTTAATATATTCAAGTGTTATATTCATTTTAAATATAATTCTTCTTCTATTTTCATTCTTTCAAAACAAAAGAATTTAGCATTCATTATTCTAATTATTTTCTAGAGAGTTCTTGGAGAAATATTAGAATTACTGTATAATATTCTCACTTGAGAATCTATTGTGTCATTGAGGATTTTTACAAGTAATCATTAGCAACATTGAGAGACAAATAGTTTTTTAAAAAGAGTATTATCATACCTCAGAATCCGATTTCTTTGTTTATCCCATTCGACCATTTATCGCCAACAATATGGAGGCTTGAGCCACGAGACAAGCGAGAGCCTCAGGAGAGGGATATGGACGCTGTGTGCTCAGAGATCAACAAGACGGAGAGCTTTAGAGCTACAAACATGAGAGCAAAGCGGCCGACACGGTCACACCTTTAGCCGAGAGCACCCAAGCGTTGGAAGACACCATCATGTTTGGTGCTGTGTTGAAGGTTTCGACACCCGTTGACTGCCACCTCCCTCCAACCGCTGCTGCCGATCGCCACCTGCTATCGATAGCCGCTTCCCATCACTCGAGATTATCACCTCTGATCGCTATTTTTTAAAATAAAATTTAAATCAAATTTTTTTATTTGGTATCTATAAAGAGTGAACTCGACAAATATGATGACCAAGTTCGTTTCTTTGGCAAAGCTCAAGCTTTGCTTGAGCTCAATTGGCATCCATGAAGAGTGAGCGGCAATAGGGGCATTGGAAGAGCTAGCGTGGATAATGAGCACTATAACTTGGCTTCAATTGTAGAGTCAAGATAGAGAATTGTTGAATCATGCCACGAATTTAAGCCATTTACGAAACCCGATCTAGTTGGATAATTATCCAAGTTTAACCGCACAAAGAAAGAAAAGAAAGAAGTTATCTACCACTATAAGACAAAAGAAGTAGCAAATAAAGTGATCGAATTCCTAAATTTAGGAACGCTACCTTTGTTTTATTTCATATTCCTTTTTCTTTCTTTGATGTCTTCATCTCGGCAAATCAAGTGAGATCCAGATTAAATTTGAGGATTTGATCGTAGATAGATAACTAAGGATAAAAAGACACCTCAAGTGTTAGTATTTATGTACAACGCTCATTTTGATGTCAATATATATTTTTTTGAGTCACTTCAGTGTCGATTTTTTTGAAAAACGATTATTTAAGTGCCAACTCTAATGAGATAGCCGAAATTTCTAGCCGTTGATACTAAAGTGATCATTTTTTTCCGATTCGACATTAAATTAATCATTTTTTAGATCACTTAAATGTCATTTTTTTTTAAATGAGTATTCAAGTGGCAATTCCGGTGATGTTGTCAAAATTTCTCGCCGTTGGCACTAAATTAATCGTTTTTTCTTCAATTTAGTATTTAAGTGATAAAAAAGTTAATATCAAAGTAAGTATTGTATATAAATATCGATACTTGATACGTCCTTGTGCCGATAATTAAGGATCCAATTGCACGAAAATTAGAGTAAATCATGGGCTCCTTGCCTTCGTCAATGCCTTCCTCAAAGCGTTCAATTGATTGGCCAACTCTCAGCAGGAACATGACAAACGTTGAACCATAAGTCTTCCTTTTAAGCCGACCAGAGTCAATGATGTCGATGCCCTGTGGGGCCCCCGAGATTGACATCGGACCGGTGCCCCCGGGGCCCGGGGGGGGGGGGGGTGCGCATAACGATGACGATGAATAAAGGTCACGTTGACCAAGACTTGCATAGGTGGGGCGGCTGCCGCCTGTATTTTTCTTTTTTCAATTTTTTTAATTTTAAAAATAAAATACAAAAGAGGAAAACATAAAGAAAATAGATAAACATAAGACGAAGGTGAACAATTAAAAAAAAAATCATTGTGGGAGTGCTTGTTTTTAAGACTGCAAATATATTTTATATATTTATTTAAAATAAAATTCACTTCGTATTTTTATTTAAAAAAATAATAAATTAAAATTTTGTTTGGAACACAAGGGACTGAGCGTCGAGGCGGCTTCACCATTTAAAATATTGTCTAAGGAATCTATAAAACAAGTGATCCTCCCAAGATATTTCTCGTTCGACCAAATTACTTCCATCTCGAAGTCCTTTCGGACATACCCTGAGAAGCAATCCAAGCAATGAAGGTGGAAGTCGAGCGGAAGAAGGTGGTGAAGCCATCGGCGCCGACGCCGCATCACCGGCGAAAACTAAAGTTGTCTTCAATGGATGAGCCTCTAACGCCAAAATATATTGGTATCATCTTCTACTATGCAGATAACGCTGAGAATCCAGGAGTTGATATTCATCAAAGGCTTCACCAGATGGAGGAGTCCCTTTCCGAAATCCTAACCATCTTTTATCCTCTGGCGGGGAGATATATCGAGAACGGCGGCTGTTTCATCGACTGTAACGACCATGGAGTCGAGTTCGTGCATGCCAAAGTGGGTGCCCGGATTGATCGGCTTCTCCATGGGAAGCCCGATCCGGATTTGCTCGATCGCCTGTCGAGGTTCCCGACCGAACTAGCGGGCAATCCCTTGGTCGTGATTCAAGCGAATGTGTTTGAGTGCGGGGGAATAGTGATTGGCCTGCGCATGACGCACAGGATAGGCGACATGTACGCCATGGCCATGTTCGTGAATTCGTGGGCCACCGCGTGCAGGGGAAACATGCACGAGATAGTTCGCCCAAGTTTCGAGCTATCGTCTATATTCCCAATGAAGGAGTCATCTTTCGCAGCTGGGCCCGAACCTTGTGTTAGCGATGAATCGTCTATATCCCCATCGAAGGAGTCATCCTCCGCTACTGGGTCCGAGCCTGGTAATAGTGAGGAGAAACTCGTCACGAATAGGTTCAGATTTGACGGCAAGGCGATATCCAAACTGAAATCGCTAGCAACGGCGGATGCGCCGGCGTCAACAGCTGATAATTTGCCGCCTTCAAGGGTAGAGGTTGTTTCGGCACTAATAAGCGCGGCTCTGGTCGATATTGATCGAAGCAAACATGGCAAGCCAAGGCCTTTCGTGATCTCCATGACGATGAACTTGCGCGAAAAGATTGGTCTCGCGGTACCTGCTAATTCCTTCGGCAACTTCGTTACCGTGCTTTATGCACAATTCGGTAGAGCTTTGGCCGATGGAAGCAAGTTGGTGTTCAAAGAAGCGGTGAGCGTGATAAGCGAAATGTTACGCAATTCCAGAGCCAGATATGCAGGAGTAGTAGAAGGAGAGGAGCTAACGACAATGGTGAAGGATTCTTTACTGGAATTCATGGAGCATTCGACCTCAACTGAAGAGCATTTTATCGCTTTTAGCAGCTGGTGCCGGTTCCCGCTACATGAGATCGACTTCGGGTGGGGACGGCCGGCACTGGTCGGCCTCTCGCCGGTGAGTTTCAGATCAGTTTTTCTAATGGACGTTGAAGGCAACGAAGGAATCGATGCGTGGGTGACCCTCAAGGAAGATGAGATGATTCCTTTCAGACGTCAGGCGGAGATCCAGGCATACACTTCCTAGCAAGAGATAGACGGTGACTGAAAATATTATATCAAATGCAAGTGTTTGGTTTGTTGATGAAAAACATTTATTATCTACAACAGTTTATGTCCAAATAGTTGGTGAACGATGTAAATATGTTTCGTTCGTTCTTTTTTTTTTTAAGTGATACAACCGATCATTTGTAAGAAAATATTTTTCAAATAAATTATTTTTCATCAAATAAACACATTATAAAATTTAGAAAATACAACCCTAAATGATTCAAACTAAAACTTGGTCCATCAATGTCAACACCTGAATTTCGTTTGCAGATCCATCATGCATTTTTCAAACATCTTAGGGATCGAATTCGCCAATAATGCCGACATTTTACCTATGATGGAAAAAAAAAATACTTTATACAACCCGGTTCCATTTTTTTTCACATCCCTTCTGCGTATAGGAACTTGGCTCCAGAGAGATCAAGTCCCTTAGTGCCTAGGTTTCATTTCATATAGGCCGTGCATGCATTTTTGCGAAGGTTAAAAGATCGAATTCTACCTTCGATTAAGCACAACGATGCTGAATCTTCGCGCATCCCGATTCCTATCCACAAACTATTACATTAAGAAACTAGAGATACTGTAGCTTTAGGATCTTGGACACATTAAGAATCATGCATGCATTCCATCAAGGTTAAAGGTGCAATTCCCCGTCATGGGGCGGAATTCGACCCTTAATCGAAAATATCACCATCTCCAGGATCTCATGTTTGCCTTTTCTGCTAAGTTTCTTCTATACTCGTTGGTTAGATGGAAAACCAATCTGAAATTACCGCATTGCCTCTGGTTCACGGAATCGGAATCCTTCTACCATTCAGGCTAAGAGCAGGACAAATGGAACTTACATACCCCAAAAGTTCATCAAGTTTTCAATAAGATCTTGGCTTTGCGATTTCTGGATTTCTCCACTGTTCTTAACACAATCAACTGACTTGTACAAGTCAACAGTATAACATGGGGAGAGATCAGTATTCCAACTTTCGGTCAATGTCTCCAAAGAGACTAGAAGAAACGAGTTCCGGTATTGGATCCGGTAAAGTTCGACCGATGTAATCCTCATCGACGATGATTAATCGATCACTAATTCGAGCTATGCTGTGACTTTCTGTACTTGTTGCTGATCTCCGTGTTAGGCTGATTGGTCTCGTCATAGTTCAAAATCACGCCTCAATTCTTGTAATGCGATACGATGATGACCCAAATGTCAACCCATTTTTCAACTCTACAAGACCACACCCACGATAACGAAGCCATCGCAGTCTTCATCTCTGTTTCCTTCTTCTTCACCGAGGCCGAGAGTGACGAACACAGAGGAAGATCACCCATACTTTCTCCTCCTCACGGCAGTTGCCTTGGAGCTTGGAGGAAGCAGCGGTGGTGACTGTGCTGCCGTTGATGACATGGAAGATGTAGGTGTTGAAGTTTGTTTAAAAACAAATAAAATTTTCCAATCCCACGTAAGATAGAAAAAAGAGTACAAATCTCTTTATTTGTTAGAAGGCCATTATGATCTTTCAAAAAAAAAAGGGCAATTGGGCTAGACCTCACTATACCCTTGTGTGGGTGCGTATATGATTGCTAATTACAATCGGCATTAATCAACAATCATATTCTTATTATTTTATTTTTATTTCGAAATTAAATTTAATAAAATTTAATTGCAATTTTCTAGCGAAACAGTGCGATTGTTCACTTAGGAGTTGCGATTACTTTTTATACATTAATTTTGAATTTTAATTGATTAATTATATCCAATAGTTGCAACTCTTCAGACTTGACAGTTTAAACATGAAGAATTGCATCCTTTCGAGTTAATAGTTTTAAACCTTCGAAAAGTTGCTATCTTTTATACAAAAACTGCTTTTGGAAAAATGAAAATGTGTGATTGAATAAACTGTTTTGGACACAAAAACTTGCATAAGAATTAACTACTTTTCACATGCGAAAATGTATGTTCATTTCTCGTTAATATATTCAAGTGTTATATTCATTTTAAATATAATTCTTCTTCTATTTTCATTCTTTCAAAACAAAAGAATTTAGCATTCATTATTCTAATTATTTTCTAGAGAGTTCTTGGAGAAATATTAGAATTACTGTATAATATTCTCACTTGAGAATCTGTTGTATCATTGAGGATTTTTACAAGTAATCATTAGCAACGTTGAAAGACAAATAATTCTTTAAAGAAAGTATTATCATACCTCAGAATCCGATTTCTTTGTTTATCCCATTCGACCATTTATCGCCAACAATATGGAGGCTTGAGCCACGAGACAAGCGAGAGCCTCAGGAGAGGGATATGGACGCTGTGTGCTCAGAGATCAACAAGACGGAGAGCTTTAGAGCTACAAACATGAGAGCAAAGCGGCCGACACGGTCACACCTTTAGCCGAGAGCACCCAAGCGTTGGAAGACACCATCATGTTTGGTGCTGTGTTGAAGGTTTCGACACCCGTTGACTGCCACCTCCCTCCAACCGCTGCTGCCGATCGCCACCTGCTATCGATAGCCGCTTCCCATCACTCGAGATTATCACCTCTGATCGCTATTTTTTAAAAAAAAAAATTTTTTAACTCAAATTTTTTTATTTGGTATCTATAAAGAGTGAACTCGACAAATATGATGACTAAGTTCGTTTCTTTGGCAAAGCTCAAGCTTTGCTTGAGCTCAATTGGCATCCACGAAGAGTGAGCACCCATAGGGACATTGAAAGAGCTAGCGTGGATAATGAGCACTATAATGGGCAAATGAGTTAGACCATACTATATCCGCGTGTGATTGCGCGATTTTGATACGATTATTAAATATACTTAGCATGTTAATCGGTTTTTGGGCCGTCATTATAATCGGAAAATCGGAGTTACGCGGGGGAATCCAAGGTCGTCCTCACGTTCTACTCTTCTTTTCGTGTGGCTTCTCGGCTGGTGCGGCGCCAAGAAGTCTTCTGTACGACCTCCACAAGAAACGTCCATGGACGTTCCTTCATTTTTGCTTGGGCAACACGAAGGAGTCCTCCCCTTTTCGGTTTAAAGAATATCTTTAATTTGGGGCTGAAATCAGAAGTCCACTGCACGGAATATTCTTGAGAATATATAATCCAAAAAAAGATAAGGTTGTTCTCTGCACCAAACTTATCTTTTTGGTCAAACTTGAATTTGATTGATCTCCAAGGTATAAGATCCCATAGCAGACGTGACCATCTGGCCTTCGAGAATTTTCCTTTATAATATTCTCAACTATTTATTTCACCGCCTAAGATATTGCACGCCTAAATTGTCCCCGCAGTGCAAACTGAGTTTCTCACAAACGCGATCAAACTTGAGGCATAATTCAATAATTCTCTACCTTGAATCAGCTTCAGAATAAGATTTAACAGAATAAGACGCAAACTGTGATGAAGCAGCCGAAATTTTAGCCGTTGATACTAAAGTGATCATTTTTCTCCGATTCGACACTAAATTAATCATTTTTTAGATCACTTAAGTGTCAATTTTTTTTAAAACGAGTATTTAAGTGGCAATTCCAGTTATGTTGTCGGAATTTCTTGCCGTTGGGACTAAATTAATCCTTTTTTTCTCCGATTTAGTATTTAAGTGATGAAAAGAAGATTAATATCAGAGTAACTATCGTATATAAATATCGATGCTTGATATCTCCTTGTGCCGATAATTAAGGATCCAATTACACGAAAGTTAGAGTATATCATGGGCGCCTTACCTTCCTCAAAGCGTTCAATCGATTGGCCAACTCTCAGCGGGAACATGAGAAACGTTGAACCATAAATCTTCCTTTTAAGCCGACCAGAGTCAATAATGTCGATGCCCTGTAGGGCCCCCGACATTGACATCTGACCGGTGCGGGGGGCGCATAACGATGACGATGAATAAAGTTCACGATGACCAAGACTTGCATAGGTGGGGGCGGCTGCCGCCCGTATTTTTCTTTTTTCAATTTTTTTTTTTAATTTTAAAAATAAAATAAAAAGAGGAAAACATAAAGAAAATAGATAAGCATAAAACAAAGGTGAATGATAAAAAAAATCATTGTGGAAGGGCTTGTTTTTTAGACTGCAAATATATTTTATAAATTTATTTAAAATAAAACTCACTTCTTATTTTTATTAAAAAATTATAATAAATTAAATTTTTATTGGAAACAGAAGGGACTAAGCTTCGAGGCGGCTTCACCATTTAAAATATTGTCTAAGAAATCTATAAAACAAGTGATCCTCCCGAAATATTCCTCGTTCGACCAAATTACTTCCATCTCGAAGTCCTTTCGGACATACCCTGAGAAGCAATCCAAGCAATGAAGGTGGAAGTCGAGCGGAAGAAGGTGGTGAAGCCGTCGGCGCCGACGCCGGATCACCGGCGAAAACTGAAGTTTTCTTCAATGGATGAGCCTCTACCGCCAAATTATACTGGCATCATCTTCTACTATGCAGACGATGCTGAGAATCCAGGAGTCGATATTCATCAAAGGCTTCACCGGATGGAGGAGTCCCTTTCCGAAATCCTAACCATCTTTTATCCTCTGGCGGGGAGATATATCGAGGACGGCGGCTGTTTCATCGACTGTAATGACCAT
Organism: Psidium guajava; assembly: GCA_016432845.1. Taxonomy (NCBI): domain Eukaryota; kingdom Viridiplantae; phylum Streptophyta; class Magnoliopsida; order Myrtales; family Myrtaceae; genus Psidium; species Psidium guajava. The sequence goes on along the minus strand of CM028225.1, from coordinate 32,487,665 downwards.
GGAGTCGAGTTCGTGCATGCCAAAGTGGATGCCCGGATTGATCGGCTTCTCCATGGGGATCCCGATCCGGATTTGCTCGATCGCCTGTCGGGGTTCCCGACCGAACTAGCGGGCAATCCCTTGGTCGTGATTCAAGCGAATGTGTTTGAGTGCGGCGGAGTAGCGATTGGCCTGCGCATGACGCACAGGATAGCCGACATGTACTCCATGGCCATGTTCGTGAATTCGTGGGCCACCGCGTGCAGGGGAAACATGCACGAGATAGTTCGCCCAAGTTTCGAGCTATCGTCTATATTCCCAATGAAGGAGTCATCTTTCGCAGCTGGGCCCGAACCTTGTGTTAGCGATGAATCGTCTATATCCCCATCGAAGGAGTCATCCTCCGCTACTGGGTCCGAACCTAGTAATAGTGAGGAGAAACTCGTCACGAATAGGTTCAGGTTTGACGGCAAGGCGATATCAAAACTGAAATCGCTGGCTACGGCGGATGCGCCGGAGTCAAGTGCTGATAATTCGCCGCCTTCAAGGGTAGAGGTAGTTTCGGCACTAATAAGCACGGCTCTGGTCGATATTGATCGAAGCAAACATGGCAAGCCAAGGCCTTTCGTGATCTCCATGACGATGAACTTGCGCGAGAAGATTGGTCTCGCGGTACCTGCTAATTCCTTCGGCAACTTCGCTACAGTGCTGTATGCACAATTCGGTCGAGCTATGGCCGATGGAAGCAAGTTGGTGTTCAGAGAAGCGGTGAGTGTGATAAGCGAAACGTTACGCAATTCCAGAGCAAGATATGCAGGAGTAGTAGAAGGAGAGGAGCTAACTACGATGGTGAAGGATTCTCTAATGGAATTCATGGAGCATGCGACCTCAAGTGAAAAGCATTTTATCGCTTTTAGCAGCTGGTGCCGATTCCCGCTGTATGAGATCGACTTCGGGTGGGGACGGCCGGCACTGGTCGGCCTCCCGCCGGTGAGTTTCAGATCAGTTTTTCTAATGGACGTCGAAGACAACGAAGGAATCGATGCGTGGGTGACCCTCAAGGAAGATGAGATGATTCTTTTCAAACGTGAGGCGGAGATCCAGGCATACACTTCCTAGTGGGAGATAGACGTCGACAAAATATTATATCATATGTAAGTGTTTGGTTTCTTGACGAAAAACATTTATTATCTACGGCAATATATGTCTAAATAGTTTCGTGAACGGTATAAATATATTTCGTTCATTCATTTTTTTTAAGTGATATAACTATTCACTTGTAAGAAAATATTTTTCAAATTAACCATTTTTCGCGAAACAAACACATCATAAAATCTAGAACAAGCCTAAATGATTCAAACTAAAACTCGGTTCATCAATGTCGACACATGAATTTTGTTTGCAGATCCATCATGCATTTTGCAAACATCTTAGAGATCGAATTCGCCAATAATTCCGAAATTTGACTCACGATAAACAAAATAGTTCATACAACCCGATTCCACTTTTCTCATGTCCCTTCTGCATATAGGAACTAGGCTGTAGAGAGATTTAAGTCCCTCAGTACCTAGGTTTCATTTTGTATTGGCCGTGCATGCATTTTTTGCGAAGGTTAAAAGATCGAATTCTACCTTCGATTAAACACAAAGGTGGTGTTCCTATCCACAAACTTTTACATTAAGAAAAACTGTAGCTTTAGAATCTTGGACATGTCAAGAACCATGCATGCATTCTGTCAAGGTTAAAGGTCCAATTCGCCGTCGTTGAGGGCGGAATTCGACCCTTAATCGGAAAGATCATCATCTCCATGATCCCATGTTTACCTTTTCTGCTAAGTTTCTCCTACACTTTGAATCTAGAGACGCTGTATTGTTCGAGACCTTACGTACGGCGATCACAATTCTTATGGACAGTGGCTCGGGAGCTCGCCATAGGCCGCCGGTGCCCGGCCGCCATTACGGTGAACGCTGTTTGGGCTTTTCAGCTCAATCCAAGCCCATTAAGCCTAATATTTTGGCCCATCAAATTCCACAACCCAACCTAGGTTCAACTAGAACAGAATAGAAGCCTAAAGAGGATGGCACTGTCCCAGCACCTCCTCTCCTTCGCTCGGTAGACGTCGCATCTGACCACGACAAAATCCCGTGGTGGCCTATCGTCACGTCGCAGTTCTGCACATAGCCACTACCGCTTGTTGGTTTTTTGTTTATAAAAAAAGAAGAAGCAATGTTCACGTGGGAAATATGAAACGAGCGAAGTCCGCCGGACCATATAATACTTGTGTGCGGGTTTTGAATAATTGCGTAATTACTAAGCATGCTCGACACTCGACCTGCTTGCGTGTAGGTGAACCTGGTTATGCACTAATTAACAATTATCATTATTATTATTATTACTATTTTGAATTTATAATTACAAAATTAACGTTGTGTCCTATTGAAATAATGTGATTTTTCACAATATAGTCATGGTCATTTTAGTATTAATGAATTTCATTTTGTTTTATTTTTGCCTAACAGTTATTAGGCATTCTTTCGATCTTTGAAAAGTTAACAATTTTCAGACATGATAATTTTCGGATATGAAGAGTCGTGTTCTAATTAATTGTTTTTTCGAACATGAAGAGTTGTATTTCAATTTGCAATTTTAAGACACGAAAAGTTGTATTCTTTGCATAAATGAAAAGTCGTGTCCTTTGGAGACTAACATGTTTGTTCATAAAGGTGTTTGTTATTATACATTCAATGTTTCTATTTAATATTTCACTTACTTCAACTTCCATTTTTGTTTCTTTCCAAAGAGTATAGAGATATAACGGTCTTTCTCATTGTTTTCCTTTGAAAGTTATTGAAGACATATCAAAATTGTTATTTAATATTCTCATTTCGAGACTTTGTTGTTTCATAGAGAATTTTTTCCAGTAATCATTTGCAACGTTGTGGGGAAAATTATTTCTTAAAGAGAATATTATCACGTCTCAAAATCTGATTTCATTTCTTCTCATTTGATCATTATATTTTCCCCAACAATTTTAAGCAATTATTTTTGAAACAGTGGAGTCAAAATCAATCAAAGTCATGAATCGAGACATGATGAAACTGGATCGGTTTGATGCCAACAATTTCGTTCGTTGGAGAGACAAGGATGTTTCTACATAGTGGATGACCACACGAAGACAAAGCTCTTTGCTTGGTCATGGACAAGAGCCGGAACACATATGGTTTTGCGCCATGATTTTTCACATTGAACGAGATGTTTATTTGTAAAGACTTTAGATTTTAGTAGTGAGAAATATTCGAGCGTTTAACCCACCGGCTAGTGGCCTCGCTGGTTTACGCTCAATTCCTTTTATGAAAGGTCATGAGTTTGAAATTTCATAGTGCCAGTATCTTATTTGAGTACTATGGTGGTGCGATCCAGCAGTTACTCTCGAGGACTAGTCATGCTTCACTGCTGATTTGAGCACAAACTCGCCGGCCGTACGGACACCTTGCTTATCAATAAAAAAAAATTAAAACGTTTAGATTATAGTGGGTTGTATTTTCCCCAACAATTTTAAGCAATTATTTCTAAAACAGTGGAGTCGAAATCAAACAAAGTCATGAATCAAGACATGATCAAACTCGATTGGTTTGATGGCAACAATTTCGTTCGTTGGAGAGGCAGGATGTTTCTGCACAGTGGATGACCACACGAAGACAAAGCTCTTTGCTCGGTCATGGACATGAGCTGGAACACACATAGCTTTGTGCCATGAGTTTTCACATTGAATGAGTTGTTATTTGTAAAGACTTTAGATTTTAGTAGTGAGAAATATTCGAACGTTTAGATTATAGTGGGTTATTTACATATGGTTCTCCGAGATGACGTAGGTGCTGACAATTGAACCAAACCACACAAACACTTTTTTATTTTCTTTGGCTCTTGGGTATTGATTTAATTGCAAGATCCTAGTTACTTTCCATGTAATAATTACAACAGAAATAGCAAATAAAATGATGGAATTCGTAAATCTAGGACCACTACCTTTATTTTATTTCAGATTCCTTTTGCTTTATTTCGATGTCTTCATTTCGGCAAATCAAGTGAGATTCGGATCAAATTTGAGGATTTGATTGTAGTTACATAATTTAGGGTGAAAGGACATTTCAAGCGTCAGTATTTGCGTATGGTACTCATTTTGGTGCCGAAATTTTTTTGGATCATCTAATTACCAATTTTTTTTAAAAAAACATTTATTTAAGTGCCAACTCCAATGAGGTTGTTGAAATTTCTCGTTGGCACTAAAGTGATTATTTTTTTTCTCTTATTTGGCACTAAAGTGATCTCTGTTTTGATCACTTAAGTATCACTTTTTTTTAAAAAAATGATTATTCAAGTGGCAATTCAGATGACATTGTCAGAATTTCTCGCCATTGATGCTAAAGTAATCGTTTTTCTTTCGATTTGATATCGTTATTTGGATCAGTAAAGTATCAATTTTTTTTAAAAATAATTATTTAAGTGCCAATTCAGATGAGGTTATCAAAATTTCTCGCCGTTGATACTAAAGTGATCGTTTTTTTTTTTCGATTTGACATTTAGGCGATTAAAAAAATATTAATATTAAAGTGAGCGACGTACATAAATATTAACACTCGAGGTGTCCTTAAGCCGTCAATTAAGGATCCAATTGCACGAATAACAAAGATTAGAGTTTATCACGGACTATTATTGCCTCCCCTTCAAAGCGTTCAATTGACTTGCCAACTCCTCGCGGGAACATGACAAACGACGAGCGGGAAGTCTGTCTCTTACGCCGAGCGAGTCAACAATGTCGGTGCCGTGTGGGGCCCCCGAGATTGACATCGGACGAATGGAACGATGGCCGATGACCAAGACTTGCATGAGTACGGCTGCCCCACCGTATTTTTCCTTTTTCAACTTTTTTTAAATTTATTAAAAATAAAAAAAGGAAAAAATTAAAGAAAATAGATAAAAAAAAATTTCATTGAGGGCGGGCTCTTTCTTAGATTATGCAGGCATTTCACGTCTCTATTTAAAATAAGGTTCAGTTCAGATTTTTATTAGGGAAAATAAAGATAAATTAGATTTTTATTTGAAACCTGAGGGACTAAGGGTTGAGGTGGCTTCACAATTTATTTTTCTTTTTTTCTTTTGTGAAAATGATCTCCATGTCCACTTTTTAAAGCAAGCGATCCTCATTCTTAGGACAGATATTAGTATATGCCTTCTGAAATATTTCTCCTTCGACCAAAATACTTCCATCTCGAAGTCCTTCCAAACGTATCCTGAGAAGCAATCCAAGCAAGCAATGAAGGTGGAAGTAGAGCGGAAGAAGGTGGTGAAGCCGTCGGCGCCGATGCCGTATCACCGGCGAAAACTAAAGTTGTCTTCAATGGATGAGCCTCTACCGCCAATTTATACTGGCATCATGTTCTACTATGCAGATAATGCTGAGAATTCTGGAGTTGATATTCTTCAGAGGCTTCACCGGATGGAGGAGTCCCTTTCCGAAATCCTAACAGTCTTTTATCCTCTGGCGGGGAGATATATCGAGGACGGTTGTTCCATCGACTGTAACGACCATGGAGTCGAGTTCGTGCATGCCAAAGTGGGTGCCCGGATTGATCGGCTTCTCCATGGGGAGTCCGATCCGGATTTGCTCGATCGCCTGTCGGGGTTCCCGACCGAACTAGCAGGCAATCCCTTGGTCGTGATTCAAGCAAATGTGTTTGAGTGCGGCGGACTAGTGATTGGCCTACGCATGACGCACAAGATAGCCGACATGTACAGCATGGCCATGTTCGTGAATTCGTGGGCCACCGCGTGCCGGGGAAACATGCACGAGATAGTTCGCCCAAGTTTCGAGCTATCATCTATATTCCCATTGAAGGAGTCATCTTCCGCAACTGGGCCCGATCCTTGTGTTAGCGATGAATCGTCTATATCCCCATCGAAGGAGTCATCCTCCGCTACTGGGTCCGAACCATGTATTAGCGAGGAGAAACTCGTCACGAATAGGTTCAGGTTTGACGGCAAGGCGATATCAAAACTGAAAGCCCTAGTTACGGCGGATGCGCCGGAGTCAAGTGCTGATAATTCGCCGCCTTCAAGGGTAGAGGTTGTTTCGGCACTAATAAGCACGGCTCTGGTCAATATTGATCGAAGCAAGCATGGCAAGCCAAGGCCTTTCGTGATCTCCATGACGATGAACTTGCGTGAGAAGATTGGTCTCGCGGTACCTGCTAATTCCTTTGGCAACTTCGCTACCTTGGTTTACGCTAGAGCTATGGCCGATGGAAGCAAGTTGATGTTCAAAGAAGCGGTGAGTGTGATAAGCGAAATGATACGCAATTCCAGAGCAAGATATGCAAGAGTAGTAGAAGGAGAGGAGCTAACTACAATGTTGAAGGATTCTCTACTGGAATTCGTGGAACATTTGACCTCAAGTGAAAAGCATTTTATCGCTTTTAGCAGCTGGAGCCGGTTCGGGCTATATGAGATCGACTTCGGGTGGGGAAGGCCGGCTCTTGTCACCAACACATCAGTGAATCTTAGATTTATTGTTCTTATTGATGACGAAGAGAGCGGAGGAGTCGACGCATGCATAACCATCGATGAAGACGTGATGATTCTTCTTAAACAGGATCCGGAAATTCTGGCATTCACTTCCTAGCTGGAGATAGGAATGTTGGCTGAATTTATGAATTGCAAAGTCTTTGTATTGGACAATATTGTCCCATCTGTTTGGTTTCTTTAAGAATAATGGTTATTGGGTACACGGTCAACTCTTAACTGTTGCAGTTATTGCTGTTTTACATAGAGGCTGATGTAATTGCTAACTATGGCAGCTGGAAATTTAGTATCTTAACGTTTCCGGTGAGTATAACCTCTTCCTGAAAAAGGGTGAGCTTTGATGGTGGCTAACGGCGAAGCATAGCTGGATCTATTTTACTTTTAGGACGAGAAAGCCCACCTTGAATAGGTAATTAAATGGGCAACCTATCTAATACATAAGTCTCACTTGCATTGTTGGGTTGGATAACCCAACTTGCCAGCCAATTTGCACATTCATTTCCTTCTCCTAAAATTATGGAGAATCTTGAAATGTTGAAAATACTTTAGCATTCCGACCGAAAAAAAAAAACTTTAGCATACTTCGAATTTGAGAAATTAGCGCATCACCGATGAAGTTGGTTTCTGATGGCTTATTGCGAGTCTGCCTCCACCATAAGTTTGGTAATATCTAGTTACTTTTGATCGTCTGCATTTTTAGCTAGTACAGGATTGGACAGGATAAGGTATAAAATCCAATTTTGCTATATCCTATTCACTATTTTGTGAATCACAATAATAAAGCTATATATATTCATATCATATTATGTTCATCGTGTATTATTTGCACTTATCGATATAAATGAATTGAAATTGCACAAGTGGAGATTATAAAAATATCTCATAATTCACTGCCAACTCTAGTAAGAGAGAAAATATGATCATTCGCATTTGCAACTATGAAAAATTTTGACTCTCTTGTTATTTTCATTAATCTTTAACATGAACTACAAAACTATGAAGGAGAATGAGTTTTCACTCTCTTTCTGCTTTCATAGGCTTTTAACGTGAACTAGAAACCTATGAAAGAGAAAAAGTTTCAACTCTTTCACTGTGTTCGTAGGGTTTTGATGTGAGCTAAAAATTACAAATGATTGGTGAAACTTCAACATGAACTAGAGGTACATAGGAGAAGGAGATGTGGATTTCTATTTTCATTTTTTTTAGAAACTTTGTTGCCCCGCATTTTTAGAAGTAGATAGATCATTTTCAAGTTCAAATTTGTTCAATTAAAATATAGGTTCTTCTACTTCATCCTTATTTACTTATTATTTTTATTTTTGTATCTCTTTTTCATTATTTTTGTTCCGTTCCATTATTTTTTAATAAAATTTTTATTAAATAATAAACTATACTAATATACCTAAAATCTATAATGACACAGACATGAATTGTGTTATATACATATATGCACAAAATATAGTTTATAAAGTAGAAAGAAACTAAAAATTTATAAATACATACAAGAATAAATGAAAAAAATTATATTTTTATATTTTATTTTATTGTTAAATTTAGAATTCAAATATAATTATTATATAATTATTACTTTAATTTTATCATTTAAGAAGTTTGTTATTTGAGAAAAAATAAGCTTTTATACTATGAACATAAGAAATCCTATCTATCTTTATCTCACCTCCCACATGAGAAATTTCATCCATGCTATATCTCCTTATATCTCACTTTATCTTGTCCTAGGCGGGAGCTAAACACAAGATAAGATAAAATTTCACCTTGACCACCAAACACAATGATTGGAAAATGCCTACATGTGAAAGTTAAATATTAGACTCTGGTGGTATTGGAAGCCAACCAATACTATGCTCGTAATTCATAAAGACAAATTCTTCCTTGAAACGTTAATTTCGCCAGGGATATACTGGGTTTGGTTTTTGTTACATGAATGCCACCGGGGTGTCAAGTTGGTTCAACACCCCCACGATTCCCTTTCCGCGTCTCTTTCTTATTTCTTCCGCATAACACTCGTCTGACAATCTTGATAAGAAATTTTTATATGAAAGCAAAAAATCTACACTAAGAAATGCACCAAAATTAAAGTAAACGTCCACTCCAAGTACCTGTTATATTTGCAATTTACTAGAAATGAGTGAATTTGTTGTTTACCAGGCACTGTATCAAACATGTTGAGACATCAAATTTTACTCCGCCCACATTATAAGAGCTTTAGCACCTCATCGATTTTATCGGTTGAAGAGTGAGCCCAAAGAACGTAGGTTGAGGCATGCAGTTGAGTGGAAGACCAATAAATATGGATTGACGAGGAGATATGTGGTTTGATTGGAAGACTATGAGCAAAATAGAATCTCACGAGGAAGAAAGCAATATGTTTAACATGCCAAGAAGTTGGACATGTGCATGGCTTTGTGTGATCACATAAAAGGGGTAGTTTTCGAGATACGATAACATGAAAACCGAGCCAGAAGGGCAAGTGATAAAAGATCAGATGCAAAGCGCGGGGAGTAGTTGAAAGAAAAAAGGAGAGCCAAATTTGAGATCGATTGTTCTTATGGAGAAGGGCTTGAGTCTTTGAGCCATAGCGACCAATCCGTGACTTTGTTGACCTCTCTATGGCAGCCCAGGTTTGAAATAGAAGCCTAAAAAGAGCTCGGGCCGATCAGAACCGGCCCATCAAGGCTCTCAATACTCCGGCCATTGCTCTCCTCCTACATCTCTCATCAACTCCGATGTGCTTATATTGAACATTGAAGGGCATTAGGGTAAGGACGCAAAGATATCTCTGTCTCGGCCGGCGCTGTCTCCCTCCTTGAAAGAACATTCTATTGCACCAAAAAGAGGAAACTACTTGGGCAGATCGAAGGCTCGGGGTGGAGGAAAAGGTGGGAAAGAGATCAGAATCTCACCTTAATGTGGAAATTGCTTCAGTGCAAGTTAGGTATACCTACTTGACCATAAAAAAAAAAAAAAAAGGGAAGAGAGGTTAGGTGTGCTTTAGACAATGTTAAGTAAAGAACGACAAACTCATCAAAAAGAGTGCCTCTTTTATTAAGAGAACTAATCCTCAATTATTCTGTAGATTAAGATCCTCTATCTGCATATGGTCTCTTCAGTGGAGTCTAAATAATATCAGTGGTCAACAAACATAATCTAGTCACAAACTCAAAAAGTGCAGTAGATTCATGTGACAACATATATTCTTGTGAACACTTAACTCAATTAACCTTTCTCCTCTCTCCCTTATCTTCATTCAAGATATTTCACCCCAAAAATCATCTTTAACCCCGTGGACTTTAATTTTATATGTAAGACGATAAATTTGTGCCTGAATTTCCTCCCTCTTAAGGAGGATGGGCACATCGGCAAATTAAATTTGCATTGGTAATTTTTCTTTCTTTCATATTTTTAATTTTGTTTCCCTATTTCCTTATTCTCGTCCCAGCACCACTTATCCTTTATTTGGTACGCGTCAGCGTCACATCCGCTCACGGTCACATCGCATCGTTTCCTATGGTTGCGTCGCAGTTCTACACATAGCCGCTGCCACTTGTTGGGTGTTTGTTTGTGGAAACAAAAGAGGCACATCATTTATGACTGTGGAGGGTTTCTGATCTTACAAATGAAGGCCATGAGTCAAGTGGGGAGGACCGTGTAATACTCGCGCGCGGGTGCGTGTTGCCGACTTAATTTTTGGGTTAATTGATTAATAAGCCAAAAATATTTAATTAATCTATCTCAAACTCTCCCAAGTCTATATAAAATTGCAACTCAGAGTCCGAACTAGGTCAGCTAGATAATTAACCTGGTAATCTATTAGCTTTGAAAAATTAGATGGCGATAAGGATCTACGTGCAGTGAAGAAAACTGTACGTAAGGAAATTCATTGAGATCGAAAAAGGGGGAACTATATGTTTCCTAGAAAAGCTACATTGAGAAGGTGTTTGATCATTTTGGCATGAAAGACGCTAAACTAGTTAGTATTACTTTTGCTGCTCACTTTAAATTATCAGCTAGTTTCTGCCCACAAGAGGAAATTAAATATATGTCACATGTTTTAGACTTTAGTGCAGTCGGTAGCCTTATGTATGCAAACCATTGCACTCGACTCGATATTTCACATATTGTTAGCATGATAAGTAGATACTTATCATGCCTAGGCAAAGTTAATTGGCAAGCTACAAAGTGAATTTTGAGATATTTGAAGGGTACTTCAAATTATTAGAATTTGGAAAAACTTATGAAACTCTTACAAGATATGTTGATTCTGATCATGCTGGTGACCGTTGACAAGAGAAGGTGTTTGACTAAATACATCTTTACTATTGGAGATCGTACAGTCAATTAGAAAGTTTTTTTTTATTAACATACTATTATTTTGTCTACTACAACAACAGAGTATATGTGCGGTGTCCCAGTCCACTACACCTTAAGACTTATTAAACCACGCTCTCTTTTTTAATTTTTTAATTATACATTAGATGGTGCATGCGGAACATTATTTGAAAAAAAAATCAAAACTGACGGCCATACATGATAACTGCATGTAATAAACACTCCTGTGGCAAGCACTCCTAATAGTGTGTGGCCATTCATGAGTTCAAGTGATCACATACATTTCCAAACATCAGAAACAAGACCAACATTTACGCTCCGTTTGTTTTACAAAAAATGATCTCCTGGTGGAAAATATTTTCCAGGAACTCATTTTCCAAGAAAATAACAATATTTTTCGGTATTTGGCTAATACTTAAAAATAAATTGGAAAACAATTTCCATTAGTTGGCAAGCAATTGATTTTTGGCGGCGACGACAACCAACGACCATTGGCGGTAGTGACTGGCGATCATCAACGGCCGATAGTGACCGGCGGTTGGTGGCAATCGGTGGTGACCAGTGGCGGCGATTGGCGATCGGGGACTAGTGGTAGCGACTAGCCAGAGGCAGCCCGTGGCTGGGGACCAGTAGCGGCGATCGGGGGAAAATGATTTCCTCTTTTCAAAATTAGAAAAACGTTTTCCACACTTTTCAAAGAAATTTTTCCATAAGAAGAAAATGTTTTCTAGGATTAGCCTATTTTTTGCCCCCAAACACTTGAAAATCCGAAAAATATTTATCAGGAAGTCATTTTTCGTAAAATAAACGGAGCCTTAGATTCAACCCATCTTTTCATTCCTTATATTCACAAGTCAGTACAACGTTACGATTTCACTTTTGGGGATGCGGGATACAAAACAACCACCACGACTGACCATCATGCAAATATCTTATATCCAAAAGTTTACGCTAGTCCTCCAAAAACGCTACACCGTTGTATAGTCAAACCAAAAACCTCATCCCCACCATAGTACTTCTAACTAAACCTGTCCACTCCCAGTTTCATCGCTGTTGAAGTTTGGAACCATAGGAAGAGGACCTATGAGCTTGTCATCATCTCTAGTGAGATATGGCTATGAAATGATATAACAATGTGGCAAAGCACAAACCTACTTCCACCGCTTAAAGTACTTACTAATTTCTTAAACTTCACTTTAGGGTGATCCGTATCCATGTGGTCCTCTCAAGATGATATACATTTTTGGGGAACTCCATAGCAGAGGGTCAGAGTAGCCGAGCTGATCGAAGGCATTTTTATTAGCTGAAAATCACAAATCAGCAACAGTGAGATAAAGCCCCACTAATGAAAATCTAACTCAATGGAAGCGAGCATTGAATTCAGAACATGATATCAACAATATTCAATTCATCATGTACATGAGAAATCTAACTCAATGGAAGGTAAGCATTGAAATTCTTTCGAATTCTCATATGCAAATGCCACATTGGCTCACACAGAGATCAGCATCTCTTGGCCAAAAGGCATTCTCGCTCGCATGAAGCGTAGGAGCATTCTCCAACATTAGTACAATTGAAGATATCCCGAATTCCCTCCAGCTCCATGGGGGTATTGTCGGCAATAGCACAAAGGGATATTTTTCTCATGCAATGCATACGCATAATATGATCTTACCTCAATCGGCGCATCTTGGACAATTAATCAGAATTCAATATTATCATGCATATCATGCAAGAGTAAAGAAAATAGTTTATATTTTTAATCATTGATGTATAATTCCAACATCAATCCAAGCAAACCATAGAAGTTAGAAATCCACTCGCCTTGTTTTCTTGGCGGTGAGTTGACAACGACGGGCGAGCTTCAGGGTGTCTGATGACAAACCAAGGTGTTCTGACAATTGAATAATGAATGAACTAATGTGAAGTTCTATTTATAAGGGAAGGAAGTTGATTGCCCGTCAGCTTCGGCAATTTACGCTGTGTCACCACCACGTCGTGTTGCGTAACACGTGGAATTGCCATGCCACCTCCGACACGTGGCCAACTACGTGTTTCTACTGCCTGACACATGTCCCTTGCCCAGCTATTAGGTGACACGTAGCCCCTTGTGTGTCGGCGTGTTCTCGTTGTCCTATTCTCGTCCCAATTTCTCATGCACTTGCCTAAATCATAGCCTATTTTAAGTATAATGCTATGCCCTATTATCTCGGCATTGGTCTCTAAGTAAATGACAATCATTCTTATAGCATCTCCAACTCACTGGAGGTTGGGGGTGTCACAATAAGGCTATTATTGAGGACATTAAAGATGCCACATGGTTTAGAGGCTCGTTTGGAGAGCTTACCGTGGATTATGGTGTCACTATTGTCCATTGTGATAGTCAAAGTCACATATCTTACTAAAGATCAAATATATCATGAGAGGACGAGGCTCATTGACGTATGATATCATTTTATTCGAGATATTCTTGTTGATGGCTTTATTAAGGTCTTGAAGATTGGTATAGAAAAAAATCCAATTGAGTGGTTAATGTTTGTTGTAATTGAGTTTTTACTCTAGCAAGGAGAAGATTATTAATTAGTTATGTCTGTTTGATAAATTCAAGCCAAGGTGGAGATTTGTAGACATGTCTTGAATTCTTTATAGGCTTGAGCTGATGTTAGGGTTTGTATAAATATTACTTTTCTCAAGTTACTAAGTCATGAAGTAGAGATAGAAAGAGTCTTTTAATTTTTTGAGCCACCTTTTGTAATTTTTAATTTCTATAGTGAATTTTGCTTCTTCTCTTTCTATGGCATTTCCGACAAGAATTTCCATGTAAATCTTTGTGTTTGTTTTTTTTTCTCAATTTTAATTTTGTTATTGTTTTCACATTGGTCATAACAACAAAGTACCTAACCCTAAAAGGACAAAACTTGACCATAGAGCTACCAAAAGTGTTTTTCTTGATAAATTTAAGATGTATTCATCCTCATGTTTTTAATATGTTGTGGTTCCGACATGACCAGAGTTCATAGGCGAATCTATTCACGATCCGTAGGACCAACTTCATTGGAAGGTGGGTGGTCTGCCTACCTAGAACAGCCATGTTTGACTGGGCTTACAGTGATTCCATATGAGGATCGCCTTCTCTTCTGCCCGCTCTCCCTTCAAACGGAACGTGAACAGGCGGGGTGCACATGGCCCAAAAAACATGACAGGTGTACATGGCATTAAATATACGACCGTTCCTCCCACAGGTATAAAATATACAATCGCTCCTCTCATGGCTTGACTTAGAAGAGTCTATCACATGCACTCTCAAATGCGCACTAACTCCAAGACTTAATTGATGTCTTGGAGCGCTCTATAAAATAGCATTGTACTGGACCAGATCTTGCATCCGACCTTCTTCACCGTCCTTGAGAGGCAATCCAAGCATGAAGGTGGAAATACAATGGAAGAAGTTGGTCAAGCCGACAGTGCCCACACCAAAGAACCGGCAAAAATGGAAGCTATCATCAGTGGATCAGCTTCAGCCGCCCGTTTATGTGGGCGTTATCTTCTACTATAGAGATTATGCTGGGAAATCAGGAATTGATATTCCTCAAAAGCTCCACCGAATGGAGGAGTCGCTTTCCAAAACTCTAACAATCTTTTATCCTATGGCAGGTAGATATAAGGAGGACGACGAAGGTTGTTTTGTCCATTGTAACGACCTTGGAGTCGAGTTCGTCCATGCCAAAGTGGATGGCCAGATTGATCAGGTTCTCCATGGAGAACCCGACAGGGATTTGCTAAATTGTTTGTCGAGATACCCGACTAACATAGTAGGCAATCCATTAGTTGTGATTCAAGTGAATACCTTCGAGCGTGGCGGATATGCTATTGGCATGCGCTTTACCCACAAGATCGGTGACATGTACACCATGGCCATGTTCACTAGTTCATGGGCTACCACTTGCCGAGGTAACATAGATGCAATAGTATGTCCAAATTTCGAGTTGTCATCTCTATTCGCGGTGAGAGATTTGGTGGCTTCGATTTGGACACCACCACGTATTCCCGAGGAAGAATTCGTCATGAGTAGGTTCCAGTTCAGCGGTAATGCTATATCAAAGCTGAAAGCCCTAGCAAAGGACTCGGCTGCCAATGATTGTCATCCTTCAAGGGTGGAGGTTGTTTCAGCACTAATAAGCAGGGCTCTCGTCGACATTGCTCGGAACATAAAAGGCGAACAAAGGACTTTCGCTGTTTTCATGACGGTTAACTTGCGCAAGACAATCAATCTAGCAATACCGGCGAATGCTTGTGGCAATCTCTATGCCTGGATGTTTGCACGATCCGGTCAACCCGCAGCCGGCAAAAACAAGTTGGAGTTCAATGGGATGGTGAATGAAATCCGCCACATGATATCGGACGCCAAATCAAAATATGCAACAGCAGGTGACGGTGAGGAGCTCTGCTCAATGGTGGGCAGTTCTCTAGCTGAATTCGCCAGAGCTTTGTCCACAGACGAAGAGTGTCTGATTAGTTTTACTAGCTGGTGCCGGTTCGGGCTATATGAGAATGACTTTGGGTGTGGAAGGCCGGTTCTCGTCACCAACACATCAACGAATTTTCGATCGATTTTTCTTATTGACAACGAAGAGAGCGGAGAAATCGATGCATGGATAACCGTCGGTGAAGATGAGATGATTCTTCTTAAACAAGATCCGGAAATTCTGGCATTCACTTCCAATAGTTCGAGATAGAGAAGTTGGCTGAATACATCAATTGCAAAGTCTTTGTATGCTATAATATCATAGACTGGGAAACTCTCTTGTATTAGTTCCATCTGCTTGGTTCTTTAAGAGTAATGGTTCTTGGGTACACGGTCAACTCTTAACTGATGTTCACCAATTATTTAAGTGCTACTTTTGCAGTTATTGTTTGTTTAAGAAGAGGCTGATGTAATTGCATACTATAGCAACTGGAAATTCATTCTCTTAACGTTTTGAATGGGTATAATCTCTCTCGCAATAAATTTTGATAATTTGTTGTTTTCTTTTTGTTATCACTGTTAATCTCACAGTCAATTAACAATAATCATATAACCATTTATCATCTCAAAAAGAGTGAGCTAGGTGGAGGTGGAGCATAGCTGGATTTAATGTTTTACATTTAAGATGAGAAAATCCATCTTGAAAACATAAGTCGTTAGTCAAAATTAAACGAGTAAGCTTTTTTTCTTATTTTATAAGAACATAAGTAGAGCCCGAAAATTAGGTCGTTGCTCTCTTAACAAAACATTATCTAATCTAATCCCTTAACAGCATAGGAAGCAAACCTATCAGTGGCCTATCTAATACATAATTATCACTTGCATTGTTGGGTTGGATAACCCAATTTGCTAGCCAATCTGCACCTGCATATCCCTCCCTATAGTTATGTAGAATCTCGACATGTTGAAAACAATTGAGCATACTTTCAATTTGAGAAAATGAGTGCAACGCAAAAATGAAGCGATGAAGTTGATTACTGAAGTGCAGAAATGGCTGATTGCCATTCCGCCTCTACAATAAATTTGGTAATACCCAAAGAGATTTCAGGAAAATGCCTATATGGACATCTTAACTATAAGACTCTGGTTGTATTGGAATTGGAAGCGAACCAGTCCTATGCTCGTTATTCATGTAGATAAATTCATCCTTGAACCGCCCATGGTCAGAAAGGATTTGGTTTTTGTTACATGAATGCACTGGGGTGTCAAGTTGGCTCGACACTCCCACGATTCCCTCTACGTGTCTCGTTCTTCACTCTTCCGGAGAATACTCGTCTGACAATCTTGAGCGAATTTGTCGTTTACCCGGTAACTTTATCAAACGTGTTGAGACATCAAATTTGCTCCACTTACATTATCAGAGCAACAGCAATCACTTGTACCCCATATATTTCCAGATCCAGTCGTATAGAATGAAGAGTATGTCATTTGACGTACATGTTTCCACTTAGACATTTTAAATTATGTGTTTCCAATTTAACCATGTGAATTTGTTGTTTACCCCGTAACTTTATCAAACATGTTGAGGTTGTTATAAATAATTAATTATGATCTCACATTAATAAAATACTGACATTCAAATTACATCAACGTTATATTACATACATTAATTTACGCGATAACTGTTTCGCCCAATAACTATCTTGATGGGAGATGGTTATTTATAAAGGGCAGACGTCAGTTTAAATGGGTTATCTAAACCAAGCCCTTTACGTCAGTTTTTGAAAAGATGGTTATGACATCAGTTTCTCATCCAGAACGTACAAGAGAAACTTACATTTTTAGAGAAAACCGTAGAGCACACACCATCGTTTCAGAAGAGGTAATTTGCTAAAGAGATCCCGTTTTCGTTGAACATTCAACGCACGTATACGAAATCATCGTCTTCATCAATGGTTGGAGGTATGTTCGTTTACTATCAACGTTTCCGCATTTCATTCCCGATATCACACGAATTTCATTTCGTATTTAAGGTTTTGAGATCGTTAGTTTTCTTGAATTATAGTCCTTACATTTGGTATCAAAGCCGATAATCTCTGCCTTAATGTTTAATGTATGATTTCATTGAATTATTATGTTTTGGGTGAATTTCATGGGAATTTTTGGGTAAACCTTTTTCGGGTATTCTGGCTGCAAGATTTTTTGGCTGATTTCGATCAAATTCCGGCAAGTTGCGACACAATATCGAAACTATAAGGTCGTCTTGCCATGGGGATCAAAAACCCTAAGTTATCTCGGTTTTTAGTTGTTCAGCCGAGATGAATTTCGGAAAGAATTTGCGAACTACGATTTTTTGCGTATGAGTAATTTTTATTCGATTTCGAGAAAAATCCTTTACCATTTTCATTGATTCTTGAACTTACTTGGTCGTGCTGATGCAATGTTCAAAACCCACCAATTATTTTGGTTTATGGTGGGCTGTTGGAGTTGAATCGAGCGATGGAAGATCGGAGGAGTTGGGCGAGGACTTGCTACTCACGTGATTTAAAAAAAAAAACTTCTGTGCGCGAAAAGGAGCTCTCACGTGAGGAAGAAACAATTAAGGGGCAGTACGGGCAGTCTTCGTGGGCAGCCGATGTGCCTTCCCCTTCACTCCATTTCTTTCTGGTAAAATAATAATAATAATAAAATGGGGAAAGTGTCTTGTTGTAGGGGAAACATGGGCAGCCAATGTGCTTTCCTCTTCACCCCATTTCCTTTTATTAAAATAGTAATAATAATAATAATAAAATGGGGAAAGTGCCTTGTTGTGGGGAAAATGTGAGCAGCCAACGTGCTTTCCCCTTCACCCCCATTTCCTTCTATTAAAATAATAATAATAATAATAATAAAATGGGAAAAGTGTCTTGTTGTGGGGGAAAACGTGAGCAGCTAATGTGCTTCCCTTTTTTAATAATAATAATAATAATAATTTGGGCATAACTAAATTTGAAACCATGCCCAAGTCATTGTCCACAGGCCCATAGACGACTCAACCATATTGTGTTATTGTGTTCGAAGTTGACACTTATTATTATTATTATTATTAAAGTAGGGCTAATTGTGGAGATTCAGACACGTGAGTGGCACATACTTGACCGTGAGATACCCGTTTTGTCCCTCTATGCTAGAAATTTACGGTTATGCCCCAATTTAATTTATTTATGGTTTTACCCATTTAGTTAATTTATAGTTTAGTCCATGCCCACGTAAATTTACAAATTTTCCCTTATATGCAATATTAAGTATATTTTGCATGAAATTAAATGTCTAGTGATTTATATATTTTTATTAATTAGAGTTTAGCCACAATAATTCTAATTAATTAAATTATATATTAAGAAACTCTTGATCACATATAGTAAATGACATTTATTTGTAATTAATTATATTAATATCATGAATTTTATTCCACAAAAATTTTCATTATATTAATATGATTAATTAGGTTGAAATATCATATAATTTTTCTTAATTTCTCCACAAGGATTAGGAGAAAGGAATATAATATGATAGTTTCATCATACAGTTTTTTTTAGGAGGTGTTTTGTCCTACAAAACCCCCTCCTTTGCTAGGGTTTCGTTCTACACCCGCTGCCTGGCCCTCCCTATTTTCTGAAGCAAATCTCTGAGAGACTCTCCCCCCTCCCCCCCTCCCTCATTTGCGGTCTACCGTTTCCCTCTCTCTCCCTACCCCCGCGTACGAGTTGCATCTAGAAAACAGGAAGTGTTTCTCCAGTTTCTGCCCACTGCTGTTCCTCTTCCCCGTGGTTTCCTCCCGGTGCAGTTTGTTGTAGACCTGACGCCAGCCTCGACGGTCCTAGCTTGTCCACCAGTGTTGCCAGCAGCTACTCTGTTCGGTTCTGGTTTAAGGGCTGTTCTTTCTTTCTTTATTTATGTTGTTTCTCGGTCTTTTAGGTTCTCCGTCCTGTGCGTGGACGGCCTATCTGTTTTTGTGATCAATTGCTACTAAGTTTGCAGTTTTTCTCTCCCGATCTAGAGTTAGATCTAGATTTGGGTGCTATTCTATCCCGTTCTAGAAATAAATCTGGGTTTTTTAAGACGTTCTCTGTATTTCTACAACCCATTAGTGGTGTTGTATTCTTCACACCATGATGGTGCTGGGGACGCCGGAGTTTGGCGCGCACTACCTTTTGGCAAAACCGTTGTTGCTGAAAAAAAAATTTTCGGTGTGCGCTCATCACCGACAATGCGAAATTCAATGATTGGCCGCCGTACAAGCTTTGATGCTACTACAGGTCCGTCTTCGAAGAATGTGCTAGTCTTTGCAAGCAGTAGCAAGTTGATTTTCGTTTCAAGTTGCTTTGTAGGATTTGCTACTATCTTGAAGTTATGTACTGCTTTCTCTATATGAAATGAAGATGGTCGTTTTGACAAAAAAAATCATACAGTTTTTATGAATTTATTATAAATTAGAAATTTAGCCCACATGCAGTTTTTAATGTTATTTTATTCATATTATATGATATGTTTTGCATAGGTAAAACATGTATCAAGTGAATTTGCCTCAAATATTGTGCTGCAAGTATGTTTATTTGTTTATTATGCAGCTTTACCATCTATGAATATCTCTGATATTATTATTCCCAAGCTGAACGGTGACAACTATAAGGCTTGGAAGGAGTTAATTCTCCTTCAATTTGGGTGTATAGACATTGATTATGCTATTCGGAAAGATGAGCCACTTGTCGTTATAGAAACTAGCACTCCAGCTGAAGTTTTTCTTTATGAACAATGGAAGCGGTCTAACCGCCTTAGTACAATGTTCATAAGAAGTAAACTTCCTACTAGTATTCATGGTTCAGTCGCTCAGCATAATAATGTCAAGGCTTTGCTAATGGCTATTGATGCGCAATTTGCATATTCGAAAAAAGGCTCGTGCCATCACCCTGATCATGAAGTTTTCATCTTTGAGGCTCACTAGTGTTAGAGGTGTGCGTGAACACATTATGAAAATGAGAGATATTGTGGCTTAGCTCAAGAATCTTGAGGTTGAGATACCTGAGTCCTTCTTTGTATACTACATTCTAAAGTCTCTTCCTCAGCAGTATACACCTTTTAAGATCTCTTATAACACACATAAGGAGAATTGTCAATTAATGAACTCATGACCATGTGCGTTCAAGAGGAAGAAAGACTGCTTATGAAAGTGGGAGAGAGTGCTCATTTGGCAACACAAGGAAGATATAAGGGGCAAGGCAAGCGTAAGGGAAAAGGTAAAATACCTCACTAAGCTGACATTAAGAAGGAATCCAAATGTTCGTCTGTAGAAAGAGGGGGCATATAAAGAAGGATTACGTCGGATATAAGGCCTGGGTTGAGAAGAAATGTAATCCAATCTCTTGTGTTTGTTATGAATTTAATATGACTAATGTGAGTCACAACACTTGATTGATTGATTCTGGATCTACAATCCACATTTTGAATTTCTTGCGTGGCTTTCAAAGCCACAAGAAGCTAGTAGGAAGTGAACAGTGCACCTATTCAGGAAACAAGACAATGCAGTTTAGTCCTATATAGTAGCTTTGTTTTAAATTTGAAAAGGACCTTTTATGTACCTAGTTTCTCTACAAAGGGAAAACTTTCCTTGTTCAAATAGGTTCTCTATTTTGAATAGGCTTCCTAGTTGAAGAATGCTTTTCTTAAAAAAATGAAAAACAAAGGCTTTCTACATTGGATCCAATTCTGGCCAATATATAAGAAGTAGATGTTCTTTGTGAAGAGCATCAAAGAAGAGTTTTCGCTTGTGAATTACATCTTGAGTGTTCGAAGCCACGAAAATCTTATGTTAATAAATGAGAGATGTGACTGAATTTGGACCCTTTAATTGATTTTCCATGTGTTGACTGGTTAAAGAAGGTATATTAATAATGCAATGTATCCTAACATTTAGAATATGTTGTACTTAATATCTAGTTATTTAGGAATTCATATTACACTTATATTGTTAGAGGGTGCCCAAGCGAAGTGCATACGGCAGACAAACATGAGCGGTGTAAAAGGTATTAAAAATAGGATGGTTCCTCACATGGGTATAAATAAACAATCGTTCGTCACATGATTTGAGTCGGTCCTAGAGAATCGTATTCATGCAAGAGACAGGAAGCAGACATATAACTCGGAGCGCTAGTTCCAAGACTTAATTATTGTCTTGGAGCGCTTTATAAAACGAGTAGTGCACTGGACAGATCTTGTACGCAACCATATCCACCATCCATGCTTCACTAAATTACTTCCATTGTTGTACTTCTACACATATCTTGATGAGCAATCCAAGCCTGAAGATGGAAGTACAATGGTAGAAGTTGGTCAAGCCATCAGCGCCGACACCGGACAACCGGCAAAAATGGAAGCTTACATCAGTTGATAAGCTTCAGACGCCACTGTATGTGGGCGTTATCTTCTACTATAGATATTATGCTGAGAACCCAGCAGTTGATATTCCTGAAAGGCTTCACCAAATGGACGAGTCACTTTCCAAAACCCTAACACTCTTTTATGCTGGTGAGACTGCTCTTACTAACAAAAATTGAGCCGGCTCTCCCAAATCTGAGTGAGGGTCACGACTCTTATTGACCGTAACAAACGGGAAAATCATAAATTGGAAAAACGAAAGAAAGTGAAAAAATATCAAAGACCTAAAATGACGAGAATGCCCTTAGTCAAGCACTTCTTTGAAATATTAAGGCCATTTCAGATTCTTATTTGAAACAATATCCATTTAAAATGCTTATTTGAGAAAATGATGGACTTTTAGGCCCTTATTTGGAATTTCTTATTTTAATACTCCATTTTATCTACTTGCACTACTATAAAATATTGATGATATTTGCAACCCAAATTTTAATTTGGAGATTAAGTCCTGAAACTACATATTATTTGATTTTCATCCCCAATCACGAATAACATAACTGTACAATAGCTAAAAAGTAGGTACTTGAGCCGCGCTTCTTGTGGGATGTTGAAAATTATTGTTTCTCAAATTTTATTTCATAATTGTAAATATGTAAAACTCGAGTATGTAAAGTATGTAATCAAATAAATGAGATAAGTTACACAACTAAAAGAGATTATATTAAAATATTAAGGTGTGCGCATTATGCCGATTACTTTTACAAAATGATTACCATCACAATTCTCGTAATGTTATCTATTCACTAACATGTACAAGAACACATATAAAAATGGTACATACGGTTGCACTTTTAATACTTCCTTAAGAAATTGAGTACATACATAAACTCTAACGGCAACAACGATATATTCAATAAACGAAAAATGGACCATGTTATAATCATAATCTACAAAATACATAATATCTCATGAGAGAGCCAATATGAAAAATAGTTACATATGAATTTAAAATTTTTAATTGCCACCATTTCCATTGAGATAATTATCGGTAAAATCTTAAATATTTTCCATAGGTGCCAATTCAGTCAAATCAATTCAATCAATGTAGCCAAACTATTTGATAATTTTCTAATGTTTGGTTGGAAATTACTAACATGGGTTGACCATCCCATGTAGCACAATCGTCATCGATATAGATAATTTTTGCAATTTTTATTTTTTTTAATTTTGTTCTTTTCTTTATTTTCCTTGTTTTTTTTTTCCTATTGAAGTTCGACAATGGTTTCTGGCCACCGGGTGAGGGCCTCATCCATGGCCGAGGGTCACAACCCTTGCTCAATAGCCGGGGGCTTTAGCTAAGCAGCACAACCCTTGCTTGCAGCCAACGAGGGCTTCGTAGTGCTGCCAACCCACGGTGAAAAAGGAAAAAGATTAAAAACATATATATATGAGTGTGGAGTAGGGCCGCTCTTATGAGATTCATAGTTGATTCTCTAGAGTACCCATGAACTAAGTAGCATCGACACTGACACAAGACACACGACACGACACGACACAATATACTGACACATTATTTCTTAAAAATAGAAAATTTCCACATGTTGGGATACGTTGTATTTATCATGTATGTATAAAAATATCATCAATAAGTTTCTTCTTATTCTTCTTCTATTAGGAATTTATGATTAGTTTTTTTTTGTCTGGCTGGGTATATTAATATTGGGGTGACTAGGTATATTAATTAAATATATATGTTTTCGATAAATTTACATTTTGACCTCTAATTTAATGAAAATGCTTAAAATTGACGTTGTGAGTGTTGAAATGGAGTGTCAAAATGCTAGACCCATATGTCGCTGGCATGTCTTTGGTGCTGACTACGTGTCAGTTACATGTCAGAGAGCGTTGGAGTGTCGGACATGACACGAAAGCTCCTGGAGAGTATCGCTGCTTCTTGGCTCATGAACCTCAGGTGCGCGCATGGCCTATTCGCAGAAACTTGCATTGAACAACGATATTTGTGGAGATTTTGAGAACTCTAACTTACAACAAAAATCCTTAGATCATAGCAGCAATAAGCATCCACATTAACCAGCCTATATCCTTTCTTTGTTTTGATAAGTCTTTTTGAAATATGTCGAAGATCATTTTAGAAAAGTATTTCAAAAAGCTTGATTGGCTTGTCTTTCACTATCCCTCATTGCTTAAGAAGTTTTCTTTTGTTCTCTCTACTCCTAGGTTTAATTTACTAATTTAGACTTGTGTCGTGGAAAATGCAAGTTTTTCAAAAAAAAAAATTCCAAAAAACTATTTTTTAGAAAAATGACAATGTTTTCTGGTATTTTGCTAAAATGCCAAAGGACCCAAAAAATATTTTTCATCATTTGGTATGGAAAAACGAATTTTATTTTCCTTCATGGACTCCTTTTTATAATTTTTAATTTTTTTAAATTCAAATTTTTCAATAATGTATCTTCTTCATTTTTCCCTTTTCTTTTTTATTTTCTATATATATATATATATATTTTTTCCTTTTGGTCTCGACCGGTTGCCCAAAATAGTTACCATCAGCGACCGGCTGCAGGCAAGCTCAAGGCTCGATCGGTCCCAACAATCTTGGGCTCATCCAAGGCATGTAAGCTTCGAGCTCACCAGATCCGGGCAGCACTGCCCTAACGTCCCACACGCAAATCACGTGGCGTCGTCGTCCTCTTTGAGCTTTTTGATCGAAAGGAAATTTTGAAAATGGAGAACGAATGATGGAGGGCAGAGAGAGAGAGAGAGAGAGAGAGAGAGAGTGTGTGTGTGTGTGTGTGTGTGTGTGTGTCAAGTAGAAGCTTCTCACGCTCGTTGAGATCGCGATGTACGAAGAATCGCAAATCAAAACAAGGTTGAAAATCTTGATGTGAAGCAGCCCTTCACGACGAAGCTCAGGCGGGCTGCTTCTCTTCCAGTTTGTAAAGTTTCACGTGAAGTTTTTATCGACAAGACTGACTGCAGAAGTTCTCCAAGTGCAACAGTGGCGGTTTTGACCGACGTGCCAGCGATGATATAAATTCGGACGAGCTCGAGATTGCCGGCATCGGATGAACCTCGAGCTTGCTAGCTAGAGTCATGGCCAATCGTCGGGCTGCCAGCCATCATCGAGGTCCACGGTCGAGGGAGGAAGAAGGAAGAATGACAAGAGAAAAAAAAGAAAGAAAAGAACAAATTAAAATTAAAAAAAGGAGAAAAATAAAATTTTCAAAATTTAGAGAAATAATTAAAAGTGAGAAAATAATTAGAAAGAAAGAAAATGTGAAAAAGAGGAGAAAGGAAAGATGAAGAAGATGAGGAAAACATTTTTATCCTCTTTTGAAGGGTTTTTTTCCATGGATGGAAATTATTTTACTAGACGAGCTTGTTTTCCGGAATCCAAACACCAAAGAATTCAGAAAACATTCTCTTGAAAGTTGGTTTCCACTAAACAAATGGAGCCTTAGTAAGAACAAGGAAAAAATATTTTAACCTTGCGCCCATGAGCCTATGCCAAACCAAATGTAAAACTTTTGATTTCATATTTTTTACCGGTCCTTTTTACTTTTGTCTCCAGACCTTGTCAAGAAAATCAATTCACAAATATATCTTCGATTTTGGTGTTTTGTCATCAGTCAAACTACTTGCTATGACATTTAATTTGCTACCGTATCTTTTTTTTTTCTTTTTCTTTTTTCATCTTGATAAGT
The DNA here is from genome assembly GCA_016432845.1 of Psidium guajava. Lineage (NCBI taxonomy): Eukaryota > Viridiplantae > Streptophyta > Magnoliopsida > Myrtales > Myrtaceae > Psidium > Psidium guajava. Next base: position 32,462,153 of record CM028225.1, on the reverse strand, counting down.
TTTCACATTAATTCTCCTAGCTATAATGATATTTAATCCGCCAACCGTTTCTTTCTGCTAGCCGTTTTCGCATTAATTCTCCTAGCCGTTCCCTCATATTTCCAACTTCCGATCACTAGATATAAACGGAACCCTCTCCTCCTCCTCCCGCCGTCCCTCCCTCCCCCTCTCCCTGTCTCTCTCCTGTTCTAACACTTACGTTGTTACTGCTATAACCGATGTCGTAGTGCATAATAATTGGAAGGTATGTCGTATCTTGGAGAATAGTTGCATTCTAATCTCTGCACTCTTTGAATGGTGGTAATTATCTTTGAAAACAGTGCTTACAAGTCTTGCACTTTGGTGATTTTCTATCTACATGTGGTTCTCAGAATTTCCACAACAGATGTAAACTAGGCCCACCTGTGATTTTATGAAGGGCATCTTTAGATTTAGTAATTTATTTACATTTTACACTTAAAAAAGGACGGGTGTGAAGATCTGACTATCCATAGGCCCGCGGAACACTCTATGAGCTCATAATTCGATTAAGTCCAAACCTGTATGAGTGGCCCTTGACGAGAACAATTTGCACACAGGCGATGGAAGTTGAACGGATGACTCCAATTCCGGGATTGGAATTCCTCCTTCGTACAAACTGACGGACACAGTCTCCAGGTCTCCGCGATTGCTAGTGTATAATCATTAATCTACACAAGTTGTATCCCGTTTAGGTAGGAAAATGAAACTTCTCCGAATCCAAATACATCAACAAAATCACATAAATATCCTTTACCAAAAAAAAAAAAAAATCACATAAATAGTATCGTTATTTTGATAGAGAATGAAGATGGATTAAAATCCTTGGTATGATAAACTTAATTTCATTTTGTATTACAAGGGCTTGTACATAGGACACTTCTTTTTGGTTTTTTTTTTTATGTCAACAGCAGCCTAATGATTGCCTTCAATTGACGGACACGGTACAAGAAAATCTCTGTCAAGAGCTCACGATATACCTTTTTCTTATGACAACCTTTTACTACCAGGTTTGAGTTTCCATATAACCAATCTTCACCGACGAGGTTTGAGTGCGCCAGGAAAGGAAATTCCAATTTGTTGGGGAGTACTGGGGTGATTGGAAGAGAATCAAGTATGAAGGTCGAAGTGCAAAGCAAGAAACTTATCAAGCCATCGGCTCCGACGCCAAACCAATGCAGAAAGCTAAACCTTTCCTGCATAGATGAGCTTCAGCATCCAGGTTATGCTGGTTTCCTTTTCTACTACCGGGCTGACGGCGAAAACCATGAAAACGATACTTTCCAAAGGCTTCGCCTTCTGGAGAAGTCACTTTCGGAAACACTAGTGATCTTCTATCCTTTAGCCGGTCGGTACATCGAGGAAGGGCTCTTTATTGACTGTAACGACCAAGGAGTAGAATTCGTGCATGCCAGTGTGAATTGCCAGCTCGATCGTCTCCTTCAGGGAGACTTTGACGGGGACCTGCTCAGCCGTTTGTCCGTCTTCCCGCTGGGTCTAGCCGGCAATCCTTTAGTCACGATTCAAGTGAACGTATTTGACTGCGGGGGGCTCGTGATCAGTCTGTGCTCTTGCCACAAGTTAGGCGACATGTCCACCATGGCGACATTCATGAATTCATGGGCTACTGTGTGCCGGAGTGGAACCAATGAGCTAGCCTCGCCATATTTCGAGCTGTCATCTCTATTCCCAGTGAAGGGGTCGGTAGTTACTCGTTGGCCTCCACTCCGTGGTGGAGTAAAATTTACTATGAAACGGTTCGTATTCAGCGGTGCGGCCCTATCGAGACTAAAAGCAGCTGCGGCTAAAAATGAGCGGATATCAAGAGTGGAGGTCGCATGTGCACTCTTATGTAAGGTGTTTGTAACCATGGATCGAGCGAAACATGGCCGCCTAAGGCCCTTCGTGGTTTGTCACTCGATGAACTTGCGAGGGAGAGTCAATCTACCGATACCAACAAACGCGTTTGGCAACTTCTATACCATGGTTGTCGGCCAACACACAATGGACCAGAAAGGCCTGAATCTCGGGGCATTTGCGGAGGTGATCCACGACACGTTTGCGAGCGCCAAGGCAAGGTACGTGGCGACAGCAGACGGAGAGTCGTGCATGAACATGGTGAAGGATTCTATAAGAGAATCCCAGAAATGGGCTGCTCACAGTGATGAAGAGAACGTGGTGGCCTTTTCAAGCTGGTGCGGTTTCCCGTTCTATGACATCGATTTTGGGTGGGGGAAGCCGGACTTGGTGAGCAACACGTGCATTCCTGTGCGTATGGTTTTTCTCATTGATAGCAAATCGGAGGGTGGAATCGATGCGTGGATCATACTAAGCCCGGAGGAGAAGGTTCTTTTGGAGCAAGACCCTGACATTGTGGCTTTCACTTCCTAAAAGATCTATTCGAGGCAGAGCGATGAGATTGGATAAGCTGATGAACATCCAGTGCATCATGCACCAATAAATCTGGTGGGGTTCTTGTGTATTTTTATGCAAGCATGGGAAATTGCATTTGCTAGACAGGTAGTGGCTTCTGTAATTTGGACACGATAGCCTTAGTGAAATCTCACAATATTGTGTGGGATTTTCGTATTGAAAATGGAACAATTATTAACTTCTAGTTAGGAGAGCTTCTCTCTCTATGCTCCTCCAGTTCTAGGGTTTTTTTTTTTTTTTCTAATTTAGGTTATTATTATTATTTTTTACCATTTAAGGTTAGGAAAAATTTTTTTTACGGTTTTGGGTCCCGCGTGGCTCTTTGGGTGCCGCGCCCAGCCCAGTGCGGCACTCTAAGTGCCGCGCAGGCCCATTTTCTTTTTTTATTTTTTCATTTTTTTATTTTAAACCTTCATAAGTGCCGCGCGGGCCGTTTTCTTTTTTCTTTTTTTTTCTTTTTTTATTTTAAACCTTCATTTTATATAAATTTTTTAATTTTTGATGAGTTTCTAATAATTTCAAATTTATATAGATTTGTATATTTAATTTTTTACTTTTGAAGCTTTTTTTAACATAATTATCAATAGTTAATTAAAAAATTTATTAATATGTATGTAATTAATTTATTGACTATGTAAATTTTCCTTTTCAAATTAATATGTATATAATTAATTTATTAATATTTCTTTTCAAATATTATATTTTTTTTACTTTGAGTCTTATTTTTATAACTTAATTCTCAATAATTAATTAAAAACTTATTAAGAAATATGTAATTAGTTTATTTAGTATGTAAATACAAAAATCATAAAATAAAATTAATAAGATATTTAAAGACCACATATTCAGATTACAAAAACATAGATAACGCGCTTAATAAATTAGTACCATTGCATTTTTTTCCCGTGCAGTTGCAATTTTTTTTTTATAATTCATAATTTAATGTATGTTTTTATGATAATTTTATGTTTATATAACTTTTTAAATATAAATATTTTTCTTTTGAACCTTATTTTTATAACATAATTATTAATAATTAAATAAAAAAATTTAATTATGAAAATAACTAATAATAAAATATCTAGGAGGCCAGTGCAGTAGTTTTGTTTTAAATTATGTTTTTATTTACGTAATTTTAATAATTTTTAATTTTTATAACTTTGTAAAAATTAAAAATTATTAAATTTATAAAAACAAGTGAAAAAATACGAAATTATGTAATTTTTAATTTATAAAAACAAGTGAAAAAAATACAAAACTACAAGAAAAAAACTACAGTGCCGGCCTCCTCAATATTATTTATTAATTATTTACATAGTAATAAATTAATTACATGCATATTAATAAAATTTTCAATTAATTATTGATAATAATGTTATAAAAATAAGCTTCCAAAAGAAAAAGTTTATATTTACAAAGTTATAAAAATTAAAAATTATTGAAATTACGTAAATAAAAATATAATTTAAAACAAAACTGCTGCACTGGCCTCCTAAATATTTTATTATTAGTTACTTGCATAATTAAATTTTTTATTTAATTATTAATAATTATGTTATAAAAATAAGGTTCAAAAGAAAAATATTTATATTTATAAAGTTATATAAATATAAAATTATCATAAAAACATACATTAAATTATGAAATTATAAAAAAAAATTGCAACTGCACGAGAAAAAAATGCAACGGTACTAATTTATTAAGCGTGTTATCTATGTTTTTGTAATCTGAATATGTGGTCTTTAAATATCTTATTAATTTTATTTTATGATTTTTGTATTTACATACTAAATAAAATAATTACATATTTCTTAATAAGTTTTTAATTAATTATTGAGAATTAAGTTATAAAAATAAGACTCAAAGTAAAAAAAATATAATATTTGAAAAGAAATATTAATAAATTAATTATATACATATTAATTTGAAAAGAAAAATTTACATAGTCAATAAATTAATTACATACCTATTAATAAATTTTTTAATTAACTATTGATAATTATGTTAAAAAAAAGCTTCAAAAGGAAAAAAATTATATATACAAATTTATATAAATTTAAAATTATTGAAACTCATCAAAAATTACAAAATTTATATAAAATGAAGGTTTAAAATAAAAAAATGAAAAAAAAGAAAACGGGCCCGCACGGCACTTATGAAGGTTTAAAATAAAAAAAATGAAAAAAAAAGAAAATGGGCCCGCGCGGCACTTATGAAGGTTTAAAATAAAAAAAATGAAAAAATAAAAAAAGAAAATGGGCCTGCGCGGCACTTTGAGGCGCGACACTCAGAGTGCCGCGCTGGGCTGGGCGGGCACTCAAAGTGCCGCGCGGGACCCAAAACCGTAAAAAAAAATTCAACCCTAAATAGTAAAAAAATAATAAATAACTTAAATTGGAAAAAAAAACCCCAGTTCTATGTCATCAAGAATGCGTCAATCTGTCCGTATTCTTCCAATTCATAGTGTATTTCTTGGTGGCCGGTATCCCCGTAAAATAGATATGGACACTCAGAGTGGATCACGTAAACTTCTGTGTGCGGCCTTAGACACGGACCCTAGCGCGGCCTCCATATTACCTGGCCCGGCATCCAAGGCATAGGCACCGATGTCCTGAGCCAGCATTGATGGTCTCAGCCTCGCTGCCACGTGCCTAAGAATGAGTGTTGGACTCAAGCACAAAGTTTATGGTCCAAGCATTGATACCTAGTCGTATTTTGAAAATTAATTTTTGATTTTTTAAAAGAAAATCATTTTCCTAAATTTAAGCATAGATAGGAAATCTTTTCCATTTATTAGGAAAATATTTTCTATTGACTCATTTTCCTGAGCTATCCAAGTGCCAAAAAATGAAGAAAATGTTTTTTTCCAGTAAATGAATGATTTAGAAAATATAATTCAAAATATTATCGCTTAAATCACTTAAAGCAATGAATAAATAAAAATATTTTTATTGTCTATATATTTTGAATAAATTGTAATCGATAATAAAAATATTATTCATTAGTTAATAATTTAGGCGATACGAGTGAGTATTATTCATTGTCATATCTGAGTCTTGTCAACATTAAGCTAGCCTCACAAGTTACAACTTCCAAAATTTTCTTTTATTCCCAAGATTTCTTTTCATTAAACTCCACAACCCCTTTGCGCTCACCCTAATCATCATAATTAGAGACATGGGTTATTTCTAGGGTTGCAAATGCAACTTGGTGTTCTTTTATTTTTTCAAAAAGACCTTGCTTATTATGTTGGGCCAGATCCCTAGGCGATGGTGGTGGAGAGGAGCAACAAAGGCAAAGAGCTCTTGAATGGTGGAGAGGAGGACATTGATGTTGAGGGAGGCTGTGGGGTTGCAGGGAGGGTTGGGAGGAAAACATAAAGGAGGATGCAGATTGGAGAACCAAGCTAAAGAAAGCAATCAATGGACTGACAGGATCGGAGAGACTGACAGAATCGGAGAAGCAAGCTAAAGAAAGCAACCAATGGACTAACAGACTCGATCTGCATCCTCCTTTATGTTTTCCTCCCAAACCTCCCTGCAACCCCTCAGCCTCCCTCAACATCATTGTCCTCCTCTCCACCTTTCAAGAGCTCTCTGCCTTTGTGGCTCCTCTCCACCACCATCGCCTAGGATCTGGCCCAACGTTTACCTCACCTTAGATCTAGATCCGATTTGTTTAGAGACATGGGTTATTTCTAGGGTTACAAAATGCAACTTGGTTTTCTTTTTATTTTTTCAAAAAGACCCCGCTTATTCTACACACTCGACACACGTGTTGATGGCGTTTTTAGTGCTTTGACCGCATGTCAATATCTAACACATGTCCAACACCAACGCGGCTACCTTGTCCACATTTCCATCCAGGCAAGATAACATTAGTCTTTTCACTCTTTTCCTAGAGAAATGACCAAGACATTTATGCTACAATGCATAAGACTGCTCCTTAAGTAGAGGGGTTTTGGAGATAACTTTTTTAGCCATATAAGGGACATATATCATTGAGAAATGAATACAATCTATACAATTCATTGGACATATTGCAACACCTAATATTATTTGAATAAAAGAACACATAAATTATGTTGTTCTTTATTTCAACAAAGTAGCTATACATGTCCGTTTATGATACGAAAACTAAGTTCCATCTAAAAGAAAAGTGTTCCTAAATTTCAAAAATAAAATTAGAATTAAGAATTAAAATGACATCCCACAAACACAACATTGACTTTATTACTGTTCCTATTGTGAACTTTGATTCATCTTGATTTGACTTCTTTCGATTCATGAATCCATGTGTGGTGAACGCAGTATGATTGGTTGCACTGTTATCTAGATACCACAAATTGAATAGGGCTCACTTGTAGGTTGGATTCACAATCCAATGCCAAAGAATCGTTATATGTATGCTCACATTTGGAAAACTGAGTTTTAAATTCCTTCCAGCCTTTCTTTTTGTAGCATTCCTTGTTATGAAAGAAGTAGCAATTATCATCCTTCTTAAAATGATGTTTTCTTAAGATCCAAATAGTCAAAATGACCAATAGTATCATGATTTCCTCTGTGAGTGTGATTTTCAAACTTCTTACTCTACCGATCTACTCTCCTTTCAACAATCTTTAACTCCACTAGAACCATCAAAACTCATGTTGAAAAATCATTACCAAAATATCCTTATCTTGACATTAGACAAAATATGATTCCTAGCCACCAAAACTTTCATCATTTGACTAATAATTCAGTCAACTGACAAACCACTTTTCAAGTGTTCTTGAGTGGACCGCTTCATAGATAATAAGCAAATCATATTGCTCTTTTCCCAAGCAGAAAAATGTGCTTTTTAGGGTTGTAAAATCATTTCAATGAGATAAGCTAGTTAATCCTTAGTAAGAGTAATATGAACATCTACCAGCATCATCCCAAATAGAAAATCCTTCACCTATTTCTAGATGATTTAAACTAGTATGAACATCAATCCTAACATAGTTGCCTTTTATAGAGAATGTGATTGAATTATCAAGTAATGTATATAATTACCAACATTTGAGTACTGTGTAACTTAAAAATCCTATATGCACACATCTTGAGAGATAAACATCATCATGTAATCACCTTTGAGCCAAATATATGACATGCATCTATAGACTCTCTATGTGAAAGCAATAATGAGAATATATTCCAACCTTTACAAATTACCACCTTTGTGTATATGAACTACTAGAAATTAGTCACTCCTTAACTATGTACTGTACATGTGACCTCAACGAACAAAAATGTGTCAATCCTTAACCATGTGATGTACATATGACCCTTAATGAATAAAAATTGTGTAACTTTAAATCAAATAAGCACACATACTAAGAGTTATATGCATCATTAGATAATCATATTTGGGCAGAATACATGACATATAATTGTATACTCTCAACTTGACAACGTCCATGAGAATATATTCCAACCTTTACAAACTCACTGCCTTTGAGTATATAAACTATTAGGATCAGACAATTCCCAAGCACATGTTGTATATGCATCCCTCCATGAACCAATACACAGTCACCTCCATTGTAAATACGACCATGCATTAGAATAGGAGACATCAAATCACAATATGATATCGATATTTCTTAAAATCAATTAAGTATGTCTCACATCTGTAATGTTCATGTAATTCTAGACTTGAAGACAATGGAAATTCATCCCTAAAATCACATGTGATGCCAATTACATTGCTCCGTACATTGATATGTATAAATGGATTTGCTCTATACATTATGCATGTGGTTATAAACATGTGAGCTAGCATCATTATTTTCTAAACCGTATGAAATATAAGAAAAAATTTCAAAAATACCCTTAAAATACATGTGTATCAGGTTTCATATGCATTTTCTTGTCCGCAAAAGCATCAAATATATAATATGAATATACCACAATGTAGAGTAGGGTCATATGAGCACGCTGGTACTGAAAACGCTCCAAATGGAGATTGCACGCCCCCTCACGTGCAGCCTAAAGGGTCAAAATGTGAATTATACATACACATGGGTTGTCCGATTCAATAACCAATATGGCTGATCCAACCTCCAATCGGTCCAACTAGTTCAACCGATCAATGGTCAATTGAGTTAGGTCAAAAGTCGAGTCAAGGTCGTCAATTAGGTTGGGTCAACAGGACAAACCCGGATCATGTATCACTGACACCACTATGATGTGCGCATTAATTGTTGATGGTTAATGGTCATGATGCTTCATGTGTCAAGTAAGCAAGGACCAATCGCAATCCTCCCATCAGCGTGTGCACTGCTATCTTGTAGTCGTCGGAGATGTGTGACCACTCAAAATGCATGTAGTCTCAAGACTTATCCAACCATATGATCAAAATAAAATTTCACCGAATAAAAACGCATAATTAGGACAAAAATTGTAATGTTCGCCAGTGAACATTGCTTGTTGACTCCGTCGTAGAGTGTGAATTGCATGTAACAAATCCCGATCTCCTCCAAAGGTGTGTGACCACTCAATCATCTTGTATCGATGAGACGAGTCTAAATATGTAATCAAATATAGTTTTCACTAGATGAAAATCCCGAAAACACGTCAAAATAGAATTCATTTCAATTCTTGGATAGATAACTTTGATACCAAATATAAGCCACGATTTTGGCATGCCCAATTATCACCATGACCGTAATTAGAAGTGCTACATGATGATCAAAAGGGATTAGCGTACCTAGTTTGGAATTGATCGAACATGATGCAGAACAACGACGATTGTCGAAACTCAAGTACTTCTCCTCCACTCCCTCTTTGTTCACATTGGTTGAATGAGACAACCACTAATGAATGAAAAGGTACGTTCTAATTCCTATATCAAAGGGTAAGAGGAGGGACTTGAGTCTATCTATAGAGTGTCCGGTCACTAGCTCTCTCATCACTGGTCAAGCCTAACTCGACCCATACTAGCTAGCCTATATTAAATCGATTAAGAATAGACCAATCCATAAAATCATAAATAAAAATTTTAATTAATGTAAACTCACATAGAAAAACTCTTATGCAGAGGCGTCAAAAAAATTCAGCCTAACCCTAACAAAAAATTTTGGGTATTTTGGGGTTGGGCCTTAGTTTTCTTTAGTAAGTGTTCAAGGTGTGGTATTGTGAGCATTCAGGCTATAACCCACCCAAAGCAAAATACTTGAAATTATAACCTTCTCCACACAAATGCAAAAGACAAGAAAACTTGACTTGTCAAAATGAGTTGTAAACTCATTTCTTAACCTATATATGATGAGGTGAGTTAGTATATGGGTTAATTGGAGAGCTACCAAAATAATCCTAAACTTATTGTAATTGTATCATGCAGTCTTAAACCTTTTACGATTGTGTGGATTCAGTCTATTTAGCCAATCGTAGCCAACATAAAGGTTTTTCTTTTCCAAATCTGATTTTTAATTTCAATATCAATTTTATTTAAATAAAATTTAAAAAATAAAATAAATCATAAAAATAAGAGAACCAGCAAGGAGGGCTTGCAACCCTCCTCATCGCCCCCCCCACTATCGCTAGGAAAGGCCAACGAGGGTAGGGGATGGTTGGTAGGTGTCACTATGCCCCAGCTAGTGTTTGGCAACCCTCTCCTAGATTTGGGTCAAGGCCACGACCATTGTCGGTAAGGCCCTCGCCGGCCCTTCTCAAATATGGTGGGGCATTGACGAGGGCTATCTACTTCTCCTTTTGTTAAAAAAAAATTAACTTATGTTTGAATTTTATCTAAATAAAAGTGATATTAAAAATCATATTTGAAAAAAAAAATCCACATCAGTGCCGCTAAGGTCACTTCAGCTTTGACCAGCTAAATGGGTTAAATTAGCAAAAATGCAAAATGCTTATAACTGAATTGAAAAAAAAAATTTAAGCTGAATTGACACAATTACATAGGATTAAGAGTTTTTTAGTACTTCTCCCCAAATTACTTATATATTAAACAAATGAGTCATAAATGAGTTTAAACGTAATATTAATGTTAAATGGGTCATAGTAGATCGTAAATGGGTCATAGTTGATCATAAATGTGTCATAAATTTGTTTACAATTTACTTAAACTTAACCCGTCACTCTCACCCTCACTCGGTCTTGCTTTCACCCACTCCGCACTCTCACCTCATTTTGGGTATTAGATTTCCTAAATTTGATTAAATATGAAAGTGATTTAAGATACAGATTGCGTATGTGGAACTACATTTATATTGCAATAAATAAAACATAAATGGATTAAATAGATCTATTTGGATTGGACCATTTATGGCCCGGCCCAACTCACATATTTCACGGTCCAACTCTCCAACTCAATCATCACTCGTCAGTTCGTCACTCATCTCCTTGAACACTTTCCATCATCTCTTCCACAAACCCTAGACAACCACCAACTCCATCGATGCACCATCTCAGAGTTCACTCATGGACTCGATATAAGTGCTCTTACTCTACCCTTTTGTTTTCGCACTAAGAACTAGTATCGATTTGGGCGTTTGAATGTCGATCTGGGATTATAATCGGACGATGGTGTGATCTTCGAGAATGTTAGACCGTTTGGTGTCGTGGTGCTTGGTTTCCAGCATCAATTGACGTGGGTTTTTGCTTGCGATTTTGTTTCGAAGTGTTTGTTGCTTCCCTTCTGTGTTATCAGCAAACAGTGCCCTCTTTGTAGTGACTGCACAGACTAGTAGCCCATTGAAAGTTGGCCAGGCCTGGATATATCTCTCCCCTGAAAAGCATTCCAAAATTTAGAGATAAGACTGCAAAATTCACAGCTCACTGCAAAGAAGTCCTGAAATATGTTACGAACGTCTGAGTTTAAAGTTTTTATGGACTCAAAAATTAGTTTGAATAAAATTATCATAAGTTCATTAATTTGAGATTTTTCATAATATTAATCTTTTTTATATAGAATCCCATGACCTAAGTATGTTACTAGTGTGGGAAAAAACCTTGGATGCTTTAAGTATTAAAAAATAACATTATCATGCAGTTACCATCCACTCGTACAGAAGAAACAAAGTAAATACAGAGCAGAACAAGGTTACAAACGATCTAATCATACAGTTGCACATGAATATTAATAAATTTATCGATGAGTATTTTCGAAGTACTTAGTAAATAAACATTTAATGAAATATTACAATTATCCTTTTATTAATTGTTCTTGTAAAATTTGTAATTATTATTTGAAAAACTGAAATACAATGCATGCTTTAACAAGTTGGACATTTTAGCACCTTTCTCCCGACTTAAATTCTTTGCTCGCCATAGGCATATGGAGCAATTAAAAGAAATGAAAAGAAGCCCTAATTTTTTTGGGAATAATGGGTCATACATTGAAATTCATATGAAACTTTTTTTTTTCACTTGAAATAGGGTAGATTTTACCATAGTGATGAGCATGTCATTCTAAATGCACGCAAAAATTTCAAAAGAAAAGATGAAGACAAAGGGAAGAGAAATATATTTTGACGTACCTTTTCATTATCGTTCCATCTTGTTTCATGCATGTGGGATCATTTCCTTGTAATTTATTTAAGTTGCTCCGAGATTCTTACAATTCTCTCTCCATGTCTATTGCTTCGATTTGTTTTGTCTTTTCTTTTCGAAAACAAGCTTTTTCATTCATCAACGAACATTATTAGAGCATAATATATGAGTTTCTGAACATAAAATATTTGAAAGAAGTTGACGAGGTGGTGAAGTTAACCAGCTCGATGGAAGGACATTCCAGCAGTGGGCTTTGGCGACCTGGTCTGAAGCTTGATTGGATTCCCGAGGGCAATGGACGATACTCACGGTTTTCAACTTGGCCAAACCCTTTTGACATTCTTCAATAATGGAAAGCGCCGCCCAGGGTCTTGAAGTTTTGCCCACGATAATCTGTCGCATTCAATGACAGAGCACAGATCACAGCTAGGGCTTCAAGTAGCTAGAAGTGCGCCAGTTTCACAAATCCAGCCACGGGCAACCCACTCGAGTCACGGCAAACTCCGGCGACAGAACCTTTCGCAGCTCCCTCCAGCCATGCGCTGTTGGCATTGAACTTGAGGGGCCCCTGGTCCGGCAACCTCCATTTCAACGACTTCTTGTTGGGATTTTGGTTCCAAAAAGGCCCTTAAAAAGTTGAATGAGAATGTGGTTGAGGGAGTCCCATATGGGATAAAAGAGAGATGGAAAGAGGGTTTAAATAGTGGAGCCTTCATAATGGGTTTGGGCCCCAAGGGGCACCCCACTTTTGTGGAGGAGGGAGGTCTTACACAAAGCAAGACCGGTCCACACGCGCGCCGCCGGATCGGATCGGGCCGGGCCCGGGTCCGAGTTAAACCCATCGTTTTATTTTTATTTATTATTATTTTTTCTTTCGAATCATGTCTATTCATAATTTCTCTTCAACCTATACGAAGACACTGATTCGGCAATAACTGAACACTAAACGGAGGTGTTGATTCGGTAATAACCGAACTCCAAATAACCATGAATTCGTGACTCTTCGATTGCACTACAAAAAAAAAGGCCAATTAGCCACGAAAAATTAGCGACGGATTACAATTCATCGCTAATTTGCGACGAACTTAGCGACGAAAATAACTTTCATCGCAAATTCGTCGCAAAATTCGTCACAAAACAACAGGAGACCTTTAGCAACGAAACATTAGCGATGAACAACAACTCGTCGCTAATTTGTGACGGATTTTGCGACGAAACAATTTTCGTCGCAAAATCCGTCACAAAATTCGTCCCAAAAAAACAAAAGGCTCTTAACGACTAAAAATTAGCGATGAAATTAAATTCGTCGCAAAATCCGTCACCAAATTCGCCGCAAAAAAAAATTTGCGATGAAAATAGCGACGACATATATTTGTTGCAAAATTCGTCGCAAAAGTCGTCCGTAATTAGCGACAACATACTTTTTCGTCGCTAAAATTAGCCCGCGGTAATTTTGCGACTATTTTAGCGACGAATCATTTTTGTCGCTAAAATCCACCGACACTTTTTCGTCCTCACAATGCAGACCGAGAAAAATTTTCCCTTTTCAAATCTCTTCTCCCACTTTTCTCTACACGCTCTTCCCTTCACCCACTCTCTTCTCTCTTCTCTCTTCTCTCTTCTCTCTTGTTATTTGTATTATATAGTAAGTATGAAATAAATTATTGTTTATTTCATCATTGTTTTCCATCAATTGCTTTAAGCTTCATCGATATTGAGTAATTTTCCTTTTTTTTTAGGTACATGTTGATGTGAGATATTACAATTCCCATTAAATTGAGCACTTTCAACTACAAAAAATTCAACCAAATACTTGGGTAAGTCTTCTTCCATTTGGTAATTTTTTTATTTTTTTCATTTGAATTTTTCTTTGAGTACGTTTATATTTCGCTTGAATGAGTGCACTTATTTGTCAGTAAATTCATCGCTATTTAGCAACGAATCAGGCTTTTCGTCGCTAATTAGCGACGAACTACTACTGTTCGTCGCTAATTAGCGACGAATCAGGCTTTTCGTCGCTAATTAGCGACGAACAACTTTTTCGTCGCTAATTAGCGACGAACTCTCACTGTTCGTGGTTCGTCGCTAATTAGCGACGAACCACGATTTTCGTCGCTAATTAGCGACGAACAGTGGGAGTTCGTCGCTAATTTGTGAGGCTTCGCCACTTGTTATCGATGACATTTTTTATGGTCGTCGCTAATTGGTGATGAAACAGATTTATTGCAAAATTAGCAATGACATCTGCGACAACTTTTATATGCTGAATTGATGCTATAATAGTTCACTATAGAAAATACAACAATGGTAAATTTCATATGTATGATAAAGTTAGGGAACATTTTTATAAATTTGGGTTTATCTTGAACCATATAATTTTTTTGCCATTGTGAACCACTTGTAGTTTTAATTAAGAATATTAAACAGTAAATATGATATTTTTAATATTTTATGAGAATTTTTAATTTCTATACAGACACAATGCAAAGAGACAAAGCTTGGATGTATAATAGGAACTTACCTGGACGTCGAGGATTGACTGATGAGTTTCGCATTGGGTTGGAACAGTTTTTGGACTTTGCTAGTAGTAAATTTGAGTTCATGGATGGAAATAAGTTAAGATGCCCATGTAAAAAATGCAGTAATGGTAAGTTTCATGCGTGTGATAAAGTTAGAGAACATCTTTGTAGATTTGGGTTTACTCCAAACTACTATAATTGGACTTGTCATGGTGAACCATTTATATCTGATGAAAGATATCGAGGGAGTGACCAATTTCCAATTAGGGAAGAATGCAACTATTATAACCAATTAAACCCATACCAGAGGATGGTGATTGATGCAGCTGGTCAGAATATTATTTTAGAATCGAACCATGCAAGTACCAGTTTTACTCCTACATCTGAGCATGTTGGTACTAGTTATGCATCACAGTTGGAAGAGGCAGGAGTAACAGATTTTGATGAAAATAGAACTTTTCCATCTAATCAGTTCTGGGAAGCATTGAAAGCAGCAGATGAACCTTTATGGGCAGGTTGTGACAACCACACTAAATTATCAGTGACTTCAAGACTGTTAAATATCAAGGCAGAACATAATGTGTCTGAAAATTGCTTCAACTCTTTTGTTGAAGTAATGCGAGAAGTAATGCCTCGTGATAATATCATGCCAAGTGATTTTTACGATATGAAGAAGCTAATGGATAACTTAGGTCTTCCTGTTGTAAGGATTGATGTATGTAGCAGGGGTTGTATGTTATATTGGAGAGATGAAGAAAATGCAGAATCTTGCAAATTTTGTAGCCAACCTAGGTACAAGATTAACAGGAGGCAAGGTCATAATCAGAAGCGTAGACCATACAAGCAAATGTTTTATTTGCCCTTAATTCCCAGATTGCAAAGGCTTTATGCGTCTCAAGCCACTGCTGAAAAAATGACTTGGCATGCAAATCATGAAACAGAAGAGGATCTAATGTGTCATCCTTCAGATGCAGAGGCATGGAAACATTTTGATAGAACGTATCCTGAGTTTGCAAACGAGCCTCGAAACATCAGGTTAGGTCTTTGTGCTGACGGATTTGCCCCATTTGGAAAATCAGGAAAAAGTTATTCATGTTGGCCAGTTATCTTAACTCCATACAATCTTCCACCCGGTATGTGCATGAAGACGCCTTATATGTTTTTGACATTAATCGTGCCTGGGCCGCAAAATCCGAAAAAGTTGATAGATGTGTATATGCAGCCATTGATTGCAGAGTTACAACAGTTATGGGATGAAGGTGTCCTTACGTATGATGTTTCTACTAATCAAACATTTGTAATGAAGGCCGCTTTTCTTTGGACGATAAATGACTTTCCAGCTTATGGAATGTTATCTGGATGGAGTACAGCTGGGATCTTAGGATGTCCGATATGTATGGAGAGATCAAAGTCATTCAGACTAAAATATGGCAAGAAGGCCAGCTATTTTGACTGTCACAGACAATTTTTGCCCATAAGTCATGCATTCAGAAGGAATAAAAAAGAGTTCATCAAGAATAGGATTGAAAGAACACGTCCACCATTGAGGTTGACCGGTGAGCAAATTTGGGAGCGAGTCTATAACTTTCCAACTGTTGTTGAATCCCCTTATGGCACAAATATTGCGTACGGAGATACACATAAGTGGACTAAACGCAGTATATTTTGGGATCTACCATATTGGAAGACCCATCTTATTCATCATAATCTTGACGTCATGCACATAGAAAAGAATGTTTTCGACAATGTCATAAAAACTGTGATGGATGTCACTAGAAAAACAAAAGACAATTTGAATGCAAGGAAAGATATGAGAGTTATTTGTGATCGGCCAGCACTAGACGTGGATGCAAGCAGCAGGGGACCAAAACCAAAAGCAGTTTATACATTAGACAGGGAGCAGAGACGGGTTCTGTGTCAATGGTTGAAATCTATGCGTTTTCCTGATGGATATGTTTCAAACCTCGGGAGATGTGTTGATTTGAATGAATGCAAGTTAATAGGTTTGAAGAGTCATGATTGCCATATATTTATGGAAAGATTAATTCCAATAGCTTTCAAGGAACTTCTACCAAACTTTGTATGGGGCGCAATTACAGAGTTAAGTAATTTCCTTCATGATCTTTGTTCAACAGTGTTGAAAGTATCCCACATGGAAAAACTAGAAAGAGATATTCCAATCATTCTTTGCAACTTGGAAAGGATATTTCCTCCATCGTTTTTTGATTCAATGGAGCATCTCTTGGTTCACTTGCCTTATGAGGCCAAAGTTGCTGGTCCTGTCCAATTTCGATGGATGTATCCATTTGAGAGGTAAAATATTTTTTAAATAAATTTCAAAATACTTTAGTATATGTTATGTTCTGATGAACTACTTTTTATTGCATTTAGGTTCTTATATCATTTGAAGAAAAAAGTGAAGAATAAGGCATGTGTTGAAGCTTCAATTTGTAATGCATATATTGTGGAAGAAGTGACAACATTTGCATCGTATTATTTTGAGCCGCATGTGCCATGTAAGAGGCGAAGAGCAGGAAGAAATGATGAGGGCCCCGTTGATCCCAATTGCAAATCATTCTCTATTTTCAATTATCTTGGTCGACCAAGCGGGGCATGTAAGTTTCGTTACTTGACAGACGAAGAATGGCGAGCAGCCCATACGTATGTTTTACTAAACTGTCCAGAAGTGGAGCCATACTTCGAGTAAGTGTATATTTGCAAATATATATTGTGTATGAAATATTAGCTAATATATAAATGGTATTTGGCAATAGGATTTTTTCAAACTTCAATGTCTGGAGTGCCACCAAATGAGTTTGACCGTTTGTGCAATGAAGAATTTGCGGGATGGTTCAAAACATATGTAAGTTGCCTATGGACCAAAACCAAGTTATTAATATTTTATACCTTATTTATTAAAATGTATATTATTGACTTCACGTATATGATTGTAGGTTCACAGTAATCGTGATCAAGTTGAAGAGGAACAATTTGTATATCATCTATCATGGGGTCCAAATTCAAGAGTGCGGACTTGGCCAGCATATTTCATAAACGGGTATAATTTTCACACTCAAGAATATGGAATGGGAAAAGCCACAATGAATAGTGGTGTGTGTGTTCGGTCGTCCAATGGTGGTAGTGCAAAAGATGATTTTTATGGCTTGTTGGATGAAATCATAGAGATAGAGTACCCTGGACCATTCATGCGGGTTGTGTTATTTAAGTGCATATGGTTCGATCCCGTCAAAGGAATGAAGGTGCATACGAAATTCAATTCGGTTGAAATAAATCACAAGAAAAGGTATATGAAATATGAACCATTTGTCTTGGCACAACAAGCAATTCAAGTATATTATGGATCATATCCTAGTTTGAAACGTGACAAAGCTGATTGGTGGGCTGTATGTAAAACCAAAGCACGAAGAAAAATCGAGGAACACTGGAAGGATACAGCATATCAACAAGATGAAGTTTGTAACATGGTTGAAACTGAAGAAGTTTATATTCCAACTTTACGAGATCCATGTGGAGCAGTAATAGATGTGGATCCAACTGAACTTCATGAATCAAATTTTGAAGAAGTTGAAGAATCTGATTTTGAGACAGAGGATGAAGATAACGATATTGATGAAGGCAAAGATGAAGAGGAAGACGAAGATGAAGATGAAGATGAAGATGAGGATGAAGATGATGAATTTTGAAATTTTTTATCACTATTATTATTATTATTATTATTATTATTATTGTTGTTGTTGTTGTTGTTGTTCTTGTTAGGGTTTTTTTTAAGTTGGGTTGTTTATTGTGAGATGAAAGGATTTTCAGATAGACTAGGATTTTGGATCTAAAAATACAGTAGAATCCTTTTGCAGGATGTAGCCCTAATTTTTGGTCGCTAATTATTAATTTAGCGACAAAAAATCATTTTTCGTCGCCAATTTTACCAACGAAAAATGGTTTCCGTCGCTAAATGTTAATTATTTAATTTTTGGTTTAGCGACGAAAATAATTTTTCGTCGCTAATTATTAGATTAGCGACAAAGTAAAATCGGTCGCTACTTTTTGCGATGAAATATGATTTTTATCGCTAAATTTTCCGACGAAATTGATCTTCGTGGATAATTTTTGCGACGAAAATTATATTCGTCGCTAATTTATAATTTAGCGACGAAAAACTAATATCGTCGCTAATTATTAGTTGAGCGACAAAAATAAATTGGTCGCTTCTTTTTGCGACAATATGAAAATGGTCGCTTCTTTTTGCGACAAAAAAACGAGGGTCGTCGCAAATTTTTGCGATGAAAATGATATTCGTCGCTAATTAATAATTTAGTAACGAAAAATTAATATCGTCGCTAATTATTACTCGAGCGACAAAATGATTTGGTCGCTTCTTTTTGCGACGAAAAAATTTTATTCGTCGCAAATTTTGCGACGAAAACTATATTCGTCGCAAATTGTTCGTTTAGCAACAGTATGAAATTGGTCCCTTCTTTTTGCGACAGAAATACGTGGGTCGTGGCAAATTTTTGCGATGAAAATTATATTCGTCGCAAAATTTACGACAAAAATGATATTCGTCGCTAATTGTTAGTTTACGAACAATACGAAATTGGTCGCCTCTTTTTACGATGTATAAATTATTTGTCGCAAATTTTGTGACGCAAATTTTATTCGTCGCTAATTGTTAAATTTGCGTGGGTCGTGGCAACAATATGAAATTTGTCGCATCTTTTTGTGATGGAAAAACGTGGGTCGTGGCAAATTTTTGCGACGAAAATGATATTCATCGCAAATTCTGTGACGAAAATGTTATTCGTCGCTAATTGTTAAATTTGCGACGAAAGATTATTTTCGTCGCAAATTTTTTGTTTAGCAACAATATGAAATTTGTCGCATCTTTTTGCGATGGAAAAACGTGGGTCGTGGCAAATTTTTGCGACGAAAATGATATTCGTCGCTAATTGTTAGTTTAGGTACAATATGAAATTGTTTGCCTCTTTTTGCGACGCAAATGTTATTCGTCGAAAATTCTGCGACGAAAATGTTATTTGTCGCAAATTCTGCGACGAAAATGTTATTCGTCGCAAATTCTGCGACGAAAATTTTATTCGTCGCAAAGTTTGCGACGAAAATTTTAGTCGTCGCTAATTGTTAAATTAGCCACGAAAGATTATTTTTGTCGCTAATTGTTCGTTTAGCAACAATATGAAATTGGTCGCTAATTTTTGCGACGAAAAAATGATTGTCGTCCCTAAATTTTGCTAAACTAACAATTAGCGACAAATCTCTCGAATGGTATATGTGATCGCTAACTCGTTTACTAATGAATTTCCACGAAAGTAATGTTAAGATTGGATTACGTCGGTACAACGTAGAGATTATCCCTATAGGTGTACATACATAGTCCTATTACTCTCGGAGCTTGATTGAAAGTCTATGTCTAGGGTACACGCTAACATGAATAGCGTGGACGGGAGTTCCAAGAAGTCACTCAATATGGTCATGGCATATTATGGTCCATATATCCAATACATTAGACATTGTCCTGGCTCTTTTTTTTCGCTTCTCTTTGTGATTTGTTCGGGCGCTTGGAAGCAAATAATAATGAAATCGAAAAAGGGGCTTTGCTGAAAAGGTAACGGCATGTTGTGAGTCATAAAATTTTGAAGGAATGAATCCCCTGTATTTATTTATGTTTTTATTTTCTTTATGGCCTAAAATTGACCGTTAATCTCATGGTGAATTAAAAACGGTGACTTTATCGTTTTTCTAGAAAAAGGAATGCTCATTGTCTTTGCTCGGTGGGGGCGACAGAGTCATTGATATTGATATAGGAAGTTTAGAGGAAAAGCCTAAGCATTTGTTATGTTTGTGGTATGGAACTTACGCTTAACATCAGGGAGCGAGATTAGGTATAATGAATAGTACCAAAGTGTTTATCAACGTTAAGAAGAACGATTCTAAATAAAGATATTCAATCAATGAGACATGTCCAATGACCTCAAATAATAATTTTCTCTTTCTCTAGATTGACTTGCGATCTCCTCGTGTGTTATGTTAATCATGCCTAACACCAAATGTCAAATTAAGAGGGGGCACTGTGGATGAAATTGCAATTTTTTAATCTTTTATTCCGCTTTATTTGGCCAAGGGGAGAACGAGTGTGGCGATCTCAATCAGTTTGCGACGACCAGAACTGGTCGTCGCAAACTGATTAGCGACAACCAAAACTGGTCGTCGCAAAATGATTAGCGACGACCAGTTCTGGTCGTCGCAAATCAAAATCACTTTTGTTCTTTGCGTAAGTTATCTTTTTTGCGAAAGACCAGAACCGATCTTCTCAAATCACTTCTGTTTTTGCCCCCAGATCTGCACTTTCGCTCAAGGCTCGCTCGTCGCTCGCTCGGTTGTGTGCACTTTCGCTCCCTCGCTCCTCTCTCGCCCAGCCGCTCGCCGCTCGTCCGGCCGCTCGCTCGCTCGCTCGTCTCTCGCCCAGCCGCTCGCCGCTTGTCCGGCCGCTCGCTCTCTCTCTCGAAAGGACCCGAATCCGTAAGTTCCTTAACCCTCTTGTTGCATTGCTATCATAGATTGATCTTGTCAGAGTTTTGGAAGAAAGTGGAAAAGGGCATCTATCTTCATCAGTTCTTGTTGATTTAGGAGTTAGAAAATCAATCTTATTAGTGCACGGGTAGTTTTGCACACGTCTGGTTGGGGTGGATGGCGATGTTAACTTCAGCGGATTTGAGCGAAGGATTTAAAAAAAAATTGAGAAAAGAGCATGCATCTTTTTCAGCTCCTGGAATCTATAAGTTTACCGCCACGTCTGGTTGACTTCACAAACAGAGTTATTGAAAGCAAAGAATTAGTGGAATACTGTTTGTGGGTCTGATATGTTCACAGTATCTGTGACAAAGGAAGCATGGAAAGGGATTTTGTGTGCATGACAATTACGTTGCAAACATGCCGACTTCATTTCATGATTGGGCGATATTTTGATATATCAAAATGCTGTGAGATGTTCTACATCTTATATGGAGCACACTTCATCTGTCTCTTTTCTTAAAATGGGGCTAAGAGTGCAATATTGAAAATTCATAATAAAAAAAAAGTGGTTAAATTTCTGATGTGGTCAGATGGGCCATGAAGAAAAGCCAAGTCAGAGTCAAAGGAAATATTGCTACTCTGTTTATTCACAAATAAAAGGAAAGAACATGGACCTTCAAGAGAGTTACGTATGTAAAATAAGTTATATACTGAATTTATTCATTATTGTGCAATAAAAATTTGCTTTGAGTGAAGCAACGGAGCCTTGAAAAACCTCTATGATATTTCATTTTATGTTCCTCTTGTTATTAATGCAGATAAAGACCTATATGGGGGTTGTTATCTTTCCTTGTTCGGACTTTTATATATCTAACCGCCTTCCGTGGATTTTACAGATTGGCTTGGTGATTGACTTAACAAATTTAACAAAGTATTATTCTCCAGCAGATTTGTAGAAAGACGGTATTAAGTATGTCAAGGTAAGTATCACCCTAAAGCTTGACGCCTATGTTTAGCAATATGTTTGAGAACTGATTCCATCTCTAAAATTTAAATCCATTTTCAAGACCCATTATGAACTGACAAAAAAGAAAAGTCATCGCACTTTGATTATCTAGCAAATGACTTATATGGGGAAGCTTACGGTCTAATGCATTCCAAATTCAGTGTGTCTTAGGAATAAGAAGCTTTTTGCGTTTTTTTGTTTTCCACCACAAGGAATATGGATTGACACTTCGACCACAAAAGCAGCAATTTTGAAATCCCAACTGCAATGTGAATAGAAGAATGGGTCTTTCGAATTCGGTGTGTCATGTTTTTCATGTCCAGTTTGATGGAAAATGTTCTCCTTGATAATTCAATATCCTTCAACAAGTTGTTGCCCAGGAATGTGCTAGTTTTATATACGGGTCTTATGGCAATCGTGGCCAACCTCGGAATGTCTAGAAGAAGTTCATGAGCCCTCACATGCTTTTGCCTCTCGGGTAAAACATAGTTGAGTAAGATTATGAAATTTAGTATATGTTTACTGACAAAAAAATGCACTACTCAAGACATATTATATGTACCCCATATGTTTGTCGAATATATATTTTGAACTTAGAAGATTATGAAAGAACGTGGTAAAAGATTTACAAAACGTAGTGTCACTCAAGTGGATGCAAGGGATTAAACGATTTTCATGGTCCTAAGAGTCTTGATGTACTAATGCATGCTTTGCATATTGCTTCTTACATTAATCACTTTTTATATTAATGACTATAACGCCTTGGGTTTTTGGGCAAGTCTTAACCATTTAATTTAGTAACATTTTAACCCTTATGTCTGCAGATTGAGAGAAAAAAGAAGAAGAGGGGATTAAAAGGGAAAGAAAGAGTAGAGAATCGGAGGTAACAATCTAGTTTGACTACTAAAAAAGAGTAGAGTACTAGTTTTCTAGGTTTGTTTAAGATCTACCACTCCATGGGGATAATAATCATGCTTTTCTTTTTATGCTCATGCAATTACTATCACTATAATACACGTGAGGTTCTTTCATTGCTTTTTTATATTTTCATTATAGTTTCCTTGGCTAAGGAAGGAAACAAGGAGGACAAAAACACCATTTCCATTGCTCGATCATTATTTGAATTTGGTGTAGCTATCTGAAACAAAATGGTAAGTTTCATGATTTATATCATTATGTGTCCCTAATACATGTTTATGTTGTTGAAGATATTTGTCTAACCTTCTTACTTGTCAGTATAAACGTGGAGGTCATATGCGTGGTGCAGTTTCACAAAGAAGACCAGCCTCTTCCGCTTGCTCGACCTCGTCCCCGTCCCTTTCCTCTTCCCCCCTTCTTACATCTAACCCTCAACAACTACGTACCGATGGACAACATGGACACATTGGCCCTTCCTTCGATCCTCAAGAACATATTATGGGAGGACTTGGACACATGCATACTGAATCTCCTTCAGTTTCAATTCCTCCAGTTCCAATTTCTCCAGTTCCATCTCCTTTAGTTCCATCTCCTTCAATACAACAGTCGAATGATGAGGAAAACACAGGTGAAGAAGATACCCGATTCATTATAGGCCCATATGGAGATTCGTAAGTATTTTATTTTATCGAAATCTGTAATATTTTGGGTCATCTTTTCATTTCGATTTAAGATATGGATGTCAATTGAATTGTTTAAATCGTTCTAATCTGTTTGCAGATTCACGGATGCTACGTATGTCGTGAGGAAACTTAATCAAATAATCAATAACTATTGGAGGGGAGATTGGATTAGTTACAGTAGCGCTCCAAAAGAAGTAAAGAATTTGTGGTGGAATGAGTTCAAAGTAAGTTTTGCCATTCTATTTTCTCACGAACTAAGTTCGATGTAAGCAAAGTTGATTATTATTCTATTGGTTGCAGTGAAAATTCAGGTAGGATGAAATAGAAGAGGAGGAAGTTAAGAGAATTTTCAAGAAGAAAGCCGGTGATCACATACGAAATGTGATGAATAGAGCTAAGACAAGACAAGTGAAGCCAGATTTCATTACAAGTGACAGTTGGACAGAAATGAATAAAACTTGGGAAAATGAAAGAAATAAGCAAAGAAGTGAACAGAATAAGAAGAATCGAGCTTCTAGTTCTAGTGAAGGGTCTGCCACATATGCTGGGGGCTCTATCACCGTTGGGGAGCATAGAAAAAGAATGGTAAGTTTGTTAAACTTGTTGTGAGTTAATTTAATTTTATTACTCATTTATGTGTATATTTTATAGGCAGATGAATTGGGGATGGAACCTACATATACGGCTACATTTGAGCGCACATTTCAAAAAAAGGATAAGACATGGACTGGTGATCGAGCAAAAGCTATTAAGGTATGTAAGGTTAACTAAAATGAAAGTAATTAATGTTTTTAATATTTACGGTAGTTAATATGAAGTTATTTTATTTTCATCTATATTGTTAATGTAGGAAAAATATGATGAACTTTTAATGAGTACTGCTAGTGGTGGTGATGGTGTTGATGGGTCTAAGATAGGTGGAGGGTCTGACAATATGGAATTATGGGTGGAGGCATCGGGTGGGATGAAAAAGGGAAAAATATTTGGGATGGGATCCTTGTCAAGGATATATTCAACAAAGATTGCTGGAACTTCATCATCTAATGCCACCGTTTCAAGAAGGACACGAATTGAGGAGCAAATGACCCAAGAATTGAGCCAACTGAAACATCTACTTGTACAGAAGGATGATGAAATACAAAAGGTTAGAGAAGAATTGACAGAACAATTCTCACAACAATTGTCACAGAAAGATGAACAAATCAGATCTCTACAATCTCAGACGCAATTGATATTGCGATACCTCAACCTCAATCAAAATCAGGTTTCTCCCATACCTCCCACTAATGAAATAGGTGATGGGCACAATGCTGACCGACACATTGATGATGAGATTGCTGCTGATGATGATGATGAATTTGTCAGTCGTTTCATTAATTAAAAGGTAAAGGACTTGCTTCTGATTAAGTATATATGTATATGTTTGTTATGGTTGCTTAATAATATATGGCTGATTACATTTTTGAAGGAGATATATGCGGGGGGAGGAGCTTCTAGCTTGGTGCCTCGAGAGTTCTTCCATATAGAAAGGTACGAATTGCACTCTTTCAATGATCCTTGTGCTTATGAAAATTGTGTTGTCTCTCTTTTTCAATCAAGTTCTTTTTTTTTTCCAATTATGATCCTTATGCTTATGGTGATTGTGTTGGAACCCAGTCAAAATTTTACCTTGGCGATGTTGGAAATGGAGCTGCTATGAAACTTGTTAACATGATCATGGGAAGGTGCTACAGATTTTTTTCCTCTCCTATTTCATCTATTTCATAAATGATTTGCTGATCATTGTGCATGCTAACTCTCACTCTTCTCTTCTCTTCATATTGGCTAATATGATGGCAGCATTTTCCAATGTGAAAAGAAGCTTCGATAGTTAATGTATGCATTTATGGATGCGATCTTGATCATGGTTATCTTTGTGGTACCATGAAAGCCCTGAATGCTCCAATGGCAGACACGCCGGTAAGATGGATTTCCCACCCAAACAATTTAGATTCTTGAATTGCACATACTTTGTGCACTCCATAACTGTTTAAGTAAGGTTCTGCTGTTTGGTGGCAGCATCTGCTTTGCTCGGTGGGGATTGGAAATCTTAATTTTTTTGAATTCTGTTTTATCATAATCATCTTTAATTGGAAAATCTGTGATAGAGATTGCGGCATTTTATTAACCAAGGTCATCGAAATCCCAATAGATATATGTATCTTTTTGCCTCTCAAAATGGGGTGCTTATGGGTTAAGTTTTAGTGCTCTTTCACTGACATGACTCCACTTTGTGATTTCCTTTATTTGCAATTTTATCAGGTAGTGACGTTCTGGGAAGGAGAGATCGTTGACAGCATGAATTATACGTTCTTCATTGGCAAGTGGGAAGCAACGTATGTCCTTTTTTTCCTTTTGCTTTACTCGAGTTCAAACTTCTAATTATTATTGAAGATGGGAGGACAATGCTGTGTATATTCTTTCATCATCTAATCCAGGTAGCTTGGATTGTTAGCTTTCGTCATTTAAGTTGTAAAGGAGAAAAATCCATATGTATAAATATATTTTTGACTTCTTCAAGAATTGTACATTTTTCTCGAGAAATTATACACTTCTCAGGTTTTGATATTTATATATTTATGCACGTTTTCTGTGGAGAAAAGATAAAATTGTGGTTGGGCAAGTATAACAATAATCATCGCTCATTTTATCGTCGGGAGGCCCCTCCAAATTTATAAAAGTCAATTTCGTCGCAACTTTCATGGCAAACGCCATTGCTAGCCTTCGTCGCTTTTGACCCCAAAACAAAAAAGCCGTCGTCAATTTAGCGACTAATGATTTTTTGTAGCAAAATTCGTTGCTAATTAGCGACGAAAGACCAAAATTAAGTCGTTACTATTTTCGTCGCAAAGTTCGTGCAAATGCCGTCGTCGCTAATTAGCAACGATTTTTGCCACAAATAGTGTTCGTCGCAAATTACGAACGAATCCATTTTCGTCGCAAAGTTCGTAGTAAATATCGTTGCTAAATTTTGTTGCTAATTAGCAATGAATTTTGCCACAAATAATATTCGTCGCAAATTAGCAACAAATCCATTTTCGTCGCTAAATCCAAAAATTCGTCGCTAAATTTTGTGACCGGAGTTTTCGACAAAATTATTTTATTCCCTATTTTCGTCGCAACTTTCGTGGCAAATTTCGTCGCCAAATGTTCGTCGCTAATTAGTGATGAATTCATTGTCATCACAAATTAGCGACGAAAATTCCCACGAATACAAATCGTCGCAAATTTAGAGATTAGCGACAAAAATGTTTTCGTCGCAAGCAAAGTAGCGACGACTTTTCTCACGAATTTTTTTCGTCGCAAATTAGCGACGACTTTTCTCATGAATATTTTTCGTCGCAAATTAGCGACGACTTTTCTCACGAATTTTTTTCGTCGCAAATTAGCGACGAAAGTTGAAAGTTTTCGTCGCTAAATTTTGCGACGCCTAATTAGCGACGAATATGTTTTCGTCGCAAATTTCGTCGCTAATTTCGTTGCTAAAACCTTGTTTTTTTGTAGTGTTGGACATATATAATAATACATTCTGATTTTTCGAAGAAGATACGAGCATTCATTTTTGCTTTTCGAAAATTCATCCATCACTCACTCTCATCTGTGCGATAATTCCTGAAGTTGAGTTCGAAGGATTTTTCGTCGACGAAGTACCACTTCGACGAAAGTGTGATCCGTTCTATCCTGGGAGGCGATTGTCCACGCAACCTTGGGTACCCGTGGAGGGGACAAATTCGTCTTAAGGACACGACGTGAATTCGTCGGGCTCGGATCAATCATCCAATCAACCATTCGTCAACACTTGATTCAGGTTTGTTTAATTCCTTCGTCTTGATTTATGTGAACACACACATAGGGACACCTACGACTACATTCTTAAGACGAATTTGTCCTATACTGTGTTCGCCTTCAAGTCTGTTTGACGAGTGCCATCGTATAGTCATTTCCTGTGATCGTATTAGTGCAACGAATTGGATTACTGTATTCATTTATGTCGTCCTCGTCGTATGCCCCTTCTCAATAATCTCTGTCTATATATACAGAATTGCTTCATTCGTGTATTATCATATGTTACTAGTTTAATAGTTTCTGTTTAGACTTTCTCGAAAATTGTATTACTAGTCTTACCATATATTCACTCGCCAATCATTTCTGTTTTCATAATAGAAATGGCCTCGACATCAATGACGCCTGTTGCGTCTGTTCCGACTCATGGAGAAAAGCCAGAAAAGTTCAATGGGTCTGATTTCAAGAGATGGCAACAGAAAATGTTGTTCTATCTCACAACTTTGAACTTGGCAAGATTCCTCACTGATGATGCTCCTAAGTTGGATGAGGGAGAAATGGACAAGGAAAAGTTTGCTGCGATAGATGCGTGGAAGCATTCTGATTTTCTGTGTCGCAACTACATCCTCAATGGCAAATGCTACAATTGTGGAAAAGCTGGACATCGAGCCAAGGATTATAGAGCCAAGAAGAGAAAGCATATTCAAGCTAATGTGGTGGAACAAATTTCCGATGGCGTTGAAGATATCAATCTGATTGCTATGATATTCGAGTGCAACTTGGTGGGAAACCCCAAGGAATGGTGGATTGATACTGGAGCAACTCGCCATATATGCGCTAATAGATGGATGTTCACATCCTGTACACCTATGGCACATGATGAGAAACTCTATATGGGTAATTCATCGACCTCTAAGGTTGAAGGTATTGGCAAGGTAGCTCTGAAGATGACGTCTGAAAAAATCGTGACACTAGTCGATGTGCTGCATGTGCCAGACATACACAAGAACTTAGTGTCTGGATCTCTCCTCAGCAAGAATGGTTTCAAGTTGGTGTTTGTATCTGACAAGTTTGTACTCTCCAAGAATGAGATGTATGTAAGAAAATGTTATTTGAGTGAGGGTTTGTTTAAGCTGAATGTAATGATTGTTGTACCCAATGATTCTATGAATAAAGTTGTTTCTGCTTATGTCCTTGAGTCTCCTAATTTATGGCATGCTAGATTAGGACATGTTAACTATAAGTCAATAAAGAAATTGATGAGCATGGGACTATTGCCAAAATCTGATTGTCCAAGTGAAAAATGCCAAGTGTGTGTTGAATCAAAATTTTCTAAACCTCCGTTTCATTCTATAGACAATAAAATCACTGAACCTTTAGATTGAATACACACTGACATATGTGATTTGAAAACAATACCCACAAGAGGTGGTAAGAAATATTTTATCACTTTTATAGATGACTGTTCAAGGTATTGTTATGTCTATTTGCTGAATAGTAAAGATGAAGCTGTAAATGCTTTTAGAACTTATAAGTCTGAAGTTGAAACTCAGTTAAATAAGAAAATTAAAACGATGAGAAGTGATAGAGGTGGTGAATATGAATTTCCTTTTGAGGAAATTTGTTTTGAATTTGGCATTATTCACCAAATTACGCCTCCTTATACGCCACAGTTCAATGGCGTGGCAGAAAGGAAAAATCGATCGTTAAAGGAAACGATGAATGCGTTGCTAAATAGTTCTGGTTTACCACAGAATTTGTGGGGGGAAGCTGTTTTGATAGCTAATTTTGTTCTAAATAGAGTACCCCACAAAAAGATACAACAAACTCCATATGAGAAGTGGAAAGGCAGAACGCCTAATTTGAAATACCTCAAAGTGTGGGGGTGTTTAGCTAAGGTTGCCGTTCCTAAACCTAAGAAGGTTAAAATAGGACCGAAAACCGTTGATTGTGTCTTTATTGGATATGCTCTTAATAGTAATGCATATCGATTTCTGGTCCATAAGTCTGAAATCCCAGATATACATGTTAATACGATCATTGAATCAAGGGACGCCTCGTTCTTTGAGAACATTTTTCCGTATAACAGAGTATATGAGCCAATCAATAATGATAAAAGGCCTAGGGAGACTACACCTAGAAACGATCCTATGGAGGATGAACCTAGACGTAGTAAAAGACAAAGAACTTCTAATTCTTTTGGACCTAATTTTCTAACATATTTGTTAGAGAATGAGCCTCAGACCTTTAAAGAGGCTGTGACATCCCCAGAAGCTCCGTTCTGGAAAGAAGCTATCAATAGTGAGGTTGAATCCATCCTGTTAAACCATACTTGGGAATTGGTTGACCTTCCTCCTGGCAATAAACCACTACAATGTAAGTGGATATTCAAGAGGAAAATGAAAGCGGATGGTACTATTGATAAATATAAGGCTAGGCTTGTGGTAAAAGGATACAAGCAGCGAGAAGGTCTGGATTATTTTGACACTTATTCACCTGTAACTAGAATTACATCCATAAGGATGCTTATTGCGATAGCAGCGGTGTATAAGCTTGAAATCCATCAAATGGATGTAAAAACGGCCTTCTTAAATGGGGATCTGGAGGAAGAAATATATCTGGAACAACCTGAAAGGTTCATTGTTTCAGGACAAGAGAAAAAGGTATGTCGACTTATCAAGTCACTCTATGGATTGAAACAAGCACCGAAACAATGGCATGCTAAATTCGACCAAGTCATGTTGTCGAATGGCTTTAAGATAAATGAGTGTGATAAATATGTTTATCTTAAGAACACTCATAATGGCTTTGCCATTCTGTGCTTGTATGTAGATGACATGCTTATAATGGGTAGTGATAGTGAGGTTGTTAAAGCGACCAAACGCATGCTCACAAGTAAGTTTGATATGAAAGATATAGGGGTTGCAGATGTTATTTTAGGAATTAAAATCCAAAAGACATCTGGAGGATTAGCTTTATCACAGTCTCATTACATTGAGAAGATTCTTGAAAAATGCAAGAATCTAGATATTATACCAGCAAAGACCCCGATAGATGTTAATCTACATCTTTCAAAGAATACTGGTGAAAGTAAAGCTCAAAATGATTATGCTAGTATACTAGGCAGTTTAATATATGTCATGAACTGTACTAGGCCGGACATAGCTTGTGCTGTGAGCAAGCTGAGTCGATTTACAATTAGTCCAAATGACAATCATTGGAAAGCAATGAAACGTGTATTGGGCTATTTGAAGTACACTCAAAATTATGCTTTACATTACACAAAATATCCAGCAGTACTCGAAGGATATTGTGATGCAAATTGGATAACTAGCACAAAAGACACAAAATCCACAAGTGGGTATGTGTTTACACTTGGTAGGGGGGCAGTGTCTTGGAAATCATCCAAATAAACTTGCATTGCAAGGTCTACTATGGAAGCAGAATTTATTGCTTTGGACAAGGCTGGTGAAGAAGCAGAGTGGCTTCGAAATTTCTTAGAAGACATTCCTAATTGGCCTAAACCAGTGCCAGCTGTATGTATCCATTGTGATAGTCAAGCGGCAATTGGAAGGGCAAGGAATGTTATGTACAATGGAAAGTCCCGACATATACGTCGAAGACACGATACCGTGAGACAGCTACTCTCTAGTGGAATTATCACGATTGACTATGTGAAGTCAAAAGATAATATTGCGGATCCATTAACAAAAGGCCTAACTAGAGAGTTGGTTGAGAAAACATCAAGGGGAATGGGTCTAAGGCCTATAAAATAAGTCGTCATAGCGGAAACCCTACCTGGTTGACTGGAGATCCCAAGATCTAGGTTCAAAGGGACAACTAAGTTATGAAAGCTAAGTAGAGTACTATCGACTCTTACTCATTCCCATTTAAAGATAGTACAGACAAGTGAAGGTTAAGCATAAGCTTTTAATGATTCTGATTTAGGTATGTAAAATACCACACATTCAGAAATCACCTATGTGAGTGTGAAGTGAGGGCCGCTTCTAAGGTAAATTTGAAAGGCCGAATTCCCGAAAGCACTCATGAAACCAGGCGGTGTTCATGGCCAAAACGAATACAACAGTGAGAACCAATTTTGTTTGAGAGAGAGTTGTGTGATTCTTATTGTATTGACTTACACCGAAAGTCGACAGTTCAAAGACATCAAGTCTACTGATTGACCGAGTGAGTCCGATAGGTCTCACTAGGGAAAGTTCAAAGTTTCAGACTACTTATCCCAATGCAACGTTCTCTTATGGAATAATCGCACATTGCATTTCATACATACACTAAGAGTCATGATATCTGAAATTCTCATTCATGTGGGGGATTGTTGGGATTTTGGTTCCAAAAAGGCCCTTAAAAAGTTGAATGAGAATGTGGTTGAGGGAGTCCCATATGGGATAAAAGAGAGATGGAAATAGGGTTTAAATAGTAGAGCCTTCATAATGGGTTTGGGCCCCAAGGGGCACCCCACTTTTGTGGAGGAGGGAGGTCTTACACAAAGCAAGACCGGTCCACACACGCGCGCGCGCCGCCGCCGCCGTCCGGCCGGCCGGCTCGGATCGAATCGGGCCGGGCCGGGCCTGGGTCCGAGTTAAACCCATCGTTTTTATTTTTTCCGAATAGACATGTTCGTCCGAAATTTTTATTTATTATTATTTTTTCTTTCGAATCATGTCTATTCATAATTTCTCTTCAACCTATACGAAGACACTGATTCGGCAATAACTGAACACTAAACGGAGGTGTTGATTCGGTAATAACCGAACTCCAAATAACCATGAATTCGTGACTCTTTGATTGGACATATATAATACATTCTGATTTTTCGAAGAAGATACGAGCATTCATTTTTGCTTTTCGAAAAATTCATCCATCACTCACTCTCATCTGTGCGATAATTCCCGAAGTTGAGTTCGAAGGATTTTTCGTCGACGAAGTACCACTTCGACAAAAGTGTGATCCGTTCTATCCTGGGAGGCGATTGTCCACGCAACCTTGGGTACCCGTGGATGGGACAAATTCGTCTTAAGGACACGACGTGAATTCGTCGGGCTCGGATCAATCATCCAATCAATCATTCGTCAACACTTGATTCAGGTTTATCTAATTCCTTCGTCTTGATTTATGCGAACACACACATAGGGACACCTACGACTACACTTCTTACAATTTCGGTCTTGAATTTTTCATCCCAAGTGTCAGTATGTTGGAAAATAACTATAAAAATCAGTTTTAGTTTATCCATTGGGAATTTATCTTGTTGAGTTGCTCTCCTAAATTAGGTTGATTCTGACCAGAGTTATAACTAAGGTCTATCTAGATTTCACCTGTATTTTCAACTGAATGATTGTAATGATCATCGTATTTAGTGACCACCACTTGTTGCCACAATTTACGAACCACAACTATTATTTATATAAATATAAAATATTATCAAAGTAAAAGTTTTAATCATAAATATCGTCTGAAATGAAAGCTCACATTAATGGTTTCAAATTACATATTTAATGAAATATCGTAGGATTATGCGATGACATACTATCAAGAATTCCAAAAACTTATTATAGATTCTAGGTTCTAGGCAAGTGGTACTTAAATCTTGAAACTTACCCGTTAAAGCATATTCTCCAATTTTTGGGACATGAAACTTATCATGTATATATTGAAATGTGGAATGGAACAAGTTTCGATTTCAGTTCTATCCTGAAGTCATGCTTACTCCTATTCTTAATTCAAGTTCTTGAATTATCTGATCTCCGAATTACTAAAAAAAATTCAAAAAAAAATATTAGTAGTAGAGACTTCCCCTGGACATTAATTTGATTTAGTGCGGTCCTGCCCCCTACATTATTGTGCTGTTTTTGCTTCGAGAGATATCTACGCAGCCTGATACAAAGGTCGATGAGAACCACACATTTGCTGCGTCAAGATATGGGGACTTGTTTTCTCTTCTTTGCCGGCATATAACCTTAAGATGTGCATGAAGTAGAATCGGTTGAAATACTCAAACGAGTGCCTAAGAGATCGACGGTGTATCAAACATGAAGGTCGAATTACAGTCCAAGAAACTGGTCAAGCCATCGGACCCGACGCCGCATCATTGCCGAAAGCTCGGCCTGTCCTTCATCGACGACCTTTTGTTTTCTAAGTATGTTGGCGTCGTTTTCTACTATCGAGCTCGCGAAAGCACGCGCGAGATCGATTCTCTTCAGAGGCTGCGCCGCCTCGAGGAGTCGCTTTCGGAAACGCTTGTTCTCTTTTACCCTCTAGCCGGTCGGTACGTTGAGGACGGGCTCTTCATCGACTGCAACGACGAAGGGGTAGAATTTGTACAAGCCAAAGTGGACGGAACTATGGATCAGCTACTCCGGGGAGATCTTGACCGTGAACTTCTTGATATGGCTAGCAACGTCACCTAGAGGGGGGTGAATAGGTGATTTGAAAACTTTTCGATTCACTTGACAGCAGAATAATAGTGAATGAAAAATAGACAAACAATGAGCACAAAATAAACGAGTTTAGGGAAAGAGAGATGTGCACACGATAATTATAGTGGTTCGGCTTTAGCAAGCCTACGTCCACTCTCCCACGCTGACAGCCGATAGGCTGGATTTCACTAAATGAATCAATGGAGGTTTACAACAAGTGATGATACTCTCCTTGATAGATCACACTATCTTTTCTCAATCACTCTTTCAAAGTCTCTCAATGATTTTCGTATAACGCTCACGAGGACAAGTATGAATCTGAATAACTCTAACACTTTGGAATTTATGATTCTTCTCATACCAATAGTAGCACCATGGATCTTCTTTAATACTCCTTCACCCCCAAACTAGCCGTTGGATAGGTCTTCAAAGGATCGCTCTTCAATCGCTGATTGGACGCCATCAATTTTGATTGAACGAGACTGTATCTAGAAAGATTTTGGTGACTGTTGGTGTTGAGTCTGAACCTCGCTGATCCGATCGTTCATACAATCAAATCTTTGGTTTCCATAAGTTGAGTTCTTCAAATGTAGAAGTTTTCTTGTTCCATGGAAGGTAATTTCCAATCAAGGATTTTGTCCTAATTGAGATGGACAATCATCCTGTAAATTGAATCTTACAAACTTCCTTAAATATTGTAGCCAATCAATGCTTGCCAAACGTGGGTCTTCAGATTCTAGTCGCAGAGTCTGAACGGTTCGAAAACAGCTTTCAAGAACAGTGAAGGCTCTCTGAATCTGAACCTTCTTTCTTCGTGAATCTGAGCACTTTCAAGGTCCATTTGCTGACGTCTTACATAAGTCTTCTTCGGTCTTTAGAGGCAGCATCATCCTCCTTCTGAATCCTTTAGAGGAAGTCATATGCAACTCCATCTGATTCCCTCAGACGTAGACTCCTCCTTCTGATTCATTTTGAGGCATACACATAGTTCCTCCTTCTGACCCATCAGAAGCAAAACCGTGATGACTCTTCCTTGAGTCTAAACGTCATTATGGAATACTTAAAGCTCCTGTTCACATATTCATTTCTGCGGTAAAACATCGGGTCTGAATCTGGAATTAATATATCTCGCAGCTTTTGAACAAACTTCAGAAACATCCTTCTGAATCTGAATACTTCGCTGTATCTTCAGATGCAATATCTTGAGCTCCATCTTCTGGTCCCTCCAAGTATATTGGCAATCGTGGCTTTACTTCGTTGTCCACCTATCTAAAGTCCATCCAAGCTTTACTGAACTTCCCGTTCTAGGCTTGTTTTCCTTCTACTTAGGTACCTCAAGCCTATAGATGCCTTTACGCCCAATGCCTTGTTCACCATTGATAGATAACTCATAACTTGTACGTGTTCTATTCATGCACCATCTGCATATCGGCTTGTGATTCTTTCACCTGGTTCTACTCAACCAATAAACACATTAGTAGCCTTTGATTATTTTGTCATCTTCAAAATAACATAGGGGATTTTCCATAACACTTCTCAGTTGCTTGTCAAAGTTCCCGCCGCCAGCAGCAAACAATCCACTGGTCGTAGTTCAAGCAAACAGCTTCGATTGCGGCGGATTAGCAATCAGCCTGCGCTTTTCTCACAAGATAGGCGACATGTACACCATGGCCACGTTCATGAATTCGTGGGCCACCGCATGCCGGAGTGGAATCCACCAAGTAGCCTCGCCGAATTTCGAGCTGCCGTCTCTGTTCCCGGTTAAAGAACCCGCGTTCAGACAATGGCCTGAACTCCCCCTCTGGAAAAAGTTTTTTTTTTTGGTAAGGACCCCCTCTGGAAAAAGTTCGTGCTGGCTAGATTGGAATTCAGCAGCCAAGCCTTGTCGAGACTGAAAGCTGCTTCCAGCTCGTCGGATTCAAAAGCTAATAACTGCCAAAGGTCACGCGTGGAAGTCGTGTGCGCGCTGATCTGTAAGGCTCTTATCCGCATTGATCGCGCGACCAAAGGCCGGCCGAGGCCTGCCTTCCTCGCCACCGCGATCAACTTGCGCGAGAGAGTACAATTAAAGATCCCGGCAAACGCGTGCGGCAACTTCTTTGCTCAAATAATCACTCCATTTGCTGTAGAAGAGAGCGAGCCCACTTTCGATGGTATACTGAATCTGATCGGCGACGCGAATAGGAACGCGAAATCGAAGTACGCTGCGGTCGCAGAAGCAAGCGCATTGCGCTCGATGGTGGCAGATTCGTGGCGGGATCACGTCGATATATTGGGCAGAGATGAAGCAAACGTGATTCAAATCGGTAGCTGGTGCAGATTCCCACTCTACGACAGTGATTTTGGGTGGGGGAAACCAGACCTAGCGAGCGGCACAAGCCCTCCTAAGAGGTTAGTTTTTCTGATGGATAGTCCAGTTAACGGTGGGATTGATGCGTGGATTACTCTAAACCCAGAGGAGATGGCTCTGTTCAAGCAAGATCCTGACATTGTGGCTTGTACTTCCTAGAAATGTTCTTAACAGAAGAACCACCGAATAAGAGCGAGGGTTACTCACTCGGGCACGTGTGATTCCTATTTCAACTGTTGATTTTCTAGTTTCTTGTCATCCAGTATTGTGCTCCTTTCTTGAATTGACTATTTCTGAGTTTGCATAACATATCCTATTTTATCGGTATAAATTTATGGTTTAAAGCGTATGACAATACTTCTGGAGTAGAGTTTCTACTCTAGAAATGTTTCGGGAGCTAGCATAAATCCCTGAAGCAAAAATTCATTTGATTACGCAACTTCATTTTTTTATTTTTAGATTTTTTTTTCTTTTTGGGCTGTAGAAATAGTTTTGAAGCCACTTAAAAAAGTAAAAAAAATATTTACCTTTCTCCAAAAGAAGAAAAATTAACTTATGTTCAGAAGTAATAGTTGATTTTTGAAGCAGAAGTTTTGCATGCGCAACTTTCGTTACGAATTTTGAATATTTTATTGGTTTCAATGTAATTTTAAAAAAATGGCCATTTAAAAATATCATGGGCGTTGGACAGTAGCAGAAAATAATTCATCTTTTGCCGAGCAAGCATGTTCATGTGTGATGGCTTAATCGATAATCACGCATATTACAAAGTAATAGTACACATCATAACCATGAATAATGCATAAATTGGTTTTTTTTTTGTATACGTAAATATAATAATTAGAGTACACATGATATTCGTTTTTTATGTAGATTACGTGATATAAGTACTTCCTAGAAATGTTCTTCACAGAAGAACCACTGAATAAAAGTGAGGATTACTCACTCGGGCATGTGTAATCCATCTTTCAACTATTGATTTTCTATTTTCTTGTCATCTTATATTCTGCTGTTTTTTTGGAATTGAGTATTTCTGAGTTTGCATAACATTTCCTATTATGTCGGTACAAATTTATGGTTTGTAGCACATGACAACATTTTTGGTGTAAAGTTTCTACTCTAGAAGTATTTCGAAAGCATAAATCCATTTGGTAATGTAACTTTTAAAACATAAATTTATTTGATTATGTAATTTCATTTTTCTACTTCTATATTTCTTTTTCTTTTTTAGCTCCAAAAATAGTTTTGGAGCCATTTGAAAAAACAAAAAATAATATTTACTTCTCTCTAGTAGTAAAAAGTCAATTTTTGCTTGGAAGCTTCTATAAGTTGATTTCTAAATGAATTTCTGTTTCCATGAGTGTAGCTTTCATTATGAATTTTGAATATTTTATTGGTTTCAATGTAATTTTTTTTAAAAAAATTGGCTAGTTAAAAACATCCTGGGCATCGGACAATAGTAGAAAATACATCATCCTTTGTCGAGCAAGCATTTATCTTCCATCATATAGATATAATATTATTCAAGGAGTTTAATCCTAGTAATCTCATTGATTTCGACAATCAAGTTCATGTGGTGATGACTAAATCGGTAATCACGCATAATACAAAGTAATAGTACACATCATAACTAGGAATAATGGAAAAGTTGGTTTTTTTTTTGTATATATAAATATAATAATTAGAGTACATCATACCTCAAATCCGATGTCGTCGGTTGTCGTTTTGTTGATTCGGGAGCCTGTGGAGCGAAAGCACGGATGGGGCCCGCGTGGGGTCAGCCATCGGCCCGGAGTTCTCGTTCGCGGGCTCAACGGTCCGCTCGCTACACGTCAAAAACCTCATCCGCTTTTCTCTCTCTCTCTCTCTCTCTCCTTCAAAGTGCTGAATCCATTTTTGGCTGCGCGACAAGAATGCATGCAGAAAAAATCTCGATGTTGGAGATGCACATTGGGCAATCATT
This sequence comes from Psidium guajava, assembly GCA_016432845.1. Lineage (NCBI taxonomy): Eukaryota > Viridiplantae > Streptophyta > Magnoliopsida > Myrtales > Myrtaceae > Psidium > Psidium guajava. Next base: position 32,423,928 of record CM028225.1, on the reverse strand, counting down.
AATGACTTCAAAAAGAAACGAGAAAGGGTTAAAAAAAAGGGTTAATATTACGAAAAATTCCAAACTGGTATGTTTATGATAAATTTACCCCAAATTATTTTTTTGACCATGAAAAACCCCAAACTGATACACATGTGATAAATTTACCCCAAACTATTTTTTTAACCTCAAAAAACCCTTACCTGGTACATTTGTGACAAATTTACCCCAAACTGATATATTTGCGACAAATTTACCATCCGTTAATTTTCGTTAAATTTAATGTTAAATTACTTAGTTGGATGTCATGTGACACTTCACAGGTATACCGGTTTAGGATTTTTACCCTCCGTTTACCACATGTTTATCAATTTAGGATTTTTCATGGTAATGATCCAATTTAATAAAGGGTAAATTTGTCATAAGTATAATAGTTTGGGGTTTTTCTTGGTAAAACAAAATTAGTTTGGGGTAAATTTGTCATAAATATACCAGTTTTGGGTTTTTTTATAGTAAAAAAATAGTTTAGGGTAAATTTGTCACGGGTGTACCAGTTTTGGATTTTTCGTGGTAAAAAAAAATAGTTTATGGCAAATTTGTCATATGTGTACCAGTTTGGGATTTTTCGTGGTCAAAAAAATAGTTTGAGGTAAATTTGTCATAGGCGTATCAGTTTAGGGTTTTTCGTGGTATTAACCCAAAAAAAACATATAAAATAAAATAAAATTTAATGGATTGAGAAAAGGCAAAAAGAGAATAAAGTTTAATGAAATGAGAAAAGGAAACAAGGTATGGCCCAACAACATCACATCATTGATAGACTTCCCACCCATCAACATCTGAGCATCTATTGTAGACCCAAATCCATAAAAAAAAAAAAAAACAGTCCCATCCTTGTCTCATTTTTACACGGCTCCCTCAGCCCTGCCTGGCACGTGGTTTGTATGGTGACATTTGCTGGACCCAACATGCAATTTGCACCGAACGAAAACGCACAAAATAGGCCAAAAATCGTAACTAATCCTGGCCACGTGTCATGAACTGGAACGGCCGATTCCAATTTAGGAGGAATCAAAATCGAGCCCTTAAGTGGCGGTTTCAATTTCGATCCCGAACCGCCGATTTTGATTCAAAATCGAAAATGAAACCTCTGATTTCGGTTCCGATTTCAGTTATGATTTTTTAGATTAAAAATTAAATTGTAATGAATTTGCAATAAAATTATAGTCAAATTGTCAAGTAATAAATTATAAAATAAAAAATAATGAATTATAAAATTATGAAATAATAAATTATCAAATACAAATTATAATGAAATTATAAATTGTAATCAAATATGAGGAAAACAAGGGAAGATGAGGGGAGGGAAGAGAGCTTGAATTTCATGAATTATCATTAAACATTTATATATCTTTTTGGAGATAGAAAAATCAAAGCTTATATAGTTCTCTTACCTTTGATAACTACATACTTATCTCATCCTCAATTGTTGCTACCCATTTTGATTTTGGTGCCGGTGGTATCTCAGTCATCAAAGAATTCAATTTCATTATTGCGATATATTTCTTGTTGTATATATTGAGCTTTGTCGAATCATCAACACATGTTTGAGTCTCCATTGAATCAAGAGCTAATATTAAACGACGTTCGTCAAAAATATAGCATCTAACGCTAAATCTTTGCTCTACTGTAATTGTCAAACAAGAGGTTGCTAAAATTTATTTTGTAATTAAAGTAAGAATTGGATATTGGATGGAATGCCTCTTTCACCAATCCAATATTGTGAAATCTATGTTGTTTTCAGATTCATCAAACTCAAAAGAAATGGTTATATAACTCTCTATTTTAGAATTTCATATTACTCCCTTTTGTTTTTTTTTTTTTGGCCTATACAATAGAAGTTAGTACCATCTACTAATTTTACATATGTTCTGACTTTGTAAGTCACTAAATTCGGAAGATCCAATATTACCTAGACTATATGTACTACAAAATTCATTATATAATTCTATTATTACATTTTTAACCCTTATTTATATAGTTCTAATATTTATTGCATCAATTGAATATAAACATTCATAATACAAATTCAAATAATCACCTAAATCATCTAATTTACAACGTGGATAAAAAAAACATAAGCTGCTAAATAAATAAAAGGAATTTCTCTATAATAATGGAGCCATTTTATTCGCATTGTTCTAATAGTGTCAGTTAATTTATCATCATCTTCATTTTCTTCAAAAACTCCAACAATATTAATACATTCTATTAAAAATAAATGCATAGTAGGATAATAAAAATCGGATAAAGCATAAGTTGCATCATTAAATTTTTTTAAAATATCTAAATTTTTTACAAATATCTCATTCTTGTGGGTATAAATTAATTTGAGTTATATTATCTGAAATAAATGCGTATAACAAATTTTTATATGCAAAAGATTTATTAAGCAACTCGTAAGTAGAATTCCAATGATTTGGAACATCTCTTGAAAATCTTTTTGGTTTGTTCTATTTGCTCTACAAAATTTTAACCATTCTTTCATTATTTGGGAATATTTCCATAAAAATTGAATTTCCATTTTTTTAGTTGAGAAAAATATCAAGAGTTTGTAAATCATCTTGTACATATAAATTTAAAACATAACAAATACATCTAACGTGAAAAAAAAATATTCATCAAAAATGGATTTACAAATATATTCTAGTTTAACAATTGAAGCGGTATTTGCTGCGGCATTATTAAAACCAATTGAAATTTTTTTATTAAGCAAATAATATTCTTCTAAAATTTACCTAATTAATCTATAAATGTTATTTGTTGTATACCTATCATCAAAAACTCTAAATACAATAAATCTTTTTTTAATATTCCAATCGTCATCTATCTAATAATATATTATACCTGTATGAGAATGAACTTGCCAATGATGACTCCAAATATTGTTATCTATATGCACACGTCCATTAAAATTCATAAAAAAAAATTTGTAAATTTTTTTTCTTTTTATAAAGATCTTTAATTATGTGTCTAAGTATATTTTTAGGAACACGTTTCGCTTGTGGAACACATGCATTTGCATAAATTGATTAAAACCAAATCTTTCACCAAAACAAAATGATACATGTTCAATGGAAATAAATTTACTCGACTTTTCTTTATAAGTTTTTTTTTTATTATAACGAAATAAAGAATGAGTGTTAGGATTGGCGTACCCAAAAATTGGTTGTCGCTTAGTGTCAATTTCCAATTCGATTGGATGTTTCACCTTAAGATGCCAATTAAATGTTTCATATCTAGCTCTACCCATATATTTGTATTTTATTTGACAATGTTTAAAAACTACATCACACCTTTTTGGAGCTATATCAAATCTTTCAATGTTCATTAAATGATATCATATGTCGAATGTAAACTCCTACTCTTTCGTTGTTGACATTTTTTTTATAACGGTAGGAGGATGGAGACTCTCTTGTGTTTGGACTTATTCTATATTAGGAATAATATTGATTTTAGTATCTACATCAACTCCCAAATCTTCATAATCATGAGGACTAGGAGGATAATCAAAATTTTCCTCCTTACTCTGGCCTCTGCTATTAGTTCTACTTCCACTTGCCATTTTTTTGGGATATAGAAAAAATATATAGTATAATGAAAACAAAGTATAGGGTATGAAAAAGAATTTGAAATAGGAAATTATTAAAGGAGATAATAAATAAAGAAAATAAGGAATTAGAGAACATAATTAAGAGTTATAGTGAATTTAAGAAAATTGAGATGAAGAGAGAATTTATGTGGAAAAAAATGAGAGATGGGAAGAGGTATTTATAATTTTATATAATAAGTTAGGGGAAAAAAAAAGAGGTGACCATTGGCAAAAAAACGATCACCAAACTAAGAGGAAAAAGCCATTGCTCTTTCGAATTTTTTGTAAATCCCCATTTTCACGATTCAAAATTGGCCTAAAACCACCAGTTCCATGCTCGATTCATGGTTTTAAGAAATTGAAACTGAGCCCTTATGCCAAGAAATTGAAACTAAGCCCTTATGCCACGAGCCGGTTCCAAGTTTCACCTATGCTAGTTCTAGGCCCAACCCGACCCGTAACCATGACTAATCGTAACGTTCACCAGTGAACATCGCTCATCGAATTTGTCGTAGAGTGTAGGCTGCGTGCGGCAAAACCTAGTCTTCTCCAAAGGCATTCGACCACTCAATTGTCCCATATTGATGACAAATCTAAATATGTAATGAAATACAGTTTTCACCGGACGAAAATCCCGAAAACACGCTAAAATAGAATGTGTTTCAATTCTTGGATAGACAACTTTGATACCAAATGTAAGCAACGACTTTGGCATGCCCAATGATCACTACGATTGGAATTAGAAATGCTACATGATGATTGAAGGGGATTGGCACACCTAGTTTGGAATTGATCGAACATGATGTAGGAAAGCGACGATTGCTAGAGCCGGAGTGCTTCTTCTCTATTCCCTCTTTGGTTACGCTGGTCGAATGAGACAACCACCAATGAACGAAAAGGTACATACTAATTTTCACATCAAAGGGTTAGATGAGAGATTTGAACCTATTTATAGAGTTTCTAGCTACTGGCCCTTTCATCATGGGCCGGGCCTAACTTGGCTCACACTAGTCAGCCTATATTAAATTGATTAAAAATATTTATATCTTACCTTATTAGACCAATTTGTAAAATGGTAAATAAAAATTTCAATTAATGTAAGCCTACATAGAAAAAAATCTTACGTAGAGAGGCCAAAAAAGTCTAGCCCAACCCTACCAAAAAAATTTGGGGTTGGGCCTTAGTTTTCTTTGGGTGAGGGTTCAAGGTGTAGTATTGTGAGTTTTCAGGTATGTTCAAGCTATAACCCACCCAAAGCAAAATACTTGAAATTATAACCTTCTCAATTAGATTTGTCTTTGACTAAAAAAAAATAAAGAAGAAAACTAGACCTATCAAAATGGATTGTAAACATATTTCTCAACCCATATATAATGAGGTGAGTTAGTACATGGGTTAGTTGGAAAAATACGAAAACGGTCTTAAACCTATTGCAATTGTGTCTCCGTCTTAAACATTTTGTATTTGTGTAGATTCAGTCTATTTGGCTGGTGTTGACACCTGATTTTTAATCATTTTTTCTATTGCTAAAGTAATAAAAAAATCCATAAAAATTCATAAAATTGAAAAATCAACTTTGGGAACCTTAGCCAAGCCTAGGGAACCAATTTTGACCAAAAAATAATTTTTCATATTTTCGATATTTTTCGGTATTTTTATTTTCGAAAATTCATAAAACAAAAAATTAAGAAAAATGAGAAAATTGAAAAATCAAGTTTGGAGCCTTGGCCAAGCTTAGGCAACTATTTTCGAACAAAAAAATAATTTTTTGTATTTATATATATTGTTTATATATTTTAGAAATTATGAGAATATTTAATAAATAATAGCATTTGAGGCCACAAAAATATATAAAAATAGTCAATATTTTTATTTTAAATCCCTTTTCATGTTGGCCATCACAAATTTAAAAAATCCAATTCGGGGTCGTGTATTCCTTCACGAGCATAATCTCGAACCGGGCCTAAAAAATTCAATTTGAGTCAATTTATTTTCATTTTTTCACTTTTAGGAGTTGTGACATTATTTTCTAATATTTCAAATTTTTTATATTGGCCCAAATTATACCCAGAATGACTCAATTGTGCAAAAGGGCTTTAATTAAATTCTGCATTATTTTCAGTGGCAAGAAATGAACTTAAATTTGACATGTGGTGAATTTTGACTAAGTATAGGGAAGGTATGTCAAAAATTGTGAGGAGATTTGGACTTAAAGAAATATTTTTTCAGGGACTAAATTGTAAATACTTAAAATTCAGGGACTAGAGTGCAAATACCTAACTCTTGAGGGATTATTTTGCAAATAACAAAAAGAAGAGTTAGTGGATAAATTAGAATAGAGAAGGGAAGATGGAGAAGAGGAGATGGAGAAGAATGGTTGGAGAAAATAAGATAAGAATAGAAGGGAAGATGGAGAAGAGTTAGTGGAGAATTTAGAATGGGAGATAAATATGGAGAAGGGAAGATGAAGATGAAGAAGAGTTAGTGGAGAGATTAGAATGTGAGATAGAGATAGAGAAGGGAAGTTGAGATGAAGAAGAGTTAGTGGAGAAATTAGAATGGAAGATGGAGTTAGTGGAAAAATTAGAATGGGAGATAGATAAGTGGGTTATAAAAGGAGGAAGAAGTGAGTTTGATGGGGAATTTTTTTGGAGAGAAAATTTGAAGTGTTTGAGAGATTTTTTTTGGAGAGAAAATTTTGGATGTTTGAGAGGGTTTTGAGAGATTGAAGAAAAATTTGAGAGAGAAAAAATACCAAAAGAGAGAGAGAATTTTGAAGACGATGGGAGTTTAAAGTTAGGGGTTATCATCACAAATTCTTTCATCAATCAACATAAATCAAGAGTTCATCCTCGTCAACGAGCAAGCAAATTCGAGCTAAGTGTTTTTATTTATTCATTTATTTGTGGTTTTAGTCGCAAATTAGTACAAATTGTATACACTTTCTCCTACCTCCATTTTTCCCATATTTTATGTCAGGAGAAGGATATCTCTATGTCAACGGCAAAAAATCTAGTAGAGATGCAAAAATCGCCCAAATAAGCTCCTAAGCTGTCCACCGATTTCTCAGCTGATCTGTGACTAAAAGTCCCTCTTAATTCAAAAGAGACTCTCTATATTGGGAACATAGAGAGCGAAAATCAATTATAGAAATCTCTCCCAAAAAAATGGGAGATAAGTACTCTTTCCACTCTTCTGGTTTTAGGTGCAGATTAGCATATATTTTGTATACTGACACTTCACTCTATTTTATGTCAGGAAGTCGCAGCTCTATATCAATGGTTAACCCTATGGAAGCACAAAATCGTCTTGGAGGAGTCCTCAAGCGCGCACAAATTTCAAATTGTTGAATCAATTCGTTGTATTTCATTTTAAAGAATTCATACCCCAGAATGGGGAGGACAAAGTCCATCCGCAATTTAAATATCTGCACCATAAATCCCAAAGGGAAGAGCCAAGTCAATGCTTAGCCTCCCATTGGAGGTTTTTACTTACAGTAGTTAAATACCTGCAACTTAAATACCTGTACCTTAAATCCCAAAGGGAAGAGCCAAGCCAATGCTTAGCCTCACATTGGAGGTTTTTACTTACAGTAATTAAATACCTGCAACTTAAATACATGTACCTTAAATCCCAAAGGGAAGAGCCAAGCCAATGCTTAGCCTCCCATTGGAGGTTTTTACTTACAGTAGTTAAATACCTGCAACTTAAATACCTGTACCTTAAATCCCAAAGGGAAGAGCCAAGCCAATGCTTAGCCTCCCATTGGAGGTTTTTACTTACAGTAGTTTAAATACTTGCAACTTAAATACCTGTACCTTAAATCCCAAAGGGAAGAGCCAAGCCAATGCTAGGCCTCCCATTGGAGGTGTTTATTCACTGTCATGTACTTCCTCTAATTTAATTTTTGAATCATCAGACCCAAAAGATGAGTAGGTCGTAATACTGCACAGAAGTCGTTAACACACTCCCTCTTTCGGCTTCAGGGAATCTTTAACACTTAAAAAAATATAATAAATAAAAAATATATACCATCCATGCATCCTTTTTAAAAAAGTGAAAACACAAAAGAGAATACCCTACTAGAGCCTTAGAAATAAACCAAACCTGAGTTGCCGAATTAGGATATCCATGAAATTAAGGTACCGAAAGGGCATTAGTTTTAATTAACCTTGTAGCCAAGTCCCCGAACTCTTATTCTCTGGTTCGCAGGAATAAATTAGTTCTTCCGCTAATTTATTTAGGTTCCTAATCGACCTACCAAGAATGATTAGTGGCGACTCTGTCGCGACCTAAAAATTTATTAAATTCAAAATCGGGTGAACGGATTATCAGGTTAATTAACTAACCTAATTCGGACCCTCCCAAGTCCTACCGAATCGCAACTTAAGTTCTTTTCATGCAAAGATTTTTTTATTTGGAGTCGCCACTAATCATTTTTTGGTAGGTCGATTAGAAACCTAAATAAATTAGCGGGAGAACTAACTTATTTCTGCGAACCAGAAAAAATGGGATCGGGGACTTGATTACGCTAGATCATTCTAACGCCCTTTCGGTACCAGTTTATTTCATAAAAGCTCATTTGGAATGATTGGGAAGAAGTTTGGAATAAACTAACCAAAAGGGTGAAATGGCCATTTTTAAGGATCGAGAGGTGGAAACATCAAAGATATGATTTGCCACTCGAAAAAAAAAATTTAGGTGGATACGCGTGAATTAATGACAACACAAATACGAATGCGACATGTGGATATGGAGACACATGAGTACGATATGAGATAATCGAAATTTAAATCAATTCATTTGGGTAAGGAAATTCTTGAAGATTTAATGGTTAGGATAGTTACCTGATTTGACAAATTTGATTATCAAATTCGGACCTCGTGTCACCTTATGGATCGAGATTGCGGATCGAACGATGGGGATGAACTCGTGACTTGTGTTGATCGGTAGAGAAATAGGTGATAGTAACACCTATATTTAAATTCCCACCATCTTCAAGACTCTCTTTTGGAAAAAGGATTCTCTCTCTCTTTTTTTTTCTTTCTCTCTAATCTCTTTCAATCTCTCAAAACTCTCTCAAACATTCAAAATTTTCTCACCCCCCAAAATTCCTCCCTTTCAAGCTCTCTCCTTCCTCTTTTTATAGCCCACTCATTTACCTCCCATTCTAATTTCTCCATTAACTGCATCTCCCATTCTAATTTTTCCACTAACTCTTCTTCATCTTCATCTTCCCTTCTTCATCTCTATCTCACATTCTAATTTCTCCACCTATTCATCTCCATCTCCATCTTCCCTTCTCCATATATATCTCACATTCTAATTTCTCCACTAACTCTTCTTTTTCTCCATTTTCCCTTCTCTTATCTTATTTTCTCCATCCATTCTTCTCCATCTCCTCTTCTCCATCTTCCCTTCTCTTATCTTATTTTCTCCATGTATTCTTCTTCATCTCCTATTCTCCATCTTCTCTTCTCCATCTCCTCTTCTCCATCTTCCCTTCTCCATTCTAATTTCTCCACTAACTCTTTTTTTGTTATTTGAAAAATAATCCCTTAAGAGTTAGGTATTTACACTCTAGTCCTTGAGATTTTGAGTATTTGCAATTTAGCCCCTGAAAAAATATTTCTTTAAGTCCAAATCTCCTCAGACTTTTCAACACATCTCTCCTATGCTTAGTCGAAATTCATCGCATATCAAATTTAAACTCATTTCTTGCCGCAAAATTTAATTAAAGCCCTTTTGCAAAATTGAGTCATTCTAAGTATAATTGGGCCAAGATGAAAATTTAGAATATTAGAGAATAATGTCACAACTCCTAAAAGTGCAAAATGAAAATAAATTGACTCAAATTGAATTTTTTAGGCCCGATTCGAGATTATGCTCGTGAAGAAATACACGACCCCGAATTGGATTGTTTTTAAATTTGTGATGGCCAACATGAAAAGGGATTTAAGAGAAAAATATTGACTATTTTTACGTATTTTTGTGGCCTCAAATGCTATTATTTATTAAATATTTTCCTAATTTTTAAAATATATACATAAAAAATACAAAAAAATGAAAAATTATTTTTTGTTCAAAAATGGTTACCTAAGCTTGGCCAAAGTCTCCAAATTTGATTTTTCAATTTTATGAATTTTTATGGATTTTCTATTAATTTCTGAAAATAAAAATAAAATAAAATAATAACGAAAAATACTGAAAATACGAAAAACCATTTTTTGGTCAAAATTGGTTCCCTAGGCTTGGGCAAGGTCTCCAAAGTTGATTTTTCAATTTTATGAATTTTATGGATTTCTATAAATAGAAACGATGATTAAAAATCAGGTGTCAACAGCTGCCCCTCTTTGAAAGAAAGCTCGGTAGAGGTTCATTTCAAAGACGAGATGACACATGAATCCTAATCGACTCAACCTAAGAAATAAAAGAGTCATGACATTTGATCTCCGATATCCCTTTTTGCAAGTTCCGTTACAGACCCGGTTTGAGGAGGCTTTCATGTAGTGAGGGAGAGACAAAGAGGTGAGTTTACCTGGCACTTACCTGCTTGTTGTGTGGCGGTTGCCTACACGCATGCTCTACTGTAAATGGAATGAGAGCCTAAGGATTCGTTATAAAAAGACCTCAGGGTGGTTGAACTTGGACCCGTATGATAGGTCACCCCATGATAGATTCCTAATGAAAGGATTCTACTGATTAAAATTGAAATTTGACCCGTATGGTAGGTCGTCCCATGGTAGATTCTTAATGAAAGGATTCTATTGATTAAAATTTGACCCGTATGGTAGGTCACCCCATGGAAATGCCTGTAAGAAGGACTTTGTGCCTATAAAAAGGACTTGGTGCCTGTAGAAAGGACTTGGGTGCCTGTAAGAAAGGCTTTAGTGTGCCTGTAGAAAGGACTTTGGGTGCCTATAGAAAGGACTTGGGTGCCTGTAAAAAGGGCTTTAGTGTGCCTATAGAAAGGACTTTAGGTGCCTGTAGAAAGGCCTTTGGGTGCTTGTAGAAAGGACTCGGTACTTGTAAGAAGGACTTTTGTTGCCTGTAGAAAGGACTTTGGGTTGCCTTTAAGAAGGACTTTGGGTCGCTTGTAAAAAGGACTTTGGGTTGCCTGTAGAAAGGACTTTGGGTTGCCTGTAAGAAGGACTTTGGGTCGCCTGTAAAAAGGACTTTTGAAAATGGACCATCCCGTGTTGGGGTCTCCAATGGAAGGGCTCCAGAGACAGTATACCCTAAATGTCACCTTTTGGGTAGACTGAAGAGGTATTGATTGAGAAAATGATTTTCGGGTGCCAATCTGGGATCTGGGGAGACCAGGAATCCTGCAGACGCTCAAACCCAATTTCACTTACCATGAAGGGTGCCATTCTGGGATCTGGGGAAACCAGGAATCCTGCAGAAGCTCAAACCCAATTTTTGTTGTCCCATCACTTTAGGAATAAACCGATGAGGCAAAGATCAAGAACACGAGAGTTGGTCAATCATGATTTGATAAAGCTTGAGAACACGAGGTTATATCAATCGTGAGCTGATGAAGACTTCATGAGAGCATGTTGATCATGAGTCGCAAGGGTTCAGAAGACTTACCTGGATCTTCTGAGTTAATGATCGAGGCATAGACAGACTGATTGTATCATGTCTGCTTGCTCACTTAATGACCTTATGTGCTGCAATGGATTTGAGCACCCAAACAATCATCAGAATTGAAAGGTTCAGGCTGAAGATATACTCACCTGAAAATGCTTGGCGAGCATTAGCCAACAAGGCTTGTTTGTTCAATAGCCTCTAGATGAATTTCGAGACCTCGAAGGGTAACTCGACTATCAGGAATGCATTACCTGTCAGACAGTGTCAGAGGTAACATGTGCAAGCATTTTTATCAATGAGTTCATCGGTTCATGTAAAACTATTCAGTTGAGTTTGTAATGATTAAAACCGTACGTGTATGCTCATAATGTGGATCATGCATGACTATTCTGTCGAGTTTGCATTTTCAATTCTGTCCAGGGAGGTTATCATGTCATGTAACTTGAATGGGGACTTCAGTCCGAAATGGCTTTCTCTCACTCTCGAGAAAGGCTTATTTATCCTGATTGCAGGATTTGAAAAGAAATCACTCAACCTTACCATCATCGCATTCAGCGAGGGTCTAAGTAATCTCGCAATTGATACGATCAAGCCGATCTGGAGGTCTTGATTAGGACCATAATGTGGGCTGGGTCAAAGGCTTATCAAAGGGGACTCATTTCGAGTCAAGGCCATTGACAAAAGAGTCTTCATCATCTGCTCTGGGTTTACAAGTCAAGAACCCTGCAAAATGAGAGAGAAATAATCTTGCTCGAACTTCTTCGAGCGATTCTTAAAGGCATTCAACTCTTACATTAATTCAAGTGCTCTAATCAGAAGAGACTTTCAAGGGTCGTAACGTAGGTCGGGATTTGGGTCTAAGAAACGAAGGGCTCGTTTTGGCTCAGAAAAACATATGAGAAGGGCTTGGTGTTGGTGATCATTGCAGTCTTGTCACCGATCTTTGACCTTCATGAATTTGTCTTCAATGAATACCACCATTGGCTGAAGGGTGGTGGTTCTTTTACACTTTGCAAACTGACTTCTTTAGGGATCCTTTTTCGGGAATTCTCAAAATGTATGTTCGAAGTCAGAAGTTCATTACAGATATATGGGCATTGGCCTTGCTTTTGATAGGCACTTTGCTCTTTCTGCCCGAGATTCTTTAGAGTAGCCTTTGCTTTTCTTACTCCCGACTCCCTTTTATTTGGAAGTAGGCCCATTTTCTTTAGGCTACACTTGTTTTTGTTTTTCTTTTGTTTAACAATCTTGTGATTTTGAATTTTAGCAACAAGATGATTTTCAACAAATGATACTAGACATTACATGAAAGTCTAACATATGAAATGGGTTAATTCGAGAATTCTCTATTGGCCCAATTTCTTCAATTCTGTTCCTTGGGGGAAGGTGTCGTCGTTACCTTGAAATGAGCAAGGATCACCAACATGGGCTTGAGAAATGAATTTGCAGGCTCAATTGGGTTATGCAAAGGATGAGTGTGTAGGATAGAGAAAATAAATGCTCTTCGTCATCCTAAAGCACTTGAATTAAAATTCGAGTATCATGCAAAGAAACACTCGAAGATTGATGTTAGTCCAAGCAAGAGAATTTCTAACCATTTATCTCCTGATATTGTTGGAATTACCTCTGTTTTGCCCCAGTGTGGGGTGGTTCTTGACAGGGTTATGAAATGAAATCACCGTTCAAATGGGTTGTCAATGGTTGCTTGAAGTGTTTGGAATGGAGAATGAATGCCTCCTTCACTTCGACTATTGTACCTTTTGCGAGAAAACCCATTGCCTTGGAGAATGCGGAATCTGTCTACCGCTCAACTCACTGTGGATTAAATACAGGACGTATGTGGAAATGGCTTGCCTTTCATTGTCCTGTCATGCCCCATTCTATACATTCGATGCATCGTGTATAGTTTATACCCCTAGTCAAAATTGACAAATTGAACATGCAGAACAGTCATGCATAAATCATGGAATGTGTAAACATCATGCAAATATGGCAATACAATGTACAAGTATGGAAATTGCCCCTAGCTGTGTGGGCGGATCAAACACGTTGGGAGCCTATTTCCCAAGTCGAGGAGTAGCTTGTTTCTGGTTTTGCCTCTTTTCGATCCAGGGTTCGCCATTGATTTCCCCTATTTCATCAGACAGATCGCATCAGGCGATCATAACTTGGCCCCTCGGGGCTGTTTTCTTTGACATATCAGATGTTAGTTTAACATTTCCTGTAAAAAGGAAGGAGACATGTTAGCCAGTATCAGAAATGATGAATTGGATACGATACTGGTTTACCCTTCATTTTGAATGCCTCTCACGATCCCCTCATCAGGTTCGCTGGGTTGAGCTTCCTTCAACTTTCGTGGGCCACTTCACCATTAGGGCCAAGATCGTGACAAAATACTGACCTTGGTATTGCTCGTCGAGTATTCCTGTTTCTTTCTGCAAAAAGAAATGCGAGAAAAAGTAGTTTTATTTATTTACAATACTTACAATATTTCCATCCTCGAGGATCGAACTCGGGACGTCTTGGACCACTGTCATTCCCCATGCCATCTGGTCCACAAGACCGCAGGCGCTCATGGAGGTTCCTTTTAAGAGTCAATCCTTGAGATAACACGGTGTTGTTGTATTGTACTGGGTAATTCCAGGTTACTGTATTTTTCGGGGTGGTTTACAAACCCTGTTAAGAATGGAATAAAATAATTCAGAACTCGAGACGAGTATGAGCAAATTAGAACGATACAGAATTACCCTTCTTTGAGATTGTTTGGGTCTTTCGTTCACATATTCCTCATTTGAAGCCGTCCATTCTGTGGCGATGTCCACGAACCTATTTGCCCAAAGTTTTTATTAATCGGGGAATTTCGTTTTTGGGTACGACTTGTATTTTTAGGTCAATTTGCAAATTCCTATAAACAGAAGGGATCTAATTTAGAATCGGGACAATTTGAGGGTAAATTGAAACGATACTGCTTTACCCTTCTAGTTCGCGCGACTTTTTACTCGCAATAAATTCACTACGAGTTTGGTGTGGTAGCAGACTCGAGCATTTAATAGGAGAACAGGAAATTGCTGCTTCTTGCTTTTGCGTTCATTCTGAACATCAATAAAAGTAGAAAACATCCAATGCAAGGAAATGAAGCGCCTGCATTCGTTCAAGATCGATTTTGCTCCCTCAGTAGGCTCTCCCATGATCAGCTGGCTTCATTCTGGACCAGGTATGCATCGGCTATGTTGAAGGACCCGTGTTCTCAACTTCGAAATACAGACTCCCTGTGCATATTACAGTCCCAGTGCATCATTAACATTAAACTGGTTGATCATGGCGGTGAGTTCATCGTCAATGCCGCTTGCCTGGTGGTGATACATCTCCCCTTCCTCGGGAGGTATTGATGCTGATTCAGTAGCATTGGTCTTTTTGTACCCTGCTCCAACAGAACTCGATCCTGTTATAAACCGGTCTAACGAATTTTCGATCCTCATATCATGCATTTCATCGAGGGTGAGGAAGCCATTGCAGTTGGGGCAGGTGGCAGAGTCAAAAGCCTCTTTATACATCTTGTTTTCCTCTCGGAGGTTTTCATTTTCAACTCTTAGAAACTCGGCTTCGTTGTGCTCATGACGAGTCTTCATTCGGGTTCGCCTATTTTGAAACCAGAACTTGATTTGCGAAGGTTCAAGTCTTAGCTCTTGACTCAGTTCCATTTTCTGTTTGCCGTCTGGCATAGGGCATGTTCTGAAGAAATCCTCAAGCCTTTGTACTTGCTCCTTAGTATGACGACGGTAACGCTTCTTTTGACCCTTACCGTTGTTGTCCTTATTTTTACTGAGATTTTGGACGTCTTTGGCGGAAGGGCCAGGCTCCATGGGCTCGATCCCAAACATGGCTTCGAACTTTTCATTTCCCATATTCAGCAAGTAATGATAGCTCTCGAGAGTATTGGGTTGAGACATCTTCGATTTGGCGAATGGTTCCTCAAGATTTACTATATCTTTTTGTATTTTCACTCTCTCTAAACTGTGTATGCTTTAAAACTCTCTTCAAAGTATGGATGAAGATTATCAAGAGGATGTCTCTTTTAAAATTTGGCGTGGGCTTAGCATCTGTATTGCCTCTCCCGAGAGTTCTGTCTTTCTCAATATTTCCTGCGTGTCTCTTGCTTGGCTCGTCTTTTCTCATCTTTTCATAGTGGTAGGGCTCCCGTCGGCGTCTCCACCGTCGATTTGCGAGCGAGTTCTCCGATAAGGACGAGTCGTATCTCCCTTTTCTGCCGAAAATTTCCTTGTCTCCCACTCAGCTCGTTTTTTTTATTCTTTCTTTTCCAAAGTGGTGGCGTCTCATCCAGCTTTTGCGCAAAGACGTCGGATTTTGCTTGGCTCGAGGTCGTTGCCTAACTGAAATTCGAGCTAACGAGGGTGGTGCCAATAGAGAATGGTAGATAAGAGAAATCTTGACTGGTTGATACCGTCACTATGAAATCAAACCATTTTCACATTCCGCTCATCTGCCTCACCTCTCTCCCCCTTGTATTCTGCTTTCAAAAATGGCCAATTCTTCTGACCATACCTTTTCCGCTGAAGTCCTAACTGGGTGGGAGAGACTCTACAATCTTCTTGGTAGAGATTACGCTCATATAGCCCGAAACTCTACCGTTGAGGCTGAAATCCTCGGTTTATTCAGGACCGTGGACGCTGCTTCTGTTAAGGGTGCCTAACTGGGGAAGGAGTATCGGAACTTCTCGACCCTCTTCATCAATTTTCTAGCTGCCTATAACCGCGCTTATGAGACAGTCCTTGTGACTGCCGTCGTGAAAGCTCGTTACCGAGACCGGCACGAGCGTCTGGAAACAGTCACATTTGTGGCTGATAATCATAAGAAGGCCCTCAAGTTTGCTAACGATCGGCTTTCGTGGTTGGTTCGTGAGAGGGAAAAGTTGGTGGACCGTCTGGCCTTAGTCCGAACTTACGCCGAACAGGAGTCGGGCAATATTGTGATGAGGTGCAAATGCGGTTGTCTGCAGGAGAGGCTTGATGACATTATGGCAGACATTGCTTTCGAGAGGGCAGCGATTCCAGATCTGGAGTTTGCTGTCGAGCATTATGAGGCCAGTATGGCCCAGGCTAAGGAGAAGTGCGATCGCCTCTTCTTTAGGCTCACGGAGCTTAATCCCGAGAGTGCCCGGTGCATCCAGAGCATCAATGTTGACACCTGATTTTTAATCATCTTTTCTATTTTAAAATCAATAGAAAATCCATAAAAATTTATAAAATTGAAAAATCAACTTTGGGGACCTTGGCCAAGCCAAGGGAACCAATTTTGACCAAAAAATGATTTTCCATATTTTCAGTATTTTTATTTTCGAAAATTCATAAAAAATCAATAAAAATTCATAAAATTAAAAAATCAACTTTGGAGACCTTGACCAAGCCTAGGGAACCAATTTTGACCAAAAATGATTTTTCATATTTTTGGTATTTTTGAGCATTTTTATTTTCGAAAATTAATAGAAAATCCATAAAAAATGAGAAAATCTCAAAATCAACTTTGGAAGCCTTCGCCAAGCTTAGGCTACCATTTTTGAACAAAAAATAATTTTTCATATTTTTTATATTTTTTATGTTTTTTAAAATTAAATTAGGAAAATATTTGAAAATAAAATTGCATTTGAGGCCACAAAAATATGTAAAAATAGTCAATATTTCTCTTTTAATTTTCTCTTCATTTTGGCTGAATAAATTTGGAAAAATTCAATCTAGAATTTAGAGTGTCTTTATTAATTTCATTTTTAAGTCCTTCAAAAAATTTCCAGAAAACTCATTTTAGCGCTTTAATCTTCGATTTTTGCATTTCTGGAATGGTGACATTGTCCTCCAATAGTCCAACTTTTTTTTATATATGGAAGCACAGATACTGAACCAGGCCAAACCCCACAGTTATGCTTGCCTCGTATTAAGGAAGTTGGTGTCAACGGAATAACTATGAAGATTAAATATTGTGACACCTGCATGCTTTAGAGGTCTCCTCGTTATTCACATTGTTCTATCTGCAATAACTGCGTGGAGCGTTTAGATCACCATTTGTCCACGGGTGGGGGAATACTTTGGTCTTTGAATTTATCGATTCTTCTTCACGTTTATGTTATCGACGACTCTCCTTTGAATATATGTCTTCGCAGTCTGCTGGGTCTATTCCAGGACAATCATGGGATCGAAGGAGACAACCATCTGGAAAATAATGATCAAGACCCTTGCCTCGATTGTCTTAATAGTCTACACTTTCATTTCGATTGGCGATCTCAATTCTCCCCTCCATTACCGCCACTTAGTAAGCTTAACTTCTAGCTGTCCACTTGGCCGATATAAGGGAATGAAGGACAAAAGAGGGCATCAAGACCGAAATGATGAGAGAGGTGATCAAAAAAGGAGAGCTCTCTCAGGAAAAGTGGGGAAAAGCTTGGACAAAGGGGAAATTGGCAAAAAGGAAAAAAAAAGTGGAGCGGGAGACAGGGTTTAGTGGGAGAGAAAGAGGCTTGACAATTATAAAAAAATGTGGATGAGTGAAGACGTGAATAGAGGATGTTTAGTGAGTGCTTTCGGCAATAAAATAAGGAAAAAGGCACAAAAGAAATCATGAACACAAGCGTCTTCAAGAACATTGCTCTCCAAAAGAACATGGGAACCAGAGTTACCTTCATTTTGACCTATGAACAAAAGTAAGTTTCACGTCGAAAAGCAAGAACATGGAGAAGACATCGGGAGTGGCATCTTTCGGTGGTGATGGAGGAGGCCAGCATTTGGAGGGCATTGGGGGGAACGCCGTAAACGTCCAGGATCGAGTTCGAGAGTGGCAGGAGAAGTCCGCACAAGCGAAAGCAACGCGAAGGGAGTTTTAGTTGCTGAAGAAGATTAAAGAATCCGAAGCGTGCGGGGAAGATGTCAAAAATGGGACTTGGAGTCATCCTGAGCGTGGGTTCTTGAAGCATGTCGAGGATGAGAATGTTGGTTTGGATTTGCAAGAAATGCGATCACTGGAAGCTGTGTACTCTTTGATTTTGAAGTTGAAAGCTCATCTCGAGCTATTCAAAGTCGCCACGGCATGAGACGAGAGAGGGAGCCAACTCTCTCACGAGTATGAGATCCTGTAGGGGTGCGGCTATCTTCAACATGAAGTGCCTCATAGGTCGCGTGGAGAGGGATCCAATCGTTCATGCGAGCAAAAGCCTTCCATTACTCATGCAAACTCTGGACATGAGTGTTCACATATTCATCACTACATTGGCGAACAATGTCCGGAAGTCTACTACCCCTGAGGAAGTGCTTGCCAGATTTTTGGTTGAGTTGAGAGGAGTGGCGATCTCAGCTAAGGGAGCAGTTCTATCCGTTGTTCCAACTCCAGAAGACGCAGCTGTTCTGAGCAACGCCTTGGAGATCAACACGAGAGCGCCTTTGATCATCCACCCGCAAGAAAGGCATAAATTATAAAGAAATCCAGGATATGAAGATTATATAGTAGATTCGGTGGGTGCAGTTCCTGCCATGGAGAAAGTCCACTTGACGTTCATTGGGGTTCAAAATCAATGATCTAGTAAACTCAGATTTGTCAATCTTCTTGTGAGCCTCAATAGCCACGCCATTGTCCGTCAGTCCATGTCTTTCGTTGTCCCAGCTCTACAGTCGACGCCATCTAAGCCATGCACGTGAGTCCCTAGCTACTATTTGGATCCAAAAGAGGTCGACTTTTGGAGATTTTCGCTCGTTGTTCAGCACAAATTTTCGACTCGTCGGTAGAGGAGAGCCCTCGAACCTCCGGAGGGTCATCA
The DNA here is from genome assembly GCA_016432845.1 of Psidium guajava. NCBI lineage: Eukaryota > Viridiplantae > Streptophyta > Magnoliopsida > Myrtales > Myrtaceae > Psidium > Psidium guajava. The sequence goes on along the minus strand of CM028225.1, from coordinate 32,404,888 downwards.
TGGTCGAGGAGGGGATGGAGAAACAGACCTCCCACAACTCCTTCGACTCGAGCTCGACGACGATGTGCTCGACGTTCTCGTCCTCCGAAGCGGAGCCCATTCACAAAGCAAAACAGCGGCAGCGTGCGCGAACAGACCCCAATGGCGGAAGCGAGGTGTCCCAAACAGACCCGAGGTGGCGCGATGATCTAAGCCAAAATAGTGGTGGCGCACGTGAGTAGACCCAACCCCGACGACGCACGAGTATGTCCAGTGGTGCAGAGGCACGGCACAGCAGCTGTGCGAGATTGGCGATCCAATGATGAGGTCGCAGTAACGATGGTTGAAGGGGTACAACTCAGATGTAAAGAGCCTCGATAGTCCTCGTTCAGTAGCCGGCATAAGGAATGGTTTTTCACATGAGCTCGAAACCTCTTTTCATTTTTCGAGTTCTGCCATGGACGGTGTAAATAAGTGGGACCCAATCTCTTTTAGAGTACCTGACGATGAACATCAGATGCACAACCATGCGAAGCTTATCAATCAATAAGTGAATCTCGTATCAGCGATTTCTTCACTCGAAGCTGAACTTGACCAAACTCGGGTGCGCATTCTAGAGTTGGAAATTGAGCATCGTTCCTCAAAGAAATTCTAAGGAAAACCAGTGTGGAGAAGGCAGCTCAGACGTAAGGATTCGCTGGCTAGGTCGGAGGGGGAGCACGCTCACTTTGGTCAGTCTTGGCTGAACCATCAAAGACGGGGATGAGTCCATCCTGCTAGAGGGACCTTGATCTGAAAAAGGGGACCGGAGTTTTCGGCAGCTCCAGCATCTGTCTAACGGCAATCCAGCCTCCGTCTACCGGTGTAGCTTCGATACATGTCTAGCCATCAAGTTCCAGCTCATCCGAGCTGCATCGATCAATTCCGAGCTGAAACCACCACCACTACCGCCCAAATGCCCCTCTAGTGTTTGTCTGCCGTTTCTGGTCTCGAGGTGCCGAGGTTCTTCGTGAACAGAGGGATTAAGTTACCGATCGGGTTCAGGTTCCGATCTACGAACCAAGAGCTGGTGGTTCATCACCTGGAGATAAAAGTTCTGGCCATTCCATTGCCCGCCCCCGTGATTCCTGAGCTCGAGGTGTTCAAGACCGATCCTTGGGGCTCCCTCGAGGAGTCTGATGTGGGCATTTTTGGGAAGTTTTCTCCTGAAGAAAGTCTTTGCTACGATGCTTTCCATCTCATCATACATGAGATGCATGTGCATGGTTTTACAAGGCGTGAGTCCAGCATGGCAAACTTTCTTGGAATTTACCGTGGCGTTGTGGAAAACTTGATCATCTTGAGGAGCTGGGCGTCAATCGCATAGAGTTAATGCCACGTCACGAGTTGAACGAACTCGAGTACTCCAGCTACAACTCTTTCTTGGGTCATCTTTGGCAACGTCATCTCCAAATCAGGTTCTCAGGTGGAGAAGACCACCTCTATGACCGTTTCAACAACCATATACTCTGAAAGATCGAGAAGCCAAAAGCAAGAAAGCGAGAGAGAAAATTAAGAGAAAAAGGGAGGAAGAAGGGAAGGATTCGAGAGCTCGCGCCTTGATCGCCGGAGATTGTTGCCGATGCTCGCCGCCGATCATCAATCGTCGCTCCATCTTTTTGATCAGGTAAGGCTCTCCCTAAACTATGCGTGTACTTTGTTCTGCCAAACCGAGAACGTTGATCGATCATTGATGAATAAGGTCGAACTAATTCTCTGCACGTAGGGCTGAATCAAGAGTCATCGTAAAATTGGATTTAGAGTTCCTGCCCTCGGTTGCATATTGACTGCTCAACGAGATTCCTGAGAGGAAAACTGAATCCATTTTTCTATGCAATTGCCGTTTCGAAATGAGTTTGATGCTAGATCGTTGTTTTCAATTGAAAAACCGCGTCTACCTTTGCATTGTTCCTTGTTTATGTCTATATTCTGGCAATGATCATGGACTAATGTACGAGCTGGAGAAACGGTTTGCCTTGCCATTGGTGCTAAAACTGAGTCAGATCTCTATAACCTTCGCTTAGTTTTTTATGACTGATTGACTGATGTTCATAGTAATCTGACTGTTTAGATTAGTTGTTGATTGATAAAACAATGTCATTTGGTGATAAAAAAAAAAATAGTTGCTGGAATTTTTGTGGTTGCTGGCGTTGGTTTTATGAATCAAAGATTTAGTGATGATTGGCCGACAGTGGAAATTGATTGGTGGTTTTTGTTATGGTGATTGTTGTTATCGAAAGCCGATAGTCAGAGGTGGCGGTGCGACAGGGGTCTAGAAAAGAGGACGAAAGAAATTAAAATAAAATGGCACCAGGCCAAACCAAAGGAATGTCGGATCAGTGGATCAAGGGGACATAAGATTGGGTCAATTAGGAGGTGGGTCAGAACAAATCCAATCGAGTTAACGAGGAGTTGGACCGGGCCTTAAGACCAGTCTGAGGTGTTGTTCAACCTAGGCCTTTAGGGCCGAGGATTCTTGAAGAATGGGTCAGGTCCAATGATATTCCAAGAATAATAAAAAAAACAAAACAAATAAAAATAGAAAACTATAAAATCTAAAAAACAAAAGAAGAGACAGATAAGAAAATTTGCAGAAAATTCTGAAAAATTCAGAAAAATATTAGAAATTAGGAAACGGGTCATTTCGACTAACCAATCCTATTTTTGGTAAACTTCCATCCCGATCTTTCCAAAATAACGATTTTGCCCCTTATGGGTAAATTGTCTCGGAAAATTCAGAAAATTTAGAAAAACCTGAAAAATCAGGAAACGGGCCATCTCGATTAGCCAATTCTGTTTTTGGATGATTTTCCTTCTTGTTACTTTCAAAATGATGATTTTGGCCTCTTATGGGCAAATCGTCTCGAAAAATTCCAAAAAATTCTCAGAAATTGTGGAAAATAGGGAATGACCACATTCAACTGGTTTGACCTGTTTTCACTTCCCAATCTTTGAAAAATAACCATTTTATCCTTCTGGTCAGTTTGACCCAAATCTTTCCAAATCACCCTAAATGAATTTTCATGAAATTGGTACCGAAAGGGCGTTAGAATAATTTAACGTAACAAAGTCCCCGAACTCGTAATCTTTGGTTCGCAGAAATAAATTAGTTCTCCCGCTAATTTATTTAGGTTTCTAATCGACCTACCAAAAACGATTAGTGGCGACTCCAAATTTTAAAACCATTTGAACAAAAACCAAAGTCGCTATTTGGTAGAGCTTGGGAGAGCTCGAATTAGGTTAGTTAATTTAATCAATTAATCTGGTAATCCATTAACCTAAAAATTGAATTTTAGGGTCGCGACAATCAACTGTTTGGAGAGTCAGTTGAGCTCTTTCATAATGGTTATCAGGGCCCAGTTTGGCTTTACCTTTCCTCCTCAATGAGCTATTGTAAAACCTGTTGATGTATGGAATAAAAGGAATGTTTCGCATGTCTATATTTTTATCTTCGCCCCATCTCTTCGTTTCCTCACGAAATCAGAGTCAATACAAATATCCGACTTGGTTAGGATCAGAGCACCTTGTAGGAGGACTTTCTTTACGTCATATGGGCCATCATCGTTCGGAACGATCTTTTCTTTTGGAAGAGGGACTGTTGGCAACAATCTTCATAGGACGAGGACATCTACCTCTGCTGGATCCAGTCCGCTACTGTCAACTGTACTTCCGACAGAATATGTAAGGAACGTTTTTCTATCTCGACTGGTAGGATTGCCTTAATCGCGTCTTATCTTGACAGATGGTGACTGTGATGATTACAACCAGCCAAACAAACAAAAGCGAGACCCCATCACTTCTCCCTAATGATGATATTAAGGACACGGAAAAAGAATTCGGCGGTGGTCCCCACCGGTCATAGTGAGGCCCGTGACTGGTCAGGTAAATCAATACAGCCGTAATCACTCGATCAATGTGCTAATAATGAACCCGCCACCTGTTGCGTGCCTCACTTCAATCGTGCTTAGCCTCTTTCGGCGTCCACTTATTGGTGTCGGTCGACTGTAATATTGGGAAGAACGCTTTATGGATTCTGATAATCTGCGTCTTTCCAACAAGAATACAGGAATCCCTCCAATACAATAAAAATGCCCCCATGTTTAACCCGAATACATTTTCCGCCCCATCTACATACAGAGCCCATACGTGCCCATTGGTTGACATAATTCTGTCTCCGAGAGAATGGATTTCTTTGTTTGCCCCAAGAGTCATCAGTTAAGGCATCGATAATTTCCATCCTTTCTGATTCCTGAAGATTATTCCTGATGTATTGATGAATCCAATTTTACTTCCGCCTCGGGTACCTGTAGTTTCCTGCAAAAGCAAAGAAAATAATCAATATGTGATCCAATAGGGGTCAGCCCATGATTCCTACATTAATCCAATTTTATTTTTCAATTTTAGAGAAAATTTTTTTAGAAAAACATGGGTGAATTTCTCAAAAAGAATTTTCTTATAAATTTTTACAACTTGAAAAATGTGATAAAACCTCTTAAAATTTAGCAAATTTCCCGAAGAGATTTTCCTTTTATCAGAATGAATTTTTAGGGATAAATTTGTCAAGAAAATCTCATTTCTATTGAAGTAGAAAAATGTAACAAAATCTTTTACTGGTCGACAAAATTTTCCTAAGGGATTTTTCACACTTATTTTTTTCAAAAATGGGATACTAATTTGATTTTTATTTTCTTTTGAAAAATGACCTTGATGTTAAATTCAAAATTTGACCGACACCTAACATGGATCGACCAAAAATAAATACAAGATGAAGTTAGAAAACTTACTTTCACCGTCAAAAATACCATGTAAGTCGCATAGACATGCACATGAATCGTGAGTTTAAATCTTAGCCTATCTACTCTAAAGGCTGACAAATTGAAGCGAAAGACTTACGGCAAGGCGACAATCTCGCGCACATAATCAAGATTAGCCGTGACCCCTACGACGTAATCAGGATTAGCCGGGTCTCCCCACTTCGGCTGCTCGAGCTAAAAATTAAAACCACTGCTTTGGTAATCTTACCAAGCCTGAGGCCTAACTTTTAAACTCATTTTTGAAAAGAGGTTCGGGATTGAATCTGGGCTAACTTTCGACGTGATCTCACGCCGAACGCTAAAACCAAATCACAATACCATCCTAAAACTAGTGGCCCAGGTCCGGCCACAGGACGTGTGTGATGTAGTGCTAAAGCGATTAAAAATGCATAACAGTTAAAAACAGACACCGCTTCAAAAATTTGCGAAATTAAACAAACAATTCCAACACCAAGCCTGCAAAACAAAGGGTTAGCCAAACACTCCACCCCTTATAACTCCCATTCTGCAAAACCATTTAACACCTAAAAGTCAAAATGCACCCAATTCATATCAAATGAATTTTCATGAAATTTTCTGGCCTAAGTCCTCTAAGTTCTTAAATTTTCAAAAATTAAGAACGAGTCCCCAGCGGAGTCGCCAAGCTGTCGCGACCCAAAAATTTATTAAATTCAAAATCGGATGAACGGATTGTCAGGTTAATTAACTAACCTAATTCGGACCCTCCCAAGTCCTACCGAATCGCAACTTAAGTTCTTTTCATGCAAAGATTTTTTTATTTGGAGTCGCCACTAATCATTTTTTGGTAGGTCGATTAGAAACCTAAATAAATTAGCGGGAGAACTAACTTAATCCTGCGAACCAGAAAAAATGGGATCGGGGACTTGATTACGCTAGATCATTCTAACGCCATTTCGGTACCATTTTATTTTATAAAAGCTCATTTGGAATGATTGGGAAGAAGTTTGGAATAAACTAACCAAAAGGGTGAAATGGCCATTTTTAAGGATCGAGAGGTGGAAACATCAAAGATATGGTTTGCCACTCGAAAAAAAAAAAATTTAGGTGGATACGCGTGAATTAATGACAACACAAATACGAATGCGACATGTGGATATGGAGACACACGAGTACGATATGAGATAATCGAAATTTAAATCAATTCATTTGGGCAAGGAAATTCTTGAAGATTTAATGGTTAGGATAGTTACCTGATTTGACAAATTTGATTATCAAATTCGGACCTCGTGTCACCTTGTGGATCGAGATTGCGGATCGAACGATGGGGATGAACTCGTGACTTGTGTTGATCGGTAGAGAAATAGGTGATGGTAACACCTATATTTAAATTCCCACCATCTTCAAGACTCTCTTTTGGAAAAAGGATTCTCTCTCTCTTTTTTTTTCTTTCTCTCTAATCTCTTTCAATCTCTCAAAACTCTCTCAAACATTCAAAATTTTCTCACCCCCCAAAACTCCTCCCTTTCAAGCTCTCTTCTTCCTCTTTTTATAGCCCACTCATTTACCTCCCATTCTAATTTCTCCATTAACTCCATCTCCCATTCTAATTTTTCCACTAACTCTTCTTCATCTTCATCTTCCCTTCTTCATCTCTATCTCACATTCTAATTTCTCCACCTATTCTTCTCCATCTCCATCTTCCCTTCTCCATATATATCTCACATTCTAATTTCTCCACTAACTCTTCTTTTTCTCCATTTTCCCTTCTCTTATCTTATTTTCTCCATCCATTCTTCTCCATCTTCCCTTCTCTTATCTTATTTTCTCCATCTATTCTTCTTCATCTCCTATTCTCCATCTTCTCTTCTCCATCTCCTCTTCTCCATCTTCCCTTCTCCATTCTAATTTCTCCACTAACTCTTTTTTTGTTATTTGCAAAATAATCCCTTAAGAGTTAGGTATTTACACTCTAGTCCTTGAGATTTTGAGTATTTGCAATTTAGTCCTTGAAAAAATATTTCTTTAAGTCCAAAACTCCTCAAAATTTTCAACACACCTCTCCTATGCTTAGTCGAAATTCATCGCATATCAAATTTAAACTCATTTCTTGCCGTAAAATTTAATTAAAGCCCTTTTACAAAATTGAGTCATTCTAAGTATAATTGGGCCAAGATGAAAATTTAGAATATTAGAGAATAATGTCACAACTCCTAAAAGTGAAAAATGAAAATAAATTGATTCAAATTGAATTTTTTAGGCCCGATTCGAGATTATGCTCGTGAAGAAATACACGACCCCGAATTGGATTTTTTTTAAATTTGTGATGGTCAACATGAAAAGGGATTTAAGAGAAAAATATTGACTATTTTTACGTATTTTTGTGGCCTCAAATGCTATTATTTATTAAATATTTTCCTAATTTTTAAAATATATACATAAAAAATACAAAAAAAAATGAAAAATTATTTTTTGTTCAAAAATGGTTACCTAAGCTTGGCCAAAGTCTCCAAATTTGATTTTTCAATTTTATGAATTTTTATGGATTTTCTATTAATTTTCGAAAATAAAAATAAAATAAAATAATAACGAAAAATACTGAAAATACGAAAAACCATTTTTTGGTCAAAATTGGTTCCTTAGGCTTGGGCAAGGTCTCCAAAGTTGATTTTTCAATTTTATGAATTTTATGGATTTCTATAAATAGAAACGATGATTAAAAATCAGGTGTCAACAGACTCCAAATTTAAAATCATTTAAAATAAAAATCCAAAGTTGCGATTCGGTAGGGCTTGGGAGGGTCCGCGTTAGGTTAGTCAAATCTAATTAACCTAATAATCCGTTAACCCTTTTGAAGATAAAAATTTTTAGAGGGTCGCGACAGCTGGCTAGAGCTAACATAATTTTTTTTTTACCAAAATCTGATTTTTAATTTAAATAAAAATTTTATTTAAATAAAATATAAAATATAAATAAAATCATAAAAATAGGAGAATAGGCAAGGAGAGCTTTATAGCCCTCCTCACTAATGCCCCACCATCACTGAGAAGGGCTAGCAAGGATAGGGGATGTTGGGCAAGGGTCACCAAGCCTCAGTTAGGGTCCAGCGACCCTCGCCTAGATTTGGGTCTGGCCCATGATGACACTTGCCCTGATTTGGATGAGGGCTAGGCCTTGCTGGCCCTTCTCAAAGATGGTAGGGCGGTGGCGAGGGCTACCTACTTCTACTTAAAAATAAAAAACTTACCTTAGGTTTGAATTTTATCTAAACAAAATTAATATTAAAAATCATATTTGGGAAAAAAAAATCCACATTAGTGCTGGTAAGGCCATGTCAACTTTGATCAGTCAAATAGATTGAATTGGTACATATGCAAAATATTTATGATTGAATTGGCAAAATAATTTTAGAACTGAATTGATGCAATTGTAATAGGATTATGACTTTTTTAGTATTTCTATTGGATTAGTTATATATTAAACAAACGGGTCATATATGAATTTAAACATAATATTGATGTTAAATGGGTCATAAATGGATCGTAAATGAGTCATGAATGTGTTTACAATTTGCTTAAACTCAACTCACCAATCTCGCCCTTACTGGATCTCACTTTCACCCACTCCGCGCTCTCACCTCAATTTGGATATTATTTTTCCTAAATTTGATTAAACATAAAAGTGATTTAGGATATGGGTTGCTTATGTGGAACTACATTTGTATTGCAATAAAGAAATCATAAATGGATTAAATATATCTATTTGGGTTGGACCATTTATGACCTGACCCCGAATGACCTATTTCACGGTCATACTCTCCAACTCAATCATTGCTCTTCAGTTCGTCACTCATCTGACCGCACACTTTCCATCACCTCTTCCACAAACCCTGGACAACCACCAACTCCATCGAAGCACCATCTTTGAGTTCACTCATCGACTCGTTGTAAGTGCTCTTACTCTAACCTTTGTTTTCGCAGTAAGAACTAGTATTGATTTGGACGTTTGAATGTCGATTTGGGATTAGAATCGGACGATGGTGTGATCTTCGAGAATGTTAGACCGTCTAGTACCGTGGTGCTTGGTTTTCGGCATCGATTGGAGTGGGTTTTTGCTTGCGATTTTGTTTTGAAGTGTTTTTCGCTTGCTTTCTGTGTTATCTACGAGCACTAACCTCTTTGCAGCGATTGCACAGGCTAAAAGCCCATTAGAAGTTGGCCAAGCCCATATATATCCCTTGAAAAGCATTCCAAAACTTAGAGATGAGACTGCAAAATTCAGAGCTCGCCGTAAAGAATTTGCAAAATATGTCACGAGTGTACGAGTTCAAAGTTTTATGGACCCAAAAATTAGTTTGGATAAATTTATCATAAATATACTAGTTTAAGATTTTTTGTGATATTAATCTTTTTTTTAAAATATAGAATCACGTGACCTAAGTATGTTACCAGTGTGGGCAAAACCCTTGGATGCTTTAAGTACTAAAAAATAACATTATCATGCAATTACCATCCACTCGTATAGAGGAGACAAAGCAAATATAGAGCAGAACAAGGTAAAAAAAAAAAGATCTAATCATACAGTTGCACATGAATATTAATGAATTTATCGATGAGTATTTTCGAAGTACTTAGTAAATAAACATTTAATGAAATATTACAATTCTCCTTTTACTAATTGTTCTTGTAAAAAATTTGTAATTATTATTTGAAAAACTGAAATATAATGCATGCTTTAAATAGTTGGACATTTTAGCACCTTTCTCCCGACTTAAATTCTTCGCTCGCCATAGGCATATTGAGCAATTAAAAGTAATGAAAAGAAGCCATAATTTTTTTTTTTTGGAATAATTGGTAATACATTGAAATTCATATGAAACATTTCTTTTCACTCGAAATAGGGTAGATTTTACCATAATGAGGAGCATATCATTCTAAATGTACACAAAAATTTCAAAAGAAAAGATGAAGACAAAGGGAAGAGATATATCTTTCGATGTATCTTTTCATTATCGTTCCATCTCATTTCAAGTCACCAAATATCGTAATGATACACACGTAGGGTCGTTTCCTCGTAATTAATTTAAGTTGTTCCGAGATTCCCACGATTCTCTCTCCATGTCTCTTGCTTCGATTTGTTTTTGCCTTTTCTTTTTGAAAACAAGCATTTTCATTCATCAACGAACTCTGTTAGAGCATAATATATGAGTTTCTGAACATAAAATATTCCAAGGAAGCCGATGAGGTAGTGAAGTTAACCAGCTAGATGGAAGGACATTCCGGTGGTGGGCTTTGGCCACCCGGTTTGAAACTTGATTGGATTCCCAAGGGCAATGGACAAACATTCACAGTTTTCAATTTGGCCAAACCGTCCTGACATTCTTCAACAATGGAACGTGCTGCCCATGGGCTTGAAGTTTCGCCCATGATAAGCTGTCACATTCAATGATAGAGCACAGATCACAGCTAGCGCTTCAAGTAGACACGCGCCAGTTTTGCAAATCCACCCACCGGCAACCCACTCGAGTCATGGCAAACTCCAGCGACAGAACCTTTACCAGCTCCCTCCAGCCATATGCTGTCGGCATTGAACTTGAGGAACCCTTGGTCGGGCGACCTCCATTCCAACTCTTACAATTTCGGTCTTGAATTTTTTTGTCGGAAATGTCAATATTTGTTGGACAATAATTATAAAAATCAGTTTTAGTTTACCCATTGGGAATTTATCTTGTTGAGTTGCCCTACTAAGTTAGGTTGCTTCTGACTAGAGTTATAATTAACGTCTATATAAATTTCGCCTATATTTTCAACTGAATGATTCTAATGATTCATCACATTTAATGACCAATACTTACTCCCACAATTTACGAACCATAACTCATATTTATACACGAATAAATATGAAATATTAAAAAAAAATCTTAATCATAAATATCGTTTGAAATGAAAATTCAGATTAGTGATTCCAAATTACATACTCAATAAAATATCGTAAGATCATGCGATGATATATTATCAAGAATCCCAAAAACTTGTTACAGGTTCTAGGTAGATAATACCCGGAACTTGGAATTGACCAGTCAAAGTAGATTATTCAATTTTGGAACGTGAAACTTACTATGTATATCTTGAAATGTGGAATCGGACAAGTTCCGACTTCAAACCCTACTCTAAAGCCATGCTTTACCATATTCTCGACTCGAGCTCTTGGATTATTTGATCTTCGAATCACAAAAAAAAAAAAAAATAGAAGTAGTAGGGACTTCCCCTGGATATTAATTTGATGCTTATGCATCGAAAGATGTCGACACATCCTGTCACATAGATCTCTGAATCACTTTTTAAAAAAAAGGTGCAAAAACTTGAAACTGACCCATTAGAGCAGATTTTTTAATTTTTAGAATGTGAAACTTACCATGTATATCTTGAAATGTGGCTTGTACTTCCTAGAAATGTTCTTAACGGGAGAACCATTGAATAAAAGGAGGGTTACTCACTCGGGCTTGTGTGATCCATATTCGACTATCGATTTTCTATTTTCTTGTCATCCTTCATATTCTGCTCTTTTTTTTTGGATTTTGAGTATTTCTGAGGTCGCAAAACACATATACACATACACAAGGAGTTTAATCCTAATAATTACATTGATTTCGACAATCATGTTCATGTGATGATGACTTAATCAATAATCACGCATAATACAAAGTAATTGTACAGATCATAACCAGGAATAATGTATAAATTATTATTTTTTGTATATGTAAATAAAATAATTAGAGTACTCACGATATTCGTTTTTGATGAAGAATATATGACATAAGTATTTCAAATAAATGACCTCATGACCTCATCATGCTGAGTAAGACAAGCTCCTACTTCTGTACAACTACCAACAGATTGCAAAATTGTAGCCTGTTCTTGGCACCCGTTAACACATTGTCGTAATCCGACCAAGTAATTCATGAATTTCCTAATGGAAGCTCTGATCCCGTTGAGTCTTCGATGCATGAATCAAATTCAAAAACTCAGGATAAGATCAACCTCGGAACATATCTCTTGCAGACAAATTTGGCCATCACCAATCCAGCAGCTAATGAAGCTCCAAATAAAGCATGCAACCTCACGCAGTAATACTTTGCCATGAATATGGACCGCTTGTCCTTTATGACATTAGGAAGAAAAAGGAACATCATTACTCTCTTACAAGTATAAATAGATGAGATAAACAACCAAAGCACAAGGTATATTTCCGAGCTGAAATAAAAGTCAAACAAAACTCAGCTCCGTACTGTGATTTCAGGTTCTCTGCTTACCTCGTGATTCTCTTCAACGAATCGAACTACCCGGTTTCCCATAGGTAAGGTCAGAAGGCATGATATCTGGAGTAGATTGTTATTAAGATGCAAAAGAGTAGAAAGGAGTAATGAAAAATAAATCCATGCAAGACAGAATATTTCGACACATCCTTGACGATGAGATACTAAGAGAATTAAGGAAGTATGCAGTCAAGAAGACGCTCACGATGCAAGTAAAAGGAAGATCTCTGCTGAGACCACAAATTAACAGAAGAGAGTAAAGTGCTCCGACTGCCACTTTCACAACTGATGAACCTCTCTGTGTTCCAAGCCTTACCTGCACATGAAATTGCAGTGTTGATGTCTAATTTCGTTTCACGAAACTCATACCACAAGGGACAGCTGAGTCACCAGAGGGGATATTTTCCCGACTTCGATATCTTCTTCCACCTGAAAGATGAAATGACCGCAAGTGACTCTTTATTAGTGGTCCCAAGAATGTCAACAAAATCTGGCTTAATTAGGAAGTACCTGATGAAAGTGACTGCAGAAGAGGATTAAAGAGGTTGTGAAGCCAACAAGGAGAGATGCGCACAGAACAGTTCCAGTTAAGGGAAGATAGCTCACGCTACTGTCAAATGAAAACATATAAGTTACACCTGACATGATAGTGAAGCATCAGACTCTGGGACGAAAATCAGTTATAATTACCTGTTGTTGCTCATTAACCAGTAAAAAGCTGTAGTAGCAAAAGGTCCAAATGCGGCAAAGCACAAGGGCTCTCCGAGTCCGTGGTAGCTTAATCGAAATGGTGGACACTGCAGAAGAGATAATTTTGGAAAAATGTGAAAGAACGGTCTTCGAGATGGATCAGGTGTGATTAGTCTCGTTCACAAAGTTGCTGTAACCCTTTGAACATCAATCTTAAAATTTCAGAATCACAAGATTGGCTCGGATGCTTGAGCATTCCAAATGAACCACACTAAAGCAAAAGTATATAGGTAACACTTGAAGTACGTACCTGATATACATAACCACAGATGATAGCACAAGCCAGTAATAGCATCGCACGTAAATGTCTTGCCTCCAGTGATACCCATATCAGACCCATCGAGCCAAGAACAAGAAACAAATAGGCCGCAAAAAGAGTTCCTGTTCGGCTGCCAGCATGAATCCCGAAAAGTAATTGTAGACAGTTACCATCAGGCAAAAAGATGTGATAGTCGACAGTGTATGGGATGCAAAGGCAATAGTCAACTGATTACCTTCCAATCAGGTTCACAACCGATTCCTTCTTATTTTTATCTGCTCCTGTATCGAAATCATAAACATCATTGCTGCGCAAGCACACGTAAGCTCTTCAATGCCTGAAATGTAAGTGGATCTAACAGGACAGATCTATAACAGTATCACGAGTACAATCCATGAGCCTTTTGGATTAGATTTTGCATTTTTCAGTTTCTATTTTCCAAAAAGATTCCCATTCGGCAGTTTTTATCTAGTGTAGTTTCCTAACCTCTCGAGGATGGTTTCCATGTCTTTATGAAGGGAGAATCAGGCACAAATTATAATATCAGACATTGCCCCACAGGCCCCCAAGAATGAGCAAAAAATCAGTCTGTGAATAAAATGTCACATACCACGAGACATTATCCATTAAAGCCATACTACGCTTCAATTAAAACAAATAATACAGGTCAACTAACATATCAGAGACAATCAGACCAGCTAACACAGTTCCCACAAAAGAGAGCACATGCGGACACTGCAGAACAAAAACCATGAACAATCATCATCTACCTCATGTATGACACGATAAAATTAATATCCTAGTACACTCTGTACGACAGAAGTCTAAGAAAATCTTTATCCAATCAAGGTGAAACTGCTTCTTACCACTTAGTCAAAGCTCGACATAAAATGAGCATTTTACTAACCTTAAATTCAGCCAAGTGATCACAAGAAATGAGGAAACCAAGAGCACCAAGTAACGTGTTGCAGGGAAAGTGCTAGACTGCAGATAGGCGGATGCACTACCAATCTGTTTCAAAAAGTATAATGCAAGGATTGTGTATTCAAAAGAGGTAGAAAATCAAAATGATGCCATCTTGAATAGCGTAGAAAAGGCTTCCAAAAGTTTGTGGATTCACACGTCATACAAAGCCAAGGACGGACAGGGTCACAGGAATACCACGTGCCCAGAGAATAGAGAAATGGGATGCCAATTAAAATTGCCATCACATTGATTAGGCTAGAATAACGTTACACCATCTATGTTCTTTGTTCCCTTAATCCTGAGGACTATCTGAAACCTCAGTATTTCCGGTAAATTACTTTAAAGATAGACCTTCAAATGACTGTCGAACTTGCTGGACTTAAACATCTCTGTAATTTACAAGGGTTAGGAGCACTCTGACACTAGCATTGTGCAGTCGTGCAGCAGTATACTTATATTTCAATTGTGAATCCACATGGAAATTTAGACTCTATATCTCCACAGAGAGAGACAACCATATTCCAAAACTTGTACTTCTATTACATTCCCACATCTTCCTGCATCCTTCCATTAATTCTTGTCTTCTCAACTATACTTCTTTTGTGTCGATGTAAAAGATAAGGGGAAGACATCATTATCAGCTTTGTTGTTTCCTAAGTACCGAATCAATTGAAAACTCTCATTGAACTTGTGCTTGACAAAGTTTTTCACGTTTGAGCTAGACTGGTGAATATTACTAAGGAGAGGTTTCTGTGTGTAACTTGACATCATCGATGAAGCACAGAAAAATTTATCTTTGGAGTATAGAAAAAAGCTCACCGTAAGAGGAATAAGAGCAACAGAGTATATTGGCAACTTGATTGCCCTCCATATCAATGTTGCCATGGAAATATCATCTTCTTTTGCCAATTCTGAGCTGTGAGCATTCTTCACAAAAGAAGCTTGGTGAAGCTTGAATCTTCGCTTGACTTCCACTTGCTTCGCATTTAGTCTATTGAGAAATTTATGCTGCGTAGAATAGGAGCATGGTTTTTGGGCATGTGCACGAGACCTACAGAAAAAGCTGGCATATGTGAGATCATGAAAATGACTAGTATCTCCTCTTCCACCTTTTTTCCACACAAATAACGTGGAATCAGAACATCCTTTTTCCCCCAACAGGCACATGTGAAAAGATGAGAACATATAACTGATAAAGCAGGGTTTTACAGCAGTTGAGATAGAACTAGCCATAGTAAAGTAACCAAGTGAAATAATGACGTGGTCACAACAGAACAGCACAATTTCAGAAACATTTCTCTGTCTAGCTATGGATCACATATGCTTTACTCAAATGAAGTATCGTCAATGTCTATCGCCGTGGAAGTTGCTCAGTCGAAGTCAATATAGATCGAAACTCATTCATACATTATTAATTCATTCAAACAGTAAAAGTTGAAGCTTCTAATTAAATTGCTTTCGATCCTATTATGTAATCTATAGGAAAGATTCCAGTTATGAAAGGTCATTCTATTTCCAAATGTGAAAGTACTACCATCCTACCATGGAGATAATACTTAAACAAGAGAGTATGTAGCACTATACCTCAGATAGGTAGCGAATCAAACAATGGATTAGCATCGAACATAACCCACCGCACACAGATAGCATCACATTGTTTCCTTTATGAGGATGGTCGTTCATCAGACCATCATTCACGTCCAAAAACTAATGTCCTACTCCTTACATGATAATCCCTCTACAACATCGAATAATTCTACGTCCCATCATAAAAGAACACATTCACTTTCTTCATAAGTATGATTTAACAGCCACATGGGGTGTGTAGTGAAAATGAAGAGGGAAAAAAAGGTTACCTTGTCTTCCCATTCTGGTTTGAGAGGAACTCATGGAGTTTGGGAAGACCAGAGCCCAGGTTGACATCACAGAACGAGGCAGCCATCAGCATTATTCATGCGAGATATTTCCAATAGTGACTGCCTAGTAAAAGGACATTGTCTAAAAACATCACTTTTTGATATAGCAATTCAAAGCAAACGCGCATTCACATGAATTCCACCGTGAAATTCGCTCGCCGAGTGAGGGGTGAAGTGTGTGCCAATCGCTTGAAAACCATAGTCGGATGAAGAAGATGACCAAGCAGAGATACCAGACCAGAACAAGAACCGAAAGTATGAAAGAGTAGGACGAACTCGACTCACCGTTTGGTTTTTTAAGTTCTGCCACATAGAGAACAACGATAATGTCCGGGACAAGCTCGGACAGGGCAGAGGCGAAGAGAGCTTCAAGGAGAGAGAGAGAGATCATATCCATATCTGCTAATTTGCAATCTACTGAGGATAATGTTAGAACGCCGATGCACGTGCATAATCGCATTTGCACGTGACTCGTTTTTCTTCAATTTCGGTTGCCCCCGTTTTTTCCTCCTTGCGATGCATGAGAGCCCCATTTCTCATAACTTCTTTGTAAAACCTTCGCTGATTCGACTGTGTGTTCTGCTTCTGGGACTTGACCTCTGCACATCGCATTCTTACGAGCGGCCCAAATACACCACAACACCGACGCCACTGGTTCGAGAGTAGGTAGCCATTCGGTTTCTCAATGAAGTTCATTACCCATGCATCAAGCCGCGTTATCCCCTGCATCAAAGTTTGTAGTTGGAGGTTAGGGGCTAACCATACTTTCGGGGTCCATGGACAGAGCGACAGGATGTGTTTAGTCGTTTCCATTTCGCGTTGACAGAGAGCACAAACAGGGTCAGGTTAAACTTTCTTATTCCATGGGTTCTCTCTTGTTGGAATAGCATTTTGACATGTACTCCATGACAAGATCTTAACTTCAGAGTGAATCTTTAAGTGCCGTATGGCTGTCCACAAGGCTTTGGGTGGCTGAAATGATGACAAGGCTTGCTCTGAGTTTGGTCTGCTTCCAGCTTCTTGTCTGAGTAAATTATAGGCACTTTTCACGGCGTAATTGCCCGATTTCGTTCCTATCCAAAAGAGTTCATCATTTGCTTCATGGGGTCTGATTGGGATAGTTAGGATTTTCTGCTTCGTCTCTTTGTCAAATAGATCATCTAGTTTTTCTACGGTCCATTGATTTTCTTCTGGATTTATCAATTCAGCAACATTCCGAGGGGTCATTTGCATTTGCAGCTCCGCCAATGAGACCTCTCTTCCGCCATCCATCTGTCCTTACGTTCACCTTTTCTCCATTCCCTATCGACCACATGGTTGAATTCGATATTGCTTCTCTTCCTGTAAGTAGGCTTTGCCATCTCTAAAATGGCCTCCCCCTTTTGATGGAAATAAATGCCTTTGAAAAAACTGCTCCGTAAGGCTCCTAGGTATTTGATTAAATGCCATGCCTGCTTACCTAACATAGCTTTGTTAACAGTAATCAAATCTCTAAAGCCCATGCCTCCCGTCTTTTTTGATATTCGGAGTTTCCCACTTTTTTCAATGTAACCCAGCCTTTGAATCATTATTTTTCCAACCAGAAGTTTACTATTTCCTACTCTATGGCTTTACATATGGAAAATGGGATTTTGAAAGCAAACATTGCATATTGCGGCATCGCTTCAACTACTATTTTCAACAAAAGTTCTTTTCCTGCCTTCAAAATCAATTGTTCCTTTCACCCTTTCAATTTCTTATTTACTCTCTCCAGAATCCAAGCAAATATTTGCTTCTTTGTAGCACCCTAGTCTGAAGGACAGCTGATTCATTAACAATTGAGGACACCCCTTGCTTTAAAAAAAAAAACTGATTTGTTTAGGTTAACCACTTGTCCTGAAGCAAAACAATACTGGTTGAGGATAGCTGATTAATTCTGGCACTCTAAAATTGATCCATCTGGAAAGAAGATGAAATTATCTGCAAATAATAAGTGGGATCGGATTGGACTTGAACTGTGCAGTGTTACCCCTTTTATGTTCTCATTTTCAACTCCATTGTTTATCAAAGATGACAGAACAATTCGCCACCAAAATAAAGAGGTAAGATGATAAGGGATCTCCTTACCCAGTGCCCTTCATCGGTGTTAGAAAAAGGAAGGGGTTCTCCGTTGAACTTTACATCGAAGGACACTGTGGTTACACATTCCATGACCCATCTTACTCAGTTTTCACAAAAACCCATTATGAACATGCATGCTTCAAGAAAGTCCCACTCCACTCTATCATACGCCTTTTGGATTATAAAGTTTAAGAATAGCCTAAAACTTTTTCTTTCTATTTCGCACTCTCAATTGATGTAAGACTTCTTGTACCATCAAAATATTGTCCTAGATTAGTCTACCAGTCACATACGTAAATCATTCCTCAATTTTATGTATATTTCTCCTATACAAATTACAATGACCTAGAGATATATATAAATATATATATACATAGAAAAAGGAAAACTCCTAATAAGGCATAACCTCTAATTTAGTAAATTATAACTCATACACATAATTTATAGCTCATTCCCACACTCCCCCTCAAATTGGTGCATGTTGTGAATGCCCAACTTGTCAAGTGAGCTGTAGAAGATCCTGTTTGATATAGCCTTTGTAACGCCCTGGATTTTCGATCCTTTTTCATATATCTAAATAGAATAGATATATTTCATTGCTCGCACTCTAGTCGGATCTCAGTCGAGATTGATCACCTCGAGATGGCTAACCAAAAGAGAAGGGCGATTTAGGATTTAAAGTACGTGGACCTGACGGTCGATACGCGTATCTCCTATCCGCCGCCCGTTGGCTTGAGTATTTGCTAAAGTCACGAGTTAATGAATGTGGCCACGAAACGGATTCCTGATTTAGGGCAGTCGAAGGTCTTAGGGCTTTGCAATAAGTGGAGTGAACATCGCAATGAGCTCCAGAGTGTTGAAATTGGTGTGGAGTGCCAAGAATGAGGCAACAAGAGAAAATGATCGTTTTGCCCCCGGTTCGTTCTCAGTTTCTTAGAAATTAATCAGTGAGTTTTTAGAGAGTTTAGACACTAGAATTGAGATCATCTAGTCAACTGCTTCGTTTTGACTGCAAACTTGCAATTTCCAAAAATTTGACCAATCTGTCCCATCGCCACGTGTCATTTTCCTTCTAATATCTCTTTTGATCTTATCTATTGAAGATGACACATGTCCAATCCCTATGATGCCAATTGTCACTTCCTTGTGGTTGCTTAGCCCTAATCTTAACAAGTGTCAAACTCTCTTTGGTTAGGGCTTTGACTTTGAGGTTTAATATGATTACCTCTTGAATTATTGGCTTCTCTCTCTCTCTCTCTCTTCTTTCTTGGATTGGCTGAACACTCTCTGCTCTTCTTCTCCTTCACATTTATTCCTCTCGGCCGACCTCTCTTTTCTCTCATTTTTGCTCTCGGTTTCTCGCGAGTCTAGCGCGCGCTCGGAGGAAATCGACTCGTTCGAGGTCGTCCGGACTCCGAATCGCGCTCCGTTTTCGCCTGTGTACTCGTAAGACCTCAAGCTTCGATAATTTTCAAGCATATCTTTGAAAAACCTTCTACAGAAGTCGCAGCACTGATTCAAAGTCTGCTCTGTTTTCCCTGTTTCACCGGTTTTCATTCTGTGTTGGGTTCTGTTTTGCAACCAGTTTGCTGCCTCAATTTGTGGACTTTCAAGCTTGTTTTGGTGAGTAAACTTACCTTATAAGTTGTAGAGTAAGTGAAGGTGATTAGTTGGGTTATTAGTTTGCCAAATGACAAATTCTTGGTAGTTATTGGGTTAAAAATCTGACTGTTTAGTACCGATTTTGCTGAATTCTGTTGCTGTGTTGCTGCGCATATTTAGTGTCAAGTTTAAGCCTATTTGTACGGTCATTATGCGGGTAGTTGATGACTAGTTAGAAAGGAGAGGCTGCCCAAAATTTCGGTGACAAATGGGGCATAAAAACTGATTCTGTTTCAAATGTAGTCTGTTGGAATTTCTGCTTATAAAATTGCTGTTCTGCTGTGGCTAATTGGGGACGGAAACATGAGTATACTGAGGTGCACAAGGTGACCGAATAGACTATGGTGCATGTGGGGGACCCAGACGAATTATTGTAGACTAAAGTTTAGAAATATGGGACTCCTCAACACTAATACTTTCAATCGTGTACATACGCACATATCATGAACTATTTGTGATTGGTTCGACGTGAATTAGAGATTGAAATTTCTCCGTATCAAAGCGGGTGTCCACGAGTGTTAGTAAGTCATGAGAACGACGTTGGGTTTACTGGATTGTTTAGCGATACATTGTCGATTGTTTATGACTGATTGCCAATAGTTGGGGATTACCTGACAAATAACTATCGCACTTGAAATATGCATTTGAAAATACTAAATGAGTATGTTGGGTTGTCTAGTGCGATATATGAGGTTGGCAATTCGTTCAAGTTGAGGTTAAGTTATGCTCGGCCGACGGAATCGACGCGAGAATTGGAGTGACAAGGGTGAGAATGGCTCGACCGATGAGATCAGTACGAGAACGGACGGTGTCGTAGTTCCGGCTTACAGCATCTTCGCTTGCCGAGGGCGCCTGAGTGTGCACGGCACGGGGCGGCTGGAGAGATAAGGTGCCGGCCTGTGAACGCTTTATGCGAGGGCTCGAGGCACGGCCTATGGCGCTTTATGCGCGGGCGTGAAAACTGTTGAGATAAGAATGAATTGTTATAACTCTGAGATAGCATACTATGCGTGTCATGGATTTAGATTCGACTTTGAACTGCGCGAATCAATTGACTATATTGAATGAGTCTAATATAGTATGAGCTATCTATTCGTGTGTGCTTGTTTGATCTCATTTATATATGCACGTCCCTCTGTTTTATCTGTATGTTTACTCGCTGAGTCATTAGATTCACTTGTGGCTGATCGTCTTTCAGATCCACAACCTTAGCAATGGAGAATTTGGGAGTACTTTTTGGTGTACCAGAAGAGATAGAGAGATGGGAGTCTACTTATCGGGCATCTGATAACACTGTATATAAGCGTGTGGAGTGTAAAGTCTGGGTAGAAGAAGGTGGAGAGTACTTAGTGCCTCTGAAGTTTGAGGCTTGGTTCCATAGGCGAGGACTAGTTTTTAGAGGACCTATTACTGGCATGGATATGGATGTAGAGCTAGAGGATGAGGACGGGTTATTCACTCTAGTGACCTTTGGCAGAGAGGTCATTGACCTGGAGCCCATGCAGGAGGACCCTGCTGAGTATTGGTGGATGGAGATTGACGGACATGAGGAGGACCCTTATGATATGGAGCAGCTGGCTGCCGAGCCCGAGTTTGTGGAACCTAAAGAGTCTGACCCTGAGGAGCTGCCGTCTTCGAAGGATAGTGGAGCTGAGTCAGACTAGGGTTGGGGGTTGGTTGTTAGTTTTTGGGGGTATGGCACTTGAGCACCATTTTTGAGTGTGCCACTGTCAGGGCTGTTTCTCTTTGGTAGCCAGTATAGGTTTTGGCCACATGTGTATATCTATGTAAATGTGTGTGAATATTGTATATAATAGTCATGTATATAAACATGTTGTGAGTTTAAACTTTGAATTGGCTACTGCCAGCTATCTACCTGCCTGTTTGCTTGTTGGGAGTTGAGTAAACGCTTTCGCTTGCGTTTCATTAAGCCATCGTCTGGCCGCGATGTTTTCCTGGGCGATCGCAGGTCAGTGGGCCATTCGACGAGGCTCGCGGATTGGAGGTCTTGTTGCGTGGTCGCTCGAGAGGGGCGGGTTGTGACAGCCTTTGTCAAAATATCTGTTAACTGGTCTTCAGATCGCATAAACAGAAACCGAATCACTTCAGTGTCCAAGTTTTGCTTGATAAAATAACGGTCCACCTTAACATGTTTTGTACGATCATCTTGAACTGGATTGTGAGAAACATTAATTGCTACTTTGTTATCACAAAATAACTTCATCTTGGCTCTTGG
The DNA here is from genome assembly GCA_016432845.1 of Psidium guajava. Classification (NCBI taxonomy): domain Eukaryota; kingdom Viridiplantae; phylum Streptophyta; class Magnoliopsida; order Myrtales; family Myrtaceae; genus Psidium; species Psidium guajava. Next base: position 32,382,894 of record CM028225.1, on the reverse strand, counting down.
AGTGAACCCAATTTCCGAAATGAATTTCTTAAGCCACATAAGCTCACACAATCCTTTGGCCATCCCTATAAATTTAGCCTATGTACTTGACAATGCCACCATCTTCTATTTCTTGCTCCTCCATGTAACTAATTTCCTCCCACAAATGTGAAATATCCTGATGTTGATATCCTATCATAAACACTCCCCGCCTAGTCTGCATCAGTAAACTCTTCAATTTCAAGATGACCCCCTTTTTAAAAATCTCAATCCTTTCCTTGGTGAGGTTTTCAAGTAGCAAAGTATGCGCAATATTGCATTCATATGATCTTTACTTGAGGCATGCATGAATTGGCTAATAATACTCATTGCATAAGCAATGTCAAGACAAGTATGTGATAGATAAATTAACTTACCAACTAACCTTTGATACATTTCTTTGTTTGTTGGCACTTGATCTGGATAACCCCAAACCTATGGTTCGAAACAATTGGTGTATCTACAAGCTTGCAATCTAACATTCCCAATTCTGCCAACAAATCTAGTATATAGTTTCTCTATGAGAGAAATATTCCCCATGTCAATCTTACTACTTCAATACCTAGGAAGTATTTTAGCCTCCCAAAGTTTTTCATCTCAAACTTCTTAGAAAGTTTCTTTTGGAGCTTAGAAATTTCTATCCAATCTTCAGTGATAATCATATCATCAACATAGATAATCAACACAACTACCTTTTCCTGATGTTGTTTTAGGAAAACGCGTGGCCTAAATCACTTTGGGAATACCCATATCTCCTCATCGCCAAAGTGAACTGACCAAACCAGGCTCATGGAGACTGCTTCAAATCATACAATGATCTCTCTAACTTACACACCGCTTCAGATTGTAAGGGTGAACTATACCCTAGTGGAATATTCATATAAATCACTTCCTTGAGATCATTGTGAAGAAATGCATTCTTGGCATCACACTAGTGTAGTGGCTACTCTAGATTAGCTACAGAAGACAACAAGACCCGAACAGTATTAAGTTTAGCAACAGGAGAAAATGTCTCCTGATTGTCAACCCCATAAGTTTGCGTATTTCCCTTTGCTACTAGTCTTATCTTGTATCTCTCTATAGATCTATCTGCCTTGTACTTCACAGAGAAGATCCACTTACATCCCACAGTCTTCTTCCTCTCGAGTAACTTCACTCGCTTCCAAGTTTTTTTTTCAATACAGTTATCTCCTCCTCCATTACTTGAACCCACTTGGGATCTTTCAGAGCATCATGTACCCCCTTTGGAATACGAATTGTAGACACATTCGACATAAATGCCTTTAATGGATCTGACAACCTTTTGGTTGACACATAATTCACAATAAGATAGGTCGATTTCTTCTCTTCGGCATTTGGCGAATATCTATTTGGGGGCTTGCCTCGATTGTGCCTATCAGGTAGTTTATATCTCATAGAAGTATTAAACTCATCAAAGATACAAGGAGTACGAGAGGTTACCTCATGAATATTCTCAGGAGTTAAGTCAAGTACTGGAGAAGAAAAGGGAGGTTGTTCTTCATGATTTTGCTCTAGTGGGAGTTGGCCATCCCTTGTCAGGGCTGTTCAATATCTAACACTATCTGCCCAGTCACCACCTCCTCTTGTACAACCTCCTCCTCCACTCTTCTAAGCTGTCTATCACTAGCCACTACCTTAAGCTGCTTATCAACAGCCTCTATCCCTCCTTCTTTAGACAATATAATGCCAAAATATCCTCACCAATTCACCCTTTTTGTCTATGTGTCCCCCTAAAAGGAAGAATTGGAGTCTAGGTATAAGGATTTAGTTTCAACAAATGAGACATCTGCAGTGACATAGGTTCGCCGGGTAAAAGGGTTGTAGCAACGATACCCTTTCTGGTGTGTACCATACCCAAGAACAGATATCGCAATGCATAAGGATCAAGTTTCGTTCGCTAGGTCTTTGGGATGTGTACAAATGCAGCACACCTGAACACCCGAGAAGGAATGGTTAGGACAGACGATAAAGAAATATATGTATATAAGGCCTATATTGGTGTTTGGAAGTTCAACACTTTAGACAGCATCCGATTGAGAAGACGCACAGTTGAAGCCACAGCATTGTCCCAAAATCTTTGAGACACATGACTCTCAATCAAGAGAACTCGAACTGTCTCTAGGATATGTCTATTCTTTCTCTCCGCGACATAATTCTATTGAGGTGTTTGGGAGCAGGACGACTCAAGGATCATGCCATGGTTTTGAAAATATTCCTTAAGATATTCATTCATATACTCTTCACCATTATCACTTCTTAAGATCTAGATCTACCCATCAAATTGGGTCTGTAACCTAGTATAAAAATTCTAAAATATCTTAGCTACCTCATGTGACGTCTCGAAAATTCTAAATCCGAAAATAATGAAATTTGGATTTTTGCTAAATAAGAATCAATATTTCAGATGCGAATATTAAATCAAAATCTCGTTTAATCGCGCCCAATATAATTCTCCGTTCGAGAGAAAAATTTCTCCTTCACGTCGAATCCAATCGTGTTCGAATTCTTATTGCGCAAACTTGATAAATATACCCGTTTGTTGTGCAAATTTTTCGCCCCGTCCTAAAATTTTTAATTACACATTTGCCCTCCATTTATCACAAAAGACAAACTTTTAAATTTGAAATGGACTTGATTAGGTTGGATTTTATTGATTTTTAATTGCATTGTTTTCTCTCCTTTTTCCTAACATTTTCGGCCGGTCCATTTCCTCTCTTTTCTCTATCTTTTGCTCTCCAAGTCTGACTTAACTGGACTTGAAACCTGCTCTCAATCTTCCCCAACGTCACTTCCTTTTTCCCCTCATTTTTTTTCTTTTCTTCTTTCTTTCTTTCAACTGAAACCTTCCCCCAATCACCCACGTGCACTCTACTTTTTCTTTCTCCTTTTTCACCTCTGCGGAGCCTCATTTTCCCATGCAAGTTTGACTTTTCTAACTCCCAGCCACCAACTTTTTGAAAGTTGGTGACTGTTCACGCGAGGAAGTCTTCCTCACGTCTTCTCCTTCAGCTTTTCCTCTTCTCCTTTTGGCTACTTCTTTCTTCTTCCTTTTGGTTCTTCAGCTGGGCTGCCATTATTGCATCTGACTCTCAGCTTCTGTTTGCTGCTTCTTCCTCTCAAGTTTTACTGCTGCCGCGCGTTCTTTGGCTCGCTACTGCTGCTTCTTCATCCTTCCTTCTTCTTCGGCTTCTGGGGTTTAACTTGTTGCTGCTGTGGTCTTCTTCCTCTCGACCGCTTGGATTTGCTGCTGCTTACTCTTCTTTATCGGCCACTGCTTGGAGCTTGCTGCTGCGTCTCTGCCTTCAACTACTGCTGCTGCTGAAACCGTCTTCTACTTCTTCTTCTTTCGGTGGTTTTGGGGGTTGCTTACCGTCGGCCCAACCTGCTCCACCGTCTGCCAGCACTTCTTCCTCTTGACTACTGGAATCTGTCGCTGCTGGTGGTGCTTCATCCTCTCTGTCGCTTGTGATTCGTGTTGCTCATGCTGTTGTTGGTCTCTCCATTTGCTGCGGCCTCCGTCAAAGCTCTCCTTAGCCAAGCCCGAGCCACGCCAGCCCTCCAGCTTGCCTCTGCTGCTGCCGAAGCTCGCACCCTTAACTCCACCGTCGCGACACCACCTTGCCGCCGTCCAACCTCCACCCGACGGCCCAGCAACCACCAATCTCCAGCTTAGCCCACTTCCTCCTGAGCTCCTCCTCTACCGTCCGAGGCCACCGCCATCAACGGTCACCCCGTGGAGCTTCGGTTGTCCCCCAACCAGCCAAGGACATCGTAGTTTTCGTCACCGCTGCTCGCCATAAATAACCACCGCTCGTCGGAGTTCGTCGCCGCCGATCGGATTAGCCAAGGTTTGTGAGTCAACCTCTAATCCTTGGCTAAGGCATGAATTTGCATTCGGGATTAAATTACTGAATTAGTTAATTAATTATTTTAATTAGAAATTGAAGTAGTCTAATTGTGGCCGGATTAGCTAGGGACTAGGTTTAGGTTAAATGGCCATGATTAAATAAGTTAGACTGAGTACTGAAGTAGTCGAGGTTTAGTCGAAAATTTGATTGACTGATTGACTGAATTTGTGATCACGAGCGAGTGATGGACTAGAGCCAAGCGACCGATAAATTGTTTGACTAATTGATTGATAGTCCGGTCACCATTGTTGGTTGTTCGTTTAATTAATTGGAATTATTATGATATTTTTGTGGCTAGTTGCTTGAGGTCGAGTTTGATATGGGACTGCCAAACAGTTGGAATGAATTTCGTTTGACTGAATAATAAATTGATTGTTCATGATCAGTTGCAAAAATGGGAAATTGACTGATTTTATAATTCAAGAGGGTAGTCACATAAGGGTTTTAAAATTCGTACCAATTGTACGGTCTGTGCCAGTCGTACGGTATTATTATGGTAGTTCCGTGTCGTACCAGTCGTACGAATATTATGGACTACAGAAAAACATTATCAGTCGTAGTGCTCTATCACACCAGTCATGTGCTATTTTTCCTGATAGTAACGTGTCGTGCTAGTCGTACGAATCTTACGGACTATCAGAAGACACTGCCAGTCATAGTGTAAAGTTACACCAGTCGTGTGCTATTTTCCTAATAGAAACGTGCCGTGCCAGTCGTATGAATCTTACGGACTATCATAAAACACTGCCAGTTGTAGTGTAAAGTCACACCAATCGCGTGCTATTTTTCCTATTAGTACCATGTCGTGTTAATCGTACGAATCACACTACCATGTTGTGTTAATTGGGACGCCTGAGCAAATAATCTTCTCATCTAGGCTTAGGCGTTGACTCACTGAGTTTTATTTCTCACCCCGTTGTGGTTATTATTTTTCAGGTCCAGAGTGAAGATGGAGATGATGGAGTAGTAGCCCCTCTTTTGGAATAGATGAGTAGCTAACCCTTCTCGACCCACCTATCTTTTGCTGGTCTTAAGGAGCCACCCTGAAGAATGGGGTTATATTTATGTTGTCTAGCTCTTTAGGGTTAGCAATCCTCTGCTCGTTATTGTACTGAAAATATTTGGTTAAATGAATGAAGTATCCTACTTTTCTATCCCTGCTTGTTATTTATTTGGGAGTGTTAAAACGTTTTCGCGTGTGTAAGAAAATTTTGGTTTGGTCGTTAGCGTGCTTGGGACGCTATCCTTTTGGACCTAAGGCGTTTTGGTAGGAATGGCTCGTGCCCGATGATCGGAGCGTGACACCTCATTTTTGCTTCATATCAATTAAAGCCATGTCAATGTAGTATAATCGTCAACAACTATCACAAACCATCAACAATCTAAAATAGTAGTAACATGAGATGCACCCCAAACATCCGAATGTATAAAAGAAAAATGGACTTCACTTTTATTTAAACTAATTGGAAAAGGAACTCCATGGCTCTTAGCCAATACGCAAGTCTAACATTGTAAATCTGAGTCTTTCAAATTCAAAAAAAGATCAGGAAATAATCACTTCAAATAACCAAATGATGAATGTCCCAACAGTTGATGCCCATATCTATTTCCCCTTACTGATGAATGCACCTTGAACTTGATTTGCACTCCTAGAACTAAAGTCATCCATGTAATACAACCCCTCTCTCTTAGTACCACACCCAATTATCTTCTTTGTGAGAATATCCCGAAATAAACAAAAGTGGGGATACATTAGAATGACACAATTCAAATCTTCGGTAACTTGTCCAACGGAAATTAATTTAGTGAATAATGAAGGGACAAGCAACGTGTTAGGGAGAAAGAGTGTAAGAGAAATCGCAACAACTCCAAGCCCAATCACTGGATAGGTGAACCCATTAGCATTTGATATACTATCACGTCTTGGTTCTGAAGTATGAAAAAAATCATCAGAAGTAAATGTCATGTGGTCCGTAGCTCCAGAATCAATGATCCAGTGATTGCAGTCAGCCTGCTTAAAACTAACCAAAGCACTACTATGATTACCTTCTAACATCACATTCTGCTTACTCTGTGGATCCATGTGAGGTATCAATGATAGCTGAGGCTTTACGGTTACTAGAGAAGCTCTCCATTTTCCTTTTGCTTACTTCTAAGACTTCAACTACTTATACCAGTCTGGATACCTATGAAGTTTAAAGCATATCTTCCCGAGATATCATGGTTGCCGAATCATGGACAACGTCACTGTTGGTTAGCATTATACTTTGTCTTATGTGTTCTCATCGAATATGTGCATAAGCTTGTTCAATCGTAGGAAACTGCAACATTTGCAGGACATTTGCTCCGACCTTGTCAAGATTGTCGTCCAACCCATCAAGAAAGATGTATACCCAATCTTCATATATAGCCATATTGTGTCTTTCAATATCTTTAGGAGTCCTCATTGGGTTCGGACGACAGAAATCGATCTCTCTCCACAGACCTTGAAGGTTGTTGTAGTACACCTCAATTGGTCCTTCTATTTGTCTCATCCGACCCACATGCCTATTTAAGTCATAAGCCTAAGAGACATCTGTTCCATCGAAGAATGTTGTTGCAATCGAATCCTAGACGGACTTTGCTGTTGGAAAGCGAATGAAACTGCCAATTAAAGCCGAGTTCATTGAGTTGATCAGCTATCCTTTGATAGTTGAGCCTTCAATTTTTCACTTTCGAAATTGAGGATCTATCGGTAGAGGTTGAGGGAGATCTCTATTGATGTATCCTGGCTTATCTTTGCCCGTGATATACATCTCGATAACCTGAGACCATAAGCCATAGTTGGTTCCATCAACTTAATTGCAATCTATGATGAGGATGAGTCATTCTGTGGTGTCGAGATAGGAGGAGGAGGGTTTTGAGTTAAAATCTGAGTGAATTCAGTGGTCGGATTCTCCATAAGTGTTTCTGTAGTCGAATTCCCTCCTTGATTTTGGTGGGGAATCATTGCTCCTGTAGGATTCTGATCTGCCATGGGTCTGTGTGAACCCAAGAATAAAAAACAGTGGTGGATTAGAGCGGCGACAGTCTAGATTGGAGTTACAGCGACGGTTTGGATTGGAGTCGCGGCAGGTTGGTGCTGCGACAGTCTGGATCGGAGTCGCAGTTGGTCGATGTAGCGACGGTTTGAATTGGAGTCATCGTTCACCGGCAAGCGGGACCGCCTTAATCGGGGATTGCTGTACAGTACTCACGGGGAGCAAACCCTAAGCTCTGATACCATGTTAATACAAAGAGATTTAGAGGAAAAAATCGTTCCTCAATTTTATGTATATTTCTCCTATACAATTTACAATGACCTAGAGATATATAAATACATATACATAGAAGAAAGAAAACTCCTAATAAGGCATAACCTCTAATTTAGGAAATTACAACTCATGCACATAATTTATAGCTCATTCTTACATTTTGTTCCTTAAAAATCAGCTCAGGTAGCTAGGGCCTTAGTCTATTTGCCATAGCCTTAGAAATGATTCTATACACAAAATTACAAAGATTGATAGGGCGAAACTATTCAAGTTTTTCTAGACTAGGTGTCTTTGGTACGAGTGAAATATATATGTTGTTATAACCTGGTTCCATAAAACCCAATTGAAAGAATTTCTTGATAGTCACAAAGACGTCCTTCTTAATAATATCCTAGTGAATTTGAAAGAACATGCCATTTAAACCATTTAGTCCTAGGGCTTTACTCGCTCCTAGTTGGAAAACTATTGCTTTAACCTCCTCCATTGTCACATCAGCTACTAGGATATTGTTCATCTCAGTCCCACCTTACTAGGACACAATTCCACCAGTGGGGCTATATTTCTAGGGCCAATAGGTGTAAAGATCTCAGAAATAATTCACATTCATTAGCTAAATATGATTCGTCTCCCTTATCCACGTGACATAAGGAGATTTCAGCATGGAAATTCTATTCCTTTACCTCCTTTTGTTTCATTGTTGCATACAAAAAATTTGTATTTTTATCCCATCATTTCAGCCGGTTAATCCTCGATCTCCATCTCCAATACATTTCAGCCAGTTAATCCTCGAATTGACAAAAAAAAAAGTGCAGAAAATTATTATTTGACAAAGGAAGTACTGTTTATTGGCTAAAGAGGAAGAGCTTCTGTTCTTGGTATAGACACGATGCACGATTGAAAACAACTTACTTTTGAAATTTGAGGTCTGTAGTGTAAACTTTAATCGAGGTTTGGATACCACCTGACTGTTAAACCAGATTGTGACATTGGAAAAAAAAAAGAAAATAGAAGAAGAAGATCGTAAGGCTTTGTTAAGAGCACATCTCAAAAGTTACGTTTTTTTTTCGTCGAAAGAAAATTTTATTCATTACCCAAAGATACAAGAAGAGTCTATAGATTTCATAGAAGAGTAAAACTCAAAATGTTACAAAAAAAAAATCAAATCCAGACAACAAGAAGAGTCAATAGAGAACTAGTAGAGTTAAGCACACACTCCTTCCATAAGAACGGATCTATCAAGCAAAATAATCGGCAACCTATCACTTAATCTCGTATCATCGCCAGGGTTAAACACTCACTCCCTCCTTTACTAGCTATGGCGTTGCTAGTTAGTGGTGTGAGCCTAAGTTCAGTTTCTTCTATACCATTGCCATACGGAAACAACCAAAACAGGTTGAACAAACACAAATCAAACATTTGGAAGAGCAAATTTTCGCTAGACATCAAACCTCTTGCAATCACCATTAAAATCGGAGTCAGAGAATCTATGTACAATTAGAGCACAAGAGTATCAAATTCTCGAAAAACATAATTATTAAACTCCCAGAACTAAATCGTAAGACGATAGCTCCTAGATCTAAAACTAGATCATGAGAGTTCAAACTCTTAGATCTAAAATTAGACCGAGAGAAGAGAACTCCAACATCTAGGTCAAGAGAGAAAGAAAGAAAAAATATCAACATCATCAACATCACCTTTATCTCAAATCAGTTAGGGTCGGCGGTCAATGAATCCAAACAGAAAAGCATAGAATATATTAAAATAAAAGTAAAGACATGGATACAAATATAAAGAAAAAAATAAAAAGTAAAAAAATGAAAACTCAAAACAAATTAACAAGAGAGGAAGGGGAATGTGAAACTAGCTCAAACCTCCCTATGGACGAAAGTCGAAGAAGAAGATGAACAGAGAGAAGAGCTAGCAGTTAAGGCAACGAAGCCAAATTTACTACATAGTTTATCTCCAAGAGAGTACGTTAATTACCTTGTTGGGTCTTGGCATATTTATTGTGTGTTTCTTTTTTGGCTAGGAAGTCGATTTTTGCTTGATAGATCCGTTCTTGATGACAAGTGTCACAAGTGGATTGGTGGGTTCATGACATCTTGACAAGTGTCAAAAAGATAGAATATCTTACCAAAATCTTGAAAATTCGAAAGGTCGACACGTGGCGGTCAACGGTCAACCGGTTGACTTTGACTTTTTGGAAAACGCGCTCTCGGTGTCGGAGTGTAGTGGACTATCAAACTAAGACTGGTCAACTTTCGGTTTCCTCAAATTGCTCTCGATTTACCATTTATAGGGTTTTCCGTGGCATTAGGAATACACAGCTACAATCAACAAACAAGAGCATAGAAGAACACTGAAAGCACATGACTTGTTTCGTTCGTCCGTCACGACCTACTTTTCCCTGGCTGAACTAGATGGCTATAGGTATAGGGCTATTGCCTAAAAGGAAGCAAAGCAGCGACGTCGGCCTGTGACATCTACTAGGCAGACACTCAGCCCATCGCTTCTCGACGCCCAGACGGTCTTGAAGCTACTCACGTGCGGCCCGGCCTCCGGCTCCTTTTGTGACATCCTGAAATTTCAATCCTTTTTCTGGAATTCGGAATAACGGAATGGGTATAGTTCATTGACGCACTTTAGCCAAATCTCACCGAGACTGATTACCTCGGAACAGCCAACCGAAGGGGAAAGGCTATATAGGGATTTAAGAATACGTGAACCTGACGAGGTTAAAACACGTGTTCCCTAACAACCGCCCGTTGGCTTGAGTATTCGCTGAAGTTGCTGTCTAGTGACAGAGACCACAAAGTGAATTCCAAACTTGGACCATTGATGTGTTCTAAGATTGACAAGTGTCACCATTTTAAACAACTTGGGAAGCAAAATTTGCTTTGTCTTCTTCATTCATGGCTCAAAATGGTCGTGCAAATCTGCCCATTGAACACTATCACAACCGACCATCTTCTTCCCCTTTTTCCTCTCTCCGTCAGTTTGCTCACCAGAAACGTCGTCATCGTTTGCCACCTGTTTCGCGACCCAAACGACTTCCGTTTGAGACGAAAAACCACTCAAAATCTTCGTCTCTCTCTCTAGTTTGTCTCCACAAAATTTCAGCTCAAAATAAGTCTTGGAAGTGCCCCAAAAGAAGCAAAAACCGTCCCCTGCGCGGGTTCATTTTCTGCTTGCGCGCCTGGAGAAACATTTCTCGTTCAGGGTCGTCCGGAGGGCAAATTGAGCTCTGTTTTCGCCTGTGTGACCATAAGATTCTGAAATTCAAGAATATAAAGTTTATTTGAATGCAGACCTGATAGAATTTTTGTGACATGGGCAGAACAGAGGGGAAACTGGTTCGTCTGTGGTTTGTTTGCATCAATAATTGTCATCCTTGTTCCGACGGCTTTTCCTTAGGTAAGTCACTCCTCTAATCCGTAGTTAGGGTATTAGATCAATCCTGGTAATTGGTTTCCTCAATTTTGTTCAAATTATGCAAATTAGTGAATTGAAGGGTATTATGGTAATTGCCCTTTTATCTGAAATTCTCAGCACTGTGGTTGCTGAATGAGATTGAATGTGATATGAATGCTGATTGTGAGGTGTGGGTTCACTTGATTTGGGAGTGGTTTGTGAGAAATTACAACCTAGGTCAAAAAGGGTAATATGGTAATTTCCATTAGTATTCTGTGCAATCTGTTTTGGGGCTGTAAAATATGTTAGAATGGCCTATAATGATGATGGTGAGGGGTAGAAATGGTTAGAATGACTGATTATTTCAAAAACGGGCAAAATAGTGAAAGAGGGCATTTTGGTAATTTGGCGTATAACAAGAATTCGGTATTGTTCATGGCTGTATGGACATAATTCTGTACATATAATTGTTAGGTGAAATTGATTAGATCAATTAGGATACTCGGAATCGAGAAATTAACTTAATTAGTGAAATCAATGGCAAAATGGTAATTTTGCCATTTAAATTAGAAAGATCTGTTTTAGGATTTTTGAAAATGTGAAAAAGAACTATAAAAGTGAGTATGAAGTGTGAAATCGACTAAATTAGATTTTGGGTACCAAAAACGGCCTCAAAGGTGAAAAAGGGCAAAATCGTAATTTTGCACATAAATAGTGAATTTGACTATTGAAGGACACCATAGGCTGGAAATTAAGTTGAGCAAGACTGAATGATGATAAAATACTAATTTAGTCTGTTTGAGCATCCAGAGCTGAGGTCTGGATAAATAGTGCCAGAAGGGCAATCTTGTAATTTTTCATTTAGTCTATTGATTTAGTTTTGAAAGTGTGACTGAACTATTCTGCGATGATGTGTTGTTGGATACTCGCATGTTCCATAGTTGGGTTGTGAATTACCAGACGAAAAGTCTGGTGAGATGGATAATAAGAAAACGAAGAGTGAGTCCCAGAATGGGAGAACAGCGAAATAAGGCTGGTGTGACCTGTGACGCGCTAGGCGCGGGGTTGCCGGAGTGATAAGTGTACCAATCCGGGTCTTGGCTTTGATGCCCTGCGGATTGAGGTACTGGGATGTGAGCATGCGTCCGGGTCTTCTGTGCGAGGGAGGCACAGATGCGGACAGTACAGGCTAAAGGGTTGGCTCTCACCTGAGTCTTCACGCGAAAAGGCGTGCATGCGGGTTGAGATGTGTGTGCAATTGAGCCTGTTATGGCTAATATGAGACTGAAATTAGCTAAGTCATGGTGTTAGCGACTGGCACCTATAGTTGGTCGAAAAGTGTATATCGTCAATGGATCACTTAAAATGGCGATGCATCCTGTGGTGTTGCTTGTTTAGACTGATAAGTAGAGCGATTGTTGAAAATTGGACTAGAGTTATGTAATATTCTATCTAGGGTTTAGTGGTAGGCTTACTGAGATTAGTTCTCACGGTGAGTTTTTCCTCAAACCTTTCAGATTCGCCTGATAGACGATGAATGCCAGCCACCCTTCCACGGGATACCGAGGCGTATCGAGAGAGTGGAGACCGAGTATCCCGACGTGAGAAGAGGTGTCATGTATACTAAGCATGACAGTACAGTGTGGATCGATATAGGAGATGAGGGCCTAGAGATACTCTTCTTCGAGGCTTGGACTGTGAGGATTGGCGATTCGATCATCGGACCCATACAAGGTTTCGATGTTCGTGAGAAGAGGTGTCATGTATACTCTTCTTTTGAGATAGACTACACGGGACAGATTTCCGCACCGACCTTCCCTGGATAGGTGATAGACCCCGAGCCGGACCTGGAGTCGGATTTTGACTACAACCTCGAGTACCCCGACTATGGAGGACCTATGGAGATCGAGGCCGCAGATGAGGAGGATCCGATAGATAGATAGCCGTCGATAGATGAGTCTGAGCTCGAGGAAGTTGCGTCGACAGACATGAGCGAGGCGGATTAGAGGATTTTCCATTTACCTTTAGCCACGCTTGATGTTCTTTTGTTTGTTTGTTTTTTATGAGAACATGCATAGGCTTGAATGTTAGCTGCCTCGTGACACCTTGTATATATGATAGTTATCTGTTCTATATATGAGGATCTTTGTCTCTTCCTTTTATTATTTGGTTATGCATGTTGTCTGTGGGAGTTGGTCGCGTTTCTGTTAGCGTAGGTTCGAAAGTTTAGAATTCGATCGGCGACTATTCTGGGCATCGCTAATTATATCGATCGAGATTCTAGGATCATAAGGGAATCGGATGATCAATGGGGTGTAAGGCGTGACATCCGAATTTGGTATCACAGCAGGTCTATGGAGTGACAAGGACTAGTAAAATCGAGCAAAGTCAGCTCGATTCGAGACCGATCGAGGTTTGGAGTGACAAGGTTAATGATCTATGGGTAGTTAGATAGTAAAACCCTAGGCTTGAGATAAGCCGAGACGTGATGCATGAGTTTGATTGGCGCATGTGATTATTGATTTCTGGCTGTGAATTTATTTGTCTTGATTTCTATAATTGTCATGCTGATATTCATGTGCGTCGAGACCTAAGGTAAGAATTTAACATTTGCCAGGTAGAATTTAAAGAATATCTCTTGTGATTGACTGTTATTTGTTGGTGCTTTGGCTGGTATTTTGTCTGTTGTGAGAACTTGAATTGTGACGTAGACTTCTAAGTCCGCAGTGGTTGTGCGGCAGGTCTAAATATATAGAATCTGGGGATATGAGTGGACGAGGTGGTATAAGTGGGCGAAGTAGAAAGTCAGGAGGAGCTTCGAGCTCAAAAACTCCTGTTGCTAGAGGTTCAAAATTTGAAGGGATTTTGAAATCTTTGGAGGCGATAGGAGGTCTGCTGGATAGACAAATACGGGAAAAGGGTACTAAGTCTGCCACTGCTACCGCAAATGAGGCAAGTGGAAGTTACGGAAGTGGTAGTGGGACCCGCATGATGCATCAGTTGGTCGAGTAATTTCTGAAATTGAAACCGACTGAGTTTGATGGGACAGGAGGACCTGAAGTAGCCTCTCTTTGGATTGAGAAACTGGAAAAGGCATTTGCCTTGCTAGGTTGTTCTGAGGAGAAAAAAGTGACGTTAGCTGTGTATCAGCTTCAAGGAACAGCTAATGACTGGTGGAAGGCCACCCAAAGGACAGTTTTCCCTGAAGGAATAATGCCAAGTAGGACTGGGTTTTGTACGGTATTCAATAGTAAGTACTTTTCAGAGGCTGCACAGGAAAGAAAGATGGAGGAGTTCCTGCATCTGCGTCAGGGACAAAGGTCAGTGGATCAATATGAAGGTGAATTTGCTAGATTATCAAAGTTTGCACCCAGGTTGACAGAGAATCCTTGGGACAAGGCTAGACGATTCAGGGATGGACTGAGGCCCGAACTCAAGAGCTAGATGATAGCTCTTGGCCTGAGGAATTATAATGAGATATATGAGAGAGCTCAGGTGATTGAGCAGGACATGATGGAAAGAACAGCCGCCTCTGGATCGCGGTTTATTTCTGGAAGAAATAATAAGAGTTTTGGAAAAAGGCCGATGATGGATAGCCGAAGATTCGTTCCTCCTGCACGCAGAGAACTGAGGAAGCCGTCCGTCGTTTCTAACGTTGCATGTAATGCCTGCGGAAGGAGGCACGGAAACAGTCCATGTGCAGTAAGGACGGGCGCATGTTTTGGATGCGGTTAGAGGGGACATCAATTGAGAAATTGTCCGAGACGGGCCCCAAGACCGACATTCCAGTCACAACAACCGCCGATAGGGTCCCAGATAGGAGCAACCCCACAGTACGGCACTAGCCGACCACCAGTTCAAGGAAAAGTTTATGTAGTGACGCAAAAGGAAGAGGGGAATGCGTCAGACGTGATCACATGTACGGTTTCTCTCTGTGGTCATGCTGCATATGCTTTATTTGATCCTGGAGCATCTCACTCGTTTGTATCGGATCAGTTTGTTAAACTGGCTGGCATGGAGCTGAAGCCGTTAGAGATAATCTTGCATGTGGCTACTCCGTTGAAAGATAAAGTGATCGTCTTGTTAGGATGCCAGAATTGTAGAATAGAGTTGAACGGTAGGAATGAATTGATAGACTTGGCAGTGTTACCCATGTTTGACTTCGACGTGATTGTTGGAATGGACTAGTTAGTTAAACTTAATGCTGTGGTAGACTGTAGTAGTAAAGTGATCCAGCTTAACCCAGTGGGTTATCCTAGTTATGAGTTCCTAGGAAATCGGGGAGGTACCTTAATACCTTGGATTTCGTCGCTCGAGGCGACTAAACTGTGCAATGAGGGTTGCCAAGTGTACTTGGCATCCGTAAAGGATTTATCGAATGAAGGGAAAAAGTTGGAAGATATGGCCGTGCTGTGCGAATTTCGAGATGTATTTCCAGAAGAATTACTTGGGTTGCCGCCTGAAAGGGAAATTGAATTTGTGATTGAATTGGCTCCTGGAACTGAGCCAATTTCTAAGGCACCGTATCGAATGGCATTGTCAGAATTGAAGGAACTAAAGGTTCAGTTGCAGGAATTGTTATACAAAGGATTTATCCGTCCTAGTGCATCACCATGGGGAGCACATGTGTTGTTTGTGAAGAAGAAGGATGGGTCCTTACGTCTATGTATAGATTATCGTGAACTGAACCAAGTAACTATTAAGAATAAGTATCCGCTTCCACGGATAGATGACCTCTTTGACCAGTTACAAGGAGCGTCGGTATTTTCAAAGATTGATTTGAGGTTAGGATACCACCATCTAAGGATTAAAAAGGAAGATATACCTAAAACGGCATTTAGGATAAGGTATGGGCATTATGAGTTTACAGTTATGCCGTTTGGATTGACGAATGCCTCTGCTGCATTTATGGATATGATGAATAGGATATTCAAGGAGTATTTGGATCAATTTGTTATAGTATTCATTGATGATATCCTAGTGTATTCGAAGACTTTAAAGGATCATGAGACGCATTTGAGGAGAACTCTACAGACCCTAAGAGAACACACCTTGTACGCTAAGTTTAGCAAGTGTGAGTTTTGGCTTAATCGGGTTACATTCCTTGGACATATTATTTCAGGAGAAGGAATATCCGTGGATCCCTCAAAGGTCGAGGCAGTTGAGAAATGGCCGAGACCAACGACCATAACAGAAGTAAGAAGTTTTCTAGGTCTAGCAGGCTACTATAGGCGATTTGTGGAAAGGTTCTCGATGATAGCGAGTCCTCTAACTCATCTCTTGAGGAAGGAAACAAAGTTTGAATGGACAGATAACTGTGAAAGAAGTTTCCAAGAGCTTAAATATAGATTGACGACTGCGCCAGTGTTGACGATTCCTTTGGGATTCGGAGGATTTCAAATTTACAGTGATGCCTCGTTGAAAGGACTCGGATGTGTCTTAATGCAGTATGGACGAGTAGTGGCGTATGCATCATGACAGTTAAGACCCCACGAGTTGAACTATCCAACGCATGATTTGGAATTGGCAGCGATAATTTTTGCATTAAAAATATGGAGACATTACCTAGTGGGAGAGAAATTTTAGATATATACAGATCATTAAAGTTTGAAATATTTATTTTCGCAAAAAGAATTGAATATGCGGCAACGCCGTTGGATGAAGTTACTAAAGGACTATGACTGCGACATCTTGTATCGTCCTGGAAAAGCTAATAAAGTTGCCGATGCTTTGAGCAGAAAATCAAGCATCGCTCAAATGGTGGTCAAGGAATGGGCTCTGTTAGGAGAAATGAGGGACTCGGAATTTAGATTAGAAGTCGGACACCTCTCGAGTTTGATGGCTGCCATGAGGATTGAACCAACCATCCAGATGAAGATTAAAAGATTACAGCCCACAGACCCTGAATTACAAAAGATTCTGCAATTAGACGAGAGTGAGAGAAAACCAGAGTTCCAAGTGGCTGCGGATGGGACTCTAAAATTTCGTGGGCGTTTGTGTGTGCCTAATGATAAAGGATTGAAGGAGGAAATTTTATCAGAAGCACACCGTAGTAGTTACAATATCCACCCTGGCAGTACAAAAATGTATCGAAATTTACGCCAACATTTCTCATGGAGTGGAATGAAGACCGATGTGGCGAAATATGTGGCCAGGTGTTTGACACGTCAACAGATAAAGGCGCAGCACTGCAAGCTAGGAGGGCTATTGCAACCATTGGAAGTCCTAGAATGGAAATGGGAACATATCGCAATGGATTTCGTGACGAGACTACCGAGAAGTTAGAGGGGTAACGATTCGATATGGGTCGTGATTGACAGGCTGACTAAATCAGCCCATTTCATAGCTGTACGAAAGGATCTATCCTTAGAAAGATTGGCTAAGCTGTATATATGCCATGTCGTCCGTCTCCATGGGGGTGCCGGTGTCGATAACTTCAGATCGAGATCCGAGGTTCACTGCAAGATTTTGGAGGAGCTTACAAGACGCTTTGGGGTTGGAATTGCATTTCAACACAGCCTATCACCCTAAGACTGATGGACAGACGGAGAGGACAATTCAAACTTTAGAAGACATGTTGCGAGCATGTGCGATTGACTTTAGTGGTGGATGGGAAGGACAATTACACCTAGTGGAGTTCGCATACAACAACAGTTATCAACAAAGCATCGGGATGGCACCATTTGAGGCATTGTACGAAAGAGTGTGTCGAACTCCGATATGTTGGGACGAAGTTGGTGAAAGAAAGATAACCGGCCCGGAGTTGGTACAACAGTCAGTTGAGACTGTGAAAGTTATTAAGGATAGACTTAAAACGGCACAAAGTCGCCAGAAGAGTTATGCGGACAAGCGACGCAGACCGTTGGAATTTCAGGTGGGCGATCATGTGTTTTTGAAAGTTTCGCCTATGCGAGGGTTGTCTCAATTCGGGAAAAAGGAAAAACTAAGTCCGAGATTTGTCGGCCCATTCGAGATCTTGGAAAGAATTGGAACTTTAGTATATCGCTTGGCTCTACCACCGAACCTGTCACATATGCATGATGTCTTTCATGTCTCTATGCTGAGGAAATACGAGCCAGATCCGAGTCATATACTCGATCATGAAGTCATTGAAGTGGATGACAAAGTCTCGTATGAGGAGCGACCAGTCAGGATTGAGGATCGAAGGGAACAAGTTCTGCGGAATAAAACAATACCACTGGTTAAAGTCATTTGGGAACATCGTGGAACGGAAGGAGCGACGTGGGAAGGTGAGAAAGAGATGAAAGAAAAATACCCCTTTTTGTTTGAATAAGCGTTATGTGGACATATGTAAATTTCGAGGACGAAATTTTATAAGGAGTAGAGAATTGTGACATCTTGAAATTTCAATCCTTTTTCTAGAATTCGGAATAACGAAATGGGTATAGTTCATTGACGCACTTTAGCCAAATCTCACCGAGACTGATCACCTCGGAACGGCCAACCGAAGCGGAAAGGCTATAGAGGGATTTAAGAATACGTGAACCTGACGAGGTTAAAACACGTGTTCCCTAACAACCGCCCGTTGGCCTGAGTATTCGATGAAGTTGCTGTCTAGTGACAGAGACCACAAAGTGAATTCCAAACTTGGACCATTGAGATTTCACGGACGTCGTAAAAATGATTAGGACATGATTTTATGAGTTTTAGGACTAACAATTTGCTTTGGAATGCTAAAATTTCCATGAGAGTAAAAACGACCATTTTGCCCATAGGCCACGGAAAACCCTATAAATGGTAAATCGAGAGCAATTTGAGGAAACCGAAAGTTGACCAGTCTTAGTTTGATAGTCCGCTACGCTCCGACACCGAGAGCACGTTTTCCAAAAAGTCAAAGTCAACCGGTTGACCGTTGATCGCCACGTGTCGACCTTTCGAATTTTCAAGATTTTGGCAAGATATTCTATCTTTTTGACACTTGTCAAGATGTCATGAACCCACCAATCCACTTGTGACACTTGTCATCATCCTAGTAAGCTTCTAAACGCTTCTAAAAATCAAGATGTGTTCTAAGATTGACAAGTGTCACCATTCTAAGCAACTTGGGAAGCAAAATTTGCTTTGTCTTCTTCATTCATGGCTCAAAATGGTGGTGCAAATCTGCCCATTGAACACTATCACAACCGACCATCTTCTTCCCCTTTTCCTCTCTGCCAGTTTGCTCACCAGAAACGTCGTCATCGTTTGCCGCCTGTTTCGCGACCCAAACGACTTCCGTTTGAGGCAAAAAAACCACTCAAAATCTTCGTCTCTCTCTCTCTAGTTTGTCTCCACAAAATTTCAGCTCACAATAAGCCTTGCAAGTACCCCAAAAGAAGCAAAAACTGTCCCCTGCGCGGGTTCTTTTTCTGCCTGCGCGCCTGGAGAAAAAGTGCTCGTTTGGGGTTGTCCGGAGGGCAAATTGAGCTCTGTTTTCGCCTGTGTGACCGTAAGATTCTGAAATTCAAGAATATAAAGTTTATTTGAATGCAGACCTGATAGAATTTTTGTGACATGGGCAGAACAGAGGGGAAACTGGTTCGTCTGTGGTTTGTTTGCATCAATAATTGTCATCCTTGTTCCGACGGCTTTTCCTTAGGTAAGCCGCTCCTCTAATCCGTAGTTAGGGTATTAGATCAATCCTGGTAATTGGTTTCCTCAATTTTGTTCAAATTATGCAAATTAGTGAATTGAAGGGTATTATGGTAATTGCCCTTTTATCTGAAATTCTCAGCACTGTGGTTGCTGAATGAGATTGAATGTGATATGAATGCTGATTGTGAGGTGTGGGTTCACTTGATTTGGGAGTGGTTTGTGAGAAATTACAACCTAGGTCAAAAAGGGTAATATGGTAATTTCCATTAGTATTCTGTGCAATCTGTTTTGGGGCTGTAAAATATGTTATAATGGCCTATAATGATGATGGTGAGGGATAGAAATGGTTAGAATGATTGATTATTTCAAAAACAGGAAAAAAAGTGAAAGATGGCATTTTGGTAATTTGGCGTATAATAAGAATTCGGTACTGTTCATGGCTGTATGGACATAATTCTGTACATATAATTGCTTGGTGAAATTGATTAGATCAATTAGGATACTCAGAATCGAGAAATTAACTTAATTAGTGAAATCAATGGAAAAATGGTAATTTTGCCATTTAAATTAGAAAGATCTGTTTTAGGATTTTTGAAAATGTGAAAAAGAACTATAAAAGTGAGTATGAAGTGTGAAATCGACTAAATTAAATTTTGGGTACCAAAAACGGCCTCAAAGGTGAAAAAGGGCAAAATCGTAATTTTGCACCTAAATAGTGAATTTGACTATTAAAGGACAACATAGGCTGGAAATTAAGTTGAGCAAGACTGAATGATGATAAAGTACTAATTTAGTCTATTTGAGCATCCAGAGCTGAGGTCTGGATAAATAGTGCTAGAAGGGCAATCCTGTAATTTTTCATTTAGTCTATTGACTTAGTTTTGAAAGTGTGACTGAACTATTCTGCGATGATGTGTTGTTGGATACTCGCATGTTCCTTAGTTGGGTTGTGAATTACCAGACGAAAATTCTGGTGAGATGGATAATAAGAAAACGAAGAGTGAGTCCTAGAATGGGAAAACGGCGAAATAAGGCTCGTGTGACTTGTGACGCGCTAAGCGCGGGGTTGCCGGAGTGATAAGTGTACCAATCCGGGACTTGGCTTTGATGCCCTGCGGATTGAGGAACTGGGATGTGAGCGTGCGTTCGAGTCTTCTGTGCGAGGGAGGCACAGATGCGGACAGTACAGGCTAAAGGGTTGGCTCTCACCTGAGTCTTCACGCGAAAAGGTGTGCATGCGGGTTGAGATGCGTGTGCAATTGAGCCTGTTATGGCTAATATGAGACTGAAATTAGTTAAGTAATGGTGTTAGCGACTGGCACCTATAGTTGGTCGAAAAGCATATATCGTCAATGGATCGCTTAAAATGGCGATGCATCCTGTGGTGTTGCTTGTTTAGACTGATAAGTAGAGCGATTGTTGGAAATTGAACTAGAGTTATGTAATATTCTATCTAGGGTTTAGAGGTAGGCTTACTAAGGTTAGTTCTCACGGTGAGTTTTTACCCAAACCTTTCAGATTCGCCTGATAGACGATGAAGGCCAGCCACCCTTCCATGGGATACCGAGGCGTATCGAGACAGTAAAGACCGAGTATCCCGACGTGAGAAGAGGTGTCATGTATACTAAGCATGACAGTACATTGTGGATCGATATAGGAGATGAGGGCCTAGAGATACTCTTCTTCAAGGCTTGGACTGTGAGGATTGGCGATTTGATCATCGGACCCATACAAGGTTTCGATGTTCCTGACTTTGAGATAGACTACACGGGACGGATTCTCGCACCGACCTTCCCTGGACAGGTGATAGACCGCGAGTCGGACCTGGAGTCGGATTTTGACTACGACCTCGAGTACCCCGACTATGGAGGACCTATGGAGATCGAGGCCGCAGATGAGGAGGATTCGATAGATAGCGAGCCGTTGATAGATGAGTCTGAGCCCGAGGAAGTTGCGTCCACAGACATGAGCGAGGCGAATTAGAGGATTTTCCGTTTACCTTTAGCCACGCTTGATGTTCTTTTGTTTGTTTGTTTTTGATGAGAACAGGCATAGGCTTGAATGTTAGCTGCCTCGCGACACCTTGTATATATGATTGTTATCTGTTCTATATATCAAGATCTTTGTCTCTTCCTTTTATTATTTGGTTATGCATGTTGTCTGTGGGAGTTGGTCGCGTTTCTGTTAGCGCAAGTTCGAAAGTTTAGAATTCGATCGGCGACTATTCTGGGTGTCGCTAATTATATCGATCGAGATTCTAGGATCACAAGTGAATCAGATGATCAATGGGGTGTAAGGCGTGACACCTTTGAACTTGATTCTACTAGTGCAGAGACGCGTGCCCAGACCTGGTCCGATCGGTCCGACGCGGCTCTTTCAAAAGCGAACTTGATTCTATTAGTGCTGGACTTGATCTCGCCACCAGACCCTCGCCGAACGTCATCCATGCTACCTGAGAGCTCCAGCCTATCTCGGCGACTTACCATAGGGACCACCTACCACCAGCCAAAGGCCTTGGCCAAGACCTAAAAAGCTTCTCCTACTTCGCCTTGACTCGCTGAGGGCCATCGCTCGGTCGGTCATCCAAAAACAGCCATAAAGAGCACACCAACCACAAAAGAAGCAACATATAGAGCCAACACAACGATGACAAGCCTTAAAAAAAACCCATAAAAAGACTAAAAACCTCGTGGCACAACGCCAAGCAATTTATCGAGCACGTACGGAGCATCGGCTAAGATTGATGAGATTTATCTGATCGAATCGGAAGAATGACAGAGATAAGAAAAACGAACAACGCGATTTACCCAGGTTCACCTAGAAAAGGGCTACGTCCTGCAGTCTGTATTATTAGGTTTTCTGTCGTACAGTTACAATGAACGAAAAAAACAATATATATAAGCTAAAAACGGGCCCCACAAGTAATAGACCAACTTAAATAAAAGCCTAAAACTGATATTGTCTCGGGGGCGTTACCCCTACGCCCCCACCCACTCACCGACGAGTGGAATACCCGCCCGCCGACCGACCAGTGGGACCTCCGTGTCGGGGGCGCTGCCCCTAAATCCTCGCATTCCGTGCATAGGGATCACATGTCGTTGGTTCATACTTCTGTTTCCCTAATCTCACGTGGGCTTGCCCGATGTGAGAAATAAGGGTTCCTGAAGTATTCGCCAACTCCAACAAAAACAGGTATTCAGACTCGACCAAGACCAACGAACCAAACCGAGGCCGCATGAGGTCAAAGGAGGACACAACAGCAAGTATACTAGCTTAAGAACTGGCCCCGAACTTGTTGGACCGAAGAACAAGAGGTCTCGGCCTAACGAGCCCCCCATAGCCAAAACAGGGCTGGCAACTGCCGAGTGAGTATCCTACCTGGTCAGGACTCGAACGGCGATGATTGGTGGCAAGTTGATGGTGGCAAAGGATGGGAATCGAACCCCCTCACCACGCAGGGAAAGAAAAGAAAAGGGTGTTGAGCTGACAGTGGGTCGAGTCTCGTCCCCGTGGGCTCAAGTGAGCCGGCCCGGTCCGAACTCTTTTTTCTCTTTATGTTCATTTTTTGCAATAATAATAATAAAAGAAGAAATGCATATTTACCTTCTTTTGCCTTCCTTTTTATATTTACGAGACCGACAAAAATTAGATCTCAACAGTTTTCACCTAACCCACTACATTTCTTGAATTGAATATATAGCCATTCAACCTCAAATGATGGCTCCCCATTCAAATCCTTCAAGTAGCCATTGTTCTAGCGTTGCATGCAGCATAACGTGGCTCTAAATCATCCAAACGGCTCTCTAACATCGGCAACATCTCTCTAATAGTGGCAATCTCCCAAAACAATGTCAATGTGAATCTATCAGAGTTTGTCTCATGCTCAGAATTGCCAAAACTACTCCTGATCAACTCTGGTGCTCTTTTCCAAATTTCAAGTCTCAAAGAAAATCGTTAGACACCAGATTAAGGTTGGAAAGAGGACGTCACATGTTTCCCACCTCTGTGATATCGACAACTGTTCTTGCTTACAATCCATTGCTTTTGATAACAATCCACTACTCTTGATAATGATTAAATATTCTATCTTTTATTCCTTCCAAGCATATGGACGATCATGACTATACCAAGATGTTCACCTTCATGGTCCTTCCATGCTTTACCGAACATCCTCGTTCTAGACTTGTACATCACCACTAGGTTCATCTAATTGTTCACCCGATCTTGGTACCTCTAAGTCATCATGAACATTCTTGTTCTTCTCGAATTTTTCATCTCAATCAAGGTCCTTTCAGATGTTCACTTATCTCAAAGCCCTTCCAACTCAAAGACATCTTCGATTTGATATTAGAGTGATCCCTCGATGTCAGTAGAGCACTCCTCATATCAGCTTACCTAGTGTTGATTATGACGTCATATATATATATTGGCTTGTGCATATATCACCTAGTACTTTCTCAATCAATGCACTTTTTAGTAACCTTTAATTTTTTTGTAATTGTTCAAAACATCATTGGGAATTTTTCCAATAGTATCACTAGGACAATGTGTATCAGTTAATACCTTGCTTTGTGTTGGAAGTGCTGTTTTGTGCTCAAATGGGAAATGAATTTGCTCAACCAAGCAAGCTTCAACTACTTATTAGAATGTAACTTTAATGTGTGTTAGTTATTGCTCTCTTTTGTCTCATTTTGTTCGAATTGTGTTTTGTGCTGCAATTTTTTATTGAGGATAGAAGGTCCAACAATTGTTGGTCAAGCAAGCAAGTTCCACATTTTTTTCTATTCAGTGCAAGGTTTGAATGACCTGTTTGTGCTCAATTTGCTAGGTTAAATGGCATGTTATGTGCTTCATTTGCTAGAAATAGTGTCGTTGCTGCAATTCTTGATTAAGGATTGACGATCTAGCTTTTTTGGGGCTGATTTTGGCTATAGGTGTACGCGTTTGAAGAACAGTAGAAATTTCAAAGTGATTATTTGAGTGCCAAAATTGTTTAAAAATGTACTAATCGTTCCGTGGATATCTTTTCTTTGGAACAAACAATTAGAATTAAGCTTGGTCAAATGGAATGTGTATTGTCCATATAGGGGGTCTTCCAATCAAGATGATTCATCGACCTGATATTAAACACATCCATTAGTAGCTTAAAAAGTAGATTCGACAACTTGGAGGGCAGCATACATTGTATACAAATTTGGACACATACAAAAGAGGCAAAAGGACAACTGGATTGTCAATATTTGTGTATGACGCTCACTTTGGTACCAATATTTTTTTGATCACTTAAGTGCCAATCAGAGAAAAAAATAATTTAAGTGCCAACGGTGAGAAATTCCAGCCAACTAAAAATTGTCAACATTATGTGGCAATTTTTTAAAAAATAAAGCCACGTGGCATCCACATGGACTTTTAAACTTAAAAATAAGTTAAATTTTTTTAAAAATTAAAATTAACCAAAAAATAACCTAAAAAAATAAAGAAGTGCAGCGACGAGGGCGACGAGGGCTTACATAGCCCTCGCCGCCACTACCCCACCATCACTGGATATAGCCGGTGAAGGATGGGGGATGGGCAAGGGCTGGCGAGGCTTGGTTATGGTTGGCCAAGGTTTCCCAGACCCGCGGCAAGGTCAACCTCGTTGGAGAGGCCTCGGTAGGGTCACTGGGAATCAATAACCCCCCTCATCCATCCCCTACCCATCGCCAACATCACCAGCAATAGTGGGGCAGTAGCGATGAGGGATGTGAACCCTAGCAATTGCAATTTCTTCTTTTTCTTGATTTTAAAGTTATTTTTAGTTTTTACCTTATTTTTAATTTTTTTAATATGCGTATTTTTTTATTGATTTTTAACTTCTTCTTTTTTGCCGACTAGAATCCTCCAGTGAGTCACATAGATACCACATATGGTTTTTTGCAAAAATCATCGGAGTTGGCACTAAAATACCCGTTTTTAAAAAAAGTTGGTACTTAGTGATCTAAAAAAATATATTAGCATCAAAGTAAGTGCGGTACACAAATATTGACACTCTATGTGTCCTTTTGTTGGATGTATGCCTTAAAGTAACCATGTAATAGTTACATGTTATGGATTTTAGTTGTACTTTCAATTTCAAATTTAATTAATGACAAAATTGTGTTCATTGATCTATCTAATTATTTACGTGAATGATTCCATAAGATTAGTTGTGACTGAACTTATTCTTAAGACTTTAAGAATATGTGTGATAGGTTTACAGTTAGACTAAGTCTTTAAACTTCCCCAGTCGACGGATCATTAAGCGGATATTAATGATCCTATTGAGATCGGTGTGCTCTTACCTTCACTATTAAGTATTGGATACTTAAAGGAATGAAAAGTCACAAATCATTGGGCATTATGATGTCCGAGATATAACACAGGTGCTTGAACCAAACAAGTTCATTGAACGTGGCACACATTGAACGATTAGCAAAATAGAAGTTTTGAGCGTGGTCAATGTCTAATTATTCATACTTTGGTCTTATGTCATTAATTCTTTGACCTGAGACATAGTGTTGACTTGTGTGTTGGATGGGTATGGTTCACAAGTGTTCATATTACCGGTTTGTTGATCCGTCTATGTACTTGATGGTTATATTTCGTTCACATACGAAGTCACATGTGTGTACCAAATGGAATCTGTCTCTTTGTTACATGGAAGTTTGATGCGTTATGTGATCTAATCGTGACATTGCATTGAAATCATTAGCTGAGGGTTGTAACTGAGAAGGAAATGTTCATATCTCGTACAAATGCATATTAATTAGATTTGTGAATATGATTGAACTGGTGGCTTAATAAATATTTCATGGCATTTATTTGATCGGGACATGATAAGATAGATGGATTAAATTACACTGTAACCAAAGTTGACAGGTTCATTATATTCTTGAAACATTTACACTGTCTAGGTAGTTATGACATATTGCTAAATGTCACTCATAACTCGTAGGACTTCAAGGCTGATCAGGATAATCAGTTATCTTAAAAGTACTAATATGTTAATCCATATCTTACTGCCAACTCAGTGATGAACTTAGGGATGTCACATACCTTAACTAATACATGACGACGTTAAACGTGGAAGACAGTATTGCAAATATATTTGCAATCATGATTATCAAATTAGTTAGATTGAAATTAAATTAAATGAGATTTAATTTGATTCTTTTTTTTTTCATGATTGTACGTGTATGTGATGCGTGTATACACCTCAAATTGATCACATGTTGATGTGCCAATTGCAAACCCAAATTAAGCAAATTCCCGACCACAATGGTTCGCAAATTGCCGGTCACGAAGGACCACGATACTCGACAACTTGTTGACCAGGATAACTTAGGTTACGTATGGTAACGTTTCTGTTCCCGGAACAACTTTTGGAACAGAAACACTTTTTTTTGTTTCTATTCCCAGCAGCGATTTCTGGGAACAGAAACGCGTTTGGTAACTATATAAAATTTCTATTCTTAGAACAAAAAAGGAACGGAAACGCGTTTGGTAACTACAAAAGATTATGCTCCTAATTTTTCATTACGGATAAGATCAACTATATAAAAGTATATTTGGATGCAACTTTGACGTAAATACCATTTAGTAAAAAAATACCCATTGTAAATGATTCGATTTCTCAATTAATTTTTATTATTTCGAATATTTTTTATTATTTAATTACTTTATTTATTTTTAAATTTTTACTTATTCTTATTATATCGATTTTTAATTTTTTTATTTTATTTTAAATAATGTATTTTATTTTATTTTTTGATTTTAATTATTTTTATTAATTAATTTAATTAATTTAATTATTTTTATTATTTTGAAAAAATTATTTTTTATTTTTAATTATTTTAATTTAATTTTCGTTTTTCATTTTAAAAAAAATTTTATTATTTTATTATTAATTATTTTCAAGAAAGTGTTCTCAATTATTTTTAAAAAATGTTCCAAATGTGTTTATAAAAAGTGCTCCGGGAATACAGAAGCAAATTTTTTTTGTTTCTCATTCTGCTCCAAAAGTGCTTTTGTTTCTCAAAAGTGTTTTCGGAACACTTTGGGATCACTTTTTTTATCATACGCGTTTCTGTTTCCAAAGTGTTCCGGAAATACTTTGAGAATAAAAATACTTTTTTTTTGAAGCATTACCCTACGCAGTTCTAATGAACAACTAACGAGTGTGGTCATGGTCCTCTGCTGGCCACGTGGTCACGAAGGACCACGATGGTCAGCAACTTGCTGATCAGGGCAACTCCGTGGACAGCAAGTTGCCGACCATGTGGTCCTCTGCTGGCCACGTGGTCACGAAAGGACGACGATGGTCAGCATCTTGCCGACCAGGGCGACTTAGTGGACAACTGACCAACGTGGTCAGCAGGATGCTGACCATCTTGGTCCTTGCTGACCCCGTAGTGGACAAGTTGCTTTTGCCCGTAAATTAATGAGAACGTAAAAGTGTGTTCGTGCGTGCGAGCAAGAGTAAAACATGAGAAAAGGTTCTCTCTAGTGTGACTTGCGGTGTTGAGGACACGGTTTTCTCTCGAAAGTGTGTGCGCATTAGCAGCGTGCAAGAATTGAGAGAGAGCAGAAAATTCTTTCCATTGTTCTCGCGCTTGTGACCGAAAAATCGAGAGTGCAGAATGTCGTATTCACGAGATTACTAGCACAATCGAAGATGGCGATCATCCGCAAATGTTGTCTTTTCATTCGTCGTACGATTAGTAGTGCGTCTGAACTAAAGGCCCGACACTCGTGGGGTTTGACTTGAAGAACATTCGAATCAATTTGTTTCAAACACGATTAGTAGTACGATTAGTAGTGCTGTTGGCTAACAATATCACCTAGAGAGAGTGAACTGGTAATTTTGAAGAAACTTGAAAGCTCAATGCAAAATTAAATAAATCAAGTTAAATATTATCATGACCAATTGACACAAAGCGTGAATATGATTAGTATTATGATACTATTCAGCAGTGCATAAGCATCTATTAGACAATAGACAAATATGAGTAGATAGATAGAAGATTTTCCATACATATGTTTATAGTGATTTGGCTTATTGCAAGGCAACATCCACTCTCCCATGTTGATAATTTACTAGTTGAATTTCACTAATCAAAGAATGAGAGGTTATATTAGCAAGTGTTGCTTGTATTCAATCACTTCTTCTCGAAGTAGGTGCTACTAATACTTAAGCTCATAAGATCTTAATATCTCACATCTACACACCTACTATCATTTTGCCAACGTCCCTCAAATTTTTTTTTGAATGCGAGCTCTCAGAAGACAAGTAAGAAATATGTGAGGCTCACTTTAACCTTGGAATATTAACTCTTGACCACCCCCGTGTCCCCCATGCCTTGGTCTTTTTTATTCTCCTCGTTGTCCAACAAATATTTGTTTGATGATCTTCAGGATGATCAATCTCCAAACTAGCTGTTGGACAATTGTTAAGAAGATTAGGCTAGTCATTGATGTCGAGCAATCAGAGTTTGCAGTTGGAAAGAATCTTGCCATCGTGTGATTGCCAATCAATCAAGATATTTTGTGTGATATAAGTTGCAAAATAATCTTTAAAAAGATAGTCAATCAATACCTTCAATGGAGGGAATCCGTACCATACAAGATAACTAGTTGAAAGGCAATGAGATAAAATATCCCAACAAAATATTCTTGAAGGTCTCGCCGCATGTAGGATGAGTGTTCCGCTAATACTAATAAAATTGAAGTTAGCAATTTCTAGTCAATATTGACAGGATGGAATCAATTGGCAAGACGTGAAAAGATTAAAGACTCAATTGACGTGATTGTGAAGTCCATAATTAAATTGGCGCAAATACAATATGTTTATGACTTCTTTTTTTTTTTTTAATTTTCTCTATTTTGACACTAGTACACCAATGCAAGACTAACCTCAATTTTTTGTAAATAAATCAATGGCAAGAAGTTCGATTTGCAGCTCACTAATCTCAAATTCTGGTTAAAGCGACAGTTTTTCTCGTTATCTGCAATATCCTTCTTCCAAATTATGCTACAAACATATCTGTTTCATAGTTACTCATTATCCTGATGCAAGAAACCGTGATGGTCAGTACAGGTAGATGCTCCAAGAATTTCAATGTCTTCTTTTCAAAGCAAGACAGCTCTCAGTGAGTCTAAATTGGAATATTAAACGGGGTGAATGGGACGTGACGGTTGATCTTCAGAGTCGGGAACGAATAACGACAGAATGTTTGTGGTGGTTAACCATAATTAGGGTTGCATGATATGAATTCATAAGAGAAAGTAACTACAGTCGGAATGTATATCGAACTACAAATACAGAAAGATCCCGGGATATATCTCAATTCCCCTCGATCCGAAGTTGGTGAATCAAAAAGAGATTAAATCTCAATAGCGCATGTTGCCCAACTACATAATCCCATGGTGAAGATGTCACAGAGAAGAAATAACGATAGGGTATTTTTTGTGAGGTGGCTCAAACAAAATTAATTGTCAATAGTTGTTTTTTTTTTTTTTGGTATCGAAGGTGTCCGGGCCAGCGTCCGTACGGATCGCGCACCTCGACTAATCCTCTGGGAAGGCTAGCACAACATCCCACCGCCACGACCCTCCACTTAAATGTCAATAGTTGTTGTACTCCGGTCAACTTACAAAGTCATTTCTTCGGAATTCATTTGACTTCAAATGCGAGTAATCAGGCTTGTATTCTTAAGTTGCAAGCTTGGCCCTATGTTATTTCACCGATATAATCTCCTTCCCCCAACATCTTAAGCTCTTGGCATAGATCCAACCATGACGCATATGAAATTGAGTCTTTGTGGTGCGCTTGTTGTTCTTTGGAGCCATACGAGATGAGGGTGATTTGTATGCTGCAGCAACCTTAAGTGCTAATTTCATCAACTTCTGCTCTTGTACATCATTTAGTGATGATTTTTTGTGGTCCAGGTCCAACATCATGGCCGATTCCAGTTTCATAGAGCAACAAAAAGAGAGAGATGATTGATCAGCCAAAGTTCTTCTCTTATTTAGTTTCCTCGTGAATCAGAAGCCAGCTTAGTACTGCATCAGCTCAACAACATCTATGGAATCATGCCTTCCAATTCTTCTGCACAGCTTCTGCTTCATTTCCCTTGTGTTGCAGAAAAGCTACGCGTTGGACTCCATTTCAGCTGGCCAGAACATCACCGATGGCCAAACGATCATCTCCGCTGGCGGGAACTTCGAGCTAGGATTCTTTAGCCCCGGCAGCAACAAGAACCGGTACGTGGGGATATGGTACAAGAAGATATCGGCCGGGACAGTGGTTTGGGTTGCGAACCGAGAGAATCCCCTGACTGACTCTTCAGGAGTCCTGAAGCTCACTCCCAGGGGTGTCCTGACTCTCCGGAACCGCACCGATGGGGCCGTTTGGTCCTCCAATGTGTTGAGATCAGCCCAGAATCCGATTGTGCAGCTTTTGGATTCCGCTAATTTTGTCGTTAAAGAAGGGAATGACAATGACTTGGATGATGCCATCTGGCAGAGTTTCGATCACCCTTGTAATTCATTCCTGGCTGGCATGAAGTTTGGTATAGACCGACTGAAAGGCCTGGACCGGTACTTCACCTCATGGAAAAGTGCAGATGACCCTTCACCGGGTGATTTCACATATAGGCTTGATTCTTCGGGATATCCGCAGTTGATCCTATGGAACAGATCAGTAGTGCACTTCAGGTCGGGACCTTGGAATGGCCTTCGGTTCAGCGGGATTCCTCAGTTGAGGCCTAGTCCGGTTTATAGCTACGGGTTCATCATCAACCAAAATGAAATCTACTATCACTTCAACGTTATGAACAGTTCCATAACGTCGATGTTGGTTGTGAAGGAGAATGGCATCGCTCAGCGCTTCACTTGGATAGACCAGACACCTGGTTGGATACTGTATTCGCCCTCACAAACTGATGACTGCGACACTTACGCATTCTGTGGAGCAAATGGGATCTGTAACATGGCTAGCTATCCAAAATGTACGTGCTTCACAAGGTTCGTGCCCAAAAGCCTAATCTCCTGGGGATTTGGGGATTGGTCAAATGGGTGTGTCCGGAGGACAGAACTGGATTGCCAGGGAGGAGATAAGTTTCTGAAGTACACCGAAGTGAAATTGCCTGACACAAGACTTTCGTGGTTCAACGAGAGCATGAACCTTCAAGAATGCGAGAGGACTTGCTTGAGGAACTGCTCATGCACGGCTTATTCGAACTTGGACATTACAGGGCAAGGAAGTGGATGCTTGCTTTGGTTCGGTGACCTGATGGATATTAGACAGTTCACCGAGAACGGCCAGGATATTTATGTAAGGATGGCCGCATCAGAAGTCGGTATGTGTTCAAACATGAGTTACTTTCGACGTGATGACACGAGGAAGAGTATGAGCGTAAAAATAATTTTGGTAGTTTTTCTTACTTTTGTTTTTGGATTTTGTGTAGTATATCAAGGTGGTGGTTCGAGTGGGAATATCGGCACAAAGAAAAGAACGGGCATCATTGTCGTCACCGTCTTCTCCGCTGTGTTTCTTCTCGGGATTGCGGTTATTTACATGAAGTATAAGAGAGATGGTAAAGTCGTTTTTATCAGATAATTCTGCTTTCCAAGCAAAATGTTCATCTTGATCCACAAAAGTCATTTTTTAATCTTGTTACCACAGGTTTTAAATGTTGCTGAACTACAAAGTTTCATCAGATCATGTTTCCTTAGAAACTTGAATGAACCAAGTGGCCTTAAAACTATGGATTAACCAAATGGGTGTTGCTGCTAATCTGTTCTAGGATTTTTAATGCTCAATTTTGAGTTCTCTTTGCTTGATGAGTTTACTCATTTTGATTTCAACTTGCAGGACAGATCTTTGGAATCTCTCATCAAAGCCATAGTGAAGATCTAGACTTACCTCTGTTCGACCTGGCAACCATAGTGAACGCGACAAATAACTTCTCCGAAGACAACAAACTTGGAGAGGGAGGCTTTGGAGCTGTCTATAAGGTTAGTATTCTCATTTTTTGGAATTCTAAATCTGATCGTACATATCCAAATGCAAAATGGAAAAAAGGAACAAGAAAAACATCTTTCTTTTAGGGTGTTCTGAGGAATGGCCAAGAAATCGCTGTGAAGAGGCTGTCGGAAAACTCTAGGCAGGGACAGGTCGAGTTCAATAACGAAGTCGTCTACATCGCCAAACTTCAACACCGAAATCTCGTCAAGATTCTCGGATGCTGCATTGAAGTAGATGAAATGACGTTGATCTATGAGTTCTTGCCCAACAGGAGCTTGGATTTCTTCATTTTCGGTTTGCTTCGCTCAAGTCCCTACATTTTCATTGCTTTCGTCATAGAAAACGAGTAAAGAAGCTTCCATTTAATATCTCATAAGGCCTATAATTTTGGCAGATGAAGAGAAGGGCGTTTCACTGGATTGGCCTAAGCGCTTCACTATCATCAACGGCATAGCTTCGGGGCTCCTATACCTTCACCGAGACTCGAGATTAAGGATAATTCACAGAGATTTGAAAGCTGAAAACATCCTGCTCGACAATGAAATGAACCCAAAGATATCAGACTTTGGTTTGGCGAGGAGTTTTGGAGGTAACGAGAGCGAAGCGAATACGAAGAGAGTGGTGGGAACATAGTGAGTTCTCTTAACAAACGATCTCCAGTGAAATTTGATCCATTTGCTTCAAGAACTAATCATTCCTTTCAATGGCTTTCTTGCATAGTGGTTACATGTCTCCAGAGTATGCCATCAACGGTGTTTATTCGGTAAAATCAGATGTGTTCAGTTTCGGTGTTTTAGTACTCGAAATTGTGAGCGGGAAAAGAAATCGAGGTTTCAATCATCCTGACGAACATTTAAGCCTTCTCGGATATGTAAGTTGTAAACATTTATCAGATCTCTTTGTTTATATGTCTTCAGTTGGTTTCTAGCATTATCCTAGATGAGTGACAGAATCATGCAGGCCTGGACACTGCTAAGAGATCAAAGTTCCATGGAGCTCATACATCCTTCTATCACATCCACATTCAACCCCGCGGAAGTTTTACGATCCATCCATGTGGCTTTGTTGTGTGTTCAGAAAAATCCGCGGGATAGACCGGAGATGCCGTCCGTCGTTATGATGTTGGGCAGTGAGGGCATATTGCCTCAGCCTAAACAGCCTGGTTTTTACGAGACATCTGCGTTTGAAGCAAGTTCTTCAAGCGGCGGCAAAAATAAAAATACTTCAGCCAACGAAATGACTATTTCGTTAGTACAGCCTCGGTGATAGATACACACACGTACGTACGTACGTATGTACACACGCAATTACAATTTTCTACCTATTTTATTACGATGCACATGTGAGTTGTGTTAGAAAAAACTCACGTCAGAAAATTGACGTGGCCTGGAGCAGTTATTATATCCAAGTTGGCTCATAACTCATTGGTTTAAACTTTTGAGTGAAGGTGGGTCCAATTAAATATATTAACAAGGTTCGGATTTAGACTCTTTCTTGACGATCTCCCGGGTGAGATATCGGACTTTCCCAACAAATGGTATTGGAACCGATAATTGATTGATGGCCCACTCCTAATTAAATGGTATTAGAGACGATTGATTGGTGACCTACTCTCAATATGTATCATTGTTTGATGAATATCTCAGGAATTTGGTGACCAACACAATTTTCAGACTGGATGGGCCTGATAGAGACGGATATTTGAATTGATGGAGATTCAAGTTGAGATATATTTGTGCAGAAGGATATACTTGAATTAAGGGAGGGCGAACCTAACGCTAGAGCTCACTCGTGAGGGGAAGATTGTTATGATGCACATGTGACTTGTGTTATCGAAGAATTGATGTGGTCTGAAGCAGTTAATATATCCAGGCTGGCCCATAACTCATTAGTTTAAGTTTTTGAGTGAATCTCTGTTCAATTAGATATATTAGACTTGAGTTCCCTCTTGGCAATCTTCTCGGGTGAGGTATTGGACTTCTACTGTGTGCTGCAAACATGTTTGGTTTACATGAATATGAGAAGACCATGTCGTTCATATTGAGGGTCATCTCTTAATCTGGAACAACAAGATGTTCAGGGACACATGAAAGATTGCGGCAAAAGTACATCTCAAGTGCCAAAACTTATGTACGGCGTGCACTTTGGTGCCAAAACTTTCGAAACGTTCACTTTAGTGCCAAGTTCGGAGCAAATCGTGCACTTCAGTGCCAAGTTTCATCTGAAACATACGTGACTCGCCGGAAAGCCTATGTGAAGGATGATGTGGCTCGCCGGAGGCCAATTTAGCAATTTAAAGAGTAAACGACATCGTTAAACTAAATCCATCCAAGCATAAACCCTAAATCCCCAAATTACAAACCCTAACCCTAAATCCCCAAATTACAAATTCTAAATCCCCAAATTCAACACCAAATTTCAAACCCTAGCTCGAGTGACGGCGACTTGCGAATGATGGCGTACAAACAACGGCGATGTGCGAGCGATGGCGACGTGAGAGTGATGGCATGCGAGCAACAGCGGCATGAGAGTGATGGCATGCGACTAACGGCGGTGTGCAAGTGATGGTAGCGAGTGAGGGACGACGAAGAATGAGCAACAGCAGCGAGTGAGGGATGGCTGTGAGTGAGCAAAGGTAGCGAGCAAGGGATAGCAGCAAGTCAGCAACGACGATGAGTGAGTAATTGCAGCCAACGAGGGACGACGGTGAGGGAGCGACGGTGAGGAGCAAGCAACGTTGGACCGAAGACCAACAACATCGATCGAGCGATGTCGTTTTTCATTTCTACCCTTGCACAAGCCACGTCGGACTTCCACTGTGGCAATTGCTTCTAAAAATTTGCCACATAAGATAATAAAACAAATTGAAAAATTCACGTAATTCATTTGGCTGAATTTTGGCCGGATTGGCACTGAAGTGCACAATTTTCTTCGAACTTGGCATTAAAGTAAACGTTTTGAAAGTTTTAGCACCAAAGTGCAGCTGTACACAAGTTTTGGCACTTGAGGTGTACTTTTGCCAAAGATTGCACTTCCTGTTCTTTCAATACCTTACTATGCATACCCCTCGAACCTAATGAAGTAAACTCGGTTTTTTAAAAGAATTCTTGATGTTTCAATGTCTGCTTCGGTTTGAATCGACCAAGCTATGATTGATGATTTAGTGAAAAAGTAGCCATAACTAAAAGCAAGATCTAGTAATCAATACTAAAACCTTCACTCTGTCAAAGTCGGTACAGCAACATTTCTTCGGTTCTACTACCCCAAAATAACCATGTCTTTCGAATGACAGCCTGCGTTATTGCGACATCAATAAGCTTAGATGCACCTGAAACAGGAGAAGAGGAAAAGGACTCGACTTCCCAAAGGTGTTATAGAGCCATTTTTCCGACTCTAGAGGAACAGAATAATAACTGAAAGCTAACACGGGATAGAGACGTTGGAAAATACAAGGAGAAGTAGGAATTGGGTGGGAGTGAGACTGACTTTGACCTGCTTTACTGTAAATTGAGCAGTGGTAGGCATAGAGACAATTCTTCTGGGGTTACATTTATGGAAAAGTATGAAGAAGATATTGGACTATTGCTCATCAAGATGCTTTTGACCCAATGAGAGGGAAGGGAACTAAACACAAAGTGTGAAAACTGTAATTAACTCAGGATAGGGATATTGGAAAACACAAGGAGAGGTAGGATTTGGATGGGAATGAGACTGACTTTGACCTACTTTACCGTAAATTAAGCCATAGTAGAGATATAGATAACTCTTTTGAGGTTACGTTTGTGGAAACGTATTCTGAAGAAGATATTGGTCTATTGTTTACCAACATGCTTTTGACCCAATGAGAGGGAAAGGAACCCACCACAAAGTATTAAAACTGTAATTAACTCACGGAAGCACTTTTTGATGTAACGGCAAGCTTTGCTTAGTATTTGTAAAGTTAAGCGTGCTCGGGCCACAAAATTATTAGGATGGATGGGTGACCTCATGAGAAAGTGTCCGCTTATACACCAAAGAACAAAACCGTGAGGCACATTACGATATAGGCCAAAATGGACAATATCTCAATGAGTTAATCGAGGAATGCCACGCAAAGAGACTAAGGGAGTTGTTTGAACATAGCGAGTCCTTTGCCGAAAAAATCCGAATCATGTTTGAATTTGCTTCAAGAGCTAATACTTCTATTTGATCGCTCAATGTAGTGGATATACACTCCCTTTTCATTAATCATCCTTAAGATTTCATAGTGAAAACTTATAATTGTTGAACCATTCATGTTTTTTAATCATCATAAGAATTAGAGCTTCACGAGTTTGACTTTATTTATTTATTTTGTAATTGTATCATTCACTTAGAAGCATACGACTTTCTTTCTCTTACTCTAATATTAATTACGTATGTAAAAAACTAAAAAGTTGACTTTATGATATAATTAGTTAATTTGTTCTTAATTTTTTAAATAAACTACGGCATTCTATTAGTGGTTGTTTAAGTTAGTGACCCTATTAAAGCATGCAGCAGAAAGAATTCGGTAGCCGAGTCTTGGTATCTCTCGTGTTATTCTTTTCACGGCAAACAATGCTTGGGGTAAAATTACCAATTTAGTGCTAAACATATTGCACGGATTCTAACTCAATCGTAAATGATTGTGCAGAATTTTAGTGTAATCTTTCAGTCAATTTGCCATCGGGAAGTGCTGGCATGGTATCCAATCATCATCAGTCATTGTACATGGCCTGCTGACTTGGATGATTTTACTCAAAACAACATCTTATGAGGACAGCCACGTCATCAATTTTCAGTGGCAATTAGCTGAAATGATGACTACATTGAAACTAGGCACAAATGTTTGAGATTTCATTGGTAAAATTGAAAGTTTATGATTGAATTGGCTTCTATACAATAAGTTTATGACTGATTTGCTACTAATCACAAGAGAGGAAATATAGCTCAATTATTATGTTCATGTATATATTGGCTTGTGCATATATCACATGGTACTTTCTCAATCAATACACTTTTTAGTAACCTTTAATTGTTTTGTAATTGTTCATGCAAGGTTAATGTCCTATGTGATCTAATCGTGATATTGCATTGAAATCATAGATCGGGGCAATAACCGAGAACGAAATGTTCATATCTGTTAGAATATGTCCCGAATTTGAGCTCAAAGAGAAAATTTGAATTTCGGAAACAAATATATCTTGATCTTGAAATTAAAGATAATATTTGTTTTGAATATTACGGAAATCTATCTTGATGAAAATAGTGTGATATATTTTATTTTGATATATTTCAAATCAAGATCAAGAACAATATTTATATTGAAGTTGAACTTTCCACGTAAGACAAAGACAAAATAGGAAAGTCAATCTTAGTTTTTATTGATTGAAATTCCCAATTTTATTTCTCCAATATGTGTGTGGCTTATTTGTATATATACAAGTCGGCCGTTGTTGAGAAGAATATTATCAAAGGAAGTGTCATTTCGTCAAGTGCTTGGCAAGGGTTTGTCTTCGTGGAATTACATCAAGAATTCAAGTGTTGAAGTAGATTAAATCTTGTTGGAAGATTTGCATATTAATTCCTTTGTGAGATTGAGAGATTATTTCATTAGGAATTTTGGGGCTAAACACTGCG
The DNA here is from genome assembly GCA_016432845.1 of Psidium guajava. NCBI lineage: Eukaryota > Viridiplantae > Streptophyta > Magnoliopsida > Myrtales > Myrtaceae > Psidium > Psidium guajava. The sequence goes on along the minus strand of CM028225.1, from coordinate 32,344,963 downwards.
TGCGTTCTTGATTGTAATTGGGGCTGGGAAACACTAAGAGTGTTTGAGTGACTCGAGTGTGGTTTGTAATCTCCGTATATCGCTTGATCTATAGTGGAATTCATTGCTGCTCTCCCCGTGGACGTAGGTCTCTACGACCGAACCACGTACATTTGGTGTCCATTTTATTTTCTTAGTGTGTCTATTTATTGTTTGATCGCTTGTTCCGCGTAACAAATTGGTATCAGAGCTTGGTTTGGCTGAAGCGAAGCAAATCGATGTCGACAGAAGAAGTTAAAGTGAAAATTGACAGATTTGAGGGGAATGACTTCGGTTTTTGGAAGATGCAAATTGAAGATTATCTATATCAGATGAAGATGCACTTGCCCCTATTTGGGGAGAAACCAGAGACGATGAAGCAGGCTGATTGGGAATTATTGGATAGACGAGCGATGGGTGTTATTCAGCTGACGTTGGTTCGTAACGTCGCGTTTAATACCATCAAAGAGAAGACCATTGTGGGTTTGATGAAAAGCCCTATCAGATATGTACAAGAAGCCCTCTGCAATCAACAAGGTTTATTTGATGCGATGTTTGTTTAATTTGAAGATGAGGGAAGGTGCGTCAGTCACTAATCATATCAATGAATTCAATATGATCATTAGTCAATTGAGTTCGGTTGAGATTGACTTTGAAGATGAGGTATGTGCTTTGATTTTATTATCTTTATTGCCTAATAGTTGGAATACTACTGTTACTACTATTAGTAATTCCTCTAGATGAACAAGTTTAACTTTTGATGGGATTCGAGATTTAATTCTGAGTGAGGATATCCGTAGAAAAGAGCCTGGTGAATCTGTATCTGCTTTAGTAGGTGAAAATAGAGGAAGAGCTAGTACTCGTATTAGCAGAAGTGGTATCAACATGAATAGACACAGTCAGTCTAGGACTGGTGGTGCTGTCTGTTGGAACTGTGGCAAAATGGGGCATCTTAGAAGGGATTGCCTTAAGCTGAAAAACGATAAGGGTAAGAGAATTAGATTTGAATCTGCGGATGATGTTGCAGCTATAGCTGATGGTGGTTCGGATAATGTTGATATTGTCTTATCTGTCACTGATTATTCATCATTTGATGGGTGGATTATGGATTATGGTTGTTCTTTTCATGCTACACTAAACAGGAATTGGTTTACTACTTATCAGTGCGCGAATAGTAGTAAAGTGCAGCTGAGGAACAATGCTGAATGCAATGTTATAGGTGTTGGCGATGTGAGAATTAAAATGCATGATGGTATTGTGAGGACATTGACTGAAGTGAGGCATATTCCAGAATTAAAGAAAAATCTGATTTCCTTGAGTACCCTGGATTCAGCTGGGTATCGGTATTCTTCAGAATGCGGAGTTCTAAAAATTATTCGAGGTGCCTTGATAATAATGAAAGCAATCAAGCACAATGGCCTATATGAGCTTCAAGGTGAAACAGTGACAGATTTTGCTGCGGAGACATCAGATGCATCTGTTCGAGAGTCTAACTTGTGGCATATGCGATTGGGGCACATTAATAAGAGAAGCCTGAAGGTTCTAAGTGACAGAAATTTATTATGTGATTATGTTGCTGACCAACTAAATGTATGCAGGTACTGTGATTTAGATCAACAGCGAAAAGTGCAGTTTAGTGAGACTGTCAGAGAAATTACGGAAATTGCATAATCACTTTACTTAGTTGTTCACAGATTGTCGCGGTTTCCTTCAAAGAAGAGTGCTAGATTTATGCTAACAGTTGTTGATGACTACTCGAGGAAGACTTGGGTGTTTGTGCTTAGGCACAAATTTGATGCTATTGTCAGGATCAGGCAGTTAAGAGCTTTGATCGAAAAGGAGACTGGTAAATCGATCAAGCAGGTGCGGACTGACAAAAGCATGGAGTTTTGCTCAAAGCTGTTAAATGAATTCTGCATGAAAGAAGGCATAGTGAGACACCGCACTAGTGCCAATGAATCACAACATATTGTAGAATTGATAAGTATAACATTACTAGAGACGACCCATAAAATGCTCTCTAGTGTTGGTATGGCTAGAAGATTTCTAGCGGATGCGCTTAATACGGCGAGTTACCTGATGAATAGATCCCTATCAACTGCGATTGGATATCGGATTCCTAAAGAAGTGTGGTCAGATAACATTGCTGATTATTCTATTCTTAGAATATTTGGTTGCCCATGTTATGTTCGAGTTAGTGATGGTAAGCTCGATGAAATGGCAAGAAAGTGCATATTCCTAGGCTATGCACAAGGTGAGCGGGGTTATCGGTTGTGGTGCCCGGAATTAAATTCACCTATTATCAGCAGAGAAGTTACATTTGACGAGTCTTCAGTACTTCAGGTTATGAGCGATTATAACAGTGTTCATATGGTTTTCAACGGTGTTCAGCTTGAGGTGGAGGTGTAATCAGAAACTCCTGATGTAGCTAGCACTAACGAAATCGACACAGATAATGCTTGTAGTAAGGTGGAGCCTTTAAAGCCAATAATTGCTATTACTGCTGATATTGACAAGGTACGTATTTGATCTCCTGACAGATATGGATGCAGTGATGGTTTTGCTTTATCTGTGGTAGAGAAGGTTGTGTCAGATAATTCTTGTGGAGCAGTTAAAAGTACAAGTGCAATTGGTGTTTTGATGAGGTCCTTAGTTATGGCGAAGTTCAAGCGCAACTTGAACTTAGATGATATCTATGGCGGTTGAGTCCACTAGGGCTATTGGGAGAGTAGTAACGATGTTTTTTAGAATCCTAGCAAAGCGATTGTGACATGGCTCAAATGTCGCGCCAAGGTGGAGATTTGTTAGAATATATCCTGAATTTGAGCCCGAAGCGAAAATTTGAATTTCAGAAACAAATATATCTTGATCTTGAAATTAAAGATAAGATTTGTTTTGAATATTACGGAAATCTATCTTGATGAAAATAGTGCGATATATTTTATTTTGATATATTTCAAATCAAGATAAAAAAAACAATATTTATATTGGAGTTGAAGTTTCCACGTAAGATAAAGACAAAATAAAAAAGTCAATCTTGGTTTTCATTGACTGAAATTCCCTATTTTATTTCTCCAATATGTGTGTGACTTATTTGTTTATATACAAGTCGGCTGTTGTTGAGAAGAATATTATCAAAGGAAGCGTCGTTTCGTCGAGTGCTTGGCAAGGGTTTGTCTTTGTAGAATTACATCAAGAATTCAAGTGTTGAAGCAGATTAAATCTTGTTGTAAGATTTGCGTATTAATTTCTTTCTGAGATTGAGAGATTATTTCATTAGGAATTGTGGGGCTAAACATTGCGTGTGTTCTTGATTGTAATTGGGGCTGGGAAACACTAAGAGTATTTGAGTGACTCGAGTGTGGTTTGTAATCTCCGTATATCGCTTGATCTATAGTGGAATTCGTTGCTGCTCTCCCCGTGGACGTAGGTCTCTACGACCGAACCACGTACATCTGGTGTCCGATTTATTTTCTTATTCTGTCTATTTATTGTTCGATCGCTTGTTCCGCGTAACAATATCTCGTATAAATACATGTCAATTAGATTTGTGCATATGAGTGAACTAGTGGTTTAATAAATATTTCATGGTATTTATCCGATCGGGACATGATAAGATAGATGAATTGAATTACACTGTAACCAAAGCAAACATATTCATTATGTTTTTGAAACATTCGCACTGTCTGGGTAATTATCACATATTGCTAAATGTCACTCATAACTCGTAGGACCTGAAGGCTGAGCGAGATAATTAGTTCTATTAAAATTACTGATGTGTTAATGCATATCTTATTACCAACTCAGTGATGAACATAAAAATTTCATACACCTTAACTAATGCATGACGACGTTAAACGTGAAAGACGGTATTGCGAATATTTTTACAATCATGATTATCAAATTAGTTAGACTGAAATTAAATTAAATGAAATTTAATTTGCTTCTTTTTTTTTTTGTCATGAACTTACGTGCATGTGATGTGTGCATACACCTCAAATTGATCACATGTTCACGTGCCAATTGCACACCCAAATTACGCAAATTCCCGACCACAATGGTCCGCAAATTGCGGGTCACGAAGGACCACGATAGTCAACAACTTGCTGACCAGGGCAACTTAGTGGACACCTGACCAGCGTGGTCAGCAAGTTGCCGACCATCGTGGTCCTCTGCTGGCCACGTGGTCATGAAGGACGACGAAGGTCAGCATCTTGCCGACCGGTGGACGACTGACCAACGTGGTCAGCAAGATGCTGACCACCTTGGTCCTTGCTGGCCCCGTAGTGGACAAGTTGCTTTTGCCTATAAATTCATGAGAATGTAAAAGGATGTTTGTGCGTGTGAGCAAGAGTAAAACATGAGAAAAGGTTCTCTCTAGTGTGACTCACCGTGTTGAGAAAATGGTTTTCTCTCAGAAGTGTGTGCGCATTAGCAGCTTGCAAGAATTGAGAGAGAGCAGAAAATTCTTTCCATTGTTCTCGTTCTTGTGACCGAAAAATCGAGAGTGTGGAGTGTCGTATTCACGAGATTACTAGCACAATCGAAGATGGCGATCGTCCGCAAGTTTCGTCTTTCCATTCGTCATACGATTATTGGTGCGTTTGAACTAGAGGCCCGACACTCGTGGGGTTAGACTTGAAGAACATTTGAATCAATTTGTTTCAAACACACTTTAAGAGGTAATTCGCAAACCTCCTTCGTTTAATTTGATTTTCAACTGAAACCCAAATACCTCTGGAGATAAATATATGGGTTTTTTTCCCTGCGTTTATATTTTACTTTTGCCTGCATATGTTCCGTCAAAAACCAACACCTTTTACCTACAAAAGAAATCATTTCATCAACCTTTGCTTGGATATATACCAAACGACATTGCATTCATTCCAGATAGAAAAATGATGTTCTTACGTCAACATAATTTCAACATTTACAGATAAACAAATCGGCCGCCAAACAAATCACTTGAGCTGCATCAGCCAAAATATCGAACAAGAATAATAACATCATAACAAGAAAATCATTTAAAAAAAACCCACCCTTTAATTAGTCAACTATAATAATCAAACTCTCACTTTTCTTTGCATTGAAAGATTTAATTCATGATCCCTGCACTCTTTCTAACTAAAAGTATGGCTATTCTCTTCACCGGTATCCCTTGAGGGCCTTTACCCATTATGTTCTTCTTTACAGTAGCCATTTCTTTTTTAGGAGATCGAGGAGAGTGAATGGCTATTTGAAAGAAAACCTTTTTGTCATTGATTTTGCTCCATGTTAATTGGTTCGAATTGAGGTATAATGGCATTTTAAGGATCATTTGATTGAGATGGACTTGCTCTTGGGGTCTTTATTGGTGTTTGTTTCGTTTGTGCCCTTCGTTTTGGAGTTGCGTTTGATTGCTTCTTCTTGGTTTGTGCTCGAGTTAACTTTGATTACCTTATTCGGGCTTGCACTTGGGTTCTTCTTTTTATGTAGTGCTGTTGGCTAACAATATCACCTAGAGAGAGTGAACAGGTAATTTTGAAGAAACTTGAAAGCTCAATGCAAAATTAAATAAATCAAGTTAAATATTATCATGACCAATTGACACAAAGCGTGAATATGATTAGTGTTATGATACTATTCAGCAGTGCATAAGCATCTATTAGACAATAGACAAATATGAGTAGATAGATAGAAGATTTTCCATACATATGTTTATAGTGATTTGGCTTATTGCAAGGCAACATCCACTCTCCCATGTTGATAGTTTACTAGTTGAATTTCACTAATCAAAGAATGAGAGGTTATATTAGCAAGTGTTGCTTGTATTCAATCACTTCTTCTCGAAGTAGGTGCTACTAATACTTAAGCTCATAAGATCTTAATATCTCACATCTACACACCTACTATCATTTTGCCAACGTCCCTCAAAATTTTTTTTGAATGCGAGCTCTCAGAAGACAAGTAAGAAATATGTGAGGCTCACTTTAACCTTGGAATATTAACTCTTGACCACCCCCGTGTCCCCCATGCCTTGGTCTTTTTTATTCTCCTCGTTGTCCAACAAATATTTGTTTGATGATCTTCAGGATGATCAATCTCCAAACTAGCTGTTGGACAATTGTTAAGAAGATTAGGCTAGTCATTGATGTCGAGCAATCAGAGTTTGCAGTTGGAAAGAATCTTGCCATCGTGTGATTGCCAATCAATCAAGATATTTTGTGTGATATAAGTTGTAAAATAATCTTTAAAAAGATAGTCAATCAATACCTTCAATGGAGGGAATCCGTACCATACAAGATAACTAGTTGAAAGGCAATGAGATAAAATATCCCAACAAAATATTCTTGAAGGTCTCGCCGCATGTAGGATGAGTGTTCCGCTAATACTAATAAAATTCGAGTTAGTGATTTCTAGTCAATATTGACAGGATGGAATCAATTGACAAGACGTGAAAAGATTAAGGACTTACGTAATTGTGGAGTCCATAATTAAATTGGCGTAAATACAATATGTTTATGACTTTTTTTTTGGTAATTTTCTCTATTTTGACATGTCTACACCAATGCAAGACTAACCTCAATTTTTTGTTAATAATCAAAGACAAGAAGTACGATTTGCAGCTCACTAATCTCAAATTCTGGTTAATATATTGAATTGCTCGAGCGACAGTTTTTCTCGTTATCTGCAATATCCTTCTTCCAAATTATGGTACAAACATATCTGTTTCATTGTTACTCATTATCCTGATGCAAGAAACCGTGATGGACAGTACAGGTGGATGCTCCAAGAATTTCAATGTCTTGCTTCTTTTCAAAGCAAGACAGCTCTCAGTGAGTCTAAATTGGAACATTAAACGGGGTGAATGGGACGTGACAGTTGATCTTTAGAGTCGGAGAAAGAATAACAATAACGACAGAATGTTTATGGTGGTTAACCATAATTAGGCTTGCCTGATATGAATTCATAAGAGAAAATAACTACAGTCGGAATGTATATCGAACTACAAATACAGAAAGATCCCGCGATATATCTCAATACCCCTCGATCCGAAGCTGGTGAATCAAAAAGAGATTAAATCTCAATAGCGCGTGTTGCCCAACTACAAAATCCCATGGTGAAGATGTCACAGAGAGGAAATAACGACAGGGTATTTATTGTGAGGTGGCCCAAACAAAATTAACTGTCAATAGTTGTTGTACTCCGGTCAACTAACAAAGTCATTTCTACAGAATTCATTGGCTTCAAATGCGAGCAATCAGTCTTGTATTCTTAAGTTGCAAGCTTGGCTCTATGTTATTTCACCGATATAATCTCCTTCCCCCAACATCTTAAGCTCTTGGCATAGATCCAACTATGACGCATATGAAATTGAGTCTTTGTTGTGCGCTTGTTGTTCTTTGGAGCCATACGAGATGAAGGTCATTTGTATGCTGCAGCAACCTTAAGTGCTAATTTCATCAACTTCTGCTCTTGCACATCATTTAGTGATGATTTTTTGCGGTCCAGGTCCAACATCATGGCCGATTCCAGTTTCATAGAGCAACAAAAAGAGAGAGATGATTGATCAGCCAAAGTTCTTCTCTTATTTAGTTTCCTCGTGAATCAGAAGCCAGCTTAGTACTGCATCAGCTCAACAACATCTATGGAATCATGCCTTCCAATTCTTCTGCACAGCTTCTGCTTCATTTCCCTTGTGTTGCAGAAAAGCTACGCGCTGGACTCCATTTCAGCTGGCCAGAACATCACCGATGGCCAAACGATCGTCTCCGCTGGCGGGAACTTCGAGCTAGGATTCTTTAGCCCCGGCAACAACAAGAACCGGTACGTGGGGATATGGTACAAGAAGATATCAGCCGGGAGGGTGGTTTGGGTTGCGAACCGAGAGAATCCCCTGAATGACTCTTCAGGAGTCCTGAAGCTCACTCCCAGGGGTGTCCTGACTCTCCTGAACCGCACCGATGGGGCCGTTTGGTCCTCCAGTGTGTTGAGATCGGCCCAGAATCCGATTGCGCAGCTTTTGGATTCTGCCAATTTTGTCGTTAAAGAAGGGAACGACAATGACTTGGATGATGCCATCTGGCAGAGTTTCGATCACCCTTGTAATTCATTCCTGGCTGGCATGAAGTTTGGTATAGACCGACTGAAAGGCCTGGACCGGTACTTCACCTCGTGGAAAAGTGCAGATGACCCTTCACCGGGTGATTTCATATATAGGCTCGATTCTTCGGGATATCCGCAGTTGATCCTATGGAACAGATCAGTAGTGCGGTTCAGGTCGGGACCTTGGAATGGCCTTCGGTTCAGCGGGGTTCCTCAGATGAGGCCTAGTCCGCTTTATAGCTACGGGTTCGTCTTCAACCAAAATGAAATCTATTATCACTTCAACATGCTGAACAGTTCCATAACGTCGATGTTGGTTTTGAAGGAGGACGGCATCGCTCAGCGCTTCACTTGGATAGACCGGACAGCTGGTTGGATACTGTATCCGCCCACACAAACTGATGACTGCGACACTTACGCATTCTGCGGAGCGAATGGGATCTGTAACATGGCTAGCTATCCAAAATGTGCGTGCTTCACAAGGTTCGTGCCCAAAAGCCTAATCTCCTGGGGATTTGGGGATTGGTCAAATGGGTGTGTCCGAAGGACAGAACTGGATTGCCAGGGGGGAGATAAGTTTCTGAAGTACACCGAAGTGAAATTGCCGGACACAAGGCTTTCGTGGTTCAACGAGAGCATGGACCTTCAAGAATGCAAGAGGACTTGCTTGAGGAACTGCTCGTGCACGGCTTATTCGAACTTGAATATTACAGGGCAAGGAAGTGGATGCTTGCTTTGGTTCGGTGACCTGATGGATATCAGACGGTTCAACGAGGACGGCCAGGACATTTATGTAAGGATGGCCGCATCAGAAGTCAGTATGTGTTCAAACATGAGTTACTTTTGACGTGATGACATGAGGAAGAGAATGAGCGCGAAAATAATTTTGGTAGTTTTCCTAACTTTTGTTTTTGGATTGTATATCAAGGTGGTGGTTCGATTGGGAATATTGGCGCAAAGAAAAGAACGGGCATCATTGTCGGCACCGTCCTCTCCGCTGTGTTTCTTCTCGGGATTGCGGTTATTTACGTGAAGTATAAGAGAGATGGTAAAGTCGTTTTTTTCAGATAATTCTGCGTTCCAAGCAAAATGTTCATCCTGATCCACAAGAGTCATTTTTTCCTCTTGTTACCACAGGTTTTAAAGGTTGCTGAATTGCATAGTTTCATCAGATTAGGTTTCCTGAGAAACTTGAATGAACCAAGTCGCCTTAAAACTACGGATGAACCAAATGGGTGTTGAGGCTGATCTGTTCTAGGATTTTTAATGCTCAATTATGAATTCTCTTTACTTGATGAGTTTACTCATTTTGATTTCGACATGCAGGACGGATCTTTGGAATCTCTCATCAAAGCCATGGTGAAGATCTAGACTTACCTCTGTTCGACCTGGCAACCATAGTGAACGCGACGAATAACTTCTCCGAAGACAACAAACTTGGAGTGGGAGGCTTTGGAGCTGTCTATAAGGTTACTATTCTCATTTTTCGGAATTCTAAGTCTGATCGTACGTATCCAAATGCACAATGGAAAAAAGGAACAAGAAAAACCACCCTCTATCTTTTAGGGTGTTCTGAGGGATGGCCAAGAAATCGCTGTGAAGAGGCTGTCGGAAAACTCTAGGCAGGGACAGGGCGAGTTCAAGAATGAAGTCGTCTACATCGCCAAACTTCAACACCGAAACCTCATCAAGATTATCGGATGCTGCATTGAAGCAGATGAAATGATGTTGATCTATGAGTTCTTGCCCAACCGGAGCTTGGATTTCTTCATTTTCGGTTTGCTTCGCTCAAGTCCTTACATTTTCATTGCTTTTGTCATAGAAAATAAGTAACGAAGCTTCCATTTAATAGCTCATAAGGCCCCTAATTTGGCAGATGAAGAGAAGGGCGTTTCACTGGATTGGCCTAAGCGCTTCGCTATCATCAACGGCATAGCTTCGGGGCTCCTATACCTTCACCGAGACTCGAGATTAAGAATAATTCATAGAGATCTGAAAGCTGAAAACATCCTGCTCGACAATGAAATGAACCCAAAGATATCAGACTTTGGTTTGGCGAGGAGTTTTGGAGGTAACGAGAGCGAAGCGAATACGAAGAGGGTGGTGGGAACATAGTGAGTTCTCTTAACAAACGATCTCCACTGAAATTTGATCCATTTGCTTCAAGAACTAATCATTCCTTTCGATGGCATTTTTGCATAGTGGTTACATGTCTCCAGAGTATGCCATCCGCGGTGTTTATTCGATAAAATCAGATGTGTTCAGTTTCGGCGTTTTAGTACTCGAAATCGTGAGCGGGAAAAGAAATCGACGTTTCAGTCATCCCGACAAACATTTAAGCCTTCTCGGATACGTAAGTTGTAAAAATTTATCAGATCTCTTTGTTTATATGTCTTCAGTTGGTTTCCACTTTTGTCCTAGATGAGTGACAGAAGCATGCAGGCCTGGACGCTGCTAAGAGATCAAAGTTCCATGGAGCTCGTACATCCGTCTATCGCATCCACATTCAACCCCGCGGAAGTTTTACGTTCCATCCATGTGGCTTTGTTGTGTGTTCAGAAAAATCCGAGGGATAGACCGGAGATGCCGTCCGTCGTTATGATGTTGGGCAGTGAGGGCATATTGCCTCAGCCTAAACAGCCTGGTTTTTTCGAGACATCAGCGTCTGAAGCAAGTTCTTCAAGCGGCGGCAAAAATAAAAATATTTCCGCCAACGAAATGACTATTTCGTTGGTACAGCCTCGGTGATAGATACGTACGTACGAAGTACATACACACATGCAATTACAATTTTGTACCTATTTTGTTAGGATGCACGCGTGTGTTACATTAAAAAAGTCCCGCATCAGAAAATTAACGTGGCCTGGAGCAGTTAATATATCCAAGTTGGCTCGCAACTCATTAACTTAAAATTTTGAGTGAAGGTAAATCTAACTAGATATATTAACATGCTTGCATTTTGGCTTTCTCTTGGTGATCTTCGGATGAGGTATCGAACTTCTATTATGTGCTTTCAACAAATGATATTGGAGCCAATGGTTTATTTTTCCTTACCCAAAAAAAATGATATTGGAGCCGATGGTTGATTGGCGACCCACTCCTAATTAAATGGTATTAGAGACAGTTGATTGGTGACTCAACAAATGATATCGGAGCCGATGGTTCATTGGTGGCTCACTCCTGATTAAATGGTATTAGAGACAGTTGATTGATGACCCACTTCCAATATGTATCATACTTGGATTGATGGAGATTCAAGTTAAGATATATTTGTGCAGAAGGATATACTTGAATTAAGAGAGGGTAGACCTAACATTGATATTGGAGCCGATGGTTGATTGGCGGCCCACTCCTAATTAAATGGTATTAGGGACAGTTGATTGGTGACTCAACAAATGGTATCGAAGCGGATGGTTGATTGGTGGCCCATTCCTAATTAAATGGTATTAGAGACAGTTGATTGATGACGCACTTCCAATATGTATCATACTTGGATTGATGGAGATTCAAGTTGAAATGTGAGGGAGAGATTGTTATGATGCACATTTGAATTGTGAGATTGTTGAGATTGTTATGATGGATGTGTAACTTGTGTTATCGGAAAATTGATATGGTCTAGAGCAATTGGCTTAAGTTTTTGAGTGAATGTAGGTTCAATTAGATATATTAGACTCGAGTTCTCTCTTGGCAATCTTCCCAAGTGAGGTATCAGACTTCTACCGCGTACTCTAAACATATTTGATCTTACTTGAATATGAGAAGATCATGTCGTTCATATTGAGAGTCATCTCTTAATCTGGAACATTCAGGGACACATGAAAGATTGCACTTTCTCTTCTTCCAAATTTTGCTTGATTCTAGTTAGAAAGGGAAAAGTGTATACATGTACTTCAATACCTTGCTATGCATATCCCTCGAACCTAATGAATTAAACTCAGCTTTTTAAAAGAATTCTTGATGTTTCAATGTTTGCTCCTGTTTGAATCGACCAAGCTATGATTGATGATTTAGTGAAAAAGTAGCCATAACTACAAGCAACACCTAGTAATCAATGCTAAAACCTGTTGGAAATATGGTGTGTTTTGATAGGTGAATGAGAAATTGTTTCTCAAAGAGCATCCTTGAGTTGGAAGTGGGAAACACTAGTCTCACATTGGAAAGAAAGAAGGCTTTCAAGTGCTTTATATATGGTTACATTCCTTTGGAGTGGTAACATAACAACAAAGTACTATGCCTCGCGCACAGGCGCAGGGGGGATGCAAATCTCGGGCCTCAACGAAGGTTCGACGAGGGGCGCGTACGCACGACCTGCGTACATGAATGCGGACCAGAAAAATGGGTCTTGCGACTAGCCCAATTTTGCATCATGGCTCAACTTTCTTTTTCTTTCCAAATGTTACGGATTTTGTAACGGCAAATGTTAATGGATGATTTTGTAACGATGCTTTAATGCGAGCTCAGAAGCAGAGTATGTTTCGGATGAGCTCGGAAGCAACGTTCAGAAGCAGCTCGCGCAGGTTCATAACCAGCGTTCAGAAGCAACTTGAGCGGGGTTCAGATCTAGTGTTCAGAAGCAGCTCGCGCAGGTTCAGATCCAGCGTTCAAAAGCAGCTCGAGCGGGGTTCAGATCCAGCATTCAGAAGCAGCTCGTGCGAGGTTCAAAACCAGTGTCAGAAGCAGCTCGCGACGCTCAGAAGCTGACCATTTGTAACGTTTTTGGAATGTTATTACATTACGGCAATTACAAATGGCAGAGTTAATCATCCAATATGCCAGAAACGGCAGAATTAATCAACCGTTACACCGTAACAATTACAAATGGCAGACTTAATTGTCGGTTATGCTACAACAGTTACAAACAGCAGATTTAATCAGCCGTTATAAACTGTTACGCCATATTATTCCGGAATAATCCCTCTACTCATCATATAAATAACTGGTTTTCTCGTTCTTGTTGACGTGCGCTAACATTCAGATTCAGACTCAGTGCAAAAGGCTTCTGTTCTCCTTTGTTTTGCTCTGTTTTCTGCTTATTCCCTACATTGATTTTTCGATAGTGTTCAAACACCAGTTTCTTCAAGTTCACTGAAAGCTCTGAGGTTCTGTGCTCACCTCCTAGCTGTTAACCGTTGTATCTTGGGAGATAGATGTTCACGAAACCTCAAGCACAGAGTTGAGGGAACGAATCTGTTTTAAGAAAACTGTGTTGAACACATGCCTCGGTTTATATCTAGTGTTGATCTCACGATTTCAATTTCGTGTTGAAAAATCTGTTCCATTGCTTATACCGTTCTAGGAATTCTTTTACAAGTGAATCTAAATTGTTCTGGAGTTGATTCTGAACTGATTACCAACATTCTTAAAACAGATTCATCTGCTTCTGAACTCTGTTTAATAGTTCCGAAGCAGAAACGTTTATTATCGACTCTCCTTCTGAACTCTTTATGATAGTTCAGAAGCAGAAAGTTTTGCTATTGATTCTTCTTCTGAACTCCTTATGATAGTTCAGAAGCAGCATCTTTAGCTGACGAAACAGATTCTCCTTGTTTTTAAATAGCTAATAGGTAAGAAGAAGTTGTTCAACTTGGTTCTGAAAACCTTGGCCAATCTTCTACTCCTGTTCCTGCTCCTGTTTCTGTTCACCAAGGCGAAAGGCCTGAAAAGTTCAACGGATCGAATTTCAAAAGGTGGCAACAGGAGATGTTGTTTTATTTAACAACGTTGAATCTTGCGAGATTCTTGACTGAGGAAGCTCCTTAGATATCCGATGGTGAAACGGATAAACAAGCCTTCAATGCTCTTGAGGCTTGGAAGCATTCTGACTTCCTCTGTAGGAACTATGTCATGAATGGATTGCACGACTATTTGTATAATGTCTATTGTACAATCAATATGGCAAAAGAGTTGTGGGAATCTTTGGACTGGAAATATAAAACAGAGGATGCCGGAGCAAAGAAATTTGTTGTCGGTCGATTCCTTGATTATAAGATGGTGGATTCCAAGACTGTGATCAGTCAAGTGCAAGAAATCCAAGTGATTTTGCACGAAATTCAATCTGAAGGGATGAATCTGAGTGAAACCTTCCAGGTGGCTGCTATTATTGAGAAGCTACCTCCTGGGTGGGAGGATTTCAAGAATTACTTTAAGCACAAGCGAAATGAAATGAACCTGGAGGAGTTGATTGTCAGACTTCGCATCGAAGAAGACATAGAAGCTCTGAACGCAAGAGGTTCAATCCCACTGCAACTAAGGCAAACGTTGTGGAGCACAAGCAAGCCCACAAGAACAAGAAGGCCATCAAGCCGAAGTTGGGACCGAAAGGAGGAGTCTCCAAAACCAAGTTCCAAGGGAAATGCTTCAACTGTGGCAAGATGGGCCATAGATCCGTGGAATGCAGATTTCCGAAGAAGAAGAAGCATGAGACGAACATGGTGAATGATGTCACTCATGACTTCTCAGACATAAATCTTTCTGCGATGGTGTCTGAGGTGAACTTGGTCAGGTCCAATCCAAAGGAATGGTGGATTGACACTGGTGCCATGAGGCACATATGCTCCAACAAGGACCTGTTCACAACTTTCGAACCAATTGATGGAGAGGAAGTCTTCATGGGAAACTCGACCACGTCTGCCGTTGAAGCCAAGGGAAGGTGCTTCTGAAGATGACCTCTGGGAAGGAGCTGACTCTGAACAATGTTTTGTATGTGCTAGAAATCCAAAAGAACCTGGTCTCCGGGTCTCTATTGAACAAGCACGGATTTCGTATGGTGTTCGAGTCAGACAAAGTTACTTTGTTAAAATCTGGAATGTATGTGGGAAGGGGATATGTATCTGATGGGCTTTTTAAGCTTAATGTGTTGACAATTATCAATAAAGATAATAAGTCTTTCGTTTATTTGCTTGAGTCTTCCAATTTATGGCATGGCAGACTTAGACACGTTAATTATGATACATTGCGTAGATTAATTAACTTGGAGCACATTCCCTCATTCCAAATTGATTGTAAACACAAATGTGAAATCTGTGTTGAGGCAAAGTTAACGAGATCATCGTTTCAAACAGTTGAAAGAAACACCGAACCCCTTGAGCTAATTCATAGTGATGTTTGTGATTTGAAATTCATACAAACATGAGGTGGTAATAAATATTTTATTACCTTTATAGATGATAGCACTAAATACTGCTATGTGTATTTACTTAAAAGCAAAAGTGAAGCTATTTTGTCAAGCAATTACCTTTTAAATAAGGTACCTCAGAAAAAAGAGTATAAAACCCCTTATGAGTTATGGAAAGGTAGGAGACCATCCTATAAATATTTACGAGTGTGGGGGTGTCTTGCAAAAGTAGTTGTTCTAACACCAAAGAAAACAAAGATAGGTCCTAAAACGGTGGACTGTATCTTTATAGGCTATGCACATAACAGTAATGCATATCGTTTTCTTGTACATGAATCGAAGATTCTAGATATACACAAGAATACGATCATGGAATCTAGGAATGCATCATTTTTCGAATGTGTATTTCCTTGCAAATCCAATGATGGATCAAGTTCGTCCAAGCGAACGATTGACACTATGAATGAAGAAAGTCATGATTCTGATCATGACAGAGTTCAGAAGTAGAGCGAGTCTGCTTCTGATCATAACAGTATTCAGAAGCAGAGCGAGTCTGCTTCTGACCTACTCTAAAGAAGAGTTCAGAAGCAGAGCGATCCTGCTTCTAACCAGCTCAGATGTAGCAAAAGAGCAAGAGTGGAGAAATCATTTGGAGATGATTTTCTAACTTATTTGTTAGAAAAGAAACCACTAAATTATTCAGAAGCGGTAAATTCTTCTGAGGGACTTCTATGGAAAGAAGCAATTAAAAGCGAAGTTGATTTTATATTGCAGAATCATACTTGGGAGTTAGTGGATCCTCCTCCTGGATACAAACCTTTAGGATCAAGATGGATCTTTAAAAGGAAAATGAAAGCAGATGGTTCTGTTGATAAGTATAAAGCCAAACTTGTAATCAAAGGATACAAGCAACAAGAAGGCTTAGATTACTTTGATACTTATTCTCCTGTGACGAGAATAAATTCCATTAGGATGATATTTGCAATTGCAGCATTGCGAAATCTAGAAGTACATCAAATGGATGTAAAAACGGCTTTCCTAAATTGTGATTTAGATGAAGAAATCTACATGAAACAACCTGAGGGTTTTATAGTTCCAGGACAAGAAAGGAAAGTCTGTAAATTGGTTAAATCATTGTATGGCTTAAAACAAGCGCCAAAACAGTGGCATGGAAAGTTTGATAATGCAATGATTACCAATGAATTTAAGGTCAATGAATGTGATAAATGTGTCTACATTAAAGAAATAGAAAATGGCTATGTCATTTGGGTCTTTATGTAGATGACATACTCATTGTCGGTAGTGATGATGAAATGATCAAATCCACTAAGAATATATTAAATTCGAGATTTGACATGAAAGATATGGGACTTGCTGATGTGATTTTAGGAATTAAAATCACAAGAACGTCAGAAGGTCTTATCTTAAACCAGTCACACTATGTGGACAAAATTCTTGGAAAGTTTAATGTGGATGATTCTGGTATTGCGAGAACACTACTTGACAATAGTCTTCATCTATCCAAGAATAGAGGAGAGAGTATTTCTCAAGTAGAATACTCTAGAGTTATTGGAAGTCTGATGTACCTAATAAGTTGTACTAGACCAGACATTGCGTACTCAATTAGTAAATTGAGTAGATATACGAGCAATCCGAGTGTTGACCATTGGAAAGCAATTGTGAGAGTACTTAGATACCTACGATATACTCGGAATCATGGTCTGCACTATACCAGATACCTAGCCGTTCTAGAAGGATACAGTGATACGAACTGGATATCTGATATGAAAGACTCAAAGTCTACTAGTGGATATGTATTTACACTAGCGGGTGCAGCCGTATCATGGAAATCCTATAAACAAACGGTTATAGCCAGGTCCACAATGGAATCTGAATTCATTACTTTGGATAAATGTGGAGAAGAGGCTGAATGGTTACGCCACTTACTAGAGGATATTCCAAAATGGCAAAAACCTGTGCCACCAATTTGCATATATTGTGATAGTCAATTTGCAATTGGAAGAGCACAGAGTAACATGTACAATGGTAAGTTTAGACATATACGTCGTAGACATAATACCATTAGACAACTACTCTCAACTGGAATTATCTCTATTGACTACGTGATGTCAAAGGATAATATTGCGGATCCGCTAACCAAAGGGTTAAACAGAGAGTTAGTTGAGAAATTGACAAGAGAAATGGAGATCCCAAGAAACCCAACCTAGTTGACTGGAGATCCCAGGATCTAGGTTCAAAGGGACAACCTAATTATATTGACTTAGTGATGTCACTGTGGGGGTTTATCCCTAAAACCATTCCTCAGAAATAACAGTAATATTGTAAGGAAAACGATAGCAATTTTGCTTTAATGATTCTTAAGTGGAGTAATCAAATTACTCAAAATTAAGTAATCACCTATGTGAGAGAGAAGTAGGGCCGCTTCAAAGGAGAATTGTTTGGGGCTAAATCCTTTAGAAACTCTAGCAGAACCAGGTTGATGTTCATGGCCAAAACGAATACAATCATGAGAACTGAACAAACGTTTTGATGATTCCTGTGTGGAGTATATGGTTCGTTTACATAAGAAAGCACGACAGTTCAAGAACATCATGTCTACTGGACAGCTAGTAAAGTAAATATACTTTCACAAGGGAAGGTTCAAAGGGTAACACCTACCTATCCTATGCAGGTTTCATTTGTCGAACACTATCATCGAGTCAAATTAAAACAACTTTTATTCATGTGGGGGATTGTTGGAAATATGGTGTGTTTTGATGGGTGAATGATAAATTGTTTCTCAAAGAGCATCCTTGAATTGGAAGTGGGAAACACTAGTCCTACATTGGAAAGAAAGAAGGCTTTCAAGTGCTTTATATATGGTTACACTCCTTTGGAGTGGTAACATAACAACAAAGTACTATGCCTCGCGCACAGGCGCAGGGGGGGTGCAAATCTCGGGCCTCAACGAAGGTTCGACGAGGGGTGCGTACGCACGACCTGCGTACACGAATGCGGACCAGAAAAATGGGTCTCGCGACTAGCCCAATTTTGCATCATGGCTCAACTTTCTTTTCTTTCCAAATGTTACGGATTTTGTAACGGCAAATGTTAATGGATGATTTTGAAACGATGTTTTAATGCGAGCTCAGAAGCAGAGTATGTTTCGGATGAGCTTGGAAGCAACGTTCAGAAGCAGCTCGCGTAGGTTCATAACCAGCGTTCAGAAGCAACTCGAGCGGGGTTCAGAAGCAACTCGCGCAGGTTCATGACCAGCGTTCAGAAGCAGCTCGAGCGGGGTTCAGATCTAGCGTTCAGAAGCAGCTGGTGCGAGGTTCAGAACCAGTGTCAGAAGCAGCTCGCGACGCTCAGAAGCTGACCATTTGTAACGTTTTTGGAATGTTATTACATTACGGCAGTTACAAATGGCAGAGTTAATCATCCATTATGCCAGAAACGGCAGAATTAATCAACCGTTACACCGTAACAATTACAAATGGCAGACTTAATTGTCGGTTATGCTACAACAGTTACAAACAGCAGATTTAATCAGCCGTTATAAACTGTTACGCCATATTATTTCGGAATAATTCCTCTACTCATCATATAAATAACTGATTTTCTCGTTCTTGTTGATATGCGCTAACATTCAGATTCAGACTCAGTGCAAAAGGCTTCTGTTCTCCTCTGTTTTGCTCTGTTTTCTGCTTATTCTCTGCATTGGTTTTTCGATAGTGTTCAAACACCAGCTTCTTCAAGTTCGCCGAAAGTTCTGAGGTTCTGTGCTCACCTCCTAGCTGTTAACCGTTGTATCCTAGGAGACAGACGTTCACGAAACCTCAAGCACAGAGTTGAGGGAACGAATCTGTTTTAAGGAAACTGTGTTGAACACAAGCCTCGGTTTATATCTAGTGTTGATCTCACGATTTCAATTTCGTGTTGAAAAATCTGTTCCATTGCTTATACCGTTCTAGGAATTCTTTTACAAGTGAATCTAAATTGTTCTGGAGTTGATTCTGAACTGATTACCAACAAAACCTTCACTCTGTCAAAGTCGATACAACAACATTTCTTCGGTTCCATGACACCAAAATAACCATGTCTTTCGAATGACATCCTATGTTATTACGACATCAAGAAGCTTAGATGCACCTGAAACAGGAGAAAAGGGAAAGGACTCAACTTCCCAAAGGTGTTATAGAGCCATTTTTCCGACTCTAGAGGAATAGAATAAGAACTGAAAGCTAAGTATTCGCGCGATTTATATTGGAAATATCTTTCACCGAAGTTCGTTCTTTGATTTTTATTAGTGTGGGTTCGTGGCTCTATTTTCACGGAGAAATCGGATGAAAAATGTAGATTGGGCAATGGTTAATGGAAATTCTCTAAAAGTTAGACAATCTACTATTACAATACTTCTACTTGCAGTGAACGGGAAGTAAATTTCTAGGATTTGAGGTACAGGAAATTGAAAGTGCAGGGTAACTATACTACGAGCGAGGCTAAAACACGCCTAAAGAAATAGTTTTTTTATTTTTATTTTTGTTACAAGGGTCTTTTCTCTTTTCTTTTGGGTACTTATCGTTCTTGCACTCTTGCAACCGCTTGAACGGTTATTCTTTGATTTTAAATCTTTGAATTTTGCCACCCCTCGTCTCTTTTCAACCCATGATCTTCATAACTGACCCGTGCAAATTGGGACTCGTGTCTCCACAGCTCGTAATCGCATGGTTAACTGACCTTTTTTTTTAATAATATCTCTTAACTCCAAAAACCTATTCGCGCCCATGAGTTTTGCTTCATGGTTTCCCGAATTTCGGGATAGAATTTCTACATCACATATTCGAGACTTACCGAATTCAAACACACTGTGTCCTTTATTCGGTATCTTTTTACACTTTCTTTTAAGCTTTCCGAATGAAAAAATACCATATTGTCATTTGGTATGACATTTTCTCTTCACCATATTTCGGGATCTATTAATGGCATCTTTTCACACGACATGTCATTTCTAAGATACCGAATCATCAAAAGATAATATTACACTATCAACATATGCCCCATTTTAAAAAAATTAAAATTACTTTAATTATTTTAAATATATGGCTCAATGAACTTTTACCTTTTCATCCCAAACAGGGCCCTTCACGTCGTTTCCAATTTAGGTCATTTTAGCTTCTTTTCGTATCAGCTATAAAGTCTTTTGTCCCCACAAAATCAAGTTTTTGTCTTCTTCCAAATCACTCTTGCATTCATCTGTTTGCCTTCTTCCTTCTTCCTCTGTTTGCACTCTGCTTAGCTCTCACACCAATCCTTGTTTCCATCTCAATGGCGTCTCAAGTTTCTACTTTTCTTCTGTAGCAGCTCTTGATGGTTTCTTTGAGTTCATGGAGTTGGACGATTTGGACGATCGGCACTACCTTTCTCTACTGAACGACGTCAATAAGGATTCTTTTGTCTTGGGCCCTACTCTTTAGAACCATTTTTTGATTCTGAAGGTTTATTCTGGAGCTTTCCCTTGGCATCCAACAGAAATCCTTCCTATCCATCATTCACCTATTCAGTTTTACCACTGGACCTGTCAATCTTCCCATCTTAGGACTTTTTTCCCACTCAACTAATCTTTTTATCAATGGTACTCTCGGCTTTATGCTTCTAAGGCTACGCTCTGAGACGAGCTTCAGGTTCATGATGCTCTTCATTTATGTTGCTTTGATTATCGTTTAAACTTTGAAATGATTGGTGCCCTTTCTAGTTTCTGGTCTTCATTTACTAACTGCTTCTTTTTCCCTTTTGCTCCAATGACTGTAACCCTTCTTGACCTTGTTTGCATTACTTGTCTTAGTCCTCTAAGGGAAGATGTGACTACCCTTTCGATAAATACTTATTTAGGGTTCTGTCAACTTACAGACTCTGATTTGTCTTATAGGACTTTCTTGAGTAAGTATTTCCGAAAAGATGGAGAGGCCATCGACGAAGAGCACACATCTTTCTGGCTTTACTAGCTGTGTAAATTTCTTTGTTCTCACCATATCATTAGGGTTTCTAAAGATTTCTTATATATAGCCCACGTCTTAGGGACCAAGTTAGCTTTTGGTAAAACTGCCCTTACTCTTATATAGAGGCTTATCCCATGGTGCCTCAGTTACTTCTGAAGGTATTCTTAGGATGTTAGTTGGCCCTCTTTAGGTTCTGCAAATTTGGACTGCTTTTTATTTTCCTTCATGGCTCTCAAATTTCTAATTCGGTCAGTCCCACTCTATCTCTGTACCAAACACTCCCTCTTGCCGAGCCTTAAGTCGGGAACTCCTCCCTCTTGATATCGAATTTTCTTCTTATTCTCGATACTTCATTACTCAGCTTTACTCTTTTGATGTAGAGACTTTTGATTTTTCTCCTTTTGTCACTCTCGAATTTTGTCGGCATCTTCCCGATTTTCCAAACAATTGTAGTTAATGTCGCGACCCTCCCGAGATTTTTATGGGTCTCGAGGGAGTTAATGGATTGCTAGGCCCATTTTGAATTCTGGGCTTTGCTCGGGCCCTCCCAGGCCCATACTAAATCGCGTCAGGAAAGATTTAAATTGATATCGACTTTAGTGTGGCCGTGTGACATGTGATCACTGTACATGCCATCAGAGTCGCCACCAATCATTTCTTGGAGGGTATGATTGGAAACTCTATCGAGCGATTAGGAGAAATCGTTCGATTCTGCAAAAACTAGAGATTTTGGGTTTGGGGACTTAGTTACGCCGATATTACTATCGACGCCTTTTCGGTACCTATGTTGAGTAATTTTCCCAATCTAGGGAGTTCATGCAGGCGAGATTGGATAAGGTAGGTTTTGAAAGTCTAATGAATTCACGCAAATGGGAGTATTCCTCCTATCAATCACAATCATTGATACAACATCGCAATCAATAAATCAACATGCAGAGAACACACATCAAATCAAGTTAGAGCAAGCTTAGGAGAGTCTTAGGAAGGCCTAAAGAACATGTCAAATGGGTTCAAGGATGATTTGGAATGATTTAGGTCAGATTGACCAGAGGGGCAAAATGGTCATTTTGGAAGGCTCGAGGAGTCAGGAATATGAAAATAGGTCAAACTAGTTGAATGTGGTTTTTCCCTGACTTCCACAATTTTTGGGAATTTTTTTGAATTTGTTTTAAGACTTTCCAAGAATTTTCCTGTTTTTTGGAACATTTTCTATTATATTATTATCATTTTTTTGAATTTTGTTTTTTGATTTTCTAAATTTACTCTATTTTTCCAAACATTTCTATATTTTCTAACAAATTTTCCAAAATTTTCTAAAGTTTTTATGATTTTTTATCACTATATTTTCTATTTTTCTACAATTCCCGAATTCTCCTAATTATTCTAAGCTTCTCTTTATTTATTATATATTTTATAGCTCTTATGATTTTTTATTTATTTTTTATTTACTTTGTTGTTGTTATTATTATTATTTTATTATTTTTATTTATTTTTATTTATTTCTTTATTAATATTTATTCATTTTATTTATCTATTATTTATTACTATTTATTATCCTATATTTTTTTATTTTTATTTTCTTCTCGATTTTTATTTTCATTTATTATTTTTTTAGTTTTGTTGTTTTTTGTTATTTATTATTTTATTATTCTTATTTATTTTTATTTATTTCTTTATTAATATTTATTCATTTTATTTATCTATTATTTATTACTATTTATTATCCTATATTTTTTTATTATTATTTTCTTCTCGAATTTTCTTTTCATTTATTATTTTTTTTGTTTTGTTGTTTTTTGTTATTTATTATTTTTTTATTCTATTTGATTTGTTTAGTTTTATTTTTATTATTTATTTATTATCTATTTCTCTTTTTATTTTATATTTTATTTGTTTTGTTCATTATTATTATTATTGTTGTTGTTGTTGTTGTTGTTGTTGTTGTTGTTATCTATTTTTATTATCTATCTTTTTTAGAAAATTTTTTTATTATTTTTACGGATTATTTTTTCACTTTTTCCGGATTTATTTATTTATTTATTGTGTACTTTAATTTTTATTAAAATTTCTTTTAAAATTTTTCGGACAGGGATGGGCCGACTCTGCCCATCCGACCGGAGGCCCAAACCTAAAACCCTGAACCTAAAACAACGCAGCTTTGGTTTGCATTGATTTTCTATTTTTCTTATTATTTTTTAAGTTTTTTGATTTTCTATTATCATTTGTTATTTTTTTATTATATATTTTTTATTTATACGGACCGGGTCATATTTGTTTTTATTTAAACGACTCGGCTCGGGGCCCAATGACCTAACCCGGCGCAAAACAACGTAGTTTTGAGGTTTATTTTTGAAATTTCAGATTTTTAGAATTTTTATTAATTTTTCTTATTTTCCCGCCCATAATTAATCCAACGGTCCATCATCTTCCACGTGTCCATATCCTAGCCATCCATTCCTCTTACCAAATCTACGGCTCAGATTAATCGTAGAGGCTAAATCTCAGCCGTTTAAACCACTTACTAGATCTACAGCAGAGATCAAACATAAAACTTGGATTGACCGTCCATCTCCTACGTTGAACCCACGGTTGGGATTGAATTAAAGATCTATTCCTGGCCGTTCGTTTGTATTAATTCCGAGAATGATTAATAAACTTGAATCAACAAATTTTTTCATCCTTAGAAATTGCCAGATCTCAACACGTGGCATGCTCTCGTCCGTTCGATCAAGTTTGTTAATTCATTTATCCGTTATAACCAACGGACGACGTGGCTTCCACGCTGGCCTTTGACTGGGTCAGCATGCTGACGTGTCACCTGACGTAGCATTCCACATCGGCGACACGTTGGATTTTGACTCAGTCAACATGCCAAATGGACTTCGTCTTCTTCTCGAGGGCCAAACCTAAATGGACGACCACCGCTTAACGACGGTGATCTGACGGTCAAATAAACTCCGATCAGGCCAAATCCAACACCAATCGACTCCTAATATGTTCCAGATTAACATACGTAAATCTAGACACGATCTAACGGATGAACCAAAGTAATTGAAACCCTAACAGTGGGCAACCATGGCGTTTCAATCACTCAACCTTGAGCATAACTATTCAATTCCTTGGATACACAGCATGATGATGAGATTAGCTTAGGCTCGGATTAAACTCTAAATTGCTGGATTAAATCGACAAAGTCATGATAGTCGGACCGAGGTTTGAAGCTTCAAACAGAGGCGCTCATGCGAAATCAATGCAGAAATGAGATGGGAGAAAGTTCAATGACGCCGAAGGAGCAAAACGCACAATACAATTCAAGGAATGGATGTCGGATAATCGATTCACCATGGATGCACAGTGTTCGAGCTTTAAAATAGGGACGCACCTTTTCTGGGGTTCTGAAATCGCTCTGGTAAGTTGGCGATGATCTTCGAGGTCTCAAGAAGCTTAGGGAAGAAATTTCGAGCTCCAATTCG
The DNA here is from genome assembly GCA_016432845.1 of Psidium guajava. Lineage (NCBI taxonomy): Eukaryota > Viridiplantae > Streptophyta > Magnoliopsida > Myrtales > Myrtaceae > Psidium > Psidium guajava. The sequence continues at coordinate 32,320,274 of CM028225.1, read as the reverse complement.
CTCTTACTTGCTCTGGCCAGACTCTACAATCCTCTGGAACTTCTCGGTTATGGCGACCGTGCAGAAGTCACTTGAGCCTCCCTCTCCTCTCAATCTCTCTCTCTCTCTGTGCGTATGTGTATATGTGTGTTCTGTAACCATAGAAAAAAATCCCCCCGAATCAACTTCCCCCCCTCCAATTTATACTTGTTGCCCAATGCCAGAATCTGTTGCTCACCAATGGAGTTGGTTTCGCTTGACAACAATCATCGGCCAGAGAATCAACATTCGAAATCGGGCCAAGAATTATTGGGTCAAATGGGTTGACTGGGTCAGGTGAGCCCAACCCGATTGACCCGTTTCGGCCCAAAAATCCCTAATTCACCTTAACTTGACATGAATTTATAGAAATTGAAGCTAAAATTGAGCTCAGGAGGGTGGATTGTATTGAAAAATTGGTTTTATCTCAAAATATACGGGTATTTGCATAAAAACTCTAATTTCTAAATTTGACCCGAAGGACCATTTGCAAAATTCAAACCCTTAAGGACCTTTCTTGTAAAAATTGATGTCCCTAGAAAAACTTTAATTGCATTTTGAACCATTTTAAGGACTAAATTGAAAAAGCCCAAATTATATTTTGGTCCTTTCATGGGAAATTGAACAATTCGATGAACTTTTGGACTGAATTTGAATTTTTAAAAATAGAGGGGGACGACATGACTTTAAAAATGTAAAAATTGAAAATTACAGAATTAAAATGGAATTTCTAGGATTTTTTTCAATTAATTTGAAAATGAGATTAATGAAGGAAACCCCATTTCCATATTGATTGTGTCAAAATTTCTTTGGCCAAAATGAATAGAAAAATAAAATAAAAATATTGACTATTTTTCTGTATTTTTGTGGAGACGAATACTACTTTTTATTAATTTGTTTTATATTTTTCAATTTTCTGAAAAAATATTCAAAAATGCAAAACAAAATAAAGAAAATTATTTTTTGTTCAAAATTGGTTCCTTAGGCTAGGCTAGGGCTTCGAAAGTTGATTTTGGAATTTTCTCATTTTTTGAATTTTTTTTATGAATTTTTGAAAATAAAAAATGCAAAAAAATACTGAAAATAAGGAAAAAAAATTTTTGCCCAAAATGGGATCCCTAGGCTAGACCGAGGTCCCCAAAGCTGATTTTTCGTTTTTTTTTACTTTTCATGGATTTTCTAAAAATTTTCTAAAAGTCAAATTGGCCGAAAATCAAGTGTCAACAGTGAGTACTGGCAGGTTATGTTTACTTCCATCGACCTCCCTATCAGGATCTCATTCAAGGGTAGGCTCGCTTCCAGTTTCGAAATTTACTCTCCCTAATATTGTGCTCGATAATTTGGGCTCACCGAAGGGGTTCCTGTCCCAGCATTATATACTTTCTCCTTTTCTTCTATACTTGGTAAAGTCATCTGTAAATCCTCGGATGCTTCACCCTTCACCGAATTACATATCATCATTCGGATAATTTACAAAAAGCTTTCTATCTCAGAATATGAACTGAAACTTACACATGCCACTCCTAACTTCATATATTTGTGGAAAGACTACCACTCCCTTATCTTTTTCGAAAGCCAAGATCTGGGGTCATTCTTGGAACAAGAACTGCAAGAGATGGATCCTAACTTGGTTTCCAAAGTGGACGCGATACCAAAAGCACTTCCAGCACCCTCGGGAGAACCTAAGAAAGGTAAAATATCCTCTTTCTCTTTTCTGTGTAATGTAAGCTTACCTTTTACTTAACACTATTACGTATACTTGTAGATGACAAAAGAAAAAGAACAGCTTTATCGAAGTCTCCTGTTCCGAAAAAGCCAACCTAAAAACAATCACTACGGAGAGCAAGCATCCGCATATCTGTGTCTATCCCTTCGAAAGTTCCAGCTAAAGGTTCACTTCCTGATATGCCGCTCCGATTGTTTAAGAAACCTTGATCAAGCAAAGGTCATTAGTTGTCTTTTTCTTCATATTTACATTGTAACTGCTAGGCTATCATATTTGACTTTAGCACTTTGAATCTCAGGTTCTACGAAAAAAGCACCTACCCCCTCTCCATCTCGTTCGACCACTTTGGTCCCGATTTGAAGTCCTGTTGCAGGTGTAGAGGCTTCTCCTCCTGAGGCAATCTTTGCACCACTTCTGACTACTCCTCGGGACTTGTCAACTTCTCAAGAGGCTAATTCTTCAGATCCAATCGGTATGAATGTCTCCTTTTTATTTCTTTTTAAGCATTTCTCAATTGATAATTAGCCAATGTATCTACTATTGAATTCTTTCAACTCTGACTTCTTTCAGAATTCTCAATCACAGAAATCTCTCCTCCTCTTCTTCGAATTAAAGCCAATCCAAAAACACATCAAACCACCCATCCAATCTCTCATGAAAAGAACATTTCTGTTTGTACCATCGGTATGTAAACTTTTTACTTTACTCCTTCTAAATGTACTTTAATTGAAAACTAGTTGACCCCCTTGAATTGCATGACCTCGTCCATCAATAACGCAAACCTCGACTCCTGGCATTATAGTTTCCACAAGTTCTTCAACAACTGCTCCCTTACCGATACAACCTATATCACTCCCCAATGTATCTAACATACCATCATCTTCAATAATTACTCCTCCGTCGTCAAAAGAGATACCCCCGATGTCTGAACAAGAGAGGGCTGCCTTCAAAAGGATTGCACTACTCAGATCGAGGGAAGTTGATTCGGATCAATTGTAAGATCACTCGTCGACATCCTCTCCAGTCCCTTCCCAAGTTGCCAAGGCTAAATGGCAAGAATTCTTAGACCTTTTGAAACCTGGCTATGGGAAATTAATTGTGGATTCATGGAGAGAACAGCGAGCTAGAGTCCTCTCCTAGGAGATCTTCTCGGAAAACCCTTCCTACATGCCTTCGGCTGAACAGCAAGATATCTGCGATGACTTTCAACTTGGTTTTATCGAAGTAGTAGATACTGTAAGGGTTAATATGCATACTCTACCTTACTTTCTCTCCATGGAAAAATCATAATTGGCTGTTGAAGATGAACTGCTTGAGTAGTGGGATGATACACTTTTATTTTCAACACCTACACTGCTTTAGAACAGGAAGTTGAATACCTTAAGAAAAAGAAAGAAGAGCTCGAAGCAGCACTTAAAATTACTGAGAACGAGCTTCTCCTTCGTATAGCTAAGAGGGATGAATTCTGTGTATCTGCTCGACGAGAGGTCAAACGATACAAAGAGCTAGAAAAGGAACATGACTCCAGCAAGTGCAAGAATCAAGTTGCAGAGCAGCGAAGGAAGGACATAGTGGAGAAAAACTTCAATCTTGAATTTCAATTACAAACTTTTGTAAACAAAGCCAAGCGATTGCTGGCTAAAGCCAAATGGCAGTCTTGATGTTGTGTTCTGCATTGTCGATCTAACTCTTCTAATGTTCTGACTTTTATGTTTATCCTGTTTCGGGGAGATGTTCTCTGATATTTCACTTATTCCTTACTGTAACTTCTTCTCGATAACTTGACTTTGGGAAGATGGTATAAAGAACTGAAACCCCTTCTCGAAAATGTCTTCAACTTAACTCTGTTAACAACTTGAATTCGGGAAGATAATAGTATAAAGAAAAACCTTTTTCTGAAAATTCTCAACTTACTTGTGTAACAATAGAATTCGGGACAACGATATCACAAAAAGCTGAAATCCTTTTCCCAAAAAGTCTTTGGTTCGAATTCTTTTTGCAACAGTTAAGATCGGGAGTACTGTAACACAACAAATCAAAATATCTTCCCAAAATTCCTTTGACTTGTATCTTTGACAGCTTGAATTCGGGAAGATAATAATGTAAAGAACTGAAACTCCTTTTTCCGAAAGGTCTTCAACTTGAACCTTTTTATAACTCAGATTCGGGAAAGCAGTATTATATAAGATCGAGATTACCTCTTGTACTAACACATGTCGTCTCATTCCAATTCTTTTCTAGAGCTATTCTCCACGTCTTTGTAACTGCCATATCCTTTGGTTTATAAAATCTCTGACCGTCCTCACCTGCTTAAAAAGTTTAGTGACTTCCAATCATGCCTTCAAGGGATTCTTCATTATTTGTTGCTCTTCAAACCTACACATAGAATACTCACCATACCCATCGAGATAAACGATAGTTTCTTGCATTTCTACTTCATTTGAATTTCAATTCCTGCTTTCAATAAGCTCTCTTGGTTTGCAACCAATTGATGTTTAGAATTATTCTGTCGATTCGATTTTCATTTCCAGATGCATTTTTTGTGAATCGCACTCCCCATGATGATCGTCTTATCTGAAAGCAACTATATAGGCTACTTTCATATGGCTTCTATGGGCTGATATGGAATTCAGAGCTTTGGTTGGAAGTTAATAAACTATCAAACATACTCCGAGTCAGGTTGTTTCTATTTATAGATCTTTACTTTCTTGACTTGATGTGAGAGTTATTTTCACTATTTCCTTCCAGCCTAGACAAATTTCATCATCTCGTCACAAAGGTTCATCATCTTGAACCTGTAGTTCAAGAAGTTGAAGCACTTGGAATTTGCATATAAAGAGAATCTTCCTACTTATTCATGTTAAAGAAGAAATACAACTAGGCGAATCAGATTATTACTCAACTCCAACTGGACGTCTACCATGCTGAGGATACTTGTGTTTTTCTTCTAGAACTCATCTATGATCAAGGAAGATCCTTAGCACTAGAGAATGAGTCGAAGGAAGCCAAATTATCAGTCGAGAGGCTGTCCCATTTATTCCACACAAGAACTTATGAAACCGAGGAACTTGCCAGAGCCATTCGTATCAAGATATACCGATTGACTGATCTTGAATTATGACGAGCAGACCTTTAATATGACCTAAGTCATCATTCTCATCTCAACGCCAGCATTCGCACCTTGAACACCAATCTAAAAGTCTTAGTGGCTATAATCGGAGTGTACTTTCCTTTCTTAGACTAATATTGTCGCTCTTATCATTATTGTGTTTCGCATACCGAAAGATGGCATTTTTTTAAGAATTTTTTATTGATAGAACGAAGGAATTCTCTTCCTTTAATATCCATCAAATGATATGCGCTTCCTTTCAACACTTCAGTGATCAAGTAAAGCCCCTCTCAATTCGGTGACCATTTGCCGAATTCGTGGTTTTGCTGGTTTATTGGTAAGATAGTTTTCCACACTAAATCACCAACAGTAAACTGCTTCACCCTTACTCTCTTGTTATATGCTCGGGCTACTCTTCTTTTCTGTGCTAACAATTGATCTAAAGCCATTATAGGAACCTTGCCTAGATCATTGAGATTAATATGTATCCAATCATTATAATCTTTTGAAAGTACTTCACTCTGCAACTAAACCCTCAATGATTCCACCGTTATTTCCATCGGTAACACGGCTTCTTGCCCATAAGTAAGCATATAGGGACTAACTCCTGTGCTTGATCTACGAGAGTTTCGATAAGCCCATAGCACCATTGATAACACGGAATCCCATTTCCTTGGATTCTCTTCTAAATGTCTTTTAATCAGCCCTACTACAATCTTATCTGTAGCTTCGGCTTGTCCATTAGCCTATGGATAATATGATGTTGAATGTAGCATCTTGATCCCTCGTGACTGCATAATCTTTGTTACTTCCTGACCCATGAATACTGTTCCCTAATCTACTGTGATAGTCTCAAGCAATCCGAACCGATGAATAATATTTTCTTCAATAAACTTAATCACTGTGCTCTAACTTATGTTCTTATATGAAACTGCTATTACCCACTTTGTAAAATAATCTATAGCAAGCAAAATGAATATGTATTTATTGGAAGACGGTGGGTAAATCTTACCGATTATGCCCATTGCCCATCCCCTGAATGGCCACGGCTTCACAATTGGGTTGAGCTTAGTTGCTGGCACATGTTGTAATGGTCCATGTCTTTGACTCACGTCGCATGCCTTTGCATAATCAATACAATCTTGCATCATTGATGGCTAGTAGTATCCATATCTCTTCAGTAACCATCTCATCTTAATACCAGCTTGATGTGCTCCACATATCCCTTTATGTATTTCTGCCATGACCAATCTTGCATCATCCTCACTCAAGCATCGTAATAACAATCCATCAGAAGACTTATGATATAATTCTTCTTTCCATCATCACATACTTTTGAGATTATCTCCTTGACTTTTGATCTTTCGAATCGGGTTTTTTGATATACTCTGTTATTGGCTTTCTCCAATCTTTTCTTTGGACTTCTTCATTCATGGCTATCAGTATCTTTCTTTGTTCAATAGATGGTACCGAAATTACGATGGTAGAAACTATACTTGCCAATTCTTCTGATATTTTATACCCCGAAGCCATTTGTGCTAATTCATTGGCTTCTTGATTCATTTTTCTTTTAATGTGGAGTATATCATAATCCTTGAATCAACTTAGTAGTTTCTTAGCTAAATAATAATAACTGATCAGATTTTCATTCAAACATTAGTATTTTCCATTTAACTACTTAACCACCAACTGAGACTCACCAATTATCTTGATAAATTGAACATTTAAATCAACTAATACTCCTAACTCGATTATCAATGCCTCATACTCAACTTGATTATTTAAATATTCAAACTCCAAATTGCAAACACGTTTAGTGTATGTTCCGTCGGGGGATATCAACACCAAACCAGCTCCTGCATTCCCGTTAGCACAAGATCCATCAAAATACATAGTCCACGGTACAACTTGCATAAAACTTTGTTCATTATCTTCAATTTGCAAGCAAAGATATTTGGTAAGAAAATTATCTACGGCCTGCCCTTTCACTGCTTTTAATGGTACGTATACCAAATCAAATTTAGATAAAATAAATGCCCATTTGGTTATACGACCCCTAACAACTGGCCGTGACAACATATATTTTATCACATTAGTCTTCCCGAGTACATGCACAATCGTTGCCAACAAGTAATGTCTTAATTCTGTGCATGCAAAGTATAAAGATAGGCATAATTTTTCCAATGCGGTATATCATTTTTCGACGTCAGATAATGTTCTACTCAAGTAATATACCGCTTGCTCCTTTCCTTCATCATTTTCCTCTGCTAACATACTCTCGATAGTGCTTTCGGCAGCTGATATATATAACTTCAATGGCTTACTAGCTTTCGGCGATATTAAAACAGGAGGATTAACCAATTAAGGCTTGATTACTTCAAATGCTGCTTGTTGTTTCTCTCCCCAAAAGAATGTGTCTTTGTCTCTAAGTGTCAGAAGCTGTGACAGTGGCTTTATTTTTCCAGATAAATTAGCAATGAATCGTTGCAAAAAATTAATCTTTCCCAATGCCATTTGAAGTTGCTTCTTTGATTTGGGGTGAGAAAGTTCCATGATTACCTTCGCTTTATTCCTGTTAATCTCAATACCCTTCTGGTTGATGAGGAAACCCAAGAAATTTCTTACTTGCACACCAAAAGCATACTTGAGATGATTCATTTTCAATTTGTATTTCCTCATTCGGATGAAGGCTTGCTCAAGATAATCTAGGTGATTATTCTGGGTTGACTTTACCACGACATCTTCAATATAAACCTCCATGAATTTGCCAATCATATCGTGGAAAATGAAATTAATTGCCCGTTGATAAAGAGCCCTAGCATTCTTCAAAGCGAATGGCACATCAACCCATTGAAATGTACCGATGGCTCAAGGGCACCTAAACGCTGTTTTCGGGATATCTTCTTTGGCAATGAATATCTGATTATATCTCGAATGACCATCCATTAACGACAACATCTCAATCCCAGGTGCTGTATCAATCAACATGTCCGCAATGGGCATATGATATTCGTCTTTCAGGGTGGCTGTGTTGAGATTCTAAAAATCAATACACACTCGCAGCTTGCCATTCTTCTTCTTTACTGGGACAATATTAGAAATCCATTCTATGTACCTGGTTGTCTCGATAAATCCAGCCTTTAGCAACCTTTCAATCTCTTCTTTGATTTTGTCAATTATGTGTAGGGCAAATCTCCTTGTTTGCTGCATGTAGGGGTGGAACCCTTTCTTAATCGGCAATCTATGCTCGATAACATCTCTTAACAATCTTGGCATCTCATGGTAGTTCCAAACAAAGCAATCCTTATACTTTGTAATTAATTTGATTAACTAACCTCTAGTGCCCCCTTGCAAAAGTGCACTTACATATACTAGCTAATGTCGTCTATGTTCTCCAATGTCAACTTCAACTAGAGGATCCTCAGTTTCTACTGACTTATTTTCTTCTTTAGTCGGCGATTCCTCCCACTCTTCAATACAATCTGATGCCATGTGGTTTTATTGAGCCATTTTAGCCAGATATGTGAAGTACCTTTCCTCAGTTTCTCGCAATATGTACCACTTTCCATAAATTTGAATTAACTTTTATGATGCCAAGCCCAATTCGGGAATCCACTCAATTTTCCCTTTTCTAAAGCAGGGAAAAGCATAAGATCATGAGTCAATCTCAGGGGTTTCTATGATTTGATTTCTGCACACCAGATCCTCATCTCCGTCATGGATCTTTATTCAACTTATTGGGGCTGCTTTGCCATTTGATTTAACATATTCCACCGTTTCTCCATTCCAAAATGCTAGCATTTGATGTAGAGTAAATGGTATGCACTGATTATAATGTATCCAAACTCTTCCTAACAGTAAGTTGTAAGAACCATCTAATTTGATGACAAAGAAAGTAGTCTTCGATGTTTTCGATCCAATGGTTAAATCCACAACCATGACTCGCTTGACGTCGGTAACTTCTCTAAGAAAATCTGATAATTATACATTTGATGGGGTTATCTCTTCGTCCTTTTTGCCTAACTTCTTAAAGTACTTATATGACATCAGGTTCAATGTAGCCCTATCATCTACAAATATTTTCCTGACTGGACGTCCATCTACCTTGTCAGATACGAATAGGGACTTTAGATGCTTAGTTTTCTCAATTGGGACTTTCTCGAATTCTATTACTTTGTTCTCAAGGAATCGAAATTCTGCCAAAGCCACTTCCTTCTCTGACACATGTTTTGAACCCTCTTCTACCGTCAATGAGATCCTGAATTCGAGTGGGAGCCTCGCATATACCATATCGATCCTTATTGAATGGTTTCGCTCCTTCAGCATTTTGGATTTTCCATTTCGGCAGCCCTAATCATCTTCTTGTTTCATCTGACCTCGCACAAAACTATCCTTATGCCTTGGAGTCAATGCTACTATAAATTGACCAAAGTCAATAGTTTGGGACTCATCCGGAGCTACTTTCCCCTTCAATAATTCCAAGTTGGGATTTTCTGTCTGTTTATCCGAAACACTCTTTTCTTTCATTTCGCTCTTTTCCACTTCGGTATCATTACGTCTCCAAACCCAGTTTCTTTTCTCATATTTTGGTGTAATTCTTCTTTCCCAACTATACTCATAGTTCCTTTGCTTGCTCTTCCTTCTCTGATCTCGTCTCTTGATGGTTCGGTAAGATGCTTGACCAGGTAGCTTGGCTTCTTTCCATTTTCCTTTGGAAAGATCATGTGGAACTTTAAAGGTCTTCTTCTTCCGAAACTCTTATGAAATGGGGTTCTGTAGAGGGTCATTGAATTCATCACTCCAATCAGATGGTTCAATCGTTAATTATGGCTATTTGAGATAGTCTGGCTTCCCATAATACACTACATAATCGAATTTACCACTAGGTTCTCCAAGTAGGCTAGCCTTCGAGTCTCCTTCCTTATATCGTTGCCATAAGCTTTTTGGCTTAGTCAACTTACCTATGTTTCTGCTGCTTTCACCATCTGGGTAGCTAACTTATCAATCTCACGTTCCCGAATTGACTCTTTTGATTGCACCTTTTCTCCAGGTTCTTGTGATTGGTTATCTAGCAACCTGACTTCGGGCTTCTTCTTTTCCAATTGTTTTTCTTGCCTAGATTCTTGAGGCCATAAATTCGGGACTACTATCTCTGATTTCACCTGACCATGTAGTAATTCCTCTCTGTGTCCTTGAAGAGAACTTTTATGGGTTGCTATCTTAGGCCTTATCTATGGCCTACCTCCCTTTCAGCTAAAAAACCCAGCTCGATATCTTTCTCTTAACCGTCTAACCACATAATCAAAGGATTGATTCTCGTGCATTAACTGTGGTCTAGTGGTTCTTCGAACAAATGAACTAGACCCATACCTCGCTCTCGATCCTCTTATAAACTAATTATCCCGATAATGCTGACTTTAGCTGACCAACTCTTGATTACAATGAACACAAACCCTTTGTGCCTCTTGGTTTATTGGATTGTAGATGTTTACCATACCAGTCATCTTAGGAAAAGGATCAGCATCTACTTCCATTAGTGCTTTTCCTTTGTCTTCAGCAAACTTGATCTTGCCTTGCCGAATTACTTCTTGGATTGTTTTCCTAAAGACAATGCAATTAGCTGTGTTATGACTATTAGAGTGGTGCCATTTGCAGTATCGTTTTTCAGCCAGCTCTTCTTTGGCCAAGATCTTCTACCCTTCGGCCAACTTTATCAATCGTCCTTTAATAATAAGTCGAATATTTCATCCAACTTGTATATATCGAACGAATAACTGCTTGACTCCTTAGCCTTGGGCTTCGCGAACTCCTTTACTCTTACTAGCTTGAGAGCTAGGCATATATATAATTTTTCTCAAACCATAGTTGCTTTTGCTATTTCATTCTCTCATTCTTCTTCTTCCAAGGCCTTCAATTTCGAAACTCTGTGTACCAATCATGGTCTGCCGATTGTCTTTCATTGGCCTACTGGTTTTTTTCCTACAATAAGTGCTCATACTTTGAGACCTTTGTAGTTAACTGGAAAAGGTCATCGAATGTTTGTCCTTCAAAACATTCACGCAGATTGAACTTAAGCCCGTTGAATGCTAAATCAGTGAATTCTTTTTCAATAAGAGAGGTCAAGCATCGATTCCTTGATTTCTTGAACTTGGCAATAAACTGATCTTCTATCTCACTACCATACTAATGCATTCTTGTCAAGTCAGCCACTCACACTTCAGGTACTACCTAATAGAATTGGGAATGGAACTGTCGTTCCATTTCACCCCAGTTCTAGATAGAATTTGCTAGCAGATTGGTGTACCATGTGAATGCTGTCTTAGAGAATGATAGTGGGAACAATTTCAGTCGCAAGTATTCATTTGTACTAGCTTCTCTACATAGTGCTAAAAAATGACCGATATGTTCAACTGTTGACTGATCTTCTTCTCTTGTAAACATAGCAAAGTCTGGTGTCTTGAATTCCCTTGGATAAGGAATATTATCCACCCAATCGGGATATGGCTTCCTATAAATGGGTCTTAAAGCACCTCTATCTACCCCTAACTGCTAGACAACTACTCGATCTGGATTCCACAGCCTCATATTTTGCTAGCCCATCCAAGCTTCTTGCCCCTTAGGATCAATTGGTAAAGGTCGATCCATTCCTTTGTTCTCGGGATTGAAGTTAATCGATGAAACTGGTCTATATGGTAAGTTTCCAATACCCTGTGTATTCGGTATATTTCCAGCAAGCCTTATAGGTTTCGAATTAGGTACATTCGGCACCAGGTGTACATTCTGAAGATTTAGATTACCCGCGTTAACTTCCACTAGGCCATTTTGAGGAAAGGCATAACCATTAATTCCATTAAGAAGGTTCCTTGGAGTAGGATTCTCCGGCCTTGGTATAATTCTTACAGTTGAAGGTGATACTGACATTCCTCCACCACAATTATACCCAATATTTGGAGGACCATACACAGGAGGATATGGCATCATGCCAGGAGAATTAACCTGAAAAGGCAATACTTGAGACGATGAACTTAGACGAGATATTACCTCATTTATGGCATTGACCATCATTGGCTTGATCACGTCAGTGACATGTTTGACCATGTAATTAGTCAATTCGTTCTATTGTTCTTCAAACATTATCCTCATTTTAGCTACCAACATAGCATCTGGTGCCAATGTGTAGGTTTGTTCCTCATTCAATCGCCAAGGTATGTCAGTATTTTGAGGAAGAGTTCCGATGGCTACATTTGCAACAGAGTTTTTTGAGCGAGTGCCATCTTCATGATTATTACCCTGGTCATTCTGACCAAGATCTCCTTCGAGTGATTTCTAATTCTCACCATTTCTCCTAAAACTCACTAGGGGGTCCCACCGAGCGTGTCAAAAATATATTTGCACGATTTATATCGGGAATATCTTTCACTAAAGTTCGTTCTTCGGTTTTTATTAGTGTGGGTTTGTGGCTCTATTTTCACGGAGAAATCAGATGAAAAATGCCTATTGGGCAATGGTTAATGGAAATGCTCTGAAAGTTAGACAATCTACTATTACAATACTCCTACTTGCTGTGAACGGGAAGTAAATTTCTAGGATCTGAAGGTACAAGAAATTGAAAGTGCAGGGTAACTATACTACGAGCAAGGCTAAAACACTTCTAAAGAAACAGAGCATTTTCTTATTTATATTACAGGGGGTGTTTTCTCCTTTCTTTTAGGTACTTATCCTTCTTGCACTCCTAACCGCTTGAACGGTTATTCTTTGATTTCAAATCTTTGAATTTTACTGCCGCTCGTCTCTTCTAACCCATGATCTTCATAACTGACCCGTGCAAATCAGGATCCACGTTCTCCACAGCTTGTAATCGCATGGTTAACTCTAAAACCTACTCGCACCCATGAGTTTTGCTTTATGGTTTCCCGAATTTTGGGATAGAATTTTTACATCACATATTTGAGACTTATCGAATTCAAACACACCGTGTTTTTCATTCGGTATCTCTTTACACTTTCTTTTAAACTTCCCGAATGAAAAAAAATACTATTTTGTCATTTGGTATGACATTTTCTCCTCACCACATTTCAGGATCTATTAATGCCATCTTTTCACATGACATATTATTTCTAAGATACCGAATCATCGAAAGACAATATTACACTATCAACACTAACACGGGATAGAGATGTTGGAAAATACAAGGAGAAGTAGGACTTGGGTGGGAGTGAGATTAACTTTGACCTGCTTTACTGTAAATTGAGCAGTGGTAGCCATAGAGACAATTCTTCTGGGGTTACATTTATGGAAAAGTATGAAGAAGATATTGGACTGTTGCTCACCAAGATGATTTTGACCCAATGAGAGGAAAGGGAACCAAACACAAAGTGTGAAAACTGTAATTAACTATGGATAGGGATATTGAAAAATACAAGGTGAGGTAGGGTTTGGGTGGGAATGAAACTGACTTTGTAAAGTAAATTGAGCCATGGTAGAGATACAAACAATTCTTCTGGGCTTACGTTTGTCGAAAAGTATTCTGAAGAAGATATTGGACTATTGTTCACCAAGATGCTTTTGACCCAATGAGAGGGAAGGGAACCAAACACAACGTTTGAAAACTGTAATTTATTCGAGATAGAGATGTTGAAAAATACAAGGAGAAGTAGGATTTGAGTGGGAATGAGATTGACTTTTACCTACTATGTTGTAAATTGAGCCATGGTAGAGATACAGGCAATTCTTCTAGACTTATATACTCGTCTGAACTGATTTTCCAATTTTCAGAACTTGGAGCCTACCCTGCACGTCATGAAACCATGCACATCCCTAAACAGCATGTTGAATTATTAAACTACTATTTCGAATATAATCAAGATACGAGCAGAATCTATTAGACTCTAAAAAGTGCTTGCATAATTTTCTTTACATAAGTCGATTAAAGCGACTTTAGAAAAATGAAGTAAAGTTCCGAAAAAATTAAGACTTAGATGGTGATCCTTACGATAAGGTGGACCCCATGAGCTGAAACTAAAACAATAGTGCAAAAAAGAGTAATAATACAAAGAACTGTCGCACCCAAAAAATATAAAAGAAAGGAAAAACATAAACAAGCAAAAAGCCTCTCGGGGGCCCAAAATGTGAAAGTCACAATCCGTCCACAAAATTTCCTGGAAGGCTCCCTCAACAACGGAATTGGAGTAGGAGAGCCATGCATATTCTATAATTATTAAAAGAATTAGATAAGTATGTAATAATAATAGGTGACATGGTATAATATTCAAATTTTAATACATTGCTTGTAATTAATATTAATTTTTAAGTGTATAGACAGGGCGAGATAGGGCGGGGCAAGGCCACATTGCTCGGCAATTTAGTAGACGAGTCTTGATTTATCTCATTCTTTGCACAACGAATAAAATCATCAATCAAACAATGAAACTTGGAAAATCACGTTGTTTGGTACATGAATCTTAGTAAATATTTATCCATTGCTTATAAGTTAAAATGTCAATTCTCTATAATTTGCATGTTGAAATTTATTTCTATGTTTATACGATATTCTTGACTATTACTTGCACTCTGTACGGGACATAAGTCAAGGATATCAATACAATTTCCTTTTTTAAATAAAAAGTGCGTTTTTCTCTGTCCATTGGTTGTATTGAATTGATTCCAAAGTGTCAAGTCACTCACGCTGTGTCGATGTTTTTAATGGGCCCTAGCTTCTCGAATTGTCAAAAAAAGTGCACAAAATTATTATTTGACAAACGAAGTACTGTTTCTTGGCTGAAGACGAAGAGCGTCTGTTCTTGGTATTGGCAAGATGCGCGATTGAAAACAACTTACTTTTGAAATTTGAGGTTCGTAGTGTAAACTTTAATCGAGCCTTGGATACCACCTGACCGTCAAACCGGATTGTGACATTGGAAAAAAAGAAGATCGTAAGGCTTTGTTAAAGACCACGTCTCAAAAGTTGCATATTTTTCTTATTGAAAGAAATTATATTCATTACCCAAAGATACAAGAAGAATACATAGGTTTCATAACAAGGCAAAACTCAAAATATTACAAACAAAATCAAATCCAGACAACAAGAAGAATCAATAGAGAAGCAGCAGAGTTTAAGTACACACTTGTTCCATAAGAACGAATCTATCAAGCAAAATAATTGGCGCCGATCACTAAATCTCGTATCATCGTTAGAGGTAAGCACTCACTCCCTCCTTCTTAACTAACTATGGCATTGCCAGTTAGTGGTGTGAGCCTAAGTTCGGCTTCCTCTACACCATTGCCATACGGAAACAACCAAAACATGTTGAACAAATGCAAATCAAACATTTGGAAGAGCAAATCTTTGTAGTTCAGCAAAAAGTCTGGCCTGTTGCAATCACCATTAAAACTGGAGTCAATTACTCTAACTGGTAGAGAGGCCAATGACGAATCGAAGCAAGAGCTAATAAAGTGTGAACAGTTACCATTTTAGGAACCGGCGCAAAGGTGTTATGGTAATCAATTCCCTCTATTTGAGTGTAACCCTTTGTAACGAGTCGAGCCTTGTAACGCTCAATGGTGCCATCAGAATTATATTTGATTCGGTAAACCCATTTACATCCAATGGGGTGTTTGTCAAGAGGAAGAGGAACAATTTCCCAAGTGTTATTCTATTCAAGGGCTTGTATCTTAGAAGACATTGCCTCCCGCCATGTGAGAGATTGACATGCAGCGTTATAAGTTTCAGGTTTCTATTCAGATGATATGGAGGCTAAAAAAAAACAATGAGTGGGTGAAAAGCATGAATATGATAAACCTTTGGATAAGGGGTAAAGAATACATGATTCAGTCACCTTAGAGTCCGAAGAGAATTGATTGGAGGCCACAATAGCGCAGTGGTAGTCCCGAAGATACTTGGGTGGATGGCGTTAGCGAGTTGGCCGAGGTGCAACTTCAGGTTCAGTGGGTAATGGTGTGGCTATGGTTGCAAAAGGTTAAGAAGATGAGGTTGGTGCAAGTACTAGGATGGATGTTTCACCAAGGTCACGTATGGGCAATAGAATTACCGGGGTCTATTATGTTATGGTATATTTAATGGTTTGATGGAAAGGAAAATCATGTTCATAGAAAATGAAGTCACGATTGATAAAAATTGTTTGGTCTTGGAGGTTATAGAAACGATAACCTTTGTGGTTTATGGGGTAATCAATTAGAAGACATCAGTGAGATCAGGGGCCAAATTTATCGGAGTGAAGATAACCAGTTGAAGCATAGCATAATGAGCTAAATACATGAAGATGAGAATAGGAAGGTAGTTTGCCATAGAGAAGGTCATATGTGGTTTTATTGTGTAAGAGAGGACTAGGTAGTCTATTAATGAGATAAGTAGCAGTTAAGATACAATCCCCCCAAAAATGAAGAGGCTTGCCAGAATGAAAACGCAATGCATGAGCAACATTGAGCAAGTGACGATGTTTACGCTCTACAACTCCATTTTTATTGAGGAGTGCAAGGGCAACTGTGCTGGTGATGAACACCGTGGGTAAAAAAAAAAACTCTTGCAAGCGAGAGGAAAGGAATTCAATCCATTATCAGATTGAACATTTTGGACTTTGGTTTGAAATTGAGTCTCAACAAAAGCAAAGAAGTGAATCAGAGAATCAATTGCATCAGACTTAAAAGTGAGCAAAAAAATCCAAGTATAGTGCGAATAGTCATCAACGATAGATAAAAAAAATAACAATGTGTCTTATGTGTAAAATGAGAATAAGGTCTCCAAATGTCAACATAAATAAGCTCAAAAGGACGTAAAGAAGTAATAGTGGTAGAACCAAAAGACAGACGGGTTTGCTTGGATAAATGACAAGCATCACATGGATTTAATTGTTTTGTTGAACTAAAACATTAATTTTGTTGCAAAGTAGATAAAACTGACTCAGATGGATGTCCTAAGTGGGCATGCCAAAGATGAGGTAAAGAGGTTGTAGCAGAAAGAATAGCGAATTCGGTTGGAATCTCTAGGTAATAGAGACCACCACGCTTATTGCCCCGACCAACGATCTTCTTCATCAAGAGGTCCTGAAAAAGACAGTGGTTAGGAAAAAAGTGACTGTGCAATTTAAAGATTGAGTTAGCTTAGAGATTGATAATAAGTTGTATTTGAAGGAGGGAGCGCAAAGGACATTATCAAGGGAGATAGTTGGGGTAAGGAGGGCTGAACCGTGTGATGTCACAGGGACACCAACGCCATTCGGAATTCCAACAGTGGGATGTAGAGAGGGATAATGTGTTGGCTTTGTAAGGTAACAAGGTTCAAATGTGATGTGGTTGGTGGCGCTAGTACCAATAAACCAAGTATTGGAATTAAATGAATTCGAAGATAAGCCAAGAACATTACCTAAGAGATTGGCTTTCGGGATGTTTACCTCTTGCAGCAAGCACATTAGTTGCTTATATTGATCATTTGTGAGCAAAGGAGACGAGGTGGATGGTTGTCCACGACGTTGCTTTTGGTTGGGAGGGAAACCATGAAGTCGATAGCATACATTCTGTGTATGTCCCGGAATGCCATAGTGGGTGCATCTTTCTCAGCCACGGGATGCGTTTGTCCATTTAGCTAGGTTGGCGAATGAAGCAAGACTGCCAAAGGATCTAGGCAGTCCATGGGATGAGGAATTCATGTATGGCCATGGACCATGATTGTCGTGAGTGCTAAGCAAAATACTGGTCTGATCGGACAGTGGGCGGTCTGATTGGATATAGCGGTGCGACTCATCTTCAAGAACTAGTGCATATGCACGTGCAACACTAGGTAATGGATTCATCAGTAAAATTTGACTGATAACATTAGTGTACCTCGAATTGAGACTCATGAGAAATTGAAACAAGCGATGATTCTCTTGTTGTGTAGTAATGGTAGAATGAGCCGACCAAGAGCATTCTGATAATGGATCCAAATTATTCAATTCATCTCAGTAGCTTCGCAAGTTGTTGTAGTACTTGGTCACCGAATTGTTATGTTGAGTAAGGGTACATATTTTTTGTGGGAGATGAAAAACCCAAGGACCATTTGACGGTGAAAAACGTTCGTGGAGATCAGCCCAAACATCAGCAACTGACTCTGTGTAGAGAACCGTTACCACTAAATTTGGATGGATGGAATTAAGAATCTATGATAGAATCATATTGTTCACACGAATCCAGGACGCATAGGTAGGATCTGTTGTGTCTAGTATTTTTAATTCTCCGATAACAAACACTATCTTGTTCTTGGCAGAAAGGGCAATCTCCATCGCACGAGACCAATTATTGTAATTGTCACCCATAAGGACCATGCCAACGAGATTAGATTCAGGATTATCACAATGATGCATAAAATAAGGGTTGTCTGGTTGTTCATGTGCAGAAATGGTGGCTGTAGAGTTTGGAGTCTCCGTTGCCATGGCGACTTGCGACTAGAAGAGCAGGCTTTGATGACAATTTCAAGAGAATGCAACAAAGCAACGAGAATCCAAAGGTCAAAATGAGATATGCAGAGATTTAATTACCAATGAGAGTGAGAGGGTTTATAGGAGCGAGGTATGAATCGGCATCACAGAGACGCTCCAAAGAATGGTTGCGATGTCGATGGCAAGAAGAAATACCCACGCATAGAGAAGGCTGGAGAAAGAGAGAGAGCATGCCAAAAAAACAGCACCTTTGCATGTGAAAGACGGCTTCCAAGGATCACCGCTCTAATACCATGTAGAGTTTGGGCGAACATCGAATTGCTTACATTGATGAAGTAATTTACAATATATACATATGGTTTAGGGCACAAGTAATTTACAATTATGTCCTTTAGTATAAACTTAATCTACCAATAAAGAATCTATATACGATCAGAGCACAAGGGTATCAAATTCTCGAAAACATAATTAGTAAACTCCCAAATCTAAATCGAGAGACGACAGCTCCTAGATCTAAAACTAGATCAGGAAAGTTCCAACTCTTAGATCTAAAATTAGACCGGGAGAAGAGAACTCCTACATCTAGATTGAGAGAGAAGAAATAATAAAAATATAAAATATAAAAACTCAAAAAAAAAATTAATGAGAGAGGGAGGGGAAGGTGAGACTAGCTCAAAACTCCCTATGGATGAAAGTTGAAGAAGAAGACAAATAGAGGGAAAAGTGTTGACACCTGATTTTTAATAATCATTTCTCTTTTAAAATTAATAAAAAAAATCCATAAAAATTAATAAAATTAAAAAATCAACCTTGGTGACCTTGGCTAAGCTTAGGGAGCCAATTTTCGCCAAAAATGATTTTTCATATTTTTTTGTATTTTGTTATATTTTTTAGAAATTAGGAAAATATTTAATAAATAATAGCATTTGATGCCATAAAAAATACATAAAAATAGTCAATATTTTTTTTTAAAATCCCTTTTTCATGTTGGCCATCGTAAATTTAAAAAATCCAATTCGCAGTCGTGTATTCTTTCACAAGCATAATCTCGAATCGGGCCTAAAAAATTCAATTTGAGTCAATTTATTTTTATTTTTTACTTTTAGGAGTTGCGACATCGTTCTCTAATATTCTAAATTTTCATCTTGGCCCACTTATACCCATAATGACTTAATTTTGCAAAAGGGTTTTAATTAAAATTTGAATTATTTTCAACAGCAAGAAAAGAAATTAAATTTGACATGCGATGAATTTCGACTAAGTATAGGGGAGGTGTGTCGAAACTTGTGAGGAGATTTGGACTTAAAGAAATATTTTTCCATGGACTAAATTGTAAATACTCAAAATCTCAAGGACTAGAGTACAAATACCTAACTCTTGAGGGATTACTTTGCAAATAACAAAAAGAAGAGTTAGTGGAGAAATTAGAATAGAGAAGGGAAGACGGAGGAAAGGAGATGGAGAAGAATGGATGGAGAAAACAAGATAAGAATAGAGAAGGAAAGATGGAGATGAAGAAGAGTTATTGGAGAAATTAAAATGGGAGATAAATATGGAGAAAGGAAGATGAAGATGAAGAAGAGTTAGTTGAGAGATTAGAATATGAGATAGAGATGGAGAAGGGAAGATGAAAATAAAGAAGAGTTAGTGGAGAAATTAGAATGGGAGATAGCGTTAGTGGAAAAATTAGAATGGGAGATAGATGAGTGGGTCATAAAAGGAGGAAGAAGTAAGCTTGGGAGGAGGGATTTTTTAGAGAGAAAATTTTGGATGTTTGAGAGGGTTTTGGGAGATTGAAGAAAAATTTGTGAGAAAGAAAATATCAAAAAGAGAGAGAGAATTTTGAAGATGATGGGAGTTTAAAGGTAGAGGGTTATCATCATCGATTCCTTCATCGATCAACATAAATCAAGAGTTCACCCCCGTCGTTCGAGCCGCAATCTTAATCCACAAGGTGATACGAGGTTCGAATTCAGCCATCAAATCAGGTAACGATCCTAGCCATTAAAATCTTCAAGAATTTCGTTACCCAAATGGATTGATTTAAATCTCGATTATGTCATGTCGTACTCATATGTCTCCACATCCACATGTCGCATTCGTACTATAACTTTCTGCAATTTAATTCTTGCACCATCAAATCGTAGAATGGGAAGGCCGACCCACCTACTGGTGTTCCTTTATTTTCTGCAATTTAATTTCTGTACCATCAAACCTCACGATAGGTAGGCCAATCCAAGGCCGAGTCTCCTGTTGGAGGTCCTTTATTTAATGCAATTTAATTTCAGTACCATCAAACCCCACGATAGGTAGGCTGAACCAAGGCCGAGTCCCCCGTTGGAGGTCCTTTATTTAATGCAATTTAGTTTGCTGCAATTTAATTTCAGTACCATTAAACCCCACGATGGGTAGGCCGAGTCCTCCGTTGGAGGTCATTTATTTAATGCAATTTAATTTCCTGCAATTTAATTTCAGTACCATTAAACCCCACGATGGGTAGGCTGAATCAAGGCTGAGTCCCTCGTTGGAGGTCCTTTATTTAATGTAATTTAATTTCCTGTAATTTAATTTCGGTACCATTAAACCTCACATGGGTAGGCCGAGCCAAGGCCGAGTCTCCCGCTGGAGGTCCTTTATTTATTGTAATTTAATTTTTTGTAATTTAATTATTGTACCATTAAACCCCAGAATGAGTAGGCCGAGCCACCTGCTGGAGGTCGCAACACTGCATAGAAATAGTTAGTTCACACCCTCTTGCGGTTTTAGAGAATTTTAATAATTTGAAAATAACAAAAAAATGTCATTCATATGCATTCCATCAAAAAGTGAAAATACAAAAAAAAGGTCACATCACTAGAACTTTAGGAATAAACCAATCCTGAGTTGCCAAATTAAGATAATCATGAAATTAAGGTATCAAAAGGGCATTAGTTTTAATTAACTAGTATAACCAAATCCCCGAACCCAGAATCTTTGGTTCGTAGAAGTAATTTAGTTCTCCCGCTAATTTACTTAGATTTCTAATCGACCTACCAAAAATGATTAGTGGCGACTCCAAACTCTAAAATCATTTGAACAGAAAACCAAAGTTGTGATTCGGTAGGACTTGGGAGGGTCCGTATTAGGTTAATTAATTTAATCAAGTTGATAATCCATTAACCTGGAAAGTTTTCCACCAAAAGGAAAATTTTTAGGGTCGCGGTAGCTTGGCGACTCTGCTAGGGATTTGTTCTTAATTTTCGAAAAAATTTAAGAACCTAGTGGACTTAGGCCTAAAAAATTTCATGAAAATTCATTTGATTTGGGCAATTGCTTGGAACTCACTCTTTAGGTGTTAAATGATTTTGCAGGTGAGAGTTGTAAGGGATGGAGTATTTGCCTAACCCTTTGTTTTACAGGTTTGGTGTGTGAAAATCGTGATTTAATTTTTGAATTACTGAAGCGGTGTTTGCATTTAATTGTTGTGCATGATTAATTGCTTTAGCACTACATCACACATGCCCCGTGGTCGAACCTGGGCTATTAGTTTTAGGATGGTATTGTGATTTGGTTCTAGTGTTCGACGTGAGATTACATCGAAAGTTAGTCCATATTCAATCCCGAACCTCTTTTAAAAAATGAGTTTTAAAAGTTGGACCTCAGGCTTGGTAAGATTACCAAAGTGGAGGTTATAATTTTTAGCTCGAGCAGCCGAAGTGGAAAGGCTCGGCTAATCCTGGTTAAGTCATAGGATCACGGCTAATCTTGATTATGTGCGCGAGATTGTCGCCTTGCCATAAGTCTTTCACTTCAATTTGTGAGCCTTTAGGGTAGATAAGCTAAGATTAAAACTCACGATTCATATGCAAGTCTATGTGATCTATAAGGTATTTTTCAAGGTAAAAGTAAGTTCTCTAACCTTTTATTGTATTTATTTTTTGTTGGTCCATGTTAGGTGTCGGTCAAATTTTGAATTTAATATCATAGTCATTTTTCAAAAGAAAATAAAAATTAAATTGGTATCCCATTTCTAAAAAATGAATGCGGAAAAATCCCTTCATGGAATTTTGTGGACTAATAAAGGATTTTGTCACATCTTTCCTACTTCAGTAGAAATGAGATTTCTTAACAAATTTACCCCTGAAAATTCATTATGATAAAAGAAGAAAATTCATTCGGGAAATTTACTGAAGCTAAAACGACTTTACCACATTTTTCGAGTTATGAAGTTGTAAGAAAATTCTTTTTAAGAAATTCACTCATGTTTTTTTAAGAAAATTTTCTCTGAATTCTCGTAAAATGAAAAAATAAAATTGAACTAATGTAGGAGTTGTGAACCGACCTCTCTTGGATCAAATACTAATTATTTTCCTTACTTTTGTAGGGAATCATAGGTATTCCGGACAGGAGCAAAATTGGGCTCATCGGTGATAACATACCAAGAATGACCTTGAAGAATGCGAAAGGATAGGGAATGGGCAATGCCTCAACTGATAATCCTGGGGGCAAGCAAATAAATCAATCCTCCCGGAGTCAGAAACGTGTCAATTAGTGAGCACGTATGGGCTTTGTATTTTGATGGGGCCGTAAATTTATCCAGATCGGGCGTGACACGGCTCTTAATGTATTAGAGGGGCTCTTGTATTTTTAGAAAAGGCATAGATTATGTAATCGAGCCCATGAAACAGGTGTATTGACACGATCTTGCAACGCCTTCCCGATTAAATCAACTAAAGGCTTGCCCTTTTAACTTCATCGGATGCGAACAATATGACGGATTTTGGAGGATCAATATTTTATTACTGAGCATGGCTCACAAGCGTTTCTGCCGACGCTACAAGGCATTCTGCCAACACTACGGGCTGTCGACACATATAAGTAGGTGGCGAAAGGTGTAAACTTTGAATAAAGTGGGGCATGCAACAGGCGGCCTAATTCATTTATTAGCGCACTGACCGAATTGTCATGTCTGCAATAATTCACATGACTAGCTCACAGGTCTCGATATGGCTAGTGGAATCAGTTGTCGAAAGTTTTTTCGATGTTCTTGATATCATCATCTACAGTAGCTAATAAGAACATCAAGAAGAACGTTAAGCCTTAACATCTTCAGTACCTTGAATCGTTCTATCATGCTATGCAGAAAAAGAAATGATAAGAAAAGTAAAACACAAATATGTGAATCTTTCTCTTCATTCTATTCATCAGCAAGCTCTACAATAAGTCACTGAGGAGGAAAAGTAAAGCCAAATTGACTCCTAATAAGCATCACAAAAGAGTTTAAATGACTCTTCATGAAGTTGATGTTCTGCATACACTGAGCGATCTAGGATTTAAGATCTGCAATCTTGAAGAACATGCGGTTACATTTCTCTTTGTGCCTGGCTGCGCTAGCCTCATGATGTTCAACAGCGAACTTCAGATTATCGATCGGGTCTTTCTCCAAAGCTATATCCGCCGTTAAATCATCAAGCCTCCCCTCCAGCCACTCACATATGAATTTCATCACGATATCGCTCGGTTATGCTCAAAGTAAGTCTTATTCAAAGCTAGGTGCTCTACCAATTTTTTTCTCTCTCGTGAACCAATAGCGAGACCCGCTCATCAGCAGACTTGACGGTCTTCTTGTATTGAGCAACCGAGCATTCTGCAAACTCCAGTTACTCAGATCGATCCTAATAGCTGGCCTTCACGACGCGGGCTAAGGTGACGGGCTCCTGGGTATTTCGGCAAGCCTCCAGAAAATTGATGAAGACGTGTGGGAACGCCTTGTATGCTCTCTCCAAGTTGGTGCCTTCGACCGAAGAAGTATTTATCTCCCTGAACAAACCGAGGATTTCAACTTCGACACTCGGATGATGGGCTATGTAAATATAGTCTCGGCTAAGAAGATGATAAAGTCTTTCCCATTTGAACATAACTTCAATCGAGAAGATCTGCGTGGGAAGACTGGCCATTATCGTTAAAAAGATAGAAGAGAAAATCAAGGCTAATGAGCGGAATATTAAGGTATTAGATGAGAGAATCAAGGCAGACAAGCGAAATACAAAGGTATTAGATGAGAGAGTCAAGGCAGACTAACGAAATGCGAAGGTGGTAATTCGTTCTGCGTTAAATATTGACTTCACAGTGGTAATATCTATCGGTCAGATTTTCCTACCAGCCATTCCCTTTCGATGTCATCTTTATAGGCTCGAATCCTTTGTCGGTCTACAGTCTCGAGCCAAAGAAATTCAATATCTTTGTAGAAAAGGCTTGAGGTGATGCCACCATTTCAAAAAAGAAGAAGAAAAAGATGACCTAAGTGTGGGATAAGGAAAATTTGCAGTAGAAAAGAAGATATGATTCGTCTTTATGGGAGAACACACCAGTAAAATCAATGGTGGAGATAACCGGGAGAGATAACGATGGGGCCCCTACCATAAAAAGATGAAAGAAAACAAACCATGCAAGAGACATGGTAAAAAGGTTGAGAAAGACAAAATTCTAGGGGGGAGCAATACGGTTTCTAAACCCACTCCTAGATTTTGAAAAAAGGCATTCTCCGGGAAATCCTCATCCATGCTCAAAAGAAAGTTTTAAAAGCATACACGATCGCTCAGAAAAATTCAGAGTGGGTGAGAATATAAGAGAAGATAGCAGATCTCGTGAAACCGTTAACCAAATCGAAGATGTCTCAACCTAATACTCTCGAGAGCTATCGTTACTTGCTGAATATGGGAGAGAAAGAGTTCGAGGCCATGTTTGGAATTCAAGCCGGGCCTTTCTGCTAATGACGTCCAAGATCTCGATAAAGATAAAGACAACAACAACAACAATAAGGGTCAAAGGAAGCGTTACCATCGCTATACTGAGGAGCAAATACAAAGGGTTGAGGATTTCTTTAGAACGTGCCCTATGCCAGACGGCAAACAGAGAATGGGACTGAGCCAAGGATAGGACTGGAACTTTTGCAAGTCAAATTCTGATTTCAAAATAGGCGAACCCGAATGAAGACTTGATATGAGCGCAATGAGGTCGAGTTTTTAAGAGCTAAAAATGAAAAGCTCCGAGCGGAGAACAAGATGTATAAAGAAGCTTTTGACTCTGCCACATGCCCCAACTGCAATAGCCTCCTCACCCTCGACGAAACGTAGTATATGAGGGTTGAAAATGCTCGTTTAAGAGGTGAGTTAGATCAGTTCATAACATGATCAAGTTCTGTTGGGGCGAGGTACAAAAAGACCGAGCCTACGGAGCCAGCATTGATGCATTCTGAGGAAAAGGGGAGGCATCATCACCGAGCAAGTAGCTTTGACGACGAGATCGCCGCCATGATCAACCAGTTCGATGTTGATGAAGCACCGGGGCTGTAATGAGCAGACGGAGCCTATATGTCGAAGTTGGTGATCATGGGTCCTTCAACATGGCCGATGTGTACTTGATCTGAAATGAAGCCAGCAGATCATGAGAAAGCCTGCGGAGGAAGAAGTAAAGGTGTCTGCAATTTATGCTTTTAAAGGTGTCTGCAATTTATGTAAAGGCAAGAAGTAATAATATGCTTTCCCCCTATTAAATGCTCAGAATCGTTACTGCATCAAACTCGAAAAAATTAATTACGAGTAAAAATCCACGTAAACTTGAAAGATAATTCTGTATCGTTTCAATTTACCCTCGAATTGCTCTGGTTTTAAATAAGATTCCTTCTATTTTCAGGAATTTGCAAACTACCCCAAGAATACAATCATATCCAAATGAGAAGTTCTCGTATTAAACGAAGCTTTGGGGCAAATCAATTCATAGAGATTGCCGGTGGATGACCGGCTTCAAACAAGAAAAATGCGAAAGACCCGAGCAATTTCAAAGAAGGGTAATTTTGTATTGGTCCAATTTATCCAAGATTGTCTCGAATTCTGAATTACTTTCCTCCGTTTTAACAGGGATTGAAAATTTCCTTGAAAAGAACCACAACATGAAACTGCTCGGGACTTGAGAAATGACAGCGGTCCGAAGCGAAAGAAATCAGGACACTCGATAAGCAAAATCAAGGCCCATACTTTGCCACAGCTTTGGCCCTAATGATAAAGTGTCCAACGGAAATTGGAGAGAAGCTCGACCTAGTAGACTCGATAAAGGGATCATGCAAAACATTCAAGATGAAAGGTAAACCAGTATCGTTTCCATTTTATCCCTTCCAATACCGGCTAACATATCTCCTTTTCTTTTGACAGGAAGCGTTAATACTAACATTTAACATGTCGAAGAAAACGGCCCCAAGGGGCAAAATTATGATCATCTGATAATATCCATTTTGATGAAAGTGGAGCAAATTGATGGCTACCCTGGATTGAAAAAGGGATGCTCGACCAATAACCATGACGGTTGTTAACATTGAAAAAGCCCAAATGCTTCGCTTAACCCATGTATTTTGTTGTGCATGGGCAAAGTCAGAGACAAGCCACTCCTTGACTTAAGGAGTACACCTTCAATTTGTTTAGTCAGCACTGTTGACACCTGATTTTTAATCATCGTTTCTATTTATAGAAATCCATAAAATTCATAAAATTGAAAAATCAACTTTGGAGACCTTGCCCAAGCCTAGGGAACCAATTTTGACCAAAAAATGGTTTTTCGTATTTTCAGCATTTTTCGTTATTTTTTATTTTCGGAAATTAATAGAAAATCCATAAAAATTCATAAAATTGAAAAATAAAATTTGGAGACTTTGGCCAAGCTTAGGTAACCATTTTTGAACAAAAAATAATTTTTTTTGTATTTTTTATGTATATATTTTCAAAATTAAGAAAATATTTAATAAATAATAGCATTTGAGGCCACAAAAATACGTAAAAATAGTCAATATTTTTCTCTTAAATCCCTTTTCATGTTGACCATCACAAATTGTTTTAAAAAAAATTCTAATTCGGGGTCGTGTATTTCTTCACGAGCATAATCTCGGATCGGGCCTAAAAAATTCAATTTGAGTCAATTTATTTTCATTTTTCACTTTTAGGAGTTGTGACATTATTCTCTAATATTCTAAATTTTCATCTTGGCCCAATTATACTTAGAATGACTCAATTTTGCAAAAGGGCTTTAATTAAATTTTGCGGCAAGAAATGAGTTTAAATTTGATATGCGATGAATTTCGACTAAGCATAGGAGAGGTGTGTTGAAAATTTTGAGGAGATTTGGACTTAAAGAAATATTTTTTCAGGGACTAAATTGCAAATACTCAAAATCTCAAGGACTAGAGTGTAAATACCTAACTCTTAAGGGATTATTTTGCAAATAAAAAAAGAGTTAGTGGAGAAATTAGAATGGAGAAAGGAAGATGGAGAAGAGGAGATGGAGAAGAGAGTGGAAAAAGGAAGATGGAGAAGAGGAGATGGAGAAGAGAAGATGGAGAATAGGAGATGAAGAAGAATAGATGGAGAAAATAAGATAAGAGAAGGGAAGATAGAGAAGAGGAGATGGAGAAGAATGGATGGAGAAAATAAGATAAGAGAAGGGAAGATGGAGAAAAAGAAGAGTTAGTGGAGAAATTAGAATGAGAGATATATATGGAGAAGGGAAGATGGAGATGGAGAAGAATAGGTGGAGAAATTAGAATGTGAGATAGAGATGAAGAAGGGAAGATGAAGATGAAGATGAGTTAGTGAAAAAATTAGAATGGGAGATGGAGTTAATGGAGAAATTAGAATGGGAGGTAAATGAGTGGGCTATAAAAGGAGGAAGAAGAGAGCTTGAAAGGGAGGAGTTTTGGGGGGGGGTAAGAAAATTTTGAATGTTTGAGAGAGTTTTGAGAGATTGAAAGAGATTAGAAAGAAAGAAAAAATCAAAAAAAAAAAGAGAGAGAGAATCTTTTTTCCAAAAGAGAGTCTTGAAGATGGTGGGAATTTAAATATAGGTGTTACCATCACCTATTTCTCTACCGATCAACACAAGTTACGAGTTCATCTCCATCGTTTGATCCACAATCTTGATCCATAAGGTGACACGAGGTTCGAATTTGATAATCAAATTTGTCAAATCAGGTAACAATCCTAACCATTAAATCTTCAAGAATTTCCTTGCCCAAATGAATTGATTTAAATTTCGATTATCTCATGTCGTACTCGTGTGTCTCCATATCTACATGTCGCATTCGTATTTGTGTTGTCATTAATTCACGCGTATCCACCTAAATTTTTTTTTTACTGGCAAATCATATCTCTGATGTTTCCACCTCTCGATCCTTAAAAATGGCCATTTCACTCTTTTGGTTAGTTTATTCCAAACTTCTTCCCAATCATTCCAAATGAGCTTTTATGAAATAAAATGGTACCGAAAGAGCGTTAGAATGATCTACTGTAATCAAGTCCCCGATCTCATTTTTTCTGGTTCGCAGAAATTAGTTAGATCTCCCGCTAATTTATTTAGGTTTCTAATCGACCTACCAAAAAATGATTAGTGGCGACTCCAAATAAAAAATCTTTGCATGAAAAGAACTTAAGTTGCGATTCAGTAGGACATGGGAGGATCCGAATTAGGTTAGTCAATTAACCTGATAATCCGTTCACCCGATTTTGAATTTAATAAATTTTTTCGGGTCGTGACAGCTTGGCGACTCCGCTGGGGACTAGTTTTTTGGAATTTTCGAAAGAATAAAGCACTAATTGGAGTACTTGAATTTTTTTCAAAATTTATAAAGCCTTAGTGGACTTAGGCCAGAAAAATTTCGTGAAAATCCATTTGGTTTGAGAATTGGTTGGATTCTAATTTTTAGGTGTTAAATGGTTTTGCAGAATGGGAGTTATAAGGGGTGGAGTGTTTGGCTAACCCATTGTTTTGCAGGTTTGGTATGTGAAACTTGTCATTTAATTTTTGAATTATTGAAGCGGTGTTTGCATTTAATTGTTGTGCATGATTAATCGCTTTAGCACTACATCACACACATCCCGTGGCCGGACTTGGGCCACTAGTTTTAGGATGGTATTGTGATTTGGTTCTAGCGTTCGCCGTGAGATCACGTCGAAAGTTAGTCCAGATTCAATCCCAAACTTCTTTTCAAAAATGAGTTTTAAAAGTTATGCCTCAGGCTTGGTAAGATTACCAAAGCGATGGTTTTAATTTTTGACTCGAGTAGCCGAAGTGAAAAGGCCCGGCTAGTCTTGGTTACGTCGCGGGATAGCGGCTAATCTTGATTATG
Source organism: Psidium guajava (assembly GCA_016432845.1). Classification (NCBI taxonomy): domain Eukaryota; kingdom Viridiplantae; phylum Streptophyta; class Magnoliopsida; order Myrtales; family Myrtaceae; genus Psidium; species Psidium guajava. Next base: position 32,290,842 of record CM028225.1, on the reverse strand, counting down.
TGCGCGAGATTGTCGCATTGCCGTAAGTCTTTCGCTTCAATTTGTGAGCCTTTAGGATAGTTAGAATAAAGTTAAACCACGAGTCATGTGCGTGTCCATGTGATTGTTTATTTTCCTATCCTACGGTAAAGTACGCTTCTGAACTTCATCTTATCTTATGTTATTGTTTGGGTCGATCCATGACACTTAGGATTGTGGCGCATGATTTATAGACAATGGGACACATTGATATCCGTTTCGTGTACATTCCAAAGGCCGAGTTGAAGCAGATGTGGAGGCACTTGAGCATTGATGCACAGACCTATGCCCTTAGTCGTATGGGTCACGTATTGCCACTTTTGGATATCGAATTACAGACTGGGGTTATGCAGGCGCTTGCACATTTTTGGTGCCCATATACTGCTACTTTCATTTTAGGTAAGCACGAGCTCACTCCGACTTTGGAAGAGTATAGCCTTGCCATTGGAAAACCTTTGAGCATTGATTTAATTCGCCCTTGTGTGGAAATGGATCCAATTTTCATTTTTGCTGAGTTTTTGAAAATTAGCGAAAATAAAATGAGGAAAATTTTAAAAGGAAATTGTCATATATGCCCTTTCTCATTCCTCGTTGAACTTTTTTATGAGAGCAATTCATACTTACAAAGCAGGATCTTTATTCTAGCTTTCTTCGGACTTGTAATCTTTCCGCTCCAAAAGGATTTTGTTAGTCCATCCATGGCTTGGATAGCTAGGTAAGTCTGCAGTGGAATGAACTTTACTAATGCTATCCTGGCCGAGACTTTTATATCTTTGACTCGTTTAAGCAAAACAAGGAAAAAACATTTCACGCTTTGGTTGGACTTTTGCAAATGTGGTTTTTCTCTCATTATGCTAAGTTCGGCTCAAAAATGACCATTCCACGGATAAGTCAAGAGGAAAACCCAATTGCAAAATTTCAAGAGTTGCAAAAAAATATTGCTAGATTGTCTTATTTCGAGTGGATTGATTTATTTAAAGATCCGAGTCCCAAGGTTTTTCTATGGCAAGCTATATGGTTTCAAGTCTCTAAGGCTCGTTTGTACCATGGTGAGCGAGAGCCTATACTTCTTTTGGGTATTACCGGTATGACGCTGTATCATCTTTCTCCGTGTGGTACGGCAATATGGAGTTTTACAAGATATTCCACCACCTTTGGGGCCAAACACTTTTCAAGTTGAATTCGTTGCAGGTGAGAATTATAGAACCGAGATCAAGCATCTTGACCAAACTTGGCTCAAGTCCAAGACTCGCTCACTATCACTACCCAAAGAGAAGCTCGAGGGAAAGGAAAAATGTTATCATGCGAAGGCCCGGTATATTAAGTACCATTTGATACCAACTCACATGCTTCCAAAGTTCCCGTTGGTGATTGTGAAGCCCACCCGTCAAGCCGAGATCAAGACCTATGCAAAGAAGACGCAAAAGGCGAAAAGACAAATGAAGACTTTGGCTAAGGAAAATGCACGACTTCGGAAAGAGTTGGAGGCCCATTTGTCTATAGATTGCGTCGCTACAAAGAAAAGAAAAATAGCTTGATTTTCCATATTTAGGATTGTTGTTCCATGTTTAATTGCATTTTCATGACTTTATGAGCTTTTCTTGTAATAAAGGTTACTGTTCATATATGACTTTATGGTATTACATAATTTTTATTGAACTTTATAGTTTTAATTGATCCATAGAGTCTTCACAGAAAGCATTCACAAGACCCTAATTCATCACTCAAAATTTTTTTTTGAATCAACTCAATGTATTTTCCATTTATTACTGAATTTAATGTGAAAGAAAAACTGTCTGGATTCTGGAATTTTCTCGACTTCACTTTTGTTTCTCCATTTATCACTAGAAAACATGCTCCTTTGAGACAAATTAAAACATGAAAGTTGTAGATTGGGCTTTTAATTAGTGAACTGGAAATTTTTGGGCATCAATTCACATTTTTGATGACCCATTTATCCTCAAAGTAAAAACCGGACAAATCAGTTTTCTGAATAAAATTTTTAGAAAGAAGTATTAAATTGTACTAATCCATGAGGAATCTTCCCAAGCTCAAAACATGAAAGTTGTACATCATTGTCTTAATTATCAGCTCGCAACGTTTGGTACTTTTTTGAATTCTGTGGGAATTGATACGAATTTTCTCGTAAAAGCTGACGAAATCGAAATTTGTTTGAATTAATCCTTTTATCATGTTGGCTTTGTTTCTTGGGTCTAGAGGGTTGTCATGGACCGACTTGTCATTTTCATTCATCATACTCATTTGTATTAATTCTTTTTTCAGGTACCCATTGATCACGGAAGTGCCACGCAGCCGTATCAGAACCCGTCTTAGGACAAGAATGGAACGCGAGGAATTGAGCCCCAGGGTAGTTAACCTTGAAACGCATATGACAACCATGGCTACGATGCTGGCAGAAATGAAAGCTATGATGATAGAAGCCCAGGCGAAAACTAGCCCGCTAGTTGATCCGGCCCAAACTGCTCACCGGTCATCATCCCACCCTTCGAGCGTGACTCAAGCTCCAGGGGAGGCGCACATTCCAAGAAAGGTGCCGAATGTCGAGCCGTCACCCGAGTCCCCGTCGGTGGTAATCGACCTCGATACTGAAAAAAAAAGAAAAGCCTATGAGCAAAGCAGAGGAGGGTGCAAGGAGGCTCACAAAGATTGAGGAATGCCTCAGTAGCCAGAGATATGAACTGGCCCGTTTCGACAAGATATCCCCCTTCGCTAAAGTGGAAGTTCCACCTGATTACAAAGAGCCCGAGTTCGTCAGAAAGTACAATGGGACAGGCTGCCCCCGAGCTCATCTGAAGTACTACTTGCGCAAGATGGCGCATTATTCCGATTATGTTTCGCTATTGATGAACATGTTTCAGGAGAGTCTGGCAGGTGCTGCTCTAGCATGGTTCATTGAGTTGGATCTAGAAGATTATGACGGTTGGGAAGATTTAGCTGAGGACTTCTTGCATCAGTATAAATTTAACACCGCGACGGCTCCTACTAGGGAAGAATTGCTGAGGATGGTAAAAGGAAAAAATGAAGCAATTCGTAACTATGCTCAAAGGTGGTGAGCTTTAGGTACGCAAGTTAAGCCATCAATCCCTGAAGACGAGCTCGTCGACCTGTTTCTGAAGGCACTACCGTATGAGTACTTCGACAGACTGAACACTTCTGGGTGCCAGACCTTCGTACATCTCATAAAGGTTATCGAAAGATTTGAATGGGCTATGAGAGAGAGAAAGGCTCCTGAGACTGCGACGAGACGCCAGTATCCACCTAGGAAGGAAAGAGAGCCCAACGTCGACGTGGCTTTCGTACCTAGTCTATCGCAACCAAAGCAGTTCTCCAACTCTACCATGGCACAAGGAAGCTCGTCATGGTCGACACCGAAGCCGCCTCAACCTCAAAAAAGGAAGTCACCCCCCAAGCAGTTCGCTCCGCTCCCTAGGTCACTATCCAAGCTGCTCCCAATGCTGTTGGAAGGGAGGCTAGTTGCCAAGGAACCACCGAGATTAAATCCTTCGAGATTTCCAGGTTATGATTCGAACCAATCATGTGTCTACCACATGGGAGAGAAAGGCCACAATGTTGACAATTGTGTCACCCTGAAGTTCAAGGTTCAGGCCCTCATTGATAATCACATCCTTCAGTTCGATAAAACGGAGCCAAATGTACAACAAAACCCACTCCCGGACCACCAGGTAGTGGGTATGATATCCGAAGAGGAGTTAGACGAAGAGGAGTTTAGACTAACAAAGGCACGCCATGCAGACAAGAGATTTGTCTGCGAAGCTAGCAGGAGCGGAAAAATTGTGGATACCTTGGGGCAGGATAGCGGAGGCTACAACTATAGGGTTCTATATTCAATTCCACCACGTTTCTTCGAAAAGGCGGAAGAAATAGTGCCCAACCGGTGGAGAGGCATGGACGACATAAAGGAGGTGCCAAAGAAGGAGCCTTTCGAGAAAGACTCCTTTGAGACAATTGATGAAATCATCCCTATTGCGACAAATGAGAAAGAAGCCGACCCATTAAGCGGATTAAGCGTCGCAGAACGCTTCGGTAACATCGAGAGAAAGCTGAACTTCACCTCCGAAAAGTTGTTAGATTTGCTCCAGCGATCGAGAGAAATGAGTTAAGCGCGGGTCATGAGCGACGCACTTGAACTGGAGTTGCACACAAGGGTCGAAAACCAAGGTCGCATGCTGACTGCAATAGAGAAGCGACTAGGGAAATTGGCAACTGTGGTTGATAAGTTGAAGGAACGAATGGACGAGTGCGGATCTGGCATTGGAGGAGCCCCCACCCGAGCTGACCTCCTTCAAGTGGTCAAACAAAGCAATGAGCGATTCCAAACTTACGCGCATAGATGGAGGTTGCGCGCCTCTCAAATAAATCCTCCGTTAACTAGGGAAGAGCTGATCGGGTACTTTCTGAGAACCCTCCCGTACGAACTCTTCCAATATATGGCCGGGACCACCTACGACTCGTTCTCCCATCTGTTACGGGTAGGCGAGGGAGTTGAATGGGGACTCGCTAACGAAAGGCTGAAGAGCAAGGATGCTAGAAGAACCAATGCGCCACCCTCTGATAGACCCGATAAGACGGCTCATGCTGAACCCAGATGCGGGTACAATTCTAAAGACTTGGATGACCTCATTGGGATGATTGAGACTATAGAAGCTTTTGTAATTAACCTAGACAAGGTTGACAATTGAAAAAAGGGAGATGATTACTTAGTCAAGCCACTTACAATCAGCATCTCTAATGAAGAGGCAAATGATGACCCTGAAGGAAAGGCTGAGGGTGTCAAGCCGGTTGTGATAAAGATCCCTCCAATGGAAGAGTACGATCCCAAAGCGGTTCATTGGGACTACGGGACGAGCGAAATAGATGTAGTGATGAGATCGGGGAGGTGTTATGCACCCAAAGAGGGAGAGACCGAGAAGAGAGACGTAACTAAAGAAGATGCCGAAAAACTGTTAACCATAATCAAAACGAGCGAACATGAAGTGATAGAGCAGTTACGGAAAATGCCGGCCCAAATCTCACTACTGGATTTGTTCGTGAACTCAGAAAAGCATAAGAATGCGCTGATGAGGGTCCTGAATGAGGTACACGTACCTGAGACGATTAACGAAATACAGCTAGAGAGCTTCGTTAGCGCTATCCTATTAAAGGATCAAATATCCTTCTCGGATGAGGACATTCTTGTGGATGGATGGGCCCATAATAAGGCTCTGTACATATCGGCGAGGAGCCACGGCAAGCAGGTCTCCCACGTGCTAATTGATAATGGGTCAGCATTCAACATATGTCCGTTGGCCACACTCAGGAACCTAGGTGTGAATAAGGAGCTTATTCATGCCTCCAATGCTACAATCAGAGCTTTCGATGGAATGAGGAAGAATGTGGTTGGTGAAATCGAGCTAGATGTCCTAATTGGGCCAGTAGAGTTCTCCATTGGATTCCAAGTCATGGACCTCCCGAGTGCTTTCGGATTTCTATTGGGCAGACCATGGATCCACACTGCAGGCGCAGTACCGTCGAGCCTGCACCAGAAGGTTCGATTTGTGGTTGATGGGAAAGTGATAACCGTGCATGAGGAAATGGACTTCACCGCATACCAGAAGAGCGCGGTCCCATATGTAGAGCCGGAGCACAAAGAAGAGGCTAGCTATCATTCTCTCGAGTTGGTGGCAGTCATGCATGCACCTCCAGGAACCAAAATGAGGGCTCCTGCGCCCTCCAAGTATACTCTAGCACCTGGAAAAATGCTATTGGCATATGGTTTTATCCCTGGACTCGGTCTAGGAAAGAATGGTCAAGGGATTCAAGGGATTCGCTCGCCGCTGCAATTGGACACCAACAAGCACCGAACAGGCCTAGGATATACTGGTGAATTCAGGAAGGGCCTTACTTCCAGAAGCTGTCATGGATACCGAAGCGGAGGCCATCATAGGGGCCGTGGAAGTTGAGGAGGCAGAGTTAATTCATTCATTGGCTCCAGAGCTTGGAAAGGAAAAATTAACGCGATTGGGAGTTCACTGGGTCAGTATTTCTCCGAGCGCCCCAAGATGCTAGCAGATGAAGCTATTCAAAGCGCAGCAGAGCTTGATATGTCCAACTTATTTCTTGAGGACACCGTCAACATCATCATCGAGAGGCTTGACGAGGACTCTATCTCGCCTGAGTAAAGAGGCTCTTCTTCTGCTTCTTATAGCATCTCTTTAACCGTAATTTTAATTCAGTTGTTACATTTCGTTTGGTTTCTCTCTTTTCAATTCCAAGAAAATACCTTTGGATCTCGAGCCGTTGGTCCAAATGGTTGCCTTGTAATGCGGCCTTATCAGTAAAATTCAATAAAATGCGTGTGCACGTTCTATTAAGGACGTGCGGGAACATTCCAAACCAGCCCAATGATGATGCCTATCTTCGATTCTCGAAGATTTAAGGCCTGGATTCCCGCACGCTTCCTATTTTATCAAGCAAATTAAGAGAAGCAAAGGTGTCCGAGGATATGAGGATTGGCTCTCTTATTACATTTTTTCAAATGGTTTTTGAAAATCATGCATGAAAACTACTTGCTGAAAGGGACTAATCATTTTCATGACATTTCAGGCATATCATTCCAAGCATGCATAATAGGCTGTTGTGTGACTCGGATCACCAAGGAGATTACTCTTGTGGCATTGGGGAAGAATATGAGGATTTCATAGATATTCAGAGAGATTGGAGTCGATACGAAGAGTTTAAACCCCTAACAGCAGAAGAAGCAGTGATAGTGAACTTGGTCGACTCACAGAATGTTAGAGAAGTGAAGATTGGGGAGTCTTTGTCACCCTCTGAAGCTACCCGAATGACTGAACTTCTCAGGGAATACCAAGATATCTTTGCTTGGTCGTATGCAGACATGCCCGGCCTCGACCCTAACATTATGGAACACGTACTACCCATTGACCCTAGCATCCTGCCAAAAAAACAAAAGCTTAGGCGAACGAGGCCCGAACTTTCCATGAAAATTGAGGAGGAAGTGATGAAGCTCCTCAAAGTGGGATTCATAGAAGCGATCCCCTATGCCGATTGGATCGCTAACATCGTGCCAGTGATGAAGAAAGACGGCACAGTCCGAATCTGCGTCGATTACCGAGACCTGAATAAAGCCAGCCCAAAGGATGATTTTCCTTTGCCGCACATAGACGTGTTGGTCGATAGTACAGCCGGGTTCGAACGGTTTTCCTTTATGGATGGATTTTCTGGCTATAATCAGATCTTAATGAAAGAGGAAGACAAGGCGAAGACCTCATTCATAACACCATGGGGCACCTTCTGTTATAGGGTTATGCCTTTCGAGTTGAAGAATGCTGGGGCGACATACCAAAGAGCCATGGTCGCTCTATTCCATGGCATGATGCATAAGGAAATCGAGGTGTACGTAGATGATATGATTGCTAAGTCCAGACCAGGAGAGGACCATGTTCTAGTACTAAAAAAGTTATTCGAACGCCTACGAAAATATAAGCTGAGGCTGAATCCCAATAAGTGCATATTCGGGGCGAGATCTGGAAAGCTTTTAGGATTTATGGTTAGCAGTCATGGCATCGAGGTCGACCCTTCCAAGATCAAAGCTATACGGGACATTAATACCCCAACCTCAGTAAGGGAAGTAAGAAGCCTGCTGGGGCGGTTAAACTATATTGCCAGATTTATATCCCAGCTTTCTGATGTGGCAAAACCATTCTTTAAACTCCTCAAGAAGGGCGCCAAAGTCATTTGGGATTCAGAATGCCATCAGGCATTTGAGAAGATCAAGAAGTATCTGGTCCTACCTCCAGTATTGGTATCACCAACCCCAGGAGTCCCCTTGACTCTGTACTTGACGATTTATCAGGAATCATTAGGAGCTCTACTCGCCCAGACGAAACCGGAGGACGGGAAAGAGCGAGCAATTTCTTACCTGAGCAAGAAGTTCACGCAGTCAGAGGCTAACTACCCGATGGTTGAAAGGACATGCGTCGCACTGATTTGGGTACTCCACAGGTTGAGACAATACACCCTCCATCACCATATCCAGCTGGTAACAGAATGCGACCCAATTAAGTATTTGGTGGAGAAACCCGCCTTATTGGGAAAGCTAGCAAAGTGGCAAGTTCTGTTATCAGAATTTGACATAAGGAGTTCACCTCAGAAGTCAGTCAAGGGGCGAGCCATAGCCGACATGTTGGCAGAAAATTCACAAGGACTTGTAATCCCTAATGAGGAGGAGGCAGAGAATCGAATCCTCGCATTATCTGATGATAAGTGGACCATGTATTTTTATGGTGCCGTTAATTTGGTTGGATCTGGAACTGGGGCAGTACTGATATCCCCGGACGGCCTACATTATCCGGTTTCTGCGAAGTTGGTATTCCCATGCACCAATAATATATCAGAATATGAAGCCTGTATTCTAGGCCTGCAATTAGCCATCACCATGAAGGTGCGAAGGTTACAGGTTTATGGAGACTCCATGCTGATTATTCTCCAGACGCAGGGAGAATGGAAAACAAGGGATTCTAAGCTCATCCCATATCATAATTTCCTAGAGGAGTTAACCGATAATTTCGACGAAATTTCGTTCGAATATCTGCCAAGGACCCAGAATCACTTTGCAGACGCGTTAGCCACTCTATCTTCATTGTTGCAAGTGGAGGACGGGCTCGACATCAAGCCTTTAAAAATCAATGTCATGGATCAGCCAGCCTACTGCATGGTGGTGGAAGGCGAATTCGATGGTGAGCCTTGGTATCATGACATTAAGAATTATCTTTCGAAAGGAGAATTCCCTCAAGGGAGTCAGGTCGGGGATAAGAAGTACATAGCAAAGATAGCTACCAAATTCTTCCTGAGCGGCAAACTCTCTATAAAAGGTCCTTCGATTCAGTCCTATTGAGATGTGTAGATGCTAAAGAAGCAAATATGCTCATGAAGGAAATCCATGAAGGGATATGCGGTCCTCATATGAACGGCCACCTCCTCGCAAAGAAAATCATGCGGCTTGGTTATTATTGGATGACCATGGAAGCGGACTGCAACCAACATGTAAGGTCCTGTCATCAATGCCAGGTATACGGTGACAGAATTAACACACCCCCAAACGAGCTCCACCAGATGTCGGAGGCTTGGCCATTCGCCATGTGGGGGATAGACATGATCGGTCCGATTCACCCTAGTGCTTCCAATGGGCACCGCTTCATCCTGGTGGCGATCGACTATTTTACGAAGTAGATTGAAGCAAGCTCATATGCAAATGTCACAGCAAAGAACGTGGCCAAGTTCATCAGAAAGGATATCATCTCCCGATATGGGGCCCCTCAAGCGATAATCACAGATAATGGCTCCAATTTGAATAATAAGATAGTTGATGATCTGCTACAAGCATTCAACATTCGACATCTTAATTCGTCTCCCTATCGCCCACAAATGAATGGAGCTGTGGAGGCGGCAAACAAGAACATCAAGAAAATCCTGGCAAAAACTGCAGAGAATTATAGGGACTGGCATGAGAGACTGCCGTACGCATTGATGGCATATCGGACTTCGATACGGACCTCGACTGGAGCAACCCCATATTCCCTAGTTTACGGTATGGAGGCAGTTCTACCGATAGAGGTTGAAATCCCCTCTCTGAGAATCTTATCCCAAGTCAAACTCTCCGAAGCGGAGTGGACGCAGCAGAGATATGAGTGTCGCGACCCTCTAAAAAAATTTTATCTTCAAAAGGGGTTAACGGATTATTAGGTTAATTAGATTTGACTAACCTAACGCGGACCCTCCCAAGCCCTACCGAATCGCAACTTTGGTTTTTGTTTAAATGATTTTAAAATTTGGAGTCGCCACTAATCGTTCTTGGTAGGTCGATTAGAAACCTAAATAAATTAGCGGGAGAACTAATTTATTCCTGCGAACCAGAGATCAGGAGCTCGGGGACTTGGCTACACTAGTTAATTAAAACTAATGCCCTTTCGGTACCTTAATTTCATGGATATCCTAATTCGGCAACTGAGACTTGGTTTATTCCTAAGGCTCTAGTAGGGTATTCTCTTTTGTGTTTTCACTTTTTAAATAGGATGCATGGATGGTATATATTTTTATTTGTTATATTTTTTTAAGTGTTAAAGATTCCCTGAAGCCGAAAGAGGGAGTGTGTTAACGACTTCTATGTAGTATTACAACCTGCTTATCTTTTGGGTCTGATGATTCAAAAATTAAATTATAGGAAGTACATGACAGTGAATAAACACCTCCAATGGGAGGCCTAGCATTGGCTTGGCTCTTCCCTTTGGGATTTAAGGTACAGGTATTTAAGTTGCAGGTATTTAAACTACTGTAAGTAAAAACCTCCAATGGGAGGCTAAGCATTGGCTTGGCTCTTCCCTTTGGGATTTAAGGTACAGGTATTTAAATTGCAGGTATTTAACTACTGTAAGTAAAAACCTCCAATGGGAGGCTAAGCATTGGCTTGGCTCTTCCCTTTGGGATTTGAGGTACATGTATTTAAGTTGCAGGTATTTAACTACTATAAGTAAAAATCTCCAATGAGAGTCTAAGCATTGGCTTGGCTCTTCCCTTTGGGATTTAAGGTATAGGTATTTAAGTTGCAGGTATTTAACTACTGTAAGTAAAAACCTCCAATGGGAGGCTAAGCATTGGCTTGGCTCTTCCCTTTGGGATTTAAGGTACAGGTATTTAAGTTGCAGGTATTTAACTACTGTAAGTAAAAACCTCCAATGGGAGGCTAAGCATTGGCTTGGCTCTTCCCTTTGGGATTTATGGTGCAGGTATTTAAATTGCGGATGGACTTTGTCCTCTCCATTCTGGGGTATGAATTCTTTAAAATAAAATACAACGAATTGATTCAACAATTTGAAATTTGTGCGCGCTTGAGGACTCCTCCAAGCAGATTTTGTGCTTCCATAGGGTTGACCATTGATATAAAGCTGCGGCTTCCTGACATAAAATAGAGTGAAATGTCAATATACAAAATATGTGCTAATCTGCACCTAAAACCAGAAGAGTGGAAAGAGTACTTATCTCCCATTTTTTTGGGAGGGATTTATATAATTGATTTTCGCTCTCTATGTTCCCAATATAGAGAGTTTCTTTTGAATTAAGAGGGACTTTTAGTCACAGATCAGTTGAGAAATCGGTGGACAGCTTAGGAGCTTGTCTAGGCCGATTTTTGCATCTCTACGAGATTTTTGCTGTTGACGTAAAGATATCCTTCTCCTGACATAAAATATGGAAAAAAAAAAGGAGATGGAGAAAGTGTATACAATTTGTGCTAATTTACAAGTAAAACCATAAACAAATGAATAAATAAAACACTTAGCTCGAATTTGCTTGCTCGTTGACGAGGAAGAACTCTTGATTTATATTGATCGATGAAGGAATTTGTGATGATAACCCCTAGCTTTAAACTTCCATCATCTTCAAAATTCTCTCTCTTTTGGTATTTTCTTTCTCTCAAATTTTTCTTCAATCTCCCAAAACTCTCTCAAACATACAAAATTTTCTCTCCAAAAAAAATCTCCCTCTCAAGCTCACTTCTTCCTCCTTTTATAATCTACTCATCTATCTCCCATTCTAATTTTTCCACTAACTCTATCTCCCATTCTAATTTCTCCACTAACTCTTCTTCATTTTCATCTTCCATTCTCCATCTCTATCTCACATTCTAATCTCTCCACTAACTTTTCTTCATCTTCATCTTCCCTTCTCCATATTTATCTCCCATTCTAATTTTTCCACTAACTCTTCTTCGTCTCCATCTTCCATTTTCTATTCTTATCTTCCATTCTAATTTCTCCACTAACTCTTCTTCATCTCCATCTTCCCTTCTCTATTCTTATCTTATTTTCTCCATTCATCCTTCTCCAACTTCTCTTCTTCATCTCCTCTTCACCATCTTCCCTTCTCTATTCTAATTTATCCACTAACTCTTCTTTTTGTTATTTGTAAAATAATCATTCAAGAGTTAGGTATTTGCACTCTAGTCCTTGAATTTTAAGTATTTACAATTCAGTCCATGAAAAAATATATTTCTTTAAGTCCAAATCTCCTCACAATTTTTGACACACCAAAATTTACCACATGTCAAATTTAAGCTCATTTCTTGTCGCTGAAAATAATGCAGAATTTAATTAAAGCCCTTTTGCAAAATTGAGTCATTCTGTGTATAGTTGAGCCAAGATGAAAATTTAAAATATTAGAAGACAATGTCACAACTCATAAAAAGTGAAAATTAAAAATAAGTTGGCTAAAATTAAATTTTTTTAGGCCCAATTCGAGATTATACTCGTGAAAGAACACGTGACTCGAATTGGATTTTTCTGAATTTGTGATGGCCAATATGAAAATAGATTTAAAAGAAAAATATTAACTATCTTTGTGTATTTTTTTGGCCTCAAATGTTAATTTTCCAAAATTTTCAAGTATTTTTGTATTATTTTTTTAAAAAAAAATTAAATATATATAATATGAAAATTTATTTTTTGTTCAAAAATGGTTGCCTAGGCTTGGCCAAGGCTTCCAAAGTTGATTTTTCAATTTTATGAATTTTCTATTAATTTTCGAAAATAAATAAATAAAAAATACCGAAAAATACGAAAAATATGGAAAATCATTTTTTGATCAAAATTGGTTCTTTAGGCTTAGCCAAGGTCCCCAAAGTTGATTTTTCAATTTTATGAGTTTTTATATAAAAAAAATTTATTAATTTTAAAACAGAAAGGATGATTAAAAATCAGGTGTCAACAGCTGCCCCTCTTTGAAAGGAAGCTCGGTAGAGGTTCATTTCAAAGACGAGATGACATCTAAGTTCTAATAAACTCAACACAATAAAATAAAAAGAGTCGTGACATTAATGTTCCACTAAAAATGAAATAAGAACCTAAAGATTCGTTATAAGAAAACCTTAGAGTAGTTGAACTCGAACCCGTATGGTAGGTTAACCCATGGTATATTCCTAATAAAAGGATTCTACTGATTAAAAATTGAATTAAAATTTGACCTGTATGGTGGGTCGTACCATGGTAGATTCATAATAAAAGGATTCTACTGATTTAAATTTTGACCCGTATGGTAGGTCACCCCATGGTAGATTCCTAATGAAAGGATTCTACTGATTAAAATTTGATTGAAATTTGACCTGTATGGTAGGTTATCCCATGAAACTACCTGTAAGAAGGACTTTGCGCTTGTAGAAAGGACTTGGTGCCTCTAAAAAGGACTTTGGTGCCTGTAAAAAGAACTTGGTGGCTGTAAAAAGGACTTTATGCCATGTAAAATGACTTAATTTGCCTGTAAGAAGGACTTGATTTGCTTGTAAAAAGGACTTAATTTGCCTGTAAGAAGGACTTACTTTGCCTGTAAGAAGGACTTTGTGCCTGTAAAAAGGACTTGATTTGCCTGTAAGAAGGACTTGATTTGCCTGTAAGAAGGACTTGATTTGCCTGTAAGAAGGACTTTGTGCCTGTAAGAAGGACTTGATTTGCCTGTAAGAAGGACTTGATTTGCCTGTAAGAAGGACTTGCTTTGCCTGTAAGAAGGACTTTGTTTGCCTGTAAGAAGGACTTTGTGCCTGTAAGAAGGACTTGATTTGCCTGTAAGAAGGACTTTGTGCCTGTAAGAAGGACTTGATTTGCCTGTAAGAAGGACTTGCTTTGCCTGTAAGAAGGACTTTATTTGCCTGTAAGTAGGACTTGATTTGCCTGTAAGAAGGACTTGGTTTGCCTGTAAGAAGGACTTTGTGCCTGTAAGAAGGACTTTGTTTGCCTGTAAGAAGGACTTAGTTTGCCTGTAAGAAGGATTTGATTTGCCTGTAAGAAGGACTTTGTGCCTGTAAGAAGGACTTGATTTGCCTGTAAAAAGGACTTACTTTGCCTGTAAGAAGGACTTTGTGCCTATAAGAAGGACTTGGTTTGCCTGTAAGAAGGACTTGATTTGCCTGTGAGAAGGACTTGGTTTGCCTGTAAGAAAGACTTGGTTTGCCTGTAAGAAGGACTTGATTTGCCTGTAAGAAGGACTTTATGTACCTCAAAGGGTGCCATTCTGAAATCTGGGGAGACCAGGAATCCTGCAGAAGCTCAAACCCAAATTATATTCTCCTGTCGTTTTAGGAATAAACCAAAGAGGCAGAGATCAAAAGGTCTCGAACATTTCTGTCCTTGAGACAAATCATGCTTTATTGAAGAATGTGGATACCTGTATATACCGCAATGGATTCGAGTATCCCAACAAACGTCAGAATTCATTCTCTTGAAAGGTTCTGGTTGAAGATATACTTACCTGAGAATTTGGAAGAAATGCTTGGTGGCTTCTCGACAACCAGGCTTGTTCATTCAATAATCGCCGAATGAATTTCAAGACTTTGGAAGGTAACTCAAACACCGGGAATGTGTTGCCTGTCGGGCAATGTCAGAGCTAACATGTGCAAGCATTTTCATCAATGCGTTCATTGGTTCATACAAAATTGTTCAGCTAAGTTTGCCACGATTAAAGGCAGTCTATATAATAACTCATGATGCAATCGATCAACATATAGATCATGTATTGCATTACCACTTCTGTTTAAGGAGGTTCTTATAGTATGAACACCTCGAATGTAATCTGAATGGGGGACTTCATTCCGAAAGGGCTTTTTCTCACTCTGGAGAAAGGCTGTTTATCTGTAGATCAAAATGTTAGACCTGTGTGGAAATGGTTTGCCTTTCCTCATCCTGTCATGCCCCATTCTGCACATTTGATATCTCCTATGCAGTTTATGCTCTAAGTTGGAGTTGGTAAGTTAAACACACGGAATAGTCATACATAATTCATGAACTGTGTATGCACAATGCAGATGTGACAATTTTTTAGCATCACGTGTGTTTATATAATGTGCAAATATGGGCGGATTTAAATTGCCCCTGGTATGTGGGCGGGCCGAACAAATTAGGAAGCCTACTCCTTATGTCGAGGGGTGGTTTGTCTCAAACTTTACCCCTGCGCGATGAAGCATATGGGCGAGGGAGCATTTTGGTTTGTTTAATGCCCCTGCAAGAAGCAAAGAAATTATTCTTGAAATCAAACGAGATAAGGAAGACATATTTGCTTTTTCGTTTCAGAGCTTGCGATCAATTTGCCCCATTTTTCACCAGAATAGATCTTGTCAGGTGATCATAATTTTCTTTTGGATTTGTCTCCTTCAACATGTTAAATGTTAGTATAAATATTTCCTGTGAAAAGAAAAGGAGACATGTCAACCAGTATTAAAAGGGATAAATTGGAAACGATACTGATTTACCCTTCATCTTGAATGCCTTGGACAAGTCTTTTACCAATTTTGCTGGATTGAGTTTTCTTCGACTTTTGTTGGATGCTTCACCATTAAGCCGAGAATGTGGCAAAATATTGACTTCGGTATTACTCGTCGAGTATTCCTGCTTGCAAAAAGAAATGCACAAAAAGTTGTTTCATTTATTTATAATACATACAACATTCCCCACCCTCGGGGATCGAACTCGGGATATTTCGGACACTGTCATCCCCCATACCATTCGGTCCATTGGACCATAGGTGTCAATGGGGCTATCCTTTCAAAGGTTAATCTTTGGGGATAAAGCAGCCTTGTTGTATCACCTTGGGCCATGTTACGGTATTTCTCGAGGTAATTTGCAATCCCTCTTAAGAATGGAATAAGACAATTCAAGACTTGAGATGATTATGTGCACATTAGAACGATACAGAATTACCCATTTCTGAGATTGTTCGCGTCTTTCGCTTGTACTTTCTTTTGTCCGAAGCTGTCCATCCCGTGGTAATGCCCATAAGTCGATTTGCCCCCAAATTTTGTTCAATTTGTATTCGGATATGATTGCGTTCTCGGGTCGATTTGCAATTTCCTGAGAATAGAAGGGACTTAATTTTAAAACTTGGAGCAACTGAGGGTAAATTGAAACGATATGGAGTTACCCTTCAGGTTTATGCAGATTTTTACTCGCCATCAATTCGTCGCGAGGTTGGTGAAGTGGCGGATTCGAGCATTTAATAGGGGGAAGTCGGATTATTACTCCTTGCTTTTACACATTCACAAAAGCAGAAAAACATATCACGCAAGGAAATAAAACACATTCACTCATTCAGGATCAATTCTGCTTCCTCTACTGGCTCTCCCATGATCAGTTGGCTTCATCCCAAATTAGGTATGCATCGGCCATATCGAAGGTCTGGTGGTCACTGGCTGAACAAGTGCATCACAGTCCCGATGCTTTACCGATATCAAACTGGTTGATTATGGCGAAAAGATCATCGTCAATGTCCGCTTGGTGGTGATCTGTCCCTTCTTCCTCAGGAGGTATTGATACTGATCCAGTATCATTGGTCCTTTTGTACCCTGCTCCAACAGAACTCGATCCTGTTATAAATTGGTCTAACTCACCTCTTAAACGTGCATTTTCGATCCTCAGATCATACATTTCATCGAGGGTGAGGAGGAGGCTATTGCAGTTGGGGCAGGTGGCGGAGTCAAAAGTCTCTTTATACATCTTGTTTTCCGCTCGGAGGTTTTCATTTTCAACTCTTAGAAACTCGGCTTCGTTGTGCTCATGACGAGTCTTCATTCGGGTTCGTCTATTTTGAAACCAGAACTTGATTTGCGGAGGTTCAAGTCCTAGCTCTTGACTCAGTTCCATTTTTTGTTTGCAGTCTGGCATAGGGCACGTTCCTCAGTATGGCGACGGTAACGCTTCTTTTGACCTTTACCGTTGTTGTCATTGTCCTTACTGGGCTCTTGGACGTCGTCGGTGGAAGGGCCGGGCTCCACAGGCTCGGTCCCAAATATGGCTACGAACTCTTCCTCTCCCATATTCAGCAAGTAACGATAACTTTCAAGTGTGTTAGGTTGAGACATCTTCGATTTAGTTAACGATTTCTCAAAGTTTGATATCTCTTCTTGTATTTTCACTCTCTGGATTTTTCTGGGAGACTGCGTATGCTTTAAGAGTCTCTCTTTCGAGCACGAATGAGAATTATCAAGAAGATGCCTCCTTTAAAATTAGACGTGGGTTTAGCAACTGTATTGCCTCTCTCGAGTGTTCTGGCTTTTTCGATTTTCTTTTCATCGTATCTCTTGCCCAGCTCGTGTCCTTCCATCTTTCCGTGGAAGGGGGCCCCTTGTTGCTGTCTCCACCATCAATTTGCTGGCGAGTTCTTTAATAAAGACTAGTCGTATCTCTTTTCTGCCGAAAATGTCTTTGTCTCCTACTCAGCTTATTTTTTATCCTTTATTTTTCAAAGTAGTGGCGTCCCGTCCAACTTTTCCGTAGAGACGTCGGATTTGCTTGGCTCGAGATTGGAGACGAGTAGCGGAGGTGATACTGATAGGGAATGGTAGACAGGAAAATCTGGCCAGTAGAGACTTCCCCTGCAAAAATGAAAGAGAATGCGGCAGTATATTTTCTTCATATTCTAGAAAAATTGGAACGATACTGTTTTACCCTTGTGTATACTTCCATTGAATTTGAATTGAGGAAGTTCCTTCATTTGGATTGGATTGAATTGTATGTCCCGAGTTGCCCTTCACTTTGAGCTTGCCACATATGTGCTTTGCTTAGTTGGGCCTTGTTTTCTTTCGGGTTGCCTTGGACCATCATCATTTTCCATGCCATCGGGTCCGTGGACCGGAGGGCTCCTTTAATTTGAAGGTTACCTTGAAGGCGAATGAGTCCTATCGCATTCCATTGGGTCATTTCATTTTGCGACACTCTTGAGGCACTTTGCAATCCCCTGCGTGAGAATGGAACAAATCCAATTTAGCATTTTGCAACGATTGAGGGTAAATTGGAACGACACACAGTTACTCGTCTTCGAGCTCGCCTGGGCTTTTCACTTGAAATTTCCCTACGTGAGGCCATTCAACATTTCTCATTATGGCAGTAAGCGACATTGCCACAAATTGATCCGCCCTAAATCTAGCATAAAAAAGGGATTCACGCATTCGACGAGATAAAAAAACAAATTACCCCATTGCCCCTGAATTAAATCTAGTCACCTAGAAAGCTGGAAATATCTTACGCAGGGGAATTAAGCATGAAATGAAAGGTGCACTTATTCAAGGTCGGTTCTGCCTCTCCTGTGGCTCTTCGATAATCAGCTAGTCTCGTGTTGGTTCGGGTGTGGCTGACCGATGTTTGAGAGTCCTTACTCACTAGCTCCTGATCGCGGTTTGGGACGTCTGTCAACCCTAAACTGGTTGACCAGGGCAGTAAGCTCATCATCTGGGTAATCTCTTGAACCTTCCAGCAACTGATACTCGAATTGGGCATTGTTATTGGCAAATGCTGGCGGTAGATTTCTCATTCTGTCATCGCCATGAGCAATTTGACTTCTCGTGGTGGAGCCTTCATCATTACTCGAGAAAGTGTGGGGATCACCAACTGTCCTGCTGCTAAAAACTCCTTCCATTTGAGGATTAGAGAAGTGGAAGTGCTCAGGATAACTTCTTGTCTGATTCTCTGGCTGCGCAGGCGGGCTGATCATGGGATAAATTATAGCCACGGGTTGGTGCTCAAACCAAGGAGTCTGAATACACTGCCCCTACGGTCTATACTCTTGAAGAGCATTAGGGTGATTTTGGGGGATACTTTGATTAACGCCTGGAGGATTCATGGCGCAGCTACTGGCTTGGTTGATGATGGGAAGTGGCTCCCCCCATGCTAACCTGCGGAACTTATGGTGGCGAGGAGACTCGACGTTCAGGCTTGGATCAGTCCCACCTTGGTTTTCTTGATTCTGAGCTGCATTGTGTTCTCTCACCCTTTTTCTGTACTTCTGAAGATGACTCAAAACATTTGCTTTAGTGAGCCCCTCTACCTTCATAATTTCCAGTATATGTTGCGGCCGTGCCGAATCGATTCCTAGCTGCTGAACTGCATTAACAAACATACGATGCAGCTCGGGAGACCAACTCATCTTCTTTCTCCAGTTGCTTGGAACAAAATTGAAGGCTTGATGCTTGTTCTCATGGTCGTGCAATTGCTTCCTTACCACGTGCTGCCATATGTTTTGAAGCATCTGAACCCTAACTGGTTTCGTTACGACGTCTTGGGCCCCATTTAAGACAGCCTTCATTATGGCTTGCTGATCATCGCTTGCCGATATTACGAGGACTGGCATGTTTAATTTAGAATTGATGACTTCCAAGAGAGTGAAAACATCCATGTCAATCCCTACCATGGCGGTGAGGACGATATCAAACGGGTCACTACTCCTCCTTAATATCTCTAAGGCCTCTGTCGCCTTTGCTTGAGTTACAACCTTATACCGGCATTTTCTTAATACGGTAACAAGGATTGACAGAGAGACTGGATTACCGTCAATGGCCATGACCAGTAAACGCTCAGGGTAAGGAACTTCATCAGCTTCGACCAGGGTTGAACATGCGCTCGTTCCCCTAATGCTTGACATATTTCTGGATCTAGGACTACCGATTCGAGACCGCCTCAGGATGTCTTCTCGGACTTGAGGGATCACGGGATCGTTGATGGCTTCTCGTAACAGGCTTTGAAAGCCAATGCTTTGATGGTGAAGGTTTTGAATTCCTCTCCCACGAAAACTCCTTCCTCTCTATCTTTATCCTGCGAGTTCGTGCAGATGAACCCTCACTATCAAATGAGGACAAATTCTCTCTCTGGCAATAGCAACGACTTCCCCCTTCACGGGCAGTGCTATTAGATTTACCGAGGGGAAAATCTGACATTCAGCTTTTGATCAAAGGGGAAATCCTCGTTTATCGCTCAGTTTGTCTTCTTCTTTCTTTTCGCGGTAGAGGGCCCCTGTCAAGATTTCCACAGTCGATTTACTGGCGGGTCCTCCAATGAAGACGAGTAATATCTCTCTTTCTGCCGAAAATTTCTTTGTCCCCCACTCAGCTCGTCTTTTCGTTCTTTCTTTTTTCAAAGCGGTGGAGTCCCGTCCAGCTTTTCCACAGAGACGTCGGGTTTGTTCGGCTCGAGGTTGCCACTTGGCTGGAATTTGAGCCACCGGGGGTGTTGCCGACAGAGAATGGTAAATAGGAAAACCTATAAGGACTGCCCCTGTGAAATCAGTATTTAAATTAAAGC
Source organism: Psidium guajava (assembly GCA_016432845.1). Classification (NCBI taxonomy): domain Eukaryota; kingdom Viridiplantae; phylum Streptophyta; class Magnoliopsida; order Myrtales; family Myrtaceae; genus Psidium; species Psidium guajava. The sequence continues at coordinate 32,270,680 of CM028225.1, read as the reverse complement.
AGCTTACCATCTTCGCATTCTGCTCATCTGCCTCACCTCTCTCCCCCTTTCTTTCGTATTCTGCTTTCAAAAATGGCCAAATCTCCTAACCACACCTTATCCACCGAAGTCTTAGCTGGGTGGGAGAGACTCTACAATCTTCTTGGTAGAGGTTACGCTCATGTAGCCAAAAACTCTACCGTTGAGGCTGAAATCCTCGATTTATTCAGGACCGTGGACGCTGCTTCTGTTGAGGGTACACAACTGGGAAAGGAGTATCGGAACTTCTCGACCCTCTTCATCAATTTTCTAGCTGCCTATAACCACGCTTATGAGACGGTCCTTGTGACCGCCGTCGTGAAAGCCCGTTACCGAGACCGGCACGAGCGTCTGGCAACAGTTACGTTTGTGGCTGATAATCACAAAAAAACCCTCAAGTTTGCCAACGATCAGCTTTCGTGGCTGGTTCGTGAGAGGGGAAAGTTGGTGGACCATCTGGCCTTGGTCCGAACTTACGCCGAACAGGAGCCAGGCAATATTGTGATGAGGTGCAAATGCGGTTGGCTGCAGGAGAGACTTGATGACATTACGGCAGATATTGCTTTCGAGAGGGCAGCGATTCCGGACTTGGAGTTTGCCGTTGAGCATTACGAGGCCACTATGGCCCAAGTTAAAGAGAAGTGCGATCGCCTCTTCTTTAGGCTCGCGGAGCTTGATCCCGAGAGCGCCCGGTGCATCCAGAGCATCAACTGTTTGGAGAGTCAGTTGAGCTCTTTCGTAATAGTTATCAGGCCCCAGTTTGGCTTTACCTTTCCTCCCTAGTGAGTTGTTGTAATACTCTTTGATGAATGGAATGAAAGAAAAGCTTCACGTGTTTTGTTTTTTTTTTTAATTTTCCTGCTATCGTTTCTTCCGCATAGCATAACAGAACGATTTGAGGTACCGAAGATGTCGAGGCTTAATGTTCTTCTTGATGTTCTTGTTTAATTGCTCCAGATGATGATATCGAGAACATTGATGATGGGTTCGGCGGTGGCCCCCACTATCCATCTTGAGATCACGAACAATAACGCTATGACAACTCGATCAGTGCGCTGGTAGTAAATCCGCCACATGTTGTGTGCCCATTTTTATCCATATTTTGTTTCTTTCGGCGTCTACTTGCTCGTGTCGGTCGCCTGTAGCGTCGGGAGAAATTCCTGTGGGCTACGTTCATTAATAGAACCTCGGTCCTCTAAAGCCCTCCGCGTGTTTCGGATAAGAGGAAATTTTAAGACCGGTCTCTGGTTGATTTAATCAGGTAAAGGTATTTGTTTCATGGGTTCTGATTATATAATCCATATTGTCTTTCAAAAGACGCGAGATCCTCTGCAACACATTAGATATACCCCCGTGTTTAATCAGTATAAATCCACCGTCATATCAGAATACACTGCCCATACAAGTTTACGGATTGACACAACTTTGTCTGTCAAAGATGGACAGTGTTCATTTGCCCTCCAGAATTAACGGTTGAAGCCTCGGTGTTTTTCGTCTTTTGGTATTTCTAAAGATGATTCTTGATATATTATTGAACTTAATTTTTACACCCGTCTGGGGTATCTAGGATCTTCCTACAAAAGAAAAGGATATAATTAGTATGCGACACAAGGAATGTCGGTCCATGACTCCTATATTAGTCCAATTTGATTTTTTCTATTTTATAGAGAAATCAGAAAAAGAAAAAAAATTTCCTTAGGAAGAAATGGGTTAATTTCTGATACATAATTTTTTGCAGATTTATTACTCTTTTTTTTATTTTTTTAAGGAATGTAACAAAATCTCTTGACGTTTACTAAAATTTTTGAAGGAATTTCCTTTTTATCAAAATAAATTTTCAGAAGTAAATTTGTCAGGAAAATTTTATTTTTATTGAAGCAGGAAAGACATGACAGAAATCCTTTATTGGTTAACAAAATTCCCCCGAGACATTAGTCTAATTTTATTTAGAGAAAATTTTCTTAGAAAAACATGAGCGAATTTCTCGAAAAGAATTTTTGTTGCAAGTTTTTATAATTTGAAAGAATGTGATAAAATCACTTGATGTTTTTTTTTAAGGAATTTTTCTTTTTATCGAAATAAATTTTCAGAGGAAAATTTGTCAGGAAAATTTCATTTTTATGGAAGCAAGAAAAACATGACAAAAATCTCTTATTGGTCAATTAGTCTAATTTTATTTAGAGAAAATTTTCTTAGAAAAACATGAGCGAATTTCTCGAGAAGAATTTTCTTGCACGTTTTTATAATTTGAAAAATGTGATAAAATCACTTGATGTCTACTAGAGTTTTTTTTTTTAAGGAATTTTTCTTTTTATTGAAATAAATTTTCAGAGGAAAATTTTTTCAGGAAAATTTCATTTTTATTGAAGCAATAAAAACATGACAAAAATCCCTTATTGGTTAATAAAATTCCTATGAAGGGATGTTTTCACATCATTTTTTCAAAAAAAAATTTTTTTAAAAGAAATGAGGGACAAATTTAATTTTTTATTTTCTTTTAAAAAGAATGGTCGTAATATCAAGCTCAAAAACTGACTAACACCTAGCATGGACCGATCGAAAATATATACAAGATAAAATTAGAGAACTTACTTTTACCTTGGAGAAATGCAAATCACATAGTCATGCGCATGACTCAAGTGAGGAGTGGACTCTAGAAAATAAAAGAAGGAGAGACAAGGTATGGACCTAAAAAGGCCCCCACTATCTGAATTGACAAACTTACCCTCCGCGCAATCAAATCACAATGGGAAGAATTGTCAATTCAGATAATGAGCGGGATAAAATATGGTCAACCCGAGCGCAATCGACGCAAGAGCTTTGCATATTCGATCCCTATCTATGGTTTTCTAGGAAGAATTTCGCGACTTGGGTTTAGACGCTTGTGTGTGCAGGTGTCGTGATCCTCAAAGTATGCAAGACATGCACAACAATTGATATCAAAATAGCGCTTCTAAAAATGTGCGAAATTAAACAAATAAACCCAACACCAAGCCTGCAAAACAAATGGGTTAGCCAAACACTCCGCCCCTTATAACTCCCATCCTGCAAAAACATATAACACCTATAGAATGAGTCCCAAACAAGATCGCCAGAAGCGAGATATCCATGAAATTTTCATTGGCCTAAGTCCACTAAGACTTTTAAAATTTCGAAAAAATTCAAGTATTCCAATTGGTATCTTTTTTCGAAAATTTAAAAATCCCGTCCCCAGCGGAGTCGCCAGTCTGTCGCGACCCTCTAAAAAAATTTTATCTTCAAAAGGGGTTAACGGATTATTAGGTTAATTAGATTTGACTAACCTAACGCGGACCCTCCCAAACCCTACCGAATCGCAACTTTGGTTTTTGTTTAAATGATTTTAAAATTTGGAGTCGCCACTAATCGTTCTTGGTAGGTCGATTAGAAACCTAAATAAATTAGCGGGAGAACTAATTTATTCCTGCGAACCAGAGATCAGGAGCTCGGGGACTTGGTTACACTAGTTAATTAAAACTAATGCCCTTTCGGTACCTTAATTTCATGGATATCCTAATTCGGCAACTCAGACTTGGTTTATTCCTAAGGCTCTAGTAGGGTATTCTCTTTTGTGTTTTCACTTTTTAAATAGGATGCATGGATGTTATATATTTTTATTTGTTATATTTTTTTAAGTGTTAAAGATTCCCTGAAGCCGAAAGAGGGAGTGTGTTAACGACTTCTGTGCAGTATTACGACCTACTTATCTTTTGGGTCTGATGATTCAAAAATTAAATTATAGGAAGTACATAACAATGAATAAACACCTCCAATGGGAGGCCTAGCATTGGCTTGGCTCTTCCCTTTGGGATTTAAGGTACAGGTATTTAAGTTGCAGGTATTTAAACTACTGTAAGTAAAAACCTCCAATGGGAGGCTAAGCATTGGCTTGGCTCTTCCCTTTGGGATTTAAGGTACAGGTATTTAAGTTGCAGGTATTTAACTACTGTAAGTAAAAACCTCCAATGGGAGGCTAAGCATTGGCTTGGCTCTTCCCTTTGGGATTTAAGTTACATGTATTTAAGTTGCAGGTATTTAACTGCTGTAAGTAAAAATCTCCAATGGGAGGCTAAGCATTGGCTTGGCTCTTCCCTTTGGAATTTAAGCTATAGGTATTTAAGTTGCAGGTATTTAACTACTGTAAGTAAAAACCTCCAATGGGAGGCTAAGCATTGGCTTGGCTCTTCCCTTTGGGATTTAAGGTACATGTATTTAAGTTGCAGGTATTTAACTATTGTAAGTGAAAATCTCCAATGGGAGGCTAAGCATTGGCTTGGCTCTTCCCTTTGGAATTTAAGGTATAGGTATTTAAGTTGCAGATATTTAACTACTGTAAGTAAAAACCTCCAATGGGAGGCTAAGCATTGGCTTGGCTCTTCCCTTTGGGATTTAAGGTACAGGTATTTAAGTTGCAGGTATTTAACTACTGTAAGTAAAAACCTCCAATGGGAGGCTAAGCATTGGCTTGGCTCTTCCCTTTGGGATTTATGGTGCAGGTATTTAAATTGCGGATGGACTTTGTCCTCTCCATTCTGGGGTATGAATTCTTTAAAATAAAATACAACGAATTGATTCAACAATTTGAAATTTGTCCGCGCTTGAGGACTCCTCCAAGCAGATTTTGTGCTTCCATAGGGTTGACCATTGATATAAAGCTGCGACTTCCTGACATAAAATAGAGTGAAATGTCAGTATACAAAATATGTGCTAATCTGCACCTAAAACCAGAAGAGTGGAAAGAGTACTTATCTCCGATTTTTTTGGGAGGGATTTCTATAATTGATTTTCGCTCTCTATGTTCCCAATATAGAGAGTTTCTTTTGAATTAAGAGGGACTTTTAGTCACAGATCAGTTGAGAAATCGGTGGACAGCTTAGGAGCTTGTCTAGGCCGATTTTTGCATCTCTACGAGATTTTTGCTGTTGACGTAGAGATATCCTTCTCTTGACATTAAATATGGAAAAAAAAAAGGAGATGGAGAAAGTGTATACAATTTGTGCTAATTTGCAAGTAAAACCATAAACAAATGAATAAATAAAAACACTTAGCTCGAATTTGCTTGCTCGTTGACGAGGAAGAACTCTTGATTTATATTGATCGATGAAGGAATTTGTGATGATAACCCCTAGCTTTAAACTTCCATCATCTTCAAAATTCTCTCTCTTTTGGTATTTTCTTTCTTTCAAATTTTTCTTCAATCTCCCAAAACTCTCTCAAACATCCAAAATTTTCTCTCCAAAAAAAATCTCCCTCTCAAGCTCACTTCTTCCTCCTTTTATAATCTACTCATCTATCTCCCATTCTAATTTTTCCACTAACTCTATCTCCCATTCTAATTTCTCCACTAACTCTTCTTCATTTTCATCTTCCATTCTCCATCTCTATCTCACATTCTAATCTCTCCACTAACTCTTCTTCATCTTCATCTTCCCTTCTCCATATTTATCTCACATTCTAATTTTTCCACTAACTCTTCTTCATCTCCATCTTCCCTTCTCTATTCTTATCTTCCATTCTAATTTCTCCACTAACTCTTCTTCATCTCCATCTTCCCTTCTCTATTCTTATCTTATTTTCTCCATTCATCCTTCTCCAACTTCTCTTCTTCATCTCCTCTTCACCATCTTCCCTTCTCTATTCTAATTTATCCACTAACTCTTCTTTTTGTTATTTGTAAAATAATCATTCAAGAGTTAGGTATTTGCACTCTAGTCCTTGAATTTTAAGTATTTACAATTCAGTCCATGAAAAAATATATTTCTTTAAGTCCAAATCTCCTCACAATTTTTGACACACCAAAATTTACCACATGTCAAATTTAAGCTCATTTCTTGTCGCTGAAAATAATGCATAATTTAATTAAAGCCCTTTTACAAAATTGAGTCATTCTGGGTATAGTTGAGCCAAGATGAAAATTTAAAATATTAGAAGACAATGTCACAACTCATAAAAAGTGAAAATTAAAAATAAGTTGGCTCAAATTAAATTTTTTTAGGCCCGATTCGAGATTATACTCATGAAGGAACACGTGACTCGAATTGGATTTTTCTGAATTTGCGATGGCCAATATGAAAATAGATTTAAAATAAAAATATTAACTATCTTTGTGTATTTTTTTGGCCTCAAATGTTAATTTTCCAAAATTTTCAAGTATTTTTGTATTATTTTTTTTAAAAAAAATTAAATATATATAATATGAAAATTTATTTTTTGTTCAAAAATGGTTGCCTAGGCTTGGCCAAGGCTTCCAAAGTTGATTTTTCAATTTTATGAATTTTCTATTAATTTTCGAAAATAAATAAATAAAAAATACCGAAAAATACGAAAAATATGGAAAATCATTTTTTGATCAAAATTGGTTCTTTAGGCTTAGCCAAGGTCCCCAAAGTTGATTTTTCAATTTTATGAGTTTTTATAAAAAAAAATTTTTTTATTAATTTTAAAACAGAAAGGATGATTAAAAATCAGGTGTCAACAATGAGCAGTTGTACCTGATCGATGAAAGGCGTCTGAAGGCAATATGTCACGGCCAAAGCTACCAGAGAAGAGTTGCCAAAGCGTTCAATCGAAAAGTCAAGCCCAGGAATTTTGAAGTAGAAGATCTGGTAGTGAAAAAGACAGTTCCAAATGTTTCTCATCCCGAGGGCAAGTTCACCCCAAATTATGAGGGTCCTTATATCATCAGGAAGGTCCTTCCTGGGGGAGCCTTGATTCTTGTAAACATGGATGGGAAAGAGTTAGGATATCCTGTAAATGCGGATGCAGTCAAGCAGTATCATCCTTAAAATAAAAGCAGGAGCCGATTTGGCTACCTTTGGGACAATCTGAGTCACTTTAGGACTATTACATGCATTCCATGCATTCATGCATACACGCATTTGTTTCATGTGATCCCAGGTTCAGGAAAAGCTCCCGAATCAATAAGCCACCAAAGTCACTATTGAGGGACCCAATGATGCAGATTTACTAGAACATGTGAAATGTATTCGTTCTAATGATATCCAATATACGGTACTTTCCTCAGGTGAATCCATTTCTCCAACAGGAAATCGACGGTGATTCAAGGAGCTGCAACTAGAGTTGGAGAGGGGCACTCGACCAATGACCATGACAATTGTCAACATTAAACAAGCTGAAATGCTCCTTCACCCATGCATTTCATTGTGCAGGGGCAAAGTAAAAAATGAGCCACTCCTCGCCTTGAGGAGTAGATCTTCAATTTATTCGGTTCGCATGTCCAGGGGCAATTCGAATTCCCTCTTTCTTGAGAAATTCTCTTCCATTCTTGCACATTGCCACATTTGCATTGTGTTTACATATGCCGTGATTCATGCATGACTCTTCTGTATGTTTGGATTTTGGCAATTCTGACTTGGAGCATAAATTGTGCATGATGCATCGAATGTGTAGAATGGGACATGACAGGATGATGAAAGGCAAGCCATTTCCACACACGTCCTACATTATAAGCCATAGCGAGTCGTGTGTTAAATAGATTCTGCACTCCCCAAGGCAATGGGTTTTCTCGCAGAAGGTACGATACCGAAAGGAAGGAGGCATTCATTTCTCTATCCTAAATACGACAGGTGATCATTGATAACCTATTTGAGCGGTGATTTCATTTCATAATCCCTGTTGAGAACCACCCCTCATTAGGGCCAAATGAAGGTAGTCCCGGCAATAGCACAAGGTAAATGGTTAGAAATTTTCTTGCTTGGACTAACATCAATCTTCGAGTGTTTCTTTGCATGATACTCGAATTTTAATTCAAGTGCTTTAGGATGACGAAGAGCATTTATTTTCTCTATCCTACATACTCATCCTTTGCATAACCCAATTGAGCTTGCAAATTCATTTCTCAAGCCCATGTTGGTGATCCTTGCTCATTTCAAGGTAATGACGACACCTTCCCCCAAGGAGCAGAATTGGAGAAATTGGGCCAATAGAGAATTCTCGAATTAGCCCATTTCATATGCTATACTTTCATGTAATGTCTAGTATCATTTGTTGAAAATCATCTTGTTGCTAAAATTTAAAATCACAAGATTGTTAAACAAAAGAAAAACAAAAACAAGTGTAACCTAAAGAAAATGGGCCTGCTTCCAAATAAAAGGGAGTCGAGAGTAAGAAAAGCAAAGGCTACTCTAAAGAATCTCGGGCAGAAAGAGCAAAGTGCCTATCAAAAGCAAGGCCAATGCTCATATATCTGTAATGAACCTCTGACTTCGAACATACATTTTGAGAATTCCCGAAAAAGGATCCCTAAAGAAGTCAGTTTGCAAAGTGTAAAAGAACTACCACCCCTCAGCCAATTGTGGTATTCATTGAAGACAAATTCAAGAAGGTTGAAGATCGGTGACAAGACTGCAGTGATCACCAACACCAAGCCCTTCTCATATGTTTTTCGTTTCTCAGACCCAAAATCCCGACCTACGTTACGACCCTTGAAAGTCTCTTCTGATTAGTGCACTTGAATTAATGTAAGAGTTGAATGACTTTAAGAATCGCTCGAAGAAGTTCGAGCAAGACTATTTCTCTCTCATTTTGTAGGGTTCTTGACTTGTAAACCCGGAGCAGATGATGAAGACTCTTTTGTCAATGGCCTTGACTCGAAATGAGTCCCATTTGATAAGCCTTTGACCCAGCCCACATTATGGCCCTAATCAAGACCTCCAAATCGGCTTGATCGTATCAATTGTGAGATTACTCAGACCCTCGCTGAATGCGATGATGGTAAGGTTGAGTGATTTCTTTTCAAATCCTGCAATCAGGATAAACAAGCCTTTCTCGAGAGTGAGAGAAAGCCCTTTCGGACTGAAGTCCCCATTCAAGTTACATTCGAGGTATTCATGACATGATAACCTCCCTGGACAGAATTGGAAATGCAAACTCAACAGAATAGTCATGCATGATCCACATTATGAGCATACACGTACGGTTTTAATCATTACAAACTCAACTGAATAGTTCTGCATGAACCGATGAACTCATTGATAAAAAATGCTTGCACATGTTACCTCTGACACTGTCTGACAGGTAGTGCATTCCTGATAGTCGAGTTACCCTCCGAGGTCTCGAAATTCATCCAGAGGCTATTAAACAAACGAGCCTTGTTGGCTAATGCTCGCTAAGCATTTTCAGGTGAGTATATCTTCAGCCTGAACCTTTCAATTCTGATGATTGTTTGGGTGCTCAAATCCATTGCAGCACATAAGGTCATTAAGTGAGCAAGCAGACATGATACAATCAGTCTGTCTATGCCTCGATCATTAACTCAGAAGATCCAAGTAAGTCTTCTGAACCCTTGCGACTCATGATCAACATGCTCTCATGAAGTCTTCATCAGCTCACGATTGATATAACCTCGTGTTCTCAAGCTTTATCAAATCATGATTGACCAACTCTCGTGTTCTTGATCTTTGCCTCATCGGTTTATTCCTAAAGTGATGGGACAACAAAAATTGGGTTTGAGCTTCTACAGGATTCCTGGTTTCCCCAGATCCCAGAATGGCACCCTTCATGGTAAGTGAAATTGGGTTTGAGCGTCTGCAGGATTCCTGGTCTCCCCAGATCCCAGATTGGCACCCGAAAATCATTTTCTCAATCAATACCTCTTCAGTCTACCCAAAAGGTGACATTTAGGGTATACTGTCTCTGGAGCCCTTCCATTGGAGACCCCAACACGGGATGGTCCATTTTCAAAAGTCCTTTTTACAAGCGACCCAAAGTCCTTCTTACAGGCAACCCGAAGTCCTTTCTACAGGCAACCCAAAGTCCTTTTTACAGGCGACCCAAAGTCCTTCTTACAGGCAACCCAAAGTCCTTTCTACAGGCAACAAAAGTCCTTCTTACAGGCACAAAAGTCCTTTCTACAGGCACCCAAAGTCCTTTCTACAGGCAACAAAAGTCCTTCTTACAGGCACCAAGTCCTTTCTACAGGCACACTAAAGCCCTTCTTACAGGCACCCAAGTCCTTTCTACAGGCACCAAGTCCTTTTTATAGGCACAAAGTCCTTCTTACAGGCATTTCCATGGGGTGACCCACCATACGGGTCAAATTTTAATGAGTAGAATCCTTTCATTAGGAATCTACCATGGGACGACCTACCATACGGGTCAAATTTCAATTTTAATCAGTAGAATCCTTTCATTAGGAATCTACCATGGGGTGACCTACCATACGGGTCCAAGTTCAACCACCCTGAGGTCTTCTTATAACGAATCCTTAGGCTCTCATTCCATTTACAGTAGAGCATGCGTGTCAGGCAACCGCCACACAACAAGCAGGTAAGTGCCAGGTAAATTCTCCTCTTTGTCCCTCCCTCACTGCATGAAAGCCTCCTCAAACCGGATCTGTATCGGAACTTGCAAAAAGGCATATCGGAGATCAAATGTCATGACTCTTTTATTTCTTAGGTTGAGTCGATTAGGATTCTGGTGTCATCTCGTCTTTGAAATGAACCTCTACCGAGCTTCCTTTCAAAGAAGGGCAGCTGTTGACACCTGATTTTTAATCATCGTTTCTATTTATAGAAATCCATAAAATTCATAAAATTGAAAAATCAACTTTGGAGACCTTGCCCAAGCCTAGGGAACCAATTTTAACCAAAAAATGGTTTTTCGTATTTTCAGCATTTTTCGTTATTTTTTATTTTCGGAAATTAATAGAAAATCCATAAAAATTCATAAAATTGAAAAATCAAATTTGGAGACTTTGGCCAAGCTTAGGTAACCATTTTTGAACAAAAAATAATTTTTTTTTATTTTTTATGTATATATTTTAAAAATTAAGAAAATATTTAATAAATAATAGCATTTGAGACCACAAAAATACGTAAAAATAGTCAATATTTTTCTCTTTAATCCTTTTTCATGTTGACCATCACAAATTTTAAAAAAAAATCTAATTCGGGGTCGTGTATTTCTTCACGAGCATAATCTCGAATCGGGCCTAAAAAATTCAATTTGAGTCAATTTATTTTCATTTTTCACTTTTAGGAGTTGTGACATTATTCTCTAATATTCTAAATTTTCATCTTGGCCCAATTATACTTAGAATGACTCAATTTTGCAAAAGGACTTTAATTAAATTTTGCGGCAAGAAATGAGTTTAAATTTGATATGCGATGAATTTCGACTAAGCATAGGAGAGGTGTGTTGAAAATTTTGAGGAGATTTGGACTTAAAGAAATATTTTTTCAGGGACTAAATTGCAAATACTCAAAATCTCAAGGACTAGAGTGTAAATACCTAACTCTTAAGGGATTATTTTGCAAATAACAAAAAAAAGAGTTAGTGAAGAAATTAGAATGGAGAAAGGAAGATGGAGAAGATGAGATGGAGAAGAGAATGGAGAAAGGAAGATGGAGAAGAGGAGATGGAGAAGAGAAGATGGAGAATAGGAGATGAAGAAGAATAGATGGAGAAAATAAGATAAGAGAAGGGAAGATAGAGAAGAGGAGATGGAGAAGAATGGATGGAGAAAATAAGATAAGAGAAGGGAAGATGGAGAAAAAGAAGAGTTAGTGGAGAAATTAGAATGAGAGATATATATGGAGAAGGGAAGATGGAGATGGAGAAGAATAGGTGGAGAAATTAGAATGTGAGATAGAGATGAAGAAGGGAAGATGAAGATGAAGAAGAGTTAGTGGAAAAATTAGAATGGGAGATGGAGTTAATGGAGAAATTAGAATGGGAGGTAAATGAGTGGGCTATAAAAGGAGGAAGAAGAGAGCTTGAAAGGGAGGAGTTTTTGGGGGGTGAGAAAATTTTGAATGTTTGAGAGAGTTTTGAGAGATTGAAAGAGATTAGAAAGAAAGAAAAAATAAAAAAAAAAGAGAGAGAGAATCTTTTTTCCAAAAGAGAGTCTTGAAGATGGTGGGAATTTAAATATAGGTGTTACCATCACATATTTCTCTACCGATCAACACAAGTCACGAGTTCATCCCCATCGTTCGATCCGCAATCTTGATCCATAAGGTGACACGAGGTCCGAATTTGATAATCAAATTTGTCAAATCAGGTAACAATCCTAACCATTAAATCTTCAAGAATTTCCTTGCCCAAATGAATTGATTTAAATTTCGATTATCTCATGTCGTACTCGTATGTCTCCATATCCACATGTCGCATTCGTATTTGTGTTGTCATTAATTCACGCGTATCCACCTAAATTTTTTTTTTTTACTGGCAAATCATATCTCTGATGTTTCCACCTCTCGATCCTTAAAAATGGCCATTTCACTCTTTTGGTTAGTTTATTCCAAACTTCTTCCCAATCATTCCAAATGAGCTTTTATGAAATAAAATGGTACCGAAAGGGCGTTAGAATGATCTAGTGTAATCAAGTCTCCGATCTCATTTTTTCTGGTTCGCAGAAATAAGTTAGTTCTCCCGCTAATTTATTTAGGTTTCTAATCGACCTACCAAAAAATGATTAGTGGCGGCTCCAAATAAAAAATCTTTGCATGAAAAGAACTTAAGTTGCGATTCGGTAGGACTTGGGAGGATCCGAATTAGGTTAGTCAATTAACCTGATAATCCGTTCACCCAATTTTGAATTTAATAAATTTTTTCGGGTTGTGACAAGCACGTCTAAGGGCAATTCGAACCCCTCATTTCCTGAGAAATTCTCTTTCATGCTTGCACATTCTGTAAACACACGAAGTGCTAAAAGATTGTCACATCTGCATTGTATTTGCACATTCTATGATTTATGCATGACTCTTCTGCATGTTTGTTTTACCAATTCTAACTTGGAGCATAAACTTCACATGATGCACCGAATGTATAGAATGAGGCATGACAGGATGATGAAAGGTGACCCCATTTCCATACATGTTCCATATCTACAGTGAGTTGTGTGCTAAATAGGTTCTGTATTCCAAAAAGCAATGGGTTTTCTCGCAAAGGTACGATATCGAAAGGAAGGGGGTATTCATTTCTCTATCCTAAATACTAGAGGTGACCATTAATAACTCATTTGAGCGACGATTTCATTTGGTCACCCCTATCGAGAACCGCCCCCACATTGGTACCAAATGAATGTAGTCCCAGCAATATCACTAGGAAAATGGTTAAAAATTTTCTTGCTCGGACTAACTTCAATTTTCGATTGATTATTTGCCTTCAACCTCGCACGGTAATTCAAGTGCCTTAGGATGACGAAAAGCATTCGTTTCCCTATCCGATACAATCATATCCTTTGCATCGCCCAATTGAGCCTGCATATTCGTTTCCTAAAATCTCGTTGGTGATCATTGCTCATTCTAAGATGAAGATGACATCACCTCAAAGTAGAAGAGCTCAGAAGAAGTAGGCCTACATAGAATTCTCGAGTTAGCTCTTCAAGTATGCTAGACCTTTGATATGCATCTGTATACAGTACAAACCTTGGAAATTCTTTGTTCTAAACATGACAAAAAAGGCAAAAAGGCAAAAAAAATGGACTAAAAGAAGAAAAGCCAGTCCCTAGGCATGAAAAAGCAAAGTGCTAGTTAAAAGTAAGGCCAATGCCCATTCAAATCAATATTCATTTGTAAATGCCTTTGGAAATTCAGTAAAAACATATTATCTCCTTTAATAAATCCCCAATAGGATCTGATTGCAAAAGAAAATTCTTTGAAGGAGTCAAATTGCAAAATGTACGGTTGAAGTTTACACCGTCCGAGAATGACGACGGTATTAGTAGAAGTTGACGCCTTCCTCATATAACGGTGGTGTTTTTTGAAGTCTATTTTAAGAAGTTCGAAACTGGTGGTAAAGATACAATGGTCACCAACATCCAACCCACCTCATATATTTTCTAGGAAAAAAAAAAGCCTTTCACTTTCGTGGTCCCCGATTCCATCCTACGTTACAACCCGTAAAAGTCTTTTCTGATTAAGGCACTAGAATTAACGTAGAGTTGAATGATTTTAAGTATCGCTTGAAAAGGTACGAGCAAGTCTATTTCTCTCTCATTTTTGCAGAGTTCTTGACTTGTAAACCCGAAGCAGATCATGAAGACTTTCTTGTCGATAGCCATGACTTAAAAGAGTCCTCTTTGTTAAGCCTTTAACCAAGCCTACATTATGGTCCTAATCAAGACCTCCAAATCGGCATGATCATACCAACTGCGAGATTACTTAGTCCTTTGCTGAATGCGATGATGGTGAGATTGAGTAATTTCTTTTCAATCCTATAATCAGGATAAATAACCTTTCTCGAGAATGAGAGAAAGCCCTTTTCAGACTGAAATCCCCCATTCAAATCACATTTGAGATGATCATACCATGATAACCTTCTTGAACAGAATTAGTAATGCAAACTTGACAGAATAGTTATGCATGATCCACACTTTGATTAATGGTGATGTGAGTTATTACGCAGACTGCCTCCAATTTTTGCAAACTTACCCGAACAGTTTTGCATGAACCGATAAGCTCATTGATGAAAATGCTTGCACATATTACCTCTGATACTGCGTGACACACGTTCCTAATGTTCGAGTTACCTTCCAAAGTCTCGAATTCCTTCAGTGATTATTGAATGAACAAGCCTAGTCGTCGAGTAACCACCAGGCGTTTCTTCCAAATCCTCAGGTAGGTATATCTTCAACCTGAACCTTTCATGGTAAATTAAATTGGATTTGAGCCTCTGCAGGATTCATGATCTCCCTAAATCCCAGAATGGCACCCTTCATGGTAAGTTAAATTGGGTTTGAGCTTCTGCAGGATTCCTGGTCTCCCTAGATCCCAAAATGGCACCCTTCATGGTAAATTAAATCGAGTTTGAACTTCTGCAGGATTCTTGGTCTCCCTAAATCCTAGAATGGCACCATACATGGATTCCTGATCTCCTCAGATCTCATAATGGAACCCTTCATGGTAAGTTAAATCGGGTTTGAGCTTCTGCAAGATTCCTAGTCTCCTCAGATCCTAGAATGGCACCCTTCGTGGTAAGTTAAATCGAGTTTGAGCTTCTGCAGGATTCCTAGTCTCTCCAGATCTCAGAATGGCACCATTCATGGTAAATTAAATCGGGTTTGAGCTTCTGCAGGATTCTTGGTCTCCTCAGATCTCAGAATGGCACCCTTCATGGGGTTTGAGCTTCTATAGGATTTCTAGTTTCCTCAGATCCCAGAATGGCACCCTTCATGGTAAGTTAAATCGGGTTTGAGCTTCTGCAAGATTTCTAGTCTCCCTAGATCCCAGAATGGCACCCTTCATGGTAAATTAAATGGGGTTTTGAGCTTCTGCACGATTCCTGGCCTCCTCAGATCCCAGAATGGCACCCTTCATGGTAAGTTAAATCGGGTTTGAGTTTCTGCAGGATTCCTAATCTCCCCAGATCCAAGAATGGCACCCTTAATAGTAAGTTAAATCAAATTTGAGCTTTTGCAGGATTTTTGGTCTCCCCAGATCCTAGAATGGTACCCTTCAAGGCATTTAAAGTCTTTTCTACAGGCACCCAAAGTCCTTTTTACGGGCATCAAATCCTTTCTACAGGCACATAAAAGCCCTTTCTACAGGCACCCAAAGTCCTTTCTACAAGCACAGAAGTCCTTTCTACAGACGCACAAAAGTCCTTCTTACAAGCACGCAAAAGTCCTTCTTACAGGCACCAAAGTCCTTCGTACATGCATAAAAATCCTTCGTACAGGCACCAAGTCCTTTCTACAGGCACCAAAGTTCTTCTTATGGGCACCAAGTCTTTGTTACAAGCACACAAAAGTCCTTTCCACATGCACCTAAAGTCCTTTCTACAAGCACACAAGAGTCCTTTTTACAGGCACCCAAAGTCCTTTTTATAGGCGCACAAAAGTCCTTTTTACATGCACACTTAAGTCCTTCTTACAGGTATTACCATGGAGTGACCTACCATACAGGTCAAATCTCAATAAGATTTTAATCAGTAGAATCCTTTCACTAAGAATCTACCATGGGGTAACCTACCATACAAGTCAAATCTCAATTAGATTTTAATCAGTAGAATCCTTTCACTAGGAATCTACCATGGGGTGACCTACCATATGGGTCAAATTTCAATTAAATTTTAATCAGTAGAATCCTTCCGTTATGAATCTACCATAGGGTGACCTACCATACGGGTCAAATTTCAATAAAAAATTTAATTAGTAGAATCTTTTCATTAGGAATCTATCATGAGGTGACCTACCATACGGGTCAAATTTCAATCAAAATTTAATCAGTAGAATCCTTTCATTATGAATCTACAATGGGATAACCTACCATACGGGTCCAAGTTCAACCACCCTAAGTTTTTTTATAACGAATCCTTAGGTTCTCATTCCACTTTCGATAGAGTATTCATGTCAGGCAACAGCTATACAATAAGCAGGTAAGTTGCAGGTAAATCCCTTGCCTATCTATCTCTCCATCACCTTATAAGAGCTTCTTCAAGCTAGGATTGGATCGGAACTTGCAAAGAGGGATATTGGAGATCAAATGTTATGGCTCTTTTTATTTCCTTGTATTGAGTCGATAATGATTCAGGTGTCGTCTCGTCTTTGAAATGAATCTCTACCAAGCTTCCTTTTAAAGAGAGGCAGCTGTTGACACCTGATTTTTAATAATCTTTTCTCCTTTAAAATTAATAAAAAAAATCCATAAAAACTCATAAAATTAAAAATCAACTTTGGTGACCTTGGCTAAGCCTAGGAAACCAATTTCGATCAAAAAATAATTTTTCATATTTTCAGTATTTTTTGATATTTTTATTTTCGAAAATTAATAGAAAATTCATAAAAATTCATAAAATTAAAAAACATCAATGTTGGGGACCTTGGCCAAGCCTAGAAAACTAATTTTAAATAAAAATTGATTTTTTCATATTTGTTTTATTGTTTTTTATATTTTTTAGAAATTAGGAAAATATTTAATAAATAATAGCATTTGAGGTCACAAAAATACATAAAAATTGTCAATATTTTTTTTAAATCCCTTTTCATGTTGGCCATCGTAAATTTAAAGAATCCAATTTGGGGTCGTGTATTCTTTCACAAGCATAATCTCGAATCGGGCATAAAAAATTCAATTTGAGTCAATTTATTTTCATTTTTTACTTTTAGGAGTTGTGACATTCTTCTCTAATATTCTAAATTTTCATCTTAGCCCAATTATACCCAGAATGACTTAATTATGCAAAAGGGCTTTAATTAAATTTTGTATTATTTTCAACAGCAAAAAATAAAGTTAAATTTGACATGCAGTAAATATCGACTAAGTATAGGGGAGGTGTGTCGAAAATTGTAAGGAGATTTAGACTTATAGAAATATTTTTTTAGGGACTGAATTGTAAATACTTAAAATCTCATGGACTATAGTGCAAATACCTAAATCTTGAGGGATTTTTTTGCAAATAACAAAAAGAAAAGTTAGTGGAGAAATTAGAATAGAGAAGGGAAGATGGAGAAGAGGGGATGGAGATAAAGAAGAGTTAGTGGAGAAATTAGAATGGGAGATAAATATGGAGAAGGGAAGATGAAGATGAAGAAGAGTTAGTGGAGAGATTAGAATGTGAGAAAGAGATAGAGAAGGGAAGATGAAAATGAAAAAGAGTTAGTGGAAAAATTAGAATGAGAGATAGCATTAGTGGAAATATTAGAATGGGAGATAGATGAGTGGGTTATAAAAGGAGGAAAAAGTGAGCTTAGGAGAGGGGATTTTTTGGAGAGAAAATTTTGGATGTTTGAGAGGATTTTGGGAGATTGAAGAAAAATTTGGGAGAAAGAAAATACAAAAAAGAGAGAGAATTTTGAAGATTATGGGATTTTAAAGTTAGGGGGTTATCATCACCAATTCCTTTATCGATCAACATAAATCAAGAGTTCATCCCCGTCGTTCGAGCCGCAATCTTAATCCACAAAGTGATACGAGATTCGAATTCGGCCATCAAATCCATCAAATCAAGTAACGATCCTAACCATTAAAATCTTCAAAAATTTCGTTACCCAAATGGATTGATTTAAATTTCGATTATGTCATGTCGTACTCATATGTTTCCATATCCACATGTCGCATTCGTACTATAATTTTTTGTAATTTAATTCTTGCACCATCAAACCCCAAAATGGGAAGGCTAACCCACCCATCGGTGGTCCTTTATTTTCCGCAATTTAATTTCCTGTAATTTAATTTCTGTACCATCAAACCCCACGATGGGTAGGCCGAGCCAAGGCCGAGTCTCCCGTTGGAGGTCCTTTATTTAATGCAATTTAATTTCAGTACCATCAAACCCCACGATAGGTAGGCTGAACCAAGGCCGAGTCCCCCATTGGAGGTCATTTATTTAATGTAATTTAGTTTCCTGTAATTTAATTTCAGTACCATTAAACCCCACAATGGGTAGGCCGAATCAAGGCCGAGTCCTCCGTTGGAGGTCCTTTATTTAATGCAATTTAATTTCCTGCAATTTAATTTCAGTACCATTAAACCCCACAATGGGTAGGCTGAATCAAGGCCGAGTCCCCCGTTGGAAGTCCTTTATTTAATGCAATTTAATTTCCTATAATTTAATTTTAGTACCATCAAACCTCACAATGGGTAGGCCGAGCCAAGGCCGAGTCTCCCGTTGGTGGTCCTTTATTTATTGCAATTTAATTTTCTGTAATTTAATTATTGTACCATTAAAACCCAGAATGAGTAGGTCGAGCCACCTGCTGGAGGTCGTAACACTGCACAGAAATAGTTAGTTCACGCCCTCTTGCGGTTTCAGGGAATTTTAATAATTTGAAAATACCAAAAAATGTCATTCATGTACATTCTATCTAAAAAGTGAAAATACGAAAAAAGATGTCACCTCACTAGAACCTTAGGAATAAACCAAGCCTGAGTTGCCAAATTAAGATAATCATGAAATTAAGGTACTGAGAGGGCATTACTTTTAATTAACTAGTATAAACAATTCTCCGAACCCAGAATCTCTGGTTCGTAAAAGTAATTTAGTTCTCCCACTAATTTACTTAGGTTTCTAATCGACCTACCAAAAATGATTAGTGGTGACTCCAAACTCTAAAATCATTTGAACAAAAAACCAAAGTTGTGATTCGGTAGGACTTGGGAGGGTCCGTATTAGGTTAATTAATTTAATCAACTTGATAATCCATTAATCTGGAAATTTTTCCACCAAAAGAAAAATTTTTAGGGTCGCGACAAAAAACAAGTAGTTAAGGCAATGAAACAAAATTTGCTACATTGTTTCTCTCCAAGAGAGTACGCCAATTACATTGTTGGGTCTTGGCATATTTATTGTGAATTTCTTGTTTAGCTAGAAAATTGACTTTTATATTCGAAGATAAATTACATCAATGAATGATGATCATTAAACTTTATGGTCACTTTAAAAAGAGGAGAAGAACACCAAAGTACCAAAAGCTATGTACGTTGCTCACCTCGATCAAGGTCCTTCTAGATGTTCACTTATCTCAAAGTCATCTTCGATTTGATATTAGAGCGATCGCTTGATATCAGCAGAACACTCCTGATATCAGCTCACCTAGTGTTGATTATGACGTCATGTATATATTGGCTTGTGCATATATCACCTGGTACTTTCTCAATCAAGATACATTTTAGTAACCCTTTATTTTGTAATTGTTCAAAACATCACAGGGAATTTTTCCAACAGTACCACCGGGACAATGTGTATCAGTTAATTCCTTGCTTTGTGTTGAAAGTGTCGTGTTGTGCTCAAATGTGAAATGAATTTGCTGAACCAAGCAAGCTTCAACTACTTATTAGAATGTAACTTTAATTTGTGTCAGATATTGCTCTATTTTGTGATCATTTTGTTTGAATTGTGGTTTGTGCTGCAATTTTTTATTGAGGATAGGAGGTCCAACAATTGTTGGTCAAGCAAGCAAGTTCCACATTTTTCCTATTCAGTGCATGGTTTGAATGACCTGTTTGTGCTCAATTTGCCAGGTTAAACAGCATGTTATGTGCTTCATTTGCTAGAAATAGTGTTGTTGCTGCAATTCTTGATTAAGGATCGACGATCTAGCCTTTTGTGGCCGATTTTGGCTCTTGGAGTATGCGTTTGAAGAACGGTAGAAATTTCACAAGTGATTATTTGAGTGCCAAAATCGTTTAAAAGTGTATGACCTATTCCGGGGATATCTTTTCTTTGTAACAAAACAATTAGAATTAAGCTTGGTCAACTAGAATGTGTATTATCCATGTAGGGAATCTTCCAATCAAGATGGTCCATCGACCCAATATTAAACACATCCATTAGTAGCTTAAAAAGTAGATTCGACAACATGGAGGGCAGCAAACATTGTATACAAACTTGGACACATACAAAAGAGGCAAAAGGACACTTGAAATGTCAATATTTGTGTACGATGTTCACTTTGGTACAAATATTTTCTTTATGTTCACTTAAGTGCCAATTGGAGAAAAAACAATCACTTTAGTGCCAATGGTGAGAAATTCTAGCCAACTAAAAATTTTTAACATTATGCAACAATTTTTGTGAAAAAAATAAGCCATGTGGCATTCAGGTGGACATTTAAAATTAAAAATAAGTTAATTTTTTAAAAAATTAAAATTAACCAGAAAATAACTTAAAATTAAAAAAGAAGTTGTAGCGGCGAGGACTGCTACCACCCTACCATCGCTAGATATGGCCAATAGTGGGTGGGGGATGGGCAAGGGCCGACCAGGCCTGGTCATGTCTAGCCGAGGCCTCCCAAACATGTGGCAAGGTCAACCTTGCTAGAGATGCCTTGGCAAGAGAGCCCTAGTGACCCCCCTTGCCCATGCCCCATCCATCGCCAACATTACCGATAATGGTGGGGTAGCAATGGTGAGGGATATGAGCCCTTGCCACTGCAACTTCTTTTTCTTCTTCTTCTTTTATTTTTAAAGTTTTTTTAGTTTTTTACTTTATTTTTAATTTTTTAATATTACATATATTTTTTATTGACTTTTAACTTCTTCTTTTTTGCTGACTAGGATCCTCCGGCGAGCCATATAGATGCCACACATGATTTCTAGCAAATCTTACTGGAGTTGGCACTAAAATAACACTTTTAAAAAAAATTGACACTTAAGTGATCTAAAAAAAAATATTGACATCAAAATGAGCGCTGTACACAAATATTGACAATTCATGTGTCATTTTGTTGGATGTATGCCATAAAGCAACTATATAATTGTTGCACTTTCAATTTCAAATTTAATTAACAGCAAAGATGTGTTCATTCATCTGTTCAATTATTTAGATGAATGATTCCATAAAATCAATTATGACTGAATCTATTTTTACGACGTTAAGAATATATGTGATAGGTTCACAATTAGATTGAATCTTTAAACTGTTCTCTGTCGATGGATCATTAAGTTGATATTGATGATCCTTTTGAAATCGGTGTGTTCTTAACTTCACTATTAAGTATTAAATACTTAAAGGAATGACGAGTCATAAGTCATGGGGTGCTATAATGCTCGAGTTAGAACATAGGTGTTTATATTGGATAAGTTCACTGAACGTGATATGCATTGAATGATTAGCAACATGGAAGTTTCGAGCGTGACCAATGTCTAATCATTCATACTTTGGTCTTGTGTAATTAATTCTTAGACCTAAAGTACAATATTGACTTGTATGTTGGATGTTTATGGTTCACAAGTGTTCATATTACCGGTTCGTTGATTCGTCTATGTATTTGATGGTCATAGTTCGTTCACATATGAAGTCACACATGCGTGCAAAATGAAATTTGTCTTGTTGCTGATTGTAAGGTTGATGTCCTATGCGATCTAATTGTGACATTGCATTGAAATAATTGGTTGAGTTGTAAACAAGAATAAAATGTTCATGTCTTGTATAAATGCATGTCAATTAGATTTGTGCATATGATCGAATTGGTGGCTTAACAAATATTTCATGACCTTTGTTCAATCGAATTATAGTAAAACAGAGGGACTGAATTACATTGTAGCCAAAATATACAGGTTCATTATGTTCTTTGAAACATTCATACTATCTAAGTAACCATGACATATTGTTAGATGTCATTCATGACTCATAGGACTTGAAAGCTAGGTGGGACAATCAGTTAGTTCTCTTGAAGGTACTAATATGTTAGTGTATGTCTTATTGCTAGCTCACTGATGAACTTATGAGATGTCACATACCTTAACCAATACATGACGATATTGAGCACAAAATATTGTATTGCAAATATGTTTGTAATCATGACTATCGAATTAGTTGTATTGAAATTAAATTAAATGAGATTTAATTTGTTTTGTTTTTGTCATGAATGTAGGTGCATATGATGCGGATATACACCTCAAGTTGGACACATGTTCATGTGTCAATTGTACACCCTAGTTGAGCAAATTACCGACCCCGTAGGTCAGCGGTTTGCTGACCACGCCATCAGCTGCTGGCCACGGCTCAGCATCGTGGTTCTCTGCTGACCACGTTGGTCAGCTGCTGGCCACGGCTCAGCATCGTGGTTCTCTGCCGGCCACGTGGTCAGCAGGATCAACTTAGTGGACTCGTCGGTCAGCATCTTGCGGACCGGGGCAACTTAGTGGACACGTCGGCGGACAAGTTGCTCTTGCCTATAAATTCATGAGAAGGTAAAAGCGTGTACGTGTGCGTGAGCAAGAGTAAAACATGAGAAAAGGTTCTCTCTAGTGTGACTGGTGGTCATTGAGAAAACGGTTTTCTCTCAAAAGGGTGCGTGCATTACGAGCGTGCAAGAATTGAGAGAGAGTACAAAATTGTTTTCATTATTGTGACCGAAGAATCAAAAGTGCGAAATGTCGTCTTTACGAGGTTGCTAGCACAATCGATGGTGGTGATCGTCTGCAAGTTTCCTCTTTTCATTCGTTGTACGACTGGTAGTATGTCAGAACTAAAGAGCCAACACTTGGGGGGTTCGACATGAAGAACATTCGAACCAATTTATTTGAAACATGCTTCAAGAGGTACTCCGCAAACCCTCTTCATTTGGTTTCATTTTCGATTGAAACACACGAAAGACACCTCTGGAGATACATTTATGGGTTTATTTCCACTGTGTTTATATTTTATTTTTGCCCATACATGTTCCGTCAAATCCCAATACCTTTTGCCTACAAAAGAAATCATTCTATCAACCTTGGCTTGGTTATATACCAACCGACATTGCATTCATACCAAAAAGAAAAATGATGCTCTTACGTCAACATGATTTCAACATTTACAGAAAAACACATCAGCTGCTAAACAAATCGCTTGAGCAGCATCAGCCAAAATATCGCACAAGAATAGTAACATCATAACAAGAAAATCATGGGAAAAAAAAATGCCACCACCCTTTCATTAGTCAACTAGAATAACCAACCTCTCACTTTCTTTTTCTTCGGATTGACTATTTGATTTAATTCATAATCTCTGCACTCTTTCTAACTAAAACTATAGCTCTACACTTCATCGGTATCCCTTTCCCCATTATGTTCTTCTTACAGTAGCCATTTCTTTTTAGGAGATCGAGGAGAATGAACGGTTATTTGAAAGAAGCTTTTTTTGTCATTGATTTTGGCTCCGTGTTAGGTGATTCCAATTAAGGATCATTTGATTGAGATGGACTTGCTCTTGGGGTCTTTATTGGCGTTTGTTTAGAATTGTCCTTCGTGTCCTTCGTTTTGGAGTTGCGTTTGATTGCTTCTTCTTGGTTTGTGCTTGAGTTAACTTTGATTACCTTATTCGGGCTTGCACTTGGGTTCCTAGTAGCATCACCTAGAGAGAATGAACAGGTGATTTTGAAGAAATTTGAAAGTTAAATGAGGAATTAAATAAAACAAATTAAATATTATCATGACCAATTGACACAAAGCATGAATATGATTAGTGTTATTGTTGCGACCTAAAACTTAGGAAATTCCCAAGTTAATAGACTACTAGATTAATTAAATAAATTTCTAACATAGTTCGAGCTCTCCCAAGCTCTACTTTTCGTAACTTTGATTTATGTTTAAATGATTTAAATTTTATAACTGCTATTAATCTTTTCTGGTAGGTAGATTAGAAACCTAAATAAAGAATTGGGAAAGTACTCAATTTTTTGCTAACCAAAGATTTAAGTTCAGGGACTTGCTCATGTCAATTTTTCAACTAACACCCTTTCGGTACCATTCTTGTAAAAAATTTTCTTGAACTGGCAAATTCAATTGATTTCTTTGAAACCAAGGTAGGATTTTCTTGGAAATAATTAATACAATGCAAATGCAACTACATGAGTGCAAGTATGACATGAAATTATATGGTGTTATGCATTCTGAACTATATGACAAACATGATGTCTAAAAATCTAAGTTAAACGCACAAAAATGTGGATTCTAATGATATGCAAAATAACATGAACAAAAAAATGCATGCTAATTTTTTGAAAAAAAAAAGTGACATAATGTGAGTTTTAGTGCACGCAAAAACGAGTTAAAATTTTTAAAAAAATCATGACATGCAGGGGATGCAAATCTACCTATATGACATGAATAACAATGCGTAAATGACATGGTAAATATGCATGAATGGAAAAAATGACATGGTAAATATGCACGATCTACCCTATATGAAATGTATATGAATGACATTTTTTTGGTATTTTCGGATTAAATAAAAGGCAAAAATAAAGATGGTCCGAAAGTTGATAACAATTAATATAAATTAAGAAATTGATCACTCAAAGTCTAATTTTATATTAAAAGGTACCTTAACATTTAATTCCATTTTGGACCATGATTTGATGTTATTTTTTATGAAAATAGAGTCAAATAAAAGTATAATAAACCTTAAGTATTGTACACCACGTGGTTAGAATTTTTTTGATGAATTCGCTTCGTACCCAAGGTGTAGGGTCGGAAGGAAATTTATTCACGTCGTACCCCGAAGGTGGGGTCAGATGGTGAATTTAAATGAAATTTATCGGTCCGGTCCCAAAGTTATGGGATGAGATGGATAATTTCATTTGTGCAAATGATGTCGTACTTCGAGGGTGAAGTCAGATGGTCATCCATAATGCAAATATTCGAGGGATAAAGGCGCAAGGGAATCTATACTATACTCAAGAAATATTATAAAAATATTTGATTTAGACTACATAAAAGATGAATGAAATTTTCGACCACTAAAGGGCAGGAATCGCCGAATTTGGAGGGGAAATGGCCATATCCACAAAGGATTACATCTTTCTTAGTTAGAAAATTTTTCTTATGAGATCTTGAAAATCTATTTAGATAATTCTCAAATTGGAAAGATATTTTCAATTCAAGCCAATGTTTTTCTACAAGACATTAAGATATGCTCAAGACTTAAATTGCTTCAAATTCGAATTTAAGTTAATTCAAACATTCCAATAGATATGCGCAATCCATTCAAGACAAGGATCAATATTCAGACTATCTCGAATTCAAGCCACGATATACATCAAATATCCAGAGATATACGAAAATCTGAAAATAATATTCAAGATATGCACCATATGCAAATTGAGATAAGATATGCAGAATATTCGATGGATAATGCCCTAAAATTCAATGATATGCCAAATCAGCTCAAAAATTTGGAAACATGCTTAAGATATTGTAGATTGCTCTAGATTCAAGAAATTCAAACTAGGCAATTTCAAT
This sequence comes from Psidium guajava, assembly GCA_016432845.1. NCBI lineage: Eukaryota > Viridiplantae > Streptophyta > Magnoliopsida > Myrtales > Myrtaceae > Psidium > Psidium guajava. The sequence continues at coordinate 32,245,013 of CM028225.1, read as the reverse complement.
TTTTCTACTCACGTGATATTCATCAAATATTCACTCATGTTCAAATATTTCAAAATATTGTGAGATAAAAAAAATGCCTAATTGTTGATCCAACCAAACTTGAGCTGCAAACAAAGTGCTCGAATCCGATCAGCCAAGGAGTTGCGCGGATCGTGAGGCTCGGCAGAGACGATTTTGTAGCTTCAACAAGGCTCAATTTGCAGCACTAATTTAAGCACCAATTCACCTGCGCTGTATAGAGGTGAAAACTGGTTAGAAACAGGGTTGTTTTTTTTATGTAAAGAGCAGCGAAACAGCACCCCTAAACAGCAAGTAGACCTTCCCAAAACCTGCAGTAAAATTCAGCATCAAAACTACAGCAAAATAGCACCAGACAGCAGCGAAACAGTACTGGAACAGAGGTGAAACAACCCTTTTGATTATTCCTCTTTGCCTTTTTCTTCTTCCAATTTTCTGCATGTGTCTTTATTGTGCAAAGCCTGTACTCCTATTTGGTTGGGAAGTCCCCTTCTTGCACTTGTATACGAGCATCACTTGTAGAAAAAAAAAAAAAGAAACAAAAGCTTTTGTTTTGTTGTTTGTCTCCTGTAGTGGAGGCACGGATCAATCCCCAAGAAAAGTCTTCTCTTCCTCTTTCCGTATGCCTCTATATTTTTTGAGAGCTTCGGCCATCCATGCAATCAATGGCCTCCTCTCTGATGGTGTCTCTCACGAGAGACTCTTTTACCAAGACCCTCACTCTGCCATGTCTTCAAGTAATGAATTGGCCTTCAAGTAATGAATTGGCCTCTAAAAACTCTCTTTTTCTCACCCCCCACCGTATCTCCCCTCTGGCCGTGTGTTATGAATGGTGAATGGTCCCCTCAACCTAAGTTTAAGTTAGCTTATATAGGCACAAGATAAATTCTAATGACCGTAGGATTAGACTCCAAGCATAGAATTAGCTTTCAACTGCATGATCCAAAATTCTAATTTTTAAAGAATCTCATCTCCTTAAAACTCTTAAAATTCAGATTTTTCAAATGTCATAATGGACTAATAAATCTAAAAAATAAGTCCAAAAACTCTCATAATTTTCGACACACCCATTCCAAGCCTTAGCTGAATTTCTCAAGCTTGCTCGAATCCATTACTCGTCGATTCAAGCTCAACTTCTCGACGTTGATGCAAGATGCAATGTATGAGAAAATATTTTTGGTAAGAATTAATTCTTAATTTTTTTTGCAATAAATAAATGAAAATTGAAATCAAAATTTAGGCGTCAATAGTTATGATACTATTCAGCAGTGTAGAAGCATCTATTAGATAGTAACAAATATGAACAGACAAATAGAAGATTTTGCATATAGATTTTTATAGTGGTTCGGCTTATTGCAAGGCAACATCCACTCTCCCATGCTAATGGCACACTAGTCGAATTTCACCAATCAAATAATGAGAAGTAACATTAGCAAGCATTGCTTGTATTCAATCACTTCTTCTCGAAGTAGGTGCTACTAATACTTAAGCTGATAGATCTCAATATCTCACACTTATATAGCTTGTATTCAATCACTTCTTCTCGAAATAGGTGCTACTAATACTTAAGTTGATAGATCTCAATATCTCACACCTATACACCTGCTATTATTCAGCCAACATCTCTCAAAAGTTTTTCTAAATGTGAGCTCTCCGAAGAAAATTAAGAAAAATGTGAGGCTCACTTCAACTTTGAAATAGTAACTCTTGATCACTCCCATATCCCCCCCCCCAATATGCCTTGGTCTTCTTTTATACTCCTCGTTGTCTAGAAAGTGTTTGTTTGACGATCTTCATGAGGATCAATCTCCAACCTAGCTGTTGGACAATTGTTAAGAAGATTAGGCTAGTCGTTGATGCTCGCAATCAGAGTTTGCTGTTGGAAGAATCTTGCCATCGTGTGATTGCCAATCAATCAAAATATTTTGTGTGATATAAGTTATAAAATAATCTTCACAAAGATAGTTAATCAATATATTCAATGGAGTCTGACCAAATGTGTGTGTGTATATATATATATATATTCAATGGAGGGAATCCATACCATGCCGGATAACTGATGAGGATTTATCAATTCGAATCGGAAGAGTGCAGAGATAAGAAAAGAGAACAACACGATTTTATCCAGGTTCACCCAGAAAAGGGCTACGTCCTGCAGTTTGTATTATTAGGTTTTCTGCTGCACAGTTACAAGGAACGAAAAACAATATATATAGGCTCCAAACATGCCCCACAACTAATAGACCAAATTAAATAAAAGCCTAAAATCGAAATTTTCTCAAGGGCGCTACCCCCATGCCCCCGCTCACTCACCGGTGAGCGGGGCAGCCATCCGCTCACCGGAGAGCGGAATCCCCGCCCGTTGACTGGCCAAGGGGACCTCCGTGTCGGGGGCGCTGCCCCCGAATCCCCGCATTCCGTGCGTAGGGATCACATGTCGTTAGTTCATATTTCTGTTTTGCTAAGCTCATGTGAGCATGCCCGATGTGAGAAATAAGAGTCCCCGAAGTATTTGCCAACTCCAACAATAACTAATTGAAAGGCAATGAAATAAAATATCCCAACAAAATATTCTTGAAGGTCTCGCTACATGTAGGATGTGTTCTGCTAATATTGATAAAATTCAAGTCAATGGTTTCCAATCAATATTGGTAGGATGAAATCAATTGACAAAATGTAAAAAGATTAATGACTCAATTGGCACAATTGTGAAGTCCATAATTAAATCGGCACAAATGCAATATGTGTATGACTTTTTTTTTGTGATTTTCTCTATTTAGACACGTCTACGCCAATGCAAAACTAACCTCAATTTTTTGTTAATAAATCAAAGGCAAGAAGTACGATTTGCAGCTCACTAATCTCAAATTTTGGTTATTATATTGAATTGCTCGAGCGACAGTTTTTCTGGTTATCTGTAGTATCTGTCTTCCAAAGTACGCTACAAACATTTCTTTTTCATATTTACTCATTATCCCGATGCAAGAAACTGTTACGGTCAGAACAGGAGGATGCTCCAAGAATTTCAGTATCTTCTTTTCAAAGCAAGATAACTCTGAGTGAGTCCAAATTGGAACATTAAACGTGGTGTATGGTACGTGACAGTTGATCTTTATAGCCAGAGAAAGAATAACGACAGAATGTTTATGGTCCATATTAGGGTTGCTTGATATGAATTCATAAGAGAAAATAACTACAGTCGGAATGTATATCGAACTACAAATACAGAAAGACCCCGTGATATATCTCAATACCCCTCGATCCAAAGTTGGTGAATGAAAAAGAGATTAAATCTCAATAGTGCATGTCGCCCGACTACGTAATCCCATGGTGAAGACGTCGCTGAGAGGAAATAACGATAGAGTATTTATTGTGAGGTGATCCAAACAAAATTAATTGTCAACAGTTGTTAAACTCGGGTCAACTTACAGTCATTTCTACAGAATTCATTGACTTTCAATTGCGAATAATCAGTCTTGTATTCTTAAGTTGCGAGCTTGGCTCTATGTTATTTCACCGATATACTCTCCTTCCCCCAACATCTTAAGCTCTTGGCATAGATCCAACTATGATGCATACGAAATTGAGTCTTCGTCGCGCAATTGTCGTTCTTTGGAGCCACACGAGATGAAGGTCATTTGTATTGGGCAGCAACTTTAAAGTGCTAATTTCATCGACTCCTGCTCTTGCACATCATTTAGTTATGATTTTTTGTGGTCCAGGTTCAACATCATGGCTGATTCCAGTTTCATAGAGCAACAAAGAGAGAGAGATGATTGATCGGCCAAAGTTCTCCTCTTATTTAGTTTCCTCGTGAATCAGAAGCCAGTTTAGAACCGCATCAGCTCAACAACATCTATGGAATCATACCTTCCAATTCTTCTGCACAGCTTCTGCTTCATTTCCCTTGTGTTGCAGAAAAGCTACGCCTTGGACTCCATTTCAGCAGGCCAGAACATCACTGATGACCAAACCATCGTCTCCGCTGGTGGGAACTTCGAGCTAGGATTCTTTAGCCCCGGCAACAACAAGAAATGGTACGTGGGGATATGGTACAAGAAGATATCAAATCGGACGGTGGTTTGGGTTGCGAACCGAGAGAATCCCCTGAATGACTCTTCAGGAGTCCTGAAGCTCACTCCCAGGGGTGTCCTGACTCTCCTGAACCGCACCGATGGGGCCGTTTGGTCCTCCACTGTGTCAAGGCCGGCCCAGAATCCGATCGCGCAGCTTTTGGATTCTGCCAATTTTGTCGTTAAAGAAGGCAACGACAATGACTTGGATGATGCTATCTGGCAGAGTTTCGATCACCCTTGTAATTCATTCCTGGCGGGCATGAAGTTTGGTATAGACCGACTGAAAGGCCTGGACCGGTACTTAACCTCATGGAAAAGTGCAGATGACCCTTCACCGGGTGATTTCACATATAGGCTCGATTCTTCGGGATATCCGCAGTTGATCCTACGGAACAGATCAGTAGTGCAGTTCAGGTCAGGACCTTGGAATGGCCTCCGATTCAGTGGGATTCCTCAGTTGAGGCCTAGTCCGCTTTATAGCTACGGGTTCGTCTTCAACCAAAATGAAATCTATTATCACTTCAACATTCTGAACAGTTCCATAACATCAATGTTGGTTTTGAAGGAGGATGGCATCGCTCAGCGCTTCACTTGGATAGACCAGACACCTGGTTGGAAACTGTATTCGCCCTCACAAACTGATGACTGCGACACTTACGCATTCTGCGGAGCGAATGGGATCTGTAACATGGCTAGCTATCCAAAATGTGTGTGCTTCACAAGGTTCGTGCCCAAAAGCCCAATCCCCTGGGGATTTGGGGATTGGTCAAATGGGTGTGTCCGGAGGACAGAACTGGATTGCCAGGGAGGAGATAAGTTTCTGAAGTACACCGAAGTGAAATTGCCGGACACAAGGCTTTCGTGGTTCAACGAGAGCATGAACCTTCAAGAATGCGAGAGGACTTGCTTGAGGAACTGCTCGTGCACGGCTTATTCGAACTTGGATATTACAGCGCAAGGAAGTGGATGCTTGCTTTGGTTCGGTGACCTGATGGATATTAGACAGTTTACGGAGAACGGCCAGGATATTTATGTAAGGATGGCTGCATCAGAAATCGGTATGTGTTCAAACATGAGTTACTTTCGACATGATGACACGAGGAAGAGAATGAGCGCGATAATGATTTTGGTAGTTTTTCTAACTTTTGTTTTTGGATTTTGTGTTGTATATCAAGGTGACGGTTCGAGTGGGAACATTGGCACAAAGAAAAGAACAGGCATCATTGTCGGCACCGTGCTCTCCGTTGTGTCTCTTCTTGGGATTGCGGTTATTTACATGAAGTATAAAAGAGATGGTAAAGTCGTTTTTATCATATAATTCTACTTTCCAAGTAAAATGTTCATCTTGATCCACAAGAGTCATTTTTTGCTTTTGTTACCACAGGTTTTAAATGTTGCTGAATTGCATAATTTCATCGGATTATGTTTCCTTAGAAACTTGAATGAACCAAGTGGCCTTAAAACTATGGATGAACCAACTGGGTGTTGCGGCTGATCTGTTCTAGGATTTTTAATGCTCAGTTATGAATTCTCTTTACTTGATGAGTTTACTAATTTTGATTTCGACTTGCAGGACGGATCTTTGGAATCTCTCATCAAAGCCATAGTGAAGATTTAGACTTACCTCTGTTCGACCTGGCAACCATAGTGAACGCGACGAATAACTTCTCCGAAGACAACAAACTCGGAGAGGGAGGCTTTGGAGCTGTCTATAAGGTTACTATTCTCATTTTTCGGAATTCTAAATCTAATCTTACATATCCAAATGCACAATGAAAAAAAGGAAGAAAAACCTCTATCTTTTAGGGTGTTCTGAGGAATGGCCAAGAAATCGCTGTGAAGAGGCTGTCGGAAAACTCTAGGCAGGGACGGGACGAGTTCCAGAACGAAGTCATCTACATCGCCAAACTTCAACACCGAAACCTCGTCAAAATTCTCGGATGCTGCATTGAAGTAGATGAAATGATGTTGATCTATGAGTTCTTGCCCAACCGGAGCTTGGATTGCTTCATTTTCGGTTTGCTTCGCTCAAATCCCTACATTTTCATTGTTTTTGTCATAGAAAATGAGTAAAGAAGCTTCCATTTAATATCTCATAAGGCCTATAATTAGGCAGATAAAGAGAAAGGTGTCTCACTGGATTGGCCCAAGCGCTTCACTATCGTCAACGGCATAGCTTCGGGGCTCCTATACCTTCACCGAGACTCGAGATTAAGAATAATTCATAGAGATCTGAAAGCTGAAAACATCCTGCTCGACAATGAAATGAATCCAAAGATATCAGACTTTGGTTTGGCGAGGAGTTTTGGAGGTAACGAGAGCGAAACGAATACGAAGAGAGTGGTGGGAACATAGTGAGTTCTCTTAACAAACGATCTCCACTGAAATTTGATCCATTTGCTTCAAGAACTAATCATTCCTTTCAATGGCTTTTTTGCATAGTGGTTACATGTCTCCAGAGTATGCCATCAATGGTGTCTATTCGACAAAATCAGATGTGTTCAGTTTCGGTGTTTTAGTACTCGAAATCGTGAGTGGGAAAAGAAATCGAGGTTTCAATCATCCGGACAAAGATTTAAGCCTTCTCGGATACGTAAGTTGTAAAAATTTGTCAGATCTCTTTGTTTATATGTCTTCAGTTGATTTCCAGTATTGTCCTAGATGAATGACACAATCATGCAGGCCTGGACACTGTTAAGAGATCAAAGTTCCATGGAGCTCATACATCCGTCTATCGCATCCACATTCAACCCCGCGGAAGTTTTACGTTCCATCCATGTGGCTTTGTTGTGTGTTCAGAAAAATCCGCGGGATAGACCGGAGATGCCGTCCGTCGTTATGATGTTGGGCAGTGAGGGCATATTGCCTCAGCCTAAACAGCCTGGTTTTTTCGAGACATCTGCGTCTGAAGCAAGTTCTTCAAGCGGCGGCAAAAATAAAAATATTTCGGCCAACGAAATGACTATTTCGTTGGTACAGCCTCGGTGATAGCTACGTATGTGCGTGCGTGCGACGTACATACACACACACAAATACAATTTCGTACCTATTTTGTTAGGATACAAGCGTAAGTTGTGTTAGAAAATTTCCACGTTAGAAAATTGACGTGACTTGGAGTAGTTAATATATCCAAGTTAGCTTATAACTCACTGACTTAAGTTTTTGAGTGAAGGTAAGTCCAACTATATATATTAACAGGCTTGGATTTGGGCTTTCTCTTGGTGATCTCCTAGATGAGGTATCGGACTTCTACTGCGTGCTCTCAACAAATAGTATTAGGGCCGATGGTTGATTGGCATACTTGAATTGATGGAGATTCAAATTGAGATATATTTCTGCAAAAGGATATACTTGAATTACGAGAGGAATTGATGTGGTTTGGAGCAGTTGGTTTAAGTTTTTTAGTGAATATAGGTCTAATTAGATATATTAGACTTGAGTTCCCTCTTGGCAATCTTCCCTAGTGAGGTATCGGGCTTCTACCGCGTGCTCCAAACATATTTGATCTTACATGAATATGAGAAGATCATGTCGTTCATATTGAGGGTCATCTCTTAATCTGGAACAACAAGACGTTCAGGGACACATGAAAGATTGCACTTCCTGTTCTTCCAAATTTTGCTTGATTCTACTTAGAAAGGGAAAAGTGTATACATGTACTTCAATACCTTACCGTGCATACCCCTTGAACCTAATGAATTAAACTCGGTTTTTTAAAAGAAGTCTTGATGTTTCAATGTCTGCTTCGATTTGAATCGACCAAGCTATGATTGATGATTTAGTGAAAAAAAATTAGCCATAACTACAAGCAAGACCTAGTAGTTAATGCTAAAATCTTCACTCTGTCAGAGTCGGTACAGCAACATTTCTTCAGTTCTACGACACCAAAATAACCATGTCTTTCGAATGACAGCCTGCGTTATTGCGACATCAACAAGCTTAGATGCACCTGAAACAGGAGGAAAGGAAAAGGACTCGACTTCCCAAAGGTGTTATAGAGCCATTTTTCCAACTCTAGAGGAACAGAATAAGAACTGAAAGCTAACACAGGATAGAGATGTTGGAAAATACAAGGAGAAGTAGGATTTGGGTGGGAGTGAGACTGACTTTGACCTGCTTTACTGTAAATTGAGCAGGGGTAGGCACAGAGACAATTCCTCTAGGGTTACATTTATGGAAAAGTATGAAGAAGATATTGGACCATTGCTCACCAAGATGCTTTTGACCCAATCAGAGGGAAGGGAACCAAACACAAAGTGTGAAAACTGTAATTAACTCAGGATAGAAATACTGGAAAATACAAGGAGCGGTAGGATTTGGGTAGGAATGAGACTGACTTTGTAAAGTAAATTGAGCCATGGTAGAGATACAGACAATTCTTCCAGGCTTACGTTTGTGGAAAAGTATTCTGAAGAAGATGTTGGACTATTGTTCACCAAAATGCTTTTGACCCGGTGGAAAGGAAAGGAGCCAAACACAAAGTGTGAAAACTGTAATTAACTCAGGATAGAGATGTTAGAAAACAGAAGGAGAAGTAGGATTTGGGTGGGAATGAGACTAGCTTTGGCCTACTTTACTATAAATTGAGCCATGGTAGAGATACAGGCAATTCTTCTAGGGTTACGTCTGTAGAAAAGTATTCTGAAGAAGATCTTGAACTATTTATTTACCAAGATGCTTTTGACCCAATGGGAGGGAAGGGAACCAAACACAAAGCGTGGAAACTGCAATTAACTCAGGATAGAGATGTTGGAAAATACAAGGAGAAGTAGGATTTGGGTGGGAAGGAGATTGAACTACTTTGCTGTAAATTGAGCCATGGTAGAGATATAGACAATTCTTCTAGGGTTACGTCTGTAGAAAAGTATTATGAAGAAGATCTTGAACTATTATTTACCAAGATGCTTTTGACGCAATGAGAGGGAAGGGAGCCAAACACAAAGCGTGAAAACTGCAATTAACTCAGGATAGAGATGTCGAAAAATACAAGGAGAAGTAGGATTTGATTTGGATGGGAATGAGACTGACTTTGACCTACTTTACTGTCAATTGAGCCGTATTAGAGATACAGATAATTCTTCCGGGGTTACGTTTGTGGAAACGTATTCTGAAGAAGATATTGGTCTATTGTTTACCAAGATGCTTTTGACCCAATGAGAGGGAAACGAACCCAACACAAAGCGTGAAAACTGTAATTAACTCATGGAAGCACCTTTTGATGTAACGGCAAGCTTTGCTTAGGAATTGTAAAGTTAAGTGTGCTTAGGCCAGAGAATTGTTAGGATGGACGGGTGACCTCACAAGAAAGTGTCTGCCTATACGCCAAAGAACAAAACCATGAGACACATTATGATATAGGCCAAAATGGACAATATCTCAATGGGTTAATCGAGGAATGTCACGCAAAGAGACTAAGGGAGTTGTTTGAACATAGCAAGTCCTTTGCCGAAAAAATCCGAATCATGCTTGAATTTGCTTCAAGAGCCAATACTTCTATTTGATCGCTCAATGTAGTGGATAGACACTCCCTTTTCGTTAATCATCCTTAAGATTTCATATTGAAAAGTTATAATTGTTGAGCCATTCATGTTTTTTAATCATCATAAGAATCAGAGCTTCACGAGTTTGACTTTATTTATTTATTTTGTAATTGTATTATTCACTTAGAAGCATACGACTTTCTTTCTCTTACTCTAATATTAAATTACGTGTGTAAAAAACTAATAAGTTGACTTTATGATATAATTAGTTAATTTATTCTTAATATTTATAATAAACTACGGCATTCTATTAGTGGTTGTTTAAGTTAATGACCCTATTAAAGCATGCAGCAGAAAGAATTCGGTAGCCGAGTCTTGGTATCTCTCGTGTTATTCTTTTCACGGCGAACAATGCTTGGGGTAAAATTACCAATTTAGTGCTAAACTTATTGCATGGATTCCAACTCAATTGTAAATGATTGCGCGGAATTCCAATGTAATCATTCAATCAATTTGCCATTGGAAAGCGCTGGCACGGTATCCAATCATCATCAGTCATTGTACATGGCCTGCTGACTTGGATGATTTTACTCAAAACAACATCTTATGAGGACAGCCACGTTAGCGATTTTCAGTAGTAATTAGCTGAAATGATGACTACATTGAAACTCGGCACAAATATTTGAGATTTCACTGGTAAAATTGAAAGTTTAGGATTGAATTGGCTTCTATACAATAGGTTTATGACTGATTTGCTACTAATCACAAAATAGGAACTATAGCTCAATTATTATGTATTACAACAGACCCACATATCACAAGCCACTATTAAATCACTGGATTACACTGACTGTCCAATCATTTCATTATTGTATCTAGTTTTTTTTTTGTATCGAAGATATCCGGGCCAACGTCCGTACGAATCGCGCGCTCGACTAATCTTCTGAGACGGCTAGCGCAGTATCACACCGCCACGACCCTCTGCTTAAATCACCGGCACTCAGCGAGGTTCGAACCCAGGACTTCTCGTGAAAGGATCAGAGCACAAACCAGCTGGGCCACCGATTGGTGGGTATTATTGTATCTAGTATTGTTGTGTACTCTTTTTAATAAACTAGATTATTAACCCATTGACCATAATAAGATATTGGCACCTAAATCAATTATTAGAAATTTCCAAATCCACTCCAAATGGACGGTGGAATTTCGGTTCCACTTGCTATGTGACGGGATAACAACTCTTAATAGCTTTGGAGGTTAGTGAGCATATTTTGGGTATCTTCTAGATTTTCCAAAGAGTGGAATCCCACAACTAGAGTTATTGAACTCTTCCCTCCTTCAACACACTATCGTATTCCAGGGTCGTTCGATTATTTATTATCTAAATAATTTTTTTAATTATGTACACTCAGGTATACAACAATAAATTATTTTATTTTTGTCCATTTAGGTTTTTTAGGAAAGACGTAAATAGTTCAAGCGACTACTGACTTGCTACTCTCTATCTTCTTCTTCTTCTTGCAATGAGAAGCAAGAAGAAGCAAGTTGCTTGACCTGAAATTAACGCAGATCAAGTCATAAGGTGACTACATGCTCATTGGTGGAAATGGAACCAAAAAAAGAAATTAGGATGTTACAATCCTATGATTAATTTTGTTAATCACGAGTCGTTCTAGCATGAAACCAAATTATTCTTTCTCCTGCTCTTGATCGAGTTGCCTCTGGACCCGTTTCACTTAGAATAATCTTTAGGTACACCTTGCGGCCGCCTCGCAGATGAAACGTCATGCTTGGGGTGGACATGACAGTTTGCTCGGGCATGCTTATGGAATCATTAGTCGAATCGAAACATCCTCATTCCTTATTAATTCGCACTGTTTGATTGAACTCATTCGATTTCAAAATGTCAAGTCATTCGCACTTCTTTGATGTTTCGTCAAAAGAAGTGCACGCAATTATTATTTCGAAAAGGAAATAGTGTTCATTAGCGGAAGAAAGAAGGAAGAGCTCCTGTTCTTGGCATTGACAAGAAGTACATCAATTGAGGTTTGTAGTGTAAACTTGGCTCAGAGCCTTGGATACCACCTAAGCGCCCAACCTGGTTCTTAGAATAAAAAAATTCGTAAGGCACGTTACATGAAACATGATCATTAAACTTTGTGGTCATTTTAAAAAAATTCTTGTAACCTTCAATTATTTTTATTCAATTCAATCAATCAATATTTTGTTTTTACTTTCAATTATATTCCACTAGAAGGTGTAATCCAAAAACTATCTTCCTTTGTCTCTACTTTCAATTTCATCGTGTCATTATATCGTCGTCGAATCTTCCTCAAATACTCCCCAACTTTTGCTCAACCAATATTTGTCAAATAGTGAAGGGAGCTACAGGAAACAAGATTCAGTAACTCAATTAGAAAAGAGTAATGCTAGATTATTAAAACCATTCTAGTAAATTGGTATACTAACTTGCCTATTACAACATGGCAACTTAAATAAGCAGAGAAAATAATAAAAAAAAAAGTCATAAACCTGTTGAATCATTACTAATTCACTTATGCGCCTTTCCATTGAAGCAATTTATTCCTAAACATTTTATATGTGGGACAATTCAATTCAATCAATCAACTTTGATAGAAAATCATTGATATTGAGACCGACTATCCTATGTTGCACGACTAGCGTTTTGTGGTACCAATGTCTTTGCTGTAAATTGGGCCATGGCAGAGACACAGACAATTCTTTTGGGGTTATGTTTGTGGAAAAGTATTTTGAAGAAGATATTGAACTATTGTTCACCAAGATGCTTTTGACTCAATGAGAGGGAAGGGAGCCCAACACAAAGTGTGAAAGTTGTAATTAACTCACTGAAGCGCCTTCTGATGTAACAGCAGGCTTTGCTTAGAAATTGTAAAGTTAAGCCTGTTCAACCTAGAACACTATCAGGATAGATGGATGACCTCCTAAAAAAGTGTTTGCCTATACGCCAAAGAATAAGATCCTAAGACAAATTATGAGATAGGCCAAAATAGACATTATCCCAACGAGCTAATCCAGCAATGTCACACTAAGATACTAAGGGAGTTGGCTGAACATAGCGAGTCCTCTGTTGAAAAAATCCGAATCGTGCTTGAATTTGCTTCAAGTACTAATACTTCTATTTGATCGCTCAATGTAGTGGATATACACACCATTTACATTAATCATTCTTAACATTTCATATTGAAAACTTATAATTGTCGAACCATTCATGTTCTTTAATCATCATAAGAATCAGAGTCTCACGAGTTTGACTTTATTTATTTATGTTTGTAATTTTATTTTTCACTTAGAAGCGTACGCCTTTTTTTATTTTACTCTAATGTTAAATTACGTGTGTAAAAAAGTAAAAAGTTGACTTTATGATATAATTAGTTAATCTATTCTTAATTTTTTTTAATAAACTATGGCATTCTATTAGTGGTTATTTAAGTTATGGCCCTATTTAAGCATGTAGCAGAAAGAATTCGGTAGCGGAGTCATGGTATCTCTCGTATTATTCTTTTTCACGACGAATGATGCTCAGGGTAAAATTATAAATTCAGTGATAAAATTATTGCATAGATTCCAACTTAATCATAAACTTTTCAATTTTGCTAATGTAATCCTAAATGATTGCGTGGAATTTCAATACAATCTTTCAACCAATTTGCCATTGAAAAGCGCTAGCATGGTGACTAGTCATCATTGGTCATTGTACATGGCTTGTTGACTTGGACGATTTTACTCGAAACGACATCTTATGAGAACGGCCACATTTAACGATTTTCGATGGCAATTGGCTGAAATTGTTGAAGCTGGCGAATATTTCGGGGACCCTGATTTTTTACATCGAGTATGCTCACGTGAGTTTAGGGAAATAGAAGCATGAACCAACGACATGTGATCCCTACACACGGAATGCGGAGGTTCGAGGGCAGCGCTCCCGACACAGAGGTCCTGCTAGTCGATTAGCGGGCAAGGATTTCGCTCCTCGATGAGCGGACGGCTACCCCACTCGCCGGTGAGCGGGCGGGGGAGTGGGGACATCGCCCCGGAGAAAATATCGATTTTAGACTTTTATTTAATTTGGTCAATTAGTTGTGGGGTTCATTTTGAGCCTGTATATGTTGTTTTTTTATTCATTGTAATCGTGTAACAGAAAACCTAATAATATAGACTGCAGGACGTAACTCTTTTCTGGGTGAACTTAAGTAAATCGCATTGTTCGTTTTTTTTTTCTTATCTTTCATGTTCTTCCGATTCGATTGATAAACCCTCATTAGAAATAATGATTACATTGAAATTCGGCACAAAGGTTTGAGACTTCATTGGTATAATTGAAAGTTTATAATTGAATTGGCTTCTGTACAATAGATTTATGGCTGATTTGCTACTAATCACAAAAAAGGAATGATACCTTAATTATTATTTATTATAACAGACCCACCTATCACAGGCCACTATTAAATCATTGTATTACACTAACCGTCCAATCATGTCATTATTGTATCTAGTCTTCTTGTGTCCTCCTTTTAATAAGCTAAATTATTAACCCATTGACCAAAATAAGATATCGGCACTTTAATCAATTAGTAGAAATTTTCAAATCCATTCCGAGATTTGGGTTCCACTTGCTATGTGACGAGATAACAATTCTGCTAACAATACATCTTAATAATTTTCGAGGTTAGGGAGCATATTTTGGGTATCTTCTAGATTTTTCAAAGAGAGGAAGCCCACAACTAGTCTTATTGAACTCTTCCCTTCTTCAACACCCTATAGTCTTCCAGAGTCGTTCCATTATTCATTAGCTAGAATTTTTTTTTTAATTATTTACACTCAGGTATACAACAATAAATTATTTCATTTTTGTCCATTTAGGTTTTTGGGAAAGACATTATTAGTTGGACAATGACAAAAAATAGTTCAAGCCACTGTTGACTGGCTACTTTCTATCTTCTTCTTCTTGCAACGAGAAGCAAGTTGCTTGACGTGAAATTAACGTAGATTAAGTCGTAAGGCGACCACGTTCTCATTGGTGGGAGTGGGACACAAAATATTAGGATGTCATAATCCTATGATTAATTTTGTTAATCACCCGTCACTCTAAGATGAGACTAAATTATTCTTTCTCCTGCTCTTGACCGAGTTGACTTTAAATCGACATAACCCCGACCCCGTTTCACATTAAAATAATCTTCAGGTTCCCTCGCGGCGGCCAAGCAGATGAAATGTCACGCTCGGGTGGACATTACAATTTGCTTGTACATACTTATGAAATCATTATTCGAATCAACAGGTCGTGTGGCATCTTATTTCTGCCGATTGATTGAACTCATTTGATTTCAAAATGTCAAGTCATTCACGCTTCTTTGGTGTTTCGTCAAAAGACGCGCACGCAATTATTATTTGGAAAAGGAAATTGTGTTCATTAGCGGGAGAAAGAAGGAAGAGCTCCCATTCTTGGCTTTGACAAGAAGTATATCAATTGAGGTTTCTAGAGCAAACCCGGTTTAGAGCCCTGGATACCACCTAAGCCCATAACCTGGTTCTTGGATTAAAAAAATTCATGAGGCACGTTACATGAAACTTGATCATTAAATTTTATGGTCATTTAAAAAAAATAATCCAAACTTCAATTATTTTTATTCAGTTCAATCAATAAATATTTCGTTTTTACTTTCAATTATATCGCCGCTAGGAAGCGTAATCTAAAAACTCTCTTCCTTCATCTCGTAACATTTTCTTTCGGTTTCATTGTGTCACTATATTGTTGTCGAATATTCCTCGAATACTTCCCAACTTTTGCTCAATCAATATTTTGCACATAGTGAAGGGAGCTATAGGAAACAAGACAGAGTAACTCAATTAGAAAAGAGTAATGATAGATTATTAAAACCATTCTAGTAAATTGGTATACCAACTAGCCCATTGCAAGGTGGCAACTTGAATAAGTGGAAAAAGTACCAAAAAAAGTTCTAAACTTGTTGAATCGATATCAATTGAGTCATAAACTTTTCAATTGAACCAATCTATTCCTAAAATTTTTGCATTTGTGACAATTTAATTCAGTCAACCAATTTTGGCTAGAAATAGTTGACATTAAGGCCAACCGTCCTATATTGAACGACTGGCACTTTTCTTTTCTTTTTTTTTCCATTTTGGCCCGACAAGGGTTGCATCACCGGCCCCAAATGAGGGTTGTTGATGACTCTTAGCGGAAAAAATGTGAAAGGAGAAGTAAGAAAATACAAAAAAAAATCTAGAAAAGAATATTAAAAATTTGTCCATGTCAATGCCGGTTGTGCTCCATAGGATGGCCGACCTGTATGTCAGAGATTTTTTTTTTTTTATGGGGCATAAACAACCCTCATATGACTTCGTCAAAATATAGTTTGCATATCGATTTCCCAAATTAATCTAATATGCATGACATTATCCTTGACATATAAAACAACAAAACTATCTGACTTGTTTGAAAGTTTCAAGGCAGTAATTACAAACGCAATTATCGTACTGACCTTGCCCCTTAATCAAGTTCATGGCGTTCGCACGTTCCTTCGACGATGCTGCCGATTTCCTTCTTCAACCTTATTGCCCACGTCATTCTCGTCCGCGTTCTCGGAAATTCTTTGTTAGAATGCAGTCGGAGAAAGGAAAGACCAGATGTGAACCTTGCTTTGACTTAAGTAACCTCGTGAGATTGTTAGGTAGGTTTGGTCCAACCGCACTAGCCAAAAAGAGAAAAAAAGAAGATGCTAGCTTGACGGTGCTTTAGTTTGCTGGCACAAATTCTCTTGTGGCTGGCAAATAGCGATTTAAAAAAGAAAAGAAAAAGGAATTGTGACAAAAAATTATGGCAAGTATAACTCGGTCAAGACTGTGTGACTGTCAGGGAAGCTTTATTATATAAAAAAAAAAATTTAGCTGTTGCCCTGTTTTGTGCTGGAAATGTTGTCTTATTGCTCAAAATGTAAAATGAATCTGCTCAAGCGAGCAAGTTACCCATTGGTTTTTTTGGCTATTGAAGTATGGGGTTGAATGGCCTATTTTGTGCTCAATTTACTGGGTTGAATGGGCAGTTATGTGCTTAATTTGTTAGAAGTAGGGTTTTCTGCTGCAATTGTTTTTTAAGGATCGACAATCCAGCTTTTTCATGGCTAGTTTTGGCTATTCTTTGTAGAATGTTATAAGGACAGTAGAAGTTTCACAAGTTCACGAGTGACCCTGATCACTTTCTTAAGCACATCCATGAGCAGCTTTGAAAAAAAGAAAAAGAAAAGCATGATTCGATCATTTGGATGGCAACATGCGTTGCCTACAAACTTGGATATGCTTGCAAGAGCTATTATTCCATCGCCTTGGCTTGGATTCAGATCAAACAATACTGCATTTGGACCAAATAGCAAAACGATGTTCTTACATCAACATTTGCTGTTTAACACCTCACTTGAGCAGCACCACCCAAAATGTTACAAAAACATGATAATATTCTAACACACAAAAAATTAGAAAAGAAAAAAACATAAAACAAAAGAGCATCAACCTCCCATCAATCGATCAGAAGCGCCCCCTCACTTCCTTTTTCCTTCCAGAAGACCCTTGGTCATGTTCATAATGTTTGCATTCTTTCTACCCAGAACTGCAGGTATACTCTTCACCGTTATCTCTTTCTCCATTATCTTCTTCTTTGCAGCAGCCATTGGTTTTTAGGAGATCGATGAGAGTGGGTGGTTATTTGAGAGGAACTTTCTGTCATTGACTTTGGCTCCGTGGACGTGGGTTGGAATTGTGTGGCGATATTTCTATTAGGATGCACGTGTGAGGGAGTAATATTAGAAAAATTTTCTATCGATATATTCAAGTTGGCTTGTAACTATTTGGCCGAAGCTTGAAAAATGAAGATGAGTCGAACTGAATATGTTGACGGGTTCGGACTCAGATTTACAAAGACCAATTGACCTTCATTCTTTTTAAATCCGACCAATCAATTTTATATTTATTTTAATTAGATGGCTCAACAACTTCACTAAAATGTGTTGTCCATAACTCACTCCCTTGATCTCTTAGGGTGCGCATGGTAACATTTCTGCTATAGAAATCAACTTCTAGCTTGAAGTTGAGTTTTCTACTTTTGGAGAAAAGTGAAATTTCACTTCTTCAAATAACGCCAAAACCACTTTTAGAGTAAAAAACAAAATACTCCAAAAGTAAAAAAATGAAGTTGTGCAACTAAATGGATTTCTATTCCAAAAGTTACATTACCAAACAAATTTCTACTTCATAAGCATTTTTGAAATAAAAATTCTACCCCAAAAGTATTGTCATGTGCACCCTTAACTTCAGCTTAAGTCTTATCGAGTCACTAAATCGTAGTTCAATCTTCATCCAATATTCTCGAACTTTGGCTCAATCAATATTTTTTACAATAAGTAAAGAGAGCGACTTGATTAAAAGTGAAAACAAGATTGAGTAACTTGATCAGGAAAGAGTAACATTAGCTATGTATTAGAAGGTCCAACTCAAAAGTTTAAGTTAATACGCAAAGGGAGACTAATATATATATATATATATATATAACACGAAACAAATCGGGGCAAAACCTAATTTTGATACCATTGAGGCGGCGAAATAGGTCTAAACCCTATATATTACCTCATATTTAATGTATTTCACAAATGAGTTGCATTTGGTTTTAAAAACAAGCTTAAGTGGGTTATAAATAGATTACTTGGCAATTTAATGGGTCTTAAATAGGTTTTAGATTATAAATGAATTATCTAACTATCTTAATTGAATCACAAACAAGTTTTCTGATTTTTTATTTTAATTTTTAATTTTCTTTTCTCTTTTATGTGAGGGTTGATCGGCTGCCGCTGGCCAATCATCAGACACAACCGGTAGTTGATTGCTGACAACAAGTTGCTGCCATCTACCAACCCCCAGTTGTCAGTTACCATTGGTCAGCGGTGATTTGTCAATTGCTAGTAGTCAGTGGTTGGCTACTAGTGGAAGAAGAAGGAAACCGACGATTTCCTAAACAAAAAATATAAATTTATAAGAAACAAGCTTTTTTTTAAATTGAATTAAATATTTGACAACAAAATTGAATTAATTATGAAAGTGTTTTGGCAATATGGATTGAGCATAGGTTTGTAGATTTTGTATTGCATGAAAATGGGTCAAAACAGATTAAATGAGTCAATATATATATCATTTTCGGCTCGACCTAACCTACCCATTTGACACATCTAGATATATTATTAGAAAGTCAAATCTAAAAGTTTAATCTAATAAAACGAGGGAGACCACAAATATCTAAAAAGCATATTAATATCATAGACAAATAATGTGAGATAAGCAATCTACTAAATCAGTATACTAACTGGCCAACGACAAAGTAAGAATTCAAACAAGCAAGTCGTTCCAACAACCCTGCATAAGAATTTGTAGCCAAATTAGACTCCATCATATATAATATTACACAGAAACTGTCTGACTTGCTTGAAAGTTGAGAGCAATAGTTACCAACATTATTGTATTAATCTCCCCCACTTTAAATAAAGTTTACGGTTCCCGTACATTTCCTCCAATGAAAATGCTAATTGTTTTTTTCCTAATCGGATTGCTGACGTCACTCTCTCTCTCTCTCGTTTGACTGAAGCTGGACAGAGGAGAGAATACAGAGGAGATGCAAACGCGCACACGTGGGGATGTGCATTGGCCGCGGTACAATTCGACAACCAGACCGAATCGACCAGTACTGGTTAGCTCCCGAGAGGATCGGTCCGGTTCCCACCTTCAAAAAATTTGGGATTGAACCGACGGGCTAGCCAAGATCTAACCAATCCTAATAAGGGAATTAATTTTTCTCTTTTAATGTCGAGAAACTCCCATATACGGGGAATATAAGAAATCAAAAAAAAAAAAGAAATCATCGGCTCCTAATCATATGAGCCAATTCCTAATTCCACAAATTAATAGCTAACCCTACTCGTCCGATCCTAGGTTCTTCAATAAGAATTAATTCACCCTAAAACCGATCACTTTACACACCCGAATCGCTTTGGTTCAACTCAACAAACCGATGCTTCAACTCAACTAGCCGGTGGAGAAAATATTCAGTGGTCATTGAGTTCCACGTCAACTGTACATGTGGCACAGAAGAGCAAATGTGGTCCACTAAAAATCCGACACATGGTAGGAGAGAGAGAGTCAAAAAAAGAAAATTTTAGCCAGCAAAAGTATTTCCTCTCTCCTCTGTTGCATCTCTCTGCTACTCTGCACGTTCACTGCAACACTCAAAAATTAATTGCCGGCTAAATTGAAATTTGTTCCTCCTTCATTAGGATTGAGCTCCTTCAATTGCAGCAGATACTTGAGCAGCGGAAGGGAGGAGCTCGTCCTCGCGTTGCCGTCGACGGAATCTTCACACACCGACCACGGAGGAGCTCGTCCCTTGCGCTACCGTCGACGAAAATCTTCACGCACCGACCACGGAGGAGCTCATCCCTCGCGCTGCTGTCCCCGGAAATCTTCACGCACTGACCTCGAAGGAGCTCGTCCCTCGCACCCCTCGCGTTGCTGTGTATGGAAATCTTTATGCCCCACACTACATTGCTATGCTGCTTTTTAAGTGTTTAATATATTTTTTTCCCTACTGTTTTTGCAGGTTTTAAGATTAGGAACCATTCATTTGTTGATTCAGACGGAAATCTTCACGCATCTCCTTCATAACATAACATTTGTGTGAAAACAATTTATCGCACACCCAAAATAAAATAATTAAGAGGTGTCCCTTGAACTGTTGTCATTAGGTGACCTTTTTTTTAATCCAACCTTGACATGTGCAGTTTAGCAACTAGCTTGTGGAAGTGTTATATTGATAACATGCTTCGGAAGAAATGTTTTTCTATTTCCACACATGCCGCTTCAATGCTTAGCGATGGAACTTATGGTAAAACACTATAACATGTAGTCAGATGTGTCGCGACCTAAAATTCATTTTTTAGGTTAATGGATTACCAGATTAATTGATTAAATTAACTAACCTAGTTTGAGCTCTCCCAAGCTCTACCAAATCGGGACTTTGGTTTTTTGTTCAAATGGTTTTAAAATTTGGAGTCGCCACTAATCATTTTTGATATGTTGATTAGAAACCTAAGTAAATTAGCAGGAGAACTAAATTACTTTTACGAACCAGAGATTATGAGTTCGAGGACTTGGTTACACTAGTTAATTAAAACTAATGCCCTTTCGGTACCTTAATTTCATGGATATCCTAATTTGGCAACTCAGGCTTGGTTTATTCCTAAGGCTCTAGTGGAGTGTTCTCTTTTTGTATTTTCACTTTTTTAAATGGAATATACGTGAGTGACATTTTTTTTTACATTTTCAAAATATTAAGTATTTCCCTGAAGCCGAAAGAGGGAGTGAGTTAATGACTTCTGTTCAGTGCTGCGAGCTACTCATTTTGGGGTTTAGTGATTCAAAAATTAAATTACAGGAAGTAAATGACAATAAAAAAAGACCACCAATGGATAGCTCAGCTTTGGCTTGGCCCTCTCCTTTGGGGTTTAAGGTGCAGGAATTTAAATTGCAGAAATTTAAAATGACCTCCAGTGAGCGGGCTCTGCCCTTCACATTCGGGGGTTTAAATTCTTTAAAATAAAATGAATTGATTTGACAATTCGGGCCAAAATCCATCGACGGATCAATTGAAAATTTAATGGGCACTCAAGAGCTCGTCAGCGCCAATTTTACATCTACATGGGATTTACCATTGACTTGAGGTTGTCCTTTGCCTGACATAAAAATATAGAGAAATGGAGTAATTGAGCAAATATGATTTAATTCACATTAAAAATTAGAACAATGAAAGCGGCACTTAGCTTCAATGGCATTATGAGAAGTGCTTGATGGATATAATTGGTTTCTGCTTGAAATCAAATATGGGGAAATGGGAGAATAGTAGAAAATTTGAGCTAGTTTATACTAAAAAATCAAAGAGAGTAGAGGGACACTTAGCTTCAAATCTGGGATGAATTCTTGATTTATGTTGATCGATGAAGAAATTGATGATGATAACCCTATAACTTTAAACTCCCATCATCTTCAAAATTCTCTCTCTCTTTTGGTATTTTCTTTCTCTCACATTTTTCTTCAATCTCCCAAAACCCTCTCAAACATCCAAAATTTTCTCTCCAAAAAATTCCCCCTCTCAAGCTCACTTCTTCCTCCTTTTATAATCCACTCATCTATCTCCCATTCTAATTTTTCCACTAACTCTATCTCCCATTCTAATTTCTTCACTAACTCTTCTTCATTTTCATCTTCCCTTCTCCATCTCTATCTCACATTCTAATCTCTCCACTAACTCTTCTTCATTTTCATCTTCCCTTCTCCATATTTATCTCCCATTCTAATTTCTCCACTAACTCTTCTTCATCTCCATCTTCCCTTCTCTATTCTTATCTTATTTTCTCCATCCATTCTTCTTCATCTTCTCTTCTCTATCTTCCATTTTCTATTCTTATCTTATTTTCTCCATCCATTACTCTCCATCTTCTCTTCTCCATCTCCTCTTCTCCATCTTCCCTTCTCTATTCTAATTTCTCCACTAACTCTTCTTTTTGTTATTTGCAAAATAATCCTTCAAGAGTTAGGTATTTGCACTCTAGGCCCTGAATTTTAATTATTTACAATTTAGTCCCTGAAAAAAATATTTCTTTAAGTCCAAATCTCGTCACAATTTTTGACACAATTCACCGCATATCAAATTTAAGCTCATTTCTTGTTATTGAAAATAATGTAAAATTTAATTAAAGTCCTTTTTGTAAAATTGAGTCATTTTGGGTATAATTGTGCCAAGATGAAAATTTAGAATATTATAGAACAATGTCACGACTCCAGAAATACCAAAATCGAAAATTACGGATTTTCTACAATTTTTACAATTAATCTTAAAATGGGATTAACAAGGTAACACCCGATTCAAAAATAATTTAATTTTTTTTGCAGATTTTCTTTGGCCAAAATAAAAAGAAAATAAAAATAAAAATATTGACTATTTATTCATATTTGTGTGGCTTCAAATGCTATTTTATTTATTAAATATTTTCCTAATTTACTAAAAATATTAAAAAATGCAAAAAATATTAAAAATTATTTTTGGTCAAAATTGGTTCCCTAGGCTTGGCCAAGGTCCCCAAAGTTGATTTTTCAATTTTATGAATTTTTATGGATTTTCTATTAATTTTCGAAAATAAAAATACTGAAAAATACTGAAAATATGGAAAATAATTTTTTGGTCAAAATTGGTTCCCTAGGCTTGGCCAAGGTCCCCAAAATTGATTTTTTAATTTTATGAATTTTGATGGATTTTATATTAACTTTAAAAGAGAAAAGATCACTAAAAATCAGGTGTCAACAAGATGAGGATTGTAATTGATATAATTATGATGCAAGAAAGTTGGAAAAAGCCAAATGTGTGCACAAGGATCATGTTTCAGCCATGTAAAATAGCATATTAGTAGTTTCAAAGAGCAATTGCAGTCTTGAGTTTATTCCTGTTTGTAGGGGTTCTTTGGAATTGAAATCTATCTCCCTTTTCAGGATGGGCTAAAGCTGGGAAGGCATGAACTAAAGTTGCTAAAGAGGAGTCCGTTGTCGTTCATGCAATATTGCACGAGTGGTACTTATTGCTAGGGCCTCATAAGGTGCTAATACTATTTTACGTATATTGTTTTCATAAAAATCACTCTTGACCTATCATAATTGAAATAAAGTATGGACAAAAAAATTTGATACTGACTTACATTTTTACTATTATTCAGCAGATAATTTATAGTCATCGGTAGCTAATTCAACTTGCTCTCGAGAAAAATGGGTATGACTTATCAAATTAGATTTTAAGTTTGTTTAGAGTTTATCTTTCTTCTTAAAATGACTAGATTTTTTTTTTTGAAAAACTTGTAGAGGCTGCAGAGGATGATGTTATCGTGCATAATGTTGATAAAGAATTTGATTTTAGAATTGGCATGACATTTGCTAATGAGGATGAAGCTTATAATGCATACAATGCATATGTAATTCGCAAGGGATTTGGAGTGCAAAAAGGACAAAAATCAAACAATAGCGAAGGAATATTGTGAATCTGTACATTTTTGTGTAATTGTGAAGGATATTCCCCCACCAATCTTACCTCGTGAACAAAGAGATGTTTATAGAACCGTGAAAAGAATCGGATGTAAAGCTTGCATTAAATTCAAAATCGAAGATGGAGTTTGGGTAGTTACCAAGTTTGAGGAGGTTCATAATCACCCATTTATTGATGATAAACAAAAACACCTCATACGGTCATATTGGCATATAACAGATAGTCATAAGAGTGCTTTGACTTCTTTGGCTGGGGCCGGTATAAGGGCTACAAAAGTATATTCATATCTTAGTGGCGAAGCGGGGGGACAAGAGAATGTTGGTTTTACTTCTCGTGATTGTCAAAATTACTATCAATCAAAGAGAAGGGACTTGATTAGTGCAGGTGATTGTCAAAGGCTCATTAATCATTTTAATTGCTTACAAACAGATGGAAGCAATTTTTCTTATACTTTTCAATTGGATGAGGACCAAAGACTGACCAATTTTTTTTGGTCTGATGGTGTATCCAAGCTGGACTATGAAGCTTTTGGAGATGTTCTGGTATTTGATACTACTTACCGTACAAATAAATACAATATGATATGTGCACCTTTTGTTGGCTTGAATCATCATTGGAAAAATGTTCTATTCAGATGTACTTTTCTATTGGATAAAACTATTGATTCTTTTGTGTGGGCATTTCAATCCTTTTTAAAGGCAATGGGTAATAAAGCGCTCAAGACTATTTTCACTGATCAAGAACATGCAATGGCAAATGCCATTAAAACTGTTCTTCCGAACACTAATCATCATCTATGTATATGGCATATTGGGAAAAATGCTACGCATCATATAGTACATCTTCTGAGATCGCCGGGCTTTCGGGATAAGTATTGGCATAAGTTTTTATATCAATGTGAATCTGAACTTGAAATGGAGAACATTTGAAAAGCTATGTGTGATGAGTGGAATTTGGGGGACAACGAGTGGTTGGATAATCTGTATCGCTTGCGTCATAAATGGTGTCCTGCATTTGGCCGAGATACTTTTTTTGCAGGAATTAGATCCACACAAAGAAGTGAGAGCACTAATAGTATCTTTCAAGATATGGCATGTAAGACCATGACGTTGTCTGAATTTGTTAGTCATTATGAAAAGCAAGCAGAAAAAATGCGCAATTCTGAAGTTATTGATGATTTTGAGTGTACTCGAGGAAAGCCACAGATTATGGTTGCAAATAGTGGAATACTGAAACATGCTGCACATGTCTATAGTCATGTTATTTACAAAAAATTCCTAGCTGAGTTCTTGCATGCTATGTCTGAACATATTTTGAGATTAGATATTGATGGGCCATTGCACACTTATATACTGGGAGCTAAAAGTAGTGAAAGAAAGCATATTGTCCTTTTTTTTTTCCAAGCAATTCTACCATTACATGTAGCTGGAAGTTATTTGAAATGCAAGGATGGTTATGCAGGGATGCTTTATGTATATTGACACACATTGTAAATGTTACAAGCATTCCACCGCAATACATTTTGAAGAGGTGGACAAAAGCTAACCCTACTCGTCTGATTTTAAGAAATCAAAAAAGGAAAAAAGAAAAAGAAATCATCGGTTCCTAATCATATGAGCCAATTCCTAATTCCACAAAATAATAGCTAACCCTACTCGTCTGATTTTAGGTTTTCAATAAGAATTAATTCACCCTAAAACCAATCACTTTACACACCCGAATGGCTTTGGTTCGACTCAACGAACCCGTGCTTCAACTCAACTCGCCGGTGAAGTTATTTAGGTAGGTTTAGGGTCCCACCTGACCCGCATAGGTGGCTCTCCAATCGTTCTTCGACACGTGTACACCATTGCAGAACTCTCAGTCTCAGGCACCAGAAAAAAAATAAAAAAAATAAATAAAAATAAAAACTTTTAAAAACCCGCAAATTTCTTAGCCTCGACGGGAGGCGAAGAGATAATTTGCAGTTCGGGATTTGTTCCGTACGCCATCGAAAGATTGATCCGATCACGTGCCGTCCACATCGGCACGTGAAGGCAACCTTCGAGCTTTGCTTGGCGAGGACGTCGCAGGTCCAAATGTCACCTGTCATTCGTCTCAGTTCTTGTCTCGATGTTTTCTTTCAGGGTGAGAACTGAGACCGGGAAAGAGGATTCGGAGACAATCTTGGACTTTGACTATGAAAAGAGAGACCGGAAGTTACAGACCCAGATGCAATTTTATTAGAACAGGAATTAACTTAAATCAAAGGCCAGAAGTGCTAACCTCAGAGTTTGGTTAATTTAGGGGTACATGACAACCGTTCTACTTCTTTATTTTTATTTTAAATATATTTCTGAAATAGGTTTAGAATAAAAACTCGTTTTGTAACATAATTCTATTTTTTCATTTTCGAAATAAAAATTTATTCCAAAAATAAATTTAGAAGGGAAATCAAAAACGAAAAAATTATAGCTTCTCAAAGAAATAGAAATCCGGCCACCGATGCTGCCGATCGTTGGAACCAACACCATCTACCGGCCGCCGCCCCCGTCGATTGTTGCGACCACCATCCTCTATCGGCCACCACTAATCGCTGTTGATTGCTGCTAAACATCACCGTCTGTTGGCCACCGCCAATCGCTGCCGACCACCACCGCCGACTGCCAACTGCCGTTGGCCACCTTCATTGGCCACTCGCTAACCATCGTCGGCTGCCACCCCTTCCTATGGCCGCCGCCTACTTCTATTCTAGAAGTAAAAATTTTCAACTGTTGTCAAACAAACTTCTCTTCTAGGATTAAAAATTTTATATCGTTATCAAAAGCATTTTTTTTCCTTAAAAACTCATTCAGAAATATAAATAGAAAGCTAGAAATTTATTTCTAGAACAAAATGGTTGTCATGCACCTCCTAGTGAATTTACTTGAGCGAGAGAGGATTTTCATCTCGTAATTATTTGTATGCTTGATGCAAGAGATTGTTAAGGTCAGAACTATTGTGGGAACACAAGCTATCGAACTCTTTAAAGTAAATAAAAAAGGAAATAAATTGAATATAATATTTAGGCGATTTGTTCGATTCGATTGATCTGATCCAAAAAAAAAATTGATACTTAAGTAATCCAAATAAAATATTGACACAAAAGCGAGCGCTGTGCATAAATATTGACACTTGATGTGTCCTTTTTACATTACATGACCACACTTCTTTGGGGGGTTCAATATCAATTGCAAGCGATGGAATCTATTGGCCAAGTAACCCGTCGTATTAGGCACATCTATAAAGAATTTCTAGACATATCAGTACTAGAGAGATCATTGTATGATGTTATATCTAATAATAGATTGCTCATTAAATACAACCTATGGTCATCCACTAGCATTAGTACAATGTCTTACTATGCCTTCATGTGAAAGTCACTCGATAGTTCCGAGCCTAATTCCGATAACAACGTCAAACTTATGCCTCAACACAAAACATGCAGGTCCTCCTCGAGTAGCCATCTGCAACCATTGGCATATATCCAGCATTCTTCCTCAAAGGAAATCATGACAACCTATGAATACTCGTGTAAATCAACTCTGCAATTTCCGTCGTTTCTATTATACTTGTACCATAGTACTCTTCCCACCGATTGCTTAACTCACAACACTTGCATATATTCAATTTCTCAGCCACATGACCTGACAGTTGATTCATTTCACTTAAAACCTTGAGGCATTCGCCAATGTGTTCCGATCACATATGCCGCATTTCACACTCTCGAACGTATGTATCAAACATCTCCGTAGCGGAATACATTGCTCTCCCCTTGAAACTCATTTGAAATAATACACTCAGTTCTTCTCAATATCATCAGAGCATCTCAAGCTGGCCCTTAGAACACCACATTCTGAAGTATACCAATAATCAATTATACTCAGGATACTATTATAAAAATCATATTTTTCTTCAATTTCGAAACAATTATCTCACTCCAGTTTATGTTGCCACAATAACATTTGCGCACTCCTATTCTGACAATTGCTCACCGGGCAATTGCTCCTATCAAGTTCCCATCCCCCACGTGGAGACTACTTTCGAGATTCCCTGAAGAGCACGTCGTCTGTCCACTTGTCGGCTTTCCATCCTCTCCATTCCGTCTGTCGTTTTCGTTCGGGCATCAGTGTGGGACACAGTGAAAGAGAATTTGGATACAATCTTAGACTTGACTAGGGAAAGCGTAAACGAATGTTACAGATTCAGGTGTCATTTTTCAGAGCAAGAATTAAACAAATGGAAGGTCGGCCGTCTGATGTCACGATCACGTCTGCTTCTTCACGGTCCACAACATTCCCACCCGCAACGAAAGACCGTTTCTGCATATTTCTCCGTCTTCAGCGAGCGTGTGCTGAGAGCGACAGCCACGTTTCCACCGCTAACCCGATTCCGACGGATGGGAACCGGCATCATGTGAATGACAACTTTTCTGAAGCGGGTTTTCAAGAGGCCAACGTCCAGATATCGCCTGGAGCACGTCTGAAGTTAGAATATGATAAGCGAGATCAATAGCTACTTGTTGGTATCATGGGGTCGACTTACTAAACAAGCACATCACATGGCACGTACTCATCTCTATCGGAATCGTTGACTTTAGTGATCCAACAAATTGAAGCTGTACTGTTAAGCGAAAGCGTCGATCTTTGTTATTTCACCGATTTAATCTCGTTCGCGCCCATCATCTTAAACTCCCGGGATAGATCCATTGATGTCACGTTAGAAGGCGATTGATCACTTTGTCTGTTGTGCTTGCTGTCGCGGGTCCAGAATCGGGGTTTTCCTCGCGCACGGGCACTTGTGGTCCGTCGGACCAATGCGTGATGAGGTTGCCAAGTGCGACTCTGAGTTTGAAAACGGCGTTTGTACGCTGCTTTAACAAAGCAAACTTTACTAATTTCATCGACTTCTGCTTTTGCACATCATTTAATAGTCATTTTATGTGGTCCAGGCCCAACATTGTGGCTAATTCCTGATTCGCAGAGCAACGAAAACAGAGGATAATCAAGCCTGATTACCTCTCCTCTTTAGTTTCCTCATGAATCAGAAGTCGGCTTGGTACCGTATCAGCTGATTAACATCTATGGAATCATGCCTTCCGATTCTTCTACACAGCTTGTGCTTCATGACCCTCGTGCTGCAGAGGGGCTATGCGTCGGACTCCATTTCAGCTGGCCAGAACATCACAGATGGCCAAACGCTAGTCTCCGCCGGTGGGAACTTTGAGCTAGGATTCTTCAGCCCCGGCGGCGACAAGAATCGGTACGTGGGGGTGTGGTACAAGAAGATATCGACCGGGAGGGTGGTTTGGGTCGCAAACCGAGAGAATCCCCTGAATGACTCTTCAGGAGTCCTGAAGCTCACTCCTCAGGGTGTACTGACTCTCCTGAACCGCACCGATGGGGTCGTTTGGTCCTCCAACGCGTCGAGATCTGCCCAGAATCCGATTGCGCAGCTTCTGGATTCCGCCAATTTCGTCGTAAAGGAAGGAAACGACAATGACTTCGATGATGCCATCTGGCAGAGTTTCGATCACCCTTCTAATTCGCTTCTGGCTGGCATAAAGTTTGGCATAGACCGAGCCAAAGGCCTGGACCGGTACTTGACCTCGTGGAAAAGCACCGACGACCCTTCACCAGGTGATTTCACATATAGGCTCGATCCTTCGGGATATCCGCAGCTGATCATGACGAACAGATCGGTAGTGCAGTTCAGGTCGGGACCTTGGAACGGCCTCCGGTTTAGTGGGTTCCCTCAGTTGAGGCCAAATCCAGTTTATAGCTTTGGCTTTGTCTTCAACCAGAACGAAATTTACTACTACTTCAATATCCTGAACAGTTCCGTCCCGTCGATGCTGGTTTTAAACGAGAATGGGATAATTCAGCGCTTCAGTTGGGTAGACCGGACACACGGTTGGATAGTGTATTCGTCCGCTCAAACGGATGACTGTGACAATTACGCATTATGCGGACGGAATGGGAATTGTAACATTGCTACCTCTCCGAAATGTGTGTGCTTGACAGGGTTCTTGCCCAAATACCCGAGCGACTGGGAATTTGGGGATTGGACAAACGGGTGCGTCCGGAGGACAGAACTGGATTGCCATGGAAGAGATAAATTTCTGAAGTACACTCAAGTGAAGTTGCCCGACACGAGGTCTTCGTGGTTCAGTGAGAGCCTGAACCTTGAGGAATGCAAGAGGACATGCTTGAGGAACTGCTCGTGCACAGCTTATTCGAATTTGGATATTAGAGGGCAAGGAAGTGGATGCCTGCTTTGGTTCGGAGACCTGATGGATATCAGACAGTTCAACGAGAACGGCCAGGATATTTACGTAAGGATGGCCGCATCCGAAGTTGGTACGTGTTCAAACCGAGTTACTTTCGATGTGATGACATGAGGAACAGAATGTGTTCGATCTAACTGTCGCATTCTCACTTACTCCTATTTTCGATTTATTGTAATGTGTATCAAGGTGGTAGCGGCGGAAATCCTGGCACAAGGAAAAGCATAGGCATCATTGTCGGCACCGTGCTGTCCGCAGTGCTTCTCCTCGGCCTAGCGGTTGTTTTCACGAAGTACAGGAGAGATGGTAAAGCCGTTTTAATTCGATAATTACCGTTTCCAAGCAAGATGTCCTTCTTGATCCACAAGAGTCATCTTTTACTCAATTAGCATAGGTTTTAAATGTTGCTGCTCTGCATCAAATGCAAAGTTTCATCAGATCATCCCTCTTTGGAAAGTTGAATGAAACAAGTGGCCTGAAAAATATTAATGAACCAAATGTGTGTTACTTTGAATTCTGTATTGGGGTTTTTAATGCTTAGTTATGAGTTCTCTTTATCTGATGAGTTTACTCATTTAATTTCGACTTGCAGGACAGATCTTCGGATTCTCGAATCAAAGCCCTAGTGAAGATCTAGACTTACCTCTGTTTGACCTCACAACCATAGTGAACGCGACGAATAACTTCTCCGAAGACAACAAACTCGGAGAGGGAGGCTTTGGAGCTGTCTATAAGGTTACTATTCTCATTTACTATTCTCATTCTTTGGAATTCTAAATGTGCTCCTACATATCCAAATGCACAATGGAAAAAAGGAACAAGAAAAACCACCCTCTATCTTTTAGGGTGTTCTGAGGAATGGCCAAGAAATCGCTGTGAAGAGGATGTCAGAAAACTCTAGGCAGGGACAGGTTGAGTTCAAGAACGAAGTGGTCTACATCGCCAAACTTCAACACCGAAACCTCGTCAAGATTCTCGGATGCTGCATTGAAGTGGATGAAATGATGTTGATCTATGAGTTCTTGCCCAACAGGAGCTTGGATTGCTTCATTTTCGGTTCGCTTCGCTCAAGTCCCTACATTTTCATTGCTTTTGTCATAGAAAATGAGTAAAGAAGCTTCCATTTAATATATCATAAGGCCTCTAATTTGGCAGATGAAGAGAAGGGTGTTTCACTGGATTGGCCTAAGCGCTTCACTATCATCAATGGCATAGCTTCGGGGCTCCTGTACCTTCACCGAGACTCGAGATTAAGGATAATTCATAGAGATCTGAAAGCTGAAAACATCCTGCTTGACAATGAAATGAACCCAAAGATATCAGACTTTGGTTTGGCGAGGAGTTTTGGTGATAACGAGAGCGAAGCGAACACAAAGAGAGTGGTGGGAACATAGTGAGTTCTCTTAACAAATGATGATATTGACTGGATCTGGTCCATTTGCTTCAAGAACTGATCATTCTTTTCAACGGCTTTCTTGCGCAGCGGTTATATGTCGCCAGAGTATGCTATCCACGGGTTATATTCGATAAAATCAGATGTATTCAGTTTCGGTGTTTTAGTGCTGGAAATCGTGAGCGGGAAAAGAAATCGAGGCTTCAGTCATCCTGACAGCCATTTAAGCCTTCTCGGATATGTAAGTTGGGAAATTTATCAGATCTTTTCGTTTTATTATCTTCAGGTTAGCTTCTACTCTTATCACAGATGACTGAAAAAATCATGCAGGCCTGGACACTGTTCAGAGATCAAAAGGCTATGGAGCTGGTTGATCCGTCGATCACATCCACGTTCAATCTTATGGAAGTTTTGCGATCGATCCACGTGTCTTTGCTATGCGTTCAACAGAATCCAAGAGATAGACCGGAGATGTCGTCAGTAGTTATGATGCTGGGCAGTGAGAGTCTATTGCCTTATCCTAAACAGCCCGGTTTTTTCAGCGAGCATTCTTTTTTGGAAGCAAGTTCTTCAAGCGGCGGCATGCACCAAATATATTCTGCCAACCAAATGACTATTTCGTATGTACAGCCTCGGTAATATAAATCTGCAATTACAGTTTTGTTTGCATTGATCTTATATGAACACGAGAAGATCATGGCTTTCATATTGAGGGTCATTTCTTAATCTAAGAATTGCAAGACGTTAAAGGGACATACAAAAGATTGCACCTTTTGTTCTTCCAAATTTTGGGCGATGCCAGTCAGAAAGCGAAAACTTTCAGGGTATTCTTTTGTTATGATTTTCCAGTGAAGAACCCCTTCAATGCCTTACTTGAATACCCACGCTTTCACGTCTTTTTAACCCGAAATAGCTGACGAAGATATAATTGGGGAAACATGACTTAGTATAGAAAATAGCTGAAGAAGTGAAACCAGTATCCAGTAGTAAACCTTTGCTCTGTCTTAAGTTTGTACAACTGTGTTTCTTCTTTCTACTATGTCAAAATAACCATGTGCCCTGAACGATAGCCTGCATTATGGCGACATCGTTTAGCTCAGATGCACCTAACACGGCAAAAAAGAAAAAGGACTTCGCTTCCCAATATAGTCTGAAGATATTTGACTTCGGTTCACCGAGAAGTTTTCTGACGTGATGAGAGGGAAGGGAACCAAACACAAAAAGACTAAAAAAGTTGTCCGAACATGCTGAATTCTTGAGTAGAACATCTGAACTAAGCTTGATTTGCTTCGCTATATAATTGTTCTGTTTAATCGATCTGGTGCTTTAGTCCAAATTGCTTGCCTCTGTAGTTTTGACACTGGGGGGGGTCGAGTGCATTGCCTTAACCTAAACAAGTTCTTCAAGTTGCGGTGAGTACCCGATAGTTTTAGCCCAATGAAGTGGCCATTTCCAGTGAAAATCTAGATGGACAAATTTACTAGCTCAAACTGACCATCATGATTTAGAGAACTACAAAATTATGGTGTTTAGTCAGACATTATGAGATTCTTACTTTCATTTATTATGTCAAGAAGATACATCACACAAAGAACCAGCTTACATACATCAGTGTCATATGGTTCTTGCACCTTGCATCACATAATATTAAATGCTCCATAAGGCTGCAATCCAAGGAGCCCAAACAGTGTAGAAGCATAACACAATCCCACATCCATTAGTATAACAGGTCAGGCTGCGCAAAATCATATCTTTACCCGATCCAGGCCTGCTTTCCCATCGAGTACGCTGCTCTGTTGAAGTTCCAGGTAGTCTTTGTATTTCATCCCGATGTACATGGCTCGGTTGTTCTCGCCATCCACCAGCTGCTCCGCTGGCATGACGACAGTGTCAGGCGATGGTCCGTTAGATACAGCGATTGACATCCTTGTAGCCTTGCCATTCACGACAGCTCGATGCAGAACACTCTTGTACTTCCCATTGCTCATAATCTTGCTCAGTTGATAAGTGTCAACAGAAAAAGTTTTAGTTGCAATAAGCTTTATTGGTTCAGTAAGAGTAAATCACAAACATCCGTATCTACTTTTCAACTGATTAGTATCCAGTGAAAGAAACAAAGAGAAGAGTATGTATCAGCAAAATTTATAGACAACTATATGAACTATGATCTTATGTACAATAACAGTGTCCCCTCCATGAAGGTATACACTCTATCTGCATGAATAAGCCAAGGCACACAGTACACACCAAGATTTGAAACAAATCCAACCTCTATTGCAAGACAATTGAGGGAGACTGGAAAGATGGAATATGAATTTCTACATATGTACCTCTATGTGATCACCGGTGTTGACCAAAAAGGCATTCGGAATGGGATCGATTTTGACCCACTTTCCGCTGTGGTGCACTTGGAGGCCGCCAATTCCATTCTGCATAAGCATGGTCAACAGGCCATGGTCTGAGTGTGGTGGCATGCCCATAGCAAGTTCTGGCTGTGGGCATGGCGGATACAGATTTGCCGTCAATATCTGTAGGCTTGACTCCATGTTCATTGCCTTGTCAATATAGCCCGGTTCGAGTCCTAAGCTTTCCGATATACCCTTGAGCAGTCCCCTAACTAATTTCCGGACAGCCCTGGAGTATTCTGCTAAAACTTCACTGCAACAAACATTGCTTTCATTCATCAGAGGAAATGCTATGGTGTTATGTTCATCGTTACGGATGTCGCAAGTCTGTCACTCTATCTTTTATCTGGCATGCTACTAACTGTCCTGGATTATCAAATTGAATCCTCAAGTCGTTGATTTTCTCTAGGGGTACAAAATTTTGTTGTTGTTTGCCATCAAGACAGATCCAACATAATGCTATCCTAACATAAGGATCGCGGTGTTTCTATTGCTATGTTTCAAGATTACCAGATTTCTGGATGAACATGGAGCTATTATACAAGACTATCTAACTGGAACCAAAGATCCTGAAGAGCTTGCACATCGGACGAAGTGAAGTCGTTTTGAGTTCAGATCCCATAAGATCAATTGAGTGGTCAAGTGTTTCATGTAGATATGGCAAATCTAGTATCCAAATCGTGACATCTCACAGTTAGGTAACTCTAGAATTTATATATATATGTGTGTGTGTGTGTGTAGTAAAAGTGGTAGTCCAGTCGAAGATTTGGATTCCTGTATTACCAGTGAAGAAAATTTTATTCAAGCTCGTCATCATGCTTTCTTTTTCTGATATATCTAATAATTTCCGCTGACCATGAAGATGTCGATGAACTCTGAAGTACCATGTCAAAGATTGTTATTTCCCTGGATCTACTAGGATGGACCCGCCATCACTCAATAATGCTCCAGAATCTCTAACCTACACAAAATGACAAGCATACTATTCTATGGAGTCTTTGTCAAGAGCCTACTTTCTCCAGAGAGAGAGAGGGGGGGGGGGGGGATACCTGAAGCTTTCCGGTTTGGTAGGGCTGTGAAAGATTGGATGCACCATCACCTTCAGAAAATCTCGCCAGAAAAACACCTTGTCGACCGAAGCATTGAAGCTCGTCCCGCATCTTATGGGGTCCAACACGTGCTTCCCTTCGAACTCCCTCTTTTCCTCCTCTGTCAGATCGAAGAATCCTGTCAGCACGTCGAACATCGCCTTCATTTGGCTCTCGGGGACTCCGTGGTTGATCACCTGCTCCACATAACCAAGAGGCCATGATCAATAGAGAGTTTGTGTCATATTGATCAAGAGTGACTCCATCTTCAATACCAATTTATGCAAAATACATTCATAAGAAGATAAGCTTTCGGGTTTGACTTTCATGCAGCGCCCTATCTCTCGGAGTCCGGGGCATTCAGAAATAATTTCTCATGAATTTTCATAAGCTCTAGCGTGAACGAAAAATCATCGGTTGAACCAGCCGATTCAATTTAATCTGTTGCTAGTCCGTTCAGTACCCATGACAAGTTTGTTAAGCGAAAGCTGATCAAAGATTGCCACCTGCTTGTTTTGGATCATCTTGACCAGATAGAACAAAGAAAAGTGCTATGAAGCAGCTAATGAACAAACGAACTAGCCAGGATCAGATGTACCATGAAGAAGCCCCAGTCTCGACAAGCCTTTGCAAGATCCGCGACAACTTTAGACCGTTGATCGGGATCAGTCGAGGAGAGGAGAGAGAAGTCGATGATGGGGATGGAGTCATCATGGTCGGTGAGAACGGCGTGATCACCGGAAGTGGAGGGGAAGGCGTAGCGGGAGGGGATGGAAGTGAGGTTGGAAGATTCAGCTAGAGCCTTCACACTTGCTGCTTTGAGCTGAGAAAGACTAGCTTCTTCATGCTGCGGAGCGACTTCACAGACGGTAGCCATTTCAGAAGAAGCTCTCTTTCTCTATCTCCCTCTCAATCTCTCCACAAAATCTTCAGTGCATGCCTATATCAAAAACAGAAGGAGAAGTTCTACTTAGATCCGAAGATGAAAGGAGAGTTCATTGGTAAACTCTCCGAGACCGCCACATGGCAGCTCCTTCCTGTAAATGCGATTCCATTTGCAGCATCTGACGCCTGAGTGTCGGCGCCTTTTAGAGCATAGCGCCAGTCCCTTCGAGCCATCAAAATAGTCTACCTGCCCCCACTGTCACCAAGCAATATTTTATAGGGTGAGTGACCCTCGAGTCGATTCTTTCATTTTTAAAACTTATAATCGATTCTTTCGCTTGTATTTGTAACGGAACTATTATAATAAATTATCACTTTTAATGATTATACTCATGCAAATTAACTCTACATATTAGGCGATTAGAGTTTCTTCCGAAGGTGATGAAAAAGAGACATCACGGCATAGATCTACGGGTGTTGTGCTTGAGAGGAAGCTTCTTCATTTTGTTTAGCTCTGTGAAATGCTGGTGAACTAATTCAGGGGGGGTTCAAATTGCATCCTACATTTTTCTTTGGGCAAAAGATCATGAGAAGTGCCAAAATTTATGTAAATCGCTCACTTTGATATCAATTTTTATATAATTTAAATGTCAATTTTTTAAAAAATGATTATTTGAGTGTCAACTTTGAACAGCTATGTTGGAAATCTTATGTGATATTTTTTTTTATTAATAACTTAATCCCACATGGCTAGCCGAAGGATCACAATTAGAAATAAAAAAGCTAAAAGTTAAAATATTAAAAAAATTCAAAATTCAAAAATAAGCAAAAAACTAAAATAAAAGAAAGTTAAAAAAAAATTACAAATTGGACTTGCAGCCGTGGCTGCCCCACCATAGCCGACGAGGGTGGGGCATAGTCGGCGAGTGTAGAGGATGTTCGGCGATGGCCTGCAAGCCTTTGCCCTACATCCAAACCATTTTCCCAAGGATCTCAGCACGGGGATGCAGCGCAGCATGCGGCCGTGACTTGAGTCATCTACGGTTCGTCTTCGGATCGTTGTTCCCGAGCCGACTAGGGGTATCGCTCTTTGCGTCTCAGTTGTCCCTGTTCCTAAGGAAACAGGGAGTCGGGAGCTGAGATACAACCATCTCTTGTGTGGGCCGATAGCGATTCCTTCATGATTTTTTCCGTTGTCCCTTGTTTGTTGTTGATTCGAGATTTATGCTTGGATCTGGACATAAGAGAAGACGATCGTTTCTCCCATTTTTGTATGCATCCACCAAGTGCTCGATAAAATGCTCGAGTGAATTTGACTTCACTGCATATGTCTCAACGCCCTCCATGTGCATCCTGCTCATGCCCGTGACTACGAGTCGATCGGCGGTCGATGGTGACAGATCAACAGTGGTTGTGGGGGACCTCCATTAGGGGTGTCCTTCAGCCAAACTTAGGCAAGGGCCATGGGGCCATTGTGACACGGATCGGGAGTTCCGTGATCCAGCTGGACAAGTTTTCTCGTACTCATGTTTCATTGAGGGTGAAACTTGTGGGGGTAATCACGGTGAGTAAGCGTTGTGAGGGGAGAAGAAGTTGCTGGATCGTGTGAGTGGCGTCAGGCGGGTTTGTACTAGGGGTTCTAGGTTAAATGGATATATCCTTAGGAACTCTGAAGGCGGAATTGGCCTCTCATGTACAAAATGGTTGGGAGCTAATGCCGCTCTTCTGATGAGGCCATGACAGGCCGAAACCAGTTGTCGTGCGTAAAGTGTCCTACCCATCTTACTCGATGTAATAAATGCCCGAGCTGAGCTAAGCGTGGTATGATCCAATGTAGGAAAGTTATTCGCCTAAGTGTTCTATGGAACAACTATATGGGGGAAGGCTGGTTTAGCTTGGCTTGCTAGATGCCGCACGGGTTAATACCGCGACTGAAATGTATTGGCCCGTGACAAATGATATCAGAGCAGGATTCCTTTCAGTAGGTGGGTGATTCGGGGAAAACCTGTGGTCTTCCCGGTCTTTGAGATCGAAGAGTGATCGCGGGATCCAAGAGAGGCTCGGACAAGGTGTGGCTCTCATCTAGCTTCTTGGATGCCATGGGGGCATAGGAAGAAAGTGGATTGCTCACTAAAATGGGATAACGTTCCTAAATTGATTTGGCGAATCTCAAGATGGGTCTGCTGCCACGTTTCATCAAGGGGGAACCTCCATTGGTCTATTGAGATCAGTGGGGTAGAGTTGTTCTGTTGGGCAAGCGTTGCCATTCATGTAAGTCCCGAGGGCATAGCGTTAGCAGCTGGAACGCAAGGAAGAAACAGAACAGCCCGCAACGAGGGCATTTGCGGAGTGAGTGTGGGAGAATGACACAGGTCGGGAGTTCCGTGGTCCAGCTGGGCAAGTTCTCTCGTACTCTTGTTCCATTGAGGGTAGAGCTTGTGGGATAATCACGATGAGTAAGCATTGTCAGGGAAGAAGAAGCAGCTGGGACGTGTGAGTGGCGTCAGGCGGGTTTGTACTAAGGGTTCTAGGCTAAGTGGATATATCCTTAAGAACTCTGAAGGCGGGGTTGGCCTCCCGTGTACAAACTGGTCGGGAGTTGATGCCGCTCTTCTGATGAGGCCATGGCAGGCCAAAACCAGTTGTCGTGTGTAAAGTGTCCTACTCGTCTTACTCGATGTAATATATGCCTGAGCTGAGCTAGGCGTGGTATGATCCAATGTGGGAAAGTTATTTGCCTAAGTGTTTTATGGAACAACCATATGGGGAAAGGTTGGTCTAGCTTAGCTTGCTAGACGCCACACGGGTAAATTCCGGATCGAAATGTATTGGCCCGTGACAATTGCCTATAGTTAGCAGGTGTTGCCAAACTGCTATTCAGAGCTCCACAACGCCTATCAACCATTCCTCGCCCTTGCCACTGCCAAGTCCAACCTTTTATTTTTTACTCTTGTTTTTCTGTCCTTTTTAAATTTTTAGCTCATTTTTAAATTCAATTTCATTTTAAAAAATTAGCTTATTTTTTTAAAAAAATAGTCCACGTGGATTGACTTTTTCAAAGAATTTGCCACGTAAACCTTTTAAAAAACATTTCCACGTAATATTAAAACTTAATGATAAATATCATGCGAACTACTTGGTCGGAATCTCTCACCGTTAGCAATTAAGTGATTTTTTTTTATTTGACACTTAAGTGAACTGACAAAAAATTTCGACACTAAACCGAACACCATACATGAACTTTGGCATTTTGATGCCCTTCTGCCATTTTCTTTTTGTTCTAATGATTAAAAGGGGTTTTTTCACAAATAGACCTTTTCCTTCCATCAAAAGAGGAAAAACAATTGCAACCATCAATAATACCTTCCTGAAAATTCCACTTTAGGGAAATAGCAAGCCATTGAAGATTCATTGCCGAAAGGAGCAGGTTACACGCATCAGTGCTATACGGTTCTTGGACCTTGCAGCACATAGCATTAAACGTTTCGTGAGGTTGCAGTACCAAAGAGTCCAAACAGTCTAGAAGCAGAACACATTCACACATCAGTTTATTTAATTGAATACACCATAACAGTTCAGGCTGCACATAATTATATCTTCACCCGATCCAAGCACGACTTCCCATCGAGCACGTTGCTCTGGTTAAGTTCCAGGTAGTCCTCGTATTTCATCGCGGTGTACATGGCTCGGTTGTTTTCACCATCCACCAGCTGCTCCGCTGGCGTGACGACAGCGTTGCGGGATCGTCCGATAGATTGAGCGATGGACATCCTTGTAGCCTTGCTGTTCACAACAGCTCGATGCAGAACACTCTTGTACTTCCCGTTGGTCATTATCTTGTATAGTCGAAATGCGTCGGGGAAAAAAATAAAAATCAGTTGCAATTAGCTTGACCTTTCAGAGCAAAAGAACAACTGTAAATCACAAGGAATCATATCGACTTTTTAACTGATTAATATCCAGTCAAAGAATCAATGAAAGAGGAAAATGTTTCAGCATGCAAGATAACTACGTGTACTATTGTTTTTTTTGTCTAATAAATGTCCCTTCCATAAAGACCTACATTGTATCTGCATCTATAAACCAAGGCATACAGTACACACCAAGATTCAAAACAAATTGGACCGCTCCTGCAAGAGAGATGAGGGAGATTAGAGAGATGAAACATGAACTTCTATATATGTACCTCGAGGTGATCAGCAACGTTGACCAAAAAGGCTTTCGGAATGGGATCGACGTCGACCCACTTCCCACCGTGGTGCACTTGGAGGCCACCAATTCCATTCTGCGTGAGCATGGTCAACAGGCCATGGTCCGAGTGTGGTGGCATGCCCATAGCAAGTTCTGGCTGCGGGCATGGCGGATACAGATTTGCCGTCCATACCTGTAGGCTCGAATCCATGTTCATTGCCTCATGGATATAGCCTGGTTCGAGTCCTAGGCTCTCCGATATACCCTTGAGCAGTTCCCCAGCTAATCTCCAGACCGCGCCAGAGTACTCTGCTAAAACTTCACTGCAACAAACATTGCTTTCATTCATAAGTGGAAATGCCATGGTGGTGTTACTTTCATCATTATGGATGTCGCAAGTATGTGTCACTCAATCTTTTATCTGGCACGTTACTAATTCTCCTGCTCTATGAAATTGAATCATCAAGTTGTTGATTTTCTCTAGGTGGACAAAATTGTTGTTTGCCATCAAGATGATCTGAATTAGTGCTACCCCAACATAAGAATCATGTAGTTCTGATCGCAATGTTTGAAGATTGCCAAATTTCTAATATATCTAACAATTTTCTGCTGCGCTAAGATGTCGATGAACTCTGAAGTACCGTGTCAAAAGATTGTTATTTCCCTGGATCTACTAGGATGGACCCGCCATCACTCAATAATGCTTCAGAATCTCTAACTTGTATAAAATGACAAACGCATACTATTCTATGGAGTCCTTGTCGAGAGCGTACTTCATCCACAAAGAGATAGAGAGAGGGGATACCTGAAGCGTTCTGGTTTGGTAGGGCTGTGAAACTTTGGATGCACCCTCACCTTCAGAAAATCTCTCCAGAAAAACACCTTGTCGACAGAAGCATTGAAGCTCGTCCCGCATCTTATGGGGTCCAACACGTGCTTC
The DNA here is from genome assembly GCA_016432845.1 of Psidium guajava. Taxonomy (NCBI): domain Eukaryota; kingdom Viridiplantae; phylum Streptophyta; class Magnoliopsida; order Myrtales; family Myrtaceae; genus Psidium; species Psidium guajava. Next base: position 32,204,054 of record CM028225.1, on the reverse strand, counting down.
CCTTCGAACTCTCTCTTTTCCTCCTCTGTCAGATCGAAAAATCCTGTCAGCACATCGAGCATCGCCTTCATTTGGCTCTCGGGGACTCCGTGGTTGATCACCTACTCCACATAACCCAGGGGCCATGATCAATACATGATGGCTTACATGACACTGTCGGATCACATACAGAGTTTGTGTTATACTGATCAAGAATGACTCCAGTTTGGATACGAATTTGCGTAAGATACACTCAAAAAGAAAACAAGCTTTCGGGTTTGATTTTCTCTGCCCAATCTCTCGGAGTCCAAGGCATGAGAAATAATTTCCCATGAATTTTCTTTAGCTCCATCGGCTGAACCAGCCAATTCAATTTAGACTGTTGCTAGTCTGTTCAGTACTCATGACAAGCTCGATAAGCGAAAGCTGATCAAAGATTACCAACTGTTTGTTTGGCATCTTCACGACCAGATACAATGAAGAAAATTGCTATGAAGCAGCTAATGAACAAATGAACTAGCGAGTAACAGACGTATCATGAAGAAGCCCCAGTCCCGACAAGCCCTTGCAAGATCCGCAACAACTTTAGACCGTTGATCGGGATTACTCGAGGAGAGGAGGGAGAAGTCAATGACGGGGATGGAGTTGTCATGGTCGGGATGAACAGCGTGATCACTGGAAGTACAGGTGTAGGTATAGTGGCAGGGGATGGAAGTGAGGTTGGAAGATCCAGCTGGAGCCTTAACACTCGCTGTTTGGAGCTGAGAAACCTTCTTGATGGTGTGGAGCTATTTCACAGACAGTAGCCATTTGAGATGAAGAACTCTCTCTCTCTCTCTCTCTCTCTCTCTCTCTCTCTCTCTCTCTCTCTCTCTCTCTCTCTTCTTGATGAAGAACACCTCTAACCACCGTCGGCCGCCACCCCTTCTTGCCACCACCGGCCCCAATCGGCCACGGCAGTCGGCCGCCACCTACTTCTATTCTAGAAGTAGAAATTTTCAACTGTTATCAAATGAACTTCTGTTCTAGGATCAGAAATTTTATGTCGTTATCAAAAACATTTTTTTGCTCAAAAACTCATCTAGAAATAGAAATAGAAAGCTAGAAATTTATTTCTAGAACAAAATGGTTGTCATGCATCCCCTAGTAGTGAATTTGCTCGAGCGATAGAGGATTAGAGATTGTTAAGGTCAGAACTATTGTGGAAACACAAGCTATCGAACTCAATAAAGTCTAAAAAAGGAAATAAATCGAATATAATATTTATGCGATTTGTTCAATTTTAATTGATCTGACTAACTCCATGGGAAGAGTAGCCTATGATTTCACTATTAATCAACTGTTATAGTGGATATTACAATCACACTCAAGTCATTTATATATTATGAGTGTTTAGCCCCACAATGATGCTCGATAAATCACACAGTATTTTGACCCAAAAAAAAAATACATAGTGTTTAGCCCTTATAATTATTTCTTTGTGGAACTATCTCTTGATCTCATAAACCTTAATACAATGTTTATTGGCTATCAAATGCCCTTGAATTCCCACTTGGAGTCATGAGTAAGTCGTGCCATGAATTCAAGCTCAACTATTGCATAGATAAGTGTTACAGGCCGGCAAATCCTTGGTCACAGAATAACCCATGCGGCTCCTGATTAGCCAAGAATATTAGGCCAGCTTTCCTTCCAAGTTGTTTCTTAAGAATTGTGCTGCGAATAACATTTTCATATTGGATAGTATCATGCCCATCTGAGTTCAGGCATCTAGTCCATCGTGTAAGACATATAAAACACTTAAGCACAAAAACTGATTTCAGTCTGCCATGGCCTCATTAGGAGAATGACACTAGCTTCCGACCAGTTTGCACAAGAGAATTCTATCCCGCTTTCAGAGCTCCTAAAAAATATATTCTTGCATCCTAGAACTCTTTAACACAACCTACTTTGATGCCACTCCTATGAACCAATTATATCTTCCCTTCTGCATCACTCACTCTACAACTTGATGCCACAAATTCCACTCTCATGGATACGTGAGTAAGGGAGAACTCACATCACTTCATTCCATGACATTCTCCCCTACTCAATATTGCAATGTTCTCATTGTAGGTTGTTATATTGCTTCCTTGCGTCACTCGAGCACTATCAATGCCGCTTCCTTGGGAGTTACATGGATGGCGGACACTCGCCCCACAGAAGAGGCCATGGTACCCCATTGGTAGCTTCCCTGATCAAAGTTGTTTAGGCACCTCTGGTCACTTGTACTCTTCTCAACAAGCGTGGCATTTAGAGCCAACTCACTCGGGGCAGCACCCTCTTGTGCCCAATAAGCTTTTCTAGTCTCAGCATAGGACCAATGAAGGTTTCTCCCCTTGTTGAAAACGTGGCAGTAGACCTCTTAAGATTCACATATTGATCGAGGAATGCCATCCATATTGAGTGATGATTTTGGTTCTTTCGTGTGCTTCCGTTGGCATCCTAAAAGCTAGTGATAAGAGCCGCACTTTGTCCAAGCACGATTTGCTCTGGTGATCCACTCTCCACCCTCATTGGACCGGGTAGACAATAGGTTTTCTCTGATTATAACTCATCTATTGGATGGATTATGCTTTGATACCATTTGTCTCGGGCCGACATATTCCTGGCTATAGAATAGCCTGTGTAGCCCTTGGTGAGCTAAGAACACTAGGACAACCTTCCTTTTATAGTTGTTCCTAAGAACAATGCGGCGAATAACATGCTTGTAATGGATTGTACCATGCAGAGCTCAGCTCCAGCCTCTAGCCCATCGAATGAGACTTACCGAACACCTTATCACAACAACTGATTTTAACTTGCCATGACCTCATTAGAAAAGCGGCATCAGCTCTCGATTATTTTATATACGGAAGGCCAACCCCACCTTCAAAACTTCTAAGAAATATATCCATTCCATCATATAGAGCCGTTAATATGAGTTAAAGACCCATATTTGATCCATATTTTGTATAAAATGGGTCTTATATGGATCATTAATTTTTAAAGGACTCACTAAAAATGGGTCTAAAAGGTTGAAGTGAAATTAATTGGGTCAAAGCTGGCCCACGCATGAAATCCATTTTTAACTCATATTAGACACATTTTCGACCCATAATTCCCACAAATTACAAATGAGCCTAAGACCTCAAAGTTTAAATTTTCTTCTTATTATTTTTTTAATTTCTATTTCTACAAATGGGCACATGGCCGCCTTTCGCTGACCCTTCTTATTATTTTTTTAATTTTCTTTTTTTACAAATAGACCCATGGCTGCCGTTCGCCAGTCGCCGCTGGTCGCCGTTCGCAGGTCATCGGCTGTAGCCGTCGGCCGTCGATTGCCGCCGCCATCCGCCGGTTGCCGTCCGTGGCCAAAGAAAAATGAAAGAAAAAATGAAAGCAAAATAAAATAAAAATACTTTTAAAAAAATAAAAACTATTTTAATTTAAAAAATTAAAAAATTCTAAAAAACAAAAAGAATTAAAAAAAAATTAAAATATATTTGATGGAAAAATATCTAGATTTTTTTGCATGAAAGTATTTTAGTAATATCATTTTTTATTTTACTTTAATAATTTTTTTATTATTTATTTTTTTTATTTGATGTAAAAATTTTATCCGATAACATATACATGTGAAAAGCTTAAAATAGGTTAAATGAGTTATATAAATTTTCTTAGAATATTAGTATGATGTGGCCATATAGGTCAAAATGAGTCAGGTCGCGTATGGGTTGGTTGCGGGTTGGGTTGGGTTGGGTATAGGTCATTGAATATGGGTCAAAACGGGTTAGATGAGTCAATATTGTTGATGAAACTATCTCGCTAAGAATTTTGATTCTGACAAAACTCATTTTAAGAAGTCTAGTTAATGGAAGTATATCTTCATTGCAGAAATCACGATGTGAAAGGAACTGTGACTATCCCACAACTGGCGTTCAGACTCAAGGAAGAGTCATCACCATAGTGCTTCTGAATGGTCAGAAGGAAGGTCTATGCTTGTGCCCCTAATGGAATCAGAAGGAGGAGTCTACATTTGAGAAATTCAGATGAAGTGTTTGACTGCCTCAAATGGATTCAGATGGAGGACAGCATTGTCATTAAAGACCACAAGAAGACTTGTGGGAGACGTCGATAGGAGGATCTTTAAGAGCTTAGTTTCACTGTGAAATATCGAATCAGTTTCAGAGACTTCACATGGTTTGAAAGCTGTCTCTGTACGGATTCAGATTCTGCAGCTGGACTAAGAAGACCCACGATTGACAAGAATTAGATCGATTTCGGAAATTACGGGAAGTGAAAGGATTCGATCTACAGGATGATTGTCCATCTTGATTAGGACAAAATCCTTGATTGAATATTATCCTTCCTTCCTTTCTCAGAAGATTCACATCTCGCGAAAGTGGAAACTGAAGATTTAGTTGTATGGGCGATTGAATCTGAAGTATTCAGAATTCTTTATCAACGACTACCTAGCATCTTTCCAAGTTTATCCCGCTCAATCAAGGGTTGATTGAAGATTGACGAGTGATCTCGTGGAGCACCTTGGCAACGGCTAGTTCGAGGTGAAAGGGGTATAAAAGGAGGGTGTTGGTGTTTGTTCAAAAAGAGAGATGAAAAATTTGAGTTGAAAAAGACGAGCAAAACTGTTGAGAGAAATCATTTTTGTAACCTTACATTCTTCATAGAGAAATCCAGCCAATCGGCTGTCATCGTGGGAGAGTGGACGTAGGCTTACTATAGCCAAACCACTATAAATCTGTGTGCACATTTCTCCTTCTGATCTTCTTCATTTTGTGCATACTCGACTTGTTTAGACTCGGTACTCAGCATCTGCGCTTGCCTGCGATTTTAACTCAAAATATATCAGAAGCACCTATTCACCCCCCTCTAGGTGTCGTTGCTAACCACATCAATTGGTATCAGAGCCTGGTTACTCACTCTTGAGAAGTGTTCTACTTCAGAGCTAACGATCTATCATGTCTAGCAATAACTTCTCAGGCTCTGGTGACTCATCATTCCACAACAAACCACCGTACTTCGACGGGAAGGATTACAACGTTTGGTGCAACAAGATGAAGTGGTTCATCAAAGCTTTGGATGATCAAATGTGTGATGTAGTAACCAGAGGAGTGGTCCCTGTCATTTCCGCAAATACGAGATCAGAAGAAAGCCCAGCAACTCTTACAGATACTGAAAGAGTCAAGAGACAAGGACTCGACTCTAAAGCTGTCCACTCACTTTTCTGTGCTCTATCTTCACCAATCTATAATCGTGTAGCAGAAGAAGAATCTGGGAAGGCGATATGGGACAGACTACATGTCACATATCAGGGCACTAATCGGGTTAAAGAGACTAAACTCAGTATACTACTAAGTGACTATGAAGCTTTTAAAATGAAACATGACGAAACAATTGCTGAGATGATTGACAGGTTTCAGATTCTGGCTAGTGGTCTTGCACAACAAGGCGCTCCGGTGGCTGAACCAATGCAGGTCAGAAAAATCCTCTGAGGATTAACCGAAGAATGGAACTACATCAAGCCTTCCATTCAGGAATGCCAAACTATAAGACCACTATCTATAGACGAGTTAGTTGGAACTTTGCAATCATATGAGACAGAGAGAAACAACAACAAACCAGAAATCTCAAAAGGTAAGAAGTTTATTGCTCTTTAATCTAACTTTGATAATGAAATTTCAGATTCAGATGATGAAGATGAAGACGATGAAGAGCTCGCATTAATGGTAAAGAAGTTCAGAAAGATGGTCAAGAAAGATAGATTCTTCAAGGGAAAGAAGACATTAAGAAGAAACAACCAAAAACAGTCTGGTCACGACAAACAGGAAAGCAAAGATGTCGTATGCTTTCATTGCAAGAAAGTAGGGCATATTAAACCCAAGTGTCCACTGCTAAAGAAGGACAAAGCCGAATTTAAAAAATACAAGAAGGCTTTGAAGGCAGAAACACTAAGTGATTCTGAAGAAAGCGACGAGGACTATGCAAACATATGTCTCATGGCAAATTCAGATTCAGACTCAGAATCAGATACGGAGGTAAACCTTTCTGATCTACCTGATAATGTTTCTGAATACATAACAGAGCTGTGCAAAAACTACAAAGAAGTTCTCAAAAGAATTTCAATTTTGAAAAAGGAAAATCAATCTTTGAAACAGCAAGATATCTTTCAAAAAGATAAAATCGAAGCTTTTGAAAAAGACGCCATAATCTTGAAAAAGCAAGAACTTTCTCAAAAAGATAAGATCGAGTTTTTGCAAAAGGAATTCCACTCTTTAAAGGAAAGTCACGATCTTACTTTAAAAGAAAACGAGTTGTTAAAAACCAAAGTTGAAAACATAAATAAGAAGTTTTCTCAAAGTTCTAAAAATCTGGAAAATATCATTTCCACCTAAATTCCTTTTGGCAAAAAATCTGGCCTTGGTTTTGAAAATCAAGATAGTCTTAAAAACAGTTTTTCAGATTCTGAAAACAGATTGAAACATCGTCCTACCAAGTCTGCATATCAACAACACTTGTCACGCCCCGAACCCGGCGAGCCACGCGACATCCCTATTACCTGTACGATCGATTGGATAGTAAGAACGATGGCCCAGGATACTCGTCGTTGTCCAAACGATCTCAGAGTTCTTGCGACAACAGAAACGAAACTCTACCAAACATACATGCACAAAAATCAATGGATAGAGAGACAGTGCAAAATAGCAAACTTGCTTTTCCATTTTACTTTCTCATATAAAGACAGTGTTCCTGTACAAACCAAACTTCACTGCCCTCCCTAAGATGTCACTCAAACGTATTTACAAAAGGAGATATCAAACTCCCCTAGGTGGACAGATATTCATACTTCAAAATTTCTCCATCCATCGTGACATCTTATAGCTCGACCTTTGATCAAAAAGGGCTTCAACTCCAACTGTGCTCATCGACATCCGCCCCACTATCCGATCTAAGAAAAAGCTGAGTTTCCGACTCAATATCTAACTCGATCCCTTGCCTTACTAGGATCGCATTCACGGCGGCGGTCTGGGGTCTGAAAAATGGGGAAATCACCCATGAGAACTAATCTCAGCAAGTTCACCCTAAATCCCTCTCAGGATACCAAATATCCCTAGACCCAACTCCAATAAGCAATCACAAAGTAATCACAACCACATGTACCAAACCAATATCACATGCAGAGGATAGCAGTCAATAGATTACTTGCCCTCATGGGCCAAGAATACAAATAAAATAGTCTCAATTTCAGATAGCAAGTTCAAATGCATAAGTATGCCATTTTTTAGTCTCAACTCTTGACCCATTAATCCTCAGGACCCGCGTAATGAAACCGCCTCAGGTTGGTACCCGTGCCTCAGCCCGCGTAATAGTACCGCCTCAGACTGGCACCCGTGCCTCGACCCGCGTAATAGTACCGCCTCAGGTCGGCACTCTCATTTCTTCATCAATTACCCCGCGTAATGGTACCGCCTCAGGGTTTCATTTCTCACAACATTATCTGCCGTATCATCATTATGAGACACCATTCTTATCAAGCAATTCCAATTGCGTTCGATAAATCAAACGGCATAATCAGGCAGATAATTCAAATGTAATGTCATCAAATGACTCATACACAATTCAAGCCAAGCAGTTCGAATATATAATCTCGACTCAATAAAGCATCTAAGCCGATCATTCTTGGCTAGCAAACGCAATTGCATCAGAGATAAGCTATCTTGTCCTTTCTCACTTTGAACCGTCAAATTGGGCCCACGACATCACGTGAACCCTTTCTAAGCTCACAAGGACGGTCCTCAAATCTCATCACCAGTATCGTTCAAAACTTCTAAAGTGTCGCAGTTAACACCCTCACTTCCGAATTGGGTTCATTTGATCCCCGATTGATCTAATTTCTCATTTCTCAAGTTCCAGACACCGCGGGGCCCACAATAGCACTCAAGGACAGAATTATTTATTCAAAAATAGCCACAATTCAAGTGCGTCCAGCGCACTATAAGTCTCAACAGCCACTATATACACAAATATCTCAAAGTCAGTCAATTTTTCTCAATCGATCTACCCCGTATCGCGTCCTAGAGCTAATCGAGGAAATATCTGTCATCCTACACAAGATTAAGGATGCAAATTACCAAAAGAAAGCTTGACAAGCTGTGGAAACAAGCTGAAATGGCGAAGGACAACCGGCGACAACCGAGACCGGCGGCGGCGCACGACGACAAGGGAAGAGAACGGTTAAACCAAGAGGAACCGAGGCTGTGAGGGGGCTGTTTAGGAACCAAAATGAACTAGAAATCACATATTTGACATGGAAATGAGATCTAAGGGCAGCCGAGGTCGACATATATCAATTAGAATCAAAACAGAAATTCGGCACCCAGAAAATAGTTTCGTCGACTGATACGAGAAAATACATTTGAAGGGTCAAACGACCTCGGATTGAGGCGATTCAAGTTGGGTTAGAACCGTAAGACATTGAACTACAACATATCCAAATATTGCGAGAATCCAACTTACATATTTTTGTCAGCGGCCGGTTGAAATCTGCAGCCAGAATTTGGGGCCAAATGAGAGGGGGGAGGAAAAGGAGGAACGTGTTCCACCGTGAGAGAAAAAGAAAGAGAGATGGTGATCTGCCGTAAAAGGGAAGAAGAAGAGAGAAAGAGTCAAATGGTCTTCCCAAAATAATATTTTTTTATTTAAAATATCTCAAAATATTAATTAAATAATCAAAATATCTACTTACTATTCATCAATTTGACCAAAAGTTGGTCAAAGCTTATCCAATCTTGTCAAAACTTGGAGAACAAGTTTGACTAGTCAATCCTCAAAATTCGTGCCAAAACGGGACTGATTGGGACTGAATCGTTGTTATTTTGGCTCAATCGCGAAGGGAAAATGACTCGAGATGATCTCGGAAAATTTTTCTGGCTTCGCTAAAATTCATCTCACACCCTAGCCACTGAATCTAAAGCAAATCGGGGACTCGACAGAATTTCTAATTTTTTCCTTCCTTCTCGGCACTCCGAGTCCAAACTATCAATTTCCGAACCTTTCTCATCAATATCCAAATTTAGCAACTGCAACGCTCTTGAAAATCGATTGTCCTATTCGGAACTCAATTTGTGGCCAAATTCATAAGATAGCAGCGATAATGAAATTCTCAAACTAACGGGTGGCTGTTAGGAGTTACGTGTATCGACCAATTGGTCCACGTACTTATTTTCCTAGATAGCCCTTCCCTTTTGGTCAGTTATCTCGAAGTGATCAGTTTCGAGTGGAATTCATTAATAGTGCATCCATGACATATCCATTCTATATTCAAGTCCCAAACAGGGGTCGAAATTCAGAATGTTACAAAACTTTTCCAAGAAATTTACTAAATCATCACATCAATCTCACAAGCAATTTTATCCTCACAATCATTTCCAAAATCAGGCTACAAAACCATATCAAACGCATCATTCATATAGGCATTATACTAGACTTTCACATAATTATTACAAGCCATATCATTTACAAAATCATTATAGATCATATCATAATTCTATTTGAGGTTCTCAGAACATGCCTAGAACTAACTATTCTTAGAGAATTTTCCAATCTCATTATCCACAAGACTTCTATAGAAGGCATGCAAGTCTACAATATCCTAACAAGGAATCAACAGATAGTTATTACTCTACAAGTTGCTTAAACTGTGGTGGTAGAAATCACAGCAAAAAGGAATGCATGTTTGTATGGAAACCTGTAAATAGATCTGCATACACTAACTTCCCTGGACCCCAGTAAATGAGGGTACCAAAACAAAGGTAAGATTACTTTTTCTTGCAGGTACATCGAAAGGGAAATAAGAAATGGTTTCTGGACAGCGGATGCTCAAGTCATATGACTGGTAATCCAGAAAACTTTACTAAATTATCCATGTTTAGTGGCAAAAGCGTATCTTTTGGAGGTAAGAATAAAGGTAAGGTAGTAGGACTAGGATCAGTTAAGATTGGAAATCTCATTATTAACAATGTATCTCTCGTTAGAGGTTTGAAATACAATCTGATTTCGGTAAGTCAACTATGTGATTCTGGATACAAAATCTGCTTTCAAGATATTAAATGTACAGGTATTAGGAGTGACAATAAACAGAGCTTTTCTGGATATCGGCATAGAAATATCTATCTTCTGGATGTTGCATCTGAAGAAATTAAGTGCCTCATCTCAGTCAAAGATGAATCTGATCTCTGGCACAGGAAGCTTGGCCACATAAGTGTTAAGCATATTTCGAAATTATCATCCAAGAACTTGGTACGAGGATTACCTCAAACAAAATTTGAACAGCCAGAACTTTGCACTGCATGCACTCTGGGAAAGCAGGTCAGAAGTTCTTTTAAGCCCATAAATCATGTTTCAACTAATCGTGTATTACAATTGCTTCACATGGACCTTTTTGGACCAAACAAGATTCTAAGTCTTGGAGGTAAGAAATATTGTATGGTCATTGTTGATGATTTCTCCAGATTCACATGGGTTATTTTCTTGGCACACAAGAGTGATGCATTTGTTGCATTTGCTAAATTTTCAAAAAGAATTCAGAACGAAAAAGGTTTTATGATTTCCCGCATTAAAACCGATCACGGTGGAGAGTTTGAAAGCCAAGATTTCTCTAGTTTCTGTGATGATGCTGGAATCAAACATACCTTTTCTACTCCTTACACACCCCAACAGAATGGGGTTGTTGAAAGGAAAAATCGCTCTTTACAAGAAATGGGTAGAACTCTTCTTATTGAAAGTAAAATTGCATCTCATTTTTGGGCAGAAGCAGTTTCAACAGCTTGTTACATTTTAAATCGAGTTTCCTTAAGACCCATCCTTGAAAAGACTCCTTACGAAATTTTTAAAGAAAGGAAACCCAATCTTTCATATTTTCATATATTTGGCAGTAAATGCTTTATATTGAAAAATGCTAATGATCGTGTTGGCAAGTTTGATGATAAATCAGATGAAGGAATCTTCCTTGGATACTCAACAACCAGCAAAGCCTTTCGAGTCTACAACAAATCCTCTCGAACGGTAGAAGAATCAATGAATGTCAAGTTCGTAGAATGCAGTCAGAAGGAAAGAGACAAGGAAGAAGCTATTCAAACGCCAACTATATATCTCAACTCAGAAGAAAATAATGGTTCATGAGATATTCAGATTCATGAGCCCGAAGCAGCCACTTCTTCAGATCAAGGAAAAAGGTAAAACGACTCTAACACGTCGGAAGAAGATGAAAGATTCAACACCAACTGGAAGCACAAGTCTAGTCATCAAAAGGATCTCATTATAGGAAATTTGGATGAAGGTATAAGAACCAGATCAAAGTTAAGAGAGCTATCAGGAAACTTTGCACTAGTATCTGAATTGGAGCCAAAAATTGTCGAAGAAGCTCTAATCGATGAAAACTGGATAAATGCAATGCAAGAAGAGCTCCAGCAATTCAAGATCAACAACGTCTGGAAATTAGTACCAAGACCAAAAGACAGACCTGTCATCGGCATAAAATGGGTTTTCAAAAACAAACTGGACGGTAAGGGAAAAGTAATCAGAAACAAAGCAAGGCTGGTTGCAAAAGGGTACTCCCAAGAAGAAGGGATAGATTACGATGAGACATATGCACCAGTTGCCAGGTTAGAAGCCATCAGGTTACTTCTCGCGTATGCTTGTTACAATGATTTTAAGTTGTTTCAGATGGACGTGAAGAGTGCCTTCTTAAATGACTACATCAAGGAAGAAGTTTACGTTGAACAACCACCAGGGTTTGAAGAACCAAGAGGAAAAGATCTAGTCTATATGCTGAACAAAGCTCTATATGGTTTAAAACAAGCTCCTCGTGCCTGGTATGAAAGGTTAAGTATCTTTCTTTCTCAAAAGAAGTTCACAAAAGGCACAGTTGACACTACTCTGTTTATTCAAAAGCAGGGTAAAGATTTTTTGATCGCTCAGATTTATGTTGATGATATAATATTTGGTTCATCTAACGAGGCTCTGTGTAAGAATTTCTCCAAAGCTATGCAGGATGAATTCGAAATGAGCATGATGGGAGAGCTAAAGTTCTTTCTCGGACTTCAGATTCATCAATCTGAGAAAGGAATTTTTATTCATCAAGAGAAATATGCTCTGGAAATTGTAAAGAAATTTGGATTGTAGAATAGCAAAAAGATGGAAACTCCCATGGCCCATTCATAAAAATTGGACAAGGATGAAAATGGAAAGGAAGTGGATCAGAAGCTATATCGCAGCATGATTGGCTCACTTCTGTATCTTACGGCATCAAGACCTGACATTTTGTATAGTGTTTGCTTATGCGCAAGATTTCAATCTAGTTCTAGGGAATCGCATCTCTCGGCTCTAAAGAGAATCATCAAATACATTGGAACTTATCCAAATCTCGGACTATGGTACTCAAAGGAATCAACTTTTGTGCTAAAAGGATATTCAGATGCAGACTTAGCAGGTTGCAAAGTTGACAGAAAAAGCACTTCTGGAACGTGTCAATTAATGGGAGATATGTTAATCTCATGGTTTTCCAAGAAGCAAAGCAGCGTGGCTCTATCAACAGCAGAAGCAGAATATGTATCTCTTGGAAGTTGTTGTGCTCAGATTCTATGGTTGAAGCAGCAGCTAAGGGATTATGGAATTGAAGCTTCAAATGTGAAAATTCTTTGCGACAACACAAGCGCAATCAATCTCACCAAGAATCCTATACTCCACTCGAGAGCGAAGCACATTGAGATAAAACATCACTTCATACGAGATCATGTTCAAAATCAAGAGGTTCAGATTCATCATGTGGACACGAAGAATCAACTTGCAGATATTTTTACCAAGCCACTTGATAAGTTAAGTTTTCATTTTATTCGTGATAGACTATCAATCACTAACCCTTTTTGTTAAGATCTATCAGAAACAGGAAACTATCCTGACCAAGTTATCTCAGAGACTAGGTTTCCAGACGCATGGCAACTTGAAAGGTCAGATCAAAGTTTCCGATTCAGAAGAAGATTATACTTCGGGAGCAAGGTTTCAAATCATTCAAAATTTCATGTAAGTAATTTTGTTTGAATGACAGAATCTAAGACAAAAGGTACGTTTTCTAATTTATTTTAACTTATACGTTCTTGATTGATATTTTATATTCGTTCAAATATTTTCGCAATATTTCTGATTCTGTTGCCCAAAATACCGTTATTATGTGTTGCCTTTTAAATATTGAATTCTCTTCTTTTTGAAAAACCCTAAACCCTTCCGAGTTTTTCACAAGTTCTCAAAAGACTTCATCTTTTCTTCATCACTTTCGCCTTTCTAAATGGCTCCGAAATCATCCTCGACGGCAAAAAGGACATCTTGTCCTCTATCTGAACAGGCTGAAGGATCACCGAGAGTCGGGAAGCAACCACGAGTTTCAGAATCATCTCCGACAATGAAGACAAAAGAGTATTTCGATGAGAAAGTCGAGACGGCTTATCGTATCAAGCACCTCTACGACAATCTGAAAGCAAGGGATGATGTGTACACCAGTGTCAGTAAGTTTCTAGACACTTATCGTTTTTCTAGTGAAGAAGAATACTTAGAATGTCTGAACAAGCCTTTGAGAACTGTCATTCCGGGCGATGATGACACCCTGTTTATGGCGATGAAAAAGGGAAAAAGGGAAGTGGTCCCTGAAAAATCAGTCTCGAAAAGGACATCCTCTAAAGGGAATGTGCCTAAGGAATCGGTTGAGAAAGGAAAGGGAGAAGAGTCGAAAGATGATGATGAGTATCTGTTTAAAAACTTTGCGAAGTTTAAAACTGTTTTTGTCAGAAGAGAAGGTTATACCGATCAATTCTTTGTGAATTCGGATCACAAGGACAGATTTGAGACTCTTAAAGAGAGAGGTATTATGCCTCACAGGGTTTTTGATCTTGGTTATTTGGAGTCTGTCGGAATTCCTCTGCAGGTGCATCTGAAAAAATGCAAACTGGATTATTTTGTGGAGAGAAAGGCTCCTATTTATCCTGATTTGGTTGCCTACTTCTACTCTACATTGTCCTTCTTTAATGCAAATTCTCTGTATTACAAGATAGGTGATAAACTCTGCTATCTGAGGGATAATGAATTGGCTCATATAATGGGGGTCAAATACAGAGAGTTTACTCCTATCAATATCTAGCCAAAGGAGGCTTTTGCATATCTGACAGGGAAAGAAAACTTCTCCAGAGATTCCAAGGCACATATTGCCTATGATGATTTTCCCCTGAAGCACATCATGATGCACAAGATTGTGATCGAGTCACTTCGACCTAAAGCATCATCAAAGACTGACACCTCAAGATTCGAGGCTAAATTGATGTGGGCACTGTTGACAGGATACAAGTTTAGTCTTGCCCATGTTGTCTTACTGCATATGTATAAGACTGTGCAAAAGACTAAAGGTCAACTGCCGTAGGCAGCTCTCATCCATGATATCTTCAGATACCACAATCAAATCCTGCCTAAACCTCTTACAGAGATAAAAGTTCCAGTAAAAACTGGTGGAGCTGAAATGCTTCAGAAGATGGGTTTCAGGCTGAAAGATGGGAAGTGGTACAACAAGTCAAGAGCAGTACCAGTGGATTTTGAGCAGGATGAGAGATCAGCCAAGAGAAGAAAGGTTATGGCAACAAAGGGAAAGGAGAAGACAATTCAGAGCAGCAGCTCTGAATCTGACAATGAGGAAACACCCCCTGCATCATCAAAGAAGACGAGGAAGTTGACCCCTCAGAAGAAATCAGGGTCTACTACGACAAAAACAAAATCTCAGAAGGAGAAAAAGAAGAAACTTGCAGAGGAACCTTCAGCTGCTGAGGAACAAGTTAACATGGAGGTTGAACAGGAGAAACCACGTTCAGAAGCTACTCCTGTACCTCGTGCACAACCTCAGGGGGAGGTTCTGGAAACAACTGAAGGAGTGCCTGAGGAAGATGAAAAAGCACTCTTTGAATGGCAGATGGAAGCTGCTACAGTTCTAAGTCTTCTTGATGCACGACAAGAAGAGGATTTACCAATTATTCTTCAGGAAGAAGTTCCTGTGAGGAGTATTTTCTCGAGGCTCTTCAGAGAATTGGAGCCACAAAAAATTAAGGAGACGTCATCCTCTCAACCTTCAGAACCAACGGCTGAAGCACAGCCTTCTGAACCTTTAGCTGAAACACAGCCTTCGAATCAAACATCTGGAAAACAAGCAGCTGGAGAACAGATTTCAGAAGAACAGACGGCTGAAGATCTGCCAGTTAAAGAACAGGATTCAGAACCACAAATTGAGAAACAGTCTTCCGATCCAACAGTTCAGGAACAGCCAGGTACAGATCAGGCTTCAGAACATTCTGTTGAAGAACAGGCCTCAGATCTACCAACAGCTGATGTACAGCCTTCAGAATCAACAACTGAAGAACAACCACAACCATCTGAATCTCAACCAGAAAATGCTTCAGAACCTGTCATTACTCATCCAGGATCTGACAGTCTCTTACTTCAAATTCAGCAAGATATTCAGAATTTGCGAACAGAAGTTAAGGATGAAGCCAGATTCAGACAGGAAAACAGAGAACAGATGCAGGCATTTGAGACTAAGGTTGAAGCTAAACTGGCTGCGTTGGAAGATTTGGTCAAAAAGACTTGTAGTTTGCTTTGCGCGAAAATAGATGATCTGGACAGTTTCACCATTGTCAGATCCACGAAAAGCAAACCTCAAGATAAGGCCAAAGAGGATGATGACGAGCCTACTCATTCTTAATTCATTTTTTTTACACATTGTTCATGGATATTGTTTTTAAATTCTCAACTTCATTTATTTTGTTTATCTATACATTTATATACAGTTATCTCTTTTTGTTGATGACAAAAAAGGGGAGAAAGTATGATTTGTCTGCAGGTGGCATGAACGATTGCAGGTGGCTAAACTTATAAATGTGCAACCGCAGCATGATACGGTGATATCGTTTTCAGAAGCAGATATATCGCTCTTGTGTCACCTTGTTGCACCTTCCTAGAATTTTTTATCCACCTTTACTATTAAAAGATTCTTATAACATAATTGTTTCATTTCAAAGAATCTTTCGTGCTTAATCTAAAATATTCTACTCTACCATTGCTTTAAATCGAAGAAGTTTTGTCATCATCAAAAAGGGGGAGATTGTTGATGAAACTATCCCGCTAAGAATTTTGATTCTGACAAAACTCGTTTTAAGAAGTCTAGTTAATGGAAGTATATCTTCATTGCAGAAATCACGATGTGAAAGGAACTGTGAATATCCCACAACTGGCGTTCAGACTCAAGGAAGAGTCGTCACCATAGTGCTTCTGAATGGTCAGAAGGAAGGTCTATGCTTGTGCCCCTAATGGAATCAGAAGGAGGAGTCTACATCTGAGAAATTCAGATGAAGTGTTTGACTGCCTCAAATGGATTCAGATGGAGGACAGCATTGTCATTAAAGACCACAAGAAGACTTATGGGAGACGTCGACAGGAGGATCTTTAAGAGCTCAGTTTCACTGTGAAATATCGAATCAGTTTCAGAGACTTCACATGGTTTGAAAGCTCTCTCTGTACGGATTCAGATTCTGCAGCTGGACTAAGAAGACCCACGATTGACAAGAATTAGATCGATTTCGAAAATTACAAGAAGTGAAAGGATTCGATCTACAGGATGATTGTCCATCTTGATTAGGACAAAATCCTTGATTGAATATTATCCTTCCTTCCTTTCTCAGAAGATTCACATCTCGCGAAAGTGGAAACTGAAGATTTAGTTGTATGGGCGACTGAATCTGAAGTATCCAGAATTCTTCATCAACGGCTACCTAGCATCTTTCTAAGTTTATCCCGCTCAATCAATGGTTGATTGAAGATTGACGAGTGATCTCGTGGAGCACCTTGGCAATGGCTAGTTCGAGGTGAAAGGGGTATAAAAGGAGGGTGTTGGTGTTTGTTCAAAAAGAGAGATGAAAAATTCGAGTTGAAAAAGACGAGCAAAACTGTTGAGAGAAATCATTTTTGTAACCTTACATTCTTCATAGTGAAATCCAGCCAATCGGCTGTCATCGTGAGAGAGTGGACGTAGGCTTACTATAGCCAAATCACTATAAATCTGTGTGCACATTTCTCCTTCTGATCTTCTTCATTTTGTGCATACTCAACTTGTTTAGACTCGGTACTCAGCATCTACGCTTGCCTGCGATTTTAACTCAAAATATATCAGAAGCACCTATTCACCCCCTCTAGGTGTCGTTGCTAGCCACATCAAATATGGATCGGACCATATTCGATCTGACCCAAACCCGACCCGACCCACTTATTTGACACCTCTACCATCATATAACTCCTAGCACAAACCATCCTAATGGCACTCCTGCAAACCAGTTGTATCGTCCCTTCTACATCACTCACTCTTCACCTTGATGCCACTGGCTTCACCCCTAAGGGTATGTGAGTATGAGAGAAATTGATCCATGACACAAGGAACACCACTCTATACCAACGCCCTTAGGACCTAAACCCATGATTGAATATGAATGTATACCTCCAGCAAGACTAGAAAACCTTATGGTCAACTTCTGGATCCCACGAGAAAAGTGGTTTCCTTGTTTGTTAGGAAACTTAATCCAATTCGGACTTTCTTTTAATTTCCAAATTCGAATGTACATTAGATAAAGGCCAGAAATCCGAAATAGTATTTCTCCTACGTAAGTTGCGACTTTCACTTAGGGCTCAAACTCAAGACTTATTTTGATCATCTCTACCTTAAACACGAGGTTTGAGTCATGCCACAATCGCTTCATCGAAATCTCATCACCATCACAAATTTCTTCCGCTTCAAGCCACATTTGAACTTCACGATGACCATTGACCACATCAAAACAGCAACTGTACTTGCAACTTTAACTGCTCTAAAGTGATTTTAAAACACAAGCTCATCTATAATAGATGACACAAAAATTATTGTTGCATCATGTGTTAGGAGATTGAATACACACCTTGACAAACATAGTAATTACAATAATAATTGGCTCTAGAGGTTCTACCTCACTACATGCACTATTTTTGTCGATTACAACATTGCTGACAGCTGATTTTTTTTATTAGTCTTTTCTTTAGAAAAATCATTAAAAATACAGTAAAAATTCATAAAAATTTGAAAATAAACTTTGGGAGCCTTAGCCAAGCCTAAGCAACCAATTTTGAACAAAAAATTCAAAAAAAAAATTCGAATTTTGGAATTACTTTTAACTAGAAAATAACAAAAAATAATTAAAAATAGTATTTGTGACCAGAAAAATATGAAAAAAGAAACATAGTCAATAGTCTTGTCACAATTCCAATTGCATTTTGGTTACTTTAAAATTTAAAAATTCGATCGGGAACCTACTTTTCCAGATTTTTGCATTTAGGTCCACGGTTTTTCAAAAATTTCAAATTCAATCTTTTCTAGACCTTTTATCACTTTGGGCTAGCTATGACATTTGATCCTTATACCTTCAATTGAATGCTGGTCTAATAATTTTGTAGATTAGGTAAATTTAGAGAAAGACCTAAAATCTTTTCGATTTAGTCCCTGATTTTCAATTAAACTCAAATTGGCCATTCTAAACATGAACCCATCCACAAATGAACCTTTACCGATAAGTTTTTCACCTTTATAAATCCATTGGTAGGGTTAGTTTGACCTGATTTGGTCATTTAGAGTTCAAATTAATCAAATCTCACTTTCAGGTCAAAGTTAAAATTTGGGGGTTTTGTGCAAAATTAAACCAATTTTATGCCACTCCTAAACAAAATTCATGCTGTAGAATCCAAATTTTCCATTTAATTCATGAAATTTAGCCATTTTATAGGTGAATTTAGCATTTTTTGGACGACCAGGTCAGACAGGATTCGACTTGCCGAGCGGGTCACCCACCTTCTCCCCCAGAACATCACATTTCACGCAGGGAAAGCAAAAAAATGGGAAGCCATGTTTGATCACAAAAAGGAGCATGCCGGAAGACCAACTTGAAAGCTTCCAGACATCGCCTGATGCCGACGTGCCTAATGGCACATGACTTGGCATCTTGCACGTGAGTTTGAGCCAAAAACAAAACCCCACCGTGTGCGGCATTTTTGAACAAAATTTTGCCATAATAGATCAAAGCTCATTGTTTGGTTAGGGGGATTCAGATTCAATTACAATAGTTGAACAAGTAATATAGAGAGAAAATGGCTCTCGAGGAGGTCTGTTTAGCCGCCATTGGAGAAGGAGTCTGAGAGCTTCAAAGCTTCGGGCAAACCAAATTGAGGAGAATCGGACCCCACCGCTGGTTAGGGGTGAGCATGGGCTGGGTGGGTTGGGTTTAGACCTAGATCCTAAACCCAATCCTGTTATAATTGATTCTCAACTTTTGGAACCAAGATCCTACCCTGTTTATCCTAGTTACTGTTTTGGAACTGACCCTATTTTTCGATATGGTTTCGAGGTCTATCCTATTTTCCTGTATACGAGAATAAAAATAGAATCTTATGATCACATGAAGTTTCCACAGTTTACTCATTGAAGCTCAACAAAAAGAGAAGTGAGAGAGAATGTAAGGGGTATATATTAAATTGAGGACAAGGAGTTTCCTCATAAACTATGACTTTGGCAATGCACAACTAAATTTGACAGAGAAAGAGAGATACATACTACTCAGTCAATCAACTCTACATATTCGACCAAAACAAATCTGCATTTACAGATGTAAATACTCCCTAGTGCTAAATTGACTTTAAACATCAGATCACAAAACACTAAGAGGAAGGAAAAATCTTAGGATTACTTGTCCTCCTAGGTGAGCATGCTACGTGAGGCAAGGCTGCGGTTGGCAAGCTAACTTAGCGAAGAATTAGTCACTTAGGTTTTTATTTCAAACAACATCTAAAAACTAATTCTATAAACCGGTTCGAGTGGGTCTTTACCTCGAACTGGGAACCGGACTGGTTTAAACCGGTTCTCAAAAATTGGAACTGGTTTCGGGACTGATTTGAACGAAAATCGATTCTCGACCCTATTTTTCGAGTGGCCTAACTCGGGTACCAAGTAAACTCGGTTTGCTTGCACACTCCTATCGCTGGTTCTCCGAGCATCGTGAGACCTCAAGGAAGCCGCCAAACTACCTATATTGTACCACCATTCGGCCTGATCTTAGACCCTAACTCACCCTCTCCAGAAAGGTGCACACCATTTTCGAACTCCTGAAGCTCTATTAAAGGTAGATGATGGTTCCAACTGGTTTTCTTTTGTGATTTTCAACCTAAATTCCTCCTAAACCTGTACTGAGCATGCCAATGTGTTTATTTTACATTTCCATGATAATAAAAACCGTGAGTCTGACCCTAAACCTTCCCCGACTAGTCTCGAGTTTAGATGGCTTGAATATCATTGATCATGTGAGATCAAGTTTGCACTGGAATCGAATCTATGCAAGTTTGGGTTAGCTTGATTAGGTTAGATTTTTGCCTAGAATCAGTATATGTTGCATGATTCAAGGTTTATAATTGGTTAGGCTAGAAATTGGCTTGCTTCGTATACGTTATGACGTCGATTTTACAGCTTTGGTGAGTCGTTGGCCTGAACACCAGTGCTGGTCATCTTCTACAGCGAGTCGAGTTGACTAGTCAATGAAGGTTGACCAGTCCTTGCTAATATGGCGCCACATGGCATGCCATGTTGGATGTTGCGTCAACCCAAGCGTTTATGTTCTATTATTAAAAAAAAAAATGGATCGACAGCCATGATTTGACTGCGTGGCACAATCCTAAACTTTTGAAAATAATTTTTTTGACTTAAAAAATTGGTTTTCAAAATAAAAAATAAAATCTAGATCCAATGGTGATCGTTGTGCCATGTGTCGCGATCTGGAATTTTCAGAAAATAAAAAAAATATTTTCAAGAATTATAATTGATTTTCAAAAATAAAATTCATTTTGTAATCATATGGCCCAGGTTTGGCCATGCCTCTTGATTTTGGTGGTCCATTCCTTTTTCGAAAATAAAAAATTCATTTTTTGATCTTGTGATTGAGATTGCGCAACATGTTGCGTTTAGAGCCCTTATATTTATAATAGACGAGAAAATTAGAAAAATCAAATAAAAATATGAAAAATTCAAAAATTCAAAAAATTTCCAAAACTATGTTGTTTTGTAGACCTACTTGGGACCCTTTTGGTCTAGGCCAAGGGTTCACGAGGCATGGCTCGAGTCAACCCAACCCAGTCCGAGGTAATTCTTTTAATAATAAAATCTTGAATAAAAAGGAAAAAAAAATCAGAAAATGGTTAAAAAAGTCCAAAAAAATTGAAAAATTCATAAAAACAAATTCTAAAAGAATTAGAAAAAATTATAAAAAAAATCCTAAAAATATTCCAAAAATTCAGAAAATCTCAAAAATTAGAAAACGGGTCAATTCAACTGGAAAATCTTATTTTTGATGGTTTTTCCCTCTCTTTCTTCCAAAAATGATGATTTTGCCCCCTTATAGGAAACTTATCTCGAAAAATTCCAAAAATTCCCAAAAACATCTCAAACATAGGAAATGGTCAAATTTGGCTGCCCAAACCTATATTTTGCGATTTTGACTTTCAATCTTTCCAAAAAATGATGATTATATCCCTCATGAGCAAATCGTTATAAAAAATTAGAAAAATTCCAGAAAATCTCAGAAATTAGGAAATGGGCAAATTCAACTAGCCAATCTTATTTCTGATGATTTTGGTCCCAAATATTTTCAAAACGATAATTTTATCCCTTTGGGCAAATTGTCTCCAAACTGGTTCCAAACCTCTAAACACCCCTTTTCTAAGCCTTTAGGGCTATACTAGTGATGCCATATATCAATTTAATGCGTTTTATCTACTTGTTCCAAATTTCTTGATTTGCGCACTTTCATTGATTGTGATTAATAGTGTCACGCCCCGTACTTGCTTAGTGGACTCGTTGAATGGCCCATATAAGTTAATGCGATTGCCCAGGACAAATCGTGGTCAACCGACGGAAATAAAATCGCAACGACTACCCTTGACAAATAAACATGCAAGCACGCGAAATAGTGAGACCACGGCATCTGTTTAAACCTGTATATGATTTAAAACCAAAGACCATACATACATACGTACATATCCCTAAACCTCCGCAACCCGCAATATCTACAATATATATATATACAGATGTCAGTCCATCAAAAAGGGGCTCTAGGCGCAAACAACAAAAAGAAACTAAGCGTCTCAGACTCTAGTCAATCTCCGCTCCGCTATCCTTACTGGATGGCAGCTCCTCGGGGTCCGAATCCTCGGGTGTCGGGAGAAACTCCTCCGGCTCGCTATCCGAATGGTGATCCGTGAACACGTCGTGTTCATGTCCATCGATCTCCATCATCGCATGGCCATTTCCGCCATCTATCTCCATCGGGTCCGGGTCTATCACCTCACCTCCATTATTCACGAAATTCACCGGTCCCCATCGTCCATTACCCTTAATTTCTATATCAAAATCTAAAATAGGACCTCTCCACACACCGCCCTGGCTCTCCATCCAAGCGTCGTAATTATGAGCCCACAAAAAGTCGCCGCCCTCATCTACCCAAACCGTAGTCTCTATTTTCTTATACATTATATTACCCTGTCCCGGATATAGTATCTCCCATCGTTCGATCTCCTGAGGAAGGCCGAACCTCAAACACATGGGATTCATGCTACGGGCGATGAGCTGAAAGGCGATCAGCCACCAAGTGAGCAACAATTAATTATAACATAGAAAAGTACTAGTGCATGAATGGGTTCAATTGAAGCAGTTCACATGAAGTCAAGCGATTTGAATGCAAACACGTAACATTCCTTACCCAACACATGGTTCGTCTTGCCACTTTCTCAGTATCATTTATCACTATTAACTCATAACCAATAATAAATAAATTAAATTCAACAACATACAGATGAACCGGCCCTCGCGTATCAGACGCCTTGGCCCGTGCCTCGACCGCGAAATCGCGCAGGTCGGTACGCTTATCACTCCAGCCACCCCGTGCCGCGCATGCCAGGCGCCTTCGACGGCGAAATCACGCACGTCGGAATCACCCTTGTCACTCCAGCCTCTGAACCGCGCTCGCGGCAGAGCACCCGCCAAAGTTTATCAATGTTCACATCGTACCGTGCAATCATGTCAGTTCAGCCTGTTCATAATTCAAACTCAGCTATTCATTTGCTCTCGCATATTCAATCACATGCGGAATGCTTATTCCACGCTCAAGTTATGCAATATACTATCTCAGTCACACCACATAGCTGAACCCTTTTCAATAACCTCAACTCTCATATTTACTCATTCAAGTTAACTTTGTCTAACAGGACATAAAGGCTACTTAGTCCTCAACGCACATCAGATAGGATTTTTAGATGTATAATGACTCATCCTCGGCAATTAATAAAATAAATACCAATTTTGGTTTAACTGAACCATGTCGATGTTTCGGATATTCCGTAGCGCAGTCGGAATCCACTTCGGCATTTAACTCTTGTATTATGTCGCCTAATTTATCGGACAAATTATCGACACTTAGGAACCACTCAAGAATAACTCAAAACCAATATTGACTCAGCCATGGGTGATAACATTAATCAGCCGAACTCAGCCATCCCCCGCCTAGACATCTCCGTTTGACCCTCCCCCTTATAACCCACAATTTTAAGCACAAATTGCAGTCCAAGGCTCCATTTTGACACTAGAAATTTTCAGCATTAAGGTCCAGAGTTGCTCACCAAAATTTCGAGTTCGATCGACGAAAGTAACGACCACGATCAAGGTGCACCAGCAAAGAACGAAGATGATGAGAGAGCGCTGGTGGTGGTCTGGGTAGGGTGGCAAGCGGTGTCAAGCGGTGGCGTCGTCGGGCGAGAGAGAGTTGGGCGAGAATGAGTGATCTGAGCGTGCGTGAAGTTTCAAGAGGAAGTCAGAAAGAGAGAATGTGTCGAGAAGAAAAGAAGAAGGATTTAGAACGTGCACTCAACGGTGGACTCGATCCATTGGCTGAGCAGCAAAGAGAATAAAAAAATATTAATAGTATTCTATGCACACACATATATATATTTATATGTAAAACAAGTATCTTGGACATCTTCGGTAACTTAATCGCGCGAAAACACGAGTCGCGATCGTCTAGTCATTTCTCGCTACATGTCGCGCTCTTATGGAACGAAATTAGAGTTTCGCTCGGTCAGTCCAAAATTTACTGATCGTAATATTTTCGATCAGTATCCCTCTCGATAGATCAAATTTCACTAATTTTTCAAAAATATGATATTACTGTCTACACGATCGGAATCACCTGACGAACGCAGGCCGACACCCGGATTGCTAAAATTATGCATAAATAATTATTTAAAGAGCCGGAAGCACGCCAGGGGTAAAATTGTAATTTCCTTAAATTGTCTTTCTTTGCTGCGCCTTGACTGAAATTCGAAATTCCCAAAAATAATCTCTGAACCCAAAACTTCTCCGCGATACCCTGGAAAGTTCGATTATCCAAATTCGGAATCCATTTCGTGGTCTCTTTCATTAAATCGCAAATTTCAGTAAATACTCAGGCCAACGGGTGGCTGTTAGGAGTTACGCGTATCGACCCATTGGGTCCACGTACTTTAAATCCTAAAGTAGCCTTTCCCTTCTGGTTGACCATCCCGAGGTGATCAATCTCGACTGAGATTTAGCTAAAATGCAATTAATAAAAATACATCCATTCTTTATGGAAATTTCCGAAAAAGGGTCGAAAATTTGGGACGTCACAATTCTTCCCCTCTTAAGAAATTTCATCCCCGAAATTTACAACTGATAGTTACACTGATTACCTAAACATATAAGGAAATTTGAGCTTCATCTCATTCTCATTTTCCCACGTAGCTCCTTTGGTGCCGTGATGTTCCCAGACCACTTTGACTAACAGTACGGTCTTAGTCCTTAAGACTTGTTCCCTTCGGTCCTCGATCCTAACTGGTCGCTCAACGTACGCAATTTTGTCATCCACTTCAATGACTTCATGATTGAGTATATGACCAGGATCTGGCTCGTGCCTCCTTAGCATCGACATGTGAAATACGTTGTGCATCTGCGATAAGTTAGGCGGCAACGCAATCCGATAAGCAAGATTTCCGATTCTTTCCAGGATTTCAAACGGTCCGACGAATCTTGGACTCAATTTTCCCTTTTATCCAAACCTGGATAATCCTCTCATTGGAGACACTCTCAAAAATACGTGGTCTCCTACCTGGAATTCTAACGGCTTGCGCCTCTTATCCGCATAACTTTTCTGGCGACTCTGAGCTGTTTTCAATCTTTCTCTAATTACTTTTACTACCTCAGTCGATTGCTGAACCATCTTAGGACCCGTTAAGCTTCGCTCACCCACTTCATTCCAACACAAGGGAGTTCGACATGCCCGACCGTATAATGCTTCAAATGGAGCCATTCGAATACTCTGCTGGTAGCTATTGTTATATGAGAACTCTACCAAATGTAGTTTTTCTTCCCATCCGCCCTTCAAATCAATCACACAGGCTCTAAGCATATCCTCTAAAATCTGAATGGTTCTTTCTGACTGCCCATCCGTCTGTGGGTGATAAGCGGTACTAAATCTTAGTTCCGTTCCCAAGGCAGTTTGTAAACTTTTCCAAAATGACGCCGTAAACCTAGGGTCACGATCCGACGTCACGGATACCGGAACTCCATGAAGACGAACTATCTGCCTCACATATAATTCAGCCAGTCTTTCCAATGGGAGGCCTTTCCTTACTGCTATAAAGTGAGTTGATTTAGTTAAACGATTGACTATTACCCAAATTGAATCGTTACTTTTTTGACTCCTTGGCAGCCCCGTCACGAAATCCATTGTGACATGTTCCCATTTTTATTCAGGAATTTCCAGCAGTTGCAGTAATCCTCCAGGCTTGCAATGCTGTGCTTTTACTTGCTGATAGGTCAGACATCTGGCCACGTACTTTGCCATGTCTGCCTTCATTCCATTCCACCAATAATGCTGACGCAAATTCTGATACATTTTCGTTCTGCCAGGATGGATACTGTAGCTACTGCGATGAGCCTCTGATAATATTTCTTCTTTTAATCCTTCATTATCTGGTACGCACAATCGCCCTTGAAATCTCAAGATCCCGTCTTCAGATACTTGAAATTCTGGTCTACGTTTCTCCACACCCGCCTCGATAATTTTCTGCAGCCTAGGATATGCAAATTGTAATTCCTTGATCTTCGCTTGGATAGATGGTTCAATCCTCAGTGTGGCTATTAGACTTGAAGGGCGATTCACTTCCAACTTAAACTCTGAATCTCGAGCCTCCTCCAATAAGGTCCATTCCTTGATTCTCATCAACGCTAAACTAGACTTTCTGCTTAAGGCATCAGCCACTCTATTCACCTTTCCCGGATGATACAAAATCTCGCAGTCGTAATCCTTCAATAGCTCCATCCAACGGCGCTGCCTCATGTTCAATTCTTTCTGCGAAAATAAGTACTTGAGGCTCTGATGGTCCGTAAAAATCTGGAATTGTTCCCCAACCAGATATGTCTCCATATTTTCAAGGCGAATACCACTGTTGCCAGTTCCAAGTTGTGGGTAGGATAATTCATCTCATGAGGCCTCAATTGCCGGGATGCATATGCTATCACTCGTCCATGCTGCATCAAAACGCACCCAAATCCTCTCAATGATGCATCACTATAAATCTCAAATCCTCCTGAACCTGACAGAATTGTCAACACCGGCGCCGTGGTCAATTTATATTTAAGTTTCTGAAAACTTTCTTCGCATGCGTCTGACCATTCAAACTTAGATCCTTTCTTCAATAAACACGTCAAAGGAGCCGCTATTGCCAAGAACCTTTCCACGAAACGCCTGTAATACCCAGCCAATCCTAAGAAACTTCTTATTTCAGTCACATTTGTCGGTCTGGGCCACTTTTCTACTGCCTCAATCTTCGAGGGGTCTACCGATATCCCTTCTCCGGAAATGATATGTCCCAGGAATGCCACCCTATTCAACCAAAACTCACACTTACTGAATTTAGCGTATAAGGAATGTTCTCTCAATGTCTGCAAGACAGTTCTTAAGTGCATTTCATGATCTTAATTATTCCTTGAATACACCAATATGTCATCAATAAATACAATCACAAACTGATCTAGGAATTCCTTGAACACCCTATTCATCATATCCATAAATGCAGCAGGAGCATTCGTTAATCCAAAGGGCATAACTGTAAATTCATAATGCCCATACCTCGTCCGAAAAGCCGTTTTTGAAATGTCTTCTGGCTTGATTCTTAACTGATGATACCCAGTCCTCAAGTCAATCTTCAAAAATACCGATGCTCCCTGCAGCTGATCAAATAAATCGTCAATCCTCGGTAACGAATACTTGTTCTTAATTGTTACCTGGTTCAACTGTCGGTAGTCAATGCACAGGCGCAAGGACCCATCTTTCTTCTTAACGAACAACACAGGCGCACCCCATGGCGACGCACTGGGTCTAATAAAACCCTTGTCTAGCATCTCCTGCATCTGCACCTTAAGTTCTTTTAATTCCGACAGTGCCATCCAATACGGTGCTTTAGAGATCGGTTCCGTCCCAGGGGCTAATTCAATTACAAACTCAACCTCTCTTTTTAGCGGCAAACCAGGCAGTTCTTGTGGAAACACATCAGGAAATTCGCACACCACTGCCACATCTTCTAATTTCCTCTCCTCTGTAAGTAACTCACTTACGCTCACCAGGTAGCCTTGGCAACCCTTATCCAACAACCTGGTAGCCTTAAGTGATGAAATCAAGGGAATCAAAGTTCCCCCTTGACTACCTGTGAACTCAAATTTAGGGTGATTAGTAGGATTAAACTGAATCACCCTGCGACTACAATCAATTATCGCCCCTTGTCTAACTAACTAGTCCATCCTGATTATAACATCAAAATCAAACATGGGCAATACTGCCAAGTCTATTGTTCCTTTCCCCACGTAAAATTCTATCTCGCAACCCATACATCCTAACAAGACAGGAATCTCATCCTTTAGGGGCGTAGCCACATGCAGCACTACTCTTAGTGGTTTCATTTTCATCCCAGCCAAAATAGCAAATTGTTCAAATACGAATGAATGTGACGCTCTCGGGTCAAATAAAGCATATGCAGCGTGACCACATAAGGAAATGGTACCTGTGATCACGCCAGGCGCCTTCTCAGCCTCCTCTCGCGCTATAGCATATACTCGTCCCTGCGCTGGTGGTCTATTCACATTAGTTGGTGGCGCAGGTCCTATCTGTTGCCTTGTCTTCGATCGTTGTGGTTGATATGGCGACCGGGAATTCTTTCTTAGGCAATCCTTCGCTATATGCCTATCGCGAACCGGTCCCGAAGAAGAGGGATTGGGCTAATGGATTGCTAGGCCCATTTTGAGGTATCTGATGAGCTTCGCTCGGGCCCTCCCAGGCCCATACCAAATCGCGTCAGGAAATTTTAAATCAAAGTCGACTTTAGTGTGGTCGGGTGATATGTGCTCAGTGTGCATGCCATCAGAGTCGCCACCAATCATTTCTTGGAGGGCATAATTGGAAACCCTATCGAGCGATTGGGAAGAATCGTTCGATTCTGCGTAAACCAGAGATTTGAGTTCGGGGACTTAGTTACGCCGATATTACTATCCACTAAAGGCTTGCTTTTTAACTCCCTCGGATTCAAACCACGTGGAGGATGTTAGAAGATCGGTGTTTTATTAATAAACATGACCCACAGGCGTTCTTCCCAATATTACAGTCGACCGACACCAATAAGTGGACGTCGAAAGAGGTTAAGCACGATTGAAGTGGGGCACGCAACAGGTAGCAGGTTCATTATTAGCACATTGATCGAGTGATTACGGCTGTATTGATTTACCTGACCAGTCACAGGCCTCACCATGACCGTCACCATCTATCAAGATAAGACGCGATTGAGGCAATCCTACCAGTCGAGATAGAAATACGTTCTCTACATATTCTGTCGGAAGTACAGTTGACAGTAGCTGACTGGATCCAGCAGAGGTAGATGACCTCGTCTTGTGAAGATTGCTGCCGACAGTCCCTCTTCCAGAAGAGAAGATTGCATCGAACTATGACGGTTCATATGACGTAAAGAAAGTCCTGCCAGAAGGTGCTCTGATCCTAACCAAGTCGGATATTTGTATTGACTCTGATTTCGTGAGGAAACGAAGAGATGGCGCGAAGATAAAAATATAGACATGCGAAACATTCCTTTTATTCCATACATCAACATGTTTTACAATAGCTCACTGGGGAGGAAAGGTAAAGCCAAATTGGGCCCTGATAACCATTACGGAAGAGCTCAATTGACTCTCCAAACAGTTGATGCTCTGGGTGCACCGAGCGCTCTCGGGATTAAGCTCCGCGAGCCTAAAGAAGAGGCGATCACACTTCTCCTTAGCCTGGGCCATACTAGCCTCATAATGCTCGACGGCAAACTCCAGGTCTGGAATCGCCACCCTCTCGAAAGCAATGTCTGCCGTAATGTCATCAAGTCTCTCCTGCAGTCAACCGCATTTGCACCTCATCACAATATTACCCGGCTCCTGCTCGGCGTAAGTTCGGACCAAGGCCAGACAGTCCACCAACTTTCCCCTCTCACGAACCAGCCACGAAAGCTAATCGTTGGCAAACTTGAAGGCCTTCTTGTTATTATCAGCCACAAATGTGACTGTTGCCAGACGCTCGTGCTAGTCTCGGTAACGAGCTTTCACGACGGCGGTCACAAGGACCGTCTCATAAGCGCGGTTATAGGTAGCTAGAAAATTGATGAAGAGGGTCGAGAAGTTCCGATACTCCTTCCCCAGCTGGGTACCCTCAACAAGAGCAACATCCACGGTCCTGAATAAACCGAGGATTTCAGCCTTAACGGTAAAGTTTTGGGCTATATGAGCGTAACCTCTACCAAGAAGATTGTAGAGTCTCTCCCACCCAGCCAGGACTTCGGCGGAGAAGGTATGGTCAGGAGAATTGGCCATTTTTGAAAAGCAGAATATGAAAGAAAAGGGGAGAGAGGTAAGGCAGATGAGCGGAATGCGAAGATGGTAATCTGCTTTGAAGTAAATATTGATTTCATAGTGATGGTGTCAACCAGTCAAGATTTCTCTTATCTACCATTCCCTATTGGCACCACCCTCGTTAGCTCGAATTTCAGTTAGGCAGCGACCTCGAGCCAAGCAAAATCCGATGTCTTTGCGGAAAAGCTGGATGAGACGCCACCACTTTGGAAAATAAAGAATAAAAAAAACGAGCTGAGTGGGAGACAAGGAAATTTTCGGCAGAAAGGGAGATACGACTCATCCTTATCAGAGAACTCGCTCGCAAATCGACGATGGAGATGACGACGGGAGCCCTACCACTATGAAAAGAAGAGAAAAGACGAGCCAAGCAAGATACACACAGGAAAGATTGAGAAAGACAGAACTCTCGGGAGAGGTAATACAGATGCTAATCCCACGCCAAATTTTAAAAGAGAAATCCTCCCGATAATCTTCATCCATACTTTGAAGAGAGTTTTAAAGTATACACGGTTTAGAGAGAGTGAAAATACAGAAAGATATAGCAAATCTTGAGGAACCATTCGCCAAATCGAAGATGTCTCAACCCAATACTCACGAGAGCTATCATTACTTGTTGAATATGGGAAATGAAGAGTTCGAAGTCATGTTTGGGATCGAGCCCATGGAGCCTGGCCCTTCTACCAACGACGACCAAGATCTCAGTAAAGATAAGGAGAACAACGGTAAGGGTCAAAAGAAGCGTTACCGTCGCCATACTAAGGAGCAAGTACAAAGGCTTGAGGATTTCTTCAGAACATGCCCTATGCCAGACGGCAAACAGAAAATGAAACTGAGTCAAGAGCTAAGACTTGAACCTTCGCAAATCAAGTTCTAGTTTTAAAATAGGTGAACCCGAATGAAGACTCGTCATGAGCACAACGAAGCCGAGTTTCTAAGAGTTGAAAATGAAAACCTCCGAGCGAAAAACAAGATGTATAAAGAGGCTTTTGACTCTGCCACCTGCCCCAACTGCAATGGCCTCCTCCTCACCCTCGATGAAACACATGATCTGAGGATCGAAAATGCGTTAGACCAGTTTATAACAGGATCGAATTTTGTTGGAGCAGGGTACAAAAAGACCAATGCTACTGAATCAGCATCAATACCTCCCGGGGAAGGAGAGATGTATCACCACCAAGCAAGCGGCATTGACGATGAACTCACCGCCATGATCAACCAGTTTAATGTTAATGAAGCACGAGGACTGTACTATGCACAGGGAGTCTGTATTTCGAAGCTGAGATCACGGGTCCTTCAACATAGCCGATGCATACCTGGTCCAGAATGAAGCCAGCTGATCATGGGAGAGCCTGCTGAGGGAGCAAAATCGATCTTGAACGAATGCAGACGCTTCATTTCCTTGCATTGGATGTTTTCTACTTTTATTGATGTTCAGAATGAACGCAAAAGCAAGAAGCAGCAATTTCCTGTTCTCCTATTAAATGCTCGAGTCTGCTACCACACCAAACTCGTAGTGAATTTATTGCAAGTAAAGAGTCGCGCGAACTAGAAGGGTAAAGCATTATTGTTTCAATTTACCCTCAAATTGTCCCGATTCTAAATTAGATCCCTTCTGTTTATAGGAATTTGCAAATTGACCCAAAAACGAAATTCCCCGATTAATCAAAACTTTGGGCAAATAGATTCGTGGACATCGCCACAGAATGGACGGCTTGAAATGAGGAATATGTGAACGAAAGACCCAAACAATCTCAAAGAAGGGTAATTCTGTATCGTTCTAATTTGCTCATACTCGTCTCGTGTTTTGAATTATTTTATTCCATTCTTAACAGGGTTTGTAAACCGCCCTGAAAAATACAGCAACCTGGAATTACCCAGTACAATACAACAAGACCGTGTCATCTCAAAGATTGACTCTTAAAAGGAACCTCCTTGAGCGCCTGCGGACCAGATGGCGTGGGGAATGACAGTGGTCCGAGACGTCCCGAGTTCGATCCTCGAGGATGGAAATATTGTAAGTATTGTAAATAAATAAAACAACTTTTTCTCGCATTTCTTTTTGTAGAAAGAAACAGGAATACTCGACGAGCAATACCAAGGTCAGTATTTTGTCACGATCTTGGCCCTAATGGCGAAGTGGTCCACGAAAATTGAAGGAAGCTCAACCCAGCGAACCTGATAAGGGGATCGTGCGAGACATTCAAAATGAAGGGTAAACCAGTATCGTATCCATCATTTCTAATACTGACTAATACATCTTCTCCTCCATTGTTTGACAGGAAATGTCTAACTTGACATACCCACGGAGAAAATCCCGAGTGGTAAAACTGGTAAAGGAGTTGTGCGAAGCACTCAAGGGTAACTCAGTATCGTGTCCAGTTCATCATTTCTGATACTGGCTAACATGTCTCCTTCCTTTTTACAGGAAATGTTAAACTAACATCTGATACGTCAAGGAAAACAGCCCCAAGGGGCCAAGTTATGATCGCCTGATGCGATCTGTCTAATGAAATAGGGGAAATCAATGGCGAACCCTGGATCGAAAAGAGGCAAAACCAGAAACAAACTACTCCTCGACTCCGGGAATATGCCCCCAATGTGTTTGATCCGCCCACACAGCCTGGGGCAATTTCCATACTTGTACATTGTATTGCCATATTTGCATGATGTTTACACATTCCATGATTTATGCATGACTGTTCTGCATGTTCAATTTGTCAATTTTGACCGGGGGTATAAACTGTACACGATGCATCAAATGTACAGAATGGGGCATGACAGGACGATGAAAGGCAAGCCATTTCCACATACGTCATGTATTTAATCCACAGTGAGTTGAGCGGTAGACAGATTCTGCATTCTCCAAAGCAATGGGTTTTCTCGCAAAAGGTACGATAGTCGAAGTGAAGGAGGCATTCATTCTCCATTCCAAACACTTCAGGCAACCATTGACAACCCATTTGAACGGTGATTTCATTTCATAACCCTATCAAGAACCACCCCACACTGGGGCAAAACAGAGGTAGTTCCAACAATATCAGGAGATAAATGGTTAGAAATTCTCTTACTTGGACTAACATCAATCTTCGAGTGTTTCTTTGCATGATACACGAATTTTAATTCAAGTGCTTTAGGATGACGAAGAGCATTTATTTTCTCTATCCTATACACTCATCCTTTGCATAACCCAATTGAGCCTGCAAATTCATTTCTCAAGCCCATATTGGTGATCCTTGCTCATTTCAAGATAACGACGACATCTTCTCCCAAGGAGCAGAATTGAAGAAATTGAGCCAATAGAGAATTCTCGAATTAGCCCATTTCATATGCTAGACTGTCATGTAATGTCTAGTATCATTTGTTGAAAATCATCTTGTTGCTAAAATTCAAAATCACAAGATTGTTAAACAAAAGAAAAAGAAAAACAAGTGTAGCCTAAAGAAAATGGGCCTGCTTCCAAACAAAAGGGAGTCGGGAGTAAGAAAAGCAAAGGCTACTCTAAAGAATCTCGGGTAGAAAGAGCGAAGTGCCTATCAAAAGCAAGGCCAATACCCATATATCTGTAATGAACTTCTGACTTCGAACATACATTTTTGAGAATTCCCGAAAAAGGATCCCCAAAGAAGTCAGTTTGCAAAGTGTAAAAAAACTACCACCCCTCAGCCAATGGTGGTATTTATTGAAGACAAATTTAGGAAGGTCAAATATCGGTGACAAGACTGCAATGATCACCAACACCAAGGCCTTCTCATATATTTTTCTGAGCCAAAACGAGCCCTTCGTTTCTCAGACCCAAATCCCGACCTACGTTACGACCCTTGAAAGTCTTTTCTGATTAGAGCACTTGAATTAATGTAAGAGTTGAATGACTTTAAGCATCGCTCGAAGAAGTTCGAGCAAGATTATTTCTCTCTCATTTTACAAGGTTCTTGACTTGTAAACCCGAAACAGATAATGAAGACCTTTTTGTCAATGGCCTTGACTCGAAATGAGTCCCCTTTGATAAGCCTTTGACCTAGCCCACATTACGGTCCTAATCAAGACCTCCAGATCGGCTTGATCGTATCAATTGCGAGATTACTCGGACCCTCGCTGAATGCGATGATGGTAAGGTTGAGTGATTTCTTTTTAAATCCTGCAATCAGGATAAACAAGCCTTTCTCGAGAGTGAGAGAAAGCCCTTTCGGACTGAAGTCCCCATTCAGGTTACATTCGAGGTATTCATGACATGATAACCTCCCTGGACAGAATTGGAAATGCAAACTCGACAGAATAGTCATGCATGATCCACATTATGAGCATACACATATGGTTTTAATTATTGCAAACCCAACTGAATGGTTTTGCAAGAACCGATGCTTGCACATGTTTCCTCTGACACTGTCTGACAGGTAGTACATTTCTCATAGTCGAGTTACCCTCCGAGGTCTCGAAATTCATCCAAAGGCTATTGAACAAACAAGCCCTGTTGGCTAATGCTCGCTAAGCATTTTCAGGTGAGTATACCTTCGACCTGAACCTTTCAATTCTAAAAATTGTCAGGGTGCTCGAGTCCATTACAGCACATATGGTCATTCAATGAACAAGCAGGCATGACACGGTCAGCCTATCTATACCTTGATCATTAACTCAGAAAGATCCAAGTAAGTCTTCTGAACCCTTTCGACTCATGATTGATACACTCTCATGAAGTCTTCATCGGCTCACGATTGACATAATCTAGTGTTCTTAAGCTTTATCAAATCATGATTGATCAACTCTCGTGATCTTGATCTCAACATGCCTCTCTTGCACCAAAAAGCAGGCACCAATCAGGAGATATGCCATCTCTGGAGCCTTTCCATTAGAGACCCCAACACGGAATAGTCCATTTTCAAAAGTCCTTTTTATAGGCACCTAAAGTCCTTCCTACAGGCACCCAAAGTCCTTCTTACAGGCAACACAAAAGTCTTTCTTACAGGCACCAAACTCCTTCTTACAGGCAACACAAAAGTCCTTCTTATAGGCAACACAAAAGTCCTTCTTACAGGCACCAAGTCCTTCTTACAGGCACCAAAGTCCTTTCTACATGCACTCCAAAGCCCTTCCTACAGGCACTAAGTCCTTTTTACAGGCACCAAGTCCTTTCTACAGGCATACAACAGTCCTTTCTACAGGCACCTAAAGTCCTTTCTACAGGCATACAAAAGTCCTTTCTACAGGCACCTAAAGTCCTTTCTACAGGCATACAAAAGTCCTTCTTATAGGCACCAAGTCCTTTCTACAGGCATCCAAAGTCCTTTCTACAGGCACCTAAAGTCCTTTCTACAGGCATACAAAAGTCCTTCTTGCAGGCACCAAGTCCTTTCTACACGCACCTAAAGTCCTTTCTATAGGCACACAAAAGTCCTTCTTACAAGCACCAAAGTCCTTCTTATAGGCATTACCATCGGGTGACCTACCATACGGGTCAAATCTTAATCAGTAGAATCCTTTCACTAGGAATCTACCATGGGGTGACCTACCATACAGGTCAGATTTTAATTCAATTTTAATCAGTAGAACCCATTCATTAGGAATCTACCATGGGATGACCTACCATACGGGCCCAAGTTCAACCACCCTAAGGTTTTCTTATAACGAATCCTTAGGCTCTCATTCCATTTTCAATAGAGCACACGTGTCAGGCAATCGCCCCATAATAGGCAGGTAAGTGCTAGGTAAACCCTCCTCTTGGTCTCTCCATCACATGCATGAAAGCCTCCTCAAATTGGATCTGGATCAGAACTTACGTAAAGGGGTATTGGAGATCAGATGTCACGACTCTTTTTATTTCCTTGTGTGTTAAGTCGATTAGAATTCGGGTGTCGTCTCATCTTTGAAATGAACCTCTGCCGAGCTTCCTTTCAAAGAGGGGCAGCTGCTGACACCTGATTTTTAATTATATTTTCTCTTTTAAAATTAATAGAAAATCCATAAAAATTCATCAAAAATTAACTTTGGGGACCTTAGCCAACCCTAGGAAACCAATTTTGACCAAAAAATGATTTTCCATATTTTCAGTATTTTTCGGTATTATTTATTTTCGAAAATTAATAGAAAATCCATAAAAATTCATAAAATTAAAAAATCAACTTTGGGGACTTTGGCCAAGCCTAGGGAACCAATTTTGACCAAAAAATAATTTTTCATATTTTCAGTATTTTTTCGGTATTTTCATTTTTTCAAAAATTAATAGAAAATCAAGAAAAAGTGAGAAAATTAAAAAAAAAATCAACTTTGGAAGCCTTCACCGAGCTTAGGCTACCATTTTTGAACAAAAAATAATTTTTCATATTTTTTATATTATTTAATATTCTTAGAAAATAGGAAAATATTTAATAAATAAAATTAGCGTGTGAGGCCATAAAAATACAAAAAAATAATAAAAAATAATAAAAAAATGAAATAATAGGTAGTATTTTTATTTAAATTTTCTCTTCATTTTGGCTGAATAAATTCTAAAAAAAAAGAGAAAAAAAAGTTCAATTTGGAATTCAAATTTTCTTTATTAGTTTCATTTTTAGGTGGTTTGAAAATTTTTTAGAAAATTCATTTTAGCTTTATGATTTTCGATTTTTGCGTTTCTAAAGTTGTGACATTGTCCTCCAATAGGCCGAAATCTTTCAATGACATGATGGAGTATTTTTTACTATTGCGCTAGATTTTTCGAATGCAATTTATCGTTTGCCGAGTCTATTTCTCCTTGCATACCACCTGGGCGTCGATGGGTAAAGCTAGAGACATCCAATTTGGTAGGATCAACAAAGCTGCAAAGTACGAGAAAGGAATGGTCCGAATCTTCAGCTGGCTCGTGTAGTTGGTGTCTCTCTTGGTTGATGCACAGCGCACCCGTTTAGTCGAATTCGGTTGGGATACTTTACATTGTCATCATAATGCTCCTCGCAACAAAAAGCAAAAAGAATTATACTTCGAGAGGATTGGCCTACGGATGGAATTCAACGGCACTCAGGCTCCTATCACCATCTTCGCTTTGATCGTAGGAGGACTAGCTCTGAGACAACTCATGAAATCGAAGGGGAGGGACTCGGAGTCGACATCGAGAACGGACGATGCATCCGGAGAAGAGTACGATGTGTTTCTGAGTTTCAGGGGAAGCGACACTCGCCAAAACTGCACCGATATCCGCTACCGTAGCATGCGATGGGAAATAACACTTCAAGAGCTCTGGACCTGGCATGGGCGACATCCACGTTCTGGGGGTGGCAGAGTTTTTCTTTTCTTCCGGCTGGGGGAGTTGGAGTTGAGTGGGTGTTCGTTGATTCTTTGAGAATTCGGTGGTTTCCGTCCAATTTCCCCTATAAAAATTCCTTGGTCTTTCTCTCCGATACACTCTCCCCGTTTGATCGTTTTGAGAAGACTCAGGTTTGGAATTCCCTGAATCTTGGGTGATTTCGTTCGTCAAGAGCACCCCCTGGTTTCCTCCTTCATCGCTTCTCCCTCTGATCTTGCATGCACCTTCCTCGTCCGCGTTGGTCGAGCTTGATCGCCAGAATGAAGGAGATGGTTCGGGCTCGGATTGGGTCGTCGACATCAATCCGAATCCCTCGAGTGCATTGACGTTGTTGAAGAGGGTGTAGTCTCTGGGCCAATTGCTGGACTTTAGAAGGAATTTGGAGCTTTTGAAAGGCTTCTCAAATCTGACAAGTGCAAGAGCTAGGTTCATATCTTTTTGCTCAACCAAGAACTTCAAAGGTTCCAGGTATTATCGACGGAGACTAGATGCCTAGGCAAGTGAAGAAAGTTGCTGTCATTGGTGGTGGATTAATGGATTCGGGAATACTGACAATATTGTTACTCAGCAGTCATTCCGTGATACTTAAGGAGGTGAATGACAAATTTTTGTAGGCTGACATTGAGCAGGGTCTAAACCACGCTTCCCCGTAACCTCCTTGCATGTGTCAGTGGCACCATCAGCTTCTTGTCACCAATGAAAGATGACTATTGCTCCACCGAAATACATGCGCTGGATGTGTATTAGGATCAATAGCAAAAGATAGAAGCTGATATCCTAAAAAGAGGGTCCACCCGTATGTTAATTTCGAAGAGCCAGCCAAATCAACATATGGTTTTAATGGGGCTCAGTAAAAAAGGCATAAAAGGGAAGGGTGAGGGCGAATCATCTACAGAGAGGAGAATGGAACAAAAAGAAAAAATGTCGGCCAGAGGAGGGAATCTTCAAAATTGGCTAGACTACAATCAACTCGAAAGCATCCACGAGAAGACACCATTATGACAGATGGTAGAAAGTGGGAGAGCACTAAAAAGGGGGGGCGCTTCTGATCCATCAATTGGAAGCTCATCCGCGAGTCTTGACCGGGGAAACATTACGAAGATGGGAATTCGATGCAACCGTATTTGGATCAGAATAGCAGTTCCTGAGGGATTGTTTGAGCATCTTCGGCGAGCAATTGTGACTTCTATGACCAGCGCGAGTAGTTCGAAATCTGCGATACCAAGAAATCACCAGTTTGCTACTGCAGGAGAGACTTCGAGCCTAACGACTTCGACGAATGGAGAAGAAGAAACCGGACTAGTAGATGTGTTCAGAATGGTAGCATTGAAACCGGCAACAAAGATGGATTTTTAAAGCTGGAGCTCATGGAGGTGCCAGACTTGGTTCTCTACTGCCGAAAATGATTGTCAACGAAAAGTTCCAGTAGTTATTCATGTACAGCATACGCATATTATACTAGTGTTGGCTGCGTACATTGGAGCGGAGACCTTATTGACTTGCAAAAGTTCTCCATAGGAGGAACAACTCTGTACGTTCAGTCGGCCCACTCAAAACTTGTGTTCCAACTACTCCGACATTTTGGATCCATTCCTTGATTCAAATCTCAAAATAGCCAAGGCAGATTCGGTGGAAAAGCACTTGTCGGCAGATGAAGAAGGAGTGGAGGATGGTTAGTGGAGGGCGACATAATAATGAGAATAAAAGAAAGAGATGTTCCAAGTTTGACCAAGAGGGACAGCAAGCGGACAAATCAAGAGGGGTCTGAGGCCAACTGGTCTTAGCAGAAGAACAGATTCTTGGGGGAAAAAAACGGTCCTTCAACGAAGGACGGGTAGATTCCCTAGCATCATCTCCTCGGCAAAGGAGGAGGGAAAAGATGGAGGTGAATTGGCGGAAAAGGGGAGAGGAAATAAAACGGCCGTTCACGAAGCTCTACAGAGGAGGAGACAGAGCGGCCAATCCGCAGCAACACCGATGGAGAAGGATGGTTAAGCTAAGGGTGGACGTCCCCATTCTGGAGCAGAGGAAGAAGAAGGTCTAGAAGATGATGACCCAACAGCAAAACTGAGGTACCTCGACTCGGAAACCGATCTAGGGAGCATATCGGAGTGGGAACTTGATTTTTTGTTCGAGGCCCATTATTGATATCAGAGGCAGGAAGACGCGGGAGCTGGTGGTGTGTGTCAGTGCGCTTTCTCTTCAATGCACCAAGTACTTCCCTAACAATGTCATCAATAGCATCACTTTGAAGGATGCTACCGTATCCGTTAGTGATAAACTGGGTGTTCCTCTCCCAGAGAAGATTCGCCACTTCAGGTTCTCTTGAACTTGTAGCACAGGTATCTGGATTTCAACAAGTTTTGACTCCAATCCTTCGGATTTCTTCGTCGACCTCCAATCCTTTTGCTTCTATGCCCTTCAGCGGTACCGGGTTTGGATCCTCTGGTACACCTAGCAATTCACTTTTCGGTTCTTCAACCGTGCTAACTACACCTTCCTCGTTTGGACCAACCACATCTCCGCATTCGGGGCCAGTTCATGTCCATCCATTTTTTTTCTACATGAGGTCCTTCTGCCTTTGGTGCATCGCCACCATTTTTAGTTCTCCAGCTATGGGGAGCACTCCGTTTGACTCTGGTTTTACCACTCAGTACTCCCCATTATATTCATCTATTACGCCATCATTTGGCCAGGCCGGCCCTGTCTTTGGACAAAGCACTTCCACGTCTGGACAGACCACGCCTCTCTTCGGACAAATTCCATCTCCGTTTGGTCAGACGACTACTCTTTCCTCAGGTTAAAAAAGCATGTTCAGCACACCCGCTAGCGGGCTTGGGGGAAGTATGTTCCCAAGCACTTCTCCACTGCATCCGTCCACAACTCCAACTGGATTCAGTCGGATAACTCCCTCCTTCTCGACTCCCTTTCAATCATCTAAACCCGCCCAAACAGCCGGTCCTTTTAGTTTTAGCAACTTGGGTCAGACACAAACAGCTGGTACCAATGGTTTTGGTACCCAAAATATATATAGTCGGAGCAATGACACGAGAAATCCAACGCAGTGGGAGCTGGATCTCAAACCCCTCGCTCTCGACCTGATGGTCGCCTACACCCTCGATTCCTTTTGCTTCCAGACTAACTCCTTTTCCAGGGTCTGGCTCTCTTCGCTCGCAGCTCGGATTGCCTTCTTCTTCAGCTAAGCGGGGCCACCCAAGGATTATGAAGGAGTTTCTGACCATTTGGCCTAAGCTTTGCTACTCGCTCGACTCCAAAAATACTGGTTCACCCTATTTAGCAGCTGAAAATGGCCATTTAGGCGTGGATGGAGCAAATTCTGACGGGGAGGATGATTCTGCCTAAAGCTCAGGTGGGGTGAGAATAGACACTTCCCTGGCTGGAGATGTCTTCTGGCTTCGCAGGAAGATGGTGAAAGTTCTCTGAGGAAGAGACAAAGCAGAGGCCCAACCAGCACGCAATCCATCTTCGCATCTCTTTCTCTCAAGATGAAGAGCAACGTCAACACGAAGCTCATCGCCTTCCACCCTTTAGGCCACAAACAAGCGAGCGTCCCCCCAGCCTCTCACCGCCTGTGGCTCCTCTTCTTCATCACCTTCTTCACCTTAGCCTCCATTACACCACCTCCACCAACGCCGACCATATGACCCAGGCCGAGATCGCCTCCATCGTCGCCGTCCTCCGCCACTCCCCCCTTTGCAAACTTCCTCATCTTCGGCCTCATCCACGAGAC
Source organism: Psidium guajava (assembly GCA_016432845.1). Lineage (NCBI taxonomy): Eukaryota > Viridiplantae > Streptophyta > Magnoliopsida > Myrtales > Myrtaceae > Psidium > Psidium guajava. The sequence continues at coordinate 32,162,861 of CM028225.1, read as the reverse complement.
CCTTCTGTTCAAGGTCCTCAACTACAACGGTCGCACGGTGTTCCTCGACGAGAGTGAGTTCTTGGTTTAGCGACTCAAGCAGTAGCACCCGGGGATCGTAGCCTACGACATCCAGTTCACAACCTGGGTCAACCAAATATCGGGCTTGATCAAGTCGGCACGAGACCAGACCAAGACTGAGTGCAGGCCGGTACAGAACCTACTCTTCTCTGAATGCAAGTTGGCCCTGAAAGATCCGTTGGACTACATATACGAAGCAGAACGGGACGTGGTCTTAATCGACGGGTCCCGGGGAGGATAGCGGCGATACGCACGACGGGGTTCTAGGGAGGAGTAAAAAACAAGAAAAGGCCAGTAACGCTGGAGTGGCTTATCTCTGTGAGTGGATTCTGACACAAAAACTTGGACTTTTAACTTCTTCAGTTTCTGTGTTTCTATCTTGACACATATACTTTCCTGTGATAGCTCTTACGCTCTTGTATCTTTGCGTGTCGCGTGTTGAGTTTCATTTTTCTTTTTAATTTATGCTTGTTTTGTTGTTTATTAGTTATGTGAGCTCAAGTGCCTTTCTGTCCAAACCGGAGTACCCGTGTTCGATTGTTCGGTTAATTTGTGCGAGGCTTGCGAGTTTTGTGTAGTTATGCTTTCTCTTTATATATTTAGGATTACCAAGTCCCTATACTCGTGGCGAATCTGAGGTAAACTTTAATCCTGAACTAATGGAAGTATCCCCTTTTAAACCGGTTCTTGCATGTGAATGGAATTTCTATCATCGTATACAAGGGAAGCTAATGTCACGCCATTGCATATACTGGATCTCTGTACTTGTTACACTATAATTATATCAATATTAAGTCATTTTGCGTGCTTAACTGATTAGTTAAATTTCACATAGAGGGAAGTTTGGTCTTAATTTATGCATGCCTTTCATTAAGTTCCTTTAGTTATTCATGTCATTGAATTCATTTTTGTTCACTCATGTAGTCATTAGAAAGTGAAAACATAATAAAATTTTTTTTATTAAGTTAACCAAAAGAAAAGTTCATAAAAATCATTAAAAAAATTCTGAAAATTCCAGAAAAATCCAGAAAAATTCAGAAAACTCAAAACAAATCTCAGAAATTAGGAAACGGGTCATTTCGACTGACCAATCCTATTTTTGGTGAATTTCCATCCCGATCTTTTTAAAATGACGATTTTGTCCCTTATAGGCAAATTGTCTCGAAAAATTTCGAAAAATTTTCAGAAATTGTTAAAAATAAGGAATGACCACATTCAACTAATTTGACCTATTTTCACTCCCTAATTTTTGAAAAATGACCATTTTACCCTCCTGGTCAAGTTTGACTCAAATCTTTCCAAGCCACCCCAAATGCATTTCCATAAAATTGGTACCGAAAGGGCGTTAGAGTAATCTGACGTAACCAAGTCCCCGAACTTAGAATCTCTGGTTCACAGAAATAAATTAGTTCTCCCGCTAATTTATTTAGGTTTCTAATTGACCTACCAATAACGATTAGTGGCGACTCCAAATTTTAAAATCAAATAAACAAAACCAAAGTTGCGATTCGGTAGGGCTTGGGAGGGTCCGCGTTAGGTTAGTTAATCTAATTAATCTAATAATCCGTTCACCTGAAAACTTAAAATTTTTTCGGGTCGCAACACCAGGACAAATCGCGGTCAACCGACGGAAATAAAATCGCAACGACTGCCCTTGACAAATAAACATGTGAGCGCGCGAAATAGTGAGACCACGGCATCTGTTTAAACCTGTATATGATTTAAAACCAAAGACCATACATACATACGTACATATCCCTAAACCTCCGCAACCCGCAATATCTGCAATATATATATACAGATGTCAGTCCATCAAAAAGGGGCTCTAGGTGCAAACAACAAAAAGAAACTAAGCGTCTCAAACTCTAGTCAGTCTCCGCTTCGCTATCCTTACTGGATGGCAGCTCCTCGGGGTCCGAATCCTCGGGTGTCGGGAGAAACTCCTCCGACTCGCTATCCGAATGGTGATCCATGAACACGTCGTGTTCATGTCCATCGATCTCCATCATCGCATGGCCATTTCTGCCATCTATCTCCATCAGGTCCGGGTCTATCACCTCACCTCCATTATTCACGAAATTCACCGGTCCCCATCTTCCATTACCCTTAATTTCTATATCAAAATCTAAAATAGGACCTCTCTGTCGCGATCCTTCCGAAAAAAAATCGAAATCGGGCGAATGGATTGCAAAGAGACCTCGAAGTCGGGCTCTTGGCGCGGGCCCTCCCAGGCCCATACCAAATCGCGACAAGAATTGTCGGTTTCGACCTTGGTATGGTCGGGTGGCATGTGCTATGTGTGCATGCAATTGGAGTCGCCACCGGTCTTTTTGGGGAGGTAGACCGGATACCTCATCGAGTGATTGGGAGGAGTCACTCGATCCTACGCAACAAGAGATTCCAGAGCCGGGGGTTTGGTTACCCTAGTTTAAACTAGAGTCCTTTCGGTTACCGTTCAGGGTTGATTATTACCTAACTTGTGAGCACGCGAGGTTTTTATCAATCCTGACTCCTAATCATGTTTTTGTCGGTCGCTAAGCGTTCATGCAAATGTTCTTGTAGGTGTTCATTTCATGGCATTTTCTAAATCTACAATCCTAAGAAAAAGCAATCAATACATTCAAAGGAAATAAAGAGAATAAAATGACGAGAACAATAATAAAAGCTACGCTAAAATAATAAAGAAAAACCCGCAACTCGTCAGGTATTTACAATCCCAAATATTAAACCCGAGACATGATCGGGTCTACAACAAATAAGACCGGAATGAACATCGGTCACGCTCCATGGTGAACTTGAGTCTAGTTAATGTAAATATGCAATAAAAGGAATTTTCGAAAATTTTCCCTTTTTTTATTTTTTTATTTTTTATTTTTTGAAAAGAGATATCGAGGCAAACTGAGCATGACCAATGATGATTTAATTGAAGATGTGATGAAAAACCTCGCTTGAAGACGTGATTCCGGACCATTTCGGAAAGTTTTTGTTAAAAAGGGAGTCAACCGCGAGGGGGCTTTTCAACGCGATTATCTTAGTGTACAAATACAATCAGAGAAAAGAGATCATACCGCATGAAACTAGGTGTGACCAGGTTTTGAAAACGACCAACGGTTCGAAAAATGGTTAAGCGAGCACATCGCAATGGTATCGACAAAACAGCTAGTTGGAAAGCCAACGCTTAGCCAAATTCTAGATCCCTCACTTTGCAGTTCACCGAGGCATGTTCAAGGATGATTATCTTCGTATATCAATCAGATTTCGAAAGAATAATCACACCTCATGAAACTAGGTATGACCAGGTTTCAAGAATGACCAACGGTTCGAAAAATGGTTAACCGAGCACATCGCAATGGTATCGACAAAACAGCTAGTTGGAAAGCCAACACTTAGCCAAATTCCAGACCCCTAACTTTGCAGTTCACCGAGGCATGTTCAAGGATGATTATCTTCGTATACCAATCAAATTTCGAAACAATAATCACACCTCATGAAACTAGGTATGTCCAGGTTTCAAGAATGACCAACGGTTCGAAAAATGGTTAACCGAGCACATCGCAATGGTATCGACAAGACAGCAGTTGGAAACCAACACTAAGCCAAATTCCAGGCCCCTCACTTGGCAGTTCACCGAGGTGTTTTCAAGTGTCAATAACTTTGTACCCAAATTAAACCAAGGGGAACCGATCATACCACATGAAACTAGGTATGATCTAGTTTTCAAAAGGATCGACGACTCAGGAAATGGTCAACTGAAAACGTCGTAATGGTGTCGGGAAGTGACGGGTCTGAAGTGGTTACAACACTTAGAAAAACTTTTCGGCCTAGAGAACGATTCAAAGGGGCATGTTCGGGAGTGACTATCTCCACGATCCGATATAGCTAGCAAGCAAACCATATATCAACGTGAAGAGCTACATACAAGGAATACAAGAAGGCCAAAATAAGTGAAAAATATTCATAGGAAGATGGTGAAAACCAAGTGCAAACCGGACTGTTTGAACTGCCTCCAACACTTGGACAAAAATTTGCACCTCAGATCAGACTAACAGAGCTACTTCCCGATCTTGTAAATTTTTCCACATGTTGAACCAAGGGAAATAAAACACAATGAAGCGTTATACTACATGCATGGAACACAGAGAGTTCAAAAACGGTGAATAATAATGATGGGAAGGCGATGAAAATCGGGTGCAAAGTGGGTGGTTTGGACTACTCGCGACATTTCAGCAAACATGTGGTGTGCAATACAAAATAAAATCAAACCGCGGCAAACAACGTAAATCCAAAGCCCAAGAAAGCTTGAATAGGCATACATGAACGTATATGTACGCACGAGAATAGTTTATTCGGCTCCGTTCGACCCGAAGGTCGAACGGAGCCAAATTTGGCTCAAAACCGAGCAAAAACAGGGGAGGCTTGGATGAACCTGTTCGAGGCACGGATCGGCGACAGCGGCGATTGAGCGGTGGTTCAAAGAGATTTGTGGATGACGTTGGTGCTTCGTCAAGGCTCTTGGCCACTAAAAAAAAAAACTCTCTTCTCACTCTAAAACTCCCACCCGGTTCCTCTTCCTCTCTCCCCTTTTCCTCCTCTTCTTTTGGTTCCCTCTGTTTTTTGTACGTCCGAAAGAACCCCCCTCGCCTGTGTTCTGTGTTCGTGCTCTGCTTTTGTAGCCGAAAGCCACGTGAATCCCCTGCAAGGCAAAGCTGCCAACGCTGAAGCCCAACTGCAAAGGCTGGAGCGTGAGTACCATCTATCTCAAAAGCAAGCTGGAAATCCTCATGGAAAAGAGCAGCCGACTCCCTTCTCCTTCTGGTGATTGTGGTCCACTCTGAGCATCAAGACCGGCATGTGGGCACGCGTGCATATGCATTATACGGTCTTCCACATATTCCAGCACATGTCTTCTGCTGGACAAGATATGATGGAGCTTATGTGCACTGTGATGTCTTTTTGCTGGGCTTTGTTGAATTAAATAGTGAACCCCAGAACATGGAATCACATTTGGGATGTCTGTGCGGTGTGCTTCTTTCGATATTGGAACCTCACATGCGGTTACCACCGGACATTGATATTTGGAAGTCTCCTGCATCTGTTAATGAGGTGGAAGCAACCTCTTCTTTAGCCTTTGATGTCCGACATGGTGGAGCTTCCTCAAAGTCAAGTAGCCTTGATTCGCCGGCGCGCACGGGAACAAACGATTGTTTCAACAGAGGGGTAACGAAATAGCAACGGGAGCAGATTGAGCCGCTTGGCAAAAATAGGAGCACCTTTCGAGGTCAGTTCGCTACCAAACCAATTTTGGATGATCTTGATTTATCGAGCGAGGTTAGTGCCAAAATAGAAATGGCCTGGCGGTGGTGGATTAAGCTCACGGACAGCTTTTGTCGAGGACCCTCTCTTGTCGTACTATATATTTTTTCCCTCACATTTGTACATGCGTGCATCTCGTGAGGGCTCATGACCAAAGGCGGATATCGCTGCGGGGACGAGGCGGAGAGAGCGCAACTCACGACGAATAGAGAGAGAATGAAAGAGAGAAAAAGTCCTCGCGAAAGGACCCCCTTATGACAACCCAATCGTGCTAATGTGGAATTCGGTCGGGGTCAAAACAAATGTAAAACGCAGAAAAAATTAAATATGCTATGCATGAAAAATCATCATCATTTTTTTGCGAGAACTAATCCTCATTTTTATGCAAAAAATCAAAAATCAAAATTTAGGCGTCAACAGCTGCTCCTCTTTGAGTGGAGGCTCGCAGAGGTTTCGATCAAAGACAAGATTGAAACCTAAATTTTGATGAATGGAAATTATGAATTTTTTGGTGGGGTTTTAACCCCATTTTTATGTAGATGAAATGATGAATGAATTTTTTGGTGGGGTTTTAATCCCATTTTCTATGCAGATGAAATGATGCATGATATGCAGAACTATAAATAACATATGTCAAGAATTCTCCGCTCCACAGAAATGGTTTAGAGAAACCTGCACATGGATTGCACATGAAATATCGGTTTCACCGGGCACCTCATAATGCTAATGATTCCCTTGATTCCTGAGCTTCTTCTTGTGATTACAAGGATTTCAAGGTACTAGATGCCTTATCTATTACTAGAAGTTTCCTTCTGATGTGAGACAACGCAAGATATATGTTTTCCGAGATCACAAGAGCGTATACATTGTGATTTGGTAAGAGGGTCAAGACCACAAGAGCGTGTCAATTGTGATTTGAGAAAGATCAATAGCACGAGAGCAAGTCGATCGTGAACTGATGAATATCTCATGAGAGCAGGTCGATCATGAGTTGAAGAGTTGCCTGGCATGAATGCTCTTTGAACAGGCAACTCAAAGATTCACTTTAAGGATACTCTGGGGAGGTTAAGTTTTGACTTGCATGGTAGGTCAAACAATGGCAGAATTTCTAATGAAAGGACTCTAGTGGCGACCTATCCTATAGAGGATCCACCTGGATTTGACCAGTATGGTGGGTCGCCCCATGGAAATGCCTGTAAGAAGGGCTTTTGTGTGCCTGTGGGAAGGACTTTTGGTGTGCTTGTAAGAAGGACTTTGGGTGCCTGTAAAAAGGACTTTTTGGGATGCCTGTAGGAAGGACTTTGGGTTGCCTATAAGAAGGACTTTTGTGCCTGTAGGAAGGACTTTGGTGCCCGTAAAAAGGACCTTTGGTATGCCTGTAAGAAGGACTTTTGTGTGCCATTCTGGGATTTAGGGAGACCAAGAATCTTGCAGAAGCTCAAACCCAATTTAATTTACCTTGAAGGGTGCCATTCTGGGATTTAGGAAGACCAGAAATTCTGCAGAAGGTCAAACCCGATTTAACTTACCTCAAAGGGTCAGGTTGAAGATATACTTACCTGCGAGTTTGGAAGATTTCCAGGTGGGCATTTGCCAGCATGGCTTGTTCACTCAATATCCCTTGGGTGAATTTCAAGACCTCTTGAAGTAGCTTGAATATCAGGAAAGCATGTGCTCAAACAATGTTTGGATGTAACATGTACAGGCATGTATGCTGAAATTCATTCAGTGGATTTATGCAAAACTATTCTGTCAAGTTCGCATCATCAATTCTGTTCAAGGAGGTAATTACATTGTGAATATATCGAATGTACTATGAATGGGGGACTTCAGTCCAAAAGGGCTTTCTCTTACTCTCGAGAAAAGCTATTTATCCTAACTGTAGGATTTAAGAGAAATCACTCAATCTTACCATCATCGCTTTCAACAAGGGTTTGAGTAATCTCGCAATTGGTACGACCAAGCCGATCTGGAGGTCTTGATTAGGACCGTAATGTAGGCTGGGTCAAAGGCTTACCAAATGGGACTCTTTTAAGTCAAGGTCATTGACAAAAAGGTTTTCATCATTTGTTCCAGGTTTACAAGTCAAGAACCCTACGAAAATGAGAGAGAAATAGTCTCGCTCGTACCTTTTCGAGCGATGCTTCAACTCTACGTTAACTCAAGTGCCTTAATCAGAAAAGACTTTCAAGGGATGTAACTGAGAAACGCAAAGGCTCGCTTTGGCTTAGAAAATATATGAGAATGGCTTGATGCTAGTGATCATTGCTGTCTTGTCACTGATCGTGGCCTTCTGAAATTGATTTCAAAATGTGTCATCACTGCTTGAGGATGGAGCTTCCGTTGATGATTGCAATTTCCCATTTGACTCTCTTGGAGACTTTTTCCTTACAAGTCTGTCGTTTGGGATTTTCAAAACAAATGAACAAGGATTTGAATGGGCATTGGCCTCGCTTTTGATAGGCATTTTGCTTTTTCTTGCCCGGGATTTTCTGTGGGACTAGCCCTTGCTTTTCTTACTCCCGACTCCCATTTCCTTTCTTGAGAGAGAGCTATTTTTTGACACCTCTCTTTCTTTTTCTTTCTTTGTAAGGAATGATGCTAGACACTACATGAGAAATCTAACATACGAGATGAGTTCACTTGGGGATTCTTTACTGCCCCGGTCTCTTCAGTTTTGGTCTTTGGGGATAACATTGTCTTCGTCTCGGAATCAGCAAATGATTACCAGCAAGGGGTCAGGAAATGAATTTGCAGGCTCAAATGGGCTGTACAATGGATGTAGTGTATAGGATAGAGAAATGAATGCTCTTCATCATCCTAAGGCACTTGAATTAAAGTTCGAGTTCAATGTAAAGAAACACCCGAAGATTAATTTTAGTTTGAGCAAGAGAACTTCTAACCATTTACCTCACGCCGCCCTTGGAATTACCTCATCTTGCCCCAATGTGGGGTAGTTCTTGACAGGGGTAAAAAAATGAAACCACCGCTCAAAAGGTTTGCAATAGACACCTGTAGTGTTTGGATAAAGAACTGAATGCCTCTGTCACTTCAGCTATCGTATCTTTTTGTGAGAAAACCCATCGCCTCGAGGAATGCGGATCCTGATTACCGCTTATCTCACTGGGGATTAGATTGCAGGACGTGTATGGGAATGGCTTGCCTTTCATCATTCTGTCATGCCCCATTCTGTACATTCCATGCATCATATGCAGTTTATGCTCCAAACCAGAATTGGCAAAATTAAACATGCAAAAATGTCATGCATGGATCATGAAATTGTGTAAACACCATGCAAATGTGGCAAAAATATGTACAAGTATGTAAATTGCCCCTGATTGTGTGGGCGGATCAAACAAACGAGAAATCTACTCCTTAAGTCAAGGAGCGGCTTATCTCAGCTTGCCCCTGCACAACAAAATGCATGGGTTAAGGGAAGCATTTGGGCCTCTTCAACTGTTACGGTTATCGGTCGAACATTCCTTTTTCAATTCAGGGTAGCCATTAATTTGCCAAAGTTTCATCGAACTGGATTTCATCAGATGATCATGATTTTCTGCTTGAGGTTGTCTTCTTTGACATTTCCCTTCATCTTGAATGTTTTGCGTGACTCCTTTTATCAGGTTCGCTGGATCAAGTTTCCCTCGACGTTCCTTGTACACTTTACCATCAGAGTTAAGGTTATGGCCAAGTATTGACTTCGGTTTCGTTCGTCGAGTATTCCTGTCTCTTTCTGCAAAAGAAATGCGAGAAAAAGTTGTTTTATTTATTTACAATACTTACAACATTTCCATCCTCGAGGATCGAACTCGGGACGTCTCGAACCATTGTCATTCCCTATGCCATCAGGCCGATTGAACCGTAGACGTCCATGGAGGCTTTCTTTTAAGAGTTAACTGTCGAGATGGCGTGGTATTGTTACTTTGCATTGGGCAATCCCACGTCACGGTTCTTTTCAAGGAAATCTACAATCCCTATTAAAACAGAATAAATCAATTCAAAACTCAAGACGTTTACGGGTAAATTGGAACGATACAAAATTACCCATTTTTGAAATTGCTTGTATCTTTTGCTCGTGGTTTTCTTTGCTCGAATATGTCTGTCTTGCGATAATGTCTATGAGTTGATTTGCCCCCCAGTCTCCTTCAATACGAGGACTTCGCATTTGGGCATGACCGTTATCGGGTTAATTTGCAAATTCCCTTTAGGTTTATGCAGATTTTTACTCGCCATTAATTGGTTGTGAGGTGGCGGATTCGAGCATTTAATAGGGGGAAGGCAGATTATTACTCCTAACTTTTACATAACTTACAAAAGCAGAAAAATAAATGCACTCATTTGTTCTGCTTCCTCTGCAGGCTCTCCCAGTGGCCAGTAAGCTTCACCCCGGATCAGGTATGCATCAGCCATATTGAAAGTCTGGTGGTCACTGGCCCATCATGTACATCATAGCCCTAACGCTTTACCGATATCAAATTAGTTGATTATGGCGAAAAGATCATCGTCAATGTCCCCTTGGTGGTGATCTATCCCTTCTTCCTCGGGAGGTATTGATGCTGATCCAGTAGCATTGGTCTTTTCGTACCCTGCTCCAATAGAACTCGATCCTATTATAAACTGGTCTAACTCACCTTTTAAACGTGCATTTTCGATCCTCAGATCATGCATTTCATTGAGGGTGAAGAGGCAGTTGGGGTAGGTGGCGGAGTCAAAAGCCTCTTTATACATCTTGTTTTCCGCTCGGAGGTTTTCATTTTCAGCTCTTAGAAACTCGGCTTCGTTGTGCTCATGACAAGTCTTCATTCAGGTTCGCCTATTTTGAAACCAGAACTTGATTTGCAAAGGTTCAAGTCCTAACTCTTGACTCAGTTCCATTTTCTATTTGCCGTCTGGCATAGGGCATGTTCTGAAGAAATCCTCAAGCCTTTGTACTTGCTCCTTAGTATGGCGACGGTAACGCTTCTTTTGACCCTTACTGTTGTTGTCCTTATCTTTATTGAGATCTTGGACATCATCGGCGGAAGGGCCAGGCTTAATGGGCTCGATCCCAAACATGGCTTCGAACTATTCCTCTCCCATATTCAGCAAGTAACGATAGCTCTCAAGAGAATTGGATTGAGACATCTTCGATAATTCCTCAAGACTTACTAACTCTTCTGGTGTTTTCACTCTCTTTAAATTTTTCTGAGCGACTGTGTATGATTCGAAACTCTCGTTAGAATTTTAGATGAAGATTATCAGAAGGACGCCTCCTTTTAAAATTTAGACATGTATGGTTTCTCCTGAGCGTTCCGTCCTTCTCAACCTTTCTTGCGTGTCTGTTGCTCGGCTTGTCTTTTCTCGTCTTTTCCTAGTGGTAGGGCTCTCGTCGTTATTTCCAGCATCGATCTGCTGGCGAGTTCCCCTATAAAGACGAATCCCATTTTCCTTGTCTCCCACTCAAGTCACATTTCTTTCTTCTTTTTCAAAGTGGCGGGGTCTCGTCAAATTTTCTACGGAAATTTCGGATTTGTTTGGCTCGAGGTCGCCGTCTGATGGGGATTCGAGCCGACGAGGGTGGTGCCAATAAAGAATGGTAGATGGGAAAACCTGACCAATAAGGATTGCCCCTGTGAAATCAGTATTTAAATTGAAGCAGATTATCGGCTTCGCATTCCGATCATCTGCCTCACCTCTTTCCTCCTTTCTTTCGTATCCTGCTTTCAAAAATGGCCAATTCTCCTAACCATACGTTCTCTGCCGAAGTCCTGGCTGGGTGGGAGAGACTCTACAATCTTCTTGGTAGAGGTTACGCTCATATAGCCCAAAACTCTACCGTTGAGGCTGAAATCCTCGGTCTATTCAGGACCGTGGATGTTGCTTCTGTTGAGGGTACCCAACTGGGGAGGGAGTATCGGAACTTCCCGACCCTCTTCATCAATTTTCTGGCCGCCTATAACTGCGCTTATGAGACTGTCCTTGTGACTGCCGTCGTGAAAGCTCGTTACCAAGACCGGCACGAGCGTCTGGGAACAGTCACATTTGTGGCTGATAATCACAAGAATGCCCTCAAGTTTGCCAACGATCAGCTTTCGTGGCTGGTTCGTGTGAGGGGAAAGTTGGTGGACCGTTTGGCCTTGGTCCGAACTTACGACGAACAGGAGCCGAGCAATATTGTGATGAGGTGCAAATGCGGTTGGCTGCTGGAGAGACTTGATGACATTACGGCAAACATTGCTTTCGAGAGAGCGGCGATTCCGAATTAGGAGTTTGCCGTTGAGCATTACGAACCCAGTATGGTCCAGGCTAAGGAGAAGTGCGATCGCCTCTTCTTTAGGCTCGCGGAGCTTAATACCGAGAACGCCCGGTGCACCCAGAGCATCAACTGTTTGGAGAGTCAGTTGAGCTCTTTCGTAATGGTTCTCAGGGCTCAGTTTGGCTTTACTTTTCCTCCCCAGTGAGCTGTTGTAATATTTTTTAATGAATGGAATCAAGGAAAGTCGTCACATGTTTGTGCTTTAATTTTCTTGCCATCTCTTCTCCTGTATATCACGATAGATCGATTCGAGGCATAGGGAATACCGAGGCTTAACACCCTTCCTGTTGTTCTTGTTTGCTGCTATAGATGATGATATGAAGGATATTACAAAAACTTTCGACAGTGGGCCCCCATTAGTCACATCGAGACCCGTGAGCTGGTCACGTGAATTATGATGACTCGGTCAGTGCGCCAATAAATTAGGCCACCTGTTGCGTGCTCCTACTTTTGCTCATGTGGTCTTTCGGCGTCCACTTGTGGGTGTCGGGCGCCTGTGGCATCGGGAGAAATGCCCGTGGGCCATACTCGATAATAAGCACCCGCCCTCCATTAAACGTTTTGACTAATTTATCCAAGAAGATGTTACAGGTTTATCTCTTGGGCTCTGATTGTACAAACTGTTCTTTTCTGAAACATGTATAAGGATTAGCCAATACATTGAGAATGTTCCCATGTCTGATCCAGATACATTTACAACCCCTTCAAAATACATAAATTGTGCACGTTGACCGATTGGCACGTTTCTGTCTCCGGGAGGTTTGATCTCTTCGCTTGCCCCCAGGGTTATCGGCTAGGACATCGGTAATTCTTCAAGGTTATTCCCGTGAAAGCCCGACAAGCGCTCTTACAGTAATCGCGCTCGTTCCATCCCTAGCGTGCAGCTCCTTGCATCGTCGTTGGTTTCCCTGGAGAAGAGTGAATTAATCAGAGAGTGTGGTATGGGCAATAATGTTGGGACGAATACATTCCACATGTTCTTGCAGGTTCACAGGAGTGAGATTCTTGCTTGACTCAAACAGCCCATCAATTCAGGAGCTTCCCTTGAACCTACAATCTTATGGAGCCAATGCATGTATGCATGAATGCATGAAACATATGCGATAGTCTTAGAGTGACTCAAATTGCCCGAAAGGTAGCCAAGCTAGCTCTTGCTTTTCATTTCAAGGATAATACTGTTTGACTGCATCTGCATTTACAGGAAATCCTAACTCCCCTCCATCCATGTTTACAAGAATCAAAGCTCCCCCAGGAAGAACCTTTTTGATAACGTAAGGACCTTCATAGTTTGGGGTGAACTTGCCCCCAGGATGAGAGACGTTCGGAAGCGTCTTCTTTACTACCAGATCTTCCACCTCGAAATGTCTAGGCTTGACCTTTCGATTGAACAACTTTGCAACCCTCTTCTGGTAACTTTGACCGTGGCAGATTGCTCTCAGGCGCTTCTCGTCGATCAGGTTCAATTGCTCATACCTCTGCTAGATCCATTCAGCCTCGGAGAGTTCAACTTGGGACAAGACCCTTAGAGACGGAATTTCAACTTCCACTGGTAAAACTGCTTCCATGCCATAGACTAGGGAATAAGGGGTTGCCCCAGTTGATGTTCGAATCGATGTTCGATACGCCATCAATGCATAAGGCAGTCTCTCCTGCCAGTCCCTGTAATTTTGTGCAGTTTTTGACAAAATTTTCTTGATATTCTTATTTGCCGCCTCCACGGCTCCATTCATTTGTGGGCAATAGGGAGAAGAATTGAGATGTCGAATGTTGAAAGCATCCAGCACACCATCAACCACCTTATTGTTCAAGTTCGAACCATTATCCGTAATAATCGCTTGGGGGACCCCATACCGGGAGATGATGTCCCTTCTGATGAACCTTGCCACGTTCTTTGCTGTGACGTTTGCGTATGAGTTCGCTTCGATCCACTTCGTAAAATAATCAATCGCCACCAAGATGAAGCGATGACCATTAGAGGCGCTAGGATTGATGGGGCCAATCCCATCTATCCCCCACATAGAGAATGGCCAAGCCTCAGACATTTGGTGGAGCTCGCTTAGAGGCGCATTGATTCTATCTCCGTACACTTGACATTGGTGATAGGATCTTACGTGTTGGTTGCAATCCGACTCTATCGTCATCCAATAATAACCCAACCGCATGATCTTCTTCGCAAGGAGATGACCGTTCATGTGGGGACCACATACCCCTTCATGAGCATATTCGCTTCTTTGGCATCCACGCACCTCAATAAGACAGAGTCAAATGATCTTTTGTACAGAGTCTGCCCACTCAAGAAGAATTTGGTGGCCATTTTCGCTATATATTTCCTATCTTCAATTGAACTCTCCTGAGGAAATTCTCCTTTCAAAAGATAATTCTTAATGTCATGATACCATGGCTCGCCGTCAAATTCACTTTCAATCAACATACAGTAAGCCGGCTGGTCAACCACGCTAATTCGTAGAGGCTCGATATCGAGCCCCTCCCCCACTTGCAACATAGAAGATAACGTGGCCAAAGCGTCCGCAAAGTGATTCTGGGTTCTTGGCAGATATTCAAACGAAATTTCATCAAATTCCTTAACTAATTCCTCCAAGAATTCATGATAGGGGACGAGTTTAGGATCCCTTGTCTTCTATTCCCCCTGAATTTGAAAAATAATGAGCATGGAATCTCCATAAACCTGTAACCTTCGTACCTTCATGGCGACGGCCAACTGTAGGCCTAAAATGTAAGCCTCATATTCTGAGATGTTGTTAGTGCATGGGAACACTAACTTTGCCAAGACTGGATAATGTAAACCCTCCGGAGATATCAACACTGCCCCAGTTCCAGATCCGGCTAGATTGACGGCACCATCAAAATACATGGCCCACTTATCATCAGATAATGTTAAGACTCGATCTTCAGCCTCTTCCTCACTAGGGATTGTGGAACCTTGATAGTTCTCTGCCAGCATGTCAGCTATGACTCTCCCTTTGACTGACTTTTGGGTCGAACTCCTGATGTCGAATTCTAATAATACCACTTGCCACTTGGCGAACTTTCCCGGTAAAGCTTGCTTCTCTACCAAGTACTTGATGGGGTCACATTCTGTGACCAGCTAAATATGGTGGTGGAGAGTGTACTGCCTTAGTCTGTGGAGTACCCAAATTAACGCGACGCATGTCTTTTCGACTGCTGGGTAGTTAGCTTCAGATTGTGTGAATTTCTTACTCAAATAGTAGATCGCTCGTTCCTTCCCATCCTTCGGTCTTATTTGGGCAAGTAAAGCTCCCAATGACTCCTGATGGATCGTAAGGTACAGAGTCAAAGGGATTCCAAGGGTCGGGGGTACTAATACCGGAGGCAAGACCAAATATTCCTTGATCTTTTCAAACGCCTGGTGACATTCCGAATCCTAGACGACCTTAGCGCCCTTCTTTAAGAGCTTGAAGAAAGGCTTCGCTGCATCAGAAAGCTGCGATATAAATCTGGCTATGTAGTTCAGTCGCTCCAGCAGGCTTGGCACTTCTTTTACCGAGGTGGGGGTACAAATATCCCGTATGGCTTTGATCTTGGAAGGGTCGACCTCGATACCACGACTGCTAACCACAAATCCCAAAAGCTTTCCAGATCTTGCCCCAAATACGCACTTGTTGGGGTTCAGCCTCAGCTTATACTTCCGTAGACGTTCAAACAACTTTCTTAGCACCAGAACATGGTCTTCTCCTATCTTGGATTTGGCAATCATATCATCTACGTACACCTCGATTTCCTTGTGCATCATATCGTGGAATAGAGCGACCATAGCCCTTTGGTATGTCGCCCCAGCATTCTTCAACCCGAAAGGCATGACCCTATAACAAAAAGTCCCCCATGGTGTTATGAATGAGGTCTTTGCCTTGTCTTCCTCTTTCATCAGGATTTGATTATATCCTGAAAATCCATCCATGAATGAAAACAGTTCGAATCCAGCTGTACTATCGACCAGCACATCAATATGCAGCAAAGGAAAGTCATCCTTTGGGCTAGCTTTGTTCAAGTCTCGATAGTCCACACAGATGCGGATTTTACCGTCTTTCTTCATCACTGGAACAATATTAGCTATCCAATCGGCATAGGGGATTGCTTCGATGAATCCCACTTTAAGAAGTTTCATTACTTCCTCCTCAATCTCCTTGGAAAGCTCAGGCTTGGTTCGCCTAAGCCTTTGCTTCTTAGGTGGGAAACTAGGATCAGTGGGTAATGCGTGTTCGACAACGCTAGGATCAAGGCCAGGCATATCTGCATATGACCATGCAAAGACATCTTGGTATTCCTTGAGGAACTCGGTCATTCGAGCTACTTCAGAAGGAGAGAGTGACTCCCCAATTTTTACTTCTCTAAAGTTCTCTGAATCACCCAGATTTACTACTACTGCTTTTTCCTCAGTAAGAGGCTTAGACTCCTCCTGATGATTCCAATCCCTCTGAATGTCCATGAAATCCTCATCTTCTTCCTCGATGCCACAAGAGTAATCTCCCTAGTGATCCGAGTCACACAATAGCATATTATGCATGCTTGGAATGATATGCCTGAAATGTCATGAAGATGATTAGTCCCTTTTAGCAAGTAATTTTCAAGCATGATTTTCGAAAACCATTTGAGAGAGAACGTAATAAGAGGGCCAATCCTCATGTCCTCAGACACCTTTGCTTCCCAAAATTTACTTGACAAACTAGGAAACGTGTGGGAATCCATGCCTCAAATCTTCGAGAATCGAAGATAGGTATCATCATTGGGCTATTTGGAATGTTCCCGCACGTCCTTAATAAAACGTACACATGCATTTTGTTGAACTTCACTGATAAGGCCGCGTTACAAGGAAAACCGCTTGGACCAACAGCTCGAGATCCAAAGGTATTTTTCTTGGAATTAAAAAGGAGTTAAACAAAATGCAACGACTGAATTGAAATTGCGGATAACGAAGCGCTGCAAGAAGCAGAAGAAGAGCCTCTTTACTCGTGTAACTCGGCGTCGGTGTCAAGCCACTCCACGATGGCATTCATGGAATCTTCAAAGAAGGAGTCAGGTATATTATAATCAGCTGCAGCTTGGATATCCTCATCTGCCAACCATTTGGGGTACTTAGAGAAAAACTGATGAAGAGAACTATCGAACATTTTTGCTTTGCCCTTCCAAATGCTAGATCCCACAAAAGAACCGATTCTGCCTCCTCTACCTCTTGGGCCTCGGCCTCGGCTTCCACTGCTACTTCTCGAAGTGAAATCACTACAAGTTTTACCCATATAACCTAAACCGATTCGATGTCCGTTAGATCTCAATTGAAGGGGTTAGCGAATTCCCTGGCCGTGCTTCCCGAGTCCTTCCCCGAAGACAAAACCATAGACCAATAGCATCCTCCCAGGCGCGAGCGTATAGCTTGACAGTGCGGGATTCCCCGTTTTAGTCCCTGGGGGTGTGCGAACAAAAGCTACAAGATCAAGGGAGTGGTAGCTTGACTCCTCTTTGGATTCGGGCTCTATATAGGGCACAGCGCTCTTCTGATAGGATGCAAGGTCTGTCTCACCATGCACTGTTATCACCTTATCATTTACCACAAATTGAACCTTTTAATGCAAGCTTGAAGGTACAGCTCCGGCTGTATGGATCCACGGCCTTCCAAGTAATAGGCCGAAAGCACTAGGGAGGTCCATGACTTGAAAATTGATGGAGAACTCGACTGGCCCAATGAACACATCTAGTTCAATTTCTCCGACAACTGTTTTCTTCATTCCATCGAAGGCCCGAATGGTCGCCTTGGAGGTGTGAATCAACTCCTCGTTCAGGCCTAGACTCCTCAGCGTGGCCAAAGGGCATATGTTGAAGGCCGACCCGTTATCCACCAGCCCGTGGGATACCTGCTTGCCGTGGCACCTCACTGATATATACAAGGCTTTATTGTGAACCCGTCCATCCATAGTGAAATCTTCATCCGAGAAGGCAATCTGATCCTTTAATAGGATGGTGCTAACAAAACTCTCGAGCTGCACTTCGTTAATCGTCTCAGGTACACGTACCTCATTCAGAACCATCATCAGTGCATTATTATGTTTTTCTGAGTTCACAAATAGATCTAGCAATGAGATCTGGGCCAGCATTTTTCGTAGCTGCTCTATCACTTCAAATTCACTCGTTTTAACGATGGTCAACAGCTTTTCAGCATCTTCTCTAGTTACTTCCTTCTTCTTGGTTTCCTCTTCTCTAGGTGCATAGAATCTCCCAGACCTCATCACGACATCAATTTCATCTGTCCCATAGTTCCAATGGACTGCCTTGGGGTCATACTCCTCTATGGGAGGGATCCTTATTACAACCGGCTTAAACTTTTCAGTTTCCATTCCTGTGTCACCACTTATCTCGACATCAGAGATCTTGATTACCACTGGTTTGACGATACTGTCGTCCTCCTCCTCCCAGTCATCGATCTTATTTAGGTCGATCACAAAAGGCTTGGTCGCCCGAACCATCGCCACGAGATCATCTAAGTCTTTAAAGTCGCACCCAAACACGGACTCTACATAGGGCACATTACTAGCTTTGCCTACAGGTGGTACATTTGGTCCCCTCGTGAAGCTAGCATTCTTCCCTTTAAGTTTTCCATTCATTAGTCCCCACTCAACGCTCCCACCTACCCGTAGTAGGTGCGAGAATGAACTATTGGTAGTCATGGCCATATACTCGAAATAATCACATGGAAGGGTTCTCAGGAAATATCCCATCAGCTCCTCTCTAGTCAAAGGTGGATAAATTTGTGAGGCTAGCGACCTCCATATTTGTGCATAGGACTCGAACCCTTCTTCCTTCTCTTTGGTCATCTGGAGGAGATTTACTCGGGTTAGGACATTTTCCGTACCAGGATCATGTCTGTCCATTCTTTCTTTCTTCTCGAAAACTACAGTTGTCAGCTTCGTCCACTATTCCTCTATGGCGATCAGTCGTTGATCCTGGCTTTTAATCCTAGTGAGCAACCGTAGTGAGAGTACGTCACTCGTGCCCTGTGCCTGATCCACTTCTCTCAATCGCCGGAGCGAATTCAACAATCTTCCAGAGGCAAAATTCAGCCTATTCTCTATATTATCGAGTCGTTCTGTGACATTTGATTCCATCAACCTGTCGATCTCTCCTTCATGCGTCATTGTTGGAATAATCTTGTTGATCGTTACAAATGAGTCCTCCTTTAAGTGGTCCTTTTCGAGCTCGTCTTTTTCATCGTCCATGTGTTCCTCTACTCCTCCAAAGATCATACCTACAACCTGATGGTCTGGGAGCGGGTTCTGTTGCACATTTGGCTCCGTCCTGTCAAATTTCAGGATATGGTTGTCAATGAGGGCTTGGACCTTGAACTTCAATATCATACAGTTATCGACGTTGTGCCCATTCTCTCCCATGTGGTAGACACAGGATTAGCTCGGATCATAACTCGGGAATCTTGGGGGATTCGATCGTGGAGGCTCCTTGGCAACTAGCCTCCCCTCTAACAGCATTGGAAGCAGCTTGGATAACGGCCTGGGGAGTGGGGTGAACTGCTTAGGAGGCTGCTTCTTCTTCAGGTGATCCGATTTCTGTGTCAACCTTGACGAATTTCCTTGCGTCGAGGTGGAGTTGGAGAACAATTTTGGCTGAGGTGGGCTAGGCATAAAAGCCTGTCGCGACCCTCTGAAAATATTTTTATTATTTCTAGGGGTTAACGGATTATTAGGTTAATTAGATTTGACTAACCTAACGCGGACCCTCCCAAGCCCTACCGAATCGCAACTTTGGTTTTTGTTTAAATGATTTTGAAATTTGGAGTCGCCACTAATCGTTCTTGGTAGGTCGATTAGAAACCTAAATAAATTAGCGGGAGAACTAATTTATTCCTGCGAACCAGAGATTATGAGCTCGGGGACTTGGTTACACTAGTTAATTAAAACTAATGCCCTTTTGGTACCTTAATTTCATGGATATCCTAATCCGGCAACTCAGGCTTGGTTTATTCCTAAAGCTCTAGTAGGGTATTCTCTTTTGTGTTTTCACTTTTTAAATAGGATGCATGGATGGTATATATTTTTATTTGTTATATTTTTTTAAGTGTTAAAGATTCCCTGAAGCCGAAAGAGGGAGTGTGTTAACGACTTCTGTGCAGTATTACGACCTACTCATCTTTTGGGTCTGATGATTCAAAAATTAAATTATAGGAAGTACATGACAGTGAATAAACACCTCCAATGGGAGGCCTAGCATTGGCTTGGCTCTTCCCTTTGGGATTTAAGGTACAGGTATTTAAGTTGCAAGTATTTAAACTACTGTAAGTAAAAACCTCCAATGGGAGGCTAAGCATTGGCTTGGCTCTTCCCTTTGGGATTTAAGGTACAGGTATTTAAGTTGCAGGTATTTAACTACTGTAAGTAAAAACCTCCAATGGGAGGCTAAGCATTGGCTTGGCTCTTCCCTTTGGGATTTAAGGTACAGGTATTTAAGTTGCAGGTATTTAACTACTGTAAGTAAAAACCTCCAATGGGAGGCTAAGCATTGGCTTGGCTCTTCCCTTTGGGATTTAAGGTGCAGGTATTTAACTACTGTAAGTAAAAACCTCCAATGGGAGGCTAAGCATTGGCTTGGCTCTTCCCTTTGGGATTTAAGGTGCAGGTATTTAAGTTGCAGGTATTTAACTATTATAAGTAAAAACCTCCAATGGGAGGCTAAGCATTGGCTTGGCTCTTCCCTTTGGGATTTATGGTGCAGGTATTTAAATTGCGGATGGACTTTGTCCTCTCCATTTTGGGGTATGAATTTTTTAAAATGAAATACAACGAATTGATTCAACAATTTGAAATTTGTGCGCGCTTGAGGACTCCTCCAAGCCGATTTTGTGCTTCCATAGGGTTGACCATTGATATAGAGCTGCGGCTTCCTGACATAAAATAGAGTGAAGTGTTAGTATACAAAATATGTGCTAATCTGCACCTAAAACCAGAAGAGTAGAAAGAGTACTTATCTCCCATTTTTTGGGAGGGATTTCTATAATTGATTTTCGCTGTCTATGTTCCCAATATAGAGAGTTTCTTTTGAATTAAGAGGGACTTTTAGTCACAGATCAGTTGAGAAATCGGTGGACAGCTTAGGAGCTTGTTTGGGCCGATTTTTGCATCTCGACGAGATTTTTGCTGTTGACGTAGAGATATCCTTCTCCTGACATAAAATATGGAAGAAAAAGGAGATGGAGAAAGTGTATACAATTTGTGCTAATTTGCGAGCAAAACCATAAATAAATGAATAAATAAAAACACTTAGCTTGAATTTGTTTGCTCGTTGACGAGGATGAACTCTTGATTTATATTGATCGATGAAGGAATTTGTGATGATAACCCCTAGCTTTAAACTCCCATCATCTTCAAAATTCTCTCTCTTTTGGTATTTTCTTTCTCTCAAAATTTTCTTCAATCTCCCAAAACTCTCTCAAACATCCAAAATTTTCTCTCCAAAAAATTCTCCCAAACACTTCAAATTTTCTCTCTCAAGAATCCCCTCTCAAGCTCACTTCTTCCTCCTTTTATAACCTCCTCATCTATCTCCCATTCTAATTTTTCCACTAACTCTATCTCCCATTCTAATTTCTCCACTAACTCTTCTTCATTTTCATCTTCCATTCTCCATCTCTATCTCACATTCTAATCTCTCCACTAACTCTTCTTCATCTTCATCTTCCATTCTCCATATTTATCTCCCATTCTAATTTCTCCACTAACTCTTCTTAATCTCCATCTTCCCTTCTCTATTCTTATCTTCCATTCTAATTTCTCTACTAACTCTTCTTCATCTCCATCTTCCCTTCTCTATTCTTATCTTATTTTCTCCATCCATTCTTCTCCAACTTCTCTTCTTCATCTCCTCTTCTTCATCTTCCCTTCTCTATTCTAATTTATCCACTAACTCTTCTTTTTATTATTTGTAAAATAATCCTTCAAGAGTTAGGTATTTGCACTCTAGTCCTTGA
Source organism: Psidium guajava (assembly GCA_016432845.1). Lineage (NCBI taxonomy): Eukaryota > Viridiplantae > Streptophyta > Magnoliopsida > Myrtales > Myrtaceae > Psidium > Psidium guajava. The sequence goes on along the minus strand of CM028225.1, from coordinate 32,141,190 downwards.
ATTTTAAGTATTTACAATTCAGTCCCTGAAAAAAATATATTTCTTTAAGTCCAAATCTCCTCACAATTTTTGACACACCAAAATTTACCACATGTCAACTTTAAGCTCATTTCTTGTCGCTGAAAATAATGCATAATTTAATTAAAGCCCTTTTGCAAAATTAAGTCATTCTGGGTATAATTGGGCCAAGATGAAAATTTAAAATATTAGAAGACAATGTCACAACTCATAAAAAGTGAAAGTTAAAAATAAGTTGACTCAAATTAAATTTTTTTAGGCCCGATTCGAGATTATACTCGTGAAGGAACACGTGACTCGAATTGGATTTTTCTGAATTTGCGATGGCCAATATGAAAATAGATTTAAAATAAAAATATTAACTATCTTTGTGTATTTTTTGGCCTCAAATGTTATTTTTTCAAAATTTTCAAATATTTTTGTATTTTTTTTTTAAAAAAATTAAAATATATATAATATGAAAAATTATTTTTTGGTCAAAATTCGTTCCCTAGGCTTGGCTAAGGTTCCTAAAGTTGATTTTTCAATTTTATGAATTTTTATGGATTTTCTATTAATTTTTGAAAATAAATAAATAAAAAATACGTAAAAATACTGAAAATATGAAAAATCGTTTTTTGGTCAAAATTGGTTCCCTAGGCATGGCTAAGGTCCCCAAAGTTGATTTTTCAATTTTATGAATTTTTATGGATTTTTTATTACTTTAGCAATAGAAAAAATGATTAAAAATCAGGTGTCAACAGCTGCCCCTCTTTGAAAGGAAGCTCGGTAGAGGTTCATTTCAAAGACGAGATGACACCTGGATTCTTATCGACTCAATACAAGGAAATAAAAAGAGTCGTGACATGATTGTTCCACTGAAAATGAAATGAGAACCTAAGGATTCGTTATATAAAAAAACTTTAGGGTGGTTGAACTTGAACCCGTATGGTGGATCAACCCATGGTAGATTCCTAATAAAAGGATTCTACTGATTAAAAATTGAATTAAAATTTGACCCGTATGGTGGGTCATACCATTTGACCCGTATGGTGGGTCGTACCATGGTAGATTCCTAATAAAATGATTCTACTGATTAAATTTTGATTGAGATTTGACCCGTATGGTAGGTCACCACATGAAGATACCTGTAAGAAGGACTTGGTGCCTGTAGAAAGGACTTGGTGCCAGTAAAAAGGACTTGGTGCTTTGCCTGTAAGAAGAGCTTTGTGCCTGTAAGAAGGACTTGATTTGCCTGTAAGAAGGACTTTGTTTGCCTGTAAGAAGGACTTTGTTTTGCCTGTAAGAAGGACTTACTTTGCCTGTAAGAAGGACTTTGTGCCTGTAAGAAGGACTTGATTTGCCTGTAAGAAGGACTTTATGCCTGTAAGAAGGACTTTATGCCTGTAAGAAGGACTTTGTGCCTGTAAGAAGGACTTGATTTGCCTGTAAGAAGGACTTTGTGCCTGTAAGAAGGACTTGATTTGCCTGTAAGAAGGACTTTGTGCCTGTAAGAAGGACTTGGTTTGCCTGTAAGAAGGACTTAGTTTGCCTATAAGAAGGACTTGGTGCCTATAAGAAGGACTTGGTTTGCCTGTAAGAAGGACTTGGTTTGCCTGTAAGAAGGACTTTATGCCTGTAAGAAGGACTTGGTGCCTGTAAGAAGAACTTGGTTTGCCTATAAGAAGGACTTTATGCCTGTAAGAAGGACTTGATTTGCCTGTAAGAAGGACTTGTTTTGCCTGTAAGAAGGACTTGATTTGCCTGTAAGAAGGACTTTGTGCCTGTAAGAAGGACTTGTTTTGCCTGTAAGAAGGACTTGGTTTGCCTGTAAGAAGGACTTGGTTTGCCTGTAAGAAGGACTTTATGCCTGTAAGAAGGACTTGGTGCCTGTAAGAAGAACTTGGTTTGCCTATAAGAAGGACTTTATGCCTGTAAGAAGGACTTGATTTGCCTGTAAGAAGGACTTGTTTTGCCTGTAAGAAGGACTTGATTTGCCTGTAAGAAGGACTTTGTGCCTGTAAGAAGGACTTGTTTTGCCTGTAAGAAGGACTTGATTTGCCTGTAAGAAGGACTTTGTGCCTGTAAGAATGACTTGTTTTGCCTGTAAGAAGGACTTGATTTGCCTGTAAGAAGGACTTTGTGCCTATAAGAAGGACTTGATTTGCCTGTAAGAAGGACTTGGTTTGCCTGTAAGAAGGACTTATTTTGCCTGTAAGAAGGACTTGGTGTACCTCAAAGGGTGCCATTCTGGAATCTGGAAAGATTAGGAATCCTGCAGAAGCTCAAACCCAAATTATATTATCCTGTCGCTTTAGGAATAAACCAAAGAGGCAGAGATCAAAAGGTCTCGAACATTTCTGTCCTTGAGACAAATCATGCTTTATTGAAGAAGGTGGATACCTGTATGTACCGCAATGGATTCGAGTACCCCAACAACCGTCAGAATTCATTCTCTTGAAAGGTTCAGGTTGAAGATATACTTACCTGAGAATTTGGAAGAAATGCTTGGTGGCTTCTCGACAACCAGGCTTGTTCATTCAATAATCGCTGAATGAATTTCAAGACTTTGGAAGGTAGTTTGAACATTGGGAATGTGTTGCCTGTCAGGCAGTATCAGAGGTAACATGTGCAAGCATTTTCATCAATGAGTTGATCGGTTCATGTAAAACTATTCAACCAAGTCGGCAATGATTAGAAGTAGTCTGTGTGATAACTCATGATGCAATCAATCCAAATATGGATCATGCAAAACTATTCTGTCAAGCTTGCATTACCAATTCTGTTTAAGGAGGTTCTCATAGTATGAACGCCTCGAATGTAATCTGAATGGGGGACTTCAATCCGAAAGGGCCTTCTCTCACTCTGGGGAAAGGCTGTTTATCTGTAAATTAAAATGTTAGACTTGCGTGGAAATGGTTTGCCTTTCCTCATCCTGTCATGCCCCATTCTGCACATTTGATGTCTCCTGTGCAGTTTATGCTCTAAGTTGGAGTTGGTAAGTTAAACACACGGAATAGTCATACATAATTCATGAACTGTGTAAGCACAATGCAGATGTGACAATTTTTTAGCATTACGTGTGTTTATATAATGCGCAAATATGGGCAGATTTAAATTGCCCCTGGTATGTGGGCGGACCGAACAAATTGGGAAGCCTATTCCTTATGTCGAGGGGTGGTTCGTCTCAAACTTTGTCTCTACGTGATGAAGCATATGGGTGAGGGAGCATTTCGGTTTGTTTAATGACAGCGACCGCCACGGTTTAGCGGTTGAATGCCCCTGTAAAAAGCAGAGAAATTATTCTCGAAATCAAACGAGATAAGGAAGACATATTTGCTTTTTCGTTTCAGAGCTTGTGATCAATTTGCCCCATTTTTCACCAGAATAGATCTTGTCAGATGATCATAATTTTCTTTTGGATTTATCTCCTTCAACATGTTAAATGTTAGTGTAAATATTTCCTGTAAAAAGAAAAAGAGACATATCAGCCAGTATTAAAAGGGATAAATTGAAAACGATACTGATTTACCCTTCATCTTGAATGTCTTGCACGAGTCTTTTACCAGTTTTATTGGATTGAATTTTCCTCGACTTTTGTTGGGCGCCTCACCATTATGGGAAGACTATGGTAAAATACTGACTTTGATATTACTCGTCGAGTATTCCTGTTTGTAAAAAAAGAAATGCACAAAAAGTTGTTTCATTTATTTATAATACATACAACATTCCCCACCCTTGGGGATCGAACTCGGAATATTTCGGACCTACTGTCATCCCCCATACCATTCGGTCCATTGGACCGTAGGTGTCCATGGGGCTTTCTTTTCAAGGGTTAATCCTTGGGGATAACGCAGCCCTGTTGTATCACCTTGGGCCATGTTACGGTATTTCTCGAGGTAATTTGCAATCCCTGTTAAGAATGGAATAAGACAATTCAAGACTTGAGATGATTATGTGCACATTAGAACGATACAGAATTACCCATTTCTGAGATTGTTCGCGTCTTTCGCTTGTACTTTCCTTTGTCCGAAGCTGTCTATCCCGTGGTAATGCCCATGAGTTGATTTGCCCTCAAATTTTATCCAACCTGTATTCGGATATGATTGCGTTCTCGGGTCGATTTGCAATTTCGTGAGAATAGAAGGGGCTAAATTTTAAAACTTGGAGCAACTGAGGGTAAATTGAAACGATACGGAGTTACCCTTCAGGTTTATGCAGATTTTCACTCGCCATCAATTCGTCGCGAGGTTGGTGAGGTGGCGGATTCGAGCATTTAATAGGGGGAAGTCGGATTATTACTCCTTGCTTTTACACTTTCACAAAAGCAGAAAAACATATCACGCAAGGAAATAAAACACATTCACTCATTCAGGATCAGTTCTGCTTCCTCTGCAGGCTCTCCCATGATCAGCTTGCTTCATCCCAAATTAGGTATGCATCGGTCATATTGAAGGTCTGGTGGTCACTGGCTGAACAAGTGCATCACAGTCCCGATGCTTTACCGATATCAAACTGGTTGATTATGGCGAAAAGATCATCGTCAATGTCCGCTTGGTGGTGATCTGTCCCTTCTTCCTCGGGAGGTATTGATGCTGATCCAGTATCATTGGTCCTTTTGTACCTTGCTCCAACAGAACTCGATCCTGTTATAAACTGGTCTAACTCACCTCTTAAACGTGCATTTTCGATCCTCAGATCATACATTTCATCGAGGGTGAGGAGGAGGCTATTGCAGTTGGGGCAGGTGGCGGAGTCAAAAGTTTCTTTATACATCTTGTTTTCCGCTCGGAGGTTTTCATTTTCAACTCTTAGAAACTCGGCTTCGTTGTGCTCATGACGAGTCTTCATTCGGGTTCGTCTATTTTGAAACCAGAACTTGATTTGCGAAGGTTCAAGTCCTAGCTCTTGACTCAGTTCTATTTTTTGTTTGCCGTCTGGCATAGGGCACGTTCTGAAGAAAGCTTCAAGCTTTCGTACTTGCTCCTCAGTATGGCGACGGTAACGCTTCTTTTGACCTTTACAGTTGTTGTCATTGTCCTTACCGGGCTCTTGGACGTCGTCGGTGGAAGGGCCGAACTCCATAGGCTCGATCCCAAATATGGCTTCGAACTCTTCCTCTCCCATATTCAGCAAGTAACGATAACTTTCAAGTGTGTTGGGTTGAGACATCTTCGATTTGGTTAACGATTTCTCAAAGTTTGATATCTCTTCTTGTATTTTCACTCTCTGGATTTTTCTGGGAGACTGCGTATGCTTTAAGAGTCTCTCTTTCGAGCACGAATGAGAATTATCAAGAAGATGTCTCCTTTAAAATTAGACGTGGGTTTAGCAACTGTATTGCCTCTATCGAGTGTTCTGGCTTTCTCGATTTTCTTTTCATCGTATCTCTCGCCCAGCTCGTCTCCTTCCATCTTTCCGTGGAAGGGGGCCCCTTGTTGCTGTCTCCACCGTCAATTTGCTGGCGAGTTCTTCAATAAAGACGAGTCGTATCTCTTTTCTGCCGTAAATATCTTTGTCTCCCACTCAGCTTATTTTTTATCCTTTCTTTTTCAAAGTAGTGGCGTCCCATCCAACTTTTCCGTAGAGACGTCGGATTTGCTTGGCTCGAGATTGGAGACGAGTAACGGAGGTGATACTGATAGGGAATGGTAGACAGGAAAATCTGGCCAGTAGAGACTTCTCCTGCAAAAATGAAAGAGAATGCGGCAGTATATATTCTTCATATTCTAGAAAAATTGGAACGATATTGTTTTACCCTTGTGTATACTTCCATTGAATTTGAATTGAGGAAGTTCCTTCATTTGGATTGGATTGAATTGTATGTCCCGAGTTGCCCTTCACTTTGAGCTTGCCACATATGTGCTTTGCTTAGTTGGGCCTTGTTTTCTTTGGGGTTGTCTTGGACCATCATCATTTTCCATGCCATCGGGTTCGTGGACTGGAGGGCTCCTTTAATTTGAAGGTTACCTTGAAGGCGAATGAGTCCTATCGCATTCCATTGGGTCATTTCATTTTGCGACACTCTTGAGGCACTTTGCAATCCCCTGGGTGAAAATGGAACAAATCCAATTTAGCATTTTGCAACGATTGAGGGTAAATTGGAACGACACACAGTTACCCGTCTTCGAGCTCGCCTGGGCTTTTCACTTGAAATTTCCCTACGTGAGGCCATTCAACATTTCTCATTATGGCAGTCAGCGACGTTGCCACAAATTGATCCGCCCTAAATCTAGCATAAAAAGGGATTCACGCATTCGACGGGATAAATAAATTGCCCCCTTGTCCTTGAATTAAATCGAGACACCTAGAAAGCTGGAAAATATCATACGCAGGGGAATTAAGCATGAAATGAAATGTGCACTTATTCAAGGTCAGTTCTGCCTCTCCTGTGGCTCTTCGATAATCAGCTAGTCTCGTGTTGGTTCGGGTGTGGATAACCGATGTTTGAGAGTCCCTACTCACTGGCTCCTGATCGCGGCTTGGGACGTCTGTCAACCCTAAACTGGTTGACCAGGGCAGTAAGCTCATCATCTGGGTAATCTCTTGAACCTTCCAGCAACTGATGCTCGAATTGGGCATTGTTGTTGGCAAATGCTGGCGATAGATTTCTCATTCTGTCCTCGCCATGAGCAATTTGACTTCTCATGCTGGAGCCTTCATCATTACTCGAGAAAGTGTGGGGATCACCAACTGTCCTACTGCCAAAAACTCCTTCCATTCGAGGATTAGAGAAGTAGAAGTGCTCAGGATAACTTCTTGTCTGATTCTCTGGCTGCGCAGGCGCGCTGATCATGGGATGAGTTCTAGCCACAGGTTGGTGCTCAAACCAAGGAATCTGAATACACTGCTCCTGCAGTCTATACTCTTGAAGAGCATTAGGGTGATTCTGGGGGATACTTTGATTAACGCCTGGGGGATTGATGGCATGGCTACTAGCTTGGTTGATGATGGGAAGTGGCTCGCCCCATGCTAACCTGGGGAACTTATGGTGGCGAGGAGACTCGACGTTCAGGCTTGGATCAGTCCCGCCTTGGTTTTCTTGATTCTGAGCTGCATTGTGTTCTCTCACCCTTTTTCTGTACTTCTGAAGATGACTCGAAACATTTGCTTTAGTGAGTCCCTCTACCTTCATAATTTCCAGTATATGTTGCGGCCGTGCCGAATCTATTCCTAGCTGCTGAACAGCATTAACAAACATACGATGCAGCTCGGGAGACCAACTCATCTTCTTTCTCCAGTTGCTTGGAACAAAATTGAAGGCTTGATGCTTGTTCTCATGGTCGTGCAATTGCTTCCTTACCACGTGCTGCCATATGTTTTGAAGCATCTGAACTCTAACTGGTTTCGTTACGACGTCTTGGGCCCCATTTAAGACAGCCTTCATTATGGCTTGCTGATCATCGCTTGCCGATATTACGAGGACTGGCATGTTTAATTTAGAATTGATGACTTCCAAGAGAGTGAAAACATCCATGTCAATCCCTACCATGGCGGTGAGGACGATATCAAACTGGTCACCACTCCTCCTTAATATCTCTAAGGCTTCTGTCGCCTTTGCTTGAGCTACAACCTTATACCGGCATTTTCTTAATACGGTAACAAGGATTGACAGAGAGACTGGATTACCGTCAATGGCCATGACCAGTAGACCCTCAGGGTAAGGAACTTCATTAGCTTCGACCAGGGTTGAACATGCGCCCGTTTCCCTAATGCTCGACATATTTCTGGATCTAGGACTGCCGACTCGAGACCGCCTCAGGATGTCTTCTTGGACTTGAGGGATCACGGGATCGTCGATGGTTTCTCGTAACAGGCTTTGAAAGCCGATGCTTTGATGGTGAAGATTTTGAATTCCTCTCCCACGAGAACTCCTTCCTCTCTATCTTTCTCCTGCGAGTTCTTGCGAATGAACTCTCACTATCAAATGAGGACAAGTTCTCTCTCTGGCAATAGCAACGACTTCCCTCTTCACGGGCAGTGCTATTAGATTTTTCGAGGGAGAAAATCTGATATTCAGCTTTTGATCAAAGGGGAAATCCTTGTTTCTCGCTCAGTTCGTCTTCCTTTTTTTTTCGTGGTAGAGGGCCCTTGTCAAGATCTCCACCGTCGATTTACTGGCGGGTCCTCCAATAAAGACGAGTCGTATCTCCTTTTCTACCGAAAATTTCTTTGTCTCCCACTCAGCTCGTTTTTTATTCTTTCTTTTTCAAAGTAGTGGCAGCCCGTCCAACTTTTCTGCAGAGACGTCGGGTCTGCTCAGCTTGAGGTTGCCGCTTGACTGGAATTTGAGCCAGCGGGGGTGTTGCCGACAGAGAATGGTAGATAGAAAAAACTCGACCAATAAGGACTGCCCCTGTGAAATCATTATTTAAATTGAAGCAGATTATCACCTTCGCATTTCGATCATCTGCCTCGCCTCTCTCCTCCTTTCTTTCGTGATCTGCTTTCAAAAATGGCCAATTCTCCTAACCATACCTTCTCCGCCGAAATCCTGGCTGGGTGGGAGAGACTCTACAATCTTCTTGGTAGAGGTTACGCTCATATAGCCCAAAACTCTACCGTTGAGGCTGAAATCCTCGGTTTATTCAGAACCCTAGACGCTGCTTCTGTTGAGGGTACCCAACTGGGGAGGGAGTATCGGAACTTCCCGACCCTCTTCATTAATTTTCTGGCTGCCTATAACCGTGCTTATGAGACGGTCATTGTGACTGCCGTCGTGAAAGCTCGTTACCGAGACCGGCACGAGCGTCTGGAAATAGTCACATTTATGGCTGATAATCACAAAAAAGCCTTCAAGTTTGCCAATGATCAGCTTTCGTGGCTAGTTCGTGAGAGGGGAAAGTTGGTGGACCGTCTGGCCTTGGTCCGAACTTACGCCGAACAGGAGCCGAGCAATATTATGATGAGGTGCAAATGCGGTTGGCTGCAGGAGAGACTTGATGACATTACGGCAGATATTGCTTTCGAGAGGGCGGCGATTTCGGACTTGGAGTTTGCTGTCGAGCATTACGAGGCCAGTATGGCCCAGGCTAAGGAGAAGCGCGATCGCCTCTTCTTTAGGCTCGCGGAGCTTGATCCTGAGAACGCCCGGTGCACCCGGAGCATCAACTGTTTGGAGAGTCAGTTGAGCTCCTTCGTAATGGTTATCAGAGCTCAGTTTGGCTTTACTTTTCCTCCCCAGTGAGCTGTTGTAATGCTCTTTGATGAATGGAATGAAAGAAAAGCTTCACGTGTTTTTTTTTTGTTTAATTTTCCTGCTATCGTTTCTTCCGCATAGCATAACAGAACGATTTGAGGTACCAAAGATGTCGAGGCTTAATGTTTTTCTTGATGTTCTTGTTTAATTGCTCCAGACGATGATATCGAGAACATTGATGAAGGGTTCGGCGGTGGCCCCCACTATCCATCTTGAGATCACAAACAATAACACTATGACAACTCGATCAGTGCGCTGGTAATAAATCCGGCCACCTGTTGTGTGCCCACTTTTATCCATATTTTATTTCTTTCGGCGTCCACTTGCTCGTGTCGGTCGCCTGTAGCGTCGGGAGAAATTCCTGTGGGCCACGTTCATTAATAGAACCTCGGTCCTCTAAAGCCCTCCGCATGTTTCGGATAAGAGGAAATTTTAAGATCGGTCTCTGGTTGATTTAATCAGGTAAAGGTATTTGTTTCATGGGTTCTGATTATATAATCCATATTGTCTTTCAAAAGACGCGGGATCCTCTGCAATACATTAAATATGCCCCCGTGTTTAATCAGTATAAATCCACCGTCATATCAGAATACACTGCCCATACAAGTTTACGGATTGACATAACTCTGTCTGTCAAAGATGGACAGTGTTCGTTTGCCCCCCGGAATTAACGGTTGAAGCCTCGGTGTTTTTCGTCTTTTGGTATTTCTGGAGATGATTCTTGATATATTTTGAACTTAATTTTTACACCCGTCTAGGGTATCTAGGATCTCCCTGCAAAAGAAAATGATATAATTAGTATGCGACACAAGGAATGTCGGTCCATGACTCCTATATTAGTCCAATTTGATTTTTTCTATTTTATAGAGAAATCAGAAAAAAAAAATTCCCTTAGGAAGAAATGGGTTAATACAGAATTTTTTTGCAGATTTATTACTCTTTTTTATTATTTTTTTTAAGGAATGTGACAAAATCTCTTGACGTTTACTAAAATTTTTGAAGGAATTTCCTTTTTATCAGAATAAATTTTCAGAGGTAAATTTGTCAGGAAAATTTTATTTTTATTGAAGTAGGAAAGACATGACAGAAATCCTTTATTGGTTAACAAAATTCCCCCGAGACATTAGTCTAATTTTATTTAGAGAAAATTTTCTTAGAAAAACATGAGCGAATTTCTCGAGAAGAATTTTTTTGCAAGTTTTTATAATTTGAAAAATGTGATAAAATCACTTGATGTCTACTAGAGTTTTTTTTTTAAGGAATTTTTCTTTTTATTGAAATAATTTTCGGAGGAAAATTTTTTCAGGAAAATTTCATTTTTATTGAAGCAATAAAAACATGACAAAAATCTCTTATTGGTTAATAAAATTCCCATGAAGGGATTTTTTCACATCATCTTTTCAAAAAAAATTTTTTTTAAAGAAATGAGGGACAAATTTAATTTTTATTTTCTTTTAAAAGAATGGTCGTAATATCAAACTCAAAAACTGACTAACACCTAGTATGGACCGACCGAAAATAAATGCAAGATAAAATTAGAGAATTTACTTTTACCTTGGAGAAATGCAAATCACATAGTCATGCGCATGACTCAAGTCAGGAGTGGACTCTAGAAAATAAAAGAAGGAAAGACAAGGTATGGACCTAAAAAGGCCCCCACTATCTGAATTGACAAACTTACCCTCCGCGCAATCAAATCACAATGGGAAGAATTGTCAATTCAGATAATGAGCGGGATAAAATATGGTCAACCCGAGTGCAATCGACGCAAGAGCTTTGCATATTCGATCCCTATCTATGGTTTTCTAGGAAGAATTTCGCGACTTGGGTTTAGACGCTTGTGTGTGCAGGTGTCGTGATCCTCAGAGTATGCAAGACATGCACAACAATTGATATCAAAACAGCGCTTCTAAAAATGTGCGAAATTAAACAAATAAACCCAACACCAGCCTGCAAAACAAAGGGGTTAGCCAAACACTCCGCCCCTTATAACTCCCATCCTGCAAAAACATATAACACCTATAGAATGAGTCCCAAGCAAGATCGCCAGAAGCGAGATATCCATGAAATTTTCATTGGCCTAAGTCCACTAAGACTTTTAAAATTTAAGTATTCCAATTGGTATCTTTTTTCGAAAATTAAAAATCTCTATTCCCCAGCGGAGTCGCCAGTCTGTCGCGACCCTCTGAAAATATTTTTATTATTTCTAGGGGTTAACGGATTATTAGGTTAATTAGATTTGACTAACCTAACGCGGACCCTCCCAAGCCCTACCGAATCGCAACTTTGGTTTTTGTTTAAATGATTTTGAAATTTGGAGTCGCCACTAATCGTTCTTGGTAGGTCGATTAGAAACCTAAATAAATTAGCGGGAGAACTAATTTATTCCTGCGAACCAGAGATTATGAGCTCGGGGACTTGGTTACACTAGTTAATTAAAACTAATGCCCTTTCGGTACCTTAATTTCATGGATATCCTAATCCGGCAACTCAGGCTTGGTTTATTCCTAAAGCTCTAGTAGGGTATTCTCTTTTGTGTTTTCACTTTTTAAATAGGATGCATGGATGGTATATATTTTTATTTGTTATATTTTTTTAAGTGTTAAAGATTCCCTGAAGCCGAAAGAGGGAGTGTGTTAACGACTTCTGTGCAGTATTACGACCTACTCATCTTTTGGGTCTGATGATTCAAAAATTAAATTATAGGAAGTACATGACAGTGAATAAACACCTCCAATGGGAGGCCTAGCATTGGCTTGGCTCTTCCCTTTGGGATTTAAGGTACAGGTATTTAAGTTGCAAGTATTTAAACTACTGTAAGTAAAAACCTCCAATGGGAGGCTAAGCATTGGCTTGGCTCTTCCCTTTGGGATTTAAGGTACAGGTATTTAAGTTGCAGGTATTTAACTACTGTAAGTAAAAACCTCCAATGGGAGGCTAAGCATTGGCTTGGCTCTTCCCTTTGGGATTTAAGGTACAGGTATTTAAGTTGCAGGTATTTAACTACTGTAAGTAAAAACCTCCAATGGGAGGCTAAGCATTGGCTTGGCTCTTCCCTTTGGGATTTAAGGTGCAGGTATTTAACTACTGTAAGTAAAAACCTCCAATGGGAGGCTAAGCATTGGCTTGGCTCTTCCCTTTGGGATTTAAGGTGCAGGTATTTAAGTTGCAGGTATTTAACTATTATAAGTAAAAACCTCCAATGGGAGGCTAAGCATTGGCTTGGCTCTTCCCTTTGGGATTTATGGTGCAGGTATTTAAATTGCGGATGGACTTTGTCCTCTCCATTTTGGGGTATGAATTTTTTAAAATGAAATACAACGAATTGATTCAACAATTTGAAATTTGTGCGCGCTTGAGGACTCCTCCAAGCCGATTTTGTGCTTCCATAGGGTTGACCATTGATATAGAGCTGCGGTTTCCTGACATAAAATAGAGTGAAGTGTTAGTATACAAAATATGTGCTAATCTGCACCTAAAACCAGAAGAGTAGAAAGAGTACTTATCTCCCATTTTTTGGGAGGGATTTCTATAATTGATTTTCGCTCTCTATGTTCCCAATATAGAGAGTTTCTTTTGAATTAAGAGGGACTTTTAGTCACAGATCAGTTGAGAAATCGGTGGACAGCTTAGGAGCTTGTTTGGGCCGATTTTTGCATCTCGACGAGATTTTTGCTGTTGACGTAGAGATATCCTTCTCCTGACATAAAATATGGAAGAAAAAGGAGATGGAGAAAGTGTATACAATTTGTGCTAATTTGCGAGCAAAACCATAAATAAATGAATAAATAAAAACACTTAGCTTGAATTTGTTTGCTCGTTGACGAGGATGAACTCTTGATTTATATTGATCGATGAAGGAATTTGTGATGATAACCCCTAGCTTTAAACTCCCATCATCTTCAAAATTCTCTCTCTTTTGGTATTTTCTTTCTCTCAAAATTTTCTTCAATCTCCCAAAACTCTCTCAAACATCCAAAATTTTCTCTCCAAAAAATTCTCCCAAACACTTCAAATTTTCTCTCTCAAGAATCCCCTCTCAAGCTCACTTCTTCCTCCTTTTATAACCTCCTCATCTATCTCCCATTCTAATTTTTCCACTAACTCTATCTCCCATTCTAATTTCTCCACTAACTCTTCTTCATTTTCATCTTCCATTCTCCATCTCTATCTCACATTCTAATCTCTCCACTAACTTTTCTTCATCTTCATCTTCCCTTCTCCATATTTATCTCCCATTCTAATTTCTCCACTAACTCTTCTTAATCTCCATCTTCCCTTCTCTATTCTTATCTTCCATTCTAATTTCTCTACTAACTCTTCTTCATCTCCATCTTCCCTTCTCTATTCTTATCTTATTTTCTCCATCCATTCTTCTCCAACTTCTCTTCTTCATCTCCTCTTCTTCATCTTCCCTTCTCTATTCTAATTTATCCACTAACTCTTCTTTTTATTATTTGTAAAATAATCCTTCAAGAGTTAGGTATTTGCACTCTAGTCCTTGAATTTTAAGTATTTACAATTCAGTCCCTGAAAAAAATATATTTCTTTAAGTCCAAATCTCCTCACAATTTTTGACACACCAAAATTTACCACATGTCAACTTTAAGCTCATTTCTTGTCGCTGAAAATAATGCATAATTTAATTAAAGCCCTTTTGCAAAATTAAGTCATTCTGGGTATAATTGGGCCAAGATGAAAATTTAAAATATTAGAAGACAATGTCACAACTCATAAAAAGTGAAAGTTAAAAATAAGTTGACTCAAATTAAATTTTTTTAGGCCCGATTCGAGATTATACTCGTGAAGGAACACGTGACTCGAATTGGATTTTTCTGAATTTGCGATGGCCAATATGAAAATAGATTTAAAATAAAAATATTAACTATCTTTGTGTATTTTTTGGCCTCAAATGTTATTTTTTCAAAATTTTCAAATATTTTTGTATTTTTTTTTAAAAAAAATTAAAATATATATAATATGAAAAATTATTTTTTGGTCAAAATTCGTTCCCTAGCTTGGCTAAGGTTCCTAAAGTTGATTTTTCAATTTTATGAATTTTTATGGATTTTCTATTAATTTTTGAAAATAAATAAATAAAAAATACGTAAAAATACTGAAAATATGAAAAATCGTTTTTTGGTCAAAATTGGTTCCCTAGGCTTGGCTAAGGTCCCCAAAGTTGATTTTTCAATTTTATGAATTTTTATGGATTTTTTATTACTTTAGCAATAGAAAAAATGATTAAAAATCAGGTGTCAATAAAGCCACATCGATGTTGGACTCCCTTTCCTTCCTTGATGGATACTGTCGTCTGGTCATGGCCTCGGGTGCCTTTCTCTCTCTCATTGCCCACTCGTGTCTTTCCGCCACCTTTATCAAGTGAGCAAAGGTTTGACAACCGGAGGTGTTCAGCTTGTCGAAGAACTTGTACGATAATGCCTTGAGAAAAATGTCTATTAACTCCTCTTCAAGAATTGGCGGTTTAACTTGGGTTGCCAAGGTCCTCCACCTTTGGGCTTATAGACGCACTGTTTCGCTCTTCCCTTTTGTTGTTCTAAGCAAATCCTCTCTTGTAGGGGCGGTCGTGGTATTGAACTTATATTGACGTAGGAATTCATCCGCGAACTCATCCCAATCGTCGAATTTCTGAAGATCGAGTTCAATGAGCCATGACAATGCAGCACCCACCAAGCTCTCCTGAAACGTGTTGATCAGGAGAGGGATGTTGTCGGAGTACTTGGCCATCTTGTATAAGTAGTACTTTAAGTGAGTCTTGGGGCACCCAGTCCCGTTATACTTTCTTGAGAATTCGGGCTCTTTATAATCCGCAGGAACTTCGATTTTAGCAAACGGAGTAACTCTATCAAACCTAGATAACTCGTAGCCTTGGCTGGTCAGGCATTCCTCGATCTTGGCTATCCGTTTGACCCCTTCTTCAAATCTTGCTACAGGTTTCTCCTTCTGTTTCTCCTCCGAGCCGACCGCAACCGGTACTACCCTTGGCGGTGCTTCAGCGTTCGGGACTTGATCCACGTTCGTTATCGAGTCGGCACCAGAAGACCCACTAACATCGGAGGAAGTGGGCGTGTTCGAATGGGCGGTCTGGTTCAGGTCTATTGGTGCAGCGGGCCTTGCGTGTGCAGCAGTCATCATGGCAGCCATCTGCCCCATTTGAGCCTCTAGGTTGCCAATGCGGGTGCCTATCTCTTCTTGCTCCATGCGGGCTTGTAGACGGGTACGAATTCGTCTCCTCGTGATTGAGAATCACCTGTTCGGGGAAGGAAGAATCTAGTTAGTCTTGATGATTTTAAATACGTATAAAACCACTTTAATTTTATATTTTCTTGCGACGAAATAGCAGTGAGAGGCGCTCCTCTGATTTGATCGATCGTGCGAGCGATCTCCTCCATCAAATTTCTTCGTAAGAAATTATACAATTAAAGTGGAATAAGTGGTGATTACTTAAAATGCCCCTCGCATATTCCATTAGATTTTCACAAGACGTGACAAGACACCACCTTCATTACATTAAAGAAAAAGATCCCTATACATCACTCCACGGAGAGAAAGGAATATTTATTACACAAAAATTGAAAGCTCATACAACCAAAGGAGAATCTAATGGAATATAGTGCCTAATCCTCATTGGGTAGGATGGTCTGGCGGAGGCGCTTATTCTGTCGACCCAATGCCTCGGCTTTACGGATTGCATCATCTCTCTCTTGGGCGGCTTTCTCGGCTAGGATCTCTTGGAGAGTCAACTTGGATGGCAAATTGGGGATGACCACCTGGGGCAAAGTTCTCAAAGCGTTGCATATGTAGTCCCTGGAGGCATGATGCTCTTTCTCATCTCCCTCAAGCTCGGACCTGTCTATCACGGCGATGGTTGTCTTACGGTAGTCACGCCAGGTGTGAACTATGTTGCAAATCATCCTGTCCAGTTGTGCTTTTCGTCCTTCAGCAACCTCTTCGTGATAGTTCAATGCGAAGGGATTGGGATCGAGAGGAGGAGGGATTTGTTGGATGGCACGGAATTGACGGATTACCCTCAAAGGGTGGTATGACGTAATTCCCGTCAATCCCAATAATGGGATGATGTTGTCGAATCCATCAGCTAGGCAAGGATTGGGACACACAAGCCACTTGGCATACCACTGAATGCGAATGGGGATGAGAGCTTTGAGATAGTTGAACCACCTAGAGAATGACCAAGAAGGGAAGAGTTTGTTCTTCTCAACGAATTGAAGTAAATGGTGAGAAGAGGAACCTATTTGGGTGATTTGCATATCAGTAGCAAATTCCCTAATGTGGGATATCATCCAGACTTGGAGGAGGCCTATAGACGCTCTAAGAGTTCCCTTACCCGACTTCTTGAAACTTGATAGGGATATGAAAGTTTCTCCAAGGATCAGGTGGGAGAATTTCATACCACTACACACTTGGAGGACGATGTGAACTATAGAAGGGGTCATGCTCTTATTTGTGTATGGAAAAATGACGAATCCGAAGAAAGCTAAGATGAAGACCTTAGGGATCTGGGCTCCCGACTCGATGGGTAACCCGAGGAATAGTTCCTCTATGAAGGTTATAGGAATGGCGTTAGTGTTTCCCTTGAGGATGTTCTTGATAAGAGTGGAATTGACTTTCAAGAATTGGCTAAGAAGTGATACGGGATTGACTTCCAGTGGAGGAGTGGCTAAGCCAAAGGTACCTACAGGACCTATCATGGTATCGTATTCTTCAAGGGTAAGAGTGAGCTCGCATTGACCTATCACGAAGGAAGAGGATTCGGGATTCCAAAAGTGTGATAATGCTTTAATCATGGGAATTCTCACCCCCAGGTGGATCAGGGAAGTAAGGTATCCTATCCTCTTTTCCACGTAAATCTTGTGAATGGGCGGAAGACGCTCCCACATGTCAATTATCGCTCGAGGGAAGTGTGCGATCTTGAGTTCAGGTGGACCCATTTTCTAAATCCTAATGAGGGGAATTTATGTTAATCACCACTTATTTTTGAGAAAAACTGCATATAATTGAATTTGCAAGATGGAACGAGATTTACAAACCGTTCAAAGGGAGTATGGTCAATCACATAGATCATGCGCATGTAAACTTGTGAGGTTTTGACCTCTGAAAGGTGAGGTACCTATGGTGCGAAGGCTCCCACTCCGAGTTCTAGAAAGGGTTGATTCCATTGCACAACTATCGTTGCATTGGCACCCATTCCATAGCTCAAAGTGAGCAGAATTGAGAAGTAGATTACCCCATGTTTCTCTTCACGGAGATTCCGTTCCCAAATCCTTCTATTGGTTTCCTACAGATGCGCCCGGGGTTTTAGGCGCGGTTGTGTGTGCATTAGGTGTCGTGCTTAAGCGATAAACATGCATTTAAATTTAAAAATCAGCGCTTCAATATAACCATTCATACAACATACATCCGAACTTCACCTGTAGAGAAAAATAGTTAACACACACGCCTCCCCTTATAACCCCTTTTTGCAAGACCATTTAACACGAGTCAGCAACTCATCGTGCTTCCCTCGCGACTTTGACACGCGCTACAAAATGTAGATCAAGTTAGGTAACATTCAATCTGGCTTATTACGGCTTAAATTCTCTTAATGTCCCCAGCGGAGTCGCCAGCTATCGCGACCCTTTCGAAAAAAATCGAAATCGGGCGAATGGATTGCCAAGAGACCTCGAAGTCGGGCTCTTGGCGCGGGCCCTCCCAGGCCCATACCAAATCGCGACGGGAATTGTCGGTTTCGACCTTGGTGTGGTCGGGTGGCATGTGCTATGTGTGCATGCAATTGGAGTCGCCACCGGTCTTTTTAGGGAGGTAGACCGGATACCTCATCGAGTGATAAGGAGGAGTCACTCGATCCTACGCAACCAGAGATTCTAGAGCCGGGGTTTTGGTTACCCTAGTTTAAACTAGAGTCCTTTCGGTTACCGTTCAGGGTTGATTATTACCTAACTTGTGAGCACGCGAGGTTTTTATCAATCCTGACTCCTAATCATGTTTTTGTCGGTCGCTAAGCGTTCATGCAAATGTTCTTGTAGGTGTTCATTTCATGGCATTTTCTAAATCTGCAATCTTAAGAAAAAGCAATCAATACATTCAAAGGAAATAAAGAGAATAAAATGACGAGAACAATAATAAAAGCTACGCTAAAATAATAAAGAAAAACTTGCAACTCGTCGGGTATTTACAATCCCAAATATTAAACCCGAGACATGATCGGGTGTACAACAAATAAGACCGGAATGGATATCGATCACGCTCCATGGTGAACTTGAGTCTAGTTAATGTAAATATGCAATAAAAGGAATTTTCGAAAATTTTCCCTTTTTTTATTTTTTATTTTTTATTTTTGAAAAGAGATATCGATGCAAACTGAGCATGACCAATGATGATTTAATTGAAGATGTGATGAAAAACCTCGCTTGAAGACGTGATTTCGGTCCATTTCGGAAAGTTTTTGTTAAAAAGGGAGTCAACCGCAAGGGGGTTTTTCAACGCGATTATCTTAGTGTACAAATACCATCAGAGAAAAGAGATCATACCGCATGAAACTAGGTGTAACCAGGTTTCGAAAATGACCAACGGTTCGAAAAATGGTTAAGCGAGCGCATCGCAATGGTATCGACAAAACAGCTAGTTGGAAAGCCAACACTTAGCCAAATTCCAGGCCCCTCACTTGGCAGTTCACCGAGGTATGTTCAGGGATGATTATCTTCGTATACAAATCAAATTTGGAAAAAATAATCACACCTCATGAAACTAGGTATGTCCAAGTTTTAAGAATGACCAACGGTTCGAAAAATGGTTAACCGAGCACCTCGCAATAGTATCGACAAGACAGCTAGTTGGAATAATCACCGAGGCATGTTCAAGGATGATTATCTTCGTATACCAATCATATTTCGAAAGAATAATCACACCTCATGAAACTAGGTATGACCAGGTTTCAAGAATGACCAACGGTTCGAACAATGGTTAACCGAGCACATCGCAATGGTATCGACAAAACAGCTAGTTGGAAAGCCAACACTTAGCCAAATTCCAGACCCCTCACTTTGCAGTTCACCGAGGCATGTTCAAGGATGATTATCTTCGTATACCAATCAAATTTCGAAAAACTAATCACACCTCATGAAACTAGGAATGTCCAGGTTTCAAGAATGACCAACGGTTCGAAAAATGGTTAACCGAGCACATCGCAATGGTATCGACAAGACAGCTAGTTGGAAAGCCAACAGCCAAATTTCAGACCCCTCACTTTGCAGTTCACCGAGGCATGTTCAAGGATGATTATCTTCGTATACCAATCAAATTTCGAAACAATAATCACACCTCATGAAACTAGGTATGTCCAGGTTTCAAGAATGACCAACGGTTCGAAAAATGGTTAACCGAGTACATCGCAATGGTATCGACAAGACAGCTAGTTGAAAACCAACACTTAGCCAAATTCCAGGCCCCTCACTTGGCAGTTCACCGAGGTGTTTTCAAGTGTCAATAACTTTGTACCCAAATTAAACCAAGGGGAACCGATCATACCACATGAAACTAGGTATGATCTAGTTTTCAAAACGATCGACGACTTAGGAAATGGTCAACCGAAAACGTCGTAATGGTGTCGGGAAGTGACGGGTCTGAAGTGGTTACAACACTTGGAAAAAATTTTCGGCCCAAAGAACGATTCAAAGGGGCATGTTCGGGAGTGAATATCTCGACGATCCGATATAGCTAGCAAGCAAACCATATATCAACGTGAAGAGCTACATACAAGGAATACAAGAATGCCAAATAAGTGAAAAATAATCACAGAAATATGGTGAAAGCCAAGTGCAAACCGGACTGTTTGAACTGCCTCCAACACTTGGACAAAAATTTGCACCTCAGATCAGACTAACAGAGCTACTTCCCGATCTTGTAAATTTTTCCACATGTTGAACCAAGGGAAATAAAACACAATGAAGCGTTATACTACATGCATGGAACACAGAGAGTTCAAAAACGGTGAATAATAATGATGGGAAGGCGATGAAAATCGGGTGCAAAGTGGGTGGTTTGGACTACTCGCGACATTTCAGCAAACATGTGGTGTGCAATACAAAATAAAATCAAACCGCGGCAAACAACGTGAATCCAAAGCCCAAGAAAGCTTGAATGGGCATACATGAACGTATATGTACGCACGAGAATAGTTTATTCGGCTCCGTTCGACCCGAAGGTCGAACGGAGCCAAATTTGGCTCAAAACCGAGCAAAAACAGGGGAGGCTTGGATGAACCTGTTCGAGGCACGGAACGGCGACAACGGCGATCGAACGGTGGTTCAAAGAGATTTGTGGATGACGTTGGTGCTTCGTCAAGGCTCTTGGCCACTTAAAAAAAAAGAAAAAAAAACTCTCTTCTCACTCTAAAACTCCCACCCGGTTCCTCTTCCCCTCTCCCCTTTTCCTCCTCTTCTTTTTTGGTTCCCTCTGTTTTTTGTATGTCCGAAAGAACCCCCTCGCCTGTGTTCTGTGTTCGTGCTCTGCTTTTGTAGCCGAAAGCCACGTGAATCCCCTGCAAGGCAAAGCTACCAACGCTGAAGCCCAACTGCAAAGGCTGGAGCGTGAGTGCCATCTATCTCAAAAGCAAGCTGGAAATCCTCATGGAAAAGAGCAGCCGACTCGCTTCTCTTTCTGGTGATTGTGGTCCACTCTGAGCATCAAGACAGGCATGTGGGCACGCGTGCATATGCTTTATACGGGCTTCCACATATTCCAGCACATGTCTTCTGCTGGACAAGATATGATAGAGCTTATGTGCATTGTGATGTCTTTTTGCTGGGCTTTGTTGAATTAAATAGTGAACCCCAGAACATGGAATCACGTTTGGGATGTCTATGCGGTGTGCTTCTTTCGATATTGGAACCTCACATGCGGTTACCACCCGACATTGATATTTGGAAGTCTCCTGCATCTGTTAATGAGGTGGAAGCAACCTCTTCTTTAGCCTCTGATGTCCGACATGGTGGAGCTTCCTCAAAGTCAAGTAGCCTTGATTCGCCGGCGCGCGCGGGAACAAACGATTGTTTCAACAAAGGGGTAACGAAACAGCAACGGGAGCAGATTGAGGCTTGAGTAGAGCCGCTTGGCAAAAATAGGAGCACCTTTCAAGATGTGTTCGTTACCAAACCAATTCTGGATGATCTTGATTTGTCGAGCGAGGTTAGTGCCAAAATAGAAATGGCCTGGCGGTGGTGGATTAAGCTCACGGACAGCTTTTGTCGAGGACCCTCTCTTGTCGTACTATATATCTTTTCCCTCACATTTGTACGTGCGTGCATCTCGTGAGGGCCCGTGACCGAAGGCGGATATCGCTACGAGGACGAGGCGGAGAGAGCGCAACTCACGACGAATAGAGAGAGAATGAAAGAGAGAAAAAGTCCTTGCGAAAGGACCCCCTTATGACAACCCAATCGTGCTAATGTGGAATTCGGTCGGGGTCAAAATAAATGTAAAACGCAGAAAAAATTAAATATGCTATGCATGAAAAATCATCATCATTTTTTTGCAAGAACTAATCCTCATTTTTATGCAAAAATTCAAAAATCAAAATTTAGGCGTCAACACTCTCCACACACCGCCCTAGCACTCCATCAAGCGTCGTAATTATGAGCCCACAAAAAGTCGCCGCCCTCATCTACCCAAACGGTAGTCTCTATTTTCTTTTACATTATATTACCCTATCCCGGATATAGTATCTCCCATCATTCGATCTCCTGAGGAAGGCCGAACCTCAAACACATGGGATTCATGCTACGGGCGATAAGCTAAAAGGCGATCAGCCACCAAGTGAGTATAAACCCAGTGAGCAACAATTAATTATAACATAGAAAAGTACTAGTGCATGAATGGGTTCAATTGAAGTAGTTCACATGAAGTCAAGCGATTTGAATGCAAACACGTAACATTCCTTACCTAACACATGGTTCGTCTTGCCACTTTCTCAGTATCATTTATCACTATTAACGCATAACCAATAATAAATAAATCAAATTCAACAACATGCAGATGAACCGGCCCTCGCGTATCAGACGCCTTGGCCCGTGCCTCGATCGCGAAATCGCGCAGGTCGGCACGCTTATCACTCCAGCCACCCCGTGCCGCGCACGCCAGGCGCCTTCGACGGTGAAATCTCATACGTCGGAATCACCCTTGTCACTCCAACCTTTGAACCGCGCTCGCGGCAGAGCACCCGCCAAAGTTTATCAATGTTCACATCGTACCGTGCAATCATGTCAGTTCAGCCTGTTCATAATTCAAACTCAGCTATTCATTTGCTCTCGCATATTCAATCACATGCGGAATGCTTATTCCACGCTCAAGTTATGCAATATACTATCTCAGTCACACCACATAGCTGAACCCTTTTCAATAACCTCAACTCTCATATTTACTCATTCAAGTTAACTTTGTCTAACAGGACATAAAGGCTACTTAGTCCTCAACGCACATCAGATAGGATTTTTAGATGTATAATGACTCATCCTCGGCAATTAATAAAATAAATACCAATTTTGGTTTAACTGAACCATGTCGATGTTTCGGATATTCCGTAGCGCAGTCGGAATCCACTTCGGCATTTAACTCTTGTATTATGTCGCCTAATTTATCGAACAAATTATCGACACTTAGGAACCACCCAAGAATAACTCAAAACCAATATTGACTCAGCCATGGGTGATAACATTAATCAGCCGAACTCAGCCATCCCCCGCCTAGACACCTCCGTTTGACCCTCCCCCTTATAACCCACAATTTTAAGCACAAATTGCAGTCCAAGGTTCCATTTTGACACTAGAAATTTTCAGCATTAAGGTCCAGAGTTGCTCACCAAAATTCCGAGTTCGATCGACGAAAGTAACGACCACGATCAAGGTGCACCAGCGACGAACGAAGATGATGAGGGAGCGCTGGTGGTGGTCTGGGTTGGGTGGCAAGTGGTGGCGTCGTCGGGCAAGAGAGAGTTGGGCGAGAATGAGTGATCTGAGCGTGCATGAAGTTTCAAGAGGAAGTCAGAAAGAGAGAATGTGTCGAGAAGAAAAGAAGAAGGATTTAGAACGTGCACTCAACGGTAGGCTTGGTCCAATGGCTGAGCAACAGAGAGAATAAAAAAATATTAATAGTATTCTATGCACATATATATTTATATGTAAAACAAGTATCTTGGACATCTTCAGTAACTTAATCGCGCGACAACACGAGTCGCGATCGTCTAGTCATTTCTCGCTACATGTCGCGCTCTTATGGAACGGAACTAGAGTTTCGCTCAGTTAGTCCAAAATTTACTGATCGTAATATTTTCGATCAGTATCCCTCTCGATAGATCAAATTTCACTAATTTTTCAAAAATATGATATTACTGTCTACACGATCGGAATCACCTGACGAACGCAGGCCGACACCCGGATCGCTAAAATTATGCATAAATAATTATTTAAAGAGCCGGAAGCACGCCAGGGGCAAAATTGTAATTTCCTTAAATTGTCTTTCTTTGCTGCGCCTTGACTGAAATTCGAAATTCACAAAAATAATCTCTGAACCCAAAACTTCTCCGCGATACCCTCGAAAGTTCGATTATCCAAATTCGGAATCCATTTCGTGGTCTCTTTCATTAAATCGCAAATTTCAGTAAATACTCAGGCCAACGGGTGGCTGTTAGGAGTTACGCGTATCGACCCATTGGGTCCACGTACTTTAAATCCTAAAGTAGCCTTTCCCTTCTGGTTGACCATCCTGAGGTGATCAATCTCGACTGAGATTTAGCTAAAATGCAATTAATAAAAATACATCCATTCTTTATTGAAATTTCCGAAAAAGGGTCGAAAATTCGAGACGTCACAAATAGGTTATATATTTCCATATGTATGAATTCTTAGACTTTAGGACTTTTTCACTCCAATTCATCTATATGAAATCTTAGTTAGGAAAATCATTCAACTTACATACTGAAAAGGCATCAATAGCACATAGCTAAGTCTCTGATCCTGAATTTCTTGTTTCATTTGATTCCTACAGTTCTTCTCACCGCTTGATGAGGTTTTCGATCTACCTTTCCTAAAGATTGGTGGCGACTCTAAAAGTATACGCATTTATGCACATATCACCTGACTGTACCTAAGGTCGAACTCAATTCTTAAATCCCGCCATCGCGTGAGGTGAGGACTTGTGAGAGCCCAAACCGACCTATGGATTTCCATGTATCCTTAGACATGGTAATTACCCCCAAACTCCTCCTTGGCTCCCATCACGAATGAGGGTTGCGATAGACTTGGCGACTCTACTAGGGAAAAACATTGCTACAACCAATCCCAGAAATATTGGAGATTTGACAATTGTAATATCTTTGCCGACAACACTGAGTTTAGTTCTGAGCGTCACAATTCACCTTGTGCATAACCTAGGAATAAACATTTTCTTGCCCTCCAATCGAGCTTACCTTCACTTGCTCAAAGATCACATGAGCAACAAAACACTCTTAGAATTAAATAATCAGTAATGTTACATGACGGCATAAGAACACCTCAAGTGTCAATATTTATGTATGACGCTCAGTTTGGTGCCAATCTTTTTTTTGATCACTTAAGTGTCATTCTTGATCGCGAGTGGAGAGAGACGGAGAGAGCAGAGCGGAATCGCCAGTCATCGGGAGGGAGAGAGGGAGAGAGAGCAGAGCGTGAAGAGTGAAGAGAGGGGGGAGAGTAGAGGTGGCACGGGCTGGTTCCGGTTTGTTATTTTTTGGAACCGGCGGTTCATTCGATTCCGAACCTGCTCGGAACCACCAAACGGCTACTTCATTTTTTTTCTTTAATTTATTAAATAATCCTAACTATTATAAATACCCATCTTCACCTTTCATGTTTTGAGAAATACGCTTAAACGCCAAATTTTTAAACTTTATAAAAAAAGGAAAAAATGATTTGAGAAATTTTTTTGCAATTTTCAATGGACGTGTACATATAGGTAGCGACATTTGGAGTGATCCTTGGCAACTCATTATTATATGGGTATTACATGTCATTGGATAGACAATATTGGAGCATTCAAAAAAGAATTATTGCATTTTGAGTTTTTGATGAAACGCATACGGCACATAATATTTATCGAATAATTAAGTAAGTTTTAGAAGAATATTTATTGATTAATAAAAATTTTTCAATTGATTTTGATAATGCCTCAGCAAATACTGCTTCCATTCGCGAGTTAGAAATAATTTGTCAACCCGCTTTTGGTGGAAATTTTTTTCACAATAGATGTGCTTGTCGTGTTTTAAATTTATGCATACAAGATGATCTACAAATTCTTGAAAGTTTTCTCCATCCAATAAAAACAACAATTTAATATTTATGGAAACATCCTCAAGTTATAAGAGATTGAGGTAGATTTTGTAAACAAAATGGAAGCAGACCAAAAAAATTTCCAAGAAATGTTCCAAATCGTTGGAATTCTACATACGAGTTATTTAATTAATTTTTTTCATATAAATATTTATTATGTACGTTTTTTACGAATCATGTTTTTCAAAATAATTTATACCCACAAGAGTGGGATATTTGCAAAAACATTTTAGATTTTTTAAAAAAATTTAATAATGCAACTTATACTTTATTTGGTATTTATTATCCTACTACGCATTTATTTTTAATAGAGTGTGTAAATATTACTAGTATTTTTGAAGAAAATGAAAACGATAATCAATTAGGTTTGACTGTTATAGTGATATGAACGAAATGGGTACAATATTATATTAAAATTCCTATTATTTATTTGGTTGCTTGTGTTTTGGATCCACGTACCAAAATGGATGGCTTACTTGATGATTTGAATTTCTACTATAAGTGTTTACATTTGACTGAAACTGCGAATAATAGATATATAGAAAAAGAAGTTAAAAAAATAATAGTAGAATTGTATAATGATTTTTGTAGTAGATATAGTATAGTTGATGAGTTGATGATAGTAGACCTTCTTCTCAAACTAGTGACATGCGAGACAGGTACCTAGGTAGAGGTTCTAGATATCTAATAAATATGCAAAAAAGACAAAAGGGAATAATGGGAAATATTCCGAACTAGAGATTTATTTAACCACTGTATTTGAGTTTCCTCAATTCAAAGGTATGAATTTCGAAATTCTACAGTGGTGGAATAGTCATTCAACTCAATAGCTCACATTGCAAAAGAGATTTTAGCAATCCCTTGCTCAACAATTTTGATTGAACAAGCATTTAGTGCTGGGGATAATATTTTGGATAACCGATGTTCAAGATTAGCTACAGAGTTGGTTGAGGCTCAAGCTTGTGTCAATGATTGGATAAAGATTGCATATCGACAACAAGAGATAGATCGTAACAATGAATCAGAATTCTTCAATAATAGAGATACCACTACCACAGGTACCACCACCACGGGTAGCAACGATTGACGATGAGGTAAGTATGGGGTTGTCAAAGGTAAAAGAATTACATGGGCTTTGATTCTTCTATCCCCAAGAAGATATATAAGCACTTAATGATAATTCATTAAGTTCAAGCCCTTTCCTCATTCCCATTTTTTCCCCCTGATCCCCAAATTTGATTACAATTTATATTTAAAAATTTATTATTTCATAATTTTATATTTTTTATTTCATAATTCATTATTTAAAAATTTATTTTTTATTTCATAAATTTTTATTTAAAAATCGGTTGTGAACTGGACAAAACTGCTAGTTCAGGCGGTTCTGGTTCTGGTTTTGAACCGGAATTGGAACCTGAACCAAAACCAGAACCGGGCCTTGAACCAGCCTGGAACTGTCGGTTCATGAATCGAAACTGGTACCACCTTAAAGGTTCCAGTTCCGGTTTCGGTTCATGATAGGTCACGAACCGGCGGTTCCAAACCGTAGCCATCTCTAGGGGAGAGAGCGTGTCACGTGAGTGAGATGGGAGGAGGCGAGAGATCGCGAGCAAGAGTTCAAAATTTGGTCTGATAGTGGGCTCGCTCCGGACACATGTCGCACATCCGTGAGTGGGCTTTTTTCGTGACAGTGGAGAGAGAGAAACGCCGCGCGTTTGAAAATTTTCTGAGATGTGTGGTCCAAAAGCCATGTGTCGCGAAGTGAATGGTGAAGGGGACCACATTAGCTTTACGCCGTGGGTATGCAATATTTTCTCACGTGGAGACTACTTTCGAGTTTCCCTGAAGTGCACGTCGTCTGTCCACTTGTCAGCTTTCCATCCTCTCAATTCCATCTATCGTTTTTCGTCAAGCATCAGTGTGGACGCAGAGAAAGAGAATTTGGAAACAATCTTAGACTTGACTATGAAAAGCGTAAATGAATGTTACAGATTAGGTGTCATTTTTCAGAACAAGAATTAAACAAATCGAAGATCGGTCGTCTGATGTCACGACTTACATCTGTCTCTTCATGGTCCATAAGGGCGCGTATGATAACACTTCTCTAACAAAAATTAGTTTTTGGCAAGAAGTTGACTTTTCAACATCTCTATCAGAAATTGATTTTTGATAAAGAAATGCATTTAGAGCGCGCATGGTAACACTTCTCTTCGCCAGCGGCCGGCGAGAGGTGAGGGGCGACAGGTGGCGGCGACCAGAAGTGATTTTTGCACCTGAGAAATAACTTTTTTTTTTACTTCTCAAATTGGGCAAAAAATCCTACCATAAGTGAAAAAGTCTATCAGAAGTGAAAAAATTTA
Organism: Psidium guajava; assembly: GCA_016432845.1. NCBI lineage: Eukaryota > Viridiplantae > Streptophyta > Magnoliopsida > Myrtales > Myrtaceae > Psidium > Psidium guajava. Next base: position 32,113,237 of record CM028225.1, on the reverse strand, counting down.
CCAAATAGATTTCTACTTCAAAAGTGATTTTACCAAACGGATTTTCCTGCCGAAGGTTATTTTCTCTGCTAGAAGTAATTCTGGAAGTGTTATAATGTGCACCCTAACTTTCTCACACGCAACGAAAGACCGTTTTGGCAAATTTCTCCGTCTTCAGCAAGTGTGACGGCACGGTAGTTCACTGAGAACGACAGCCACGTTTCCACCACTAACCCAACTTTTCTGAAGCGGGTTTTCGAGAGGCCAACGTCCAGATTGCGCCTGGAGCACGTCTGAAGTTAGATTATGATAAGCGAGATCAATAGCTAATCGTTGGTATCATGGGGTCAACTTACTAAACAAGCACATCACTTGGCAGGTACTCATCTCTATCGAAATCATTGACTTTAGTGATCCAACGAATTAGCACTGTACCGTTAAGACGAAAGCGTGGATCTTTGTTATTTCACCGATGTAATCTCGTTCGCCCATCATCTTAAGCTCTCGCGATAGATCCATTAATGTCACGTTAGAAGGAGATCACTTTGTCTGTTGTGCTTGCTGTCGCGGGTCTGGAATCGGGTTTCTGTTGTGCACGCGCACTTGTGGTCCGTCCGAGCAATGCGTGATGAGGTTGCCAAGTGCGACTCTGAGTTTGAAAACGGCGTTTGCGTGCCGCTTTACCATAGTAAACTGTACTAATTTCATCGACTTTTGCTTTTCCACATCATTTAATAATCATTTTATGTGGTCCAGGCCCAACATTGTGGCTAATTCCTGATTCACAGAGCAACAAAAACAGAGGACGGATTAATCAGCCTGATTACCACTCCCTTTAATTTCCTCATGAATCAGAAGTCGGTTTGGTACTGCATCAGCTGAACAACATCTATGGAATCATGCCTTCCGATTCTTCTGCCCAGCTTGTGCTTCATGTCCCTCGTGTTGCAGATGAGCTATGCGTTGGACTCCATTTCAGCTGGCCAGAACATCACAGATGGCCAAACGATAGTCTCCGCCAACGGGAACTTTGAGCTAGGATTCTTCAGCCCCGGCGGCGACAAGAATCGGTACGTGGGGGTATGGTACAAGAAGATATCGACCGGGAGGGTGGTTTGGGTTGCAAACCGAGAGAATCCCCTGAATGACTCTTCAGGAGTCCTGAAGCTCACTCCTCAGGGTGTACTGACTCTCCTGAACCGCACCGGTGGAGTCATTTGGTCCTCCAATGTGTCGAGATCGGCCCAGAATCCAATTGCATGGCTTTTGGATTCTGCCAATTTCGTCGTAAAGGAAGGAATCAACAATGATTTGGATGATGCAATCTGGCAGAGTTTTGATCACCCTTCTAATTTGCTTCTGGCTGGCATGAAGTTTGGCATAGACCGAGCCAAAGGCCTGGACCGGTACTTGACCTCGTGGAAAAGCACCGATGACCCTTCACCAGGTGATTTCACATATAGGCTCGATCCTTTGGGATATCCGCAGCTGATCCTGACGAACAGATCGGTAGTGCAGTTCAGGTCGGGACCTTGGAATGGCCTCCGGTTTAGTGGGTTCCCTCAGTTGAGGCCAAATCCAGTTTATAGCTTCGGCTTTGTCTTCAACCAGAACGAAATTTACTACTTCTTCAATATTCGGAACAGTTCCGTCCCGTCGATGCTGGTTTTAAACGAGAATGGGATAATTCAGCGCTTCAGTTGGGTAGACCGGACACACGATTGGATAGTGTATTCGTCCGCTCAAACGGATGACTGTGACAATTACGCATTATGCGGAGGGAATGGGAATTGTAACATTGCTACCTCTCCGAAATGCGTGTGCTTGACAGGGTTCTTGCCCAAATACCCGAGCGATTGGGAATTTGGGGATTGGACAAATGGGTGCGTTCGGAGGACAGAACTGGATTGCCATGGAAGAGATAAATTTCTGAAGTCCACTCAAGTGAAGTTGCCCGACACGAGGTTTTCGTGGTTCAGTGAGAGCCTGAACCTTGAGGAATGCAAGAGGACATGCTTGAGGAACTGCTCGTGCACAGCTTATTCGAATTTGGATATTAGCGGGCAAGGAAGTGGATGCCTGCTTTGGTTCGGAGACCTGATGGATATCAGGCAGTTCAACGAAAACGGCCAGGATATTTACATAAGGATGGCCGGATCCGAAGTTGGTTCGTGTTCAAACCGAGTTACTTTCGATGTGATGACAGGAGAAACAGAATGTGTTCGATCTAACTGTCGCATTCTCACTAACTCCTATTTTCGATTTATTGTAATGCGTATCCAGGTGGTAGCAGCGGAAATCCTGGCGCAAGGAAAAGCATAGGCATCATTGTCGGCACCGTGCTGTCCGCAGTGCTTCTTCTCGGCCTTGCGGTTGTTTTCACAAAGTACAGGAGAGATGGTAAAGCCATTTTAATTCGATAATTACAGTTTCCAAGCGAGATGTCCTTCTTGATCCACAAGAGTCATCTTTTACTCAGCATAGGTTTTAAATGTTGCTGCTCTGCATCAAATGCAAAGTTTCATCAGATCATCTCTCTTTGCAAAGTTGAATGAAACAAGTGGCCTGAAAAATACGAATGAACCAAATGTGTGTTACTTTGAATTCTGTATTGGGATTTTTAATGCTCAGTTATGAGTTCTCTTTATCTGATGAGTTTACTCATTTCATTTCGACTTGCAGGACAGATCTTTGGATTCTCGCATCAAAGCCCCAGTGGAGATCTAGACTTACCTCTGTTTGACCTCACAACCATAGTGAACGCGACGAATAACTTCTCCGAAGACAACAAACTCGGAGAGGGAGGCTTTGGAGCTGTCTATAAGGTTACTATTCTCATTCTTTGGAATTCTAAATATGCTCCTACAGTCCAAAATGCACAATGGAAAAAAGGAACAAGGAAAACCCTCTATCTTTTAGGGTGTTCTGAGGAATGGCCAAGAAATCGCTGTGAAGAGGATGTCAGAAAACTCTAGGCAGGGACAGGTTGAGTTCAAAAACGAAGTGGTCTACATTGCCAAACTTCAACACCGAAACCTCATCAAGATTCTTGGATGCTGCATTGAAGCAGATGAAATGATGTTGATTTATGAGTTCTTGCCCAACCGGAGCTTGGATTGCTTCATTTTCGGTCTGCTCCGCTCAAGTCCCTACATTTTCATTGCTTTTGTCATAGAAAATGAGTAAAGAAGCTTCCATTTAATATCTCATAAGGCCTCTAATTTGGCAGATGAAGAGAAGGGTGTTTCACTGGATTGGCCTAAGCGCTTCACTATCATCAATGGCATAGCTTCGGGGCTCCTATACCTTCACCGAGACTCGAGATTAAGGATAATTCATAGAGATCTGAAGGCTGAAAACATCCTGCTCGACAATGAAATGAACCCAAAGATATCAGACTTTGGTTTGGCGAGGAGTTTTGGAGGTGATCAGAGTGAAGCGAACACAAAGAGGGTGGTGGGAACATAGTGAGTTCTCTTAACAAGTGATGATATATTGACTGGACCTGGTCCATTTGCTTCAAGAACTAATCTTTCTTTCCAACGGCTTTCTTGCGCAGCGGTTATATGCCGCCAGAGTATGCTATCCACGGGTTATATTCGATAAAATCAGATGTATTCAGTTTCGGTGTTTTAGTGCTGGAAATCGTGAGCGGGAATAGAAATCGAGGCTTCAGTCATCCTGACAGCCATTTAAGCCTTCTCGGATATGTAAGTCAGGAAATTTATCAGATCTTTTAGTTTTATTATCTTCAGGTTAGCTTCTACTCTTATCACAGATGACTGAAATAATCGTGCAGGCCTGGACACTGTTCAGAGATCGAAAGTCTATGGAGCTGGTTGTTCCATCGATCACATCCACATTCAATCTTATGGAAGTTTTGCGATCGATCCATGTGGCTTTGCTGTGTGTTCAACAGAATCCGAGAGATAGACCAGAGATGTCGGCGGTGGTTATGATGCTGGGCAGTGAGGGCACATTGCCTTATCCTAAACAGCCCGGTTATTTCAGCGAGCATTCTTTTTCAGAAGCAAGTTCTTCAAGCGGCGGCAAGCACCAAATATATTCTGCCAACCAAATGACTATTTCGTATGTACAGCTTCAGTAATATAAATCTGTAATTACAGTTTTATATGCATTGATCTTATCTGAACACGAGAAGATCAGGGCGCTCGTATTGAGGGTCATCTCTTTATCTAAGGATTGCGAGACGTTACAGGGACATACAAAAGATTGCACTTTTTGTTCTTCCAAATTTTGGGCGATGCCTGTCAGAAAGCGAAAACTTTCAGGGTATTCTTTTGTTATGTTTTTCCAGTTAAGAACCCCTTCAATGCCTTACTTGAATACCCGCGCCTTCACGTCTTCTTAACCCGAAATGGCTGACGAAGATATAATTAGGGAAACGTGACATGACATAGAAAATAGCTGCAGAAGTGAAACCAGTATCCAGAAGTAAACCTTTGCTCTGTCTAAGTTTGTACAGCTGTGTTTCTTCTTTCTACTATGTCAAAATAACCATGTCCCCCGAATGACAGCCTGCATTATGGCGGCATCGTTTAGCTCAGATGCAGCTAACACAGGAAAAAAAAAAGGAACTTCGCTTCCCAATATAGTCTGAAGATATTTGACTTCGGTTCACCGAGATGTTTTCTGACGTGATGAGAAGGAAGGGAACCAAACACAAAGAGACTAAAAAAGTTGTCCGAACATGCTGAATTCTTGAGTAAAACATGCCACGCCCTGAACGAGGCAGGCGCGCAACATCCCGTCTGCTAACGATTCGCTCATCGCCTGGCCAACACTAGCGACAGCCCAGGACTCACCGCACCCAACGACGGCTAACAAAAGCAACAGTGGAAAATGCACAATCCCTTGACATACACACATGCAGGATAGAGAGACAGAGAAAATCGAATTTATATATATCATATAACAGTAGAGGTTCTATACAACCTGGAGGGAGACTATCATCTAAACCTCGAAACATAAGTTGGCCAAGCTCAAAAAAAGAATAGGCCAAACCAAAAAGTCACTAGTCTCCATCTAGGCATCATTAGAGACTACTCGTCCTCTGGCAAGGGCCATTCCTCCGGATCAGACTCCATGGATATCGAGGAATAATCATGTTCATGGTCCAGGGTCCGAGATGGCGATCAGCCAAAAAATGTGAGTCGAAACTGAGCATGCATACGTCTAGACTCAATTTAGAAAGCAGTATACATCTCGCGCCAGAGAGTAAATAATCACATGCATGTTGTAACTTCAGATCATATAGATGCAAGTGCAAATGCTCAATGATTCACTTGGGGTCCTCGGAGACTCAATAGCTCTTCCAGACTGAAAGTCACTGGTGGCTTAATAGCGCTTCCGATCCCGGCCACGTCATAGACGTCTCAGGTCTGTGCCTCAACCCGTGTCTAAGAACACCGAAATTGGCACCCTTGTCTCTCCAGCTACCCCGTGCCGAGCATGTTCAGGAGCAAGTGCAACGACCATGGCTCAATTACCACTTCAATCGGCACCTCCTTATCGCCCCGCATTCCCGTTGGCCCCCTAGACACTGTCGGGCCGTCCCGCAAGGTTCTATGCACTCCACCAAACGCACATGTCTCATGCTAATGTGCAGATCAAATATGAGTATCACGAGGTCCTCAATTGACTCGACTTTTAAATACTCATGCAAGTCAGATTTGCTACATGCAATTCCCAAGATTTTTCACATGAGCACACAGTTCACCTCAAAATACATTGATCATAATAACCAAGTATCGTATGTTGCAAAAACTCGCAATTTAGGACCCGATTTCCATTCTAAGTAGTCTAGGTTCGAGGGCAAATAATTTGACACACATGGCAATTTATAGAGTCTACAAAAAGACCAATTTAGCCCTAAGGTCAATAATAAATAATCGACATTTGACGTCCAGGAAATTAAATATTTTTCATCATAAAATTTTCCCTACCAGTCCCTAGCATACCCGGCATTCTAAGTCAAGTTTAGAAATGTGTTCACCTAAAAATCGAGTTTGAGCTCGAGAACGGCGGAACAATTATAGCTCGGTTGAACAAGGAACTTGGACAAGCGACGGTGATGAGGCGGCTCAGCCGAGCGACAACAAGCTCGAGTCAAGCGATGATTGAGCTCCAAGCAACCGAGAGAAAGAAGATGCAACAGCAAATTCACATGCAACCGTGGAAGATGAAGACATAGCAATAACAACGGTCAAGAAACTTCAACCAAGAGGAAGAAACACCAACAACAAACTCAGTCAAGAGGAAGGAACGCATTAGTAGCAAAGATTGGAGCAGCTGAAGCTGAAAGGAAAGAGGACAGCAACAGCAGTTGGTCACGTCCGAAGAAGAACAAGATGGTGAGTTGAACAGTGACGATGGTGGGGTGGTGAGTTGGAAGAAACAGCAGCAACAGCAGTGGTGGAAAATAGCTGTGGGCAACGGGAAACTCGAGCAAAAAAAAAAAGAAATTACCAGGAGAGACTACCGAAGAAGAAGAAGAAAGAAGGAAAAGATGATGGGAGGGAGCACTTTCTCGCTTGAACAGGGAAGGCTCCAGAAATTTGGTGGCCTTAATTAAATGAAAAGTTGTCTTATTTGCATGGGACAACGAGAGAGGCAGATATCCATGCAAGGTGGATCTTGGCTGAATGATGAGGGGAAATGGCAGAACACGCGTGGAGGGGGAAAGAGAGAAAATGAGTGGGGGTACGTCACACTTCAGCTGAGGCGGCCAAGTGCAAGAGGTAGAAAGGTGGTCCAAAATTTATAACTTTCCTTGTCTTCACGTACATAAATTTTGAGGGATGTCACAATTCTCCCCACCTTAAAGGAATTTCGTCCTCGAAATTTTTCATTCTACTAACACTACTAATTACACAAACAAGTGGAGGTGCTTGCGCCTCATTTCATCCTCGTTTTCCCACGTTGCGCCTTCTGTTTCATGATGCTCCCAAATTACTTTGACCAGGGGTATTGTCTTGCTCCCTAGGATATGTTCCTTTCGGTCCACTATTCGTACGGGCCTCTCTACGTACATGACTCGGTCATCCACTTCAATGACTTTATGATCGAGTATATGACTTAGGTCCGACTCGTACTTTCTCAGTATCGAAACATGGAACACATTATGCACTTGGGACAAATTTGGCGGCAACGCAAAACGATACGCCAAAGTTCCAACCCTTTTTAGGATCTCGAATCGGCCTACAAATCTCGAGCTCAACTTTTCCTTTTTCCCAAATCGAGATAGATCTCTCATCAGTGACACCTTCAAAAAAACATGATCTCCTACTTGAAATTCCAACAGCCTACGTCACCTATCGGCATAGCTTTTCTGGTGACTCTGAATTATTTTCAGTTTGCCTTTTATCATCTTTACCGCCTCAACAAATTGTTGAACCAACTATGGCCCTATTATGCTCCTTTCACTAATCTCATCCCAGCAAATTTGAGTTCTATAAGCTCTCCCATATGGAACCTCCAATGGAGCCATTCTGATGCTCTATTGATAGTTATTATTATATGCAAATTCCACCAGGTGCAATTGTTCTTCCCATCCACCTTTGAAATCTTTCACGCAGGCTCTCAACATGTCCTCTAATGTCTGAATCGTCCTTTCTGATGTCCCTTGGTTTGCGGATGATATGTTGTACTGTATCTTAACTCAGTCTCTAACGCAGTCTGCAGACTTTTCCAAAATGTCATAGTAAAGTGAGGGTCACGGTCTGACATGACGGTAATTGGTTCTCCATGCAGACGAACTATTTGACGCACATATAATTCAGCCAGCTTTTCTAAAGCGAAGTCCTTTTGTACTGCTATAAAATGAGCAGATTTAGTCAGCCTAGCGACCACAACCCATATCGAATCGTTGCCCCTTTGACTCCTTGGTAAACGAGTCACAAAGTTCATCGTGACATGTTCCCATTTCCATTCTGGGATCTCTAGCGGTTATAGCAATCCTCTAGGTTTGTAATGCTGTACCTTTACTTGCTGACATGTCAGGCACTTCACCACATGTTTGGCCACATCCACCTTCATTTTGTTCCACCAATAGTGCTGACGCAGGTTTTGATACATTTTCGTACTGCCTAGATGAATGCTATAACTACTACAATGCGCTTCTATTAAAATCTCCTCCTTCAACTCCTCATTATTTGGCACACACAAGCGTCCTTTAAACTTTAGGATCCCATTTTCTGACATTTGAAACTCGGGTTTCCTCTTTGCCACATCCATAGTCAAGATCTTTTGAATATCAGGGTCCATACACTGTAATTCCTTGATCCTCGAGTAAATTTTCAGTTCAACTCTCAAGGTGGCCATCAGACTCGAGAGGTGTCCTACCTCTATCTTGAATTCCGAGTCTCTTATCCCTTCTAGTAACGTCCACTCTTTAACCATCATATGCGCGATGCTTGACTTTCGACTAAGCGCATCCGCTACTTTGTTCGCCTTTCCTGGGCGATACAGAATGTCGCAGTCGTAATTCTTCAATAGCTCCATCTAGCGACGTTGTCTCAAATTCAACTCCTTCTGAGAGAATAGATATTTCAGGCTCTAGTGATCCGTATATATCTGAAACTTTTCTCCAACTAGATAATGCCTCCAAATTTTCAGTGCGAATACTATCACTGCCAATTCCAAATCATGCGGCGGATAGTTCATCTCATGCGGCCTTAGCTGTCGAGATGCATACGCTACAACCTGTCCATGTTACATCAAGACACATCCTGGACCTCCTAGTGACGCATCACTATAAATCTCAAATCCTCTACATCCAAACGGAATAGTCAACACTAGCGCAGTTGTTAACCTACTTTTAAGCTCTCGAAAGCTTTCTTCACACTTGTTTATCCATTCAAACTTCGTCTCCTTCTTCAATAGACGCGTTAATGGTCCAGCTATCATAGAAAACTTTTTCACGAAACGTTTATAGTAACTTGCCAGTCCTAAGAAACTTCTCACTTCCGTCACGGTTGTCGGTCTAGGCCACTTTTCAACTGCTTCAATCTTGGCATAATGTCTATGTTGAAAAACATAGTGGCTTTAATCTGAAGACGTTGAGATCGGATAGAGGGGGAGAATTTACCTCAAATGAATTTGACAAATTTTGTAAAATTCATGGAGTAAAACGTCAGTTGACTGCCAGCTATACACCTCAGCAAAATGCTATAGCAGAAAGAAAGAACAGGACAATTTTTGAAATGGCAAGAAGTATGTTAAAAGCCAAAAATTTGCCTAAGAATTTTTGGGCAGAAGCGGTTGCTTGTGCTATATTTGTACTAAACAGGTGTCCAACAATGAGTGTTCTTGGAAGAACCCCAGAAGAGGCTTGGAGCGGCAACAAGCCAGATGTTTCGTTTTTACGAGTATTTGGTTGCGTGGCATATCCCCATATACCAGATGAACGAAGGAAGAAGTTGGATGACAAAAGCGAGAAGTGCATCTTCATTGGCTATAGTGACATAACTAAAGGTTATAAGCTGTATAACCCAGTCACTGAAAAGGTAATTATCAGCAGGAATGTCCATTTTTTTGAAGATGAAGCTTGAGACTGGAACCAAAAGGGTGATCAGAAAAGCATCACCATCGAAGATGAACCATTGGAGAGAGAAATAGAAGAGCCTCCATCATCTTCAACTAGTGGTACATCTTCACCAACAGCAGCTTCAGAACCACCACTACGTCGTTCACAACGACTGAGGAAGACGCCAGCAAAATTCAGGGATTACGTGGTCACAGGAGGCGATGGCAGTGATAATAACGGAATCACTGATGAAACATTGGTAAACTTTTGTTTGTTTGCTGAATGTGATCCTGTAACCTATGATGAAGCAGCTGCAGATGAAAGGTAGATTCATGCAATGGATGAAGAGATTCACTCCATTGAGAAGAATGACACATGGGTGCTAACTTCTTTACCACCTGGTAAGAAACCCATTGGTGTCAAGTGGGTGTACAAGACGAAGTACAAACCCAACGGTCAGGTGGACCGTTACAAGGCCAGACTGGTTGTAAAGGGCTACAAGCAAAAGCCATGTATTGATTATTTTGAAGTATTTGCACCAGTGGCTCGGATGGATACTATCCGGATGATCTTAGCACTTGCAGCTCAAAATCATTGGAAGATCCATCAAATGGATGTGAAATCATCATTCCTCAATGGTGTTCTTGAAGAGGAAGTCTACGTGGAGCAACCACAGGGTTATGAGAAAGGGCATGAAAATCAAGTTTACAAACTAAAGAAGGCTTTGTATGGGCTAAAACAGGCACCTCGTGCTTAGTACACGCGTATCGACACATACCTATTAGAGTGTGATTTTAAAAGTGCCCGTATGAGCATACACTCTATATCAAGTCAAATACTAACGGTGACATAATAATTGTGTGCCTTTATGTTGATGACTTGATATTTACAGGCAGCTGTGAAAAAATGTTTTCAGAATTCAGGGAGGCTATGACTAGCCAGTTCGAGATGACTGATTTAGGATTGATGTCCTATTTTCTTGGGCTTGAAGTGAAGCAGACAGATAATGGCATATTTATTTCACAGCAGAAATATGCTAATGATATTCTGAAGCGATTAAAAATAGAATCGCTCAAACCAATTCGAACTCCCGTAATTGAACGTTTGGAGCTGAAGAAAGAAGGAACCGGTGAATTGGTAAATCCCACTTATTTCAAAAGCATTGTTGGCAGTTTAAGATATTTGGCTTCTACAAGACCAGATATTACCTATGGAGTGGGAATTATTAGTAGGTTCATGGAGAAACCATACCAATCACATTTACAGGCGGCAAAAAGAATTTTGCGGTATGTCAGTGGAACTCGTGATCATGGAATTTTATATTCTTATACTGACAACTTTGATCTGTTGGGGTATACAGATAGTGATTGGGCAGGTGATACTGAGACTCGAAAGAGTACTTCAGGGTATGCTTTCTTTCTTGGATCAGGAGTAATTTCTTGGTCTTCGAAAAAGCAGCCGGTTGTTACACTCTCGGCAGCTGAAGCAGAATACATTGCATTAGCTTCGGGGGCTTGTCAAGCAATATGGCTTCGATGGATGCTGCGTGAATTGATGCATGAACAAGCAGGTCCTACTAAATTGATGTGTGACAATAAGTTGGCTATTGCATTAGCTAAGAATCCTGTATTTCATGGCAGGAGCAAGCACATCGACATCAAGTATCACTATATTCGTGAGCAAGTCAAAGATGGTGAAATTGAACTCAATTTCTGCAGATCAGAAGACCAGATTGCAGATATCCTGACAAAACCATTGAAGCCTGATTTGTTCGAAAGATTAAAGACGATGCTTGGCATTATGAACTTCCAAAATCAATTTTAAGGGAGGCTATTGAAAATATTAAAATACATTTTGGAAGAAAGTCAAAAAAAGAAGCCTCAATTTTTTACTATTAATGTACAACTTAGGTGTGCTTAAGCCTCAATTTTTTACTATTGATTGTCAAAAATGGACAACTTAGGTGTGCTTGAATTTGATAAAATTAAGTGTAGTCAAATAAAGACATTTAAGTTTGACAAAAATTAGGTATAGAATTGGCTATAAATATGTGTGGTTTTTCTTGTAAGTTTCATATCAAGGAGGAGAAGAAATAGAGAGAGAGAGAGAGAGTTCTTGTAAGAACAAGCTTAGAGCAAAGCTTGATTTTCTTTGTGTAAAACCTTGGCAAAGGTATTTTGTAGTATTGCTCTCTCATTTGCATTTTTGTTATTCTCTCCAAATTAAATCCTCCAAGCTTCCGCAAAATTCATCCTTCCTTTTTATTTGGTTCCTACAGAACCAGCCAATTCAATTTAAACTTTTGCTAGTCTATTCAGTACTCATGACAAGTTTGATAAGCGAAAGCTGATCAAAGATTACCAAACTGCTTGTTTTGCATCATCGCGACCAGATAGAACAAAGAAAAGTGCTATGACGCAGCTATTGGACAAACGAACTAGCCAGGATCAGACGTACCATGAAGAAGCCCCAGTCTCGACAAGCCTTTGCAAGATCCGCGACAACTTTAGACCGTTGATCGGGATTACTTGAGGACAAGAGAGAGAATTCGATGACGGGGATGGAGTCATCATCGTCAGTAAGAATGGCGCGATCACCGGAAGTAGAGGGGAAGGCGTAGCAAGAGGGGATGGAAGTGAGGTTGGAAGATTCAGCTGGAGCCTTAACACTTGTTGCTTTGAGTTGAGAAAGATTAGCTTCTTCATGGTGTGGAGCAACTTCACAGACAGTAGCCATTTCAGAAGAAGCTCTCTCTCTCTCTCTCTCTCTCTCTCTCTCTCTCTCTCAAAATAAAATCTTCAGTGCATGCCTATATCAATAACAGAAGGAGAAGTTCTACTTAGATACGAAGATGAAAGAAGAGTTCATTGGTAAACTCTCCGAGACCGCCACATGGCAGCTCCTTTTGTAAATACGATTCCATTTGCAACATCTGATGCCTGAATGTCCATGTTAGAGCATTGTGCCAGTTCCTTCGAGCCACCAAAATAGTCCACTTCCCACTGTAACCAACCGTATTTTATAGGTGAGTGACCATTTAGGTTCCACCTAACATCAAAATCCAGTCTTTAATTTTTGAAATTTATAATCTACCTATGTATTCTAGAACATGAAATCTACCCTATCACAGTTCCAAGGTGGACCGCGATCTACTCAAATTCCATTTGTATCTTTAATTGAACAATTGTAGTAAATTATCACCTTTAATGATCCTCATTTGTGACTCATGCAGATTAGCTCTACAAATTCGATGATTACATTTTCTCCAAGAAATGATGAAAAAGAGACATCGCAACAAAGATCTACGAGTGTCATGCTTGATAGGAAGCTTCTTCATTTTGTGTACAACGCTCACTTTGATGCGAATTTTTGTATAATTTAAATGTCATTTTTTTTAGAAAACGATTATTTAAGTGTCAACTCTGAAGAATTTTGCTAGAAATCTTACATGACATTTGTTTATTAATAACTTAATCCTACATGGCTGATTGGAGGATCACTATTAGCAATAAAAAAGCTGAAAGTTAAAATATTAAAAAATTAAAAATTCAAAAATAAGCAAAAAACTAAAATAAAATAAAGTTTAAAAAAAATCAAGCCCTTGCCGCCACCCCACCATAGCTGGCGCAAGTACGGGATGGTCGGCAAGGGTAGAGGATGGTCGGTGATGGCCTGCAGGCCTTCGCCCTACATCCAAACCATTTTCCCAAGGATCTTGGCACAGGGATGCTACTCACCATGCGGCCGCGACTTGAGTCATGTAGGGTTCGTCTTCGGATCGTCGTCCCCGAGCCGATAGCGCCTCCTTCATGATTTTTGTTTTTGTCCCTTGTTTGTTCTTCAGCCGAGATGTATGCTTGGATCCGGACGCAAAAAATGATTCTTTCTCCCATTTTTGTATGCGTCCACCAAATGCACGATTGAATTTGACTTCACTGCACCTGTCTCAACGCACTCTGTGTGCACCATGCTCGTGCTCGTGACCGCGAGTTGATTGGCGGTCGATGGTGGCGGATCAACGGTGGTTGTGGCGGACCCCCACTAGGGGTGGCCCTGGCAAAACCTAAGCAAGGGCCAGCAGGCCATCACCGCCTACAGTTGGCAGGTGTCGCCAACTGCTGGTCGGGACTCGATGACCCCTGCCAACCATTCCCCGCCCTCACCACTGCCAAGTCCAACCTTTTATTTTTATTTTTTACTCTCTTTTTTTACCTTTTTAAATTTTTAGCTCATTTTTTAAATTCAATTTCATTTAAAAATTAGCTTATTTAAAAAAAAGTCCACATGGATTGAATTTTTCAAAGAATTTTCCGCGTAAACTTTTTTTAAAAAAATTTCGCGTAATATTAAAACTTAATGATAAATGCCATGTGAACTATTTGGCTGGAATCTTTCACCGTTAGCAATTAAGTGATTGTTTTTTTTCTTCAATTTGGTACTTAAATGAGCTGACGAAAAATTTTGGCACTAAACTACATGTCATACATAAACTTTGGCACGTCCAATTCATTTCCTTTTTGTTCTGATGATTAAAAGGGTTTTCACAAAAAGACGTGAACAAAGAGACCTTTTCTTTCCATCAATAGCGGAAAAACAATTGCAAACCATCAATAAAACTTTCCTAAGAATTCCACTTTAGAGAAATAGCAAGCCATTCAAGATTCATCGCCGAAAGAAGCAAGATGTTCAGAGATTCACACGGCGCAGAGCGAGCCCTCACGCAGGAAACAGTAATCTTCGAAAGGAAAATCGAACATAAGCACGATGATACGGGTCAGGGTTACAGCATACCTGAACACAGGTGGTGAATGCATCCGAGTTCTCATACAAGAAACATGTTCTTCGAGCTGCGGCGAGTACCCAATGTTTTTAGCCCATCGAAGCGGCTATTTCCGGTGAAAAGCTAGACAGAAAAATTTGCTGGCGCATACTGACCAACCATCATGATAGAACCACAAAGTAACGGTGCAGAGTCCGACATTATGAAGTTCTTACTTCCACTTATTATGTCAAGAAGATACATCACCGAAAGGAGCAGGTTACACGCATCAGTGCGATATGGTTCTTGGACCTTGTATCACATAGCATTAAACGTTTCGTGAGGTTGCAGTCCAAAGAGTCCAAACAGTCTAGAAGCAGAACACATTCACACATCAGTGTTTTTATTTGAATACATCCTGACAGTTCAGGCTGCACATAATTATATCTTCACCCGATCCAGGCACGACTTCCCATCGAGCACGTTGCTCTGGTTAAGTTCCAGGTAGTCCTCGTATTTCATCGCGGTGTACATGGCTCGGTTGTTTTCACCATCCAACAGCTGCTCTGCTGGCGTGACGACAGCGTTGCAGGATGGTCCGATAGATTGAGCGATGGACATCCTTGTAGCCTTGTTGTTCACAACAGCTCGATGCAGAATGCTCTTGTATTTCCCGTTGGTCATTATCTTGCATAGTCGAAAAGCGTCGGAAAAAATAAAATAAAAAATCAGTTGCAATTAGCTTGACCAGTTCATTGCGAAAAACAACTGTAAATCACAAGGAATCATATCGACTTTTTAACTGATTAATATCCAGTCAAAGAATCAATGAAAGAGGAAAATGTTTCAGCATACAACATAAATACGTGTGCTATAGTTTTTTCGTCTAACAAAAGTCCCTTCCATAAAGACCTTCATTGCATCTGCATCTATAAACCAAGGCACACGGTACACACCAAGATTCAAAGCAAATTGGACCGCTCCTGCAAGAGAGATGGGGGAGATTAGAGAGATGAAACATGAACTTCTACATATGTACCTCGAGGTGATCAGCAACATTGACCAAAAAGGCTTTCGGAATGGGATCGACGTTGATCCACTTCCCACCGTGGTGCACTTGGAGGCCACCAATTCCATTCTGCATGAGCATGGTCAACAGGCCGTGGTCTGAGTGTGGTGGCATGCCCATAGCAAGTTCTGGCTGCGGGCATGGCGGATACAGGTTTGCCGTCCATACCTGTAGGCTCGAATCCATGTTCATTGCCTCATGGATATAGCCTGGTTGAAGTCCGAGGCTCTCCGATATACCCTCAAGCAGTTCCCTAGCTAATCTCCAGACCGCGCCAGAGTACTCTGCTAAAACTTCGCTGGAACAAGCATTGCTTTCATTCATCAGTGGAAATGCCATGGCGGTGTTACTTTCATCATTATGGATGTCGCAAGTATGTGTCACTCAATCTTTTATCTGGCACGTTACTAATTCTCCTGCTCTATGAAATTGAATCATCAAGTTGTTGATTTTCTCTAGGTGGACAAAATTGTTGTTTGCCATCAAGACAGTCCGAAATAGTGCTACCCTAACATAAGAATCATGCAGTTCCGATTGCAATGTTTCAAGATTGCCAAATTTCTAATATATCTAACAATTTTCTGCTGCGCTAAGATGTCGATGAACTCTGAAGTACCATGTCAAAAGATTGTTATTTCCCTGGATCTACTAGGATGGACCCACCATCACTCAATAACGCTGCAGAATCTCTAACTTGTATAAAATGACAAACGCATACTATTCTGTGGAGTCCTTGTCAAGGGCGTACTTTCTCCACGAAGAGATAGAGAGAGGGGATACCTGAAGCGTTCTGGTTTGGTAGGGCTGTGAAACTTTGGATGCACCCTCACCTTCAGAAAATCTCTCCAGAAAAACACCTTGTCGACAGAAGCATTGAAGCTCGTCCCGCATCTTACGGGGTCCAACACGTGCTTCCCTTCGAACTCCCTCTTTTCCTCCTCTGTCAGATCGAAAAATCCTGCCAGCACATCGAGCATCGCCTTCATTTGGCTCTCGGGGACTCCGTGGTTGATCACCTGCTCCACATAACCCGGGGGCCATGATCAATACATGATGGCATACAAGACACTGTCGAATCATATACAGAGTTTGTGTCATACTGATCAAGAATGACTCCAGTTTTGATACGACTTCACGTAAAATACACTCATAAAGAAAACAAGCTTTCGGGT
The DNA here is from genome assembly GCA_016432845.1 of Psidium guajava. Classification (NCBI taxonomy): domain Eukaryota; kingdom Viridiplantae; phylum Streptophyta; class Magnoliopsida; order Myrtales; family Myrtaceae; genus Psidium; species Psidium guajava. The sequence goes on along the minus strand of CM028225.1, from coordinate 32,096,711 downwards.
TCGATTTTCAGCGCCCAATCTCTCGGAGTCCAAGGCACGAGAAATAATTTCTCATGAATTTTCTTTAGCTCTCACGTTAATGAACAGCCATCGGCTGAACCAGCCAACTCAATTTAAACTGTTGCTAGTCTGTTCAGTACTCATGACAAGTTAGATAAGCAAAAGCTGATCAAAGATTACCAATTGTTTGTTTGGCATCTCCACGGCCAGATACAATGAAGAAAACTGCTATGAAGCAGCTTAACGAACAAATGAACTAGCTAGGAACAGACGTACCATGAAGAAGCCCCAGTCTCGACAAGCCTTTGCAAGATCTGCGACAACTTTAGACCGTTGATCGGGATTACTCGAGGAGAGGAGAGAGAAGTCGATGACGGGGATGGAGTCATCATGGTTGGGATGAACGGCGTGATCATTGGAAGTGCAGGTGTAGGCGTAGTGGGAGGGGATGGAAGTGAGGTTGGAAGATTCAGCTAGAGCCTTAACACTCGCTGTTTGGAGCTGAGAAAACTTAGCTTCTTGATGGTGTGGAGCTATTTCACAGACAGTAGCCATTTGAGATGAAGAACTCTCTCTCTCTCTCTCTCTCTCTCTCTCTCTAAAATCTTCAGTGCATGTCTAGCAAATACAAAAGGAGAAGTTCTATATATAAGATACATAAGAAGATGAAAGAAGATTGGTAAACTCTCCGAGACTGCCACATGGCAGCTCCCTTTGTAAATACGATTCCATTTGCAACATCTGATGCCTGAATGTCCGGGTCTTTTAGAGCATCATGCCAGTTCCTCCGAGCTGCCAAAATATGGATTTGGATCCCCTAACATAATGTTAAGGGTGACATTACCTAATTCGAACCGTTAAATGATGTTTCGAATTTACATGGTTTGTGTAATCTGATCCGGTTCAAACATTCCAAGTTTGGTCGTGAACTGATTCACTTACCTTCTTTGGGCACAAGGGTTAAGACAAGGAAGGGGTTCACAATTTTATAATACTAATGTATGATGGTGAGTTGGTCGGCCAGAGAGCGGGGAAAACAATTTAAAAAGGAAAGAAAGAGAATTTGTTTTCTTTGGGGTTTCTTTCCTAATTGCCACGACGATTAGATTACAAAGCGGTCGTCCTATCTTTTGCTTTTTTGGACCACCGACGCCGCACAAGAAAATAAGCCGCAAGAAGAACGAAGAATAGCACGTGAATCACGTTCTTTGGTCAGCCGTTCGTAAAGCATACAAGAAGAGTACTGTGTTTTCTCTCTGTGAGTTTTTCTTAATAAGTTTTCTGTTAAAGATTGGGAGATAATATTTATGGATTTACTTTGGACTTAATTTAGGTGTAGAAAAACACTCGAGTATATGAGCGATTATATCTCTGATTCTCCAATTATTGTGGATTATTATTACTGGCTTTCCCCGTGGGCGTAGGTATCAGCATGTAGATCGAATTTATTGTTTCTCATAATTTCTCTAGTGATTTTGTATTGACATATTTACAAGAACCGTTAGCGTTTTCGCGTTACATCTCAACAATTGGTATCAGAGCCAATGGTTGATTGGTGGCCTATGTCGCGACCCTAAAAAATTTTCAATTGGGTGAACGGATTATTAGGTTAATCCATCTAATTGACCTAATGCGGACCCTCCCAAGTCCTACCGAATCGCAATTTTAGTTTTTATTCGAATGATTTTAAAATTTGAATTCGCCACTAATCATTTTTGGTAGGTTGATTAGAAACCTAAATAAATTAGCGGGAAGACTAAATTACTTCTAGAACTAGAGATTATGAATTCGAGAACTTGGCTATAATAATTAATTAAAACTAATGCTGTCATCGAGAAGAATTTTCTTGCGATGAAAAATACTGTGGGCATGTGAATCGACTTCACTCCTCTAAACAAGTTCAAGCTCTACTTGAGTTGGATGGTCATCTATGATGGTTGAGCTCCCGTCGGGGGAGAGCAACATGAATGGTGAGCACTATAATTTGGCTTCAAGCTAAAGTGGAGATGGTTCAATTATGTCTTGTATTTAAATCGTTTGTGTAATCTGATCCCGGTTGAATATTTCAAGTTTGATCGTGAACTGATTCACTTACGTTCTTTGGGCACAAGGGTTATCTTGAGCATGAAAGCCCCTGCCACTAGAAGACAAGGAAGGGGTCCACAATCTTAAATTACTAATGTATGGTGGTGAGTTGGTTGGCCAGTGAGGAAAGAAATAAATTTAAAAGGAAAGAAAGAGGGTTTGTTTTTCGGACTAACGATGCTGCACGATAAAATAAGCTGCAGGAAGAATGAAGAATAGAACGTGAACGACGTTCTTTGGTCAACTATTCGGAGAGCAAATAAGAAAAGTACTGTATTTTCTCTATGTGCAATTTTTTTTTTTTTGTGAGTTCTCTATGAGAAATTGCGAGATAGTACTTATGGATTCACTTTGGAATTAATTTAGGTATAGAAAACATCCAAGCATATAAGCGATTGTAACTCTGGTTCTTCAATTACAGTGGATTATTAGTGCTTGCTCTCTCTGTGGGCATACGTATCGACATTCGGATCGAATTACGTAAATTTCTGATATCCTTTATTGTTCCTCGCAATTTCTCTGGTGATTTTGTATTGATATATTTGCAAGATCTGTTAGCGTTTTCATATTATACCTCAACACTCCCCCCGCCCCCCGGTAACCAAGCAAAAATTATTGAGTGAGTAGTTTCAGGGTTAGTCCAGGTTCCAACTAGAACCTACCCTCAAAACCGATCTTTGAAACCTGTAATATACCTTATATATCCTAGAACATGGAATCTATTATGTCACAAATTCCAAAGTCGATTCCAAAAATCTTACCATAGTTCCACTTGTATTTTTAATTAAATAATTGTAATAAATTATCACTTCTAATGGCCATCATTTATGACTCATGCAAATTAGGTTACCAAATTCGATGACTACAATTTCTCCCAAAAGTGATGAAAAAATAGAGATCATGACAGATCTACGAGTGTAATGCCAGATAGGAAGCTTCTTCATTGTGTTTAGCTCTGTGAAATGATGGTGAACCAATTCAAACGGGTTCCCAAATTGTATCCCACGATTTTCTTTTTGTTCTGATGATTAAAAGGGTCTTCACACAGAGACATGGGAACAAAGAGACCTTTTCTTTCCATCAATAGAGGAAAAACAATTGCAACCATCAACTTCGGGTTCATCAACCGCCGACCCCAACTGATTTGGGATAAAGGTGATGTTATGTTGAATAAGATTTTCCTAAGACTCCCATTTTAGGGAAATAGCAAGCCATTGAAGATGTAGGGAGCAAGATGTTCAGAGATTCACACAGCGTAGATCGAGCCCTCACGCAGGAAACAGAAATCTTCGAAAAGAAAATCGAACATAAGCACGATAATACAGGTCGGGGTTACAGCAAACCAAAACACAGGTGGTCGATGCATCCGAGTGTTCATACTAGAAACATGTTCTTCGAGTAGCGGTGAGTACCCGATATTTTTAGCCCATTGAAGTGGCTATTTCCAGCAAAAAACTAGACAGAAAAATTTGCTGGCTCATACTGACCAACCATCATGATTTATAGAACTACAAACTTAGGGTGCATTATCAAGTTCTTACTTCCATTTATTACGTCAAAAAGATACATCACCGAAAGGAGAAGGTTACACGCATCAGTGCTTTATAGTTCTTGGACGTTTGCATCACATAGCATTAAACGTTTCATGTGATTGCAATCCAAAGAGTCCAAACAGCCTAGAAGCAGAGCACAATCACGCATTCATTTTGTCATCGAATACATCATGACGGTTCTGGTTGCACATAATTATATCCTCACCCGATCCAGGCACGACTTCCCATCGAGCGGGTTGCTCTGTTGAAGTTCCAGGTAGTCCTTGTATTTCATGGCGGTGTACATGGCTCGGTTGTTTTCACCATCCACCAGCTGCTCCACCGGCGTGACGACAGTGTCGGGCGAAGGTCCGATAGATTGAGGGATCGACATCCTTGTAGCCTTGTTGTTCACCACAGCTCGATGCAGAACACTCTTGTATTTCCCGTTGGTCATGATCTTGTACAGTCGAGTAGTGTCGAGTCAAAAAAATTTAGTTGCAATAAGCTTGATCAGTTCTTGGGGAGCAACAATAGTAAATCATAAGGATTAGGAAAATGTTTCAGCAAATAAGATAACTATATGTATATGTCCCTTCCACAAAAACCGACATTCCAAGATTAGAAACAAATTGGACCTTACCTGCGAGAGAGATGAGGGAGATTAGAGAGATGAAACATGAACTTCTATATATGTACCTCAAGGTGATCACCAGTGTTGACCAAAAAGGCTTTCGGGATGGGATCGACGTTGACCCACTTCCCGCTATGGCGCACTTGGAGGCCGCCAATTCCATTCTGCATAAGGATGGTCAACAGGCCGTGGTCCGAGTGCGAGGGTATGCCCATTGCGAGTTCCGGCTGTGGGCATGGCGGATACAGATTTGCCGTCAATATCTGTAGGCTCGAATCCATGTCCATTGCCTCGTTGATATAGCCTGGTTCAAGTCCTAGGCCCTCCGATATACCCCTGAGCAGTTCCCTAGCTAATCTCCGTACCGCGCCAGAGTACTCTGCTAAAACTTCCCTGGAACAAACATTGCTGTCATTCATTGGAGGAAATGCCGTGGTATTCTTTTCATCTTTAGGGATGTCGCAAGTTTATGTCACTCCCATCTTTTTTCTGGTTTCTCGCTAATTTTTTTACGCTATCAAACTGTATCAGCACTTCGTTTGTTTTCTCATGTCGCACACAATTATTCTTGTCTGACGTCAAGATGATCGGACATAATGCTATCCTAACATAAGAACCGTGTAGCTTCTAATTGCTATGTTTCAAGATTGCCAGATTTCTGGGTTAATATAGATCCAAAACTACCGAACCGGAAACCAAAAAGCAGAGGAGCTTGCGCATCTATCAGATTGAAGCTGTTCAGTTCAAATCCCATAAGGATTAATTGAGTGGTCAAGCGCTTCACGTAGATATGACAAATCTGGTATTCAAATCACGTCAGATACCGCTTAGGTAACTTTAGAGATCGAAAACGCCACCCGAGTGAACAGTCATAAACATGGACAGAGCCTAGAATTAGTCGAGTCGAAGATTTGGGTTCTCATGTTACCCGGGAAGAAGAATTTGTTCAAGTTCGTCATCATGTTTTGTTTTTCAGATATGTCTGATAACTTTCCGCTGTGGGCTAAGATCTGGATGCATTGATAACTCTGAAGCACCCACCCTGTCAGAGATTAGTTTATTCTTGGACCACTAGGATGGACACATCATCAATCAATAATGCTCCAGAATCTGCAAGTTGTACGAAATGACAAAAGCAAACCATTCCGTGGACGTGGAGTCTCTGTCATTAGCATGATTGTTTTTGTAAATAAAATCTCCATTGCATTATTGAGCAGCTTCTGTGGCAAAGCTAATCCAGTCCAGAAAAGGATGGTTCTTAAAACTTTTATCCAATATTGCGCGCTATTTCAAGATTCGCCCGTGTTCAACTTAGCAGCAACAACAAAATTTCCATCGACTGTGTTGAACTTACAACCTCCCCTACCACTGATAAAGCAAAACTACCCCTCTATCCATATCTGTCAGCATGTCAAATATGCACTCCATCAAATTTAGCAGCTACAGCAACAGGGGAATCTAAAGGCTCCACCTCGCTACGTATGCTACCTATGGTGATTACAGGCTAGCACCTACTATCTATGGGTCAAAAGTTGTATCAAGTGCATCCACAGTTGCACTTCATCCGCCAGGAATTTCCAACCATAACAAGTTGCAAAGTCTATGGCCACCCATAAAATACTATCTAGTACCTTATACGATTGCAATTCCAACTTGGATCGAAATTTTTATAGATCCGTATGAATACCACCACAATCACTTCTATCCATACGTGTTGGAAACTCATCGAATGTAAAATTTTCTGCCGATAATATATGAATTTAATTTTAAACACCACAAAAAATACCTCCGTCCACCTTTTACATAGCCTAGAAATATGCCATTTCTTGCCTTGCACATTAGGGTTACCATCACTCACCACGGCAACCAAATATTGTAAGAACAGAAAAAATAGCAACGCCACCTAACCACACTTTTTTGAAAGTCCAACATCCAATTGCAGTTGAGCGCGGATCCATTCACCAGTTAGCTCACCATATTAAGCGTATCCACCAAAAATTTTCAACCATACCAATATTAGAGAGTATTTTATAGGTCGTCTCACGTTATTTTTTTACTCATCAACATTGCAACTTGTTATGGTTCACCAGCACTAACATGATGTCATGCTATACCTTCCTTCACACAGATAGCTTCAAGCAGAACTCCATGTTACTCTAAACGTACTTGATTGTATTACCAATCTCAAAAAAAAAAAATTGTCAAAGTTCTCAAATGCCTAACTCCAAACCTGTGGCCCTTAGCACAAACATCTAGGTCTTTCTCAAGTAGTCATTCATTAGCATAAATTAAGTGAACAATTGATTATTCCGGATATAAAATATGGGCTTCACAAATAGGAAATCCTTTTTACAAAACCTATTCAAATTTAAAAAAAAAATTCTACTTATTGGATTTCTTTGAAGGGTTCAAGATCGAGACGTTTTTTTCAATATCCTTAAGATTCCTTTGCAAAAAATTTCCTCATGGAAAAGGTTTTGTTGCCGCTGGACTGTAGCACTACAGCTACGGTTTGGACATATAGATACCACTTATTAAAACCTAATGATCTCTTACCCACAAAAGGAAACTAAGACCCTACTTCATTTTTCCTGTCGGCGCACCCCTCTCCTAGAGTCTTATCATTGACTCAGTGGTTTCCGGTTGGCTCCGTCTCCGTCAAGGATGGAGCCAGATCTGGCTCTGCTGATGAGGATGACTCGACTTCTGGGAGAGAGAGATTGGAGAAGCAAATAGATATAAATTCAGGACCTCATACTCTAAATATTATGAGATTTTATGGGATCATTATCAACTATTCTAAAAGCTTAAATTATTAAATGACAGCATGCATTAATATTGCTCTAACTTTATAACGAGCAAGGAAGTTCATCTTAGATTAGCCAAGTTAATATCTAGTTGGGTTTCTTGAACATAAGATTCTTCATAGTTGTGGTGCAGAGAACTATTTCCATGAACATTAGACCTTTTTTTTCAGAGGCAAAAAAAAAAAAAAAGAACGCACACACACATAATGGTACCAAGCCTTCTGGTTTGGTAGGGCAGTGAAACTCTGGATGCACCTTCACTTTCAGAAAATCTCTCCAGAAGAGCACCTTGTCGACCGAGGGATTGAAGCTCGTCCCGCATCGTATGGGGTCCAACACGTGCTTCCCTTGGAACTCCCTCTTCTCCTCCTCCGTCAGATAAAAAAAGCGGGTGAACGCGTCCACCGTGGCCTTCATTTTGTTCTCGGGCACGCTGTGGTTGATCACCTTCTCACGTGCAAACACAAGAGGCCGTGTTCAATACATAGCAGATAAGGCCCTGTGAACATGTCATACCGAGGAAGCATGACTGCAGCTTATAAACAATTAATGAAACATAGATCCTTAAAAAAAAAGAAAAGAAAGAAAGAAAGAAAGGTATCGGGTTTGAGTTACTCGCAGTACCCAATCTCTCAGAGTCTGAGCGATGAATACTAATTTCTCATTAATTTTCTTTAGTTCGGGCATGGATGAACAACCATCGTCTGAACCAGCCAACTCAATTTAAACTGTTGGTAGTCTTTTAAGTGCTCATAACACGCGAAAGTTGATCGAAGATGCCAACTGTTTGTAAGCAGCTAGTGAAGTAGCCAGGAACATATGTACCATGAAGAAGCCCCAGTCCCGGCAAGCCTTTGCAAGATCCGAGACGACTTTAGACCGTTGATCGGGAGCATTCGAGGAGAGGAGAGAGAAGTCGATGATGGGAATGGAGTCATCGTGGTCCGAATGAGCGGCTTGATCACCGGAAGTGGAGGTGGGGAAGGTGTAGCAGGAGGGAATGGAAGTGAGGTTGGAAGATTCAGCTAAAGTCTTAACACTTGTAATTTTGAGCCGAGAAGTATTATCTTCTTGATGGAGTGCAGCAGCTGGACAAACAGTAGCCATTTGAGACGAGACTCCCTCACTCTCTCTCTCTCTATACGGTGTGTGTGTCCATGTCGATGATGAAAACTATCAATAATGAAAGGAGTTCTGCATCACATAATAGGCCCTTGGGAGATTGCCATGTGGCAGCTCCTTTGTAAACACTAAATGCGATTTCAATTCTGAAGTGGTATGCCTATCTGTCGTGTAAGGGTTCATACCACAAAAAAAAAATTATCTATAATAAATTTATCTCAAATTAATTATTAAAAAAATCTCACACCAATACACATATGATCAATTTACTATCCTTAATTTTAATTAAATTGAGGTAATACCACAAAAAAAATCAAATTAATATATTCGTAAAAAAAAGCAAAGGGTTAAAACTTAAAATTACTATATCCATCATTAGTCACGCATCATCTGACTCGATAATTTGATAGCAAAATTTAAAGAAAACTAATAAATAATAAATTTGTCATAGATATACTAGTTTGAGATTTTTTTTTATGATCATTAATTTCAGATAAATTTATCAAGATTTTTGGAGGTATTAACCCCAATTAGAAACAAAAAAGAGGAGAGGAAAACATGTTTCATGCAGACAACCTATTGAAAATATTAAAATACATTTTGGAAGAAAGTCAAAAAAAGAAGAAGCCTCAATTTTTGACTATTAATGGACAACTTAGGTGTGCTTAAGCCTCAATTTTTGACTATTGATTGTCAAAAATTGACAACTTAGGTGTGCTTGAATTTGATAAAATTAAGTGTAGTCAAATAAAGACATTTAAGTTTAGCAAAAATTAGGTATAGAATTGGCTATAAATATGTGTGTTTTTTCTTGTAAGTTTCATATCAAGGAGGAGAAGAAATAGAGAGAGAGAGAGAGAGAGAGAGAGAGAGAGAGTTCTTGTAAGAACAAGCTTAGAGCAAAGCTTGATTTTCTTTGTGTAAAACCTTGGCAAAGGTATTTTGTAGTATTGCTCTCTCATTTGCATTTTTGTTATTCTCTCCAAATTAAATCCTCCAAGCTTCCGCAAAATTCCTCCTTCCTTTTTTTTATTTGGTTCCTACATTTGGTATCAGAGCCAAGTTATGGCGTCCACAAGTTCCGTTCAATTTCAACTTCCAAAGTTGAACGGAAAGAATTTCAACAACTGGTCCGTCCAAATGAAGGTTTTGTTCAAATCGCAAGATTTGTGGAACCTGGTGGAGAATGGCTACATCGAAGTAGCTAATAACGAAGAATTCAATGCCATGAGAAAGGAGGAGAAGGATTCGTTGGTGGAATCCCGGAAAAAAGATCAGAAAGCATTATATGCGATCTTTCAAGCCGTGGAGGAGACGATATTTGAAAAAATATCGAATGCCGAGACCGCCAAAGCAGCGTGGGATATTTTGCAAAAATCCTACAAGGGCGACGATCGTGTTCGAAGAGTTCGGCTTCAAACACTTCGAGGTGATTTTGAGTCTTTACGCATGAATGATTCTGAATCTATCTCTTTGTATTTTGATCGTGTACAAAACATCGTTAACCAATTGAGGGTTAATGGTGAAACACTCCAAGATGTACGAGTCGTAGAAAAAATCTTGAGGTCTTTGACTGAAAGATTTGACTACGTTGTTGCGGCAATCGAAGAAGGCCAAGATATATCAACTATGACGTTGGAGCGGTTGATGGGTTCATTATGCTCGCATGAGCAAAGAATGAATCAGAAGTCCGTCAGTTCATATCCCGAGCAAGCTTTGCAAAGTCGTATCGCTCCATCAAATCGAGGAAGCTATCAAGGAGGTCGAGGTCGCGGAGGAGGCCAAGGAAGAGGTGGAAATTCCAATTTCACCGGGAAATTTAAAACACGTGACAAATCAAAAGTCAAGTGTTTTAAGTGCAACAAGTTCGGACATTACAAATCCGAATGCCATGCAAAGGCGACGTACGAGCAGGCGGAGCACGCACATACCACTGATGCTGAAGAATACATGGTGCTAGCATGTAAGAAGGATGACTCAAGCACTGTAGATACCAACATATGGTATCTAGATACTGGTTGCAGCAATCATATGACTGGCCGGAAGGAATTATTCTCGCAATTGGATGAGACGAGTCGTGGTGAAGTCAACTTCAGGAATAAATCAAAAATTCCCGTGATGGGCAAAGGTAACATTAATATCAAGTCAAAAGATGGTACTAATGTTGCTATTGCAGATGTTTACTTTGTGCCAGGACTTTTTTGGAATTTGTTAAGTGTTGGGCAACTTTCCGAAAAAGGCCACAAAGTTCACATTGAAAATGGAATTTGCACCATCAGAGGTGTCAACAACAAGTTGATCACAACGGTGCAAATGACGAAGAACCGGATGTTTCCCATGACTCTTCAGACGAAGAATCTCTTGAGTTTTCAAGCGATGATGAAAGACAACAACTGGCTGTGGCATCTTCGATACGGTCATCTAAATTTTCGTGGACTAAAACTACTGGTTCAGAAAAGGATGGTAACCGGCATGCTTTTAATCGAATGTCCAGATCGTCCATGCGAAGGATGTCTCGTTGGAAAACAACATCGAGAATCATTTCCAGTAGGGAAAGCCAGAAGAGCAAAGCAACCTTTGGAGCTGGTACATACAGATATATGTGGCCATGTTGAGGTTGAATTAGTCGGACAAAAAAGGTACATGCTGATTTTTGTTGATGATTTTACGAGAAAAACTTGGGTATATTTCTTGAGAGAAAAATCTGAATCATTTGCCAAGTTCAAAGAATTTAAAGTCTATGTTGAAAAACATTGTGGCTTTAATCTGAAGACGTTGAGATCGGATAGAGGGGGAGAATTTACCTCAAATGAATTTGACAAATTTTGTAAAATTCATGGAGTAAAACGTCAGTTGACTGCCAGCTATACACCTCAGCAAAATGGTATAGCAGAAAGAAAGAACAGGACAATTTTTGAAATGGCAAGAAGTATGTTAAAAGCCAAAAATTTGCCTAAGAATTTTTGGGCAGAAGCGGTTGCTTGTGCTGTATTTGTACTAAACAGGTGTCCAACAAGGAGTGTTCTTGGAAGAACCCCAGAAGAGGCTTGGAGCGGCAACAAGCCAGATGTTTCGTTTCTACGAGTATTTGGGTGCATGGCATATCCCCATATACCAGATGAACGAAGAAAGAAGTTGGATGACAAAAGCGAGAAGTGCATCTTCATTGGCTATAGTGACACAACTAAAGGTTATAAGCTGTAGAACCCAGTCACTGAAAAGGTAATTATCAGCAGGGATGTCTAGTTTTTTGAAGATGAAGCTTGGGACTGGAACCAAAAGGGTGACCAGAAAAGCATCACCATCGAAGAAGAACCATTGGAGAAAGAAATAGAAGAGCCTCCATCATCTTCAACTAGTGGTACATCTTCACCAACAGCAGCTTCAGAACCACCACTACGTCGTTCACAACGACTGAGGGAGACGCCAGCAAAATTCAGGGATTACGTGGTCACAGGAGGCGATGGCAGTGATAATAACGGAATCACTGATGAAACATTGGTAAACTTTTGTTTGTTTGCTGAATGTGATCCTGTAACCTATGATGAAGCAGCTGCAGATGAAAGGTGGATTCATGCAATGGATGAAGAGATTCACTCCATTGAGAAGAATGACACATGGGTGCTAACTTCTTTACCACCTGGTAAAAAACCCACTGGTGTCAAGTGGGTGTACAAGACGAAGTACAAACCCAACGGTCAGGTGGACCGTTACAAGGCCAGACTGGTTGTAAAGGGCTACAAGCAAAAGCCAGGTATTGATTATTTTGAAGTATTTGCACCAGTGGCTCGGATGGATACCATCCGGATGATCTTAGCACTTACAGCTCAAAATCATTGGAAGATCCATCAAATGGATGTGAAATCAGCATTCCTCAATGGTGTTCTTGAAGAGGAAGTCTACGTGGAGCAACCACAGGGTTATAAGAAAGGGCATGAAAATCAAGTTTACAAACTGAAGAAGGCTTTGTATGGGCTAAAACAGGCACCTCGTGCATGGTACACGCGTATCGACACATACCTGTTAGAGCGTGATTTTCAAAAGTGCCCGTATGAGCATACACTCTATATCAAGTCAAATACTAACGGTGACATAATAATTGTGTGCCTTTATGTTGATGACTTGATATTTACAGGCAGCTGTGAAAAAATGTTTTCAGAATTCAGGGAGGCTATGACTAGCCAGTTCGAGATGACTGATTTAGGATTGATGTCCTATTTTCTTGGGCTTGAAGTGAAGCAAACAGATAATGGCATATTTATTTCACAGCAGAAATATGCTAATGATATTCTGAAGCGATTAAAAATGGAATCGCTCAAACCAATTCGAACTCCCGTAATTGAACGTTTGGAGCTGAAGAAAGAAGGAACCGGTGAATTGGTAAATCCCACTTATTTCAAAAGCATTGTTGGCAGTTTAAGATATTTGGCTTCTACAAGACCAGATATTACCTATGGAGTGGGAATTATTAGCAGGTTCATGGAGAAACCATACCAATCACATTTACAGGCGGAAAAAAAAAATTGCGATATGTCAGTGGAACTCGTGATCATGGAATTTTTTATTCTTATACTGACAACTTTGATCTGTTGGGGTATACAGATAGTGATTGGGCAGGTGATACTGAGACTCGAAAGAGTACTTCAGGATATGCTTTCTTTCTTGGATCAGGAGTAATTTCTTGGTCTTCGAAAAAACAGCAGGTTGTTGCACTCTCGACAGCTGAAGCAGAATACATGGCATTAGCTTCAGGGGCTTGTCAAGCAATATGGCTTCGATGGATGCTGCGTGAATTGATGCATGAACAAGCAGGTCCTACTAAATTGATGTGTGACAATAAGTCGGCTATTGCATTAGCCAAGAATCCTGTATTTCATGGCAGGAGCAAGCACATCGACATCAAGTATCACTATATTCGTGAGCAAGTCAAAGATGGTGAAATTGAACTTAATTTCTGCAGATCAGAAGACCAGATTGCAGATATCCTGATAAAACCATTGAAGGCTGATTTGTTCGAAAGATTGAAGACGATGCTTGGCGTTATGAACTTCCAAAATCAATTTTAAGGGAGCCTATTGAAAATATTAAAATAAATTTTGGAAGAAAGTCAAAAAAAGAAGAAGCCTCAATTTTTGACTATTAATGGACAACTTAGGTGTGCTTAAGCCTCAATTTTTGACTATTGATTGTCAAAAATGGACAACTTAGGTGTGCTTGAATTTGATAAAATTAAGTGTAGTCAAATAAAGACATTTAAGTTTGACAAAAATTAGGTATAGAATTGGCTATAAATATGTGTGGTTTTTCTTGTAAGTTTCATATCAAGGAGGAGAAGAAATAGAGAGAGAGAGAGAGTTCTTGTAAGAACAAGCTTAGAGCAAAGCTTGATTTTCTTTGTGTAAAACCTCGGTAAAGGTATTTTGTAGTATTGCTCTCTCATTTGCATTTTTGTTATTCTCTCCAAATTAAATCCTCCAAGCTTCCGCAAAATTCCTCCTTCCTTTTTTTTATTTGGTTCCTACACAACCATCACATTGCATGCTTTGACTAGGGGACAGTACTTGGACACCCCTTTCATGACAAGGCTCCCCTCAACCGACTGAGAGAGGGCGTTTAGTTGAAAAGTCGAGCGGTCGTGAATAAGAAAGGGACCAACCGAAAGATAAAATAAAGGAAAGTGGAAAGAGACGCAACGAGAAAAACAAGGAGACAAAGAGAGAAGAGAAAAAGCAGGCGAGTACACGTTCCGGGGACCTTGCCAAGCTAACTTAGCTTCGTTTAGTTGAACTTGCTGTTCGTTTCATTGGAGTAATTTCCGAATTTAGATAATAAATTCAAAACTGGATGAATTTTGAACTCTGAGGTTCGGTCGAGTTATTGAGGCTTGGATTTCGTGGAAATGATAGTTTAGAGAGTTTTGAAGCCATAGGGTTTTGACGAAAACGAATTTCTAAAATTTCGCGTGTGAGATATGCATGACGAACAAAGATAAAATTTTACCATAAACGAGTTTTTACATTAGCGCGTAGAAGTGATTTTATTGACTATTAAGGGTAGTTTGATCGAGTGATTCTTTACACTAGTGTATTACTCGAATTTTGACATCGTTTTCTGTTTAACTGATAGGAATACAAGCTCGTCTATTCGACTACCCTTCGTAGGTTGTTTTTCAGCTTTTCCCCAGTGAGTGGTATAAACTTGTATTTGAAAGCAATATGGATTAGCTATATTATGAGTTAATAAATGACACTTTCGGTTGCATAAAATCGGATCGAGCATTTACTACCGTTTTGTTTATTTGAAATGGCAAGATATCTTTTCATTAAAGTCTAAGCTTATTGCCCGTAAATGGTTTGGAAAACATTGTTACGAAAGAATTACGAAAAGTTGTTGACTTTGAATATTGTTTATGATAGGAACTATCTTTGAATATATCGAATCGCGAAAAATTATATGATTTGGTTAGTAAACATGAGCTTTAAGATGATTTTCTGGTTTTAGCTGTGGGTCATTGGAGATTGAGGTTGGTGGATTATGCTCATATCATTATGATTTGAACTCATTAAGGGAGTAAGTATGCATATTATTATTAGGACATCTTTTTGGGCTGAACCATCAGCTGACATAGGTAACTTGGGGCCTTTTGGTAACAATTCTATTTCCAAGAACAATTTCTAAGCAGAAAATGAATTTTTCTAATTCTATTTTCGGAAATAGAGAAGTAGCTTTTTTTTTTCTTCTTGTTTCTATTCCTTGGAGCAGAATAATTTACTAATATTATCAAATAGATTTTTGTTATTTTTCTATTCCTGAAAACAAAAGAACAGGAATCATATAAATAAGGGCATTACCAAACAATCCCTTGATTGCCTTTTTCACGAACGTTAAGTGTGAGCATAGTCAGATATTGCATTGAAATGGGCCATTGACATTTGATTTGATAGAAATTAATCAATGGAATGGATCATTGATTATTGATTTGTTATTGTTTATATTATATTGTTGATCGATATTGTGACATTCCAAACTTCGATTGTCTATAAGATAAATAATATTCGATTTTCGAGGATTGATAGACAAAATTTGGACATCGCCTTGCAAGGTATGAAATTGGCAGTTTGGCTTCAAAATGCTTAGAGGAAAGGTAAAATTGGAAATTACTATCTCGTCCCTGTCTTGTGCTAGAATCCATGGCTAGAGAGTGTTAGTAATTTTAGCGAGGCTAGAAAATTTGTTCGGTGGTATTTCGAGTTATTTTTCGATCGCGATTGAGCCAAATCAGCACAATTGAGCCCCTACCGAACCTGAAATTTTACAAATTTCGAGAAATGTCTCATCGGTCATCTTTTTGACAATTTGACCAGCTTTGACCGAAATTATTGATGCCCAAGCTCTATCAGTCCAAAAATTCACTGACAATCCGAAAATTAATCAATTCGTTTAGTTTCAAGTCGCTTTCAGTTAATAGAAATAATTGCCCTTAGAGATAATATCTACTCTCGCTCTTCTCTTTTTCTCTCTCTCACCAGCAGACTCTCTCTTCTCTCTCTATAGAATTTTCGGATAATATCTATACTGATAGCCACGTCAGATTTCCACTGTAGTAACTGCTTCTAAAAATTTGCCACATAAGATAATAAAACAAATTGAAAAATCCACATAATTCATTTGATTGGATTTTGGCCAGATTGACACTAAAGTGCACGATTTTCTCTGAACTTGGCACTAAAGTGAATGTTTTGAAAGTTTTGGCACTAAAGTACATGTTGTACATAAGTTTTGACACTTACAGTGTACTTTACCCTATTTGCAGCACTGGGTGCCTGAATGTCCAAGTCGTTTAGAGCATTTGAGCCACCAAAATAGTCTACTTCCCCCCGCTGTGACCAAGCTGTATTTTTTCGGTGAGTGGTTTTAGGGTTGGTTCAGGTTTCACTTGGAACCTATTGTCGAAATCAATTTTCTAATTTTTAAAATCTGTAACATACTCTGTATATCTTGGAACACGAATCTATCACATCACAAGTTTGAAAATCAGTTCCAAGGTCTTATCGAGATTCCGCATGTATTTTTAATTAAACGATTACAGTAAATTATCACTTCTAATGATCATCATTTGTGATTGATGCAGATTAGCTTACCAAATTCGATGATTACAGTTTCTCCCAGAAGTGATGAAAAGATTACGACATAGATCTGTGAGCTTCATGTCAGATAGGAACCTTCTTCATTTTGTTTAGCTCTGTGAATTGATGGTGAACCAATTCGAAGGGGTTCCCAAATTGTATCCCACAATTTTCTTTTTGTTATGACGATTAGAAGGGTTTCACATGGAGACGCGAACAAAGACCTTTTCTTTCCATCAATAGAGGAAAAACAATTTCCTCAAGACATGATTTAACAAGCCATCGAAATTGCCTAAAGGAGCAAGATGTTCAGAGATTCACACGGCGCAGAGCGAGCCCTCATGTAGGAAACATAAATTTTTGTAAGGAAAATCGAACATAACCACGATAATACAGGTCAGGGTTACAGCAAACCAGAACACAGGTGGTCGATCCATCTGAGTGCTCATAGTAGAAACATGTTCTTCGAGTTGCGGCGAGCACCCGATATTTTTAGCCCATTGAAGCGGCTATTTCCGGTGAAAATCTAGACAAAAATTTGCTGGCTCGTCATGATTTATAGAACTACAAACTTACGGTGCAGAGTCAGACATTATGAAGTTCTTACTTCCATTTATTATGTGAAGAAGACACATCACAGGAAGGAGCAGGTTACACGCATGAGTCTCATATGGTTCTTGGACATTGCATCACATAGTATTAAACGTTTCATGAGGTTGCACTCCGAAGAATCCAAACAGTCTAGAAGCAGAGCACAATCACACATTCATTTTGCCATCGAATACATCATGACAGTTCTGGCTGCACATAATTATATCTTCACCCGATCCAGGCACGACTTCCCATCGAGTGCGTTGCTCTGTTGAAGTTCCAGGTAGTCCTTGTATTTCATCGGGATGTACATGGCTCGGTTGTATTCACCATCCACCAGCTGCTCCACTGGCGTGACGACAGTGTCGGGCGAAGGTCCAATAAATTGAGGGATCGACATCCTTGTAGCCTTGTTGTTCACCACAGCTCGATGCAGAACACTCTTGTATTTCCCGTTGGTCATAATCTTGTACAGTCGAATAGTGTCGAGCCAAAAAAATTTAGTTGCAATTAGCTTGATCAATTCGTGGGGAGAGACAAACGTAACTCACAAGGATTAGGAAAATGTTTCAGCAAATAAGATAACTACATGCGTATGTCTGCCATAAAAACCAACATTCCAACATTTGAAACAAATTGGCCCTCCCCTCCAAGAGAGATGAGGGAGATTAGAGAGTTGAAACATGAACTTCTATATATGTACCTCAAGTTGATCACCGGTGTTAACCAAAAAGGCTTTTGGAATGGGATCGACGTTGACCCACTTCCCGCTATGGTGCACTTGGAGGCCGCCAATTCCATTCTGCATAAGGATGGTCAACAGGCTGTGGTCCGAGTGTAAGGGTAAGCCCATTGCAAGTTCTGGCTGTGGGCATGGCGGATAAAGATTTGCTATTAATATCTGTAGGCTCGAATCCATGTCCATTGCCTCGTGGATATAGCCTGGTTCAAGTCCTAGGCCCTCCGATATACCCCTGACCAGTTCCCTAGCTATTCTCCGGACCGCGCCAGAGTACTCTGCTAAAACTTCCCTGGAACAAACATTGCTGTCATTCATCAGAGGAAATGCCGTGGAATTCCTTTCATCTTGAGGGATGTCGCCAGTTTGTGTCACTCCCATCTTTTTTCTGGTTTATCGCTAATTGTTTTACTCTATCAAATTGATTATCTCATGTTGTACACAATTACTCGTCTGATATCAAGATGATCGGACATAATGCTATCCTAACATAAGAATCGTGTATTCTATTGCTATGTTTCAAGATTGACAGATTTCTGGGTTTATATAGATCTACTATCCAAAACTAACGAATCGTAAACAAAAAAGCTGAGGAGCTCGTGCATCTGACAGATTAAAGCTGGTATGTTCAGATCCCCTAAGGATTCATTGAGTGGTCAAGCACTTCACGTATATATGAAAATTTTGGTATTCAAATCACTGTCATATACTACTTAGGTAACTTTAGAGATCGAAAACGCCACCCGAGTGAACAGTCCTAATCATGGACAGAGCCTAGAATTAGTCGAGTCGAAGATTCGGGTTCTCATGTTACCCGGGAACAAGAATTTGTTCAAGTTCGTCATCATGTTTTGTTTTTCAGATATCTCTAATGACTTTCTGCTGCGGGCTAAGATCTGGATGCATTGATAACTCTGAAGCACCCACCCTGTCAAAGGTCAGTTTATTCTTGGACCACTAGGATGGACACATCATCAATCAATAATGCTCCAGAGTCTGTAAGTTGCATAAAATGACAAAAGCAAACCATTCCGTGGAGTCTCTGTCATTAGCATGATTTTTTTGTATTATTGACCAGCTTCTGTGGCAAAGCTAATCCAGTCCAGAAAAGGATGGTTCTTAAAACTTTATCCAATATTGCGCGCTATTTCGAGATTCGCCCCGTGTTCAGCTTCGCAGTAACATCAAAGTATCCATCACCTGTGTTAAACTCACCACCTCATCTATCACAGATAAAGCAAAACTGCCACTGCATCCATATCTGTCAGCAGGTCAAAATCTAAAGGCTCCATCTTGCCACATCTGCTACCTATGGTGATAACAGCGCCAGCACCTACTATCTATGGGTCGAAAGTTGAATTAAGCGCATCCACAGTTGCGCTTCATCCGCTAGGAATTTCCAACCTCAACAAGTTGCAAAGTCTATGACGACCCACAACATACACTCTAGTAGCTGGTACGGTTGCAACTCCAACTTGGGTCGAAATTTTTATAGATTTGTATGAATACTACCACTATCACTTCTACCCATACGTGTTGGAAACTCGTCAAATGTAAAATTTTCCGTTGATAACATATGAATTTAATTCCAGACACCACAATAGATACCTCCATCCACTTTTTCATAGCCTAGAAATATCCCGTTTCTTGCCTTGCACATTAGGCTTACCATCACTCACCACAGCAATCAAATATTGTAAGAACAGAAAAAACAGCAACACTACCTGGCCACACTTTTTCGAAAGTCCAACATTCAATCGCAGTCGAGTGGATCCATTCACTAGTTAGCTCGTTGTATTAAGCGAATCCGCTAGGAATTTCCAACCATACCAGTACTAGAGAGCATTTTGTGGGTCGTCTCAAGTTATGTTTTGCTCATCAACTTTGCAACTTGTTATAGTTCACTAGCACTAACGTGATGTCATGCTATACCGTCCTTCACATAGAATTCGTATAATAGCTTCAAGCATAACTCCATGTTATTCAGCACGTACTTGATTGTCTTACCAACTCCAAAAAAAAATGTCAAAGTTCTCAAATGCCTAGCTTCAAACCTATGGCCCTTAGCACAAATATCTAGGTCTTTCTCGAGTAGTCATTCATTAGCATAAATTCAACGAACAATTGATTATTCCGGATATGTACAATATGTGGTTCACAAATAGGAAATCCTTTTTACAAAACCTATTTAAATTTACAAAATCTACTTATTGGATTTCTTTCAATGATTCAAGCTCGAGATGTATCTTCAATATCCTTAAGATTCCTTTGCAAGAAAACTTCGCTGCTGGACTGCAGCACTAGAGCTACGGTTTGGACATATAGATACCACTTAGGGCTATGCATGGTCCGGGCCGGTCCGATCCCGGCATAGAACCGAGGACCGGACCGTAGCCCGGGTCCCCAAATTTTCAGGACCAAGGACTGGACCGGGACCGGATCGGATCGGGACCGACGATCCCATCCGGTCCTGGTCCGGTCCCAATGTGACAGCCAATACTAGCTTCTTATAGAACATAGATAATAAAAAACCTCAATCGATCATTGATTTTCGTCAAATTGGGCAATACTTTTGCATATAAGTGTTCATGTCAACATAACTAAGGTCCATAGCGCCACATTAGGTGGAAAAAATGAGGACGAAATGAAGAAAAAAGAGTGAAAGTGCTGAAAAAAAAAATATAACCATAACTGAATAATAAGTGTATGAGGCAAAGAAAGTCTAGACCAATTGTTCACTTTCTTTAGTAATATCCTCAAAAATAGAGTTGTGGTAACATTTTTTAATTCTTTCTTTTGATTATATATTCTAATGGTCCGGTCCGGGCGGTCCGGTCCTCGATCCCTGGGGATGGAACTAGGACTGGACCGCCCGGTCACCGGTCCCATTTATTAGGACCAAGGACCGGACCAACCCGGCCGGTCCGGTCCAGTTTGCACACCCCTAATACCACTTATTTAAAAACTAATTATCTTGCACCCACAAAAGGAAAATAGGACCCTACTTCCTTTTTCCTGTCGGCCCACCCCTCTCCTAGAGTCTTATCACTGACTCAGTGGTCTTCGGTTGGCTCCACCTCCGTCAAGGATGGAGCCAGATCTGGCTCTGCAGATGAGGATGACTCGACTTTGGGGAGAGAGAGAGATTGGAGAAGCTTCAGGACCTCCAACTCTAAATATTATATGAGATTTTATGGGATCACTGTCAAGGATTCTAAAAATTTAAGTTGTTAAATGAGGGCATGAATTAATATTCGATTACTCTAACGTTATATCGAGCAAGGAAGTTCATCTTAGGTGAAAGTTGATCTCACAAACTACCCAATTAATAGTTCTGGATGAGATGATACGCAAGTTAATATCTAGTTGGGTTTCTTGAACATAAGATTCTTCATAGTTGGGTGTGGAGAACTTGCACATGCATCATAGAAACTATTTCCATGCACATTAGACCTCTTTTCCAGACCAAAACATTAAAAAACACACACACACACACACAATGGTACCTCAAGCCTTCTGGTTTGGTAGGGCAGTGAAACTCTGGATGCACCTTCACTTTCAGAAAATCTCTCCAGAGGAGCACCTTGTCGACGGAGGGATTGAAGCTCGTCCCGCATCGTATGGGGTCCAACACGTGCTTCCCTTGGAACTCCCTCTTCTCCTCCTCCGCCAGATCGAAAAATCGGGTGAACGCGTCAACGGTGGCCTTCATTTGGCTCTCGCTCACGCCATGGTTGATGACCTACTCACGTGTAAACCCAAGTGGCCGTGGTCAATACATAGCAGATAAGACACTGTGAACACGTCATACCGAGGAAGCATGACTGCAGCTTATAAACAATTAATGAAACATATATCCCGAAAAAAAAAAAGTTTGGGGGGGGGGGGGGGGGGGGGGGGTGTTTATCGGGTTCGAGTTGCTCGCAGCGCCCAATCTCTAGAGTCTAAGCGATGGATAGTAATTTCTCATTAATTTTTTTTAGTTCCGGCATGGATGAAGAACCATCGGTTGAGCCTTTCCTTACCCAAAAAAAAAAAAACAACCATCGGTTGAGCCAGCCAACTCAATTTAAACAGTTGGTAGTCTTTTAAGTGCTTATAACAAGTTTGATGCGCGAATGTTGATCTGAGATGCCAACTGTTTGTAAGCAGCTGGTGAAGTAGCCAGGAACACATGTACCATGAAGAAGCCCCAGTCCCGGCAAGCCTTTGCAAGATCCGAGACGACTTTAGACCGTTGATCGGGAGCATTCGAGGAGAGGAGAGAGAAGTCAATGATGGGAATGGAGTCATCGTGGTCCGAATGAGCCGCTTGATCACCGGAAGTGGAGGTGGGGAAGGCGTAGCAGGAGGGAATGGAAGTGAGGTTGGAAGATTCAGCTAAAGTCTTAACACTTGTAATTTTGAGCCGAGAAGTATTATCTTCTTGATGGAGTGGAGCAGCTGGACAAACAGTAGCCATTTGAGACGAGACTCCCTCACTCTCTCTCTCTCTATACGGTGTGTGTGTCCATGTCAATGATGAAAAATATCAATAATGAAAGGAGTTCTGCATCACAGAATACCCCCTTGATAAACTCTCGGAGTCTCGGAGATTGCCATGCGGCAGCTCCTTTCTAAATAGTAAATGCGATTTCATTTGCAAAGTGATATGCCCGCTAGTCACGAAAGGGTTCATGTCACGAAAAATCTCAAATCAATACATCTGTAATAAATTTATCTTAAATTAGCTATTGACAAAAAAAAAATTTCAAACCGGTACACATGACGAATTTACAATCCTTAGTTTTTATTAAATTTGGTTAATACCACAAAAAAAAAACTCAAATTAATATACCTGCAAAAAAACAGAGGATTAAAACTTAAAATTGGTACATCCATCGACTGTCACGTGTCATCTAACTCGATAATCTAATGGTAAAATTTAACGAAAACTAATAAATAGTAAATTTATTACGGATATACTAATTTGAGATTTTTTTTATGGTCATTATCTTGGGATAAGTTTATCAGGGTTTTTGGAGGTATTAGCCCTGTTCAGAAAAACAAAAAGAGAGGAGGAAAACATGTTTCATGCAGACAACTATCACATGGCATGCCTTGACGAGGGGACAGTACTTTTGGACACCCCTCTCATGAGTAGGCTCCCCTCGACCGACTGAGAGAGGGCGTTTAGTTGAAAAGTCGAGCGGTCGTGAATAAGAAAGGGACCAACCGAAAGATAAAAATAAAGAAAAGTGGAAAGTGACGCAGCGAGAAAAACAAGATGACAAAGAGAGGAGAGAAACAGCCGGTGAGTACCCGCTCCGGGGACCTTGCCGAGCTAAATTAGCTTCGTTTCGCAAGGTTGAGATGGGTAATTGAACTAGCTGTTCGTTTCATCGGAGTAATTTCCGAATTTAGGCTCCGTTTATTTCACGAAAAATGACCTCCTGGGAGAAAACATTTTTCATGAAGTTATTTTTCAAGAAAATAACAATATTTTTCGGTGTTTGGCTAATACTTAAAAATGAACTGGAAAATAATTTTCGTCATTTGGCAACCAATTGATTTTCCGGCGGCGGCAGTAGCGATGGCAACCGACGACAGCAATGGTGATCAACGGCGACAAGCGGCTGTGGGCGGCGATCAACTGCCGGGGACCAACGGCGGCGATTAGTAGAAAATGATTTCCTCTTTTCAAAATGAGAAAAACGTTTTTCACACTTTTCAAAGAGATTTTTTCATAAAAGTAAAATACTTTTCAGAGTTAGCCTGTTTTCCGTCTCTCAAACACCGGAAAATCCGGAAAATATTTTTCAGGAAGTCATTTTCCATGAAACAAACGGAGCCATCATAAATTTAAAGTTGGACAAATTTTGAACTGTAAGGTTCGGTTGAGTTATTAAGCCTTGGATTTTGTGGAAATGATTGTTTAGAGAGTTCTAAAGCCATAGGGTTTTGACGAAAACAAATTTCTAAAATTTCACGTGTGAGATATAACGAACAAGGTTAAAATTTTACCATAAACGAGTTTTTTTCGTTAGCGTGTAGAAGTGATTTTATTGACTATTAAGGGTAGTTTGATCCAGTGATTCTTTGGACTAGTGTATTACTCGAATTCTGACATCATTTTTTGTTTAAATGATAGAAATACAAGCTCGTCTATTCAACTACCCTTCGTAGGTTGTTTTTCAGCTTTCCCCGGTGAGTGGTATAAACTTATATTTGAAAGCAATATGGATTGGCTATATTATAAGTTAATAAATGACACTTTTGGATGCATAAAATCGGATCGAGCATTTACTATCGTTTTGTTTATTTGAAATGGCAAGATATCTTTTCATTAAAGTCTAAGCTTATTGCCTGTAAATGGTTTGGAAAACATTGTTATGAAAGAATTACGAAAAGTTGTTGACTTTGAATATTGCTTATGATAGGAACTATCTTTGAATATATCGAATCGTGAAAAATTATATGATTTGGTTAGAAAACATGAGTTTTAAGATGATTTTCTGGTTTTAGCTGTGGGTCATTGGAGATTGAGGTTGGTGGATTATGTTCATATCATTATGATTTGAACTCATTAAGGGAGTAAGTGTGCATATTATTATAAGGACATCTTTTTGGGCCAAACCATCAACTGATATAGGTAACTTGGGGGCTTTTTGGTAACAATTCTATTTCCAAGAACAATTTCTGAGCAAAAAATGAATTTTCTAATTTCATTTCCAGAAATAGAGAAGTGGCTTTTTTTTTCTGTTTCTTCTTTATGTTCCCAATATGTTCCCTAGCCATTGATCTATTCCTTGGAGCAGAATAATTAATTGATGTTATCAAATATATTTTTGTTATTTTTCTATTCTTGAAAACAAAAAAAAAAGAATCATATAAATAAGAGTGTTACCAAACAGCCCTTTGGTTGCCTTTTTTACGGACATTAAGTGTGAGCATAGTTAGATATTGCAATGAAATGGACTATCGACATTTGATTTGAAAGAAATTAATCAATGGAGTGGACCATTGATAGTTGATTTGTTATTGTTAATACGATATTGTTGATCAATATAATATAAATAAATAATTTTGTTGTGAAAAGATATAACTCATTTTGATGTTTTACGTATAGTGTATGCTAGATTTGCAAGTGGCGAGCTATAATATCATTTTATAAAGTTGCTTAGTGAATGTTCGATCCGGTTAAAAGAGATGTACTGATCATTGAGCTGTAGTCACCCACATCATTCATTTCAATCTTTTTCAGGTTGTTCAAAAAGCAACAACTAGTACGAGAGCGATATCGATATCGACGGGAAACTTTGGGTATTTAGATTGTGGGTGTGAATATTGATAGTTGGATATTTATGAAATGCAGCCTGCCGAAGTTTAATTTCTTAATTTGGGAAAAGATATATTGTTAACGGATTTTAGAACTCTGTACTGTAACCAGGTAACTGCCAAATATATAGGTCCTGTCAGGCTCGATTAGCCCGACAGCAATTATATGCAAGCCCAGACAAGGATTTTTAAACTTGGTGCCAAACCCAACTTGCCCGTTGAGGTCTACTCTAGAGGCATGTCCTAGGAAAGTTTCCTTGATATTAAAAAAAAAAAAACATCTAAGTACGTTTAATTGATCTGAAATAATTTGGCAAAGCTGATTAGCTTAACAAATTCAACAATTATTTTTCAAGAATGCAAATCCGGTATACTTTTGATAACCAAGATAAAATATAATCCTAATAAAAATTATATACAAGCTAAAATTCAAAATGACAAAAAAAAATGACTAATTTCTTTTATTTATTTATTCATTTATTTCTATTTATTTATATATTTGAATTACTTTCTATTCTATAAATATTATTCTAAATTTATCCATTATCTATATTTATGACACATTTAGGTAGATTGATAAAGTTTATAAATTTAACAAAGTTTTTATCAAAGAATGATGTTGGGACAAAAAAAAAAAGAGGAAAATTCATTAAAAAAACAAGTAAATAAATCTGATTTTAAATGAACAAAATTGAACTTAAAAAGGATCTTTCTAATTTAGTTCGTCCCCTTCTCTCTATATTTAAGTTATGTTGAAGCTTCACAACTCCCCCATAGTCTTTGTTCATGTCAAAACTTCGCGAAAACGACTAGAGAGTCTAAGTTTCCTTCTTCTCCGTGACTCTCTAGTTCACGTTAACGGTCAGCGAAAGTAGCAAAAGAGTCAAAACTCACCTTTTTCATGGCTCTGTGGTTCATATTAAAGTTTCACAAAAGTGACAAGAAAGTTGAAACACTATACTTTACAAAATTGCAAAAGAGAATAATCATGTTTCTCTTTCACTAGAATTGGTGTTCGCTAGCTAATGTACCTCATCAATATTGCTATAGCCCATTTATATTCATTATCATTGTTGATCCGCTTTAGAATGCTACATTGGGGTAGAATGGAGTATGTCGTGGCTCCAATGCCATGTAAAGAAAAGAAAGGAGAGAGAGGAGAGAAATCTGGAGGCTTGACACTATCACGACCTCCTATTCACCTAAATAATCTAAACATTTAAACTCATCGACCTAAAACATAGGTTAACAAGAACAAACCAATATTTCGCACAAGCTCATAATTTATCATGTTAGATATCAGCACAAAATTGGATTAGATCCAGCACTCACGTTCTCCCTGCATAACAAAAAGATGAAAACATAGGATGTAAGAGGCACTAATGTTATAGTAATGAAAGCAAAATTCAGTCAGATGATTACAACAATTCTTGCCAACTTGTATAACAATTTCCTCAACCGCTTTGTACTCTTTCCAGACCAATCAAAATATTGTACCTACGGCCTTGTATGTGTTGGTACTGTCAGGGAGCTGTCCCAGCTCCTCCAAGGTTAAATAAGCACGCTTCTTTTCCGTTTCCTTATTTCGAATCTGGTTTTGCACCTGAAGAGTAACCAGTTACCATTACATTCAATGTCATGGATATCGTAAGACACTCCAGACAATTAGTGTCCATTCAGCTACAACAATTTAGTATTGTTGAGAAGGTTAATGAACAATTTTATTGATCTCCACATAGATATGTTACTTCAAAAACGAAAAGCAAATGAATGTAAGGAATCTTAAACCCATAAAACAAATGGATTTTGTCAGGTAAAGAATCCTTCAGGAATAAAATTCAGAAAAGTGTCACATATGCATCTTGATGTGCCAGTCTGAAGTGCTTCAAGACGTTAATCTCACATTCTCAGACCGTCTGCAGTAGCATCATTTGCAAAAGGTAAATGAAAATGTTCTTTTTTGGAAAAAAAAAAAAAAGGTGATCTTCAGTTTTCCACCACCATATCAATTCCTTCGAAAAAACTCAATTACATGAAAAGACCACAATGAATAAAACGACATATTTCTCTGAGAATGGTTAGTTGCATTCGAGTATTGCGCCATACAATTAATATTTTATCGATTTCGTTGTCTAATGATTGCTATGAACATCACTCTCCAAACAATTCAATAGTTAAAGGCCCCAGACATCAGCTCAAGTAATCAATATATTCAAATGATATGATATATACTTGGTAATTTCTTTTCTAGCGAAATTATTCAAAGATCCTTGAAAATGCAAAGTTAAAGAATAAGCGATTCTTGAAATTCTATCTTTCAGACAACATAAGACCAAGTTATTCAACAATGGATGAACTTACTTATGAAAAGGTCAAAGCCATCTAAGTAATATGACGCTCACATGGCATGCTCACTACTTTCCAAGATGATCAAAAGCTCTTAAAAAAAGAAAAAAAGAAAATGCGAGAAACAAAACAATGCTGGCTCAAAGATTCCAACCTGCTTCAATTTTCCAGTCGTCTCAATCATGCGCCCTTGTATCTCCATAAAGGCCTAGTACAAAAAAATTCCATCCGTAACAAATTTATTTAAAAAAAAAACACAGTTCGATCAATATAGCACATCACTCCACAAGACTCTATGTTACAAAATCATGAATAATTATACATGTAATGTTAGTCTGTCATTGTGAAAGAAACTAAAGGAAAACAAAAAATCGGTAAGAAGCCCTTTGTACTTCTTTGGCAAATTCAGTTCAGGAAGCATTAGAGAAACCATCAGTTTTAAGTTCTAAATTCACTTAGTCCATCATTGCGGAAGTGGAGGTGGGGAAGGTGTAGCAGGAGGGAATGGAAGTGAGGTTGGAAGATTCAGCTAAAGTCTTAACACTCGTAATTTTGAGCCGAGAAGTATTATCTTCTTGATGGAGTGGAGCAGCTGGACAAACAGTAGCCATTTGAGATGAGACTCCCTCACTCTCTCTCTCTCTATAAAGTGTGTGTCCATATCAATTATGAAAAATATCAATAATGAAAGGACTTCTGCATCACAGAATAGCCCCTTGATAAACTCTCGGAGTCCCGGAGATTGCCATGTGGCAGCTCCTTTCTAAACAGTGAATGCGATTTCATTTGCAAAGTGGTATGCCTGCTTGTCATGGAAGGTTTCGTATCCCGAAAAATCTCAAATCAATATATATATGTGATAAATTTATCTCGAATTAACTATTGACAAAAAAAATCTCAAATCAATACACATATGACAAATTTACCATCATTAGTTTTTAGTAAATTGGGTTTATATCAGAAAAAACTCAAATTAATATACCGATAAGAAAAGTAGAGGGTTAAAACTTAAAATTGGTATACCTGTCAACTGTCACGTGTTATCTAATTTAGTAATTTGATAGTAAAATTTAACGGAAACTAACGAATTATACTAGTTTGGGATTTTTCTTTTTTATGGCCATTAACTTGGGATAAATTTATCAGGATTTTTTTTGAGGTATTAACCCTAATCAGAAAAATAAAAAGAGGAGGAAAACATGTTTCATGCAGACAACTTATCACACTGCATGCTTTTGACGAGGGGACACTTGACACCCCTGTCATGACTAGGCTCCCCTCAGCCAACCGAAAGATGAATAAAGGAAAGTGGAAAGTGACGCAGCGAGAAAAACAAGGAGACAAAGAGAGAAGAGAAAAAGCAGGCGAGTACACGTCACGGGGACCTTGCCAAGCTAAATTAGCTTCGTTTCGCAGGGTTGGATGGGTAATTGAACTAGCTGTTCGTTTCATCGGAGTAATTTCCGAATTTAGATCACAAATTCAAAATTGGATGAATTTTGAACTGTGAGGTTCGGTTGAGTTATTAAGGCTCGGATTTCGTGAAAATGATAGTTTAGAGAGTTATGAAGCCATAGGATTTTGACGAAAACGAATTTCTAAAATTTCGCTTGTGAGATATGCCAAACGAACAAAGATAAAATTGTATCATAAGCGAGTTTTTTCATTAGCACGTAGAAGTGATTTTATCGACGGTTAAGGGTAGTTTGATCGAGTGATTCTTTAGGCTAGTATATTACTCCAATTTTGACATCGTTTTTTGTTTAAATGATAGGAATACAAGCTCGTCTATTCGACTACCCTTCGTAGGTCGTTGTTTAGCTTTCCCCGGTGAGTGTTAAAAACTTATATGTGAAAGCAATATGGATTAGTTACATTATAAGTTAATAAATGACACTTTTGATGGCATAAAATTGGATCGAGCATTTACTACCGTTTTGTTTATTTAAAATGGAAAGATATCTTTTCATTAAAGTTTAAGCCTATTGCCTTTGAATGGTTTGTGAAACATTGTTATGAAAGAATTATGAGAAGTTGTTGACTTTGAATATGGTTTATGATAGGAACTATCTATGAATGTGTCGAATCGCGAAAAATTATATGATTTGGTTAGTAAATATGAGTTTTGAGATGATTTTCTAGTTTTAGTTGTGGGTCATTAGAGATTGAGGTTGGTCGATTATGCTCATATCGTTATGATTTGAACTCATTAAGAGAGTAAGTATGTACATTGTTACTATGACGTCTTCCTGGGCCGAACCACCAGTTGATATGGGTAACTTGGGGCCTTTTTAGTAATAATTCTATTCCCATGAACAATTTTTGAGCAAAAAATTATTTTTCTAATTCTATTTTTGGGAACAGAGAAGTAGCCTTTTTTTCTTCTTGTTTCTATTCCCAATATGTTCCCTAGCCATTGATCTGTTCACTGGAACATAATAATTAACTAATGTTATCAAATAAATTTTTCTTCTTTTGTTGTTCTCTGCTCTTGAGAACAAAAGAATAGGAATCAGATAAATAACAGAGTTACCAAACAACCCCATGATTGCCTTTGTCAATGGCATTAAGTGTGAGCATAGTTAGATATTGAGCATTACATTGATCAATGAAATGGACTATTGACTTTTGATTTGATAGAGATCAATCAATGAAATGGACCATTGATGGTTGATTTGTTATTGTTAATATGATATTGTTGATCGACATAATATAGATAAATAACCTTGTTGTGAGAAGATATAACCCATTTTGATATTTTATTGATATTGTATGCTAGATTTGCAAGTGGTGAGTTATAATGTCGTTTTATAAAGTTGCATAGTGAATGTTCGATCTGCTCGTAAGATATGTACTAATCACGGAGTCTTAATCACTCGCATCATTTATTCCAACCTTTCTTAACTTGTTCAAAAAGCAACGAGTGAATGAGAGTGATATCACCAGAGAACTTTGGGTATTTGGATTGCGGGCATGAATATTGATAGTTGGATATTTATGAAATGCAGTCTATCGAAGTTCAGTTCTTTTGGTCGAGTGGTTTCTTAATTTGGGAAAATAGATATTGCTAATGGATTTTAGAACTCTAACCAACTCTCAAGCACGTTTACTTGACCTGAAATAATTTGTTAAGCTAATCAGCTTGGCAAATTATTTCAGAATGCAAATCCCACATACCTTTGATAGCCAATATAAAAGTCGTGATAGAATAAATTTTATCATATCCCGTGTTTGGTTATTACCAAAAATAGGATAAAGTCGGATATAAAAGAAATATAATCCGAATATAAAAAAAAAATACCCCATGGGAGAGGTGGGGGTAGATTGGATTTATATCCATGGCACAAAAATTATTTTTCTCGAATGACAAAATTATAAAATTACAAAATTACATACAAGCTAAAATTCAAAATGACCAAAAAAAATGAATAATTTATTTTTTTTTATTTCTATTTATTTATATATTTGAATTACTTACTATTCTATAAATATTATTCTAAAATTATCCATTATTTATATTTATGACAAATTTAGGTAGATTAATATAGTTTATAAATTTAATAAAAAAAAATTTATCAAAGAATGATGTTGGTACAAAAAAGAGAGGAAAATTTATTAAAAAACAAGTAAATAAATCTGATTTTAAATGAACAAATTTGAACTTAAAAGGATCTTTCAAATTCAGTTCGTCCCCTTCTCTATATATTTAATTTATGTTGAAGCTTCACAACTCGCCCATATCTTTGTTCGCGTCAAAGCTTCACGAAAACGACTAGAGAGCCTAGGTTTCTTCTACTCCATGACTCTAGTTCACGTTAACAATCCACGGAAGTAGCAAAAGAGTCAAAACTCATCTTTTCCGTAGTTCTGTTGTTCATATTAAAGTTTCACAAAAGTAACAAGAGAGTTGAAACACTATACTTTGCGAAAATTACAAAAGTGAATAATCATGTTTCTCTTTCACTAAAATTAGCGTTAGCTAGCTAATCTACCTCATCAATATTGCTATAGCCCATTTATATTCATTATCATTGTTGATCCGCTTTAGAATGCTATAATGAGCTCTTTTTCTATTTAACATGTACATCGTACAATAATTATGAATTTATTGATGGAAGTTATATCCATTTGCGCATTTCCTTGACAGTGAATCATGAGAGATTCTTACCATCTTTATTTGTTCATTTATAGAAATACGTAGTTCATACCAAACAATAGACATGGTAAGACATGCAAATGTCAAGCTTTATAACTGCAACGCACCAAATAGTGGATAACACACAGCAAAATCCCTACATTTTCTTACCCTATCATATCCTAAAAATCCCAAAAACTAAACCCAACCAAAAGTGATGAAAAGAGAGATCATGACGTAAATTTACAAGTGTCATGCCACAAAGAAAGCTTCTTCATTTTGTTGAGCTCTGTGAAATCATGGTTATCCACAAATTTATTTGTTTTGATAATCAGAAGGGTTTTCAAACAGACATATGAACAAAGAGAGCTTTTCTTTTCATCGACAGGGAAAAAAGCATTTGCACTATCAATTTAACTTTAGAAATGCTTTTCTACTCAAGGAAATAGCAAGCAAATGAAGATTCATATCCTGAAGATGTAAGATGTTCAGAGATTCACACAGTACAGAGCAAGACGCTAGAAACAGAAACTTTCAAAAGGAAAATCAAACATAATCACAATAATGCAGGTTAGGACGACAGCATTCAAAGCTACACCAAACCAGAACACAAGTGGTCGATGCATCCGAGTGCTCACAAGGCCCTATATCTACATTACGGACATAGACATGATTTGTTGAGCGAGACCTGGATCTTGTTGAAGTAGCTCCCTCAAGTTGCTCTCCACATCAGCCATTTGCTTCTCTAGGTACTCCTTTGAAGTCTGCAAAAAGAAAACGCAAATCGGCAGTTCTGATAAGAGATGATAATTCATTTAAAAAGTTACAGAAAATGGGAAAATCCACATAGTAGTTCTAAAAGAACGACAGGGTACACAAGCACAGGTTACAAAATTTCTAAGAGAAAGTATTATCCTACCAAAGTCCGCCAAAACTTACTTTCTCATGAACAAAATGAACAGCATCACAATTATTTTGAAGAAATATCCAAAAAATGACTTCGCTACCCTTGCATTTTATGACAGAAATATCATGGTTGGAAAAGAAAGACAAACTATGCATACGAGTAACAATGATCAGATGGTCAATAACAAGCTTTACTTGGAAAATCTTGCAGATTGGACTTTTGAAGTGGATAAAATTTCAGTAGTTACATTTTTTCTCAATGTTAAGACCTCATTATATATATTGGATTCCTTAATACATTGATTGGTGGGATGGCACTGCACGTTTTCACATAGCCACATCTTTGAAGCAGACAAATGTATACACTACAAGAAGACATAGGCAACTATCTTAAAAAAAGGGTCCATATGACTCATACAGTCATACATCAGGGGTCAACACACTTCAGGGGTCAATCCGCCTTGACATTCGAGAAATACAAACCTAAAACTTCATTAAAAGTCTAATATGGAATAATAACATCATACACAAGCAAGTGAAGAGTATTACAAAGTTTCAAAAACTTATACTGGGACTATTTAACGAAAATTCACAGTTTAGCACTAAAATGAAGAAGCAAAGCCCTCCAAGCAGTCGGGTTTCATAGTACAAAAATATCCACACCCGGTAGACTAGGCTAACAGTCCCCAAGCACATTACAAAAGTAATGGAGAATCACTACAACTAAAATATAACTACTTTCTGAAGCCATAGGTGTAAAAAGTACCTGTAATGAAGTTATAGCAGTCTCACTATCTTTAAGCTTTTGTTGCTGTTCATTCACTAAAACAGACTTAGGCTCTAAGAGAAACCTATAATAGAGAAATTTTCTGTAAGAAACAGCTTCATCAAGAATAGTAGAGATAAGGAAAAAGAGAGGAGGCATTACAACAACTATGACTCCTGTTTCAATGTATTACATTAGACAACAACACACAAAAACTACGACACCCTTTAACACGAGATATACTTTAACACTTCAGAAAGTTGAAGCCTATATCAAAATCTTTTAACCTGTTATATACATGATCAACTCTAGAAACCTCTAAAGGTTAGGCAAATAAGTCAGCAAGCTGATAAGACCTCATATCAATCAGATTCTATGGTAGTTTATTTTCAATTATGTGACACCTAAGCTCAATATAGAGGGAAACAAAGGGACTAAACATGAATTGAATGCTAGCTTGGTAATGACAGATGAGATTTATTTGATCGGAACGTCTAAAGCCAAATCCTTCTACGATGTGCTTCAACAAAGCAATTCACAAGAAGCAAGCGCCATGACTTAAGATACCTTGATTCAACACCCGACTTAGTAAAAGCAATGTTATATACCATAACAGAAATTGACCTCCAACAAATGAACAAGACCCCACTGGTCAACAATCCGTCTAATCAAGATCTAGCCCACTGTCGATTACAATAAAACTCGCAATCAAGATGGTCATGTAATTCATAAGGGAAATTCCCCCCAAAGCACCTTTAAAATATGAGAGTACTTCGAGCTGCATCCATCTAAACCCGTCTAGGTGCTGCTAATCCACATCAAAAACCACTAGAATTCTATTTCACTTGCATGCAAGTCTACAGAAAAGTGAATAATTCAGTAGCATCTTCAAAAATCAAAGTTAAGTACCACATAAGTAAGCCTTCAACCTGTGCTATAACAAATTGCTTCAACCATTTGTAGACTATGGGGGTGTCCATGCAGTCTGCTCACTCCTCCCATATCCAAATGATGAACAAATGAAGGAAGTTTTCTCTCCATTTCATGTCTTAAATAATCCGAGTTGAAAAATTTTAAGGCAGTTTTATTTGAGGAGACTAAGATTGGGGTAGAATGGAGTATGTCGTGGCTCCAATGCCATGTAAAGAAAAGAAAGGAGAGAGAGGAGAGAAATCTGGAGGCTTGACACTATCACGACCTCCTATTCACCTAAATAATCTAAACATTTAAACTCATCGACCTAAAACATAGGTTAACAAGAACAAACCAATATTTCGCACAAGCTCATAATTTATCATGTTAGATATCAGCACAAAATTGGATTAGATCCAGCACTCACGTTCTCCCTGCATAACAAAAAGATGAAAACATAGGATGTAAGAGGCACTAATGTTATAGTAATGAAAGCAAAATTCAGTCAGATGATTACAACAATTCTTGCCAACTTGTATAACAATTTCCTCAACCGCTTTGTACTCTTTCCAGACCAATCAAAATATTGTACCTACGGCCTTGTATGTGTTGGTACTGTCAGGGAGCTGTCCCAGCTCCTCCAAGGTTAAATAAGCACGCTTCTTTTCCGTTTCCTTATTTCGAATCTGGTTTTGCACCTGAAGAGTAACCAGTTAACATTACAGTCAATGTCATTGATATCATAAGACACTCCAGACATTTAGCGTCCATTCAGCTGCAACAATTTAGTATTGTTGAGAAGGTTAATGAACAATTTTATTGATCTCCACATAGATATGTTACTTCAAAAACGAAAAGCAAATGAATGTAAGGAATCTTAAACCCATAAAACAAATGGATTTTGTCAGGTAAAGAATCCTTCAGGAATAAAATTCAGAAAAGTGTCACATATGCATCTTGATGTGCCAGTCTGAAGTCCTTCACGACGTTAATCTCACATTCTCAGACCGTCTGCAGTAGCATCATTTGCAAAAGGTAAATGAAAATGTTCTTTTTTGGAAAAAAAAAAAAAAGGTGATCTTCAGTTTTCCACCACCATATCAATTCCTTCGAAAAAACTCAATTACATGAAAAGACCACAATGAATAAAACGACATATTTCTCTGAGAATGGTTAGTTGCAATCGAGTATTGTGACATACAATTAATATTTTATCAATTTTGTTGTCTAATGATTGATATGAAGATCACTCTCCAAACAATTCAATAGTTAAAGGCCCCAGACATCAGCTCAAGTAATCAATATATTCAAATGATATGATATATACTTGGTAATTTCTTTTCTAGCGAAATTATTCAAAGATCCTTGAAAATGCAAAGTTAAAGAATAAGCGATTCTTGAAATTCTATCTTTCAGACAACATAAGACCAAGTTATTCAACAATGGATGAACTTACTTATGAAAAGGTCAAAGCCATCTAAGTAATATGACGCTCACATGGCATGCTCACTACTTTCCAAGATGATCAAAAGCTCTTAAAAAAAGAAATGCGAGAAACAAAACAATGCTGGCTCAAAGATTCCAACCTGCTTCAATTTTCCAGTCGTCTCAATCATGCGCCCTTGTATCTCCATAAAGGCCTAGTACAAAAAAATTCCATCCGTAACAAACATATTTTAAAAAAAGAAAATAGTTCAATCAATATAGCACATCACTCCACAAGACTCTATGTTACAAAATCATGAATAATTATACATGTAATGTTAGTCTGTCATTGTGAAAGAAACTAAAGGAAAACAAAAAATCGGTAAGAAGCCTATAAGGTTAGTTTGTACTTCTTTGGCAAATTCAGTTCAGGAAGCATTAGAGAAACCATCAGTTTTAAGTTCTAAATTCACTTAGTCCATCATTGCGGAAGTAACAAAGGAATATAACAAGTCAGGAAGAAGCCCATAAAGTCAGTTTGAATTTTTTTGCTAAATCTAGTTCAGGAAGCCTTAGAGAAGCCAACAAAGATAATCTTACCGCTCTGTTCGCTTCGTCAGCCATTTTCCCTGATGAATTGCTTGCGGACTAGCCAACCCAGACACTAACTGATGCAAGAGAAATCAAACCCATTGTTAAAACCTCATCTTCTGAAGTATGACATCATCCACATTCTTATAAACAATCAAGCCAACACGATACAGGGAAATACTTGAACTTGACTAGAGTCGCTAGACTAAAATACTCTGAGGTAGAAACTCGACTCGAGCTCAATCAATTATCATTTTTGAAGTTAGTCAACCCCGAATTGGTTCACAATCCAGCCCCAGTGAGCTCAAAAACCTAAGGCACTAAGCCTTTTTCC
This sequence comes from Psidium guajava, assembly GCA_016432845.1. Taxonomy (NCBI): domain Eukaryota; kingdom Viridiplantae; phylum Streptophyta; class Magnoliopsida; order Myrtales; family Myrtaceae; genus Psidium; species Psidium guajava. Next base: position 32,060,343 of record CM028225.1, on the reverse strand, counting down.
TCCTCGAGTGCAAAAACAAGAATCAGCACCAACAATTCGATACAGAAACTTTCCACCATCTCCACATTTCTACATGTAAATGATATTTAAAAAAAAAAAAACTCAATACAGCAAGCTATAAGCCATTGGCGACGACGCATGGGCAGCGAATCGCACTTAAAGAGGGATCAAACATGAACAAACAAAGGAAAGAAGACAGCAGCGAGATGATGGGTAGGCCATAAATCAGAGAGTGCTGGTCAACAGAGATGAGAGAGATCAAGAACGCAACCTCAGGAGAGAGAAGGAGGGAGATCGAAGAAACCTGCAAAAACCGAAACTTTGGGAAGAAGAGACGAGAGACCAGCAGGGTTTGAAGATGGTGCGAGCGGACTGTGTTGGGAAGACACCTCCTTGAGTGACAATTTCAAGGGGATATTCTTGTAAAAATCACAACTTTTATGGCTAAATATTTTATAAAAGGCCTAATATCACGAAACATGTGCACTTACGATAAGTTTATTTCAATAAGTTTATTTCAAATTAATTTTTTGATCGTAAAAAATTTCAAAATCGATACGCATGATTTATTTATCATAAATTAATTTTTTGACTACCAAAAATTTTGAATTTGTACATCTATGACTAAGTTACCATCTATTAGCTTTTGTTAAATTAAGTTAATATCGCACAAAAATTTAAAATAATACGCTTGCGATAAACATAGAATAAAAACCTCAAATTGATATACACATAACCTAAGTAGCATCTACATCGACACGCAACACGACATTATATGACATGTATCGTGTATATATAAAAATATCAAGGATGAATTTTTTCTTCTTCAACCTATGTTAGGATTCACAATTAGTTTTTTTTTTTTTTACACTGGCTAGATATCTTAATTTAGGGTGGCTGAGTGTATGACTTAAGTATGTAAATTTTTTATAAATATACATTTTCACTCTTAAATTATTGAAAATGCCTAAAATCGACCATGTGCGTGTTGAAATGACATGTCATGATACTGGACTTTATGCTGATAGCATGTCTAGAGTGGTGACTACGTGTCTACCACATATTGAAGAGTGTCGGACACGACACGGCAAGGAGGCCCCGATGCTTCCTAACGCGTAATTGGCACATGTCATCTAACCTAACAATTTGATTAACGAAAATTAACAGATGATAAATTTGTTATAAGTATACCAGTTTTGAGTTTTTCATGGCATTCATCCTTTTAAATTGAAATTACACTTATCGACATTTGCAACATGAGTCCACTTGCATCATAAAACTATGAAAAAATGGCAGTGATACCTTTTAATCTTTATCTCAATGTACAATGTAATATGTAGGGGTGAGCAAATTGGACCGACCGGACTGGGATCGGTGGTTCCTTTCCCGATTCTATAGAGGTCCGGTCCGATTCTTGATTCCTAAAAATGAAACCACTGACCAGGCAGTCCTATTCTCAGTTTCCGGTTCCTGGTTCCTATGACCGAACCGGATTGGACCGCTCAAATTTGATCGGTCCTTTTTTAAAATTTTTTCCTAATTTTATCCATGAATCTTTTTTGGCTCGTTGAGCCTCTTGTTTTTTGCTATTAGGAATTCATTTTATATAGATGTTGAAGTTTTATAATATTATTGATTTCAATAATTAGAGAATAATTTGAGCTACATTTTTTTTTGTCCGGTTCGATCCTGTTTGGTCTATTTGTCGGTCCGGTTCGATCCAGTTCTGGGATAGTCGGTCCGATTCCTAGTTCCGATAAATTGGGAACCGAGACCACCAGTCTTGTTTTTAGCTCTTGAGGGAAATCAGATTGGACCGGAAACCGATAACCCTTAGTAATATGTAAATTTTTAATATATTTAATATGATCTTTGAATTTTACCGAATATACAATGTTGCCCCTTAAATTTAAGTTAGTTCAATGCAATCCATAAACTTTTGGTATATATGCAATTTAGTCTCTCAACTCTATACATATTGGTCAAAATCCCTCAACTATATGAAATACTAGTATTTAACATTTTCATATAGTACAAGGACTAAATTGAATATAAAGTTCATGGATCATATTATACATTAGAGTAAAGTTCAGGGATGCATTGAACAAATTAAGAGTTTTCAGAAATCACATTTCGCATTGAGCCTAAATTTAAGAACCGTTTATGTCATTATCCTTTAAAACTTTCCTTTCGTTCACTCGAAACCAGAATTTTGTATCGACAATCAATTAGGAAAATTTCGTTCATCCCATCATTTTCCTTATACAAGCGAGGCAAGCAGCCCTTGTCGCCCCTAGCCAAGGCGGTGATGAATGGTGGTGCACCCCTTGGATTTCCCTCTCTCGAGCGCCTTATAAGCATCGCATACCCCGATTTAAAAAATAATAATAATTTTTAAAAAGCCAAAAAAGAATTTATTTTCATTGAAATTTGATGGATCTATTGGAATTCTTCCATAGCACTTCCACGCGAAGTTTTAGTACTTATTCTATGAGTGGCACATATCCATGATGAAATCTAGTTGATTTTTGTCATTACGACTTTGCAATTCTTGTGTAAGTGGTCACGAGTTAGACCGATGAATTTACGGTCAGTGCACAAATCTCCAATTCAATCTAACATGAAATTCCCAAATTGATACATTTATGACAAATTTATTCTAAACTATTTTTTACCACAAAAAAATCATGAACCGGTACACTTGCGATAAATGTATCCCAAATTGGTACAGTTGTGACAAATTTACCCTCCGTTAATTTTTATTAAATTTAACATTGAATTGCTTAATTGGATAGCACACGGCAATTCACCGGTGCCCTATGTTTATCATAAGTGTATCAATTTGAGATTTTTCGTGGTATTAAATCAATTTAATGAAAGGTAAATTTGTCACATGTATAATAATTTGAGAGTTTTCTTGGTAACAAAAATTAGTTCAGGATAAAATTGTCACAAATGTATTAATTTAGGATTTTTTGTGATTAAAAAAATAATTTGTGGTAAATTTGTCATAGGTGTACCAATTTGTGATTTTTTACGATATTAACCCAACTTTTTAATATGGACAATTTAGTCCTAAACCTTTTAAAAAAAATTCAATGCAACCGTTCAACCAATTTTGGCAAGGAAATCATTGACATGACCATCCAATCAGCGTCAGTTGCATATGTGGCACAGTCAGCAATCAAGCGAACGGTTTTTGTAATTTTTGTAATTTTCTGAAATTTTTTTCTTCTTTTTTCCTTTTTATGTTCCCTTCGCCTTGTGGTCGGTCTTGGGGATGACCGACAAGTGACGGGGGCGAAAAGGTTCATTAGAGGAAAAAAAGAAAATAAAGTTTTGAAAAAATATAAATTTATCCACGTTAGCATCGATAAGACCGGACCTCGGCCAGGCAACATAAGGATCATCCATATCAATGATTTTTCTATCAAAATTGGCCACAAAAGACCACATTGAAAAATTGTCAAAAATTTAAGACTGAATTGACCATGCTAAAAAATTTTGGATTGAATTGGTCGCCATACCACAAGTCATCACTTTTTGGATAATTTTTCCCATGAACGATTCATTCTTTTTCGTCCATCAAAATGTCTATTTGTTTTAACTCCCCGACTGTCTGATCTTGCACATAAAATCATATTTAGCAATTTTTTTTTCCCACCCTGCGTAAAAGTTTCTCAAGTTCACTTTCAAATGACTATTTTTCCGCCGTGGGTATTGTTCATCATCAGAAGAAGTCTCAAGTCGTAGTGTCTCATTGATGAATCAAATGCTTTACCCAATCATGAGTAAGTGCTCGACGCAAAATCAAGTCGCTACATAGTCTTCACTGAAAAAACAAATCAAAAGCAATCACATGCGTGGCACGAGGGCCAATCTCTTTCTTCCGAATTTATCTCTTAACTCTGTTGTATCAAAAGCCGTCTAGGTGGGAATGGTAAAATTACCAAAAAAATTCTAAATATATCATAATTATGCTAATTCAATCCTAAATTTATTATTATTATTAATTCAATCCTAAATCTTTTGAAATTATACCAATTTAGTCTATCTGACCAAATTTGATCGGCCGACACTAACATTGACGCTAGAACTCCATGCCTCAATCAACAAGCTCAATGGAACCCAAACAACTAGTAAATTGACGAGTGCGGAGCAAGAAAAAAAGTGCCAGAGAGTGAATTGGAGAAATTAGGGATTAAAGGAGAGATGGGAGCACAAACAAGAGTAGGGGATGGCAAGAAAAAAGAAAAATAAAGAAAAAAGGAAAAAAGAGAATAAAATAAAAATATTAAAGTAATATGTTCTTGGAACGCCGGCGTCAACCGGCGCCTCTCTTGGCTCCAGAATAGACTGAATTAGCATAATTATAAAAGATTTAATATTGAATCAATAAAAAAAGAGTTTAGGAATGAATTAACATAACTACAATACATCTACAACTTTTTTGGTAATTTTATTAGCGAAAACTTCTCCATAATGCCAATCATTAACAGGTCCTCACCTTTTAAAGTCGGCAAAATGGGCCTAAAAGCATATTATAACATGTTTATTGGTATAAATCCTAAATATGTTACTTAACTAGCTTAATTGAGTCGTAATAAACGTCATTTTTTAAATTTTAAATTTTTTCTTTTTTCTTCTTTCCTTCAACCAAATCCGATGAGGGTTACCAACCAACCCGCGCTCAATGGCTGACAAGGCAAAGGCCACTACCCTCTCTCGTAATGAACCAAGCGAGGGCAACAACCCTTGCTCCCGGCTGACGAGGACTTTGCAGCCTTCGCCAAGCATAGGCAAAGGTTGACGATCACTAGTATTAAAAGATAAAAAAATAAATATAAATATAAATAATTTATTATTTTTAAAATATTATACAAATTTATAAGAAATAGATTTTCTCAGTTTCACTTAAATATAAAAAGCGTTATAGCAATATGAGTCAAATTTGATCTTAATCGAGCAATTTGCATTACAATAAATGATCCATAAACAGGTTGGATGGTCAATTTGGATCAAACACTTTATAACTCAATTAGAACCTAACCCGACCCACTCGATTGATCAAGAACGAGTGTTGTAAATCACATTCCAATTGCAAATTAAAGGATAGACAATCCGAATAGCCTAGGAAAATGAAGGAGAACTATTAAGGCTGAAAGCCTAAAGCGCATTTTACTCCATTCAGCTCCAAGCACAGCCCGCACGTTTAACCTTAGGTTCAACGGCCGGAGTTTTCAGATTATGGTCCGACAAACACTAGTCAGGCCACAGGAATCTAAATGCCAGCAAAAGTACCCGGGACAAAAAAGGTTGCTACTGCATCTTTTTCAAGTGTGTTTAACCAACAAGGAAGAAGAACATAGTAGTCGCGTGATGAATGATTTTGCTGACCTCGGACGAACAAGATAACTAAACGAACTCATCATGTCGGTGAACTTTAAAGCGACTTCATCTTAGGATTCAGTTACTGTAGGGGAGGTATGAAAACTCGAAACTACCATACCCTGAAGCCTAAAGCCAGATTACATAGCATGAAGTAGCCCAATTAGTCTCGCATGCTGTTTTTCATAGGCTAACGACCGATCACGTGAGGACATCTTGCCGTCTTTCCCACAAAAGAAAAATAATAACAATAAATTCAGGAAAATAACTCCTCTAGCTACTCAGCATGTGGCTCATGATAAAACCACAACGAAGATGGGGAACATAGTTAAAGGTCAGACGGTATCAAAAGCAAATAAAACCAGAACCAAACATACCAAAGAAAATTGCAATAGGCAAACTGGCAAATAGACCGACACAATGTCGCTTCATGAGGCTCGCAGAACCCGGCGGCGATATTCGCCCAAAGCCCAAATTGGGAAAATGTTTCTGTAGGCCGCGTACGTTATCATACAGTTCTTGTTGAATACCCCCATAATTTCCTGTTAAGAGGAAAATGCATACGTGACATTAAGCATCCACTATTAAATACAGAAACCAGTACACTACAGCTACAGATTGATTGACACCATATATGTCCAAAGGCAACCATATAGCAAAGTGATGTTTTGGTCATATTCATCCTAGGACCTAACTCACTTGCATACCACGAGAAAAGCTGTGACAATGGAAAATGGCATTTCCTTACTCGGTTACCTAGGAAGTGCCCTACCTTTTAAGAAACCTTATAACTACCAGCATGCACATAAAGGGATGTCTATGAAAGGAAAAAGAAAAGACAAAAAAAAAAGCGATATCAAAATAGTATTACCTCTTGGGGAAAATCTCCGTTCTCCATTTGGGAATTTATCAAAAATCTAGCAGCTCGGTGCAATAGAACTGGGTTTCTCTCAGCCTGATAAATTGAATCGTAGTTCATCAGTAAATCAAACACCACACATTCTCACACGAGAATGTGTAACATGTATAACTATGGGATGAAGGATATATGCGACAAAACCTTTTTCTCATGAAAGGAGATCAAACAATTAAATATGATGTCTAACATAATTTGAATCAAGATCAATTGACTATCATAAGGAAACTATGTAGCCTCCAATAAGTGACATCAACTTTAGGTCACAAATAAAGAAAACAAAATATTGCAAGCAATCTTTTATACCTGCCCAGCATCAAGGAGCGCCAACATTGCCCAGCTAGTATTCACAACATGAGAACGGTTGCCCTCTAGATTTGTATAAGCCTGTTCATTTTGATCGGAGAATTATGGTAAAACAATTTCAGTGACCCAAAAGAATTTAGAGCATCCAACAAAAGGCTATGATCCTTATAAGCTGCTGCTTTTATATGTACATCACACTAAAACAGTTTGATCTTTCATCATTAAAAATATCTGTATAGAAAGGAAAGATTTTGATTGAGAAGAAACACTTAAACATCACATAGTCTAGTTACTTTACTCTGAAGAAAGTGGGACTCAGCCACAATATAAGGTAGAGCAATTATTGAAGAGTCTTTATATGCTCCAGGGGACTGATAGGATAGATAAGTGATTTCCATTGCATCAGTTTGACTCGATGAACAACTAAGGATGTTTACTTTTAAACCATCAATGATTAGACAGAAAGAAGGTTTCTAGCAATATGAAAGGAGGATGAATTCTATAAGCTCCTGAATTGAGAACTTCAATTAGAATTCAAACTGTCTAAAGTACAGAATGTGTTTGGCAAAACTATATCAATCACTAGTGTCAGCGATAAAAGAAAAGAATCATTGAAGTGCAATTTCTAGAGCACTCTAAAGTGAAACTTCTGAACAAATGGACATTAAAGATACAAGAATGAAGGTGCTCCTGGAAAGGGCAAAAAAAAAAAAAAAAACAGAAGAATATATAGAAAAGCTCGATATGAAGGCATCTCAATTTGATCCAGTACATAGTCTTGACTGTAGACGACTTGTTAAGTGGGGAACATACTGTCCTAGAAAAATTTAGCATCAATGAGGTGGACAAGCAATGTGATAGACTATTGAATAACTTGGTTCAAACTCTACTAGAAAGCAAAAATTGGTTGTGCACAAATGGGATTTTGCGCAAATAGAAGATATCTCCACAATTGCATCTAGTTCTCAGAAAAATGCAAGTTCAAATTTCGTGCTCATGCACTTGGTATCAGCAGTTTCAAAGTACCATAAAGACTAATCCAAAATTCTGGTGTTTGGTTACACTTTCATCCCCAATGTCAATGTACCATGTCACACATCGTGACATACTCAATTGACAGGTTCAAATCATAGCATTTTCCGTAATCATTTATTCCCAGTTTCAATGTACCCTGCTTCATATGCCTTCTTAGGTGTGTATAGCTAAGATACTTTTGAAAAACACAAAAAATGCTACCTCCATTACAAAGCTGAAAATCAAGCAGGGAAGTCCATGACAAGCAAGCACTTGAGAATTCAGTGAACGTTCAGATAAAATCAGAGAGCAGACCTTGTTTTGGCATGAAAGGTAACTTTCTCCCCATCCACCAGAAGCAAGCTGCTTAGATAACAAAAATTCACAGGCCTTACGAAGGCTAGCACTATTAGTATAACTCCTTCCCGCAGCGACCAGCCCTAGCACTCCAAACCATGTACCATAGGTGAAGCAAACACCCCAAGATCCATACCTATTAAGCATAAACGACATAGCAATAAATACTCTCAACATGCAAAAGATTTAAGCAGTGACAATCTCAAGACCTGCTGCCAACAAAAACAACCTGGTGAAGACCACTCAAAATAGAAAACCCATATCATGAGGATCTCCATCTCCTTATCCTCTACATTTAATTCAATTCAATTCAATTACCAAATTCTTTTGCCCTTTTTCTGCTAATTTTATTCAGGCATAGTGTCAAAAGGATGAAGACAAACCATGAGCCATCTGGTGCTTGTATCTTTTCGATAAACCTAGCAGCTCTCTCGATGCAATTCTGTATCTCTTCACGTCGATGCCCAGGATATAATTTTTTAAATGATGTTAAAGCCTGAATAGCAGCGGAGGTGCATTCCACATATCTACAAACCCATTACAATCATAGTAAATCCCTTTGCATGAGCAAGACTAAAAATAGTTTCCTGATAGAGAGTTTATGGTCTTACGGGTAATCAATAACAATGTCTCCAAAAGTTTCGGCTGGATTTATCAACTGATACAGACAAATAGAAGGCTCAAGTTAAATTCAACTTTCATAAATAAGAGAGAAAAAGAGAAAAGAGGGGGGGGGGGTTGTGTGGGAGTGTTGATTGTGTGCAAGTATAAAAGTCATTGACCTGTCTTTTGAATAGTGAGACAAAAAAAAAAAATAACGTATTACATCATCCCCTTAAGTGACTCGTGCAACAATTTGGTATTTAGAACTGGCAATCAAGCAAGTCGGTTCATATGCATTTGGTAATTCCATGTACTAAATTTTTGGTATTCTAGTCATCTTTCGTTCCTACTTTTCTAGATTCGGGTCAATTTTGGATTCAAATCATAAGTTCAGGTTTTGTTGGATACGAGGTTCTTTCATGTGTTCCATATTCAATACAATTGAAATAAGTTCTAGCCTCTAGGTTAAAGGGTTCATTTTTCCAGTTGAATAGGGGAATAATTTGGGTTGACTCAGCAGATCAACTTCTTTGTTCTCTAAGATTTACAATTTTGACTAGGAATATAAGTTCTCACATGATATTTTCTTCTCCCAACTGAAAATTCAAGCAAATGGCTTAAACATGGGATATTGCATTTGATCATTTGATATTGATATTATGTGATGCACTGACAAAATTACAGGGACAAGCGTTCAAGTCAGTGGGAAGAAGTTTTTGTTTTTATTTTTTTCCCCCCAGTTTAACAGGCACTCACATGCAAAGCCACTGGACACTAGGACACTAGGAAAAAACACCACAAATTTTTATACGCAGATATCAATTTTGTTCACCATCATACAAAATGTCGCCAACCCCAACTAGTTTGGGATAAAGGTGATGTTGATGTTGATGTTGATCATACAAAATGTAGAAGATCAAACCTGGATTTTAGCTGGAATAGGAAGCAGGGATATCTAGCTCATATACTGCAAAAAAACTTATCCATTTTTTTTTCTTTTTCTCCCATTTATTTTCAAAAGAAACAGTTACAGGAAGAATACCTCCAACCAGGCATATGACCGTGTCAGTTCATAGGTCGCCAAGCCCCCGTCTTCATTCTGTTATATAACATATTGGCAAAAGAAAGCCACAATTAAATAGAATAAAGTAAAAAATTTTGTTAATTCCCAAAATAGTCAATCAGCAGAAACGATGAACTGAAAAAGGTTTCAGAAGATGCTTATATTAGGATCTTCAAGCGAATGACAGTCGTTTTCTGGCATGATTTCAGACTTCGTGCACATGCTTACAAATTTGAACAAAAAGCAAGATGCATAATAATTTTCCAAAAAGTATTCTTGGTGAAGCCCTCTTGTACGCTTTTCGGGAGATTGTTTGGACCAGTGAAATGACGGTCTTCAACAGTTTGTTAGAAGACGTGACTATGGGACAGAGAAATAGATTAAAGGGGGCAAAGAAAGACCAAGAAAGAAGTGTAGGACATGATAAGAAATTATAAGGAAAACTTAAATCTTATAGAAGAGTCGATACGTACCGAACATAGTAGTAAAATGATTCATAAAGGTGACCCCCATTTACTAGGGTAAGGCTTATTAACTATGGTTCTCTATGAAGACGAACACACAACACCCCCACCCACCCAAAAAAAAAAGGGAAAAAAAAAAACCGCCCCCCACAAACCCAAGTCCTTGTCTCTCCCTAGCAGTACCCACTAATGCACCATGCGGATTCTCAAACACATAAGACCACATAACGTTGCACAAGGCTTGAGTGAAAAGATCCTAAAACCTTCAAAATTGGGAAAAAATGATAGAAGACGGCTCCTTTCTCCCTGCCACACTGACTTTACACTACACTATAGTATATTTATATACAAGTCAATACATATTATATCCAAAAGTAGTCATAGTGCTGAGAAACATGACCTACTTGAGCAAAGAAGAACATAGAATTAGACCGTACGAGTCGCCTACTTTAAAGTAGGGTTCATTTCACTTACTTTAACTGAAGGTGAGATGCCTTGTCCTCTTTTACTCGTTCCATCTTATTTTGGGTTCTGAATGCATTTTCAGGGTTGCTCTAAATATATACACTCAAGATTGCACTTAAGGACTGTGAGACCAAAAGTAACTTATTTAAGTGCTCATATAAATAAAATAGTAATTCATGAGAACTAGAGTAGAGCAATTTACTTCTCAGCCAAAGGTAACTCCTTTAAGTACTGATATAATAAGTAAAGTAGTAATTCATGAGAGCTAAAGTAGAGCAATTTACTTCTCAGCCAGAGAGTTGCTGCAACATATGTACCTGTAACGAAAGAATGACATTTACAGCATCATATAACCTCTTTGCATCTAATGGCTCCCCAACTATGTCCGATGGAATTTTTGATAGTAACAGCGCAGCCTGAGGAGAAGGACTGAGCAGATTAAGAAAACAAGTATGAAATTAAAATAAAAAATAAAGCACGCGGCCTTTAGCAGAACTACTTTTAATCCTTCTGCTGTGCAGTCTGAGATGGGCCATCCATGATCTGCTGTTGAAAAAGGCCAAGCACCCTTTGAGATGTGGCGGTACCAGAACTCTAGGTTTCCTGGGCAATCTTCTAGAACCTTTGAATAAAAGAGAAGACATCGAAAGGAAAGTACCATGAGACTTGCATCAATCAGTAAACCAGAATGTTATCTGTGTGGTAAAAACAACCAACATGAGCAGAGAATCACCTGTGAGTTTTTTATATACATATGTGCCTTTCGCAAGGTTGAACCGAACTCTTCTATAAGATTGGTTGAGATAATTGCTTGAGCTGTAAATGCAGTATCCCATAATTGACTTCCATTGTAACCCTGCAGATAAACTATTAGTTTATACACCTGACATAGAAGCCGGCCAAAACCCTCGACAGATCACAACAGACAAAATTACACATGGTATCTACACTAAATCATAGTGACATTTGTGTAACTTCATTGGCATTTGTGAAACTTCATTCAACAGAATCTGCCTATGATTGTACACCAGTATTCATTCTGCTTAGCAGAATCAGATTCATCTTGCCAACATATTAACAAGAAAACAAGGACAAGCATATATTTCCATTAGACTGATATTAGTTGTGCATGCTAGTGAATGTGTCACAAAGTTGTCTTGCACCTGCATTTTCATGCCATCTTCTGCAAGCCACAGATAGTCATATATTCTTGGAATATGCAATTTAAAGGCCTCTGAATTTGGATCTTCTGCCCAACAGCAGAGCATATTTAGCACCTGGATATTGCAAGAAACCAAGTCCATCAGTACAATACTACTTTTCCCTCACAGATTGACTCTAAGATCATGTATGAAAATATGACAGAAGGAAAATCAACATGCCAGTGGAGGGAGGTGGGAACATACTAAAGCTACTACATTGGCTAGTTTAAGTGCGGATATGTCATATGGATAGTAAAGCATTCATGTTCAAGTGAAAATAGAGCATCTGAATTGAGCATTAAGTTTTAACTCACTTGATTTGTTACAAGTTGAAGTAAAATTCATAGTTTTTTGTGAGGTCAACAACTTGACGTTCCAATACTTGCAACAGCCATAAGCCAGAAAATCCAAACAAAGAAAGAACCGCAGTTATGATGTAGTAGATGTATACCTTGTTAACTGGACCGATGCAGATATAACGTGTATTCTCGTCTTCATAATGGATATGCTCAATTGCTGCGCGAAGAGCCTTTTCTCTCAACTTTTTCCCTGGCCAATTCAATAAGACGGGTTCGACAGCTTTATGCAGAGTGGCCCACAATATATCTTGCGCCATTGGATGAGGATAGTAAAGGTCCTCCTAAATGTGTAAATAGAGCAACATCAAGCATTGCAGATGCAAACTATTTCCACTTTTTCCAAAGATCAAAATAGCAAAACCACATCATCCATGAGTCCATACAGTCAGCAACATTTACTATAGAGCAGTCTCTGCATGCCAAAAAAGACCCACCCAACTCCTTTTTCATAACATGATCCTTTTTCCTTTAACATAATTCATACGAGGACACCTTTTCACAAATGGAAAATTTACAATTCATGACCCAGTGCAGATAAAACGGCTATAAAATTGAAGCAAGAACGTTTCTAAGTCAGAACCGCGTCGATTGTTCAGTGATGTTGGTTGGTCAGTAAAATTATTTAGAGTATGGATAGCAAACTGCCGTCTCCCTCTTTCTCCAACTAATGAGATGGCATATGCTAAATTTGAACAAGTGAATGGATGTCAATATCAACTAGAATCACGAAACTCTATAAGTCACATCAGCTTCAAATATCAATATCATCCAATAGAACAGATTCTGACAGGTTTACTAAGCCATCCACAGCATAAAAGCAAAGGTGATTCTCATTCATCCATGTGTGGCAATGCGACATTTGTATAATAAATACGGCCATGTAATTGAAGTTTGACCAACCTTCGCACATGAATTTCGTGCCTGGTTCCAATCTATCTCATGGTAAGGAACTGTATAAAGCTCCTTTCTCAAGGACAAAACAGTTGGTGTTATGGGACCTACAAACCTCTTCCCATACAAGTATGACATTGGCAAATAAACCATCCGGCAATGGCACCACATTCTTCCTGAGCAAATTTATTCAAAGACAACAAAATCTATCAGATAAATTATAGGCTGAACAGTAGGCTGTAGCATATACAAAGAAAGTGAATTCGTGCTGTAAAATTCTTATTTTCACTTTTTAGCTAACTTTCTATAGCAATGCCAACTTCCAGAAAAAATAAACACATCGACCATCACAACAAGTGGCATATACTGTAAAGCTGTTTGACTCCACATGTTCTGCTTACTGCTCACGGAAACATCCAACCTATACTATAGTCAAGTCGTCCAATCTATCCAAAAGTGGAAATTCTATTAAAAAAGGGCAAATATTCATCATAAATGCGATTGAATCCTAGGAAATTGTCAACTCTATCTTCAAGTGAATTCTCATTGTGCACTATAGATGAGTTGCACTTCCTTGATGATTTCCAGTGAAACTTCAGCTTTATACTTATCCTCCCAAATTCAGCATTGAGCCTTTTAAATTAGTTATATATCAACCACAAACAGGTTTTCACATTCCTAGTCGACTGCGATCCCCTGGCGTATATTTTAAGCACTATCCCAACGAACACTTAAGTCAGAGGGCTTCAAGGTTCAATATGAATGATCTAGTCTGAATGTTAGATGGTTTGAGGCCAACTATTTCTATGTGATTATTGATGCTTGATAAATTGCCCAATAAGCATTCTAGATTTCCCTCACCACCTATTTACTTATACAGAACGATGGGAATAAGGTGAGGTCAGGATGGGCAAGAACCTGGATGAAACGGAAGCATATAGGGAAGAAGCCATATCTCAGGGGGCAATGGGTTATTGCCTGACCACTCAAATGCTCCAAGTACCTGCCACAGTAGACAATAAGTACCGTTATAAGAGCACTATGGTATGCAAGATAACCATGGTCCAAAGTAAATATTTTCTGTCCAGAAAGAGTTATAGATTATGTCCGTAACTGAAAGCCACATTTTTCCCCATGATGTTATTGCTGTAGCACTGCCATGGTCCAGAATCCATTTTTGTGCCTTTTCCATTGCCCCTTGTCCATCGTTTGCAGCTTCTCCAAGCAACCTTAATGTAACATAGTTCAAGACAGAACCAAACATGGTGCTTGGACCCTCAATGTGCAAACCCCAACCACCATCTTTGTTCTACATTATAGGTGAAAAATAAGAGAACTTCAGAGACAGCTAAAGAGCAATTCAGAGAAATGAGAATAGACACAATCTTCTGGTACAGATGTAGCTAGATGGAGAAGAAAAAGTCATACAATACCGCCAACCCAATGCTATACTTACTTGATGGTTGTACAGATACCGGCACATCTCTTGTTTATGTTGCTCAGACAAGACGGCATTTAGTGCTCCAGTAATAGAAAGAGCAATTACCTGATCCATAGAATGAAGTTTTCCTAAAATATTAACATGACTCAAATAATAAAAATACTTCTATTTGTTAGGTTACTTCTTTGACAAACCAAATTTAACACAAAGTATGAAAGGTGCAGTATTTCCCGATGATAAACGCAACCGCATCATAAAATTATTTGGACAAAATCAATGAGGTGATCAAATATACCCTCAACAAAATATACTCCTATACAGGCAGAATGAGCACTTACCAAGCCAGGCATAAGAAACATAGGTCCTCCATAATCCCCTGGCCAGTGTCCATCACGAGCTTGAAGAGTTGAATGGAAGCTTATGGCCCTTTTCAATATGTGTGTTACAGTCTCCTCCGTGATCTCATCCGAGTCTTTTACCTTTACTGGTGGTAAAACTAAATTGCCTGTATTTTCCTTGGAAAACTGTGATCTCATGAAAGGAACTGAATGATTAGAGGGCAAGGGACAGCCAAGTCAGCAAGAATCCCAAAGAGACCTATTGCATATAAATGTCCCTCTCATGGGAAAGTTCTGTCCATAGTTAACGAAGGAGAAGAGAGCTCTATCCAATGCTTCCTTAGAAGCGTGTAAAACTACAAACAAATTCATTACCCACAGCAGGTTAGTCCAATCTGACAAACGGTTTATCTTTGTCAATCATTTGCGCTCGGGGCTATTTTGTGGGATCACATATGCTCAGCACAATGTTCAGACCCACATATCTCACGCTACCATAGCAAGACTACACAAATCTTCTCATTATAGCTGTCCATAGTTGAGTAAAAAAAGGAAAATGTGTCTGGAAGTCTAAATCTTCACATGGCTGAAGCTGGGGAACATAGTTCAAAGCAAGCCAGAAATTGAATATGGATGTGGAAACGTCTTCGCATAAAAGAAACCATGTTTGTAAACTGGATTATTAGAACAAAACCAACTTCATACATATGCAGACAGAAGTTTGCCATCAGTCCTAATATCTTATTTAGAATTTCAACTGATGAAAAGAACAATATCAAACGGATAAGTTTGTCTGATGAAAAGATCCATAACAAAAGGATAACAGCATGGTAGTTAACTCATAAGTTACCAGAATCTCACAGAGAGAGGACTGCAGTAGCTACACTAATATTACGCAACAAAGCACAATTCTGTTTCTGCTGCAGAAGTCAAGCAGCAATGGCAGATATTGTCATTGACAAAAACGTTATTGTCTTTTTGTCAATGGACCAAAAGTTTCAATTTCCAAAAGATATGTAGCATGCATACTTCCTTCATCTACCATGGAAAGCATCTTCTTACATCAAAATGTTATAACCAGTAACATGAACATGACAGCCTATACATTTATATTACGTTTACAAGAATTGGAGATTCACCTGAATTCGCATGATTAGATCTGAGCTGTGCTTCTTCTCGAACCGATGCTTTGCAAAGTTTGCACGAGCATCTTCGATCTCCTGAATCTCTTCTAGGGACCCACAATTGGGATCAAACTCCCAAATTTGTCTACCAACATGATTGTTCAGACTTCTTAGCCAAGGATTCACGCCTTCCGCCACTTTCAATTTCCACATTCTAAGGAAGCATCGCCAGTAAGTAAAGGCCACCATGACAAACAGGTTAATGTCAAATTCGCAAATATTTAACGACAGTGAAGTTACTGAATTGAACTATTCCACTTCTGCCAACACACAGAGAGTAGAATAAAAGAGTCATTGCATCCATGAAATTGATTACAAGCATTAGTATATGCATAACTTATCACATACCCCCCAACTATTATATACTAGAGAAGTGTACCACACGTTGCTGCATGCTGGAAAGACAATCATTCGACAATCAATCAGCTGATATGACACCCTATGCCACATTTGTTTGCTCAAGCTCACAGAGTGAAGTGGAATAGAAAACACAGATAAAATACAGAACAAAAACTTTTAAATATAACTAAAGCAGTTTAAATAAGTTGCAACAAAAATGAAAGACTATAGCAAATATATGGGAAACTGTCATAATTATATTATTAGTTGCAAAAAAAAATGACATGCTGCCTTCAAGTGATGGGAATAGGAAAGCAAGGAAATCTTATATATGTATATCCGAGAAAGAACGCTGACCAACTCAGGGTGGTCCATTCTCAGTTGTCCGAAGTCTGAAATTAACATGTACAGACAGACACAGTGCCATCAAAGTGCGGAAGCTAGACCCGAGTTGATACAAGGCAATGTGCGCCGCAGGGTAAAATCAGGAATGCAAGAGGATGTAAGCTGAATAGTCGAGCCCATTGTTCAGATTCAGAGAATCGAACGCCGAACACGATTTCGCAACTCACAAATCAAAAGAAACGCACTCTTTCCTCAAATCCCAGAACTGATCAGAGACAGAAGAAGTTCTCTTTTGGGCCGACGCAAGACGATTGATACATTGCAACTCGGCGCTCAGGGACGATCCTCTAACTCTACATTCCTAATCATCGGCAACTCTAAACGACACAGAACCGCGAAGTCATCAAATCAAGCACCCATTTCGGAGGAAAAATGCAACAGATCTAACACAACCATCGTCGTTCTCACCTGATTCTAGGATCACGACAAGACCCCAAAAACCGAGAGAGAGTACTTGCCGCAAAAGTCCAGCGACAACCGGGAAGGGCCGCTTCTTGTTGCAGTGGGGTGGCGCCTCTTCTTCAACAGGACAAAAACGAAAATTCAAAATGGTGTTCTTCTTCTTTTTCAGGAGAAACGAAAAGGACAGACGAAACCCATGAAAACATGAAAAGCTCGAACGCAACCACCCACCACGTTAGCGACCCCGGTTTCGTTTATAGATCAAGCGTCGCCCACAAGATGCAAACTTGCGGACAAGACAACAACAATGGGACGGAAAACCTAAGCGAACCGCTTCGTCACGGGGCAAAATGACGCCGAACAGGCGGACGACAAGCGGAACGATCGCCGCCGGATGTGGACTCAGCCGCTGGGAATCTCCCCGATTCACGTTTCGCGTCGCAAGGAGGAGAGAAGTGCCAGCCAACGAAGCTGCGTCTTATAACACCAGCTCGGACGGATGATTCACGCGTGGGACAATTCTATGATCAATACGGACGAAACCCACGTGGTTGCTTTCTAGACTTTTGGAAAAGTCACATACGATCTTCGAACACAATCAATGCCCCTACAATTTGCACATCGCTCTCCCGGGACCAAGCTTTCTTCTAGAAGAAAGCTCGCTTCCCATGATATATCTCTTTCAAATAAACGTTCGTCTCGCCCGAGAATCTCAATCCGGTGCCCTTGGCCCGAAAAAAGCCGTCCATTCAGAGCTGGGAGAGAGAGAAAAAGAAACATGGTCACCTTCAATCTATAGGCCTTCTTCGCCTTCCACTGAATCTGTGTGCGAGAGAGGCCCTTCGCTAAAATGGGCATGCGTCGATACTTACGATAGGTGGCTGGAAGATGGATATGGAGTGGAGAACGACCGAGGCATGTCGACACAGTGTGCATTTCAATCAAGATGTTGGATGCAATGCTGACAGACTGCTAAGACATGTGGATTTTTCACGTAGTTTTTTTTAAATATTTTATTTAATGATTCTCTACAGCAGATCCGTGATATAGTCATCCAACACATGCGATGACACGTAGGTATTCTGATCATACATTGGGACAAAATGCTTGTACATGAGTCAAGGCACCAGTTAAATATTTTCCTTAACAGGCCATCGAGCCTCCTTTGTGCCGCCTTCCTTATCAAGCCGCTAGGTTGACTCCGAAGGCTAAATTCTTTGGTAGATAACTAATTTGAAATTTTTAGTGATATCATCCTAAAAAAATAAGCATGTGACCGTTTCCGTTTAAGAAAAATCCAAACGAACCTAACGAAAATCATTAGATGGATAACATAGGCAAACTTTAATTGCGATTACATATTACTCATATTTTTTTTTCCCAATCTTCGTTATACTAAAAGTACTATCGGACCTGAGTATGTCCCTAAACTATTTCGTCTAAACTCTAGGACGTAAAATTCAGATATGATAGAACTCACGAGATGATAGCATAGGCATACTTTAATTGCAATCACATATAACTTCGAGTTTTTTTTGTTCCTCCAATCTCCGATATGATAAAAGTACTAGTTCATGGCACTGTAATCGGTCATTCTATTCATACCGGTAAAAAAATGTCATTTGTCCCATTGTCATATTTACAAATATGTCCTTACGTCATGCTCTTATGTTTCATAAAAAAAAATTGAATGATTCAAGTGTCTTTTTGAGAGGTTTCGGTTCAACTAAAGTCAATCAAGAGGCTAAACTCAATCAATCTGCCTTGTTTACAAGTAGGGTGGTTTCCATGGAGTCTCACTATGGGTGTTTGATATCGAGTGTTCTTTCTTTTTTAAAGCATGATTTTCCTTACTCTAACAAGTAAGCAAGTAAACTACCTTGTGATTTCCACGATTCTTTCTTTGCTATTAAACTAGGCTCCGGCTTGGCGTATGACAATGCACGACACGGGACCCTCTTAGTAAGGCCTTCCGCCCCACACCTAGCTTAGCTTAGCTCACCTCATGGCATCGAAGCGGCGAGACTCCTATGTTGACATGCTCTTGTGTTGGCGTGAGGGGCAGGCATAATCATTCCAATCTTGGGAGAGGTGGCAGCCATTCTCAAGAACCAAAAAGACTAAGCCGAGGGAAAGCCTATGAGTCACCGAAACGACAGATGAGATTCTCGATCGGTTTGATCGAATTTTGAACAGTCTTTCTCACTATTCGCAACAGTAGAGCTTTCGATCAAGATGTTCTCACCTCCCTCGTTCGGGCTCTCGCTCGAATCGGAACCTTGAAAGAAAATTCTCAATGATAACTTTTATTACTTGAAATAATCAGTCAATAAAAATATTTTTATTATAGACAATACTTTATGTCTCGATATAAAAAAAAAATTCGCTCATTTATTTTTTGAGCGGCATAAGCAATTATCTTTTAAAAACCTAAAAATATGCCGACCTTCGAAGTGGCTCCGCCTTGCCCTAGGCAGCTCTTTGCACATGGGGGGCAATAAAGATTGCACTTTAGCTGTCGTGATCTTCAAAAGTTTCAAATTTTGTTCATTATTCTACCCTATAAGTTATCTAATTTTGAATTATGTGCCCTCGCTCGAATTTAATATGAATCTCGATTCTAGAACATGACCAAATTAAGTCCAAGTATGGATTCACCGATACTAGACTATAGCCTTTGTGACGACCCAAACCCGATACGGAGGGACGGGCTATGGCAATGCCTTGGCAGTACGCGGGCAAGGCTAAGTGCATCTTTTCTGTCCCACATCGCCTAGGGGGAGTTCTGATTAGTTGATAAGGGTTGGAGTTCTCTACTACTTGTGGAACGTATTTTAAAGCCTATTGCGACCTAAAATTGAAAATTCTAGCTTAATGGATTATCAACTTAATTTCTCAACTAACTTAACTTGGACTCTCCCAAAACCTATACCAAATCGCAATGTAAGGTTCAATTGACTAACATGCGATGTATTTTAAAATTCGGAGCCGCAACTAATTATTTTTTATAGACTGATTAGAAATCTAAGTAAATTAGCGGGAGAACTAAATTATTTCTATGAATCAAAAATTAAGAGTCTAGAGACTGGATTAAGAGAAATTACTCTCAACGTTATTTCGATACCATTTTATGTCGTGGAATTTTTTTTGTCAGACGACATTAATTGATTTTAACATAAGTCATTAACAAATATTATCATGTGCTTGCACAATCAACTAATCGAACATACGTAAATGAATATAAACAAGGGGCATTCTTCAACAGGACGAAAACGAAAATTCAAAATGGTGTTTTTCTTCTTTTTTTTCAGGAGAAACGGAAAGGACAAAAAAAAAAAAAAAGAAGAACCCATGAAAGCAGGGAAAGCTCGAACGCACCACCCACCACGTTAGCGACCCCCCGTTTCGTTTATGGATCAAGCGCCCCCCACAAGATGCAAGCTTGCGGACAAGACAACAACAATGGGACGGAAACCTAAGCGAACCGCTCCGTCACGGGGCAAAATGACGCCGAAACGGGCGGACGACAAGGCGGAACGATCGCCGCCGACTCAGCTGCCGGGACTCTCCCCGATTCACGTTTCGCGTAGGGAGGAGGAGAGGAGCGCCAGCCAACGAAGCTGCGTCTTATAGCCACCAGCTCGGGCGGGTGATTCGCCGGCGGGCCAATTCCGCGATCAATACGGACGAAACGCACCACGTGGTTGCTTTCTAGATTTTTGGAAAAATCACATATGATCTTCAAACGCAATCAATGCCACTTCAATTTGCCCATCAGTCAGTCTCCCGGGACCAACTTTCTTCTAGAAGAAAGCTCGCATCCCATGATATATCTTACTTCAAAAAAGGAAAATTCGTCTCGCCCGAAAATCTCAATCCGGCACCCTTGGGCCCGAAGCAGCCGTCCATCTCCAGCTGGGAGATAAAAAAAAAAAAAAAGCATGGTCACCTTCAATCTACAGGCCTTCTTCGCCTTCCACTTTCTCCCTTTGTTTAAAAAAAAATAGCCTTCTAAAAAAACATTCTCTTAAAAATAATTATTAGTATTGCTTGAAATCATTAATCAATAGAAAATATTTTTATTATAGATAATACTTTGTCTCAATATATATATAATTGTTTATTTATTTTTGTGAGGGGTGCATGCGATTATCTTTTAAAAGCCTAAAAATACACCCACATTCAAAGCGGGTCCGCCTTGCCCTAGGCAGCTCAGTTCTTTGCACATGGGGGGGACAATAAAGATTGCACTTCAGCTGTCGTGATATTCAAAAGTTTCATATTTCGTTCATTATTCTACTCTGCAAGTTTCTAATTTTCAGTTATGGGCCCCCGCTCGAATTTAATACGAACCCCGCTTCTAGAACGTGACCAAATTAAGTCAAGGCATAAATTCACAGATATCGGACTATAGTCTTTGTGACAACCTAGACTCAGTATGGAGGGACGGGCTGGTGCAACGCCTTAATTGTACGAGGGCAAAGCTAAGCGCATGTCTTCTGTCCCACATTGTCTAAGGGGAGTCCTAACTAGTTGATAACGCTTGGGGTTCTCTACTATGTGTAACGCATTTTAAAGCCTATTGCGACCTTCACTATCGGTTGACAAGGTTGAGTTGACAAGGTTGAAGCTATTATATCGAATTATTTTTCTCAATAATTTTCATCAATTAAAAAAATTGAAAATTCTAGCTCAATGGATTTCGGGTTAATTTCTCAATTAACCTCACTCAGACTCACACAAGCCTATATCAAATCGATAAACATGGAATGTATTTATAATTCAAAGTCACCACTAATCATTTTTAATAAGTCAATTAGAAACCTAAGTAAATTAGGGGGAGAACTAAATTATTTTTACGAACCAAATATTAAGAGCCTGGGGATGTGATCATGTTGGATTACTGTAATGCCCTTTCAGTACCATTTTATTTCATGATTTTTTTTGTCAAACAACAATAAATGATTTTAACCTAAGTCACTATATGCGGTTGCACAATCAATTAATTGAATATCCATAAATGAATATGAGCAAGGGAGCATGAGCCACAAAAAATTATTTTTGATTATTTTTTATTTTTTATATGAAAGCATATGATGCATGAATTGTATCCTAAATGATGCAATATCATGGTTTAAATGCAAATCTAGGCTAGATAACGTGCAAATATACGAATAAGACTAAGGTTTAGTTAACTAAGTTACTTGCAAATTAATTAAAACCTAAACATGCAATTCTATATGAAGTCTAAGCTAAAATGTAACCTAATATGACATGACAAAGGTGATAACATGGCAAATATGACATGGCAAGGATGATTGATTTTTTTTTTTTTTAAAATTCGGATGAATTAATTGCCTAAAATAGAACTATGTCAAAACAATGCTTATCTTGCACATTTTAGAGTTTAAATTTACTTAAATCCTAATACATCAATGATAGATTATTTTAAACATAAAATTCTATTTAGACGTGCAATTTCTATCCTAAAAATGCAATCTAATCTAATTATATTAGAACAATACTTCATGAATATTTAAGTCAATCTTTAATCCTTAATCATACTGTTACGGATTAAACTTAAATCTTTGCCTAATCGAGTATTCCATCAATAATTTAAAGATCGACTTTCTCGATCGTGTGGTAAGTTGCGGATTAGGAAAGAAATTTTCGTAATCAATTTGTATTTTTAAAAGATATCCACTCTATGCATCATGCAAGATATGCAAATATGACATGATATGCTAACAATCAAACTAGGCAAGTGAATATACCAAAGTTCAAGATAGGAAATTTATCTTTCTCTTCAAGATTTTAACCAAAAATTGCACTCCGAGTTTACACTCCTTGGACGGGGGCGGCCATGGGATTTGCGGCACGGGACTCCTTGGGACAGCAGGCATCGGTCTTCAGCAGCAGCGGCGGAAGCGAAAATGGCAGCAGTCCAGGCAAGTAACGATCAGCACAAGCGATAGAACCAGCGTCGCTCCTTGAAATTGCTGACCACGGGTGCTCTGTGGAACCCTCCTTTTGTTCGCAAAGAAGAAAGCAAATCTGATCCTGATGAATGCTCGGTGACCAATTTCTCCGACGGATGCCTCCGCTGGAGCAGGATGATTAGAGGCAGTAGCATGCGTCACTTTGGTGATTCATCAACCAAGGCAGTAGCATGCGTCATGGAGGGAAGCCATGCAGTGATATTAATGAAAGAAGTCACAGAAGGAACGTCGGAGACTCTCTCTTCTCTCTCGCATTTCTCTCGCATTTTTTCTCTCTATTTTCTGTGCAATCGATCCTCTCTTTCAACGCCAATCTCTCTAAAAAAAAAGCTTCCATGGATATTCACCCCTCTCAGTCACTCAAGGGTCTCTTTTTATAGGCGAGAAAGTCCAGGTTAACAAGAAAGAAATCAGATTTTGTTTCCTTTTGTGGCTTTTTATTTCTGCTCGCCCGTATGGACACGTGAAGATATCTTTGAACGTCCTCTTTCCTTCTTATTTTAAGATATGACCCTTTGCTGACCAAATTTCCCTTTCCTTTTGCTATATTGTCTTCCCTTGCACGAAGATGTGAAATGAAATCTGCTGATGTTCCTGCCTTTTCTTTTTATTTCTTTCATTCTCCACAACCAACAGAATCTGTCGCCTCAAATAACCGAGGAATTACCCGATTTCACATGTGCGATCATTCCAAAATATTTTGCTAATCAGTTTTTGAATTGAGCACAAAGCGATTTTCGGCCATGGTTTGTGTCACCGCGGGCTTATCCTAATTAATCTCAAAACTATCCACTCAAGTCCATCATCCTTCAATTCCGCCGGTCCAATTCGAAACGTAATGCATGAATGCATAAAATAAACTACCTTATATGAAAAATGATTTAAATATTTTTATTAAGAGCTAAGGTCAGCTCCTAATTTTTTATGCAAAAATTAATGACTTAAAAGAATAGTTAAAATTTAGGGGTCAATAATGACTCTCTTTTAGTGGAGGCTCACAAAGATTTCGCTCAAAGATTGAAACCTAAATTTTGACTATGCAAAATGATGAATGATTTTTTTTTTAGGGGTGATCAATCCCAATGTTTTATGCAATGAATATGATACATGATATGAAAATGCAAACTACCAGGAAACGCATATTGAGGCTTCTCACTTCTCATGGAGTGATAAAAGAGTCTAGTATACAGATCGCACACAAAAGCGCCCAAGTTTGGAAACGCTTTATAATATTGTCAATTCCCTCAATCCCAAACTTATGTTCCACTAGAAGTAAGGTTCTCATGGTACTGGATTGCTTATCTATTAACTATCGTTTTCTACAGACGTGAAATAACATATGATATGATCTAGAAAAACAATCTAAGGGACGTGTCGCCTATTCCCTCATATTGAATGAGGGACCTTTAGTTAGAAAGGACTTTTTCTTACTATCTGTGGAAGGCTATTTGACCCAACCATTAATGCGGGTATGAAAATTGCTCGGAACTCCCTTCATCGTGGTTGATAAAAGTTTAGATATTTTCACAATCAGTATGAGTTGACCCATCTGAGAGCCTTTGGAAGGATCATAATGTAGGGCTGTGGTCAAAGGTTTATCAAAGGGACTTGCGTGAGTCACGGCTTTTGAAATAACATCTTCATTGTTTGCTCCGAGTTTACAAGTCAAGAACCTTGCAAAATGAGAAAGAAATAATCTTGCTCATATCTCTTCAAGCGATATTTAAAATTATCCAACTTTATGTTAACTGAAGTGCAACAACTGAAGAGACTTTCAAGGGTTGTAATTTAGGTTGGGACTGAGGAATAAAGAGGCTCCTTTTGGCTTAAAAAGAATTTGAGAAGGGTTTGATGCTGATGATCATTACTGATTTATCATTGATGTTGGCCTTCTAGATCAATCTTCAAATAATACCATTGTTGTATGAGGATAGTATGAATTTCGGTTCATGATTGCATTCGGTGATTTAGTTTCTCTAGGGATTTACGACTTGATTTGCTAGGGATACAAAAATGAGATTTACAAGTGAATACAGGAGATGAGTGGGGTTCAATCTCTACTTTCTTTCAAATGGGCATAAGGCCTTATTTTATATACGCACGTTGCTTTTTCATGCACGGGATCTACTATGAGATTGGCCTTCGCTTTTCTTATTCATGACTCTCATTTTTTTTTCTTCTTTTTCCCTTCTTTCCCCCTTTTTATCAAATTTTTTCTTCTTTTTTGTTCTTTTTTTTTTGTGGGCCCTTCCTTAGGCTGAACTTGCCTTGTCTTGAACAATCCTATGACACCAATGAGAATAGAATCTGCAAGGATTATACCCATCATGTGAAATGATTTCACTCGAAAATTGTCTATCAACTCGATCTTCTTCGGTTCTGCCTCTTAGGGATAGCATTGTCTTCGTCTTGAAATGGCCAATAATCACCCACAAGGGTTTGAGAAATGATATTACAGGCTCAAGTGGGCTTTGCAACAGATATAAGTGTGTAGGATAGAGAAATGAATGCTTTGCGTCATCCATTGCACTTGAATTACAATATGAATTTAAATGCAAAGAAACACCCAAGTGTTGATGTTAGTTTAAGCAAGATAATTTCTAATCATTTATCTCATGCTGTTTTGGTTGTTACCTTTGTCTTGCCTTAGTATGTGATGGTTCTTGACAAGGGTGGAGAAATGAAAACCAACACTCAAAGAGATTAACAATGGTCACCTGTAGTATTTGGCTCCCCTCACTTTGGTCGTCATACTTTCTGCTAGATAACCTTTTACCTTGTGAGCATGGAATTCTCACTCATCTCATTGAAGATCAACATCTAGGACATGTATGGAAATGACTCGCCTTTCATTATCCTCATGTTCCTTATTCAACATGGTCATTTCATAGGGCTAAACAAGTTACCCGATTAAAAATTCTCTCCCAATGAAAATAAGTAATACAAATAAAACATGTACAAAATTTTAAGCTCAAAATATGTGAAATTCAAACTTTAACTTGACTATTTAGAATTGAAAATGTGAGGGCAAATCAAGTATAATACAATAAGCTATGCAAAATATGAGCATTTTTTAGGCATACAAAATGTAGCAATGACTTGTGATAGTTCCATAAAAGACGCATGCATCTACTTAAAAAACAAACTGCGCAAGCATATTCAGAGCTGAAAGAAATCTTTGGGGAATGGGGATTATGGATTGCCCTAGTATTTGTGAACAAATCTAGCAAGTATGGAAGTTTGATCCTTGGATTGGGAGAAGGCACATTCCTGACATTTGCCCCTACACAGAGAAATGTGCATGAAATAAGTCAAGTGAGGACTGAGATGTTCTGGTTATACAATGGCAATGTCCAACACGTCGGTCATTTGACCCTACGAGAAGGAAAGCATCACTTTGAAAGCCAAATGAGACAGAGAAAGGTACTCCCCTTTCCTAAGTTGGGATTCGCCATTGTTTGCCCCATTTTCAATCAGGATGGGTTATGTTTAGTGGGTAATAATGGAATTATGCCACAGATTTGCCCTAAGTCGGAAGTTGGATTTTCTACTTTGAGTAGGCAAATTGTTTATGTACTTGACCTTCGAAGGAGGAAAATAGAATTTTATTCTCGAAACCAATCAAAATCAAGTAGAGATAGTCCCTTCAAGGTCGGGCGGCTTTGGTCTTGTTCTGTCCTTCGTTGGCCAATATGGCACAATCAAAGGATCAATCAAGGGAAAAACATGGATCGATCTTCGTCTAGCTGATGGCCTGATATCGAGTTAGTACGGAATGGGCTAGGTCTATTAGCTCAACTGTGGGCTACGAGGTGCAAAATTTATGTAGAGGTTGTGTTGGGCTATTTGAGGATCGATCAGGCTGATGCATAATTGGAGTTAATAATCTGTCCCCTTGCCTCCTAAATTAATTCTGAAACATATTGTAAATGGATCAGTAGGACGATCGGGGCTAAATCACATGCTAGCCATTTTTTTTTGAAGATTTTTCTTAAGCCTTTTGTTTTTGAAAACCTTGGAATGAGAATTCTTGAAAAGCCCAACCCTTAGTGCTTACCATAGATGACAATTTTTTTAATTGTTGGTTATCATCATCGGGTTAGTTTGGTATGTCTCATCAAGATTCCTAAATGATGAAAAATTTCTACAATTTTATTGATTATAAATGAATGAATTACATCTTATTGAATTCAAAGTGTAGACAATTCCTCAATAGTGAGGAATTTTGACTCTAACAACCAACTTAGGAAATAAAAATGCAACCTAGACTCCTAAAAAAGCAGAAAATATCCCATGTAGGGGATTGCATATTATTGATTTAGGTCTATGCTACTTGCTCAAAGGGTTCTTTAATTGTCCACATGATTTGGTAGCAGGTTATTCTGCACATTGGGTTGGCTAGTCAACTAGAGCGAGAATGCCTCGGTTTCCAACAAATCGAATCCAATATTTAAGTAATAAGCATTCATCAGTCGAGTGTTGGACCTCCGTAGTTCAGAACTCAACAAATTCTTCTTATGCAATATAGCCAATATTGGGAAATTGTCCTAAGATGCACAATGAATTGTTGATTCTTGCGTTGATATGCTCACTAATTCTGCTAACATAACTAGGCGTCTGTTGAGGAGCGAACTGCATTTTTGGGGCTTGAGCCGGTGTCTTTTGGATATATCTCATTATTAAACTCAGTGGTTGCCTCTTTATCTTTCTTGCTCGTGAATCACTTCCCAGAAGAAGTGATGTCGTCGCATCATCCCTCCTTCAATGTAGAGTCAATTTCCTCTCCCATGAAAATAAACTCGCTAAACATCTGAACTGCCATCACTAGCATGCCTGAACAAATTGCTTGCGAGAGAGTGGATGCAAACAACTTCATTAAATCTCGCTTTGGCAAATCTGGCATGATTTGTGGTACCATGTTCCTCCATCAAGTAGAGTACTCGTTTATAGGTTCTTGCCTTCTTTAACTCAACCCGCATGAGCGCTTCACGAGCAATTGTGACATCCATTGAATTTAAGCTGCTTAAAGAATGCATTCACCGCATCTTCCCAAGAATCCATACGGTTAATCCGGTGATTGGTGAATCATTGCATAGCAGTGCCTGTCGCGACCCTAAAAAAAACGAAGTTTCCTCAGGCTAATGGATTAGTAGGTTTATCAAATGGCTAATCTAATATGGACTCTCACAAGTTCTACCAATTTACAACTTTGGTTTTATATTGATTTTCAAATATTTTGGAGTCGCCATTAATTATTCTTGGTAGGTTGATTAAAAATCTAAGTAAGATATCGGGAGAAATACCTTACTTCTACGAACCAGAGATTAAAGGATTTCGGGACTTGATTACACTAGTTGATTAAAACTAAGCCTTTTCGATACCTTGAATTTCATGGAATATTCTAAGTCAGCAACCCAGGCTTGGTTTACTTTTATGCTCAAGTGAGATGTTCTTTTTTTGTATTTTCACTTTTAAATGGAGTGTATGAAGAATATGAATGCAATGATAATGAATCAATAATAAAGATGCAATGCAAGATAATAAGCAACATGCAAACAATTATGCATTCGATTAGACTAAACATGTAAAAGACATAGCAAATAAAATGCAACATGGATGTGCAACATACGAAACGCATGAAAATATGCATGATCTATGCAAAAATAATGATTTTTTTAAATATGGAAGGTAATGCATAAGTGATATGCGAAGACTATGAATATGGATAACATTCGATATGCGAACATGGCATATATAAAAAAAACATGTGAATACGTGACACATGATTACGACATGGGTATGCGAACAAGGATATGCAAACATGGGTGCACAAACATGAGTATGCAACATGTGCATGGGTATGCATGACAGGAGACATGCGAATATGCGAGGAGACACGAGACATACGAGCATGCGAGAATGATATGAGATATGCGAGCGTGCAAGGATGATATGAATTATGCAAGCGTGCGAGGGCAATGTAATGAGCAGAATTCTTTTGGTATTT
Organism: Psidium guajava; assembly: GCA_016432845.1. Taxonomy (NCBI): domain Eukaryota; kingdom Viridiplantae; phylum Streptophyta; class Magnoliopsida; order Myrtales; family Myrtaceae; genus Psidium; species Psidium guajava. Next base: position 32,031,200 of record CM028225.1, on the reverse strand, counting down.
TTTCGAATTCTTTTAGGATATGCTTGGATAGCTTCTTATTTTGCTTTTTATTCCAAGTTTCCAATGAGATAAGCTTTCTAAGAAGCTTATATTTTTCTAAAAGTTTCAATTAGATAAGGTTTCTAAGAAACCATATCTTACTAAAATTTCAAATTTTATATGGAATTTCAAATAAGATAAGGCAATATCCAAAACAAATATGATAATCAATGAATATCCAAAACATGATAACCACAATACAATCCATGGATAATCCTCTTGAATTTTTTTCCAAAAAAAATTCACTTCCTTAAACCCAAAAATTGATTTGGGAAGATAACGAATCGAATCTAAATGGTTACCGATCGAATTGGCTAACTTCCCTTTTTTATTGATCCAAAAAGATCATATCCAAATGGCCATGGATAGAACATGTTCGGGTTTGGGTTTAAGATTTTGAATTCATATAAATTGTGCCAAGTTTGGCCATGAGAGTTAAGCATCCAAAAAATCAGATTTTTTTGTTCGTAAAAAAATTTCAACTTTTATAGTCAAAAGGTTTGGATTTTTCAATTTTAATGGCAAGATGTCACATGCTCATAAAGTATCAGGACATATATGCAAATTTTCAATTAAATAAGCATCAACTTGCAATCAAAAGTTAGAGAAAGTTATCCTGTATTGCTCCAAAAATCTGCACCTAGATTTTGATGAGAAAAACTATTGAAACACTGCTGTTTTTGACTCTGGACAGCAGCAAAATAACTCCAAAACAGTAGATTTTTATCCTTGAAAAGCAATAGAGAATTGGACTAAACGGCGGCAAGTATTAGGCACCGATCAGCAGAAAAAATTGCACTAAACAAAGGCAAAACAGGCATTGAATAGTAGCAAGCTTAGGGATGAGGACTGAACGTCGGAGAGAATCGCACGGCTGGACTTTGCGACGGCTCACGAATTTTTATGGATGAACTCGGTGGAATTTGCAAGGGGAAAAGTCATAAGACTTTTTACTTTTGGATATGGTGGACTTGAATTGGTAGAGGATTCAGTCAAAAGGACCTTTGACCATGCTCCTCCCTTTCCCAGCAAACACTCCTCCTTCTTGTCGGCTATTGTCAGTTCTTTGAATTTTGAAATTTGCTCTCTCCCCTTAACCCTAAAGCTAAGGTTGCTTATATAGAGTTAAGGCCAATCCTAGTCCTAGTAAGAGTATGAGTTATTATGGACCATTGAATTAAACTTAGCTAAGGTAGGATTAGATTAGGGCCATTAGATTAGAAATTCTTAATTACTTAAAAATCTTTATTTTCAGAATATTGAAAAGTCTCAATGGGTTAGGACTCCTTGAATTTTCGGCCTAATAAAGACGTCACCATGGGCTAACTAAATTTTCAAGTAGACTCAGGTCAATCCCTCTTCAATTTAAGCCTAGTTTCTCTGCCAGTCTAAATTGATGCAAGTACAATGCATGAAATAAAATATGCAAATTATGAACAAATGTTTTTTTGTGAGAATAAATTCTTATTTTTTTTTTTGCAATATATAAATGAAAATTGAAATTAAAATTTAGGTGTCAACAATGCTCTTCAAACTCACTTGAAAGGTTTGAACCGTAAGTGGACCATTGGAGACATACTTATTCATCAAGCCCTAGTAGATCTCAATGTAGCGGATTGGATTAGATATACCCTCATACTTCTCAAAAGTGGGCATTTTAAACTGCTCCATCTTAGTTAAAAGCTTGGCACTTTCATCATTTAGCGTCGGGGCTACAATGTTGGCCTGAGGAGTCTTGGTCATAAGAGGCACAGCCACACTAGCACCAGCGGCGATAACTTCTTCAAAAGTTAGTGAGTCCTCAACGTCGATTACAGGTGCCTTACCTACTCGAAGACCTTGACATGCTAATGGAGCGATTGCCGGTTGGGAACGCGTGCTCAATTATGTGCTCAATTATTGTTGCTTGATTGTGAAAGCTTCCGTCATTTAAGTCATGGTAGCTATCATCCGCTGGTTCATCGCCTCCATTTGTTCTTTCATTTTCGCTTCAAAAATAACTGTGATCTTAGCTTTATTGGCTGTTCTTCTAGTCGTAGATTGAGTGTTATAAGCCTCTTGAAGAGGATCTGTAATATGTTACCTGCAAAAAGAAGCGAACACGATGAGCATAACGAATGAGGAAGGTAAGCTTGTCCATGACATCTCTCTAGACTAAAAAACGAAGCATTTGTCACTAAAAGATTGATCCAGGGAAAATTCCAGTTTCGTCTGCTTTTAGAAAGAAATTTATATTAATTCAAAAAATTCTTGAAATAGTGCAAAATTTTACAAACACATGGTGAAGATGATGACTAATAACTTTCGTGTTCTAAGTTCTTGCAAAAAAACATACTGATTGGTACTTTTGATAGCATCTTTCCAAAATTTTTGATCAAAAAATTGATTCGTCTGATTTTTTTCTTGGGGAATAATTGGGCCACCGAAATTTCGAATTAAGATCCAAAAATTTGTAAGATGCTAGTTTGACCCCTCCCACCACTTTCATGTTTTGACTTCTTGAAAATAACTCATCAACCCGTTGAAAATTGCGAATTAAAAGTAGTGTGGAAATTGTTTTTGAAATTTATGTTCATTTTACTATGTGTTTAATTTCGTAGTAAATGGAAAACGATATCAATTACTCATAAACTTTTTCAAGTGATAGATTAGATCTTGTAAACATTTTTCATGAAGACTTTGGGTCTATCTCAAATCACAAAATTCGGTAAAAATTAATGAGCATTAAAAGGTTAGTGATAATAGAATCATTTATTGAACAAAATCATTGAATAGAATCCTATTTATCATGGACTGACACAAAAAATGAAGTAAGTAAAGGGGAGATGAGGTTTAAGAAGTTACCGCCTTAGGGGACCAAGATGGCAACCACATAGACATGCACATGAGATGTAAGGCTCGCCCTATTCTATTTATCCTAGAGGCTTAGAATTGAATTCAAGATTGGTCGTAATCTTATGATGTAGCTACCATTAGCAAGGTTGTTTCACTTCAGCTTCTTGAGTTAAAAACTATAACCTCCGCATCAGTAATTTTACCAAGCGCAATTTCTAACTTTTGAAACTAATTTTTGAAAGAGAGATTGAATTCGGATTAATTTTCAACTATGATCTCATAGAGAACTTTCATATCTAATCTCGATACCATCCTAAAACTAATGACCCAAGTTTGACCATTGATCATGTGTGATGTAGTGCTAAAGTAATTAATCATGCATTAGGGGTGAGTAAATTGGATTGATCGGACCGAGACCGCTTAGACCAGACTGGGATTGGTGGTCCGGTTCTCGGTTCTATAGAGGTTTGGTTCAGTTCCCGATTCCTAAAATTGGAACTAGTGATCAGGCGGTCCGGTTCCCGATTCTCGGTTTGTAGGACCGGGCCGGACTGCTTGACTGGATAGGTCCTTTTTTTTTAAAATTTTTTTTCTTAATTTGGTCGGCGAATCTCTTTCGGCTCCTTGGGCCTCTTTTTTTTTCCCTACTAGGAAATCATTTTATATAGACGTTGAAGTTCTATAACATTATTGATTTCAACAATTAAAAAATAATTTGGGCTACTTTTTTTTTTGTCTAGTCCGGTCCGGTCCGGTTCCCAAGATGGTCGATCCAGTTCTTAGTTCCGACAAATTGGGAACCGAGACCACCAGTTCGGCTCCTGGTTCTTGAGGAGAACCATATTAGATCGGGAACCAATCACCCTTATCATGCACAACCATTAATAAGCACTCACCGCTTTCAAAATGTACATAATTAAACAAAAAGTTCCCACAGTTCCCAAACACTAATCTGCAAAATAAGGAGTTAACTAAACACTCCACACGTTTAACTCTCATCTGCAAAACCATTTAACACATAGTTAGAGACTTACCGGAGTCCAACTACAAAAAAAAAATGCAATTTTTTCATGAATTTTTTGGCCCAAGTCCCCTCATGTTCTTTTTATTTTTTTAAAATTAAATTTATTAAATAATCAATTTTTCCCAGTAAAATCGCCAAGCTGTCGCGACCTACTTTAGATTAATAAATTATCAGGTTAATTTCTCAAATAACCTAATTCGGACTCTCTCAAACCCATACCAAATCGTAACTTAAGATTCAATTGATTAACATGCAATATATTTTAAATTTGCATTCACCACTAGTCGTTTTTGGTAGGTTGATTAGAAATTTTAGTAAATTAGTGAGAGAACTAAATTACTTCTACGAATCAAAGATTAAGTCGAAGAAAGAGCATAAAAACTCTCTCTCTCTCTCGTTTTCTTCTCACATACATTCTCTTTATTTTTCTTAGCAATTGTCCTCTCTTTCAAGGCCAATCTCTCTAAAACAAAGCTTATGTGGATATTCACTCCTCTCGGTCGCTCATGGGTCTCTTTTTCTTCGCGAGAAGGTCTAGGTTAACGAGAAAGAAATCAGATTTTATCTCCTTTCGTGGCTTTTTCTTTCTGCTCATGCGTATGTACGCGTGAAGATATCTTCGAGGGTCCTCTTTCCTTCTTATTTTAATATATTACCCTTTGCTGATCAAATTTTCCCTTCCTTTTGCTATATTGTCTTCCCTTGCACAAAGATATGAAACAAAATCTGCTGATATTCTTGCCTTTTCTTGTTATTTCTTTCACTTTCCACAACCACAAAAATCCGTCGCCTTGAATATCTGAAGAATTACCCAATTTCACATGTGCGAGCATTCCAAAATATTTTGCTAATTAGTTTCTAAATTGAGCACAAAGCAATTTTCGGCCATGTTTTATGTCATCGCGGGCTTATCCTAATTAAGCTCAAAACTATCCACTCAAGTCCATCATCCTTCAATTTTGCTTCGCCTTTATTGCCGGTCCGATTCGAAATGTAATGCATGAATGCATAAAATAAACTATCTTATATGAAAAATGATGTAAATGTTTTTGCTACAGAATAAGGTAAGTCAATAATTTCTCATGCAAAAATTAATGACTAAAAGGGAGAGTCAGAATTTAGGTGTCAACAAAATCATGAGGGTTTTGGCTCAAATCAGACAATATTACACATTGGTAACCCCCTATGGTCCTTACAAGTGGTATCAAAGCTGACTCTCGACTGCGTACAAGTGGTATCAAAGCTGACTCCCGACTGCGTATAGGGCCACAGTGAAGGCGCTGTGCTTGAAGGAGGGGAGAATGTGACAACTTAAACTTGGTAAGTACAGAGGGATGAGCTAGTGCAATACCCTGGTAGTATGCTAGCGAGGCTAAGTGCATGTCTTTTGTCCCACATCACCTAAGAGAAGTTCAAGGCTAGTTGATAAGACTTGAGATTCTTTACTTTGTATAATGCATTTTTAAGGCGTGAGGGCTCCGGCCCAAAGCAGATAATATTACATAGTGGTAGCCTCCTAAGGTCCTTATAGTCTTAGTAATAGCTAATAATATCCTTACGACTAATTTCATGTGTAAGTGTTGGCACATACACACATTAAATGAAAATGAGAGTTAGGAAACTAGGGGCACGAATGACAATCATTTTCTTCTCAAGTTCTATTTCTGCTCAAAAATAAATTTTTCTATTTCTATTATCTTGATAAGTTTTTGAGCAAAAATACACGTTTGACAACAATACAAAATATTATTTGATAATTGCATAAAATTTCTACAGCTGGTTGACCAATAAACAAAGATTGGTGGATGGCTACAGGTGGATGGAAACTAGCGGATGACGAGCGGCGGGCGGCGAGATCATTATTTGAGGAATGACGATTGGTGGCAAGAACACAACAGAATCGACTGATAAATGTTGACTTGTGGCCATCGGTTAGAAAACGAACCAGTAGCAAGTGACTGGTGACCATCGAATCAGAGATTGGTGGACAGTGAGTGGCGATCAAGGATCGAAAATTGGCAGTTGGGCAACCGGTGGACTAGAGACTGGATACCTGCGATCTGCGATCGGAGGAGGGCAGTGGAGGGTGACTTGCAACGAGCAAACGAAGACAAGTAGCCAATAGAGGGTGGTCGAAGACTAACGTGAATAGTGGTTGGCGACTGAGGATCAGAGACCATGGGAGAAGGGCAACCGACAATAGGAACACGAGAGAGAAGGAGCTACCCGAGAGAGAGGAAGTGAGCAATGAGAAGAATTTTTATTTTTGTTCCTATTCAAGAAATGGAAAAGTGGAAAATTTCTACTCCTCATTTCTATTCCAAGCCTATTTTGGGCAAAAAATTTGTCTTGAAAATAAAAATAATGAAATTATTTTACTAAGCAAATTTATATTCCAAATCCATTCCCCGCACAAATTAAGGTCACAACATTTTCAAGTCACCTAAAGTAATTGATTAATTAATTCTTTTGGCCGAAAATTAATTTGGATAACCCAAAACTAGTTTAAAACGTCTTTGAGATTTAGGTGACTTTGGGCAAGAGCTTTATTTATTTATTTATTTATCAGAGAGCTTTTTTTTTATACAAATTTTAAAAAAAAGAGATATGATCAGCCTAGCCCTACCACCTTTACTCTAGCCTTTCCTGCGATCCTGTTGAAGATTTGGAGATTTCTAGTATTGAGTTAGTTTCTTTCTATAGTTGTATTATTATAATGTAAATTTACTTATTTTCTCTATAGATTTCAATATTAACGTGGATTCTTCGAATATTTTGTTGCCTTTTTCTCATAAACTAGTTAAGAATAGCTTTTGAACAATAAATCGAAGACTTACATATTCATTCAACTTGCAAATTTTTCCCAGAGATTATTAGATTCAATTAATTGTTTTTGTGGAAAGATTCTATTTTAAATTTGGAAAAAAAATTGGAATAACAGCACAAAATATTCTCATTTTCTCAAATAAGGAATTGAAGTGAAACTTATTTCAAAATAAGGGCCTAAAATGACTATGATTTTTCAAAAAGGGTTTGATTTTGCTAGCCAACTAAATATTCCGGCCGATCAAAGAAATTTTCGTCTAAAGACAATTTCAAATTAAATTTTAGTTAAATTATATTAAAAATTACAAAGATTAAAAAAAAGAAAGAAAAAGATATAGGAAAGAGGGCTGGTCAGCGAGGTTACGGTTCTCTCCCGATTATGGCTGCAGCCCTCTCTATATTTTCGCCTTTGGTAGGCGAGGGTCGTTGGCCATTGCCGTCACCCCACCAACGATGCAACAGTTACCATAGGTAGGGTTTGGGTTTTTTTTTCCTGAAGTTTTACCTTTTAGAGAAAAAAAAAAGAAGAAAAAGAAAAAAAATTATAAATGATGAAAATGCCCTTGACCAATCAGTGAGGTCAGGTCTTTTTTTTTAGACTAAGATGATCACTTCAAGCTTTTATTTAAAATAATGTCTACTTTAGACACTTATTTGAGACATGAGTACATTTCAAACCTATATTTGATTTTTTTCTCCTTTTAAACTTTATATTACTAGGGAGTGCAGCAAAATGACGATGTTGGCTACCCTCAAGGATTTTGGGACAAGGGACATTAATATGTCTCACATGAAAAATGGGCGGGGATGGCCCATCTATAATTCCAATAATAGTGGCACCAGGACGTGGATTGCAACTCCCACACCCATTGTGCCAATTAGGAGTGATAGATTCTAGGGCAGGTAGATTTCACATCTGAAACCTAAAATTGACAATGTTTGCCTTGGATCCAACTTTGTTTTTTAGATTCAATTTCTAGGTTTACTTGAGAACAATTTTTTCTTTTGTTCTTTTTTTTTTGCTTCATTTTTATAAACAAAAGAGTCAAAAGTAAAAGAAGAGTGTCGATGGGCGATCCTGCGAGTTAGCAACAAGGGAGGATGAGGGTGAGCCGTGAGCTTGAGAGAGCGAGAGTTGTGAAGTGTCCGAGTGAGGTTAGAAAGAGTAGAGAAAATGATGCCAAAAGAAAAATTAGGGCTTTTAGGTTTTATGAAACTAGTTTCAAATTCAATCCGATTTGTTTGGCTCTCGAGTACTTCTTCTCTTGAAGTCGCATCAATTTTTAGGGCGGTCCAATTCGAGTCCCAAGTGGAATCGATCCAATTGGACAGTCTTAGTGCCAATTGGACAGTCTTAGTGCCCATTGTCATATTCTACTCCCACTCCAAGTCCGAAGTTGAGATTCGAAATTTCTGGCACGAATGTGTTGCCACCACGAGCAAACTAGTGTCTAGAACCAAAAAATAATGGACATGAAATCCACAATTAGACTTGAACAATAAAATTTCTCAGTGTCCACGCAAATTCCCATTCTCGGAATTACACCCAGAAGGGCATAGATTGCTCGTACTCTGAGGTCGTGGTCATCATCATCGGCAGCCAGAAAACGAATGCCACCAGTCGCGAATGGGTTCTCGGGCCTTCTTCCTCTCACTTAGACGGTAAGCAGCAGAAAAAGCTACACCCAGTGTTTCTTTTCATCTCGCATGCTTTAGGGATTTCGTGATTCAGGCTCTTCTAGCTTCAATGAGCTCGTTGTTGGGTACTGACTCTTGGCGTTCTCCAGAGCGAGATTCGTCGAGGGTGTTGGAGCTGCGAACGAACGGAGTTCCCGCAGGCTCTTCTCTTCAAATGGGTTGGGGAGCGAGTTGGTCGAGGATGCTGTGGTTGTTGAAGAGGGCGATGATTTGAAGAGCAGGATTTTCAGGCTGAGGCTGCCGAAGCGCAGCGTGACGAACGTTATTCAGAAATGGGTCGGCGAGGGTAATGGGATATCTGCTTCTGAGCTTCGGCAAATCTCTAAGGAGCTAAGGAAGTCTCAGCGTTACAAGCATGCTCTCGAGGTTTGGGTTTCTTTAGTCCACGTCTGCTTTTCTTTTGTGGGATTCGCTTGTTTTTGTTTGGTTGCGGTGGAAATGGTGGAAGTGGAAGTGAAGTTTGATCGTCAAGGTGACATTTTGAATCATAATAAATAGTGTCAATGTGAATGATGGTTAAAAAGGCTGTCTATTCCTTCAAAGTGGCATGGATATGCTCTGTGTGGGCTAACGGGTGAAGTCTGTGTGACAAGTTATTTGATTTGATTTACGTCAAACATGATGGGAAAAAGCATCTGATTGAATCCAGAAGAACTGGGTTGCTCACGTGTGTATAATCTGTGGCTGAACAAATAGAGAACAGCTGAAAGAGACGATCAGTTGTGTTCTTTGGAGTCTAATCTCTTTTGATGCGCAAAATGGTCGCCTATTACACAGCTCTTTGTAGTTTTTAATGGCAAAGATGGTATTGACATGAGGATGGCTTTGCTTGTTCTTGCTTCTCAATAATGCAGTTTTGCTCTTAATAACAGATCCAATATGACGGTGATAGGACCAGCAATGCTTTGTGCAGCTCAATTGTGTTGGTCCTGAATGACGTTTGGAAAATGGTGTAGTTGAGTGGAGTTTTGCTTAGTGCTGTCGTTGGGGAATTAAGAAAAGGTAAAATGAAAAATGAGTGTACATAAGAACAGGATACATGCTGAGGTAAAGATTTGAGGAACTTGTTGAAAGTGAAACAGGGGCTAACAGATGTCTACTGGGAATCCTAACTTTCCAATGACACCAGTTGAAGGGGGATGGACAAGACTTAGTGGGCATCAGAAGAAACTTTTAGTGTGAAGACCCGAAAAGGGAAAGAGAAGAGAGCAGAGGAGATATGAGAAATGTGATTAGTTCGACTGGCATGAGAAGGATATTACTATGTAATGCTCTCTAACAGATTTTTGAAGCTCGCCTGTAAGACTCAAACTACAGGGCAGAAACGCATTGTTCTGAACTCAGGCTCTCTGACCTTAATAACTTCTATAAAACTGCAAAGATTTGGTAGCTTTATTTGCTCAGTTCTTGCGCAGCACCATAGACTTGCCATTTGATGCTACAACAGTCTTTTGAGATCATGATCATATTCATGACATTTGCAACATACATAATATATCTAAGTAAGTAGTAAAACTCTATGCAATTATATCTTGACCAGACTCCATTAGGATTCCTAAAGAATTCTCTTGCTACATATTGAAAAACTTCTAAGTTGAAGTTCAAGATGAGACCTATTCAAAAGCATTAGCAGTTTGTGCATTGCCAACTCAGTTAGTAGAGCACCTGATGGGGATTACTCACTAGGCTGTTGTTTTTGTGTGAGTCAAGACATCTCAGTGGCATCAATAGACAGGTGGAAAAATTAGGACATACCTAAGCTGAAGATTCTCCTTTGATATTTCACTGTGATTTACATTTTATGTTTTCATTTTCACAATATGCCACGCCAAGGTATTTGCATAGATGAGTGCGTGATTTTTTTAACTGCAATCAGGTCTACTGATATCCTTTAGTTCTATCCATATTGTTGCAAGTGTGGGGAGAATAATACGACAGACTAGTTAGTTTTAGCAGTCAAATCCATACTATTGATTTCAGTGGAAAGTGCCTCTTCCATTAACCTTATACTTTTAAAACATCTTAATTTGTAGTTATATTGGGGAGGGGGGAAAGGGGGGGGGTGTGGAAGAGGAGGGAGGGAGGGAAGGCTTGTGGTGCTGCACCAATGACTTATTAAAAGTGTATTGGCTAGCTGATTGAACCAATTGGATAGGGAATTGGCTCATGATCTGATTTGGTGCAACCATTGCAGTGTCAAAGCTCAAATGTTGGACAGAACTAGCAATAACTTGTTCAAGCAGGCCTTTTGAACCAAGTCAAAACTGGTTTAAACTGTTTTTCTGTTTAAGAAAGGTATTTAGTTGATGTCTAGACGTGAATCAGGGATCTTGCACTCCTACCGAAAATGTCATTGATATGTGGCCTCCACTAGCCAAAGAGATTTATTTCTATTCAATTGGACCCACATGATATTAACTGTTTAAGGATCACAAGGCAAGAGGAGAAAATTGAATCTAATTGCTCCAAATATGGTTTCAGACCTGTGCCCTGCCACTTCTTTTTGTGTAGCTGTTGTGTCTCCAACCACCTAGCCTAATCCTTTCTCTCGCAATTGTGTACATACTGATAATCTTCCCATTTTTCAATTGGTTCGAGTGGTTGGACCCTGTGTTGGTGGCTTACTTGGTTCACTCACTAGTCCGGTTTTGAAAGCATTGTGCAAATGAGGGTTAGGATCCCTTCTTCTTTTCTCCAAAGATAGAATTGGATGTTTGTCCTTTTTGTGTTTTTCCTCATTTTTGTTAACTTAATGCATGAGCCTTGACCCTTTTTATTGATTGCCCATGCAGCTTTCGGAGTGGATGGTTACCAATGACGGATTTGAGTTGTCAGACAAAGATTATGCTGATAGGATAGACTTGATGACAAAGGTGTTTGGTGTCGATGCTGCTGAGCGCTACTTCGAAGGTCTACCTACATCAGCAAAAAGTAGCGAAACTTATACTGCTCTTCTTCACAGTTACGCTAGTTTAAAATTGAGTGATAAAGCTGCAGATCTTTATGAGAGAATAAAGGATACTAACCTCTCGTTCAGTGCTCTGACCTACAATGAGATGATGACATTATACATGTCAATTGGGCAGGTAGAGAAGGTCCCTTCAGTGGTGGATGAGATGAAACGCCAGAAAGTGGCCCCGGATATCTTCACCTACAATCTTTGGATTAGTTCATGTGCTGCTACGCTTAGGATTGATGAAGTTGAAAGAGTATTAGATGAAATGAGTCAGGATTCTAACTCAAATGAAGATTGGAAGAGATATAGGCACCTCACAAGGATATATGTCATCTCAGGTCAACTTTCGAACTCGGAGTCTGGTGGGCTGGTTGAAGCCGAGAAGGGAATCACTCAGAGAGAATGGATTGCGTATGATTTTCTTGTCATCCTCCATGCCAGCCTGGGAAAGAAGGAGAGAGTCGATCAAATATGGAAATCTTTGAGGATGACTAAACAAAAGATGACTAGTAGAAACTTTGTGTGCGTTCTGTCTTCGTATCTGATGCTTGGGCATTTGAAAGAGGTAGGAGAAGTCATTGACCAATGGAAGCAAGCCACAATCACAAGCTTCGACAGTTCCTACTGCAGTCGACTTTTGGAAGCTTATAAAGAGATTGGGTTGATAGATACCGCTAATGCCTTCCATATGCTTCTTATAGATAAGAATTGCATCTCTGGCAATGACCCTTAGTGAAGCATAGCGGAAATTTCTGGCGCTCAATATTCCTTCACTTAAATTGCACAGGGAAAGTCCTCTCGGGGTTCAATAATCAGTATGGCAAGTTGCACCATGCTAGCTTATCAATGGATGTACTGACCTTATTTTGAACTTTGCTCAGATGCCACCATTCTGTAGCATGAATGGACAATGGCTTTGCAGACCTGCTCCTACCCCATGATTAGGTACTAAAAGGCCTTAATTTATTGATAGATCATCAACTCAGGTGAGATTATCTAGGCTAAAGAAATTATGTTCGTAAGAATTCTGTTATGGATTGCTGATATCTTATTTCACCAGAGATTGCCATAGAGAAGATTTTGTTTTCTTCCTAGAGTTCCTTTCTTTTTTGATGATCGGCTCTCTTTCACGTATGAATCAAGTTACTTTTCTCAATGTTTCTTTCTGCGAGCAAGCCGTGTACTTCCCATCAAGTTTACCCTTTTTGCCAGATTGCTTTCTTACCCGAGTAAAGCTCAAAAGAAGGAATCGGTCATTTGGCATCGATGTAAAATTTGGCTGGTGATATGGCATTGTTGAGTTTCATTCTTGCGCCGCATGTTCTGTCGAGTGCATTTTAAGTTTTCGGTGGGGGTAATCTTGATGGTCTACATGGGAGAATCCTGTTACCTGAGAACCGGAAACGGCAATCATGTTGCTGGAATGTCTGGTCTTTGGCGATTATTGGATTGGGACTTTCACCAATGGCCTTCGGTTCCTGGAACGGGGGAGCCTTACGTTAGTCCCATGTGTGTGCATTATTTCATGTGGGCAGTACGTCTCTTTGCCGCAAGATCTGCCAGAGAAGAAATTTGCAGTCCAACTTCACTGATTGTCCTAGCTTAGACAGAAGGAATCAAAGGAGGAAAGAAGACACGGGAGTTTTCCAAGTTTTTGCTCCATCGGCAGGTTATCTGAGGACTGAATTGGGTGGATGAGGATGCTATACCTCGCTCAGTTGTCACCTCAACAAGTCTCAACCGTTGATACTTTAGTCGTCAATTCCATAACCAGCCTTGTTTGCGTGAAACGACGGTTTGGATGGGTAGGCCACCAAATGGAGTTGCTGACGGGAGCAGAGTTCTCATCCGCCAAGTCGATGGCCTAAATTCTGGAGGCCAGGGTGAGGAGTTCGATTTTTGCGACTGGGTTTAAAGATCTCTCATGGGTTATTGGGCCGCCCTGAAAGTTTTAAAGGAAACAGGTGCAAGTAATGTAGCATTTAATCTTTGATAAGTGGTCACTGGTCGAGCGTTAATACCAGACTCAAGAGTATACCACCCCGGAAATTATAACCCCCGCTTCGCAAATCAATCGGTAAGAAAGAGCTTCGATCGAGTTTTGAACAACGGTTGAATCGGAGCTCAAATTGGCCTCAAGATGAAAAAGTAAAAGATCGAGAGCAATCTCCAAGTTCCGTCGCTTTCATCCCGAAGCTGGGAACTGCGACTTTCCCGATTCTTGACACCGTTCGTCAAGAAGCACGCAGGCGGCCGGGACCCTAGGGGGAATATCACTAGTCCAAGTTGTGTCAGTCCAGGCAAGCTTGATCCTCATCTAATTAGACACGACCCGTATTGTGTTCTTGCATCTCATGATTAAGGAACATGCACCCTGATCATACCATTCATATTTAGGGCGTGTTTGTTTCATGAAAAATTCAAGATTTGAAAAATATTTTCAAAAAAATGATTGATATATCTCTTAAAAAAATTAGTCAATGTTTTTTTTTTATTGTAGATAACAATCGTTACCTATTTTTTTCGGAGGTGATGAAATTTTTTATATTGTTCGGAAAATACTTTTTAAATTTTAAATTTTTTGTGAAACAAAAATCACCGTTTTTCTCCACCACCATTTGGTGTTGGGAGGCCAAGAGGGGATCCGAATCACCTAACATTGGAGTTTCTATGACATGGGTAACATTATTCAAATCAAACCGTCCATTTTCATTTGAACGGTTAAGATTGGACTATGTCATTTGCTCAGGGGAGGAAAAAATTGGGTGAGAATTTTTTTAGGATTTAAAAAATTTTGAATCCCGATCCTCTTTCAATCTTGGGCGTTCAAATGAAAATGGACGGCTTGATTTGAGTGATGTTATTCATGTCATAGAACCTCAATGTTAGGTGATCCGGTTCCGGACGGCAAAGCACGGCGAGTGTGGACTCGAGTACGACTGTACAGGCCGAAAGATTAGGAAAAACAAATGGGGGCAATCTGTCCAAGATGGGGAGAATTCGTCCGGATGTGAGTGGAGGGGTCTTGGGAACATGGAGAGAATCTTCTGTGAACAGCGAGGAAGGGGGGGGGGGGGAGGCTTTCCATTGAAGCTAAAGCAAAAGATAGGAACATGAGAGAATAATCGACAGAAACGAGAGGCACTGACGTGGTTTTCTCGGTAGAAAATATATCAATAGTTAATGAACTTTGATATAATATGTAATGTGATCAATAAATTTTTAATTTGCTCAATATGATTAATGAGCTTTAATCGCGCATGTTGTCCAGGGACTTTTAATTCATGCAATATGATCCATAAGCTTTTGATACATGCTCAATCTAGTCTTGAACTATATGAAAATATTCAATATTATCCTCGAACATAGATTAATAGAAAGATAACGTTAAGCGTTTTTTTTATATATAAAACTGTAGAGAAAAAATTTAAAGATCACGATATTGTATATTAAACTAAAATTTATGAATCATATTAAATAAATTAAAAATTTAAAAATTACGCAACATTAAAGTTCATAAATTATTTATCATTATTCCTTTTGTCGTGGACCAGGATAGAGCTTGGGAAGCTGCCATCTTCATCCGTCAAATCTCAAGAGGGCCTTTCTGCACGAACTCTCTGTCTGCCGGAACCCCAGCAATGCATGGGGACACGCATGTGTGGCTTGGAATGGGAGGCAACGTGGTGCCAGCCCTACCGCCCATCGGCCGCCACTCCTACGGAAGTGCGCCGTTTATAACATCATCACATGCCGTCGTGATTAAACCATACGAAATCGGAGAACTATTTTACAACGTTATCAAGATATGTTGTGACAAAATACAATAAAGCTGTAAAAAAAAGGCTGGACAATATACGAGAAAATTGTTCAAAAAATTCTGAATCTATCGTACTTTTTACCTATTTAGTTTTAAACTTTTTTACTTATATCAATTGAATTTTAAATCTCTTTATGTTTTGTCAATTGAATCTCACATGGACATTTTAAAAAATATTTTACTATAAATTTATAATTTTTAGTAATATTGTTTTCTTTTGTTTTTCTTTTTTTTTTCTTAAAATGACTGATAAGGGTTCTTAAGCCCTCGTTGGCCTTGGGCGAGGGCCTGACGACCCCTGTCCTCATCGGTCACTTAAACAAAAAGAAAATAAAAAATAATATATATATTTTTTGAAATAATATCAGAACTTATTTAAAAATCATCCAAGTCAATGCTGGTGTATATGTACATTCAACGATTTTTGGCCAAAATTAATTAGATGAATTTAATTGAAAAAACGTGAAAAGAATTAGGACTCAATTGATAATAAGTTTATCACTTTTTAGATATTTTCCTGACAATACACTGATTAAATCATGTAATTACAACATTCATGGTGTAAAAAGTTTATAACAAGGGTCTCTTTGATTTAAATATGATGTGCCTGATCTAGTAAGAATCATCCTGCAATATGACAACACGGAATAAAATAAAATAAAAAACCCACAGATTGTGTCTTAGAGTCTTCTTTTTTCCCCTTTCTTCAAATTTACGATGCAACTAGAGCTCTTCGAGCGTTGGACTAACTCTCATCGGTTGTGACGGCGGCTTTGCCTCGAGGCAATCGACTTATTCATTGCGACAAAAGGACGAGCTCCTGAAAAGATAGAACTTAATGCTGCACAAATTTTTTTTTTTTGGGCAATTTTTCAAAACAAAATGATTGAATAAATAATCAAAATTTGGTCGATATGCACGCTTGGTCTCAGACACGGTACTCTAACTGCATAAATAGAGCTTGAGATAAGCATATCACAAGTGCTACACCTATTGTACGACACTTACTTGAGCGTCAATAACTTTTTTAACCACTCAAGCACCATAATATCTCGAAAAACATTCATTTGAATGTCAAAATTTTGAATTGATAAATCAAGTGCCTTACTTTTTCAAAAACATTCACGCAAGTATTGGAATAACGTAGTATGACACTTTTGATGAATTTTTTAAAAAGTTGTATGGTATTTAAGTGATCCGAAAAAATAGGCATGTCACTCAAGAGAATACAATACATAAGTTATGATACTCAAGTTATAGAAAAAAGAAAAGTTATGGTTCTCAAGTAAATGCCATACGAAAGTGATGAAACTTTCTTTATCCTTTCTTAAATGTACCTCCCTATCTCTAGAAAATCTTGTGTACCCAAGTGGGGTCTGTTGATGCTCTTGGATTTTGGTCAAAATCTAATGTTTTGACTTCAAGAATGCATTTATTTGGACCACAAGTGGATCCTTTATTATTATGACATTGAACTTCTGACAAAGATGGAGAACTTATCCTTCCAATGGAGAAAATTACTTGAAAGGTCCTAAATCTATTGTACGATTGTTCATTTAGTTTTAAAATTTTTAAGTTAGCCAATATAGTCCTCAACATTTTGAACGATGTCATTTCGGTCAATTTTAGTAGAAAATTATTTCTGTAGTGCCCATTTATTATCGATAGTTCTATGCTTTGGGCTACACGTGTTGTTAGAAATATCCTACGTCGAAGAATTTATGTAGTGTGGAATACTTAATACATCATATTCGGCTCATAATTGGCTTTAGCTTTTTTAGTGAATATGAGTCTAACTAAAAATGTTGACAAGCTCGGATTCTTGGTGTTCTTCTAAGATGGTGGTATTGGGTTTCTATTAAGCGGTGTCAAGCAATTGATATACCATAGTCGATTTATAACTTATTGGCTTAAGCTTTTGATTGAATACGAGTCCAACTTGTTGAAAAGCATTGTTAGCAATAAGGGTTAGGCCCATGTGTGTGTGTATATGTGCAACCCTATTATGGTTTTTCTCAGTAATAGAAAGTGATTATCTCTTCAACTTGGTATAATCGCTAATCTCTAATTCCTTGATGTCATCGGAACCACCGCCATCGCCACTACTGTCAGCAGAACCCCAGTTTGCGATCCCCCTAACCCAATCACTGCCATTCTCTCTCTCTCTCTCTCTCTCTCTCTCTCTCTCTCTCTCTCTCTCTCTCTCTCTCTCTCTCTCTCTCTCTGTTGGCAAATATCTCGCATCAACCGTCGCGCCACATCCCCTCCATCTTGCCACGGTTCCCTCGCACCTCCCTTCTCAATCTCGCCCCAGCCCCTCGTGCCTCGTTCCCTTGCCCTTCGCCAATCTGGTTAGTTCATATTTGGCATCGCCAAGCCTTGGTAGTGCTAGGAAGAACGTTGCACAATAAACCAAGGCTAAATCCATCGTCGTTCGACGTTGCTTAGCCTTGTCTAGCTCAGATCTGGTGACGTTCAGCCAACACTTGACGTGGAAGTCCACTAGTCTTCACTCAGGAAGTCGATGTTTCTTTGTTCCTGGCTAATTTTGGTTGTAGCCTATCTCATTATCTCTCTAGTGGACTTCCCGAGTGAGGTTGCTGATTTTTTTGGTGATTCGTATTGTTTCTTACTGATAGATGGCACCTGTAGACCTATCTAACGAAACTCTTGAGGAGTCAAATTCCTTGCCATTATATCTTTTGATGTGACGTATAAGTTTAACATCTTAAATAAGTTTCGGTGAATTGCTCCTTCGATTGAGCCCTATTTTCTTTTAGAAATTACCGTGTGGTTGATTAGATTATCGGCTTTAAGTCTCGATTGCTGTGACATTCGTTATATTATTGGGCTTGATCACATTCCCTACTCACTGATGGCTTCTGGGTCAGCTTCTGGATTCCCTTTCAATCACTTTCAATTAACTTCTACCAAGTTGGGTAGAACTAATTATCTATCCTAATTTAAAGCCGTTGAGGTCTATCTTACTGCCATCAATGAACTTGGCTATCTAACGTCTACAATATCATCAAGCAAGGATAAATTTGCAAATTGGATTGCAGGACATGCAAAGATTTTGACTCTTTTATGGAATAGGATGGACCCTAAGGTCATTCCTACTTTATTCAGTGTGACTTTGCTACGGTAGATTGGGAGAAATGTGCATTGCTCTATTCTAGACAGAATAATATGAAGTGGTTATGTGACATATAGGAAGCATTATTTGATATTCATCATGGAGATTAATCTTTATTTGATCATTATGCTCGATTCACGACCCTTTGCTAGCGATTGGATACTTATCTTCTGCCTTGAATGATTCAAATGTGTAGGCCAAATTTTGTTTAGAGTATCTTCGAGTGATATAATATCTCGAGGCATTGGGGCTTGAGTATTCATTTCTTCGCCAACATATTTTATCTCATGGCTCTCTTCCTACAGTGGATGAAGTCTTCTCTCAACCTCTTCGTTCTGCAATCACTAAGAAAATTTCCTCCATGCTGGCTTTGGAGATAAGCACTATGCTTTCCCATGGTCCAAGTGAACGTGGAGGTCGAGGTCATGGACATGATTTTGTCCATAGTGAAGGCTGTGGAGGCTGTGATTGAGGGGTTAGTACTTGTGGTGCCATTAGTTCCGGGAAAGGTCGTGGCTCATGGTATTACCATAATTGTCAAAGAAATGGACATAAAGAATCTTATTACTATACTCCTCACTCAAAGCTAAAACCAACCCTTGCTGCTTATGCAGAAGTGGAGAATTCAGTTGTCCATTCCTCATCGGTTCTTCCAAGTTTGACAATTATGTAAAATATAGGCGATGGTAGGGTTAGTACTTGTGGTGCCATTAATTCTAGGAATTGCATGGCTCACTATGTCAACTAGGTTTTTTAGGCAAAGATTATAAATGGAACAGTGATAATTGGACATGGGTTATGGCAATAAAGGAATTGGGTGTTAACAATTTGGATTGATGGAGCTCATAATTGAACTTAAGGATAAAGTTTAGGCACAATAATATTGGGCAGCTCATGTTTTATTTGGTGGAATGTTGGAGTACGAAATTATTCTTGTGGTTTGAATGGCGAAGGCCCCAAGAACAACCCCTACTATTTAAACACCCCTCCCCTCCCCTCCCCCCTCTTTCTTCTTCTTGTGGGCAGCCCTCATTCTTTCTTGTTCTCTCCTCTCTTGCTCCAATTCCCCTCACCCAAGCTCCCTCTTGCTCGAGATTTGGCTGGTGACACTTCAGCTCGTTGATGGTAGATTGCCAAGCGTTTGAGCCCCCTCAATTTTGTGAAACCTTCCAATCCCGAACTCTCTCTTTATCTCGTCTCTCTTAAATTTCTACGCCCAGGAAGAAAGTATTTGTTTGAGCTCATTCAGAAGGCGAATTAAGCTCCTTTTTTTTTTACCTATGTGATTATAAGATCATGAGAAACTTAGATATGAGGACCGATTGTCCAAGAAATTGATAGATTTATGTGAATTTGAGCTACACCAAAGTGGTGGGGAGGACTGACGGTTTGTTAGCATCAATTCAAGCCCCATATGCTTTGAGTGATGATCCTAGGTACGTAAGCCTCTATCCTCACTACTAGGTTGTTCCTTTATAGTTGGTTTTAGCGTGAATCCAATGTTTGAAACTGGGTATGAATGGGTAGGGACTGTCTCGCATGAGCTAGAAAATGAGTGTGAATGTATGAGTGATTACTTGAATTGAGGCCTATTGAACTTGGGTAAGTGGTACAGATTGAAGTGGGTCCCCATGAAGGGTAATTCGGCCATGTGGTGGGGAAGAAAGAGACGTAAGTTCGATTCATTGAATGAATTGGGATCTTGGAGGCTAGGGTGAGTAGAATTCATCTATTGATCATCTGCTTCGTTGATGAATTATAGAGAATTGTGATGGGTCTGATGTAAGGGAATTCGAAAAAATGAGTTAGGGAAAGAATTCGTGAGGTTTGGTATTTGAACAAGGCAAATTTTGGGGTTGTTATTTGGTCATTGGTATGCTTGGAATTTGAGCAGATTTGTCTAGTGAGTGTTGGATTGACTCGGGTTAGAGTTGGAATCCAATGAGTACAAGGCCTTAAGCTATGAAAGAGAGGTTCAATGTAGTTTTATGAACCTTTTGTGATTATGTTTTGTAGTGTTCTTCTTGGCTCTCAGTTATTTGGTCGCTTGTAAAGGTTACTTGATTAATTGGATGAATGAAAGAATAGTTTAGTAGTTTGGCTAGACGTTTATTTGCTAAGCTTTGGCTCACTTCTTGTTGTTGCCCCTTTTCAGATCCACAGATTCTTGCACTTTTTGATGATAGCTTACCGAAGGAGATGAAGCTAACTTGTATTCCTCCCAACATATTTGTATTTTATTTGATTGAACAAAGAATAAATGTAACTAAACAAGCTATCATTTATATAAAATCATATGCTTTTGGTCCTATATAGCCTTTGTGTGCTACATCTTGTATGGTATACAGGTAGCAAAATCCTTTATACGACCATACCCTATAGGTGTCATGCTTGCCATTATCCTTTTCCCATGCACTTGTCTTTCTTTTGGGTGGTCCACTGTTTATTTTTAAATGGATTAGCTTTGGCATGTGCCCTTTATTATCTATAATATCATATTAAAGTAGAAAGTGCAAAAGGAAAACAAGTGGCGGGTCTAGGCCATCACACTCACGCAATTGTCAACATTGCTAAAGAGTCTAACATAAAGAAGCTTATTGCTATACTTTTCACTTATAGTTGAAACCAATCCTTGTTGCCTATGTAGAAGTGGAGAATTCTACTGTTCATCCTCACTAGTTCCACCAAGTTTGACTATTGTGCAAAATATATGCGATTTCATTACATTGACAAGTGCTAAGTATGACATGTTGGTTCGCTTTCAACAGATGATAGGATCTTCAACTCCTACTACAACTTTGACACAAACCTCCAAAGATAGTTTGTCTTGTTTGTTTTTTGTAGCATCTAACTCATTATAGACTCTAGAGCTACCAATCACATGACTCGAAACTCTAATATACTATTTTAATTTCATTCTACATCCATTTTAATATCAAACTCGGTTACATTGCGAAGTGCTCAAATCTCAAGTTATCGGCACGAGAGTTGCTCATTTGAGTCCCTCTCTTTCTTTATGGTTTGTTCTTCACCTATCAAACTTGGTATCATATGACCATTTATCTTCTACCTTCTTTGCCTTTGTCACGTTCTTATCTTATGTTTCTATACCTAGTAGTGTTGTTGAGGCTCTTGCTCATCGGGCATAACGTCATGCCATGGAGGATGAAATACATACGCTCATTGAGAACTGGACTTACAACTTTCTTCTTGACTTATTGGTCAAAAACATATTGGTTTTTGTTGGATTTTCATTGTTAAATTTCACATGGATGGTATTCTTGATTAACTGAAGACACAATTAGTTGTGAAAGGGTATACTCATACTTACGGTGTCGACTATCATGAAAAATTCTCTCCAATGGCCAAAATTCCATTTGTTTGTGTATTTATTTCATTAGCTATGCGACTTGGATCGCTTTTTTTTTTTTTATCAATTGGATGTAATGCCCTTTTACATGGTGATCTTGCTGAGGAGGTCTACATGGAGCAACTACTTGGGTTTATTGCTCAAGTGGGGGAATATGGTATGTTATTTATAGAAAGCTTTGTATGAACGTAAACAATCTCATCGTGCTTGGTTTGGTAAATTTAGTGATGTGCTTCTTAAATTTGGATTAAAGCGATTTAAGGTAGATCATTCAGCTTTCAGCTGTATTTCTATAGCTGTTTATATCCTTCTAGTGGTAAATGTGGATGACATCATTATTATTGGTAGTGATTTGGATGGTGTTCAGAAACTTAAGCAATTTCTACATATATATAATTTAATACTAAAGAACTTTGACATCTTCAATCTTTCCTTGGTATTGAAGTAGTCTAGTCACATGCCAGGATCACTTTATTAGAGATAAGAATATCACAAGTGCCAAACTTTTGTACGGCACTCACTTGAGTATTATAATTTTTTTTATCACTTGAGTACCATAACTTATGTACAACATTCAGTTAAGTGCCATTTTTTTTTCGATCACTAGAGTGCTATATAACTTTTCATTTGGTCACTTGGTTGTCATACGTTTTCAAACATGTTCACCACAAGTGCTACGCCACGTTAGATTAACGACATTTGGGTGAACTTTTTTTTTTGTTGAAAAAATTGGCATTTAAGTGATCGACTAAAAGTTTTGGTACTTAAATGAATACCGTATAAAAGTTATGGCACTTGTGCTATATTTGTCCCCACTTTATCACAATGAAAGTATGTAATTGACATTCTTGGTGAGGTTTTATTTCTTGGAGCAAAGCTAGTCGATACCCCCATCGATCCCAATGTAAAACTTGATGCAATACATAGAGAATTACTATATGATCCAGCAAAATTTCGGCGATTAGTCAGCAAGTTAAACTATCTTTTCCTCACAAGACTTGATATATTTTTTGTTGTTAGTGTAGTAAGCCAATTCATGAGTTCTCCTCGTACTACTCATAGGGATGCTATTCTTTGAATCATAAAATATTTGAAGGGAGCACTAGGTAAAGGACTACTGTTTAAGAATTATAGTCATCTAAACACTACAAGCTTCTGTGATACTAATTGGGCTAGATGTCTTATCTATAGGAGATCTACTTTAGGCTATTGTGTGTTTCTTGGAAGTAAGTTAGTTGTGTGGAAGAGCAAGAAACAACATGTAGTTTCCCGATCAAACACTGAAGTTGAATATTGAGCTATGGCACATATAACATAAAGACTTACTATGGTTTTTTTGGTCAAATAATTACTATGGTGAGGATGCTATTACTAGAGATTGGAATGTCACCATGAAACCATCAGTGTTATATCATGATAATCAATCTACCATTTATATTGCATCTAATCCTATCTTCCATGAGCCAACCAAGCACATAGAGATTGATTGCTAGTTTGTCCAAGGAAAAGTTTAGAGAGGAGAGATAATTCTTCAACACACAAAGATAGAGAATCAACTCACAGACATCTTTACTAAGTTTCCACCAGAAAATAGAGCGAGCTTCTTATGTAATAAGCTAGGATTGTTTGATACTTACGTTCCAACTTAAAGGGGAGTGCTGGAAAGTATTGTTAATAATATAGGTAAAATAACAATAAGAGTTAAGCGCAATTAAGTGTATGTAAAATCAGATTTTCTGAATGATAGAAAATGATTATCTCTTCAATGCAGCTACATATATTTACAAACTCGAATTTAAGCTCCCCCTTGGTAACGTCCCCATGCGATGGCATCAGATTTCTGCTACGTGCTCCCAACACTACGTGATATGGCCGATAATCTACCAGTCATTTTGCTTAATTTTTTGAGTTTTCTTTCTTCTTTCTCCTTTTCTTTAGTCAATGTTCATCTTCCTCTTCGTTGCTTCTCATGATATTGCTCTTCTTTAGCATATCCTCACTAATTGACGCTCGATAGCCAGCTCTCGCATCGAACCATATCTTCGCTTCTCAACCCTTCGCACACTAGATCTCGACCTTGGTTGGTTGACTCTCAGCAACAGAATCTCGCGACCAAACCTCGGCTCTTTAGCTGTTAAGCCATTAAGCACCAACTCATTGTTCTTTTTTTTTTTTTTTTTCGCTATGTGGCTGGTGAGGGTCATCGCTCAGTGGCTAGTGAGGGCTCGACGACCCTCGCCAGCTACACAAAGGAAAAAAGTAATGAAAAGAAAAGAAGATGAAAAAGAAAAACAAAAGAAAAATTGCAATATCTAAAAAAAAATATTAAAATGCTATTAAAAATTGTCCATGTCAATGCCGACTATATCACATAAGATAATCGTCATCCATGTTAGCGATTTTCAATTAAAATTGACCGAATGAACTCAATTGCTAAAATATGAAATTATTTAAAACTCATTTTGGTGAGGGCGCTGAGACTCACAAATATGCGGTGAGGGCCGCGATAACCTCTCTCAGTGCCGACGACCCTCTTCGGCCCTAAATCTAGAAAAACAAAAGAAAAAGTAAAGAAAAGAAAAAAAAGGAAGACTTGTAAAAAAAAGTCAAAAAAATTATTGTATGCCAGCATTGGTCATGTCACGTAGGATGGTCGTCCAAGTCAGCGATTTTTAGTCAAAATTGGCATAATAGACTCAATTGGCAAAAATAAAAAGGTTTAGGAGAGAATTAATACTATTGCAACAGATTTAGTATATTTTTGGTAATTTTTCCCTAAAAAGTACACTTGAACATATCATTTAACGGTAATTGCTCCATTAAGTGTTGACATGCTCAAATTTAAAAAGGTGAATATGCTTCCTGATTTGACAATAAATGTTGGGCAGCCCAAATTCATCCCCAAGACAACCAAATCCATCCCCATCTACACTGAAAAAAATAAAACTGCCCTCATTCTTTCAATTGCAGTTTATAGTGATGACCCCACCTTTTCTTTTTTCTAATTTTTTTTTGTTATTATTAAGGATAGTTACCACGATTAATCATTTTCTCCCTAATAGTAAGGGGAAAAAAAGACATTCTTTGACACATTGGGCGCGTATGGCAACACTGTTTCTCTAAAAATCAATTTTTCGCCAGAAGTTGATTTTTCTATTTCTGAAGAGAAGTAATTTTTTTTTTTCACTTCATCAAGTGGCTTTAAAATTACTTTTGGAGCAAAAAAAGAATGTTCCAGAAGTAAAAAGATGAAATTGCGTAACCGAATAGATATATACTCCAGAAGTACTTTTGGAATAGAAATTCTACGCAAGAAGTATTGTCATATGTGCCCTAATTAAAATTAAAACTCTGTGCTTCATCACTAATTATGACACCTTATCTATTTTTTCTCCCTCCTATCTCAAAAGGTCATTTTCTTGGTGAACTTTTCTATTAGTTTCATTAGCCTAAGATATATTTCAGGTCTCTTTATTTACTATATCAAAGAATTTATCTTTTTTCCTTATTATATTGGCAAGATACTTTTATACGGAGCATGTAAGATGCAAAAGGAAATTATATAGGTGAGGCATCTTAATATTGTAAACAGTTCATAGATTATATTAACGTTTGGCAATCCAAAATAATGATATTTCAATGGAATTTTGAAAAAAAAAAAGGTTCTTACTTTATGTAATGGTTCGATTTAATTATTTTTCATCTGCTTAATAATTCATCCTAAAATTTGATAGGCACCGTAGAAAAGAAGCAGATTTCTTGAAAATTTCTCTTTTCAACAAAATAAGTTTTATGGAAGTAATACCCGATTAAAAAATAGTATCTTTATTAAACGAGAGAAATCTAAAATAAAGAATAATTGTGGTAGATAGATCCTACGTAGATATTGAAAAACCAAAAAAGGAAAATAAATAAGTTTGGGACTACCAGTTTAAATTGCAATCGAATGATAGATGGAAATTTTTTCTTTTTGCTGAAAATTAAGTGGATTTAGTGATATAGAGTAGGGTTGAGAATGATGGACCGATCGAATGGTTGTCAAAGACTCGGTCTAGTTCCCAGTTCCACAAAATTGGAACCAGTTATAGTTGATAAGGGTATAATAATGACATTTTAGACCTTATTATTGGCATATAATTGTAATTAATTTGATGTTAAATCGTTTTAATCCTTTAAATTAATTACAATTGATATATTGAAGTGATTTGAATATTTTGCCAATTTTTAGGTCATCAAGATAATAAACCGAGATTATGAAGATCGAGGAGAGGAGATTGGACTGAGAAAGGTAATCTCAACAACAACCGGCGAGATCTGCGGCGTTAATAAAGAAGATATTTATGCTGAAAATATTCCCTTGCCATTAGGGGGATTGATACAACTTTCCAGATTTAGAGAGATTTTCTATGGAGAAAGTGGGGAAAGTTTTTCTGAGAATTTGGGGGTTCTTGTTTTTGGGCAGAGAAAAGGAAGAAAAACCCCTCGGACTTTGGGAGCGTTGTTCTTCGTTTTATGGATTTCTAATTTTCCTCTGACAAAGCTAGGGATGAACCTGTTTACCTAGCGAATCCTTTGGTTTGATTCATTATAGCGTTTCAAGGTTCATACATTTGATTGAAGCAATTTCTCAAGATATCTTGTTTATTTGTCACGCTTTTCATATAGGTTTAGTCATGTTTTTCCTATGTGATTTGTGATTAATAACTGTTTTTGTGTTATTTTATAGATCGGTCTTCGATTGCCGTATTGCCGTTGGTATACAGTCGATCTTGGATTATTTATAAGAAAATCGAGTGTTTCAAGATGAAGAATTGTTTCAACAAATACAATAGAGATTTCTACGATTTTCATGACATATTTGCCGATCGTATATTTGGGATGTGAAATATGCGATTGAGTTATAAGGTGAATCAAATCAGAAGGAAGAACAAAGTAAACAGGGGATTCCTGCCGCTTTATCGCTTTTATTATTGATTTAGCATTCCCTACAGTTTACAGATTTCCTCCTAATCATCGCTCAAGTGTTCTTTTTGATGATCTTTTCTGACTTTCTCCCTGTGGATTCGACACCCCATCTTTACTGCGATAACCGCATTATTTTGGGCGTAACAATAGTCGATCTAGTTCCTAGTTCTAGGGGGACCTCGACCAAATTTTTTAAATAAAAATTTCCTAAAGATGCTTAGTATGAGGTTAACGATAATGTGATGCAATTAACAAAAGGGGTCCGATAAATATGTCATTAATGAGAAAATTTTAATGACAAATTACAAAAAAAGTGATTGGTCCGATGATTGGACCGCATAGTCGATATGATCTAGTTCTTGGTCCTTGAAGCTGGGAATGGTCCCCTTGGTTAGGTTCCTAGTTTTAGGTTGGGCTTGGACCAAATTGGGAACTGATCACCCCTTATATATAGAGGGGAGAAATAGAGCTGCCCATAAAATTTCTTAGAAGAAAGCAATTATCAGCATGTATAAAATTAGCGAATTCAGAACTTTTCTAAAATGAAGCAACTTCTCTAGGTTATGAATTTTTCTATCCGTGGAGATTCAAGTATGAGGTGACACACAAAGAAAGAAATTACGAGGAGAAGATGTGACATACTTTGTTAGGAAGATTTTTTTGTTTTGTTTTACAGTTAACTCGAAAACCTGAGCTTCTTCTGTCCATCCAAATAAGTCATTCCATTTATTAAGAGAATAGCAGAATTTCACAATACTTGACATATATGGCAATAACTCATCGAACATGGACATCATATATGGCCTGGGAAAATCTAGGGTTCTTGAGCATGATCTACGTCATCTTTATCAATTTTGTACAAAATTAGTCATGCAATCAGAACATGTGGATATATCGAATTGGATGGGCAGGGTACGAACCACAGAATCCGCATGTTCCAGGATTAAACAGATATACCACACTCCTTACCCACCCTGAAGCCTGAACACTTAAAACGACCCTAACACGACTCGGGAAGTAGTCATCATCATGTCAAATATGCCTTTAATGTCTGTTTCCCAAGTTGGAATGGGCCATCTTCCAGGTTCCATTAAAACTGAATGGACAGGCTGGTGGACCTACACACCGGAACTTGGAGACGAGAGACCCATCTTCCCATCGGAGAAGCTCTTTGCCAGCGCCGGATGTTCGTGAGCCCGCTTAATCTCTGCACTTTGAAGCTGCGGCTCCCAGGTGGGTCTCACGTGATCGAGCGGCTTGAGATTTAGGGGCGTACATGAACAACTGGCGCAGACAAAAACAGCTCTCGCTATCTCATCTAGGGCAATCTGTCTGTGGGGCGCGGTTCTCCTTTATCTTCATTAGGGTTCGGCATCGGGTAGGAAGGAGGTCCCCTTGCTCACATTCAATTGTCTGGTGATCATAACTCTCATTAGTAATTTCGAGTGGCTTCCTTGGTGTCTCAAAATCTTTCATTCTTTGTCCCCATTTGAAATCCGGTGGGTACTCTGCAACACATTCAATTATCGAAGCAAACAATGATTAAGAGGACATTTTTTTTATATTGCTGTATTTTTGGTCTAAAACTCTTATGCCTCCCTTGACTTTGATGTGTTTGTAAGTCAAAGACTAATTTGTATGGAGAAAATTATTAAATAAATCTTAAATATATTGCACTTGTGCCAATTCAATTCAAGACCTTTCAATTTGTCCAATTTAGTCTTAAAACTTTTCACGATTTGCCAATTCAGCCCAAACTTTTCAATTGCCTAATTTAATCCTAAACTATCGATGATTTGACAATTTAGTCCTAAACCTTCTGATAATTTTTTAATTTAACCATTCCGACTAATTTTGCCCAAAAATTGCTACAATGCCAACAGTCTTATGTAGTACAGATGAACTGATGTGGAACTATGGGTGAAGTCATCAACAGATGCAAGATAGGGCTACGATGCCCTCACCAGCCCATAGGTAAGTTGATTGCATGAGCTGGGCGAGTCACACGAGGCGTGAGGGGCACAAATAATAGAGAAAATTACCATTGAAGTCTAAACCTATTGGACATTGTGCAACAAATAACAAAAATTAAAAATACTAAAAATTTAGTTTTTTTTAATAAAGTTGTGTCCAAGTCAATAATTTTTGGCCAATACTAAATTGGCAAATTATTGAGAGGTTTAAGATTTAATTGACATGATTGAAAGGTTTAGGACTTCTTTAGGATTTTTTTAGTACTTTTTCTTGAATAAATACACAACCACACATCAAGTATGAAATGAGGTCATCGCTTGATTTGCCTTTTTGACAATTTGGTGACGTAAATCTGATATGATCGTTATAGATGACACTATTTTTTGTTTGGAGCGTAAGCAATATTTTTATGGATCCCGATGCTAGATGAAGTTTCGCAAGATTTACAAAAGCATTGGGGGCAATGAGCAGTGAAAGAATTGAAAATTCAAAACATAAAAAAAAAAAATCCTTAAAATGGTTAAAAGTGATGTTCGGACTTGGGAGAGCATCTTTGGGTGCGTGAACCACTTTCTCAAAGCACCTTAGACAAATGCAATTATAATTTAGTAATTTTTTTTAGAGTTTTGAGGATATGTAATTACATTTTTAAAGGCTTCTAAATGTCTTTAACTCAAGGCAGGTGATAACTTTATTTTATATAGAGTTAATTTATTATTTTAGACTTAATATTTGCTTTTTTGAAATTGATATCTACATTATTTATTTTAATTGATTTTATAGGTAATTGAAGTTAAAGGGAGTTTAGGGACTAATTCTATAATTTGCCGGCTTAGGAGGACAAAACCGGTGGAAAAGCACGTACAAGCTTCCTAAATTGTGTAGAAGCTTCCCAAATTGGAGATCATAGCAATGCAAATTTGAAGTTAAAAAGAATCAAGCTTGTCATGGGAAGAAATTCAATATCCAAGCTAAAATAGGAGTTCTGTTGTTGGGATGACTCATATTGGGGAAGAATCTTTAATTGCAATCTTTTTCTGGTATGATTAAGATTTCTTGAAAGGCAAGAGGAGGCATATATAAAGATTGTTAAATGTGATTTCGGAGAAAGAAGAGGAGGAGCAGTCTTTTCCACATGAAGTTTAGGGTTTGGATTTTACTCTTCTTTTCAATGCCATATGCCCCGTGAAGAAGAAGAAGGTGGCGAATTAAAAGTCAATCCTTGATTATTCTTGGTGAAGTTGTTCTAGTTCTCCATCATGTCTTGTTTAGCAATTGCTTTTAGTTTAATTTTCATTATGTTCTAGACTACTTGTTGTTAGAGCTACAATATATCTTAACTATGATTGATAATCATATGTGTGAGTTATATATCATGTTCTTAATGCTTTTAGGTACTTGATCACTACTTGAATGATTTTTGTTGCGTGTTTGAGATCGAAAGGAGATTTCATGAGAGTGCTTTATGATACATAGCCAAGAATTTAACATAGATAGAGATATCCTAGGTTGTTTGTGTGGTTTCGGTAGTACGTAAATCGAGGGTGATTTATTGAATCCGAGAACGTTCATAAATCTTAATGCGTTTGGGTTTACTTAAATTCACATGGACCAAGTGTGGGTTGCTAAATCCAAGTAGGACTGCTATATCAAACCAAAGATAGTGATCTAAATTAGGAAGTTCTACCATCACACTATGGTTTCAATTTGATTGCATGACCAGATTGGTTAATTCGGCTTGATTGGTTAAGTGAAATTAGATGCTCTAACGTTTTTTTTATTCTTGATAAAAATCCTTTGTTCTCTGCTTTTTTATATTCAAAAATTCTAAATTTAGTTTATGAATTTCTATTTTCGATTTTGGTTTGCTACCTTGGTTAATTTAGTTTTCTTTATAATTTTGATTGCATTATTCAATCTTTAATTGGTTAGATAAATATGAGAATTGTTCACCTTTAGTAAGTAATTAGATTGATTTGTCTACAATCTCTATGGGAATGATATTTTTATTTGTCACTTTATTACTTGTTCCATACGTGCACTTGCGTTGCTAATCAAGAGAATAGGAGGTCTAGATGTACTTTGGGCTTTGAGCATTTCCGGAATGCTAACATATTTTTTCCCTTCCAACTTTATCCTCATTAAACTTTTGAAATTATAGAAATGCCCTCGCCTTTCATGACATTGCCGGCTAGCCTTGGTTACGTGACCCAGATGACGCTTGAGGTCACACGAGTCTAGGCTAGGTTGGCCGATTGTTAAATTTGGCGGCAAAGGTTGGCCGGTCGCTGATTTGGTTCATGGCGGCCTGAGTTTCGCCGGCAAAGGATTGTGATTTTTTTTCTAACACAAAACTAACAAAAGTCCTTTACATAAGTGTGCTTTATTTCCAAATGGCATTTAAGTGAAAGTTGCTTTGTTTTTTTAATTACACTTTACCCAATATTATTTACATTTTGAAAAGAACACTTCACCTAAAGTTTGTTTTCCCCAAAACCGTTGCCAAAGACTCCCTTTGTGAGGGAGAGACATCAGTCTTGAGGGTGCATTTGTATCATGAAAAATTCAAGATTTAAATAACATTTTTAAAAAAATGATCACTTATATCACTTACAAAAATAAATGAGTAAAATATATTTTCATCATCTACGAAAATAGTTAATCATAAATTATTGTCGATAATGAAAATATTTTTTTTTGTTGAGCAACTTTTCTAAGCGATATAATCAGATATATTTAGGAAAATATATTTTCATCATCTACGAAGATAGTTAATCATAAACTATTGTTGATAATGAAAATATTTTTTTTTGTTGAGCAACTTTTCTAAGTGATATAATCAAATATATTTAGGAAAATATTTTTCAAATTTTGAACTTTTCATGAGACAAATGCACTCAATACATTTTTCTCTGCGTGCATCATAAAAAAAAAATACAGAAATACGCATAAGACGTCCAAAAAAGAAAAATCACGCGGAAAAGATTTCTTTTTTAAAACCCTAATGCATGATGGTGGTCAGGCCATCTCTCTTTTTCATCATTCTTGGCTCTGATAGTGGCTGTTAGGAAATAATTTACCACATGCAATCATGAAGCATTTGTAGTACAAAAGCAAACCAAAGGTGGATGATCTTGACATTCCACAGTCAAAATGACCAAAATAAAGGGGGTGGGGGGTCCATTCGCTTACCACACTTAACCTCGATTACAGATGCTTGCGGATTTACCAAATGCAATCATGAAGCATTTGTAGTACAAAAGCAAACCAACGTAAGGTGGACTTTGATCTTTAAATCCCACGGGGGGGCGGGGTGGTCCATTCATTTACCACACTTAACCTCGATTACCGATGCTTGCTTGTGGGATTAATACTGTTTAATTCATAATAGCTTCAGAGTCCTCTCCTTTGCACGCAAGCAAACAGTAGATGCTCCAACCCATGTACTGTGCTCTTGTCTGTTGCATGTGGTCACCTACGTACCATAGCCACGAGGTTCAGGTTAGGTCGATCCCAACCTTTGGTACACCAACATGGCCTCATTTGTCACGGCTGCCACTGTACTAAAGATTGACGGAGACATTCGAAGGATCTAACTGTGAAGAAGTCGGTTTGATATCAACCGAATATTTTCAACCAGATATAAAGCAATTGATTTAGAAAGTTTGGGAATTTTATCTTTAGAAGCTTGAAAGTTTTCTATGTTATGTATATCTTTCCTTTCAACGAGATATTCCAGAATGTACTTTTAGGTATTAAATACTTGCCTAAGCTTAATGGAAATACATTAACGATTTTTGCTTCATTATGGTATCATAGTAATATGAGACTCACGCCCCTTTGCAACCCTAATTTTCTTCTTCTTCTTATTATTTCCTACAAGGGTGGTTGGCATGGCCTTAAATGGCTCTGACGCTACCACCCTTACCACAAACACTTCTTCTACACTTTCTCCACTCAAATCCCCTCACCTCTTCATTTCTTAGCATCTCTCAGCATCTAATTATTTGCTATGGAAAGCACAGGTTATCCCATTTCTCAAGGCACAAAATCTCTACGGTCACGTTGATGGGACTAAATCGTATCCCTATGATGAAGCCTAAGTAGCCTCTTGCAACAATAGGGTGCTTCCATCATGAGTCTTCTAATTGTATCCATCTCAAAATCGATTTTACCTCTCATTTTGCCCAAACCAACTAACAAATCCGTCTAGGATGCTCTCAATGCTTCCCTTGGCTTAGCTTTCGCTACACATGTGCTCTCTCTTCATCTTAGTCTTCAACGTCTGCAAAAAAAAAAAACATATGATGAATCAATTATTGATTTCCTTGAGCTTCCTATATCCACTGCCAATGAGATGGGTGCCACAGGCAAGCCTTTCGAATGAGAGGATGTCCATGTCTACATCTTATGTGATCTCCAATCTGATCTCTAGGACTATGGACCAATCTTTTTTCCAGATCTTCAAGGCCTTCTCCTCAGTCATAAGAGTATTAAGGCCTCCCAAAAGTTGTAGATCTCCAAGCCTTCCTCTCAAGCTAACTCTACTACAATTAACTCTACTCAATGAGATTCCTTCACTTTGCCTTCACGCCTCCTAGTTCCTCTTTTTCTAGCCGTGGTTAGTCTAGAGGATGTAGGGGTCATGATGGTTGCTTTGGCCATGTTTGTGGTGCCTGTGGTGATCAATAAGGCCGACTACGGTATTCCATCTATACGTACAAATCACACTGTTGTCACATGCTATTATTGCCTCCATGTATGCATTATTACTCGCCCCCTACACATACCCCTTCACACACATCATCTTTCAAACCCTCTTACTCTCCCAATACCAACCCGAGCCATGCCATCCCTCTCTTTTACCTTCACCTACCAACACCCTACCTTAATACCCTATCATGGGTACCTCCCACCATGTCAAGCCTGATCTACAATCCCACTCCCCCTATGAAGCTTATAATGGGTTGGAGCAATTGCACATGACAAATGATAAGGGTCTGACAATGACTAATACTTGTACTTCTTCTATTCCCTCCTCTACTTCCATTTCTAAGCATTTGCTTTTGGTTAAAAGATTTGTAATTGACAATAATGTCTTCTTTGTTTATGCTACCCACTTTATTTGTAAGGATCTAGTGACCAAGGCGGTTCTTCTTTCCGACGCAAGTAGTGGTGGTCTTTACACCATACTGCAACCACCTTCAATGCCTACTATCAGTATTGCGGAAAGGAATTTTGTAGAGAATAATTTTCCATGTCAATCCACATGGTCAAGTCAGTTATGTAGAACCTACCAATAGGGCGAGGCTAGTTATCACTCTTTAGGATTGTCTTCAACTTATAGTTTGTTTCCATCGCTTTTGATTTATAGTAATGTTTGTAGCACTTGTCATTTTATTTAAACTGATTGTCATCACTATTTTGATATTTTTGTTGATGATTGCGTAAAATTTATTTGTTTTTATCCTCTTAATGCAAAGTCATATGTTTGCTCTATTTTTCTTACTTTCTAAGCTCTTGCCCAATGTCCTTTTCCATGAAAAATAAAAGCCGTTCAAATAGACTAGGGTGACGAATTTTGTATTCTCCCATCCTTTTTTTTTTAATCAAAAGTTGTTATTTCTCAATGCCTCTCCTCCCCTCATACCCATGAACAACAAGGGGTGGTTAAGCATCGTAATAGGCATATAGTTAAAACCGATTTAACATTATCAGCTCATGGCTCTATCCCTCACCGATATTGACACTACACATTCGAAACGAAAGTTTACCTCATCAATCGAATGCCGTCTAAGATCACTAATCACATCTTCCCTTTCGAATGGTTTATAATTAGTCTCCAAATTATTCCTTCTTAAAAGTCTTTGGGTGTCTCTATTTTTTTGTATCTATGTCCTTATAATGCAAACAAGATTGATTTTTTCTTAGCTCCTTGTATTTTCTCGAGATATAGTCCATCTCATAAAGGGTACCGCTACGTTGACCCCATCACCAATCGTTTATATATTGCTTGACATGCTCGTTTTGATGAAACATTTTTTTTCTCTTTGCAATCCTTTTATTATCGGTCCAACGCCTAACTCTTCCCTTTCAACTCCTATTCTAGCACTGTGGGCTTTAGCCACTATTGGTGTTTCTCCCTCTACCACAATAGTGAGATCACAAACTCCTACACTGACTCTCGTGGTGTTGTCGAATGCTAATTCATTCACTTCCCTACGCTGATAACTAGTCCTCTCTATGATCTATATCATTCAATCTCGTCGTTGAGCTCTCCACCATTACCACCACTACCCCCACCTAGGTCAACAAATACCCACACCATGCAACTTTGCTCTTGTCTAACTCAAATTAATACTGTTACTGCCCCCCTCACAGAGCCAACCTCATTCACCCAAGCCAACAAAATCCTTGAGTGATGTGCAGCTATGAACAATGAATTTAATGTGTCGTTAAAAAATGACACTTGGTCTTTGGTCCCTCGCACTTCCTCCATGAATCTCGTCGGGTGAAGTGGGTTTATAGAGTTGAGTGTAAAGCGAATGGCAGTCTAGAGCGCTATAAAGCTCACCAAGTTACTAAGTGTTTTCATTATTAGCAACAAGGCTTGGATAATATGGGAACCTTTAGTCCAGTTGTGAAATTGCCGTTGTTCACTCTATTTTATCTATTACTGTCTTTCAAGGGAGGCAAGTGCGACAACTAAATGTACATGATCCCTTCTTACATAGGTTTCTTTCTGAAGAGGTATGCATGGAGCAGCCCCCTAGGGCTATGGACTCAAATCATGATGACTACCTTTACAAGTCGCATCATTCTCTATAAGGTCTCAAACAAGTTCCGAGATCTCGATTTCGACGACTTTGACATCTTTTGCTTCATTTGGGATTCTTGATGACACAAATAGATCTCTCGTTACTTATCTTTCAAAGAGGCACTAATGTCATTATTATTATTATTATTATTATTATATCTATGTTGATGACATTCTGGTTGTAGGTAATGCATCTTTTACAATCAGTAACCTTATAGAAATTATCTGCAGAGTTCTCCGTTAAGGATCTCAAGCCATTGCACTTCTTTCTTGGGATGAGGCTATCCCTTCCAAGGGATGATTCTCTCTCAAGGACGTTATAATGATAATCTTCTTCACCGGGCTAGGATGTCTGAGTGCAAGCCTGCAAAGTCCTTTGGCCAGAACTACAAGTCCATTTGAGAAAGGGGGTGCTCTAATGTTTGATGCTACTCTGTATCGGTCTATAGTTGGTGCACTCCAATTTGCGACATTGAGAAGACTAGATATCTCATTTGTTGTTGATAAAGCCTGTTAATTCATGTATGTACCAAGTGAAGACCAATGGAAAATGGTGAAACACATCTTGTGCTATCTCAAACATACAAGGTCATATGGTTCACTTCTTTCTTGATGCAATGATACTTGCTTGCAAGCCTTTCTTGATGTGGATTGGGCTGGTAGCTCTTACAGTAAGTCAACTAAAGAATATGTTATTTTTCTAGGTCCTAACTTAATCGCTAGAGCTCCAGGAAATAAAGAACAACCGATGCTACAATTGAACTCCTCCGGCTTGAGTCACTCTTTCAAGAGCTTGGATTGCCTCTTCAAGGTCCTCCCATTCTTTGGTGTGATGATATTGGTGCTACTTATCTTTTTGCAAATTCTATTTTCCATGCTTGTACAAAACATGTTAAAATTGACTTCCACTTTGTCCATGATCGTGTCGCAAAACGATAACTCAATGTGTAATTTATGTTCACAATTGATCAATTGGTTGATGCTCTCGCTGAAACTCTTCCTATAGCATGTTTTGAATTTTTATGAGACAAGTTGAAGATTCGGATCTCACCTCTTCTACTTGAGGGGATGTGTCAACCAAATATGGAACAAACAATTTTTGAAGTTTTGGAATCTTATCTTTAGAAAGTTTGAAAGTTTTCTATTTTATGTATTTCTTTCATTGCAAGTAGATCTTCTAGAATGTACTCTTGGTATTATAAATACCTGCCTAACCTTAACGGAAATACGCCAACAGTTTCTACTTTATTAATTGATAACACACGTTTGATCACTCAAAACTCCAAATGCATGCTAGTTTAACGCTTGCATCTAGTCTAAATTTCTTTAATTTAGTTTCATGGAAAATAACTACCAGGAAAAAGTTTTTGATAATTGATGGCATTTGGTTCATAGAATAAACTAGTTAAGGAAATATTTTCTGTCAATAGAAAAAAACACATTCAAACGTTTTTGAAAAATGGGCCAGAAAATAAAAAAGAAAAACAAATATTAATTAAAATTTTGAATTTTTTGATAATTTTCTCCATGCAAATTTTCCATACCAAATGGTGGAAAAAATTTTCCTATTTATTTACAAATTTTAGCTAAAATTTCCTACTTTCCCTACCAAATGACTTTTGAAAATATTTTTAAAAAATTTCTCATTTTTTGCGAAATAAATGAAACTTTATATCTTCTTTTTTATAGCATGGTCTCTAAATGCATTTTAATTACGTTAGTAGGAGATAGTAGTAAGTAATAGATAAGGCTACCGTTAGATGATCGACATATGAATAATTTGATTATATAACTAAAACGACAGCAATTTTGTCAATTCATTTTGCAGGTTTAACGGACCTAGCTAAACCTAGTAATAACTAAGAATGTTTCCAACGTGTCCTGACACGATAAAATTGCCAAGTCAAGTGTTTAGATAACTAAAAAAATAATTTTTTTCCTGTCAATCATTTCATTTTGGACGAGGACCCCATAAATAGAAGAAATTAAAGCTTTCATAATTTTTCTTTTTGCTTTCTGGAAAATAATTGTCACGAACTAGACAAAATTTTCCAGTCAAAAAACATACTTTCCTTTCACATCGTTGAATCCCAGTGTCAAAGTCACTGTTCAGTTCTATCTCGTTTACAGTGTCTGGATCTAAGAAAATCTCTTTTGCCTTGGTCCTGCGATCATAACAAATGCGCAATTATTAGAAATTCTCAGCAGGACGGCCCGAGCAAGGGCACTGAATCTGTTGAGCCTTTGTCAAATAGAGAAGCGTTCTCGGATAATCCAAGACAGGAACAGTACACTCAAGAGCGCCACCCGTTCCTTGACGGCCTGTGAAATCTTCCAAGGAAGACGACAATTCGAGATGGCTCTGAGCATCCCCATGTGGGACTCTCCCTTTTTCTTCCCATGATCTTCTGTTCCACTGGTTCTTGCTCTTGTTCTCGGTTTTCTTCTCTCTGCTTGCGGTTGCTGCTCAGAGAGAGTCGCTTCAGCTAAAAGAGAGAGCTCCGGCAAGTTCTTTCCCCGGTTTTTCACCATGTGGGATTCTGAAAATGAGTCCATCGCCGGGAGAGATTACGGAAATGGCGCTCTCAGCGCCGACAAACAAGGGGTTAAAACAGAAGGGTTTGAGCTCAGAGATCAGTCATGGTGAGTGCAGACTGTCTCCTCTGTTTCTCGTTTCTTTGCCTTTTCTTCTCTTTTCCCTTTCCAATTCTGAGCAAAAAGTGAGGTTTTCCGCTTGAAAGCGAATGGATTTGGTAGTTATGTGCTCTGAATTCGATGGAAAAAAGAAGGGTTTTTTTTTTCTTTTTCTTTTTAATCCTTTCTGTGGTGGTAGAAATAGTTTGGTATCAGGGAAAAACAACAGAGAACTTGGTTAAAGCGAGCTTTGCTTCATGATGTAATTGATGGGCTAACGGCAAATTTTTTGCAAATGCACACAGGCATGTTGCAACTGACATCCCAAGTGACCTTCTTGTTCATGTTGGAGAAGTTAATTTCCACTTACACAAGGTAGAACTATCATTGCTTTCAAATCACTCCGTCTTCTTCAGATTTAGGGGAAGGTTTTGGATAAGTTACAGCAAAATATTACCAAAACTTTGACATAGATTTCCATATTTTGTTAAAGTATCCCCTGCTCTCTAGGAGTGGGAAATTCAACAGGCTTATATATGAAGCGCGTAACCCCGATTTCAGCAAGGTGGTTTTGGATGACCTTCCTGGTGGGCCTGAAGCTTTCGAGCTTGCTGCAAAGTTC
This sequence comes from Psidium guajava, assembly GCA_016432845.1. Lineage (NCBI taxonomy): Eukaryota > Viridiplantae > Streptophyta > Magnoliopsida > Myrtales > Myrtaceae > Psidium > Psidium guajava. Next base: position 31,992,484 of record CM028225.1, on the reverse strand, counting down.
TGCTATGGGATCTCCGTTGATCTGACCGCAGCCAATATTTCCAGCCTGCGCTGTGCGGCTGAGTACTTGGAGATGACTGAGGACTTGGAGGAAGGCAATCTTATATTCAAAACTGAAGCCTTTCTGAGCTATGTAGTCTTATCTTCATGGCGAGACTCGATATTAGTGCTTAAAAGCTGTGAGAAGCTCTCGCCATGGGCAGAGAATCTGCAAATTGTACGAAGATGTAGCGAGTCAATAGCTTGGAAGGCCTGTGCGAACCCGAAAGGGATAAGATGGGCTTACACAGGGAAGCCGCCAAAAGTCTCGAGCCCAAAATGGAATGAGATGAAGGAGTCGAGCCCGAGCAGGGCTCACCAGGCTCCTCCTGATTGGTGGTTCGAAGATGTCTCGATTCTGAGGATTGATCATTTTGTGAGGGTCGTCACTGCTATCAAAGTAAAAGGCATGAGGTTCGAATTGATAGGCGCGGCGATTATGCAGTACGCTACAAAGTGGCTTCCAGGTTTGATAAGAGATGGAACAGGAGCAGGAGATGAAGGAAGCAACGGTGGGAACAGCAATAGCAGCAGTGGAAGCAATAGTTGGAAGGGCGGGCTCCACATGGTCGTGGCCGAAACTAAGGATGAACCTTCAACTGTTCATGCCAAAGACCAGAGGATGATAATAGAGAGCATTATCAGTATAATTCCTCCGCAGAAGGACAGCGTCACGTGTAGCTTCCTTCTTCGGCTCTTGCGAATGGCAAACATGTTGAAAGTGGCTCCTGCACTGGTAACCGAGTTAGAGAAACGGGTTGGCATGCAATTCGAACAGGCAACCTTGGCTGATCTCCTTATTCCTTCGTACAATAAGAGTGAGACTTCGTACAATGTTGACCTGGTTCAGAGGCTGCTGGAGCATTTTCTTGTTCAGGAACAGATGGAAGGCTCGAGCCCTAGCAGGCAGTCGTTTCCCGAGAAGCACGGCTACGATAGTGCTCAACGAGTTAATGGGCAAAATGCAAAGATGAGAGTGGCGAGACTAGTGGACAGTTATCTCACTGAGGTTTCCAGAGACAGAAACCTCTCATTGACAAAATTTCAAGTGTTGGCTGAAGCATTGCCTGAATCTGCAAGGACCTGTGACGACGGACTTTACCGAGCAATTGACTCGTACCTTAAGGTAATTGACTCTTGGCTCTAGGTCTCTTGAGTCATCTCTTCAGTGTTTTACCTGCTAGACACTCAATGCTAGTGCTGGTAAAGAAATTAGCGCAAACTTTGTGATTGCATTACAATTAGATTTGTGTGAATGGCGGTGCTTGTAATCTCTTGAGGATTTACTCAAACCTAACATCTTGGTTATGCAACAGTAAATGTTCAGATATACTCATCTTTATGTGGGGTACACTGAGGATCTCTGCATAAAGTTTGACAGGGGACGCTTTTTCTCAACAATGGATTATCTGTTTATCACTCTGAAAATTATGATCGCAGTGACAAACAAAATCATTCTTGATTCCATACCAAACAGAAAATGTTGCCTGGCAATTACGTTCTTCATTCCACACCAAACTAAATTTCTTGACTTTTGAGCAGTAATTATTATGATATAATTGTCCAGCGATCAGTTCGAACATTATATAATTTCAGAACCTATATTTAGTCAGAACTACCGATATAAGGATATCATGAATCTGATATCTTGTGAATGACGGGAAATTTTACCTCGTGAATCTGATTCGATGGAAAATTTGACATCCTCTGCTGTTAGATTGATCTTAGCATATTGACAGGCACATCCGACACTCACTGAGCATGAGAGGAAGCGGCTTTGCCGGATAATGGATTGCCAGAAGCTCTCAATTGATGCATGCATGCATGCCGCACAGAACGAGCGGCTCCCCTTGAGAGTGGTTGTCCAAGTCCTCTTCTCGGAGCAAGTGAAGATAAGCAATGCGCTTGCCAGCAGCTCACTCAAGGAAGCCGGAGGCGACACGCACTACCAACCAATGGCCCTGAACCGAAAGACCCTCCTGGAAGGGACCCCGCAGTCATTCCAGGAAGGTTGGGCGGCTGCAAAGAAGGACATAAACACCCTCAAGTTCGAGCTCGAGAGCATGAAGGCCAAGTACCTCGAGCTGCAGAATGACATGGAGGTTCTGCAGAGGCAGTTCGACAAGATGGCGAAGCCAAAGCACGGTTCGGCTTGGAGCAGTGGGTGGAAGAAGCTGAGCAAGCTGACCAAGATGAGCAACTTGGAGAGCCAGGACATTGGGCCTCAGGTGCCAAGTGCAGATCAAACCAGGAAGACTCCTAGGAGGTGGAGAAACTCAATTTCCTGAGGACATTTGGGGGAGTAAAAATGGAGTGATTAAATGAAAAAAAGAACTACTCTTCTTGGGACGAAATTATTTTTTTTGTTCTTCTCTATTTGGTTTCTGGGTTACAAAGTTGATTCATTTTGGTAGGTGTCACAAGAACTTGGTGAACCATAACTAGGCCAAAAAAGAAGAAGGAAAAAAAAAAAAGAATGTCTGCTGAGGGTGAGCTTTCCGCTGTTTCGGTTGTTCTTCTATGTAAAATTGCACATTTATATTTTTTTTATATACATTTGATTTTTCTCCACCTATCAGTTTAAAATTAGATATTCCATAATGTTATCGAAGTATTCTGCCTAGTCTATTTCGTGGCAGCAACCTTTCTTAATCCAGCTTGCACGTGATAAGGGTGCTAAAGAACTTTACATCTCTTATTTATGGATTAAGCTTTTGAACTGGATATTCTATCATTCTTAATTCAATTAGATTAATTGAATTTTTCGGATCAGCTTTGTTGAACCCAAAAAAGTGAGCAGATCATTTTGTTTTACCAGAATAAATTTAGGATCTTTTAATCAACATTTTTTAACTATATTTTTTTGACGTGAAATATGAGATCATGTAGTCGTTTGAAGTTGTTGGCGATTCTTTGATGATTTCTTGAAGTTTCAAACATTTCTTTCTTTTACTTTCAATGGGGGAATGTGAATTTTTTTTTTTTTGGGTCGGATGGGAATGGGAAGGTTAAGAAGGGTGTGTTTGTTTTAGGGAAAGTGTTTTTTAGGAATTCACTTTCCAAAAAGTGATTTTCATGAAATCATTTTTCTAGAAAACAATTTATTTTCCCTTGTTTGGTGATATTTGATGAAGAATATTTTTTTGGCGTTTGATTTGCACTTAGAAGATGACCTCACTTTATCTTAAAGAAAAGAAATCTGAATTTTTAAATTATATTTTTATATTTTAAATTTCATATTCTATATATATTTTTAATTGTTTTTTTTTATTTTTCTTTCTTTTTTTCTTTGTCTTCTTCTTGCGATTTCTTCTTCCATTATGCCTTCTGTGACTTCCATTTTCCTTTTGCAAATTTGTGATTTCTTCTTCCTTCTTCCTTCTGCGACGTTGGTGACCATGGGTGATAAGGATGCCAACTTAGGTCTTTGCGCAGTTAGGCGTATATGTGTGGTTAAGGCATTAAGATGTTATTGTGCACCTCGATCTTATATCTGCGGTCGGTGTATATGCGAAGGCATGGGTTTGAGGAGATGTGCCAACCTAAGTCTTTGCGCAGTGAGGCGTATATGCGGGTTGAGGCATGAGGTTGAGATGTTATTTACAAACTTAATTATGTTGTTGAGCTTAAGTTCGAACTTGAGCATGGCATGGACATACATCTGCATTGGTTGTCTATGCGTATATTTGAATTGTATGTATGCCTGGCCAAATTGTTTGCGAGTTGCTTACTGGCATTTTCTCATTCAAAATGTCTACCTGTCATATTAGGGGTGTTTGAGATTACATACTTAGAGCTCGATCTGAGAGTATGCGATGTTCTGAGTGAGATTAGAAGTGAGTTTATTCTCATGGTGGTTATTTACCCGTATTTTCAGACCTTTGTCCTCAAGTATGAGTGATCCTCCAGTAGGTCATGGGATCCCGATGGATATAGATATCGAGCCGCCAGAGAAAGCCAACTCGGAGGAGATTTTGCTATCAGACTTAAGTGATGTCAGTGATTGGTAGCTCTAGACCTAATCCTTGTTTCCCCAAATGTTGGGTCTAGATAGTTAGGGAGAGAGTAATCTGTCAATCAAGCTCTCTTTTGACATGTAGTTGATCAAGTAGATTTTGTATATTGTAAATTTGGTGTATAAATATGTATAAAAATGACGCAGCGTAAACGCGTAGAGAAGTGAAAAGTCGCAGAAACGTAATAACAATCTTCAAAATTTGATATCAAAAATATTCTGACTCCTAAAATATCATAAAACACCCTTTATATCAGGTGTAACCCTAGCCCTATTAGGTATCTAAAAATAACCACGAAATTACAAAAACGCCACCAAGCGATAAAATTGCTGAAATAAAATAAAATAAAAAAAATTGTTTGAGTTCCAAAGTCATCAATTCTTCGACTTCCGTTGGGATTTTTGTCTATCCAACCAATCCAAAAACGCATCGCTAATACTCTCCGCATCAAAAAATGTGTTTGATATTAGGCATGATATCTCTCTTCTCTATTCCCTATTCTATGTATGCATGGGTGTGGTTCGTTTTCGCTAGCACAGGAACTCTGAGAATTGGTTGGTTTAGAGATAAATATCTTGGGTTGTCGCACTGTGTTGTTCGTCTTGTGTCCCTTACTCTTGAATCGCTCTAATATTTCCACTATTTGAAGAGGATATGAAGAGTTCAACGTTAATCATCAACTTTTAAGGTAGTTCGCTTGGATGGTCTCCATGAATGCATCTTCAACTTGTGAAAAGAGGCTAAATAATTTTAATATTCAGCACTTGTTTATTTACTCGACTAGATAATGAGCAAAGTCAGTGGGTCATTCTCAAAAGCTTCGACTTCAAATCAAGAACCGTAGTTCTACTAGGTCTACTCAATTGATATCGTGCCCAAATTTAGATGGCACAAACCTCTTCTCAGTAAGGACTCACTTATCAAAACTCATCACTGAATAATTTCTAAAGTATTATGATGTTTCATCAAAACAAAGTCTATCTCAGTCACGCCTTGCATCTGTTTATCTGACTTTTTATCCACAGTTCACCAAACAGTAGATAAAATATGACAAGATTTTTGAGTTTTTTATCCTATCATATCTAGTCCAATCATAAATAGAAATTCGGATGACTAAATGCAGCCTTTCTACTCGATAGGTTCGATTGGCTTAGAGAAAAGGTCGAAGTGACCCCTTTTTCATTTTCTAGTCAAATTTCAAAGGATCATTAAAATTTTCTAAAATTATGAAAAGAATTTATATACGAATTTATAAGTCAAGCGAAGCTCCTTTTCAATGGGTCCAAGCTTTTTTTTCCATAGAAGGAATTGGAAGTGATTTCACCTTGAAATTTCGAAAAACAAGAGTAGAAAATACAAAGCATGATGCAAATATACGAACCACGATGTAAACAGATCTATAAAGCATGGTCACCCTCCTCAATATCATAAAATCGTAATGCCTCAAACCTATTTACCAGTAGGTCTCATTAAATCCCAAAAATACATGAACCATGACGCAAATCATTAACAATGGGACAAAATACTAATATAAAAGTAATCAAGATGACAACGAGGCGATTTCTTGAATATCCAACATATTCCAACTTTGAAGAATTAATCGCTTATATCGCTTAAAAAAATTAATAAATGAATTTTTTTTATCACTTACAAAAATAGTTAGGTATAAATTATCATCGATGATGAAAATATTTTTCGTTGACTAATTTTCCTAAACGATATAAGCAAGTGCTTTTTGAAAAATGATTTTCAAATCGCTTATTTTTTCGTGAAATAAATGGAGCTTAAAAAGAAAATTTCTGATCTCTCATAAATCTGATGGATCTGTAAAATCTTTCGTGGGTATTCTAATTAATAAAAACACGAGAATGAAGTCGAAAGTAGTTTTTACCCAAAAAGAAAGAGAAAATATTCCAATTGCCCATCAATTCATTCTCCTCTACAAAAGTTTACAATGTATAGTACCCGATTCGATAGTTGGGTTATGTAAGTCGCAATACATCCGACACTAGCTTGTTTTGGGCTCGAGATTGGCTTAATGGACCCGATTCTTGCGATCGGCATAGCCCATCCCGAATCGGGTATCGCATCGGCGGGCGAGGTGGGTCCCATTCCCGCCGAAATACTATTTTGGCAAGCATAAAAAAAAAAAAGGGACGGTTGGAAATTGGAATGGCCTTGCTTTTAAGACTTTCCCCCCAAGACACCTCTCTCCCCTCCTTCCGAGGTCCGACCGTTAATCTCGTTATCCGATCCAACGGCTGACCAAGGCCCGCGGGAGACCTATAAATTCGAATCGCCACCCACTTCCTCTCCATTTGTCCCGCGCTGTTGCAAACCAGAAAGAGAGATTTTCTCCTTCTCATCTTCCTGGCAACGGGAGCTCTCGATCTTTTACCCCAAACTTTCGAGGCTTTCGTTGCCCCATCTCCGCCCCTCTCGTGGATTGTTTGCCGGAGCTGATCATCTACGGTGAGTCGGTTCCTCCGCAATCCTCTGTGTTTGTATACGCACTTGGATCGAGCTACTATCTATGATCCGTCGCGATCGATTGAGTTACAAGATTGCCTGTGATCTGCATTCTCCACTTTTTGTTTTGTCTTTACTTGTTTGTGCTTTAATGGGATTTTGCTCTGAGGAGAGGAATTACGCGTAAATGAATCCAAATTTTCAATTTTGTGCGGATATTCGGGATCCCAGTGGCGCTTGTCTTCGAATGTGCAGTTGCAAGCGGCTTTTAAGGGGTGGAAAGGCTCTGCATTCTCCATTTTTGTGTTTTTTGTTTGTGCTTTAATGGGGTTTTGCTCTGAGGAGAGTAATTAGGCGTAAATGAATTCAAACCTTCAATTTTGTGCCAACGTTCGAGATCCTTGTGGCGCTTGTCTTTGAATGTGCCGTTGCAATCGGCTCTTGAGGGGGGTGGAAAGGCTTACGAGTTATGTGGCAGGGGCTGCCAATTCAGCTAGAAGTGCAAATAAATGAATAGGCATGGGTATGTACATGATGGATTCTGTTATCTGGATTTCATGTTGTGGGACTTCTGGTAGCTTGTTGAGTTTGAGTTTTGTCGTGCCCAGATCTGGGTCTCGAGCTTGATAGGGTTTAAATGCATGTTAATTTCTCATCCGTCGTTTTCTTGGCACCATTCTGTTCTTTTCTTTTATAGTCAATGCACAAGGATAGGTTAAGATGATTGAAGGGGAGTCGTTTTTAACCTAGAAAGAGAGGTCTTTAAGATTCATGGCAGGATTCCACTCTTGGTCCTCGAAGCATTTTCTCAGCTGAAGCTACTAGATCTTATGGGGCATCATTAACTCGTGGGGTTATTTTCAAAAAATTGCCAGATCTATGATGGTTGCCGTTGAGCATCCGATGGGCAACAAAGACTGTCTAGCTACAGAAACAAAGAAGATCTTGCATTCATTGGCGTCTGAGTGGGAAGATGTAGTCGATTCGACTGCATTACAGGTGATTCCACTTAAGGGCGCGATGACAAATGAAGTCTTCCAAATAAACTGGCCGACCACGAAAGATCACATCTCGAGGAAGGTCTTGGTCCGGATTTATGGGGAGGGTGTGGAGGTGTTCTTTGACAGGAATAACGAGATTCAGACATTCGAGTTCATGTCCAAGAATGGGCAAGGGCCTCGTCTTCTAGGGAGATTCTCTAACGGGAGAGTGGAAGAGTTCATTCATGCACGGGTACTTCTCCTGTCTTTGGTGTGCATTTGAACTTAAAGTTCTCACTAAATGATGAACAAATCACGATGCATGAAGAGACTCGAAATGAGGTTGATGTGGCTAGCGTTAGCATTAGGTCTTTCAGTTCTAACGTGATGAGGAACGTTGATTTGATCGACAGAGAAGTTCTTTTGAACTGCTGGGCTAAGAAGTTGTGCAGTAACCTCTTGAGACTCGGCTGTTGTCTTATTGTCTCATGATTTTTCAACTTCTCAATGGAATATTGTGGACAAGTTTGTCCTAAGGAGTGCCCTCCTTCAGCATCTCTTCTTTTTGAAAATCATCTTGACCAATCGGTTTTTAGACATTCAAGTTAACCAATTGCTAAGGAGTCACCGATTCACGAGTTTTGTGCCTGCAATTGTTTGCCAACTCTTTTTGCCTGCTTTTTGAAAGTTAAAATTACAATAGGGTGAGTGCAGAATCATTTCTGTTGTTATTTTATCTGTCACCTGAAATTGATGGCCAGCTAAGCTCATCTGATTGTGTGGGATGATGCAGACACTTTCGGCTTTTGATCTAAGGAGCCCTGACATTTCTTCTTGTATAGCAACTAAAATGAGAGAGTTTCATGACCTTGATATGCCAGGTCCAAAGGATGTTGTTCTCTGGGATAGACTAAGGTATTGATTTTGTTTCTTCCTAGTCATTATTCCTAGTTTTCGGAGGTATGAGCAAATGTAAGAGTATTACATGTATTGCTGATGTTACATTTTTCTTGAATAAGTAGTCCAAGCAGTAATTCTATACAAAGATGTGTAAGATTGTTTATTCCTTTGCCAATTTTCCAGAAAGTGGCTTGGGACAGCTAAGCGTATGGCTACTCCACAAGAAGCCCAAGTTGTTCACTTGAATGCCATCAAAAATGAAATTCTTGTCTTGCAGCGCGAACTTGCAGGGGATCAACGTATCGGATTTTGCCACAATGACCTACAGTACGGTAACATAATGATACATGAAGACACTAAAGCGATAACCATCATTGTAAGATCCTTCACAAGTCAATTACATTGTTTTGCTCCTTTTTCCTTTTAAACTAGTACATGCGGGTTGGGAGTGCAAACTTTGAAGTTTGATTTAATGAGGGCGGTCAGCATTGAATATACCCATCTCATGCCGCTAGGGAGTGCTCTACATATTGTTCCAACTCTTCATGCCTAGAAATAACCACCGAGGATTTTGTTACTTCAGAGTAGTAGAGATAGCAATCTCCGAAAGTTCTTACTACAGTTCTTGTAGAAAACTCCTTGCATGGTGCAGAAACCAGAAAGCCACAAGGAGGCATAGTGTTAAGATTTGCTGGTCTAGATAGAAGTTCAAGATTGTGAGATGTGCTGTAAATGAAAATATTGTAGTTAGAAGGGAAAAAACAGAAAGTTGATTTGTCCAATCACAAGGACAATGTCCAGTGCAAAGTTCCCATCCAAAGTTGAATTTCCTTACAAGGCTTCGATGTAAACTTTGCAGACGCCATCTCACTTACTCTTTCTTTGGATGGCAGAGTTTTGTGTCTGCCCCTTCTTGCATATACTTCTTTCAGCAGGTGTTCATATATCCTAATTATCCCGTGATGATCTCTGATTTCACCATTTTGGGACACTAATTTGCATAATTCACCCTCTTCATTTCATTGCACTGCCAGTGATAATGTCGCCATGATTTTGATTTGTTAAGCTTAAGAATAGTCGTATTAGGTACGTATTTATCTTCTACAAGTTTATAGACTTGATTCAGCTGATATGTTGGATCCTTGTGGCTGCTGTTCACATGTAATCTATCTACGCTGGGTTTACTGCCTAGACGTTGAAGAAACTAGTGCAAATGGTGTAGAGAAAGATTATTGTCTAGTCCACTCTTCATGTGCTTTTCCTTTTCTTAGAAGATTGCCCTTGTCTATGTAATTGTTAAATTCCTTGGTTATGCTTTCAACATATTCTTATTATGGTGGCTTGACAGATGAAGATGTCAATTAGTGCTAATGTTATCAAATTCTCTCTTTTCTGTCTCATCAGGACTATGAATATTCCAGTTATAATCCAATTGCTTTTGATATCGCAAATCATTTCTGCGAGATGGCTGCCGACTATCATACTGAGACTCCACATGTTTTGGACTATGAAAAATATCCAAGTACGCAATTATTTTACCATGTTGTTTTGATTGTTTCCACTTCCTCCTTGCTTATCTACCTTTGAGTAGCAAATAGTAATGCTTTGCTTTAAAACTGTGATTTCAACAGAATTAGAGGAGCGTAGAAGATTTGTGCAGACTTATTTGGGTACTTCAGGTAGAGTTCTTTCAATGATTTTCGTTTTCTTGTATGTGTGAAGGATTATAAGATACAAATGGCATGGGGTTTGTTTTGTTGCTCTAGTTTACTTTTGGTCAGTCCATCTTGACAGGCCAACTTAGTATGGTATGCATAGGCGAATCACCACAAAACACAGCTCTCTCGTGAGAAATAGGTCGCTAAAAAATGGTGGCCAGAACCAAAATTTGGAATTGGTTGCCAAAGACAGCTTTTAACAACCAAAATATTTGCTCACCGGAAAAACCCAGAAAATTTTCTGGGTAGTTTCTGGCAACCAAGAAACTGTCTCTTGCAACAAAAATTTAAAGAAGTTTAGGGTCCAACACATTGACAAAATGCAGTTCTGTATGTGATTTGCCCTCCTCATTGAAATGATCTTTGAGACCTTTGACAGTGAAATTGATGACTGCAAGAAAGGCATTTAAGCCTCATTCCCAGGCAAATTTCTAATTTCTGTGCATGCTTGAATGGATTGAAAGGATTTGTGCATAGCAAATCCAATAGCGATTTTCTAAGAAACCTCTAGAAGCATGTTAAGCCACATGGGAAGAATTATGAACTAGCTAGTCAGGCCTTCCATAGATTGTTGTTGTACTTATTTTTATAGAATTTTATGGTGCAATCTGGAATGTCAAACCTCTTTGCAGGTGATGCACCTACTGATGTTGAGGTAGAGCAGCTGCTCCAAGATGTTGAGAAGTATACTTTGGCAAGTCATCTATTCTGGGGACTATGGGGAATAATATCAGTATGTACTTATACCCATATGCTTTGTTTCTTGCTATGGCAAAGTCACCACTTTACTCTATAGTGTACTATGACGTAGCTCTCTCTTTTGCATGACCGTTCCAGGTAGAAATTTCTATTGCCCCATGAAATCTATACTATATATGCTGGCGCTCAAAGTTGCATAGCATCTCACACTGCCATTGTTTGATTAGTATAATGTTGAAGAGAGGGTTTATTTTTATACCATTCGCATTTTAGACAGGAAAACAGCTTATAGGTAATTGAAAGCTTCAATCATATCATTGCTCTGGACCCTTTTTCTATTTGGATTTCAGGAGCACGTGAACGAAATCGACTTTGACTATATGGAATATTCAAGGCAGCGGTTCGAAAGATATTGGTCAACGAGGCCAATGCTATTGAGTTCACATGAAAGTCCTCGCTTCGACCGTGTGTCAACACCTAAATGTGCACCTTGGTCTTGCATTTTCTAACGTGGTCAAAGCATTGTCGAGATGTGAAGCAAAGCACAATTTTATTCATCTCCTCTATATAGAAATGGTTAGACGAGCAGTGTGCCATCGATTGAATGTCCAAGGTTCTAAATTTCTAGATTACTATTTACTGTTAATCTAGATGAGATAGTATAACTTGTGAGTGTACTTTCTTGGTCCTTGTACAGTTCTGTCGTTGCCATCCTTTCATTGTTTCCGGTATATGAACTTTCTTGTTTCCTTTAACTAGAGGGTTGAGGTCATCTCTAATCACTGGCGACTCGCATTTCATTGAGAAAGATATAGTGCCAGGTACATGTACTGTTTCAACGCCCTCCCAACCGAATTGCCAAACTAAAATATGTTAGCTAAGCGTAGGCTTGGAAGATGATTATAGTAAAAAATTGAAGCGTCCCCTTGATTAGAGTCTATCTTGAATTGATAGAAATGGTTCACTGAGAAAGAAGAAAGTCGATAATGAATGGAAAATTGATTGTCGATGTTAGTTGTGCTTACATTGACCCCTTAATTAAGACAGTAGTAAGAGAAGACAAATAAGGATGGGATACGAATGGAAAATTGATTTTCTATGTTAATTATGCTTACATTGACCCTTAATTAAGACAGTAGTAAGAGAAGACAAAAAAGGAGCGGATAGGAATGGAAAACCTGTGTTTCTGATGCCATATCTCTCTGGTCTTTGCCTTGCTTGCTGTCTTCCTCTGTTTAAGCCTTAACGGAGATGTTCCTTCGACTTCCCAGACAACCTCATTTCCTGAACCTCCGTAAGTTAGCTGAACTTTCACTTCTGGATGTGATTGTAATGACTCCAGTGGTAAAATCTGCGGTTCCGTGTACCCGTACTGCTGCTAGGAAGTACATAATTCTTCTCATTTTACTGCAGAAACAATTATTGGTCGAGTGGTTTTGTTCTCTGATGATTTCAACAAAAGAGAAAATTAAGCTTGGAATCTTCGATAGGAAGGCCTATCACCGTGATAAATGCGATTTCTACCTCGACCTAGACTGTATGATATCGACTCCCTCGAACACCAGATAGAAAGAGGCCACTGATTGTTCTGCCAACAAAATATCCATAAACATCTTTCCACGCAGAGAAAATGTGGTGTTGGGATTCGCTGCAGGGCAAGCAATGAGAAATTATCACACGGATCTTCAGTCTGTTGGCATATTAAGAAGCAAAACATCAGCTCGCGGTCTAGCGTTTAATCTGAGTGTTGGAGTTGGCTGATGCCAGTGCTGAGCTTGTTTTGCACTGTTGGCTTTCAGAAATCACCTGCTATTACACGGTGAGGTAGCAAATTCGCCAATCACGAGAAGTGCAGCTTTCCATGAATGCACTGAACTTGTTGAGAACGACTGTCACTTTACATGACAGCAGCTTCTTCTACTGATCAAGCAGTGGAAGGTCTGAGGAAGGCTTCTCGTCTTGCCCAAATTTTCTAATTGCTTGTCCAAACTCCAGTTGGTTTCCTTGGAACCACCTTAAGATTGAGGGATGTGAAAATAATGTCAGAATACTCCGAAATTGCGATTAAAGTGTAATTTTAATCATTTCTAAAATAACTAGTTTCCTTGTTAGATTAGATTACTCCATTTCCTACACATATTGTTCGGGTGTAAAATACTAAAGCAATACAATAACCATTTTCTTATATTTGCCTCGAACCATCAAAAACCAAAGATGCAAAATTTAATGTCCGTTCTGTTTCTCAGAAAGATAAATCCAATTTGAGATGAGAGTGTTCTTTTCCTTCCAACTTGGCCGCTTCGTATCGATGTTCCCGGCGGTGTCAGTTTCTGTCAATGTATCACTACATGTTCCTTAATCCATACATTATGTAACTTCCTTAATGATCTGTGCGCGCTTGTCAACGACTGAATAGGACTGGTCCGCCGTCTCCATCGCAAGTATCAAACCGCTTGACTATCATTGTTCCAAATCCATCGTTTTGTCAGTTTGCATGCTTTAAACATCACCTATCGATGTCGTGCACCAACACAGAATCAAGATTTGATTTTTCTCGATACCCAACAAGGTTTAATGACACTGTTTAGGAGTTGAGATTTTGTCACCCTCGATTATAAAGGAGCATTCGATTTTCTCCCTCATGCACTAACGAAGCTGATGGCGTCAATGCTCTGCATGCTCTCTGAATATGCCGTGAGCAATTCGTTTGAGGGTGGACTTTACTGCAGGCAAAAGTCCGACTTAATCTAGGCAAAATCGCAGAAGCCTGACCAACCAAATTTTACAAGACCAAGACATGATCTCAACAACTTGGATGAACATAACACTGGTTTTTCACTCGCAATTAAATGACAAAAATCGCAGTTGAGCATTTACTTTGGTCGGACAAACATTCAAATTTAAAGGACAATGGGCAAAGAAGATCCAAGAGACTGACATGCTACGCAAGGGAAAGTGCTCAGGCTCTCGCAGATGAAGGAGATGGAGGAGAAGAAGTAGTTGAATTCGTCCTCAAAATCCCGGGAATCTTGGGGATTAAAAGATATGGAGGCCATGTCAACTGCGGGAGTTTTGGAAATGCAGTGATGTAGGCGTCGGATAGGACGGCGGTGGCAGAGGCATTGTGTGTCCATACGATGCTGGCGGAGTATAAGGCAATGGTGCTACTGATGGTGAATCAAATGCTCCTTTTGAAGGCATCGGTGGTAAGGTTGGTGCTTGTGCAAAGGAGGCCGGTGGTGGCGGGGAAGTTATTTTTGGCGGTAAAGGTGATGGTTTAGGTACTGGTGAATTGCATACGGGTGGTAACTGCTTTGACACTGGTGGAGATGGTGCTACCGGTATCGGTGCCGGTAAAGCGGAACTTGGCGGGCTTGGTGACGATGGTGACAATTTTGGGGCTGGCTGGTGAGAAGGTGGTGGTGATGTTGATTTAGGAGTTGGTGGACTAGGAGGAGATTTTATGGACTTTGATTGTGGTGATGGTGGTTGCTTTGGCGTCGGTGGATCGAAGCTGGGCGAGCTAAGTGGTGACGGTGGTGATTTAGGAGATGGTAAATAGGATCCCGGCGGAGTTTGAGCCGAAGGTGATGGCTGTGACGGGGTCAACCTAGGAGGTGAGCTAGGACGTGGTGACTTGCGTGGCGATGGTGGTGATTTTGGCAAGGTTGAACTGGTTCGAGGTGGTGGTGGGCTTGATTTTGATGGTGGCGAATGTGACAAATTGTGCGCCGAATAATCGGGGGGAGATGTGTTAGGAGTTGATGGTGGCGATTTTGGCATTGGAAGAGTGGGATTAGGTGGTGATTGGGTCGACTTTGATGGCGGTACAGGTGGTAATTTTGGAGAGGCCAAATTGGTTCGAGGTGGTGGTTGGCTTGATTTGGATGGCGGCAAATGTGGCGAGTTGCGCACACATAAATCAGGAGGAGGTGCAGTAGACGTTGATGGTGGCGGTTTTGGCGAAGGAGGGGTGGGATCAGGTGGTGAATGGGCAGACTTTGATGGCGGTGATGACAAATTTTTAGGGGGTGGTGGCTTGAGACTGGGAGACTTAGGAGGCAATAGAGATGATTTCGGAGGTTGGGTTGATTTCGATGGGGCTGATGGGGATCTAGGTGTTGGTGCATTGAAACTTGGGCATGACGGCGCTGATTTAGGCGCTGGTGATGGCGAAATATAACCAGGTGGACTCTGTGAAGACTCTGAGGGTGGCGACGGCGATAATTTTGGCGCTGGTGAATTCGAAATAGGCGGCGAACCAGTCAAAGGAGGCAAATGCGGCAACTTAGGCCTGGGCAATGGCGGCACCACCTTCACTTCCAGTGCCGATAGCAATTCCTGGCCGGCATCGGGAAGAGACTGCGCCTCTATGATCGTCACACGGGTTCTCTCAAAGACCAAACTTAGGTACAAAACCAAGAAAATGCAGTAGGAAGAAGCCATTAACACTACAGATCGGATGATGATTCCAGCTTGTGATGCTAAATGGAAAGACAAGCGCTTGTGTTATAAGAAGAGCTGGAAGTGTTCAGGCTTTGTGGGCTGGGTTGGTCAGGAATGTAAATATCGTTTTAATGGCTAGGACCAAGGTCTTTATTGGACGTGGGGCTCATGCTGGGCACTTTTTACTATCTTGGCCCTGTCCCCTGCGTACTTCCTAAAAGATCCCGTGAGCCCCTTCTCTTCCTCACTGCACCAGCAATTCTGAACAGCATCGAGGGCCTCTGCTTCGAAACGAACCGCGACATGTCGAGATGTACCATCGACCACATCAAAAACCGGACAGGTTCCGATATAAGATGGCATTATAGCATTTTACTGAATCTTGCAAGATAAATTCTGAGATGTGAGCTTCTAGATATGCCAGTAATGTACTGTCATGAATGTGTGACATTTCTCGATCAATTCTTTGAGGTATTGTCCAGTTTGACCAGTTCTATTTTGAGCCTCACGATTTTGTCATTTGGCGTACGGGCAAGTAATTTCCTTCCCAAATGAGGTCACCCATATTGAGAATACTCTCACCTGAGCACGTTTAATTGTCATTACGTCAAAAGGAGTCTCGATGAGTTAATTCTAATTTTCATGTATGTTTTAGAATTGTTCTTCTCGGTGCACAATTCTGTTCATTCTTACCATCTTCGCCATTCTAGAAGCCTACTAGGAACCGCTTCTTATCGGGGCCTTCTCTCGCCCAGGAGATCACTCCTCACCCTTGTCGGACCAAGTCATTATCAAATGCAAGTTAAACTCATCTGCACAATTTAGAGGGAGAGAGTAAAAGCAGAGACACCCCCACGCAGCATACCTACTTTGGCTGCCCATCATAACTTGGAACATTAACTGACATGTTTAGTCCGAAGGCATGATAGTGGTGAAGTACTGACACTGAACTCAACTTCAATGCCAATGCCAATCTGGGCTGTCTCTTCTTCCGTTCCTCTGCATGAGCGTTGTCACTTGTGCTTGCGACTTTATTGATAAACCAATGCAATACTCCCACAGAAGTTTCCACAACATATCTCAGATACAATAGGATTCATGACCTTCTTGTGCTGTGGAATATTGAGTATAGATGTATCTGTAACACGGGTTGAAAACCAGTCTGATATGTCATATGCCTTTTGGAACATAATGCATTCAATCTAATAAGAAAGATTATTTTCCTTTCTTTCCTTTTCCAAAAAGAATGATAAGGTACTATCAGGAAAAGTCAAAATTTCAAAGGACAGTCTCTAAAAATCTCCGTATAGATACGTAAAGAGGGCTCTCCATGAACTCCTAGCAACAAAAAAAAAAAAAATGTCCTTTGGTTTCGCCAAGAAAGTTACGCTATTGTATATTTACGCTTCTTGTTGAATTTTGTCTTCCCAAGAATTTCCCATGTGAAGCTCTTTGTCTTGTAGTTCAAAAACAAAAAAGCTCTTTGTCTTGCTTAGTCAGTGTGACATTATAACCAAAGCACATCCTTCTTCAGTATATGCTAATTTGTGGCTTGAATTCACCTAGGCATACAAGTTACAGCCAAAAATCCTAACTTTGACGTGGATTCTTGAGGTCATTCTACAAGAGTCTCCTCTTCTCCAATTATTCATTTAGGTGTAGAATCCATCCTATTCTCGAGCGAATGGAACTTGTAAGAGTTTTCTCATTACTTAAGAATATTTTTTCGAGTAAAAGAAGGGGACACGAGCATTGAATTTGGTGGC
Source organism: Psidium guajava (assembly GCA_016432845.1). Taxonomy (NCBI): domain Eukaryota; kingdom Viridiplantae; phylum Streptophyta; class Magnoliopsida; order Myrtales; family Myrtaceae; genus Psidium; species Psidium guajava. The sequence goes on along the minus strand of CM028225.1, from coordinate 31,975,452 downwards.
TTGATAGGGTGAGGAATCAATGACCTCAATTAATAATATGAGTACTATTGGGCATGCTAAGATCAACTTCCCAAAATTGATTGTAAAGGGGTATTTAAAAGTGGGTCATATTTAACACGGTATAGAAGTCTCTCGCATTGCACGTTTCTAGCAATTATGTCAATCCATCTTAGTATGGTTGCTATTATCCAACTTATAGGCAGATGATAGCCTTCGACCTTTGATCTTTGCCACAACGAAACTACAAAAATAGCAGACACCCTAGTAATATAGAGAAATTATTTATAAGGAAACATTTCAAGTACTCTCTCTCTCTCTCTTTACACAACTCATATTTATTACTATTGATATTGTTGATGACTTTATGTGTAGTAAAGCAGAACTTGTAGCAAAATAGACTGCCAATATGTGAAGAAAAAATATATCAAGGATAGAAATGAAATCTATAAAAATTAAAATTGAATATCGTAAGCGTAATATGCGTAAAATTATTTTGGTCCAATCCAATACAATATGTGGCAGAAGCAAATATTAGAGTTAATTTTGCCTAATTAAAGAATGATGATAGCTTGAAAATGACAAAACAGTTGTGTCAAATTAAAAGGAAAAAAAATAGTTTACGATATATTCAACTTCTGTGAAATATGATAACACACACACATCTATATATGACAAATGATCCTACACCAGCCATCGTACAACAAACGACACATTTGCTTTTGTTGATATTCTTTTCCATAATTTGCATTTCATGATTATTGTCACTGCTATAATTCTTAAAAAAAATGATATTAGTTAAACGTGCAAATAAGTAGATGAGGAGTTTTAGCCAACATAAATTTTAATATATTTAAAATATAAAACTCAGGCAAAGCACGGACAAGTGCACAAGCTATTCAAGCAAGAGTAATTATAGCTACAAGAATAGTTACACAAAGTATCACAAACTCCCTTAGGAACGAATTCCATAATTCATAGCACAAACTTTCATACAAACAAGTACGTTCAACATATACCGTTCTGAGGCATGCTCAGAAGTAATAAAATTCTAAATCACAGCATATAGTATAGCGACTCCAAATTCACATCATAGTGGTTGAAGGGCTAGTAGTATCCATAGACATGTCCTTCGGAACGATAGGCAATGTTGGCTTGGGGAAATCAGGGAGATGGGGCAATACCGGCGCTTGCAACAATGCTGGCATCGGTGTCGTTAGTATTTCAGGCTTTGGCACCTCCGGAAGCGGCGGTAATTCGACTTTCGGTGGTGATGGCAACTCCAGTTTTGGTGGGCTCGGGATGTTGGGAAGGGGAGGCAATTCAGGCTTTGGCAGTGTTGGCACCTCGGGCAAGGTCACCTCCAGAATTCGGCGAGCTCCGACTGGATTCTCGCCAATCGTCAAGGACAGAGCAAGGATGAACAATGCCAAAAGATGCGCGAGTCCACGATAGTTCGCCATTGGAGAATCGATGGACTAGCAAATTGAAGAACTTTCGAGTGAAGAAGAAGTGAATATAAAGTAAACACGTGCAGGTGTGTTTGAGCAATGGCTTGATGGAGGGTTTTTAAAGGGGAGTGGATGTGGGGATTGGGGGAGAGATTGCGGGTAAGGTTTGTGTGGTGGGAAAATTATCGTGGTGTTTGCTCAACTTCTGAACCAATCTCATATCCTTTTGTTCAGCAGCAAGATGCAGCAGATGATTCCAAAAAAGGATCTTTCTATTATTTGGTTTTCTAAGCTTGTAAATATGAGTGGTGTAGGATTTCTTAGCTCGGCGGGAAAGAGAAAAGAAAGGAAATGATTTATAAAATATCTGTATGATGGGACGCAGTCCACAATTTTGGTTACAGCCGTCAAAATCGGTCACGAACCATATGTTATCCCATATTTATTAAAATGATTTATGTGTGAGGAAAATTGTCAAAAAGGTACTAAACCTTTTACACTTTTTCCAATTTAATCGTAAACTTTTTAAGCGTGCCGATTCAATCTTAAATATTTTCAGCTTTTCCTAATTTGATCTTATTGGCCACAAACGACTGACTTGTATGCTCGTCGTCCTACATAGTACTGAGCAGAGATGACGTTTATTTTTGTCTTTCCTTTTTCCTTCTACCAAGGGCATCCCTCGCCTGATGTCGGCGGGGGTTGCCCTCACCGAACTCTAGTGTGGAGGGAAAAAAAAAAGAAAAAAGGGGTAAAAAAGAAAAAAGGAAAATGGTAAAAAAAAGAGGAAAAAAATAAAAAACAATAAAAATATCAAAAGCAATATCAAAATTTTATTAAAAATTATCCACGTCAGTACCGGAGATGCCATGTAGGACAACTAGCATCCAAATGAGTGGGTTTTGACCAATCGGAAAAAATTGGCAAAGGGTGAAAATGTTTAGGATTAAATTGGCAAACTTAAAATATTTAGGACCGAATTGGCAAAACTGTAAAAGGTTTAGGGCTTTTTCGAGAATTTTCCTCTCATATATGGGTCACGTTTAAACTCCTAATTGAGGTCATTTATGGTTTTTGAAAAGTAAAGCTAAAAAGAGATAGGTGTTAGTGGGTCACTTAGGGTGGGTTTGGTTCAGCATTCCCAAGGGGCTTTCAGTCCTCAAAGCCCCTTGAGAAAATGCTGGACCGTTTGGTTCAGCTTTAGGCCAGCATTTGGCCAAATGCTGTCTTTGGGAATGCTGAAAGCCCAATGCTAGTCCAACTAGCATTGGGCTTTCAGCATTTGGCCGAATGCTAAAATAAATTTTTTCTCTCAAAACTAACCCCCACAATGGTAAAAATTACCAAAACCCATTTGCAAAGTTATTTTTAGCAAATAATATGTAATCCAAAGCCCGTTTTAAAATCAGTTTTTTCCAAACGCAATTAGCATTTTTCCAAAGCCCTTTAGGCTAAGGACATTTGCATTTCACCAAAGCCCATTTGAAATGCTGAACCAAACCCACCCAGTAGCCTACTTTTAACCCAAATCAAATATGGAGCTAGTCCATGGAGCCGTCCATTCTTTTTTTAGCTTTTTGGTCCAAAACCCACACATCCTCCAAAGGCGACAATCTAAAGACAAAATTACTAAACGTGGATATCCAGTTGGGTCGGTATCAATCACTAAATTTACATTTTATATAAACGGGTCAATTGGAATCATACCATTTTCGACACAACTTAAACCCTACCCGACACTATGATGGATAGATTTTTCATCGAAAATGCAGCAATGAAAGCGTCGGATATGACAGTAGCAGCGGAGGCATTGTGTGTTCATATGATGTTCGTGATGTATAAGGCAATGGTGCTACTAATGGTGAATCAAATTCTCCTTTCGAAGGCATTGGTGGTAAGGTTGGTGCTTGTGCGGAGGAGGTCGGTGGTGGCAGGGAAGTTATCTTTGGCGGCTGAGCTAAAGCTCGAACTACCAATACAATAGGGTTCAGACTATAAAATCCCTTCGGCATCCCGATAGCGTTGCTGATTAAAATGGTTTACCCTTGGAAGGGTAGGTATTCATTTACTTTTCATGACACAAAACAAAGTTTGGGTATTGGTGTCATAGCGAGCACTTACAATTTTTTGTGGTACTAACCCTCACAAAATTGTGCTACTATGCCTATACAATCAAGTGAGAAATTGACTTTTTTGGCTTGAAATATAATTTGTAATTGAGTAGACTGATAATATGCAAAACTATGTGTCAAGGATAAGAAAACAAGAAGAAGAAGAGAGACCAATCGGTAAAATTGACTATATTATATACACTACATTATGTGATAGGAAAAGAAATAATTAACATCCATCAATACTTAAACATAGAACGCATATCCGACTAAAAAAAAAACATAGAGCGTACAATTACTTTGGCTCAATCCAATACAAACTATAGTAAATAAAAGATGGCAAAAGTTGTGTCAAATTTAAAAATATAATCAATTATAAGTTCATTGTTGCGCGGAACAAGCGATCGAACAATAAATAAAAGAACAAGAAAATAAATCGGACACAAGATGTACGTGGTTCGGTCGTAAAGACCTACATCCACAGGGAGAGCATCAATGAATTTCATGATAGATCAAGCGATACACGGAGATTACAAACCACACTCAAGTCATTCAAACACTCTTAGTGGTTCCCAGCCCTAATTACAATCAAGAACGCACATAGTGTTTAGCCCCACAATTCTTAATAAAATAATCTCTCAATCTTATGAAGGAATTAATATGCGAATCTTACAATAAGATTTAATCTACTTCAATACTTGAATTCTTGATGTAATTCCATGAAAATAGACCTTTGCCAAGCACTCGACAAAACGGCGCTTCCTTCGATATTATTCGTATCAACAACAGCAAACTTGTATATGGACTAATAAGCCATACACTTATTGTCACGCCTTGAACCCTCAAGCCACGCGACATCCCTGTTATACCTGTACGATTGCTTGGTTAACAACCACGACAGCCTAGGAAACTCGCCGTAAACCAAACGACCTCAGAGTTCCTGCCACAACGGAAACGAACTCTTCCCAACATCCATGCAGAGAAAAGGGATAGAAGAAAGAGAGACGATCGATAACCTCAAACTCTTATTTCACATATTATGTTCATAAACAAAGAACAAAGGTCAGTTACAACTCAAAATTTTTTATTCTCTTCTACCTTACAAGCCTTCAAGCCACAGTCAAGATGACGATTACTTACAATTCAAAATCTCCGCCCCTTCCTAACGTCCCATTGCTCAACCTTTGACAAAAAGGGACGAGGTTAGCAAGATGCTCTGATTATTGTCTGCTCACATTATTCACAGGATTATCTACAATAACCTGATTCCTCTCGTGCTTACTTGTCGTCATTCGTGCCTCTATTCGAGGTTCTGCTCCACTCAGGCGATGAGGGTTCCTCGGGGTCAGACTCCCTGGGAGTACAAGGGACGATCACCTGGCTGATCTCAGAAGAACTCTCGAGATCCATCGGGGCACTGCCTTTAGGACGTCCATCTGACTCCTCCTCCTCCCCAGACGCCTCGCTCTCAATCTGCTCCTCCCTAGCTAGGTTCCACGGTACTAGATACTCTGTCAAAACCTCGTATCCCTGAAACGGTCTGTGAAACCCATCGCCACTCTCATACATCCATGCAATATAGATATGGGGCTGCCACTGCGGTATTCCAACGTCTACCCAAACCGTGCTCTTTAGCCTAACAAACACACCACCTCTACCCTGAGGGTCAGGGTACCTTTGCCTCTCGACATCAATATTGCGCGAGATACCCTGCCTCACAGGTATCGCATTCATTTTGGGGCTTGGGAGTCTGTAAAATAAGGGTAATCACCTATGAGAACAAATATTAGCAAACTAACCTCTAAATCCCTTCTCAGGATACTAAACACCCTCAGACCCAACTCTATACCTCATCTAGGCACTCAAACCACAGAGTCAAACTTTAAATCGCAGGGCCAAAAAGATCAAGGGCAATGCCCAACAAAAAACTTGCCATAAATGGCTATTTATGAAAAAAAAAATAGCTCAGGTCTCATCCAAGACCACAATATTAAATCAGCATTTCAAACAACTGCCAACCAATGGCTCGATATAAATAATCAGAAATTTAAATCAAACATGTCCAATCCAGGACAATTCATGCAAATACATATGCATGCATGCTCAATCTTGAGCCTCGGCTTAATAGCCAATTTGACCCGCGTCATATAGGCGCATCAGGTCCGGCCTGCGTATCGTACGCATCAGGTCCATGCCTCAACCCGCGTATGGGACACCTTAGGTTAGCACCTTATTGCTCCAGCTACCCCGCGTCAAATGCATCAGGGTGCACTGTGCCTCAACCCGTGTCATATAGGCACCTCAGGTGGGCACACTTATCTCTTCAATTCCCCGTATCATATAGGCACCTCAGAGCCATCCTTCATGGCTACATATTACGTCAATGGCTATATTTTATGCTAAATGACTTCATGGCTACATATTGCACCAGTCACAATGATATGTAATCAAACATGCGAAAACTATCGCACTCGCCTTTCAGGCAATAAAATCCTTTAAATTCATTTGGACAAAAATCATTGGTCAAGTACATTAGGCCTCATTTCAAATATGAGTCCAAATATTTAATGGACATATCCGACCAAATGACCAAGCCAATCAACTCACTTTATGAACCCAAATTGTTGCACTCACCTTTTAGGCAATAAAATCATTTAAATTCATTTGAACAGAAATCATCGGCCAAGTACGTTAGGCCACATTTCAAATGCGAGTCCAAATATTCAATTAGGCATATGAAACAATGTCAATTTCAATTGGGCAAAAACCTTGGCCAAGTACGTTAGGCCACAACTCGAAACACGTGCCTAAATATTTCAATTCACGTGGCTTACACAATGGCCAAGCCAATCAATCTATTTCACGTGCTCAATTTTATTAAAAATGCCCAATTTCTCACGTGGGACTCAAAATGACCAAATAATTAATTTCAAGCATACGTGGATAATCCTAAAATATTATTTTGAATACGAACACGGGCTCTAAATATTTGAAATAGTAATATAAAATATTGCTTGGGCCCGATTTTGCATAAAATGCTCCAAAATATATTTTTTGATATTCGAACCACACGGGACCCACAAAACTTGTCATTTTCAAACGAAAATCAAATTGAGCAGCACATGAACAGTGTTCATGGATCGTGAACAGTGACTCCAAAATACTATTTGGCCCGTTTTTAATAAAAGTATCAAAAATCTATTTTTCGGTACCCGAATCTCGCGGGACCCACATCAACCATCACCAACAGCTTATATTCGGCCAAAACAGTAACATACCAAGCCCAAATAATATACCATAGCCTCACCACAAAATCAATTTGCACAAATACGCCAATTTCAGCAATTTTTCTTAACCCGATTTACCTTGAATCGGACCCTAGAGCTAGTTCATGGCATGTTTAACATCCTAATCAAATATTAGAGGATTAACTTACCTAATTGAGGCTAACACAAAGTTGAGGAAGTGACAAAAGCGGCCGCGCACGGCGGCAACTGACAAAGCACAACGGTGGCGGCAGAATCCAACAAAACCCAAATAAACCAAGGATGTTCAAGGGCTAAACGGGGTGGTTCACAAGCTGAAAATCAATATTTTCAAATGCAAATGAGCTCTAGGGGTCGTTGGGGTTAACATATATCAACATGAGATATATGTCAAATTCGGGTAACTTAAAACAGGTTCGTTGATTGAAACGGCAAAGCAGATTTGAAAGGTCAAATGACCTCGGATCGAAGTAATTCAAAGTTCTGTGAACTCACCTCGGATAGGACTACGACATATCCAAAAATCACGAAAATCCAACAGTTAGATCTCCGGTAATGGCCGATCAAAGTGGGTGGCAGAATTTTAACGCCAGCAAAGAGAGAAGGGAGAAAGGTGGTTGATTTTGGGGGGAGTTTAGAGAGAGAAAATTCTGGTCAAAGATAGATGAGAGAGAGAGAAAAAAAAATAGTCTTAGATATTTATAATTTCACAACTCAATTATTGAAGTTACTATTCACCGAAAAGGACATAAAGCTGAACGAATCGACTGATTTTTGAACTACCAGTGAATTTTCGGACTGATAGGGGACTGGTCCTCAATAATTTTGGTCAAATGGTCAAATTGGTTAAAAAGATGACCGACGAGATATTTCTCAAAAATTGTTGAATCTCAAGACCGGTAGGGGCTCAATCGGTGCTGATTTGGCTCAACCGCGATCGGAAAATAACTCAGAATACTGTCTAACAATTTTTCTAACCTCGCTAAAATTACTAACACCCTCTAGCCATGGATTCTAGCACAAACCAGGGGCGATATGGCAATTTTCAATTTTGCCATTTTCTCTAGGCATTCCAATGAGACCTGCCAATTCACGCATTTCAAGGCGATATCCAATTTCATCCCCATAACACTCTTGAGAGTCGATTGTCCTATTCCGAAACTCAATTTGTGGCCTCATTCATAAGACGACAGCTTTATATAAATTCTCAAACTAACGGGTGGCTTTTAAGAGTCACGCGTATCAATCATTCGGTCCATGTGATTATATTCTGAGCTAGCCTTTCCTCTTTAGTTAGTCATCTCAGAGTGGCCAGCTCCGAGTGAGATTCATTTATAACGCCTCCATGAAATAACCATTATGTATTCAAATTCTGGAAAAAAAGATCGAAACTCAGGATCTCACACGTATTGGAGAAAACAAATAGGGAAGTTCAATCAACAAAAAAAATCAAGATTAACTTTCCTATTTCGTCTTTATCTCATGTGAATGTCCAACTCCAACAGAAATATTGTTCTTGATCTTGATTTGAAATATATCGAACGGAATATATCATACTGTTTTCATTAAGATAGATTTCTGTGATATTCAAAATAAATCTTATCTTTAATTTCAAGATCAAGATGTATTTGTTTCCAAAATTCAGATTTTCGCTTCGGGCTCAAATTTGAGACATATTCTAACAATCTCTACCGAGCCATTTGAGCCATGTGACAATCGCTTTGCTAGAATTTTGAACAGCATCGCTACTACTCTCCCAATAGCCAAATCCAAGTCGCGCTCAAACTTCGCCATGACTAAGGACCTTATCAAAACACCAACTGCACTTGCACTTTTAACTGGTCCACAAAAATTATCCGACACAACCTCCTCTACCACAGATAAAGCAAAACCATCACTGTATCCATATCTGCCTAGAGACCGAATACGTACCTTGTCAATATCAGCAGTTACAGCAATTGTTGGCTCTACAGGCTCCACCTCGTTATAAGCATTATCTGTATTGATTACTTCGCTAGTACCCGCTACCTCAAGAGTTTCTGATTGCAACTCCACCTCAAGCTGAACACCGTTTAGATTCATATAAACACTGCTATAATCACTCCTAACTTGAAGTACTGGAGACTCTTCAAATGTAACTTCTCTACTGATAATAGGTGAATTTAATTCTGAGTACCACAATTGATAACTTCACTCACTTTGTGCATAGCCTAGGAATATGCATTTTCTTGCTTTTTTATCAAGCTTACCATCACTAACTTGAATATGACATGAGGAACCAAATATTCTAAAAATGGAATAATCAGCAACGTTACTAACCACACTTCTTCGGGAGTCCGATATCTAATCGCAATCGATGGGGATCTATTTATTAGGTAGCTCGTCATACTAAGCACATCCGCTAGGAATCTCCTAGCCATACCAGCACTAGAGAGCGTTTCATCGGTCGTCTCTAGTAATGTTCTGCTCATCAATTCTGCAACATGTTGTGGTTCATTAACACTAGTGCGGTGTCTCACTATACCTTCTTTCATACAGAATTTATTTAATAGCTCCGACCAAAACTCCATGCTTTTGTTAGCCCGCACCTGCTTGATCGATTTACCAGTCTCCTTTTCAATCAAAACTCTCAATTGCCTGATCCTGACAATAGCATCAAACTTGTGCCTAAATACAAACATCCAGGTCTTCCTCGAGTAGTCATCAACAACTGTTAGCATAAATTTGGCATTCTTTCTTAAAGGAAACCGCGATAATCTGCGAACATCTAAGTGAAGTAATTCTGCAATTTTCGTGGTTTCTCTAACATTCTCACTAAACTGCACTTTCCGCTATTGATCTAAATCACAGAACCTACATACATTCAGTTCATCAGAAATATAACCACATAATAAATTTCTTTCACTTAAAACCTTTAAGCTTCTTTTGCTAATGTACCCCAAATGCATATGCCATAATTCTAACTCTCGAACAGATGCATCTGACGTCTCCGCAACGAAATCTGTCATTGTCTTACCTTGAAGCTCATATAGGCCATTGTGTTTCATTACTCTCATTATTATCAAGGCACCTCAAACAATTTTTAGAATACCACATTTTGAAGAATACCGATACCCAACTGAATCTAGGGCACTCAAGGAAATCAAATTTTTCTTCAACTTTAGAATATGTCTCACTTTAGTCAATGTCCTCATAATACCATCATGCATTCTGATTCTCACATTGCCAACACCTACAATATCGCATTCAGCATTGTTCCCCAACTGCATTTTACTACTATCCATGCACTGATAAGTGGTAAACCAATTCATGTTTAGTGTAGCATGAAAAGAACAACTAGAATCCATAATCCACCCTTTAATGACAAATAATCAATGACAAATACGACAAAATCAGCATTATCCAAATTACTGTCAGCTATAGCAGCAACGTCATCTACAGATTCAACTTTAATTTCCTTACCCTTCTTATTTTGCAGCTTAAGACAATCCCTTTTAAGCTACCCTCTCTTGCCACAGTTCCATCAGACAGCACTACAAATCCTAGACTGACTGCGTCTATTCATGTTCATGCTACTTCTACTAACACGAGCATTAACTTTTCCTCTATTTTCACTTGCTAAAGCAGCAGATACACATTCTCCATATTCTCTTATATGGATGTCTTCACTAAGAATTAAATCTCGAATCCCATCAAAAATTAAACTTGTTGATCCAGAATAATTATTAACAGCAGTAAGAATAGTATTCCAACTATCAGGCAATGAAGATAATAAAATCAAAGCACATACCTCATCTTTAAAGTCAATCTCAACTGAACTCAATTGACTAATGATCACATTGAATTTATTGATATGATTAGTAACTGATGCACCTACACTCATCTTCAAATTAAATTGACGTCGCATCAAATATACCTTGTCGATTGCAGAGGGCTTTTCATACAAATCTGATATGGCTTTCATCAAACCTGTAGTGGTTTTCTCTTTGACGATATTAAACACGACGTTACAAGCCAACGTCAGCCGAATAACACCCATCGCTCGTCTATCTAGCAATTCCCAATCAGCTTGCTTCATTGTCTCTGGTTTCTCTCCAGACAGGGGTAAGTACAGCTTCATCTGATATAGATAGTCCTCAATATGCATCTTCCAGAAACCAAAGTCCTTCCCCTCAAATCTGTCGATTTTCACTTTAACTTCCTCTATCGCCATCGATTTGCTTCACTTCAGCCAAATTTGGCTATGATACCAATTATTACGTGGAAGAAGCGATCGAACAATAAATAGACAGAACAAGAAAATAAATCGGATACTAGATGTATGTGGTTCAGTCGTAGAGACCTACATCCATGGAGAGAGCAGCAATGAATTTCACTATAGATCAAGCGATACACGGAGATTACAAACCACACTCGAGTCACTCAAACACTCTTAGTGTTTCCCAGCCCTAATTACAATAAAAAAAAATGGTACAAAGTGTTTAGCCCCACATTTTCCAATGAAATAATCTCTCAATCTTACGAAGGAATTAATATGCAAATCTAGCTTAGGCAGGTGAGGCTCGGGATGTTAGGAAGGTGAGGCAATTTTGGCTTAGGCAGTTCAGGCACCTTGGGCAAGATCGCTTCTAGTAGTCGACAAGCTCCGACCAGGTTCTTGCCAATCATCAAGGATAAAGCAAGGACAAACAATGCCAATAGGTGTGCGAGTCCATGATGGTTTGCCATCGGCAAATCAATTGGCTAGTAATTCGAAGGACTTTCGAGTGAAGAAGCTGTGACTCTCAAGTGAAAAGGTGCTGCTGTGTTTGGGCAATGACTTGATGCGGAGGTTTTTAAAGAGGAGAGACGTGGGGATTGGGGGAAATTGCAAGTACGGTTCGGTGGGAAAATAACCCAAGTGTTGGTTCTACTTCTGAACCAATTTCTTTTCCTTATGTTCAACCAACAAGTTGAAGCAGATGGCTCCAAAAAGGATCTTGCCGATTCTAGGCTTTCGAAGCCTGTGACTATCAGTTGAGCTGGATTTCCTAGCTCGGCGGGAAAAAGAAAAAGAAAGGAAATGGTTTATGATCTCACTATGTGAAAGGAAATGGTTTATGATCTCACTATGTGCTGTTGACACCTGATTTTTAATCATCTTTTATCTTTTAAAATTAATAAAAAAATCCATAAAATTCATAAAATTGAAAAATCAACTTTGGGGACCTTGGCCAAGCCTAGGGAACAAATTTTGACCAAAAAATAACTTTTCGTTTTTTCAGTATTTCTCGATATTTTTAATTTCGAAAATTCATAAAAAAAAATCAAGAAAATTGAGAAAATTGCAAAATCAACTTTGGATGCATTGGCCAAGCTTACGCAACCATTGTTGAACAAAAAATAATTTTTCATATTTTTTTTATATTTTTTATATATATTTTAGAAATTAGGAGAATATTTAATAAATAATAGCATTTGAGGCCACCAAAATAAATAAAAAAAAGTCAATATTTTTATTTTAAATCTCTTTTCATGTTGGCCATCACAAATTTAAAAAATCCAATTCGAGGTCGTGTATTCCTTCACGAGCATAATCTCGAATTGGGCCTAAAAAAATCAATTTGAGTAAATTTATTTTCATTTTTTCACTTTAAGGAGTTGTGACATTGTTCTCTAATATTTCAAATTTTCATTTTAGCCCAATTATACCCAGAATGACTCAATTTTGCAAAAGGGCTTTAATTAAATTCTGCATTATTTTCAGCGTAAAGAAATGAGCTTAAATTTGACGTGCAGTGAATTTTGACTAAGTATATGGGAGGTGTGTCAAAAATTGTGAGGAGATTTGGACTTAAAGAAAATTTTTTTTCAGGGACTAAATTGTAAATACTTAAAATTCAGGGACCAAAGTGCAAATACCTCACTCTTGAAGGATTATTTTGCAAATAATAAAAAGAAGAGTTAGTGGAGAAATTAGAATAGAGAAGGGAAGATGGAGAAGAGGAGATGGAGAAGAATGGATGGAGAAAATAAGATAAGAATAGAGAATGGAAGATGGCGAAGAGAAGATAAAGAAGAATGGATAGAAAAAATAAGATAAGAATAGAGAAGGGAAGATGGAGATGAAGAAGAGTTACTAGAGAAATTAGAATGAGAGATAAATATGGAGAATGGAAGATGAAGATGAAGAAGAGTTAGTGGAGAGATTAGAATGTGAGATAGAGATGGAGAAGGGAAGATGAAAATGAAAAATAGTTAGTGGAGAAATTAGAATGAGAGATAGAGTTAGTGGAAAAATTAGAATGGGAGATAGATTAGTGGGTTATAAAAGGAGAAAGAAGTGAGCTTGAGAAGAGGATTTTTTGGGGAGAAAATTTTGGATGTTTGAGAGGGTTTTGGGAGATCGAAGAAAAATTAGAGGAAAAGAAAATACTAAAAAGAGAAAGAAAATTTTGAAGATGGTGGGAGTTTAAAATTACAAGTTATCATCACCAATTCTTTCATCGATCAACATAAATCAAGAGTTCATCCTTGTTAACGAGCAAACAAATTTGAGATAAGTGTTTTTATTTATTCATTTATTTGTGGTTTTAGTCTCAAATTAGCACAAATTATATACACTTTGCCCATCTCCCTTTTTCCCATATTTTATGGCAGGTAAAAAAAAAAGACAACTCCGTATCAACGATAAATTCCATGGAGGTGCAAAGTGAGCCCAAACAAATTTCAAGGTGCGCATCAAATTTGCAGCCGACCCATCAATGGATTTTAGTTCAAATTGTTGAAACAATTTGTTGTATTTTATTTTAAAGAACTAAAACCCCAGAATAGAGTGGCAAAGCGCATCCACTGGAGGTCGTTTATTTCCTGCAATTTAAATTTCTGCACCATCAAACCCCAAAGGGAAGAGCCAAGCCAATACTAGGCCGCCCATTGGAGATTTTTACTTACTGCAATTTAAATTCACGCACCATTAAACCCCAATGGGAAGAGCCAGGCCAATGCTAGGCCGCCCATTGGAGGTTTTTACTTACTGCAATTTAAATTCCTACACCACCAAACCCCAAAGGGAAGAGCCAAGCCAATGCTAGGCCACCCATTGGAGGTTTTTACTTACCGTTATTTAAATTCCCACAATTTAATTCCTGCACCATTAAACTTCAAAGGGGAGAGCCAAGCCAAGGCTAGGCCATCCATTGGAGGTCTTTATTTACTGTCATTGATTTCCTACCGTTTAATTTTTAAATCACCAGACCCCAAAGTGAGTAGATTATAACACTGCACAGAAGTCGTTAACACACTCCTTCTTTTGGCTTCAGAGAATTTTTAACACTTTGAAAATAAAAAAAATACCACACATGCATCCTATCTAAAAAGTGAAAATACAAAAAGAGAACACCTCACTAGAGTCTTAGGAATAAACCAAGCTTGAGTTGCCAAATTAGGATATCCATGAAATTAAGGTACCGAAAGGGCATTAGTTTTAATTAACTAGTGTAACCAAATCCCCGAACTTATAATCTCTGGTTCGTAGAAGTAATTTAGTCCTCCCGCTAATTTACTTAGGTATCTAATCAACCTACCAAAAATGATTAGTAACGACTCCAAATTTTAAAACCATTTGAACAAAAACCAAAGTTGCAATTCGGTAGGACTTGGGAGGGTCCGTATTATGTTAACTCATCTAATAAACCTAATAATCCATTAACCCGATCGAAAAAAAATTCTTTCGGGTCGCGACAGCTTGGCGACTTCGCTGGGGATACTGTTCTTAATTTTTGAAAATTTAAGAATCTAGAGGACTTAGGCCAGAACAATTTCATGAAAATTCATTTGGTTTGACTTGCTTGGATTCTGATCTTTAGGTGTTAAATAGTTTTGCAGGATGGGAGTTATAAGGGATGGAGTGTTTGGCTAACCCTTTGTTTTGTAGATCTGGTATGTGGGAATTAGAATTTAAATTTTGCACATTTTTGAAGCGGTGTTTGCCTTTAATTATTGTGCATGATTAATTGCTTTAGCACTACATCACACATGTCCCGTGACCGGACCTGGGCCACTAGTTTTTGAATGGTGTTATGATTTGGTTCTAGCGTTCGGTGTGAGATCACGTCGAAAGTTAGTCTAGATTCAATCCCGAACCTCTTTCCAAAAATGAGTTTTAAAAGTTAGGCCTCAAGCTTGGTAAGATTACCGAAGCAGGGGTTATAATTTTTGACTCGAGCAGCCGATGTGGAAAGGCCTGGCTAATCCTAATTACGTCGTGGGATCACGGCTAATCTTGATTAAGTGCACGAGATTGTCGCCTTGCCGTAAGTCTTTCGCTTCAATTTATGAGCCTTTAGAGTAGATATGCCAAGATTTAAACTCACGATTCATGTGCATGTCTATGTGACCTACATGGTATTTTTCACAGTGAAAGTAAGTTTTCTAACTTTATCTTGTATTTATTTTTGGTCGGTCCATGTTAGGTGTCGGTCAACTTTTGAATTCAGTATCAATGTCATTTTTCAGAAGAAAATAATAATTTTAATTAATTAAATTGGTGTCCCATTTTTGAAAATAAAGAATGCGGAAAAATCCCTTAAGGGAATTTTGTTGACTAATGAAAGATTTTGTCACATTATTCCTTAATACTTCAATGGACCCAAGATTTTCTCAACATATTTACCCTGAAAATTCATTCTGATATAAAAAAAATTCTTTCGAGAAATTTGGTAAATATTAAAGGAATTTGTCACATTTTTTCCTAAGTTATAAAATCTACAAGAAAATTTTTTTCCTTTTCTTTTTTGACGAAATTCACCCATATTGTTCTAAGAAAATTTTCTTTAATTTCTCATAAAATTAAAAAAAATAAATTTGGGCTAATATAGTAGTAATGGACCGACCTCTCTTAGATCACGTACTAATTTTTTCCTCTACTTTTGTAGGGAATTATAGGTACCCCAGGCAGGAGCAAAATCGGGTTTAACATTATATCGGGGATAATCTTGAAGAATGCGAAAAGGATAGGAAATGGCCGACGCCGCAACTGATAATCCTAGGGGCAAGCGAAGAAGTTCCGGAGACAAAATCTTATCGATCAGCAAGCATGTACGGGCTATGTATTTTGATGATGCCGTAAATTTATCCAGATCGGGCCTAGGGGCATCTTTAATGTATTAGAAGGGTTCTTGTATTTTTATTGAGAAGACATAAATTGTGTAATCAGAGCCCAAGAAACAAGTTTATTAACTCGGCCTTACGACGCCTTTTTGATTAAATTGAATAAAGGCTTGCCTTTTTACCTTTCTCGGATTCGAAATACGTTGAGGATTTTGAAGGACCAGTATTTTATTGCTGAGCATGGCCCACAGGCATTTCTGCCAACGCTACAGGACATTCTACCAACACTACGGGCTGCCGACACAAACAAGTAGACGCCGAAAGAGATGAGCATGAGCAAAGTGGGGCATGCAACAGGAGGCCTAGTTTATTTATTGGCGCACTAATCGAATGGTCGTATTTGCAATAATTCACGTGGCTAGCTCATGGGGCTCAAGGTGGCTAATGGGATCCGCTGTTGAAATTTTATTGTCTGAAGTAGCTAATATCGAGAAAAATGTTAAGCATCGGCGCCTCCAGGGTTTTGAACCGTTCTATCATGCTATACGGAAGAAGATATGGCAAGAAGATCACAGCACAAGAGATGCGAAACTTTCCTTTTATTCCATTGATCAACGAGTTTTACAATCACTCACTAGGGAGGAAAAGTAAAACTAAACTGAGTCCTAATAAGCATCACAAAAGAGCTCAACTGGCTTTCTATGAAACTAACATTCTGCGTACACTAAGTGAGCTGGGATTCAAAATCTGCAAGCTTGAAGAACATGCGGATACATTTCTCCTTTTGTCTGGCTGTATTGACCTCATGATGTTCAACGGCGAATCTTAAATTCTCAATCAAGTCTCTCTCGAAAATTATATCTACCGTTAGATCATCGAGCCTTTCCTCTAGCCATTTACATTTGAACTTCATCACGATATCGCTCGAGTCATGCTCAAAGTAAGTTTGGTTCAAAGCTAGGCGTTCCACCAGCTTCTCTCTCTCGTGAACCAATAGCAAGGCACGTTCTTCAGCAGACTTAACGACCTTCTTGTACCGGACAGCCGCTTGTTCTGCAGACTCCAAGCGTTCAGATTGATCTTGATAGCGAGCTCTCACGACATAGGCTAAGGTGACCGTTTCCTGAGTGTTCCGGCAAGTTTCCAGAAAGTTGATGAAGACATGTGGAAATACTCTGTATTCCCTCTCTAAGCCGGTGCCTTCAACGAAGAAGCATTTATCTCCCTGAACAAACCAAGAATCTTAGCTTCGACACTCGAATGATGGGCTATATAGACATAGCCTCGGCTAAGAAGATGGTAAAGTCTTTCCTATTTGAACATAACGTCGGTTGGGAAGATGTGGATAGGGAGATTGGCCATCATCAAGGAGGAAGGTAAGGCAGACGGGCGGGATACGAAAGAAAGGAGGAGATAGGTGAAGCAGACTAGCAGGATGTGAAGATGGTAATCTGCTTTGAAGTAAATATTGATTTCGTAGTGATAGTATCAACCAGTCAAGATTTCCCTATCTACCATTCTCTATTGGCACTACCCACGTTGGCTCGAATCCCCGTCAGACGGCGATCTCGAGCCAGGCAAATCCAATATCTTTGCAGAAAAGGTTTGACGTGATACCACCGCTTCGAAAAAGAAGAGGAAAAAGATGACCTAAGTGCGGGACAAAGAAAACTTGCAGCGGAAAAGAAGATGGGATCCATCTTTATGGGAGAACGCACCCGCAAAATCAACGATGGAGATAAGCAGGAGAGATGACGACGGGGACCCCTACCCTGAAAAGACGAAAGAAAGCAAATTGTGCAGGAGACACGCAAGAAAGATTGAGAAAGACAGAATTCTTGGGAGAAGCAATACAGATGCTAAGCCCACGCCTAAGTTTTAAAAAGAGACGTCTTCCTGGTTTCGAAGCATACCCAGTCACTCAGAAAAGTTCAGGGAGAGTGAAAATACAAGAAGAAATAATGAACCTTGAGAAATCACTAACCAAGTCGAAGATGTCTCAACCCAACACCCTTTAGAGTTATCATTACTTGCTGAATATGGGAGAGGAAGAGTTCGAAATCATGTTTGGGATTGAGCCCATGGAGCCTGGCCTTTCCGCCGACGACGTTCAAGATCTCAGTAAAGATAAAGACAATAACAGTAAGGTTCAAAGGAAGCATTACCGTCGCCATATTGAGGAGCAAGTACAAAGGCTTGAGGATTTCTTCAGAACGTGCCCTATGCCAGACGGCAAACAGAAAATGGAGCTGAGTCAAGAGCTAGAACTTGAACCTTCGCAAATCAAGTTCTGGTTTCAAAATAGGCGAACCCGAATGGAGACTCGTCATGAGCACAATGAAGCCGAGTTTCTAAGAGCTGAAAATGAAAACCTTCGAGCAGAAAACCGGATGTATAAAAAAGCTTTTGACTCCGCTACTTACCCCAACTGCAATAGCCTCCTCACCCTCGATGAAATGTATTATTTGAGGATCGAAAATGCACGTTTAAGAGGTGAGTTAAACCAGTTTATGATAGGATCAAGTTCTGTTGGGGGAAAACATGAAAAGATCGAGCCCATGGGGTCAGCATTGATGCCTCCCGAGGAAGGGGAGAGGTATCACCACCAGGCAAGTGGCATTGATGACGAACTCACCGCCATGATCAATCAGTTCAATGTTGATGAAGCATTAGGGCTGTAAAGTGCACACGGAGTCTGTATTTCGAAGCTGGGATCACGGGTCCTTCAACATGGCCGATGCATACCTGATCTGGAATGAAGCCAGCTGATCATGGGAGAGCCTGCAGAGGGAGCGAAATCAATCCTGAACGAATGCATATTGCTTTATTTCCTTGCATTAGATGTTTTCTACTTTTATTGATGTCCGGAATGAACGCAAAAGTAAGAAGTAGTAATTTCTGTTCTCCTATTAAATGCTCGGAGCCTTTACTTCACCAAACTCGGGATAACATTAATTGCGAGTAAAAACCCGCGTAGGCTCGAAGGGTAAACCCGTATCGTTTCAATTTACCCTCAATTGCTCTAGTTTTAAATTGGATCCCTATTGTTTTCAGGAATTTGCAACCCGGCCTAATAATACAGTTGTACCCAAATGCGAAATTCCCTAGTTAAACAAAATTAGGGGCAAATCAATTTATGGATGTTGCCTTTGGATGGACGGCTTCAAATAAGGAAAATGAGTACAAAAAACCCCAACAACTCAAAAGAGGGTAATTTTGTATCGTTCCAATTTACTCATGATCATCTTGAATTCTGAATTACTTTATTCTGTCTTAACAGGGACTATAGATTGCCCTGAAAAGAATCGGGACGTGAAATTGCCCAATGCAAAGTAGCAATACCACACCATCTCAACGGTTAACTCTAAAAAGAAAGCCTCTATGGACGCCTACGGTCCAATGGGCCTGATGGCATGGGGAATGACAGTGGTCCGAAATATCCCGAGTTCGATCCCCGATGGTGGGGAATGTTGTAAGTATTGTAAATAAATAAAACGACTTTTTGCGCATTTCTTTTTGCAGAAAGAAACAGGAATACTCGACGAGCAATACCAAGGTCAGTATTTTATCGTGATCTTAGCCTAATGTTGAAATGCCCACCGAAAGTGGAGACAAACTCGATTCGGTAAAGCTGATAAGAGACTCGTGCAAGACATTCAATATGGAGGGTAAACTTGTATCGTTTCCAATTTATCCACTCAAATACTGGCTAACATGTCTTCTTTTCTTTTGACAGGAAAAGTTAATACTAACATTTAACATATCGAAGAAGACACCCCCAAGCGACAATTCAAAACTGTATTCCTCGATCTACTCATATGCCCAGGGGCAATCCAAATTTTCCCATTCTTGATATGCTTCCACATTTCATAAACATGCATAACGCTTGAAAATTGCCATATCTGTATCGTGTTTACATATTTCGTGATTTATGCTTGACTCTTCTGCATGTTTAATCTGCCAATTTGGGCTTGGGGCATAAACTGCATATGATGCATCGAATGTGTAGAATGGGGCATGACAGGATGATGAAAGGCACCCCGTTTCCATACACGTCCCATATCCACAGTGAGTTATGTGTCAAATAGGTTCCGTATTCCCCAAGGCGATGGGTTTTTTCGCAAAAGTTACGATGGCCGAAGTGAAGGAGTCGATCATTTCCCTACCTTAAACACTGCAAGTGACCATTGAAAACCCATTTGAGGGGCGGTTTCACTTCGTAACCCCTGTTAAGAACCACCCCACATCGAGGCCGGATGGAGGTAGATTCATTTCCCTATCCGATATACTCATATCCTTTGCATCACCCAATTGAGCTTGCATATCCATTTCTTAAAACCTCATTGGTGATCATTGCTCATTCTAAGATAAAGATGGCACTACTTCAAAGCAGAAGAACTTGGAAGAAATGGGTCTACAAAGAGTTTCCGAGTCGACTCCTCAAGTGTGCTAAATTTTTAATATACATATGTGTATGTGGCACAATTTTTAGAAATTCTTTTCCTGAACAAACAAAAAGGCAAAAAAAAGGGGACCAAAAGAAGAAAAGCCAGTCCCTGAACGTGAGTAAAGTGCCAGTCAAAAGCAAGGCCAATGCCCATTCAAATCAATATTGATTTTTGAATGTCTTTGAAAACTCAGGGAAAACATACTATCTCCTTTGGTAAATCCCCAATGGGATCTGATGGCGAAAGAAAATCCTTTGAAGGTGTCAGATTGCAAAATATACAGTTGAAGTGTACACCATCTAGGAGCGATGACGGTACCAGCAGAAATAGATACCATCTTCAGATAGCGATGGTATTCTTTGAGGACTATTCCAAAGGGCCGAGATTGGTGATAAAGATGCGATGATCACCAATGTCAAACCCACCTCATATATTTCCTGGGCCAAAATAAGCCTTTCACTTCATTGGTCCCCGATCCCAACCTACGTTACAGCCCATGAAAGTCTTTTCTGATTAAGGCGCTTGAATTAACATAGAGTTGAAAGATTTTAAGCATCGCTCGAAAAGGTATGAGCAAGACTATTTCTTTCTCATTTTTGCAAGGTTCTTGACTTGTAAACCTGGAGTAGATGATGAAAACATTTTTGTCAATGGCCTTGACTCAAAAGAGTCCCCTTTGGTAAACCTTTGACCCAGCTTACATTATGGTCCTAATCAAGACCTCCAGATCGGCTTGATCGTACCAATTGCGAGATTACTCAGACCCTTGCTAAATGTGATGATAGTAAGATTGAGTGATTCCATTTAAATCCTACAATCAGGATAAACAGCCTTTCTTGAGAGTGAGAGGAAGCCCTTTCGGACTGAAGTCCCCCATTCAAATCACATTCGAGGTATTCATACCATGATAACCTCCTTGAACAGAATTGGTAATGCAAACTTGACAGAATAGTTATGCATGATTCACATTTTGATTGAATGCATCATGAGTTATCACACATATTGTTTCTGATCATTGTAAACTCAGTTAACAGTTTTGCATGAACCAATGAACTCATTAATGAAAATGCTTACACATGTTACCTCTGACACTACCTGATAGGTAACACATTTTTGATGTTCGAGTTATCTCTCAAGGTCTAGAAATCCATTTGGCGATTATTGAATGACCAAAAGCCTAGTTGTCAAGAAATCACTAGGCAGTCTTCCAAATCCTCAAGTAAGTATATCTTCAACCTGAATCATTTATGAGAATGAATTCTAAGGATTGTCAAGGTGCTTGAATCCAGTGAGGTACATGCGGGTATCCACCTTCTCCAATGAAGCATGATTCGTCTTGAAAATAGAAATGCTCGAGATATCTACATCTTTGACTCATACTTAAGCAACAAGAAAATATAATCCGGGTTTGAGCTTCCGCAAGATTCCTGATCTACCCAAATCCCAGAAATGGCACCCTTCATGGTAAGTTAAATTGGGTTTGAGCTTCTGCAGGATCCCTAGTCTTCCCAAATCCTAAAATGACACCCTTCAAAGTAAGATAATGTGGGTTTGAGCTTCTGCAGGATTCCTAATCTCCCCAGATCCCAGAATGGCACCCTCTGAAACACAAAAGTCCTTCTTACAGGCATGAAGTCCTTTCTATAGGCACCCAAGTCCTTTTTACAAGCATCAAAGTCCTTTCTACAGGCACACCAAAAGTCATTCTTACAGGCATCAAGTCCTTTTTACAGGCACTCAAAGTCCTTCCTACAAACACATCAAAAGTCCTTCTTATAGGCACCAAGTCCTTCCTACAGGCACACCACAAATCCTTCCTACAGACACATCAAAAGTCATTCTTACAGGCACTAAGTCCTTCCTACAGGCACACCATAAGTCCTTCCTACAGGTACATCAAAAGTCCTTCTTACAGGCACTAAGTCCTTCCTACAGGTACACCACAAGTCCTTCCTACAAGCACATCAAAAGTCCTTTTTACAGGCACCAAGTCTTTCATACAGACACACCAAAAGTCTTTCTTACAAGCACCAAGTCCTTCCTGCGGGCACACAAAAGTCCTTCTTACAAGCACTAAGTCCTTCCTACAGGCACACAAAAGTTCTTCTTACAGGCACCCAAAGCCCTTCTTACAGGCACCAAGTCCTTCCTACAGGCACACAAAAGTTCTTCTTACAGGCACCCAAAGCCCTTCTTACAGGCACCAAGTCCTTCCTACAGGCACACAAAAGTTCTTCTTACAGGCACCCAAAGTCCTTCTTACAGGCAACCGAAAGTCCTTCTTACTAGTACCAAAGTCCTTCTTACAAGCAAGCTAAAGTCCTTCTTACAGGCAATACAAAAGTCCTTACAAACAACCTAAAGTCCTTTCTTACATGCAACATAAAGTCCTTTCTACAGGCACACAAAAGTCCTTCTTACAGGCACCCAAAGTCCTTTCTACAGGCACACAAAAGTCCCTCTTATAAGCGCCAAAGTCCTTCTTACAGGCACAAAGTCCTTCTTATATGTACCCAAAGTCCTTTTTACAAGCATACAAAAGTCCTTTTTACAGGCACCAAAGTACTTTATATAGGCACCCAAAGTCCTTTCTACAGGCACACAAAAATCCTTCTTACAGGCACCAAGTCTTTTCTACAGGCACAAAGTTCTTCTTACATGCATTTCCATGGGTGACCCACCATACGGGTCAAATCGTAATCCATTTAATTGGTAGAATCCTTTCACTAGGAATCCACCATGGGGTGACCTACCATACAGGTCAAATTTCAATCAAAGTTTAATCAGTAGAATCCTTTTGTTATGAATCTACCATAGGTTGACCTACCATACGGGTCCAAGTTCAGCCACCCTAAGGTTTTCTTATAACGAATTCTTAGGTTCTCATTCCACTTTCGATAGAGCATTCATGTTAGGCAGCAGCCATACAACGAGCGGGCAAGTCGCAAGCCTCTCTATCTCTCCCTCACTTCATAGGAGCTTCTTCAAGCCAGATTTGGATCAGAACTTGCAAAGAGGGCTATTAGAGATCAAATGTCACGACTCCTTTTCATTTCATTGTGTTGAGTCGATTAGGATTCAGGTGTCATCTCGTCTTTCAAATGAACCTCTACCGAGCTTCTTTTCAAAGAGGGGCAGCTGTTGACACCTGATTTTTAATAATCTTTTCTCTTTTAAAATTAATAAAAAAAATCCATAAAAATTTATAAAATTGAAAAATCAACTTTGGGGACCTTCGCCAAGCCTAGGGAATCAATTTTGATCAAAAAAAATAATTTTTCCTATTTTTAGTATTTCTCGATATTTTTAATTTAGAAAATTTAATAAAAAATGAAGAAAATTTAGAAAATTGAAAAATCAACTTTGGAGGCCTTGGCCAAGCTTAGGCAACCATTTTTGAACAAAAAATAAATTTTCACATTTTTTTGTATTTTTTATATATATTTTAGAAATTAGGAGAATATTTAATAAATAATAGCATTTGAGGCCACCAAAATAAATAAAAATAGTCAATATTCTTATTTTAAATCCCTTTTCATGTTGGCCATCACAAATTTAAAAAATTCAATTCGGGGTCGTGTATTCCTTCACGAGCATAATCTCGAACCGGACCTAAAAAATTTAATTTGAGTCAATTTATTTTCATTTTTTTCACTTTTAGGAGTTGTGACATTATTCTCTAATATTTCAAATTTTCATTTTAGCCCAATTATACCCAGAATGACTCAATTTTGCAAAAGAGCTTTAATTAAATTCCGAATTATTTTCAACGGCAAGAACTGAGCTTAAATTTGACATGCGGTGAATTTTGACTAAGTATAGGGGATGTGTGTCAAAAATTGTGAGGAGATTTGGACTTAAAGAATTTTTTTTTCAGGGACTAAATTGTAAATACTTAAAATTCAGGGACTAAAGTACAAATACCTAACTCTTGAAGGATTATTTTGTAAATAATAAAAAGAAGAGTTAGTGGAGAAATTAGAATAGAGAAGGGAAGATGGAGAAGAGGAGATGGAGAAGAGGAGATGGAGAAGAGAAGATGGAGAAGAATGGATGGAGAAAATAAGATAAGAATAGAAAATGGAAGATGGAGAAGAGAAGATAAAGAAGAATGGATAGAAAAAATAAGATAAGAATAGAGAAGGGAAGATGGAGATGAAGAAGAGCTAGTGGAGAAATTAGAATGAGAGATAAATATGGAGAAGGGAAGATGAAGATGAAGAAGAGCTAGTGGAGAGATTAGAATGTGAGAAAGAGATGGAGAAGGGAACAGGAAAATGAAGAAGAGTTAATGGAAAAATTAGAATGGGAGATAGAGTTAGTGGAAAAATTAGAATGGGAGATAGATGAGTGGGTTATAAAAGGAGGAAGAAGTGTGCTTGAGAGGGGGATTTTTTTGGGAGAAAATTTTGGATGTTTAATAGGGTTTTGGGAGATTAAAGAAAAATTAGAGGGAAAGAAAATACCAAAAAGAGAGAGAAATTTTTGAAGATGGTGGGAGTTTAAAGTTAGAAGTTATTATCACTAATTCCTTCATCGATCAACATAAATCAAGAGTTCATCCTCGTCAATGAGCAAGCAAATTCGAGCTAAGTGTTTTTATTTATTCATTTATTTATTGTTTTCGTCTCAAATTAGTACAAATTATATACACTTTCTTCATCTCCCTTTTTCCCATATTTTATGGCAGGTAAAAAAAAAGAACAACTCCGTATCAACGATAAATTTCATGGAGGTGCAAAGTGAGCCCAAACAAATTCCAAGGTGCCCATCAAATTTGCAGCTGACCCGTCAACGGATTTTAGTTCAAATTGTTGAAACAATTTGTTGTATTTTATTTTAAAGAACTAAAACCCCAGAATGGAGAGGCAAAGCGCATCCATTGGAGGGCGTTTATTTCCTGCAATTTAAATTTCTGCACCATTAAACCTCAAAGGGAAGAGCCAAGCCAATGCTAGGCCACCCATTAGAGGTTTTTACTTACGGCAATTTAAATTCACGCACCATTAAACACCAAAGGGAAGAGCCAAGCCAATGTTAGGCCGCCCATTGGAGGTTTTTACTTACTGCAATTTAAATTCCTGCACCATCAAACCCCAAAGGGAAGAGCCAAGCCAATGCTAGGCCGCCCATTGGAGGTTCTTACTTACCGTTATTTAAATTCCCGCAATTTAATTCCTGCACCATTAAACCCCAAAGGGGAGAGCCAAGCCAAAGCTGAGCCATCCATTTGAGGTCTTTATTAACTGTCATTAACTTCCTGCTGTTTAATTTTTGAATCACCAGACCCCAAAGTGAGTAGACTATAACACTGCACAGAAGTCGTTAACACACTCCCTCTTTCGGCTTCAGGGAATTTTTAACACTTTGAAAAAAAATACCACACATGCATCCTATCTAAAAAGTGAAAATACAAAAAGAGAACACCTCACTAGAGTCTTAGGAATAAACCAAGGTTGAGTTGCCAAATTAGGATATCCATGAAATTAAGGTACCGAAAGGGCATTAGTTTTAATTAACTAGTGTAACCAAGCTCCCGAACTCATAATCTCTGGTTCGTAGAAATAATTTAGTCCTCCCGCTAATTTACTTAGGTATCTAATCAACCTACCAAAAATGATTAGTGGCGACTCCAAATTTTAAAACCATTTGAACAAAAACCAAAGTACGATTCGGTAGGACTTGGGAGGGTTCGTATTAGGTTAACTCATCTAATAAACCTAATAATCCGTTAACCCAATCGAAAAAAATTTCTTTCGGGTTGCGACATGTGCAACCTGACGAAGTCCAAAGTTTTGGTAGGAGAAGTCATTAATTTAAGAACAAAGATCTAAGTTTTGTCGGTGACAGTTGTACAGGAAATGTATACTTATCTAAAACTAGTCTAAATTTATTTAAGTGCAATTAATTAATTTGTTAAGCATCTCTAAATCTTCCATTCTCTTTCTCTGTATATCCATGCGCATGCACTCAATACTTTTAGCGTGCTAGAGTTTAAGATTATTGTCCCTTACATTTCATTTTTTATTTTATTTTTGTATGCCTGCTCGTTTTTCACCCTTGGGAGGGAACAATATATATAATTCTGGTTTTTTTTTTGTAAGTCATTATTATTCTGGTCTTTATGTGTATTAAATCTCCTCTCTCTCTTTTTTTAATTTAGAAGGGGGACTTAGGTGCAAAATCAATTCATGAGAAATTGATTTTTGTTTTCTTTATTTTGATCATGACTTGCTATTGAGTGGATATTTTATTATTACATTCTATAGAGTATCCTAAAAATGTCTGCATTGCAATATATAAATTTACATTTGAAATGTAAAAAAGTGAGACTAGGTTATAATCTATTTCTTATGTATGGATCATCCTTCTTACCAATACCTCGAAAATCAATTGATTCGTTCTTAGTGGGAGCTTGTAGCAAAAGTCTAATACCTTCGGACCAAGAGATTGCCAATAGGGAACCCAAGTTCGAGCCTGTCAACATATTCATTGAAGATCTTAAGTTGAATTTCATCAATGTCCAACTTCATCCCTATGGGCCCACGATGCTCCATGTTCTTATTTTGGTAGCTTGACAGATGAATATGTCAGTTAGTGCTAATGTTTCTCAAATTCTCTCTTTTCTACCTCATCAGAACTATGAATATACCAGTTACAATCCAATTGCTTTTGATATCGCAAATCATTTCTGTGAGATGGCTGCTGACTATCATACCGAGACTCCACATGTTTTGGACTATGGAAAATATCCAAGTGCGCAATTATTTTACCACGTTGTTTTTATTGTTCCACTTCTTCCTTGCTTTTATCTATGTCACACCCTGGACCCATCGGACGTGCAACATCGCTTCACCTGCCAATTCACTCGTCACCTGGCCAACACTAGCGACGGCCCAGGACTCGTCGCGGCCAAACGACAGTTAACAAATGCGACAGCAGAAACATATAATCCCCTGACAGACACACATGTGGGATAGAGAGATAGAGAAAATTAATTTACAAAGCTTAACATATAACAGTAAAGGTTCTATACAACATGGGAGAGAATCTATCATCTGAACCTCGAAACATAAGTCGGTCGTGGCCAAAAGAAACAAACCAAATCAAAAAGTCTTTAATCTCCTTCCATGCATCATCGGGACTACTCATCCTCTAGCAAGAGCTACTTTTTCGGATCAGACTTCTTGGATATCAGGGAATAATCGAGTCTTTGGTCGAGGGTCTGAAATGGCGATCAGCCAAAAATATGTGATCCGAAACTCAGTGAGCACACGCCTAAACTCAATTTAGAAAGCAGCATGTACTTCTTGCCAGAATGTACATCATCACATGCATATTGTGACCTCAGATCATACAGATGCTAATGTAGATGCTCAATGATTCACTTGGGGTCCCCGGTGGCTCACTAGCGCTTCTGGACCGAACCCTACCGGTGGCTCAACAGCACTTTCAGTCCCGACTACGTCATAGACATCTCAGGCTTGTGCCTCAACCCGTGTCTAATCACACCGAAGTTGGCACCCTTATCTCTTCAGCTACCCTGTGCCGAGCATGTTCAGGCGCAAGTGTAACGACCTTGGCTCAATTAGCACTGCGATCGGCACCTCTTTATTAACACGCATCCCAGTAGCCCCCTAGACACTGCCGGGCCGTCCCGCACGATTCTACGCACTCTGCCAAATGCACATGTCTCATGCCAGTATGCAAATCAAATATGAGCATCACAAAATTCTCAATTGACCCACCCCATAAATACTCATGCAAACCAGCTTTGCCACATGCATTTCTCTAGATTATTCACCAGAGCACACCATTCACCTCAAAATAAATTTAATATAATAACCATGCATTTTACGTTGCAAAAACTCACATTCCAGGACCCGGTTTCCATTCTAAGTCACTTAGGTTCAAAGGCAAGCAATCTGACACACATGGTAATTTCTAGAGTCCATAAAATTTCCAATTTACTCCTATGACAGAAATTTAAAGAAGTTTAGGGTCCAACACATTAACAAAATGCAGTTCTGTATGTGATTTGAACTTCTCATTGAAATGACTTTTGAACCTTTGACAGTGAAATCGAGAACTGCAAGAAAGGAATTTAAGCTTCAGTCCCAGGTAACATTTCTAATTTCTGTGCATGCTTGAATGGATTTATGCAGAGCAAATCCAACAGCGATTTTCTACGAAACCTTTAGAAGCATTTTGAGCCTCATGGGAATAACTATGAACTAGCTAGTCAGGCCTTCCATAGATTATTGTTGTACTTATCTTTATAGACTTTCATGGTGTAATCTAAACCTCTTTGCAGTTGATACACCTACTGATGTTAAGGTAAAGCAGCTGCTCCAAGATGTTGAGAAGTATACTTTGGCAGCCATCTATTCTGGGGACTATGGGGAAAAATATCGGCATGTACTTATACCCATATCCTTTATTTCTTGCTATCGCCACAACACCAATTTACTCTATAGTGTACTAGGAAGTAGGTCTCTCCATAAAAATTTGTATTGCCATGTGAAATCTATACTATATATGCTGGTGCTCAAAGTTGCATAGCATCTCACATTGCCGTTGTTTGATTAGTACAATGTCAAAGGGACGGTTTATTTTCATACCATTCTCATTTTAGATAGGAAAACAGCTTATAGGTAATTGAAAGCTTCAAATCATATCACTGATCTCGACCCTTTTTCTATTTGACTTCTAGGAGCGTGTGAACGAAATCGACTTTGACTATATGGAATATTCAAGGCAGCGGTTTGAAAGATATTGGTCAACGAGGCCAATGCTATTGAGTTCACATGAAACTCCTCGCTTCGACCGTGTGTCAACACCTAAATGTGCACCTCGGTCGTGCATTTTCTAAAGTAGTCAAAGCATTGTCGGGTTGCGAAGCAAAGCACAATGTTATTCATCTCCTATATATAGAAATGGTTAGACGAGCAGTGTGGCAGCGATTGAATATCCAAGGTTCTAAATTTCTAGATTTCTACTCACTGTTAATCTAGATGAGATAATATAACTTGCAAGGGTATTTTCTTGGTCATTGTACAGTTCTGCCGTTGCCATCCTTCCATTGTTTCTAGTATCCTTGAACTTTCTTGTTTCCTTTAATTAGAGGGTTGAGGTCATCTCTAAGCACTGGCGACTCGCATTTCGTTGAGAAAGGAAGAGTATAATGCCGCGTACATGTATCATTTCAACGCACTCCCAAGCAAATTGCCAAACTAAAAATATGTTAGCTAAGCGTAGGCTCAGAAGATGACTATAGTAAAAAATTGAAGAGTCCCCTTGATTAGAGAGTCTATGTTGCCCTCTTTTCTTATCTCAAATCGATGGAAATGGTTCACTGAGGAAGAAGAAAGTTGATGACGAGGAGGGAGGAAACTTGATTTTGGATGTTTGTTATGCTTATATTGACCCTTAGTTAAGATAGTAGTGAGAGAAGACAAATAAGGATCGGTTAGGAATGGAAAACCTATGTTTCGGATGCCATATCTCTCTAGTCTTTGCCCTGCTTGCTGTCTTCCTCTGTTTAAGTCTTACCGGAGATGTTCCTTCCACTTCCCGGACACTCTCATTTCCTGAACCTCCGTCAGTTGAGCCGATCTTTCATTTCTGGTGGCGAATGTGACAAGTTGTACGCTGATAAATTAGGAGGAGGTGTAGTAGACGTAAATGGTGGCGATTTCGGCGTAGAAGGGGTGGGATTATGTCACTCCCCAAATCCCGAGGACATGCAACATCATGTCTCCTAATCATTTCCCTCATCGCCTAGCCCACACTAGTAATGATCCAAGACTCGTCATGACCAAACGATGGTTATCAAATGCGACAGCTGAAAGCGTATAAATCCCTGACAAACACACATGTAGGATACAAAGATAGAGAAATCGAATTTACATAGCATAACATATACAGTAGCGGTTCAATACAACATGGGTGGAAAGGACTATCGTCTGAACCTCACAATACATAAGTCGGCTAATATGAAAAGGGAGCAGGCCAAACCAAAAAAGTCTCTAAACTTCATCTATGCATCACCGGGGGACTACTCGTCCTCAAACAACGGAAACCTCTCTAGGTCAGACTCCTCAAATATCGGGAATTTAGGCTCGCCATCTGCCTGCTCAACGAACATGCCATTCGCTCCATCTATCTCCATCATTACGTTCCCATCTAAGTCCAGTGCATCCATAGGCTTAGAGTCTACGACCTCACGTCTAAAAGTAGCCGCATTCACTAAGCCTGCCAGTCTCACCCAAAAGGCTGGTACATCTAAACCCTGTAGAGGGCCCTACCATGCCTCCTGACCTCTCCGGCTGAACCACACCTCGTATCTATGAAGGATTAAAATTTTATATCCCTCGTTGACCCAAACAGTATAGATATACCTTTCATGATCATACTCGACTCCGTCCACGGAAGGGTACGAAATTATCTGTGTCTCAATCTCCTGAGGGATTGTACGTGTTGTAGGTGAGGTAAACAAAGCTTTACCAATAGCAGAAACTAGGGGTGATCGGTTCCCGGTCCGGTCAGGTTCCCCTCAAGAATCGGGAACTGGACCGGCGGTCTCGGTTCCCCATTTGCCGGAACTGGGAACCGGACCGACCGTCCCAAGAACAGGACCGGACCAAACCGACAAATGGATTGGACCAGACCGGACCGACAAATTTCTTGCTATTTACGTTCGGTTTTGGACACTTTATGCAATCCCGAGCAAATTTATTTACATGTAAAGCTAGCTTCATATCAAGTCAGATTCCATTTCGTGGTCTTGACTTATGATGTGCCACAAACTTCACATACAAAGTAAAATAAAATAAAGTAAAATAAAAAAAATTGGTTCGGTCCTGTCCGGTCCGGGCGGTCCGGTCCTATTTCCTTGGAACCGGGAACCGGACCGCCCGGTCACCGGTTCCAATTTTGGGAACCGAGAACCGGACCGGACACCTTCAAAATCGGGAACCGGACCACCGGTCCCGGTTCGGTCCGGGGGGTCCCGGTCCGGTCGAGTCCGTTTGCTCACCCCTAGCAGAAACAGGACAAATAACATGAGGACTTTTTAGAAGCAAGAACTTCTTTTCTACAGATTAAGGGTGCCACAGACTTCGTTCAAAAACAGAAACAAACATAAAGAAAGAAGAAAAAAAATAAAAATTTACAAGGTAACCACCCACTACAAGGTAACCACCCACTACAAAGTAATCACCCATTATCCTACGGTGGTTCCTACAATATAGGAATTAACCCACATCAAACTGAACTAAAAACAAGTTCCTAAAAAAACACGGCAACTATAACAGCCTTGAACCAATCCAACAAACTCCTCCTTGGATCAAGTGCTGATACACACTCCAATCTTCTCCCTAAGCCACTCAAATCTATCCACTTGAAATGACTTGGTGAAAATGTCGGCCAACTGATCTTCTATAGTACAGTAGACCAGTTCTACTTCACTCATCTGCTGCACTTCTCTAAGATAATAAAACTTCACCTTAAAGTGCTTTGTCTTACCATGAAAAACTGGATTTTTCGAAATTGCTAGTGCAGCTTGGTTATCCACAGAAACTTTCGCCTCTTTCTCCATTCTGTAATCCAGATCATCCAGAAGCTTCCTCAACCAAATAGCTTGATTCACAGCTCCTGTTGCTGCAACAAATTCAGCTTCCGCAGTTAACTGAGCTACTATATCTTGTTTCTTTGAACTCTAAGAGAAACAAGCTGATCCCAAAGAGAAACAATACCCATAAGTATTCTTCATGTCATCTACAAAACCAGCCCAATCACTATCAGAAAATCCATATAGCTCGAACTTCTGACACCTTCTGTACTTAACTCCATAAGAACTAGTCCCTTTAAGGTATCTAAGCACTCTTTTTGCAGCTGTCATGTGTACTTCACTAGCACAGTGCAGAAACCTTGAAAGAACACTTACAAGAAATAATATGTTCGGACGTGTTGCTGTCAAATACATCAGACACCCAACTAAGCTTCTATAGAATGTGTTTTCTGCAGGTGCAGAACCATCACTTCTGCTCAGTTTCTCCTTCTGGTTCATAGGAGTTGCAGCACTCTTGCACTCCTCCATTCAAAATCTTTTCAAAATTTCTCTCACATACTTCTTTTGACAAATGAAGCTCTCACCTGGAATTTGATTCACCTCCATGCCAAGAAAAAATGCCATCTCTCCCAAATCAGTCATCTCAAACATTTGCATCAAATTCTGCTTCAGCTTCTGTATGAGCTTCTAGTCATTTCCTGTAGCCATAAGATCATCTACATACAAGGAAATGATAATCACACTCAGATCAACCTTTCTGACATACAGAGTGTGCTCACTACGACTTCTTTCAAAGCCTAAATCAATCAAGTAAGCATCAATCTTGTTGTACCAAGCTCTAAGTGCTTGCTTCAAACCATGTAGAGCCTTCTTTAACCTATACACCTTCTGTTCAGGTTTCGCAACACATAAACCTTCTGGCTGTTCTATATAAATCTCCTCTTGCAGAATCCCATTGAGAAATGCTGATTTGACATCAAGTTGGAATACCTTCCATTCCTTTTCTACTGCGATTGCAAGTATCAACCTTATTATATCCAGTCTTTGCACCGGAGCAAAGGTTTCTGAATAATCTACACCCCATACTTGAGCATAGCCCTTCACCACAAGCCTAGCTTTATGCTTGTTAACAGAACCATCCGGGTTAAGCTTCGTTCTGTACACCCACTTAACTCCTATAACCTTTCTGTCGTGTGGTCTATCCAGGATCTCCCAAGTCTCATTCTTTCCTATCATAGCTAGCTCCTCCTACATTGCAACTAGCCATTTTCTATCTTCCTTTGCATCCTCAAAACTAGCATGTTCTAATACTGCTACATAGCATCTTTCATTAATCTCATTTAATGATCTCGTACCTCTTATCGGTAGATCATCAATCTGCTCTTTAGAACTGAGTTGCTGCTCAACATTCTGTTCCTCCAAATTAGGCTTCTGTGATACGTGCCAAGTCTGCTTAGAATCTGACCTACTGCTCGACCAATTCCGCTTTTCTTCTTCAAAGAACTTGACATCTCGACTCACAATCACCTTCTCTTTGTTTGGCTGATAAACTCTATAAGCCTTTGAATGCAAGCTATATCCAACAAAGATTCCAGCTTCTGCTTTCTGATCTAATTTGTCCCCTTTGACCGAAGGAACATGTGTATAGCACACACATCCAAACACCTTTAGGTAATTCACAAACGGCTTGACCTCATACTAAGCCTCAAAAGGTGTCTTCATCTTCACCGACTTTGTAGGAAGTCTGTTCAACAGAAACACTGCAGTATTTGCAGTTTCTGCCCAAAATTTTTTCGACATCTCCTTCTCCTGCATCAAGCATCTTGCCATTTCCATTATGTTTCTGTTCTTTCTTTCACTAACTCCATTTTGGTGTGGTGAATATGGTGCAGTAAACTGATGCTGCATTCCAGAATCTTCACAGATGGACCTGAAACTACTAGAAGTATACTCAGTCCCATTGTCAGACCTCACAATCTGCATAGTTCTTCCACACTCATTCTCTACAAGCTTTTTAAACTTCCTAAACGTCTCTACAACTTCAGACTTATGTTTCAAGAAGTAAATCTAACACATTCTGGTGAAATCATCAATGAAAATGATGAAGTACCTACTTCCATTTAAAGAAGTCTCCGACATAGGTCCACAAACATCTGTGTGAATAACCTGAAGCTTCTTATTCGCTCTCCAGCTTGAAGTCTCAAAAGGAAGACGGGTCTGCTTTCCTAGCAAGCACGTTCCACAGTTAAATTTAACCTTCTGCTGTAGAACTGGAAGTCCAACTGCCAGCTCATTCTTCTGCAAAGACTCTAAACCTTTGTTGTGGAAGTGCCCCAGCCTTCTATGCCAAACTTCTACTTCATTAATCTGAGCCGCCATAGCTTGCTAACTCTATGACACAGGATCAAAGGAGAAACACTTTTCTTTCATTTGAATCTTAAGTATTTCCTTCCCAAAAGAATCTGCTATCAAACAGAACCCTTCTTCAAACATCACCTTGTGCCCTTTCTCCACAAGCTGACTAACACTCAAAAGATTCTGGTCAATCTTAGGTACATATAACACATCACCAATCAACTTTGCACCCTCTGGACCATCAATGACTACATCTCCTTTCCCTTTAACAGCAATGTAATCACCATTTCCGATCCTCACTCGAGTACAGAAAGTTCGATCTAACTTTGTAAATGATTTCTCATCATATGTCATGTGGTGGGTACATCCACTATCCACCAACTAGCTTCTGCGAGTCAAACTAATAGCAAAACAAGATGCTGTAAACATCTGCTCTACCTCATGAGTTGCAGCAGCTTCTATACCATTTTGCCAAGAATCTTTCTCTTGACAAAACCTTGCAATATGCCCAAACTTTTGACAACTATTGCACTTCACGTCTGGTCTCCTCCAACACTTGAAATGTGGATGATTTCTGCCTCCACAATGTTTGCAAGGATCCAGCCTTTTCATTTGATCGGCAGAACCTCTCTTGGAACGCCTCTGTTCAGCAGAACCTCTATCTCTGACTGAACCTTCTGCATCCCCTTTTTGTTGGTTCCACGGCTTCTTTCCTTTTCCAAAAACTGTCATCTTCAACTTTGCTGGTAAGGCTTCTTCTGTTGGAACTTCCCTCCTCATTAACCTTCTCTGTTCTTGAGCTTGTAATGCACTCAACAACTCCGCCAGCCTTATATCCGATAGATCCTTTGTGTTCTCCAGAGAAGCAATCGTGGCTTCAAACCTTTCTGGCAACGACACCAAAACCTTCTACACAATCCTTTCATCTTTCATATCTATGCCTAGAACTCTCATTCTGTTGGCCAAATTGATCAATCTGTCTGAGAAGTCATTTACGGCCTCATCCTTCTTCATCTGCTGCCTCTCGAACTCTCGCATCAAATTCAAAGCTTTCATACCTCTTATCTTCTCGTCACCTTCATACTCTACCTTAAGAAAATCCCAAATCTCCTTTGCAGTTTGGAACTTCATTACCCTGGTGAATATAGTGGGCGACACTGCAGCATAGAAGCATGACTTTGCCTTTGCCTTCTTCGTGACTCTTTCTTTGTGAAACCGAATCTGGTTGATTGTAGGATTGTCAGGGAGTGGAGCCACTTCGTAATCACCTTCTACTGCTTCCCACAAGTCACTACCCTCCATGAAAGCGTTCATCTTCACCACCCAAGCCGAATAATTTTCTCCATCAAACAAAGGTGGCATCATAGAAGAAAAACCACTTGCACTTGCTTCCATCTCCTTCTCTAGGACGAAAAAACAAGTTCCCAGAAAATTTCACAAGACCTTCACAGCTCCCAAAAAAATCACAAAGGCTCTGATACCAATTGTACGTGTTGTAGGTGAGGTAAACAAAGATTTACCAATAGCAGAAACAGGGCAAATAATAGGAGGACTTTTTAGAAGCAGGAACTTCTTTTCTACAGATTAAGGGTGCCACAGACTTCGTTCAAAAACAGAAACAAACATAAAGAAAGAAGAAAAAAATAAAAAGTTACAAGGTAACCACCCACTACAAAGTAACCACCCATTATCCTCCGGTGGTTCCTACAATATAGGAATTAACCCACATCAAACTGAACTAAAAACAAGTTCCTAAAAAAAACACGGCAACCATAACAGCTTTGAACCAATCCAACAGGGATCTCGGGGCAAACTCGGAGAATATGAATATTCATATCTATAGTCGAGGGTCTGAAATGATAATCAGCCAAAGTATGTGAGTCGAAACTCAGCAAGCATATGCCTGGACTTAGTTTAGAATGAAGCATATACCTCATACCAGAAATTTAAATCATCATGTGCATATTACAACTTCAAATCAAATAGATGCAAATGCAGATACTCATTGATTCTCTTTGGGACCCCGGTAGCTCACTAGCACTTTCGGACTGAACCCCACCAGTTGCTCAATAGCACTTACGATCTCAGTCACATTATCCACGTCACAGGTTTGTACCTCAACCCATGTTTAAACATACCGAAGTCGGCACCCTTGTCTCTCCAGCTATCTCATGTCAAACACGTTTAGGCGCAAGTGCAACGACCATGACTCAATTAGCACTGCGATCGGCAGTTCCTTATCGCTCCGCATTCTCAGTGGCCTCCTAGACACTGCCAGCCATCCCGCACGATTCTACGCAGTTCGCCAAATGTACATGTCTCATACCAGTATGCAAATCAACGATAAGCATCACAGACTTGCCACATGCATTTCCCAAGATTATTCACCAAAGCACGTAATTCACCTCAAAATACTTCGAACTTCAGGATCTGGTTTTCATTATTCACCAAATGTAAAAACTCGCATTTCCGGATCCAGTTTTCATTCTAAATCGTATAGGTTCAAGGGCAAGAAATTCGATACACATGAAAAATTCTAGAGTCCATAAAAAACCAATTTACCCTTATGTCTAGCAGCAATTTATTGACAAGTGACATCCAAGAAATTTAATACTTTTCATCATAAAATTTTTCCTATCAGTTTCTAGCATACCCAACATTCTAAGTCATGTTTAGATATGTGCTCACCTAAAAATTGAGTTGGAGCTCGAAGATGGCGGGATGATCGTAGCTCAGTTGAGCGATAAACAAGGACAAGCGACAGTGGTAAGATGGCTCGGCCGAGTGACGACGAGCTCAGGCCACGAACGACAATCGAGCTTGAGCCAAGTGGCGATGAGCTCAGATCACGAACGGGGATGATCGAGCTCCGAGCAACTGAGAATCAAAGTAAAAAAGCAGAAGCTCGCAATAATTTCAAGTAGCAGCATAGTAAACACAAACAACAGCCGAGGAAGTGAGTAGCAAAAATGGCCGAGAGGTGAAGAAAATGCAATAACAGATGAAAATCCAGCAGATTCACGCCGCAAAAAGGAAGAAAAAAGGAGCAGTAGCAAACAAGTTCACGCCCAAGAAGAACCAACAGCAGTTCACGCAGAGGATTCAAACAACTGAGGGAGTGAACAAAGGAGAAGATCGCAACTATAGCAAAGAAATGAAGAAGGCGGAGTAACAGACCAAGAGGAATTGTCCAAAAGAAGAACGAAGAAGAAAGAAGAAAGGGAGGCTAGTTGCAGCAGAATTCCCCACATTAACAGTGGGAATTAATGGCTGTAAATGATGCCATTTTGTCTTGTATGGGGATTTAGGGCTCAGCAGATAAGGAAGAGGGAGAGAAAGAAAGGTAGAGGGCACATGGGGCTTTGGTGAACTTTAGTCGAAAGAATAAGGAGAAAAATTTCTCAGAATGCATGTGGGCTTCAGCTAAAAGTTGAAAGGGAGGTTGGTCCAAAATTCATCGTTCCTTGTCTCATGTGCATGCTTTTTGGGGGACGTCACAAATTAGGTGGTGATTTTGGCAATGGTGGTGAACAAGCAAACTTTGATGGTGGTGACGGCAAATGTTTAGGGGCCAATGACTTGAGACTAGGAGACTTATGAGGCAATGGAGATGATTTCGGAGGTCGGATTGGTTTCGATGCGCTAATGGGGATCCAGATGTGGGTGCATTGAAACTTGGGGGTGACGATGCTGATTTAGGTACTGGTGATGGCGAAATGAAACCAGGCGGAGTCTGTGAAGACTCCAAGTGTAGCAACTGTCATAATTTTGGCGCCAGCAAATTTGAAGTAGGTGTCAAACCAGTCGAAGGAGGCAAATGCAACAACTTAGGCCTGGGCAATGGCGACACCACCTTCACTCTCGGTACTGACAGCAATTCCTGGCCAACATTAGGAAGAGACCATGCCTCTATAGTCGTCACACGGGTTCTCTCAAAGACAAAACTTAGGTAGAAAACCAAGAAAATGCAATAGGAAGAAGCCATTAACACTACAAATTGTATGATGATTCTAGCTTGTGGTGCCAAATGGAAAGGCAGTATTATAAGAAGGGCTAGAAGTGTTCATGCTTTATGGGTTGGGTTGGTCAGGATTGTAAATATCATTTTAGTGGCCAGGACCAAGATCTTTATTGGAGGTGGGGGTCATGCTGGGTACTCTTTACTGTCTTGGCCCTGTCCTCTGCATACTTCCTAAAGATCCTGTAAGTCCCTTCTCTTCCTTACTGCACCAGCTATTCCGAGGGCTTTTTTCCAAATTAAGTTTAAAAAAATTATTTACCAAATTTGGGTTTAAAAAAAATATTTACAAGATTGGAGTCCGTGCAGCATTTTGAATGCCACACAAGCCCGGGGCACTGTACAAGTAATGCCGCATGAGCCCGGGGGCACTGTGCAAGTGAGGCCCAGGCCCGTGCAACATTATAAATGCCACATGGGCCCTACGACACTTGCATAGTGCCATCGGGCCCCGTGCAGCACAGCAGCCCACGGACCTGTGTATGGGCCATAGTGCTGTGGCCCACACACGGGCCCGATTTTTGTTTTTTATTTTCATTTTTTTACTTTTTCTGTAATATTTATATAACTTTGTAAATACAATTTTTTTTTCTTTTATAGCTTTTATAACATAATTATCACTAATTAACTGAAGAAATTTATCAATATGTATGTAATTATCAATAAGGCCAGTGTGGTATCATTTTTTGTATGTGCTTTTTTATTTACAATTTATATAACTTTGTAAAAATAATTTCTTTCTATTCAAGCATATTTTTATAAGATAATTATCAGTAATTAATTGAATATTTTATTGAGATATATGTATGCGATTAATTTTTATAGTATGTTAATAATTAATAAAAAAATATTAACAAAATTAGCATTTTTTTAATTTCTTATTTTTACGTGTTTTTATTTACAAAATTTATATAAATTTGTAAATATAATTTTTTCTTTTTGAAAATATTTTCATAACATAATTATCAATAATTAATTGAAACGTTTATTAAGATGTATATAATTAATTATTTACTATATAACTAATTAATAAAAAAATATTCACGAGGCTGGTGGGACGGCACTTTTTTAATTTCTTATTTTTTACATTTTGTATAATTTTATATTTATATAATTTTGTGGATATATATTTTTTCTTTTTGAACCTTATTTTTATAACATAATTATCAATAATTAATTGAAAGTTTTATTAAAATGTATATAATTAATTATTTACTATATAACTAATTAATAAAAAATATTCATGAGGCTGGTGGGACGGCATTTTTTTAATTTCTTATTTTTTTACATATTTTTATAATTTTATATTTATATAATTTTTTGGATATATATTTGAAAACTTATTTTTATAACATAATTATCAATAATTAATTGAAAATTTTATTAAGACATATGTATGTGATTAATATTTTTTAGTATGTTAATAATTAATAAAAAAATATTAACAAAATTAGCTTTTTTTTAATTTCATATTTTTTTAAGTGTTTTTATTTATATAATTTTTTGCAGCTAGACTAAGAAGACCCACGATTGACAAGAGTCCGATTTGATTTCGGAAATTACGGGAAGTGAAAGGATTCGATCTACAGGATGATTGTCCATCTTTATTATGACAAAATCCTTGATTGGATATTATCTTTCTTTCCTTCTTCAGAAGATTCAACATCACACGTAAATGGAAACTGAAGATTTAGTTGTATGGGTGACTAAATCAGAAGTTACCAGAATCTTTCTTCAACGGCTATCTAGCATCTTTCCAAGTTTATCTCGCTCAATCAAGGTTGATTGAAGATTATCGAGTGATCCCGCGGAGCACCTTGATAACGGCTAGTTCGAGGTGAAAGGGGTATAAAAGGAGAGTGCTGGTATTCGTTCTAGAGAGAGAAGCGTGATATAGAAAAGACGAGCAAAAACTGTTGAGAGAGTTATTTTAACTTCTCGTGAAAATACTCTTGTGAGTGAGTTGAGAGAAGTTGATTGTAACTTTACGATCATTATAGTGTAATCCAGCCAATCGGCTGTCATCGTGGGAGAGTGGATGTAGGCTTACTATAGCCGAACCACTATAAATCTGTGTGCACATTTCTCCTTTTGAACTCTTTTATTTCTTGCATACTTGATCTGTTTAGCTTCAATACTTAGCTTCCGCGCTTGCTTACGATTATAACTCAAAATATTCAGAAGCACCTATTCACCCCCCCTCTAGGTGTCGTTGCTAGTCACATCAATTGGTATCAGAGCAGGTTGCTCACTTCTGTGGAGTGTTCTACTTCAAAGCTAACGATCTATCATGTCTAGCAACAACTTCTTAGGTTCTGGTGATTCATCGTTCCACAACAAATCACCATACTTCGACAAAAAGGATTACAACGTCTGGTGCAACAAGATGAAATGGTTCATTAAAGCACTAGATGATCAAATGTGGGATGTAGTAACCAGAAGAGCGGTCCCTATCAGTTCCGCAAATACGGGATCAGAAGAAAATCCAGCAACTCTTACAGATGTTGAAAAAGTCAAGAGACAAGGACTCGACTCTAAAGCTGTCCATTCACTTTTCTGTGCTCTATCCTCACCAATCTATAATCGTGTAGCAGAAGAAGTATCTACGAAGGCGATTTAGGACAGACTACATGTCACGTATCAGGGCACTAATCGGGTTAAAGAGACTAAACTCAGTATACTACTAAGTGACTATGAAGCCTTTAAAATGAAATCTGACGAAACAATTGCTGAGATGATTAACAGGTTTCAGATTCTGGCTAGTGGCCTGGTACAACAAGGTGCGCCTGTGGCTGAACCAATGCAGGTCAGAAAAATCCTCCGAGGATTAACTGAAGAATGGAACTATATCAAGCCTTCCTTTCAAGAATGGCAGACTATAAGACAACTATCCATCGATGAGTTAGTTGGAATTCTGCAATCATATGAGATAGAGAGGAACAACAACAAACCAGATATCTCAAAAGGTAAGAAGTCTATTGCTCTTTCATCTAACTTTGATGATGAAATTTCAGATTCAGATGATGAAGATGAAGACGATGAAGAGCTCGCATTAATGGTTAAAAAGTTTAAAAAGATGGTCAAGAAAGGTAGATTCTTCAAGGGAAAGAAGACATTCAGAAGGAACGACCACAAACAATCTGGTCATGACAAACAGGAAAGCAAAGACATCGTATGCTTTCATTGCAAGAAAGTGGGACATATTAAACCCAAGTGTCCACTGCTGAAGAAGGACAAAGCCAAATTTGAAAAATACAAGAAGGCTTTGAAGGCAGAAACACTAAGTGATTTTGAAGAAAGTGACGAGGACTATGCAAACATATGTCTCATGGCAAATTCAGATTCAGACTCTGAATCAGACACGGAGGTAAACTTTTCTGAGCTACCTGATAATGTTTCTGAGTACATAACAGAGCTGTACAAAAACTATAAAGAAGTTCTAAAAAGGATTTCAATTTAGAAAAAGGAAAATCAAACTTTGAAACAGCAAGACATCTTACAAAAGGATAAAACCGAAGTTTTGGAAAAAGATGCCATAATTTTGAAACAGCAAGATCTTTCTCAAAAAGATAGGATCAAGTTTTTACAAAAGGAATTCCACTCTTTAAAGAAAAGTCACGATCTTACTTTAAAGGAAAATGATTTGTTAAAAACTAAAATTGAAAACATAACTAAGAAGTTTTCTCATAGTTCTAGAAATCTGGAAAATATCATTTCCTCCCAAATTCCTTATGGTAATAAATCTGGTCTTGGTTTTGAAAAACGAGATAGTTTTGAAAACAATTTTTCAGATTCTGAAAACAGATTAAAACATCGTCCTATCGAGTCTGCATATCAACAACACTTTTCCAAGAAATTTACTAAATCATCACATCAACCCTACAGGCAATTTTATCCTCATAATCATTTCTAAAGTCATATTACAAAGCCATATCATTCGCAAAGTCTTTATAGATCATATCATAATCCTGTTAGTGTCGCGACCCTCTAAAAAAAATTTTAAATTTTAAAAGGGGTTAACGGATTATTAAGTTAATTAGATTTGACTAACCTAATGCGGACCCTCCCAAGCCCTACCGAATCGCAACTTTGGTTTTTGTTTAAATGATTTTGAAATTTGGAGTCGCCACTAATCGTTCTTGGTAGGTCGATTAGAAACCTAAATAAATTAGCGGGAGAACTAATTTATTCCTGCGAACCAGAGATTATGAGCTCGGGGACTTGGTTACACTAGTTAATTAAAACTAATGCCCTTTCGGTACCTTAATTTCATGGATATCCTAATCCGGCAACTCAGGCTTGGTTTATTCCTAAAGCTCTAGTAGGGTATTCTCTTTTGTGTTTTCACTTTTTAAATAGGATGCATGGATGGTATATATTTTTATTTGTTATATTTTTTTAAGTGTTAAAGATTCCCTGAAGCCGAAAGAGGGAGTGTGTTAACGACCTCTGTGCAGTATTACGACCTACTCATCTTTTGGGTCTGATGATTCAAAAATTAAATTATAGGAAGTACATGACAGTGAATAAACACCTCCAATGGGAGGCCTAGCATTGGCTTGGCTCTTCCCTTTGGGATTTAAGGTACAGGTATTTAAGTTGCAAGTATTTAAACTACTGTAAGTAAAAACCTCCAATGGGAGGCTAAGCATTGGCTTGGCTCTTCCCTTTGGGATTTAAGGTACAGGTATTTAAGTTGCAGGTATTTAA
Organism: Psidium guajava; assembly: GCA_016432845.1. Classification (NCBI taxonomy): domain Eukaryota; kingdom Viridiplantae; phylum Streptophyta; class Magnoliopsida; order Myrtales; family Myrtaceae; genus Psidium; species Psidium guajava. Next base: position 31,932,434 of record CM028225.1, on the reverse strand, counting down.
TTACTGTAAGTAAAAACCTCCAATGGGAGGCTAAGCATTGGCTTGGCTCTTCCCTTTGGGATTTAAGGTACAGGTATTTAAGTTGCAGGTATTTAACTACTGTAAGTAAAAACCTCCAATGGGAGGCTAAGCATTGGCTTGGCTCTTCCCTTTGGGATTTAAGGTGCAGGTATTTAACTACTGTAAGTAAAAACCTCCAATGGGAGGCTAAGCATTGGCTTGGCTCTTCCCTTTGGGATTTAAGGTGCAGGTATTTAACTACTGTAAGTAAAAACCTCCAATGGGAGGCTAAGCATTGGCTTGGCTCTTCCCTTTGGGATTTAAGGTGCAGGTATTTAAGTTGCAGGTATTTAACTACTATAAGTAAAAACCTCCAATGGGAGGCTAAGCATTGGCTTGGCTCTTCCCTTTGGGATTTATGGTGCAGGTATTTAAATTGCGGATGGACTTTGTCCTCTCCATTTTGGGGTATGAATTTTTTAAAATGAAATACAACGAATTGATTCAACAATTTGAAATTTGTGCGCGCTTGAGGACTCCTCCAAGCCGATTTTGTGCTTCCATAGGATTGACCATTGATATAGAGCTGCGGCTTCCTGACATAAAATAGAGTGAAGTGTCAATATACAAAATATGTGCTAATTTGCACCTAAAACCAGAAGAGTGGAAAGAGTACTTATCTCCCATTTTTTTGGGAGGGATTTCTATAATTGATTTTCGCTCTCTATGTTCCCAATATAGAGAGTTTCTTTTGAATTAAGAGGGACTTTTAGTCACAGATCAGTTGAGAAATCGGTGGACAGCTTAGAAGCTTGTCTGGGCCGATTTTTGCATCTCTACGAGATTTTTGCTGTTGACGTAGAGATATCCTTCTCCTGACATAAAATATGAAAAAAAAAGAGGAGATGGAGAAAGTGTATACAATTCGTGCTAATTTGCAAGTAAAACCATAAACAAATGAATAAATAAAAACACTTAGCTCGAATTTGCTTGCTCGTTGACGAAGATGAACTCTTGATTTATATTGATCGATGAAGGAATTTGTGATGATAATCCCTAGCTTTGAACTCCCATCATCTTCAAAATTCTCTCTCTTTTGGTATTTTCTTTCTCTCAAATTTTTCTTCAATCTCCCAAAACTCTCTCAAACATCCAAAATTTTCTCTCCAAAAAAATCCTCCCAAACACTTCAAATTTTCTCTCTCAAGAATCCCCAAAACTCTCTCAAACATCCAAAATTTTCTCTTCAAAAAATTCTCCCAAACACTTCAAATTTTCTCTCTCAAGAATCCTTTCTCAAGCTCACTTCTTCCTCCTTTTATAACCTACTTATCTATCTCCCATTCTAATTTTTCCACTAACTCTATCTCCCATTCTAATTTCTCCACTAACTCTTCTTCATTTTCATCTTCCATTCTCCATCTCTATCTCACATTCTAATCTCTCCACTAACTCTTCTTCATCTTCATCTTCCCTTCTCCATATTTATCTCCCATTCTAATTTCTCCACTAACTCTTCTTAATCTCCATCTTCCCTTCTCTATTCTTATCTTCCATTCTAATTTCTCTACTAACTCTTCTTCATCCCCATCTTCCCTTCTCTATTCTTATCTTATTTTCTCCATCCATTCTTCTCCAACTTCTCTTCTTCATCTCCTCTTCTTCATCTTCCCTTCTCTATTCTAATTTATCCACTAACTCTTCTTTTTATTATTTGTAAAATAATCCTTCAAGAGTTAGGTATTTGCACTCTAGTCCTTGAATTTTAAGTATTTACAATTCAGTCCCTGAAAAAATATATTTCTTTAAGTCCAAATCTCCTCACAATTTTTGACACACCAAAATTTACCACATGTCAAATTTAAGCTCATTTCTTGTCGCTGAAAATAATGCATAATTTAATTAAAGCCCTTTTGCAAAATTAAGTCATTCTGGGTATAATTGGGCCAAGATGAAAATTTAAAATATTAGAAGACAATGTCACAACTCATAAAAAGTGAAAGTTAAAAATAAGTTGACTCAAATTAAATTTTTTTAGGCCCGATTCGAGATTATACTCGTGAAGGAACACGTGACTCGAATTGGATTTTTCTGAATTTGCGATGGCCAATATGAAAATAGATTTAAAATAAAAATATTAACTATCTTTGTGTATTTTTTTGGCCTCAAATGTTATTTTTCCAAAATTTTCAAATATTTTTGTATTTTTTTTTTTAAAAAAATTAAAATATATATAATATGAAAAATTATTTTTTGGTCAAAATTCGTTCCCTAGGCTTGGCTAAGGTTCCCAAAGTTGATTTTTCAATTTTATGAATTTTTATGGATTTTCTATTAATTTTCGAAAATAAATAAATAAAAAATACGTAAAAATACTGAAAATATGAAAAATCGTTTTTTGGTCAAAATTGGTTCCCTAGGCTTGGCTAAGGTCCCCAAAGTTGATTTTTCAATTTTATGAATTTTTATGGATTTTTTATTACTTTAGCAATAGAAAAAATGATTAAAAATTAGGTGTCAACAGCTGCCCCTCTTTGAAAGGAAGCTCGGTAGAGGTTCATTTCAAAGACGAGATGACACCTGGATTCTTATCGACTCAATACAAGGAAATAAAAAGAGTCGTGACATGATTGTTCCACTGAAAATGAAATGAGAACCTAAGGATTCGTTATATAAAAAAACTTTAGGGTGGTTGAACTTGAACCCGTATGGTGGATCAACCCATGGTAGATTCCTAATAAAAGGATTCTACTGATTAAAAATTGAATTAAAATTTGACCCGTATGGTGGGTCATACCATTTGACCAGTATGGTGGGTCGTACCATGGTAGATTCCTAATAAAAGGATTTTAATGATTAAATTTTGATTGAGATTTGACCCGTATGGTAGGTCACCACATGGAGATACCTGTAAGAAGGACTTGGTGCCTGTAGAAAGGACTTGGTGCCAGTAAAAAGGACTTGGTGCCTGTAAAAAGGACTTGTGCCTGTCAAAAGGACTTAATTTGCCTGTAAGAAGGACTTGATTTGCCTGTAAAAAGGACTTAATTTGCCTGTAAGAAGGACTTGATTTGCCTGTAAGAAGGACTTACTTTGCCTGTAAGAAGAACTTTATGCCTGTAAGAAGGACTTGCTTTGCCTGTAAGAAGGACTTGATTTGCCTGTAAGAAGGACTTTGTTTGCCTGTAAGAAGGACTTTGTTTGCCTGTAAGAAGGACTTACTTTGCCTGTAAGAAGGACTTTGTGCCTGTAAGAAGGACTTTGTTTGCCTGTAAGAAGGACTTGATTTGCCTGTAAGAAGGACTTTATGCCTGTAAGAAGGACTTTGTGCCTGTAAGAAGGACTTAATTTGCCTGTAAGAAGGACTTGGTGCCTGTAAGAAAGACTTGGTTTGCCTGTAAGAAGGACTTAGTTTGCCTGTAAGAAGGACTTGATTTGCCTATAAGAAGGACTTTGTGCCTGTAAGAAGGACTTGGTTTGCCTGTAAGAAGGACTTAGTTTGCTTGTAAGAAGGACTTGATTTGCCTGTAAGAAGGACTTGATTTGCCTGTAAGAAGGACTTTATGCCTGTAAGAAGGACTTGATTTGCCTGTAAGAAGGACTTTGTGCCTATAAGAAGGACTTTGTACCTGTAAGAAGGACTTGATTTGCCTGTAAGAAGGACTTGTTTTGCCTGTAAGAAGGACTTTGTTTGCCTGTAAGAAGGACTTGATTTGCCTGTAAGAAGGACTTTATGCCTGTAAGAAGGACTTGGTTTGCCTGTAAGAAGGACTTAGTTTGCCTGTAAGAAGGACTTTATGCCTGTAAGAAGGACTTGGTTTGCCTGTAAGAAGGACTTAGTTTGCCTGTAAGAAGGACTTTATGCCTGTAAGAAGGACTTGGTTTGCCTGTAAGAAGGACTTGGTTTGCCTGTAAGAAGGACTTAGTTTGCCTGTAAGAAGGGCTTGGTGTACCTCAAAGGGTGCCATTTTGAAATCTGGGGAGACCAGGAATCCTACGAAGCTCAAACCCAAATTATATTCTCCTGTCACTTTAGGAATAAACCAAAGAGGCAGAGATCAAAAGGTCTCGAACATTTCTGTCCTTGAGACAAATCATGCTTTATTGAAGAAGGTGGATACCTATATATACCGCAATGGATTCAAGTACCCCAACAACCGTCAGAATTCATTCTCTTGAAAAGTTCAGGTTGAAGATATACTTACCTGAGAATTTGGAAGAAATGCTTGGTGGCTTTTCGACAACCAGGCTTATTCATTCAATAATCGCCGAATGAATTTCAAGACTTTGGAAGGTAACTCAAACACCAGGAATGTGTTGCCTGTCAGGCAATGTCAGAGCTAACATGTGCAAACATTTTCATCAATGCGTTCATTGGTTCATACAAAATTATTCAGCTAAGTTGGCATTGATTAGAAGTAGTCTGTGTGATAACTCATGATGCAATCAATCAAAATGTGGATCATGCAAAACTATTCTGTCAAGTTTGCATTACCAATTCTATTTAAGGAGGTTCTTATAATATGAACGCCTCGAATGTAATCTGAATGGGGGACTTCATTCCGAAAGGGCTTTTTCTCACTCTGGAGAAAGGCTGTTTATCTGTAGATCAAAATGTTAGACCTGTGTAGAAATGGTTTAACTTTCCTCATCCTGTTATACCCCATTTTGCACATTTGATGTCTCCTATGCAGTTTATGCTCTAAGTTGGAGTTGGTAAATTAAACATGCGGAATAATCATACATAATTCGTGAAATGTGTAAACACAATGCTGATGTGACAATTTTTAGCATCATGTGTATTTATATAATGTGCAAACATGGGCGGATTTGAATTGCCCCTGGTATGTGGGTGGATTGAACAAATTGGGAAGCCCACTCCTTATGTCGAGGAGCGGTTTGTCTCAAGTTTTGCCCCTGCACGATGAGGCATATGGGTGAGGGAGCATTTTGGTTTGTTTAGTGACAGCGACCGCCATGGTTTAGCAGTTAAATGCCCCCCATTTTTCACCAAAATAGATCTTGTCAAATGATCATCATTTTCTTTTGGATTTGTCTCCTCCAACATGTTACATGTTAGTATAAATATTTCCTGTAACAAGAAAAGGAGACATGTCAACCGGTATTAAAAGGGATAAATTGGAAACGATACTGATTTACCCTTCATCTTGAATGCCTTGGACAAGTCTTTTACCAATTTTGCTGGGTTGAGTTTTCTTCGACTTTTGTTGGATGCTTCACCATTAAGCCGAGAATGTGGCAAAATATTGACTTCGGTATTACTCGTCGAGTATTCCTGCTTGCAAAAAGAAATGCACAAAAAGTTGTTTCATTTATTTATAATACATACAACATTCCCCACCCTCGGGGATCGAACTCGGGATATTTCGGACCTACTGTCATCCCCCATACCATTCGGTCCATTGGACCATAGGTGTCCATGGGGCTATCCTTTCAAAGGTTAATCTTTGGGGATAAAGCAGCCTTGTTGTATCACCTTATGCCATGTTACGGTATTTCTCGAGGTAATTTGCAATCCCTGTTAAGAATGGAATAAGACAATTCAAGACTTGAGATGATTATGTGCACATTAGAACGATACAGAATTACCCATTTCTGAGATTGTTCGCGTCTTTCGCTTGTACTTTCCTCTGTCCGAAGCTGTCCATCCCGTGGTAATGCCCATGAGTCGATTTGCCCCCAAATTTTGTTCAACTTGTATTCGGATATGATTGCGTTCTCGGGTCGATTTGCAATTTCCTGAGAATAGAAGGGGCTTAATTTTAAAACTTGGAGCAACTGAGGGTAAATTGAAACGATACGGAGTTACCCTTGAGGTTTATCCAGATTTTTACTCGCCATCAATTCGTCGCGAGGTTGGTGAGGTGGCGGATTCGAGCATTTAATAGGGGGAAGTCGGATTATTACTCCTTGCTTTTACATATTCACAAAAGCAGAAAAACATATCACGCAAGGAAATAAAACACATTCACTCATTCAGGATCAGTTTTGCTTCCTCTACAGGCTCTCCCATGATCAGCTGGTTTCATCCCAAATTAGGTATGCATCGGCCATATAGAAGGTCTGGTGGTCACTGGCTGAACAAGTGCATTACAGTCCCGATGCTTTACCGATATCAAACTGGTTGATTATGGCGAAAATATCATCGTCAATGTCCGCTTGGTGGTGATCTGTCCCTTCTTCCTCGGGAGGTATTGATACTGATCCAGTATCATTGGTCCTTTTGTACCCTGCTCCAACAGAACTCGATCCTGTTATAAATTGGTCTAACTCACCTCTTAAACGTGCATTTTCGATCCTCAGATCATACATTTCATCGAGGGTGAGGAGGAGGCTATTGCAGTTGGGGCAGGTGGCGGAGTCAAAAGTCTCTTTATACATCTTGTTTTCCGCTCGGAGGTTTTCATTTTCAACTTTTAGAAACTCGGCTTCGTTGTGCTCATGACGAGTCTTCATTCGGGTTCGTCTATTTTGAAACCAGAACTTGATTTGCGAAGGTTCAAGTCCTAGCTCTTGACTCAGTTCCATTTTTTGTTTGCCGTCTGGCATAGGGCACATTCTGAAGAAAGCTTCAAGCTTTCGTACTTGCTCCTCAGAATGGCGACGGTAACGCTTCTTTTGACCTTTACCGTTGTTGTCATTGTCCTTACCGGGCTCTTGGACGTCGTCGGTGGAAGGGCCGGGCTCCATAGGCTCGATCCCAAATATGGCTTCGAACTCTTCCTCTCCCATATTCAGCAAGTAACGATAACTTTCAAGTGTGTTGGGTTGAGACATCTTCGATTTGGTTAACGATTTCTCAAAGTTTGATATCTCTTCTTGTATTTTCACTCTCTGGATTTTTCTGGGAGACTGCGTATGCTTTAAGAGTCTCTCTTTCGAGCACGAATGAGAATTATCAAGAAGATGCCTCCTTTAAAATTAGACGTGGGTTTAGCAACTGTATTGCCTCTCTCGAGTGTTCTGGCTTTCTCGATTTTCTTTTCATCGTATCTCTCGCCCAGCTCGTCTCCTTCCATCTTTCCATGGAAGGGGGCCATTTGTTGCTGTCTCCACCGTCAATTTGCTGGCGAGTTCTTCAATAAAGACGAGTCGTATCTCTTTTCTGCCGAAAATGTCTTTGTCTCCCACTCAGCTTATTTTTTATCCTTTCTTTTTCAAAGTAGTGGCGTCTCGTCCAACTTTTCCGTAGAGACGTCGGATTTGCTTGGCTCGAGATTGGAGACGAGTAGCGGAGATGATACTGATAGGGAATGGTAGATAGGAAAATCTGGCCCTTAGAGACTTCCCCTGCAAAAATGAAAGAGAATGCGACAGTATATGTTCTTCATATTCTAGAAAAATTGGAACGATACTGTTTTACCCTTGTGTATACTTCCATTGAATTTGAATTGAGGAAGTTCCTTCATTTGGATTGGATTGAATTGTATGTCCCGAGTTGCCCTTCACTTTGAGCTTGCCACATATGTGCTTTGCTTAGTTGGGCCTTGTTTTCTTTCGGGTTGCCTTGGACCATCATCATTTTCCATGCCATTGGGTCCGTGGACCGGAGGGCTCCTTTAATTTGAAGGTTACCTTGAAGGCGAATGAGTCCTATCGCATTCCATTGGGTCATTTCATTTTGCGACACTCTTGAGGCACTTTGCAATCCCCTGGGTGAGAATGGAACAAATCCAATTTAGCATTTTGCAACGATTGAGGGTAAATTGGAACGACACACAGTTACCCGTCTTCGAGCTCGCCTGGGCTTTTCACTTGAAATTTCCCTACGTGAGGCCATTCAACGTTTCTCATTATGGCAGTCAGCGACGTTGCCACAAATTGATCCGCCCTAAATCTAGCATAAAAAGGGATTCACGCATTCGACGGGATAAATAAATTGCCCCCTTGTCCTTGAATTAAATCGAGACACCTAGAAAGCTGGAAAATATCATACGCAGGGGAATTAAGCATGAAATGAAAGGTGCACTTATTCAAGGTCAGTTCTGCCTCTCCTGTGGCTCTTCGATAATCAGCTAGTCTCGTGTTGGTTCGGGTGTGGATAACCGATGTTTGAGAGTCCCTACTCACTGGCTCCTGATCGCGGCTTGGGACGTCTGTCAACCCTAAACTGGTTGACCAGGGCAGTAAGCTCATCATCTGGGTAATCTCTTGAACCTTCCAGCAACTGATGCTCGAATTGGGTATTGTTGTTGGCAAATGCTGGCGGTAGATTTCTCATTCTGTCCTCGCCATGAGCAATTTGACTTCTCATGCTGGAGCCTTCATCATTACTCGAGAAAGTGTGGGGATCACCAACTGTCCTGCTGCCAAAAACTCCTTCCATTCGAGGATTAGAGAAGTGGAAGTGCTCAGGATAACTTTTTATCTGATTCTCTGGCTGCGCAGGCGCGCTGATCATGGGATGAGTTCTAGCCACAGGTTGGTGCTTAAACCAAGGAATCTGAATACACTGCTCCTGCGGTCTATACTCTTGAAAAGCATTAGGGTGATTCTGGGGGATACTTTGATTAACGCATGGGGGATTGATGGCATGGCTACTAGCTTGGTTGATGATGGGAAGTGGCTCGCCCCATGCTAACCTGGGGAACTTATGGTGGCGAGGAGACTCGACGTTCAGGCTTGGATCAGTCCCGCCTTGGTTTTCTTGATTCTGAGCTGCATTGTGTTCTCTCACCCTTTTTCTGTACTTCTGAAGATGACTCGAAACATTTGCTTTAGTGAGTCCCTCTACCTTCATAATTTCCAGTATATGTTGCGGCCGTGCCGAATCTATTCCTAGCTGCTGAACTGCATTAACAAACATACGATGCAGCTCGGGAGACCAACTCATCTTCTTTCTCCAGTTGCTTGGAACAAAATTGAAGGCTTGATGCTTGTTCTCATGGTCGTGCAATTGCTTCCTTACCACGTGCTGCCATATGTTTTGAAGCATCTGAACTCTAACTGGTTTCGTTACGACGTCTTGGGCCCCATTTAAGACAGCCTTCATTAGGGCTTGCTGATCATCGCTTGCCGATATTACGAGGACTGGCATGTTTAATTTAGAATTGATGACTTCCAAGAGAGTGAAAACATCCATGTCAATCCCTACCATGGCGGTGAGGACGATATCAAACTGGTCACCACTCCTCCTTAATATCTCTAAGGCCTCTGTCGCCTTTGCTTGAGCTACAACCTTATACCGGCATTTTCTCAATACGGTAACAAGGATTGACAGAGAGACTGGATTACCGTCAATGGCCATGACCAGTAGACCCTCAGGGTAAGGAACTTCATTAGCTTCGACCAGGGTTGAACATGCGCCCGTTTCCCTAATGCTCGACATATTTCTGGATCTAGGACTGCCGACTCGAGACCGCCTCAGGATGTCTTCTTGGACTTGAGGGATCACGGGATCGTCGATAGCTTCTCGTAACAGGTTTTCAAAGCCGATGCTTTGATGGTGAAGGTTTTGAATTCCTCTCCCACGAGAACTCCTTCCTCTCTATCTTTCTCCTGCGAGTTCTTGCAGATAAACTCTCACTCTCACTATCAAATGAGGACAAGTTCTCTCTCTGGCAATAGCAACGACCTCCCTCTTCACGGGCAGCGCTATTAGATTTTTCGAGGGAGAAAATCTGACATTCAGCTTTTGATCAAAGGAGAAATCCTTGTTTCTCGCTCAGTTTGTCTTCTTCTTTCTTTTCGTGATAGGGGGCCCCTGTCAAGATCTCCACCGTCGATTTACTGGCGGGTCCTCCAATAAAGACGAGTCGTATCTCCTTTTCTGCCGAAAATTTCTTTGTCCCCCACTCAGCTCGTCTTTTCGTTCTTTCTTTTTTCAAGGCGGTGGAGTCCCGTCCAGCTTTTTCACTAAGACGTCGGGTTTGTTCGGCTCGAGGTTACCACTTGGCTGGAATTTGAGCCACCGGGGGTGTTGCCGACAGAGAATGGTAGATAGGAAAACCTATAAGGACTGCCCCTGTGAAATCAGTATTTAAATTGAAGCAGCTTACCATCTTTGCATTCTGCTCATCTGCCTCACCTCTCTCCCCCTTTCTTTCATATTCTGCTTTCGAAAATGGCCAATTCTCCTAACCACACCTTATCCACGGAAGTCTTGGCTGGGTGGGAGAGACTCTACAATCTTCTTGGTAGAGGTTACGCTCATGTAGCCAAAAACTCTACCGTTGAGGCTGAAATCCTCGGTTTATTCAGGACCGTGGACGCTGCTTCTGTTGAGGGTACCCAACTGGGAAATGAGTATCGGAACTTCTCGACCCTCTTCATCAATTTTCTAGCTGCCTATAACCGCGCTTATGAGACGGTCCTTGTGACCGCCGTCGTGAAAGCCCGTTACCGAGACCGGCACGAGCGTCTGGCAACAGTTACGTTTGTGGCTGATAATCACAAAAAGGCCCTCAAGTTTGCCAACGATCAGCTTTCGTGGCTGGTTCGTGAGAGGGGAAAGTTGGTGGACCGTCTGGCCTTGGTCCGAACTTACGCCGAACAGGAGCCAGGCAATATTGTGATGAGGTGCAAATGCGGTTGGCTGCAGGAGAGACTTGATGACATTACGGCAGACATTGCTTTCGAGAGGGCAGCGATTCCGGACCTGGAGTTTGCCGTTGAGCATTACGAGGCCACTATGGCCCAGGTTAAAGAGAAGTGCGATCGCCTCTTCTTTAGGCTCGCGGAGCTTGATCCCGAGAGTGCCCGGTGCATCCAGAGCATCAACTGTTTGGAGAGTCAGTTGAGCTCTTTCGTAATGGTCATCAGGGCCCAGTTTGGCTTTACCTTTCCTCCCCAGTGAGTTGTTGTAATACTCTTTGATGAATGGAATGAAAGAAAAGCTTCACGTGTTTTGTTTGTTTTTTTTCTTGCTATCGTTTCTTCCGCAGAACGATTTGAGGTACCGAAGATGTCGAGGCTTAATGTTCTTCTTGATGTTCTTGTTTAATTGCTCCAGACGATGATATCGAGAACATTGATGATGGGTTCGGCGGTGGCCCCCACTATCCATCTTGAGATCACGAACAATAACGCTATGACAACTCGATCAGTGCGCTGGTAATAAATCCAGCCACCTGTTGTGTGCCCACTTTTATCCATATTTTGTTTCTTTCGGCGTCCACTTGCTCGTGTCGGTCGCCTGTAGCGTCGGGAGAAATTCCTGTGGGCCACGTTCATTAATAGAACCTCGGTCCTCTAAAGCCCTCCGCATGTTTCGGATAAGAGGAAATTTTAAGATCGGTCTCTGGTAAAGGTATTTGTTTCATGGGTTCCATATTGTCTTTCAAAAGACGCGGGATCCTCTGCAATACATTAAATATGCCCCCGTGTTTAATCAGTATAAATCCACCGTCATATCAGAATACACTGCCCATACAAGTTTACGGATTGACATAACTCTGTCTGTCAAAGATGGACAGTGTTCGTTTGCCCCCCGGAATTAACGGTTGAAGCCTCGGTGTTTTTCGTCTTTTGGTATTTCTGAAGATGATTCTTGATATATTTTGAACTTAATTTTTACACCCGTCTGGGGTATCTAGGATCTCCCTGCAAAAGAAAATGATATAATTAGTATGCGACACAAGGAATGTCGGTCCATGACTCCTATATTAGTCCAATTTGATTTTTTCTATTTTATAGAGAAATCAGAGAAAAAAAAAATTCCCTAGGAAGAAATGGGTTAATTTCTGATACAGAATTTTTTTTGCAGATTTATTACTCTTTTTATTATTATTTTTTAAAGGAATGTGACAAAATCTCTTGACGTTTACTAAAATTTTTGAAGGAATTTCCTTTTTATCAAAATAAATTTTCAGAGGTAAATTTGTCAGGAAAATTTTATTTTTATTGAAGCAGGAAAGACATGACAGAAATCCTTTATTAGTTAACAAAATTCCCCCGAGACATTAGTCTAAGAAAATTTTCTTAGAAAAACATGAGCGAATTTCTCGAAAAGAATTTTTGTTGCAAGTTTTTATAATTTGAAAGAATGTGATAAAATCACTTGATGTTTACCAAAGTTTTTTTTTTAAGGAATTTTTCTTTTTATCGAAATAAATTTTCAGAGGAAAATTTGTCAGGAAAATTTCATTTTTATTGAAGCAAGAAAAACATGACAAGAATCTCTTATTGGTCAATACAATTCCCCCGAGACATTAGTCTAATTTTATTTAGAGAAAATTTTCTTAGAAAAACATGAGCGAATTTCTCGAGAAGAATTTTCTTGCAAGTTTTTATAATTTGAAAAATGTGATAAAATCACTTGATGTCTACTAGAGTTTTTTTTTGAAGTAATTTTTCTTTTTATTGAAATAAATTTTCAGAGGAAAATTTTTTCAGGAAAATTTCATTTTTATTGAAGCAATAAAAACATGACAAAAATCCCTTATTGGTTAATAAAATTCCCATGAAGGGATTTTTTCACATCATTTTTTCAAAAAAAAATTTTAAAAAGAAATGAGGGACAAATTTAATTTTTATTTTCTTTTAAAAGATGGTCGTAATATCAAGCTCAAAAACTGACTGACACCTGGCATGGACCGACCGAAAATAAATACAAGATAAAATTAGAGAACTTACTTTTACCTTGGAGAAATGCAAATCACATAGTCATGCGCATGACTCAAGTGAGGAGTGGACTCTAGAAAATAAAAGAAGGAGAGACAAGGTATGGACCTAAAAAGGCCCCCACTATCTGAATTGACAAACTTACCCTCCGCGCAATCAAATCACAATGGGAAGAATTGTCAATTCAGATAATGAGCGGGATAAAATATGGTCAACCCGAGCGTAATCGACGCAAGAGCTTTGCATATTCGATCCCTATCTATGGTTTTCTAGGAAGAATTTCGCGACTTGGGTTTAGACGCTTGTGTGTGCAGGTGTCGTGATCTTCAGAGTATGCAAGACATGCACAACAATTGATATCAAAACAGCGCTTCTAAAAATATGCGAAATTAAACAAATAAACCCAACACCGAGCCTGCAAAACAAAGGGGTTAGCCAAACACTCCGCCCCTTATAACTCCCATCCTGCAAAAACATATAACACCTATAGAATGAGTCCCAAACAAGATCGCCAGAAGCGAGATATCCATGAAATTTTTATTGGCCTAAGTCCACTAAGACTTTTAAAATTTCGAAAAAATTCAAGTATTCCAATTGTTATCTTTTTTCGAAAATTTAAAAATCCCTTCCCCAGCGGAGTCGCCAGTCTGTCGCGACCCTCTAAAAAAAATTTTAAATTTTAAAAGGGTTAACGGATTATTAAGTTAATTAGATTTGACTAACCTAACGCGGACCCTCCCAAGCCCTACCGAATCGCAACTTTGGTTTTTATTTAAATGATTTTGAAATTTGGAGTCGCCACTAATCGTTCTTGGTAGGTCGATTAGAAACCTAAATAAATTAGCGGGAGAACTAATTTATTCCTGCGAACCAGAGATTATGAGCTCGGGGACTTGGTTACACTAGTTAATTAAAACTAATGCCCTTTCGGTACCTTAATTTCATGGATATCCTAATCCGGCAACTCAGGCTTGGTTTATTCCTAAAGCTCTAGTAGGGTATTCTCTTTTGTGTTTTCACTTTTTAAATAGGATGCATGGATGGTATATATTTTTATTTGTTATATTTTTTTAAGTGTTAAAGATTCCCTGAAGCCGAAAGAGGGAGTGTGTTAACGACCTCTGTGCAGTATTACGACCTACTCATCTTTTGGGTCTGATGATTCAAAAATTAAATTATAGGAAGTACATGACAGTGAATAAACACCTCCAATGGGAGGCCTAGCATTGGCTTGGCTCTTCCCTTTGGGATTTAAGGTACAGGTATTTAAGTTGCAAGTATTTAAACTACTGTAAGTAAAAACCTCCAATGGGAGGCTAAGCATTGGCTTGGCTCTTCCCTTTGGGATTTAAGGTACAGGTATTTAAGTTGCAGGTATTTAATTACTGTAAGTAAAAACCTCCAATGGGAGGCTAAGCATTGGCTTGGCTCTTCCCTTTGGGATTTAAGGTACAGGTATTTAAGTTGCAGGTATTTAACTACTGTAAGTAAAAACCTCCAATGGGAGGCTAAGCATTGGCTTGGCTCTTCCCTTTGGGATTTAAGGTGCAGGTATTTAACTACTGTAAGTAAAAACCTCCAATGGGAGGCTAAGCATTGGCTTGGCTCTTCCCTTTGGGATTTAAGGTGCAGGTATTTAACTACTGTAAGTAAAAACCTCCAATGGGAGGCTAAGCATTGGCTTGGCTCTTCCCTTTGGGATTTAAGGTGCAGGTATTTAAGTTGCAGGTATTTAACTACTATAAGTAAAAACCTCCAATGGGAGGCTAAGCATTGGCTTGGCTCTTCCCTTTGGGATTTATGGTGCAGGTATTTAAATTGCGGATGGACTTTGTCCTCTCCATTTTGGGGTATGAATTTTTTAAAATGAAATACAACGAATTGATTCAACAATTTGAAATTTGTGCGCGCTTGAGGACTCCTCCAAGCCGATTTTGTGCTTCCATAGGATTGACCATTGATATAGAGCTGCGGCTTCCTGACATAAAATAGAGTGAAGTGTCAATATACAAAATATGTGCTAATTTGCACCTAAAACCAGAAGAGTGGAAAGAGTACTTATCTCCCATTTTTTTGGGAGGGATTTCTATAATTGATTTTCGCTCTCTATGTTCCCAATATAGAGAGTTTCTTTTGAATTAAGAGGGACTTTTAGTCACAGATCAGTTGAGAAATCGGTGGACAGCTTAGAAGCTTGTCTGGGCCGATTTTTGCATCTCTACGAGATTTTTGCTGTTGACGTAGAGATATCCTTCTCCTGACATAAAATATGAAAAAAAAAGAGGAGATGGAGAAAGTGTATACAATTCGTGCTAATTTGCAAGTAAAACCATAAACAAATGAATAAATAAAAACACTTAGCTCGAATTTGCTTGCTCGTTGACGAAGATGAACTCTTGATTTATATTGATCGATGAAGGAATTTGTGATGATAATCCCTAGCTTTGAACTCCCATCATCTTCAAAATTCTCTCTCTTTTGGTATTTTCTTTCTCTCAAATTTTTCTTCAATCTCCCAAAACTCTCTCAAACATCCAAAATTTTCTCTCCAAAAAAATCCTCCCAAACACTTCAAATTTTCTCTCTCAAGAATCCCCAAAACTCTCTCAAACATCCAAAATTTTCTCTTCAAAAAATTCTCCCAAACACTTCAAATTTTCTCTCTCAAGAATCCTTTCTCAAGCTCACTTCTTCCTCCTTTTATAACCTACTTATCTATCTCCCATTCTAATTTTTCCACTAACTCTATCTCCCATTCTAATTTCTCCACTAACTCTTCTTCATTTTCATCTTCCATTCTCCATCTCTATCTCACATTCTAATCTCTCCACTAACTCTTCTTCATCTTCATCTTCCCTTCTCCATATTTATCTCCCATTCTAATTTCTCCACTAACTCTTCTTAATCTCCATCTTCCCTTCTCTATTCTTATCTTCCATTCTAATTTCTCTACTAACTCTTCTTCATCCCCATCTTCCCTTCTCTATTCTTATCTTATTTTCTCCATCCATTCTTCTCCAACTTCTCTTCTTCATCTCCTCTTCTTCATCTTCCCTTCTCTATTCTAATTTATCCACTAACTCTTCTTTTTATTATTTGTAAAATAATCCTTCAAGAGTTAGGTATTTGCACTCTAGTCCTTGAATTTTAAGTATTTACAATTCAGTCCCTGAAAAAATATATTTCTTTAAGTCCAAATCTCCTCACAATTTTTGACACACCAAAATTTACCACATGTCAAATTTAAGCTCATTTCTTGTCGCTGAAAATAATGCATAATTTAATTAAAGCCCTTTTGCAAAATTAAGTCATTCTGGGTATAATTGGGCCAAGATGAAAATTTAAAATATTAGAAGACAATGTCACAACTCATAAAAAGTGAAAGTTAAAAATAAGTTGACTCAAATTAAATTTTTTTAGGCCCGATTCGAGATTATACTCGTGAAGGAACACGTGACTCGAATTGGATTTTTCTGAATTTGCGATGGCCAATATGAAAATAGATTTAAAATAAAAATATTAACTATCTTTGTGTATTTTTTTGGCCTCAAATGTTATTTTTCCAAAATTTTCAAATATTTTTGTATTTTTTTTTTTAAAAAAATTAAAATATATATAATATGAAAAATTATTTTTTGGTCAAAATTCGTTCCCTAGGCTTGGCTAAGGTTCCCAAAGTTGATTTTTCAATTTTATGAATTTTTATGGATTTTCTATTAATTTTCGAAAATAAATAAATAAAAAATACGTAAAAATACTGAAAATATGAAAAATCGTTTTTTGGTCAAAATTGGTTCCCTAGGCTTGGCTAAGGTCCCCAAAGTTGATTTTTCAATTTTATGAATTTTTATGGATTTTTTATTACTTTAGCAATAGAAAAAATGATTAAAAATTAGGTGTCAACAGTTAGACGTTCTTAGAACATGCGTAGAACTCAAAATGTTTAAAAACTTATTATCCGCAGAACTTCTATAGAAGGTATGCTAGTTCACATCCTTCATAGTATTTACACAAATTCACAAGATCACGCTCTTCACAATCAACAGAAGGATATTACTCTAGATGTTGCTCAAACTGTGGTGGTAGAAATCATAGCAAAAATGAATGCATGTTTGTATGGAAACCTGTGAATAGATCTGCTTATACTAACTTCCATGGACCCCAGTAAATGAGGATACCAAAATAAAGGTAAGATTATTTTTTCTTGCAGGTACCTCGAAAAGGAAATAAGAAATAGTTTCTGGATAGCGGATGCTCAAGTCATATGAATGGTAATCCAGAAAACTTTACTAAATTATCAATGATTAGTGGCAGAAGCGTATCATATGGAGGTAAGAATAAAGGTAAGGTAATATGACAAGGAACAGTTAAGATTGGAAATCTCATTATTAACGATGTATTCCTCGTTAAAGGTTTGAAGTACAATATGATATCGGTAAGTCAACTATGTGATTCTGGATATAAAATCTGTTTTTAAGATATCAAATGTACATGTATTAGTAGTGATAATAAACAGAGCTTTTCTGGATATCGGCATGGAAACATCTATCTTCTGGATGTTGCATCTGAAGAAATTAAGTTCCTCATCTCAATCAAAGATGAATCTGATCTCTGGCACGGGAAGCTTGGCCACATAAGTGTTAAGTATATTTCGAAATTATCATCCAAGAACCTGATACGAGGGCTACCTCAAACAAAATTTGAAAAGCCAGATCTTTGCACTGCATGCACTCTGGGAAAACAGGTCAGAAGCACTTTTAAGCCCATAAATCATGTTTCAACTAACCGTGTATTACAGTTGCTTCACATGGACCTCTTTGGACCAAACAAGATTCTAAGTCTTAGAGGTAAGAAATACTGTATGGTTATTGTTGATGACTTCTCCAGATTTACATAGGTTATTTTCTTAGCTTACAAGAGTGATACATTTGCTGCATTTGCAAAATTTTCAAAAAGGATTCAGAATGAAAAAGGTTTTATGATTTCTTGCATTAAAACCGATCATGGTAGAGAGTTTGAAAACCAGGATTTCTCTAGTTTCTGTGATGATGCTGGAATCAAACATACCTTTTCAACTCCTTACACACCTCAACAGAATGGGGTTGTTGAAAGGAAAAATCGTTCTTTACAAGAAATGGGTCGAACTCTTCTTATTGAAAGCAAAGTCGCATCTCATTTTTGGGCAGAAGCAGTTTCTACAGCTTATTACATTCTGAATCGAGTCTCCTTAAGACCCATCCTTGAAAAGACTCCTTACGAAATTTTTAAGGAAAGAAAACCCAATCTTTTATATTTTCATATATTTGGCAGTAAATGTTTTATATTGAAAAACGCTAATGATCATGTTGGCAAGTTTGATGATAAGTCAGATGAAAGAATCTTCCTACGATACTCAATAACTAGCAAAGCCTTTCGAGTCTACAACAAATCCTCTCGGACGGTAGAAGAATCAATGAATGTCAAATTCGCAGAATGCAGTCAGAAGGAAAGAGATAAGGAAGAAGCTATTCAAACGCCAACTATATATCTCAACTTAGAAGAAGATAATGGTTCAGGAGATATTTAGATTCATGAACCTGAAGCAACCACTTCTTCAGATCAAGGAAAAAGGCAGAACGACTGTACCACTTCGCAAGAAGATGAAAGATTCAACACAAACTGGAAGCATAAGTCCAGTCATCCAAAGGATCTCATTTTAGGAAACTTGGATGAAGGTATAAGAACCAAATCGAAGATAAGAGAGTTATCAGGAAACTTCGCACTAGTATCTGAATTGGAGCCAAAAAGTGTCAAAGAAGCTTTAATCGATGAAAGCTGGTTAAATGCAATGCAAGAAGAGCTCCAGTAATTCAAGCTCAACAACGTCTAGAAATTAGTGCCAAGACCCAAAGACAGACCTGTCATCGGCACAAAATGGGTTTTCAGAAACAAACTGGACGATAAGGGAAAAGTAATCAGAAACAAAGCAAGACAGGTTGCAAAAGGGTACTCCCAAGAAGAAGGGATAGATTATGATGAAACATATGCACCAGTTGCCAGATTAGAAGCTATCAGATTACTTCTCACGTATGCTTGTTATAATGATTTTAAGTTGTTTTAGATGGACGTAAAGAGTGCATTCTTAAATGGCTACATCAAGGAAGAAGTTTACGTTGAACAACCACCAGGGTTCGAAGAACCAAGAGGAAAAGATCTAGTTTATATACTGAACAAAGCTCTATATGGATTAAAACAAGCTCCTCGTGCCTGATATGAAAGGTTAAGTAACTTTCTTTCTCTAAAGAAGTTCACAAAAGGCACAGTAGACACTACTCTGTTTATTCAGAAGCAAGGTAATGACTTTCTGATCATTCAGATTTATGTTGATGACATAATATTTAGTTCATCTAACGAGTCTGTGTAAGAATTTCTCCAAAGCTATGCAAGATAAATTCGAAATGAGCATGATGGGAGAATTAAAGTTCTTTCTCGGACTTCAGATTCATCAATCTGAGAAAGGAATTTTTATCCATCAAGAGAAGTATGCTCTTGAAATTGTAAAGAAGTTTGGTTTCCAGAATAGCAAAAATATGGA
Source organism: Psidium guajava (assembly GCA_016432845.1). NCBI lineage: Eukaryota > Viridiplantae > Streptophyta > Magnoliopsida > Myrtales > Myrtaceae > Psidium > Psidium guajava. The sequence goes on along the minus strand of CM028225.1, from coordinate 31,913,278 downwards.
AACTCCCATGGCCCATTCATCAAAATTGGACAAGGATGAAGATGGAAAGGAAGTAAATCAGAAGCTATATCGCAGCATGATTAGCTCGCTTCTGTATCTTACGGCATCAAGGCCTGATATTTTACATAGTGTATGTTTATGCGCAACATTTCAATCCAGCCCCCGGGAATCGTATCTCTCGGCTCTGAAAAGAATCATCAAATTCATTGGAACTTATCCAAATCTCGGACTATAGTACTCAAAAGAATCAACTTTCGTGCTAAAAGGATATTCAGATACAGACTTAACGGGTTGCAAAGTTGATAAAAAAAAAGCACTTCTAGAACGTGTCAATTAATGGAAGATATGCTAATCTCATGGTTTTCTAAGAAGCAAAGCACTGTGGCTTTATCAACAGCAGAAGCAGAATATGTATCTCTCGGAAGCTGTTGTGCTCAGATTCTATGGTTAAAGCAGCAATTAAGTGATTATGGAATTGAAGCTTCGAATGTTGAAATTCTTTGCGACAACACAAACGTAATCAATCTCACCAAGAATCCAATACTTCACTTGAGAGCGAAGCACATTGAAATATAACATCACTTCATACGAGATCATGTTCAAAACCCAGAGGTTCAGATTCATCATGTGGACACGAAGAATCAACTTGCAGACATTTTTACCAAGCCCCTTGATAAGCTAAGTTTTAATTTTATTCGTAATAGATTATCAATCACTAACCCTTTTTGTTGAGATCTATAAGAAACAGGAAACTATCAAGATCAAGTTTTCTCAAAGACTAGGTCTTCAGACGCAATTTGATAGGTCAGCCCAAAATTTCAGATTCAGAAGCAGATTACATGAAACTTCGGGAGCAAGATTTCAATTTATTCAAAATTTCAAGTAAGTAATTTTATTTGATTGACAGAATCTAAGACAAAAGGTACGTTCTCTAATTTCATTCTATTTATACGATCTTGATTGATATAATATTTTTGTTCAAAATATTTTTGCAATATTCCTGATTCTGTTGCCAAAAATACCGTTATTTTGTGTTGAATTTTAAATATTGAATTCTCTTGAAAAACTCTAAACCCTTCCGAGTTTTTCACAAGTTCTTTCACTCTCAAAAAGACCTCATCTTTTCTACACCACATTCCTCTTTCTAAATGGCTCCGAAATCATCATCGACAGCGAAGAAGACATCTGGTCCACTATCTGAATAGGCTGAAGGATCACGGAGAATTGGAAAGCGACCACGACTTTCAGAATCATCTCCAACAATGAAGACAAGAGAGTATTTCGATGAGAAAGTCGAGACGGCTCATCGTATCAAGCACCTCTTTGACAATCTGAAAGCAAAAGATGGTGCGTACACTAGTGTCAGTAAGTTTCTGGATACTTACCGTTTTTCTAGTGAAGAAGAATACTTAGAATGTCTGAATAAGCCATTGAGAACTGTCATTCCGGGCGATGATGACACCTTGTATATGGCGATGAAAAAGGGAAAAAGGGAAGTGGTCCTTGAAAAATCAGTCTCGAAAAGGACATCTCCTAAAGGGAATGTGTCTAAGGAATCGGCAGATCAAGGAAAGGCAAAAGAGTCAAAGGGTGACGATGAGTACTTGTATAAAAACTTTGCAAAGTTTAAATCTGTTTTGGTCAGGAAAGAAGGTTATACCGATCGATTCTTTCTGAATTCAGATCACAAGGACAGATTTGAGACTCTTAAAGAGAGAGGTATTATGCCTCACAGGGTTTTCGACCTTGATTATCCGGATTCTGTAGGAATCCAACTGAAAATGCATATGAAAAAATGAAAACTGGATTATTTCTTAGAGAGGAAGGCTTCTATTTATCCTAATTTGGTTGCCTATTTCTACTCCACACTGTCCTTCTTTAATGCAAATTCTCTGTATTACAAGATAGGTGATAAACTCTGCTATCTGAGGGATGATGAATTGGCTCATATAATGGGGGTAAAATACAAAGAGTTTACTCCTATCAATGTTCAGCCGAATGAGGCATTGCATATCTAACAGGGAAAGAAAATTTCTCCAGAGATTCGAAGGCACACATTGCCTATGATGATTTTCCCCTGAAGCACATCATGATGCACAAGATTGTGATCGAGTCTCTTCAACCCAAAGCATCATCAAAGACTAACACCTCAAGATTCGAGGCTAAGTTGATGTGGGCACTGTTGACAGGATACAAGTTTAGTCTTGCACATGTAGTCATACCACATATGTATAGAACTGTGCAAAAGAGCAAAAGTCAACTGCCATATGTAGCTCTCATCTATGACATCTTCAGATACCACAATCAATTCCTGCCTAAACCTCTTACAGAGAAAAAGATTCTAGTAAAAACTGGTGGAGCTGAAATGCTTCAGAAGATGGGTTTCAGGCTGAAAGATGGCAAGTGGTACAACAAGTCACGAAAAGTACCAGTGGAATTTGAGCAGGATGAGAGATCAACCAAGAGAAGGAAGGTTATGATAACAAAAGGGAAGGAGAAGACGATCCAGAGCATCTCTTCCTCAAGCAGCTCTGAATCTGACAATGAGAAAACACCCTCTGCATCACCAAAGAAGACAAAGAAGTTGACCCTTCAGAAGGAATCAGGGTCTACTAAGATGAGAACAAAATCTCCGAAGGAGAAGAAGCAGAAGCTTACAGCAAAGGAACCGTTAGTTGCTGAGGAACAAGTGCAGATGGAGGTTGAATATGAGGAACCTCGTTCAGAAGCTACTCTTGCAACTCTTGCACAACCTCAGGGGGAGGTTCTAGAAACAACTGAAGGAGTGCCTGAGGAAGATGAAGAAGCACTCTTTAAAAGATAGATGGAAGCTGCGAGAGCTCTAAGTCTTCTCGATGCTCGACAAGTAGAGGACTTACCAATTATTCTTCAGGAAGAGGTTTCTGTCAGGAGTGTTTTCTCAAGGCTCTTCAAAGACTTAGAGCCAGAAAAAATTAAGGCGACGTCATCATCTCAGCCTTCAGAACCAACAACCAAAAAACAGCCTTCAGTACCTTCAGTTGAGGAACAGCCAGCTGGAGAACAGACAGCTGAAGAACAGGCTTCAGATTAGCCAGCTGAAGATCAGACAGCTGAAGACCAGCCTTCAGAACCAACAGCAGAAGACCAGCCTTCAGAACAAACAGCTGAAGCACAGCCATAGCCATCTGAAGCTCAACCAGAAAATGCAGATAATGCTTCAGAACCTGTCATTACTCATCCAGAATCTGACAATCTTTTACTTCAAATTCAGCAAGATGTTCAGAATCTGCGAACAAAAGTTAGGGATGAAGCTCGATTCAGACAGGAGAACAGAGAACAGATGCAGGCATTCGAGGCAAAGGTCGAGGCTAAACTGACTGCGTTAGAAGATTTGGTCAAGAAGACTTATAGTTTGATGTGTGCTAAAATAGACGATCTGGACAGTTTCACCATTGTTAGATCCAAGAAAAGCAGACCTCAAGATGAAGCCAAAGAGGATGATGACGAGCCTATTCATTCTTAATTCATTCTTTTAAAACGTTGTTCATAACTGTTAATTTTACAACATCAACATCATCTATTCAGCATTTATTTTTTTTATCCATATACCTTTATCTTTTTGTTGATGACAAAAAGGGGGAGAAGATAAGAACTGTTTGCAGGTGGCTAAACATATAACAATGTGCAACCTCAGTATGATACGGTGATATCTTTTTCAGAAGCACAAATATTGCTCATATCTTATGTCATTTTTATTGCACTTCTTGAAGCTTTTATCCACCTTTATCATTAAAAGATTCTTATAATATAATTATTTCATTACAGAGAATCTTTCGTACTTAATCCAAATTATTTTACTTTACCATTGCTTAAAATCGAAAGAGTTTTGTCATCATCAAAAAGGGGGAGATTGTTGAGGAAACTATCCCACCAAGAATTTTGATTCTGACAAAACTTGTTTTAAGAAGTCTAGTTAATGGAAGTATGTCTTCCTTGCATAAATCACGATGTGAAAAGAGCTTTGAATATCCCGCAACTGGCATTCAGACTCAAGGAAGAGTCGTCACCATAGTGCTTCTGAATGGTCAGAAAGAGGAACTATGCTTGTGCCTCTAAGGAAATCAGAAGGAGGAGTCTGTGTCTGAGTAATTCAGATGAAGTGTTTGACTGCCTCAAATGGATTTAGATAGAGGACAGCATTGCCTTGAATGACCTCAAGAAGACTCATGTGAGACGTCGACAGTAGGATCCGTAAGAGCTTAGATTCACAGAGAAAAGCCGAATCAAATTCAGAGACTTCACATGGTTTGAAAGTTGTTTCTGAACGGATTTAGATTCTGCAGCTGGACTAAGAAGACCCACGATTGACAAGAGTCCGATTGATTTCGGAAATTACGGGAAGTGAAAGGATTCGATCTACAGGATGATTGTCCATCTTTATTAGGATAAAATCCTTGATTGGATATTATCTTTCTTTCCTTCTTCAGAAGATTTAATATCTCACATAAATGGAAACTGAAGATTTAGTTGTATGGGCGACTGAATCAGAAGTTACCAGAATCTTTCTTCAACGGCTATCTAGCATCTTTCCAAGTTTATCTCGCTCAATCAAGGTTGATTGAAAATTGATGAGTAATCCCGCGAAGCACCTTGACAACGGCTAGTTCGAGGTGAAAGGGGTATAAAAGGAGAGTGCTGGTATTCGTTCTAGAGAGAGAAGCGTGATATAGAAAAGACGAGCAAAAACTGTTGAGAGAGTTATTTTAATTTCTCGTGGAAATACTCTTGTGAGTGAGTTGAGAGAAGTTGATTGTAACTTTACGATCATTATAATGAAATCCATCCAATCGGCTGTCATCATGGGAGAGTGGACGTAGACTTACTATAGCCGAACCACTATAAATCTGTGTGCACATTTCTCCTTCTGAACTCTTTTATTTCGTGCATACTTGATCTGTTTAGCTTCAATACTTAGCTTCCGTGGTTGCTTGCGATTATAACTCAAAATATTCAGAAGCACCTATTCACCCCCCTCTAGGTGTCGTTGCTAGCCACGTCAAGAGAGACCCCCACGCAGCATACCTACTTTGGCTGCCCATCATAACTTGGAACATTAACTGACATGTTTAGCCCGAAGGCATGGTAGTGGTGAAGTACCGACATTGAACTCCACTTCAATGCCACTGCCAATCTGGGCTGTCTCTTCTTCCATTCCTCTGCATGAGCGCTGTCACTTGTGCTTGCGGCTTTATTGGTAAACCAATGCAATACTCCCACAGAAGTTTCCACAACATATCTCAGATACAATAGGATTCATAACCTTCTTATGCAGTGGAATATTGAGTATAGATGCGTATGTAACACAGGTTTGAAAACCGGTATGATATGTCATATGCCTTTTGGAACATAATGCATTCAATCTAATAAGAAAGATTATTTTCCTTTCTTTCCTTTTTCCAAATAGAATGATAAGGTACTATCAGGAAAAGTAAAAATTTCAAAGGAGAGCCTGAAAATCTCCGTATAGATACGTAAAGAGGGCTCTCCATGAACTCCTAGCAACAAACAAAAAAAAAATTGTCCTTTGGTTTCACCAAGAAAGTTGCACCATTGTCTATTTACGCCTTTTCTTGAATTTTGTCTTCACAAGAATTTCCCATGTGAAGCTCTTTGTCTTGTAGTTCAAAAACAAAAAAGCTCTTTGTCTTGCTTCGTCATTGTGACATTATAACCAAAGTACATCCTTCTTTAGTATATACTAATTTGTGGCTTTAATTCACCTAGGCATACAAGTTACAGCCAAAAATCCTAACTTTGAAGTGGATTCTTGAGGTCATTCTACAAGAGTTTCCTCTTCTCCAATTATTCATTTAGGTTTAGAATCTGTCCTATCTCAAATGAATGGAACTTGTAAGAGTTTTCTCATTACTTAAGAATATTTTTTCGAGGGAAAGAAGGAGATACGAGCATTGAATTTAGTGGCTTGATATGGTGAGGAATCACTGACCTCGATTAATAATATGAGTAATATTGGGTATGCTAAGATTAACTTACCATGGTAAAGGGGTATTTAAAAGCGGGTCATATTTAGCATGGTATAGAAGTCTCTCGCATAGCACATTTCTAGCAATAATGTCAATCCATCTTCGTATGGTTGCTATTATCCAACGTATAGGCAGATGATAGCCTTCGACCTTTGATCTTTGCCACAAGGAAACTATAAAATAGCCGACACCCGAGTAATATAGAGAAATTATTTATAAGAAAACATTTCAAGCACTCACTCTCTCTCTTTACACGACTCTATTTGTTACTATTGATACTGTTGGTGACTTTATGAGTAGTAAAGCGGAACTTGTAGCAGAATAGACTGCCAATATGTGAAGAAAAAATATATCAAGGATAGAAATGAAATCTATGAAAAGTAAAATTGACTATTGTATGCGTAATATGCGTAAAATTATTTTGGTCCAATCCAATACAATATGTGGCGGAAGCAAACATTAGAGTTAATTTTTCCTAATTAAAGAATGATGATAGCTTGAAAATGACAAATCAATTGTGTCAAATTAAAAGGAAAATATATATATAGTTTACGATATATTCAACTTCTGTGAAATATGACCTACACACACACATCTATATAGGACAAATGATCCTACACCAGACCCCGTACAACAAACGGCACATTTGCTTTTGTTGATATTCTTTTCCATAATTTGCATTTCATGATTATTGTCACCGCTATAATTCTTAAAAAAAATGTTCATATTAGTTAAACGTGCAAATAAGTAGATAAGGAGTTTTAGCAAACATAAATTTTAATATATTTAAAATATAAAACTCAGGCAAAGCACGGACATGTGCACAAGTTATTCAAGCAAGAGTAATTATAGCTATACGAATAGTTACACAAAGTATCACAAGCTTACTTAGGAACGAGTTCCATAATTCATATCACAAACTTTCATACAAACAAGTACGTTCGACATATAACGTTCTGAGGCATGCTCAGAAGTAACAAGATTCTAAATCGCAGCATTGAGTATAGTGACTCCGAATTCACATCATAGTGGTTCAAGGGCTCGTAGCATCCACAGACATGTCCTCTAGAACGAAAGGCAACGTTGGCGTGGGGAAATCAGGGAGATGAGGCAATACGGGTACTTGCAACATTGTTGGCTTCGGTATCCGTCTGTATTTCAATCTTTGGTAGCTCTGGAAGTAGCGGTAATTCGACTTTCGGCAGTGATGGCAGCTCCGGAAGTGGCGGTAATTCGACTTTTGGCAGTGATGGCAGCGGTAATTCGACTTTCGGCAATGATGGCAGCTCCGGAAGAGGCGGTAATTCGACTTTCGGCAGTGATGGCAGCTCCGGAAGTGGCGGTAATTCGACTTTCGGCAGTGATGGCAGCGGTAATTCGACTTTCGGCAATGATGGCAGCTCCGGAAGTGGCGGTAATTCGACCTTTGACAGTGATGGCAGCTCCGGCTTTAGTGGGCTCAAGCTATTGGGAAGGGGAGGCAATTCGAGCTTTGGTAGTATGGGCACCTCGGGCAAGGTCACCTCCAGAATTCGGCGGGCTTCGACTGAATTCTGACCTAACGTCGAGGACAGAGCAAGGATGAACAATGCCAAAAGATGCACGAGTCCACAATAGTTCGCCATTGGAGAATCGACGGACTAGCAAAATGAAGAAATTTCGCGTGAAGAAGAAGTGAATATCAAGTGAACAGGTGCAGGTGTGCTTGAGCAATGGCTTGATGGAGGGTTTTTAAAGAGGAGTGGACGTGGGGATTGAGGGAGAGATTGCGAGTATGGTTTGTGTGGTGGGAAAATTATCGTAGTGTTAGCTCAACTTCAGAACCAATCTCATATGCTTTTGTTCAATAGCAAGATGAAGCAGACGATTCCAAAAAAGGATCTTTCTATTATTTGGCTTTCTAAGCTTGTAAATATGAGTGGTGTAGGATTCCTTAGCCAGGCGGGAAAGAGAAAAGAATGGAAATGATTTATAAAATATCTGTCTAATGAGACGCAGTCCACAGTTTTGGTTAGAGCCGTCAAAATCGGCTACAAACCATATGTTATCCCATAATTATTAAAATGATTTATGTGCGGGGAAAATTGTCAAAAAGATCTTAAACTTTTTACACTTTTTTCAATTCATTCACAAACTTTTTAAGTCTGCCAATTCACTCCTAAATATTTCCAACTTGTACGCTAGCCATCCTGCACAGTACCGCGTAGTGATAATGTAGACCATTTTTAATAATTTAAAATATTTTTAGACTTTTATTTATTTATTTATTTTTGTCTTTCCTTTTTCCTTCCGGCAAGGGCGTCCCTCACCCAATGCCGATGGGAGTTGCCCTCACTGGAGTCTAGAGGGGAGGTAAAAGAAAAAAGAAAAAAAGGGCGAAAAAGAAAAAAAAGGAAAATGGGAAAAAATAGATAAAAGGAAAAAATAAAAAAAAGTATTCAAAAACAGATCAAAATTTTATTAAAAATTATCCACATCAGCACCGGAGTTGCCATGTAGGACAACTAGCATCCATGTTTGTTGGCTCTGACCAATTGGACTGGATTGTCAAAAAGTGAAAATGTTTATGATTAAATCGGCAAACTTAAAATATTTAGGACTGAATTGATAAAATTGTAAAAAGTTTATAATTTTTTCGACAATTTTCTTTTCATATACGAGTCACGTTTGAACTCCTAATTGAGGTCATTTATGGGTTTTGAAAAATAAAGCTCAAAAGAGATGGGTCTTAGTGGGTCACTTAGGGCATGCATGGTAACCATTCTATTTCGAAAAATTGATTTTGATTGAAATGGCTTTTTTTTTATTTTGTTCCTAGATGAGTTTTAGAGAGCCAGAAATGCTTTTGATAATCACACAAAATTTCTGTTTCGAAAATTGTTGCTCTTCCTAATTTTTTTTCATTTAAGTCAAATAATTATGTAGTTACTTTATGAAATTTCATCCTAAATTGAAGACTAATTTCCAATGTACACGAAAATAATTTAAAAAATATTTATTCTTTTAGCATGCCATAAATGAAACATAAATTTTAATACATGACGTTTGAAGTTTGATTGAAGCATGGGACAAGTTCCCATATTAAGGAATCATTTTTCTTTAAATGTTTTTTTGGTAAAGTTATTTTTTTCTTTAAATGTTGCGTTGTCCAAATACATACAAATATAGAATGATAAGAAATATTATTTTCCTTTCTTTCCCTTTCCAAATAGAATGATAAGGTACTATCAGGAAAAGTAAAAATTTCAAAGGAAAGTCTGAAAATCTCTGTATAGATACGTAAAGAGTGCTCTTCATGAACTCATAACCCACCCCCCCCGGGAAAAAAAAGATAAAAAAAAAAAAGTTGTCCTTTGGTTCACCAAGAAAGCTACGCTATTGTCTATTTACGCTTTTTGTTGAATTTTGTCTTCACAAGAATTTCGCATGTGAAGCTCTTTGTCTTGGAGTTAAAAAAAAAAAAAAAGCTCTTTGTCTTCACAAGTACATTAAACTTCTCTGAAATATGACACACACACACACACATCAATATATGACAAATGATCCTACACCAGTCATTGTACAGCAAACGACACATTTGCCTTTTTTTTTTATAAGTTAAGAAGTATATTGATCTGAAAAATGCAGGTTACAAAAGAATACGCCGGCTGCACATCACAGAGTTTAATGGAGAGTGCAAGAGCAACTCAAGTAAAGAAAGAAGGTATACACAAGAAAGTAAGAGGCCAAGGAGGGCAGCTAGATATACACAAACAACAAAAAGGCCAAACAGACGGCCAAAAGAACAATAAGAGATGAGCAGCCGAGGATCAATCAAAGATTGAAGTATTGATGCCCCGACTAGCTTGCATCTATCTGTTTCTAGGTGTATCATTGAAGTGTTTGAAGGTTAGTCTCTTACCTCTAACAACCTTGACGAGATGGGCCTTAATGGCTCATAGGATGAAACTTCTGCTACGGAAGAGGATGTGGTTCTTTTCAGTCCAGATAATATAACATAAAATACTAAAGGAAAATCTAGCAATACATTAGTAGAAGTGCTGACTGCGAATGTGCTACAACGACTACTGAAGGTTGTTGCCAAGTAAAGTTAACAACACATTTGCTTTTGTTGATATTCTTTTCCATAATTTGCATTTCATGATTATTGTCACTGCTATAATTCTTAAAAAAATGTTCATATTAGTTAAATGTGCAAACAAGTAGATAAGGAGTTTTAGCAAACATAAATTTTAATATATTATAAATTGAAAACCCAGGCAAAGCGCGGACAAGTGCCGAAGTTGTTCAAGCAAGAGTAATTATAGCTATAAGAATACTTACTCAAAGTATGACAAACTGCCTTAGGAACGAGTTCCATAATTCATAGCACAAACTGTCATACAAACAAGTACGTCCGACATATACCGTTCTCAGGCATGCTCATACTGGTAAAATAGAAGTAGTAAAATTCTAAATCGTGGCATATGGTATAGTGACTACAAATTCACATCACAACGGTTCAAGGACTTGTAGCATCCATAGACATGTCCTTCGCATCGAAAGGCAACGTTGGCTTGGGGAAATCAGGGAGATGAGGCAATTCGGGCACTTTCAGCAACTCCAGCTTCTGTATCATTAGTATTTCAGGCTTTGGCAGCTCCGGAAGTGATGATAATTCAACTTTCGGCAGTGAAGGATTTGGCAGGCTCAGGATGTCGAGGAGGTGAGGCAATTCAAGCTTTGGCAATTCGGGCACTTCAGGCAAGGTTACGCCTTCAGGATTCGGCGAGCTCTGATTGAGTTCTAGCCAATCGTCAAGGATAGAGCAAGGATGAACAATGCCAAAAGATGCACGAGTCCGCGATAGTTCACCATTGGAGAAATCGATGGACTAGCAAATTGAAGAACTTTCGAGTGAAGAAGAAGTGAATATCAAGTGAACAGTTGCAGGTGTGTTTCAGCAATGGCTTGATGGAGGGTTTTTAAAGAGGAGGGACGTGGGAATTGGGGGAGAGATTCGAGTATGGTTTGCGTGGCGGGAATATTATCGTAGTGTTAGCTCAAGTTCTGAACCAGTCTCATATCCTTTTGTTCAACAACAAGATGGAGTAGATGATTCCAAAAAAGGATCTTTCTATTATTTGGCTTTCTAAGCTTGCAAATATGAGTAGTGTAGGATTTCTTAGCTAGGAGGGAAAGAGAAAAGGAAGGAAATGATTCATAAAATATGCGTACAATGGGACGGAGCCCACAGTCATGTTAGAGCCATCAAAATCGATCGCAAACCATACGCTATCCCATATTTATTGAAATGATTTATGTATAGGAAAAATTGTCAAAAAGGTCCTAAACCTTTTACATTTTTGCCAATTCAATCATAAACTTTTTAAGTCTGCCGATTCAATTCTAAACATTTTTATCTTTTTTCAATTCAATCTTATTGGCCAGGAATCATTGACATGTATATCAACCATCCTACATAGTAATACATAGTGCTGACGAGGATAATTTTGAATAATATTTTAATATTTTTGAACATTTTTTTCTTTCCCTTTTCCTTCTGGCAATCGTGTCCCTCACCCGATGCCAATGGTGGTTGCCCTCATTGGACTCGAGAGGGGGGAAGAAAAAGGGGAAGAAAAAAAGGAAAAATGAGAAAAAAAAAAGAAAAATGGAAGAAATAATCAATAATAAAAACATTCAAAAAAATAGCAAAATTTTATTAAAAATTGTCCACGTCAGTATCAAAGGTATCATGTAGGACGGCTAGCATCCACATTAGTCAGTTCCAACCAATTGGACTAAATTGACAAAAGATGAAAATATTTAAGACTAACTCAGCAAACCTAAAATATTTAAGGCTAAATTGACAAAATGTGAAATTGTTTAGGGTTAAATCGGTATATTAAAATATTTAAGATTGAATTGACAAAACTATAAAAGGTTAAGGACTTTTTTGACAATTTTTCCATCATTTATAGGTTTTGAAAAGTAAAGCTCAAAAGAAATAGGTGTTAGTGGGTCAGTTAGTAGCCTACTTTCAACCCAAATCAACTATGGAGACAGTCCATTGAGCCATCCATTCTTTTTTTTTTTTTTGGGTCAAAAAGCCACACATCCTTCAAAGGTGACAATCTAAAGACAAAATTACTAAATGTGGATATCAGGTCGGGGCGGGTATCAATCGCTAAATTTGCATTGTATCTAAATGGGTCAATTTGAATCAGACCATTTTTTGGTACTACTTAAACACGACCCAACACACTCATTTAACGGATCTAGGTTTGGTTGAAGAAGACAATAATGAAAGAGTAAAATTTTGTCAGTGATGATTCATCTATAAAGTGATAATTTTATCAATACCGAGTTCGAATCCCTGCAATTTCACGGTATGCGTGGGACGAGAGCAACCGCTATCAAGGCTGTCACTGGGGCATTCTCTGGTAACGGGCCTTTAGTCTGTTTAGCCGAGAGTAGAGAAGCTCATGGCCAAGTTGAGCGTAAGGGCCACTGACCTTTGAAGGGGCCAAAAGTGGAGTTGGTGGCCCCCAAGCCGACTGAAGTGGAGGTGCTAATCGCTGTTCTTTCACTGGAAGTAGTGGACTTGTCGGGCAACATTGTGTTTTGGCAAGCCAAGGGAGAAATCGCTTTTGGAGAAAGTGGAGTTTTCAAGATCCGCAAAATCGTGGGGCCAAAAAACTGGAAGAGTAAGCGGCATAGGAGATCAAAGAACTGCTCACCTCTGAGGAAACCGATGGTTGAATCAATGGTGAATTGAGAGTTGCCGAGGGCGTTGATCAATCGGATGGGGGAGAATGTAGCGGGCCAAAAATTACGCTATAGGCCGAGGAGGAGGCCAAGATGAGCTAGCATGCCTTAATGTTTATGGGGATTTAGGGTTTTCCTAAATACTCGAAAATATTATTAAAGACATTAATAGCATTATACAAATCAAGATTAGGTGCACAAACACAATGAAATAGAAAGTAAAGAAAAAAAAAAGGAAAATCATAATATAAGTTTTATCCTAATTCACTTTTAAAAAGAACTACATCTAGCAAAGAATTTCACTATAATTAGTATCAAAAACCTTTTTGTTAAAATTCTCAATTATAAGAGAAAGAGACAGTTATTCATGGGCTCAAACCCGAATTGTCAATACAAAAGAGTTTAAACATAAAATTCCTTTGGCGCCCCGAGAGTGTTGCAATTAAAAGGGTTCACCTTGGGAAAGGTAGATGTTCATTTACTTGTCATGACAAACGAGCACTTAGGATTTTTTTTGGTAGTAACCCTCATAGAAATGTGCAACTAGACCTATAAAATCGAGAGAGAAATGGACTTTTTGGCTTGAAATCGAATTTGTAATTGAATAGAGTGATAATATGCAAAACTATGTATCAAGGATAAGAAAAGAAGAAGAAGAAAGATCTATCAGTGAAATTTACCATATTATATACAATATACTATGTGATAGGAAAAGAAATAATTAACATCCATCAATACTTAAACATAGAGCATATCTGACTGAAAAAAAAAAACATATTCCGTACAATTACTTTTGGCTCAATCCAATACGAACTATAGTAAATAAAAGATGGCAATAGTTGTGTCTAACTTTAAAAATATAATCAGTTATACATTCATTTTTACTATATGATATATAGAACACAAACCAACCTACATCAGTCGATTATATAATCAACGACACATTTTATTCTTCTGGAGTTTTACTTCGATAATTTAAATTTTATGATTATTATCACTGCTACAGCTAAACATAACTTTCAACAGATTGTGAAATATAAAACTCACGCAAGTGCACTAGCTATTTAAGAGATAGTAATTATTAGCAACTCTGTCGGGTATTAAAAAGGAGGTTACACAAGATATCGAAAAGCATCATACCAATGAGTTCCATAATTCATATAACACTATCATACAAACAAGTGCCGCATACTGTTCTGAGGCATGCTCAGACCATTAAAATAGTAGTAATAAAATTATAAATCACACCATGTCATATGACAACTCCAAATTCAGGTCACAGCGGTTCAAGGGCTAGTAGCATCCAAAGGCATGCCCTTCGAAATGAAAGGCAATGTGGGCTTAGGGAAATCAGAAAGCTGAGGCAATTCCGGCAATTCTGGCTTCGGTATTGTTGGTATTTCAGGCTTTGGCAGTTCAGGAAGTGGCGGCAATTCAACATTTGGGAGTGACGGCAATTCGGGCATTGGCAAGCTCGGGATGTTGGGAAGGTGAGGCAATTCTGGCTTATTCAGTTCATGCACCTCAGGCAATTTCTCCTCTAGAAGTCAGCGAGCTCTGACCGGGTTCTCGCCAATCGTCAAGGACAAAGCAAGGACAAACAATGCCAATAGGTGTGCGAGTCCATGTTGGTTTGCCATTGGCGAATCGATCGGCTAGCAATTGGAAGGACTTTCGAGTGAAGACACTGTGACTCTCAAGTGAAAAGGTGCTGCTGTGTTTGGGCAACGGCTTGATGTGGAGGTTTTTAAAGAGGAGAGACGTAGGGATTGGGGAGATTGCAAGAATGGTTTGGTGGGAAAACAACCCAATTGTTGGTTCAACTTCTGAACCAATTTCTTTTCCTTATGTCCAACCAACAAGATGGAGCAGATGACTCCAAAAAGGATCTTGCCGATTCTAGGCTTTCTAAGCCTGGAACTATCAGTTGAGCTGGATTTCCTTGTTCGGCGGGAAAGAGAAAAAGAACGGAAATGGTTTATGATCTCACCATCTGCAACCCCACGAAGTCCAGAGTTTTGGTAGGAGAAGTCATTAATTTAAGGACAAATATCTAAGTTTTGTCGGTGACAGTTGTACAGGAAATGTTTACTTATCTAAAACTAGTCTAATTAAATTTATTTAAGTGCAATTAATAACATGTACATCTTAACATTAGGATATATTAATCACCGCATCAATTCTCTTAACATGTACAGGAAATGTATACTTATGGGCCAATTAGGATATATTAACTATTCATCACCACATCAATTCTCTGATATGGGATTTCTCTAACACTACTCACTCACATGTACATCTTAACATTTTTTTATTGGCATAAACATCTTTATTATGTCCCTTTAAAGGTTAACTATACTTAAAAGTTCTGCAATAATACAAGAAATGGTGAATGGTTTTGATTTTCATGGGAATTAGCAAAACTATGAGAACTTATGAGCTGAAACTTTCTTTTATATAATCCATCTCAGGTGATAATATAACTTGCCAACCTTGGAAGGTTTTTTAATTTATAAAATAACAAATAAATACTACCATAAAAAAAAGTTTCAACACATATCACAATATGATATTATCATATTTTCATATGTAGCAGAATATGAACTAGAGATGTATCGATAGCACACTTGATTTCAATTTAAAGAGAAAGATTATCTTGTTTTCCAAATTGAATGCTAATAAATTTTTCAACAAAAGTAAAAACGTAAAGGAAAGTATTTTAGAATCTCATGTAAGCGATCAATGTAAACTTTATTCGGAAATTCATTATCAAAAGGAATCATTGATCTTCATGATTTTCACAATCAATAAATAAGAATGAACTACCTTTATCCATAGTGAAGCCTTAAAGCACAATTGTTGTTGCAAAAATTAAAGATGATGAAAACCCGATTTCTTTCCCTTAACTCTCTATTCTTCATGTTGTATTCTAATGGAGAAAAATAAAACTTATGCCTATTCATAAAACAACATTATTGATAGGGTGGAGAGAGGACTAGACTTCATTTTAAATAAAAGCTACCAATAGGCATCTCTTTAATAGATGTCATCCATCAAAGCACTTGAAGTGGTGGCCACGGTTTCGAACCGAACGGTTCCAATTCCGGTCCGATTCCGATTCCGAACCATCCTGGTTTCGAACAGGAACCGGAACCCTGAACCGGCCCGGTTTTTTTTTTTTTTTGTAAACTTTGGAAATTTTAATTTTCAAAATCAAATCAAATTTTTAAGTAATAAAATTTCAAGTAAAATTTTACAAAATTGTAATCAAACTTAGAGGAAAAAAAAAGGGAGAGAGAAAGGGCTTGACTTAATGAATTATCATTAAGTGCCTACATATCTTCTTGGGGATAGAAGAATCAAAGCGCATGTAGTTCTTTTACCTTTGATAACCTCATACTTACCTCATCGTCAATCGTCGCTTGCGGCGGTGGTTCCCGTCATGGTGCTCGCTCCATCTTCAAAAAATTCGGCTTTTACGTTGCGATACATCTCTTGTTGTCGATATTGAGCCTTCGTCCAATCATCGACACAAGCTTGAGCCTCCACAGACTGCGAAGATAATCTTAAACGATGATCGTCCAAAATGTTGCCTCCAGCGCTAAAAGCTTGTTCAACCGCAACTGTTGAACAAGGAGTTACTAAAACCTGTCTAGCGATGATAGAGAGAATTCGATATTGACTCGAACGCTCCTTCCACCACTCTAAAATTTGAAAATCTGTGGCACTTGCAAATGAGTTAGTCTCAAAGTTAGTGCTTAAATAGTGATCAAATTCGGAAATATCCGTGCGCCCCCTTTGTCTTTTTTGCCTACTCATTAGCATTTTATACCCTCTACTCATTTTACCTCCGCTCTCGTTTTCTACGCGACTAAATTGAGAAGAAGATCAATATTAGTTGCGTTATATCTAATATAATAATCATTATATAATGCTACTATTGAGTTGCTAACTATCCCTTTTAATAAATTAATATCTAATTCTATTTCTAAATGAAGACATCCATAATACATAGTCAAAAAATCTTTTACGCCTTCTAATTTCGTACGTGGATCGAAAACAGAAGCAACCAAATAAATAAAAGGAATATGTTTATAATAAGCTAGCCATTTTGATTTCATTGCCTTAATAGTTAGTTACACCTAATTGTTCATCCTCTTCATATTCTTCAAAAACACCAACAATATTAACACACTCTATTATAAATAAATGAGTCGTAGGATAATAAACACCGAATAAAGTATAAGTTGCATCATTGAAAACTTTTAAACAATCTAAAATTTTTTTGGCAAATATCCCAATGTTGTGGTAATAACTCAAGTTGAGGAACATTAGTCGAAATAAATGCACATAATAAATCTTTATATTCAAAAGATTGATTAAACAATTCGTACGTGGAATTCCAATGAGTTGGAACATCTTTTGAAAATCTTCTTGCCCTTTTTCCATATTGTTTACAAAATCTACACCAATCTTTCATAATTTGGGGATGTCTCCATAAATATTAGATTGCGATTTTTATTGGGTTGAGAAAAACGTTAAGAGTTTGTAAACATTCTTGTACACTTAAGTTTAAAACATGGCAAGCACATCTAACATGAAAAAATTCTCCACCAAAGGTGGGTTTACAAAGTTTTTCCAACTCTTCAATAGAAGCAGTATTTGCCGCGACATTATCAAAATCAATAGAAAAAACTTTTTCAACCAAACAATATTCTTCTAAAACTTGTCTAATTAATCTATAAATATTAATTGCCGTATGTCTATCCTCAAAAACTCGAAATGCAATAATTTTTTTTTTAATATTCCAATCGTCATCTATCCAATGACACGTAATGCCCATATAAGAATGAATTTGCCAAGGATTGGTCCAAACATCACTACCTATATGCACATGTCCATTATAATTCATAAAAAATATTTTTAATTCTTCTTTTCCTTTTTTATACAAATTAAAAATTTGGTGTTTAAGGGTATTTCTAGAAACAGGTTTTGCTTGTGGAGTACATGCATTTTGTATAAAATTATTAAAATCAAATTTCTCACTAAAATTAAATGATAAATGTTCTACAGCCGTAAATCTAGCTAATTCTTCTTTATAAACATTTTCGCAATAATGGAATAAAGGAGGAGCGTTAGTTTTGGCGTACTCGGAAATTTGTTGTTAATGAGTGTCGATCCTAGCTAGCGTTGGATGTTTTAACCTCAAATGCCGTTGAAATGTTCCATAGCCTTGACCACTTACGAATTTGTAATTTTTTCCATAATGTTTGCAAGTAAGTTGATATTTGTTTTCTTCAATGTGCGCCTTCGTGAAGTGCTCCCATATCGAGGAAGTGGATGACCCCTCTCGTTCCATCATTATTGACGCTTCTTCGGTGGGAGGATTCATGCTACCTTGTATTGGAACAGGCTGCTCGACATTTGGAACATTGTTGATTTCAATTTCGTCGTCGTCGAAGCCATAATATGCATAATCTTGAGGATTGTGAGATTGAGGATAATTGGACGATCCCATCGGCGCCATCGGGCTCTTACCCCTCCCGCCACGGCTTCCACTTGCCATTTTTCGAGAATTTCCAACAAAAAAGAAATGAAGAATTTCGAGAGAAATGAAAGTGGATCGAGTATCGCGACTTGAGAGAATTTGAGATTGAAAATTTGAGAGAATTTGAGAGAATTTGAGAAATTGAGAGAAGAAAAATGAGAGAAGTTGTGAATAAAATGAAAGGGGGAGGGGGTATTTATAAGAAAATATTTGATATTGAATTTATTTATAAAAAAAAAAGGGCAACAGCTAATAGCCGTTGGACTTCAACGGCTACTAGCCGTTGGGCTGGCGGTTCGGAACCGCCGGTTCCGATCCGGTTCGGCGGTTTTCACGGGCCAGTTCCGCTCCGGAACCGGCCCGTGGCCATGTCTACTTGAAGAGTCATGTCTTTTCATTTAATCCTTTAATAACAAACACAAATTAATTATAACATGAAATAATTATTAAACCATTATTAATAACGTATTATTAGCGACATTATTTTTACATTCTCCCATTTGGCCAATATGAGTTTCCTTTCATGATTTAATATTTCTATAATGCTCACAATAACGTCATGTTAAAAATTTTCTTCAATTGGCTATCACATAATAATCACAATAAAGTAAGGAAGACTAATGCGAGTCACAACGGTTGTATGCCATCAATCGACATTGTCCCTTCTATGTACTACAAGTATAGCTCTCTACTCATCATGATTCATAAATAAGAAATATAGCAATGGTCCAACTATAATGTATCCGTTAGAGACTATCCTGTTAAATATTCATCTACTTCCATCATGTATACTAAGTAAAAAATAGGATATATCAAAAACACGCATAGATGAGCTTAGAGTGTCAAATACATGAACTTAATAGATTCGTGATACAATAGCATTAGTGACATCCAATAGTATTAGTGACGTCCAATAATGCTCATCCTTTTAACATGTTCATTAAATGCTTTGGGTGGCAGTCCTTTTGTTAATGGATCTAAAATCATAAGATTGGTATTAATATGCTTAATTGACAATCTCTATTTTTGAACTTCTTCTTTGATAAATAAGTATTTGATTTCCATATGCTTAGCACCCTTAGAACATCTATCGTTCTTGTAGAAGAAAACTATTGCAGAATTACAGCAGTAAATTTTCAGCGGCCTGGCAACACTATCGATAATCACAAGCCCTAAAATAAAGTTTCGCAACCATAACTAATGAATAAAGATTCCAAAATATGCCACAAACTCAGCCTCTAGAGTAGAAGCAGCAATGACTAGTTGTTTCGTATTTTTTCATGAAATTGCACCTCCATCCAAAAAGAACAAATAACCAAATGTTGATTTCCTTGTATCGACACATCCTGCTAAGTTTGAATCTGAATATCCAATCACCTCAAGATGATTGGATCTTTTATAATTGAGCACGTAATCCTTCATTCTTTGTAAGTATCTAAGAACTTTTTTTGTAGCTTTCTAGTGATCCAATCCTGAATTACTTTGATACCTACCTAGCATTTCGATGGTAAAACTCATGTCAGGTCTAGTGCAAACCTAAGCATACATTAAGCTCCCAACAATAGATTCATAAGGAATATTTTTTATTTGCTCTTGTTCCAATTCACTTCTTGGACATTGCATAAGGCTAAATTTGTCCCCTTTCTAAATTGGAACTATTCTTGCTAAACATTTATCCATATTGAATCTCTCTAGAATTTTATTAATATAAGCTTTTTGAGACAATCCTAACAATCCTTATGATCTATTACGAAATATTTCTATTTCTATTTCATACATTGCCTCACCCATATACAAGCGTCACGAATTCTTTCACTCCCACTAATGTCATCATTTTCAATGGATTTAGCGTTTCCAAATTCAACAATTCTCGTACTATAATTAGGACAGTAAAATCTATACCCCTTAGATTTTTCTACATAACCAAAGAATTAGTCATTCTAAAATCCAATTTCTTTTCTTATGCATTGTAAATATGTACTTTTGCTAGACAACTCTAAACATGTAGGTGTCGTAAATTAGGTTTCCCACTCGTCCACAATTCAAAGGGAGTCCTTGGAAGTGCCTTGCTAGGAACCTTATTTAATAAGTACATAGAAATCTTTAATGCACACATCCATGTAGATAAGGGTAAAGATGAATAACTCATTATACTCCTATCATTTCCATTAGAGTACAATTATGCCTTTTTGCTGCACATTTTATTGTGTTGTACCAGCATTATGTATTGAGCACAAATACTATATCTTTCAAGGAATTTAGTAAAGGGACCCTAAGGTTATCCTAATTCATCATACTTTCCATAATACTCATCACCTCTATCTGACCGTACTATTTTCAGCTTTTTATCTAATTGCCTCTCAAGTTCTTTAATATACACGTCAAGTGCATTCACGAATTGAGATTTATCATGTAATAGATAAATGTAACCATAATGTCAAAAATCATCAATAAAGATGATAAAACAAGTTTCTCCACCCAAAGATGGAACATCAAAAGGACCACAAATATCGATGTGTATAATTTCAAGAAGCTATACAGTTCTTTTGGCCCCTTTTTAGTGTGTTTTGTTTGTTTACTTTTAACACAATCAATACACATTCTAAGGTCAATAAAATCCAAATTCGGATGAATTTCATGCTTCCCTAGTCTTTGCATCCTTTCTTTGGATATGTGACCCAAACGTTTATACCACAAGTAAGCAGAATTCTCATCCATTGAACTGCGTTTAGTGCCAACATTACGATGCAAGGTCATTCTGGTCTCAACAAATGCATTATCAAGTTTAAACTTGTAAAGACCATTACGTAAGATTTTAGTTACGATAAGATTCTCATTCTTTAACAAACTAAAAGACGCACAACCAAATTAAAAAAAAAATCACCCATCAAGTTTTGGCAAAGAAATTAAATTGCAAGAGAACGTAGGTACATAAAGCATTCAAAACAAATGCAAAGAATGCTCAGTATCTAAGACTAAATGATAAGTGTTGATGCCTTCAACTGGAGCTTTATTTCTATTCCCATATACACATAGTTCTCATTTGACTTTAAGACTTGGATCATAAGGAATTCCTACATCATGTTAGAAACATGGGTGGTAGCACCCAAATTAATCCACCAAGTATTATGAGAAACCTCAATAAAGTTTGATTCAAGACATACTAAAGCACAAGGCTTACCTTTCTTTTTGAACCAAGCTTTATGCTTCAAATAATCTTTCTTCAAGTGTCCAATTTTATTACAAACGTGGCACTAAATAAAATTATGTTCCTTCTTGTGAATTTGAGAAGCCTTAGAAGTGTCATTCACGATGTGTAATCCTTCCTTTTTTGCTCTTTCTACCTTCTCCACCTTTCCACTTGAAAGTCTTTTCAGGCTCTTGATGACTTAAGAGATGACCAAAATTAGCCTTTTGATTCTTTATCATTGCTTCCTCTGGAACAAGCACACTGGCCAATTCATTTACATTTCACTTATCTTTTATAGTGTTGTAATTCATCTGAAATGCCCCATATGGTTCATGAGGTAGGGAATTCAATATAAACTAAACTAAAAAGCACTCATCCACGTTCATTCCCAAATTCTTTAATTTTGCTGCTCGATTTGTCATCTCAAGTACATGATCATGCATTGTGCATAAACCATCATATTTCATTATGGTCAAAGTACTCACCAATGTATCAGTGAGTGACTTTTTAGCTATTTGAGAGCTCTGTTCCACAAACTTCATAAATTCCTTTGCAATGTCAATTTTGGGAAGAGAGGTCTTTAAGTTGTTCGCTATTGTCATTCGTATGAATATTAAACTTAGTCTATTCAATCTTCCCCAAGCTTTATGGAAAGACATTTCATCATCACTACTTGTTTGCGCGATTTGAATCGGGAATATCTTTCACCAAACTTCGTAATTCGATTTTTATTAAGAAGAGTTATGCGGCTCTATTCTGATGAAAAGTCATGGAGAACAGGGGAACGGGTGTGTGTGTGTGTGTGGTTAACGAAAGCGATGGAAATGGTGAAAATTTACTATCTTTGTTACTCCTAATTGGCTGGTAATGGAAATAGATTGCTTGGAATCGAAAGTACAAGGAAAGGAAAATACGGGAATGTCAACACACTACACTACGAACAGTAAAGTAGGCTAAAGCTTCAAAGAAATAGAATGTCCTTCTTGGATGATTGTGGAGAGCTTTCCCTTTCCTACCTTTCGAGTACTTATCCTTTTTGCGTTTCTAGCCGCTCAAACAGTTATTCTTTAATTTCAAATCTTTGAATTTTGGCGCTGTAATTCACCTCTAACCCATGATCTTCACAACTAACTCATGTAATTCGGGGCCCATGCCTCCTATAATTTGCAACTGCACCATCAACCATCTCCTTTTGAATGATATTTCTAGGTTTTGGAAAATCTGTTCGCACCCATAAGTCTTGCTCTGTATTTCCGAATTTCGGGATGTAATAATTTTCATGTTGCATATCTATAACATGCCGAATCCAAGCACACTATGTCTTTCATTCGGTATACTTTCTTTTAAACTTCCCGAATGACACACGTATCTCGAATGGTCAAACACTATTCTTATTATTCAATATGAAGTTTTTCTCCTCGCCATAGTTCGGGATCTACTAATGATTCCTTTTTCCACGTGTCATTTCTAAGATACCGAATCAAACTGCAATGTTCCCGTATTAATGAGTATCAACACTACTCTTGTCAATAATAGTAGCCCATTTCTAAACTTGAAGTGCTTAATCAAAATTCAGGACACCCAAATGCAATTGGGCTTGCTCACTCCAATTAGAGAAATTCATTCCATTGAAGAGCAGACGAAGCATGCAAATGACGAGAAACAGGTACATATACTAAAAGTATGCAAGAAAATACTTGTACAATAACACTTTGAGAATATTACATAATCAGATTCAAATTAAACATTACATGTATGTCATAGTTATCCTTTGGGAGATCCTATGATACACAAACATAAAATAAAAAATAAAAAAATTCATAATGATGCTAATAACTTTTATTTGGCAATTACAAATATTTTCCACTAAAATTTATTTATTATCTTTAGATATACAAACAAATCTACAAGCTATATGAATTACCAACCATTATGGTCATGAATTATAAGAAATTGATTAACCTTTGGGTTAATCCCTAAATTCTTATAATAAAATAATTTCAATATGTACGCATGACATCATTAAGAGTGTATTACATATCATTTTATATGATAGCAACAAATAGTCATTGTTTATTGAATAAACATTACAAAATTCAAAATTCAGGATACCTTAAGGTTGGCCACTTTGGTGACTAACGAACAATTCATAATTGAATTTTAAAAATTGTAAAACACAATAAATATTTCATAATTTAATCAATAAAAGAATGGGGCAAAACTGTAAATTCATGAATCAAGGGCAAAATGGTAAATTGACATAATGGGGGCAAAATAGTCAATTAATTCGGCCAAGGGGAAAATAGTAATTTGACTATCCAGAGGTAAAACAGTAATGTAGTTGATAAAGGATAAAACTATAATTTTCGCAAAAAGACAACACATACAAAATGACAAACAGAGAAAAAGATAAAAACAGATGGCAGAGTTGTAAATTCCGGATTCCACCACGACTTTCGCCATTAAGTCTCCTGCAACAGGCCATGTTAGAGAAAATTAAAACATGGGTTTCGAATACCTCGTTGGCGCAACCGCACAGGTTTTTGAATCGGCGAAAATGACCAAGAAATAGTCCGAAATCAAACAAAAACCTTCGGACACAAAACCCTAACCAACAAAAATTATCCAGCCTAATTCGCCTCTGGCGATCACCATAATGCCAAACAAACTTAGTGCTTTTTTGGCACATGGCGATATGACCTTACTGGATGAATTTCGAGTGGTGGGTGGCCAGAATTTGGCCAGAATAGACTTTTTTTCTTTCAAGGCCAGAATTGAACCTAGTTTCAATTCATTCATATAAATCCCAAAATTTCATCAAAGTCATGAAAATTCATCGAGCCTTAATCTATACGCATAGAAACTTCATACAGGAATATTATCAAAAAATTATGATACCCTAAAAATCATTCTCTGATATTAACTGTAAATGATCAATATAAACTTTATGTGGAAATTCATTATCAAAAGGAATCGTTGATCTTCATGATTTTCGCAACCAATAAGAATGACTTACCTTTATCCATAGTGAAGTCTTAAAGCACGATAGTTGTTGCAAAAATACAACTTTATCCTGATTTCTCTCCCTTAATCTTCTGTCCTTTACTTTGTATTATGATGGAGAGAAATACAACTTACGTCTATTTGTAAAATGACGCTATCGATAGGGTAGAAAGAGAACCAAACTTTTTTTTAAATAAAGACTATCAATAGACACATCTTCAACAAATGCCATCCATCAAAGCACATGAACAATCGCATCTCTTCATTTATGCCTTTAATAACCAACAAAATATAATCATAACATGAAATGATTATTAAACCATCATTAATAACATCACATTAGCCACATTTATTTTTACATCTCAATCTAAATACAAATATTCAAGTGATATTTTTCCGTGTAGTAAAGTAGACTGTGTATTTAAAGAAGTCTTTTTTATTTTTTCATGGAAATTTTGAGAGAAGAAAATTTAGAATATCAACATAGTCACAAATGTCATATTCATATATGGCAAATATTATCTAGGGTAATAAGTAGTATTGTTCGCGCGATCTATAATCGGGGATATCTTTCACCGAAATTCGTACTTCGGTTTTTATTAAGAACGGTTCTGTGGCTCTATTCTGAATGAGAAAATGGATGAACTGAGTGAACGAGGCAATGACTGATGGAAAGGTGCAAAAATTGGGACGATTTGTAGCTACAATACTCCTACTTGCAGGAATTAGTAAATAGACTACTGGAATTTGAAAGTAAAGGTAATGAAAAGTGCAAAGAAAACTAAAGCTAGGCTGCAAACGGGTACGAAAGCTTAAAACTTCAAGGAAAACAGAGTGTTTTTTCTGGATAATTGTGGATCCCCCTCCTTCCTTTTTCCTGGATACTTATTCTTCTCGTGTTCATAACCGTTCGAACAATTATTCTTTGATTTCAAACCTTCGAATTTTAGCGCCACTACTTGTCTTTTTCAAACCACGATCCTCAAAACTGATTCGTGAAAATTAGGACTCATGTTCTTCGTGGTTCACAACTGCACAAGTAACTTCCCCTTTTTTTAAAATACTATCTTTCCACTTCAGAAACCTGTTCGCGCCCATGATTTTTGCTTCGCACTCCCCGTCTTTCGGTATGAGGTTTTCACACTGTGTGATATGCTGAACTCAAGTACATCATTACTTTTATTCGGGAATATCCCTCAATCTTCCCGAATGTTGCGCACATCCCGAACGATAATGCGTCGACTTATTACTCTGTATGACACTCTCTTCTTGCTTTACTTCGGGACCCTATCTTTCAATTCTCCCGAATGACACAAACATCCCGAATGAAAAATGTTAATTTATCTTCCAGCATAACGTTTTCTTCTCATCGTACTTAGGGATTTATTGATGGTACTCCTTTTCGTACACGTCATCTCCAAGACACCGAATTGGGCGGCAATTTTATGGTGTCAACAAGTATAATACCTTCAGGGTAATGAAAGATGTTTATGCTTGTAAGTTTAGGTAAATTGATTCTATGAGACACGACATGTTATTTGACATAATGGACAAATATGGAAATTTATCTATAAGAGAGAGAGAGAGCGGGGGGCGGGGGGGGGCGGGGGAGGGAGGGTCAACTCCTTCGCTTGAAATAGAATATGTAGCAGAATAGAGAATATGCGAAACAATATTCAAGAATAAAAAAAAAATTAGTGAAGTTAACTTTAACATGCATAATATATTGTTTGATAGAAAACATATAACAATTAAAAAGGATCTTAGAGTATCTAGGGTTGAGTTAGGAGGGCCAATCATAGAGCAAACTTACTTTGGTTTAATCAAATACAAAATGTATTAATGTACAAGTATTAGAGTTAATTTTACTAGACTAAAGTATAGTGATTGCTTGAAAAGGAAAAATAGTTTTGCCAAGTTAAAAGGTAAAGTAGTCCATGATAAATTGAACTTTAGTGAATTATGGTATGTAAGATGTCTGATGAGTACAAAGTGAATTTATAAGAAAAATGAACCTATCTCATTCCATCATACAATAAATGACACATTTTTTTTGCTGATTCTTTCTTCCATTATTTAAATTCTCATTATTGTTGTCACCTTGTAACATTTAAAATATTGAATTTCCGTGTAAGTTAATGTGAAAATTGACATATACAACTCACACAAAACATGGGCAAGTGCATCAGCCATATTAAGAGAGTAATCATAGCATACTTCATCGGCGTAAAGAGGAAGTCACACAAGACATTACAAACTACGAACGAGTTCCATAATTCATATCACAAATAGTCATACAAATAAGTACCACATCCTGTCCTGAGGCATGCTCAGACTGTTAACATAGAAGTAAGAAAATACTCAATCACATCATATGGTATCACGACTCCAAGATCACATCGTGGCAGTTTAAGGACTAGTAGCAACAACAGACTTGTCTTCCGGAATAGTGGGAATGAAAGGCAATGTTGGCTTAGGGAAATCAGGAAGATGAGGCAATTCGGGCACTTCCGGCAATTTTGGCACTTCCGGCAATTCCGGCACTTCAGGCAATTCTGGCTTCGGTATTGTTGGAAATTCAAGCTTTGGAAATTCGGGAAGTGGTGGCAATTCGACTTTCGGCATTGATGGTAATTCGGGCTTCGGTAGGCTAGGGATGTCGGGAAGGTGAGGCAACTCTGGCTTAGGCAGTTCAGGCACTTCAGGCAATGTCGCCTCCAAAAGTCGGCCAGCTCCAACTGGGTTCTCGCCGATCATCAAACACAGAGCAACAACAAAAACTGCCAAAACATGGGTGAGTCTGCAGTAGTTCGCCATCGTAGAATCGACCGACTAGCAAACTGAAATAAACTTTGAGCGGAGAAGCGGTGTGTTTGGGCAATGGCTCGATGGGGAGGTTTTTAAAGAGGAGGGACGTGAGGATAGGGGGAGATCGCAAGTATGGTTTGGTGGGAAAATAACCCAAGTGTTGGTTCAACTTCTGAACCAATTTCTTTTCCTTATGTTCAACAACCAAGATGGAGCAGATGATTCCAAAAAGGATCTTGCCGATTCTAGGCTTTCTAAGCCTGTAACTATCAGTTGTGCTGGATTTCTTAGCTCGGCGGGAAAGAGAAAAAGAAAGGAAATGGTTTATGATCTCACTATCTGCAACCCGACGAAGTCCAGAGTTTTGGTAGGAGAAGTAAATAATTTAAGCACAAAGATCTAAGTTTTGTCCGTTACAGTTGTACCGGAGATGTATACTTATCTAAAACAGGTCTAAATTTATTTAAGTGCAATTAATAACTTTATTAAACTTATCCAAGTCTTCCATGTTCTTTCTCTGTATATCGGTTCACGTGCACTCGATACTTTTGATTCTCTTTTTGCATACTAGAGATAAAGATGACCGTCCCTTACCTTTCAAATTTTCTCTTTTTTCAACCTTGAGAGGGTAGAGTATTTTTTTTTTAATTATTCTTGTCTTTATGTGCATTTAATTTCCTTTTCTTTTCTTTTTTGCCGACTTGCTATTGAATGGATATTTTATTATTGAATGATTTTTTCTTATTCTACCCTTGAGAGGGTAGAGTATTTCATTCCAAATAGAATGACACTAGTTGTTTTCAAGAAAAGTAAAAAATATAAAGGAAAGTCTCTTAGAATCTCAATCTAAATACAAATATTCAGATTATATTTTTTCCTAGTAAAGCAGACTACATATCAGAGAAGCCTTTTTATTTTTTTCAAGAAAATTTTGAGAGAAGAGTGTTTTAAATATCAATTTAGTCACAAATGTTCTATGATTAAAATATTATCTAGTGTAATAAGAAATATAATTAAGGGGTGTTTGTTCTAGGGAAAGTATTTTTCGGGAATTAGTTTTCCGGACTTTCACTCATTGGGTTTACTGAAAAATCATTTAGTCAATGTAAAACACTTTTCAGTTAATGAAAAGTTTATGTACAAAAATCAAGAAAGTGAATTTCTCAATCTAGATAGTTGGAAAACACTTTCGAAAATTGCTCATCTTAAACTTTTTAATATTTTAATGTTATTTTAACTTATTTTATTTTATTTTTTACTTTTTATGTTTTTCCTCCCTTACCACGATTGGCCGGTAGTCGAATCGACAAGCTTAAGGCCATCTGATCTAGTGGCCTCGAGGCTGGCCGACAAAAAGTAAAATGTATTTTAAAAAATTGAATTTCTTTTTTGCCTCAAATAACATTAGGAGATTTAAATCATTTTTTAAATAAAATCCAAACATCGAAAAATATTTCGGTAACATATCACTAAACAAAGAAAACAAACTGTTTTTCAAAAAAAAATCCAAAAATCATTTTTTGTGAAAAAAATTTCGAAAATCATTTTTTGGAAAAACAAATTTTGGGAAAACGTTTTTAGTAAAACAAATGCACCATAACTTCATGTGAATGAAAAGATGTTTATGCTTATGAATTCAAGTAAAAAGTTAACTCTATGAGACATAACATGTTATGTGACATAAAGAACCTTTAAAAAAAAAGGCATTGGGGACCTGCTATTGAATACTTTATTTGTTAATGGATTCACTCTGAACGGGTAAAGTTAAGTGTCAGACAGAATAATGAATCATTTTATAAAAATTTTCTTTTTAAACCGTATGATTCTCACGTCATATTTTAGTCTAAAATCGAACCATTTTCCATTTGTTTCTTGGAAAAAGCGTGACTTGGCTCAAGCAATGCCCGTCCCATGTTGTCTTCTATAACTACGCAAATATAATTGCATAATATATTATGCAGAATAGACTGGGAATATGCGAATCAATACTCAAGAAGAAGCAAAGATTTTATAACACTAAAGTTGACTATGATATAGTATATTATTTGTTAGAAAAAATATATATAATAACTAACATGCATCAATACTATAACAGAGAGCGCAAAATTACTTTGGTTCAATCAAATACAAAATGAAGTAAAGTACAAATATCAGAGTTAATTTTGCTTGACTAAAGAATGACGATTGCTTGAAAAATGACACAGTAATGTGCCATTTTAAAAAGAAAAAAAATCTACGATGAATTCAATTTTAGTAAAATATGGTACATAAGATTTTTGATGAGCTCCTTACCAAAAAAAAAAAGATTTTTGATGAGCATGAAGTGAATTTCTAATTTATATATAAGACAAAGGAACCTATCTCATTCCATAATATAATAAAAGACACATTCTATTGTGTTTGCTGACATTTTCCACAATAGTAAATTCCCATATAAGTTAGATTTGAAAAAGGTAGATAAGGAAGTAAGCATAAATTTCTTCTATTTCGAATTATAAAACTCATAACAACCATGGGCAAGTGCCCTAGCGATATTAAAGAAAAAGTAATAATAGCATACTCTGTCGGTGTAATAAGAAAGATGCCCAAGGCATCACAAACTGAGAACAAGTTCAGTAATTCATATCACAAACTTATACAAACCAAGTTCCATATAATGTTCTGAGATATGCTCAGACCATTAAAACAGAGGAAATAAAATACTGAATGGCATCGTGTTGTATAACAACATCAGCGGTTCAAGGATTAGCAGCAGCGACAGGCTTGTCCTCAGGAATCGTAGGAACGAAAGGCAATGTTGGCTTGGGGAACTCAGGAAGATGAGGCAATTCGGGCACTTCTGGCAGCTCCAACTTTGGTATCGTTGGAAATTCAGGCTTCGGCAGCTCGGGAAGTGGCGGCAACTCGACTTTCGGCAGTGATGGGAGTTCAGGCTCCGGTAGGCTGGGGATGTCAGGAAGGTGAGGCAGTTCGGGCACTTCCGGCAACATCGCCTCCAAAAGGCGACTAGCTCTGACTGAGTTGTCGCCAATCGCTGAAGACAAAGCAAGGACAAACAATGCCAAAAGGTGGCCGAGTCCACGATGGTTCGCCATTGAAGAATCGATGGACTAGCAAATTCAAAAGCTTTGAATCTCAACTGAAAAGGTGAAGTTGTGTTTCAGCAATGAAGTTGTGCTTGAGCAATGGCTTGATGGAAGGTTTATAAAGAGGAGGGACGTGGTGATTGGGCAGATTGCAAGTATGTTTTGGTGGGAATATTGCCAAAGGTTTAGTTCAACTTCTAAACCAATCTCATCTCCGTATGTTCAACAACAAGATGGAGCATTCCAAATAGGAACTTGCCAATTCTTGGCTTTTTAAGCTTCTAAATACTAGTGGAGGTGACAGACACATACGATACTCGTTTAACTGTCATAACTTTTTTTTTCCGAAGATTATTTGAGTGCCATAACCTTTTAAAAACATTCACCACAAGTACAATATCACATCAAATTTTCGACACTTTGGTGAACGTTTTTAAAAGTTTTTGAAATTTAAGTGATCAATTGAAAGTCATGACATTTAAGTGAATGTTCTATAGAAGTTATGTAACTTATTTGGTTGAAGAAAAATTATGGCACTCAACAAAAGTTATGCCACTTGTGATGTCCTTATCCAAAATAAAAATAAAATAAATGGTTTGCAATCTTGCTATGTACAATGGGATGATGCGACATCCCGAATTTCGATTGTCTGTAAGATAAATAATATTAGATTTTCGAGAATTGAGAGACTAAATTTGAACATCACCTTGAAAGGCGTGAAATTGGCAGTTTGGCTTTAAAGTGTCTAGAGGAAGGGTAAAATTGGAAATTTTCATCTCACTCCTAGTTTGTGCTAGAATCCGTGGTTATATGGTGTTAGTAATTTTAGTAGGGATAGAAAAATTGTTCAGCAATATTCTGAATTATTTTCCGATCGCGATTAAGCCAAATCAGCACCAATTGAGCCCCTATCGATCCTGAAATTTCACGATTTTCGAGAAATATCTCGTCGGTCATCTTTTTTACCATTTTGTCCAGCTTTAACCGAAAATTATTGAGGCCCAAGCTTTATCAGTCCAAATTTTACTGAAAGTCAAAAAATCAATCAATTCTTCAACTTTAGGTCGCTTTTGATGAATAGTGATTTTAATTATTCACCCTAGAGATAATATCTACTCTCTCTCGTCTCTTTTTCTCTCTCTCACCAGAACATTCTCACTCCTTTTCTCTCTCTTTAATTCAGATCTTTCTCTCCCTGCTATTTCCAGTTTTCTGCCACCAACTTCAATCGGCTGCCGACAGAAATCAGGCTGTTGGATTTTTGTGATTTTTAGATATGTCGTAGTCATATCTGAGGTGAGTTCACAACATTTTGAATCACTTCGATCCGAGGTCGTTTGACCTTTCGAATCTGCTTTGCCATTTCGATCGACGAATCTGTCTTAGATTTCCAAATTTTGGATTTTGGTTCCCGTTGATATATATCAACCTCGGCTGTCCCTAGAACCAATATTCATGTCATAATCTTATTTCCTAACTCGATTTGGCCTCGTTTTAGCCCTTGATCAACCTGGCTTTGGGTTAAGCCACTGAAATCCGTCGTCGTCATTGTTGCCGCCGGTCATCGCCACGCCATATCCTCAGCCCTGTTTCAACTTTGTTTAGGTAAGTTAGACCTTTAGACTTCGCTCGTGATGTTAGGCTTGCCATAAATTAGCTCTAGAGGCCGATTCGTGGTAAATCGGTTTAGAAAAATTTGCCGTAATCGGTGTATTTTGAGGAAATCAATTTCTGTAGGCTATGAATATGCTGTGGATTTGTGAAAGGTTGCTGTCCATCTAGGTCCCGTGAGATTCGAGTACCGGAAAATGGATTTTTGGAAAATTCAGAGCAAAAACGGGCCAAATAGTATTTTGAAATCACTGTTCACGAACCTCCGAACACTGCTCACGTGCTGTCCACTTTAATTTTGATTTGAAAGTAACATGCTTTGTGGATCCCATGTGGTTCGAGTACCGAAAAATGGGTTTATGGAGTGTTTTATGCAAAACCAGGCCCGAGCAATATTTTATGTTATTATTTCAAATATTTGAGGCCCGTGTTCATATTCAAAATAATATTTGAGAATTACCCATGTATACTTGAAATTAATTATTTGATCATTTTGGGTCCCACGTGAAAAATTAGGCATTTTTAATAAAAATAGAGCACGTGAAAGAGATTGATTGGCTTAGCCATTGTGTCGGCCATGTGAATTAAAATATTTGGGCACGTGTTTTAAGTTATGGCCTAACGTACTTGGCCAAGGTTTTTGCCCAATTGAAATTGGCATTGTTTCACATGCCTGATTGAATATTTGAACTTGTATGTGAAATATGACCTAACGTACTTGGCCGATAATTGCTGTCCAAATGAATTTAAAGGATTTTATTGCCTGAAAGGCGAGAGCGACGGTTTTTGTATATTTGATTGAATATCATTGTGACTTGGCATAATATGTAGCTATGGAGTCACTTGGCGTAAAATGTTGCCACAGAGGCATAAAATGTAGCCTCAGAGGCGGAAAACGTAGTCTCATGAGCCCTGAAGCATTTGACGCAGGGTAGCGGGAGAGATAAGGTGCCAACCTAAGGCGTTCCATACGCGAGTTGCAGCACATACCCTGAAGCGTCCATAACGCGGGTCGGACTTGATGCGCCTACATGACACGGGTCAAATTGGCTATTAAGTCGAAGCTCATGATTGAGCGTGCGCGCATGAATGATTGCTATGATTATTCCGGATTGGACGTGGTTTCAAATTAAGAGTTTAATTGCCTTTATTGAGCCATTAACTGGTCATGTTATTTCTGTGTTATCTGAATTTTGTGTGATCTCGAATTGGACGTTTTATAGATGCTTTATATGCTTGGCCACTCTATGGCGAGTTTTCTAAATTTGATCAAATCTTTGGTAATCAAATTTGGCCTAGCGATTTTACGTGTCTGAGTTGGGATCTGAGAGTTTGGTCTATATTTGTTTGGCGTCCTGAGAAGGGGATTATGGATTAGCTTGCTGAGATTTGTTCTCATAAGAGTGATTTCCTTGCTTTCAGAACCCAGACCTCGCAATGAGTGCAATATTGATAAGGTAGGGGATCCAAAAGAAAATCGAGACTGCAACTCAGCCATTTTGGAACTAGAGGGAAGGATGTACATACGATACAAGAGTACCGTATGAATAGATGTGGAAAGAAGGCAGTGGTAACCCTACATGTATATAGCCTAGATGTATGGAGTAGGTTGACTGAAGTTTTGATGTATAAGCGATGTCATCCTATTAGTTATATGCGAATATTGTATATGAGATGTAATATAAGGCTTGACTTGCTGTAAAGATTTAATTTGTCTCTCTATCTATCCCTTTTTGTATATGTGAATGAAGAGCTCGTTTCCATTGCCTAAGGAACTTTGAGGTCGTTTGATTACGACGAGTTTCCTGCGCTATCGTTTTCGTGAATCATTCGACTGTACTGGTATGACAGGGATGTCATGTGCCTCATGGGTTCGGGTCATGACAGATGAAGTCCAAAGTCAATAATATAAGAGTAAAATCTAAACGTCGTCCGTGATTTTTATATATGAAATCTATAACTAATGTCAGGATTACTCGAGTGGTGCTATGGCTATCAAAAGGAGGTCCGCAAAGACATCTTTTACCGCTGTCCGTCACCAATGGTGCTATGGCTATCAAAATGGCTATATTTATTTTACAATAAGCAAATAATTTTTAAAAAGTAATTTCCTTTTTATCATTCGAAATAATTAGTTAATGAAAAATAATTTCATTATCAATAATTATTTCTATCTAAAATCTTCGTAAAAATTGAAAATATTTTTTATTAATTTATTTTATAAGCGATATACAGGTGATTATTTAAAAAAAAAAAAAGTTAAATCATTCGTGAAACAAACGAGGCGGACAATTTGAAGCGAAAGCCCAACCTGATATTCTCACGGCCTCTCTCTGTCTCTATCCCTGCATAAACTCAGCTCGAGTTTCGCTCCGCGTCTCCCTCTCTCCGTCTTTCACACTCCACCTGGGAGCTCGAGCTCCAGGACGAGCGTCTTCAGACCAGAATTCCCCCGTCGGCTTTCTTCTTCATGGTCTTAGCAGGTCATTGTACTCTCTCTCTCTCTCTCTCTCTCTCTCTCTCTCTCTCTCTCTCTCTCTCTCTCGCGCTAGGCAGTGTGGAAAACGATTTGCAAAGCGATTAACTTGGCCGGATGGTTCAATCATGTGTTGTGGAGCTATTGGGTTATGTTTATTTGGGGCACAGCCCATGTGGGTTGCTGCTCTTGCCAACAAGCTAACCCGGCGTAGCTATAGACGACTCTGGGTCTTGCAGTACGTGCACACCTTGTGCTCGTTATAATGTTTCACTTAATTCATGCGAAGGAGGAGGATTGTCTTTTACATTGGATTTTTACGAGTATTGGGATTGAAATTTGAGTCAACAGTAGTTGATCACCACTGCCACTTTATATTTAAAGGACGGGAGTGTTGGTTACTTGGTTAACATGTCCAAATGATGGGAAATGGCAGACTTGGTGTCGCAGTAGATGTGTTGATTTGTTCTTTTCTAACGTTTCTACCTCATAAAGGTGAAGGTGTGATGAAGATAATCGGTATGAAAATTTTTGTGGACATTGTAAGGGATGTTCTGTGATGTGGAAAGCAGTGCATTACCATTACCCTTTTGACGGGATCACCTTTTGATTATTTGATGTGAACTAGTATTTCGTCAACTGTCTATATTTTGCTTGAAAGGTGGTAAACCCATTATCAAACAATGATGAAGTCTCCACCCTTTTTCTCTTGGTGAATCTGTCCTTGTGTCCTCATCTGGTTATGATGGCATTTCGGGGTTCCTTGAACAGCATAGATTACACTAGAAGTTATTTGAGAAATAGTTGAGGATTCTGATGGTGAGGTTCTTGTTTCCAGTTTTAAATTCTGAATGAAGACACATCCACATCATCAGCTATGTCGTTGATTAAGCGGATAACTCCATCTGTTGCTGCTCACAATCAAGAGAACCATAGGCTTTTGAGCTCTTCCTCTTCTTCTTCAGCATTTCATGAAGCCTTTTCTGCTACCTCGCGGTCTCTAGATGTTTTGCACACAAAGGATGGCAGCACCCAGGTACATTCTTTCTAGACATCCTTAAGAAAACTATGCACTTAAAGAAACATGCATTGGTGTGTTACGTCATATGTTTCATTTGGTTAGCTTCGAACTTTGATTGACATTCTGTGCATTCTGAATTATTTTACTTCACATTCTCTGATATTGGATCCAAATAGTTTTATACTCACTGCTTTTCTTTGCTTGAGGAAGTGAAAACTTTCTTGTTTGAATAGTACATAGACAAAAGAAAATGGAAAGAAAATGGGCAAAAAATGATATCCCTTCAAGGTCTGCAAAATATTTTCCTCCAAAATGGGGAGGAAATGGAAGGAAATGCTTAAAAGATCCTTCCTGTCCCCTATCATGCTTATTTTGTGTAAAACAGAGAATTTGTTTTGACAAAAGTTATTGCAGTCTATTAATTTCTTTTATTTCCTTCATAGCCTTTTCTTTTGACGTATACGCAGGTCACTTAGTCTTGTTTTTGTCACTTTGTTGGAGAAGAGGAATGTTTTCGAATAGATTATGAAATCATAAGTTGATCTGTGGTGATGTCAAAAGTAGTTCCGGGAGTTTCTGACATTGTGCTTTGGAAACCAAATTGAGAGAGCATCCTATAATCTTAATTTGGTTAGTAGCTTCGCGACAATGAATATAGCAGCAGTAGTTTCCCACTCACCAAATCACATGGACAAGCAACTTAATCCATAGTAAGGTCCAGTTTTGCATTTGATTGATGTTGGATCTCATTTGGTTGAGTTGTGTTGCCAATCTCAGGTGAATTTCTTCCTTGCAATTTCCCTAATGGTCTCTCTGTGTCAACTGTCAGGTGAAGCCACCATCAAAGAATCTCCCTCAAATTGTAAAACCAACTCTAAGACCTCTTCAACCATCTTCTTCACCACCTCCTTCTCTTCTCTCAGACCTCAAGCTGCCCTCTCCACCCCCATTGCCAACCCTGACTCTCTCTACAACCAATCACGATAATCTGATAAGCTTTCTTAAGTCCAAACTCTCTTTCCCTCTCACACCAAAGAGTCTCCTCCACTTCCTCAAGTCCAAACTCCACCCCAACCCTAATTTGACCCTCTACGACTTTCATATCTTCAGTTGGGCCTCCACGATTGACTCCTATCGCCATGACCACTCAACATTTGAGTGGATGGCTCGCACTCTTGCTATTTCAAGCCGTTTCGAGCAACTCAATTCGCTTCTCCAGTTCATTGCCTCAAACCCTTGCCCTTGCTCTGATGGAATTTTCTCATGCCCCAGGACGGAGCCAATCTTTCAATTCTCAGTAGATGCTTATTGCAGAGCTCGGAAACTGGAGGAAGCAATGATTGCTTTTGAGAGTATGGAGAAGATGATCGATGGCAGGCCAAGTGTGGTAAGTTATAATGCTTTGATTCATGGATTTGTCAAATGGGGTGAGCATGCTAGGGCATTGGGCTTCTATGATAGAATGATAAGGAACAGAGTCAAGCCTAATGTGATCACGTTTAATATCTTGATTAGTAGTTATTGTAGAAATTTACAGTTTGGATTGGCTTTGGAGTTATTTAAGGAGATGAAGGAGAAGGGTTGCAGCCCCGATGTGGTAAGTTTCAATACTTTGATCAAGGGGTTTTTTCGGGAGCGGAAGTTTGAGGACGCAATCGCAATGGTTTACGAGATGGTCGAGCTGGGGTGCCAGTTGTCGAGTGCGACTTGTGAGATTTTGGTCGATGGCCTCTGTAGGGAAGGTAAAGTGGCTGAAGCATGTAATCTGCTGATTGCTTTTTCTAGTAAAAGAGTGTTGCCTGAGGATTACGATTATTTTGGCCTTGTGGAAGCTTTGTGCGGTTCAGGCAATTCTGATAGAGCACTTGATGTTGTTACTGATCTGTGGAAGGGGGGCAATTTTCCAAGCTTGATTGCTTGTACTACTTTGGTGGAAGGTTTGAGGAAGCAAAAGAAAAGGGAAGAAGCACTTGCTTTCATGGAAAATATGCTTAAAGAAGGTATTGTACCAGACATTGTGACATTCAATTGTTTGCTTGAGGATCTTTCTGATATAGGGAAGACTGTTGAAGCGAACAAATTGAGGTTGTTGGCACAGATTAAGGGTTTGGAATCAGATGGCCTGACGTACAGGATTCTGGTATCTGGTTTTATGAGAGAAAAAAGGAAGAAGGAAGGCCAGATTCTGGTAGATGAGATGTTAGACAAGGACTTGATACCTGATCTCGCAACATACAACCAGTTGATTGATGGGCTTTTGAACTCAAAACTAACTTCTAGGAAGAAAGGTTGAAGATGGGTTAGGATCTTATTCATTTCAACTTTGTTTCTTCAATGCTGGCATTTGTTTGCAAACCACCTTATGCTTTGTGCTCGGTTTTCAAATCAGTTTTATCACTTTGGGACAAAGCGGGTGTGTGCCCGTGTTTCAGATGGTTGAAGACAGTGGACAGCCTGGGAGAGAGCAGAATAGATAATGGTACGTGCACAAACCAATGAGTGGAGAGGAACGGAAACTTCCCATTGAGTTGTAGGAAACGTAAAGCCAGGAGAGCCAGATTGTAATGTTCAGCAACAGATGACGTGGACGAATAGTGCCCAGATGACATCTAGGAGGTATGAACCATGGTGACGGTGATAAGCATTACTTCAAGGATGTGAGAGAGTTGGAAAGTACAAGTGACTGGGAAAAGTTTATTTGGATCGTGTTTGTAAATAAACGTGATGAAATCGATGAGCATGTATATTATAAAAGCCGCAGAAGATCAATATTCTATTTTCTGGGATATCTCAGACTGCCATAAATTAATCCAGTGAGGTAAAGCTTTAGGGAAGAAAATTCATGCAAATTCTGAAAGCCAGAAGTGTGAAAAGAGTTGGTTGAAGCGAAGGTGCTTAATTGTAGATGCAATGATGCAATGAGATAGATTTTCTCATTCGTGTCCTTGAAGAGAAAACAATGATCAGGCTTTGAAATGGGCTGAGCTTTTTATATGATACCAGTTGTGTGGGATGGACCCTGGCAAAGAGTTCTTAGGATTGAAATTAAAGGCTATGAACTGTCAGGTTGACAAAGCTGTCTAGTACCAGATGTTGATATATAGACTTTCTACTTGGTATGATGAGGTCACTGCCTTAATGATGCCCCTTTTGTGTGCTGATCACGGATGCATGTTGCTTAAGCATGCGTTATTTTAATATTAGTTTATTAATGAAAAATAATGCCACTAATTCTGTTAATTGGATAAGGAAAAAAAACATAATGAGTGACTCGAACAGGATAAATCGTCCAATCGGTCTTAAGCCTACTGTGCAGGTACCAATATAAATCATAAACTTTTTAATTTTAACAATTTAGTCTACGTGAAATTTCGATATAGTCCTTGTGATTAATTTCGTAGGAAATATCTACCGTGGCGGTCTTGTCATCATCGGCCATCTTATGTGGCATATCTCATCTATACATACCTATCTTCATTAATTCTT
The DNA here is from genome assembly GCA_016432845.1 of Psidium guajava. Lineage (NCBI taxonomy): Eukaryota > Viridiplantae > Streptophyta > Magnoliopsida > Myrtales > Myrtaceae > Psidium > Psidium guajava. The sequence goes on along the minus strand of CM028225.1, from coordinate 31,874,273 downwards.
GAGCCAAGCGAGGGACGGCGCCAAGTTTTGTTGAGTGGGTGCAAGTGCTCCCATTGAACATTTTCTTTTTTTTTTTTCCTTTTTTTCATCGTATTAAACGTAACCCCATTAAAAAAAAAAAGTCATCTTACTAATAAAATATTCAGACCCACTAGAATTTTTAACTAAACTCACTTTGACCCTGCAGTCTCTCTTAGTTCAAATTCTCTAATATTATAAAAAGGGGAGATCGAGTTTGTTTTGGAACAATTCAAGATGACTTCTTCAAGCAATATGTAAAACTTGACGGGATTCATTTCATATTGATGAAACTCATCGCAAGGTCATTTGGATCACAAATTCATTTTTGAGTTATGCCATCCTAGAAAGCCATGACCTACACAAATAGCCATTCAGCCCAAAAAACACTGAAAATGCAATTGTGTCAATTCAATCCTAAACCTTTTTTTAGTCAATTGAATCGTAAAATTTTTGTATTTTTGTCAATTCAATCCATCTAATCAACTTTGGCCGGAAATTGCTGAAATAGATACCGGCCGACGTCTGACAATTTTTAATAACATTATAATATTTTACGAATTATTTATTTATTTATTTATTTTGGGCCATTCAACCCCAAAAACATACTCTCTTTCACTCAGCAAGATAAATGACCTCTGTATTCTTATCTGCAAATCCACCAGCATTGCAACCCATTGCGCCAATTTTGATTATTCAAGATGAATCTGTCCTCGAAAATTAATAATTATATAAGGATACATTTGCGATTGAGATGTCAAACGTCAAATTTATCATTCCTTAATGCTATCATAGATCAAATTATATAACAAATATCATTTCATATCACAAGCTCTCACATGTAAAGTACATGTATATCATCTAAGGCATGCTCAGATCATTGAAATAGACGCAATAGTATTACGAAATCGTATCACATTGTATCCCAACAAGAAACTCACATTACATAGGTTTAAGGAGTAGCAGCGGCAGGGACAAACTGGTCCTTCGGAATCGTGGGAATGAGAGGCAATGTTGGCTTAGGGAATTCAGGGAGATGAGGCAGTTCAGGCACTGCCGGCAATTCTGGCTTCGGTATTGTTGGTAATTCAGGCTTTGGCAGCTCAGGATGTGGCGGCAATTCGACTTTCGGCAATGATGGCAACTCTGGCTTCGGTATTGCTGGTAATTCAGGCTTTGGGAGTTCGGGAACCGGCGGCAATTCGACTTTTGGCAGTGATGGCAACTCCGGCTTCAGCAGGCTTGGAATGTCAGGAAGGTGAGGCAATTCGGGCTTAGGCAGTTCAGGCACTTCGGGCAGCGTTGCCTCCAATAGCCGACCAGCTTCAACCGAATTCTCACCGATCATCAAAGGCAGGGCGAAGATAAACAATACCAAAATACGTACAAACCCATGACGTTTTGCCATTGTGGAATCGACTAGCAAATTGGAAAACTTCGATGAAGACGGTGAAGAAGCTGTGAATCTCAAGTGAAAAGGGTCGTGATGTGTTTGGGGAATGGTTGGATTGGAGGTTTTTAAAGAGGTGGGACGTGGAGATTGGGGAGATAGCAAGTATGGCTAGGTAGGAAAACTAGCAAAGCGTTGGTTCAACTTCTAAACCAATCTGATTTCCAAAAGTTCAACACGAGTTGAGCAAATTAATAACTCCAAAAGGAGTTTGCCAACTGTTGGCTTTCTAAGATTGTGACATAACCATCAGCTATATTGTATTGTACAAGTAACATGCTCTGTTTGTTTCGCGGAGAATGAATGATTTGAAGAATATTTTTTCAAAACTTATCTCGCAAGTATAATGCCCGTAGAATCATTACACACTACGGGATGTCAACATGTGTGTATGTATATATATATGTATATATATATGCAGCTGATCTTGATCAATTACACTGGTGGGATCAGTCATTAGTTTGTCTTCTGGATTAGTTGCTGTTTTGTACCTTTGCACCCCGGACGGAAAAACAACGCCACAATTAGCAGGTTTAGCCTCGAGGAGGAACAAGTATCACGGTCGTGGTGCCCATTATGAACTTCACCTCCTTTGTCGTCGCGAACTTCACCGCTACCCTCTCTCTCTCTCTCCCCCAAACCAAACCACCACACAAAACCACCCCCCCCTTTCCCTCCATGTCAAATGAAAATCTAGACACAATGATCGCCGCAATGCGATTCCCACTCTTTGACAAAGATGAAGGCGACCTCTTCACCGGTGGCTGTAGCTAGGGATGATCAATTTCCGATCCGGTCCCATCTAAAAGTTGGGAACAGACCAGAATGACAGTGACCTCCTCATCAATGAGCACGACTAGGGGTGGTGAATTTCCGGTCTGGTCCCATCCACAAATTGGGAACCGGACCGAAAGGACCAATTCCCGGTTTCTTGGACTAGGAGATGGACCAGAATGTGCTAAGACCATGTTGAACCGACCGGTTCGATTCCTAAATGGTCCAATAAAACCGGTGAATTATCAGTAGGTGTGAGCGGACCTTATTTTTAATATGTTAGTTTAAATTAGATTTGCACTTAAGGAATAAAAACATAACCAGCGAATTATTACACTTACACTTATGGACTCCGCAAGTGCAAGAATCTGTCAATGTTTTCAATTTCCTTTTTTTTTTCTTTTTATTCGGGTTCATCCCTAGGCGATTCTTGGTTCCATCAATCGGTCTTGCTCAGCCCTAGTCATAGCATTGTTACAAATCTGCAAATGATGCAATATTCCCTTTTCCTTTTGATTACATACTATCTTCTTTAATTCGATAATTTTTTTAATGGTGAGATTTTCAAATGTAAATATTTTAATTTGCATTGGGATTAAGGCTATCGATAATCCCATTGAATTATTAGGCTTGACAACAATTATTGATGATCGATTTCCCATCCAGTCTGGTTCCCATCAAGAATAGGGAACCGAACTAGTGCCCCGAGTCTCAATTTTCGAGAACTGGGAGCCGGTCTAGTCCGGTTCCTGAGCAATTCCATTAAAGCGGAAACATGCCAAAAAAATGTACCATTCAAGCTATGGTTCAAGAACAAAAAAAGGGGAAAATGTAAAGATGACTGCCTACTGTGCTTCTTCTTGTAAATGCAGTACATACATGTCAAAGTCATGTCAAAGGAGAGTACTAACATAGAACATCTCCCATATTAGTATTTTAACTTTGATGGATTTTGGTTTACTTTTAAAAAATATATAAAATAAAATAAAAATTTCGATAGGTCCAGTCCTAAGCCCCTGGAATCGAGAACTCGATAGCTCGGCCATTGATTTCAATTTTAAGAACCTCAAACCAGACCGCCACCCTCTAGTATCAAGAAGCGAACCATCGGTCCCGATCCGATATGGATAGTCCCAATCCAGTCAGTTCAATTTGCTCACCCCTAACAACCACTTAGGGAAATTAGAAGGAAAAAAAATCATGTATTCAAAACAGGAAAGACAAGATATCAAAGGCGCAGATGCTAATAAAGTCTTAAACTTTTCAATCTTGTCAAGTTACTCCAAAATTCTTACACAAAATTCCAATGTACTCCATCAATTTCATTTGGAAAATCTCTAACATAGTAGTCTAGTTATCATCAACCGTCCTATGTAGCACACCCAATGTCGACACAAACGTTTAGATGATTCTTGTGTGAAGTGTATGGTTCATTTATATAAGAAAGCAAGACAGTTCAAGGACATCATGTCTACTAGACAGCTAGTAAAGTAAATACTCTTTCACAAAAGAATGTTCAAATGGTAACACCTACCTATCCTATGCATGTTTCGATTGTTGAACACTATCACAGAATCAAAATGAAAACAATATTCATTCATGTGGGGGATTGTTGGAAATATGGGATATATCGATGGATGAATGAATAGGAAATTGATACTCAAAGAACACCCTTAAGTTGAAAGTGGGAAGTGAAAAACACTAGTCCCACATTGAAAAGAAAAAAGGCTTTAGAGTGCTTTATATATGGTTACACTCCTTTTGGAAAGTTAACTATTATAACACAAGCATTATGTCTCATGCACAAGTACAGGGGGTGCAAATTCCGAGCCTCGACAAAGGCCCGACAAGTTGAAATACATGAATGCAACCCCAAAAAGTGGCCTTGCGACAGGGTCATTTTTGTCTTTTAGTTTTCAACTCAAGTTGTTACGAATCAATTGAGTAATTACAGAATTTTATTAATTTTTTGTAACTACTATTGTTAAATGAATTGAGTAACGGGAGAGTTAATTAATTTATAATGGCATAGTTAATCAGTTGTTATTCATTAATCTTATAACGGCAAATTTAATCGCCCGTTACTAGTCATATTCCCGAAATACCCCCAATTACCATATGAATAGATGGCTTCCCATTCTGTTGAAAAACATCTCCAGAAAATCTCGAAACCTCTCTTTCTCTTTCTAGCATTCTGCATTGGTTTGTTTGATAGTGTTCAGATCGTTTTTCGGTTCGTCGAAAGCCTTGAGGTATTGTGTGTCTACTTCTTCACTATTGCCAGCCATTGTATCCTAGGAGACAGATGTCCACAAAGCCTCTGGCACATACTAGAGGGGACGAATCTGTTTTAAGGAAACTATGTCGAACACAGGCCTCGGTATCTATTTGTATCGATTCCATTATTTTACATTCCTATTATTGCAATTCCAAATTTCTTGTTTCCAGTTTGCATAATGTTCATGACGTTTGTGCTAATGCTATTTTGAATTTCGTTACAAAACTCGATGGGATTCATTTCACATTGATGATCCTTATTCCAAGCTTATGCCAACCACAATTTTGAGTTATATCCATATAAAAAATCTACGACCTACTCAAATAACCAGTCAACCCCAAAAACACAGGAAAATTACCACAAAAATCATAAATTTGTTGCAATTATAACAATTCAATTTTAAACTTTATTTTTTGTCGATTGAGTCATAAGTATGTTACATTTGTGCCAATTTAATACATCAGGCCAACTTTCAGCCTGAAAAAAGAAATTATCAAGCCAACTTTCACTGAAAATTGCTGATGTGGACATCGATAATTGACGTGGATAATTTTCAATAATATTTTTTAAATGGGCAATTCAACCCCAAAAACATGCCCGCGCGCACACTCTCTTTAATTCAGCAAGATAAATGACCTCCACATGCTTATTTGAAGATCCACTAGTGTTTCAACCGATTGCGCCAACTTTGAGGATTCAAGATGAATCCATCCTCGAAAATTAATAATTAAAAAGGATATATTTTAAATTTAGGAATATCCTTCCTTCGTGATATCATGAATCAAATTATATAATTCGACCAAAAAAATTCAAATTATCAAACATATATTATTTTCATATCACAATCTATCACATATCTAGTACATGTATACCTTTCGACGAAATTAAAAAGCACATGTATACCATCTGAGGCATGCTCAGATCATTAAAATAGACAGACTAAAATTACGAAATCGTATAATATTGTATCTCAACAAGAAACTCACATTACATAGGTTTAAGGAGTAGCAGCGGCATGGACAGACTCGTCCTTCGGAATCATGGGAATGAGAGGCGATGTTGGCTTAGGAAGTTCAGGGAGATGAGGCAGTTCGGGCACTGCCGGCAATTCCGGCTTCGGTATCGTTGGTAATTCAGGCTTTGGCAGTTCAGGATGTTGCGGCAATTCAACTTTCGGCACTTTTGGTAATTCAGGCTTTGGCAGTTCGGGAACTGGCGGCAATTCAATTTTCGGCAGCGACGGGAACTCCGGCTTCGGCAGGCTTGGAATGTCGGGAAGGTGAGGCAATTCGGGCTTAGGTAGTTCGGGCACTTCAGGTAGCGTTGCCTCCAATAGTCGACCAGCTTCGACCGAATTCGCCGATCATCAAAGGCAGGGCGAAGACAAACAATACCAAAATACGTGCAAACCCGTGACGGTTTGCCATTGTGGAATCGACTAGCAAATTGGAAAACTTCGATGAAGATGGTGAAGAAGCTGTGAATCTCAACTGAAAAGGGTCGTGGTGTGCTTGAGGAACGGTTAGATTGGAGGTTTTTAAAGAGGTGGGAGGTGGAGATTGGGGAGATTGCAAGTATGGCTAGGTAGGAAAACTAGCAAAGCGCTGGTTCAACTTCTAAACCAATCTCATTTCCAAATGTTCAACACGAGTTGAGCAAATTAAATAACTCCAAAAGGATTTTGCCAACTGTTGGCTTTCTAAGATTGTAATATATAACCATCAGCTGTATTGTACAAGTAACGCTTTGCTTGTTTCGTAAAGAATGAATGGTTTGGAAAATATTTTTCTTAAAATAATCGTCAATGTGATTTGAAATAATCAATCCATCGAAAAAAAATTCATTCGCGACTACAATTTATGTCAATATTTTTGTGACAATGAAAATATCTTACATTTTAGTCGAACTAAAAGAATATCGGCAATTGGACAGGTAAGAAAGGATATGGTGGCTACTTTCTTTCCACGTACCTTTGCGCCCTGGACGGAAAAACTACGCCGCAATTAGCAGGGTTGGCCTCGAGGAGAAACAAAGCATCATGGTCGTGGCACCCATCATGGACTTCACCTCCTTTGCCGTCGCGAACTTCACCGCTACTGCTACTCTCTCTCTCTCTCTCTCTCTCTCTCTCTCTCTCTCATGCCAAAGAAAATCTAGACACAATGACTACAAAGATGACGACGGCCTCCTCACCAATGGCCACAATTAGGCATGATCAATTTCCAAGCCGATCCCATCTAGAAATTGGGAAACCGGACTAGGATGATGGTGACCTCCTTATCAATGGGCATAACTAGGGGTGATCAATTTACAATCTAGTCCCATCCACAAATTGGGAACCGGACCGGAAGGACCGATTCCTAGTTTCTAGGACTAGGAACCGACCGAAATGTGTTAGGACCAGATTGGACTGATTAGTCCGATTCTATAACGATCCAATGAAACCGACAAATTATCAGTAGGTGTGAACAGACTTTATTTTTAATATGTTAGTTAAAATTAGGTTTGCACTTAAGAAATAAAACAGTAATTAATGGATTATTGTACTTACATTTAGGGACTCTGCAAGCGCAAGCATCAGTCAATATTTCCAATTCTTTTTTTTTTCTTTTTTTTCTTTTCTCTATTCACCCCTCAGCGACTCCCTATTCCATCAGTCTGTCTTGCTCACTCCCAATCACGGCATTGTTGCAAATCCATAAATGATGCAATTTTCCCTTTTCCTTTCAATTACATAGTATCTTCTTTAATTTGCTAATTTTGTTTTTAATGGTAAGATTTTTAGATGTAGATATTTTAATTTGCATTGGGATTAAGGCTGTCGATAATTCCATTGAATTATTGGGCTTGACAGCAACTTAGGGAAAGTCGAAGGAAAGGAAAAAAAAAAAGCATGTATTCAAAACGGAAACACATGATATTGAAGGTGCAGATGTCAATAAAGTCTTAAAATTTTCAATTTTTCCAATCTAGTTCTAAATTGTTACGTGAAATTCCGATGTTGTTCGCGCGATCTGTGATAGGAAATATCTTTCACCGAAATTCGTACTTCGGTTTTTATTTAGAAGGATTCTGTGGCTCTGTTCAGAATGAAAAAATGGACGAACTGAGTGAACGGGGCAATGACTGATGGAAAGGTGTAGAAATTGGGACGATTTGCAGCTACAATACTCCTACTTGCAGGAATTGGTAAATAGATTACTGGAATCTGAAAGTACAGGTAATGAAAAATGCGAAGAAAGCTAAAGCTAGGCTGCAAACGGGAACGAAAACTTAAAACTTCAAGGAAAACAGAGTGTTTTTTCTGGATGATTGTGGGAGAGCCTCCTCCTTCCTTTTTCCTGGATATTTATTCTTCTCATGCTCATAACCGTTCGAATAGTTATTCTTTGATTTCAAACCTTCAAATTTTAGCGCCACTACTTGTCTTTTTCAAACCACGATCCTCAAAACTGATTCGTGAAAATTGGGACTCATGTTTTTCGTGGTTCACAACTGCATAAGTAACTTCCCTTTTTTTTAAATACTATCTCTTCACTTCAAAAACCTGTTCGTGCCCATGAATTTTGCTTCGCACTCCCCGTCTTTCGGTGTGAGGTATGAGGTTTTCACACTGTGTGATATGCTGAACTCAAGTACAGCATTACTTTTATTCGGGAATATCCCTCAATCTTCCCGAATGTTGCGCACATCCCGAACGACAATGCGTTGGCTTGTTACTCTGTATGACATTCTCTTCTTGCTTTATTTCGGGATCCTATCTTTCAATTCTCCCGAATGACGCATACATCCTGAATGAACAATGTTGGTTTATTTTCCAGCATAACATTTTCTTCTCATCGTACTTTGGGATTTATTGATAGTACTCCTTTTCGTACACGTCATCTCTAAGACACCGAATTGGGCGGCAATTTTATGGTGTCAACAGATGTATTCATCAATTTCATTGGAAAAGTCTTTGACATGATGGTCTAGTCATCATCGGCTGTTGTATGTAGCACACCACATTAGCAATTCCTGGCAAAGATTTGCCGGATTGGATAATTTTTCTGGTCAAATATGAGATTGTTTGAACTTGGTAATTAGTATTCCTCCTGACATGCTTATCTTCTTCTAACTGTTGAGCCAAGCTAGTGACGGCGCCAAGTTCTTTTCAGTGGGTCCGAGGGCTCCCATTGGACTTTTATTTTCTTCATCTTACGCAACGTGACCCCATAAAGAAGTTTTTCTTACTAATCAAATTTGAAGACCCACTAGAGTTTTTAGCCAAACTCACTTTGACCCTGCAATGTCTAATTGTTCTTCTTCTTCTTTTTTCTGTTGGTGGGGTTGGGTCAGAAATCTCTACTAGTTCAAATTTTCCTATATTGCAAAAAAAAGGAGCTCGAGTTTGTTTTGGAACAACTCAAAATGATTTCTTCAAGCAAAATGAAAAACTTGACGGGATTCGTTTCACATTGATGATCCTTATTCCAAGCTCATACCTACCACAAATTCGTTTTCAAGTTATGTCCATTCTAAAAATCCATGGCCTACACAAATAGTCACTCAACCCCAAAACATGGGAAAATTGCCACAAAAATCATAAACTTTTTGTAATTGAGACAATTCAATTATAAATCTTTTTTTTTATTAATCAAGTCCTAAATATTTAGCAATTATGCCAATTTAATCCATCAGATCAACTTTCAACCCAAAAAAAAAAGTTGTCAAGCCAAATTTCGTTGGAAATTGCTAAGATAAATGCTAGCCATTGATGTGAATAATTTTTAATAATATATTTTTTCATTAGGCAATTCAACCCCAAAAACACGCCCCCACACACACTCTTTTTAAACCAGCAAGATAAATGACCTCCACATTCTTGTTTGAAGATCCACTAGCGTTTCAACCGATTGCGCCAACTTTGAGGATTCAAGATGAATCTATCCTTAAAAATTAATAATTAAGAAGGATATATTTGTAATTTGAGAATACCCTTCCTTATGATATCATGAATCAAATTATATAATTCAACCAAAAAAAATTCAAATTATAAAGCAAATACTATTTCATATCACAATCTGCCACATATCAAGTACATGTATACCTTTCGACCAATATAAAAAGTACATGTATACCATCTGAGGCATGCTCAGATCATTAAAATAGATGAACTAAAATTCCAAAATAGTATAATATTGTAGCCCAACAAGAAACTCATAATACATAGGCTTAAGGAGTAGCAGCAGTAGGGACAGACTCGTCCTTCGGAATCATGGGAATGAGAGGTAATGTTGGCTTAGGGAATTCAGGGAGATGAGGTAGTTCAGGCACTGCCGGCAATTCCGGCTTCGGTATCGTTGGTAATTCAGGCTTTGGTAGCTCAGGATGTGGCGGCAATTCGACTTTTGGCAGTGATGGCAACTCCGGCTTCGGTATTGTCGGCAATTCCGGCTTCGGTATTGTCGGCAATTCCGGCTTCGGCATCGTTGGTAATTCAGGCTTTGGTAGCTCAGGATGTGGCGGCAATTCGACTTTTGGCAGTGATGGCAACTCCGGCTTCGGTATTGTCGGCAATTCCGGCTTCGGTATCGTTGGTAATTCAGGCTTTGGTAGCTCAGGATGTGGCGGCAATTCGACTTTCGGCAGTGATGGCAACTCCGGCTTCGGTATTGTCGGTAATTCAGGCTTTGGCAGTTCAGGAACCGGTGGCAATTCGACTTTCGGTAGTGATGGCAACTCTGGCTTCGGTAGGCTTGGAATGTCAGGAAGGTGAGGCAATTCAGGCTTAGGCAGTTCAGGCACCTCAGGCAGCATTGCCTCCAAAAGCCGACTAGCTTCGACCGAATTCTCGCCAATCATCAAAGGTAGGGCGAGGACAAACAACACCAAAATACGCGCAAACCCATGACGGTTTACCATTGTGGAATCAACTGGCAAATTGGAAAAATTCGACGAAGATGGCCAAGAAGCTGTGAATCTCAAGTGAAAAGGGTCGTGATGTGCTTGAGGAATGGTTGGGTTGGAGGTTTTTAAAGAGGTGGGACATGGAGATTAGGGAGATTGCAAGTATGTTTAGGTAGGAAAACTAGCAAAGTGTTGGTTCAACTTCTAAACCAATCTCATTTCCAAAAGTTCAACACGAGTTGAGCAAATTAATAACTCCAAAAGGAGTTTGCCAACTGTTGGCTTTCTAAGATTGTAATATAACCATCAGCTGTATTGTACAAGTAACGCTCTATTTGTTTCGGCATAATGAATGATTTAGAGAATATTTTTCTAAAAATAATTGCCATTACAATTTGAAATAATCAATCAATCGAGAAAAAGAAAATTCATTCGCGACAACAATTTACGTCAATGTTTTTGGAATAATGAAAATATCTCTTATTCAAAGCCATTGTAGTCGAATTACTAAAAGAATTTGGGCAATTGCACGGTCAAGAAAGGACATGGTGGCTACTTTCTTTCCATCTACCTTTGGGCGCTGGACGGAGAAACAACGCCACAATTAGCAGGGTTAGCCTCGAGGAGGAACAAAGCATCATGGTCGTGGCATCCATCATGAACTTCACCTCCTTTGCCGTCACGAACTTCACCGCTGCTCTCTCTCTCTCTCTCTCTCTCTCTCTCTCTCTCTCTCTCTCTCTCTCCCCCATGCCCAATGAAAATCTAGACACAATGCTTACAAAAATGACGGCGACCTCCTCACAAATGGCTGCAGCTAGGGGTGGTTAATTTCCGATCCGGTCCCATCCAGAAATTGGGAAAATTGGGAACCAAACCAGGATGGCATCAACCTCCTCATCAATGGATACAACTAGGGTTGATCAATTTTCGATCCAATCCGGTCCCATCCACAAATTAGGAGCCGGACCGGAAGGATCGATTCCCTATTTTTAGTACTAAGAACCGGAAAGGAGGGTCCTAGCACCAGATTGGACTAACCGTTCCGGTTCCCAAACGTTCCAATGAAACCGGTGAATTATCGATAGGTGTGAGCAGACTTTATTTTTAATATGTTAGTTAAAATTAGATTTTCACTTAAGAAATGAATAAAAAAAAACAACCGATGGATTATTATACTCACATTTATGGACTCCGCAAGCACAAGAGTATGTCGATATTTCCAATCCTATTTTTTCTTTTTCTTTTCTTTTCCGGTTCGCCCCTAGGCGACTTCTGGTTCCATCGGTTGGTCTTGCTCACCCCTAGTCACAGCATTGTTGCAAATCTGCAAATGATGCAATTTTCCCTTTTCCTTTCTATTACATAGTACCCTCTTTAATTTGCTAATTTTATTTTTAACGGTAAGATTTTCAGATGTAAATATTTTAATTTGCATTGGGATTAAGGCCATCGATAATCCCATTGAATTATTAGGCTTGACAACAACTTAGGGAAAGTAGAAGGAAAAAAAAGGATGTATTCGAAACAGGAAAGACAAGATATTGAAGGCGCATATGCCAATGAAGTCTTCAATTTTGTCCTAAATTGTTACACAAAATTCCAATGTAGCCCATGAATTTCATTGGAAAAATCTTTGACGCGGTGGTCTAGTCATCATCGGCCATCCTATGTAGCTCATCCCACGACAGCAATTCCTAGCGAAAATTTGCCGGATTGGACAATTTTCCTGGTCAAATATGAGATTGTTTGAACTTGATAATTAGTATGCCTCATCTATACATACTTATCTTCATCAACTGTTGAGCCAAGCTAGTGACGGCCCCAAGTTTTGTACAGTGGGTGCAAGGGCTCCCGTTGAACTTTTATTTGGTTCATCTGACTCAACATAACCCCATAAAAGAAGTTTTTCTTACCAATCAAATTTTTAGACCCACTAGAGTTTTTAGCCAAACTCACTTTGACCCTGCAATCTCTCCTAATTCTTTTTTATTTTTTTGTCAGAAATCTCTCCTAGTTCAAATTCTCCAATATTACAAAAAAAAAAAAAGAAGAGCTCGATTTTGTTTTGGAATAATTCAAAATGATTTCTTCAAGCAATATGTAAAACTTGGCGGGATTCATTTCACATTGATGATCCTTATTCCAAGCTCATCCCGACCACAAATTCGTTTTTGAGTTATGTCCATCCTAAAATCCACGGCCTACACAAATAGCCACTCAACTCCAAAAACATGAAAACATTACCACAAAACTCATAAACTTGTTCCAATTGTGACAACCCAATTCTAAACCTTTTTTTTTTCAATTGAGTCCTAAATATTTTTGCATTTATGCCAATTTAATTTATCAGACCAACTTTCGAACAAAAAAAAAAATTCATCAAGCCAAATTTCATTGGGAATTGCTAAGGTAATGCCGACTGTTAACGTGGATAATTTTTAATAATATTTTTTTTTCATTCGACAATTCAACCCCAAAAACACGCCCGCACGCACTCTCGTTAACTCAGCAAGATAAATGACTGCCACATTCTTATTTGAAGATCCACCACCGCTTCAACCGATTGTGCCAACTTTGAGGATTCAAGATGAGTCTATCCTCGAAAATTAATAATTAAGAAGGATATATTTGTGATTTGAGAATGTCCTTCCTTCATGATATCATAAATCAAATTATATAATTCGACCAAAAAAATTCAAATTATAAAACAAATATTATTTCATATCACAATCTGTCATATATCAAGTACATGTATATCTTTCGACCAATATAAAAAGTACATGTATACCATCTGAGGCATGCTCAGATCATTAAAATAGAGGGACTAAAATTACGAAATCATATAATGTTGTATCCCAACAAGAAACTCATATTACATAGGATTAAGGAGTAGCAACGGCAAGGATAGACTCGTCCTTTGGAATCGTGGGAATGAGAGGCAATACTGGCTTAGGGAATTAAGGGAGATGAGGCAGTTCGGGCACTGCTGGCAATTCCGGCTTCGGTATCGTTGGTAATTCAGGCTTTGGCAGCTCGGGATGTGGCGGCAATTCGACTTTCGGCAGTGATGGCAACTCCGGCTTCGGTATTGTTGGTAATTCAGGCTTCGGGAGTTCGGGAACTGGCGGCAATTCGACTTTCGGCAGTGATGGCAACTCCGGCTTCGGCAAGCTTGGAGTATCGGGGAGGTGAGGCACTTCGGGCTCAGGCACTTCAGGCTCAGGCACTTCAGGCTTAGGCACTTCAGGTACTTCGGGCAACGTTTCCTCCAAAAGCCGACCAGCTTCGACCGAATTCTCCCCGATCATCAAAGGCAGTGCGAGGACAAACAAAACCAAAATACGCGCAAACCCGTGATGGTTTGCCATTGAGGAATCGACTAGCAAATTGAAGAACTCCGATTGAGATGTTGAGGAAGCTGTGGATCTCAAGTGAAGAGGGTCGTGGGGTGTTTGAGGAGTGGCTAGATTGGGGGGTTTTAAAGAGAGGGGGCGGGGGGACGTGGAGATTGGGGAAATTGCAAGTATGGCTGGGTAGGTAAACTAGGATAGTGTTGGTTCAACTTCTAAACCAATCTCATTTCCTTACGTTCAACACGAGTTGAGCAAATTAATAACTCCGAATGGTTTTTGCCAACCGTTGGCCTTCTAAGATCATAATGTAACCATCAACTGTATCGTACAAACAATACTCTATTTGTTTGGCAGAGAATGAATGATTTATGAAAATATTCTCTTAAAAATGATCACTCATATAGTATGAAAGAATTAATCGATTGAAAAAAAAATCATCATCGATAATAATTTATACTAATATTTTCGCGTATGATGATAATATTTTTCGTTCATTCATTTTTGTCAATGATGAAAACTATCACTTTGAGAAAATATTTTTTCAAATTATTCATTTTTTACGAAATAATCAGAACCTAAGTATCCCCCCAATTTTTTCCCTCTCCCGTGACAAATTAAATCCATAAACCGAACTTAATTTTTAACTTATATTTGCTGGACCAAGTTGAAATGGGTCATCCGTACTTTTATAAAATAGATTAAAAATGGCTTGAAAAACGAAACCCAGCTACATATGAATCTTAATGGATACGGATCAAACCCGTTTTAACTGGGTTAGAAAAACATCGGCAATTAAAGGGACAAGAAAGGACATCTCGGGCTGTTATGGATTTGGATCGAACCCATTGGATGATCTGAACCCTTTGATTGCTGAATTCTGGTGGGGGCAATGAAGGTGGAGAGTTAATCCTAGAGCAGGACAATGCTAACCCGTACATAGGGTGAGTAAAGTTTAGAATCCATTAGATTACAAGAGTTTAGATTCATCATTGCCGAAGAAAGTTTAGAATCCATTAGGCTCGTTCCTATTTCCAAGAATTTGTCATGCACAAACCCAGGGGCTTATATTAAGGGTTTCAAGTCTAATCCAAGTTTATCCGGCCAGAACGTACCACCCGAGCTGCATAGGATAACACATCGTCTCCAACCTCTTATCCTCCCGACAACCAAATGCCGCCGGAGCATAAGATCAGGAGGTAAGCTCGGAGAGAAGACACCGGAATTGCTATATCTTCTAAAAAGAGGATAAGCTTGTCCAACTGGGTTATAAAACAATCATCCTCTCCTCAACTTTTGCTGTTATAAAATCGAAGACCTCATCTGGCATTATGAATCACGCTTGTGCAGAGCATAGTAACAAGAAGGAACTTTAAAATGCGATAAATCCTAATTATGGTTAGTTAACTTCGCCGAGGCTGATCACGACTAGCAATTACATGACTTCACTCAAGTTGTGTATTCATGAAGACTATTTTGTCATTGAGGGTATTAAACAAGGAAGTTCGCTCTACAGAGGGGAAGTATGCATTTTTGGTCAAATTGGTCTCACGTTCCAAGTAATTTGTTTTTGAAGAACTGTTTCTAAAAGTAAAAATTTCTTTCGACCAATTCAACCCCAAATTGTTCTGTAAGCCGAGATTTTCAGAAAATGCAAAAATATGATATGAAAAAGGGTCCAGAAAAAGGGGGAAATAGCTCAAGGACTTTAGCATAGACAATGTGGCACGATAGGCCTGACTGGATTTCTAACTATGGAGATAAGCCTCCAACTTGAAATTCAACAAGCTACTTGTCCAATAGAAAGAGTACATAGTATATTCATAGCAACTGCTCCAAGGAACCAATGCACAAGTTGAGACCCAAATGTGTAAAAGGAGGACACTAAACCAACCTACAGCTTCATTTGTCTTTTCTCAATCATAGGAGAAGCTGCTAGTACCTTAGTGCCTCGATGGAGACAGATCGGTGATCGCACATACCTGAAAGAACATTGTGGACTTGTTTTGCATAGATGCCAGTGAATTTTGCCTCTCCAAGATGCATTTGTCTTCAGGTCATCTGAAACCAGCGCTTCCTGCTTGTATGATATGTGATACCAACAAAAGGTGCCTTCTAAGGTTGAGAACTGGTTGCAGACCTAAATTCAACAGAGCTCCAAACTATTCAAGATAAAAATGTCGAGATTATGGAATTATATCTATACAACATATTTTCAAATTTCTGTTACATGCTTTGTCGGCTACTGATGTCACAGCACAAACAACCAAGCCCAGTGCTTTCCTCTACCAAATCAAAGTCCCCACTTTGAGCTATGCCATATATATATATATATATATATATTAATAGTATTGCCAAATAGGACACGGGAAGCATGTGCTGTCCCTGAATATGCAAGCATCATCACATGCTACAGCTCTTAACCCAAAAAAAAAAAAAATTTACCAGCGATCATTTGGGCTATTAGAAAACCATAAAAGACAGGAAGAATACTTCTTACTTTGATTCTCTTTCAAAGTAGAACATTTCAACCAGTTAATGTTAAAGCCAATCTACTTATGCAAATCACACACGTGTTGTGCTAATGGCAAAAGCATATATCCCCATGATCCCGCGCCAGTGCTTTTTTTGGTTTTCTCCTCAGGAATATACCAAACAGTTTATCTACATAAATCAAACTAGAGTCTTCCAAAAGAAACATTGCAAATTAAAAAACTTCAGTACCAACAAAGTAGACAATGCACATACATACGTGGTAGCCAGAACTTATTATTAGCAAAATTATACATGGTACACTCAACATCCGGAGATGGTGGACCAATCCAAGCACAGAATCTTTCCATGTCAAGAGCACATCTCTTAAAGAGAATCTTTCCCTCTCTCTGAATAGAGACAAATTCTGACAACTGGGAAGGAGATCAGCAGACACATATAGAATGTTGTACAGAATGCAGAATCGTGAAGGTCCCTTCGCATGAAAAAAAAAAAAAGGCCAAATGCAAAGATGCTATATTCTCCTTGGAAGCAATGCAAAAGAAATAAAAAAAAAAACAAAGAATATGTAATATCAAAGCCGATAGAGATAATCATGAGTGGAACTTGAAATGGGGGAAGAATGACTATATTGGTCCACCATAACTTCCATGGAACAGGGAAAAAAATGAAAAACATACTAAAAGCAGAAAGCACAAGTAGGATAAAAATGTATCCTTTTCATTCGCAGTCAAAAGGAAAACAGTGGCATGGACAAGCAGGAACACAGGAGAGTTCCATTCTTTTCCAGTACATCCATGATATGAATGGCTTTGATGAAGGATACTCTAATCGAGATAGAAATGGTGAGTTAAGCTCAGAAATCAACGAAACGATAACCAATCACATTACCCACTAAAAATAAGGTTCGCCGCAGAATAAAATGCCAAGTTTCATCTAACATTACACAGTTTCAATATTCACTCAAAATAACTGGCCCTGAAAAAACCATTGCTGCTCTAGCTAGCCCACACCCACGACCTGTATCCTGGACTATGCTCAGCACATCTGATACGGTCAATTCTCCATAAAGTATCGAGTTAGAATGATAAATGGAGCTTACCTAACTAAGCTAAGGTCTTTCTAACTCCAGGAACATGCTTAGTGGACGCATCTCAAGGTCTAACTAATTTGTAAACTATAGTATCTGTCACCACTAGAACAGACAATTAAATAAAGAATGTTATTGAGTTCAATCGCCAAAATGAGTACAAAAAAAAACTAGATTAATCATAACAAGACTCCACATAGTATTACAAATAAGTCAGCCCCAGAGGACCAGAACATTTCAGTAGATAGCGTGTGGATCTTCTCATTAACATCTTTTTCAACTAAAATACAATGGTTCAACTCAGGAAAAGAAGGCATGCATAGGTTTGGATACTTTATCTTCTCCTCTTTAACCATCATGATGCTAAAAAAAATCAACCACGTTTCTCTTCCAACTCCACCATACTTCAACATTTCAACATTAAATCATAGACTAGACCAAAAACTTCATCACCAGAACCAATCATCAACAAAATAGATAAAGCATGTGAAATAAAAAGCAAGCATAAAACGTACATAAAAAGGTTCAAGCAAACTTAAAGAGAACTCATGTTTTATCAATAATCCATCCCAGGACAGCTAGAAGATCCCAAGGAGGAAAAAAAATAAAAACACCGGAGAAGTTAGAAAAGGTTGCTACATAATATACATCAGCTTTACTACAAGATCAAAGACTAGGAGAACATGACAAGGGAATTGCCAGTACCTCGACAGGTTGAAATACAGCAAACAACCATGCGAAAGAGAGCTACGCAACAATGAAAGCAGCCTTACTACCCTAGGCAGCCTTAACCTTATTGTCATTGACCACAGAAAGTATAGGCAAACTGCTCAGGAACTCATCAAGACCTTCGAAAAACTCATTCCCTTCAGTATTATCCTCCTCACCATTTCCTGTCCTACTCACAACTCTTGCAGGCTCTTCCACCTCATTACTCAACTCCACATTCAAATCCAACTTACCCATTCCCCCTTTTGCCGTCTGTTTCCTCGTAGAACTCCCCGTCGCCTTCTTACTCGACTCCGTCCTCTCCCCACCTTTCGCAGCAGTCCCACTAACCATATCATCCCCACCACCATCATTTCCCTGCTCATCCGCATCCACATTCCCTCTTCTTGGTCTCTCTATTGGCACTTTTTTAGCAGCACTTCTACTCCCCTGACTCTTCCTCTTGACTCTCCCTGTCTTTCTTTTACTCCCCCATTCTTCACCAGAATCCGCACTTGATTCCGAAAGCCCTACATAAACATCATCATCGTCATAATACACTCTTGGGGCAGGTCTCTGCCCAGCATTCCGACCTTTTTGCCCTCCCTGAGAAGTTCCTTGCCCAGGAGCAGGACATGCAACCATATGTGACATAGGCATCCAACCAGAGGCGCCTTCACTTTGACATGGTAGCCCCGGAAACCCAACTGGAAAGAACCCCCAACAAGAAAAGTGCGTATCTTTCTCTGACACAGGCGGCGACGGTATCACCACCGCTTGAAATGCCCTCTTGCAATTCTGGCACTTGAGCGCACACTCCGCGTAAACCCTAGGGTATTCATAGAGATAGTAACAGTACGGACACGCAGTCCAGAAGGTGGCCGACACCGACTCAGTAACTTGGCTCGCTGGCCGGGCAGGCCGAGGGTGCGCCGGCGTGCCGTTCCCGAAAACCGGCCTCTCATTCTCCGCCGGAGCATTCCCATCACTACCCCTAATATTTTTAGACGGAGGCGTCTGACCCCCGAGCTGTCCCAACAAGCTAAGCTTCAATTCGTTATCGTACAATGCCTTCTTGCTAGGGTTCGACAGCACCGACCACGCGTCGGAGACAAGCCTAAGAGCCTGATCCGCGAAGGGGAAGCGGTTCCTCTCCGGACTCAAGAGTACCGCGAGCCTGCGGAAATGGGTCGCGATCAGCTCCAGGCTCTGGGTCAGGTGGCCGAGCTGGAGGATCGCGTACCAGTCGGGCTGGTTGTTGATCAGCGACTCGCCCGCGAGGAGGGTGTCGACGACGGCGAGCATGTGGTCGGCGTACTCGAGCCCCGGGTCGGACTCCCGGGCCCGGATCGCGAAGGTCCGGGTCCCCTGGAAGTCGCGCGTGGCGAGGAGCTTCGCCGCCGCCGTGAGCCACCGCTCCGCCTCCGCCCTGTGGCCATGGCTGCTTCCACCATCCATTTCTCTCCGCAAACTCTCTCTCTCTCTCTATAAAAAGATGTACTTTCCTCCCAAAGCTCGTTTGGCCGCTCCGGCGAGAAAGTTGAGGTCTTGGGAAGCAGGAGTTGACGAAAGAGGACAGCAGAGCGGGGGAGAATCACAACTCAACCAGGAAACGCCACGGTAGAGATCCCGGGGGTGTTTTGGTCATTTCGCACGGGACTTTTATCTTAGAAGGACGAGGTTGGCTTTTCAACGCTGTCGGATTTCGGACGACGAATGGGAGGGAGGTGCTTACTTGGGAAGACGGGGCTTGACAGGTCTTGAAGTGAAACCGGCTCTGGTAAATTAGAAAATCTAGTTTTTAGGATTTTTTTTTTAACACATGTTTGGATTAAAAAAAAGTCACACAATATTTTCTTTTTTTTTTCCCTTTTTATGCACTTAAAAAAAATTACTATTCTTACCAAGATAAAGCCACATGCTTTTGCCGAAAAAATGCGCCATCCCAATAATGAAAGATGTATCGTCGAAGAGCTAATTCTTGATTTTTCATATAGCATGATTCCGCGATGATTTTTGGTAGGAACTCGCTCGGCATTGTTGTACGTAAATGAACGGCGAATTTCAAGACGAAAGACCGCGAACGACGACGAAGACCGAAAAAAGACAAAGATAGTAATAAATCGAGAAAGTAAAATCGGGGAAACGGGATTTCGATGATGACGATCTCCCTTCATGATTATGCGCCGGCAAGTATATAACACAAGGATTATAACCCTTCACTAGCGATTATTACCATGAGTACAGTTACAAATGAACGGCAAAGTTAAAGATAAAAGGTGAATAGTGATGGGGATCGAAGAGTTTTTCATATTGAAGAACTAAGGAAGAGGATTCGGGTATAAGACATTTTGATGATGATCACCTTCCCATGATTACATGCCGCCATTTATATAATTAAATAATTACAACCATTCAATAGCAGTGATTACTCTGAGTACAAGCGCAACAGCACCGTCCGAGGTTCTAAACTTCTTAATCGCTCGCCAATCTCATCCACAATCGATTAGAACTTCGAAGGTTACCGAGCTACTTAACCTTGGGTTCGATCGACACACTTGTTCCCACGAGCTCTCCTTGCTTCCAATACTTAAACCGGATTTGAAGCTAGCCCCAAGCCTTTGGTTGCTCCATCACTGAGCTTTTATTGAACACCTCATCACTGCTTATCAATGTCAAATTTGCATAGCAGTCGATGGTCCTTCTTCATAGGTGTCGATGTTCATGCCATATAATTGTTGATTTATCTATTGGCTTGAGCTGCTTTTTCTCGATCAACCTTTCTTGACAGGTTGCACTCAAGTGCGCATCGATGATAGCAGCATCTTCTAGTTGTTGAGGTCCACGTGACATGTTCATCGACCAATTAGTTTTGCAATTATAAAAACTATGTCGATGATATCAAAGGAACTCAGTTCACCGATCAAACCTACAATTTGTCGATTTAAAAGAGTTGGTTTATTTCTTCTGTTGTATATCACCCCTCTTTAAAAGCCAGATACTAACAAATACTACAAAGTCCCTTACAAACTCCAACCTCCGCCGCCCAGACCCCATCTCTCCTCCCGCCACCCCTTCTCGGATCTACTCTCAAGTGAAGTGGCAGCCCGCCTCAATATGTTTCATTGACCCGCGAAATATGGGATTTTCTGGGAGCTTGAGAGCTGTATCATTGCCGCAAAATAAATTCATCGATCCTTTAATCCGTACCTCCGAGATTTAAAAGCAAACCCCGTATCCAAACTATTTCACAAATGATTTTGGCCATGACTCAATATGCAACTTCAGCTAACGATAATGATACAATCGACTGCTTCTTTTTGTTTTCCATGAAAGTAAGGATTTTCCCAGTTTAATACAAAAGCTAGTGATGGATCTTTGACGCATGGAACATATGGATCTCTTAATTGTTGAAAGGGTTGCCCAATGGCATAATTTGTGTAACAATAAGCCGTCATTTTCAAATTGCAGTCTCGAGAAAGAAGTATTCCAAGCACCGGACATTTTCTTTAAATATTTTATGACTTTCAAGGCCACATTCATGTGAGACATGTGATTTAATCAATCAAGTAAGTTGCCCTGATTCTACGATCTCCCCAAAAAAAATTTCAAGAATAGATGCTTGGAATTTAAGACCACATGCAACTTCTAGAAGATGACAATATTTAAGCTCAACAAATTCTATTTTGTTGAGGCATGTAAGTGCACAAGCTTTCATACAGAATTCCGTGAGAAGAAATGGGGATTTAAAGTCATGACTAAAAAATTCTTTCCCATTGTCGGTTCGAATGCGTTGAACAAATTTGCCGAATTGATTTTTCGTTAGAGTGAAAAAAAAAATTCTTCAAGTGGGAAAGAGCTTGACTCTTTAACTACATAAGAAAAACCCATGAAGCACAATAATAGTAATCTACAATGGTAAAAAAGAATTGTGATCCATCTTGATGTGGGGGTATGGTAAGTACCCCAAACATCGGCATGAATTAGAGAAAAGTTTTTGGTAGCTCAAGATGTACTTGTGGGAAAAGGCTGACTATTTTGCGAGAGGACAAATTTGACATTTGAGAGCGCGGAAAGGAAGCACTATGACCCAAACGTTGATGAGAAATGACAACATTACCACCGGTAGCAATTTTACGCAACGATTTTTTATTTATGAAAATACAAAATAAGTCAAAATTCTTGAGAAAGCTAGCCCAAAAACATAATCCTTGTGAAATACTATCCAAGCTCATTAGTTTGCCAATCAAAAGGGGCTAAAAGAAGCAATTATCAGAAGTTAAAAAAAAAAAGACACCACATGAATTGTCCTCCTAAATTCTTGATACCGAGATAAGGTTGAATTGAAACTGAGGTACAAAGAGCACATTCTGAAGAATTATGAAGGGACTAAAATTCATTATCCCTACCCTTGTGACGAATATAGTGTTTCCGTTTGAAAGTCACGGATATGGGAAATTCTAGATTTTTATGATTGTGGGAAAAGAAAATTTTGCATCACAAATAATATGATCACTGGCACCCGATTATCCACGTATCATGAGAAATAGAGTCGAAGTGACAAGAGGTGATTCAGAAGCTTCCTTTTTTTTGGTCAGAAGTTTCTTGCTGTCTCCATGCCCTCATAATTTTCTGATATTGATCATGGGTGATTGGCTGAATTGTCAGTACTGCACCCAGTGACTTGGTGAGCAAAAATATTCCCATTTTCCTTTTTCTTCATAGGCTTTTCATGCAATTTCCAACACGTAACCACGGTGTCGTGCACGTTTGCAAAAGTCGCAGTACAATTTTTTTTGTTTTTTGTTTCGTTTTGAATTTCCCTTTTAATTGAGACACGGGCGAAGGATATCCGTTGGATTTAAAAATCGAGGCTGACATGGCATTTTGCAGACCATCCGATCGAGGCAATGGATAGGTGGGAGTTTTTCTTCGGCCGCCTCTAATTGATTCCAGAAGGGCCGAAAGTTTATTGACACGTGCAGTAATCGACATATTTCCCTACTTCAATTCGGATGATGACTGGGCAAGGGCAAACATGTTGCCCCCGATCTAATTTTCCCTACGTTTCCTTTAAGTTTTCCCGCATAACCTTTCAATCCTCCGTCGGAGGCAATCCGATCGCAACCTCTGGGACAATGCAGTTTTCGATCCATGTTCGGACAGCGCGCTATGCGATCGTCTGTTGGAACGGAGATGATTCCGTCGAGGAAACCATCCTTGTCCTTAGCCACTAAAGCTCGTTGGAATTCGACGAGACGACATATTGAGTGGTTATCAAGATTGGAGAGCTGCTGGTTGATGAGTCGAAGTTCCTACCGATCGGCCGTCGAGATGTATACAGGGTCCCGGGATCCGGGCAACTTTTTGCGGTGGAGATCTGTTAGGGGATGAATCCAGGTTGGAAAATGGGGTAGGGATTCGTTCCCTGACCCCCGACGCACCCAGTTCGTGTGATTGATATGGGTGGAACCACGGCCTTTGAAAGAATGAACTGTGGGTAAGGTCCCATTTGGACAGGGAGCCACTAGATGGACTAGCCTAGAATGAGCTACCCTGATCGGGCTGGGTTTGATTTAGGGGTGAGCATGCTTTCAGGGTAGAACCCGGAACCTGAAGAATCGGACCGATGGAACCGGTCGGTTCCAGGTTCCAAAGTATGGAGGGTAGGTTCCAAGTTCCAAAAATGAGGAAACCTGTTCTGACGGGTAGGTTCCAAGTTTTAAGTAGGTGGAACCTGAAATCGAAACCTGGACCTTAGAGCAAATTTTTATATTTTTTCTTGGTATATGTCTTTGTGTCATCCTGCGGTATTCTATAATATCCAATGCTGAGTGTGTAATACAGAATCACTTTATTATTAAGACTTTTACTTTGTTAATGTTTCATATTTTTCGTCTCTAAATATGCGTTGTAGTAACAGTTGGTGATGATCATTAAATGTGATTATTCATTGTAATCGTTCAACTAAGAATACATGTGGAACATGGGTGGAACCTGGAACCTATGATAGGGTAAGTTCTAGGTTCTAAGATATGCAGGGTAGGTTCCAGGTTCCATAAAATGAGGAACCTGTATAGACGGGTAGGTTCCAGGTTCCATGTAGAACCTGTACGGAACATGGAACCGCTCACCCCTAGTTTGATCCTCAGAGCTCTGGCTGACGCCTGTGGATTATGTTTGGGTTTCAGAACTATGGTTCATCATACCTTCGACAGAATGCAGGTATATGCTTTTCTGGGTGAGAGATTTTATGGAGTCTTGATCGTCTTTGGAAGATGGTTATTCCTCGGCATGATATCGGTAAGGAGGTGAATTGGTTTGTGTCTAGTGGTTCAAAAACTTGAATCTTGCACTGGAGTGCTAATCTTCAAAATTTTCAGGTTACTATTTCCTGCAACAACGAAGACGCAGAAGAATGGATGGCAATTAGAAGAAAGCGGAAGCTAAGTCAAGATTAGAGAGCTCTCGTCCCGGGTAGAAATTGAAAAAATATGGAGAATTTGAGAGAATAATGTTTTTTTTCCTCATATTCTTCTTATTTGTGATTTTTTACGTTGTACAAGCTACTATATATAGGACAATGAAAGGCAGGAGTGAGCAAATCGGACAGACCGGATCGGATATTGTCCGAACCGGACTGAAGTGATGGTCTGGTTCTCCTTTCCAGAAAGTATGGGCTTGATTCTCGATTCTTAAAAATGGAACCGGTGGCCTGGCGATCCGGTTCCCAATTTCAAAGGTATAAGATTGCATCAGTCGATTTTAATTATTTGAGTAAATGAATAGAATACAGATACACTGTGTACACCGACTTTACAATAATGCATCGAGTATGACGAAATACAGTCCTTTCTCGTTGTCGTCACCAAAATTCTGCACACATGTCAATTTGAAGGATGTATTGCAATCGTTAAAATCTACAATTACATGTTTGATTAGTTGTAAAAAACAAGAACCAAAACCAAATCCTATCTAGTTGGCTTCCAATCCTGGAGATGGGCGATCCAATCTCAAATTCTAAAAATTAAGAACTGAAACCACCGGTTTAATTTTCGATTCTCGAGAAGAATTGGATCGGACCGCTTATCCCTAATGAAAGGTTAACTAAGGAAACAATAAGCGAAGATGCATTGAATCAACTCCGATCTTAGATTGATTTAATTTATATTATTTGATCAATTACAATCCTAGAAAATCCCGGGATAATCAAATATGATCCGTAATTGCTCCTCAAAAATTGGTTGATTATTTCAAGTTATATAAATAATTATTTTCTGAAGAAATGTCATTACCCCCATCAGCCCAATTGCGCCCGTCGAGAGACAACGAGAGAAATCAAGATGGGGGACGAGAAGGTGAAGGACGAGGCGCTGCAGATGATGGGGATGTTCCAGGTGTTGCCGAGGCTGGTCGTCTTCGATCTCGATTACACTCTCTGGCCCTTCTACTGGTTCGTTCCTCTCTCTCTCTCTCTCTCTCTCTCTGCACCCTTTTTTCTTGCGAATTTGTCTGCATTTTGTATTTCCTCGGAAGCCACTTTCATCATTCGCCATCGTCCCATCACAAGTATCTGCCATGAAATTCTGAACAAAACCCTCCTTTCGAGTTTGTTCGCCATGACTGGACGAGGTTTTCGTAGTATGAATTGGGTTGGTGGCAAATATGTGGAATAACAAGCTCTTGGACGCTAGTCTTGTTAAGTCTTTGCTTCTGTGGACGTGCAGAGGTTGGGAAGATGGGCAAAAGTAATTCGATATCAGCATCGGTCGTGACTTGCGAATTAGTTCATGTCTTTATCTTGAGTTCTCCTTCTTTGAATCCTTTGGCGCTCGAGCTTATTACGATATGGTATCACCACCAGTTGTATTTTGTAGCTTATTAATTAATTTTGGATCAATTGTAGCTCGTTGAACTGCACATCCTTCTGCAGCTGGAAGGTCTTTTTTACGTTTCTGTTTCCTTTTGCTTTTTTGGCCTTCAATGGCTCTGTTAAGGACTAAGGGTTCATTTGGAAAGCACAATACCAAGGTTTGGTGAATCCTGAGTAGTGCTAAGCTGCCTTTTGTTTTTCATTTGATTTGATGTGCCTTTTGCATTGTCAATAATACCTTTTGTGACTTGCTTATCGTGGTTTCTTGTTGACGACCAGCGAATGTCGCTCCAAACGGGAAATGCCCTCTCTTTACCCACATGCTAAAGGCATTCTTTATGCCCTGAAAGACAAGGGGATCGATGTCGCCATTGCTTCCAGATCGCCTACTCCAGATATAGGCAAGACTTTTCTGGAGAAACTTAGCTTAAAGTCAATGTTTGTTGCCCAGGTTGGTGTTTAGAACATTCTTGCATCTACTCTATGCTGTCTTCGCCGGTGTACACAGTTATTTGAGCATCAAGCAATTCAACCCAGCTCTACATAGTTCACTGTTTTTTTGAACTATGTACCTAAATGGTGATATTTTCTTGGTAAAGCAAGCTAGAGCATTTCATTGATTCATCTGGCATGGGTGATGTATGATCATTACATGACTTTTTTCTAATCGAAGGTTGGACAAATTTGAGAGAGAAATTATCTTAATCTGAGATACTTAATCATTGACGAATGGGATTAGAAACAGTTACTGAACTGTCTTGCTAAGTGGCAGAATTGTTTAGGCAACCAGACGTGTCACAATATGTGAGAGATTGAATGGAGTCCAGCCAATACACATGCTTATCCATCTGGGTATCTAGGACTATATTTCTATCCTTACAGATGAGGAAAATTTCTAGATGCAAGGGGATCCTTGTGTTCTGAAGCTTTCATGTCTTCAACTCCGTTCATTTGGTCGGTAGATTATTACACAGATGAACCCAACCCGGAATATGAACAATAAATGATCAATAATTGGGCATCTCTACTCAAATAGATTTAAGATAGGCTTTATCTATTTTGAGAATAGTTCGATCACGACAAGCAACATTGATCATTGAAATTGATATTGAATTGCATGCTGAATCGCTGATTTTTTTTGTGGTCAGATATGGTAAGGCATTTCCACTAATCTGCCAGCCATCTTTGATGCATTATAATTGGCTGGTATCCTTTTCATCCAAGGTCGAGCAAATTAAGGGTATATGAAATAACAGCATGCCAGTTGTAGCTTTGGGAGAAATGCTTATGTTTTATCCTTCCTATACCAGATCAAGGTGGCCTTGTCAAGCAATAATAGTTCTGTCAATTGTAGCCTTAAGAGAAATTAGAATGATGTTTATACTTCCTCTACCAGACAAAATGGTTTTTTCATGCAGTTGGAGTTTGTTGCTCTGGATGATATATGCTCAATTTTCTATTTGCAATCATTCAGGAGATTTTCTCTAGCTGGTCACACAAGACTGAGCATTTTCAGAGAATTCATTCAAGGACAGGTGTGCCATTCAACTCAATGCTCTTCTTTGATGATGAGGATAGGAATATTGAAGCGGTAGGTCATTAGCTGGACCAAATGTTTGTTCTCGTTTTCTGTATCATTTATAGAGGCAGCATCTGGAACAATAAGTAATTTTCAGTTCTCATGGCTTCTTGGCGGATTGTCTATACAGCCACCGGTTCTTCATGCTTATTTGAGGAAGTTTACCTTTGACTTTTGCAGGTTTCAAAAATGGGAGTGACAAGTATTCTGGTAGGTAACGGCGTAAACCTTGGAGCATTTAGACAAGGGCTAGCAAAATTCTCTGAAAATTTTAATGCGGTTGAGAAGAATAAGCAGAGATGGCGCACAAAGTTCACCAAAGATGCAGATTCATCTGGGAAGAAGTAAAGGAATTGAATGTAAGGTTCCGTCTGGATGGACTCTATTTAGAAGGTACCGGAAGGGGTAACCAATTATAATTTACAACTGCATTGCAGTGTAAGCTACAGTATTCCTTTTACTAATAAGTAATATAATAGACAAAACCGTGGGTTATATACACTATTGATTCCATTAGAATGGAAGTTTCCTCCTCCAACAGAAAGTTGAAAGTTGCTTATTGAATGGAGGACTACTGAGGTGTGAATTTCCATTGAATTGCTCACAATGTGGAAGTGCAAACGACTGTGTTGTCATTTTGAGATTCTCAACAACATACGAGGTTTTTATGGCATTTGCTGACTGTAGATGGTCCTCTCTTCGTTTGAGCTTAAAATGGTGGGGGAGGCAACAACTCTCTCTTTCAATCGTGCCGGCGACAAGCCTTTTACTCTAATTCTGCTATATAGGTTGTCTCTTTGGCATGCTGACGCAATTTCTTGATCTATCGAAAACTTTTGATGGGTATGCTAAATCCAAAGCACTGTAATTCACTTCGCCCCATATTAACACAAGGGGGACAAAAGCTATTTGTTTTGAAAGTCACAGGTTTAACATTCTGAAGCCGTGGTAGGAAGATCACCACTTTGATCCAATGAGTGCGCGAGGGCGTGCACGCGATTTTCCTTGTCCACGTATTGGTCGACGTGCAACGAGCAATCTCTGTCTCTCTACTTATGGCCGTTCTTTTGTTAAAGAGGGACAATCTTGGCCTTGAAGCCTTAAATCTGTAGCCATTACAGATCCTCGCAAAAATGCAACTTATCGGAGGCGAACTAGCCTTCTCTTCATCTTCGTCTGGAAACTTGTTCATATTGCTCGTAGGAAAATGTCACTCCGGTGACTTTGATCCCTCGTTCACTCTTTGATATGAAAAGAATGCCTTACATGGAAGAGCAAATTTTAATAGTCATCGACTGTACCACATTCTGACTAATCAAAAGTCCCATCAATTGCTAAGAATAATGCAGAGTTGTAACGAATTACAGCTTATGCAAACATTTGAAATTCAGCGACCTCCTTAGCCTGCCAGCATCACCACTCTTTGAAGATTCAAAATCCAGTTAAGGAATGTTGACAAATACATTGGTTCGTAATTGATCGTCCTAGAAAAGAATCAAGGAAGTTTTTAAAGAATCAAGAAAGTTTCACTTTACAGAAGCCATACAACTGCCAAACATCACTAGAAAAAAGTTTCAGAAAAACGATAACAGTAAGACAAGTACAAAGATAAAGCAACACTCATGATAATGGTCCACAAAGATCATGTTCCTTTTGTCTTTTGATTGGTACTCTGAGGAGAAGACATCCCGCTAGTAAACTTGATTTAAAGTGCCTTCATGCCGATTCCACAATAAGCAATTGTTCAAGTTCTTCTCTGCGTCGCTCCAGGTCCTACAATGGTATAAGATACGAGTTACTAGCTAAATTCACTGTAATAAGCAATAAAAGGAGAAAAAGAAACCAAAGACGATTAATGTGATATTAGCCAACTGAATCTTGATCCTATTTTAAGCAAGTTTCGGTTTTGAACGCCAGCAAAGAAGATAATAACCAAGACTAAAACCAAAGAGGAAACCTTGTACTTTAAGTGCTTTTTCAATTGAACAAATCAGCTTGGCGTATACTCGACTATGATGAAGTTACATTGGGGTTTCGGTGGCAGACTCAATTGTGTTCGCAAGAATATGGTCAGGTCAGCTTGTGAACGCAAGTGCTAGAGGAAATTAAGCGCTGTAGTGATCATGTATAAGATAAGAAATCATCATCCGCAAGTGGAGAGACCCCATACGATGCCCATGCTACATCTAGTAGCATGATCACAATAACTGCCAGAATGAGCATGAACTAAAGCATTGTTTACCTCCAAGTCCTTCGCTGCCTGCTCCCTTGATATTTCTTTCTTCCGTCGAGAATGTTTCAAGAAGCCTATGCACAGAATTCCCTGTTCATCGATACCAAAGCAAAAAGATTAAGCATCACTGCCTTCCTCAGATGCAAATGTAATGGAAACTACAAAATTGTGTTTATCCAGTCCACCAATAGAATCCCATTCTCCATCAGAAGCTGCAAATAATTGTTGTGAAAATGAAGGGCCTGTGGACTAGCTATATTTAGGGAGATCCTCCATCCCATAACACTACGGGATTTTAGTTTTCTTCTCGGATTAATTTGAGTTCCACAGAGTTCCTTACCCAAAAAAACAAAAAATTTGAGTTCCACAGAGGAAAAAACCAAGGTCAACTTTGACAACAATACAATTACATCTTCAGGCATGCTAAGTGAAGCTACAACTTTGCTGGACATCATTATTCAGGACCCTACCAAACATGCTCAGGAAAACCTCTTAAGTTATTTCAATATTGGACTTTGAGCATACGATCACAAGAAGTTCAGAGCAATAACCTTACCGAAACAACATATACTACACCACAAGCAAGGAGCATATAAGCTGCAATATTCTGAAGAAGAACAAGATCTTGCTGGTCCTCAGTATAGCTTGGGAAAGCTCTTGTCATCACCGCAACACTGGATAAAAAGGGACAACAATTTCAGAAGGCAAGGTATATGGATTGTTCAACCCTAAATGTTACACATATGGTTGTTCCAGGAACTTCCATATCGCAAATCAGATTATTCAATACTTGAACCAAAACCATGTTCTAGACTGGACAAAACATCAAATTTAATTTGATCTGTCCGTCACTATATCAACCAGAATTCAAGTACAAAATGGTAGTATTTCACATTCCCATTGTGCGAAACTGATGACTGAAAGTGGGTCAACCTTGTAGGTCCATAAGATGACTCAAAGGAATCAAGAGGAGATAATAGGAGGAATCTTTAACAGTACATACAAGATCTGCAGCATGCCCCTCCCAGCCCAATATTCCAATACCTGAAAAACGTTCACCAAATTTGTTCATTAGGCAGCGCAGAGTTGGGTACAAGCTCCAACGAGAACAAAACCAGAGACTAAGAAAACAACGACTCATCTCGAGCATGCTAAGCAGCTAATAAGAACATAGCCAGAGACTGGCAAATGCAATTCTCTCCAGAAATTTTTTACACATTTATGAGGGCGTGTCCAAAACTACAGTTCGAAATGCATCCCGACGATTCAAAGAGGAAAACCAAAACCAACCTTCCAGAATTTGATGATGAATCCCCACTCAGTCTCCGCAAGCACTACGAAAAACGCTATCAACACTGCGTAACACCGGAATATGCCGTCGAAAACCTAGAGCCGACGACGCGGCACGACGGTTAGATTCAGATAGTAATTAGCAACAGCACGAACGCACTCATGGGGGGGGGGGGGGGGGGGGGAGGAGAGAGAGAGTACGTCGTATCCGTTCTCGAAGGAGCGGATGGCGGAGAGCACGTTGACGGTGATGCAGAGGATGGCGCAGAGGGAGGTCAGGACGCTGAAGCACCGGCAAACGATCAGGAAAGGGTCGGGCCTCGCCCGAATCCTCCTAATACCCGACCCGGAGGCTCTTTGCGGCAGTAGCTGCGGGTGCGAGTTCTCTCCCCCCTCTCCCTCTGCTCCGCCCCGTCCCGCCATCTTCCTCTCTCTTCCTCCCGAGAAGATCTTCGCAGCTCCTACGAAGCTCCCGCGCACCTACTTCGAACCATCACCATCCGCCGTGCTTCGTATGTCTCCGGCTCCAAATCTCTGCGAGCGATCTTGGGCAGGAGCGGGTATCGAGCTACGATCCGGAAGTGAAGAGCTTTCTGGGTGGCGGTGGCGGTGGCCGTCTTCCTCCTCGAGCTCTGCTCAAAGCGTAAAGCCGGATACCTTCACCTGCCATTCAAGGAAGTCGGTTGGAAAGGGACACGTCCCTGTCGAGACATTGGGGAAAAATGGCACGTGGCAGTTGGACACAGGTTCACGAATTTCATGTGAGAGAGCGCCCAAAAAAAAGAAAAAATCATAAAGAATTTTAAACCCAAATATAATACCATTCATAAAATTTTAATTTATTTAATATGATTCTTAAATTTTTTTTGCACATATTTAATCTAGTCATGCATAGTATAAAAACTAAACATTATTTTTCTTTTATTAATTCAACCTCATTTATAATTTAGGGTTTCAATTAAATATGTACCAAAAGTTCAAAAATCATATTGAATAAATTAAACGTTCAAGGATAGTGTTGCACAAAAAAAAAATAAGAAACTATATTGAATATATTAAAAGTCGAAGGACGACATTATATGTTAAGCCAAAATTCAGGAGCTATGTTTATAATTATCTTTAGCCAGATGTCACATGAATTATCGTGGAGTCCCAAATTTCGATAATGTCATTTTCTTTTTCCCAAAAGTAAAGCATGCGAATTCGCGAGTTCTGTTTGAATAGAAATCGATATCTTACCAATTTTTTTTCTTCCTTCTTTTTACCCTTTTAGTGATACTAGTAATAGGTGCATTGCATTGCACGTTAATGGAAGTTGTTCTATGTCTTTTGCAAGCAATCAGGAAATAATTGGGTCGAGGTGATGGTTCATGCGCCTCGAAAGGTTTACCGGAGAGAGGAATTGAAAATCTCATTACCCACTTACTATTTCGAAGAAGGGATAATGGCACGAATAATACTTAAAGTTTGACTCAATGTGTAATTTAATTCCTGAACTTTTAATTTGACCAATATGATCCATAAACTTTTGGAGCATATTCAATTTAATTTCTAAACCATAGAAAGATGTTCAATATAGTTCTTCCATTGATTCAAGTTCGGAAATCATATTGCACATTATGTTAAATTTCATTGATCATATTGATTAAATAAAAAGTTCATGAACCACATCGCACATTGCGTCAAAGTTCAAGAAATATTTGTGCCGTTTTTCTTTCAAAGAAAAGAAGAAGTGTAATCTAGGTTATTTTTCAAGATGCGAGGAATTTTGTCCATTCAAAATTTCTGTCATTGCGAACAAATTGTAGGTATCTTGCGACTAATTAATCTGTCACGAGAAGCCATAAAAAAAAAAAAGAAAGAATAACGAATCAATAAATCTTTGATTCCCGCATTGCGCGGGGGGGCCTTCTTCAATTTCTCACCATGATTCGTCTTTTCATTTGAAGATCACTAAATATTTATACGTAGTCAATAACGTTGTCGAAATGGGTTAGAGACCCAAATTTTAAGCCGTATTCATGAAAGTGAGTCTCATAAGTCACAAATGTGTCTTTCGATGGACCTTCTTGATCCCTGCCTACGAAGTGAAGGGGTAGCCCCAGCTTCGACTTCAACCGGTTGGCCATGTGATTACTCCGTCGGGCAAGCTTGACGCCTGTGATTCGCCAACATTTGATCTTGTAAGGGGCTCGCCGTCGAGGCCGCCATCATTAGGGCTAAAATAGCTGCCGTTGGTTCGAAACCCTAGCCTTCTCAAACTTGAACGGCAAGGGTATTCATTTTACTTTGCAGATTTTTTTTTGTTTATTTGATTTTGAAGTATTGTTGGGCCTTTTTATTTGTTTTTCTTGGCGGTTATATGGGTGGGTTTTAGTTAAATTTGGATTGGGTTAGGTATGGATCATTTAAATTGGTTAGGAAGCAAATGGGTAAATGTGAATTAGATGGGTAAATTTGAATTGAACCCATTTATAACCCACCCAAATCCGACCAGACCTGACCCAACCCATTTTTTGTTTATTTGATTTTGAAGTATTGTTGGGCCTTTTTATTTGTTTTTCTTGGTGGTTATATGGGTGGGTTTTAGTTATATTTGGATTGGGTTAGATATGGATAATTTAAATTGGTTAGTAAGCAAATGGGTTAATGTTAATTAGATGGGTGAATTTGAATTGAACCCATTTATAACCCACCCAAATCCGACCAGACCCGACCCAACCCATCTATTTACCGCTTCTAGTAGTTAATCATATAATTAGCTATACTCATAAACGGCTAACTACTTTTACAAACGCTAAAGCCTAAAGTGGCTTTAAATATGTTCATTTGTCGATAATTTCCCTTTTTCACAGCAGTATAGTGGTGAGTTTCAAGAAAAAAAAAACAAATTGGAAAGTGGTCACACACACACACACACTCGACTTTTGCCACGTGCCACCTTCTAAAGCGTAGAATTTCCATAAAGTTACAAATATAAAACATGCATAGTAGAGATTGCCATGTATTCCTTCTTTAGATATATGCTAACAAAAACACAGCGTTTATCTACTGGAGTATCTCAACAGCTTATCACAACTTTGGCCCTACCCAAGGAAAAAAAAAAAAAGAAGTTAAACAGGTGATTAACTTCTTTTTTTCCTTCTTTGTGGAGAGTATGTCCTTCCTAGAACTAGTTCAAAAAATTAGACACCAGTGATTTCAGGATCAATCCAAGTTCCACTTAGAATCTAGAACCTATCCGTTGAAATCAATTATCTAATTTTCGAACCTAAAACCTACCATACATGCCTAAGAGCTTAGAACCTACCCTGCCACAAGTTCCATAGTCGCTTTCAACGTCTACTCAAGTTCCACATATATTCTTAATTGAATGATTACAGTGAATTTTCACATCTAATGACCACCATTTATTGTTATAATTTTTCACCTCTAATGATTATCATTTGTTGCAACTCATATTTAGATACACGAAGAATATGAAATATTAATAAAATAAAAGTCTCAATCATGGATATAATTAAAAAAGAAAGCTTAGACTAATAATTCTAAATTACATGCTCATCATGACGCTATGAAATATTACAAAATTGCATGAAGGCATAGATCAGGAAGAGCATAAAAGACTTGCTCCAAGTTCCAATTTTCTAAATTTAGAACTTGCCCATCTAAACCTATTTTTAATTTTTGAAACATAGAATGCATCTTATATACCCTAGAACCTGAAACCTAATCGCTTCCCACTTGTTAGGTTCCCACCAGTCCAATTTCAAGTCCCCAATCTTGGAAAAATGCAATAACTCCTACATTATATTCAAAAGCGTGATTTATGAATATTACACAAGATTTTTTTTTTTTACCTTATGGGGACGATTTTAAAGATGGTCCATGGAAGGAGTCAATTTCTTTTTAAGATTTAAAACTTAGTAAACTTATTGATAGGTTTTTGAGATGGTAAGGGTTAAAAGAAAATGAGAAGAAGAATAACAGAACTGTAAAAAATTGTATACATTACTCATTTTATTGCCAAAAGTTTATCTCGAATCACTTAAGTGCCAAATCGAAGAAAAAAAGATCACTTAAATACCTTCGACGAGATATTTCGATCAAAATTAAAACATTACATTTAAAAGAAAGTCCACTTAGACTTCTAAATTTAAAAAAAATTGAAAAAAAATTAAAATTAGATTTAAAATTAGCTAAAACTATTTCTTAAATACAAATCTTATTTACAATAAATTGAAAAATAAGCTCAAAAATTTAACAAAGAAAGCTATACAAAAAAATGGGGGAGGGAAGGAGGGAGTAAGCGACGAGGGTGGGTTATAGCTAGCAGAGGACATTGAGACGGCGAGGGCTAGCGGAGGTTGTGGCCCTTTGGCCAAGGTCTAGCGACCCTTCCCCAGGCCAAAGATGGTGGAGCATGCTTGGTTCTCCCCCTTATTTTTATTTCTATTTTATAAAAAAAATTATTTTTTGTTAAAATTTTAAGCTTATTTTTCAATTTATTAAAAAAATAGTTAAATTTTATTTTTTTAAAATATAATTTACATAAAAATTGTATTAAAAATTAAATTTAAATCAAAATAACGTCATCTTAGCCATGCCATTACGAGATAGAAAATATGAAAAAGAGTTAGCATTTTCTAATAGTCCAAACGGATGAGATTAACAAAAAAACGCGATTGCACAAATTTAACAAGTTTTAAGACTTGATCACATTTTTTTTCGTAAATTTTAAGACTTAATTTCACTTTTACGACAAGTTTTAATACCTCTATTGCATGTCTTATATATTTATATATAATTCTCATGTTTTTTTTAAATTTTTTTAAATACTAATTAAGCTTATGTTTTTTGTTTGTTAATATATTTTTTCAATTTCTAATTTTTTTTATTGCTAATTGGATTGGACTGAGTACTAGATTTCAAAAATCCCACAAGAGCTGCTATGCTTTGACATAAAGAAGCATTGTGAACTATTTAGATGTAAATAGTCCCATCTGTATAAGAATCGGGAATTCCTCTTCCCCATGAAACTCATGTCGCGACCCTCCCGAGATTTTCCAAAGATCCCGAGGAAGTTAATGGATTGCTAGGCCCATTGGGTATCTAGGCTTAGCTCGGGCCCTCCCAAGCCCAGACCAAATCGCGTCAGGAAAAATTTAAATATAGGTCGACCTTAGTGTAGTCGGGTGACATGTGATTAGTGTGCATGCCATAGGAGTCGCCACCAATCATTTATTAGAGGGTATGACTGGAAACCCTATCGAACGATTGGGAGAGATCGTTCGATTCTCCGGAAACCAGTGAAATGGGTTTGGGGACTTAGTTACGTCGACCCGCAAGTTGACGCCCTTTCGGTACCTAAGTTGAATGATTTCCTAATCTAAAGAATTCATGCAGGCGAGATTGGATAAAGTAGGTCTTAAAAATCTAAGGGATTCATGCAAGTGGGATTATCTATCCTATCAATCACAACTAGAGAAATAAATGCGCAATCAAATCAGGAAGCAAACATATCGCATCAAGTCAATTACAAACAAAGGGGAGTCCTAGAAGCCTGGAAAATACATCAATTAGGTTTGAAGATGATTTGGGATGGTTTGGAATGATTTGGGTCAAATCAACCAGAAGGGCAAAATGGTCATTTTAGAAGGTTGTGGAAGCCAAAAATGTGAAATTAGGTCAAACCAGTTGAATGTGGTTTTTCCCTAATTTTCACAATTTTTGGAAATTTTTCTAGATTTTCTAGGATTTTTTAGAATTTTTCTAGACTTTTCTAAGAATTTCTAAGGGTTTTCCTATTTTTTAGAATATTTTCTATATTTTCTGGAATTTTTATTTTTAATTTCTGATATTTTTCCTATTTTTTTAAGACTTTCTGGGGTTTTCCTATTTTTTTAGAATATTTTCTATATTTTCTGGAATTTTTATTTTTAATTTCTAATATTTTCCTAATTTTTCAAAAAAAATATTTTATATGTTCTAACAATTTTTCTGAATTTTTTTAGGGGTTCCTATTTTATCTTCTTATTTATATTTTCTATTTATTTCCCTATAATTTCCGATTTAAATTTTTAGAAGATTTTCAGAATTTTTTATTCTTATTTTGGTATTATTTTTTATTTTTTGTTTGTTTATTATTATTTTTATTGTTTTTTTCTAATTATTTTCTGATTTTTCGGACCGGGTCAGGTTGACTCGGCCCAATAACCCAAATCGAAATCAACCTTAAACGGCACCGTTTTTATTTTGACTAATTTCCTATTATTTTTTTTTATTTTTACTAATTTTTTAAGATTTCTAATTTTTATTTAATTTTCTGAATTTTTTATTTTTGTTATACGAACTGGGCCGTACTGACCCAGCCCACTAAACTGACTCGGCCCATAGCCCAGGTTATTTATCTCAACGTAAAAACGACGTAGTTTAGGTTTTTTGAACTTTTTTTTTTACATTTTTTTGAATTTTTCGGATTTTATTTCTTATTTATCTAAAATAATACTAAAAATGACAGATCCTAAGGCCAAAGACGCGACACGTGGCTACTCCGCAGCCGCTGGATTGGTTCAGTAAGATCAATGGTCACGATCTAAAGAAGACTCGATCTCGACCGTTAAACCCTATTGTCGCGACCCTCCCGAGATTTTCCGGATCTCGAGGGAGTTGATGGATCGCTAGGCCCATTGGATATCTGGACTTAGCTCGAGCCCTCCCAGGCCCATACCAAATCGCGTCAGGGAAATTTAAACCGAGGTCAACCTTAATATGGCTGGGTGATATGTGAATTGTATGCATGCCATCGGAGTCGCCACCAATAATTTCTTGAAGGGAATGATTGGAAACCCTATCGAGCGATTGGGAGAAATCGTTCGATTCTGCGAAAACTAGAGATTTGGGTTCGGGGACTTGGTTACGCCAATATTGCTATTGACGCCCTTTCGGTACCTAAATTGAATGATTTCCTAATCTAAAGAATTCATACAGGCGAGATTGGGTAAGGTAGGCTCTAAGAGTCTAAGGTGTTCATGCAGATGGGAGTATCTATCTTATCAATCACGATCATCGAAATAGAAGCGCAATCAAGAAATCAATTTAGAAAGAAATCACATCGAAACAAGTCAAAGCGAGCTTAGGGGAGTCTTAGGAAGGCATAGAAAACACATCAATTAAGTTCGAGGGTGATTTGGGATAGTTTGGAATGATTTTGGTCAAATTGACCAGAAGGGTAGAACGGTCATTTTGGAAGGCTCGGGGATTCAAAATCATGAAAATAGGTCAAACTAGTTGAATGTGGTTTTTTTTTTCTAATTTTCACAATTTCTGGGAATTTTTCTAGATTTTTCCGAATTTTTTAGAATTTTCTAAGACTTTCTAAGGGGGTTTTTCTTATTTTTGAAACATTTTCTATATTTTTTGGGATTTTTATTTTTTGTTTTTCTAAATTTTCTTTATTTTCCAAACATTTTCTATATTTTCTAATGAATTTTCCTAAATTTTTCTAAAAATTTCTATGACTTTTTTTATTACCCTATTTTCTATTTATTTACGATTCCCTAATTTTCCAAATTATTTAAGCTTTTTTCTGAAATTTTTGTGACTCTTATGATTCTTTATTTCTATTTTTTTTATTATTTTATTTTTTTAATATATATTTTTTATATTTTTTTATTTATTATTGTTATTTATTATCTCTTATTATTTTTTAGGATTTTTAGTTTATTTATCATTTATTTTTACTAATAATGTATTTATTTATTATTTATTTATTTATTACTATTAATTATTCTATATATTTTCTTTCGGTTTTCATTTATTATTTATTATTTATTATTTTATTATATTTTTATTCTGTTAGTGTTTTATTATTATTTGTTATATTGTTTTGGGAATCTTCTTTATTTTTAACATTTTCTAAGGGTTTTATTATTATTATTATTATTATTATTATTATTATTATTATTATTATTATTATTATTATTATTATCTATCTCTTTAGAATTTTCTTATTATTTTTATGATCTCCATGAATTTTTTAATTTTTTCGGGATTTTTATTTATTGATTTATCTATTATATGTTTTAAATTTATTAATCTCTTCTTCTTCTTTTTTTAATTCTTCGGACTGGGTCGGGTCGACCCGGCCCATGACCCGAAGCCTCGAACCTAAACCCTAGATTAAACAACGCAATTTTGGCCATTTATTGATTTTCTAATTTTTCTAATTTTTTTTATTGTTTTTTGAATTTTTTTATTATATTATTATTATTTTTTATTATTTATGTATTTTTTATTTATACAGACCGGGTCGGAGGGACCCGGCCCATTGAACTGACTCGGCCCAAAGCCCATTAACCTAACCCGGTACTAAAACGACGTAGTTTAGGGTTTATTTTGAATTTTCTAATTTTTTTTTATTTTTATTCTCTTTTGGTTATTCCTTTATTTCTTTCTCGCCTAACCTTGAATCCGACGGCTCACACGATTCCACGTGGCGTATATCTATCCGTTCATCTTTCATACCAAAACCATAAAAAATGCCAGATCGCGACACGTGTCCTAATCACCATCGTTCGATTGAGTCCATTGTAAACCCTAGTCAACTGAGACAGCCGAGTTGACGTGGCGGACAAATGGCGGCCATGTCAACGCCACGTGGCTATTGACTAAGCTAATTACCTTGACTTTTCACTGGGGAAGATGACCGGAGAGATTTTGGTCTCCGTCGAACCCACCGGAGGCTCGCCGTCGCAAACTAATTGGTCTCTAAATCACGCCTAAAAATCTCGCTCTCCCTCGAATCCACTCCCATCTACTCTGACGTGCATATATTCCAAACTTTTAGGCCAAAAATCCACCAAAACTGCTCAACCCGACCTCGGCCGGGAACTATTTCGGTGACGAAAGCAACCTAAGAGAATTTACCCTAATAGGTTACGAAAACTAAATGGACAGTATACATGGAGTGCGGGGAAACTTACCCGGAAGCTTTCTAGGTTTGTCTCATGTCGAAATCGAGCATACTAGCTCGTTGCAGGTTCGGGTTTGAAGTAATTGGCCGGGACGTTTTGTGCAATGAAAACGCAAAGAGAAGGCAGGGATATGATCAGTACGAAGGTAGGAACACATTGACTCAAAAATCATAAAGGAATACCACCGGAATCAACATCCGCCATTGCAGGAGCTTAGGTTGAGCGATAATGGTGTTTACCTGCTCTGGTGAGTAGATGGCAAACGGCCGGGTTCTGGCAACTCCTTGTAGCTCCCCGGTGCTCGTCGATCAAACCTCGAGGCTTGATTCCTCCTAGATTGTCGTGAATTTGAGTTTGAAATCTCGGGTCCCTCCTCCAATCACCGATCCCAAAAACAAAGCATCCCTTCTTCTTTTATATTCGCCAAATCTCCCTCACCAACTCCTGAACCCCCTAAAATCTCTCCCCTAGAAAAACCCATCAACCAAATCAAGATTTCGCCCTTGATTCATGCCTAGAATCTTCGTCAATCTCACTGTATTTTAACAAACGCCTCCCCGTTCAAATCCAAGGCGCGCGTAGGGTTTTGGGGAAGGTGATGACCATTGCGGGTCAATGAGTCGGGTTAACCCGACCTAGCAGGCCCACTTTGGTCAAAAATCTCAAATTAGACCCCCAAATTGTCCATTTTTTTTCCAAAATTAACACCAAAATCGGACTCAGGGGCATCTAATTTACTTAAAAATAGCAATTTCCCCAAAACATATTCAGTATTTGCTCAAAAAACCCAAGATTTCAATTTGACCCAAGGGACTAATTTGCAAAATCCAAAGTCCTAATGGCCTTTTTTGCAAAC
The DNA here is from genome assembly GCA_016432845.1 of Psidium guajava. Taxonomy (NCBI): domain Eukaryota; kingdom Viridiplantae; phylum Streptophyta; class Magnoliopsida; order Myrtales; family Myrtaceae; genus Psidium; species Psidium guajava. The sequence goes on along the minus strand of CM028225.1, from coordinate 31,833,414 downwards.
ATTGACGCTACCATTGGATTCAGAAGGTCAAAATCTAGGGGGTGACGTCGCCCTATTTTCAATTCAGTCCCTAGAAAATTTTTAATTTCATTTTTACTGATTTTAGGGACTAATTTGAAAAATAAAAAATGGCATTTTGGTCCTTTTTAGCGAAATTGGACAATTCTGTGGGCTTTTGGACTCGATTTTAATTTTGAAAAATAGAGGAGGATGACACGACTCTAAAAATGTAAAAATTAAAAATTAAAAAGCTAAAGTGGAATTTCTATAATTATTTAAATAATCTAAAAATTGAAATTAACAAAGAAAATCTAGATTCCAGACTTATTTTTTCAAAATTTATTCATCCAAAAGGAAGATAAAATTAAATTAAAAATATTGATTTTTTTGGTAATTTTCTGGCTTCAAATGCTATTTTTTATTAATTTTCTACTATTTTCCTAATTTCTGAAAATATTAAAAATGCAAAAAATAAGGAAAATTATTTTTTGCTCAAAATTGGTTCCCTGGGCTAGGATGAGGTCCTCGAAGTTGATTTTGTAATTGTTCCACTTTTTATCGATTTTTGATGAATTTTTGCAAATAAAATGTAAAAAATAAGGAAAATTAGTTTTTGCTCAAAATTGGTTCCCTGGGCTAGGCTGAGGTCTCCAAAGTTGATTTTGCAATTTTCTCACTTTTTATTGATTTGTTTTATGAATTTTTGAAAATAAAATACAAAAAATAAGGAAAATTAATTTTTGCTCAAGATTGGTTCCCTAGGCTAAACTAAGGTCCCCTAAGTTGAGTTTTCAATTTTATAAATTTTTATGAATTTTCTAAGAAATTTTTAAAATAAAATTGGCAAAAAATCAAGTGTCAACACCTGTTACTAAATTCAACGGCCGAGATCAAACGAGCGACTTTGATCTCCACCGTTCAATCTCAGCGCCAAATCCGACGGTCTGGATTTGATCCGGAATCTATCTGGACCGTCCATCATGATCTTTTATTTTTATTATTTTTTTATTTTGAAAATCTAATATAAAATCTAAAACCTATTTTTTATTTTCGAAAATTGCAAGATCTTGACACGTGGCCTAATGTCATCCATCCGATCGTAGTGTATATCCAACGGAGGAAGACTTCGAGTAATCAATCCTACGTGGCGTCTGACGTATGGCGCCACGTCAGCGCTACGTGGGATTTGACCGAGTCAGCGAGAGCTGACTAGACTTCGTCTTCTCCGTTTGGCTATTCCTCGACAAACGGTTGTGACTCGTCGGTGACAATCCGACGGTGTAGTTAACTCCGATCAGCCTATTTTCAACGCGAATCGACTCGGTCTTCACCCCAGATTAACATATGTGTCGTGACCCTCTAAAAAAATTTTAAATTTTAAAGGGGTTAACAGATTATTAGGTTAATTAGATTTAACTAACCTAACGCGGACCCTCCCAAGCCCTACCGAATCGCAACTTTTGTTTTTGTTTAAATGATTTTGAAATTTGGAGTCGCCACTAATCGTTCTTGGTAGGTCGATTAGAAACCTAAATAAATTAGCGGGAGAACTAATTTATTCCTGCGAACCAGAGATTATGAGCTCGGGGACTTGGTTACACTAGTTAATTAAAACTAATGCCCTTTCGGTACCTTAATTTTATGGATATCCTAATTCGGCAACTCAGACTTGGTTTATTCCTAAGGCTCTAGTAGGGTATTCTCTTTTGTGTTTTCACTTTTTAAATAGGATGCATGGATGGTATATATTTTTATTTGTTATATTTTTTAAATGTTAAAGATTCTCTGAAGCTGAAAGAGGGAGTGTGTTAACGACTTCTGTGCAGTATTACGACCTACTCATCTTTTGGGTCTGATGATTCAAAAATTAAATTATAGGAAGTACATGACAATGAATAAACACCTCCAATGGGAGGCCTAGCATTGGCTTGGCTCTTCCCTTTGGGATTTAAGGTACAAGTATTTAAGTTGCAAGTATTTAAACTACTGTAAGTAAAAACCTCCAATGGGAGGCTAAGCATTGACTTGGCTCTTCCCTTTGGGATTTAAAGTACAGGTATTTAAGTTGCAGGTATTTAACTACTGTAAGTAAAAACCTCCAATGGGAGGCTAAGCATTGGCTTGGCTCTTCCCTTTGGGATTTAAGGTACATGTATTTAAGTTGCAAGTATTTAACTACCGTAAGTAAAAACCTCCAATGGGAGGCTAAGCATTGGCTTAGCTTTTCCCTTTGGGATTTAAGGTACAGGTATTTAAGTTGCAAGTATTTAACTACTGTAAGTAAAAACCTTCAATGGGAGGCTAAGCATTGGCTTGGCTCTTCCCTTTGAGATTTAAGGTACATGTATTTAAGTTGCAGGTATTTGACTACTGTAAGTAAAAACCTCCAATTAGAGGCTAAGCATTGGCTTGGCTCTTCCCTTTAGGATTTATGGTGCAGATATTTAAATTGCGGATGGACTTTGTCCTCTCCATTCTGGGGTATGAATTCTTTAAAATGAAATACAACGAATTGATTCAACAATTTGAAATTTGTGTGCGCTTGAGGACTCCTCCAAGCCGATTTTGTGCTTCCATAGGGTTGACCATTGATATAGAGCTGCGGCTTCCTAACATAAAATAGAGTGAAGTATCAGTATACAAAATATGTACTAATATGCACCTAAAACCAGAAGAGTGGAAAGAATACTTATCTCCTGTTTTTTTGGGAGGAATTTCTATAATTGATTTTCCCTCTCTATGTTCCCAATATAGAGAGTTTCTTTTGAATTAAGAGGGACTTTTAGTCACAGATCAGTTGAGAAATCGGTGGACAGCTTAGGAGCTTGTCTGGGCTGATTTTTGCATCTCTACGAGATTTTTGCTGTTGACATAGAGATATCCTTCTCCTGACATAAATATGGAAAAAAAAATGGGAGATGGAGAAAGTGTATACAATTTGTGCTAATTTGCGAGTAAAACCATAAATAAATGAATAAATAAAAACACTTAGCTCGAATTTGCTTGCTCGTTGACGAGGATGAACTCTTGATTTATATTGATCGATGAAGGAATTTGTGATGATAACCCGTAACTTTAAACTCTAATCATTTTCAAAATTCTCTCTCTTTTGGTATTTTCTTTCTCTCAAATTTTTCTTCAATCTCCCAAAACTCTCTCAAACATCCAAAATTTTCTCTCCCAAAAAATTCCCCTCTCAAGCTCACTTCTTCCTCCTTTTATAATCTACTCATCTATCTCCCATTCTAATTTTTCCACTAACTCTATCTCCCATTCTAATTTCTCCACTAATTCTTCTTCATTTTCATCTTCCATTCTCCATCTCTATCTCACATTCTAATCTCTCCACTAACTCTTCTTCATCTTCATCTTCCCTTCTCCATATTTATCTCCCATTCTAATTTCTCCACTAACTCTTCTTCATCTCCATCTTCCCTTCTCTATTCTTATCTTATTTTCTCCATCTATTCTTTTCCAACTTCTCTTCTTCATCTCCTCATCTCCATCTTCCCTTCTCTATTCTAATTTATCCACTAACTCTTCTTTTTGTTATTTGTAAAATAATCCTTCAAGAGTTAGGTATGTGCACTCTAGTCCTTGAATTTTAAGTATTTACAATTCAGTCTATGAAAAAATATATTTCTTTAAGTCCAAATCTCCTCACAATTTTTGACACACCAAAATTTACCACATGTCAAATTTAAGCTCATTTCTTGCCGCTGAAAATAATGCAGAATTTAATTAAAGCCCTTTTGCAAAATTGAGTCATTCTGGGTATAAATGAGCCAATATGAATATTTAAAATATTAGAAGACAATGTCACAACTCATAAAAAGTGAAAATTAAAAATAAGTTGACTCAAATCAAATTTTTTTAGGCCCGATTTGAGATTATACTCGTGAAGCAACACGTGACTCGAATTGGATTTTTCTGAATTTGCGATGGCCAATATGAAAATAGGTTTAAAATAAAAATATTAACTATCTTTGTGTAATTTTTTTGGCCTCAAATATTATTTTTCCAAAATTTTCAAGTATTTTTGTATTTATTTTAAAAAAATTTAAAAAATATATATATAAAAAAATATGAAAATTTATTTTTTGGTCAAAAATGGTTGCCTAGGCTTGGCCAAAGCTTCCAAAGTTTATTTTGCAATTTTCTCATTTTTTCTTTATTTTTCATGAATTTTCGAAAATAAAAATACTAAAAAATAATGAAAATATGAAAAATCATTTTTTTGGTAAAAATTAGTTCTCTAGGCTTGGCCAAGGTCCCCAAAGTTAATTTTTCAATTTTATGAATTTTTATGGATTTTTCAAAAAATAAAAATGCCGAAAAATACTGAAAATTTTTAAAAGAGAAAAGATGATTAAAAATCAGGTGTCAACAATATGCAAGCATGAACAAGATCTAACGGTCAAGACGCCCTAATCGAAGCATTTATAGGGAATATCCATGGGGATCAAATCATACAATCTAGAGCATAACCATGAAATTCAATCACGGGGAAGCATCATAGAGAGTTCAGGAGGCTTACCTGGGGGTCTGATTAGACCCTAGAATGCTAGATTACCCTAATTGAGCTGCGACGGAATGAGCTAGGTTTAGGATCTCGACTCGGAGTTTACGTACAGAATCGATGCAAAATGAAGACGGGAAGATGATCAGTGGCGCGAGGGGAGTAAAACGCACACAAAAATAAGAAGAATTATGCCCAAATCATCGAGTTACCATTAGAGCCCTGAGTCAGAGCTTGAAGTCGGGATTTACCTGTTTAGGCGTTGGCAAGCTGTGAAATCGGCGCAAACCGCTTCCCCTGAGCTCGGGCAATCTTCCCAAGGTAATTTCAAGGCTTGTCTTGTTCTGAATCGCCTCAATTCTTTAGTTACAGTCCAATTTTGCTTCGGCCCAAAAGTCCCCTAAAAAATGACCTCTTCCGTCGTCTTTTAAACCCGATTTCGGCGTCCTCAACTTCCCCGAGATTGTCTTGTTACAATTCCGTTTGAATCTTCCTCCAAATCTCCCTAAAATACCTCGAAATCTTGTCAAATCTCCTTGATTAGGATCTCCCAATTTTGAGTCGTTTCCATGCGAAGGAGAAGAACCAACCTGGTTCTGTTGACCTGAGGTGGGTTGACCGGGTCGTTGGGTCGGATCCGACCCGACCCGACCCGACTGATCCGGTTGATCGAATTTTCTCAAATTAACCCTCCAAAAGTCGAAATTAGGCGAATTAAACCCTAAAATTGAATTCTATGGCATCAAATACATTAGGAAAATGACATTTCATGTCAATTAACCCCAAGATTTATATAAAAACCCAATTTTTAAATTTGACCCGTGAGCCCATTTCGCAAAATCCAAAGTCTTAGGGCCCTTTTCTGCAAAACATTGTTGCCACCATTAGATTCAGAAGGTCAAAATCTAGGGGGTGACGTCGCCCTATTTTCAATTCAGTCCCTGAAAAATTTTTAATTTCATTTTTAGTGATTTTAGGGACTAAATTGAAAAATCAGAAATTACACTTTGGTCCTTTTTAGCGAAATTGGGCGATTCTAAGGGCTTTTGGACTCGATTTTAATTTTAGAAAATAGAGGAGGATGACACGACTCCAAAAATGTAAAAATAAAAAATTAAAAAGCTAAAATGCAATTTTTAGAATTTTTTAAATAATCAGAAAAATAAAATTAACAAAGAAACCCTAGATTCCAGACTTTATTTTTTCAAATTTATTCATCCAAAATGTATATAAAATTAAATAAAAAATATTGAATATTTTTGGGTAATTGTATGACTTCAAATTCTATTTTTTTATTAATTATTTATTACTTTCCTAATTTCTGAAAATATTAAAAATACAAAAAATAAGGAAAATTATTTTTTGTTCAAAATTGATTCCCTAGGCTAGGCTGAGGTCCCCAAAATTGATTTTGCAATTTTCTCACTTTTTATTTATGTTTTTTTTATGAATTTTTGAAAATAAAATGCAGAAAAATATCAAAAATAAGGAAAATTATTTTTTGCTCAAAATTGGTTTCCTATGCCAAACAAAGGTTTCCAAAGTTAATTTTGCAATTTTCTCACTTTTTATTTATTTTTTTATGAATTTTTGAAAAGAAAATACAGAAAAATACGAAAAATAGGGAAAATCATTTTTTGCTCAAAATTGGTTTCCTAAGCCAAGACAAGGTCCCCAAAGTTGATTTTTCAATTTTATGAATTTTTATGGATTTTCTAAAAAATGTTGAAAATAAAATTGACTAAAAATCAAGTATCAACAACTCCCTCTTGAAACATTTTCTAGAAACTTGTCTTATTTTCTCTTCTTTTTTCTTTGAAGCTCTCTCTTGTTGTTCTTCTTGCTGCCTAACTCTCTTTTATTCAAAATTATTCTTTCCTTAGGCCTTTTTATGAACTATGTACAAATAGATTGGGTGAACCTCGTGTGATCCCCTCGACTTAGATATTAATTAAAAAAAAATCGTCAAGTCAAATTTACAACCAAGCAAATCAAAGTTAGTATTTAAGTGCATTTTTCAAAAAATTTAACACTACAATTATCCGAACGAACCCACCATCTGGTGGCCGAGTTGGTTTGCGCTCAGTTCCTTTAATAAAAGATCCTGAGTTCAAAACATTTCGGCACTAGGTGACTTAACTGGGAGCCCATGATTATGGAATCTGTGGATCCTCTCGAGGACTAATCGTGTTTCACTGCTGATTTGAGCACGAGCTCGCTAGCCGCGCGGACATATCGGTTATTAAAAAAAAAAAATTATCCGAACGAAATTTTTGGAACAGAAGTATGCGTCGTGCACAATATTTGGCACTCTTAGTACTTCTCCCAAAGAAAATGAAGAGGTCAAGAAGAAAAGGCAGTAAGGCAAGAAGAAAGGCCAACTTTATCCCACAAATGCAAGATGTCCAATATATCACTCAAATGCGCAAACTAAAAATGTACATAAAACCCTTCAAGAAAGGTCAATTATATGGACATCTCTCAACGATGGATTTTTCATCATAAGCGCCTCCATAAAAGAGAGATTTCAAAAGGAAAATCATCACAGGAAAGGAAAACAAGAAAGACATGCTAGGCAAATATGAAGACAGGGAGACAAAATGAAAAACTAGATGCTTTGAGAGGAAGACTGCCATCCACAAACACTGAAGACATCATCAAGGACTACATAACAATTCAATAACACAGATCTTGTGATGCCATAAACGCATCTAAACACCCTTCTCATGCGTCATAAACATCCCATCTTCATTTACATTCGGGATCATGACGTTAGATATCGGAGACAAGAACTGGGTATGCGAAAAATTTAGGTCAGGCAAAGACTGAAGATAATCCATGAAGAGGAAACCTTGAAAGGCCTTTGCTCCATTAGTGTCCGTGTCACACGCTTACTTCCTCAGCCTGGAATCTAAATTGGTCAAGGACAAGCATGTATATCGCTCACCGAAAAGATGTCAGAATACCGAGAAAACTCTAGCATGATATGAAGGAAGTAGCCCAATAGTGAAGGGAGACTTCATCATCGGCATATGCTTCTTTTTCCCCTTTTAACAAGTCTTACGGCCATCTGAGCACTTAAGAAGCATTCTCCCTCTGATTCACTCCACAGGCAAATCGCCCATGGCTGTTTTAACCAGCTGGAAAATAGCAGCACTTTCAGCAGATGTCTACCAAAAGACAAGCGCATACAAAAAGTATATGCCATATCATCGAACAAAAACGTTAAAGAAAAATGCTGTATAGAGATTTTGGAAACAGGATCCACTGCAGCAGCAAGGAAGGGGGAGTAAGGGTTCACACGTGTGCCACTAATCATACTTGAAAGTAAACCGACAATAGAAGAACTTTTCAGAACTCTTATCAACATCAGCAGATATGAAAAGGTTGATTCCATATGCACCATTACTGCATGGTTATGCCAAAGGAAATTCCTGATATTTGGATTTTCAGAGGAAGGGATAGTGGTACGAATATCTCTTCGAGCAAAAAATGTCTATGTACCCAGCAAAGGATTGAAGTGTCATCTTCATGGTAAAAGCTAATTAGTGACCTACAACAAATAAGCTACCATGTCCAACACATTCACTGGATAGAGAACAAAGTGACAGCTTCATACGAGCAAACCCACTAAACCTCAAGTACGGAAGAACTTACTCCATGCCTGGAGATAATGCTAGCATGCTCAGATGCTATGTACAATGCGAGTCTAATCCTGAAGCTTTAGCCGGTTGAAGAACACCAAGAAGTGATATTCAGGGGCCCAATAGACAAACCCAACAACAGGCCCCCCTTTAATGTACTGCACAGATAGACATCATACTGTTAGGAGACTTTAAGGAATAGAAGATCCAGTGACCTGAACAAGATGGTGAAGACTATTGGAAACACTAACCTTTCCGTCTAAAATAACCAGCTCACCATCCACCCATCTTGGATTTTGAAATCCACGTTCAGCAAGCCTTCCCTGGCCTTTATATCTAGCAATCTGAATAGTCATAAGATCAGCAGCTTTTCAATCTATTTGACAAGAGGTGATGAAAAATGAGGAGTTGAGAAGAGTAGCGGTTCAGATCTTAAAATAAACTATACCACTCCAAGTTCTTCCGGAATGATCCCTTTATGTGGAAGCTGATATCTTTTACCAATCTTAGCACGGAACGCCACCTGTTCAAGGAAGAAAATATGTTGTAAATTAAACAATCCTAGGAAAAGCTAATCATACATTAAAATTAATTAGAGAATCTTAGGAAAAGCTGTCAACCCAACCACAGTAGCAATAGCTACGACATAAATTTATGAACCATTGAAAATTATTAACAAAAAGCAGGCAATTATTTCAACTTTATAGCCAGCCAATATAGAAGCAAACCATTTTCGCAAAGCATATTCGCTGTTGAAAATGGATGGTGGAGCCAATTACTGAAAAACCTATCTAGACCAGCTCTATTTGACTTTGATGCAAAGTCATCCTTCATGATTTTATAGGCTATCGTTATCTCAGTTATGCAAACTTCATACACGATCTTAACATGAAAGGTTATTACCTTTCCAGCTGGCACATAGCGATCTCCTGTGAGTTTTAAGGCTTCAACATATTCATAAAACTCGAGTTCTTTTCGATCCTTGGTCTGGCCATCCTCTCGCCACTGTCCAAAATTACGTCTCAAGTGAATGACCTCTGAGGAGTAAATTCCATGTGCACCAATGTACAGTCCTGACAAATAAGATTGTATAGGATATCATTTAATTTTAATGCAAGTAAAATTGGGAAGGCAGTAATGTTTTGACCATGAATGACCATCCATACTAGATAGGAAGAAGCAAAGTACCATTTAGAGGATCAAAAGGTGTTGGTATTTCAATGCGATTAAAAGTCGTTGATCCAGAAAGGGATCTGTGATTTTGAGCTTGGTTAAGAGTGAGGCTTATCAATTCACCAACATCCTTTAGCACCTGGACCATTGAAAAGCAAAATAACTAAATATTTTTTTTTGGGTAAGGAAAAATAACTATATTCAAACCTCCAGAACCAAAAAGAAAGAAGAAATAGAGGATGGATTACTCAAATTAAGAGTAAAAATTTTACACGACCTTCATTGGTATCTTCTCCCCACCAATGAACTTGGCAAGATCAAGCATGACTTGGTCAATACTACGACCACTCCGGAACTTAGCTTCCCTACCCGCAGAAGACTGTTTCCTGCCACTGGAGTCCTTTCCACCGACATCCTTAATCATCGAAAAAGAAAATGAAGAACGGCTCTTTTTCTCTAGGATTGCTGGCAGTCGAAGTAAGTCCTTTGTAGGGAAATTGGTAGAAAGTTTTTGCACAAGGTTACCAACAACAACTTTAACCGCAAACTCATTTTGCCCTCCACTTTCAACAACTCCAGGAATCATATCCATTTCCATCTCATCTCTCTCTTGATCACTTTCACTCTTAACTTCATCTTCAGCTTCTAAATCTTCAGTGTCTACATCATCTTCTTCCTCTTCATCCTCCATCATCTCCTCAATCACCTTAGCTATGAGGTCCTTGTCAACTTTCCCTGGTGCTGTCACTTTCATAACCTTGACCCTAACACCAGGAATCATATCTCTCAGAATATTCTGAAAACCAGGAAGTTGCTCGGAAAGATCAGAACCATCTTCCCTGCCACTACCATCCTCATCATCTTCTGTGGTGGCAATGACTACATCATTTTTTCCCTCAATTGAGTCTGCTGGATTAGCGTTGCTTTCAGTAACAGATACCACAGAGCCTATAGGAGGTTCTTGAATAAATTCCCTCCGCTTTAAGTACACAGCCTGAAAACCAGGTGAATACCCTTAAAACACATGCAAAATCAAGTGTCACAGTCTAGCTAGCAGAAAATACTCCACATACTCAACTTACTACAATATGAAAGCTTCAAAAGTAGAGTCAGGCATGAATTTCATCTATCAAGTGAAAACACAAACACAATGCACATGTAGGCATGAAAGAAAACATATCCTAAGGACAAATGCAGAGGCATGTCCAGGAATCCAGGCAATTATGCTATTTACCACAATTGATGGAATACAAGCAGAGCATATATGGCATTTGCATAAACATATATGCCCAACTAGATAGATAAAGCAATTGCCAAGTATCCTTATTCAAGGTTTAATAGAGGATGTCAAAGGAATTTCGCCCAACCGTCATCAAAAGAAAATTACGAGCAGTTTTTTCCATTATGTCAAACTGTCATGTCGCTTGGGGAATTTCCAAAAAAATTTAACTAAACAAAATATTACTGAATTGATAAGGGTTCTCAGGAATATATAACAACAAAACATATCCTCAGGTTGTCTTCTAGCAAGGACATTGTCCTCACACCACAATTAATATATCCAGATAAATATAGCTATTGCTCTTCTGTTAACGTCAGTATTTCCACTGAACATCACACACTGCGTGCATAAGACATATCCAGATAATATTTGCTAACACAAGCTTATTTTTGACATGTTAGGAGGCAGAGTATCCACAAAGATCTCTAGCAAGGTTATAAAACTTTAAGAATTTATGATCAAATTATAATGACCCCCCCCCCCAAAAAAAACCACCGCCACGCAAAAGAAAAAAAATAAAAACCAAAACCTATCTTATGGTCCGTTTGTTTGAAGGAGAACGTTCTTGGGAAATTATTTTCCAACTTTCCAATGTTTGCATGATGGAAAACTATCAACTTACAGAAAACATTTTATGGCCTGAAAACAATAAGCTTAGACTGGGGGAAAATGACTTCCTCTTCCGGCAAGAACGAAATTATTCTTTAAAACCACCAAACAAATGAAAACTAATCATTTCCCTTGAAAATAATTTTGATGGAAAATATTTTCTATTAGTAGGAAAAGTGGTCTTGACAACCTTTTGGATTCCAATGGCAAGACATTACAACATCATAGCAAAGAAAATGGCTCCAAATTCTGCGTTTGCCCAAGCAGGCCAAGGTATAATATGAAGAATTCCAAAAGAACTGTCAGGAAGAGCACATTATCTTGATCTAATGACAAACACCCAGGCGACAGATATACCTAAAAGGAAAAGAAATACCTGTTGCTGGTATTCGCCTTTCTTGTCTACCTTCAAGAAAACTTCAAACAAAGGAACACCACCAGCAGCCGTCACAAGTTGCCTTTCAAAAAATGTATATATTCAGCACAGACCACAAGGTTCCAAAACACAGAATTTCACCAATAAACCAGCAGAATATAGTGTGAAAATTTTCTCTGTCACACACACTCCAAAAACAACAAGAAAAATAAAAAGAAAGAAACCAAAAAAAGAGACTGCTTCCAGTCAAGTAGGTGTGCTCCAGAGCTACAGCTGGCAGATGGAATCCACAAGCAAACTGCTTCATATCTAGTATAAATCTACAAAATGAGCCAACATGGAGCTCAATGTTGATTAGCCATCCCTTTTTATCATCGTAGTTGATTAGGCAAATAGAAATATACAAATGCAGACAATTTGTCATCTACAGAGTATTTACTCAAAGTCATGGATACTACAAGGCAAACAACCACTGGGAAATCTATCTTTTTATTTGGTGTTCCATTTTGCACAATAGTAAAAGGTGTGACAAGATGTTAGTCAACAATACTTTTCGCACAGAATGTATCAGTTACGGGACCTTTAGATGAATGGTAGTTGACAGTAAATGATACAGGGCTCTTTTTTGCAGCTTAGGATTTGTTTGGTAACAATTCTGTTCTGAAAACAATTTCTGAGCAGAATGATTTTTTATAATTTTGTTTCCGCGAACAAAGAAGTAGATTTTTTTTGCTTCTTATTTTTGTTCCAAATATGTTCCTTGGCCACTGATTTATTCTTGGGAACACAAAAATTAACTGACGTTACCAAACAGATTACTATTCTTTTTATGTTCCCAGGGACAAAAGAACGGGAACCAAAGAAGTAGGAGTGTTACCAAACAGGCCCTTAGTTTTGACATACAAAAGAAACACTTCCAGCATAGATTCCTCTCCTAGTAGAGTTTACAGCATAATCTAAAGCTCTCATTTAAACCTGTGTATGAGCTCACATAAATACAGGACTGTTTAAGCATATTCAAGGGGAGAAATATAGACATAGTTCGGATAAAAAATAGGTATTCCACATATTGCATTCAAAATAGAATCATAATCAGACCTAACCTAATTTAATAAGACCATGAAGACTTAGTGGAACATGGACATTGACCCTCCTGTTGACCAAAGCATTCTTGACAATTAGGCATCATCACAATGGTTAACATTCCCTAGAAAGTTGGTGGACAAACACTGCCCTTGAGGATACAGGCACAAACTGTCTCAACTCAACAGATTATGACACATTGGAGACACTCAAAAAGATTAATATCAGAGACTACCGACCTCTCAGCTTTGTATAAAGCAATTATAAACTCATTGCTAAGTGTCTTGATAATTTGCTCAAGGCTGTGGCTATTAAATTAGTTTCAGCATCTCACACACTTAATCTGCCAGGTAGGGAAATTCTTGACTCTGTTATAATTGCTAACAATTGCCAATATAGCCACTTCAAATCTTCTTTTCCAGGAATCATATACATTCCATTCTCTCTTCAGGGAGAAATGGATCAAACAGGTCTCTCTCTCTCTCTCTCTCTCTAAATAGAGGTAAGGGACTAGCCAAAGAGGACTGGAATGACAGGACTATAGTTGCCTTTACTTGACTCTACCACCACTGGTGAAACAAAATTGTGAAACCTATCGATATATATATATATATATATATATATATAATTTAACAATGTAGCTCAAACAGAACTTAACCGACAAAAATGATCGATTGCAAATGTTAAGAGTCTTAAGCCCGAGAAAGTCTCAACTTGGCCTATGGATTATTTTTAAATTCAGATAGTTCTTCACTTGGTATCAGAAAAAATTCGCATGTGATGAATTTGTCATTAGAAAATAATATCTTTAGTTATACGAGCTTACCGAGGACTGTAACTCCTTGCCACATATCTTCCATGCTCTGCAGTAACACGAATTATTATACCATAAGGATCATATGTTTCATTTGATGTCCCAGCCCACCATCCCACCTGTAGGCAAAAACCATGAAAAATCAAAGAACATAATGCCATGAGGATGCAAGTGTAATGTATTAAATGCTTCACCAGACTCAATAGTAATCCAAACCAAGGTAAGCTGACAGTTAATCAACAAAAAAATACAATGCAAAGTCTAACTTCTTCCATTGCTATCAACATGTAGAATCTTGCCCTCCAAGAATTCGTAAGTGCAAAAAGGTTTGGATTTTTCACAGTATTGAATCTCAACAAATGGTTCAGCATACAGAGGCTCAGGCAATGAGTTGAAGGCAAAGAGAATATTTTGTTGAAGCATAAAAAAAAAAACTAGCACCAAGGAAAGTGAAAGTTTGGCCTTAGCCACCAACTGCTTTAACTGGAATCCCTTAATCTCAACCATAGCACCATTTTCATTAGTTGGCTTTTTTCACTAGATTCTTTTGTCTGATTTTACTCTCCTCTCTAGTCAATTAGAAAATTATAGGGCTACAGTTCTGCTTCACTTCCATTATTCCCTGAAGTGAAAATGGAAAATCTCGATAATAAAATGCCCAAGAACCCAATCTTCTTAGAAGCTTCATCCCTAGTTATTTCCTTTCCATGATACTATGACTAATCTCCTCCACAACATATCATTATCCAGTCTTGCTGTTTTTCTCAGTTGTTCAACAGAGTTCATCTCAGGAACTACAATAAGGGGATAATGGATTATGGCACCAGATTTTTTTTTTTTATAAATATTTTAGAAAAGGAACAACACAATGATCACTATAGACAGAGATTCATCAAACGAGATACAAAGCACAATCACAAACTATCACAATAAATGTAGAATCATAAACCATCACAATATATAAACAGATACATCCAGAATGACTATGTAACAAATGTAAGCATTTCCCAATCTCCAGCATGCACTTCTAGGAGTACTATAGGGTATAGCACCTAGAATAAGCAAAAGCATGCGCCAAAGAAACCTACCAAACCAGCACCAGCATTATCTCGCATAAAAGCTGCATCCTGGTAACGTTCTTCATTTATGGCACTCTGAAATTCCAAACAGTAAACAAGAGACAACGAAATGTTAGTGCTGGAGATAATGGTATCAACAAATGATTCAGGGAAGTCAAGTTCCTACTTTCAGGTAAGACATCACTCTGCCAACAGTGTCACCAGTGGATGCCGCTGCAATTGCCACCTTAAGCCTCCCAGCTTCTTCATAATCCTCTTTGAGCACAGCATTACTTAATTGTGACTGTTTTTTTTTTTCCCGGTAAAGGTAAGAATATATTAGACTACTCAAAGGCGCATACAAAAAACCGTAGCACAAGACCAGTACAAAAACAACCCTCCACCACAAACTTAATTGTTACTGTTAAAACAATGAAAAATTTAAAAATTGACTAACATTTAGGATAAACATGGTCAAGTATAAACTAACTAAATCATTTGAGAAGAAAGAATCCGGGAGTAGGAGACATGTTTCTAATACGGCCTCCACGTTCAGTCAACACAGGAAGTCTCTATTTTTTCTACCACCCTATTGTCATTTCAGATATCCATATAGTAGAGTAAATAGTAAATTGTAATGTTAAAAATGTCACGAGGGACTCTCTAGGAAAGATAATATTTTTTTCACTCTAGCAAATAGACAAATTCATAATTCCTGCATGCTTTCCAGCTTCTCATAGTCATACTTTCTGGTATTTGTCTACATGCAATTGACATCTTATTATCAAACTATATTAAAAAAAAGAACTTCTAGCCATTAGCAAATCACACTTCCTGATAGTTTTTGTCATGCCATTGCCACGACATGGATTATTGCTCATAGTCTCACAACTTCACCTGTTTCTAAGTTCTTCGATATACTGAGGATACAGTATGTCCTCCTCGTTCCTCCACAATAAAATACTCCTTCACCATATATCCTGATGACCCTTTGGGGGTAGCATACAACTGTATCAGGTTGCCAAAAAATTGACAGCTAAAGCCTCCTTCGGCAGGTGAAGTTTGTTTCCCTTAAAGTGGTTATCTTAGAGTCACCAGCCAAGACATGTCTAGGCTCTTTTCATGGGTTCAAAGTATCTGATCAGTGTAAATCAGATGATCATAAAACAAAGGCAACAAAAACGATTAGGGCAACCGCATTCAAATTGCAAAGCTTCCTCCTTTCTGTTTTTCTTCTTTTTCCAAACTTCAACTACTGCATTTCAACAAATAAGTCGACTCAGTGAAGAGATGCCATTTAATACACAGCAGCCCCATTAGAACTTTAACAAGTACGTCATCTTATCAAACATCAAAAATCCAAAACAGACAGCAGAAAATTTAACCACTTTTTCAAAAAAAAAAAGAAACTTTATAATATACACATGGTTTCTCAAAAAGCACAAAGATACAAAGAGAAAGAACTGGAACGCTGATAATAAGGCACCTTCAATATTGAAAGCAGACGCTCTTGCCCGTCGATTTCCTCAAAGTGCTGGTTCCACCGATCCCAGTCCCAACTCTCGTCCCCATCCCTCTCCTCCGCTCTGTTCCTCTCCCTCCCCACCGAGCCGCCGCCGCCGCCTTCGCGGGCGTCCTCAGGCTCCTTCGCGCGCGCGTTCACGTAGGAATCGAACGTCCTCATCGCGGATTTCAACAGGTCCTGGATGGCCGAGTCCCACCGCCACGGGGCGGAGTCGCCGGGAGGGGAGGGCGCGTCCGAGGGGTTGCTCCGGCAGAGCGGGGAATCGGGAGCCCTGGAGAGCGATTGGGAGGGGAACGCCGACGGCGACGGGGGAGGGCCGAGGGACCTCCTCGTGGCCGCGCAGGACGAGAATTTCGCGCTCGGGAACATCAATTGGTGCGGGCTCGGAGGCGTCGCCGAAGCCATTGCCCAATGCCCGATGCCTCCCACGCACAAGTTCTAGAGAGAGAGAGAGAGCAGGTGGTGGAGGTCGACCAGACAGTGTTGGTGATGGCGAGGCAGAGAGAGAGAGAGAGCGCGATGATGATTCGGGCTGCGTGGTGACCATGGAAGCTTAAAGCCTAAAGGAAATCAGATAAGGATGGTCTTTTCGACATAGGTTCCTTCCGATGATGACGTAGAATTTCTCTATGATTTTATTTTTCTTTTCTTTTCCTTTCTTTCGGAACATTCGACAAACATGTATTTTATGTTTCGTTGGGTGTGGACAAGATTAACATAAGTTTTTATACATGTATTATGAGGAAATCGAGATGGAGGCCAATTCGCTTAAAAAGCATCCATTTTAACTCGAGCCCTTATAACGAATCAAACCTATTTCCTATCTCGCAGGAAAATATCCATTTTTAATCGGTATTGAAATTTAGACTCGTCACGTTTTCACCTAATATATGTGAAATGACACGTCCAATCTTTGGCGGCATCACTAGATGGAAAACTCGATGAAGGCCAAATTTGGGTATCGGCCGGAAGTTAGTGACTTTTCACGAAATAATAAAAAATTTGGGCCAAAATTGAGAAGAAAAAAAAAGTCAAAAACTTAGGCTTTCTTATGGTACACGCAAGATATTGAATTAGAATTGAGGCTCGGCCTAAAATTAGTATTCTTTTATGAGACGAGAAAAAAAAAACTAAACAAAAAGAGAGAGCTAACCTATGAAGTTGGTGTTCTTTTAGGAGAATTAGGCCAAAGGTACGATGTAGTTACAAATTTTCATACATGTAACTGCTTGGCTCGTGTCATAATCTTACTAGGACTATTTGGGTCGACATTGGGATTGAGATTATTCACATAAGAATGAATAGTTAATAACGATGAATGGAGATGAATTCAGGTAAATGCTGTTTACCTATCTGTACATAATAGGACCACGGAAACTCATTGGCATAGTAGATCGAACAACCAAACCGGTTCTTTTACCGGTCCGCAAGTCGACTCGGGTCAGGTGAACATCCCGGCCCAACTGGGAGGGAAATGGGCTCATCCTCTGTCGACGTCGAGGATAAAACGTTAACGTTCCCTCCACCTTGTCCACAACTTCTCTCTCTCTGACTCGCTCGCTCGCCGAGCAACGACGATGGCGGTTTGCTTCTCTTCCGGCATACACCTTCAAATCGGAGGTACTTCGTGGTTCTCACCTGTTCTGCTAACGCAAATTGGGTCCTTTATTATCTTTATCTTCCTTTGCGCTTAATTTGAATGGATCTTGAGTAAATTTTTTTCTCCCTCCAAATCTTGGCAGGGTGTCGTCGTCCTCTGGTTTCCCAACCATTGAAGCTCCACTCCACAGTGAGTCTTCTTAACCTAGAACTGGTCATGGTTTGTGGGTGCCCTTTCATTTGAGTGATTCTGACTGACCCATGATCCTGCATCAGTCGATGTTGCATCGAATAGGAACTTGTTTCCGAAAGAATAGTGCTGGGTGTGGCTAAGAGTGTTCGCGGAATTTGGTTTATACTTGTATTGGGCATTTGAACAAGACCACCCCTTTGTCTTTCGAGTCTAGACAACCGAATGTTCTGCTAATAGTGAACTTAAGTTCTGCAAAGTTTTGTAGTGTACCTGGCGTTGCTCGAAAAGTAATCCTTAACATTGCGTCCTTTCCATCGACTTAATTGTATCTGATACCTCTGTAATGACTTCTGTACTGCTCTTGGATCACGTTACATGGGACGAACTGGTGGGGCTGGAGGAAGAAAATGAACTTTCAAGGGTAGATGGCGAACAAGAAGAGGGCTCCAACCAAATATAAAAAAAAAAAGAAGAAGGCGAGAGGGTTTCATAGCCTTGATGCGTATGGCGTGATTCTCTATGGTTAGATGCATAAATGGTGTCGTAAATCTTAAATAACACTACGGCATCTTCTTGGATTGGATAAATACCATTTGGTGAATGCCCAATGATTTGGAGTGAATTTGACTTCATCCTGTGTACCAACCATTGATTTTGTTGATGGCCTTCCACATCACTCTCTCTAACTCTGCAGTCAGCTTAGTGAATCTGCCCATGTACATTTTCTGTTGTTTATTGGTTCTTTGGCTGACTCTGCAAGTCTGGTCTGCTTATGTACACATACCGTTCGTATACCTAAAATATGGAACAATTTCGGTAACCTACTTCTTGTTCGTCTGGAAGATTGGCACTGGTCTCTGAAAAATACTTTTATAACCTGGAATATATAGTGTTTTTGAGCCTGAACAACCAAGTGATGACTGTTTGTACTTCATCCAATGTGGCTTTCATTAGGTAATTACCATACATAAGCAGGCAGACCACGAAGACCCCCAGCTCAAAATCTATTGCCTTGAGAAATCTACTTCATTTTAAAGAAGAGAGTACTGCTAGGAGATGTTGCATTTTTACACTCTGTCTTCATCCGATAGATGAAAATAGAGTCAGAGAGTGCAGCCTCCAAAATTTAGCTACTATTACTTGTTGTCAGTTTATCTCAACCAGTCTCTCGTCATCTTGAAAAAGATCTCTTCTTTTAGCCTAGGAACGTTCAAAATACAAAGAAGGAAGGCTTATGTTTTCTGGTATGCCATGGCCATATGTGATTTTGGCTTCTACGTAGTTCATAACAACTCAGATGGTTGTATAGTGTCTTAGAATTGGCTTTCTACTCGTGGCAGAGAAGCTTCAAGTGGCACAATGGAAGAAAATCAGGTTTTCAACTTCAGTCAATGAGATGTAGTGCATGTTGGGAGGTTGCAGTACCTTCTGGGGCTGAATTGGTATCATCAAGTTCAGCCACATTGGGGGTCCTATTCGATTCTCATGATATCATTAGAAATTTCAAGGTTGATGTTCTGAAAGTTTCTCAGTTTGCCACAGATAACATAAATGGATTAGTTATCGCAGATCTGGACCCTGCAACAGCGAAGCTAGCAATTGGGATCCTGGGCCCATTTCTCCCAGCTTTTGCTTTCCTTTTCATCTTGAGAATAGTAATGTCATGGTACCCCAAACTTCCCGTCGGGAAGTTCCCTTATGTAATTGCTTATGCCCCCACGGAACCACTTCTCATACCAACAAGGAAGCTGATCCCTCCCCTTGGTGGAGTTGACGTGACTCCAGTTGTTTGGTTCGGACTGGTCAGCTTTCTGAACGAAATACTAGTGGGTCCACAAGGACTTCTTGTCCTTCTATCTCAGCAAGTCGGCTGATAAATTTTTTTATCATGAGTGTGTATGATAATAGACGAATTCTTCTTTCACTCTTCTCGTATTTCTTTTTCCTGGTCTGAGCTATGCTGCCGACTTTTCTTGTCATGTATGTATTGGCACCAAAACATGACGTTTTCGAATGGTAGATGCTGCATTTTGATGCCCCAATTTCCGGTGAGCTTTCACTCTCCAAAAACTGGGATCATAGTTACTGTCTCATACAATATTCTTCTGAAAGGAGTGAGTGTTAGAATATGCTTAAAGGGACATATAACAAGGCATGACCCAGCTGGGCCTGGTCAATGTCACAAAGAGGAAGTAGACAGGAACCAACTCCACCTCAGGAAGCCTCTAGTCCTCTAGCGTGGTCAGTATGTAATGACTACTATCACTGAGATTTCCAGGAGCAAGAAAATCTGAAAAGTAAGTTCTATGAGGGAAGATAAGATGAAACTAGAGGATATCAAGTAGGAGTGAGCAAATCAGACTGATCGGACCGGGATTGGTGATCTGATTCCCGGTTTTAAAGGGCAGAGGTTTGGTTCTCAATTCTTAGAATTGGAACCAGTAGCTGGGCTTTCTGATTTCTGATTCTAGGAGCCTAGGATCGGATCGGACTGGTCGAAATTTTTATTTTCTTTCGTCCTTATACCTATAAAGTGTTGTTGGATACCATCGTTTTTCACATTTTGATTCATGGGCATTGCTACATTAGACGATTAACTGCTACGCATTTCCACGTTAAAAGAAGACAATTTTTTGGATCTAGGGATGTGGTCAAACTTCAGTTGATTGTTGCTTAGAATTTGAAAAACTGCAATAGTTGTACATTCGCATGTTGTTTAGATAGTAGTTTTCATATAATTGTGTGCATTTGGGCGCACATATAGATGTGGATACAATGTGGTTAATGGCTTGCAGGAGGTTATGGCTCCCTTGTTATAGCTCTCTTTTTTTGGCATGTTTCTGATCCAATGAAATTGCTCGGAATTGGATTGGATCGGTTCCTGATTCCGAAAGATTAGGAATAGGACCCAATCAGGGGCTGATCACCCCTAATCTCAAGTGTTTGTGGTTTCTCTTGCAACACTGCAAAAGTTGCAATTTTTTGGGGGAAAATTTTAATAATTTCTCAAGAGATTGGTTTGTTTTCCTTTGTTTGGTGATATGTGTCCAAACAAGTTTTAGTATTTGGATCTCATTTGAAAAAGACAAAATTCGAAATAAGGACCCGAGGTCCTCTCATTCTCTCAAATAGGGGCTCAAAGTGAATCTTGTTTCAAATAAGGACTTGAAGTGATATAGTATTTTTTCAAATAATGGTCTGAAGTAGCCATAGAGTTTCAAAAAAGGGTTTGGATTGAAGCGCATTTTCTTCATTTTTCATTTTATTTATTATTTATTATTATTTTTTTTCCTTTTTTCTATTTTTTTAAAACTAGCCACACATAGGTGGCCCACCACTAATGGGGGGTAGCTGGGGATAGTGACCCCACTAGCTAGAGGTGTGAGTTAGCAAGCTCTCGCCAAAATAGGGAAAAGATTCAGCTCCCTCTTGGATTTGGGCAAGGGTCGCTAGCCTCCACCTTGACCAGGGAGGGTTGGCGACCCCAGCCTTGGTCAAGGCAAGGTTCGACGATTGCCACCTGGTCCTTGGTGAGGGCTGATGACCCCACTAGATCCAAGAGAGGGTCGGCGACCCTAGCCTTAGTCAAGGCGAGGGTCGATGGTTGCCTCCTAGTCCTAAGCGAGGGCCGATGATCCTTAGCTCTGATTAGCGAGAGGGCTAATGATCGTCGCCTAATCTTGGGCAAGGGCTAGTGACCCCCGTTGAGCCATGGGCCCTCGTCTCTAGTTGGCGACCATAGGTGGGAGGGGCAGTCCTCCTGCCTGTGTGTCTGTTTTTTATTTTTATTTTTTTTGTTTTGTTTTTTTTTGTTAAAAATAAAAATAAAAGTCTAATAAAAAAAGGAAAAAAATCAAATAAGGAAATAGACAAAAAAAAGCCCTTGAAATTAGGCCTTTTTTAAAAAGATTTTATGGCAATTTTAAACTCTTATTTGAAACAATGTTCACTTAAGGCTATTGTTTAAGAAAATGAAGATATTTTAGACCCTTATTTGAAATAAGGTTTATTTGGGTCCGTTATTGGAGAATTTGAGAAGATTTCGGGCCTAATTTTTGAAATTTTTCCTTTGAAAAATGACTTAAATCTCGTAACTTTATCTTGAAGAAAAAATATTCAACTTTTTAAATAATATTTTATTTTTTAATAATAATTTTTTTTTTATTTTTATTGATATTTTTTTTGGTCATTTTCCTTCTTCCTTCGTAGCCGTCGCCTGCTATCCGGCGAGGCTTGACCTTGTGTGCTGATCACCTCGACCTTGTGTCGCCTATCGCTGAGGCTTGACAATCGGCATAGGAAGAAAAAAAAAAGAAAAAGAGAAGGGAATAAGATAAAATAAATTAAAATAATATTGATACAAAATGAAAAATTAGAAAAAATTGAGATAATTCAAAATGGGATTTAACTTCTTTTAGATTTAGGAATGTACTTTCCTAATTTTATGCATGACTTTTTCCTTGACTAAGTCACTTTTGGAAAACTAAATTGGCAAAAGTCTAGAAAACTAATTCTCGAAAAGCACTTTTCACTTAAATAAACGCATCCAAATGTGTTGCTCACTTTTCCTCATTGTAACCGAGAGAATGGTTTGGTTCTTACTGATGCCCCTATTTCTGGTGAAAGAATCATGTGGCTTGAATCGGAGGAAATGTGCAATTATGCCGCCATAAATCATATGATATACGTATTTTATTTTATTAAACTAGCAAAAGGCCACACCCTTGCATGTGAAGAAAAATAAAAATAGTGAAAGAAACTCTTGACTAACAAAAGCACTTAAATTAAATTATAATGAGCACTTGCAATTATCGCAATTAGTGTAGATCTCGATTTTATCCAATTTAAACAGACGGTAAAAATGGATCTTAATTACTTGAAGGAAAAATTTTGTGATTATAGTGTGGTTTTAAGTTCTACAAACTAAGCATTGATATGGCTTAAAAACCTTGCTTTCCCTAAAGAATTTTATAGTGCTGCACACGATTTGTACCTGAAGTAAAGTAATTTAGTCTTTAAAGGAGAAATACCGAAAATACATCTTGCTTTTGATCCGGTCACCACCTAGATGCCTCTATTTGTACAAATGGGATATGTACACTGAAAATCTTAAAATTTTTATCACGAAAGAGTAATTGAAATTTACAAAAAAAAATGCAATCGAAGTTCTAAAACTTGTTAAATTTGTGCAATCAAGTTTTTTTATAAATTCGTCTAACTTGATTGACGGAAAACATCGATTTGACTTTTTTTTTTATATTTATTTCTCTCCTATGAAGTGATGACGCAATAGAAATGACATTTTTTGTATCCAAATATAATTTTTATACAGATTTTCTATAAATTAAAATAAAAAACAATTTAAACAAAAAAATAATGATTTAATAAATCAAATTTAGAAAGAAAAATAGAAGTTGAAAAACAGCCGTCTGGAGGGGTCAGCGATGACAGGGAATGGTGGCCCTAAATCCATGATTGTTCGAGATGCTCATTTCTTCTTCTTTTGTTAAGAAACACGGGGCAAAAACCCAAGTGTTACGTCGTTGCAATGCTCCTTTTTTGGGTTACTGAAAACATCATTCTCTTTGTTTTTTTTTTAATGCAGATGGAAACAGCTTCATTTATCAAAAATAACAATGTTGTTCTTAGGAAAAAAAAAGAAAATTTTAAATAAAAATCTGAGGTGCCCTTATTTTATCAAATAAAAATTTGGAGTGCCGTCGTTCTTTCTTTCAAATAAAGGCCTGATTAAGGAAATTTATTTATTTATTTTTTTAATTTTGTTCATTTTTCATTTTCATTTTTTCATATTTTTTTTTCTCTTTTCTGGTTGAACATCACTTAAGATTGGTCAATGATGAAAAATAAAAAATTAAAAAAGTAAATGAAGAAAAGATTAT
The DNA here is from genome assembly GCA_016432845.1 of Psidium guajava. Lineage (NCBI taxonomy): Eukaryota > Viridiplantae > Streptophyta > Magnoliopsida > Myrtales > Myrtaceae > Psidium > Psidium guajava. The sequence goes on along the minus strand of CM028225.1, from coordinate 31,809,639 downwards.
TATTAGATTTTTTTTGAAATAATGATAGTACTTTAATTTTGATTTTTATTTGAAATAATATTAATTTTAGATATTTATTTGATGAGACGAAAATATTTTATGTACTTGTTTGAATTTTTTCAAGAAAAATGAGGAGAGAAGAAAAAATAAAGAAGGACAAAGAGAAGAGAAAATGGGGAAACCGGCTACTGGCCGAGCACCGTCTCTTTCCCCTTGCCCTTCTTCATCTTCTTCGTCGTCTTCTTCGTGTCCGCAACTTCCATTGACAAAAGCACATCCCCTCTCTGTCTCTCTCTCTCTCTCTAAACACCTCTTCTTCTCAAATTCATGAATTCATGAATTCAACTGGGGGGCCTCGAGAGCATGGGAAGTAGCTTCCTCGCTCCCCCTGCGAAGCGTCGTCCCATGTACCAAGCCTCAGCATCGATGCCCGACCCCAGCCCTAGCCTCCTCGCCGCCGCCAACGGCCCCTCCAAGCGCTTCAGGGCCCCTCCTCCGCCCCTCTCCATCCCTCCCGGCCACGCCGCGTTCCGCCTCCTCTGCCACGCGTCCCGCATCGGCGGGGTCATCGGCAAGTCCGGCGCCACCATCAAGCATCTCCAGCAGTTGACCGGCGCGAAGATTCGGGTCGAGGATGCGCCCCAGGAATCGCCGGACCGGGTCATCACGGTGATTGCCCCGAGCGCGGTTTCGACCACAATCTCGGTCTCGCTCAACGGCGGCGGCGGCGGACGTGATGAGAGCCCGGGGGCGAGTTTTGGTAATGGCGATGTTGGGGGCCAGGTGGAGGTGTCCAAAGCGCAGGAGGCGCTGATTAGGGTTTTCGAGAGGATCTTGGAAGTCGCGGCGGAGAGCAACGGAGTTGCTGTGGGAGTCGGGGTGGTTTCTTGCAGGGTTTTGGCAGGGAAGAGCCAGGCCGGGTCTGTGATTGGTAAAGGAGGGAAGACAGTGGACAAGATAAGGAAGGACAGTGGTTGCAAGATTAGGGTTTTGACTGAGCAGCTGCCTGCGTGTGCTGCTGCTGGCGAAGAAATGATAGAGGTAAGGTACTGCTTGCAATGTTCAAGGTAGAGTTATGCCCGTTTGGATAATTAAAGAGTCTTATTGTTGCCCCGTGGTGGCATTTTCTCTTCTGGAAAAAGAAAGTTTGCATCTTGAATCAGCATGAAATATCTGGTGTGACTATCGAGGTGAGGCAGTGTTGGGCTTTCTTCTGGACCTATGGAAGATTGTTACTTTAGGTGATATGACTTAACTAGGGTTCTTGCTGTGACGTTAAGTGAATGATAAAATGCAAGAGCACTGTCCAGGTTCTTCTAAGAAATTTCAATGTGTGATAACATGCAGATGACTGAAATATGCTTCGCAAGTTTTGCCTGTACAAAAAATGTGATTTGGTTTTCTTGACTTATAAAATTGACTGTGATCCATAGATTAATATAATACCTTATGGGAAGGGCAATAGGGTGGTCTAGTCGCAAAAGATTTGTTACATGAGGGATACATGCCAGTTTTATTCAGAGTTTCAACCTTATCTTGTAATGACATTATCATTTGCTTGTGTCCCTAGAATATGGGAAACCGTTTTATAAGTGGATTTAGTTAAGCCCAAGGATGCCACAGGCAAAAGATCGATTTTTCTCCTCTTTAAATTATTATTGTGGCATTGCTATTTGTGTAAGTGTCCACTCATATGGCAGATCGAAGGGGAGGTTCATGGAGTAAAGAAGGCCCTTGTTGCGGTATCTGGCCACCTTCAAGTATGTCCACCGGCTGATAAGATACCTGACAGGTCTTGGACAACTGGTGGCAGAACTCTTGATTCTTTGTCCCTCCAGACTTTGCCTGACTTTCATGTAGATCTTCCTCAGCGGAACCCAGTGTTACCCACAACGCCAAGTGGAGCAGTCAGTTATGGTGCAGGAGTTCATCCTTTGGCTGTTGAAGTAAACAGGGCCCCTCCTGTTGAAGCAAAAGCACTTCAGCAAGAAGTGAGCTACAGGATTCTTTGTTCCAATGACAGGGTTGGGGGTGTCATTGGAAGGGGGGGCTCCATTGTTAAGGCTCTTCAGAATGAATCAGGTGCTTCAATAAGTGTTGGACCTCCTGTAGCTGAATGTGATGAGCGACTAATAACTATTACGGCTTTTGAGGTGTGTGTTGGCTTCTTTTACTAATTTACATCCAGTTAGCCTTTGGTGGATTGTGATGTATGTGATGTTGGCTTTGAAATACAATGCAGAATCGCGAATCATGCTACTCACCTGCACAAAAGGCTGTTGTTCTTGTTTTCACGAGGTCAATTGAAGCTGGCTCTGAAAAGGTTCTGGATTCTGGCTCAAATAAGGGTTCTCTTGTTACTGCTCGTCTTGCAGTCCCATCGAACCTTGTTGGTTGCTTGTTGGGAAAAGGAGGCTCTATAGTTTCAGAAACACGGAGGGCAACGGGGACTAACATTTGGATAATGGTGGGTGACCAGGTCCCTAAGTGTGCTTCAGAGGATGATGAAGTGGTACAGGTGTGCTACCATGGCTTATTTTTTATTTACCATAATTCTTGCCGAAAAATATACTTGAGTATATGAACAATTTGAATATTCAAGTCAACAGGGGGTTAATATTGTATGCTGCAGTTTGAATATGATGCCAAAGGCCTAAACTATAGTGGTGCAACTGGTAAAGAGTTGAGTAATCTTTTTGTGAGATTGCTTGTATGTCTTTGCAAGTAGGCAAGCTTTATCCAAATATAAGAATCATCTATTTTGATTCTCAAGTGTTTTCATGGATGCTCGAAAATGACCTGAGTTTCAAGGTTTTTCATGGTTAATACAATTATGTCATCATGTTGTGATTCAATTTGGTCGTGCGCAAGAAATGTGGCCTATGTTCTATGCAAGATGAAGCGCAATATATTGGAGCTATTAAGTCTGTACGTTTTTTGATCAAAAATAAAAGTTTGTGCGCTTTGGAGCCTCTACACAAATTCTGTTGCAAGCCACTGTCTTTATTTTCTAATGGAGTTGGGAATGGGGCTACCGTAAGGATGGGCTTCCTTCACTGTTGAGCTTCTGGCGTCTTGATTGGGTTGCTGTACCTGAATAATTGAGATGATCGATATGCGTAGATAAGTGAACTAGTTCAGTAGACGTTGCTAAAAAAAGGTATATTGATCCTTGGACGACTTGTAGTGGGAGGCTTTGAATTTGTTATGTCAAAATCCGGCATGTAGATTGGGAGAGATGATTAGAGAATATGATGCAATATTCTTTGTTCATTCATCAGCCGCAAGTATGTACATTGTTTAGTACATATTATCGTCCTTTTTCGATAAGTTTTTCATGCCAATGTAATTTACTCCCATGATGTGTGTGATTACTTGCATAACTTTTATCACTCCCCTTTCCCACTGCAATTGATGCCAATGCATGGCTGCAATTTGAAACAACGAAACCTTGGGTTTAAGTTTTAATACCTTATTTGATGCAAGCTATGTATAATGGAGATAAAATTTCCTTCAAGGATGCGTAACTTGGTAGCTAGTTTAGGATTTTTGGTTATCTATATTATATTTAAATTTCAACAGAAGTTCCATACCTTTTTCTGGGTTTTATTATTTTCTTCGTTCTATCATGTGCTTTTGGGATGTTTTGAGCACTAAACACCCTTACAGATGTATAAATTCAGATGAAGGGACCAATTTGCATCATTTAGAATAATCTAAGTTCTTACATGAGACAGCAAGTGATGCTTCACTCATGTAATGTTTGCTGGTATGGTGCTTTGAGTAACAGAAAGTGGGCTGTGAGCAGCCTTTGATGGGTAGATAAAACTTGCTGCTCTGCATATTACTGAAAACATATGATATGTTATTTGTCTGGATCCCTGTAGGGGAAGTTCAATTGGCATGGCTGCATGGGCCTTGCAGGTTGTGGGGTTTGTGTTGGGTAAAGGATGCATCTGTGGCAGGGTACCACCTTTATATTCTCTGTCTCCTCTCTCCTTGTCTTTTATCATAGAACTTTTAAGAGGTTTTTCATTCTAGCATTGTTTTTCCATTAGTAGAATTATACATGAAAAGGCAACCAAAATAATTTATTTGAGATTCGGGCTTTGGCCCGCACCATGACCTCAGGCTAGAAAGTACTGAGCACGAATTTTTCTCATCGGACCAAACTCTTTGCAGAAGTCCTCCTAGCCTGGCCCATGCTCAACCTAGTGTCATGTACTTTGTTGGGAACTGACAAATCATAAATCTAATTACATTTTCCGTGAAAAAGACAATTTAACGTAGGTTCTAAATTTCCGTGTAAAAGAATACTAATATATGTGCTGGAGGATAGCTCAATTTGATGCTCTTCCAGTCCAATGGCCTGGTGCCACTAGTCTATTTAAAGTAAGTATGGAAATTTTGTTATTATAGGTCATGGAAGCCGGTACTTCTAACTGCCAATGGTAGCTTTCATCTCTGGGAGGTTCACAAGAGATGTGCCATCTCCCTTTGTGGTGTTATTGATATTCTGGGGGATTTAGATGAAAAAAGTTCTAGGGTTGAGATGTGATGATAACTTTTGGTTCATGTAAGGTTCTTATGTGTGTGGACCATATTGATAACTTTTAGCATGTCGAGTGAACACAACTTGTGAGAATAGTTTGCAGATATACATATATTGGTTCTATATTCTAACTAGTCTATTACGCAGATTTCGGGGGAGTTTTGTAACGTTCAAAATGCATTATACAAGATAACTGGTAGACTGCGAGATAACATTCTTCCCAGCTCATTGAACAATTTGGGAAGCAGGATGGCTTCCTCTGTTTTGGCAGAGACTAGTCCTTATGGAAGACTAAAGGATCCTGTTGCTTGGGGTTTGGACACATCACCAGGTATTTCTCCAGGTGTAAGCAGATACGCAACTTTGACACCTAGTAAAGATCAACCTGGATTAAGGAATCATCTTGATCATCCTTCCCCACCAAGGTCGTGGACATCGCAGGTGTGTTCTGTTTGCTCAAATTTCTTTGGTGCATACTTCATGTATGTAGGGATCAAAGGGATTTCTGAGCACATTCACTTCTATGGTCATTTTATTTGCAGGGGGTTGCTGGAGTTCCACAAAGGAGCATCTCAGATGTTGGCAGAGGTTTGACATCACTAAGAAATGGTACAGAACTTGGCAGGTTGGTAGTCTGTGATCTAGCTATAAGAGCACATAACATTACTTTTTTTGTCGAGATTATTAGAGGTGGCATTTGAAGTTGGATGGTGAACCGTGTATTGAATAAGCTTATAGGGATTTAAGAATCATGTCGGCTTTTCTTTCTTTTTGAGGGCGTGATTGGGTAATTTCCATGTTCTAGATTTTCTTTATCACTTCAAAGTGGGGCCCATGGATATTTCTTTATCATGGCAGTCCATGGCAAGAGACCTGCATGTTACCATCTATCCGTCAATTCAGTATTGATGCTCTTTGTGGGACTGCAGTTAACTGAGAGTCTCAGCTTTTGTTCTTGAAGCTTGCAAACTTATTAGCCATTCGCTTTCCGAGTTAAGAATTTTTCCTATTTGTGTATTTTGAAACATGTCTGCAGTTTTAGAGACCGCGTTACTCGATCACAGCGACTGCTAGATAATGTAAACGATACTTCTCTTGATGCAGAGAATGAAGTGCCTAACTAATATCAGGATTTGTAATGGACGCCACAGAAAGCATACTTGTTAGGTTTTTGCGTTGCAACTTTTCTGTTACTTATCCTCACAACCGAACTTGTGCAGTGGGAGTAAATCTGCTATCGTGACAAACACTACGGTCGAGATTGTTGTCCCTGAAAATGTCATCCACTGTGTCTATGGGGAGAATGGTAGCAATTTGACTAGACTGAGACAGGTAACTCATACATGCTTGTTTGTTTGGCAGATTACCTGCTTCATTTGGTATTCTTAATTTGGCAAACAGAAGTTCTGCTCTACTTTTCGACTTGTGTTTGTGGTCAGTTGAAATGTTTCGATCCACGTTTAGCCCTCATCTTACAGAAGCACTTACATTTCTGTGCACTTTTGGAAGGCCAATTATATTCTTGCCCAATGCTATGTGCCCTTGTTAATCCCTGAACTTGGGTTGACTGATACACTGGAATACATGGCTATCTGATCTCAACTGGTTTTTGATACTTCTATTTGTTTCCTTTCGGCATTTGATTAGTTGGCCTAAAAATTTGTAGACTACACTCTTGTTTTGAGTGCAAGTAGGGTGAATGGATCAGATTTGAGATCTTTTAGGTTTTGATAAAGGTGGATGGCAAATGTGCCAAACTTCCTTCCCTATATCTTTTGACTATCCATGTATAGTTTCCAACATCCTATGGAAATTCTTCTATTGGTTCAGTGATGCTTTGTTCTTTTCCTTGAATACATAAGCTACATTTCATGTAAAGGTGCAAAATGTCAACATACCATTCCTTTTCTTGAATATTGAAGTAAATGGAAAATATCATAAAAGGGACCGGGTTTACTTCCAATGGATAATACTAGATACAAGAGACGAAAGGTCAACGTACCATTCTTGTCATTCTCTGTACTGCATTTCAATCTGTAGCCATCAGTTTTTGATTTATTATAGTTCAGTTCAACTGATGTTTACCCCATGATGCCTTTCCAATAGATTTCTGGTGCAAAGGTTATAGTGCATGAACGTCATCCCGGGAAAAGTGAGAGGACCATTGTCATCTCTGGCACACCGGATGAGACTCAAGCTGCGCAAAGTCTTCTTCATGCATTTATTCTCACTGGTTCATGACAATTTATTCACTAACGAAACCATCAGCTCTGCATCTTTTGGCGGTTTCTTCTCTGTAAGTGGACACAATTATTGGAAGCCAATTCATTTGGAGAGACGTTTGTTTCAAATTTCATAATTATTCTTTTTTCTGAAGAGTTATTTGTATCTCTTTCTTGTAGATTATAAAATAGGAATTAGAAAAAAAAAATTAAAAGTTCATTGCATGATTCTCCATGTTCTGTTTATTCATGGATCAAGTTTCTTCTCTTTAGATTATTCTTTTCTGCAGGGAGTCAAATTCTTTTTACTTACATGTATGGTGAAAATAGGAATGAAGTACTGAAAGTCGCTGGGCAAAAACTACCGAAAGTCATTACAAGTTTAAACATGTTCCTTGTGCAGGGGCCAATGCCATCGCGGTGGTTGGAGGTGCCATGACTCGGTGCCTGTCGAGGTTGATGCTGAAGAAGGAATGAGAATCTTTGGACTGGGGTCAAGGGTATTTCTGCAGTTTAGGGATAAAGAAAATGTTCAGTGACAATGGCTATGTGGCCCAGTTAATAAGAAGAGGGGGAGGAGCAGGGGCAAGTGCAGCTAGCACTCTTTCGCCATACAACTTGAATGAGATAAATGGTAGGTCATGCCTGCTTGAAAGTATTCTCATCTATGTGGCAAGGATCGTAAGATCGCTTCCACGGCCCGAAACATTCTCTATGATCTCACCATTTCTTCTCGCTTAAATATAAAAGTGGACAAGGTTCGCGTTGTTAATTAGTTTTGAATTATGCGAAATAACGAGATCTATTTATATGTAATGCAAAAGGTGTGCTGTCAAGGAGTGCTATAGATGCGCTTGTAAAGAAGTTGATCAAGTAAAATCTTACAATTTTTGATGCACCGATTTCTCCTTGTGTTTTATGTAATAGGATTTTGAAAGTTGGCCTATTGCCCCCGAAGATGCTTCTGTCTACTCTTCTGTCATGTGTCTTGTCTTTTTGGTAAACGATTGAACATGGGATATGGGCACATATTGTTGGACTGGGTGGTTGATCTGTTCATCACTTCAGATCCATAGAAAGCAATCACAGCAAGAATAAAACCAGTGTGGAACTATATTTCATGTCATAGAAGATTCAACGGTAGAATTACATAGTTCAAACATCAAACGACATATGCATATGCCCTTCACGAACCAACAAGCACACTGAGGAAAATATAGAGCTCGCGAACAAACACATAGCACTTATTTATTACCGAGCATGGCTGTGGATAATCACGGACCAGTCGTCGGTACTAGCGGGATAGAGCCGCTGTTATGCCGCTTACCATTTGGTCACGGACTTGTCTGTTTCCGATCTGGTCGCCCGACCTTTTGTTCTCTGCCAATTCGGGTCTAGTTTCCTTGAATTGATGGAAGGAACCGCTGCGCCGTTTTTTTCTGTCATTGCCGAGAGCTCAGCAAGCCAAGCCAAGACTTGTGCGCTATGTGCAATGTGATTTTGTTGGAAGTTGTCAGTGTCAAGTACGACTCCATTGACCTCTATGCGGAAGTAATTATCATTCTCCGGGGACTTCAAGCTGGCATCGCTCTTTGGCAAATCATCTGTCTTCCACGGGACAGAATTGCCGTCGGGGCGGGTTGAGGTGAGGGACTTTCGATAGCCCTCCTCGCTACTAGGGATTCTTCTGGTGAAGCAAGCTCGCTTATAATCGCGCCACAGCTCGTGCACGGACTTTCCAAGCAACTGGATGAAGAAGGCCTCGGAGTAGGAATCTCTCATGAGAGCATTAAGCTCCGCGACGAAACCGTGCTTAAGGCCATTGCAGTAGTCGAGAAAGTAAGCCGTGACTGCGTAACCCTCGTCCCATCTTGATCCTGACCCCTTCCTCGGCCATCCTTTGGATGCGTACCCGCCTTTCAATCTCACGTAATCAGCGATGCCGTTGATGAGCCCTCTAGGGGCCATACCGTTGCCGGTCCACTGCCAAACGTGGGTCATTTCGTGGTACACCACTCCGGCGAACTCTTCTTTTATGTCTCCGGGATAGCGCCGGAGATAATCCGCGTTCAACCGGATGACGTTGTCTATAGTACTGGCGACCGCACGCGGGGAAGGGAAGCTCTCGATTCGGAGAGTCACCATACCATACTTCTTGCCCTCGCCTTCCCTTTGATTAAAGGTGTTCAAAACTTCTTCAGTCGCCCGGAATAGAACACGGGCTTTGTACCTGCTGCTCAACTCATTGGCATATTGGTTTCCTCCGGGGACTCTAGGCGAACGGTCGATGATTTCATACGTCGTCGCGTGCGCCGACGTCAGGGAAATCAAGAGCAGGAGTGCGAGAACAAATTGATGCGGAGACATTTTGAGCTATGATCGTTGGATGCTTGGTAGGTTTCACCAGGAGATGTCTCTATTATATACACTAAACAGAAGACGAACAAGACAAGAAGGCTTGATTAGTCGGCCTCTCTCACTGCTTTTGTGGAATCGCACGGCAGGTGTTTCCATAGGTTTTCTCACCATCAAAAGTTGGCAGACTACGTTGTTTTTGCCGTCCTCTTGCAAGCTGACGAAAATGTCGTCTCACGGGCTAATACAATGAAAATTTCGAAACTAATACATCTATGACAAACGGAGCATAAAAACCACAAAATGGTGCGTCACAACGAATGAAATATTCCATTATTATTAATGCTCATGAGTTCATTTGACATATATGCATATTAATGTTTTTTTTTTGGTAAGGACATATATGCATATTAATGTTTAGTGCATTATATTGAAAAAGTATATCAGATAGATAAGAGATTAGTCTACTTACATGAGTAATCGTTTCTATTTACTGTATGATAAATAGAGATAAGACGATTTCAAGCTTGCTATCTACGTGATGATTGAGAGCTCAAACTTGAAATTTTGATGTCGCCTTAAGAGGAGTGTTAAGATGAAGTCTTAATAAGTTGTGTCTAAAAGTGAAGCAACCCACGTATTTTATTTTACCTATCTTTGATGCCAAATGTGAGTTCTGATGGATTCTTTGAAGAAAATAGATTTATGAACTCAAGTTACACATTGAGAATGTCTGAACTATAATATGTACGGTATTGAATGTAGAGACATACGCTTCATGAGAAAGGAGAGAATATCGTAATAAATATTTTCTATTACTTATGAGACGACCAAGAAAAGTTGGCAAAAGTATCAATCTCAACTCTATGGCCATGTGAGAATCTTGAGGATGTGAGTTCTTAAGTTTTGTACTCTCACGATTCTGACTTAATTCTCGAAATTTTGATTTTGGTGTTTGCTATCCTAGAATGTTGCCAACGATCATGGATGATTCGGTCTAGCAGAACATTTTTGGAAAAGCGAATTGAGTCAAAATGGAAAGATTTTAAGGAAGGAGGAAGATCAATTCGTAGTTGATGTCACATTATGATTTTGTATTCACGGGTCGATTAATCATGATTATATGAATTTAATCGTAATGGGGAATACAATACATATCGAGCTATGATCGTTGGATGCTCGATAGGTCTCACAAGGAGATGTTACTCTGTTACATACGCTGAATAGAAGAAGAACAAGACAAGAAGACTCGATTAGTCAGCCTCCCTGAGGGCTATTGTGGAATCACACGGCAAGTGTTCCTTTAGGTTTTCTCACCATCAGAAGTTGGAAGACCATGTTGTTTCTGCCGTCCTCTTGTAAACCGATGAAAACGTCGTCTCATGGGCTAAGGAAGAAGCACAAAACTGTCACTCTCCCGATCATATGTATAAACGAAAGGGTTAATACAAGGAAAAACTCCAACTAGGTACATATGTGATACATTTACCTAAAGTTAACTTTTTGACCACGAAAAACGCCAAATGAATACGCTTGTGACAACTTTACCTTTAAATAAATTTTTTATCACAAAAAAAAAATCTCAAATTGGTATATCTGCGACAAATTTACTCTCCACTAGCTTTTTTTAGATTGGGTTATTACCTTGAAAATTTTCAAACTGGTCCACTTATGACAAAAGAAGGGTAAAAACCCCAAACTGATACACCTGTTAATTGCTACGTGTCATCCGAATTAGCAAATTGACGGTAAAATCCAATCGAAACTAACGGAGGGTAAATTTATCACCGATTTACCAGTTTGGAAATTTTGGTGGTAAAAAAATTAATTTGAGAATAAATTTATCACAAGCGTACCGGTTTAGAGTTTTTTGTAATATTAACCCTAATTGAAATGTTGTGTTTGTTTTGGGCAAACAAACACTTGGATGTTTCCTAGCAAACCTGACGTGAATGTGTCCAACTGAATAACAACGAAGTCTTAGAAAAACTTTACAACAAGCCATTGAGACCAGGCACAAAGAAACTCAAATAATCAATGTTACTTCTCCTGACCTCTTTCTCTGTTGAGTAGACCTCTTCGTTCAGTAAGAAATAGATGACAATGGCGAAGTCTCTCTTTTACTTGTATCCTAATTGGTATTGAGGGAGCTCTGGTGACCCACCATTTTCAAAATCAAGTAATCAAAGAGCGATTAATCCTTAATTTCACGAGTGTTTTACTTAAAGGATGCTTTTTTTTTCTTTTTAATAAAAGCAAAAACATTTCATGGATAGAGTTCTGCGCAACGTAATGAGGACGGGGCCATAGAATTAGGGAAACGAGATTGTGTGAATTCTAATTCAGGATGGATGGCCCATTTTTTATTGGACCGTCGAGCGAACTTAGCTTGGTTAATTTATAATGGCCTATTCTTTATTGGAGTTCTTTAAAATGTACCCCTTCTTTGATTCTTTACATAATCCCATTAAACTTTTGATTAGACTTTTTGACATGGTTCCTTCCGGAGCCAACTTTAATTCTTCATGTCCCACTTAATATACTCAAGTTCCTAAGTAGACTTGGATCGTCCATATAATCAAATCTTCTCGGTAATGGCGAGCTTTCCTCAAACGAGATCGGCTATGCATGGCAATAGTTCATTCAATCAAATCAATAACATTTGATTTCGTTCTCCTTTAAATATTCCCTCTATATTTCAAGGCCTGTGGAATTAGTCAAAAGAATATTGGGGTCTAATTCTTCAGATTGCTACGAGAGTGGGTGTGGTGGAGCTCTTTCCGTACCATTTCTCAGCAAGGTACTTAAGATTGAATCTAAGGCCTCACTTTGAACTTATGGGCATTTTGGTAAATTGATTAAATGGCAATCTTGTAATTTCTGTTCGAAGGGCCTAGTGGGGGCATCGGCCATGGCTGAATGAGGCCGGAATTTGGACGCCGAAGGGCCATTTTCGCTCGAAAGGGTGATGGTTAGACCGGGATGAGCCGCGGTTGAAATTTTGCTCAATCCGATTCAATCCTAGTTCAATTTCATCCGCATATCTTTTATTATTATTATTATTATTATTATTATTATTATTATGAATTGAGGATTTTTTGGCATGAAATTAGACATGAATCCAGCTAGCGCAACCCTCATCGGTAACTGCCTTTGGCCTGTTGCCAGCTTGGTGACCGACAAAGGAAGAAAGAAAAAAAAATCAAAAAGAAAATAAAAAATAAAAAATAGTAAAATTTTAAAATTAGCAAGAAGTTTCCATGTCAATGCCAATCTATTTACATAGTAGGATGACCCATGTCTAAGCCAACGATTTCAAGTCAAAATTGGCGGAATGAAAATAATTGGCAAAATGTGAAATGGTTTATAATTCAATTGACACGATTAAAATATTTAATATTAAATTGATAAAAGTGCAATAAATTTAGGATTTTGGACAATTTTCCCGTTAAATACACATAAAAGTCGGTGAGTTGAAGTCGCTGATAAGAAAGAAGATTGATAAAAGATCAAAACTCTTTTAATTTTAAGAAAAATTAGCAATTAAGTGCCAGTAAATCATCAATAAATTACCATAAAATTAGGTAACCGGTAACAGCTTTTTGTAGAAAGTTACCATACTTACCCACCCTTTCAGAAATTTACTGACTATAAGAAAAATTCCGTCTGGGAACAAGTCAAAATTGTCCCAAATTCATAAGTGAAAGAAGAAAGAATGAAAAGGTCACCAACTGATCCAATTATTCATTATGGTATATAGAAGATTGGCAACAACCAAGACCTTAATGTATGACCTAAAAATGGGAAATGCGACTTTATGCGATGAACAAATTTCTATAGACACGCAACAAAGACTTAGACGATAAAAGAGAGAGTTAAAATATACTCTTATTAGGCAGATTCAGTGATATCCGATCCCTGTAAAATCTTCTCCACATCGAAGATTCGTATATCAGGAGTAGAATAACGTATTTCAAATTCTAAAACAAAGTACACGTACGCCCTTCACAAACCAACGGGCACGCTGAGGAAATATAGAGCTCGCAAACACCTAGCGCTTATTTCATTGCGGAGCATGATCGGCGATATACTTTCCGATGGCTGAGCATGATCACGACCAAGTCGTCCATATACGAGCGGAGAAAAACCGCTGGTACAGCTTACAAGCTGGTCGCGCGCTTGGAATTCATGTCTAGTTTCCTTGATTTGACATAAGGAACTGGCGCGCCGATCTTACCGATCAGGGCGGAGACCTTAGCAAGCAAACAGCTCCCGACTCCATTGCAGTTCTCCAAGTTCTTAACCAAGTCTTTTCCGCTCTCTGCAATGTCATGTTGTGGACAGTTGTTGGTTTCGAGTGCGACTCCAGCGAACTCTAAGCGCAAGGGTTCATTTTTATTCTCCAGGATATTCAAGTTGGCGTTGTTCTCCGGCACGAATTCCAGTATCAACGGGATGTGACTTTTGAGTGGTCTTCGATAGCCCTCCTCGCTGCCGGGGATTCTTCTGGTACCATAAGCAAGTTTATAATCACGCCTCAGCTCGAGCAGAGACTTTCCAAGCAACCGGACGAAGAACGCCTCAGAGTAGGAGTCTTTCATGAGAGCATTAAGATCAGCGACAAAACCGTGCTTAAGGTCGTTGCAATATTCGAGAAAGTAAGCCGTGACTGCATAACCATCGTCCCATGTCGATCCCGAGCCCTTCCTCGGCCAGCTTTTGGATGCACACCCACCTTTCAATCTCACGTAATCGGCAATGCCACCGATAAGCCCTGTAGGAGCTCGTGGTACACCACTCCGATGAACTCTTCTTGTACGTCTCCTCTGTAGCGTCGGAGATACTCCGCGTTCAACGTCGAATGACGTTGTCTTCAGTAGTGGCGACTGCATGTCCATCCTGAGCAAAGCTCTCGATTATGAGAGTTACTCTAGGGTACTTCCTGCCTTCGCCTTCCTTCTGGTTGAAGGTCTTCAAAACGACTTGAGTCGCCTCGAACAGAACGCGGGGGTTGTCGTGGCTGAAAATTTCAGGGACTTGATCGGAACGGTCTAGGGCTTGGTATATCATCGCGTGTGCCGATTTCAGAGAAATCAGGAGCAGGACCACGAGAACAAATCGTTCCGTAGACATTCTGAACTATGATCTTTTGGATGCTTGATAGGTTTCGCAAGAAGGTGTGAGTCTATTTGTACACACTGAATAGAAGAAGAGCACGACATGGAAAGTCTTTGATTAGTCAGCCCCTCCGTTTGCCACTGTCGAATCACATGGAAAGTGTTTCGATAGTTTAGGAGCTTTTGCCGTCCTCTTGTGAACTGTCACTCTACTGATCATGTGGTCCGTTGAAGTACTGGATCTATGTTAGAGTGTGTTTGTTTCATGAAAAACTCAAAATTTGAAAAAAAAAATTCAAAGAAATGAATAGTTATATCTCTTAAAAAAATTAGTCAATAAAAAATATTTTCATTATTGATAATAACTTATATCTAATTATTTTGGTAGATGATGAAAATATTTTGCATTCATCAATTTTTTAAGTGATAAAAAAAATTACTTTTGGAAAAATATTTTTTAAATGATGAGTTTTTTGAGGAACAAATGCAGCCTTAGATATAGACACTTTGATGTTTTTCTAGTAAACCTGATGTGCTCGCCGCTGACATCATTCACTTATCCTTTTTAGCTAATTACTCTATTGAGAAAATTTTATTGTTTGGTAAGGAATACACGACCAACAAATGGAAAAGTCTACCTTTTACTTGTACAATGATTGGTCTTGAAGGAGCTTTGGTGACCCTCCAATTTTTACATTAAAGTAATCAAGCGCAATTACTCCTTAGTTTTTGAGCATTTTACTTTTTTTTGGTCAAGAGTATTTTACTTAAAAGACCCGTTTTTCACATAAATGGCTACGTGTGTTTTGCAACAAATGAATATTTTAAAAATTATTTTCCTAAAAAAGATAGCTTATTTTGCTTACAAAAAAAGTGAATGATTTTTTTAATCATTCATGCAAATTTTAGAGATAAATTGTTGTATATAACGAAAACATTTTTTATTGACTAATATCTTGAGTGATACAAAAGACTGTTTTCAGGAAAATAGTTTGTAAGTGATTCATTTACCTCGAAATAAATAGAGCCTAGAAGTACGGATATTGTATTAATAGCATCAGGCCACAAAATTAAGGGGAGAGGTTGTGAAAATTTTGATCCGATATTGATGGCCAATTTTTTACTGGATTGAAGAAGTGAATTTAGTTTGGTGTACTAACGCTGGATAGAGTACCATTGGCCCTGATGCCCAAGAGAAATCTATGAATCATATTATTAAATTATGCATCGAATTTGAGTCCATTGAACAAATAAGATCCAAATAAAAGCAAGTATTCTTTCGAAAGTCCACTCTCTATCTTTGACTTTATTTGTTCGTGCATTAGTTACTTCGCACGCATGTCGCTCAAGAATGGAAAATGCATCTGGAGGGAAGCGTGATCGCCTACAACCTTAGACTAGGAGGGCCGAAGAATTAAAAGCACTAGCCTATCCAGCCGCAACAGGAGAATTTGACAGGATTGGGCATTAAATGATGGAGCCTACAAGCGTGTCTTCTTCTGTTGATGCCCTCACATAAAGCATTCATTGAAGGGCCAATTTACATGTCTTCCACGTCCATTTTCTCACCTCATCAGATGCATACACGTGATGACAAAAATTGGTGGGCGCCTGTTTTGTGGTCTTGTCTTGTGTTCATTTAATAAGGCCATTTTTTTGGACTTGTGTCCTCCCCTTTCTTCTATAAAAGGGGAAGTAAGTCCGGAGAAGAAAATAGAGCAGAAAAAACGAGCCTCCAAGAAGGAAAGTCAGTACCTCTCGGCCGAGGGAGATTTTCTCGTTGTAATTACACCCGAGTGACTTAGTCAAATTCTTGTCAGCAGAATTTATATAGCTCCTTGAGTGAGACTTCACTAGAAATTGTGAGCAGCTAAACACCGAACGAGTTATTAGGTATAATTGAGGCTGAAAAATATCGAAAGAGTGTTTGAATACTCGAGTGATTATAATCTCCATTCTATCGCTTTGTTTTTATATTAGAATTTCGTATTGCTCTCCCTATGGATGTAGGGTTCGATATTCGGATCAAACCACATAAATCGGATGTCCATACATATTAGAAAATTTATCGAAATTCTGGAAAATTGTCTCCAATATTTTGGGCATTCTGCTTGGGATGAATTGAATTCCCAAAGATCGAACATTTACAGAAGTTTCGGCCAACTTTTGTAGAATGCTTTCGCAAATGATTTTTGAAAACACTATTTGAAGACTTACCCTTTAATCTTTCCTTGTCATTTGGAAAACCATTTTTGGTCAAACTCTTTACTTCAAAAACAAGTCCTGATTTATTAAAACATGAAACTGGCATAAAAAGAACGCTTTCTGAAGATTTTAGACTGAAGGAAAACTTTTTGGAAAATTTTGAAATTTCTTCTTTTAAATATGCATTTTCCTTTGCAAGAAAATCATACTTTTCTTTCATTTGCGAAAATTCCTTTTGTAAAAATTCAATCTGTTGACACCTAAATTTTGACTACTTTTTTTAGTCATTTATTTTGTATGAAAAATTAGAGATTAATTTTAGTCCTTACCAAAAATAATCAAATCATTTTCATATAGTATAGTTTAATTTTAGCATCCATTGCATTGTGTTATAGTTTGGATTGGCAGTGGGCGGATTAAAAGTTTTGAATTGACCAGAGTAAAAGTGTGGTGATTGGAATTATTTGTCCCGGGTAAAAAAAAATGATTTTTCAAGTTACCAAAATTTGGTCATAGAAACTCACTCATCGGTGGTCCAGCTGGTTTGCGCTCTGATCCTTTCACGAGAGGTCCTGAGTTCAAACCTTGTTGGAGCAAGTGATTTAAGCGGAGGGTCGTGACGGTGGGATACTGCGCTAGCCCTCCTGGAGGATTAGGTGCGCGTTCCGTACGGACGCTGGCCCGGACACCGGCCTGGACACCTTTATACCAAAAAAAAAAATGGTCATACAATGAATAGTCAGCAATGATCTTCAAGGAATTTGTACATGCATATGAGAAAGTAAATATGAGGAAAGAAGGTTGAAGAAAAGAAAAGGATATATTGTGGATATCCTCGTAAAGAAAGCTCGCTCTATGCTTTCTTTTGAAAGAAGGAGAGGAAACAGCTGGAGGGTTCACGAGCAAAGAAGGAGGAAAAGCAGAGCAGCAGGCCGAGATGACTAGCAGCAGAAGATGAGGAAGGCGCAGCAGCTCCAGCGAGCAGTAGCAGCGAACAGTGGCCAGCCAAGAAGAAAAAAAGAAGAACATGTAGCAGCGGAGCAGAACCAAATTCAGTCGAGAAAATGAAGAAATGCAGCAATGCAGAGAAGAAGACAGCAGCGCAGCAACAGTTGAGCCGAAGAAGAGAAGAAAAGAGGAGCAGAAAGTGACGTGGGGAGGCCACGTTCATGCATGAACAACCCACTACAGTAAGTTAGTGGTCTGAACAATCATGCAAAATTATCTCAATTGCATGGGGAAAGAAAAACTGATTAATTTGGGGGGAGGGGAGAGGACACGTGGGCAGCTGCATGGAGAAAGAGAGAAAATGAGTCAAAGGCATGTGGGCTTCAGCTGAAATATTGAGAGAGTTGGGTTGGTTGGCCGGCAATGCAAAGGAGGAAAAGACAAGAATATTGGCTCAATAAAATATGAACTTTCTTGTCATCATGTGCATGGTTTGTGGGACGTTACACTGTTTATCTTCCTCGACAAATCCATCAATTTCATGTGTAAGATAGGTCGATCAAGAGAGAAAGAGAGAGAGGGGAACCAAGGATGGACTCTCCATCAATATGTACACGATAAAAGGGAAATATATGAGCAATTTCGAAACATACATAGAATCAATCTCTAACGCTAACACTAAGCAAGACCATATGACTTGGTGGGATTGTTGACCTTTATCGGTACATGATATCAGATGGGGTGAACAAACGGTGAATAAGGATCATTCAGGAAGTGAAAGCCGCAATGTCAGGGTCTTGCTCGAGAAGAACCTTCTCTTCTTGGCTCAGAATGATCCATGCATCGATTCCACCCTCAGATTTACTGTCCACGAGAACTATCAGAGGGACAGGAACTAATGTGCAGCTCACAAAGTCCGGCTTTCCCCACCCGAAATCGACGTCATACAATGGGAAACCACACCAGCTTGTAAAATTCCCAAGGTCTCTTCGTCACCGTTGAACCTTCCCTCGTATTCTCTTGCGGAATCCCTCACCATATCCATGCAAAACTCTCTGTCCGCTATCGCCGCGTACCTTGTCTAAGCGCTTGCAAAAGTATCGCAGATCACCTTCACAAAAGCTTCGAGATTCAGGCCGTTGTCATGCATCGTGTGTTGGGCGACGACCTTGGTGTAGAAGTTACCAAATGCATTTGTCGATATCGGTAGATTGACTCTCCCGCACAAGCTCATATTCTGGAAAACGACTAGGGGCCTTAGGCTCCCATGTTTCGCTCGATCCAGGGTCACGAATGCCTTACATAAGAGTGCCGACACGACCTCCACTCTCGATATCCGCCCATCTTTAGTTGCGGCTAGTTTTAATCTCGAGAGGGCTTCACCACTAAAAAAGAACCGCCTCATTGTGAATTTCACTCCAGCACGGGGTTGAAGCCAGCGAGTTACCGCCGACCCCCTTGCTGGGAATAGAGAAGACAACTCGAAATAGGCGAGGCTACTTTGTGGATCTCGCTCCAGCACGCAGTAGCCCATGAGTTCATGAATGTCGCCATGGTGCACATGTCCTCTAGCGAAGGCTGATCACGAGTCCACCGCACTCGAACACGTTTGCTTAAATCACAAGTAGGGGATTGCCGGATAGTCCCAGTGGGAACTTTGACAAACGGCCGAGCAGGTCCGCGTCGCAGTCTCCCTGGAGGAGCTGAATGAGCTGCCCATTCACTTTGGCGTGCACAAATTCTGCTCCCTCATCGTTGCAGTCGATAAAGAGCCCTTCGTGGATATACTGGCCGGTAAGAGGGTAGAATATCGCCAGGGTTTCCGAAAGCGACTCCTCCAACAGGCGAAGCCTTCGGAAAGTATCGTCTGTTGGGTTTTAGACAATAAAAAAACCCATAAAATATGAATGAGAGTTGTGAGAGAAATAGTCTTATATGAGATAGAAGATAGATGAGTAATGGGTTTAAATAGTGGAACCTTTCTAATGGGTTTGGGCCCCAAGGGGTACCCCACTTTTGTGGAGGAGATAGGTTTTGCACAAAGTTGGACCGGTCCACACGCGCGCGTGTCGCCGCCGCCGTCCGAGGATCGGGCCCGGGTCCGGATTAAGCCCATCGATTTTATTTTTTAATTGACATATCCGTTGAAATTTTTTATTTCCTAAATTAATTTTCGGATGATGTCTATTAGTAATCTATCTTCAAGCCACCGGTTCGTGTTCGTCAATTACCAAACAAATGCGTTGTTTCGGCATTAACCGAACACCGAACAAAGGTGTTGATTCGGCAATAACCGAATACCGAACAATCATGACTTCGTGACTCTTCGTTTGGACTGTTTTAACATATTTGTTTTCAAACAGAACACGCATTTAATTTAATTCATTCATTCTGTTTTCGAAAAAACTCATCCCATTCATTCTCATTTGTGCGATAATTCCCGAAGTTGCGTTCGAGGGTTTTTTGTCGAATAAGTACCGTTTCGACGAAAGTGTGATCCGTTCTATCCTGGGAGGCGATTGTCCACACAACCTTGGGTACCAGTGGAGGGGACAAATTCGTCTTAAGGACACGACGTGAATTCGTCGGGCTCGGATCAATCATTTAGTCAATTGTTCATCTGCTCTTGATTCAGGTTTGACTAATTCCTTCATCTTGATTTATACGAATACACGTATGGACGACTATATCGTCTTCATGGTTCTCGCCATCAACGCGATAGTAGAAAAGGATTCCGACATGGGCTGGAATCTGAAGCTCATCTATGTCCGAAATATTCATCTTTCGACGTGGTCCGGCGTCGGAGCGGACGGCTTGATCAGTTTCTTGCTTTGCACTTCGACCTTCATCCTTGGATCTCTTCCAATCACTCCAGTGCTCCCCCAAAAAACTCAGCCGATGAAGATTGATAAATTGGATACAATAATTGATGATGACGCCACTTCCATCTGCAATTTCCATCACCTTGATTAATGATGTTCCACTCCCTGTGTACCTTTATTAAACCCTCGTTCATTTTGAAGTTTAAGCACATCGAAATAGAAATCGAGCATTCTTTCTCTTTCTTTAGAATGTCTGGTGAGTTGAAAATTGAAATAAGATGGACAATTGCCAGGTATACTGTTATTTCTTATGGAGAGGAACGCATCACACCAAACATTATCCTAGATTTTACCACAATTTAAGGTAAATGTCATGCGAAAATATCAGTTTGGGGTTTTAGTGGCATGATTATACCGATTTGAGAGTTTTTGTGACATAAAAATCAGTTTGGAGTAAATGTCACATAGCAGTACCAGTTTGGGAGTTTTTGTGACACAAGTATTAGGTTAAGGTAAATGTTTTATTGATGTATGGTTTTTGGTTGTATTAGCCCAAATTAATAACTAAACAAGAGACCCGAGAGAGAATCATGGGGGATCTCAGTTGTACAAAGAAATCAATTGTTAACTTAATTCACGGCTCCACCAAAAGTAGTTGAAGTTGTCATGAACTTGACTAAGTATGAAAAATGTAGCCCGATCCTATATAAAAAAAAAACACCGAATGAGAGATAATATGACCTACCAGTGGGACTTTCTTAGGGAACATATGGACCCGTGCCCATCAAATCTTAAATGGTTTCCTCATAAAAAAGATAAAGTAGCTTATTTTATTTTTATCTTCATTTGAAAATTGATTACATACATTTAGATAGTATAGTAGGGGAGATTGACGGTTGATGGCGATAGCCCCTAAAACCATTTAAAGTCAATTCAAGCAATTATCATAACTAGTTTTGAGGAAATTTAGGTGAAGGAAAAGAGATATTTCTCCCTCAACGAATACTCCAGATAGTAAATTGGGGAAATACTCCAATCAATCCTAAACCTATTGTCAAGAAATGTTGCCAATTTAGCTCTAAAATTTTGTGCAAAAGTCAAATTTCATAATTTTGATCAATTTCCACATGAAATCGCTCACGCACCATAATATTGTCGTTCAATTCGGTATCTTGGGAGTGGCATGTGTGAAAAGGTGCCATTAATAGATCTCGAACTACGGCAAGAGGAAAATGTTATTTCGAATAACGAGTTGCTGTTTCGCCATTCGGGATAAGCGTGTCATTCGGGAAGCTTAACAGAAAGTGTACCGAGCGAAGGAAATGGTGTACTTGAATTCGGTATATTTTGACTATGCGATGTGAAGGTTACATCCCGAAATTCGGGAAGCACAGAGTAAAACTCGTGGGTGCGAACAAGTTTTCGAAGTTAAGAGATATTATTCATAAAGATTAGTTAATCATGCGGTTATGAGCAGTAGAGGACATGGGTCCCAATTTGCATGAGTCAGTTCTGAAAATCGTGGGCTGAAAAAAGGCAAGCAGTAGCGCTAAAATTCAAAGATTTGAAATCAAGGAATAACTTTTCAAGCGGTTATGAGCGCAAGAAGAATAAGTATCCAGAAGAAAGGAAGGAGAAGTCTCTCCGCAATCATTCAGAAAAAACACTCTGTTTCTTTGAAGTTCTAACTTTCGTTGCCGTTAGTAGCATAGCCTTAACTTTCTTGCACTTTTCATTCCATGTACTTTCAGATTTCAGTAACTTATTTTCCAATTATAGCAACTAGGAGTACTGTAGTAGTAGATTATTCAACTTTCGACACACTTTCATCAACCATTACCTAATCTACACCGTGCATCCAATTTTTCCATCAGAACAGAGCACAGAACCCTTCTTAATAAAAATTGAAGTATGAATTTCGATGAAAGATATTCTCGATTACAAATCGCGCGAACATCTTTTTGGCACGCCTGGTGGGACTCTCGTGGTAAGTTTTGCAAAGATGGTTAGAATAAGAAATTAACTGGATAGCCAGAATGACAACGCCAACAATCAAGGTGATGGTAATCAATCTGAGCATTCTGCAGCGAATGTGGTTGTCAGAGTCACTGTTGACATTCCACGGCAGCTGACAGATGATCAAGCTCACTCGCTAGCACCAGATGCTACGTTGGTAGCTACGATGAAGAGGATGTTCGAAGAGCAACAAAATGAATTGACCAACCACATGATTCGACACGAAACTGATGTAATCAAACCGATGGTGGTCAACGCAATAAACGAGGTGATATCTCGACCAGGTTTATCATCTCAAGGATCGCCTTTTCGAGTCAATACTTCTAGTGGCATTCCATATCCTCCAATGTATGGTTCTCCTATCGTTAGTCAAAGTGGTGGAGGAGTACCTCTTCAACCTCCTCTAATAAGGATCATACCAAGGCTAGAGAATCCAACCTAAGTGAACTTGGTGAAAGGAATTAGTGGGTATATCTTCCCTCAAGGTAGTCAAGTTGAAGTTAACACGATTAACCCGAATGTTCAGAATGTACATCCAGTACCGAACGTGCCCAATCTAGAGCCAATGAGACCTCTTGGAGTTCCAGCATACCCACAGGGCATTGGAAATCAACCATGTAGACCAGTGCCACCTGTTAACTTCAACATGAAAAATCAAGGAATTGACAGACCCCTACTAATCGATCCTAAGGGGCAAGAAGCGTGGGCCGGTCAACAGAATATGAGGCCATGGAACCCAGATCGGGTAGCCGAGATAGTACTCCAGTAGTTGGGAGTAGACAGGGGTACTCTAAGGCCAGTGTACAGGAAGCCACACCCAGATTGGGTGGATAATATTCCATACCTGAGAGGATTTAAAATACCAGACTTCGCTATCTTTACTGGTGAAGAAGACCAGTCAACTGTGGAGCACATAGGACGATTTTTAGCATAGTGCGAAGAAGTAGGGACGAATGAATATTTAAGGTTCAAGCTGTTTCCACTGTCATTGTCTAAGACAACGTTTACTTGGTACACCAATCTACCAGCAAACTCGATCCAAACATGGGCTGAGATGGAAAGATAGTTCCATTCTCAGTTTTATCGGTCAGTGCCCGAAGTATCAGCAGTCGATTTAGCAAGAATGCACTAGTATGGTGGCGAAACTGCAGATCAGTTTATCGCTCGGCTTAAGAAATCACGAAACCGGTGCCTGACGTCCCTTACTGAAAAGGAATTTACTGACCTTGCGTTCAATGGGTTGAAGTTTAATCTTCGGGAGCGTTTTGAAGGACAAACATTTGATGATCTCTTTCAATTAACGATCAGAGTCTCGAAGTACGAGCACCTTTTGAAAGAGAATTGACAGGCTTTGGTTAGGGCAAGTAATCCCGAAGTGGAGAACCCAATGGAAGAGGAAGAGGAAGAGGAAAAGGAGATAGCAGTGGCTACAATGGTATTGGACAAACCGTATGTGTGCCCAGCTCTTAAACCGGCGAGAATGAAAGAGTTTGCAAAAGTAAAAGCGAAAGAGTTAAACAGCTATTCGTTTGATATATACAAGTTGGATGAAATATTCAATTTGTTGCTGAAAGATAGGATGATAAAATTGGATGAAGGACAGAATATCCCATCTAAGGAAGAATTGGTAGACAAGAGATATTGTAAATGGCATCATTCGGCTAGCCATAACACCGCAAACTGTATTGTCTTTAGAAAGACGATACAAGGTAAGATCAAATTTGCCGAAGACAAAGGGAAGGCACCAATGGAGGTTGATGTAGACCATTTTCCTAAGATGACTGGAATGGTGAATGTTCATACTCAGTCGGGTCATCAAACTGGTGACGTATGCTCTTGTTGCCACCAGGACTTGAATCATCAAGACTAGTATCGGTCGGAGTACCAAATTTTTCGAGGAGCAAGGGGTAGGTACTGGTCAGGTTCTTTTATTTGAGGAAGTTTTAGACCCCAAGGGAGTTATGAGACTGGGTCCACAAGCTATTCAGTTCGCGGAGCTAGAGGGAGATATCGAGCGAAGTCTAGTGCTCTAAGGGGTTTAGGCCACGAACGAGTCACGGGGTTGGATTTTCGAGTTATTTCAATTGGGGAGCTAGGGGAGGATACCAAGATAGATCCTATTCCCGAAAGGAAGACGAGGCACGAAAAAGACTTGGAATAACAACGTCGAAAGATCCTATCTGGACACGAGACTCCATTCGAGAACCTGAAAAGGAAAAACGATTAAGCCAAATCAAATATGAGATTGTGGTTCCCGACCGTCCTTCCCGAGAGTATGGAAAGGGTAGACCATGTCTGCAATTGAAATTGGAAGATTGGCATGAGTTGGCACACTGTGAGTGTCAGAAGGAGCAATATGATCAACAAGTTCAGAAATTAGAGGACGGCCAAGCAAGTTCCTGAATCAATGAATGTAGTAGAACCGCAAATAAACCAGCAAAGAAGAAGAGTATATGGCAGCTTTACAAAGAAGGAGATCCAGAAGTAGGTCTTCTTGCAGAGCCTAGTGGAAAGTTTCATTATATTGTATATTATGGAAAGCCAGATTACCTCAAACTACCATAGTTGCCAATTGAACTGTCTGGTTGGGGAGAAGAGTTTGCTGATCCGCCACCTAAGCCTATCCCATAAGAAGTCAAGGAGAGCAGAACTTTTAAAGCCTAGCATACTTTCTCAAAGAGAAAGGCGATGATCCATTGCCACAGCCAACCCCGCTGAAGCTTGAAAGGAAGAGGACTTATAAAATCCCGCATGATCTTTCCGAAGGAAGATGGAGGGAAGCAAAGCCACCTAGCCAAGTATCATACCGAACCATCAAAAGGCGAGACCAAAGCACAAAAGTAAGCAGAGATATTTTGAGCAGACTTGGGATGGTAGAATGATCCCTAATTACAAAAAAAGGAACTGGGTTTGGAGACGTAGCAATGCCGAAATAGAGAAAAATGAGAAAGGAGAAGTTCCCATTTTAAGTTAGCAAGGAGAAAGTTCAAGGCAAGAGCTGATGAAAGGAAAGAAAGTTCAGGAAGAACAACCGACAATAGACTTTGGACAGTTTATAGTGGCACTTGCCCCAAGATATAAGCGTGGCTTCAGCCAAGACCAAGGGAAGCTTGAAAACAATAAAGCTAACCGAATTCGGAAAAGGAAGTTCAAGATGCTAAAGGAACGTGACCATCCAATGAAAATCGGGATAGTGAATGCGAGACTCCCGTCTGAATTCGGGATGTGATTAACAGTGGAGGAAGATCCGAGACACGTTTCCGAAAGGGAAGTAGCTATGGCTGAGTTCCATTTCTCTGAGAATGAAGTTATAGAGTTTGAGAAAGTCCCGACTGAGAGGGCCAAACACTTGAAGTCCTTGCTTATATCTGGTAAGATAGATGGGCAACCCGTCGGCAAGATATTCGTAGATGCTGGAGCTACCCTGAATTTGATGTCATATGGATATTTCAGAAAGTTGGGTAGAAGAGATGATGAGATTACACCGTCTAACGTACAGTTATCTGATTTTCTTAGAGAAGTAACAAGTATTAAAGGAGCAGTTGTAGTAAATTTGACTATTGGGTCCAAGACATCAAAAATTACTTTCTTCGTGATTGAGTCAGATGGGACATATAATCTGTTGTTAGGAAGAGATTGGATTCATGCCAATCAATATGTGCTATCTACATTACACCAGATGTTGGCATTCTGGAATGGAGAAAAAGTGGAATGTGTCAGGGCAGATGGGAAGATTGTCCCGATAGGTTGGACTGAGATTCATCCAGAATATGAAGATTACATAGGTGGAAACCATGTTCTGGAGATTCTTGAGACCGATTCACGATCTTATGCATTTTGCCGCTTCGGTAAGGGAAGGGATGAATGGATCCCCAAGTCAAGTTTGGTACCTCAAAAGCTGAAAGATCTTTATGGAAGTCAATACATCATTACGTGAAATTGAGGAAAGGTATTTTGTGTACTTGGCCGAAGTAGCTCAACAAGATCAGAAAGCATCAAATTGTATAGAAGAATGGGAAGACTCACTGATTAAAGAGGAAGTTAAGTCCATAGAAACAGAAGACCCCCTCGTTGAGATAAATATTGGGGAATGTGAGCATTATGGGCCCATATTTATAAGTGCACTCTTGCAAGGGGGCATGAAAGACGATTTGGTGAAGCTAGTCACTAAGTACCGAGATTGTTTTGCTTGGGATTATCATGAAATGCTAGGACTGTCAAGAGAGATTGTTGAGCATAAATTACCAATTAAGAAAGGATTCCGTCCACATAAACAGCAAGCAAGGAGGTTTGCCCCAGATGTGGTCGATAAAATTAAAAAAGAGATTGAAAGATTACTGAGGGCGGGTTTTATCGAGACGGCCAGGTATGTAGAATGGATCTCTAACATAGTCCCGATGAAGAAGAAGAATGGAAAATTGCGGGTATGTATAGACTTTCGGAATCTCAATACTGCTACGCCGAAAGATGAGTACCACATGCCCGTTGCAGACATGCTGATTGATTCAGCATTAGGAAATGAGATGTTATCCCTAATGGATGGGCATTCGAGATATAATTAGATATTCATTGCTCAGGAAGATATCCCGAAAACAGCATTTAGGTGTCCAAGAGCCATTGGAACCTTCCAATGGATCGTCAGGCCATTCGGGTTGAAGAATGCGAGAGCTACGTACTAACGAGCAAGGAACTTTATTTTCCACGACATGATTAGAAAATTTATAGAGGTTTACATCGACGTTATTGTTGTAAAATCAGCTCAAGATGATCATCTAGATTATTTGGAGCAGGCCTTCATCTGGATGAGAAAATATAAGTTGAAGATGAATCCACTCAAGTGTACCTTTGGCGTGCGAGCTGGGAACTTCTTAGGATTCCTTGTCAATCAAAGAGGTATTGAGGTTGATAGGCACAAAGTAAAGGCGATTATGGAATTAACTCCTCTTGAATCGAAGAAGTAGCTGTCGCGACGCTCTAAAATTTTTTTTAAATTTTAAAGGGGGTTAACGGATTATTAGGTTAATTAGATTTGACTAACCTAACGCGGACCCTTCCAAGCCCTACCGAATCGCAACTTTGGTTTTTGTTTAAATGATTTTAAGATTTGGAGTCGCCACTAATCGTTCTTGATAGGTCGATTAGAAACCTAAATAAATTAGCGGGAGAACTAATTTATTCCTGCGAACTAGAGATTAGGAGCTCGGGGACTTGGTTACACTAGTTAATTAAAACTAATGCCCTTTCGGTACCTTAATTTCATGGATATCCTAATTCGGCAACTCAGGCTTGGTTTATTCCTAAGGCTTTAGTAGGGTATTCTCTTTTGTGTTTTCACTTTTTAAATAGGATGCATGGATGGTATATATTTTTATTTGTTATATTTTTTAAGTGTTAAAGATTCCCTGAAGCCGAAAGAAGGAGTGTGTTAACGACTTCTGTGCAGTATTACAACCTACTTATCTTTTGGGTCTGATGATTCAAAAATTAAATTATAGGAAGTACATGACAGTGAATAAACACCTCCAATGGGAGGCCTAGCATTGGCTTGGCTCTTCCCTTTGTGATTTAAGGTACAGGTATTTAAGTTGCAAGTATTTAAACTACTGTAAGTAAAAACCTCCAATGGGAGGCTAAGCATTGGCTTGGCTCTTCCCTTTGGGATTTAAGGTACATGTATTTAAGTTGCAGGTATTTAACTACTGTAAGTAAAAACCTCCAATGGGAGGCTAAGCATTGGCTTGGCTCTTCCCTTTGGGATTTAAGGTACATGTATTTAAGTTGCAGGTATTTAACTACTGTAAGTAAAAACCTCCAATGGGAGGCTAAGCATTGGCTTGGCTCTTCCCTTTGGGATTTAAGGTACAGGTATTTAAGTTGCAGGTATTTAACTACTGTAAGTAAAAACCTCCAATGGGAGGCTAAGCATTGGCTTGGCTCTTCCCTTTGGGATTTAAGGTACAGGTATTTAAGTTGCAGGTATTTAACTACTGTAAGTAAAAACCTCCAATGGGAGGCTAAGCATTGGCTTGGCTCTTCCCTTTGGGATTTATGGTGCAGGTATTTAAGTTGCGGATGGACTTTGTCCTCTCCATTCTGGGGTATGAATTCTTTAAAATAAAATACAACGAATTGATTCAACAATTTGAAATTTGTGCGCGCTTGAGGACTCCTCCAAGCCGATTTTGTGCTTCCATAGGGTTGACCATTGATATAAAGCTGCGGCTTCCTGACATAAAATAGAGTGAAATGTCAGTATACAAAATATGTGCTAATCTGCACCTAAAACCAGAAGAGTGGAAAGAGTACTTATCTCCCATTTTTTTTGGAGGGATTTCTATAATTGATTTTCGCTCTCTATGTTCCCAATATAGAGAGTTTCTTTTGAATTAAGAGGGACTTTTAGTCACAGATCAGTTGAGAAATCGGTGGACAGCTTAGGAGCTTGTTTGGGCCGATTTTTGCATATCTACGAGATTTTTGCTGTTGACGTAGAGATATCCTTCTCCTAACATAAAATATGAAAAAAAAAAGATGAGATGGAGAAAGTGTATACAATTTGTGCTAATTTGCAAGTAAAACCATAAACAAATGAATAAATAAAAACACTTAGCTCGAATTTGCTTGCTCGTTGACGAGGATGAACTCTTGATTTATATTGATCGATGAAGGAATTTGTGATGATAATCCCTAGCTTTGAACTCCCATCATCTTCAAAATTCTCTCTCTTTTGGTATTTTCTTTCTCTCAAATTTTTCTTCAATCTCCCAAAACTCTCTCAAACATCCAAAATTTTCTCTCAAAAAAAAAAAATCCTCCCAAACACTTCAAATTTTCTCTCCCCAGAATCCTCTCTCAAGCTCACTTCTTTCTCCTTTTATAACCTACTCATCTATCTCATTCTAATTTTTCCACTAACTCTATCTCCCATTCTAATTTCTCCACTAACTCTTCTTCATTTTCATCTTCCATTCTCCATCTCTATCTCACATTCTAATCTCTCCACTAACTCTTTTTCATCTTCATCTTCCCTTCTCCATATTTATCTCCCATTCTAATTTCTCCACTAACTCTTCTTAATCTCCATCTTCCCTTCTCTATTCTTATCTTCCATTCTAATTTCTCTACTAACTCTTCTTCATCTCCATCTTCCCTTCTCTATTCTTATCTTATTTTCTCCATCCATTCTTCTCCAACTTCTCTTCTTCATCTCCTCTTCTTCATCTTCCCTTCTCTATTCTAATTTATCCACTAACTTTTCTTTTTATTATTTGTAAAATAATCCTTCAAGAGTTAGGTATTTGCACTTTAGTCCTTGAATTTTAAGTATTTACAATTCAGTCCATGAAAAAATATATTTCTTTAAGTCCAAATCTCCTCACAATTTTTGACACACCAAAATTTACCACATGTCAAATTTAAGCTCATTTCTTGTCGCTGAAAATAATGCATAATTTAATTAAAGCTCTTTTGCAAAATTAAGTCATTCTGGGTATAATTGGGCCAAGATGAAAATTTAAAATATTAGAAGACAATGTCACAACTCATAAAAAGTGAAAGTTAAAAATAAGTTGACTCAAATTAAATTTTTTTAAGCCTGATTCGAGATTATACTCGTGAAGGAACACGTGACTCGAATTGGATTTTTCTGAATTTGCGATGGCCAATATGAAAATAGATTTAAAATAAAAATATTAACTATCTTTGTGTATTTTTTGGCCTCAAATGTTATTTTTCCAAAATTTTCAAATATTTTTGTATTAAAAAAAAATTAAAAAATATATATAATATGAAAAATTATTTTTTGGTCAAAATTCATTCCCTAGGCTTGGCTAAGGTTCCCAAAGTTGATTTTTCAATTTTATGAATTTTTATGGATTTTCTATTAATTTTCGAAAATAAATAAATAAAAAATACGTAAAAATAATGAAAATATGAAAAATCTTTTTTTGGTCAAAATTGGTTCCCTAGGCTTGGCTAAGGTCCCCCAAAGTTGATTTTTCAATTTTATGAATTTTTATGGATTTTTTATTACTTTAGCAATAGAAAAATTGATTAAAAATCAGGTGTCAACAGTAGCTCCAGATGATATTGGGAAAGATCAATTTCTTGCGGCTGTTCATTGCTAACTTATCTGGGAAGATCGAACCAATGTCACAGCTTTTGAGACTCAAAGACAAGGACACGTTTTATTGGAGTGAGAAACAACAAGCAACTTTTGACGCGATTAAGACTTACCTGGTGAATCCTCCTGTCCTCATATCACCAAAAGCTGGTAAGCTGATAAAGTTATATATATCAGCCGCCGATAATACCATCGGATATATGTTGGCACAAGAAAATGATGAAGGAAAAGAACAAGCGGTATATTATTTGAGCAGAACATTGATTGATGTTGAAAAATGTTATGCCGCGTTAGAAAAATTATGTTTGTCTTTATACTTTGCATCTGTGAAGTTGAGACATTATTTGTTGCCAACTACTGTACATGTGCTTGCCAAGACGGATGTGATAAAATACATATTGTCACGACCAATCATAAAAGGTCGTGTAGCCAAATGGGCATTCATTTTATCCAAATTTGATCTGGTATACGTACCGTTAAAAGCGATGAAAGGACAAGCTGTAGCTGATTTCCTTACCGAATATCCATGTTTGCAAATGGAGGAGAGCGAACAGAATGAACAAAGTCTTATCTAAGTTGTGCCATGGACTATGTACTTCGATGGATCGCGTGCTAACAGCACTTCGGGAGTTGGTTTAGTCATAATATCTCATGATGGGAAATATACCAGATGCATCTGCAAGTTGGACTTTGAGTGTTCAAATAATCAAGCCGAGTACGAAGCACTGGTAATCAGGTTGAGAATATTAATAGATCTGAATGTTCAGTTTGTTAAAATAATTGGCAATTCCTAACTAGTGATCAAATAACTGAATAGAGATTATCAATGCTTGAATGAAAATTTAATTGGCTATTATTATTTGGCCAAGAAACAGTTAAGCCAGTTCAAAGATTATGACGTAGTTCACGTCAAGAAGAAAATGAATCAAGAGGCCAACGAGTTAGTACAGATGGCTTTAGGATACAGAATATCAAAAGAACTTGCGAACATGGTTTCAAGCATTGTATTATCGGTACCTTCCATTGAACAAAGAAAGATATCGATAGCTTTGAATGAGGAGGTTCCAAAAGAAGACTAGAGAAAGCCCATAGCAGAGTACCTCCAGGAACCTAATTCGAGAAATCAAAAGTTGAGGAGGCAAGCTCAAAAATACGTAATGATAGAAGAAGAATTGTACTTCAGATCTTTCAATGGCTTATTGCTGCATTGTTTGAATGAAGATGATGCCAAACTGGTCATGGCAGAAGTAAATGAAGGAATATGTGGAGCGCATCAAGCTGGCATAAAAATGAGATGGTTATTGAAGAGACATGGATATCATTGGCCTTCAATGATGCAAGACTGCATTAGTTATGCTAAGGCTTGCAATTCTTGTCAAAGACACGGACCATTGCAACACGCACCAGTTGTAGAGCTCAACCCAATTGTAAAGCCATGACCATTCAGAGGATGGGCAATGGACATAATCGGTAAGATTTACCCACCATCCTCCAATAAGCATAGTTTTATATTGCTAGTTACAGATTATTTCACGAAATGGGTAGAGGCGATTTCATACAAAAACATAAGTCAAGGTACTGTGATCAAGTTTATTGAAGAAAACATTATTCATCGGTTTGGCTTGCCTGAGTTTATCACAGCGGATCAAGGCACGGTGTTCACTGGATGAGAAGTGATGAATTTCACCCAGTCAAGAGGAATTAAGATGTTACATTCGACACCGTATTATCTGCAGGCTAATGGATAAGCCGAAGCTACAAATAAAATAGTTGTGGGGTTGATCAAGAAACATTTGGAAGAGAACCCAGGAAAATGGGACTCATTGTTGTCAACAATGTTATGGGCTTACAGTACCTCAAAAAGGTCAAGTACAGGTGTTAGACAGGAAGCTGTGCTACCCATGGAAATAATAGTAGAGTCCTTGAAGGTTCAACTTCAAAGTAAGATGCTTCCCGAAGATTATCGAGATTGGATGCATCTTAATCTTGAAGACTTAGATGAAGTTCGAGCAATGGCCTTGGATAGGCTATTAGCGCAAAAGAAAAGAGTAGCCCGAGCTTATAATAAAAGAGTGAAGGAAAAACGATTCACCATTGGTGATTTGGTGTTGAAGACCATTCTGCTAGTTAATCAACAAGATCTAGAATTCAGTAAATGGGCATCGAACTGGGAAGGACCATATTTAGTTATCGAGGTGATGAGTGGGAATACATACAGATTGATGGATATTGAAGGAAAAGAGCTCCTTCGTTCAATCAATGGAAAATATCTAAAGAAATATTATCCTTCGATGTGGGAAGTGTAGCAACAACATGAGCACGGTTACATAAAATGAAAATATGCTCCGATCTTAGCCACTAAGACTTTCAGATCAGTTTCTAAAGTATAAAGGTCGGCTGAGAGATGAGCATGGTAACATAGGTCGTGTTGCAGCCTAGCACGTTGCACTTCTAAATCAGCCAGTCGGTGTGTTTTGGTCTGGATTATTTTTGCTAGATCATCTGTCTGCTGAATCATATCATCGTACAAGCCAAAGGAATGATAAGCTAAACGTTCAGCCTGCGCCAAGTTATTCCTTAACATTGGGGAATCTCCATGCTCAAGTATGAGCTCTGAGAAAAAGTCGCGAATGTTAGCAGCAGTATTTATGTCTGAATGAAGTTGAGAGATGATGCGGTCAGCCCTATCGTGTTCTTTTTTCAAGGTGGATAACTATGTTGATTCATCAAGGATACGAATCCCGAGGATGTTGGCTTCTTGAGAAATGGGATCCAAGTCATGAATTTTTTCGATAGTCCGACGAGAAGCGTGTAGGCTGGAAGGGAAAAGAGAGAATAGTTCCCATGTTAAATCGAGGAAGTAAGGGTCGGTGGATAAGAATAGTTTGGCTCGAAGCATGCTTGACAGGTTATCCACTTCCTTTTCCAATTCAGAAATCCTCAACAGGGCATGGTAACCCAGAGAGAGGAGTTCATAAAGGCGTCCCCAGACAACACGATTATCATTAGGAGTATGGCTCACGGAAGACGAACCTAAAAACCAAACTGAGATTAATGGAATTTATGAACATGAATTGTTTGAAGGTTATGTCTTATTGAGGATATAACCCAAATGAAACAGAGATGTAGAAAGATTGTGATTGAACATTACCTCTACGAATAGAATGACGGTTAGTAGAAGACATGACGGAATAAGGATTCGAATTGATAAGCTGATCAAGATGCCTTTAAAAAAGAAGATAGTTAAGTGAATAAGATGGCACAACGGTTATAAGGACTTGGGAGTATCCTTAGGAGTGATTTAGACAGCAAAAGAACGTGTGATCGTGTAAAGGATGTTCAGTTAGCTACAGGATGACTTCCCGAATTTAAGTTATCCACGACTTAAACAAATTTCGGAAAGGGAGTTCAGTTCAGTTTTGGATATGTACAGGATCATCCTATCGAAATCAAGTTCCTTTAAGTTGGAACGGTTTCGGGAAAGAAGCAAGCCCTTAATACGGTCATCATCCTGAATACTAGTTGAAGCAAGTTTGAGTCAAAGCGAATTCAGTAAAGGGTTTCAATTGTTAATGCCAAATTGCCTTCCCGAATCCAAGTCACGAAAGGGTTCAAGTTGAAAACCTTTCGGGGAAAAGAGGTTCTTCAAATTACTATCTTACCGAATTCAAGTTGTCAAAGATCCAAGTCAAAGGAATTTCGGAGAAATATTCTGATTCATAACATTATTATATTCCCGATTTTGAACGTTGTAGAGGGATCGGGTTGAAAACTCTTCGGGAAGAAGATTCCAATCCTTTATGATATTATTATCCCGAATTTCATTGTTACATGAGCAAGTTGAAAACTTTCAGAAGGAAATTATAGTTCTTGACACCATTGTGCTTCTCGAATTTCGGGTTATTAATAGTTAGTCAAAGACTTTTTGGGAACCGATGTAAGTTCTTCCCGAAGTCAAGTATTCAAGAGGTTATAATACAGAAACTTAGTGAAATATCAGAGATCATGTACTTGAAGCAGACCACACAAGGCTGAGAACATCACAAAATTAACTTGGGAAGGCAGAATTTAATATTAGGATTGCCATTTGGCTTTGGCCAGCAATCGCTTGGCCTTCTTTACAAAATTTTGAAGTTGAGATTCGAGGCTATAATTCTGCTTAACCATTTCTTTCCTCCGCTTCTCTGCCACCTGATTCTTGCGCTTGCTAATGTCATATTCCTTTACCAGTTCTGAATACTTGGTGAACTCTCGTCAGTAAGAAATGTAGAACTCATTCCTCCTGGCTTTCCGAAGATGAAGCTCGTTTTCGATAATTTTGAGTGCTGCTTCTTCTTTCTTCTTCTGGAATTTCGCAACCTCCCGTTCCAGAGCAGTATAGGTATTGAAAAACAGAAGTGCATCATCTTGTTGCTTGCGTAGTTCATCCTCAATAGCTAATTGTGGTTGTTCTATGGAAAAAAAAGTAAGGCAGAGTTGTTGACACCTGATTTTTAATCACCTTTTATCTCTTAAAATTAATGGAAAATCCATAAAAATTCATAAAATTAAAAATCAACTTTGGAGACCTTGGCCAAGCTTAAGGAACCAATTTTGACTAAAAAAGGATTTTTCATATTTTTAGTATTTTTCATTATTTTTATTTTTTGAAAATTCATAGAAAATCAAGAAAAAATGAGAAAATTGCAAAATCAACTTTGGGAGCTTGGCCAAGCCTAGGCAACCATTTTTGGATAAAAAAAATAATTTATCATATTTTCGCATTTTTTAATATTTTTCAGAAAATAGAAAGATACTTGAAAATAAAAATAAAAAAAAGCATTTGAGTCCACAAAAATATGAAAAAATAGTCAGTATTTTTCTTTTAATTTTCTCATCATTTTGGCCAAATAAAATCTGCAAAAATTAATCTGGAATCTGAAATTAGTTTGTTAATCTAATTTTCAAATTAATTGAAAAGAATTGTAGAAAATTCATTTTAACTCTGTAATTTTCAATTTTTGAATTTCTAGAGTCGTGACATTGTCCTCTAATAGTCAAAATTTTTCAATGGCCTGATGGTGTATTTTTCGCTGTTGCGTTCGGTTTTCCGAATTCAATTTTATCATTTGACGGGTCTCTCTCTGCGTGATTCGATTTCCTCAAGTCACTGGTTGCAGCTTCTTGGATGCTCTAAATGGAGCCTTTGCAATCTCACCGCGTCGAAATGCCGAGCATCGCTGCCGCTGTCCTTGCCATTGGAGATGGTACCGCCTACTATTTCTACCTCCAGAAGAAGAAGCCTAAAGGGTGTCTCGGTCCTGAGAACTTCAAGGAGTTTCAGCTCGTGGATTTAGAATTCAGTGCAACAAGTGATTTGTTTTGGTCCGTTTGCTACTCGGTGAAATACCAGAGAGGACATGACCACGTCGGAGAAGATTGATTACCTCCCTGCAACTTTAACAGAAACTCTCTAACTCTATCCAATAGTTCCAGTGGGGTCTCACTTGCTTATAAAGAAAGGGGTATACATACGTGGAGTGGAGGTGGTCTTCGAGGGAATAACCGAAAGTAGATCAAGTGTTGGTCTTTTGCTTTTCGGGTGGAGACCTCATGATGGAGGCCACGATGGAGAGAAAGGGGATGGAGTTGGCTGTCAGCTTAAGCTTATTTGCATCTCGAGGTTAGGAAATTCATGTTCCACTGCAGGAACATCATGATCTTTTAATATCTTCCTTGCCGGCCATTGAATCTGCCCATGAGAGATTTTCTGATGTGATCAGCAAATATGAACTCGTTTCTGCCATATTCTTCCGAGTTAATCAAGAGCGGCCTAACCTTACTCTGCACGAGACATCTGCAAAGTCGATCCTTGCTGAAGCAAGTTGTAATTCAAAAAAAAAATTCATGCTTCTTTTGAAAGTCAGGCTCGTGAGTTTTCTCAAGCAAAAGCTGTGGTAGCTGAAAAAGCTTAAGAGGCAACAAGCTGGATTGAATAACATGGAAGGAT
This sequence comes from Psidium guajava, assembly GCA_016432845.1. Classification (NCBI taxonomy): domain Eukaryota; kingdom Viridiplantae; phylum Streptophyta; class Magnoliopsida; order Myrtales; family Myrtaceae; genus Psidium; species Psidium guajava. The sequence continues at coordinate 31,773,291 of CM028225.1, read as the reverse complement.
CGTTGATGCTCTTAGGGGGCAATCTGATACCAGAAATAAATGCTTGGAATAGTCTAAGTAGTCTTGGAGAACCTTTGTCCCTTTTATCAGCAGCCCTCGTGGCTGGGGTTCCACTTACTGTTGTTCCAGAGCCGAGATGGATGCCACCACACCCAAGTACACCAAGGCCCATGATAAAGCTACCCACGATCCCACGAGCGTCGTCAAAATTCTAATAGTGCATCAAAAAGGGAGGTGGGTTTGGCAAGGGACAGGTTGGGGTGGACATCGAAAGAAAAAAGAAAAAGAGGAGCAAGACACCATGATCAAAAAGAAAAGAGGGGCTGGATATTAAAAAAAAACGTAAGAGGACAAGTTCAGTGGGGGGATAGCACTAAGGAATAAAAAATAATAATGGGAGGAGCCAATGGGCAGAGAGGTCCTCCTTATGAAGTGGACGTCTCCGCACAAGCAAAAAAGAGGAGAGGATCAAAAGAAAAGCTTCCCATGTGCTGGAGGGGCCGTGAGCATTAAGCTAAATAGAGGGAAGGAAGAAAAAAAGAGAGGGGGAGTTAGTGCGAGGGTGCTCGGGAAACTTCACCATTGGCCGAGGGGTCTCCGGCACCACCACCAGAACCGCTGTCGGTTGCTGTTCTCGCGTGAACAGGTAGTCTCTTCCCCCCCTCAAAGCGATACTCTGTTTTTCGGTTCATCCATGGTGGGGTTCGGCTTTGTTTGACTTTCTAGTTAAATGGGGCCAAACCATTTAGTTATACATGTTGCTGGTAGTCACAATATCCTCATTCAAGTGTTTTTTTGCTACGGTTTCACTCGTGGGTTCCGATTTTAGCGTGTTCTTCGTCGCGCATAACGTGTTCGATAAAATGCCTTAGGTGGTTCAAACCCCCGACTTTGAACCTGTTTTTCGTGGTTGTTTCACGTGATATTGGATCATTTCCTTGCTTGAATGCATTCTCCATATGTAGATCTTCGTTTTGATATGCTGTACTACCCCTGGTTGCGACCGAGGTGTGAAATATGCTCCTCCAAAGTTGCCCCGTTAGTCTGACCAGAATCTGAAAATCTTGTCTAAGTGTTGGACTCGATCCAACTTGTTCGCTTCGTACTCATTTTTCATTATCTTAACACGCGTATTTTTGGGCGATTCTCGATTTATTGTGTGCCTGGTACATAGAAGAACACGTATATACTCTCATTTGCTCTCGGTTCAATCTTTGGAGAGGGTTACGAGGTCGGGAATACCCCATGTTGGCCTGATTTGTCCCCTATTTTTGAGTGCGAAACAGCTCAAACCCCTGACTTTCGGGGTGTTTTTTTCTCTCTTCCTGCATATGTTCCGGGTCATTTTTGTTTCATTTCTTTCCCCACATATGGCTTTTCGTGTTGGTATGTTGCTTGTTCATTTTTCATAAACGAGGGACGAGTTACAAGCCCATGAAAACGCCTCAGTGAGCTGGGAAGCTAGAGGTATCCTCCCATGTATTTGGACAGTGCGTGAGGGCTTCTTCTTGGCGCGTTTGTGATGCGTGTGCTTGGTATTTTATCGAGACGTTTGGCATTTCCGAAACCTTGTGTTATGTAGTTTGTTTAGCACTGAACTTTTCTCTCCAAAAGTCCACGAGGTGGGAGATTTCGGAGCTTGAAAACGGGCACATAACCAGTTTATGCGCTTGGGTTCAAGTCCAAGTTCCTTGAGCTGCTCAGGTTCACACCTTCGGGTGAGCCTTTTTATCATTTTTTATGCCCACTTTTCGTTATTTTTTTTTATCTTCCGCTGTTCCTTGCATGTTGTAGTTCACGTCAATATGTGATTTCGCTGTTGGCTGTGTCCAAGGTGCCCGGAAATACGATGTTAAAACCCTTTCACGAGCAACCTTTGTGACAAAAACAAAAACTAAGTTTGGTGAGGCAACCAACATCTCGTCGGTTTCGGTCATGTTTTGAGGCGTTTCATTCACTTATCTTTAGTCCGTGTCATTTCTGGTATGTTGTAGTTTGTATCCATGTATGGATTTCCTATAAAGTGTTCCCGAGAAGTCGGGAATTAGTGCGAAAAAACCCTCCGATGGGCTGTTTTGTCAATAATAAGAATCCAAAAGAAAATTCAAAAACTACGTCGTTTTAGACCGGCCCAGGACCCATACGGTCTGGGCCGGGTTGACCTGACCCGGTCCGAAAAATAAAAAAAACTAAAAAAAATTAAAATAAAAAAAATTAAAATAAAAAAATATATAAAAATGTTCCAGAAAATAGGAAAATTCTTAGAAAGTCTTAGAAAATCCTAGAAAAATTTTAAAAAAATCCAAAAAAATTCCCAAAAATTATGAAAATGGGGAAGAACTACATTCAATTGGTTTGACCTATTTTCATGATTTTGAATTCCCGAGCCTTTCAAAATGACTATGTTTTCTAGGCCTTCCTAAGACTTCACTAGGCCCGCCTTGACTTGTTTTGATGTGATTTCTCCTTGCTTGGATTCCTTGATTGTGCATTTTATTTTCATGATTGTGATTGATAGGATTAGGAATCCCATCTGCATGAACCCATTAGACCCTTAGAGCCTACCTTACCCAATCCCGCCTGCATGAATTCCTTAGATCAGAAAAAATCGCTCAACTTCGATACCGAGAGGGCGTCAATGGCAACATTGGTGTAACTAAGTCCCCGATTCCAAATCTCTGGTTCCATTAGAGTCGTGCGGCTACTCCTACCGTCCGACGAGATTTCCGATCTACCTTCCCGAAAGATCGATGACGACTCCAAAAGCATATACACGTACGCACATGTCACCCGACCACACTTAAGGTCGAATTCGATAACCTGCCGCGATTTGGTATGTGCTTGGGAGAGCCAGAGCTAAGCCCTTCACTTTAAGAAGCAACTTGGCAATCCACCAGCCGATCACCGAAAATCGAAGATCGGGTCGCAACAGCTGGCGACTCTACTAGGGACTTGGTTCTTAAACCTTTAGCGAACTTGAGCCGATTAAAAAGTTGGTTGATTTTCTGACATATTTTCTGCAAATGCTCTTGCAGGTGAAGTACGTATGCTAACCATCGTGTTAGATGTTTTTACAGATGGAGAAATAAGGGGTGGGGTGTTTGGTGATGTCGTTTTTTTTTTCTGCAAGTTGAAGTTTGGGATGTATGCTTGTGTATATAAAAGCGGCATTTTGATATAAACTGTTGTGCATATATTGCATCTGTTGGCAATCACGACACATCGCACACATTGGCGGTCAAACCCCGACTGCAACCACCTTTAGGTTTACCTTAGATAGGGAAAGGGTGCGAAAGGATCTCGTGATTGATTGCACTTGAGACTTTCGTATCCATTCCCGCTCATTATCCGGATTAACGTTTCTAACCCTCTTGGGTGGGTGCTCTTGGAGGGGAATCTGCTATATACGGATCGTGAGAGCCTTGGCCATAGGTTACATACCCTCCATTTTGACTTTTATAGTATTATCGTCACTTGTCTTATGCGCATGTCTCTGGACGGTTGGTATACCTAAAACCAAAACATCTTTTATTTTCCGCTGGAAACGGTTGGTAAGTTCGTTCCTTTTTTGAGTGTATTTCTTTTGTTATATATATCTGTGATCTACATGGTGAATTGTTCATGGCACGTGCGATGGCATACATGGAGCATATCATGCATATCATCAAGTTCTCATTTGAGTGATTAAAATTAATGCCGATGGTAGAATAGATTGTTGTCGCATCCCATGGGTTCGTCAGGCTTAGAACTTTTTCGCCATGAGAAGAAAGTGGTGTGGTCCGCTCCTAACACAAGGTTTCATTTCACCCGACTTCTGCGCGGACGGGGACTCACTAGACGGAACCTGGGGCAGCCTAATGATTGTCACACTAGCTTCCATGTTTACAACATCCACCTGAAGCAAGATAGGGAAAGGTTCCTAGAGTCCTATCGCGAGACTCAAAGGAGGACCCGCAACCTGCGAGCTAGGGAAAGGCATGCCCAACTAAAGAAGGAACGTCTAGCTAAGGAGAACCGGCCAATGACAGCACCTTGGGAGAAGGGGCGTCGTCCTGCCATTAAGACTCGCCCGAAGCGTATAACTCTAAAGAAGAAACCTGAGACTGAGGAAGTTACTGGGGTGATCATTCAGGGCGAAAGATACACGTAAGTAGGACCGTGGATCACAAGGGCCACGTTGGGCCAAGAGCTCGAGGTATGGGGACTGAACCCATAGGGGTTCCTCTAGGAGGAAGTGGTCACATTCCATTCGATCCTTTATTTTTGCTTAGGACTCATGTATAGGGTTCTCCTACTTGGATTCTCGATTCCATTCTATCCTTTAGATTCTTATGTATTAGGGATCTGTGTTAACTTCAATGTTTCTTGGTTTAGTTTGTCCTTCTCGTGTTTTCATCAATGGAAGGTGACGTCGGTATTTCTTTTAATCACAAGAATGACCCTGATCAATTGTATATCTCATTTAGATGAAATTTTAGTTAGATATCTCACTTAGTCCTTTTGGTCCCAAATGAGGTAATCTAACTCTTATTTCACCAAAAGAGATATGGAATTGAGTCAGTTCATGCATACATAACAGTTGCATTGTGCATTTTAAAAGTAATTCATGGCAATTAATTTTCAAACATCGCTTGCGTGTTCTAGAGTTAATGGGGAAGAATGACATCCAAGTGAACGACATCCCTAGAGATAAGCTCCTAGCCTGGTGGGACGGCCTTAGTGAAGCAAATCAGTCATTCGTCAAGAAGAAGCTGGGATATCTGATGGACCTGCTACAAGTACAGTGCCAAGTCACTCTCATCCAAGCCTTGGCCCATTTTTGGAGTCCCAACACTGTCACTTTTAATATGCAAGGATTAGAGCTCGTACCGACACTGGAAGAGAATAATGCTGCCATCGGAGCTAGGTTCACCGATCCCCGCCTTGTACAACCTCCTATAGGACTTGACCCTCATAGTGCCTTAGCCGAGTTCTTTGACACTAACCTTTCTCAGATTTTACCCCTCATAAAGAGCAATTCAGGTAGATTTCCATTATCTTTTCTCATAGAAAGATTTTCTCACCTTCCCGCAGATAAGGGGACCAAATCTGGTAGAGTATTCATTCTAGCCTTTTTCAGTTTTGTCTTGTTCCCCATTTCTCCCGTCACCTTCGACCCTTCGATGTCTATAGTCGCTAGATAAGTCTGCTGTGGTTGGGACTATTCCAATTTAATTCTGGCCGAGACTTTCATTTCTCTAAACCGTTTTGCAACTCGAGGCAAGGGCATCCTCCGAGCCTCATCTGAACTCCTCTACATGTGATTTACATCTCACATCAAGGATTTTCACCTCCGCATGGGCCTCAATGAGATTAGCCAATATACTCACCCACTCAATTCCTTCGTCCAAGTACAATCGGATGTCCACGACCGTTCCTTCGTCAAATGAATGAAATTTCTTGAAACCTTAGAGCCAAAACAGATCCGATGGAGGCTTAGATGGCCAAAACTGTCAAAGGCGCATCTTACGTGTAACAATGGAGATCCCGTTCCGCTACTGGGGATTACTGGAGGGACGGCTTACTATCCACCCGGCGTTGTCAGACAATTTGGGGTTCTGCAAGAGGTCCCTCCCCTCTTGAGACTTGGAGTGTTCTCATTTGACTTACCACTAGGAGTCCTCTCAAGAAAGGTCAAGGAACGGTTCCTAGCCAAGGTGGAATATATTAAGAATAGTTTGAAGGGTTCCCCGCCACAAGATATTGAATGGCCCGACTCTTTGATAGGCGAAATAGAGACCCACAGAGCTTCGCAAGAGTACATCCAATACTTCAAGGCGATTAGACGCAGCTTAGTGGAGCCCTACACCCCGAGATATACAGTTCCGCACGTACCAGGAATGGAGCCATACGTGCCCGAAGACGTCAGACCGCCGTATTACAATGGAGATGGGGAGACTTATATCTGGGAACCCGATTCTACTGGGGAGGATGAGGTGGCCTTAGACACCAAACGCCCCAAACTTGGATAGAATGACCCCTCGTCAAGTTTAGACTATAGGAGCATTACATTTTGCACCTTTATTAAATGCTCCTCGTGAGCCTTTCTTTGTAAAAGACTCATTTAATTTTTATTAAAGCATAACGTGATGTTTTTCAAACATGTCAAAAATTGCCATGGATTACGTTTCCTTTAATAGCATGTTTTCCCTTGGAGAACAACGAAAAGGATTTGCTATGTGAGGTTAAGGACCGCGTGGAAGTCCTCTTTCTCGTTAGCTGTGAGAAACCATGAAACTAAAAGGATTCAATCCAACCTGTTGTTAATTTTCACCACTCTAACTTGCCTTTCTTCGAACAGGTACTCCTTAATCACGGAAACGATGCGTAGCCCCATTAGAACCCGCTTAAGGACAAGAATGGAATAAGAGGAACTGAGTCCCAAGGTGATCAATCTCGAGACGCCAGTGAATGCAATGGCCGTAATGTTGGCTGAAATGAAGGCTATGATGATGACAGCCCAGGAGAAAAACACCCAATCGCCCTATCTGGAGCAGTCTGCTCACCCATCTCCGTCCGGCCTCCCAGGAGTAACCTAAGCTACTGGCGAAGCGAACACACTGAGAGCGGATCAAACACTGAACGTTGAGGTACCACCCGGATCTTCATCTGTGGTCATCGACTTGGACACAGAAAAGAGGGAAAGGCCCACAAGCAAGACAGAGGAGGGTGCGAGGAGACTCGCGAAGATTGAGGAGTGCCTTAGTAGTCAGGGGTACGAGCTGGCCCGTTTCGACAAAATATCCCCTCTCGCAAAGATAGAGGTCTCGCTTGACTATAAAGAGCCAGAGTTCGTTAGAAAGTATAGTGGGACAAGCTGTCCTCGGGCTCATTTGAAATACTACTTGCGCAAAATGGCACACTATTCCGACTACGTCCCTCTGCTGGTGAACACGTTCCAAGAGAGTTTAGCGGGCCCCGCTCTGGCTTGGTTTATTGAGTTTGATCTTGAGGACTATGATGGTTGGGAAGATCTGACTGAGGATTTTTTTGCATCAATACAAGTTCAACACTGGGACGGCTCCTACTAGGGAGGAGTTGCTAAGGGCAACAAAGGGAAGGAATGAAGCGATACGTACATATGCCCAAAGATGGCGGACTCTGGCCATGCAGGTTAAGCCAGCGATCCCTGAAGATGAGCTCGTAGACCTCTTTTTGAAAGCACTACCCTACGAGTACTTTGACAGATTAAACACCTCTGGGTGTCAGACTTTTGTATACCTTGTTAAGGTCGCCGAGAGATTGGAATGGGCAATGAGAGAGAGAAAGGCACCCGAGGCTGCAACTAGACGAAAGTATCTAGCAAGGAAGGAAAGGGAGTCCAACATCGATGTGGCTTTTGTACCAAACCCACCTCAGCTAAAATTGTTTTCAAACTCCACCCCGATGAGAGGAAGTTCGTCATGGTCGGCACAGAAGTCGGATCACCTGAAGAAGAAGCAGCCTCTTAAGCAGTTCACCCCACTTCCCAGGTCGTTATCCAAGCTGCTCCTAATGCTGTTAGAGGGGAGGCTGGTCGCTAAGGAGCCTCCACAATCGAATCCCCTAAGATTCTAGGGTTACGATCTGAGCCAATCCTATGTCTACCACATAGGAGAAAAGGGGTACAATGTCGATAACTATATGATATTGAAGTTCAAGGTCTAAGCCCTCATTGACAACCATATCTTGAAATTTGACAAGACGGAGCCGAATGTGCAACAGAACCCGCTCCTAGACCATCAGGTTGTGGGTATGATCTTTGGAGGAGTAGAGGTACACGAGGATGAAGAGGACCTCAAGCTAGCAAAGATTCGCTAGGGGGACGAAAGATTTATCCTAGAAGCCCTCAAGAGAGGGGAGATTATGGACACTTTGGGGCTGGACAGTGGAGACTATAACTTCAAGGTGTTGGACTCAATTCCTCCCCGCTTCTTTGAAAAAGATGAAGAGGTAGTGCCCGATGGGTGGGGAGGCATGGATAATGAAAAGGAGGAGCACGAAAAGGACCGCTTGAAGGAAGACTCATATGTGACGATTAACAAGATCATCCCAACAGCGATACGTGAGGGAGGGGTTGATCCGTTGATGGAACCAGATGTCACCAGACGGCTCGATAACATTGAGAGGAGATTGAATTTTGCCTTTGGGAGATTGTTGAATTCACTCCAGTGACTGAAAGAAGTTAATCAGGCATAGGTCACGAGTGACATACTCTCATTACAGTTGCTCACCAAGGTTGAAAGACAGGATCAATGATTGATCGCCATAGAAGGACGACTGACGGAATTGATAGCTTTAGTCTTCAAGGTGAAAGAACGAATGAATATGCGTGAGCTTAGTACCGGAAAGGCCCCAACCCGAACAGATCTCCTCCAGATGGCCAAAGAGAGGGGGGAAGGGTTCAAAACCTATGTACAAAGATGGAGGTCGCTGGCCTCACGAATTTATCCGCCTTTGACTAGAGAGGAGCTAATGGGATATTTCCTAAGAACCCTCCCATGTGATTATTTCGAGCATATGGCCGCGACCACCTACGGTTCGTTCTCACACCTATTACAGGTAGGCGAGAGTGTCAAATGGGGGATGATGAATGGAAAGCTTAAAGGGAAGAATGCTAGGAGACAACATGCACCACCCATAGGCAGAGTTGATAATGCGCCCTATGCAAAGCCTAGGTTTGGGTACAATTCTGAAGATCTAGATGATCTTGTGGCGATGGTTGGGGTAGTCGAGCCTTTTATAATTGACCTAAATAAAATCAATGACTGGGAGGAGGAGGATGACTGCGTCGTCAAACCAGTGGTGATTAAGATCTCCGACGTTGAGGTCGGTGATGACCCAAAGATAGAAATCGAAAAGTTTAAGCCAGTTGTGATAAGGATCCCTCCTGTGGAAGAGTACAACCCTAAGGCAGTCCATTGGGACTATGGGACGAATGAAATTGATGCTGTGATGCTGTCTGGGAGGTTCTATGCACCCAGAGAAGGGGAGACCAAGAAGAAGGACGTGACTAAAGAAGATGCCGAAAGGCTGTTAACCATCGTTAAAATAAGCGAATTTGAAGTGATAGAGCAGCTACGAAAAATTCCGGCCTAGATCTCATTGCTAGATCTATTTGTGAACTCAGAAAAACACAAGAATGCGCTGATGAGGTCCTAAATGAGGTACACGTACCTGAGACAATTAATGAAGTACAGCTAGAAGGCTTCGTTAGCGCCATCCTATTAAAGGATCAGATTGCCTTCTCGGATGAGGATTTTTCCATGGATGGGCGGGCTCACAATAGGGCCTTGTATGTATCGGTGAGATGCCGTGGCAAGCAGGTGTCCCATGTTCTGGTGGACAACAGATCAGCCTTCAATATATGCCCTTTGGCCACGCTGAGGAGTCTGGGCGTGAATGAGGAGTTAGTTCGCACCTCCAAGGCGACCATTCGAGCCTTCGATGGAATGAAAAAGACTGTCGTGGGAGAGATCCAACTGGATGTGTTCATTGGGCTGGTCAAGTTCTCCATCGATTTTCAGGTTATGGACCTCCCTAGTGCTTTCGGCCTATGCTTGGAAGGCTGTGGATCTATACAGCCGGCACTATACCATCGAGCTTGCACCAGAAGGTTCGATTTGTGGTAAACAATAAGGTGATAACAGTGCATGGGGAGACAAGCCTCACATCCTACCAGAAGAGTGTTATACCCTATATAGAGCCTGAATCCAAAAAGAAGTCGAGCTACTGCTCCCTCGAACTTGTGGCTATTGTGCATACACCCCCGGGGACTAAAATGAGGAATCCCGCACCGTCAAGTTATACTCTCGCGCCCGGGAGGATGTTGTTGGTCCATGGTTTTATTCCTGGGAGGGGACTAGGGAAGCATGGCCAGGGAATTCGCCAACCCCTTCAGCTGATCTCTAACGAACGCCGAATTGCTTTAGGTTATACAGGTGAAACTAGTTGTGATTTCACTTCGACGAATAGCCATGGAGGCCGAGGTCGAGACCCAAAGGGCAAGTGAGGCGGAATCAGTCCTTTTGTGGGATCCAGTATTTGGAAAGGCAGAGCGAAGATGTTCGACAGTCCGCTCAATCAGTTTTTCTCTAAGTACTCCAAATGGTAGGCAGATGAGGATGTCCAAGCTGTGACCGATCCTGATATACCCGACTCCTTCTTTGAAGGTTCTATAAACGTTATTGTGGAGTGGCTTGACACCGATGCCGAGCTACATAAGTAAAGAGGCTCTTCTTCTGCTTCTTACAGCATTCCTTTACCCGCAATTTCAATTCAACTATTGCATTTTGTTTGGCTTCTCTCTTTTTAATTCCAAGAAAGATACCTTTAGATCTCGAGCTGTTGGTCTAAATGGTTGCCTTGTAATACGGTCTTATCAGTGAAATTCAATAAAATGCATGTGCATGTTTTATTAAGGACGTGCGGGAACATTCCAAACCAGCCCAATGATGATGCCTATCTTTGATTCTTGAAGATTTGAGGCCTGGATTCTCGCACGCTTCCTAGTTTGCCGAGCGAATCTGAAAAGCTAAGATGTCTAACGATATAAGGACTGGCTCTCTTATTACGTTTTGTTTCTTTTGGCTTTTCTTTCAAATGGTTTTCGAAAATCATGCATGAAAACTACTTGCTGAAGGGGACTAATCATCTTCGTGACATTTCAGGCATATCATTCCAAGCATGCATAACAAGCTGTTGTGTGACTCGGATCACCAAGGAGATTACTCTTGTGGCATTAGGGAAGAAGATGAGGATTTCATGGATATTCAGAGGGATTGGAATCGTCATGAGGAGCCTAAGTCCCTTACAGAGGAAAAAGCAGTTGTAGCAAATCTGGGTGATTCAGAGAACATCAGAAAAGTAAAGATTGGGGAGTCACTCTCTCCTTCTGAAGCAGCTCGAATGACTGAGTTCCTCAAGGAATACCAAGATGTCTTTGCATGGTTGTATGCAGATATGCATGGCCTTGATCCTAGCATTGTTGAACACGCATTACCCACTGATCCTAGTTTCCCACATAAGAAGCAAAGGCTTAGGCGAACCAAACCTGAGCTTTCCAAGAAGATTGAGGAAGAAGTAATGAAACTTTTTAAGGTGGGATTCATAGAAGCAATCTCCTCTGCCGATTGGATAGCTAATATTGTTCCGATGATGAAGAAAGACGGTAAAGTCCGTATCTGTGTGGATTATTGAGACTTGAACAAGGCCAGCCCAAAGGACGACTTTCCTTTGCCGCATATTGATGTGCTGGTCGATAGCACAGCTGGATTTGAATTGTTTTCATTCATGGATGGATTTTCAGGATATAATCAAATCCTAATGAAAGAGGAAGACAAGGCAAAAACTTCATTCATAACACCATGGGGTACTTTCTGTTATAGGGTCATGCCTTTCGGGTTGAAGAATGCTGGAGCAACATATCAAAGGGCTATGGTCGCTCTATTCCACGACATGATGCACAAGGAAATCGAGGTGTATGTAGATGATATGATTGCCAAGTCGAGGACAAGAGAAGACTATGTTTTGGTGCTAAGAAAGCTATTTGAACGTCTACAGAAATATAAGCTAAGGTTGAACCCCAACAAGTGCATATTTGAGGCGAGATCTGGAAAGCTTTTAGGATTTGTGGTTAGCAGTCGTGGCATCGAGGTCGATCCTTCCAAGATCAAAGCCATACGGGATATTTGTACCCCCACCTCGTTAAAAGAAGTGAGAAGCTTGCTAGGGTAACTGAACTACATAGCTAGATTTATATCGCAGCTTTCTGATGTGGCGAAACCTTTCTTCAAACTCTTAAAGAAGGGCGCTAAGGTCATCTGGGATTCGGAATGTCACCAGGCATTTGAAATGATCAAGGAATATTTGGTCTTACCTCCAGTATTAGTACCCCCGACCCTTAGAATCCCTCTAACTCTATACCTTACAATCCATCAGGAGTCATTGGGAGCTTTGCTTGCCCAGACAAGACTGGAGGATGGGAAGGAGCGAGCAATCTATTACTTGAGCAAGAAATTTACACAGTCAGAAGCTAACTACCCATCAGTTGAAAAAACGTGCGTCGCATTAATTTGGGTACTCCACAGATTAAGGTAGTACACTCTCCACCACCATATTCAGCTGGTCACAGAATGTGACCCCATCAAGTACTTGGTAGAGAAGCCAGCTTTACTGGGAAAATTAGCCAAGTGGCAAGTACTGTTATCAGAATTCGACATTAGGAGCTCGACCCAAAAGTCAGTCAAAGGGAGAGCCATAGCTGACATGTTGGCAGAGAACTATCAAGGCTTCGCAATCCCTAGTGAGGAAGAGGCTGAAGATCGAGTCTTAATGTTATCCGATGATAAGTGGACCATGTATTTTGATGGTGCCGTCAATCTAGCCGGATCTGGAACTAGGGCAGTGTTGATATCTCCAGAGGGTTTATATTATCCAGTCTCAGCAAAGTTAGTGTTCTCGTGCACTAACAACATTTCAGAATACGAGGCTTGCATTTTAGGCCTACAGTTGGTCGTCGCCATGAAGGTACAGATGTTACAGGTTTATGGAGATTCCATGCTCATTATTTTTCAAACTCAGGGGGAATGGAAGACAAGGGATCCCAAACTCATCCCCTATCATGAATTCTTGGAGGAATTAGCCGAGGAATTTGATGAAATTTCATTTGAATATCTGCTAAGAACCCACAATCACTTTGCGGACGCTCTGGCCACGTTATCTTCTATGTTGCAAGTGGGGGAGGGGCTCGATATTGAGCCTCTACGAATTAGTATGGCTGACCAGCCTGCTTATTGTATGCTGACTGAAAGTGAATTTGACGGCGAGCCATTATATCATGACATCAAGAATTATCTTTTGAAAGGAGAATTCCCTTCGGAGAGTCCGATCGAAGATAAAAAAAAATATATAGCGAAAATGGCCACCAAATTCTTCTTGAGTGGGCAGACTCTATACAAAAGATCATTTGACTTCATCCTATTGAGATGCGTGGATGCCAAAGAAGCGAATATACTCATGAAGGAGATCCATGAAGGGGTATGTGGTCCCCACATGAATGGTCATCTCCTCGCGAAGAAGATCAGGCGATTGAGTTATTATTGGATGGCGATAGAGTCGGATTGCAACCAACATGTGATGTCCTGTCACCAATGTCAGGTATACGGAGACAGAATCAGTGCGCCTCCAAGCGAGCTCCACCAAATGTCTGAGGCTTGGCCATTCTCTATGTGGGGGATAGACATGATTGGCCCCATCAATCTTAGCGCCTCTAATGGTCATTGCTTCATCTTGGTGGCGATTGATTATTTTACGAAGTGGATTGAAGTGAACTCATACACAAATGTCACAGCAAAGAACGTGGCAAGGTTCATCAGAAGGGACATCATCTCCCGGTATGGGGCCCCTCAAGCAGTTATTACGGACGATGGTTCAAACTTGAACAATAGGGTGGTTGATTGTGTGTTGGATGCTTTCAACATTCGACATCTTAATTCTTCTTCCTACCGCCCACAAATGAATGGAGCTGTGTGTTGCGACCTAAAAATAATAAGTTTCAAGTGAACGGATTATTAGGTTTATTAGATGAATTAACCTAATGCGGACTCTCCCAAGTCCTACCGAATCGCAACTTTGATTTTTGATTTAAATGATTTTAAGACTTGGAGTTGCCACTAATCGTTCTTGATAGGTCGATTAGAAACCGGAGAAAATTAGTGGGAGAACTAATTCATTTCTGCGAACCGGAGAAAATGAGTTCGGAGACTTGGTTACGTTAGATTACTCTAACGCTCTTTCGGTACCAATTTCATGAAAAATCATTTGGGATTACTCGAAAAGATTTGGGTCAAACTGACCAGAATGGCAAAATGATCATTTTTCAAGGATTGGGAAGTGGAAACAGGTTGAACAAGTTGAATGTGGTCATTCCTTTTTTCACAATTTCTAAAAATTTTTGGAATTTTTCGAGACAAACTACCCATAATGGGCAAAATCGTCGTTTTGGAAAAATCAGAAAGGAAATTCATTAAAAATAGGATTGACCGGTCGAAATGGCATATTTCCTAATTTCTAAGATTTTTCTGAATTTTTTGGATTTATTTATTTATTTTTATTTATTTTCTAGAATTTTGTTTATGGGTTTTATGAATTTTTTCATTTTTTTGAATTTTTTTTGCATTTTCTTTAATTATTATTATTTTTAATATATATTTTATTTTGAAAATGGTGATCCGGGATGGGTTTTTAAACCCAACCCTTCCAAAACAGTGAAATAAGAAACGATTTGAAGCTACAAAAATCTTCAAAGAAAGAGGCTCGCATTGATATATATATATATATACACACATATATTTTGAAATCATTTTCAAGAAAGGCCCAATTTGACTCTAAGGCCCAAATACGATCGGACTTGACCCAACCCACATGCACTCTTACTATATTTTACCTAATTTACAAACGTGAACACCATTATCAACAAGCAAAAGAGTCCAATGAAAGTACACGGTTTGGACAAAATTTTTTTATTCATATAGCCGCATTATCAACAGATAGTATTCAAGTGTAAACGTGCAGATCCTTCATCCATTCTGACCCGATCGAAAATGATGTCTAAGCTACGTTATCACAAGTCTAAGATATTCACTCACTAGTTCGGCCCTAGTTGGTCAAAACTGGCTCAAGCCCGCAATGCACAGTGAATCAGATCAAAAGGAGAGCGAGGTAAAGACAAGCGGGCTGACCTGGGTTTGGACGTCATAACGAAGGCTTGGGTTTTGTGGCGGCCGAAGGATTGCCTGGACCTTGGACGGAATGGGAGCAATGTTTGATCTTGCTGTAGGGCTTCTTCTTCGTGTTCTTCCTTTCCTCTTCTGACTTTACTACATATATGTTGCTACAACGTGTCAGAAGAGGGACCTCTTGGTTGGGGCTTGACCGACAGTCCTCATCAGGTTCGCGATTTCGAGGATTCTTGCGACTGTGGTCCCTCGCTTGGCCTCCACGCTCGTCGACCTCGCATTCGATCTCTGGCGTGGGGTTGCAGGCTTCCTTTTATTGAATGCTGGACCCAGAAGCCCTTGGAACCTTTCGAGGAAAAGATGCCATTCATCGCCACTTACGTCCGCTAAATTCACAAAGCCCACGCTTGCCGGAAGCTGCTCATTTGCACTTTCAAGACGGTGCCCTTAAGGGACATGGAAAGTTTTGAAACTGAGGGGATCCTCTTGAATGCTTCGATCCCGGTGAACCCTCAGAGAACAACCACAAGAGAACATTTCCCTCCCTTTTCGTTGATGAAGACCAACCCCCTAGTGCCTATAACGGTCGGTCTTAACCAGGATTCAATCAGACCTCTTCTCTTTTCTTAGCATCTCCTCTTTTGGCTAGGGAAAAGCTTATTCTCATCCAGTCACCAGTAGGGCTTAGGAACGTATAAGTCACTATGTGGCGTAGATTAACTTGTGAACCAGTGCACCATTTCACAATGATTAGGACAAATAGGCACCCAAACAAATTAGTCAGAAGCATCATCTGGGGAATAAATTGGAACCAAATATTCAGGCGACTGTCAAAGAATTTAACGTTGAAATAGCTCAATATGATTCCGAGATTCGTTTGGGCCACACCAAGCAGAATCGACATTTTCATCTTCAAAGAATTAAGGAATGGCAGCTCACTTCTTGTGCCATGCCAGGCAAGATTCACACCAAACGGGTATGTGCCACGAACTTTAGTTAAGCCCACCATCGTGGCACCCCGGTGTAAATTGAGAAGATTGTCATCATCCGAACATAATGGACACCAAAGGTTATCTCTGTGATGTCTCCAAATTTCTGACCAGAAAGCTTTTCTCCAGGATTTGCCTCTTAGTATCATAGCTGCTGGTTTCAAAGGATTGATGGAAGTACCTGTGTATGTCGTAAGCACGAGAAGACACACTCTTCACGAACTCCTCGGAAGTCTCTGGAATGCTCCCATTTTGTGCGAATGGCACTACTATTATTGCCAAGGGAATTCGCACGGCTTGAGGCGTAGACTGGAACGGTCCATTGGAAAATAGTTATTCACTTGATGGCTGACTTCCAGCTTGGTTTAGAATGCCAGCACCATTCACCTCAGACTCATTTCTATGAGGACCTCGAGCAGTAACGACACGAGGGATTGCATGTTGCCACAACTGTTTACAGCATTTAGACCACCAAATCCAATAGAGTTGATGTTGAAAATTAGATTGTGCGCGGATGCGTGGTTTTGATAGAAATTTGTGTTTTGATATGTGCAAGGGTATGTGCATATTTTTATAGAGGATGGACAAGGATCGGATACTTTAAGGAATGTAAGCAAGGTTTATGGGACAAATGATAGTTTCTCTAATTTATGAAAACGGTAGTACAAATATAGTTGATGGAGGAGGTGTTGGTGGAGGAGTACAGGAGTTTATTCTCAAACTCCCCACACTCTTTTTCTAGTACTTCATGGCCTATTTATAGGCCTCTTCCACCTCCATAGTGGAAAATTCTAGAACATCCTAGATTAACACATTTCTAGACTTTTCTATAAGTATCTATTCCACAAATATCTTGTCTATGCTAGATATTTCTAGATTTTACAAGCAAGTGCCCATCCTAGAAGTCTCTAGAAATTGGAACACAATTTCCAACACTCCTCCTTGATCCAATTTCGTGATACTCCAAGCATGCTCAGTAGTGTCTCGAACTTTGTTGGCGGCAGTGCTTCCGCAACTTGATCTTTAGTCTTGCAATATTGGAGCTCGATCTCTCCATTGCTTTGTATAGTCTCGAACTTGGCTAGAAATGCTTCTTATGATGTCCCATACCTTTTGTGCCATATTCATTCCACGATCCCTTGCATCCTTCTATACTTGACTTGCCATAACACTTGCACTTGCCTTCAAATAAGCAAACATGTTCTCTAACGAAGTCCCAAATTTCTCGGGCCATCAAAGACTTTTAGTTGTAGTTGTTCCATCGTATGTAGAGATGGGAAACCGTTGTCAGGCATTCATATAGCTAGGTGTTTTTGTTCATGTGGCGATGTTGGCCTTTGTTTTAGTTTTGGCTTTGGCTCAGGCTTTGGCTTAGGTTTTAGTTGAGATGGTAAGGACAAACGCCCAAACCCATCCGAATATGCCTGGCTCTGATACCATGTTGAAAATTAGATTGTGCGCGGATGCGTGGTTTTGATAGAAATTTGTGTTTTGATATGTGCAAGGGTATGTGCATATTTTTATAGAGGATGGACAAGGGTCGGATACTTTAAGGAATGTAAACAAGGTTTTATGGGACAAATGATAGTTTCTTTAATTTATGAAAACGGTAGTACAAATATAGTTGATGGAGGAGGTGTTGGTGGAGGAGTACAGGAGTTTATTCTCAAACTCCCCACACTCTTTTTCTAGTACTTCATGGCCTATTTATAGGCCTCTTCCACCTCCATAGTGGAAAATTCTAGAACATCCTAGATTGACACATTTCTAGACTTTTCTATAAGTATCTATTCCACAAATATCTTGTCTATGCTAGATATTTCTAGATTTTACAAGCAAGTGCCCATCCTAGAAGTCTCTAGAAATTGGATCACAATTTCCAACAGTTGAGAACAGCACCAATGACCCGAGAGACATCAGGTAATCCGTCTTGGCGCGATAATGGCTGCGATCGTCGTGTTATCGACGATGAAGATCTTACTGGCATCCTCGGCGTTGATGAGGTCCTTGATGACGGCCCTCCATTCGAGGGTTTCCTTCGTGAGTTCGTCGAAGTAGAAATCGTCGGGCTGCCTCGAGACCTCGAACTACCACTACTGTTGAGCGGCGATGATTCTGAGGAAATTCCTCGATGGGTCGACGATCAATTGGCTCTTTTTCTTCGTGACTCTAAAAATCATGTGATTTTTTTTTATGCTATGCATGCCAGGATCAACGATAAAAGGCCCGGCTCTCTAGTATCAATATCACTGGTATGTTCCACGAGGTTATAATTTCTGAGTGTAGTCGACAGAATGTTGAGCAAATTGTCTTGGGTCACCAAGGGATAAAACTTCACCGCTTCAAATACTTGTCCGTATGACACCGCAAGGAATCTATGAAAACTGGGCCGCCTGTTCCTCTTTATGCACGAGCTTCGACAATCGCTTAATCACTCCTTGAAGTCCATGGCCAAATTTGGAGCTTGGGATGAGTTGAGATCGCCGTTCTTCACGACGACGTTGATGACGAGCCGCGTCTAGGTGCACATGCGGCGGAAGAACGGAGGGTTGGCAACGTCGGAGGGCAAGAAAGGTGACATCGGGAGGCAGATCGAGGTGCGCGCCCCGACTGCAAGTTCTTCCTTCTTTTTTTTTCACGTGTATGCATGCATGCATGTAATTTTGTCTTTTCTTTGCGTCAACTCCAATCACCTTGCAGAATCTTGCGATCACGTGCGAGTGAAGAGCAATAGTTTTGCCCCGGAGTTGGTTGAACCGCTTCTTTTGGATGAGGTTCCTCGTCACCGTCACAACTGACGCGAATGGGCCCTTCCTTTCATTGATGTTCTTCGTCGTTAGTTGGCACCGCACCGGCTTGCTCGCCACTTTCACTCTTACCGCTGTCTTGCCATCAAAGCACGGTGGTCTTCGCCCACGATCGAACTCCCCCAGCCTCCCACGGGACGTAGATCAAACCCGCCTTTCAAATTCGCCGTGGAGCTTGGTGCCGCGGTCATTTCACGGCTGACGCAATAGCGGCGAAAATCAAGGACTAACCAAGAAACTCGAGCTCGAGCTCGAGCTCGAGCTCAAGCAGTGGGATGGACTTTTGTTTTCTTCTGGTTCTTCTGAGCAAGTCTGGAGCTAATGCGTGTGGTCCTAGTCTCTTGCCTTCCCCGAACAAGTATTCATCCTCATCATCTCCGTCCTCACTGTCATTCACGTAGTCGTGGTTCTATTACCGCTCCTCGTTCAAAAGTATCTCTCTCGTTGAGGAAGACGACACGCTGCCGATGTGGCTCATCAAGTGGCGATGGATGAACAAGACCTACGGATTTGAGAAACCATCGCCGATGGACACGTGGAAACCGAGGCCTATCAGCAACTTGTCGGGATCGTCGGCGTGCATGAATGAGGAGGAGAGAGAGAGAGCCGTCATGGTCCTCCTGCTACCTCTTTTCGTTCAAGAATATCACCCATACGACCATAAATATGAAAATAAGCACGCAGCTTATACTAATGTCGGCAACCGTAGAACCCGAAAGCTTCTTCCTTGGAGAATAGCAAGTGAATGGGACCACCATCGTGTTGGTGATGCACTTAGAGGTAGACCTGGTGGTGGCGAAGGTGGGCTATCGGGGAGGTTTTGCAATTGGTGGTGGAGGTGGCGAACACACTGGCGGCACTGGTGATATAGGTGGTGGCGGATCTGATGATTGTGGCGAAGGAATTGAGGGCCTCGGAGTCTGGCGGGTTCGCCTTAAGTGTAGCGGGGGAGGATGGCTGCAAAGGATCGGTTGATGACCTAGTGATTGTGACCTCGGAGTGGCTCATTTCGCAAATCCTCAGTCGGCTCTGTTTCTTTTTCACCGAGTCCTCTCACGTCACATCCTCTGGAGCTCTCGTTACCATATCTTCTGTCTCCTTTTACGCAGCTCATGTATAGCAGCGCAGAGAATACAACAAGGCATGCTAAGACAATGGCAATTTCACCACCAGTGGACAAGCTGCCATTTCTCAGAATATAGGACTCGCGGGCAAAGCCGATAACACCCAGGCCATCGAGAACATCTTCTATAGCACTTAGTGGGATATGGGTATTCTGGACAACTCTAGCTTTTACTCCCAAACTTCAAATCTGGTTAGAATGGCATGGGTTGATAAAGAGAAGATCTTTGGAGCTCAAGACCTCCTCCCAAACCAGAAAACAAACGAGAGGAGAAGAGTGTCCCCGTGTTGCTGAGAAAATCTCCAAACCTCCGAGCAAACTGGGAGCTTAATTTGCCAGCGAGATGGAAGATACTGGGAAGTTTTTGGGAGAGAACATGCGGCTGGAATTCTTTTGTTCAGTTTAGTCAACGAATTTTGGTGCAGGCCTCGAGCAAAAATGTTGCGAAATTGCATCTCTATCATCGTATACGAGCCTCAAAAGGATTCCTTGAACAAAGTTCCTGCATACGGCACGAGAGCTCAAGTAAACAAACAGAAATAACCTCCCCTCATGGGCATTCAATACAGGACCTAATGGAGCTGCCTTTGCATCCTAAAGACCAAAGATTAACTTATATATAAACAAACCAAGGGAATCAAAACTTATCTTCTTTTCTCCTGCGCTCCGTTCGGGTCGAAAGAATTAGAGGCCAGCAGCGTACATCGGGCCATCACGAGGGAGACGATCGGTGTTCTTCTCAAGCGTGAATGAACAGAGAGCTGATTGGGCCCTCTCAATCTGCGAACCGCCTCGCCAAGTCTCAAGGATTTCTACCTTCCAAATCTGAGCGAACATTTTCAGTTGAGTCCTCATGCTCGTTGGCCGATGAGGACTCGATAAAACTCCTTCAGTCTAGTCGTCCCAGACCCCTCATTTTCTCCACTTCTCCGTTCTTCTCCTCTATTATCACTTAGCTACCAGCCCCACGTTGCCAGACCAACCTCCTTTCCTTTTGGAGTCCTCCTTTTTTTTTTAAGAAACGTCGAGTGGGAGTTACTAATGTCGCCACCCAGCTCATTTTTTCGGTGCCAACCGTTCCTCTCTTTTTCTTTGGCCTTGAATGTTTGCCTTCTTTTCACGTGGAGGACTTTCAGAAAACTGAGAGGAACCCCAGCCCCCTTTTTTGATCAACTGGCACCTGTCGTCCACCAAGTATACTTCACAAACGTTCTCCTACCCTTCTTTCCATCTGCCCTTCCATTTTTATTATCTCCTTCCTTTTCTACCGTTGAGAAAGCCCCCGATGGATCTTGACAAAATGGGAAGTTGGTGGAAGCCCCTCTTCATCATGCTGTCGGCCGAGTCTCTTTGCATGGGCCTCCCCTTTTTCGTTTCCTTCCGTTGGTGTCTTTTCTTTCGGTCGAGTGCTCTCCTCCATGATGAAAGCTCCCACTGACAACTCTCTTATTTTTGCTTTAGCTTATTACATGGTCCCTGTGCACCACGTCTCTTCTATGCAAGTGGGCAAGGCCAGAAGTACTCTGCCTGGTATAATTTTGACTAACAGGTTCCTCAAACGCACTATACTCCTGGAGTAATTTGCGGATTAAATCACCAGACACATACTCAAAGTAAACTGAGAGGGTATCTTCTCCCAGTTCACTTCCAAATTATCGCACTATATTTGGATGGCGAAGTTGACTAAGCGAGTTTATCTCTTGGTTAAGTCACTTAAAACTCTCTTTTAATGTCTGATCATCTGAAGCAATCTTCACTTCCTCTACAGCACACATTTGCAGGGGGTGGGGGCCGAAGGGGGTAGGGGCCGAGGGGAGCCACGAGAACGACGTGTGGGGGGAGGGGTGGGGGCGGCATCCGGAATCCATTTTCCCGGACGAACCCTTTTCCCGTAATTTGCTCAGACTCAGCCCTAATTTTGTAATTTTAATTTTTTTAACCCTAAATTAGTAAAATTCCCCTTCTTCCCCCCCCAAAGAGTGGGACCCATCATGTCCTATTATTTCTAATGCAAAAGATTTGTCACTTTTGAATTTTGTCTTGTACTGAATGTACATATTCATACTTCGTTTTTACAAAATAATATTGGGGGAGAGAGAGAGCCCAAGCAAAATAACCAAAATATTTCGTGGCACATCAATTCTTTCGAAAGTTGTTAGCAAAGGCGGAAAATATACTCTTCTGAGTTAGGTATAGTACCCATCATGGGACGGTCAAGACCGTCCCACCCAATATCTTCTCATGCACGCGTGATGAACTCGTGGAAGCCGTCGGATTATTGAGTTGACTTGCAATGAGACTTGCGTGCCTATCCTAACTTCTTATGGAAATGAAACTCAAATTGGATGTGACAAATGACGTGACTAATGATGCAAATTTGTACATAGCCACGAACATATCGGCAAAAATCACGTGACACCGTTTCTATAGGAAGTTATTGTTTCTGCTTCAGGTGCTTTCGAGAAATCACGTTAATGGTGTCGCATCATATCGTCGAAATGAAAAATTTAATGATCAGTGGTTTTGTCCATCCGACAAAGCTCATGGGTTTTTTTGGGTCATTTGGGAAGTTTCGGTGCGCTTTCGTCCTGAAGACAAAGAGTTCAGATGTTTTTCATGGATTTGACCCTACAATAGCTTGATTAATTTTGTGCTTTTCTGGTCGAGCAATCTTGATTACGTTGCATTCTAGCAATAAAAATGACATAGGCCCATGAAGTTGAAAGCGCCTTGTTTTGGTCCAGGCCCAGTACGGCCCAGCCCATTGTCTCTCCCATTCTCCTCTCACCGACGCTGTGCGTGCTGACTGCTGAGTTCTTTCTGCATCGTCGTCGTTCACCAAACTCGAGTCTCCTTTTCAACGCCTGCCCGTTTCTTTCCCTCGCATGGTATCTGCTTTGTTGACGTAAAGCTTTTCAGCTACCTTCTTCTAAATTAGAGAGAGAGAGAGAGAGAGGATGGGAGTGACTGCGAAGATAGCGCCGTCGATGCTGTCTTCGGACTTCGCCAATCTGGCTTCGGAAGCCCAGCGCATGCTCGATTGTGGCGCCGATTGGCTTCACATGGACATCATGGTACGTTCGAACATAGTCCGCAATTCGAGTTCTTCAGTTTCGTTTTACGGAGATTGTGTTGGATTCCTTGCGCTGCTCGTTTTCAGTCGATCTCTGTATGACCTGATCTGAGTGGCTTTTGGCTTGGCGCTTGTACCCAGTGCTGTTGGCTACCTGAAGGAAATTTAGTTTTCAGATTTACATCTTAGTTGCTTTGCTGTTAAAGTGCTGGTAAGTTGAGGAGGGATCAATTTATCGCTCTGTGATTATCACCAACAAGTGAGCAAAAATGATGCAAATGAATGGAGGAGATGTAAGCAGCATAGGTGGTTTGATTAGCTCTTTGGCAGGACGTGTGATGCAAGGGCATATCCACTCTCAATATTACCCTATTATCTCGAGGATCCAAATCCAAATCCAATGCCCAAGTTCTATGTAGTGAAAAGACAGTATCTGCTGGTGTAATTAGGTTGTTTCTTTTGATGAATAAGCACTTCATTGGAATGGGGCAGAGTTGAAGGCCACTGAGTACATGAGAGTATATATTAGGAAATACCACAATTAGAAAGTAGAGAAAAATGGAAGACAAGCGGGAGAAAAATTAACAAAGTTAATTGCAATCTAAAGAGAAACCTATCAACAGCGTGTACTAGACCTCTAGCCATAAGTTCCGCAACGAAATCGTGCTCTTGAATGCCGACTCGTTCTTCTCCAACTCTTCTTCATTGGGGTGCTCTGTTACATTGTTGTGTTTTATGCAGGAGCACAATTCAATTTTTAGGTTTTTTCTTTTAATTATGTCTTTTATTATGTTATTAGGTAATAATCAGTCATGTCGTGTGACTTTTAATGAGCTCTAGTGGTTAAAATCAGATTGTTATTTCAGATTAAGAGTTTAGATCTTCTTCCATTTGTAACTCTAGTGTAAATAAGTCTTTTAAGTCCCTTTGTCATTACCTTTACTCATTCAAAAAAATCATTGGTTTCTATAAAGCCTGGAAAATCTTTTCTCTGATCCAGCTTCAATTAAACTCGCTCCAGCCCTGTTTTTGTTCTTTTTTATATCATTTATTTTTCTGACCACGTCAAGTTGGTATTAGAGCCCCTTGTTAGGTTTCTCCCCACATCAGTTTTATTTTTCATGTGAACGTTCTCTGTTGCTGTCGAACAACAATTTTCCATACATCAAGCTAAAAGCATGAGCTGATGGATGAGATGATTTCCGCCTCCCTTTGTTTTGGTTGCAAACCGTGAATTTAGAATATCCCTAATTTTTTTTTTATGGATTTTTATATTGGATGACTTTGGTTGGTGTTCACTGCCTCTTCTGGTCACTAACCAAGGACTACTTTTGTCCATTATTATTTTGGTATATGGGTACATTAGCAATATATCCTATGCTTCATCCCTGTTACTCATAATAGGGTATGCTCGTTTAGAAGTTTGCACTCTGTTTGTAACTAAGTGACATAGTTGTCCTAATTATCTGCAGGATGGGTAGGTTTCCACATTCAGTTCAATCTCGTTGCTGTCAAATGGCCTTATGAAGAGATTTCATGTCTAGCGACACGCTTCCAGTGCCTACGACATAATTGGTACACTCAAGAAGCTTAAATCCAGTCAATGCATTCTTTGCTAGGAAATCCATGGAAATTATATACCACTTCTATCATCATTAGGGGACACACATGATATAGTCCGAACTCTGGTGCTCAGACATATCAATAGCACGCCTAGAATTAACTCAAAGGTCAAAAAACTCGAAAAAAAAAAGAAAGAAAAAAAATCAAGTAGATTACAGAATATGTCGATGACAAAATTAGCATTAGAAAAGTGATGCCTACATAAGGTTATGCCGTAAATTAGCTAATAAGTAAGCTAAATGCACATAATGAACTTGTGATTGTAAATGCACATAATGAACTTGTGATTGTAGATGCAATCCTCAGTGAACACATGACAATCCGGGCAAAAACTGATCTGGACAAGAATCGAGCTTCTCTCAGGCCCCTTGAGGAAATTCTGTGATTGGAAAAGCAGTAAATGGCACAGGCATTGTCAGTCAGAGTGCACATAATCATTTAAAACTATTTTAATGCTAGATGTCCAACTACATCCTCTTATCACAAAATAGAATTTTAATCATCCTCAGTAATGTTCAAACAAGTATCTATGCTAAAAAGGCCATTTGAACGTACTATGATTATGAAATGTTTTAACATCTTGTGACAAAATAATTAACTGTTTCTGACATCACACACAAACAGGAGAGGATCTTATTGTACTAGAATCAGCACCAATGATGTCATCCAGATTTGTGATTTACATGTAGAATACAAAGAGTCAGAAAATTACAGTTCAAAAGTAATTTTGCGATGAGTTCACCCCAAGAATAGGAACAACCTTGAACTACAAATTTGACTTAGGTTATAGTCCAATGAAGAGATTAACTAACAGGAATATGAAAGATGAAGAGCAAGGATGTTGTGTAACTTCATCTTGAAAACCTTTTATAGCGTCCTCGTTGTGATTGACTACTATCACACAAAGAAATTTATAGCTATAGGTATACTCCATCTTAGCATGAGCATCATATTGTACTGCCAGAGCAAGAAACATTGCTTCAACACCACAATCCGTGACATTCCCTTCTAACAGGCTATACAATAGAGGGTCACACCATGCAGCCCTCTTGTTAATGCACAAGTTACTGACAATCATTCAATATGCGACAGAGTTTAATCATAATACCATTCATGACGTCCATGATGTTCACAAAAGCGAGAATAATAATCCAAAGGTCTTACCTAGTTGTACAAAGCCATGAGAGCATTCAATATTTATCTTATACTTAAATCATACACTACACAAAGTCATAAACAGCAAATGAATGGAAATGGAGACGAAAATGGCGAAGAGAAATGATATTCAAGTTACAGGGCTCTGTAAAACAGAGAAGAAATTCGAATTCATTTTATAATTGCATAAAAAAATTATTTCAAGGCCCTCTTTTCTGTAGGTAATGAGTTGCCAAAGCATACTAATTATCTCGGTAGCATGAAAAGGCCATCGCCTGATCAGCCTCTCGAAACATATACAACTAAAGAGCTTAAATTGGGGAACTGCTCGACCAAGGATCATATATGTTTAGTAATTCACGATGAGGATCAAGAAGAAACTTCTCTCAACAAGTCTAACAGACGGATTAGCTATTGAGATGCTGCACTTAGCCTTTTTCCTTAACTAAGGACATGACGTCCCATTTCTCAAATGGTAATCTGGCTAAGAATACCCAGTCTACAACAACCATCATATGGGTGAACACAGCTCCACTGAATCAACTATTACTTAGGGTGATCCAGAATTTGGAAACATTCATAAATCATGCAGATACTTAAACAGGGCAATAAAGATGAACTTTCTGTGGAAGCCACCCAATATTTCTGATGATTCTGCATTTTCACCTAGCACGCTTGCTTGAAACCCAAAAAAGATTCTATTTGTGTAACATGTCCCAATATCATGCAAGATATAATTTAGCAGACTAATTGACAAAGCACTTTGCAAAAGAAGGTACCATCTAAGCAAAAACAAGTTCGCTGATAAAGGAATATGCTTAACTTAGAAAGTTTACATTTAGGTCCTAAGAATATCAGTTTTAAGAAATGTCTACTCCAGAAAATAGATTTTCAAGCAAGCAAATTATCTCTGAAAGTGTACCATTCAAATCAATTGACAGTAACTAGGCTCTACACCTTGGCAAAATTCTTGCATCAAATTTGAAAGAGGTGTGTTTGGGTTCGCTATGGGTTAAACCTAATGTCATTGGAGAACAAACAACACCCTGTAAACAGGGGATACTTCGAGGCTTTTAGTACGGATGGGCAAGTTCTCTCAGAGAGTCATTGGCACTGGTGATCTGATTGAGAGAAGATATGCAGATTACTTGTATACTAATATTGGCTAGGATAGGTTTCAATCAGCTACATCTTCGAAACCTTACATACGAACCATAATCACCGTCATGACAACATTCTCATTCTCTCTATCGTGAAAATATACAACAATTAGGGCTAGTTTTTGAGCTTCACAAGTGGAAATTGAGCATGGTGGTCCTTTAACTGCAAGATGCGTCCTCGTGCTTGATGTCATATTCACAATGGAAATGAGCTAATTCATGTTTCCCAGTAGTATACTTAAGCTTCTTCTTTAAAACTAATAATTCAACAGAAAGACATTGTCTGTAATCTAGATTAGCTACTCCATGCACTGTTCCAATCACAACGAAACAGATCCTCTTTCACTATGTTTTTTGCTTTTTTGTCAACAAAGTTTGTTTTAAGTAGAAAATTGATACGCTTAGGAAACATTAAATGGTAGATCATGGTAAGTCAAACAAAAGAAAAATCATACTGGAAATACAAGCCATCCTCCACGCTTTAGGAAGCACTTGCTCTCATGTATGCAAGAAGATACCGCCCACAGCATATCAGAAAGCATAATTTGCTCATAGTTAAAAAATCATATTTCCTTGAAGATACTACATTTCTTGATTTAAACTAGATAGCATTAAGACATCAAAGAATCTCTCTACAGCGAAACAAGTGACGAAGAAGAGATGAAGAAACGGAAGGCAAAGGGAAAGGAAAGGATAAATTAATGTTAGCTTAACTTGTAGCACTTCCTAGAACTGTAAATTTTCTAGGTGACATTAAAAAAAGGAAAATGGTTAACCAGTCACAAAGAATTTAAGAAAAAGAAATTAAGCGAGGATAGAAAGAATTAATATAAACTCGACTTCTTGGGGCTTCGGGAAACTCCACTTTCTTTCATTTAGACTAGGAAAAGGACAGAAAATCTGGAAAATTAGTTCCATAAACATTTTTTATCCTCATGGTTATGTGTTGCAATATCCAAGGAATCATACACCTCCAGTAAGCTTGAGTTGTCAATTGTCATATGTCACAGTTTTGAAGTGGAGCTAAGTAGATATGAAATCAACAACAAAAAAAAGTTCAAAACTGACCTAATGCATGCCTCAGAGGTACTTGAATGCAACGACAGGATCAAGCCAGTCTCTTATCATTTGCACAGTTATCATATAGTTCCTCGACACCTAAAGTGGCTAAGAGTCATCTCATCATTTGTGAACAAACAAATTTCAAGGAAGTTTGGTTTATTCCAGTATGATCAACGCGTACCAATGACTAATAATGCTGCTGCATAAATTATGAATAGTTCACATGTCAGCATGCTAAAAACTTTTCTGCTACTTCTACAGCTGAAAATCTCGTCCTCTGCCACTGTTTCAGGAAGAACATCAAGAGCATCCATCTCTGCATGTCTTGCTGCCTCTGAAAGCACAAGAAGAAAAATAGCGAAAGCATATCAAACGTCGGAGCTTTTCCAAAGAGAAAGTTGCTCTTAGTGTAGTCTCATCATAAATTTAGGAAATGCATTTCATGAGAATGTTTTCTCCAACAAGTTATCTAACTAGGTGTATAAAGAGTTAATCGAGGCATGTACTACATGATATCAACAAGTTTTTCTTGCTTGAAGTTGCTCAGAAGCTCACATGAAAAAGAGGCTTCTTATTGGATTAGCCACCTCCACCTTTTCTAACAGTACTTTTTTATCTATCCCTATAGCAATGTGCCGTTGTTTTTTCATCATGCTCCACAAGATACTAAAGGGCCAACTATTGTTCATATCAACTATTTATTACTGCCCACAAAGTCGTTTATGGTAGTTTTTTGTCAGCACATTACTAAAAATGATTACAAGACTAGGCTATTAGATAAGAGAGGATCTCTACCAGAAACCAGGCTTAAACTATTTGATTAGATGTGGCCATTGTGTGAAAAAATGTGCCCAAGAAGAAGGTTCTTACATCTTAAAAGGCAATCTATTAGGTGAGAGAGGATCTCTACGAGAAACCAGGCTTAAACTATTTGATTAGATGTGGCCATTGTGTGAAAAAATGTGCCCAAGAAGAAGGTTCTTACATCTTAAAAGGCAATCCAATGCTCACAATTCATTTTTATACCCATTAAGTATACCAAAGTCTAGCTACATATGGCCTAAGGAAGCAATGTTAGGAATTTCACAAAAGCTGATAGAGACCACAATATGGTTTCAGACAGAGCCTAATGGTAAATGAAATACGTAAAAGGTCGTGCCTAATAAGCCAGATTATTGCTAGTGTTAACAGTAGTCATATTTAACGAAAGAACATTGGGAACAAAACCATTTACAGCCTAAATTCATGGAAAATTCCATTTGAAGAAATAATCATGGGAGAAACATAAAATGAGCAACAATAACTACAAGATAGGGTATCAATTCAGAACAATAACAAAGTGCTGTTGGCCAAATTTATACAGGGGGGGAGAAGCAATGATAAACCATACATTTCGTGTCTCATTAGTCCAGTTTCTTCCTGCCACAATGACGTGCCCATCCTCAACAATCACATGGATGTTCAATCAAAGAGTACAATCTGAAACCATTCGCTAATTGATTGAAATACTAATCATCTTAATTAGAAAATAAAGTAATATATCTTAAATGCACGTGGTTACTTAAAATCAGTTTTCTACCCAACCAGAACTTCGAGGCTGTCCAAAACAAGCTTTGCCCTTATATAAGAACAGCAAATAGGTTCTGTTACTTGTTAGGAGGGATAAAAATATTAATATGAATAAATTTGATCAAGCATGCCTGCATGCATACAAGCAATTCAAGAGAAAATTAGCATAAAGTGTCCAACAGTAGAAGCATTCAGTATCAATATGCAGCTACTAATGAAATGAATGCATGTCTCACAGCTATATAATCAGGATCCTGCAGGTCCTGCATAATATACTGGTCGCAAACTTCTAAACGATGATTATTACAACATATTCATCCTGTAATTATAGACGCAAATCCCACCTAACTGTTAAACTGATACGGCTTTGACCTCCCTTAAAGCAAAAACAGCAACTGACTTGAGAAACTACATGTTGCTCATTCCAGTGTGTCCTATCATTGGTACCTCAGAAGCTCATCTTTCATTATAGAGGTTCCTACTCAAACATTCAAGAAGTTTCCAGGAGTTTTAGCTTCTTGGTCAGTTTCCCACTCAACCGATGTACATATTAATCTCTCGCTCCAAGTAAATTTGGTTTTCAAACTGAACAAGTGGTAAAGGACTCAACTGTCAAACAACCTTTCCTGGTGGCTTGCCATCGCACTTGTTCATTCCTCCTATGGTTTTGCCTCTTCAAGCTCCTCATAAAACTTAGCTGACAGAATCCAATCCCAGTGATTGAAGTTTCTCACAATTCAATTGTCCTGGCAAACCTATAACCTGCCGCACATCTTTATGAAAGGCACATCTCTCTCTCTCTCTCTCTCTCTCGCTCGCTCGCTCGACATGGATCACCAATGAATTCACTGCTATATACAGACTAAACTTACGAAGAAAAACTAACTCAGCATCTTTCAAACAAATTCAACGACACATCCTTCAAGTTCCCGCTCAATTGTAGCACCAACTGAATCTAATTCAAAATCCCACTCAAGTATTACATCGACTTCATAAAATTCGGATGCGTAAGGCATCACCTGATCTAAATATAGCAAGCTGCATGAATCCCAGAACCTCCGTAGAGAAATGTTGACCCGAAGCTACATCACCGGTTTCTATGGCTCCAATTGGCGGTGGTAGTCCGTCGCCGCCGTCGGTTTGCTAGGGACTCCATTTCCGGAAGACGAACTTCTTCTGATCGTTGCCACCGATGGCAGGTGGTGATCTTACATTAGTCGGAGCTCGGTGGTACCGGATGGAAGATGATCAGTTGTGATGCTGAAAGTGGCGTTGGTGGAGTTCGAAGTTTTAGTTTGCCTATGGCAGAGAAATGAGGATTTAGCAACAACAAAAAGAAGAAAGAAAGAAGATCGAGGGAGAAAAATACTAACAAAGGAAAGAGATGAAGACGAGAAAACGAGAAGAACAAGAAAACAACAGATGAGCGAACTCACTTACCTTAGCAGGTTTCGATCATTCTAACAACAAAAGCAGCGAGCCAACACTGCAATACTCATCTCTGCCAATTGAATTAGAAGTCCACACGGTCCTCGTTTCTCTGATACTGTTCGAATATGTTCATCGGTCCCCATTTGACAATCCTGTAAGTATTCATGTAGATCAATTTCGACGGGACTGTTTTCATGCTGATGGGAACTCTGGGCTTCTGAGCCTGTTGAGTTATAACCAACCTCGTACAGTAAAGCTGGATCCATTTGCCGATTATTTTGAATCTCAACCTTCAAAACATTATCTAATTGGTTGCATAATATTCGAAATCCCAATTTTTTCACACATGGGCTCTCCACCGTAAAGCTAAATTGTACATAACTTCCATCACTTTGATCAAAATTGACCGTTCCAAACATCAAAGATGGTATAAATAACTGAAGCCAGATATGATCCAATTCCATCGGACCGGCTGTCCAACCGTGGAATTCTTGCTCGTGGCCATTGACATATGATATTATGCTTATTGGGAGATGCATAGGTCCATGTTGATTGATAACGAGACAGAGTACCAATCCAAAAAACTTGTCATACAAATTCTTTGAAGCCTCGAAGGATACCAAACCATTTTCAATAGGGAGGAACCACTCCGGCATCTCTCCTCCAGGAATACAAATAGACCACTCACACGTCGTACCCTGTTATAAGATAAACTGTTAGAAAGTACCCATGTTTATTATCAGTACCCAATTAGAAGAGTTCAATGTGAGTTTAGTGAGTAGTCCTTGCGAATCCCACTTCTAACTAGAGCTCTATAAATCCTTGCTTATACTAAGATACGAGCCTCATGCAATAGAAATCATTCCTATCAAAGAACGGAAGCCACCTCCATTATATGCATATACGTGCAGAACCACTTTAGATATTATTCTTTTGCAACATACAAGCACCCACAGGATCCGGCATACACTCCACATCAGTATGTGTGTGGAGTGAGAGACAGAGAAGGAGACAGAATCTAACCTGGGAACGCCTCAACTCACCAACCGCGTTCAAACCCCTACGGACAAAAGCATGAGGTGAAATGCAATCTTTAGTTTCTTGTAGAGATTCGCAATTCCTCGCGTAAAAGAAATTCAAATGCCGTGGAAGCTGGGGAATCTCCTGTAATTGATAGCAATCTTCAAGTTCCAATCCAAACAAATGATCGCGCTTATTGATGGATGTTGGAAGGAAAGCAATATTGTTCCTCGACAGATCTAAATATTCCAACAATGGCAAACAAGAAAGATCCTCAAGAAACTCTACTTCGAATAGACTACATCCCCTAAGAATTAACCATTGTAAACTTGAAAGCCCGGTCTTCATAGACGGATCAGCGGAGTCTTCATACTTTGGAAACCCACTTAATGCTGTGCATCCCTGAATGTCCAATTCTTTCATGTTTTGTAACTTGTATACGCTTGATGGAAGACCTACCAGGTTCTTGCAATCATGTAAATACATTTGCTCCAAAGAAACGAGATTTTCTATTGATGCAGGAAATTCTTTAATAGCGGTTCCTTGTAAATGAAGGCATTGCAGGCCTTCCAGTTCACATGAAATATCAGGGAACCTTTCAAAATTTTCGCAATCTGCAAGTTTAAGATGTCGGAGATTTTTTGACTTGAGCACATTTGGAAAAACACTAAGTTGAGAGCACCCTTCCAAAATCAACACCTCTAATTTCTCATGATATGCAATGGACTCATGGTCTTCCACCATGTTTTTGCAATTACGAATAACCAATTCCTTGAGATTTGGAGTACACGAGAGGTCAGGGATATGAACTAGGGACTCGCAAAAACCGAAATTTAGGTACTTCAATTGTTGGAAGTCCTGCAAAAGCAGCAAAACTAACATTTAATTAAAAGTTACTATGAACTGATTTTGTGAGTTACATGTTGTATTGAGAAATAAATATACACTTAGAAACATTACTAGTAATTATAAATCTACGTATTTGTGGTAAGAGAATGAATTTAGAGATGACAAATACACACAGATCAAATTATTTTCAATCACACGCATTACAGGCAAAGTTTCTAATAAATATTTTTATTTTGTCTACTTATAGAGATGCTGCCCCTTAAGCACTGATTTGAGCATTTAAGATTGCCTTGTTTTACAGCGCAATGCATTCAAACCTTTGACTGAGCTAATTCAAGTCCTGCCATTTACTTACATGCATTACGTAAGGCTACATCACTTGATGACTACCTGGTCTCCAAGGTCAATTTGAGTAGAAGATGTTGGGAATATCATATCTGATTTGTTGCATCCGAATCAAATGCTTAACTACTCAGCCAACTACTCATTGCACGTTTTATTTTTATGCTCAATATCAACTGGTTTGTTCATCATATTTCCGATGCTTTTATATTCGATCTTTTTTCTAAAGTAACAGAGGTGACAGGTGAACAACTGAAACAGTCAGAATGAGATTACACAGCTAGCACCAGCACATTTGCCTTTTGAATTTCTTCACTAGTTATATTTTGTATGATTTTGAAATATAACTATGTCGATTGTTACGGACATCCTACTTTTAAGGGTTTTAAATCTTTTTCTTTTTCTTTCCATCAACTTTCCCCAGTGACATATTTTGCACACATTATATATCCATTAATAAATACGTGAAAATGGTTATTTTATTTAACCTCTTATGATGCAATGACCTTCGTAAAAAGATTAAAAAAATCTTGATATATCTTTGGCTTCCACATATATTTACAAAAGATCCTTCTGCTGTTTATTTGTTTCTAACAAGGTTGTTTACGTTTAAGTTTTCAAATGCCAATTTGCTGCACGTAAGAATATTTCTAACGCAAGTATTTAGGGTCATTTTGAAAGAATTTAGAGAAGTGGATTCTAAAACGGGGGAACACCACTTCCTTTTGTGTACTACATATAACACGCATACACCATACAAATGAAGTAGGTAATAAAAAGGTCTACCTAAATAAATGCTCACCTTAAATTGTTTTACAACCCCTGGGACATTGCCTTTGCCCATGTCAAGTCCCACTAATTTCTTTGGACCCGAAAATTGTATAATCCGATCAGCACATCCAGGCCACTCAAACCATCTAAGCTCATTAGGAAGATATATAGGACCTTGGAAAGAATCTTGCACTTTGCGCAAGATTAGCAATCTCAGCCTTCTCATTTTTGTAAAAGCATCAGGACCGATACATATCTCTGTCGGCTCAGGTTGATCCAACACTATGGATTTTACAGTACAATCTCCCTATATACACAATATTATTCAGGTCATGCATTCATAATAATTAGAACAAAAAATAACTAGCAGAAATTTGATCTTATTCACAAGTCTTACCACGTCACGCGACAGAACATTGACAACATCATCATACAACCACAGTCTGCTGCGTTTTGCGGGATCATCTTGACATTCTTGGTTCACAATATCCATGCCCATGGCTTGAATCAAATCGTGCACTTGTACAGATCCACTCTCAATCCTTATCAAGGACCTCTTAATGAGAATATCAAATCCTAAAACTGTCTGAAGATCACAGCTGTCGAGAACTTTCTTTATGTACTCTTTTTCCCACCCCTTAAAGAAGCAAGCAATGTGGAGAAAGATCTCTTTCTCATTTTTATCCAGTCCATCAAAACTCACAATGAGCACACTATTAATGACTTTGTTAGGATCCCTAGAAAGTTTCTCAAGTGTACTTTCCCATACATCTTCTCCGACACCATATAGTAAGGAACCCAATACCTCAAGCGCTAAAGGAAGGCCTTGAGCATAATTCAAAGCACTATTCACTAGTTCGGTTCTGATATGGTGGGTCTGAAAAGCGTGTTTTCTAAGCAGCTCATGAGCTTCACTGCCATCCAATGCTTTAACTGCATACACATGATCTTGATCTATCCGGTGACAAGTTAACAACTGTTTATCTCTTGTAATAACTATAATTTTACTTCCATTGCCAAACCAGTTGCTTTCTCCGGCTAGAGCATCTAATTGGCACAAGTTGTCCACATCATCAAGGATGAGGAGAACTTTTTTGTGACCAAGTCTACGTTGTATTAGATGAATACCTCCATCAACATTGGATACTTCTAATCTTAGTTGCGGTAGTATATCTTTTAGTAATCTTTCTTGCAAAGTAACTAAACCCCTGCTACCTTTTGAAGTTTCTCGAACATTTGCCAGAAAACATGAACCCTCAAATTGTTTGAAAATAGCATTAAAAAGAGCTTTTGCTAAACTTGTCTTACCAATACCTCCCTGTCCCCATAAACCCATCATGAGAACACCATAATCAGACTCAAGATTTAACATCGATTTCAGCTTAACAACTCGAGAATCTATCCCAACCGGATGCTTAGCAACATACAAAGGTGTTCGGGCTAGGTAAGTGGAGATATTCTCCACAATTTCTTGTATAAGCTCTGACTCGTCTCTGACAAAGACGGAAAAAGAAGTTATAGCATCATTTTAGGGAGTTGAATAAGCAAATAACGCAACGAGCAATCAGTAGCTAAAAGCAGTGCGTCACCAAAGCCAAAACAAGATGAATTCCCACTAAGTCGAATTAGAACTCCAAGAGCTCCACACCAATCAAAATAAGTCCAAGGTTATTCTTATCCAAGTGATTCCTGCTCTTCCGATGTAGACACGACAATTTACTTATTTTTTCTTTCTGACTGTTGCATGTGATTTATTTATGCGCTATTTAGGACTTTAAACGGTGATTGTGATTTTTTATCCCAAAACTATTGAATACCCTAAAGCACGATGTTATTGCCTTATGTGGCCTGTAAACATTAATTATCCTGTATCACATTTTGCAAACTTTTTTATTCCTTCCAAAGTGATGGGGTAAGTGCAATAACAGTACTTAACATTTTGTGTTGGTCGATCAAGTTTTAATCATTTATTCTATTCACATAAGTAGTAAATTTTTGGAAGATGCTAACTTGACAATCTAACATTACTATCGATTATTTCTGATCATATGATCTCTCAATTAATGAGTGATTTATGCAAAATACGTGATGATATATGGATCTACAGTTAAGATTATAATAGTATCGTCAGAAAAGCTCTTTCCTAAATTTTTCGGCCCATAAAGTCCCAGTGTCAACTGTTAGTCACCCAAGTAATTCATGTTCTTTTGACCTGTACATGATGATTTACGTATTTGTCCTTTTGAATGTTCTATGTGATTCATCTACACGCTTAATCAAAAAGAGCAATTTAGGAGTATGGAAGGTGGTTAATATTTCAATTCGAAAACTAGTAAACACCTGAAGCATAATGTTATTACGTTACAATCATACATGGCCTGTGCACACTAATTAACTTGCATCTAGCATTGCGAACTTTCTTACTCTTTCCGAAGAAACGGGTTAAGTGCAATAATGCCACTTAACAAGTGTTAACATTTTATACTTACAATCATGTGTGTGTCGATTCATTATTATTATTATTTTTTACAAACGATATTTCTATTCACTTGTAAAGATTAGTCGAACCCAACTGATTTGGAATAAAAGTGATGTTGATGTTGTAAAGATTAGTTTCTTACACAAAATATGAACTCTACTCGGCTTACCTATCATTCAAATGCCACCCGGACAAGCTACCGGCGTCAAAAAGAGCTTTCTTCCATCTCTTCACTTTCTCCGAATCCTTCCCAAACTTGGACTCATGCTTAGCTAGAGCTCTCTGATAACTCTGTCTCCCCCCTCTCACTTCTCTTGGGTCCACTTTATAGAACACTGGTAGAACGGTGAGGTCCTTCTGCTCCTTGCACTCCATAATCTTCGCCACCTCTTCCAAGCACCACTGTGAGGAAGCGAAATCCTTCGAGAAAACGATGATTGCGATGCATGATTCTTCAATGGCCTTCATAAGCACTGCCGATATTTGGTCTCCCTTCCTCAGTTCCTCGCTATCCCGAAAAGTATAAATTCCTTTTTGGACTAATGCTTTGTAGAGATGGCCGAGGAAGTTTTTACGCAGATCTGTACCTCTGAAACTCAAGAAGACATCGTAAATCCTTTTGGGTTTGGATGAAGAAGCCATTGGATGATGAATTTCGACAATGAGCAACTGACTATTAGCTTAAGATTGGTAAATCCTTTTGGGTTTGGATGAAGAAGCCATTTATTTATACTAGAGGATAGAGATGCATGACTTGGCTTAGTACTTTGTTAAATGGCGGTGCTTAACGGTGGACCAAGACATCTAAAGGTCTGAACACATGCCACTTACTTTCACCGCGTTATTCGGACTATCTGATTGACACAAGCTTCTTTGTGGCCGACAAGAGTAGTGAATAGCTTAGATCAGTACAAGTCCCAGTGGACTCGATTATGGCAAGAACTGACAAACAACTTTAGGATGGTGGCTGGCTTGACTAATTGTCTTTTCTCTGCCTTTCCTTTTGGACAAGTGATCAATAAATATTTGACACATGACTATTCAAAAGATGAAAGATTAAACGCACAAGTATATAACAGGTTATTTCATTTTTTTTACACACACAATTATTAGGACGACCGCAAACACCCGGCTACCCGGAGGACCCGTAAAACATCCGCAAACTCTATGAACAAATCAAGTATACGCCTTCAGTGTAATAGTAGTTCTGATATCGCAGTTTATACGCAATAGCTCGATGGATCTTACTGCAATGCGATTGAGAAAAACTATAACTTGGACTGTGCAAATATATAAACAAAAAATTATCCAAAAAATTCTAAACATATTGCACTTTTACCATTTCAGTCCCAAACCTTTTAAATTTATCAATTAAGTTATAAAATTTTTCACGTTTTACTAATTGAATTTGTCCGGTTAATTTTGGCCAAAAATCGCTGCTATCGGCATTGATGTAAACAATCTTTGATAAAATTTTAATTTTTTGGAATTTTTTATTTTCTCCTCTTTTTGTTTCTTACTTTTTTTCTTTATTGTGGCAATGAGGATCACTGGGCCATCGCTCGCCATGGGGCAAGGGTCATCAAGCCCTCTCGGCCTCAGGCGAGGGTTGTCGAGCCCTCGTTAGCTATGGGTGAGGGCGGCGGATATGAATTTAAGTTTCTATGAAATGTTTTTCGCTAAAGACTTCGTCCTTAAAGAAAGCCTCAAATTTCGACACTCAATTACCAAAAGAAAAGAGGCCACTTCAGGATTGAGCAATAATAAAAGCACACTTAGGCTCCATTTGTTTCAAGAAAAATATGTTTTTCATTTTCTAGTATTTAAGGGGCAGAAAATATATGGTCACGGAAAATGTATTTTAGTCAATGAGAAATGTCCTTTTAAATTTGGGGAATATAATTTCTTTTTTGAGAAAGGAAAATCATTTTCTGTAATGTCCCAGTCTGCCACATTATTAAATACATGCTCTGCTTAACAAGCGCATGCGAAAGCTTATATTACAAAGCAAGCGAGGTCCGGTTATAAGAGCATAGAAATTAGTAGGCATGTCTAAAAGATATGGCCTTGCTCAGGTTTCACTACCCTGATTTAATACATAGTGTTTGAGGGTAGAAGAAGCCATTGGTACGGTGGAGTTCAACAGTTAGAAACGACTGCGAGCTTAAGATTTGATACAATGTTTTCAAGTAGCTCGTTCACCTCTTGATCTTCTTGTTGATTGATTCTTATGCTAGAGGACAGAGACTTTGGAAAATGGGAGTGGTTAAGGATGGACCGAGACAGGTAAACGGGTGAACCCAGAGACTTTCTTCATTGAAGACCGCGTACCAGAGGAACATCTAAAGGTGCGAAACCGCGTTATTCGGACTGTTAGAGCGACATCTAAAGGTGTGAACACAGGACTTTTTTCACTTAAGACTGCGTGGCCGACAAAAGTAAGTCGTGGGGTGATTAAAAAAAAAAAACAGCATGCTGGCTTCCTCGAAATTTCATCCCTAACCTCTGACATATAATTACTAGAAATATCCCAATCAAATGATCTTAACAATTATAGAACTATTCGGACTGACCTTCGGTCTTTCTGCACAACCAAGTGTACCAGCCAAAAAAATAAAATAAAAATAGATCTTTTAATAATTATAGAGATGGTTAACGAAGTTGTTACGAACCTAACCTATGAAACTCAAGAAGATATCGTGAGGCTCCGTGGATTTCGATAAAGGAGCCATACGATGGAGTTCAACAATCCGAAGCGACGTTGAGCTATAGATTTCATAACAGTGCGCAAGGAATTTCGAACCAGTGCTGCAACAGTGTCCTAGAATCGTTTCCAACGAGATGAATGAATCGTTATCAGTTGAGATCTCACTCCTCGAAGTTCAAACAGCTATTTTTCAAATGGGTGCTATGAAAGCTCCAGGACCAGATGGATTAAATGGGCTATTCTACCATCAGAATTGGGAGGTTATTAAAATGGAAATTTTTGAGGAGGTTCAGCAGTTTTTCTCTACTGGATATCTTAACCCCGAGCTAAACAAAACCCAGATTACCCTAATCCCAAAGGTCAAGAACCCAGAGAAGTTAGATCAGTTCGGACCCATTAGTCTATGTAACTATGCCTACAAGGTTATCTCAAAGATTCTTGCAAATAGACTTAAACCCTGGTTGAGTGAAATTATTGAGGATGAACAAAGTGCCTTCGTTGGGGGGAGACAAATCCAGGATAATATTCTTATTGTGCAAGAAGTTCTTCACCAGCTCAGGGTGCGCAAAAGAAAGGAAAAGTTTCAGGCCATCTTAAAGTTGGATATGAAGAAGGCATACGACAGGGTGAACAGGGTGGAGGGGGATTTTCTAGAGGCTTGCCTTAGAAGAATGGGCTTCTGCGAACTTTGGGTGAATAGGGTAATGACATGCGTGACTTCAGCCTCGCTGAGCATTAAACTGAATGGGGAACCCCTACCTTACTTCAAGCCAACCCGTGGAATTCGCCAAGGGGACCCTATATCCCCTTATCTCTTTATCCTGATGGCCAACACCCTCTCAGCCCTAATGAAAAAAGCAGTGGAGGAAGGAACGCTTAAGGAATAAAGCTGAACAGGTATTGCCCTACTCTGTCTCACCTTCTATTTGCGGACGATTCTATATTTTTCCTAGAAGGGAGGGTTCTCGAATGCCAAAACCTAATGATGATTCTGAATCAATATTGTTATGCCTCCGGCCAAGCAATTAACCTAAACAAGTTAGGAGTTTTCTTCAGTGCTAACTGCCCATTGGAATTGAAAAGAAACTTGGCATATGAACTTAGAGTCCCTGTGCTAGAAAAAACAGGGAAATATCTAGGTATCCCCTCTGATTGGGGCACCTCCAAGAAGCAGATGTTTGGCTGGATATTGGCAAGGGTTAATATGAAATTAGAAGGCTGGAAGGAATGACTGATCTCGACAGCAGGGAAAGAAATTCTGATTAAATCAGTTGTCCAAGCACTACCACAATACGCCATGTCCATTTTTAAAAGGAGAATAGCTTCCTTCTGGTGGAAAAACAGTGAATCATCTACGGGCCTCTGTTAAATATGTCTTGAATTTATTTGACATATTATTTGAGTGGGCCGTAGGCCCAAACCCAGAGGAACTAGGTTTTCCTTTTTTGTTTGAGACACTATATATATAGCGTCGTTAGGGTTTTCTTGTTGGTGTTAGCGTTGAGAGTTTTGTGAGGGGTTTGGAGTTGTCGACAAGATCGACTTTGTAATCGTGCACTCTCTCCTTTTGATATAGTAGAATTTTGTTTGCCTCGCCCGTGGACGTAGATCAATCTGATCGAACCACGTAAATCTCGTTGTTCCACTTTTGTTCTTCATTTGATTTCCGCAACAAATTGGTATCAGAGCCTGGTTAAGAGACGAAGAAGAAAGAGGGCGGCGTTTTGTGAAAGTTTTGCGTCGGCCGACCACACGTCCGCTACGCTCGGCCAACTCACTCGGCCAAGGCCCATGATCTCGGCTAACTTCCGTCGGCCACGACCTGTGCTCTCGGCGACTTCCGTCGGCCTTGACCTGTGGTCCGTCGGCCACGACCCGTGTCCTCGGCGACTTCCGTCGGCCACGACCCGTGTCCTCGGCCACTTCCGTCGGCCACGACCTGTGTCGAGGCCGACGGAACCGTGATCTCGGCCACTTCCGTCGGCCTCGGCCCGTTATATCGGCCACTTTTCTCGGCCAAGGCCCGTGCACTCGGCCACTTTTCTCGGCTAAGGCCCGTGCGCTCGGCCACTTTTCTCGGCCACCTCCATGCGACCAGACCAGAACAGTCCCGACAACCCCCGACGACCTGATACCAAATCAAAGAGCTCTTTTAGATGGCATCTCTGAAGTTTCAGATTTCATCTTTTGATGGACATAATAATTTTGGATTATGGAGAATAAAGATGAAAGCTTTATTGAGGCGAGAGGGTACGGTTAGGGCGCTGGACGGAAAATATCCAGACGACATGACCTCGGCAGAAATTGAAGAGATGGACGAGAAAGCGCATAGCGCGATTCAGTTATCTCTGGATGACAACGTTCTACGAGAAGTCGCCGATGAGGAAACAGCTGCGGGTCTCTGGAGCAAACTGGAAAGTCTCTACATGAAGAAATCTTTGACATCAAGACTTTATTTGAAGCAGCGTCTTTATACCCTAAAGATGCGCGAAGGTACGCCTGTTCAGGAACACTTGGATGAGTTTAATAAAATCGTTCTTGATATGAAGAATTTAGATATTAAACTTGATGATGAAGATCAAGCTTTGATTGTGTTATGTTCACTGCCTGCTTCATATGAGAATTTTGTGAACTCGATGCTTTATGGACGTGAATCCATAACTTTGGAGGATGTTAAAGCATCTTTGAATTCTGCTGAATTGAGAACGAAACTGAATGGGAATACTAGTGAAAATAAAGCAGATGGTTTATTTGTAAGAGGTAGGAACAAGAACAGGCATAAAGCTCCTCGAGGGAAATCTGTTAGTCGCTCAAATTCTAGGCCACTTGGAGATAAGATGAATGTCGAGTGCTATTATTGTCACAAGTGGGGACATTACAAGTCAGATTGTTCTGTGCTCAAGAGAAAGGATAAGCAGCATGGTAAAAGACTAGATGTGGTGAATGTTGCTTGCGAAGATGAGTCTAATGTGTCAGATAGTGTTCTTTATGCATGCTCTGCTGTTAGTTTGTCCGATGATGTTTGGATATTGGACTCTGGAGCATCATATCATATGTGCCCAAATAGGGAATGGTTCACCACGTATGAGCAAATAAATGGTGGATCAGTCTTGATGGGTAATAATGCTGAATGTAGAGTTATGGGCATTGGTACTGTTCGGATCAAATGTCACGACAAGGTAGTGAGAACCTTGATTGAAGTTAGACATATACCGGACTTGAAGAGAAATCTTATTTCGTTGAGCAGTTTGGATTCCATTGGGTGTATGTACTCAGGTGGAGGTGGAGTTCTCAAAGTCTCCAAAGGCAATCTGGTTGTGATGAAAGGAAGCAAGGTGAACCACTTATATCATCTACAGGGTAGCACTGTTATACGTCCTTCGATTGGCACATCTAATTCTGTTTCCGATAATGATAAAACAAAACTGTGGCATATGCGTTTGGGCCACATGAGTGAGCGTGGCATGACAGTTTTGAGTAAACGTGGTTTACTTTGTGGAGAGCAGACGACTTCACTAGATTTCTGTGAGCATTGTGTTCTTGGCAAGCAGTGCAGAGTTAGCTTCAGTACTGGCACACATTCAACAAAGGGCACACTTGACTACATCCATTCTGATTTATGGGGACCAGCACAGGTTCCATCTAAGGGTGGTGCTCTTTACTTTGTGACGTTTATTGACGATTATTCCAGGAAGGTTTGGGTTTATTTTCTGAAGAAGAAAAGTGATGTATTTGAAACCTTCAAGAAGTGGAAAACCCTTGTTGAGAATCAGACTGGAAAGAAGATCAAACGTCTTAGGACTGATAATGGTCTTGAGTTCTGCAGTGGCGATTTTAATGAATTCTGTGCAGATGCTGGTATCGTTCGACACCGTACAGTTAGACACACTCCTCAGCAGAATGGAGTGGCAGAACGTATGAATAGAACTCTTTTGGAGAGAGCAAGATGCATGCTCTCTAATGCTGGCATGGAAAAAGATTTTTGGGCTGAAGCTGTTAACACAGCCTGTTATCTGGTTAATCGCTCTCCTTCAACAGCAATAGACTGCAAGACTCCTTTTGAGAAGTGGTCAGGTAAGCCTTGCGATTACTCTAATTTAAAGGTTTTTGGATGCCCTGCTTATTATCATGTTAAGGATGGTAAGTTAGAACTTAGAGCAAGAAAATGCATCTTTGTTAGATATGCTGATGGTGTAAAAAGGTATCGTTTGTGGTGTCAGGAATCCAACTCGCATAAGTTCATTATTAGTAGGGATGTTACTTTTAATGAAATGCTTATGCTTGATCAAAGGAAGATTGTTGATGAGTCTGCAGGAAAATTTGAGAGTGATATGAATGAGGTGAAGCTTCAGGTGGAGCTTCCAGAGAAGACCTCTCAGAATGATTTGAGCAAGCAAAGTGCTGTTGTTGATTCAAGTTCAGATGAGGAAGCTACAGATGAGGTGGAGCAGCCATACTCTATTGCCACTGGCAGAGAAAAGAGGCAGATTTGACCTCCTCAAAAATATGGATACTCTGATCTGGTGGCTTATGCTCTCACGACAGCAAAAGTTCCTGAGAGAAATATGATGGTAAAGAAGATTGATACTGCTGACAATCTTGCTGATATGTTGACCAAGCCAATCCCCGCCAACAAGTTTAAGCATTGCTTGAACTTGATTGGCATGCTTGGTTGAGTTTTGCCCCTTTCTGGGGCTTGGTGGTGAGGTGAAGGAAATTCTACCTTTGTTTGAAGAGGACATATTCTTTCCTTTTGTTACATCCCTTGTTTCCTACACCGAGTTAGCTCACGTAGGCTTAGGGATGCCAGAAGAACATGTTCGGCTTCTTGACTGATTAAATTCAAGCCAAGGTGGAGATTTGTTAAATATGTCTTGAATTTATTTGACATATTATTTGAGTGGGCCGTAGGCCCAAACCTAGAGGAACTAGGTTTTCCTTTTTTGTTTGAGACACTATATATATAGCGTCGTTAGGGTTTTCTTGTTGGTGTTGGCGTTGAGAGTTTTGTGAGGGGTTTGGAGTTGTCAACAAGATCGACTTTGTAATCGTGCACTCTCTCCTTTTGATATAGTGGAATTTTGTTTGCCTCGCCCGTGGACGTAGATCAATTTGATCGAACCACGTAAATCTCGTTGTTCTACTTTTGTTCTTCATTTGATTTCCGCAACAGCCTCCACTGGAAAAGATGGGACACCTTAAAACAGAGGA
Organism: Psidium guajava; assembly: GCA_016432845.1. Taxonomy (NCBI): domain Eukaryota; kingdom Viridiplantae; phylum Streptophyta; class Magnoliopsida; order Myrtales; family Myrtaceae; genus Psidium; species Psidium guajava. The sequence goes on along the minus strand of CM028225.1, from coordinate 31,729,164 downwards.
AAGACAGCGGGGGCATGGGCTTTAGAGACCTCATCACTTTCAACAGAGCTCTGTTGGGGAAACAAGCCTGGCGTCTCACACAGAATAGAAACTCTCTATGGAGTAGATTCCTTAAAGGCCTCTATTTTCCTACAAGCAGGTTTTGGCAAGCTAAAAAAGGGTCTTGCCCTTCTTGGGGTTGGTAAAGTATTTTATCAGGGCGGGAGGCTATTACAAACAGGGTCATGTGGACTGTTGGTACGGGGGAAGAGATTTCGATTCGAGAGGACAGATGGTTGAGACGTGGAATCATTGGAGGTCCAGCAAATCGGGGGAACCTAAAGCAGTTTCTGACTTGATAATTCAGGGGGATCTGAAATGGGATGAACCTACTCTAAGAGAGTTGTTCGACTTCGAACTAGTAAACGAAATTCTAGCAACCCCCATTCGCCCTCAACCCTCAACAGACAAGATCGTATGGACTGCTAATAAGTCAGGCGAATACTCAGTCAAGAGTGCATACAACATATTGCGTGAAGAGGGGTCTCAGCAGCTAAAGACTCTACCTTCCACATCATACATACCTCCCCACAGGCTCTGGAATCGTATCTGGCATCTCCGATCTCCACCCAAGATCCGGATCTTCCTCTGGAAACTCTGTCATAACGCCATCCCATCTAGAGAGAATCTCCTTAAGAGGAAGGTTATCAACGATGCCCTATGTCCTTTTTGCAAAGCCCAGATCGAAACAACTGAACACATGTTTCTCTTCTGTCCCTGGACCAAATCTGTTTGGGATCACCCGAAAGTCAGAATAAAGTTCACAGCTTTTGATGTTTCTAGAATGGACAAGTGGCTGGAAGAGCGTCTAGACGAGCCAGTTACCTCTCCCTCGTTCGAAGAAATCGCCGGAATTCTCTGGGTCATGTGGAACGCCCGCAACGACAAGGTCTTCAGGCAAAAAAGCCCCAATCTTGAGTCCCTAATTGAAGAAGCAGAAGCTTTACAAAGTAGTTACAGAAGATGGAACAAAGGAAAGCTAGATCTAGAGAAAGAGAAAGCTAAACCGCCACTCACCTGGGTTCCGCCGAAGAATAGAGATCTAAAGATTAATATAGACGGCTCTTTTGAGGTGGGAAGCTCAACTGGTGGGATTGCAGGCATCGTTCGCAACTCCTCAGGGGCGATTATAGAGGGTTTCGCGAAGAAGATCTTCTCCTCTTCCCCGCTGCAAGCCGAAGCGTTGGCCCTTGTGGAAGCTTTGAGAACCCTCCGTTTGAGTTATGTTGAAAAGCTGTACTTGGAGACCGACAGCAAAGTCTTGCCTGACGCCGTACGTGGAGAAGATCTAATCCCTTGGGAGATTGAGGCCTTGGTTCGGGAAGCCCAGGCCCACCTCAAATCTTATAAGAATATTACCCTGGCTCATTGTGACAGATCCACGAACAAGGTTGCTGACTGGTTGGCAAAGGAAGCTCGGAAAGACTCTCTACCTGTATTTTGGCTTTCCTGTCCCTCGAAAACTTTTTGGGATTTGCTTTGTATTGATGCCCCTCCTTGAGGCTGGCTCCTTTAACCCTGGGCTGATTAATAAATATTCGTACTTCCGACAAAAAAAAAAGTAATTCGTTCACCACTTGATTTTCTTGTTCATTTATTCTTATATACTAGAGGATAGAGATGCACAACTTTTTTTTACTAAAGACCTCGTACCACCGTGTTATTTGGAATCTCATATATGATAATTGAACCGATGGACAAAATTATTGTATGGACGGACAAACAACTCTAAGGTGGTGCATACTCGTGATCTAGGCCACGGGCTCACTCATAAAAACAACTTAAGTTTTTTCCTTGCTATGTAGTAATTTACCCTCATGAGATATACAATCCCACGCACAATCAGGTTTACAAGTGAAAAGTAAAATCAGATTAACAATAGTACAACTTTGGAAAAACATGGTGCCCAAATATTGACCAAGATAAGTTAATAGGTGTGAACACGTGGACTTATCTTGACCGACGCATGGACACAAGCTTGTTTGTGGCCGATAAAAGTAGTGGAGAAACAACTTTGGGCGGTGGATTCTTGTCATCTGGTCATGGGCTCCTCTAATCAGAAAAACTTTGCTGGCTTCCTCGAAATGACATCCACTGACGCTGAGTGATTTCTTCTTTACTAAGTAAATGACTACTCAAACGATATCATGGACAAGGATGGACCCAGACATCTAAAGGCGTGAACAGATGGACTTTTTTTTTCCCCTGAAGACCGCGTACGACCGCGTGATTCTCGCGATCTAGGTCGGTCATGGGCTCGCTAATAAAACCAACTTTGCTGGCCTCCTTGAAATTTCATCCCCAACTGCTGAGAGGTTGCTTTTCCCTTGCTTTATAATAATTTACGACATGACCACTCAACTCAAGATATATATCAATTACCCGCACAATCAAGTGTACCACCAAAAAATAATAGCAGAACACATGGTGCATAAATATGGACCAGGACATGCAATAGGCATGTACCCATGGAATTATTTTTCACTGAAGACCGCCTATCAGCTTCGAGGAAATGGCATTGATCTATTTAGTCTTCATTTCTTCTTTTTGTAATTGAAGTATTTCATGTCATTAGGTGAGCTTCTCCACACCCGATCTTTGAAAGCCATGAGCCATTTGACCACCACCGGCAACCGTGAACAAACTATATCTCAGAGATCAGGGATAGTGAGAGAGATGGTCACAAGCTCCAGTGTGGCAGACAACAACAACGGCACGGTGACGGCCTCATAGCATTAGCGAGCGCGGCAATGGCACTGTACTAGTGTGTGGACGGCAGTTGAGTGTGGAAGAAAAAGATGATGAAGATGAAAGGGAAAAAATAAAAATAAAAGCAATTTAAATATATATATATTTTTAATCCATTCTAAAATTTTCAGGTATTTCTAGTGACATTACCCTAAAAATTCTGATCTAATAAAAAAAACAATTCTTCCAAATTGTTCTTATATTTCCTTTCTGATTTCAACTAGCTCCTATCAATTTATCAAAACCAAAAGCAAGTTGAAAACAATGAAGAGTTGGAGACTCTGCTAAGCCAGTTCCTCCTTGTGCTGCAAGCAACATTATTAAAAATGTCCACGTCGGCGTGGATTGTGTCACGTAGGATGATCGGCGATATTAGCGATTTTCGGCCTAAATTAATCGGATGGACTGAATTAATATTAATGTGAAAATACTTAAGACTAAATTGACCCAATTAAAAAGTTTATGACTAAATTGGTACCTATGCAATAGGATTAAGACTTTTTTTAGTACTTTTCACTTTGATCTGATCATCCTTGTTAAACCAGATTCATTGAATAAATTTTTGAAATGAGGTGCAAGCGGATCAAATGTTTAGCCGTGCTCCTGTTCCCTCGATTGTAATAGATGTGGGCTAAAAATGACAATTGATTCGCATGAGAACCTCGAGACAAGCTCCTCTACGATCATCGATCTCTCCCCCCTCCCAAAACCATATATGGAAGCCATCGTATAAATTCTATTGGCAAAAGAATCGCATGCAAGCCTCAGGATAAGCCCTCTACAATCACAGGTCTCCCCCCCTCCCAAAGCCATATTTGGAAATTATCGTATAAATCAAGTCATCTTGAATCTTAATTATCACGAAGAGAAATGAGAACAAAGAAAAAAGACTGCAATTTTATAAAAATTTTTTACATAATCGACACAATTGATGTTAGGATTATAAAACCTCATTCTTAAGTTAGTTGTGTAACTATAAGGCCACTCGTGTAAATTTTTTTTTTGACACTAACAACGTATGCTATTATTATCAGAAGAAAATCCTAAAACGCGCCATGTCGTCAAGTCCAAGTCAAGTTCGAACGTTTTTAGCTTACCGTCGGTCCCGCTGCACACCGACCAAGGCTTTCTTTACCATGAGACACGGCATCTTCTTTTTCTCCTTAGCACCGAAAGAAAAGAAGAGTGACGACTTCCGAAATGGAGGGAAAAAAGTTTCCAGCTTTTCTAGTTAGTGGAACGACGCTTCCGGATAGTCACATGAAGAATGGGAACGACCAGGGGACGACCGGGGGACGACCGGGAGACGACGCGTCCAGCTTTGTTACGAGCTGTCTGTGAAAGGTTTTATGCAAGAATAAAAAAGAATTTCCCTAATTTGCCTTAGGTGGATTGTCCTGATCCTTTTGAGCAATAACTTAGAATAAAGCTTTATGCATTCAGTTTTTTTCAAAATATATTATTTGTTATGTGTGCAATTATCACAGCAACAGTTACTGATACGATAGTTATTTTAAGTTCAATGACCAATATAATCTCATTTTGTTTCGGAGAAGACGAACGGTTTGGAAAATATTTTCTTAAAAATAATCAGTTGTATCGTTTAAAATTATTAAAATGAAAAATATTTTTTATTACCAGCAATAATTTATGTCTAAATATTTTTGTGCACATAAAAAATATATATATATTTTTTCATCTTTGTAAATAACAATTTACTATCCATATTAGCATCCCATGTGACCTCTTAAAATGATAACACATCAACAAAGGCATAATGGACGACCAAGATCGTCCAAACCCTCTCTCTCTCTCTCTCTCATGTTTGAACATCTAAATGAAGATGGTATCATTTTTGCTTAGCAAGCGAGTTACGTCATCAATTCGTTTTAAATTTAGCAGAGTAAGCGAGCCATGTTATCATAATTACATAACATGACAATTTATTACATGGAGGTGTTAGTTTGAACTAAATTTGAAAAGTTAAGGTACTTGATTGAAAAAAAAAATGTAGGTACTTGATTATAAGATATAGAAAATTTCAAATACGTATAATTTCATTATCCCTTCTCTATTCTTATCATCTGTTAGTACTATATACGGGACAAAAATTATACAATTGGGAATAAGAACAGGTATATATATTGTCATTTTCCTTATAACCACATATAAAAGTTTGGGGTTATTACAATAGAAACACAAGATGTTATCATGATTATACATTGTTGGAGATATGATTTGATACTGATTGTGGTATCGATTGTGATTACAGCTAATTGATTTAGTCAATCCGTAATTGCTCGGTAAATAGGAATATTGTAATCTTTGTATATTATTTCCCTTTCTCTTCTTACACTACAAATAGGGCAATGTATATGTATACAATTCAGATCAATATAATACAATTTTCCTCCAAATTCATATTCATTTTCTGTCATGCATCATTTTTATAAACAAGAAGAATTTAAATATTATGAAGGATTATTTGATTTACAAGATTTTATAGAAAATCTAATAACTGAATTTCGTTACTATTTCGTGCTATTCAATGAAAAGTCACAAGAGAACTATATTTATTTCTGTGAATATGAAATAAAATAATAATTATTTGGGCATTAATGATTTTGACATATTACATCATCAATTGAGAAAAGAAAAGATATTAAATAAATTCATTGTAGTACTTTTACCCAAATATAATACGGCATGTGTTATATATATATATATATATATAATTCAATTCACCCAAAAAGTACGAGTATCTTTTCGTAAGTTCAGTAAATGGGTGGGAGATGGAAATTTCTTTAAAAACATGTACATACGTGTATTTCACATAAAAGTGTGTACTTTATTAATAGAGTTCTTCCTTGACCAATGACTAACAGTAAGAACGAATATTGACACCAGCCATTGTTATACTTTGGTAATGTATTAAACTCATAAGCTGTTTCTATGCAATCTAATATGAACATCGAATTCTTCCATAAGTTAAGCAAAAAAAAAAAAAAGGATTAAGTTTGTAATTTTATTGATATTTTCTATATTATTTGATTGCATTTAAATAATAATTCTAACTTAGCAAGCACATCATTTCATGAGTGAACCCACAGAAGTTAAATTACACCTAAAAAAAATACTATTCTTGTTGCTGGTTCTCTTTCAGGGATTGACAAAATTTGGCTCATTTGATAATCAAGATATATTAAAGTTTAATTTTGTGAGACAACTATTCTAGGGGTCGTGATCGAAATAGCCTATTTAATAATATGGTCTTAAGTTGACGTCATAGGAACACAACCCCGCTTGCTGACCCTGTCGGTCGTGCGGGGCTCCAAGAACTGGGCAAGGTCGGAGGATTTGTCTTACTTAGAAAAGCTCGACCCACGAATGCTAGGGTGAAGCCCGGTGCAGCTTAGGTGGTTTGATTAGTGTCGCGACTTAAAATTCATTTTTTAGGTTAATAGATTACCAGATTAATTGATTAAATTAACTAACCTAGTTCGAGCTCTCCCAAGCTCTACCAAATCACGACTTTGGTTTTTTGTTCAAATGGTTTTAAATTTTGGAGTCGCCACTAATCATTTTTGGTAGGTTGATTAGAAACCTAAGTAAATTAGCGGGAGAACTAAATTACTTCTACGAACCAGAGATTATGAGTTCGGGGACTTGGTTACACTAGTTAATTAAAACTAATGCCCTTTCGGTACCTTAATTTCATGGGTATCCTAATTTGGCAACTCAGGCTTGGTTTATTCCTAAGGCTCTAGTAGAGTGTTCTCTTTTTGTATTTTCACTTTTTTAAATGGAATATACGCGAGCGACATTTTTTTTTTTTTGCATTTTCAAAATATTAAGTATTTCCCTGAAGCCGAAAGAGGGAGTGAGTTAACGACTTCCGTGCAGTGCTGCGAGCTACTCATTTTGCGGTTTAGTGATTCAAAAATTAAATTACAGGAAGTAAATGACAATAAATAAAAACCACCAATGGATAGCTCAGCCTTGGCTTGGCCCTTTCCTTTGGGGTTTAAGGTGCAGGAATTTAAATTGCAGAAATTTAAAATGACCTCCAGTGAGCGGGCTCTGCCCTTCACATTCTGGGGTTTAAATTCTTTAAAATAAAATACAACAAATTGTATCAACAATTTGAACTAAAATTCGTTGACGGGTCGGCTGCGAATTTGATGGGCACCTTGGAATTTGTTTGGGCTCACTTTGCACCTCCATGGGATTTACCGTTAACTTGGAGTTGTCCTTTGCCTGACATAAAAATATGGAGAAATGGAGTAATGGAGCAAATATGATTTAATTAACATTAAAAATTAGAACAATAAAAGAAGCACTTAGCTTCAATGGCATTATGAGAAGTGCTTGATGGATATAATTGGTTCCTGCCTAAAATCAAATATGGGAAATAGGAGAAGAGTAGAAAATTTGAGCTAGTTTATACTAAAAAATCAAAGAGAGTAGAGGGACATTTAGCTTCAAATCTGGGATGAATTCTTGATTTATCTTGATTGATGAAGAAATTGATGATGATAACCCTCTAGCTTTAAACTCACATCATCTTCAAAATTCTCTCTCTCTTTTTGGTATTTTCTTTCTCTCAAATTTTTCTTCAATCTCCCAAAGCCCTCTCAAACATCCAAAATTTTCTCTCCAAAAATTCCCCCTCCCAAACTCACTTCTTCCTCCTTTTATAGCCTATTCATCCATCTCCCATTCTAATTTTTCCACTAACTCTATCTCCCATTCTAATTCCTCCACTAACTCTTCTTCATTTTCATCTTCCTTTCTTCATCTCTATCTCACATTCTAATTTCTCCACTAACTCTTCTTCATCTTCATCTTCCCTTCTCCATATCTATCTCCCATTCTACTAACTCTTCTTCATCTCCATCTTCCCTTCTCTATTCTCATCTTATTTTCTTTATCTTCTCTTCTCCATCTCCTCTTCTCCATCTTCCTATCTTTATCTCCTCTTCTCCATCTTCCTATCTTCATCTCCTATTCTCCATCTTCTCTTCTCCATCTTCCCTTCTCTATTCTAATTTCTCCACTAACTCTTTTTTTTGTTATTTGCAAAATAATCCCTCAAGAGCTAGGTATTTGTACTCTAGTCCCTGAGATTTTAAGTATTTGCAATTTAGTCCCCGAAAAAATATTTCTTTAAGTCCAAATCTCCTCACAATTTTCGACACACCTTCCCTATGCTTAGTTGAAATTCACCACATATCAAATTTAAACTCATTTCTTGCTGCAGAATTTAATTAAAGCCTTTTCGCAAAATTGAGTCATTTTGAGTATAATTGGGCCAAGATGAAAATTTGGAACATTAGAGAACAATGTCACAACTCCTAAAAGTGAAAAATGAAAATAAATTGACTCAAATTGAATTTTTTTAGGCCCGATTTGAGATTATGCTCGTGAAGGAATACACGACCCCGAATTGGATTTTTTTAAATTTGCAAAGGTCAACATGAAAAGGGATTTAAAAGAAAAATATTGACTATTTTATGTATTTTTGTGGCCTCAAATGCTATTATTTATTAAATATTTTCCTAACTTCTAAAAAATATATTTTAAAAAATAAAAAAAAATATGAAAAAATTATTGTTTTACTCAACAATAGTTGCCTAAGATTGGCCAAGGCTTCCAAAGTTAATTTTGTAATTTTCTCAGTTTTTCTTGATTTTTTATGAATTTTCGAAAATAAAAATATCGAAAAATACTGAAAATATGAAAAATTATTTTTTAGTCAAAATTGGTTCTCTAGGCTTGGCTAAGGTCCCCAAAGTTGATTTTTTAATTTTATGAATTTTATGAATTTTGTATTAATTTTAAAAGAGAGAAGATGATTAAAATCAGGTGTCAACAGCTGCCCCTCTTTGAAAGGAAGCTCGGTAGAGGTTCATTTCAAAGACGAGAAGACACCTGAATTCTAATCGACTCAACACAATGAAATAAAAAGGGTCGTGACATTTGATCTCTAATACCCATCTTTGCAAGTTCCGATCCAAACTCGGCTTGAAGAAACTTTCATGCAGTGAGGGAGAGACGAAGATGAGAGTTTACCTGGCACTTACCTGCCCGTTGTATGGCGGTTGCTTGACACGCATGCTCTACTGAAAATGGAATGAGAACCTAAGGATTTGTTAAGAAAACCTTAGGGTGGTTGAACTTGGACCCGTATGGTAGGTCAATCCATGGTAAATTCCTAAGGAAACGATTCTACTGATTTGATTGAAATTTGACCCGTATGGTAGGTCACCCCATGGCAGAGTTCCTAATAAAAGGATTCTAGTGATTAAGATTTGACCCGTATGGTGGGTCGCCCCATGAAAATGCCTATAAGAAGGACTTTGTGTTTGTAGAAAGGACTTTTTTGTGCTTGTAAGAAGGACTTTTGGGTGCCTATAGGAAAGACTTTGGTGCATGTGGGAAGGACTTTGGTGCCTCTAGGAAGGGCTTTTGGTGCCTGTAAGAAGGACTTTTGTATGCCTGTAGAAAGGACTTCAGGTTCTTGTAGAAAGGACTTGGTATACCTGTAAAAAGGACTTTTGGGTGCCTGTAGAAAGGACTTGGTGCCTGTAAAAAGGACTTGGTGCCTGTAGGAAGGACTTCGGATGCCTGTAGGAAGGACTTTGGAGTGCCTGTAGAAAGGACTTTGGGGTGCCTGTAGAAAGGACTTTGGTGCCTGTAAAAAGGACTTTGGTGCATGTAAGAAGGACTTGGTGCCTGTAGAAAAGACTTTGGGTGCTTGTAAGAAGGACTTTTGTATGCCTGTAGAAAGGACTTTAGATGCCTGTAGAAAGGACTTGGTATGCCTATAGAAAGGACTTTTGGGTGCCTGTAAAAAGGACTTTTGTGCCTATAGGAAGGACTTCGGGTGCCTGTAGGAAGGACTTTGGAGTGCCTGTAGAAAGGACTTTGGGGTGCTTGTAGAAAGGACTTTGGTGCCTGTAAAAAGGACTTTGGTGCTTGTAGGAAGGACTTTGGGTGCCTGTAAGAAGGACTTTTGTATGCCTGTAGAAAGGACTTTTGGGTGCCTGTAAAAAGGACTTTGGTGCCTGTAAAAAGGACTTGGGTGCCTATAGAAAGGACTTCATGCCTGTAAGAAGGACTTTTGTGTTGCCTATAAGAAGGACTTGGTTTGCCTGTAAGAAGGACTTGGTGTGCTTGTAAGAAAGACTTTGGTGCCTGTAAGAAGGACTTGATGCCTGTAGGAAGGACTTTGGGTGCTTGTAAGAAGGACTTTTGTATGCCTGTAGAAAGGACTTTGATGCCTGTAAAAAGGACTTGATGCCTATAAGAAGGACTTGTGCCTGTAGAAAGGACTTTGATGCCTGTAAAAAGGACTTGGTGCCTGTAAGAAGGACTTGTGCTTGTAGAAATGACTTTGATGCCTGTAAAAAGGATTTCATGCCTGTAGAAAGGACTTTAGGTGCCTGTAGAAAGGACTTGGTGTTTTGAAGGGTACCATTCCGGGATTTGGGAAGACCAAGAATCCTGCAGAAGCTGAAACCCGATTTAATTTATAATAAATGGTGCCATTAAGGGATCTGGAAAGACTAGGAATCCTGCAGAAGCTCAAACCCGGTTTATATTCTCTTGTTGCTCAAGTATAAGTCAAAGAGGTAGAGATCAAAACATCTCGCACATTTCTGTTTTTGAGACGAATCATGCTTCATTGAAGAAGGTGGATACCTGTATGTGCCGCACTAGATTCGAGCACCTTGGCAATCGTCAGAATTCATTCAAAGATTCAGGTTGAAGGTATATTTACCTGAGGATTTGGGGAACTGCTGTTGACACTTGATTTTCGGCTAGTTTTATTTTTAGAAAAGTTTTAGAAAATCCATAAAAATTTAGAAAATTAAAAAATCAACTTTGAGGACCTTAGCAATCAATTTTGAGTAAAAAATAATTTTTCATATTTTTAGTATTTTTCAACATTTTATCTTTATAAACTCATAAAAAAGTAATAAAAAATGAGAAAATTGAAAAATCAACTTTGGAAGCCTTGGCCAAGCCTAAGGAACCAATTTTGAACAAAAAAATAATTTTCATTTTTTTCGCATTTTTTAATACTTTTGGAAAATACCAAAAATAGTAGAAAAATCGGAAAAAAATGGCATTTGAGGCCACAAAAATATGGAAAAATAACCAGTATTTTTCTTTAAATTTCCTTTTCTTTTTGGCTAAAGAAAATTTGGAAAATTTAATTCGAAATTATATGCTCTCTCTTTGAGCATAATTTCGGATTATTAAAAAAACAATTGCTTTTCTAACCCAATAAATTCTCATTTTTACATATTAGAGTCGTGACATCATGCCCTATCACCAGAAATTATATCTTGGCCAAATTGTACCCGGAATTGCTCAATTTTGCAAAAGGGGCCTTAGTTGGATTTTGCATTTTTCAATCTAGCCCCTAAGTTGACAAAAAATGAAATTAAACTTTTTCTAGGGGCACCCATAAAAATCCAAGACCTCTACCCTATAGTTCTCATCATTCTAAATCCATTGGAGGGGGTGGTTTGGACTGATTTCGCAGTTTAGGCTTTGGATTGCTCAAAATTTGATTTCGGGTCAAACTAAAAATTTGGGGTTTTTGTGCAATTTCAAGCAAATGTTTTGCAAAAACCACATGTTTAGATGTAATCCAGCATGGAGAATCCAATTTTAGCTTCAATTTTGAGAAATTTGATCGATTTCTGGGTCAATTTGAGCGAATCTTGGCCGGGCGAATCATCGGGTCGGGCCGACCCGACCCATGACCCGGCCACTATTCTCCTTTTTCCTCCCATGTTGCACGCGTGAAGGATGGCAGAGGTGGGCAGCTTTTTTGAAGGAAAATGGGGAGCAAACGCAAGAAAAGGAGGAGAATATAGGGGCTTTTCAGTTTTTGGGGGTGTGAAATGTGGAGGTCCCGATGGAGTAGAGTCCCCCAAGCGCCATAATTCATCAAGGAGGTGTCGGGAGAGAAAGAAAAAGAGGAGAAGAAAAGAGAGAGAGAGGGGCTGGGGGGTTTTTTGAAGGAGAGTTCGGGTTGGCCAACGGGGGGTTTTCGAGAATGATTCGGGAGTACACCGAGAGGCTCCACGAGCGACCACCACCCAACCAAGATACACCTACACACCACCTAACTACCGAGCCATCACCGACGTCCATCCACCATCTGAGTTGCCGGAAAAGGTAATGCAAATACCCGTCCGCGATTGTTTTTCTCTGGTTTGAGCCTTTGCCTGCACATAAGGTGTTTGATGAAATGCCTCGAGTGGTTCAAACCCCCGACTTTGAACCTGATTTTCGTGGTGACTTCACGTGATATTCGGTCGTTTCTTTGCTCAAATGCATTCTACATATGTAGATCTTCGTTTTGATATGTTGTACTGCTCCTGGTTACGACCGAGGTATGAGATATGCTCTTCCAAAGTTGCCTCATTAGTCTGATCAGAACCTGGAAATTCCATCTGGAAATTTTGCCTAAGTGTTGGACTCAGTCCAACTTGCTCGTTGCGTGCTCATTTTTCATTATCTTACCATGAGTATTTTTGGGAGATTCTTGATTGATTGTGTTCCCGGTACATAGTAGAATACCTATATATCCTCGGTTGCCCTTGGTTCAATCTTTGAGGATAGTTACGAGGTCGGGAATACCCCATGTTGGTCTGGTTTGTGCCCTGATTTGAGTTTAAAACAACCCAAACCCCTGACTTTCGGGGCATTTTTCTCTCTCCTCGAGTATTATTCACGAGTCATTTCTGTTCCATTTTGTTCTTGATATGTAGCTCTTCGAATCGGTATATTATTCTCCCATTATTTCCAGCGGAGGGGTGAGATATGCCCTCTCGAAGTTGCTTGGTCGGTCTGGCTTAAACTGAAAATTTTTTCTAAGTGTTGTAACCACTTCAGACCCGTCACTTCCCGACACCATTACGATGTGCTCGGTTGACCATTTCCTGATTTGTCGATTGTTTTGGAAACTAGATCATACCTAGTTTCATGTGGTATGATCAGTTCCTCTTGGTTTAATTTGAGTACAAAGTTATTGGCACTTGAAAACACCTCCATGAGCTGCAAAGTGAGAGGCGAAGCTAATTTTCCCAGATTTGGTTTTGCGGCAAGCCATCTTTGTGGCTTTGTTACAGAGTGCTCCCTTAATATTTTTGGGATATTTAAACACATTTTGAAACCTTATTTGATCTAGTTTCAGGTCATGTGTTTGGTTTTCTTTAATTGTATTTGACCATGGAGATAATCGCTCCCGAACATGCCCTCATGAGCTGGTTTCTGGGAATTTTTGGATTTCCATTTGTGAATGGCCATCTTTCTAACGTCGACGCAATGCGCTCGGTCAATCATTTTTCGAGCCGTTGGTCATTTTAGAAACCTGGTTATACCTAGTTTCATGTGGTATAATCGGTTTCTCCTAATTGTATTTGACCATGGAGATAATCATCCTTGAACATGCCTCGGTGAACTGCCAAGTGAGGGGTCTGGAATTTGGCTAAGTGTTGGCTTTCGAGTAGTTGTCTTGTTGATACCATTGCGATGTGCTCGGTTAACCATTTTTCGAACCGTTGGTCATTCTTGAAACATGGTCACACCTAGTTTCATGAGGTGTGATCTCTTTTCTCTGAATGTATTTGTACACTAAGATAATCGCGTTGAAAGATCCCCTCGCGGTTGACTCCTTTTTTAACAAAAACTTTCCGAAATGGATCGGAATCACGTCTTCAAGTGAGGTTTTCATCACATCTTCAATTAAATCAGCATTGGTCATGTTCAGCTTGCCTCGATATCTCTTTCCCAAAAATAAAAATAAAATAAAAATAAATAATAATAAAAAAACGGAAAATTTTCGAAAATTCCTTTTATTGCATATTTACATTAACTAGACTCAAGTTCACCATGGAGCATGACCGATGTCCATTCCGGTCTTATTTGTTGTACACCCGATCTTGTCTCGGGTTTAATATTTGGGATTGTAAATACCCGACGAGTTGCGGGTTTTTCTTTATTATTTTAGCGTAGCTTTTATTATTGTCCTTGTCGTTTTATTTTTATTCTCTTTATTTCCTTTGAATATATTGATTGCTTTTTCTTAGGATTGCATATTTAGAAAATTTCATGAAATGAACACCTACAAGAACATTTGCATGAACGCTTAGTGACTGACAAAAACATGATTAGGAGTCAGGATTGATATAAACCTCGCGTGCTCACAAGTTAGGTAATAATCAACCCCGAACGGTAACCGAAAGGACTCTAGTTTAAACTAGGGTAACCAAATCCCCGGCTCTAGAATCTCTGGTTGCGTAGGATCGAGTGACTCCTCCCAATCACTCGATGAGGTATCCGGTCTACCTCCCAAAAAAAACCGGTGGCGACTCCAATTGCATGCACACACTGCACATGCCACCCGACCACACCAAGGTCGAAACCGACAATTCTGTCGCGACCCTCTAAAAATATTTTTATTAATTCTAGGGGTTAACGGATTATTAGGTTAATTCGATTTGACTAACCTAATGCGGACCCTCCCAAGCCCTACCGAATCGCAACTTTGGTTTTTGTTTAAATGATTTTGAAATTTGGAGTCGCCACTAATCGTTCTTGGTAGGTCGATTAGAAACCTAAATAAATTAGCGGGAGAACTAATTTATTCCTGCGAACCAGAGATTATGAGCTCGGGGACTTGGTTACACTAGTTAATTAAAACTAATGCCCTTTCGGTACCTTAATTTCATGGATATCCTAATCCGGCAACTCAGGCTTGGTTTATTCCTAAAGCTCTAGTAGGGTATTCTCTTTTGTGTTTTCACTTTTTAAATAGGATGCATGGATGGTATATATTTTTATTTGTTATATTTTTTTAAGTGTTAAAGATTCCCTGAAGCCGAAAGAGGGAGTGTGTTAACGACTTCTGTGCAGTATTACGACCTACTCATCTTTTGGGTCTGATGATTCAAAAATTAAATTATAGGAAGTACATGACAGTGAATAAACACCTCCAATGGGAGGCCTAGCATTGGCTTGGCTCTTCCCTTTGGGATTTAAGGTACAGGTATTTAAGTTGCAAGTATTTAAACTACTGTAAGTAAAAACCTCCAATGGGAGGCTAAGCATTGGCTTGGCTCTTCCCATTGGGATTTAAGGTACAGGTATTTAAGTTGCAAGTATTTAACTACTGTAAGTAAAAACCTCCAATGGGAGGCTAAGTATTGGCTTGGCTCTTCCCTTTGCGATTTAAGGTACAGGTATTTAAGTTGCAGGTATTTAACTACTGTAAGTAAAAACCTCCAATGGGAGGCTAAGCATTGGCTTGGCTCTTCCCTTTGGCTTGTCTGGGCCGATTTTTGCATCTCGACGAGATTTTTGCTGTTGACGTAAAGATATCCTTCTCCTGACATAAAATATGGAAGAAAAAGAAGATGGAGAAAGTGTATACAATTTGTGCTAATTTGCGAGTAAAACCATAAATAAATGAATAAA
The DNA here is from genome assembly GCA_016432845.1 of Psidium guajava. Taxonomy (NCBI): domain Eukaryota; kingdom Viridiplantae; phylum Streptophyta; class Magnoliopsida; order Myrtales; family Myrtaceae; genus Psidium; species Psidium guajava. The sequence goes on along the minus strand of CM028225.1, from coordinate 31,713,879 downwards.
TAAAAACACTTAGCTTGAATTTGTTTGCTCGTTGACGAGGATGAACTCTTGATTTATATTGATCGATGAAGGAATTTGTGATGATAACCCCTAGCTTTAAACTCCCATCATCTTCAAAATTCTCTCTCTTTTGGTATTTTCTTTCTCTCAAAATTTTCTTCAATCTCCCAAAACTCTCTCAAACATCCAAAATTTTCTCTCCAAAAAATTCTCCCAAACACTTCAAATTTTCTCTCTCAAGAATCCCTTCTCAAGCTCACTTCTTCCTCCTTTTATAACCTCCTCATCTATCTCCCATTCTAATTTTTCCACTAACTCTATCTCCCATTCTAATTTCTCCACTAACTCTTCTTCATTTTCATCTTCCATTCTCCATCTCTATCTCACATTCTAATCTCTCCACTAACTCTTCTTCATCTTCATCTTCCCTTCTCCATATTTATCTCCCATTCTAATTTCTCCACTAACTCTTCTTAATCTCCATCTTCCCTTCTCTATTCTTATCTTCCATTCTAATTTCTCTACTAACTCTTCTTCATCTCCATCTTCCCTTCTCTATTCTTATCTTATTTTCTCCATCCATTCTTCTCCAACTTCTCTTCTTCATCTCCTCTTCTTCATCTTCCCTTCTCTATTCTAATTTATCCACTAACTCTTCTTTTTATTATTTGTAAAATAATCCTTCAAGAGTTAGGTATTTGCACTCTAGTCCTTGAATTTTAAGTATTTACAATTCAATCCCTGAAAAAAATATATTTCTTTAAGTCCAAATCTCCTCACAATTTTTGACACACCAAAATTTACCACATGTCAACTTTAAGCTCATTTCTTGTCGCTGAAAATAATGCATAATTTAATTAAAGCCCTTTTGCAAAATTAAGTCATTCTGGGTATAATTGGGCCAAGATGAAAATTTAAAATATTAGAAGACAATGTCACAACTCATAAAAAGTGAAAGTTAAAAATAAGTTGACTCAAATTAAATTTTTTTAGGCCCGATTCGAGATTATACTCGTGAAGGAACACGTGACTCGAATTGGATTTTTCTGAATTTGCGATGGCCAATATGAAAATAGATTTAAAATAAAAATATTAACTATCTTTGTGTATTTTTTGGCCTCAAATGTTATTTTTTCAAAATTTTCAAATATTTTTGTATTTTTTTAAAAAAAAATTAAAATATATATAATATGAAAAATTATTTTTTGGTCAAAATTCGTTCCCTAGGCTTGGCTAAGGTTCCCAAAGTTGATTTTTCAATTTTATGAATTTTTATGGATTTTCTATTAATTTTCGAAAATAAATAAATAAAAAATACGTAAAAATACTGAAAATATGAAAAATCGTTTTTTGGTCAAAATTGGTTCCCTAGGCTTGGCTAAGGTCCCCAAAGTTGATTTTTCAATTTTATGAATTTTTATGGATTTTGTATTACTTTAGCAATAGAAAAAATGATTAAAAATCAGGTGTCAACAGCTGCCCCTCTTTGAAAGGAAGCTCGGTAGAGGTTCATTTCAAAGATGAGATGACACCTGGATTCTTATCGACTCAATACAAGGAAATAAAAAGAGTCGTGACATGATTGTTCCACTGAAAATGAAATGAGAACCTAAGGATTCGTTATATAAAAAAACTTTAGGGTGGTTGAACTTGAACCCGTATGGTGGATCAACCCATGGTAGATTCCTAATAAAAGGATTCTACTGATTAAAAATTGAATTAAAATTTGACCCGTATGGTGGGTCATACCATTTGACCCGTATGGTGGGTCGTACCATGGTAGATTCATAATAAAAGGATTCTACTGATTAAATTTTGATTGAGATTTGACCCGTATGGTAGGTCACCACATGGAGATACCTGTAAGAAGGACTTGGTGCCTGTAGAAAGGACTTGGTGCCAGTAAAAAGGACTTGGTGCTTTGCCTGTAAGAAGAACTTTGTGCCTGTAAGAAGGACTTGCATTGCCTGTAAGAAGGACTTGATTTGCCTGTAAGAAGGACTTTGTTTGCCTGTAAGAAGGACTTTGTTTTGCCTGTAAGAAGGACTTACTTTGCCTGTAAGAAGAACTTTGTGCCTGTAAGAAGGACTTGATTTGCCTGTAAGAAGGACTTTGTTTGCCTGTAAGAAGGTCTTTATGCCTGTAAGAAGGACTTGATTTGCCTGTAAGAAGGACTTTATGCCTGTAAGAAGGACTTTGTGCCTGTAAGAAGGACTTAGTTTGCCTGTAAGAAGGACTTTGTGCCTGTAAGAAGGACTTTGTGCCTGTAAGAAGGACTTGATTTGCCTGTAAGAAGGACTTTGTGCCTGTAAGAAGGACTTTGTGCCTGTAAGAAGGACTTAGTTTGCCTATAAGAAGGACTTGGTTTGCCTGTAAGAAGGACTTGATTTGCCTGTAAGAAGGACTTTATGCCTGTAAGAAGGACTTGGTGCCTGTAAGAAGAACTTGGTTTGCCTATAAGAAGGACTTTATGCCTGTAAGAAGGACTTGATTTGCCTGTAAGAAGGACTTGTTTTGCCTGTAAGAAGGACTTGTTTTGCCTGTAAGAATGACTTGTTTTGCCTGTAAGAAGGACTTGATTTGCCTGTAAGAAGGACTTTGTGCCTGTAAGAAGGACTTGTTTTGCCTGTAAGAAGGACTTGGTTTGCCTGTAAGAAGGACTTGGTTTGCCTGTAAGAAGGACTTTATGCCTGTAAGAAGGACTTGGTGCCTGTAAGAAGAACTTGGTTTGCCTATAAGAAGGACTTTATGCCTGTAAGAAGGACTTGATTTGCCTGTAAGAAGGACTTGTTTTGCCTGTAAGAAGGATTTGTTTTGCCTGTAAGAAGGACTTGATTTGCCTGTAAGAAGGACTTTGTGCCTGTAAGAAGGACTTGTTTTGCCTGTAAGAAGGACTTGATTTGCCTGTAAGAAGGACTTTGTGCCTGTAAGAAGGACTTGTTTTGCCTGTAAGAAGGACTTGATTTGCCTGTAAGAAGGACTTTGTGCCTATAAGAAGGACTTGATTTGCCTGTAAGAAGGACTTTGTTTGCCTGTAAGAAGGACTTATTTTGCCTGTAAGAAGGACTTGGTGTACCTCAAAGGGTGCCATTCTGGAATCTGGAAAGATTAGGAATCCTGCAGAAGCTCAAACCCAAATTATATTATCCTATCGCTTTAGGAATAAACCAAAGAGGCAGAGATCAAAAGGTCTCGAACATTTCTGTCCTTGAGACAAATCATGCTTTATTGAAGAAGGTGGATACCTGTATGTACCGCAATGGATTCGAGTACCCCAACAACCGTCAGAATTCATTCTCTTGAAAGGTTCAGGTTGAAGATATACTTACCTGAGAATTTGGAAGAAATGCTTGGTGGCTTCTCGACAACCAGGCTTGTTCATTCAATAATCGCTGAATGAATTTCAAGACTTTGGAAGGTAGTTTGAACATTGGGAATGTGTTGCCTGTCAGGCAGTATCAGAGGTAACATGTGCAAGCATTTTCATCAATGAGTTGATCGGTTCATGTAAAACTATTCAACCAAGTCGTCAATGATTAGAAGTAGTCTGTGTGATAACTCATGATGCAATCAATCCAAATATGGATCATGCAAAACTATTCTGTCAAGCTTGCATTACCAATTCTGTTTAAGGAGGTTCTCATAGTATGAACGCCTCGAATGTAATCTGAATGGGGGACTTCAATCCGAAAGGGCCTTCTCTCACTCTGGGGAAAGACTGTTTATCTGTAAATTAAAATGTTAGACTTGCGTGGAAATGGTTTGCCTTTCCTCATCCTGTTATGCCCCATTCTGCACATTTGATGTCTCCTGTGCAGTTTATGCTCTAAGTTGGAGTTGGTAAGTTAAACACACGGAATAGTCATACATAATTCATGAACTGTGTAAGCACAATGCAGATGTGACAATTTTTTAGCATTACGTGTGTTTATATAATGTGCAAATATGGGCGGATTTAAATTGCCCATGGTATGTGGGCGGACCGAACAAATTGGGAAGCCTATTCTTTATGTCGAGGGGTGGTTCGTCTCAAACTTTGTCTCTACGTGATGAAGCATATGGGTGAGGGAGCATTTCGGTTTGTTTAATGACAGCGACCGCCACGGTTTAGCGGTTGAATGCCCCTGTAAAAAGCAGAGAAATTATTCTCGAAATCAAACGAGATAAGGAAGACATATTTGCTTTTTCGCTTCAGAGCTTGTGATCAATTTGCCCCATTTTTCACTAGAATAGATCTTGTCAGATGATCATAATTTTCTTTTGGATTTGTTTCCTTCAACATGTTAAATGTTAGTGTAAATATTTCCTGTAAAAAGAAAAAGAGACATATCAGCCAGTATTAAAAGGGATAAATTGAAAACGATACTGATTTACCCTTCATCTTGAATGTCTTGCACGAGTCTTTTACCAGTTTTGTTGGATTGAATTTTCCTCGACTTTTGTTGGGCGCCTCACCATTATGGGAAGACTATGGTAAAATACTGACTTTGATATTACTCGTCGAGTATTCCTGTTTGTAAAAAAAGAAATGCACAAAAAGTTGTTTCATTTATTTATAATACATACAACATTCCCCACCCTTGGGGATCGAACTCGGAATATTTCGGACCTACTGTCATCCCCCATACCATTCGGTCCATTGGACCGTAGGTGTCCATGGGGCTTTCTTTTCAAGGGTTAATCCTTGGGGATAACGCAGCCCTGTTGTATCACCTTGGGCCATGTTACGGTATTTCTCGAGGTAATTTGCAATCCCTGTTAAGGATGGAATAAGACAATTCAAGACTTGAGATGATTATGTGCACATTAGAACGATACAGAATTACCCATTTCTGAGATTGTTCGCGTCTTTTGCTTGTACTTTCTTTTGTCCGAAGCTGTCTATCCCGTGGTAATGCCCATGAGTTGATTTGCCCCCAAATTTTATCCAACCTGTATTCGGATATGATTGCGTTCTCGGGTCGATTTGCAATTTCCTGAGAATAGAAGGGGCTTAATTTTAAAACTTGGAGCAACTGAGGGTAAATTGAAACGATACGGAGTTACCCTTCAGGTTTATGCAGATTTTCACTCGCCATCAATTCGTCGCGAGGTTGGTGAGGTGGCGGATTCGAGCATTTAATAGGGGGAATTCGGATTATTACTCCTTGCTTTTACACTTTCACAAAAGCAGAAAAACATATCACGCAAGGAAATAAAACACATTCACTCATTCAGGATCAGTTCTGCTTCCTCTGCAGGCTCTCCCATGATCAGCTTGCTTCATCCCAAATTAGGTATGCATCGGCCATATTGAAGGTCTGGTGGTCACTGGCTGAACAAGTGCATCACAGTCCCGATGCTTTACCGATATCAAACTGGTTGATTATGGCGAAAAGATCATCGTCAATGTCCGCTTGGTGGTGATCTGTCCCTTCTTCCTCGGGAGGTATTGATGCTGATCCAGTATCATTGGTCCTTTTGTACCTTGCTCCAACAGAACTCGATCCTGTTATAAACTGGTCTAACTCACCTCTTAAACGTGCATTTTCGATCCTCAGATCATACATTTCATCGAGAGTGAGGAGGAGGCTATTGCAGTTGGGGCAGGTGGCGGAGTCAAAAGTTTCTTTATACATCTTGTTTTCCGCTCGGAGGTTTTCATTTTCAACTCTTAGAAACTCGGCTTCGTTGTGCTCATGACGAGTCTTCATTCGGGTTCGTCTATTTTGAAACCAGAACTTGATTTGCGAAGGTTCAAGTCCTAGCTCTTGACTCAGTTCTATTTTTTGTTTGCCGTCTGGCATAGGGCACGTTCTGAAGAAAGCTTCAAGCTTTCGTACTTGCTCCTCAGTATGGCGACGGTAACGCTTCTTTTGACCTTTACCGTTGTTGTCATTGTTCTTACCGGGCTCTTGGACGTCGTCGGTGGAAGGGCCGGGCTCCATAGGCTCGATCCCAAATATGGCTTCGAATTCTTCCTCTCCCATATTCAGCAAGTAACGATAACTTTCAAGTGTGTTGGGTTGAGACATCTTCGATTTGGTTAACGATTTCTCAAAGTTTGATATCTCTTCTTGTATTTTCACTCTCTGGATTTTTCTGGGAGACTGCGTATGCTTTAAGAGTCTCTCTTTCGAGCACGAATGAGAATTATCAAGAAGATGTCTCCTTTAAAATTAGACGTGGGTTTAGCAACTGTATTGCCTATCTCGAGTGTTCTGGCTTTCTCGATTTTCTTTTCATCGTATCTCTCGCCCAGCTTGTCTCCTTCCATCTTTCCGTGGAAGGGGGCCCCTTGTTGCTGTCTCCACCGTCAATTTGCTGGCGAGTTCTTCAATAAAGACGAGTCGTATCTCTTTTCTGCCGTAAATGTCTTTGTCTCCCACTCAGCTTATTTTTTATCCTTTCTTTTTCAAAGTAGTGGCGTCCCGTCCAACTTTTCCGTAGAGACGTCGGATTTGCTTGGCTCGAGATTGGAGACGAGTAGCGGAGGTGATACTGATAGGGAATGGTAGATAGGAAAATCTGGCCAGTAGAGACTTCCCCTGCAAAAATGAAAGAGAATGCGGCAGTATATGTTCTTCATATTCTAGAAAAATTGGAACGATACTGTTTTACCCTTGTGTATACTTCCATTGAATTTGAATTGAGGAAGTTCCTTCATTTGGATTGGATTGAATTGTATGTCCCGAGTTGCCATTCACTTTGAGCTTGCCACATATGTGCTTTGCTTAGTTGGGCCTTATTTTCTTTCGGGTTACCTTGGACCATCATCATTTTCTATGCCATCGGGTCCGTGGACCGGAGGGCTCCTTTAATTTGAAGGTTACCTTCGAGGCAAATGAGTCCTATCGCGTTCCATTGGGTCATTTCATTTTGCGACACTCTTGAGGCACTTTGCGATTCCCTGGGTGAGAATGGAACAAATCCAATTTAGCATTTTGCAACGATTAAGAGTAAATTGGAACGACACACAATTACCCGTCTTCGAGCTCGCCTGGGCATTTCACTTGAAATTTCCTTACGTGAGGCCATTCAACATTTCTCATTATGGCAGTCAGCGACGTTGTCACAAATTAATCCGCCCTAAATCTAGCATAAAAAGGGATTCACGCATTCGACCGGATAAATAAATTGCCCACTTGTCCTTGAATTAAATCGAGACACCTAGAAAGCTGGAAAATATCATACGCAGGGGAATTAAGCATGAAATGAAAGGTGCACTTATTCAAGGTCAGTTCTGCCTCTCCTGTGGCTCTTCGATAATCAGCTAGTCTCGTGTTGGTTCGGGTGTGGATAACCGATGTTTGAGAGTCCCTACTCACTGGCTCCTGATCGCGGCTTGGGACGTCTGTCAACCCTAAACTGGTTGACCAGGGCAATAAGCTCATCATCTGGGTAATCTCTTGAACCTTCCAGCAACTGATGCTCGAATTGGGCATTGTTGTTGGCAAATGCTGGCGGTAGATTTCTCATTCTGTCCTCGCCATGAGCAATTTGACTTCTCGTGCTGGAGCCTTCATCATTACTCGAGAAAGTGTGGGGATCACCAACTGTCCTGCTGCCAAAAACTCCTTCCATTCGAGGATTAGAGAAGTGGAAGTGCTCAGGATAACTTCTTGTCTGATTCTCTGGCTGCGCAGGCGCGCTGATCATGGGATGAGTTCTAGCCACAGGTTGGTACTCAAACCAAGGAATCTGAATACACTGCTCCTGCGGTCTATACTCTTGAAGAGTATTAGGGTGATTCTGGGGGATACTTTGATTAACGCCTGGGGGATTGATGGCATGGTTACTAGCTTGGTTGATGATGGGAAGTGGCTCGCCCCATGCTAACCTGGGGAACTTATGGTGGCGAGGAGACTCGACGTTCAGGCTTGGATCAGTCCCGCCTTGGTTTTCTTGATTCTGAGCTGCATTGTGTTCTCTCACCCTTTTTCTGTACTTCTGAAGATGACTCGAAACATTTGCTTTAATGAGTCCCTCTACGTTCATAATTTCCAGTATATGTTGCGGCCGTGCCGAATCGATTCCTACCTGTTGAACTGCATTAACAAACATACGATGCAGCTCGGGATACCAACTCATCTTCTTTCTCCAGTTGCTTGGAACAAAATTGAAGGCTTGATGCTTGTTCTCATGGTCGTGCAATTGCTTCCTTACCACGTGCTGCCATATGTTTTGAAGCATCTGAACTCTAACTGGTTTCGTTACGACGTCTTGGGCCCCATTTAAGACAGCCTTCATTAGGGCTTGCTGATCATCGCTTGCCGATATTACGAGGACTGGCATGTTTAATTTAGAATTGATGACTTCCAAGAGAGTGAAAACATCCATGTCAATCCCTACCATGGCGGTGAGGACGATATCAAACTGGTCACCACTCCTCCTTAATATCTCTAAGGCCTCTGTCGCCTTTGCTTGAGCTACAACCTTATACCGGCATTTTCTCAATACGGTAACAAGGATTGACAGAGAGACTGGATTACCGTCAATGGCCATGACCAGTAGACCCTCAGGGTAAGGAACTTCATCAGCTTTGACCAGGGTTGAACATGCGCCCGTTCCCCTAATACTCGACATATTTCTGGATCTAGGACTGCCGATTCGAGACCGCCTCGGGATGTCTTCTCGGACTTGAGGGATCACGAGATCGTTGATGCCTTCTCGTAACAGGCTTTGAAAGCCGATGCTTTGATGGTGAAGGTTTTGAATTCCTCTCCCACGAGAACTCCTTCCTCTCTATCTTTCTCCTGCGAGTTCTTGCGAATGAACTCTGACTATCAAATGGGGACAAGTTCTCTCTCTGGCAATAGCAACGACTTCCCTCTTCACGGGCAGCGCTATTAGATTTTCCGAGGGAGAAAATCTGATATTCAGCTTTTGATCAAAGGGGAAATCCTTGTTTCTCGCTCAGTTTGTCTTCTTTTTTCTTTTCGTGATAGAGGGCCCCTGTCAAGATCTCCACCGTCGATTTACTGGCGGGTCCTCCAATGAAGACAAGTCGTATCTCCTTTTCGCTAACGTTTGCCGTGTCTTCCACTCAGCTCATCTTTCCGTCTTCTTTTTCAAAGTGGTGGTGTCTCGTCAAACTTTCTGCGGAGATTTCGGACTCGCTTAGCTCGCAGTCGCCATCTGATGGGAATTCGAGCCAACGAGGGTGGTGCCAATAGAGAATGGTAAATAAGAGAAATCTTGACTGGTTGATACCGTCACTATGAAATCAATATTTACTTCAAAGCAGATTACCATCTTCGCATTCCGCTCATCTGCCTCACCTCTCTCCCCCTTTCTTTCGTATTCTGCTTTCAAAAATGGCCAATTCTCCTAACCATACCTTATCCGCCGAAGTCCTAGCTGGGAGGGAGAGACTTTACAATCTTCTTGGTAGAGGTTACGCTCATATAGCCAAAAACTCTACCGTTGAGGCTGAAATCCTCGGTTTATTTAGGACCGTGGACGCTGCTTCTGTTGAGGGTACCCAACTAGGGAAGGAGTACCGGAACTTCTCGACCCTCTTCATCAATTTTCTGGCTGCCTATAACCGTGCTTATGAGACGGTCCTTGTGACCGCCGTCGTGAAAGCCCGTTACCGAGACCGGCACGAGCGTCTGGCAACAGTTACGTTTGTGGCTGATAATCACAAAAAGGCCCTCAAGTTTGCCAACGATCAGCTTTCGTGGCTGGTTCGTGAGAGGGGAAAGTTGGTGGACCGTCTGGCCTTGGTCCGAACTTACGCTGAACAGGAGCCAGGCAATATTGTGATGAGGTGTAAATGTGGTTGGCTACAGGAGAGACTTGATGACATTACGGCAGATATTGCTTTCGAGAGGGCAGCGGTTCCGGACCTGGAGTTTGCCGTTGAGCATTACGAGGCCACTATGGCCCAGGTTAAAGAGAAGTGCGATCGCCTCTTCTTTAGGCTCGCGGAGCTTGATCCCGAGAGCGCCTGGTGCATCCAGAGCATCAACTGTTTGGAGAGTCAGTTGAGCTCTTTCGTAATGGTCATCAGGGCCCAGTTTGGCTTTACCTTTTCTCCCCAGTGAGTTGTTGTAATACTCTTTGATGAATGGAATGAAAGAAAAGCTTCATGTGTTTTGTTTTGTTTTTTTTTTAATTTTTCTGCTATCGTTTCTTCCGCATAGCATAACAGAACGATTTGAGGTACCGAAGATGTCGAGACTTAATGTTCTTCTTGATGTTCTTGTTTAATTGCTCCAGACGATGATATCGAGAACATTGATGATGGGTTCGGCGGTGGCCCCCACTATCCATCTTGAGATCACGAACAATAACGCTATGACAACTCGATCAGTGCGCTGGTAGTAAATCCGGCCACCTGTTGTGTGCCCACTTTTATCCATATTTTGTTTCTTTCGGCGTCCACTTGCTCGTGTCGGTCGCCTGTAGCGTCGGGAGAAATTCCTGTGGGCCACGTTCATTAATAGAACCTCGGTCCTCTAAAGCCCTCCGCATGTTTCGGATAAGAGGAAATTTTAAGACCGGTCTCTTGTTGATTTGATCAGGTAAAGGTATTTGTTTCATGGGTTCTGATTATATAATCCATATTGTTTTTCAAAAGACGCGGGATCCTCTGCAATACATTAAATATGCCCCCATGTTTAATCAGTATAAATCCACCGTCATATCAGAATACACTGCCCATACAAGTTTACAGATTGACACAACTTTGTCTGTCAAAGATGGACAATGTTCGTTTGCCCCCCAGAATTAACGGTTGAAGCCTCGGTGTTTTTCGTCTTTTGATATTTCTGAAGATGATTCTTGATATATTATTGAACTTAATTTTTACACCCGTCTGGGGTATCTAGGATCTCCCTGCAAAAGAAAAGGATATAATTAGTATGCGACACAAGAAATTTCGGTCCATGACTCCTATATTAGTCCAATTTGATTTTTTCTATTTTATAGAGAAATCAGAAGAAAGAAAAAAAAATTTCCTTAGGAAGAAATGGGTTAATTTCTGATACAGAATTTTTTTTCAGATTTATTATTCTTTTTTTTTATTTTTTTAAAGGAATGTGACAAAGTCTCTTGACGTTTACTAAAATTTTTGAAGGAATTTCCTTTTTATCAAAATAAATTTTCAGAGGTAAATTTGTCAGGAAAATTTTATTTTTATTGAAGCAGGAAAAATATGACAAAAATCCCTTATTGGTTAATAAAATTCCCATGAAGGGATTTTTTTACATCATTTTTTCAAAAAATTTTTTTTTAAAAGAAATGAGGGACAAATTTAATTTTTATTTTCTTTTAAAAAGAATGGTCGTAATATCAAGCTCAAAAACTGACTAACACCTAGCATGGAGCGACCGAAAATAAATACAAGATAAAATTAGAGAACTTACTTTTACCTTGGAGAAATGCAAATCACATAGTCATGCGCATGACTCAAGTGAGGAGTGGACTCTAGAAAATAAAAGAAGGAGAGACAAGGTATGGACCTAAAAAGGCTCCCACTATCTGAATTGACAAACTTACCCTCCGCGCAATCAAATCACAATGGGAAGAATTGTCAATTCAGATAATGAGCGGAATAAAATATGGTCAACCCGAGCGCAATCGACGCAAGAGCTTTGCATATTCGATCCCTATCTATGGTTTTCTAGGAAGAATTTCGCGACTTGGGTTTAGACGCTTGTGTGTGCAGGTGTCGTGATCCTCAGAGTATGCAAGACATGCACAACAATTGATATCAAAACAGCGCTTCTAAAAATGTGCGAAATTAAACAAATAAACCCAACACCGAGCCTGCAAAACAAAGGGGTTAGCCAAACACTCCGCCCCTTATAACTCCCATCCTGCAAAAACATATAACACCTATAGAATGAGTCCCAAACAATATCGCCAGAAGCGAGATATGCATGAAATTTTCATTGGCCTAAGTCCACTAAGACTTTTAAAATTTCGAAAAAATTTAAGTATTCCAATTGGTATCGTTTTTCGAAAATTTAAAAATCTCTGTCCCCAGTGGAGTCGCCAAGCTGTCGCGACCCTCTAAAAATATTTTTATTAATTCTAGGGGTTAACGGATTATTAGGTTAATTCGATTTGACTAATCTAATGCGGACCCTCCCAAGCCTTACCGAATCGCAACTTTGGTTTTTGTTTAAATGATTTTGAAATTTGGAGTCGCCACTAATCGTTCTTGGTAGGTCGATTAGAAACCTAAATAAATTAGCGGGAGAACTAATTTATTCCTGCGAACCAGAGATTATGAGCTCGGGGACTTGGTTACACTAGTTAATTAAAACTAATGCCCTTTCGGTACCTTAATTTCATGGATATCCTAATCCGGCAACTCAGGCTTGGTTTATTCCTAAAGCTCTAGTAGGGTATTCTCTTTTGTGTTTTCACTTTTTAAATAGGATGCATGGATGGTATATATTTTTATTTGTTATATTTTTTTAAGTGTTGAAGATTCCCTGAAGCCGAAAGAGGGAGTGTGTTAACGACTTCTGTGCAGTATTACGACCTACTCATCTTTTAGGTCTGATGATTCAAAAATTAAATTATAGGAAGTACATGACAGTGAATAAACACCTCTAATGGGAGGCCTAGCATTGGCTTGGCTCTTCCCTTTGGGATTTAAGGTACAGGTATTTAAGTTGCAAGTATTTAAACTACTGTAAGTAAAAACCTCCAATGGGAGGCTAAGCATTGGCTTGGCTCTTCCCTTTGGGATTTAAGGTACAGGTATTTAAGTTGCAAGTATTTAACTACTATAAGTAAAAACCTCCAATGGGAGGCTAAGTATTGGCTTGGCTCTTCCCTTTGGGATTTAAGGTACAGGTATTTAAGTTGCAGGTATTTAACTACTGTAAGTAAAAACCTCCAATGGGAGGCTAAGCATTGGCTTGGCTCTTCCCTTTGGGATTTAAGGTGCAGGTATTTAAGTTGCAGGTATTTAACTACTATAAGTAAAAACCTCCAATGGGAGGCTAAGCATTGGCTTGGCTCTTCCCTTTGGGATTTATGGTGCAGGTATTTAAATTGCGGATGGACTTTGTCCTCTCCATTTTGGGGTATGAATTTTTTTAAAATGAAATACAACGAATTGATTCAACAATTTGAAATTTGTGCGCGCTTGAGGACTCCTCCAAGCCGATTTTGTGCTTCCATAGGATTGACCATTGATATAGAGCTGCGGCTTCCTGACATAAAATAGAGTGAAGTGTTAGTATACAAAATATGTGCTAATCTGCACCTAAAACCAGAAGAGTAGAAAGAGTACTTATCTCCCATTTTTTTGGGAGGGATTTCTATAATTGATTTTCGCTCTCTATGTTCCCAATATAGAGAGTTTCTTTTGAATTAAGAGGGACTTTTAGTCACAGATCAGTTGAGAAATCGGTGGACAGCTTAGGAGCTTGTCTGGGCCGATTTTTGCATCTCGACGAGATTTTTGCTGTTGACGTAAAGATATCCTTCTCCTGACATAAAATATGGAAGAAAAAGAAGATGGAGAAAGTGTATACAATTTGTGCTAATTTGCGAGTAAAACCATAAATAAATGAATAAATAAAAACACTTAGCTTGAATTTGTTTGCTCGTTGACGAGGATGAACTCTTGATTTATATTGATCGATGAAGGAATTTGTGATGATAACCCCTAGCTTTAAACTCCCATCATCTTCAAAATTCTCTCTCTTTTGGTATTTTCTTTCTCTCAAAATTTTCTTCAATCTCCCAAAACTCTCTCAAACATCCAAAATTTTCTCTCAAAAAAATTCTCCCAAACACTTCAAATTTTCTCTCTCAAGAATCCCTTCTCAAGCTCACTTCTTCCTCCTTTTATAACCTCCTCATCTATCTCCCATTCTAATTTTTCCACTAACTCTATCTCCCATTCTAATTTCTCCACTAACTCTTCTTCATTTTCATCTTCCATTCTCCATCTCTATCTCACATTCTAATCTCTCCACTAACTCTTCTTCATCTTCATCTTCCCTTCTCCATATTTATCTCCCATTCTAATTTCTCCACTAACTCTTCTTAATCTCCATCTTCCCTTCTCTATTCTTATCTTCCATTCTAATTTCTCTACTAACTCTTCTTCATCTCCATCTTCCCTTCTCTATTCTTATCTTATTTTCTCCATCCATTCTTCTCCAACTTCTCTTCTTCATCTCCTCTTCTTCATCTTCCCTTCTCTATTCTAATTTATCCACTAACTCTTCTTTTTATTATTTGTAAAATAATCCTTCAAGAGTTAGGTATTTGCACTCTAGTCCTTGAATTTTAAGTATTTACAATTCAGTCCCTGAAAAAAATATATTTCTTTAAGTCCAAATCTCCTCACAATTTTTGACACACCAAAATTTACCACATGTCAACTTTAAGCTCATTTCTTGTCGCTGAAAATAATGCATAATTTAATTAAAGCCCTTTTGTAAAATTAAGTCATTCTGGGTATAATTGGGCCAAGATGAAAATTTAAAATATTAGAAGACAATGTCACAACTCATAAAAAGTGAAAGTTAAAAATAAGTTGACTCAAATTAAATTTTTTTAGGCCCGATTCGAGATTATACTCGTGAAGGAACACGTGACTCGAATTGGATTTTTCTGAATTTGCGATGGCCAATATGAAAATAGATTTAAAATAAAAATATTAACTATCTTTGTGTATTTTTTGGCCTCAAATGTTATTTTTTCAAAATTTTCAAATATTTTTGTATTTTAAAAAAAAAATTAAAATATATATAATATGAAAAATTATTTTTTGGTCAAAATTCGTTCCCTAGGCTTGGCTAAGGTTCCCAAAGTTGATTTTTCAATTTTATGAATTTTTATGGATTTTCTATTAATTTTCGAAAATAAATAAATAAAAAATACGTAAAAATACTGAAAATATGAAAAATCGTTTTTTGGTCAAAATTTGTTCCCTAGGCTTGGCTAAGGTCCCTAAAGTTGATTTTTCAATTTTATGAATTTTTATGGATTTTTTATTACTTTAGCAATAGAAAAAATGATTAAAAATCAGGTGTCAACAAATTCCCGTCGCGATTTGGTATGGGCTTGGGAGGGCCCGCGCCAAGAGCCCGTCATCGTAGCCCTTTGGCAATCCATTCGCTCGATCATCCGATCGCCTCGGATGTCGGGTCACGACAACTGCCTAGTGATTTTCTTGACAGTTAAGCTTGTTCACTCAATAATCACCAAATGGATTTCGAGACCTTGAAAGGTAACTCGAACATAAAAAATGTGCTACCTGTCAGGCAGTATCAGAAGCAACATGCGCAAGTATTTTTATCAATGAGTTCATCGGTTCATGCAAAACCATTCAGTTGAGTTTGCAATGATTAAAACCATATGTGTATGCTTATAATGTGGATCATGCGTGACTATTCTGTCGATTTTGCATTTCCAATTCTGTCTAGGGAGGTTATCATGTCATGAATACCTCGAATGTAACCTGAATGGGGACTTCAGTCCGAAAGGGCTTTCTCTCACTCTCGAGAAAGGCTATTTATCCTGATTGCAGGAATTGAAAAGAAATCACTTAACCTTACCATCATCGCATTCAGCGAGGGTCTGAGTAATCTCGCAATTGATACGATCAAACCGATCTGGAGGTCTTGATTAGGACTGTAATGTGGGTTGGGTCAAAAGCTTATCAAAGGGGACTCATTTCGAGTCAGGGCCATTGACAAAAAAGTCTTCATCATCTGCTCCGGGTTTACAAGTCAAGAAACCTGCAAAATGAGAGAGAAATAATATTGCTCGAACTTCTTCGAGCGATGCTTAAAGTCATTCAACTCTTACGTTAATTCAAGTGCTCTAATCAGAAGAGACTTTCAAGGGTCGTAACGTAGGCCGGGATTTGGGTCTGAGAAATGAAGGGCTCGTTTTGGCTCAGAAAAATATATGAGAAGGGCTTGGTGTTGGTGATCATTGCAGTCTTGTCACCGATCTTTGACCTTCCTAAATTTGTCTTCAATGAATACCACCATTGGTTGAGGGGTGGTAGTTCTTTTACACTTTGCAAACTGACTTCTTTGGGGATCCTTTTTCGGGAATTCTCAAAATGTATGTTCGAAGTCAGAAGTCCATTACAGATATATGGGCATTGGCCTTGCTTTTGATAGGCACTTTGCTCTTTCTACCCGAGATCCTTTGGAGTAGCCTTTGCTTTTCTTACTCCCGACTCCCTTTTGGTTGGAAGCAGGCCCATTTTATTTAGGCTACACTTGTTTTTCTTTTTCTTTTGTTTAACAATCTTGTGATTTTGAATTTTAGCAACAAAATGGTTTTCAACAAATGATACTAGACATTACATGAAAGTCTAGCATATGAAATGGGCTAATTCGAGAATTCTCTATTGGCCCAATTTCTTCAATTCTGCTCCTTGGGGGAAGGTGTCGTCGTTTCCTTGAAATGAGCAAGGATCACCAACATGGGCTTGAGAAATAAATTTGCAGGCACAATTGGGTTATGCAACGGATGAGTGTGTAAGATAGAGAAAATAAATGCTCTTCGTCATCCTAAAGCACTTGAATTAAAATTCGAGTATCATGCAAAGAAACACTCGAAGATTGATGTTAGTCCAAGCAAGAGAATTTCTAACCATTTATCTCCTGATATTATTGGAATTACCTCTGTTTTGCCCCAGTGTGGGGTGGTTCTTGACAGGGTTATGAAATGAAATCACCATTCAAATGGGTTGTCAATGGTTGCCTGAAGTGTTTGGAATGGAGAATGAATGCCTCTTTCACTTCGACTATCGTACCTTTTGCGAGAAAACCCATTGCCTTGGAGAACGCAGAATCTGTCTACCGCTCAACTTACTGTGGATTAAATACAGGATGTATGTGGAAATGACTTGTCTTTCATCGTCCTGTCATGCCCCATTCTGTACATTCGATGCATCGTGTACAGTTTAAACATGCAGAACAGTTATGCATGAACCATGAAATTGTGTAAACACCATGCAAATGTGGCAAAAATATGTACAAGTATGTAATATGCCCCTAATTGTGTGGGTGGATCAAACAAATCGAGAAGTCTACTCCTTAAGTCGAGGAGTAACTTATTTCATACTTTGCCGCTGCACAATGAAAGGCACGGGTGAAGAAGTCAAGTGAAGATTTGCAGCATTTGAGTTTCTCGAATATTGACAACGATCATGGTCATCGGTCGAATGCCCCTGCAAGAAGGAAAGCATAAAGGTTATCCTCAAAACCAAATGAGTTAGAGAGGACATACTCTGCTTTTCAATTCAGGGTTTGCCATCAATTTGCCCCAGTTTCATCAGACTGGATCTCTTCAGATGATCATAATTTTGCCACTTGGGGTTGTCTCCTTCAACATGTTAAGTGTTAGTGTAAATATTTCCTATAAAAGGAAAGGAGATGTGTTAGCCAGTATTAGAGGGAATAAATTGGAAACGATACTGGTTTACTTTTCATCTTGAACGCTTTGCATGATTCCTTTATCAGGTTCACTGGGTCGAGTGTGCCTTCAACTTTCGTGGGCCACTTCACCATTTGGGCCAAGATTGTCGCCAAGTTCTGACTTTGATATCGTTCGTTGAGTATTCCTGTTTCCTTCTGCAAAAAAGAAATGTGCAAAAAGGTTGTATTATTCATTTTCAATATTTACAACATTTCCATCCTCGAGGAACAAACTCGGGACGTTTCGGACCACTGTCATTCCCCATGCCATCTGGTCCACAAGACCATAGGCGTTCGTGAAGGTTCGCCTTTAGGTGTTAATCCTTGAAAAGACGCGGTCTTGCACTAGGCAGTTTCACGCCGCAGTTCTTTTCAAGGCAATTTTCAATCCTTGTTAAAACGGAGGAAAGTAATTCAGAATTCGAAACGATCTTGGGTAAATTGGAACGATACAAAATTACCCTTCTTTGAGATTGCTCGCGTCCTTCGCCTTTTTCTTGTTTGAAGTCTGTCATTCAGTGATAATATTCGCGAATTGATTTGCCAATTTCGTTTTTGAGTACAACTGTATTCTCGGGTCGTTTCGTAAATTCCTGAAAACAAAAGGGATCTAATTCAAAGCCGGAGCAATTTGAGGGTAAATTGAAACGATACTGCTTTACCCTTCAGGTTTATGCAGATTTTTACTCGCCATCAATTCGTCGCGAGGTTGGTGAGGTGGCGGATTCGAGCATTTAATAGGGTGAAGTCGAATCATTACTCATTGCTTTTACATATTACAAAAGCAAAAAAACATATCACGCAAGGGAATAAAATACATTCACTCATTCAGGATCGATTCTGCTTCCTCTACAGGCTTTCCCATGATCAGCTAGCTTCGCTCCAGAACTAGAATGCATTGGCCATGTTGAAGGACCCGTGACCACCATCTTCGTAATATAGACTCCGTGTGCCTTACAGCCCTAGTGCTTCATCAACACTGAACTGGTTGATCATGGCGGTGAGTTCGTCGTCAATACCGCTTACCTGGTGGTGATACATCTCCCCTTCCCCAGGAGGTATTGATGCTGATCCAGTAGCATTGGTCTTTTTATACCCTGCTCCGACAGAACTCGATCCTGTTATAAACTCGTCTAACTCACTTCTCAAACACGCATTTTCGATCCTCAGATCATGCATTTCATCGAAGGTGAGGAGGCTGTTGCAGTTGGGGCAGGTGGCAGAGTCAAAGCCTCTTTATACGTCCTATTTTCCGCTCGGAGGTTTTCATTTTCAACTCTTAGAAACTTGGCTTCGTTGTGCTCATGACGAGTCTTCATTCGGGTTCGCCTATTTTGAAACCAGAACTTGATTTACGAAGGTTCAAGTCCTAGCTCTTGACTCAGTTCCATTTTCTATTTGCTGTCTGGCATAAGGCATGTTCTGAAGAAATCCTCAAGCTTTTGTACTTGCTCCTTAGTATGGCGACGGTAACGCTTCTTTTGACCCTTACAGTTGTTGTCCTTATCTTTACTGAGATCTTGGACGTCGTTGGCGGAAGGGCCAGGCTCCATGGGCTCGATCCCAAACATGGCTTCGAACTCTTCATTTCCCATATTCAGCAAGTAATGATAGCTCTCAAGAGTATTGGGTTGAGACATCTTCGATTTGGCGAATGGTTCCTCAAGATTTGCTATATCTTTCTGTATTTTCACTCTCTCTAAACCGTGTATGCTTTAAAACTCTCTTCAAAGTATGGATGAAGATTATCAGGAGGATGTCTCTTTTAAAATTTGGCGTGGGCTTAGTAACTGTATTGCCTCTCCCGAGAGTTGTCTTTCTTAATCTTTCCTGCGTGTCTCTTGCTTGGCTCGTCTTTTCTCATCTTTTCATAGTGGTAGGGCTCCTGTCGTCGTCTCCACCGTCGATTTGCGAGCGAGTTCTCCGATAAGGACTAGTCATATCTCCCTTTCCACCGAAAATTTCCTTGTCTCCCACTCAGCTCGTTTTTTTATTCTTTCTTTTCCAAAGTGGTGGCGTCTCATCCAACTTTTCTACAAAGATATCGGATTTTTCTTAGCTCGAAGTCGCTGCCTAACTGAAATTCGAGCTAACGAGGGTGGTGCCAATAGAGAATGGTAGATAAGAGAAATCTTGACTGGTTGATACCATCACTATGAAATCAATATTTACTTCAAAGCAGATTACCATCTTCGCATTCCGCTCATCTGTCTCACCTCTCTCCTCCTTGTATTCTGCTTTCAAAAATGGCCAATTCTCTTAACCATACCTTCTCTGCCGAAGTCCTGGCTGGGTGGGAGAGACTCTACAATCTTCTTGGTAGAGGTTACGCTCATATAGCCCAAAACTCTACCGTTGAGGCTAAAATCCTCGGTTTATTCAGGACCGTGGACGCTGTTTCTGTTGAGGGTACCCAACTGGGGAAGGAGTATCGGAACTTCTCGACTCTCTTCATCAATTTTTTGGCTGCCTATAACCGCGCTTATGAGACGGTCCTTGTGACTATCGTCGTGAAAGCTCGTTACCAAGACCGGCACGAGCGTCTGGGAACAGTCACATTTGTGGCTGATAATCACAAGAAGGCCCTCAAGTTTGCCAACGATCAGCTTTCGTGGTTGGTTCGTGAGAGGGGAAAGTTGGTGGACCGTCTGGCCTTGGTCCGAACTTACGCTGAACAGGAGCCAGGCAATATTGTGATGAGGTGCAAATACGGTTGGCTGCAGGAGAGACTTGGTGACATTACGGCGGACATTGCTTTCGAGAGGGCGGCGACTCCGGATCTGGAGTTTGCCGTCGAGCATTATGAGGCCAGTATGGCCCAGGCTAAGGAGAAATGCGATCGTCTCTTCTTTAGGCTCGTGGAGCTTAATCCCGAGAGTGCCCGGTGCACCCAGAGCATCAACTGTTTGGAGAGTCAGTTGAGCTCTTTTGTAATGGTTATCAGGGCCCAGTTTGGCTTTACCTTTCCTCCCTAGTGAGTTGTTGTAAAACTCGTTGATGTATGGAATGAAGAGGAAGTTTCACATGTTTGTACTTTTCATTTTCCTGCCATCTCTTCTTTCGCATAGCATGATAGAACAATTCAAAGCACAGGAAATGCTAAGGCTTAACATCCTTCTTGGTATTAGCTGCTTTAGACGATAATATCGAGATTCGGTAGCGGCCCCCACCAGCCGTATTGAGGCTCGTAATCAGTCAGGTTAATTAAGACAGCTGTAATTACTCGATCAGTGCGGCAATAAATAACCTAGGCCACCTGTTGCGTGCCCCACTTCACTCATGCTTTTTTCTTTCGGCGTCCACTTATTCGTGCCAGTCGCCTATAGCATCGGGAGAAATGATTGTGGGCCATGCTTTGTAATAAAATACTGGTCCTCAAAAATCCACCATATCGTTCGAATCGCAAGGCTTTGGTGGATTTAATCCGAAAGACACCGCGGGATTGGATTAACATATTTGATTCATGGATTCTGACTACATAGTATATACTTTTCTAAAAAAAAAAAAATACAGGAACCCTCCAATACATCAAAATATCCCGATGCATGATCTGGATATATTCACTGCTCCATCAATATACATCGCCCATACGTGCTGACTGATTGACACGATTCTGTGTCTGGGACTTCTTCGCTTGCCCCCAGGATTATCGATTGAGGTATCGGTAATTATCCGTCCTATCGTATTCCTCGAGGTTATTCCCCATTTTTACTCCCACCTCAGGTACCTAGGATTCCCTGCAAAAGCAAAGGATATAATGAGTATGTGATTCAAGAGGGGTTGGCCCATGATTCCTACATTAGTCCGATTTTATTTTTGCAAAATTAGAGAAAATTTTCTTAGAAAAACATGGTTGAATTTCTCAAAAAGAATTTTCTTGCAAGTTTTTACAACTTGAAAAATGTGATAAAATCTCTTTGAAATTTAGCAAATTTCCCGAAGGGATTTTTCTTTTATCAGAAGGAATTTTTAGTGGTAAATTTGTTGATAAAATCTTGGGTTCATTGAAGTATTAAGAAGCAAAATGTGACAAAATCTTTCATTGATCAACAAAATTCACTTAAGGGATTTTTCCGCATTCATTATTTTCAAAAATGGGATACCAATTTAGTTTTTATTTTCTTTTGAAAAATGACCATGATATTAAATTCAAAATTTGACTGAATCCTAACATGGACCGACCCAAAAATAAATACAAGATAAGGTTAGAAAATTTACTTCACCTTGAAAAATATCATGTAAGTCACATAGACATGCACATGAATCGTTAGTTTAAATCTTAGCCTATCTACTCTAAAGGCTGACAAATTGAAGCGAAAGACTTACGGCAAGGCGATAATCTCGCGCACATAATCAAGATTAGCCGTGATCCACGATGTAATCAGGAATAGTTGGGTTTCCCCACTTCGGCTGCTCGAGCTAAAAATTAAAACTACTGCTTCGGTAATCTTACCAAGCCTGAGGCCTAACTTTTAAACATATTTTTGAAAAGAGGTTCGGGATTGAATCTAGGCTAACTTTCGACGTGATCTCACGTCGAACGCTAAAACCAAATCACAATACCATCCTAAAACTAGTGGCCCAGGTTCGACCACAGGACGTGTGTGATGTAGTGCTAAACAATTAATCATGCACAACAATTAATATACAAACACCGCTTCAAAAATGTGCGAAAATTAAATTCATATTCCCTCACACCAAACCTGCAAAACAAAGGGTTAACCAAACACTCCACCCCTTATAACTCCCATCCTGCAAAATCATTTAACACCTAAAGATTAAAATACAACCATTGCCAAATCAAATGACTTTTCATGGAATTTTCCTGGCCTAAATCCTCTAAGTTCTTAAATTTTCAAAAATTAAGAACACCTTCCCCAGCGGAGTCGCCAAGCTGTCGCAACCTAAAATTCATTTTTTAGGTTAATGGATTACCAGATTAATTGATTAAATTAATTAGCCAAATTCGAGCTCTCCCAAGCTCTACCAAATCACGACTTTGGTTTTTTGTTCAAATGGTTTTAAAATTTGGAGTCGCCACTAATCATTTTTGGTAGGTTGATTAGAAACCTAAGTAAATTAGCGGGAGAACTAAATTACTTCTACAAACCAGAGATTATGAGTTCGGGGACTTGGTTACACTAGTTAATTAAAACTAATGCCCTTTCGGTACCTTAATTTCATGGGTATCCTAATTTGGCAACTCAGGCTTGGTTTATTCCTAAGGCTCTAGTAGAGTGTTCTCTTTTTGTATTTTCACTTTTTTAAATGGAATATACGTGAGTGACATTTTTTTTTTGCATTTTCAAAATATTAAGTATTTCCGTGAAGCCGAAAGAGGGAGTGAGTTAACGACTTCTGTGCAGTGCTGCGAGCTACTCATTTTGCGGTTTAGTGATTCAAAAATTAAATTACAGGAAGTAAATGACAATAAATAAAAACCACCAATGGATAGCTCAGCCTTGGCTTGGCCCTTTCCTTTGGGGTTTAAGGTGCAGGAATTTAAATTGCAGAAATTTAAAATGACCTCCAGTGAGCGGGCTCTGCCCTTCACATTCTAGGGTTTAAATTCTTTAAAATAAAATACAACAAATTGTATCAACAATTTGAACTAAAATTCGTTGACGGGTCGGCTGCGAATTTGATGGGCACCTTGAAATTTGTTTGGGCCCACTTTGCACCTCCATGGGATTTACCGTTAACTTGGAGTTATCCTTTGCCTGACATAAAAATATGGAGAAATGGAGTAATGGAGCAAATATGATTTAATTAACATTAAAAATTAGAACAATAAAAGAAGCACTTAGCTTCAATGGCATTATGAGAAGTGCTTGATGGATATAATTGGTTCCTGCCTAAAATTAAATATGGGAAATAGGAGAAGAGTAGAAAATTTGAGCTAGTTTATACTAAAAAATCAAAGAGAGTAAAGGGACACTTAGCTTCAAATCTGGGATGAATTCTTGATTTATGTTGATCGATGAAGAAATTGATGATGATAACCCTCTAGCTTTAAACTCCCATCATCTTCAAAATTCTCTCTCTCTTTTTGGTATTTTCTTTCTCTCAAATTTTTCTTCAATCTCCCAAAGCCCTCTCAAACATCCAAAATTTTCTCTCCAAAAATTCCCCCTCCCAAACTCACTTCTTCCTCCTTTTATAGCCTATTCATCCATCTCCCATTCTAATTTTTCCACTAACTCTATCTCCCATTCTAATTCCTCCACTAACTTTTCTTCATTTTCATCTTCCTTTCTCCATCTCTATCTCACATTCTAATTTCTCCACTAACTCTTCTTCATCTTCATCTTCCCTTCTCCATATCTATCTCCCATTCTACTAACTCTTCTTCATCTCCATCTTCCCTTCTCTATTCTAATCTTATTTTCTTTATCTTCTCTTCTCCATCTCCTCTTCTCCATCTCCTATTCTCCATCTTCTCTTCTCCATCTTCCCTTCTCTATTCTAATTTCTCCACTAACTCTTTTTTTTGTTATTTGCAAAATAATCCCTCAAGAGCTAGGTATTTGTACTCTAGTCCTTGAGATTTTAAGTATTTGCAATTCAGTCCCCAAAAAAATATTTTTTTAAGTCCAAATCTCCTCACAATTTTCGACACACCTTCCCTATGCTTAGTCGAAATTCACCACATATCAAATTTAAACTCATTTCTTGCTGCAGAATTTAATTAAAACCCTTTCGCAAAATTGAGTCATTCTGAGTATAATTGAGCGAAGATGAAAGTTTGGAACATTAGAGAACAATGTCACAACTCCTAAAAGTGAAAAATGAAAATAAATTGACTCAAATTGAATTTTTTTAGGCCCGATTCGAGATTATGCTCGTGAAAGAATACACGACCCCGAATTGGATTTTTTTAAATTTGCAAATGTCAACATGAAAAGGGATTTAAAAGAAAAATATTGACTATTTTTATGTATTTTTGTGGCCTCAAATGCTTTTATTTATTAAATAATTTCCTAACTTCTAAAAAATATATTTTAAAAAATAAAACAAATATGAAAAAAATTATTGTTTTACTCAACAATAGTTACCTAAGATTGGCCAATGCTTCCAAAGTTGATTTTGTAATTTTCTCAGTTTTTCTTGATTTTTTATGAATTTTCGAAAATAAAAATATCAAAAAATACTGAAAATATGAAAAATTATTTTTTGGTCAAAATTGGTTCTCTAGGCTTGGCTAAGATCCCCAAAGCTGATTTTTTAATTTTATGAATTTTTATGAATTTTGTATTAATTTTAAAAGAGAAAAGATGATTAAAAATCAGGTGTCAACAATTAGCTCTTTGGCAGGATGTGTGATGCAAGGGCATATCCACTCTCAATATTACCCTATTATCTCGAGGATCCAAATCCAAATCCAATGCCCAAGTTCTATGTAGTGAAAAGACAGTATCTGCTGGTGTAATTAGGTTGTTTCTTTTGATGAATAAGCACTTCATTGGAATGGGGCAGAGTTGAAGGCCACTGAGTACATGAGAGTATATATTAGGAAATACCACAATTAGAAAGTAGAGAAAAATGGAAGACAAGCGGGAGAAAAATTAACAAAGTTAATTGCAATCTAAAGAGAAACCTATCAACAGCGTGTACTAGACCTCTAGCCATAAGTTCCGCAACGAAATCGTGCTCTTGAATGCCGACTCGTTCTTCTCCAACTCTTCTTCATTGGGGTGCTCTGTTACATTGTTGTGTTTTATGCAGGAGCACAATTCAATTTTTAGGTTTTTTCTTTTAATTATGTCTTTTATTATGTTATTAGGTAATAATCAGTCATGTCGTGTGACTTTTAATGAGCTCTAGTGGTTAAAATCAGATTGTTATTTCAGATTAAGAGTTTAGATCTTCTTCCATTTGTAACTCTAGTGTAAATAAGTCTTTTAAGTCCCTTTGTCATTACCTTTACTCATTCAAAAAAATCATTGGTTTCTATAAAGCCTGGAAAATCTTTTCTCTGATCCAGCTTCAATTAAACTCGCTCCAGCCCTGTTTTTGTTCTTTTTTATATCATTTATTTTTCTGACCACGTCAAGTTGGTATTAGAGCCCCTTGTTAGGTTTCTCCCCACATCAGTTTTATTTTTCATGTGAACGTTCTCTGTTGCTGTCGAACAACAATTTTCCATACATCAAGCTAAAAGCATGAGCTGATGGATGAGATGATTTCCGCCTCCCTTTGTTTTGGTTGCAAACCGTGAATTTAGAATATCCCTAATTTTTTTTTTATGGATTTTTATATTGGATGACTTTGGTTGGTGTTCACTGCCTCTTCTGGTCACTAACCAAGGACTACTTTTGTCCATTATTATTTTGGTATATGGGTACATTAGCAATATATCCTATGCTTCATCCCTGTTACTCATAATAGGGTATGCTCGTTTAGAAGTTTGCACTCTGTTTGTAACTAAGTGACATAGTTGTCCTAATTATCTGCAGGATGGGTAGGTTTCCACATTCAGTTCAATCTCGTTGCTGTCAAATGGCCTTATGAAGAGATTTCATGTCTAGCGACACGCTTCCAGTGCCTACGACATAATTGGTACACTCAAGAAGCTTAAATCCAGTCAATGCATTCTTTGCTAGGAAATCCATGGAAATTATATACCACTTCTATCATCATTAGGGGACACACATGATATAGTCCGAACTCTGGTGCTCAGACATATCAATAGCACGCCTAGAATTAACTCAAAGGTCAAAAAACTCGAAAAAAAAAAGAAAGAAAAAAAATCAAGTAGATTACAGAATATGTCGATGACAAAATTAGCATTAGAAAAGTGATGCCTACATAAGGTTATGCCGTAAATTAGCTAATAAGTAAGCTAAATGCACATAATGAACTTGTGATTGTAAATGCACATAATGAACTTGTGATTGTAGATGCAATCCTCAGTGAACACATGACAATCCGGGCAAAAACTGATCTGGACAAGAATCAAGCTTCTCTCAGGCCCCTTGAGGAAATTCTGGGGAAAATTGTCAAAAAAGTCCTAAACCTATTGCACTTTTGCCGATTTAGTCCTAAACCTTTCAATTTTGCCGATTCAGTCCTAAACCTTTTCATATTTTGCCGATTCAGTCCTAAACCTTTCGATTTTGCCAATTTAGTCTTAAAACTTTTCATATTTTGCCAATTTAGTCCTAAACCTTTCGATTTTGCCGATTTAGTCCTAATTCTTTTCATATTTTTTTGATTCAGTCCTAAACTTTTTATTTTTTTAAAAAATATATTGGAAATAAATCCGAAAATTATAAAAATTATAAGAAAATTATAAAAATATATAAAAAAAATTAAAAAATTAAAAAAAAAATTAAAAATTTAAAAAACATTTTAAAAAAATTAAAAAACGAGTGAGCTCTCGCCGCTGCTGCTCCACCATCGCCGGCTCGCCCATTTTTTTCAGCTTTATTTTCAAAATATTTTAAAAAAATTTAAAAAATTTAGGACTAAATTGTCGATTTTTTTCTCTTTTTTTCAGCTTTTTTTTTCCAAACTTTTTTAAAAAATTAAAAATTTTAGGCCCCTCACCGGCTAGCAATGGTGAGTTACTCCTAAATCTTTTCTTGTTTTGCCAATTCAGTCATAAAATTTTTAATTTTTAAAAAATATTTTGAAAAAAAGCTAAATAAAAAAAATAGATGAGCGGCAACGGTAAGTTAGTCCTAAATCTTTTCATATTTTTTCGACTCAGTCCTAAACTTTTAAATTTTTTTAAAAATATTTTGGAAATAAAGCTGAAAAAAAACGGGCGAATCGGCGATGGTGGGGCAGCGGCGGCGATGGTTCACTCGTTTTTTAATTTGTTTTTTAATTTTTTAAAATATTTTAATTTTTTAAAATTTTTTAAATTGTTTAAATTTTTTTAATTTTTTTAATTTTTTTAATTTTTTTAATTTTTAATTTTTTTAAATTTTTTTAAATTTTTTTAATATATTTTTATAATTTTCTTATAATTTTTTTTAATTTTCGGATTTATTTCCAAGATATTTTTTAAAAAATAAAAAGTTTGGGACTGAATAAAAAAAATATGAAAAGATTTAGGACTAAGTCGGCAAAATCGAAAGGTTTAGGACTAAATCGGCAAAATCGAAAGGTTTAGGACTAAATCGGCAAAATATGAAAAGGTTTAGGACTGAATCGGCAAAATATGAAAAGGTTTAGGACTGAATCGGCAAAATTGAAAGGTTTAGGACTAAATCGGTAAAAGTGCAATAGGTTTAGGACTTTTTTGACAATTTTCCCGGAAATTCTGTGATTGGAAAAGCAGTAAATGGCACAGGCATTGTCAGTCAGAGTGCACATAATCATTTAAAACTATTTTAATGCTAGATGTCCAACTACATCCTCTTATCACAAAATAGAATTTTAATCATCCTCAGTAATGTTCAAACAAGTATCTATGCTAAAAAGGCCATTTGAACGTACTATGATTATGAAATGTTTTAACATCTTGTGACAAAATAATTAACTGTTTCTGACATCACACACAAACAGGAGAGGATCTTATTGTACTAGAATCAGCACCAATGATGTCATATCCAGATTTGTGCTTTACATGTAGAATACAAAGAGTCAGAAAATTACAGTTCAAAAGTAATTTTGCGATGAGTTCACCCCAAGAATAGGAACAACCTTGAACTACAAATTTGACTTAGGTTATAGTCCAATGAAGAGATTAACTAACAGGAATATGAAAGATGAAGAGCAAGGATGTTGTCTAACTTCATCTTGAAGACCTTTTATGGCGTCCTCGTTGTGATTGACTACTATCACACAAAGAAATTTATAGCTATAGGTATACTCCATCTTAGCATGAGCATCATATTGTACTGCCAGAGCAAGAAACATTGCTTCAACCACAATCCGTGACATTCCCTTCTAACAGGCTATACAATAGAGGGTCACACCATGCAGCCCACTTGTTAATGCACAAGTAACTGACAATCATTCAATATGCAACAGAGTTTAATCATAATACCATTCATGACGTCCATGATGTTCACAAAAGCGAGAATAATAATCCAAAGGTCTTACCTAGTTGTACAAAGCCATGAGAGCATTCAATATTTATCTTATACTTAAATCATACACTATTTGTTTCCTTTCGGCATTTGATTAGTTGGCCTAAAAATTTGTAGACCACACTCTTGTTTTGAATGCAAGTAGGGTGAATGGATCAGATTTGAGATCTTTTAGGTTTTGATAAAGGTGGATGGCAAATGTGCCAAACTTCCTTCCCTATATCTTTTGACTATCCATGTATAGTTTCCAACATCCTATGGAAATTCTTCTATTGGTTCAGTGATGCTTTGTTCTTTTCCTTGAATACATAAGCTACATTTCATGTAAAGGTGCAAAATGTCAACATACCATTCCTTTTCTTGAATATTGAAGTAAATGGAAAATATCATAAAAGGGACCGGGTTTACTTCCAATGGATAATACTATGTACAAGAGAAGAAAGGTCAACGTACCATTCTTGTCATTCTCTGTACTGCATTTCAATCTGTAGCCATCAGTTTTTGATTTATTATAGTTCAGTTCAACTGATGTTTACCCCATGATGCCTTTCCAATAGATTTCTGGTGCAAAGGTTATAGTGCATGAACGTCGTCCCGGGAAAAGTGAGAGGACCATTGTCATCTCTGGCACACCGGATGAGACTCAAGCTGCGCAAAGTCTTCTTCATGCATTTATTCTCACTGGTTCATGACAATTCATTCACTAAGGAAACCATCAGCTCTGCATCTTTTGGCGGTTTCTTCTCTGTAAGGGGACACAATTATTGGAAGCCAATTCATTTGGAGAGACGTTTGTTTCAAATTTCATAATTATTCTTTTTCTGAAGAGTTATTTGTATCTCTTTCTTGTAGATTGTAAAATCGGAATTAGAAAAAAAAAAATTAAAAGTTCATTGCATGATTCTCCATGTTCTGTTTATTCATGGATCAAGTTTCTTCTCTTTAGATTATTCTTTTCTGCAGGGAGTCAAATTCTTTTTACTTTCATGTGTGGTGAAAATAGGAATGAAGTACTGAAAGTCACCGGGCAAAAACTACCGAAAGTCATTACAAGTTTAAACATGTTCCTTGTGCAGGGGCCAATGCCATCGCGGTGGTTGGAGGTGCCATGACTCGGTGCCTGTCGAGGTTGATGCTGAAGAAGGAATGAGAATCTTTGGGCTGGGGTCAAGGGTATTTCTGCAGTCTAGGGATAAAGAAAATGTTCAGTGACAATGGCTATGTGGCCCAGTTAATAAGGAGAGGGGGAGGAGCAGGGGCAAGTGCAGCTAGCAC
Source organism: Psidium guajava (assembly GCA_016432845.1). Classification (NCBI taxonomy): domain Eukaryota; kingdom Viridiplantae; phylum Streptophyta; class Magnoliopsida; order Myrtales; family Myrtaceae; genus Psidium; species Psidium guajava. Next base: position 31,684,163 of record CM028225.1, on the reverse strand, counting down.
TCTTTCGCCATACAACTTGAATGAGATAAATGGTAGGTCATGCCTGCTTGAAAGTATTCTCATCTATGTGGCAAGGATTGTAAGATCGCTTCCACGGCCCGAAACATTCTCTACGATCTCACCATTCTTCTCGCTTCATTTAAATTGGGCGAGACTATATAAAAGCGGACAAGGTTCGCGTTGTTAATTAGTTTTGAATTATGCGAAATAACGAGATCTATTTATATGCAAATACAAAAAGGAATGCTGTCAAGGAGTGCTATAGATGCGCTTGTAAAGAAGTTAATCAAGTAAAATCTTACAATTTTTAATGCACCGATTTCTCCTTTTGTTTTATGCAATAGGATTTTGAAAGTTGGCCTATTACCCCCGACGATGCTTCTGTCTACTCTTCTGTCATGTGTCTGTCTTTTTGGTAAACGATTGAAATTGGGATATGGGCACATATTGTTGGACTGGGTGGTTGATCTGTTCATCACTTCGGATCCATAGAAAGCAATCACAGCAAGAATAAAAACAGTGTGGAACTATATTTCATGTCATAGAAGATTCAACGGTTGAATTACATAGTTCAAACATCAAACGACATATGCATATGCCCTTCACAAACCAACAAGCACACTGAGGAAAATATAGAGCTCGCGAACAAACACATAGCACTTATTTATTACCAAGCATGGCTGTGGATAATCACGGACCCGTCGTCCGTACTAGCGGGATGGAGCCGTTGTTATGCCGCTTACCAGTTGGTCACGGACTTGTCTGTTTCCGATCTGGTCGCCCAACCTTTTGTTCTCTGCCAATTCGGGTCTAGTTTCCTTGAATTGATGGAAGGAACCGCTGCGCCGCTTTTTTCTGTCATTGCCGAGAGCTCAGCAAGCCAAGCCAAGGCTTGTGCGCTATGTGCAATGTGATTTTGTTGGAAGTTGTCAGTGTCAAGTACGACTCCATTGACTTCTATGCGGAAGTAATTATCATTCTCCGGGGACTTCAAGCTGGTGTCGCTCTTCGACGCCTCATCTGTCTTCCAGGGGACAGAATTGCCGTCGGGGCGGGTTGTGGTGAGTGACTTTCGATAGCCCTCCTCGCTACTAGGGATTCTTCTGGTAAAGCAAGCTAGTTTATAATCGCGCCACAGCTCGTGCACGGACTTTCCAAGCAACTGGATGAAGAAGGCCTCGGAGTAGGAATCTTTCATGAGAGCATTAAGCTCCGCGACGAAACCGTGCTTAAGGCCATTGCAGTAGTCGAGAAAGTAAGCCGTGACTGCGTAACCCTCGTCCCATCTTGATCCTGACCCCTTCCTCGGCCATCCTTTGGATGCGTACCCGCCTTTCAATCTCACGTAATCTGCGATGCCGTTGATGAGCCCTCTAGGGGCCATTCCGTTGCCGGTCCACTGCCAAACGTGGGTCATTTCGTGGTACACCACTCCGGCGAACTCTTCTTTTATGTCTCCGGGATAGCGCCGGAGATAATCCGTGTTCAACCAGATGACGTTGTCTATAGTGTTAGAGTTTTCCTGAGATGGGCTCGCCTTAATTGAGATTGTGATTCACCGGTTTACGGTATTAATTTACCATTGTCGGGATTGGTTTAATAAAGACGGATCTAAATCTTCTTAATGGGCCAAATATGGGCCTGGCTAGTGTGGGCCGAATCCGGCCCGGCCCGTGATGGGAGGGCCCCGCCGGAATATTTTATTTGGCATTGGACCCCTCCCTTAGCCTTCTTCTACGTGCACGCCGTCTCCCCCTCTCTTGGTCTTCATTCTTCTTCTTCTTCTCCATATGGTTTAGAGAGAGAGGGAGAGAGCTTGAGGAAGAGAGGAACGAGGCCGGTAGCTCCATCGACGCCAGGCGGCCGAGGGTCATAAGGGAGAAGGTGTCGTGTCCGTTACCGGAGTTCCAAAGCTCGTTCGTTGGATTCCCGAGCCGATTGCCGATGGACGCGAAATCAGGTATGTCGACCGATCCTTTGGTTGTTTTGTTGTTAAAACTCGACTACGGCGATCTTGGGTAACCGTCACTGATGACGGACGGCCGTTTCGGCGGCCTACAGTTGGTATCAGAGCCGCCGTAGCTCGGTTTTGGCAAGTCCTGTTCTTGCCTGTTTTCGTGTCTTTTCGCATGTTGAAATTGCATTTTGGATGCATATTTGGATATGTCTCGTCGAGACGAGCATTTTGGTAGGTCGACGGCGGCCATCGGAGGCCGCACGCGCGCTCACGCGCGGCCTGGAGGGACGGCGCGCGCGGCGCGTGCGTCTCACGCGCCGGCGCGCCTGCCACGCATGCGCACGTGGGCTTCACGCGCCTGACGTTAGCGTAACGTCACGCTGACGTCACCTGACACAATTAATGTGTCGGGCGGCGCATTAAATGCGCGTGGGCCCGGTCCACCGGGTCAACCCGACCCGGTTTGAGCGGGTCAACCCGATCCGGTTTGACCGACCCGACTCGGTCAACGACCCGACCCGTTGACCGACCCGACCCGGTCAACGGTTGACCGTTAACGGTTAACGGCGGTTGACCGTTAACGGCAGTTACTGTTGACCGTTAGTCAACGGTCAACGGCCAGGCCGCCGCACGTGCGGCGCGTGAAGCCAACGCCCCGTCCTTCAGGCGGCGCGTTGGGGCGCGTGCGGTGGCCAATCGGGGCGATTTTTTCGCCGTTGTGCTCGTATGGAAATTGTCTACACTGTGGTACTTTTGTCAAGTATATAATTAGGGGCATTTTTGTCATTTTCATTTTGTAAAATTTTTCCATACGATTTTTGGAAGAAAAATAAGGTAGACTCATTTATGGAATACCGCATGAGGATAGTGTAGAGCATTAATTGAGCACTGACACGTGTGGGACCCACACATACAGAAAGCAATACCATTGGCACTGGTTGTGATTTTAATGACAATTGCCCATGTCATCAAGTTTAAAATCACACCATACAGTAAGTGTGAGGCATGAAGTTTATATCCCTGGTGTGAGAGAGTTTCGAAGATTTGATTGGGTTGTGACCGCCAGAGTGGCACGCTCGATTGAATTGGAGAAATATCAGTCTCGCATTGTGGTGGGGTGTCTCCTTGTTCTGATGCATGATCATACACCCAGAGGAGGTGGTTGTGTGTCAGGCCATGGAGGGATACATGAACAACATTTGATTGGGATATGTGACTGATTCTAGTGATTCATACATCCAGAGGTGGTGTTTCGCGAAAAATTCGAAACATTCTCATGATCGTTGTCATGTAGAGAGCTTGCAATTGCATGTCATATATTCTGCCCAAAGGTGATTGTTTGATGATGTGTGTGACTCTCTGAAGTGTGTACTTTTAAAGATTTTAAGTTACACTGTACTCACATGATGCTAATAGTAAATATTGCTTAATTTTCAGTCGCCTTTTCTATGAATGGCAACTCCGTAATAGAGGTTCTCAATGGTTCAAGCTTCAAGAAATGGAGGCAGGATTTTCTGTTTGCCATGGAAATAGCCGATGTTCATATTGCTCTTAATGAAAATAAGCCTGTTGCCCTTAAGGATACCAGCACTGAGCCTGAAAAGGCACATCTTGCGGCTTGGGAAAGGAGCAACAGGATCTGCCTACTGTCAATGAGGAGATCTATAGAGGAACATTTGCTAAGTGGCCTCCCAACTGACTGCACTGCAAAACAGATGATGGAAGCCCTGCAAGCCAGGTACCGAGTATCCTCCAATGCTCAGGTTGGAACTCTTATCCAGCAACTATTTAATATGAAGTATACGGGTGTGGGAGGTGTTAGAGATTACATCCTAAGAATGCTGGATTTGCATACTAAGATAAATGCCTTAGGTTCTGTAATCGCTGAAAATGTGTTGGTACACCAAGCCCTAAACACTCTTCCTCCTGAGTTTGGGATCCTCAAGACCAACTTCAACTCACAGGATGAAAATTGGTCTATTACTGATTTGATCGCTAGAGCGGTATCGGAGGAGGAAAAATTGAAGAAAGATGGAGGAAATTTTGTCCTGGTTGCCTTCAGTTCCAGTAATAAGAAAGGCAAGGGACCTATGCTTCATACTCATAAAGGTACTCGTCCCACCACTGGTCCATCTAGAAAATTGGGTAAAAAGAAGGCATCCTTTAAGAAGGATAGTGACCGCTGTTTCTTCTGCAAGAAGAAGGGTCACATGAAGAAAGACTGCACTAAATATAAGAATTGGTTGGCAAAGAATGAGCATGCAGGTAATGATTCTTTGGCACTGGTTTGTGAATCCAACCTATCTGAAGCCCCATCCAGTTCTTGGTGGCTAGATAGTGGTGCGACTAATCATGTTGCATTTACCATACAGGGGTTCATAAACCGGAGGAAGCCAAATCAGGATGAGTCAAAGCTCATAGTGGGAGATAATAATAAAGCTGACATCGAGTTCGTGGGAGATGTCATTTTGATTCTAGAATCTGGTTTTAATTTGATGTTAAGGAACACTTTCTTTGTACCTTCCTTCAGACGGAACTTAGTTTCCGTATCATGTTTGGACATGTGTGGTTACTCTTTTGAAATAAAGAACAGTGTGGTTTCTATGTTCTATAATTCAAATAAAGTTGGATGCTGCAATATGTCCAATGGATTGTACAGATTGTGTTTAACTCCCAACGACATATACGTAGCTTATACAGCTGAAAAAGTTGTTTCCAAAAGGCCTCTACCTAAAGAACAGTCTTACACTTTGTGGCATAAACGTCTTGGTCACATTTCCAGGGACAGAGTAGAAAGGCTTGTAAATGCCGATATTCTACCTACTCTTAAGGATGACCTGGAAACATGTGTGGACTGTTGTAGAGGCAAGATGACCAAAATAAAGAAAAAGTCTGCAGTCCGAGCCTCTGACCTATTGGAGGTCATACACACTGATATAAGTGGACCATATACTCCCACATTGTGTAGAAATTATTATTTCATCACATTTATTGATGACTATTCCCGATATGGTTATCTGTACTTGATAAAGGAAAATTCCGAGTCTCTTGACAAGTTCAAGATATTTCGGACTGAAGTCGAGAAACAGTTGGGGAAAGTCATTAAGGTTGTGAGATCTGACCGTGGTGGTGAGTACTATGGCAGACATGGCGATGCTGGACAGCTTAAAGGGCCATTTGCCAAATACTTAGAGGATTCTGGGATAGTGGCTCAGTTCACGATGCCTGGGAGCCCTGAACAAAATGGTGTGGCCGAAAGGCGAAATCGCACCTTAATGGATATGATGAGGAGTATGATAAGTAGGACCAACTTGCCTGAGTTCCTATGGGGTGAAGCCTTGAAGATAGCGCTATATTTATTGAATCGAGTTCCCACTAAGGCTACTCACCTGACTCCTTTTGAGTTATGGGTTGGACGTAAACCCAGCCTGAATCATTTGAAGGTCTGGGGTTGTCCTGCAGAAATGAAACTGTATAATCCAACCTTGAGTAAGTTGGATCCCAACACCACAAGGTGCTATTTTGTATCCTATCCAGAGCGTTCCAAGGGATACAGATTTTACAATCCTAATGGAGGTTCAAGGATTGTAGATTCGCAAACAGCCAAGTTTCTGGAATTCGACGTGGCCGAAAAGAGTACATGTTCTAAGACTATTGAAGGTGACGGTACAACGGGAGACAATGTATCGTGTTCTCTTCCAACACAGACTTTAATGGAGCCTCTCATACAGGAGACTGTACCTGTTGAGCTTCAGGATCCTATGGTTGATGTTGTTCCTGATGAAGCTATTCAAGCCCCACAGATACAGGATCAAGTTGAGGAAGTTCCACTAAGGAGGTCTGTTAGGCAAAGACGATCAGCGATCCCACCGGAATATGTAGTCTATCTGGGTGAACAGGATTATGACATTGGCTATGTGGTTGATCCAGTTACTTATAAAGATGCTGTTAGCTGTGAGCAATCAGACCTGTGGTTGAGTGCTATGCAGGATGAGTTGCAATCCATGAAGCATAATGGAGTTTGGGAGCTCGTCAAGCTGCCTGCAGGTCATAGAGCGATCGGCTGTAAATGGGTCTACAAGACGAAGAGGGATTCCAAAGGGAAGGTAGAGAAGTTCAAAGCCAGACTGGTAGCCAAAGGTTTCACTCAGAGAGAGGGAGTAGATTATGAATCAACGTTCTCTCCAGTCTCTTCTAAGGAATCTTTCAGAGTGATTATGGCATTGGTAGCTCATTTTGATATGGAGTTACACCAGATGGATGTCAAGACTGCTTTTCTGAATGGAGATCTCGAGGAAGAAGTCTATATGATTCAACCTGAAGGTTTTGAGGTTGATGACTCCAGTGATCTTGTATGCAGACTAAAGAAATCAATCTATGGCCTCAAGCAAGCATCAAGGCAGTGGTATTTCAAGTTTCACAGCGTTGTCACTTCATTTGGCTTCATTGAGAATAAAGTGGATCCGTGTATATACTGCAAGGTCAGTGGGAGAGAATACATTTTTCTTGTTCTCTATGTGGATGACATTCTACTGGCGAGCAGTAATATTGATCTATTGCATGAGACCAAGCATATGTTGTCAGAGAATTTTGACATGAAGGATCTTGGTGAGGCGTCCTTTGTCCTTGGCATTGAGATCCATATGGATCGTTCACGCCATATTTTGGGTCTATCTCAGAGGGCATATATAGATCGCATTCTGAAGAGATTTAACATGCGGGATTGTAAGCCAGGTATTGTTCTTGTTTGTAAAGGTGATAAGTTGAATCTTTCGCAGTGTCCTCAGACTGAGATGGAGAAATCCCAAATGCAGAATGTACCCTATGCTAGTGCACTTGGGAGCATCATGTATGCTCAAGTATGTACTAGACCAGACATCGCTTTTGCGACAGGACTTCTGGGTGTTGACACTTGATTTTTGACCAATTTTATTTTCAAAATTTTTAGAAAATCCATAAAAATCCATAAAATTAAAAAATCAACTTTGGGGACCTTGGCCAAGCCTAGGAAACCAATTTGGAGCAAAAAATAATTTTCCTTATTTTTCATATTTTTCTGCATTTTATTTTCAAAAATTCATAAAAAATAAATAAAAAGCGAGAAAATTGCAAAATCAACTTTGGGGACCTCAGCCTAGCCTAGGGAACCAATTTTGGACAAAAATAATTTTCCTCATTTTTTGCCTTTTTAATATTTTCAAAAAATAGGAAAATAATAAAAATTTAATAAAAAAATAGCATTTGAAGTAAGAAAATCACCAAAAAATAGTAAATATTTTTAATTTAATTTTATCTTCATTTAGGATGAATAAAGTTTGAAAAATCAAGTCTGGAATCTAGGGTTTCTTTGTTAATTTCATTTTTCAGATTATTTAAATAATCCTAGAAATTACATTTTAACTTTTTAATTTTCTATTTTTGCATTTTTAGAGTCGTGTTATCCTCCTCTATTTTTTAAAATTAAAATCAAGTCCAAAAGCCCTCAAGATTGCCCAATTTCGCTAAAAAGGACCAAAATACAATTTCTGACTTTTCGATTTAGTCCCTAAAATCACTAAAAATGAAATTAAAAATTTTCTAGGGACTAAATTGGAAAAAGGACGACGTCACCCCCTAGATTTTGACCTTCTGAATCCATTGGTGGTGTCAATTTTTGCAAAAAATGCCATTAAGACTTTGGATTTTGCAAAATGGGTTCTCGGGTCAAACCCAAAAATTGGGGTTTTTGCGCAAATACTGAAGAATTTCTTGGAAAAATACCATTTTCAAGTAAAGCCAATGCCCCTGAGTCCAATTTTGGTGTCAATTTTGGGAAAAATGGGCAAATGTCGGGTCAATTTGAAGTTTTTATCCAAAGCGGGTCAACCGGGTCGGGTCGACCCGACCCAGTGACCCACACTATTCATCGTCTTCCTCCCAAAGCCTCCTCACGCGCGTGTGATTTTTGAAGACGAAGTTTTGTTGAGGACCAATAGATTTCCAAAGATTCTCGGGAGTGAATCAATGATGCGATTTCCGTTCGGTTGAGGAAATTTTTGAAAAGATTTTTCGGCCCGAGATAATAAAAGGGGGGAGGAAGAGGGTTTTAGAAGAGGAATTTTTTTGGAAGGGAGCTTGGCCGGGAAGCTTAGGGAGTTTTCGTCAGACCCCGTTTGTGCAAAATCGAGTTGTAAGACCAGCGGCCCGAGCTTAGCGACGTCACCACGAGTACCTTGAGTCCCGCCGTTAGCCGTTTCGTCACCGAGCCAGGTAAACGCCATTGAAGCTTTTAAGGTTGACCTTCAATGGCAACTTATTGGTTTGTGTATATTTCTTCGAGTTTTTTTGTTCAGATTGAGTCCTAGATATTCCCTAAGCACATCCTCATCTTCATTTTGTATTAAATCTCGGTGAAACTCCATGGCCGACCTCGAACCCCGCCGAACCTTTCGAGCTTCATAAGTTTCGAACCCACCGTTAGATCTAGCTAGATTTCGGATATGTTATAGACCTCGTCGAGACGATTCCAACGATATCAAGATCGCCCAAATCGGAGAAGATCTCACCATTGGATGTCGCCGGGAAGTTCTCGGCCGTCGGTGATCTTCTTCAACCTCTTGCACGTTGACCAGTCAACTATGTTGACCGGTCAACGGATGAGGTGGCGCTGATGTGGCTGCCACGTGGCATGCCACGTCAGCCGCTCTTTTCAAAATAAAAAATAATTTTTTCAAAATAAAAAAAAATAATCAAAATAATAATAAAAATCATTTTTCGAAAATAAAAAATTCTGATCTGGTGGCCAGGAATTTGCGACGTGTCACCTCCGTGGCCTTTAGATTAAAAATGGGAGGGAAACTAAAAAATTTCGAAAATTCAAAATTTCAAAATTTCAAAAAGGAAAAAGGCCAAAACTACGCCGTTTCGGGGAATAAAAAGAATAAAAATATTTTAAAAATATATATCATAAATCGTAAATAAAAAATAAAAATGAAATCTTAAAATATAAAATAAAATAAAGTAAAAAAATACAAAAAAATCATGAAAAATTAGAAAAATCTTAGAAAAGTCAAAAGTTTAGGGAATAATTGGATAATATATAATAATAAATAAATGAATATAAAAATAAATAAGAAGGTCCATAAAAATTATTTTTAGAAAAAAACAAAAAGTGTCGAAAATGATAAATTAACGACCAAAATATATAAAAAAAATAACAGGAAAAATCCTAAAAAAAAATTCTGAAAATATAAAAAAAATTAGGAAATTCAAAAAATCGTCATAGAAATTTGTAGAAAGGAAAATAAATAAATAAATAAATAAATAATTAATTAATTAATAAAAATTCATAGAAATTTTAGAAAAAATTGGAAAATTTGTTAGAAAATGTAGAAAATGTCTGGAAAAATAAAAAAAAATTTATAAAATTCCAAAATATGTAGAAAAATGCCCTAAAAATAGGAGAATTCTTAGAAAAATTTAGAAAAATTCCCAAAAAATTCAGAAAAATTCTAAAAAAATTTCAAAAAAATCCTAGAAAAGTTCAAAAATTCCCTAAAATTGTGAAAATTAGGAAAAAAACCACATTCAACTGGTTTGACCTAATTTCACATTTTTAACTTTTTTAACCTTTCAAAATGATCATTTTGCCCCTCTGGTCAATTTGACCCAAACTATTCCAAACCACCCTTGAACCCAATTAACATGTTCTCTAGGCTTTCCTGAGACTCTTTGAGCCCGCCTTGACTTAACTTGATGTGATATGTTTGCTTCCTGATTTGATTTCTTGATTGCGCATTTATTTCTCTGGTTGTGATTGATAGGATAGATAATCCCACCTGCATGAATCCCTTAGATTAGGAAATCACTCAACTTAGGTACCGAAAGGGCGTCGATAGCAGTATCGACGTAACTAAGTCCCCGAATCTAAATCTCTGATTTTCGTAGGATCGAACGATCTCTCCCAATCGTTCGATAGGGTTTCTAGTCATACCCTCCAATAAATGATTGGTGGCGACTCCTATGGCATGCACACTAATCACATGTCACCCGACCATACTAAGGTCGACCTCGATTCAAATTTTCCTGACGCGATTTGGTATGGGCTTAGAAGGGCCCGAGCGAAGCCCAGATATTCAATGGGCCTAGCAATCCATTAACTCCCTCGGGATCCCGGAAAATCTCGGGAGGGTCGCGACACTGGGCAGATATCAGTCAAATCCGGGGCATGATCATTGGGTTGCTGCCAAGAAGGTCTTGAGGTACTTGAAGAGGACAAGGGACTACATCATGACATACAGGCGTGTTCAGAACCTGCAGCTGGTTGGATACTCGGATTCAGATTTTGCAGGGTGTCAGGACGACAAGAAGTCGACTACAGACTACATATTTATGTTAGCAGGCGGTGCAGTATCATGGAAAAGTGAGAAACAGAAATCCATATCCTCCTCAACCATGCAGGCGGAGTTCATAGCATGCTTTTCAGCTGCTACTCAGGCGATTTGGCTCCGGAACCTCATAAGGGAGTTGATCGTATTTGGTTTTGTTGATAGACCCATACAATTGTATTTTGACAATAATTCTGCTGTGTTGTTTATTAACAACAACAGAAGTCTTAAGGGGTCTAAGCACATGGAGGTCAAATTTCTGACCATAAAGGAATCCGTGCAGAAAGACGACGTTGCAGTAAAGCATGTTTCTACAGATGATATGGTTGCAGTCCCACTAACTAAAGGTGTTCGCCCATGTATTTTTGAACGACATGTCATTAGTATGGGCTTAGTGGCATCATTGGATGCTGTGTTTTAGTGGGAGGCATATTTCAATTTGCTCTAATAAAGTTTACATATGTATTTTTTTACATCTTGTAATATAAAGATATGTATTGAAGTGCCTGCAGCACTATTAATGTTAAATACATATTCTTGTAAATCTTGAGATATGTGTAAGTCTCGAGTATAGGCTATGGGCATTTTGGTAATTAGCCGTGTTTATATGTCTTGTTACACATAGAGAAAAGTTAACTATAAAGCTGAGACATATGCTGAGACATATACTGATGTTCAGGTTCATTGGAACCATACAGATATTCTCTATTGACATATCAAGTTTCGTGTCACATAAAGAAAAAGAATGGTGTCCAACAAAGTGGATAACACATAAAGTATATCTCTTTTGAGGTGTTATCCAATTGCCACACTACCATATTAAATCCATATCAGTAAAGTTAAGAACACTTGAGACCATGGATGGCTCTGTGTCTGCTGATGTAGTTACTGGCATGATCCGGTGTTTAAGACTTTACGGGATCGGATTGGCCGTTAAGAATGATCCTTAAACCAATATGAATGCGCGCACTAAAGCACAGTTTCAATTAATGCTCGCCCAAGTGGGAGAATGTTAGAGTTTTCCTGAGATGGGCTCGCCTTAATTGAGATTGTGATTCACCGGTTTACGGTATTAATTTACCATTGTCGGGATTGGTTTAATAAAGACGGATCTAAATCTTCTTAATGGGCCAAATATGGGCCTGGCTAGTGTGGGCCGAGTCCGGCCCGGCCCGTGATGGGAGGGCCCCGCCGGAATATTTTATTTGGCATTGGACCCCTCCCTTAGCCTTCTTCTACGTGCACGCCGTCTCCCCCTCTCTTGGTCTTCATTCTTCTTCTTCTTCTCCATATGGTTTAGAGAGAGAGGGAGAGAGCTTGAGGAAGAGAGGAACGAGGCTGGTAGCTCCATCGACGCCAGGCGGCCGAGGGTCATAAGGGAGAATGTGCCGTGTCCGTTACCGGAGTTCCAAAGCTCGTTCGTTGGATTCCCGAGCCGATTGCCGATGGACGCGAAATCAGGTACGTCGACCGATCCTTTGGTTGTTTTGTTGCTAAAACTCGACTACGGCGATCTTGGGTAACCGTCACTGATGACGGACGGCCGTTTCGGCGGCCTACATATAGTACTGGCGACCGCACGCGGGGAAGGGAAGCTCTCGATGCGGAGAGTTACCGTACCATACTTCTTGCCCTCGCCTTCCCTTTGATTAAAGGTGTTCAAAACTTCTTCAGTCGCCCGGAATAGAACACGGGCTTTGTACCTGCTGCTCAACTCATTGGCATATTGGTTTCCTCCGGGGACTCTAGGCGAACGGTCGATGATTTCATACGTCGTCGCGTGCGTCGACGTCAGGGAAATCAAGAGCAGGAGTGCGAGAACAAATTGATGCGGAGACATTTTGAGCTATGATCGTTGGATGCTTGGTAGGTTTCACCAGGAGATGTCTCTATTATATACACTAAACAGAAGACGAACAAGACAAGAAGCCTTGATTAGTCGGCCTCTCTCACTGCTTTTGTGGAATCGCACGGCAGGTGTTTCCATAGGTTTTCTCACCATCAAAAGTTGGCAGACTACGTTGTTTTTGCCGTCCTCTTGCAAACTGACGAGTGTCGTTTCCTGGGCTAAGGAGGAAGGTCAAAACCGTCACTCTCCTGATCATATGTATAATCGAAAGGGTTCATATGATGAAAAATTCAAAATTAGTACACATATGGCAATTTTACTCTAGACTAATTTTTTTACTACGAAAAACCCAAAATTGGTACATTTATGACTAATTTTCCCTCAAACTAATTTTTTGATCACTAAAATCTTAAATTGATATATCTGTGATAAATCTACCCTCTATTAGTTTTCGTTAAATTAGGTTATTACAATGAAAATCTCCAAATTGATACGTCTATGATAAACGGAGCATAAAAACTCCAAAATGGTACGTCACAATGAATGGTATGTTCCATTATTATTAATGCTCATGAGTTCATTTGACATATATGCATATTAATGTTTAGTGCATTATATTGAAAAAGTATATCAGATAGATAAGAGATTAGTCTACTTACATGAGTAATCGTTTCTATTTACTGTATGATAAATAGAGATGAGACGATTTCAAGCTTGCTATCTACGTGATGATTGAGAGCTCAAGCTTGAAATTTTGATGTCGCCTTAAGAGGAGTGTTAAGATGAAGTCTTAATAAGTTGTGTCTAAAAGTGAAGCAACCCACGTATTTTATTTTACCTATCTTTGATGCCAAATGTGAGTTCTGATGGATTCTTTGAAGAAAGTAGATTTATGAACTCAAGTTACACATTGAGAATGTCTGAACTATAATATGTACGGTATTGAATGTAGAGACATACGCTTCATGGGAAAGGAGAGAATATCGTAATAAATATTTTCTATTACTTATGAGACGACCAAGAAAAGTTGGCAAAAGTATCAATCTCAACTCTATGGCCATGTGAGGCTCTTGAGGATGTGAGTTCTTAAGCTTTGTACTCTCACGATTCTGACTTAATTCTCGAAATTTTGATTTTGGTGTTTGCTATCCTAGAATGTTACCAACGATCATGGATGATTCGGTCTAGCAGAACATTTTTGGAAAAGCGAATTGAGTCAAAATGGAAAGATTTTAAGGAAGGAGGAAGATCAATTCGTAGTTGATGTCACATTATGATTTTGTATTCACGGGTCGATTAATCATGATTATATGAATTTAATCGTAATGGGGAATACAATACATATCGAGCTATGATCGTTGGATGCTCGATAGGTCTCACAAGGAGATGTTACTCTGTTATATACGCTGAATAGAAGAAGAACAAGACAAGAAGACTCGATTAGTCAGCCTCCCTGAGGGCTATTGTGGAATCACACGGCAAGTGTTCCTTTAGGTTTTCTCACCATCAGAAGTTGGAAGACCATGTTGTTTCTGCCGTCCTCTTGTAAACCGATGAAAACGTCGTCTCATGGGCTAAGGAAGAAGCACAAAACTGTCACTCTCCCGATCATATGTATAAACGAAAGGGTTAATACAAGGAAAAACTCCAACTAGGTACATATGTGATACATTTACCTAAAGTTAACTTTTTGACCACGAAAAACGCCAAATGAATACACTTGTGACAACTTTACCTTAAAATGAATTTTTTATCACAAAAAAAAATCTCAAATTGGTATATCTGCGACAAATTTACTCTCCACTAGCTTTTTTTAGATTGGGTTATTACCTTGAAAATTTTCAAACTGGTCCACTTATGACAAAAGAAGGGTAAAAACCCCAAACTGATACACCTGTTAATTGCTACGTGTCATCCGAATTAGCAAATTGACGGTAAAATCCAATCGAAACTAACGGAGGGTAAATTTATCACCGATTTACCAGTTTGGAAATTTTGGTGGTAAAAAAATTAATTTGAGAATAAATTTATCACAAGCGTACCGGTTTAGAGTTTTTTGTAATATTAACCCTAATTGAAATGTTGTGTTTGTTTTGGGCAAACAAACACTTGGATGTTTCCTAGCAAACCTGACGTGAATGTGTCCAACTGAATAACAACGAAGTCTTAGAAAAACTTTACAACAAGCCATTGAGACCAGGCACAAAGAAACTCAAATAATCAATGTTACTTCTCCTGACCTCTTTCTCTGTTGAGTAGACCTCTTCGTTCAGTAAGAAATAGATGACAATGGCGAAGTCTCTCTTTTACTTGTATCCTAATTGGTATTGAGGGAGCTCTGGTGACCCACCATTTTCAAAATCAAGTAATCAAAGAGCGATTAATCCTTAATTTCACGAGTGTTTTACTTAAAGGATGCTTTTTTTTTCTTTTTAATAAAAGCAAAAACATTTCATGGATAGAGTTCTGCGCAACGTAATGTGGACGGGGCCACAGAACTAGGGAAAAGAGATTGTGTGAATTCTAATTCAGTGTGGATGGCCTATTTTTGATTGGACCGTCTAGTGAACTTAGCTTGGTTAATTTATAATGGCCTATTCTTTATTGGAGTTCTTTAAAATGTACCCCTTCTTTGATTCTTTACGTAATCCCAATAAACTCTGGATTGGAATTTTGATATGGTTCCTTCCAGAGCCAACTTTAATTCTTCATGTCCCACTTAATATACTGGAATTCCTAAGTCGACTTGGATCGTCCATATAATCAAATCTTCTCGGTAATGGCGAGCTTTCCTCAAACAAGATCGGCTATACATGGCAATAGTTCATTCAATCAAATCAATAACATTTGATTTCGTTCTCCTTTAAATATTCCCTCTAGATTTCAAGGCCTGTGGAATTAGTCAAAAGAATATTCGGGTCCAATTCTTCAGATTGCTACGAGAGTGGGTGTGGTGGAGCTCTTTCCGTACCATTTCTCAGCAAGGTACTTAAGATTGAATCTAATGCCTCACTTTGAACTTATGGGCATTTTGGTAAATTGATTAAATGGCAATCTTGTAATTTCTGTTCGAAGGGCCTAGTGGGGGCATCGGCCATGGCTGAATGAGGCCGGAATTTGGACGCCGAAGGGCCATTTTCGCTCGAAAGGGTGATGGTTAGACCGGGATGAGCCGCGGTTGAAATTTTGCTCAATCCGATTCAATCCTAGTTCAATTTCATCCGCATGTCTTTTTTTTTTTCCCCCGATTATGATGAATTGAGAATTTTTGGCATGAAATTGGACATGAATCCAGCTAGGGCAACCATCACTGGTAACTGCCTTGTTCTTGTTGCCATCTTGGTGACCGACAAAGGAAGAAAGAAAAATAAAATAAAAAATAAAATAAAAAATAAAAAATGATGACCCACGTCCAAGCCAGCGATTTCAAGTCAAAATTGGCGGAATGAAAATAATTGGCAAAATGTGAAATGGTTTATAATTCAATTGACACGATTAAAATATTTAATATTAAATTGATAAAAGTGCAATAAATTTAGGATTTTGGACAATTTTCCTGTTAAATACACATGAAAGTCGGTGAGTTGAAGTCGCTGATAAGAAAGAAGATTGGTAAAAGATCAAAACTCTTTTAATTTTAAGAAAAATTAGCAATCAAGTGCCAGTAAATCATCAATAAATTACCATAAAATTAGGTAACCGGTAACTGCTTCTTGTAAAAAGTTTTCATACTTACCCATCCTTTCAGAAATTTACTGACTATAAGAAAAATTCCGTCTGGGAACAAGTCAAAATTGTCCCAAATTCATAAGTGAGAGAGGAAAGAATGAATAGGTCACCAACTGATCCAATTATTCATTATGGTATATAGAAGATTGGCAACAACCAAGACCTTAATGTATGATCTAAAAATGGGAAATGCGACTTTATGCGATGAACAAATTTCTATAGAAACGCAACAAAGACTTAGACGATAAAAGAGAGAGTTAAAATATACTCTTATTAGGCAGATTCAGTGATATCCGATCCCTATATAATCTTCTCCACATCGTAGATTCGTATATCAGGAGTAGAGCAACGTATTTCAAATTCTAAAACAAAGTACACGTATGCCCTTCACAAACCAACGGGCACGCTGAGGAAATATAGAGCTCGCAAACACCTAGCGCTTATTTCATTGCGGAGCATGATCGGCGATATACTTTCCGATGGCTGCGCATGATCACGACCAAGTCGTCCATATACGAGCGGAGAAAAACCGCTGGTACAGCTTACTAGCTGGTCACGCGCTTGGAATTCATGTCTAGTTTCCTTGATTTGACATAAGGAACTGGCGCGCCGATCTTATCGATCATGGCGGAGACCTTAGCAAGCAAACAGCTCCCGACTCCATTGCAGTTCTCCAAGTTCTTAACCTAGTCTTTTCCGCTCTCTGCAATGTCATGTTGTTGAAAGTTGTTGGTTTCGAGTGCGACTCCAGCGAACTCTACGCGCAAGGGTTCATTTTTATTCTCCAGGATATTCAAGTTGGCGTTGTTCTCCGGCACGAATTCCAGTATCAACGGGATGTGACTTTTGAGTGGTCTTCGATAGCCCTCCTCGCTGCCGGGGATTCTTCTGGTACCATAAGCAAGTTTATAATCACGCCTCAGCTCGAGCAGAGACTTTCCAAGCAACCGGACGAAGAACGCCTCAGAGTAGGAGTCTTTCATGAGAGCATTAAGATCGGCGACAAAACCGTGCTTAAGGTCGTTGCAATATTCGATAAAGTAAGCCGTGACTGCATAACCATCGTCCCATGTCGATCCTGCGCCCTTCCTCGGCCAGCTTTTGGATGCACACCCACCTTTCAATCTCACGTAATCGGCAATGCCACCGATAAGCCCTGTAGGAGCTCGTGGTACACCACTCCGATGAACTCTTCTTGTACGTCTCCTCTGTAGCGTCGGAGATACTCCGCGTTCAACGTCGAATGACGTTGTCTTCAGTAGTGGCGACTGCATGTCCATCCTGAGCAAAGCTCTCGATTATGAGAGTTACTCTAGGGTACTTCCTGCCTTCGCCTTCCTTCTGGTTGAAGGTCTTCAAAACGACTTGAGTCGCCTCGAACAGAACGCGGGGGTTGTGGTGGCTGAAAAATTCAGGGACTTGATCGGAACGTTCTAGGGCTTGGTATATCATCGCGTGTGCCGATTTCAGAGAAATCAGGAGCAGGACCACGAGAACAAATCGTTCCGCAGACATTCTGAACTATGATCTTTTGGATGCTTGATAGGTTTCGCAAGAAGATGTGAGTCTATTTGTACACACTGAATAGAAGAAGAGCAAAGACATGGAAAGTCTTGATTAGTCAGCCCCTCCGTTTGCCACTGTCGAATCACATGGAAAGTGTTTCGATAGTTTAGGAGCTTTTGCCGTCCTCTTGTGAACCGTCACTCTACTGATCATATGGTCCGTTGAAGTACTGAGTCTATGTTAGGGTGTGTTTGTTTCATGAAAAACTCAAGATTTGAAAAAAAAAAATTTGTAAAAAATGAATAGTTATATCTTTTAAAAAAATTAGTCAATAAAAAATATTTTCGTTATCGATAATAACTTATATCTAATTATTTTGGTAAATGATGAAAATATTTTGCATTCATTAATTTTTTAAGCGATAAAAGCGATTATTTTTGAAAAAATATTTTTCAAATGATGGCTATTTCGAGGAGCAAACGCACCCTTAGATACAGACACTTCGATGTTTTTCTAGTAAACCTGATGTGCTCGCCGCTGACATCATTCACTTATACTTTTTGGCTAATTACTCTATTGAGCAAATTTTATTGTTTGGTAAGGAATACGTGACCAACAAATGGAAAGTCTACCTTTTATTTATACGATGATTGGCCTTGAAGGATCTTTGGTGACCCTCCAATATTCACATTAAAGTAATCAAGCGCAATTACTCCTTGGTTTTTATGAGTATTTTAGTTTTTTTTGGTCAAAAGTATTTTACTTAAAAGATCCGTTTTTCACATAAATGGCTACGTGTGTTTTGCAACAAACGAATGTTTTAAAAATTATTTTACTAAAAAAGATAGCTTATATTACTTACAAAAAAGAGTGAACGATTTTTTTAATCATTCATGTAAATTTTAGGCATATATTATTTTTTATAACGAAAATATTTTTTATTGACTAATCATCTTAAGTGATGTAAAAGACTATTTTCAGGAAAATATTTTGTAAGCGATTCATTTGCTGCGAAATAAACGGAGCCTAAAAGTATGGATATTGCACTAATAGCACCAGGCCACAAAATTAAGGGGAGAGGTTGTGAGAATTTTGATCCGATATTGATGGCCAATTTTTTACTGGATTGAAGAAGTGAATTTAGTTTGCTGTACTAAGGCTGGATAGAGTACCATTGGCCCTGATGCCCAAGAGAAATCTATGAATCATATTATTAAATTATGCATCGAATTTGAGTCCACTGAACAAATAAGATCCAAATAAAAGCGAGTATTCTTTCGAAAGTCCACGCTCTACCTTTGACTTTATTTGTTCGTGAATTAATTACTTCGCATGCATGTCGCTCAACAATGGAGAATGCGGCTGGAGGGAAGCGTTATTAGCCTGAACAGCCGCAACAGGAGAATTTCACAACATTGGGCATTAAATGATGGAGCCTACAAGCTTGTCTTCTTATGTTGATGCCCTCACATGAAGCATTCATGGAACAGCCTATTTACATGTCTTCCAATGTCCGTTTTCTCACCTCATTAAACGCATACATATGACCCCAAAACAGGCGCCCACCAATTTTTGTGGTCATATGTATGCATTTAATGAGGCATTTTTTTTTTCGTCTTGCGTCCTTCCCTTTCTAGTATAAAAGGGGAGGCAAGTCCGGAGAAGAAAATAGAGCAGAAAAAAAAAAAGAGCCTTCAAGAAGAAAAGGCAGTAGCTCTTGGCAGAGGGAGATTTTCTCGTTGTAATTACACCCGAGTGACTTAGCCAGTCAAATTCTTGTGAGCAGAATTCATATAGTTCCTTGGGTGAGATTTCATTAACAATCGTGAGCGGCTAAACACCGAATGAGTTATTAGATATAATTAGGGGTTGAAAAATATCGAGAGAGTGTTTAGTTCGAGTGATTGTAATCTCCGCTCTATCACTTTATTTTTATAGTGGAATTCCATACTGCTCTTCTTGTGGATGTAGGTTCTGATATTCAAACCGAACTATATAAATCGAGTATCAATTCATATTAGAAAATTATCGAAATTTCGGAAAGTCCTTTTGGATTGTCTCCAATCTTTTGGGCATTCTTGCTTGAGATGAATTGAATTCCCAAATTTTGAACATTTATAGAGTTTCGGCCAACATTTGTAGAATGCTTTTGCAAATGATTTTCGAAAACACTATTTGAAGACTTACCCTTTAATCTTTCCTTTTCATTTGGAAAAACATTTTTGATCAATCTCTTTACTTCAAAAGCAAGTCCTGATTTATTAAAACATGAAACTGACATATAAAGAACGTTTTCTAAAGATTTCAGACCAAAGGAGAACTTTTTGGAAAATTTTGAAGTTTCTCCTTTTAAATATGTATTTTCCTTTGCAAGAAAATCTCACTTTTCTTTCATTTGCGAAAATTCCTTCTGTAAAAATTCAATCTTTTCATTATTTGAAATTTCCCGTTGCCTTTGACCCCCCCCCCCCCCCCCCCCCCCCCCCAAAAAAAAATCCTGTTGCCTCAACTTTGAGTTTTCCTTCTTCAATTTAGAGATCTTCTTAATAACAACTTTGTAATCCAAGCATAATCTATCAATGTAATCACATACTTCTTCTGGAATTTCAGATTGACATACCATAATTTCTCCATCTGAATTTGAATTTGCCAAAAAACATGTATTTGCATAGTCTTCATCACTATCTTCACATTCAGTGTCACTTCAAGTCTCTGCTTTCAGAGCCTTTTTGGACTTCTCATACTTGCCTTTTTTTTTCTTTTGCAAAGGATAGTTTGGTTTGATGTGTCCATTTTTCTTGCATTCAAAACAAATTACATCCATACTTGTTGCAATGACTTTTTCGATCGGCTTGTTTGAATGGCTTCTTGTCTTTATATTTTCTTCCCTTCTTAGCCATTTTTCTAAACTTCTATATCATGCAAGCAAGCTCTTCATTGTTCTCTTCATCATCTTCATCTTTATCTTCAAAATTGTCGACTCAGAATCAATATCAATCTCTAATGCAATTGACTTTTTGCCTTTTGTTATCTTTTTCTTTGTTGACTCATTATGTTTCGTACGACTGCAGAGTACCAACAAGTTCATCAATAGATAGAGATCTAATTATTTGACACTCGTGAATAGATGGCTTGATATAGTTCTAATCTTCTCTAAGTCCTCAAAGAATCTTTTAAACTTGCATAGGCTCAGAAACAGGAGCATTTTGATGGCAAGACTATTGTTAATACTTGAAACCTATCAATCATCTTAGCGATTGTTTTGTCGGGCTTCATTTTGAATGCTTCATAATCACTTAGTAAAATATTCAGTTTAGTCTCCTTGACTCTATCAGTCCCTTGATAGGTGATATGGAGTCTATCCCATATTGCTTTACATGAGTCTTCTTCAGCAACACAGTTATATATAGTAGGAGATAAGGCACAAAAGAGGGAATGAACAGCTTTTGAATCAAGTCCTTCTCTTTTAGAGCGTTTAGTATTTGATAAGGTTGGCGCGTGGGCATTATTCTCTTTTTCAGAAGTTACAGTTAGTGTAGTGGTAGGATTTACTCCTCTAATCACAACATCCCACATTAGATTGTCCACAGCTTTGAAGAACCACTTCATCTTATTGCACCAAATATTGTAATCTTATCCATCGAAATAAGAAGGCTTCTTGATGAACTATGCATCATTTGATACTGAAGAATAGTTGCTAGATATAGTCGATTGTTAACTTAGAAGTAAACACTTCAAAATAATGAGCATCAGGCTCTGATACCAATTGATGTATTTAGCAATATCACATAGAGGGGAGTGAATAAGTGATTCTAAATAAATTTGACTTCAAATTGCGGAATTAAAAGAAACAAGTCTATATCACAATAATTCAAAATCTAATTGTATGCAATTTATGATTATGAAAAATTAGTATGCAATATTCTATCAAACACAGTAAGAAGAGTTTAGAGATAGAAAAAATAGCACACGATGATTATAGTGGTTCGATTTAGATCAAACATATGTCCACTCTCTCACGCTAATAGCTGATAGGCTAGATTCCACTAGATGAATCAATGGAGGTCTACAATAAGTGATGATACTCTCTTTGATAGATCACATTATCTTCTCTCAATCCCTCTTACAAAGCCTCTCAAAGATTACCTTATAAAGCTCATGGAGATAAGTGTGTAGAATCTAAAGTTCTCTTGCACTTTGGAATTTATGATTATGAATTTCCCACTCGTAACAACACTAATGATCTCCTTTTATACTACTCCATCTCCAAACTAACCGTTGGACAGATCCTTGGAGGATTGCTATTCAATCTTCAATTGGACGTCTCTAATCCTTAATTGAACAAGATTGTATCTTGAAGATTTAGTAGCTGTTAAGTGATAAGAATCTAAACCTCACTGATTCGATCGCCCATAAAACAAAATCTTTGGTTTCCATAAGTAGATCGCTTCATTTATGGAGTTGGCTTGTCTCTAAAAAGGTAATTTCCGACTTGAGATAGTCTACCCTATGTTGTAGAATCATCTTCCAAATTGAATATTATAGACTTCCTTATTAATAGATTCTCAACCTTATAGAGCTTTCGTCATACATGGGCCTTCAAATAAGAGTTGTTTTTTGAATTTTGCATATATCGTTTTTTTTTTCTGAAGAAGTCATAGTTTCTGAGTTCTTTATATATCCATGCTTCTGAATAAGTTGCAATATTGAAATTCTTCAAAAAAAAAAATCAATCTTTAGAGTTTTACCTCTAAATGAGTTGATTAGTTGTCAAGACTTTTGGATTTGGCCTAATTGAGGTGTGAAAAATACTTGAGCGTGTAAATGATAGTAATTTTGATTCTTCGATTATAGTATGATTATTTGCTGCTGGCTCTTTCGATAGTTGTAGATATCGATATTAAAATTGAACTACGTAAATCTTCAGTATCATTTCTCGATTCACGTTTATTTCTCTCGTGATTTCGCCTTGATTTAATTGTCAGATTCAAAACCCAAAGCACCTCTCCCCTTCTCCGCTCCTTTTCTCTCCATTTCTTTTAGCGGGAAACTATTTGGTTGTCACAACCCTCCAAGTTAGGGTTATAATCCGCTTTACCTATCGTTTGACACGTGCAAAGTTAGGGCCAACAAAATTAACTTTTATTTGGCAGTGGAACCCTCTGCGATAGCACAGATGACCTCTGTAATGTTTATCATCCTCAACAAATCCATCAATTTCATGTCTAACATACGTTGATCGAGAGAGAGAGAGAGGGGAACCAAAGACGGACTCTCCATCAACATGTACACGATAAAAGGGAGATACATGCGCAATTTCGAAACAATCTCTAACACTAAGCAAGACCATATGACTTGGTGGGACTGTCAAAACCCAAAGCACCTTTCCCCTCCTCCACTCCTTTTCTCTCCATGCTTTTTATTTGGTTGTTCGGACCCTCCAAGTAGGATTGTAATCCGCTTCACTTATCGTTTGACACGTGCAAAGTTAGCCAACAAAATTTACTTTTATTTGGCAGTGGAAACCTCTGCAATGGCACAGATGAAGCATCTCGCCTCTCTCTCTCTCTCTCTACTGTTCATCTTCCTCAACAAATCCATCATATTAATTTCTAACATAGGTAGAGAGAGAGAGAGAGAGAGAGAGAGAGAGAGAGAGAGAGAGAGAGAGAGAGAGGGGAACCAAGGATGGACTCTCGATCAATATATGCGATAAAAGGGATATATATGCCAATCTTGAAACATACGTGGAATCAATCTCTAACACTAGCATGACCATATGACTTGGTGGGATTGTTGACCTTTATTGGTACATGATATCAGATGGGGTGAACAAACGGTGAATAAAGATCATTCAGGAAGTGAAAGCCGCAACGTCAGGGTCTTGCTCGAGAAGAACCTTCTCCTCTTGGCTCAGAATGATTCATGCATCGATTCCACCCTCAGATTTACTGTCCACGAGAACTATCAGAGGGACAGGAACTAATGCGCAGCTCACCAAGTCCGGCTTCCCCCACCCGAAATCGACGTCATACAATGGGAAACCACACCAGCGTGTAAAATTCACCACGGTCTCTTCGTCGGCGTTGAACCTTCCCTCGTATTCTCTTGCGGAATCCTTCACCATATCCATGCACAACTCTCTGTCCGCTATCGCCGTGTACCTTGTCTTAGCGCTTGCAGAATTATCGCGGTCTCGGGCGACGACCTTGGTGTGGAAGTTACCAAATGCATTTGTCGGTATCGGTAGATTAACTCTCCCGCGCAAGCTCATATTCTTGAAAACGACTAGAGGCCTTAGGCTCCTGTGTTTCGCTCGATCCATGGTCACGAATGCCTTACATAAGAGCGTCGACACGACCTGTACTCTCGATATCCGCCCATCTTTAGTTGCGGCTAGTTTTAATCTCGAGAGGGCTTCACCACTAAAAAAGAACCGCCTCATTGTGAATTTCACTCCAGCACGGGGTTGAAGCCCGCGAGTTACGGCTGACCCCCTTGCTGGGAATAGAGAAGACAGCTCGAAATACGGCAAGGCTACTTTGTGGATCCCGCTCCGGCACGCAGTAGCCCATGAGTTCATGAATGTCGCCATGGTGCACATGTCCTCTTGCGAAGGCTGATCACGAGTCCACCGCACTCGAATACGTTTGCTTGAATCACAACTAGGGGATTGCCGGATAGTCCCAGTGGGAACTTTGACAAACGGCCGAGCAGGTCCGCGTCGCAGTCTCCCTGGAGGAGCTGAACGAGTTGCCCATTCACTTTGGCGTGCACAAATTCTGCTCCCTCAACGTTGCAGTCGATAAAGAGCCCTTCGTGGATGTACTGGCCGGCAAGAGGGTAGAAGATCGCCAGGGTTTCCGAAAGCGACTCCTCCAACAGGAGAGCCCATTCACTTTGGCGTGCACAAGTTCTGCTCCCTCATCTATTCCCGAAATATTCATCTTTCGACGGTGGTCCAGCGTCGGAGCGGACGGCTTGATCAGTTTCTTGCTTTGCACTTCGACCTTCATCCTTGGATCTCTTCCAATCACTCCAGTGTTCCCCCAAAAAACTCAGCCGATGAAGATTGATAAATTGGATACAATAATTGATGATGACGCCACTTCCATCTGCAATTTCCATCACCTTGATTAATGATGTTCCACTCCCTGTGTACCTTTATTAAACCCTCGTTCATGGTGAAGTTTAAGCACACTGAAATAGAAATCGAGCATTCTTTCTCTTTCTTTAGAATGTCTAGTGAGTTGAAAATTGAAACAAGATGGACAACTGCCAGGTACACTGTTATTTCTTATGGAGAGGAACGCATAACACCGAACATTATCCTAGATTTTACCACAATTTAAGGTAAATGTCATGCGTAAATATCAGTTTGGGGTTTTAGTGGCACGATTATACCGATTTGAGAGTTTTTGCGATACAAAAATCAGTTTGGAGTAAATGTCATATAGTAGTACCAGTTTGGGAGTTTTTGTGACATAAGTATTAGGTTAAGGTAAATGTTTTACTGGTGTATGGTTTTTGGTTGTACTAGCCCAAATTAATAACTAAACAAGAGACCCGAGAGAGAATCATGGGGATCTCAGTTGTACAACGAAATCATTTGTTAACTTAATTCACGGATCCACGAAAAGTAGTTGAAGTTGTCATGAACTTGGCTAAGTAAGAAAAATGTAGCCCGATCCTATATAAAAAAACACCGAATGAGAGATAATATGACCTACCAGTGGCACTTTTTGTTAGGGAACATATGGACCAATGCCCCCATCAAAAGTTCAAATCTTAAATAGTTTCCTCATAAAAAAAAGATACTGTAGCTTATCTTATCTTATCTTCATTTGACAATTGATTGCCTACATTTAGATAGTATAGTAGGGGAGATTGGCAGCTAATGGCGGTAGCCTCTAAAACCATTTAAAGTCAATTCAAGCAATTATCATAACTAGTTTTGAGGAAATTTAGGTGAAGGAAAAGAGATATTTGTCCCTTAATGAATACTCTAGATATTAAATCGGGAAAATTCTCCAATCAATCCTGAACCTATTGTCAAGAAATGTTGCCAATTTACCCCTAAAATTTTTGTGCAAAAGTCGAATTTTGTAATTTCGATCAATTTTCGCGTGAAATCGCTCAGGTAGTAGTGTACTAGGTAGGGCGGCCAATGATAACTAAACCATCACAACTCCCTCACAAATCAAAATTTCTAACATCCTCTTCTTTTCTCATTTAAATACATTATGCAAAAGCAACAAATCAATAATCCCCACATTGAGTTTGACTACTTAGGGCTAAGACTATATTTGTTTTGCGGGAGATTAGAGAATTGAAAATATTTTTTAAAAAAATCGTCGCATATCCATGAAAAATATTTTTATTACCGACAACAAATTGCATATGGACATTTGCATAAAGGTTCTTGCTTTTTTCGCTCATTGTTTGGCAAATACACTCCCTTATTTAGTGTTTTAAAAATTTTATCCCTTACTTTTCCCATTTTGGCAGGCTTATACCAAGACTCAAACGTGGCTGGAACAGTTTCCCTGACCTTCTTCATCTCCTTCCTCCCAAGCCTTTATCCACATGACCAACTAGGCAGTTTTGTTCTGTACAT
Source organism: Psidium guajava (assembly GCA_016432845.1). NCBI lineage: Eukaryota > Viridiplantae > Streptophyta > Magnoliopsida > Myrtales > Myrtaceae > Psidium > Psidium guajava. Next base: position 31,658,139 of record CM028225.1, on the reverse strand, counting down.
CCCGCTTTTTTTTCCTTTGCACCGCAGTAACAAAGTTATCTCAGTTCGAAACTAAGCTCCGTCAGGAATTTCGAGCTACTTGGCTAGCCTGAACAAGGCGTCGAGAAAGCAAGATTCAAGTTTCCCGAGAAACTCAGTTACTGCCCAAATCGAAGCTGGCTTGAGGATGACCATTAGGCTGTTCATGTGTCTTTGCTTCCGCATCCGTAAGCGGTGGTCGACTCGCGATTTGAGATCATCCGCTTCGCTTCCACTGTGCCATGATTTTCAGTTCGGCTGATAGTCAAAGAATTTGGATAGTTTAACAGATTAGTTCGGGTCGGATCACGAGTATTAATTTGTCATTTTCTTTCCGTTCTCACTGTTCATGGCCTTCTCTGCCTCACCCGTTTCTAATTTCTTCTCTCTCGCCCATTTCATCTTCGTGCTCTCTCTCTCTTATCAGAGCAGTGGTCCAGCGCTGCGAACTGCAGCATCTCGCGCGGTTCGGATCCGGGCAAAAGTGAAGTCTTGCGGCTTTGCGGATCAGCTGAGATTTCCTTCGCGGCGCTGCGACATCAAACCGGGCCGGACACGCCGATCCTCTCCCGCCATCGCGACGTGCCATCCGCGTCGTGACGAAACCAGTCCCGGGTGTCGTCCGCGGCGCTCCGCCGTTCCCCGGCGTCCTGATTTGCGCATGGCGAAAGATCAAGCTTCGCGGATCTTCAACTTATCCGGGAGCTGCGATCCCGTCATGGCTATCTTGTCTGGCAGACCGGGCGAGCGAAACGGCTCGTCCTTGGACGAGACAGCATCGAGATGGCCTTGAAGAACTTCTGCTGGATGACCTGCGTGGTGACCATGTCGAGGTTCTCGAGGCCTTCCGGGAGGCCGATTTCCCAGATCAGGAACTCCATAGCTTAGTTCAGTTCGGTTCAATTCCGGACGAGTTATGGTCCAGTTCAAGCATATTTCTTAATGGTTCAGCAGCTTAGCTTGGTTTTTCAAAAAAACCGAATTGAACTAAATCGTTGACATCTTCAAAATCGTACATCTACGCATCTATGTGCGTGCAAAATTTGGAAAAGATTGCAATAAAGGAAAGGGGAAACGTCATAAGCATTTTTTCAGTGGATATATTTCAATTATTACAGTACAAGGAAGTTCACTTAGATTAGAAAAATCTACACAAAAGAGAGTCATAGGATAAAATGAAAGTTTATGTCCACCTTTCAGATTGCTAATTTTGGCCGTTTTTAGTAATGTCAATCAATATTCATTTCTTTAGCTTTGCCAAAATCACTCAGCACACCACCGAGCGTGGTAGTACAGTGATAAAGAAGTCCGTGGGACTTTCATGATGTATGTCGGTTGAAATGAACACATGTTGATGTGCCCATTGCACACGTGAGATTGCACACATCCTGGTTATCCTTTGTTTTGTTTTATGATATAAAACTTAAACTACGCTAACAAGGAAAGAGACTGCACACTTTCATATCAGAATCCATATCAAATACTACCCCCAATATCTAACGCAAGGACGAGCAAACAGAAACTAGAAACTAAAGGTCTGCCTGTACTCACGTACTAGTTACAAGTATAGTACCGTTATCCGGAACCCGTATCAAGAGTGAACTTACACTGTGTTCCCAAGCAGTGCAGAAGAAGATGAATGGGAAGGCTTCTTGGAAGAGCCAGTAAATGTTTGCAGTTCGGTACCGTAAGCGCTCGGTGGTTCAATACTTGTGAAGCTGGAGAATGAAACATGCAACGACTCTGGCATCGAAGATGGAGACACGGCATACGTCGGGATGGGCAACTTTGGTGGGAGAGTGGGCGGCGAAGCATCAAAGTTCAAAAAGGTTATCACTTTGCTTATGGGGGGCCGTTTCATAGGATCCGGATGTGCGCAACAGAGGCCCACAATCAGCAAGCACTCCATTTGTCTCGTGTCGAAATCTTCCCCTAACTTCGGATCCGCCGCATTTAATAGCTTTCCAACTCCATAGAGCTCCCAGACCCACTCCGCCAGTTGGACTTGGTCTTCAGATGCTCCCGGCTCAATAGCTTTTCTTCCACACGCTATTTCTAGGAGGACAACTCCGAAGCTGAAGACATCGGATTCCTTGCTTGCCTTGCCTGCATAGATACATTCAGGTGCCAAATATCCCATGGTCCCCGCCAATAGAGTGGTTTGCGACCCTTTGGCATGGTCGACCATCCGAGCCAGGCCAAAGTCACCCAATTTAGCCTCGAATTGTGCATCAAGTAGGATATTGCTAGACTTTATATCCCTGTGCACGACGCATTGTTTCAAATCCTCGTGCAAGTATTTCAGCCCTATGGCGATGCCTTGAGCGATATTGTACCTCCTTTCCCATGTCAGAAGTACTTTGTCTCTGAACAAATGAGAGTCTAAGCTGCCGTTAGACATGAAATCATACACGAGGAGGAAATTATTTCTCTCATGACACCAGCCAACGAGCTCGACTAAATTCTTATGCTTGAGATGTCTAATGGTCTTTACTTCAGTGGCGTACTCCTTTACGCCTTGTTTGGAATCTGGAGTGATCTTCTTGATGGCGACATGGGAATTTGCATCAGCGAGGTGGCCTTCGTACACTCCTCCGAAACCCCCTTTCCCGAGCAAACGAGTATTGGCAAAGTTGTTAGTCGCGACAGCCAAGACCTTGTAGGAGTACTTCTTAGGTCCCTTCGACTGTTCAAATTCTTCATCAATCCCAGGAACATCTTCTTGTCCACTTGGATCATTTTTTTTTCTCATCAGTTTATAACCATACCAGCCAAATCCTGCAACAAGGATAAGAAACACCAAAGAGCTTAAGCCTAAGATAGCCCCCCTCACCCAGGACTTACTCTTTTTCCCTCGTGTCATACCCCCCATTGGTAGACTAGAGTTGAATTCCCATGATAAAATACTATGAGCCTCAAACAATAGCCCCGTTGTTGCCGAGAAACCGAAAACCACCCATTCCGGCAAGTACTCCATCAGGTTGACTGGCTGATAGTAAAGGCTAGTAACATTATCAGCATCATCTCCAAAAAGAACACTCAAGCTCATTGCTCTAGAATCATATGCAACCTGAGCATGGAGTCTTTTACCGTGCATTATGCTGTAATTCATCCATAAGACACAAGTTTCATTGACAGAAGTGAGGCTGTTTACGTCGATACCGACATGATTACAGAGCGGATCCCACATATTTGTGGAATGGTCAAAGAAAGTATCAAACTCTACAGCAACAAATGCAGTACTAGAGTTGGTAGAGTTTCCATTCGAACCTGTGAGGCCTAGAACGCGTCCTTCTGATTGTTCAGGGATCTGCGATCCATTGGGAGCGAGAAAGAAAGCCAATCCATCAGCATGGGAGTGGTTCATATGGGAATTGATAATGAAAGTAAATTCGCTGGCAAAATTTGCCACATTCCCTGTTGAATTATCCCACAGGTGCATGGGTTGATGATATATTGCTCGGCCAACTAATTCTGTGTTTCCCTCTGATGGCCCAACTAGAGTGAGTTGGATTCTGGAGTCCAGTGCGGCAGCCTTGCCCTGAAAGGTTATTCTCTGATCGTTCTGTTGAAAGGAGGGGAAACTGAAAGAAATGTTGTCGAAGGATTCAGGATTGGCAGACAGAATGCTTAATGAAAGGATGAAGACTGTTTGTGCTAGAGCCTCTTTCATCGGACCCATTCTCACTGAGCCGTGAGCTATCATTGTTCCAAAGATTCAGAGGCTCGTCTGGTTCGTTCACTAGCTTCCGTTCATTGCAGAGAGCACCTGCAGCTGCCGAAGTCTGAAGATTTGAGTCATGCATGAACAATTATACAGAAATACAAAAGATAAATGCACAATCTCAGTGATAGAAGTGCTAGTAGAAAGAAAATGTTTGAGGATAGTCTGCAGACATTTCTAAAATCATTCCATGCCCAGAAAAGGAATTGGAAGAAGTAAAAATGGATGTCATAACATTTTATCACTGTTGTTATCCATAACATTCATCTACTCGATAGCATAGCAGCTGATAGATAGTATGACACTGATGGGAGTGATGGAAGAGGAGGTGCATTAGGAAACAATGAAGAGTATGATCATCATTGACAAACCTGGAAAATTTTGGCTGCCAAGATGTACGTCCATTATACAAAATTCCATCGCAAAGCATTATGTTTTTCATTCGTAGAAGTATTAGATCGAGCGAGTGACTCTGACTCAATCAGTCACATGAGTTCTGCCAATCATGTAGTGCAGTAGCTGTGATCCCATAGAAGCCTAGTGATTCTACTGAATTGATAGACTTGTGAGAAACTTCTTGTGGGGTTGGTTTGAAATTGATCATGGCGCAACAACTGAAAAACAGATGTGGCTTAGACCTTAAGAAATCAGAGTTTTGTATAGCTCTGGTTGATCTTAATCAAAATGGCAAATCATCGAACAACCTGCGGTAACTTGGTGTCAGTTTGGTTAACGCCAGCAAGTCGCTCTCTCAAACCAAACTGTTAGTCTCTCTCTGTTTTGTCTTTGCTGCAACCTGTAGGGCCTTTCTGAAATCTGCAGATGCACATCAGGTTCTTTCAAAACCGTAGTTCTCTGCCAATCACGTGAACGGCCTTGACCCTGGCAACTATATGCGATTCCTTTAGCCATGCAACGGTAGCCTCAAACAGTCACAACTTATATCGGTTCTTGAAACGTCCTCGGGAAGGATGATTTGAGACTACATTGGATTAACGCGTCTAGTGTGGAAGCTGAATTGTGGGGACTTCATGATGCACTCAAACTAGCTTAGAGCAGCTAAATTAGAGATGGAGTACGTCGACGTACATGTGATAAAGGGGGGCCATCGACTTGATTTTCAAGAAATATAGATAAGGACTCCTAACACAATATCCTGTTAGGTGAGCATTTGCCGATAACCGCATGGTCTACAGACCATGTGAACTCATATTGTCCAAACTGCTAATTATATGGATCTCACTGTGGAGCCCACATGATCAACGGTCCTGATGTGCTTGATCTACATTGTCCATGCACCATATACTGTTCTCTCCTTAGCCAGAGAATATGCTATCTTGGATCCGGTTTGGCAACATATGAGCAAGTCTTCCTGACGCTAGTGTTTGTAAGTATCTCTGTTTATCCTTCTTTTATGCAACTTCCCTTTCAAACAAATGCAGCAAAAAAAAAACCAAATTCTTGGTTATTGATTCTCCACAGCCAAAGAAGACCGAGACTTGTCTATAGCAAGTCAACTAGAAGTCAGTTTGTTTTTGAACATCTGTAATCACTTTTCAGAATATATTGGGGGGGTGTTTCTTTTTGCCCTTTTTTTACGTTTAGAATCATCGCACGAAGTCGCTCCCCACTTGCATGGACACGTCAAAGAGAAACTTACCAGCTTGTCTCATAGGACCAATTGAAACTATATGTTTTTCAAGAAAAAACTTCCCATCTAAAATTACCCTTCTTTGCCTTTAAAAGAAAATCCGACTTATGCTTCCTCAACTGATAACCATTTGATCTTTTTGTCGAATATTTCGAGCAAAATATGCCTCTTTATATTTTCACTTGGTAACACAGGGAACTCCTCAGTTCTAGAATCCCATCTATGGAGATCTGAACCTGTCCCTGACCCTCGCTGCCTTTTCAAGGGCCGCCATAAAAGCCGGTGCATAACAGCAAGATGAATACCGCACTACTGTATAGCAACAACTGTGAATGGCTACTTGTTCATGCAAAAGAACAATATGATACTGGTAGTGGATACTTGTTAACACTTAAATGCTGCAAAAAGATTCAATAAAACATTTTTCAAAATCAAACACGTAAGTTGATAAATCTACTTTAAAAACACTTAATTTCGCAGAATATCCTTTCACAAACCAACAAAACTACTATAGATGCTAGGTACTCATGCACAGAGAGAGAAAGAGAGAACCTGGATCTTGAATCAAAGGTACAACCAGTCAGAAGAAGAAGAAGAAGACAGAGAGGCGAAAAGGTCCGACAGTGAAGAGAATGTGTTTTCTCAATTACATTGGATAAAATAGTGTGAAAAAGAACAACCGGCCTCCGAGTCAAGGTCGTGTTTTGGAAAATAATTGGCCTGTGTAGGACCAAGCTGTTGAGATTACATATTCGACCAGTTTGTGTGGAAGAGAGGGTTTACATGAAGATAGAGCTGCTCTATCAAGTAGGAGGAAAGGAAAAGACGTCTCAGAAGAAAATGATGTCTTCTCATCTGGTACACTAGCTTTTTTTTTAATTTCATATTTTTTACCTATTTTTATAATTTTATATTTATATAATTTTGTAAATATAATTTTAGATTTATTAAAAATTATCTACGTTAATGCCGGCTGTGCAGTATAGAATGACTGATGTCCATGTCAACGATTTTCGATTAAAATTGGCTAGATTGACTCAATTGACAAAAGATGAAAATTTTTAGAACTAATTTGGTAAAATTAAAATGTTTGGGAATGAATTAAGAAAATTTATATAGGTTTAAGACTTTTTGGATAATTTTTCCCAATTAGGTAATATGATTCACTATAAGTACCCCTAAACCATTCATTTCAAGAGGCAGAACCCACAAGCGAAGAATTGTGGTAGAAATCTCTCTAAGGGCGACATCAATCTCCAACGTTCCTTCACTCGCCACTTAGCATAAGAAATAGTCATGCATATCTCATAGTTCATGTCCACATATAATCATCAAACAATACAGTATACAAATGATAACTTTTCAAGTAGCGAAAATGCACCAAAAGTCCTAAACTTGTGCTCGGTGCAGTTGAGTCCTAAACTAAGTGGTTCAATTAAGTTCTAAAATCATAATAAAAAAGCACAGTCGAGTACTAAATCTTTTAATTGGTTCCATTAAGTCCTAAACTTAGGCTCCTTCTCACATGGTCTATGCTTAACCCTAGCCCGAGTCATCAACATACTTAGTTGGACCAATCTTCACTCAAAAGTTTAAGCTAATGAGTTATGGGCCAATTAAAATATATTAATTGCTCCACATCACATCAATTTTCAATATGAAACTTCTTCAACATAACTCACATATGTATCTCAATACCTAATTGCATTTTCCTTCGTTGAGTCCCAAAAATGGAGGATAGAGATTGGAGAGAATCTTTTCCATGAAATGAACGGATAAGTGTTCTTCAACGAAAAATGAAGAAATGAGTTTATGGTTTCGATGAATTATTCCTGAAGAAAATGAAGGGTTTCATAATCAACTTAACATCCACTATTCGGTTCTTTAGATGACCAAACGTCACGAAGTTGGAGAATTTAGGCTTCCGAATGGATTTTTCCCAAGAAGATGGACGGAAGGAGAAATTCGAAACGAATTTCACAGAGGCTACAACTCTGAGAATTTAGGTTTCGGAATGAATCTTTTTCAGCAAAAAGAAGCATGAGTATTTTGGTTTCAGAATCAATTGACCAGGAACTATTTGTACTTTAAACGCTCTAACTGTTACGAACAACCGGGAGAATTTGGCTTTAGGACTGTAAATATTTAATAAGGAGTTCAGGAAAACCTATTTTTCCATTATGCAGAAGTTTCTGAAAATTCAAGTGGCGTGGGATGACGAGCCTAAAACCTAAAGGGCTATTATCGACAAGGAATTAGGAATAATCAAACTGGAGACCGAACCCGGGTTCGAGAAACAAAATGGGTAAGCCTTGACAAATTTTTTGATTTCACAGTTAATCGTCGCCACAAAAATGCGGTACAACTCCTATATATAGAATGGAGCGATGCCCGTGTTCTTGTAGATGAGTGATCCTGTGGTTAAGGCTCATTCCAAGTAAGACTTCCTCATGTTGAGAACTGGGATTTGCTAACTCGATAGCTCCAATATTTTCTTCAAGAAAAGACAATGCCTTCGTTCTTATGGACATCTCTCATAATCTGGCTTAAGCGCTCATGGGGCTCGCTGAGAAGGATTTGAAAATGCCGGTCTATGTTTAATTACTAGAACTGAAAATAAAAATCTGTCAAGCTATCTTTAAAATCAAATTGAGTCTTGGCATAAGCAAATCCTGCCTCGTGATTGTGGAGGCGGTCGATCAGGCGAATTCAAGGGGATTATATAGGAGTCGGGCTTGGAAAATATAAAAGGTATTCAATAAGTGAGTAACAAAACCAGCTCCTCGCTTCCACAGAGGAGTCGAGCAAGAACAGGAAGATAATAATCTGAATGAAGAAAAGCGAGGGAGAGAGACCGAAGAAAGAAGACCTCGACGAGTCAAGTTAACGCTGTTTCGTAGTGCCTGTTATTCGTACTCTTTGTTCACCAAATCGGATGAATTTTCGAAGTTAGGGCATATTCAGGTTAATGTCAACTCTAAGCGTCTAGGCCCAATTTAGGAGCTGTTAAGCTGCAAAGTTATGTGGAATCGATAGTTTAGGATATTATGGAGCCGTGAGATTTTATAAAAGGTGGCTTGAAGTTACAATTTAGTTGAAACAAATTTATAAAATTTCACACGCAATGCTAGCCAGTTGCAAATTACAATTTTTGGCGATGATTTTCGCCCGTCTGTGACCAACTTTTAAGTCAGCAAAGGTTAGAATCTTTTATACTTCAAAAGGGTTTGCTTTTGGCAATAACTTCAGTTGTAACGAAGTTAGGTAACGAAAGTTGGGGTGCCAAAAAATTTGACTCGCAAGCTGCGTGTAGCGAGAATAGAAATGAGTAACTGTTATGGGTAAGCTTTTCCTTGGTATGTAGGAGCCATTTTGTCGCCTAATAAGCTTGATTTAGTTAGTTGTAGTGAAGATTGTTTTTTACTTTGTTTTTTAATCATTTCTCACTTAATTATAGAATTTCCAGTTTGTCGGGTCGAGTAACTTTCTTTGTTTCATAGTATGCATTCCAGATGAGTGTTTCTTATCTCTTCTTTGAATTTGGAAAACTAATATTTGGAAAGCGGAAAGAATTAAAGGGCATATTTATTGCATAAGAAAAGACTAGATTGGACGTTGCTACCCTTTATGGTAATGGTAATATTTTGAATTAAATTTGATCGTTCCAAATAATGTGAATTTGAATATTTATGAAACAAATTGCGAAAGGTGATACGAACTGATTTATAAACCAAATGGAGTTTAAGAATCTTGAACTATGATTTCTAAAGTTATCTGTTTAAATTTCCTCATTGATTTCTAAAGTTATTTGAAATCACCTATTCACCCCCTCTAGATGATAACACTAGCACCAACACCTACTACATGGGGAAAACCATACATGATTCAATGATAGATCAAGTGGTACAATAGTAATAACAATCATAATCGAGGGACTTGAACACTTTCGGTATTTGCCAACCCCAACTATACCCCATAGCTCACACATAAGAATTTAGGATGGCAAACGGGTGGGTTGGATTGGGTTGGGTTAGACTAGGTTTGGGTGAGTCATAAATGGATCTGACCCAAATCCTCATATTTAACTCATATTGGCCCATTAAATTCCAAGACAACTTAGATGATTCATACCAACCCACATCCAATACAAACCCACTATTTAACCCATTTGAAAAAAAAAACAAAATGCCAATAGATCTAAACATTAAAAATAAAAAAGAATAAAAAAGAGAGCTTTACAGCTGCCATCGCCTTCCTTGTGCTTGTGAAATCACTGCTCTTCACTGATTTGCAGTCTAATCCAGCCATGAAGTGCCTATTAAGAGCTGTTGCTGCCATTGCCGATGGGTCCTATAGCTTCATTGTCGGGAATCCATTTTCCAAGTCGAATAGGAAGTCCCAATTAAGCGTTGCCACATCCGCTGTCAATTCTTGTGGTGATGAACCTTCCAGAATCTGCCTCTGAACCAAAATTAGGGCGTCCACGAATCACTGTTGTGCTGATATCACAAGCAAAATACGAATAGGTCTTGTTGCTAATCCAAGTTAAGACGTCCTCAAAGAGCAAAACGTCAATAGCCTTTAAGACTCTGCATCTAAACCGAAATTAGGGCCATGAAGAGCCTCAACCTTGCCGGCTTCCATAGCCAAACGTACTCCAACATCAAGTGATCCAAATCCTTGCTGTTGGTGACAGAGACCAGCCACTCGAGGTCCTCACCAAGGAGTCTATTCTTGAAGTAGGCCTTGGCAGTGGCGGCGCTATAGAGCGACAAGAGCTTGGACATGGAGTACTTGATGCCACCCTCAACGATGAGGATTGTGACATCCCCCCCAAAGTAGTATGCATGAAGACAAGAGAAATTAAGACTTTGGGACTCACTTTTCTTTCTTAGACTTCAGCTGAAGCTTCCCATGTCCACGTATGTTCTCTTTAAAATCCCACTTGAAATTTGCAGCTATGTTGGAACCTTTTATTTGGCCAAATTTGCCGCTGATTTGCCCCATTATCTCTGCTGAAGCTATTTCCCATGCAAATGGGACAAAACCTCATTATTAGAGTCCACCAGCCATTGCTATTCACGTGGAGGATCATTGCTGCAGCTGGCTCTTTCTCCTCTTCTCTCTGCTGCAGCGTTTCTTCATTTTTCTCGGCTACTAGTCTGCTGGCCGCTTTTGTTCTTTCCCTTCTCGGCTGCTTCTCCTTCATCTTCATTCCTTCAGTTGTTGGGACTTGCTGCAGCTCATTTTCTATTGCTGCAGTTGCTGTTTTTGCTCCATTTATTGCTGTTTGTTAGCTTGAGCTGCAGGAATTTCTGCTGTAGCTCCCCTTCTTTTGGCTAGTTGATATCCAGCTGCTGTTTGATCTTCGTTGCTGCTCCTCCTATAATCATTCTCTTGGCTGGTTGAGTTTTTGTCAATTGCTAGAAATTTTACTGTTGCATCCCCTTCTATCTTCTCTTGGCCACCTCTCTCTCTCTAGAAAATTTTTCTTGGGTTCCCGCGTCCAGCACGCGCACCCGGAGGAAATCGACTCGTTCGGGGTCGTCCGGCCTCCAAATCGAGTTCCGTTTTCGCCTGTGTACTCGTAAGACTTCAAAATTCGATATTCTGAAAGCGGATCAGCGAAAAACCTCTTGAAAAATTCCTAGTTTTGATTCAAAGTTGATCCTGATTTGTCCGTGTTTGTTTGTAGCTAATTCCTCACCCTCTCGGCTGAAGTTGCCTTGCTCGAAACTCGATCATCGCCGTTCGTGGCCCGAGCTCAAAGTCGGATTTTTAGGTGAGCACATTTCTAGACTTAACTTAGAATGTCGGGTATGCTAGGGACTAGTAAGGAAAATTTTATGTCGAAAAATATTAAATTTCTTGAACGTAGAGTATCGATAAATTGCTACTAGCCATAAGGGTGATATTGATAAATTTTGTGGACTCTAGAAATTGCCATGTGTGCCAGATTGCTTGCCTTTGATCCTAGGCAACTTAGAATGGAAACCTGTTCCTAAATTGTGAGTTTTGCAACGTGAAATGCCTGGTTATTATATTTAATTTACTTTGAGTTGAATTGTGTACTTTGGTAAATAATCTTGGGAAATGCATGTGGCAAAGTTGACTTGTATGAGTGTTTACGGGGTGGACCAATTGAGAATTCAATGATGTTCATCATTGATTTGCATACTGCCATGGGACATGTGCATTTGGCGGAGTGCGTAGAACCGTGCGGGACGGCCCGGCAGTGTCTAGGAGGCCACCGAGAATGCAGGGTGATAAGGAGGAGCCGATCGCAGGGCTAATTGAGCCATGGTCTTGCACGTGCGTTTGAACGTGCTCGGCACGGGGTAACTAGAGAGACAAGAGTGCCAACTTTGGTGTGATTAGACACGAGTTGAGGCACGGGCCTGAGACGTCCATGACGTGGCCGAGACTGGAAATGTTATTGAGCCACCGATAGGGTTCGGTCCGGAAGAGCTAGTGAGCCACCGGGGACCCCAAGAGAACTAATGAGTATCTGCATATGCATTTGTTTGATCTGAAGTAGTAGTATGCATGTGATGATTTAAATTGAAGTGGATGACCGAGTTTCGTACGTGGAAAGGCCCGTTCGAATAGTGGACCGAAGAGAACACGTCTTACGAAACAAGACAATATCCCTAGTCAAAGTAATTTGGGAGCATCATGGAACTGAAGACGCAACGTGGGAAAACGAAGACGAAATGAAGCGCAAGCACCCTTACTTGTTTGTGTAGTTAGTAGTGTTAGCATAATGAAAATTTCGAGGACGAAATTCCTGTAAGCTGGGGAGAGTTGTGACGTCCCCCCCAAAGTAGTATGCATGAAGACAAGAGAAATTAAAACTTTGGGACCCACTTTTCTTTCTTAAACTTCAGCTGAAGCTTCCCATGTCCACGTATGTTCTCTTTAAAATCCCACTTGAAATTTGCAGCTATGTTGGAACCTTTTATTTGGCCAAATTTGCAGTTGATTTGCTCCATTATCTCTGCTGAAGCTATTTCCCATGCAAATGGGACAAAACCTCATTATTAGAGTCCGCCAACCATTGCTATTCATGTGGAGGATCATTGCCGTAGCTGGCTCTTTCTCCTCTTCTCTCTGCTGCAGCGTTTCTTCATTTTTTCTCGGCTACTGGTCTGCTGGCCGCTTTTGTTCTTTCCCCTCTCGGCTGCTTCTCCTTCATCTTCATTCCTTCGGTAGCTGGGACTTGCTGCAGCTCATTTTCTATTGCTGCAGTTCCTGTTTTTGCTCCATTTGCTACTGTTTGTGAGCTTGAGTTGTTGGAATTTCTGCTGCAGCTCCCCTTCTTTTGGCTACTTGATATCTAGCTGCTGTTTGATCTTCGTTGCTGCTTCTGCTTCAGTCATTCTCTTGGCTGGTTGAGTTTTTTTCAGTTGCTGGAATTTTTGCTGCTGCATCCCCTTCTGTCTTCTCTTGGCCACCTCTCTCTCTGGAAAATTTTTCTCGGGTTCCCACGTCCAGTACGCGCACCCGGAGGAAATCGGCTCGTTTGAGGTCGTCTGGCATCTAAATCGAGCTCCGTTTTCGCCTGTGTACTCGTAAGACTTCAAACTTCGATATTGGAAGCAGATCAGCGAAAAACCTCTTGGAAAATTCTCAATTTTGATTCAAAGTTGGCCCTGATTTGTCCATGTTTGTTTGTAGCTAATTCCGCACCCTCTCGGCTGCTCGAAGCTCGATCATTGTCGTCCGTGGCCCAAGCTCAAAGTCAGATTTTTAGGTGAGCATATTTCTAGACTTGACTTAGAATGTCGGGTATGCTAGGGACTAGTATGGAAAATTTTATGTTGAAAAATATTAAATTTCTTGAACGTAGAGTATCGATAAATTGCTACTAGCCATAAGGGTGATATTGATAAATTTTGTGGACTCTATAAATTGCCTTGTGTGCCAGATTGCTTGCCTTTGATCCTAGGCAACTTAGAATGGAAACCTGGTCCTAAATTGTGAGTTTTGCAAGGTGAAATGCCTGGTTATTATATTTAATTTACTTTGAGTTGAATTGTGTACTCTAGTAAATAATCTTGGGAAATGCATGTAGTAAAGTTGACTTGCATGAGTGTTTACGGGGTGGACCAATTGAGAATTCAATAATGTTCATCATTGATTTGCATACTGCCATGGGACATGTGCGTTTGGCGGAGTGCGTAGAACCGTGCGGGACGGCCCGGCAGTGTCTAGGGGGCCACCGAGAATGCGGAGTGATAAGGAGATGCCGATCGCAGGGCTAATTGAGCCACGGTCTTGCACTTGTGCCTGAACGTGCTCGGCACGGTGTAGCTGGAGAGACAAGGGTGCCAACTTCGGTGTGATTAGACATGAGTTGAGGCACGAGCCTGAGACGTCCATGACGTGGCCGAGACCGGAAGTGCTATTGAGCCACTGGTGGGGTTCGGTCCGGAAGAGCTAGTGAGCCACCGGGGACCTCAAGAGAACTAATGAGCATCTGCATATGCATCTGTTTGACCTGAAATCGTATCATGCATGTGATGATTTAAATTTCTGGTCTGAGGTATATGCTTCATTCTAAATTGAGTCTAGGCATGTGCTTGCTGAGTTTCAACTTACATATTTTTGGCTAATCGCCATTTCAAACCCTTGCTCGTGAGATGAGTACTTCAGGTGTGCGTTATGGCATCCCAGTAGAGATAGAGAGGTGGGAGACTTTATACCCTGGTTTGGATAATATTGTATATAAGAAAGTAGAGTGTTCTGTCTGGGTAGACGAGGGAGGTGAGTTTTTTGTGCCCCTTAGGTTCGAGGCATGGTTGGAGCGACGAGGCTTAGTATTCGGTGACCTCATTCTAGGTTTTGATGTGCGGATTCAGAGCGAGGACAGGTATGGACCCATAGAGGCTTTGAAGTACGAAGGTGAGGTCGTCGATCTAGAACCGATGGAGGTTGAGTCAGAGGAGTATTGGCCGATGGAGATAAACGGTCATAAGGACGACTGGTTTATGGGTGAGCAGCCGGTCAAGGACCCAGAGCAGATGTTGTCGACACCCGAGGAATCCCACCCGAAGGAGCTACCGCCCTCGGAGTGGAGTGGAGCTGAGTCAGAGTAGACTTAGCGTTTTGTTCATCTTTTCGAGAGTAGGAGACCCAGTACTATTTTTTGAGGGTTGTATATAAATGCCGTTAATGATATAATATAAATGTTTAGTTTTCGTTGCGTTGTTGTCTCTCTATCTTTCTATCCTGTATGTGTATATGTCAGGGGTTATGCGTTTTCGTTGTCGCATTTGTTAGCCATCGTTTGGCCGCGACGAGTCCTGGGCCATCACCAATGTTGGCCAAGCGATGAGAGAATTGACAGGAGGCGGGATGTTGCACGTCCGCCGGGTCCGGAGCGTGACAAGGATCTTCATCTAGCTGCTCATGTAGGCGAGTTGGTTGTCATGGGAACACGGTTGGATCTTGCCGCTGTAGCTACATATGAGGGAGAGATGGCGTCTCTCTCTAGCGTTTCTAGGCCTGCTTAAACCCATTAATAACTCATTTATTAAAACTTGAACTCACTCATATATGTCCCAAATCATTGAATGTGTGTTATAAATAAGTTTTCAACTCATTTTAACCTCTAGTAATAATGTTTAGCCCACATAATTACTCGTGAACAATCTCTCGTGAAACAAAAAGAATTCATGGATACTACTAGTGCCATCAAAAAGGCCCGCATCGGCTTGACTCGGCCGGAAAATTCCCTAAATTTTCAAGCCGGACCTTGGTATTATTTTAGTACAATATAGGTGCTGTTTCAAATGAGCTGGCACTTATCCTGTCAAGCTCACCCTTTTCATTTTCTCTTATCTCGGCTACCCATTTGCCCCGCTTCCTCATATTTATTCCCTTGTAGGGCCTCTTCCTCTCCAATGCTGCCCTCCCCCCCCCCCTTTTTCTCTCCCCACCACTTTTAGCTTCCATGGAAACAACTTCTAAATAGGAAAAAAAGAAGAAAAGCTCTTAAAACTATTTATCTTGCTAAAGGCAAAACTTCGTGAAGGTGATGCAAAAGAGAGAGGGAATAATTCATGATGACGCCACTTCCATCTGCAATTTCCATCACCTTGATTAATGATGTTCCACTCCCTGTGTACCTTTATTAAACCCTCGTTCATATTGAAGTTTAAGCACATTGAAATGGAAGTCGTGTGTTCTTTCTCTTTCTTTACACTGTCTGGTGACTTGAAAATCAAAACAAGATGGACAACTGCCAGGTATACTGTTATATCTTATGGAGAGGAACGCATAACACCGAACATTATCCTATATTTTACCACAATTTAAGGTAAATGTCAAGTGTAAATATCAGTTTGGGGTTTTAGTGGCATGATCATACCGATTTGAGATTTTTTGTGACACAAAAATCAGTTTGGAGTAAATATCAAATGGCAGTACCAGTTTGGGAGTTTTTGTGACCCAAGTAATAGGTTAAGGTAAATGTTTTACTGATGTATGATTTTTGGTTGTACTAGCCCAAATTAATAACTAAACAAGAGACACGAGAGAGAATCATGGGGATCTCAGTTGTACAAAGAAATCAATTGTTAACTTAATTCACGGATCCACCAAAAGTAGTTGAAGTTGTCATGAACTTGACAAAGTATGAAAAATGTAGCCCGATCCTATATAAAAAAAAACACCGAATGAGAGATAATATGACCTACGAGTGGGACTTTCTTAGGGAACATATGGACCCGTGCCCCCATCAAATCTTAAATGGTTTCCTCATAAAAAAGATAAAGTAACTTATTTTATTTTATCTTCATTTGAAAATTGATTACATACATTTAGATAGAATAGTAGGGAGATTGACGGTTGATGGCGATAGCCCCTAAAACCATTTAAAGTCAATTCAAGCAATTATCATAACTAGTTTTGAGGAAATTTAGGTGAAGGAAAAGAGATATTTCTCCCTCAACGAATACTCCAGATAGTAAATTGGGGAAATTCTCCAATCACTCCTAAACCTATTGCCAAGAAATGTTGCCAATTTAGCTCTAAAATTTTGTGCAAAAGTCAAATTTCATAATTTCGATCAATTTTCGCATGCAATCGCTCAGGTAGTAGTGTGTCGCATAGAACGGCTAGTGATGACTGAGCCGTCACAATTGTCTCACAAATCAAAATTTCTAACATCCTTTTCTTTTCTCATTTAAATACATTATGCAAAAGCAACGAATCAATAATCCCCACATTGAGTTTGACTAATTAGGGCTAAGGCTCTGTTTGTCTTGCGGAAGAATAGTGATTTGAAAAATATTTTCTAAAAAATCCTTGCATATCTATAAAAATATATTTTCATTACCAACAACAAATTGTATATACATATTTTGCATAAAGAATTACGCTTTTTTTGCTCATTGTTTGGCTAACACACTCATTTATTTAGTGTTTTGACAATTTTATCCCTTACTTTTCCCACTTTTCACAAGCTTATACCACGACTCAAACGTGGCTCCTATTTGTTTCATTTGTTTCTTCTCCTTCCTCCCAAACCTCCATCAACATCACCAACTAGGCAGTTTTGTTCTGCACCTCCTGCTTTTTTTTCCTTTGCACCACGGTTAAGAAAGTTAACTCAGTCCGAAACTAAGCTTTGTTAGGAACTTCGAGCTACTTGGCTAGCCTGAACAAGGCGTCGAGAAAGCAAGATTCAAGTTTCCCGAGATACTCAGTTACAGCCGAGATCGAAGCTGGCTTGAGGATGACCATTAGGCTGTTCACGTGTTTTTGCTTCCGCATCCGTGAGCGGTGGGCCGACTCGCGATTTGAGATCATCCGCTTCGCTTCCACTGTGCCATGATCTGGTTCTGCTCATGCAGACACCCTGGGAGCGCAAAGGAGGATGACCCTGAAGATGCTCCCGCACTAGAGGAATACTCCAATACGAGTAGAACAACGCTAGCAACAAAAAAAAAGATAAAGAAATACATCTAGAAACTGGGAAAAAGCACGTAGGACAGACGTCAAGGGAAATTCCATCAAACACCTGGTTGGCAGAGGACCGGGTTAGAAGAAAGAAACCGTAGAACCAATAGCGGAGGACGACGGAGAAGGTTGGACAAGATGGGTTTTGCGACGGAGGGTGGAGTTGATCACAAAAACACAAGAGAAGGATCTTGCTGAGCACTGGAGACGTCACTAAAGTCTTGGAGCATCAAGAAACGTGGCGTCTCGTCGGTAAGCATAGGATCAAGGTCTGGAGTTCGTGAAGAAAGCTTCAGATTTTGTACGTGCAAGGAACGAAGAGGGGAAGATCAAAAGCATCGGGATGGGAGAGGAGAAAATAAAGAAGAAACAAATAAAAAAAATAGGGACAACAAATGGGCCCCACATTTGAGTCCGCTTGGTGCAAGCATGCTGAAGGGTGGAAAAAGTAAAGGACAAAATGGTCAAAATGCTAAGTAAGGGAGTGCATTAGCCAAACAAGGGGCAGAAAAAGAAGCGGGCCTTGCATAAATGATGAAAATATTTTGTATCTATTCACTTTTACAAGTGATACGCATAAATTTTTTTTTTTTGGGAAACATTTTTAAGTCAGTCGTTATTAAACCGAACCATCAACTACACGTGTTTTAGTTGTAAAAGACAAAGTCAAACATGATTCTACATAAAATATTTACATGAAGGGTCGTGCCTTTTGAAAAGGATTTTGAGGTTTTTTTGAAGCCTCTCAATTCCTAGATTTTAACTGTTTGGTCGAATTAAATTATCGCACTAAAAATGTTGGAACCGAACTAAAAATTGAATTGAAATCTAAACTAAATTGAACCGAATCTAAATTTCGTCTATTTTAGTTCAGTTCGATTTTCGGTTCGGCCGATAGTCGAAGAATTTGGATAGTTTAACAGATTAGTTCGGGTCGGATCACGAGTATTAATTTGTCTTTTTCTTCCCTTCGTGCGGGCTCTTTCCTCTCTCACTGTTCACGGCTTTCTCTGTCTCGCCCTTTTCTGCTTTCTTCTCTCTCCCCCCTTTTCATCTTCGTGCTCACTCTTTCTCATCAGAGCAGTGGTCCAGCGCTGCGAACTGCAGCATCTCGCGCGGTTCGGATCCGGGCAAAAGTGAAGTCTTGCGGCTTTGCGGATCAGCTGAGATTTCCTTCGCGGCGCCGCGACATCAAACCGGGCCGGACACGCCGATCCTCTCCCGCCATCGCGACGTGCCATCCGCGTCGTGACGAAACCAGTCCTGGGTGTCATCTGCAGCACTCCGCCGTCCCCCCGGCGTCCTAATTTGCGCATGGCGAAAGATCAAGCTTTGCGGATCTTCAACTTATCCGGGAGCTGCGACCCCGTCATGGCTATCTTGTCTGGTAGACCGGGCGAGTGAAACGGCTCGTCCTTGGACGAGACAGCATCGAGATGGCCTTGAAGAACTTCTGCTGGATGACCTGCGTGGTGACCATGTCGAGGTTCTCGAGGCCTTCCGAGAGGCCGATTTCCCAGATCAGGAACTCCATAGCTTAGTTCAGCTAGGTTCAATTCAGGACGAATTATGATTCAGTTCAAGCATATTTCTTAATGTTTCCGCTTAGCTTGGTTTTTCAAAAAATTGAATTGAACTGAATCATCGACACCTTGAAAATCGTACATCTACACATCCATGTGCGTGCAAAATTTGGAAAAGATTGCAAAAAAGGAAAGGACAAACTTCATAAGCATTTTTTCAGTGGATATATTTCAATTATTACAATACAAGGAAGTTCACTTAGATTAGAAAAATCTACACAAAAGAGAGTCATAGGATAAAATGAAAGTTTATGTCCACCTTTCAGGTTGCTAATTTTGGCCGTTATTAGTAATGTCAATCAATATTCATTTCTTTAGCTTTGCCAAAACCACTCAGCACACCACCGAGCGTGGTATTACAGTGATAAAGCAGTCCGTGTGACTTTCATGATGTATGTCGGTTGAAATGAACACATGTTGATGTGCCCATTGCACACGTGAGATTGCACACATCCTGGTTATCCTTTGTTTTGTTTTATGATATAAAACTAAAACTACACTAACAAGGAAAGAGACGGCACGTTTTCACATCAGAATCCATATCAAATACTACCACCAATATCTTAACACAATGACCAGCAAACAGAAACTAGAAACTAAAGGTCTGCCTGTATTCATGTACTAGTTACAAGTCATAGTACTGAAATACGGAACCCGTATCAAGAGTGAACTTACACTGTGTTCCCAAGCAGTGCAGAAGAAGATGAATGGGAAGACTTCTTGGAAGAGCCAGTAAATGTCGACAGTTCGGTACCGTAGGTGCTTGGTGGTTCAATACTTGTGAAGCTGGAGGACGAAACATGCGACGACTCTGGCATTGAAAATGGAGGCATGGCATACGTCGGGATGGGCAACTTTGGTGGGAGAATGGGTGGCGAAGCATCGAAGTTCAAACAGGTTATCGCTTTGCTTATGGGAGGCCGCTCCATAGGGTCGGGATGAGCGCACCAGAGGCCTACAATCATCAACCGTTCCATTTGTCTTGTATCGAAATCTTCCCCTAACTTTGGATCCGCCGCATTTAATAGCTTTCCAACTCCATAGAGCTCCCAGACCCACTGCACTAGTTGGACTTGGTCTTCTGATGCTCTCGGCTCAATAGCTTTTCTTCCGCACGCTATTTCTAGGAGGACGACTCCGAAGCTGTAGACATCGGATTCCTTGCTTGCCTTGCCAGTATAGATACATTCGGGTGCCAAATATCCCATGGTCCCAGCCAAGAGAGTGGTTTGCGACCCTTTGGCATGGTCGACCATCCGAGCAAGGCCAAAGTCGCCCAATTTAGCCTCGAATTGTGTATCAAGTAGGATATTGCTGGACTTTATATCCCTGTGCACGACGCATTGTTTCAAATCCTCGTGCAAGTATTTCATCCCTAAGGCGATGCCTTGAGCGATATTGTACCTCTTTTCCCATGTCAGCGGCGCTGTGTCTTTGAACAAATGAGAGTCTAAGCTACCGTTAGACATGAACTCATACACGAGGAGGAGCTTATTTCTCTCGTGACACCAGCCGACGAGCTCCACTAAATTTTTATGCCTGAGATGTCTAATCGTCTTCACTTCAGTGGCATACTCCTTTACGCCTTGGTTGGAATCTGGAGTGATCTTCTTGATGGCGACATGGGAATTTGCATCAGCGAGGTGGCCTTCATACACTCCTCCGAAACCCCCTTTCCCGAGCAACCGGCTATTGGCAAAGTTGTTAGTCGCGACAGCCAAGACCTTGTAGGAGTACTTCTTGGGTCCCTTCGACTGTTCAAATCCTTCGTCAATCCCAGGAACATCTTCTTCTCCACTTGGATCATTTTTTTTTCTCCTCAGCTTATAAACATACCAGCCAAATCCTGAAACAAGGATAAGAAACACCAAAGAGCTCAAGCCTAAGATAGCCCCCCTCACCCAGTTCCCTCGTGTCATATGCCCCGTAGGTGTGTCGGCGGTAGTTGCATTGGTTGTACCATTTCCGTTGTCAAGGATTCGTAGACTAGAGTCGAATTCCCACGAGCGAATACTATGACCCTCAAAATATAGCCCCGTTGTTGCCGAGAAACCGAAAACCACCCATTCCGGCAAGTGCTCTGTCAGGTTGACTGGCTGATAGTAAAGGCTGGTAACATTATCGGCATCATCTCCAAAAAGAACACTCAAGTTCATTGCTCTAGAATCATATGTGACCTGAGCATGGAGTATTTTAGCGTCCAATATGCTGTCATTCATCCATGAGACGCAAGTGTTTTTGACAGAAGTCAGGCTATTTACGTCGATACCGACATGATTACAGCTCGGATCCCACTCATTTTGGAAAGTATCAAACTCTATCGCAACAAATGCAGTACTAGAGTTGGCAGAGTTTCCACTCGGACCTGCAAGGCCTAGAGAGTGTCCTTCTGGGGGTTGAGGGATCTGCGATCCACTGGGAGCGAGAAAGAAAGCCAATCCATCAGCATGGGTGGGGTTCATATTGGAATTGATAGCGAAAGTAAATTTGCTGACAAAATTTGCCACATTCCTTGTCGAATTATCCCACAGGTGCATGGGTTGATGATATAATGCACGGCCAGTTAATGCTGGGGTTTCCTCCAATGGTGCAGGTTGAGTGAGCTGGATGACATAGTTCAGTACAGAGGCATTGCCCTGAAAGGTTATGTTCTGATCGTTCTGTTGGAAGGACGGGAAAGTGAAAGAAATGTTGTCGAAGGATTCAGGATTGGCAGATAGAATGCTTAATGAAAGGATGAATACTGTTTGTGCTAGAGCCTCTTTCATCGGCCGCATTCTCACGGAGCCGTGAGCTATCTTTGTTCCAAAGATTCAGAGGCTCGTCTGGTTCTTTCGCTAGCTTCTGCTCATTGCAGAGAGCACCTGCAGCTGCTGAAGTCTGAAAATTTGAGTCATTCATGAACAATTATACAGATATACAAAAGATAAATGCACAATCTCAGTGACGGAAGGGCTAGTAGAAAGAAAATGTTTGAGGATGGTCTGCAGACATTTCTGGAATCATTCCATGCCTAGAAAGGAATTGGAATAAGTATAAATGGATGTCATAACATTTTATCGCCGTTGTTATCCATAACATTCATCTACTTGATAACATAGCAGCTGATAGATAATTTGACAGTGATGGGAATGATGGAAGAGGTGGTGCATTAGGAAACAATGAAGAGTATGATCATCATTGACAAACCTGGAAAGTTTTGGCTGCCGAGATGTACATCCATCATACAATATTCCATCGCAAAGCATTATGTTTTTCATTCCTAGAAGTATAAGATCGAGCGACTCTGACTCAATCGGTCACATGAGTTCGGCCAATCATGTAGTGCAGTAGCTGTGATCCCATAGAAACCTAGTGATGCCACTGAATTGATAGACTTGTGGGAAACTTCATGTGGGGCTGGATTGAAAATGAACATGGCGCAACAACTGAACAACAGATGTGGGTTAGACCTTAAGAAATCAGAGTATTGTATAGCTCTGGTTGATCTTAATCAAAATGGAAAATCATCGAACAACCTGCGAAAACTTGGTGTCGGTTTGGTTAACGCCAGCAGGTTCTTGAAACGTCCTCGGGAAAGATGATTTGAGACTATATTGGATTAACGCATCTAGTGTGGAAGCTGAATTGTGGGGACTTCGTGATGGACTCAAACTAAGCTTAGAGCAGCTAAATTAGAGATGGAGTTGCACAGTGCATCGCAAATGACGATACTGATTGACATCAACATGCAGTACTTGTTTAGGAGTACATGTCAGTCAGCGTTCGTTCCATAACTGACGTGATAAACTGGGGCCATCGACTTAGATTTTGAAGAAATATAGATAAGAACTACGAGAATGCCACTCCTAACACAATATCCTGTTAGGTAAAAATTTCCTAATAACTGCATGGTTTACAGACCATGTGAACTCATATTATCCAAACCGTTAATTATATGGATCTCACTGTAGAGCCCACAGATCAACGGTCCAGATGTGCTTGATCTCATATTGTTCTCTCCTTAGCCAGAAAATGAGCTATCTAGGATCCGATTTGGCAACATAGGAGCATGTCTTCCTCACGCTAGTGTTTGTAAGTATCTCTGTTCATCCTTCTTTTGTGCAGCTTCCCTTTCAAACAAATGCAGCAAAATAACCAAATTCTTGCTTAGTGATAGTCCAGTGTCCACAGCCTAAGAAGACAGAGACTTGTCTATAGTAAGTCAATTTTAAATTCGTGTACGATGTGTTTGCCTTGAATTTAATTGCGGCCGTGATAGAGATCAAAAATAAAAAGGGTGCTCTTATTTTATTGTATATTTATATGCACGGTAAAGCTTTTAGAAGAATGTGTGGCTTTCCTTTTTGGTCGTACAAAGAAAGCTTGTGAGCCCCCACGAATAATTAGAGAAGAGAAAAGGAAAGCAAAACGCAGAGGTTTTGCCTTTTGTTTTCCTCAAGCCTGTAGAAGCCGCAAAGAGAGAAGGACGTCACACGGTAAAGGTCCGAAGAAGAACTTGCAGGGTTCTTGGTTCAGCCGTATTGACCGATTGTGCTTGAGGCGTGAACACAATGATTTATGCTGCGTGAGATTTATTATATCTAATTGAGTTATTTTATTTATAAACACTTTAAATTTAGATATAATCTAGGCATAAGAAATATGAACATAATGAGTGATTGTAACTTAAATTCTTCAATTACAGTGGATTATTTTTGCTGGCTCTTCCTATAGATATAGGTACCGATATTTGAAACGAATCACGTAATCCTTGGTTTCCTTTATTATTTCTCATTTTTTATCTAAAATTTTCGCATTGACTTATTTGCATGAGCTTGATTAATTTCCGCATTATATTACAACACTAAAGATGAAGAACACTGTTTTTGAACATCTTTAATCACTTTTCAGTTTTTTATTTTTATTTTTGGTTTCTTTGTGTTCTTTTTATAAGGTTAGAATCATCATACGAAGTCGCTTCCCACTTGGATGGACCCGTCAAAGAAAAACTTACCAGCTTGTCTCCTAGGACCAATTGAAACTAAATGTTTTTTGGGGAAAAAAAAAGAAATTCCCATCTAAAATTACTCTTCTTTGCTTCACCCCTCTTATGCTTCCTCAACTGATAACCATTTAACACTTTTCGTCGAATATTTCGAGCAAAATATGCCTCTTATATTTTCCCTTGGTAACACAGGGAACTCTTCAGTTCTAGAATCCCATATAAGGAGATGTGAACCTGTCCCTGACCCTCTCCGCCTTTTCTAGGGCGCCGCCACAAAAGCCGGTGCATAACAACAAGACGAATACCGCATTACTGTATAGCAGGAACCGTGGATGGCAGCTTGTTCATGCAAAAGAACAATATGATACTGGTATTGGGTACCTTTTTTTTGGTAAAGATACTGGTAGTGGGTACTTGTTAACACTTAAATCCTACAAAAAGATTCACTAAAGCATTGCTCAAAATCAAACACATAAGTTGATAAAGCCACTTGAAATATGCATAATTTCGCAGAATATCCTTTCACAAACCAACAAAAGTACCATAGACGCTAGGCACTCATGCAGGAGAGAGAGAGAGAGAGAGAGAACCTGGATCTTGAATCAAAGTTGAGGAACAGCCAGTCAGAAGAAGAAGGCAGAGAGGGATGAAGGTCCGACAGTGAAGAAAATGTCTGCGTTTTCTCAATTATATTGGATAAAATAGTGTGAAAAAGAACAGCTGGCCTCCAAGTCAAGGTCGTGCTTTGGAAAATAATTGGCCTGTGTAGCGTGTAGGACCAAGCGTCTCCCTCCTCGCGTGCCCCCTTTTTCAAATCCTCCAATCCAATGCAAAACTAAAGAAGAACCCACCAATCAAACAAGCCTGATATGCAAGAGTCCGAAGAATAGTCAGCACACATGAAGGTCTACGTTGGGCATTGGTGCAAAATATTGGGTAGATTGGATTTGCCAAGTCAGCCATAGATTAGTCCATTCAATTAGTGCCACGTGTCCAAATGGCCCCACTTTTTAGGTTTCTTCAAATGCTCTCTTCTCCGTGGCCCTCTCCGTTACTCTCTTCCCTCTGTTCTCTCTGCAACAGTCACCGTCACCATGCTTATCTTTCCATTTAAAATTCAACAACTTCTGGGGACATCATGCTTCAAAAGTCGTTCGCCAATAAATGCATTACAAGAACAAACGTGGCCTTCTTTTGTTCATTCTTGTTCATCCGCACGCTAGCGTCTGATGAGGTCCGCTCTTTTCTTCCTACGGAGAGAAGCACGGTAACGGTGACGGATGCACATGCTACCAAGGGAAAAGAGTAACGGAGGAAAGAGGGAGAGAGTAACGGCGGAGAGAGCGTTTAAAAAATCCTGAAAAGTGAGCCCCATTCGGATGTGTGGCGATAATTGAATGGACTAATCTATGGCTGGCTTGGAAAATATAATCTATCCAATTTTTTCTTGGGGGCATTGAGGTGTGTATGATATTTTCAATTAACCTGTCTTGTTTGGAACTTAAATAAAAGCGTTAATATCACGAAAAACCTCAAACTAATACACTTATGACAAATTTATTCCGAATTAATTTTTGGACTACAAATAACTCCAAACTAATACAAGTGTGATAAATTTATCCTTCATTAGTTTTCATTAAATTTTGCCATCAAATTGTTGAGTTAAATAATACGTGGCAATTAACGAATTTATCAGTTTTAAGATTTTTACTCTACGTTTATCATAGGTGTACCATTTTAGAGTTTTTCATAGTATTAATCTAATTTTACCGAAACTAACAAAGAATAAATTTATCACATGTGTATTAATTTGGGGGTAAATTTGTCACAAGCGTATCGGTTTGGATTTTTTTTTGATTAAAAAATTAATTTTGGTTAAATTTGTCACATGTATACTAGTTTGGGATTTTTGAAGATCAAAAAATTAGTTTTGAGTAAATTTAATATAGAGGTACTAGTTTTGGGTTTTTCATGGCATGAACCCTGAATAAAAATGAAAGGTACTTTTTTTCTCGTTAAAGTTTGAAATATTTTTTAAATTTTCGAAATAATATATATTGACATGTTAACATGTGAGAGTTCAGGGGATTTGGATTTATAAAAAGATAAAAGTGCATGAGTTATGAGATTTAGATTAAGCAAAAAAGTAAAATATTAAATGCCAATTAAAATACGTTATAGCAATATAGAAATCGATCCTAAAAGTGACGTGCAGTGCCAAAAAATCTCTGTGATTCCTTTAAAATGAAACCTTTAATGGCAAAGTTTGTGTTTCCGTGGCGAAAATTCATCTTTAGGGATGAAAATGCAAATTCCGTTGCTACAACTGGAGCATCTCAAGATGAAAAACTTGTTCATTACTACACTTGACTAATGAGGACAGAATTCTAGTTCTGGCACCAACAAGATCTTGAGCAATCGAAAGATTCATCACGAAGAAGAATTTTAGCGACAAAATCACAAACTTTTGTCCCTAAAGGTCCTCCCTTTAGTGGTGCCTGGTTTGTTGCCAAGCCTCACCGTTAAGAACACTTGTTGCTTCTCTGATAGAAGGCCTGAGCTCATAATCTGGATGAGCACACCAAAGCCCTAGAATTCTCAAGCATTGAGCATGTTTCTCATCAAACTCTTCTCCTAGTCTTGGATTTAATGCTTCCAAAATGCTTCCTGTCCCACAATGCTCTCGAAAAGCACTCCACACGCTGCGCTTGGTCCAGCACCAGCTTCGCGTCGAAGACTTCTCTTATGAACACTATCTCCAGAAGGACACTCCACGCGCCGTGCTTGGTCCATTGCCATACCTTTGCCAATCTATTACGATAAGGTAACTCTCGTGTCCCTACTGCCGGCTGCCAACCAGCGTCCTTTGGTTGTTGCTTGCCAATAGCCATTCTCCCTCTCTCTCGCGTCCTATCGTCGATCACCATCCGTCTGTCGCTTAGTCACCATGCACTGGCGGCAAGCTAGAGGTTTCCAATTGCCGTTAGCCAGTCGCTAGTCTTCGGTTGTCTCCTCATGTGTATGCCACTGGCAGCGGTTCACTGGTTGCCGGCCGCTGATCACTGTCCGTTTGTCGCCATTCGTTGTAATTGTAGAAATTTGATGTTGCTATTAAATAAATTTCTTTTTCCAGAATAGAAGTTTTGTGTCATTATAAAATATGTGTCTAAGCTTCGAAACTCGTCCGGGAAATAGAAATAGAAAAAATATATTTCTTATTGAAAATATGGCCCAAAAAGAGAATGATTGTAATTCGTGCCCTAATAAATCTAAGATTGAGGTCCTCAAACCTTGATATGAGGTCAACGAAATCATATTCATGGAAGACTCAGAGCTATAATCTAATGGGAAAATTTCAAAAAGGGGGTTCGAACTCCTTTCAGATTCTCAAATAAGGGTCTCAAGTGAACCTTATTTTATATACGGCATGAAGTGTCATCATTTTTCTCAAACAAGGATTTGAAGTGAATATTATTTCAAATAAGAGCTTGAAGCAACCATAAAGTCTCAAAAAAGGGCTTGATTTCAAGGCATGTTTGTCTTTTACCTTATTTGATTTTTTCTTTTTATTATACTTTTTATTTTCTATTTTTTAAAAAATTAAAAAACTAATATAAAAAAAGACAAAGAAAAAATAGACACATAGGCGGGAGGGTGGCTCTCGGCCCACCAATAGTGGGGGGTTGGCAAGGGCGGCGAAGGCCAGCAAGGCCCGTGACCTCACCGACCAGAGGCAAGGGCCAGCAGGCCCTTGTCAAAATATGAAAAGGGTCAGGCTCTCTCTCAAATCTTGGGAGGTCGCCAGCCCTTGCCCAGTCCTGAGCGAGGGCCCAACCTCTCTCGATTTTGGCCCTTGCCTCTAGTCAGTGAGCACTCGGGTTGCCGGCCTACGCCACTCCTGCTGACCTCCCACTAGTGGTGGGCTAGCGGCCACAAGCGAGAGGGCTTGCCCTCCCACCCATGTATATAGCTGGTTATTATTATTATTATTATTATTATTATTATTATTATTATTATTATTATTATTATTGAAGAACAAAAAAAGAAAAAATAAATAAAAATCAAAACAGGAAATGACCAAAATGCCCTTTAAGCTAGGCCCTTTTTTGAAACTCTATGGCCACTTCAAGTCCTTATTTGAAATAAGATTTACTTGGGGCTATTATTTGAGAATTTGTGAAGACTTCGAGCCATTTTTTGAAATTTTCCCTAATCTAATTGAAGTGATCAAATTGTTTTTTGTTATATTCGGTGTCAAGTTCAATACTAAACACTTATGACTAGATCTAATGAATGGGTGGACAAGCTCGTTCACTAGACCGAAGCAAGTTTGGGTGGGCCTAAGAAGCTCCGGCAGTGTTGGAGCAGCCACATCTACTGTAATTTAAGGCTGCGTATGGTAACGTTTCTATTTCCGGAACAACTTTTGAAACAAAAATACTTTTTTGTGTTTCTGTTCACGATAACGATTTCTCGGAACAAAAACGCGTTTAGTAACTGCATAAAGTTTCTATTCTCGGAACAAAAAAGGAACCGAAACGCGTTTGTTAACTGAATTGAGCAGGTAAATTTATATGTAGCTGGGTGAAAAATCTTGTAGGATACCATTCTAGTTGTAACAACAAGAAAACAGAATTGAAGTGTCAGATGATTTTTGTTTTGACTAAGCTGCAATTAATATAAATGCTATAACACAGTAAATGGAAAACATCACCAAATCGATAAATTTTCAAAAGGTTTAGAACTAAATTGACACAATTAAAAGATTTATGATTAAATTTGCAAATAAAAAAAATGTATAGGACTATATTACCACAATTGAAAGAATTAGGGCTGAATTGACTGTGGTACGTTAGGTTTAAGGCTTTTTGGACAACTATCCCGACTTCTTGATGCTAGACTTCCCTTTATTTTTGTTTATTGAGAAACCTGCATAGCAAGTTTTCCCGTTTCTCAAACTCTCTCCTTCCATCTCTATCTCTCTGTCTATCTCTCTCGATAGTGCCCAAGACAAAGAAGTAGCACCACCACCGCCACCGCCACCGCCAAACGAAGGGCCAAATTAGAGAGAAGAGACCGCCGAGTCCAGCTCTTGGCCCGGCCTTCCGTGGCCACATCTCAACGTGATCTTCAGCCACCCACTCCTCACGCACAACTTGACTTTTGGCGTGACAACCAAGTCATGTCCATCAAAGCCAGCCCCATGTTCACCGTCAAATCAGCTTCAACTCCTACACACGACCCACGAGACCCACTTCGTACACGTTTCAGCGTCGCATTCCTTAACATGTGGCTGGGCCACTGGGGGTACTACAGGAGGGAGCCAAACTACTGACATCCATGGACTTCCCTTGTCGGGTACTTGCACGACGTCGTTTTCGCCCAAGGTGGGCCGACCCCTCCTTCTGAGGTCTATCTCTGGAATCCGGTCAGGTCTGGGTACTTGTGTCTCCCGCTTTGGGATTGCCAAGTTCCTTTCAAGCACGCCGTTGTGAGTTTGCCCCACGTCGGCTGTAGTGTGTGTCTTGGCTACGTCCTGATGGTTGTGACGGGCATGAGCCGCCCGGCTTTCGTGTTCTGTGATCTTTCCAGGAGGCAGCCGGGTGACCTCAAGTGGGTTAAGTATGATTGCAATGTTGAGGACCCGAATTGTGGGAACAGTTCGGAGCGTCGTTTGGAGTTCACCAATGCCGTCGGTGCGAATGGCAAGTTCTATGCCCTGAGTTCGCAGGGGACGCTCGCGGTCATAGAGTATGCGGATTCGGGCACCGAGGTCGTTGCCCTGTGTCCAAGCAGGGCGGTTCCTAATAGGGGTGTCAATGGGTCGGGTCGGGTCGGGTCTTCATGATACCCGACCCGACCCGAAACACAACACGTTTGTTCTTACCCGACCAAGACCTGAAGCTGACCCGAACATGACCCGCACAATCGGGTCGGATCGGGTCGGGCTTTCCGGGTCGGGTTCCGTGTTTCACATTGGCTGATTGCCTTTTTTTTTTTTGGTCGATGGCCGATGGTCTTTTGACTACTATTATTCAGCATCAGATTTATGTTGTTGACATAGCTGCAAATTGAAGTCAAACAATACCTGTACTTCTAACATATCCACACCATCACCATATTGGGAATCGATTCTCTCTGATATGCTTTCAACCAGTTTGCCAAACTATCAAAATGTCAAACTGCAGTAGTGCAGTTCCGATAAACTCACACCGATTTTAGCCAATCAAACTGGAATTCAAAAATCAAATATCGGTAAACAGCTAATATTGTCTCAGCCCTCATCAAACAATTTCTCGTAGTAATGATGATTTGTGAAATTCTCTAGCACTATAAAAACACCATATAATTACATTCTGTAGCCCAAAACAGTAAAGGCAATAGCAAAGTTGACGATATACAAAAACTTCTACGTCTCTATGTACTGGAAGCGGCTATATCATGCTGCCAACAAAAATCTCGATCCTTCACTTGAGAAATGGCTATGTCACCATCTGCATCTTCAAGAGGTATTGGTGCTCCACTAAAATTCTTCCTGCACAGCAATCCGAATTCAAGGTGTAAGAACTTGAATCACGTGATGATTCGAGTATATGTAAATGAGTCTTAAGTCCTGATGCATGCAAGTGCATGTGCTCATAACATTGCAAAGTACTGAGAGAAGGTGTTAAAGACTGTTTTTGCATTCAGCATGAAAGATTTTTACGTCGCAAGATCCCAAGGAGGTTCCCCCTGCAACCAGAGACAAACTAAGATATAACAAATACCAATTTCCAACTTCGTCAATCATCAAGAGATACCTAGTTTGGCTCCGATAAGATAAAAGGCAAGAACAACAGTTCACTAGAATCAATGACAGTGGCTAGAAACACTTCAGTCTGCAATGAACTCCTTCTAACATGGCAGCAAGATGAAACTTTCTTCTTCCAAGCTTCCCCATTTAAGTCCTCGAACAAACATATGACAACGTAATTACCATTATCATACACAGGATTATGGCAATTAGCCAGAGCAATATGCCCTTGATCTCTTTCATGCATTCTAAATCCTTCTACTTGTCTTAAATTTTTTTTTTTATCTTTAAAACTCACCACAGTAAGCAAGACTTTCTTCCTGCTTATACACAATGAGGCATTATCATTCTCCTATGACCAGGATAAGTAGATTGATGACATAAAATCCCCAACTTCAGATAGGGAAGTGATAAAACCATACTAAAGCAGAAGCTATATGATCTCCATGAAGACAACATCAGTTCATAGAACACAAATTTGATTAGATATCACACATCTTTTGAAAAATTATCAGCAATTATTACCTGCATTCGACCAGCAGTATCCACGAGAACAACATCAGAACCATTGCGAACAGCTTCTTGAATCGCTTCTTTTGCAACAATTGCTGGATCTTTCTCGTATCCTTTCTCAAAACAAAAATTCTGAGGTATTCTAGGAAGGACTATAAGACCTAGATATTGACAGTTTTCCACATTCTCTTTCATAAAGCGGATTTAGTTAATTGATTCAAAAGGGATGACTGTGCACCTTGAGGAGCATAAGAAAGTGTAAAGTAGGCCAAATTACACTTAAGAAATGACAATCCTGAATATTAACAGCCGCTTCAAACTCAGAGACTGTCATTGGGATAGAAATTCCTGCACAATTGAAAAGCCCTTCATTTTCCTTCCAGACATGCCAACAAATGAAAACACACATGGGGATTTTTTGCCTAGAACAGTCAATGCTAGTGAAGATCAATGTCTTGTCCTAAACAAGAGTGCACCAAGTAATGGACTGCAATGCCAGATCAAGTACATGGCTCCATCTCTACGCACAGAAAGTGACAGGCGAAGCCCAAACAATCACAAGACCAAGAAAGAATCGCACAAATGCAGCTGAACACAGTCGAAGAAAAAGGAAAACCCAACAACCAAACACACGAAAAAGTAAGGAAATTTCCAGATTGTAAGGGCGGAGAAAAGAAGAGGGCCACTCACGAGGTAATCGTCGTCGATGGTGTAGAAGTACTTCTTCGCTAGTTCGTCGCTTTGATCTGCTGCTGAAAGGGAAGCTCGGAAGCGCGAGAGAAGGAGGTCGATGCCGTCGAGCGTCGCTGGGAAGCGCGAGAGAAGGAGGCGAGAGTGAGAACTGAGCGGCGAGGATGAGAAGAGAAAGTGACGCGAACGCTCTAGGGTTGCTTATTTAGTTGCTTCCTTGTTAGGCTTGTTTATTGGGCTTGTTTAGTTGTTTCCATGTTTGGGCTTAGGTTATGCCCGAGTCCGAACACGGAAACAACGATACTGACCAATACCCGAAGCAGATTGAGGTTCGACCCGAAAAGGCAGAAATTATTGGGTCGGGTCGGGTCGGGTCTTGTTTCGGGTCGGGTATCCTGTTCCTTATGGACACCCCTAGTTCCTAATGCCTCGTGGAGGAGCTTCAGGGAGTGTTTGCTCGAGATCGAGGGCAAAGTTTTGCTGGTTCTTCTCGTGTCCAGGAGGACCGCGAAAGTTGTGGATGATGTCGAAGTTCTGAGGCTCGGCATCGATAACTGGTCGTGGACCAAAGCTAGTAATATCGGTGATGGAGCACTTTTCATGGGGGCTGATTGTTGTCTCCATGTCTTGTGAGTGAAGAGGGGTGGTGCAGGAGAAACTGGATCTACTTCGTCGCATGTCTATGAAAAATATTTTCATTATCAATAATAAATTGTGTATGGACATTTTGCATAAAGGGTCACTTTTTTCGCTCCTTATTTGACTAAGACATTCCCTTGTTTAGTGTTTTGACAATTTTATCCCTTACTTTTCCCACCTTTCGCGAGCTGGTACCACGACTCAAACGTGGCTCCCATTTGTTTTATTTGTTTCTTCGCCTTTTAATTTCCTTCTTGCTCTTCTCGGTGGTCGGAACAGTTTCCCCGACCTTCTTCATCTCCTTCCTCCCAAACCTCCAGCCACATCACCAACTGGGCAGTTTTGTTCTGCGCCTCCTGCCTTTTTTTTTTTCCTTTGCACCGCAGTAAGAAAGTTATCTCAGTCCGAAACTAAGCTCCGTCAGGAACTTCGAGCTACTTGGCTAGCCTGAACAAGGCGTCGAGAAAGCAAGATTCAAGTTTCCGAGAAACTCCGCTACAGGCGAAATCAAAGCTGGCTTGAGGATGACCATTAGGTTGTTCATGTGTTTTTGCTTCCGCATCTGCGGGCAGTGGGCCGACTCACGATTTGAGATCATCTGCTTCGCTTCCACTGTTCCATGATCTGGTTCTGCTCATGCAGACACCCTTGGAGCGCAAAGGAGGACGACCATGAGGATGCTCTCGCCCTAGAGAAAGACTCCAATACAAGTAGAACAACACTAGCAACCAAAAGGAAAAAGAAATACATCCAGAAACTGGGAATAAGCACGCAGGAAAGACTTCAAGGGAAATTCCATCAAACACCTGGTTGGCAGAGGACCGGGTTAGAAGAAAGAAACCGCAGAACCAATAGAGGAGGACGACGGAGAAGGTTGGACAAGAGTTTTGCGACGGAGGGTGGAGTTGATCACAAAAACCCAAGAGAAGGATCTCGTTGAGCCACTGGAGACGTCACCAAGTCTTGGAGCATCAAGAAGCGTGGCGTCGCGTCGGTAAGCACGGGATCAAGGTCTAGAGTTCGTGAAGAAAGTTTCGGATTTTGTGTGCGCAAGGAACGAAGGAGGGAAGATCAAAAGCATCGGGATGAAAGAGGAGAAAAAAAGAAGAAACAAATAAAAAAAAATAGGGACAACAAATGGGTCCCACATTTGAGTCCCATTTGGTACAAGCATGCTGAAAGGTGGAAAAAGTAAAGGACAAAATGGTCAAAAAGCTATGTAAAGCAGTGTATTAGCCAAATAAGGAGCGGAAAAAGTACGAATTTTGCGTAATTAACGAATATATTTTGCATTTATTCATTTTTACAAGCGATACAAATAATTTTATTTGGAAAAACATTCTTAAAGCAATCATTTTTTCCGAAATAATCAGAACCATCAACTAGACATGTTCTAGTCGTAAAAGACAAAGGTCAAATATGATTCCACGTGATATATTTACATGGAGGGTTGTGCCATTTGGAGAGGATTTTGAGATCTTTTCAAAACTCCTTAATTCCTAGATTTTAACTTTTTTGGTTGAATTAGAGTATCGCATTAAAAGTGTCGGAATTGAACTGAAAACTAAACCGAAATCTAAACTAAATCGAATTAAACCAAAATTTAGTTCATTTTCAATTCAGTTCAGATCAGTTTTTGATTCGGGTAATAGTCAAAGAATTTGGATAGTTCAACGAATCAGTTCGGTTCGGATCACGAGTATCAATTTGTCTTTTTCTTCCCTTCGTGCGGGCTCTCTCCTCTCTCACTGTTCACTGCTCTCTCTGTCTAACCCTATTCTGCTTTCTTCTCTCTCCCCCTTTTCATCTTCGTCATCAGGGCAATGGTCCAGCGCTGCGAGCTGGAACATCTCGCACGGTTCGGATCCAGGCATCAGTGAGGCTTTGCGGATCAGCTGAGATTTCCTCCGCGGCGCCGCGACATCAAATCGGGCCCGACACGCCGATTGTCTCCCGCCATCGCGACGTGCCATCCGCGTGGAGACGAAACCAGTCCTGGGTGTCGTCCCCGGCGTCCTGATTTGGGCATGGCGAAAGATCAAGCGACGCTGATCTTCAACTCATCCGGGAGTTGCGACCTCGTCATGGTGATCTCGTCCGGCGGACCAAGCAAGCTAAACGGTTCGTCCTCGGACGAGACAGCATCGAGATGGCCCTGAAGAACTTCTACTGGATGGCCTGCGTGGTGACCATGTCGAGGTTCTCGAGGCCTTCCGGGAGGCCGACTTCCCAGGTCAGGAACTCCATGACTCAGTTCAGTTCGGTTCGATCCGGGATGAGTTATGATTCAGTTGAAGCGTATTTTTTAATGGTTCAGCTTCGCTTGTTTTTTTAAAAAACTGAATTGAACTAAATCATTGACGCCCCTAAATCACACATCTACACATCGATGTGTGTGCAAAATTTGGAAAAGATTGCAATAAAAGAAAGGAAAAGCGTGATATGCATTTTTTCAGTGAATATATTTCAGTTATTACAGGACAAGGAAGGTCACTTAGATTAGAAAAATCTACACAAAAGAGAGTCATAGCATAAAATGAAACTTTATGTCCACCCTTCGGGTTACTAATTTTCGGTGGGTCTGAGCTTCGCACCAGAAAATCCGGAGAAGGAATCACTGAAGGAATCGTCAGATCTCTTTACTTGGACAGATGCAACATACTCTATTTTTGGAAACCTCGGCTAACAAGGAAATAGACGGCACACTTTCACATGAGAATCCATATCAAATACTACCCCCAATATCTTAACACAGTGGCGAGCAAACAGAAACTAGAAACTAAAGGTCTGCCTGTATTCATGTAATAGTAACAAGTCATAGTACTGTCATGCGGAACCCCTATCAAGAGTGAACTTACACTGTGTTCGCAAGCAATGCAGAGGAAGATTAATGGGAAGACTTCTTGGAAGAGCCAGTAAACGTTGACAGTTCGGTACCGTAAGCGCTCGGTGGTTCAATACTTGTGAAGCTGGAGGACGAAACATGCGACGACTCTGGCATCGAAGATGGAGGCATGGCATACGTCGGGATGGGCAACTTTGGTGGCAGAATGGGCGGCGAAGCATCAAAGTTCAAAAAGGTTATCGCTTTGCTTATGGGGGGCCGTTCCATAGGGTCCGGATGTGCGCAACAGAGGCCGACAATCAGCAAGCACTCCATTTGTCTCGTGTCGAAATCTTCCCCTAACTTTGGATCCGCTGCATTTAATAGCTTTCCAACTCCATAGAGCTCCCAGACCCACTCCACCAGTTGGACTTGGCCTTCTGATGCTCTCGGCTCGATAGCTCTTCTTCCGCAAGCTATTTCTAGGAGGACGACTCCGAAGCTGTAGACATCGGATTCCTTGCTTGCCTTGCCTGTATAGATACAATCGGGTGCCAAATATCCCATGGTCCCAGCCAAGAGAGTGGTTTGCGACCCTTTGGCATGGTCGACCATCCGAGCAAGGCCAAAGTCGCCCAATTTAGCCTCGAATTGTGTATCAAGTAGGATATTGCTAGACTTTATATCCCTGTGCACGACGCATTGTTTCAAATCCTCGTGCAAGTATTTCATCCCCAAGGCAATGCCTTGAGCGATATTGTACCTCTTTTCCCATGTCAGTGGCACTGTGTCTTTGAACAAATGAGAGTCTAAGCTACCATTAGACATGAACTCATACACGAGGAGGAAATTATTTCTCTCGTGACACCAGCCGACGAGCTCCACTAAATTTTTATGCCTGAGATGTCTAATCGTCTTCACTTCAGAGGCGTACTCCTTTACGCCTTGGTTGGAATCTGCAGTGATCTTCTTGATGGCGACATGGGAATTTGCATCAGCGAGGTGGCCTTCATACACTCCTCCGAATCCCCCTTTCCCGAGCAACCGGGTATTGGTGAAGTTGTTAGTCGCGACAGCCAAGGCCTTGTAGGAGTAATTCTTGGGTCCCTTCGACTGTTCAAATCCTTCATCAATCCCAGGAACATCTTCTTCTCCACTTGGATCATTTTTATTTCTCCTCAGCTTATAAACATACCAGCCAAATCCTGCAACAAGGATAAGAAACACCAAAGAGCTCAAGCCTAAGATGGCCCCCCTCACCCAGGACTCACTCTTTTTCCCTCGTGTTATAACCCCCGTAGGTGTGTCGACGGTAGTCGCATTGGTTGTACCATTTACATTGTCAAGGATTCGTAGACTAGAGTTGAATTCCCACGAGAGAATACTATGACCCTCAAACAATTGCCCCGTTGTTGCCGAGAAACCGAAGACCACCCATTCCGGCAAGTGCTCTGTCAGGTTGACTGGCTGATAGTAAAGGCTGGTAGAATTTTCACTATTATCTCCAAAAAGAACCCTCAAGCTCATTGCTCTAGAATCATATGTGACCTGAGCATGGAGTCTTTTACCGTAGAATATGCTGTCATCCATCCATGAGACGCAAGTTTCATTGATGGAAGCCATGCTGTTTACGTCGATACCAACATGATCACATAGGGGATCCCACGCATTTGTGGAAGGGTCATAGAAAGTATCAAACTCTACCGCAACAAATGCAGTACTAGAGTTGGCAGAGTTTCCATTCGGACCTGCAAGGCCTAGAGAGCGTCCTTCTGAGTGTTCAGGGATCTGCGATCCATTGGGAGCGAGAAAGAAAGCCAATCCATCAGCATGGGAGTCGCTCATATGGGAATTGATAGCGAAAGTAAATTTGCTGACAAAATTTGCCACATTCCCTGTTGAACTATCCCACAGGTGCACGGGTTGATTATATATTGCTCGGCCAACTAAGTATGTAGCTCCCTCCGATGGTGCACCTAGAGTGAGTTGAATGACAGAGTTGAGTGCGGAGGCATTGCCCTGAAAGGTTATTCTCTGATCATTCTGTTGAAAGGAGGGGAAATTGAAAGAAATGTTGTCGAAGGATTCAGGATTGACAGATAGAATGCTTAATGAAAGGATGAAGACTGTTTGTGCTAGAGCCTCTTTCGTCCGACACATTCGCACTGAACTGTGAGCTATCATTGTTCCAAAGATTCAGAGGCTCGTCTGCTTCTTTCACTAGCTTGTGTTTATTGCAGAGAGAACCTGCAGGTGCCGAAGTCTGAAAATTTGAGTCATTCTTGAACAATTATACAGAAATACAAAAGATAAATGCACAATCTCAGTGATGGAAGCGCTAGTAGAAAGAAAATGTTTGAGGATGGTCTGCAGACATTTCTGAAATGATTCCATGCCCAGAAAGGGAATTGGAAGAAGTATAAATGGATGTCATAACATTTTATCGCCGTTGTTATCCATAACATTCATCTACTTGATAACATAGCAGCTGATAGATAATTTGACAGTGACGGGAGTGATGGCAGAGGAGGTGCATTAGGAAACAATGAAGAGTATGATCATCATTGACAAACCTGGAAAGTTTTGGCTGCCGAGATGTACATCCATCATACAATATTCCATCGCAAAGCATTATGTTTTTCATTACTAGAAGTATAAGATTGAGCGAGTGACTCTGACTCAATTAGTCACATGAGTTCGGCCAATCATGTAGTGCAGTAGCTGTGATCCCATGGAAGCCAAGTGATTCTACTGAATTGATAGACTTGTGAGAAACTTCTTGTGGGGTTGGATTGAAAATGAACATGGCGCAACAACTGACAAAAAGATGTGGCTTAGACCTTAAGAAATCAGAGTTTTGTATAGCTCTGGTTGATCTTAATCAAAATGGCAAATCATCGAACAACCTGCGATAACTTCGTGTCAGTTTGGTTAACGCCAGCAAGTCGCTCTCTCAAACCAAACTGTTAGTCTCTCTCTGTTTTGCCTTTGCTTCAACCTGTAGGGCCTTTCCGAAATCTACAGATGCACATCAGGTTCTTTCAAAACCGTAGTTCCTCCGCCACATCACGTGAACGGCCTTCACCCTAGCAACTATATACGATTTCTTTAGCCATGCGACGGTGGCCTCAAACAGTCACAACTTATATCGGTTCTTGAAACGTCCTCGGGAAGGATGATTTGAGACTATATTGGAATAACGCATCTAGTGTGGAAGCTGAATTGTGGGGACTTTGTGATGGACTCAAACTAGCTTAGGAGTACAGTGCTTGTTTAGGAGTACATGTCAGTCAGCGTTCGTTACGTAGCTGACATGTGATAAACCGGGGCCATCGACTTAGATTTTCAAGAAATATAGATAAGGATTACGTGGCTGCTACTCCTAACACAATATCCTGTTAGGTAAGCATTCGCCGATAACTGCATGGTCCATGTGAACTCATATTATCCAAACCATTAATTATATGGATCTCACTATGGAGCCCACATGATCAACGGTCCAGATGTGCTTGATCTCATGCTGTTCTCTCCTTAGGCAGAGATTGTGCTATCTAAGATCTGATTTCGCAACATATGAGCATGTCTTCCTCCCGCTAGTGTTTGTAAGTATCTCTGTTTATCCTTCTTTTATGCAACGTCCCTCTCAAACAAATGCAGCAAAATAATCAAATTCTTGCTTAGTGACTGACACCCACAGCCAAAGAAGACAGACTCGTCTATAGTAAGTCAACTAGGAGTCAGTCTCCTAAGGATGAAGAACACTATTTTTGAACATCATTAATCACTTTTCAGTATATATATTTCGGTTTCTTTTTGTCCTTTTTATAAGGTTAGAATCATCGTACGAAGGCGCTCCCCACTCGCATGGACACGTCAAGGAGAAACTTTCCAACTTGTCTCACTGGACCAATTGAAACTACTTGTTTTTCGAAAAAAAACTTCCCATCTAAAATTATCCTTTTTTGCTTAAAAAAAAAAATCGACGAACTCCGACTTGTGCGTTCCTCAACTGATTACTATTTAATGCTTTCCGTCGAATATTTCGAGCAAAATATGCCTCTTATATTTTCACTTGGTAACACGGAGAACTCCACAGGTCTAGAATCCCATCTACGGAGATCTGAACCTGTCCCTAACCCTCTCCGCCTTTTCTAGGGCCGCCATAAAAGCCGGTGCATAAGAGCAAGACCAACACCGCACTACTGTATAGCAGCAACTTGTGAATGGCTACTTGTTCATGCAAAAGAACAATATGATACTGGTAGTGGGTACTTGTTAACACTTATATGCTACAAAAAGATTCACTAAAGCATTGTTCAAAATCAAATACGTAAGTTGATAAATCTACTCGAAATATGAATAATTTCACAGAATATCCTTTCACAAACCAACAAAAGCAGCATAGACGCAAGGCACTCATGCGCAGAGAGAGAGAGAGAGAGAGACAAACAGAACCTGAATCTTGAATCACAGTTGAGGTAAAGCCAGTCAGAAGAAGAATAAGACAGAGAGGGATGAAGCTCCGACAGTGAAGAGAATGTCTGTGTTTTGTCAGTTATATTGGATAAAATAGTGTGAAAAAGAACAGCCGGCCTCCAAGTCTCGGTCGTGCTTTGGAAAATAGTTGGCCTGCGTAGGACCAAGCGTCTCCATCCTCGTGTGCCCCTTTTTTCAAATCCTCCAATGCAAAACTAAGGAAGAACCCACCAATCAAGCAAGCCATAGTCCCCTTTTTCAAATCCTCCAATGCAAAACTAAGAAAGAGCCCACCAATCAAGGAAGCCATAGTCAGCATACTTGAATACCTACGAGGGGCACTGGAGTAAAATATTGCGTAGATTAGTCCATTCAATTTGTTGAGATGAAATGCAAAAACGCTGACGGATCTTGGAATCAGGAGAAATAAACGAAGAACAATAAGGGACATTTGATATTTACGTAGTTCGGTCCAAATGTCTATAACTACATCCACGGAAGGAGCCAACTACAAATAATTCGTTATAATGAAAAAAATTATAATTACAATCGCTCATACGCTCAAATATTTTCCACACCTAAATTAATCCCAAAACAAATCCACGGATACTATCTTAAATCTCTTGCAGACCACTCACAAAGTAAACTGACCGAGAGAAATCTGGTATTCTCCTTGTTTGCTCTGCGTGCGATTGAACCAAAGAACGACTTCTTCGTATGGTAGCTTCTGCTAAAGGAGTCCACGCCCAATATGTGTGCCCTTATTATTTTTTTCTTTTTATTTTAGTCAACAAATCAACTAACCTTTGACCAGGACCCACCCAATATCTTTCGTGGCTTTTGAGTCGATGTGCACGCTACGGTTTTGACAGGAAGTCCAAGTCTTGGTCAAACTCGGATATTTCTTTCCAACAGAATAATAATTCATGTGCCCAAGAAATATCAACAACTTCTTTATTTCCAAAACTGCTCTCATGGACAATCTTGAACAAGAAGATAATACCGACTTTGTTTGATAAAAAAATCCAACCAAGATTTTCCTGTAACCCGGATCGGATTGCATCCTTTAATCGGGTTGGGTTTCGTAAAATGGTTCAAGCTCGAGACATTGTCCAAATGGGGCTCACTTTTCAGGTTTTTTTAAAATGCTCTCTTCCCCGTGACCCTCTCCCTCTTTCCTCTGTCACTCTCTTCTCTCTGTATTCTATGCATCAGTCACCGTCACCATCACTTCCCACGTCGCTTGATAATGGATCCTATATGCTCTTTATATTAATGTGATCTCCTTTCACCTATTAGTTTAAGCTTTTGGATTGAACTTTCTAACATGGCATCAGATGAAGAGGTCTTGAGTTCGAATCTTCCATGCCTCATTTGTCTCCCCAATTAAATACGTCCACGCTTAGTACTTTCTAAAAACATCAGACTAAGAATGAGGGGGAGTGTTAAAGTAGTTAAATATTAAATCATGCCTTCATGTAACAGCTTAAACTTTTAGAACTGTTGGTAGTGGTCCCATAAAATTTCACATGATATCAAAGCCAGTATTATCTCTTCTGCGATTGTGCCTCCACCCTCCATTATTAAACTTCATGTGCCGTTTGTAATCTGGCTTGCACGTGAAAGGGGATATTGAAGTTGTTGTTATCTCATATCGCTTGATAATAGGTCCTATGTTTTCTTTATATTGATGTGGTCTCCCTTCATCTATTAGCTTAAGCTTTGGGGTTGGACTTTTTAATATCACTTCAAACCAAAAACACAAAAAAGTTACGTTCTTGGCTTTTTCTTCTTCTTCAAATCCTCTTAGCTTGGAGGCCAAGAAAATCAATAGCCGAAAAAGTCCTAGGCAACAATGTCTAGGGCGTTACGAAGTCAGTAATCCGGTAGCTGACTCATCATGGGCGAGTGAAGCGAATTAGTCGGCTGATCTATGGGGAAACATGTAGGCTGGTAAAGATCTCCTGGAGAATAGGGCATTGCGAAGTCGGCAATCCAGCAGTTGACTCATCGTGGGTAAGTGAAGCAAATTAGCCGGTTGATCTATGGGGAAACGTGTAGGCTGGTAAAGATCTTTTTTTTTTTACCAATTTAGTCTAAATAATTTTGTGGATAATCAAAATATTTTTGATTGGTTCACTTTTGCAAGCAATACAAGTGATTATTTTTAGGAAAATATTTGTTGAATTATTCATTTTCCGTGAAACAAACGGAGTCACAATGAACTTGTATCATCCATTTACGTTTTTTTACCCATCTATATTTATGCCCTCGTCGGCCGCTGGTGGCCCACGATGCCTTGCTAGCCTCTAAGAAAAGAAGAACAGGGGAAAAAAAACACGAAAAAGGACAATAATGTATATAATTAGAAATAATATAAAAGATTTATTAAAAATTGTCTACGTCAGTGCCGGCTGTGTCATGTAGGACGGCCGGTATTTATGTCAATGATTTTCGGTCAAAATTGATCAGATTGACTCATTTGACAAAAGGTGAAAATATTTAGAACTAAATTGGTAAAATTAAAATGTTTGGTAATGAATTAACAAAAGTCCAATAGGTTTAAGACTTTTTGGACAAATTTTCCCAAGTAATTATTATGATTCACTATAAGTACCCCTAAAACATCCATTTGAAGAGGCAGAACCCACAAGCGAAGAATTGTGGTAGAAATCTCTCGGAAGGCGACATCAATCTCCAGCGTTCCTTCACTTGCCATTTAGCATAAGAAATCGTCATGCGTATCTCATAGTTCATGTCCACATATCATCCTCAAACATTACAGTATATGAATGATAACTTTTCAAGTAGCGAAAATACACCGCAAGTCCTAACCTTCAGCACGGTGCATTTGAGTCCTAAACGAAGTGGTTCAATTAAGTTCTAAAATCATAATAAAAAAGTGCAATCGAGTACTAAATCTTTCAATTGGTTCCATTAAGTCCTAAACTTAGGCTCCTTCTCACATGGTCTATGCTTAACCCTAGTCCAAGTCGTCAACATATCTATTTGGACCCACTTTCAATCAAAAGTTTAAGCTAATGAGTTATGGGCCAATTAAAACATATTAATTGCTTCACATCATATCAATTTTTCAATGTGGAATTTCTTCAACACAACTCACATATGTTTCTCAGCACCTAATTGCATTTTCCTTGATTGAGTCTCAAAAATGGAGGATAGAGATTGGAGAGAATCTTTTCCGTGAAATGAATGGATAAGTGTTCTTCGACGAAAAATGAAGAAATAAGTTTATGAAGGGTTTCATAATCAACTTAACACCCATTATTCGGTTCTTTAGATGACCAAACGTCACGAAGTTGGAGAATTTAGGCTTCCGAATGGATTTTTCCCAAGAAGATGAACGGAAGGAGATATTTGAAATGAATTTCACAGAGGCCACAACTCTGAGAATTTAGGTTTCGTAATGAATCTTCTTCAGCAAACAGAAGCATGAGTATTTTGGTTTCAGAATCAATTGAGCAGGAACTATTTATACTTTAACCGCTCTAACTGTCACGAACAACCGGGAGAATTTGGCTTTAGGACTCTAAATGTTTAATAAGGAGTTCAGGAAAACCTATTTTTCCATTGTGTAAAAGTTTCTGAAAATTCAAGTGGCTTGGGATGACGAGCCCAAAAGCTAAAGGGCTATTATCGACTAGGAATTAGGAATAATCAAACTGGAGACCAAACGTGGGTTCGAGAAACAAAATGTGTAAGCCTTGATAAATTTTTTGATTTCACAGTTAATCGTCGCCACAAAAATGCGGTACAACTCCTATATATAGAATGGAGCGATGCCCGTGTTCTTGTAGATGAGTGATCCTGTGGTTAAGGCTCATTCCAAGTAAGACTTTCTCATGTTGAGAACTTGGATTTGCTAACTCGATAGCTTCAGTCTTTTCTTCAAGAAAAGACAATGCCTTCGTTCTTATGGAC
This sequence comes from Psidium guajava, assembly GCA_016432845.1. Lineage (NCBI taxonomy): Eukaryota > Viridiplantae > Streptophyta > Magnoliopsida > Myrtales > Myrtaceae > Psidium > Psidium guajava. The sequence goes on along the minus strand of CM028225.1, from coordinate 31,614,335 downwards.
ATCTCTCATAATCTGGCTTAAGCGGGCTTGCTAAGAAGGATACGAAAATGCTGGTCTATCCTTAATTACTAAAACTAAAAATAAAAATCTGTCAAACTATCTTTAAATCAAATTGAGTCTTGGCATAAGCAAATCCTGCCTAGTGATTGTGGAGGCGGTCGATCGGGCGAGTCCTGAACAAATAGTTTTGTTCTATGTGAGTTTTACATCCAACAGATTTGTTTTTATTTATAAACATTTCGAATTTGAGTATAATTTAGCGGAAAACACTCGAGCATATGAGCAATTATAATTTTGATTATAAGATTATAGTGGATTAGCGACTGACTCTCCTCGTGGATATATGCACTGACATTCGGACCGAACCATATAAATCTCAAGTGCCTTGGCCGCCAGCATAACACCAAATGTTAATCCATATTTGCCACAATTTTAGGTAAATATGATATATTATATCAATTTGGGGTAGATGTCACATAGCTGTAGTAGTTTGAGAATTTTTGCGACATATAAAGTAGTTTAAGGTAAATGCGGCACTTGTTCACCAGTTTAGGATTTTTTTGTGGTACTAGCCCAAATTAATAACTAGCCAAGAGACACAAGAGAGATCACGTAGATCTCAGTTGCACATGGAAATTGCAGAACTAAGTTTAATTCACGAGTCCTCCAAATGTAGTTGAAGTTGTCACGAATTTTTTTTTTGGTTAATACCATAAAAAAAAACCTCAAACTGGTATGCATATGACAAATTTACTCAAACTATTTTTTTGACCACAAAAACTTCAAACTGTTACACTTGCGATAAATTTATTTCAAGCTTTTTTTTTTACCATAAAATACCAAAAACTAGTACAGTTGTGATAGATTTACGTCAAATTATTTTTTTTATCACGAAAAACCTCAAATTATTACACCTATGACAAATTTGCCCTTTGTTAAATTGGATTAATACCATAAAAAACCTAAATTGATATATCCATGATAAACAGAGGGTAAAAATCCCAAACTAATGTACCCGTAAAGTGCCACATGCCATCAAACTAAGCAATTTGACGTTAAATTTAATTGAAATTAACATAGGGTAAATTTGTCACAAATATATCAGTTTTGGGTAAATTTATCACAAGTATATCGGCTTGGATTTTTTGAGATCAAAAAAATAGTTTGGGATAAATTTGTCAAAGTGTACCAGTTTAGGATTTTTTGTGGTATTAACCTTTTTTTTTTGTCGAATTGCGAAGTTGACTAAGTACGAAAAATTACTTTGCAAAGCTGATTACATCTCTTCGTGGCATTTCCTTATGTAACATCATTAAGCCCTCATTTGTTTTGAAGTTTAAGCACGTCCAAATGGAAACGGGGTAGTCTTTCTCTTTCTTTACGATGTTTGGTGACTTGAAATAAAGATGAACAGACGCTCAGTACACTGCCATTTCTTATGAAGATGGCTAACACCATATGTTATTTGAGTTTCATACAATTTATAAATTTACCAATGTTAATGTCACGCCCTGGACCCGTCGAATACGCAATATCCCTTCACCTACCAAAATTGCTCATCCCCTGGCCAACTCTAGCGACGGCCTAGGACTCGTCACGGCCAAACGACGGCTAACAAATGCGACAGCGAAAACGAACAACCTCTGACAAACACACGTGTGGGATAGAGAGATAGAGAAAATTTAATTTACATACCATAAAACGGTAGAGGTTTAAATACAACCTGGAAGGGAGTCTATTATCTGAACCTCAAAACACAAGTCGATCATGGTAAAAAAGGAAACAAACCAAATTAAAAAGTCACTAAGCTTTTTTTTTTTCATGCATCATCGGGACTACTCGTCCTCAGACGAAGGAAACTCCTCTTGATTATACTCCTCATCTATCGGAGATCCAGGCTCGCCATCTGCCTGCTCGACGAACACGTCGTCTGCTCCCTCGATCTCCATAACTATATCCCCATTTACATCCAGGACATCCATCGGCTCAGGGTCTAAAACCTCGCCTTCAAAAGTGGCCGCATTCATCAGGCCTGTCGGCCCCATCAAAAAGACCGGTATATCCAAACTCTGCAAAGGACCCTGCCACAACTCCTGACCCACCCGACAGTACCATTCCTTGTATCTATGAGGGATCAAAATGTCATATCCCTCGTCGACCCATTCGGTGCAGCTATGCCGCTCATACGAAACTCCGTCCATAACAGGGTACAAAAATACCTATGTCTCAATCTCCTGAGGGATCCCGTGGCGGACTAGGGGAATACGATAAGTCATACCTACGGTCGAGGGTCTGAAATGGCGATCAGCCAAAAATAGGTGAGTCGAAACTCAGTGAACACACATCTAAACTCAATATAGAATGAAGCATACACCAAATTGGCCTCCAACATGGAAGTTCAAGCACACAGGCAACAAATAAAGCAGGGGCATGATAATTTACAATAGCCACGCGCCACATGCTAAACATAGCATCATCACATGCATTTCATATTCTCAATCTCGGAGATGCAACATGCTCAATGCTTGCCGGTGGCTCTCTGGGCACTGCCGGACTCAACCCAACCGGTGGCTCTTATCGGCACTGCCGGTCCTTGGCCACGTCGTAGACGTCTTAAGCCTGTGCCTCAACCCGTGTCTATTCACACCGAAGTTGGCACCCTTGTCTCTCCAGCTACCCCGTGCCGAGCACGTTCAGGCGCAAGTGCAACGACCGTGGCTCAATTAGCTCTGCGATCGGCACCTCCTTATCACCCCGCGTTCCCGGTGGCCCCCTAGACACTGCTAGGCCATCCCGCAAGGTTCTACGCACTCCGCCAAACGCACATGTCTCATACCAATATGCAAATCAATGATGAGCATCACAAAATTCTCAATTGGCTCACCCCATAAACACTCATGCAAGTCAGCTTTGCCACATGCATTTCCCAAAATTATTCATATTGGCACACCATTCACCTCAAAATAAATCGAATAAAATAACCAAGCAATTCGTATTGCAAAAACTCGCATTTCAGGACCCGATTTCTATTCTAAGTCACTTAGGTTCAAAGGCAAGCAACTTGGCACACGTGGTAATTTCTAGAGTCCAAAAAAATTACCAATTGACCCCTAAGGTCAGCAATAAATAATCAACATTTGACGTCCAAGAAATTTAATATTTTTCATCATAAAATTTTCCTTACTAGTCCCTAGCATACCCGACATTCTAAGTCAAGTTTAGAAATGTGCTCACCTAAAATCAAGTTCGAGCTCGGGCCAAACGGTGATGAGCTCGGGCCACGACGGTGACACTTGGTCATTGTTCCGGCGACATTATTCCGGCGACACTGTTCACGGCAGCAACGATGAAACCGACGGCGATTTTCTGGCGAGGAACAGAAATATAGCAACAAGCAGAACACAGCAGAGAAAAAGAGGATCGCAGCTACAGCAAGCAAAAGAAGAAAACCAGTAGAACAGGGTCAACTTTGATTCAAAATTGGGAATTCTCTAGGAGATTTTTCGCTGTTTCGTTTTCAGAATATCGAAGCTTGAAGTCTTACGAGTACACAGGCGAAAACGGATGTCGATTCGGATACCAGACGACCTCGAACGAGCCGATTTTCTCTGGGCGCGCGTGCTGGACGCGAGAACCCTAGAAGCAGAAGAAGAAAATTCCAGCAGCTGATTCAAGGACAGAGGAGGGGAAGAATAGAGCAGTAGCTCAGCTAAACGAAGAGAGGACAGCAGCAAGGATGAGTTGCAGCAGTAGCAGCAGCAGCTCGGGGCAACAGAGGCAACACAACACAAACGAAGAAGAAGAAGAAGAAGAAGAAGAAAAGCCAGATGTATCAGCTTCTTGGGATGATTCTGCCACGTGAACAGCAAGGTGATGTGGCCTCTAATCATCACATTCTGTCACGTTTGCATGGGAATAAGGAAGTGGGGGAGATTAGCTGCGAATTTGGCCAAAGAAGAAGCTCCACTGTAGCTGCAAAATGGAGTGGATTTTAAGAAGGTAAAGTGGACTTGTGGAAAGACTTCGGCAGGAAGGGATAAAGAGAAAAAAAAAAGCAAGGGCACGTGGGCTTCAACTAAGTGGAAGAAGAATGGTTCAATATCTTTAACTCTTCTTGTCCTCATGTGCATGAATTTTGAGGACTTCACAACTCTCCCCTCTTTACAGGAATTTCGTCCTCGAAACTTTCATTATGCTAGCATTACTAATTACACAAACAAGTGAGGATGCTTGCGCTTCATCTCTTCCTCATTTTCCCACGTTGCGCCTGCTGTTCCATCTTGCTCCCAAACTACTTTGACCAAAGGTATTGTCTTGTTCCGTAGGACGTGTTCTCTTCGGTCCACTATACATGCGGGCCTCTCTACGTATGAGACTCGGTCATCCACTTCAATGACCTCATGATCAAGTATATGGCTTGGGTCCGGCTCGTACTTCTTTAGCATCGAAACATGGAACACACTATGCATCTGAGACAACTTCGGCGGCAACGGAAGACGATACGCCAATGTTCTAATCCTTTCTAAGATCTCGAATGGGCTTACAAATCTTGGGCTTAACTTTCCCTTTTTCCCAAATCGAGATAGACCTTTCATTGGCGACACCTTTAAAAATACATGATCTCCCACTTGAAATTCCAACGGCCTACGTCACTTGTCTGCATAACTTTTCTGGTGACTCTGAGCTGTTTTCAGCCTATCTCTTATCACTTTCACTGCCTCGACAGATTGTTGAACTAACTCTGGGCTAGTTATGCTCCTTTCACCAATCTCGTCCCAGCAGATTAGAGTTCTACAAGCTCTTCCATATAGAGCCTCAAATGGAGCCATTCTGATGCTTTGCTGGTAGCTGTTATTATACGCAAACTCTACCAAGTACAACTGTCCATCCCATCCACCTTTGAAATCTATCACGCAGGCTCTCAACGTGTTCTCCAATGTCTGAATTGTCATTTCTGTTTGTCCATCGGTTTGTGGATGATATGCCGTATTGTACCTCAACTCAGTTCCTAGCGCAGTCTGCAGACTTTTCCAAAATGTCGCAGTAAAGCGAGGGTCATGGTCCGACGTGACTGTAACTGGTATTCCATGCAGACGAACGATTTGACGTACATATAATTCAGCCAGCTTTTCCAAAGCGAAATCCTTTCGTACAGCTATGAAGTGAGCAGATTTGGTCAGCCTATTGATTACAACCCAGATCGAATCATTGCCCCTTTGACTCCTTGGTAAACCAGTCACGAAGTCCATCGTGATATGCTCCCATTTCCATTCTAGGATCTCCAATGACTGTAGCAATCCTCCAGGTTTGCAATGTTGTGCTTTCACCTACTGACATGTCAGGCACTTTACCACATGTTTGGCCACATCCACCTTCATTCCGTTCTACCAGTAGTGCTGACGCAGGTTCTGATAAATTTTTGTACTACCTGGATGGATGCTATAACTGCTACGATGTGCTTCTTTTAATATCTTTTCCTTTAACTCCTCATTATTTGGCACACACAATCGTCCTTTAAACTTTAGGATCCCATCTTCTTTCACTTGAAACTCTGGTTTCCTCTTCGCCTCATCCATAGTTAAGATTTTCTGAATATCAGGGTCCGTAGATTGTAATTCCTTAATCCTCGAGTGAATTTTCGGTTCAACTCTCAAGGTGGCCATCAGACTCGAGAGGTGTCCTATCTTTATCTTGAATTCTGATTCTCTTATCCCCTCTAATAATTTCCACTCTTTAACCATCATATGTGCTATATTCGACTTTCGACTGAGCGCATCAGCTACCCCGTTCGCCTTTCCAGGGTGATACAAACTGTCACAATCGTAATCCTTCAAAAGTTCCATCCAGCGACGTTGTCTCATATTCAGCTCCTTCTGAGAGAATAGATACTTCAAACTCTAGTGATCCGTATAAATCTGAAACTTTTCTCCAACCAAATAATGTCTCCAGATCTTTAGTGCAAATACTATCGCCGCCAACTCCAAATCATGCGTCGGGTAGTTTATCTCATGTGGACTCAGCTGTCGAGATGCATACGCTACAACCCGTCCATGTTGCATCAAGACACATCCCAGACCTCTTAATGACGCATCATTGTAGATCCCGAATCCTCCACATCCTGACGGTATCGTCAATATTGGTGCAGTCATCAACCTATGTTTAAGCTCTCGAAAGCTTTCTTCACACTTATCCGTCCATTCAAACTTTGTCTCCTTTTTTAATAGACGCGTTAAGGGTCCAGTTATCGCAGAAAACGTTTCCACGAAGCGTCTATAGTAACTCGCCAGTCCTAAGAAACTTCTCACTTCTGTCACGGTTGTCGGTCTAGGCCACTTTTCAACTGCTTCAATCTTTGACAGATCCACAGCAATTCCTTCTCCAGAAATTATATGTCCAAGGAACGCTACTCGATTAAGCCAAAATTCACACTTACTGAACATAGCGTAGAGCGAGTGCTCTCTTAAGGTCTGTAGAATAATACTCAAGTGTTGTTCATGGTCCTCAGAACTCCTCGAGTATACCAGTATGTCGTCTATGAACACTATGACGAACTGGTCTAGGAACTTCTTGAATATCCTATTCATCATATCCATAAAGGCGGCAGGAGCATTAGTTAATCCAAATGGCATGACCGTAAACTCATAGTGGCCATACCTCGTCCTGAAGGCCGTTTTAGGTATGTTCTCCTTTTTTATTCTCAACTGGTGATAACCTGTCCTCAGGTCTATCTTAGAGAACACAGACGCTCCTTGCAGTTGATCGAATAAGTCATCTATCCTTGGCAACATATACCGTATTCTTGACCGTCACCTGATTCAACTGCCTATAGTCAATGTACAGACGCAATGACCCGTCTTTCTTCCTTACGAACAATATTGGAGCACCCCATGGCGAAGCACTTGGGCGAATAAACCGTTGTCGCCGTTCACTAGAGCCGTCGCCAATTGTCGTTGTCGAACGATTTTGGATGGGTTAACCCCTAATCTTTGATTAGGTTATTAATTGTACTTAGGTTAGTATAGATTAAATTAGTATTGGTTTAGTTAGTTAACTGCAATTGGTTTAAGTTAGTAACCCTGGTTAAAATTAAATGATCGCGGTTAGAAAAATTAGACCAGCTCGATTTGTTGGATTGCGATTGGATTATTTGTTTGACATGGACTGAGATTATTAAAATTTAATTATTATTTTGGACTTGTTAAAATTTAATTAATTTTTTCAACCCAAAAAAATTTAATTAATTATATCTTGACTGATTTAAAATTTAATTAATTATTCTTGGGCTAATAAAATTTGATAAATTATTTTTGGCTTAATTATTTTTTTATTTAATTAATTTGGATGCAATTAATTAATTATTATTTGGTTAATTAGTTGTGGTGCTTTAATTAACCATGACCTGAATAATTAATTATTATCAAATTGCCAATTATTTATTACGAATTTGTCGATTAATTTTATTAAATTACCAATGAATGAATACTTATTAATTTTCTAATTCACGGTTAATTATTTATTTATCTACTTGTCATTATTGATTTATTTTTAGGTGATTATTTGATAATTATGTATATGTTGTACGCATATTGATGGTTGGTTGCATTTATTTAAAGGTAAAATTTGGTGGATAGTGTGCATAATCATGTGACTGCATGCGAAGTCAAAATTTCATATTTAAGCATGAAAAAGAAAACGTCCTTGAGCCGAGTTTTGAGCATGACTGTGTAAGTATTTTAATTAAATACAAAGATAATAATTGAGTTGGTTGTCTAGCGTGCTTGTGTGATCATATATTAGTTATTGTCGCTCGAGGGCATCTCAGGGACGACGTCTAATAAGTTGTGACGTGTCGATCAGAATCACATGGCTTATCGGAAGCACGATAGTTTGTGTTGTCAGACTAATCGGATTCTAATCGCAGCTTGTGACAGACCAAAGTCCTTACATGAATGCCTAATATATCTATGATGTGTTGATCAGAATTATACAAATTATTGGTTGCCATCGTCGACGGAGTGGGATGACGCCCGGTCATGTCGAAAGAGCACCAACTATCTAGTGGGCTGGGCACCAACTATCTAGTATGCTGGGCACCAACTGTCTAGTGTGCCAGGGCCGAGTGCCTATTAATAATTGAAAATTACATGTTTTATAATGTATGAGAGTTTGGTATGTGTGCTCTGGTCATTACATTGATCTACGTGTGATCTAATTATCAAATAAATTGTTATACTATGTGGACCAAGACAGGGTAAGTTGTATGTGATTAACAGTTGGATTTCTTTTGTATTGTCATGCATTTAGGTTGCCTGAGTGAATCAATGCCCTAATTAAACTTAGGCGTTGACTCACAGAGATATTTATATCGCACCCGTCATTGGTAGATATTTTTCAAGGCTGTAATATAGAGATGCGTCATGTGAGGTTTGGGGTACCCGTGGACCAGTCATTCAAGATTCTATTTTGGCTGGAATTTTTGAAAGCAGTAGGTAACCATACCTAGATCAAATATCTTTTTGTTGGTTTTAAGAAGCAGCCCTAAAGAGCGGCTTGTAGTTGTCGTTTATTGAACTTCTCAGGGTTAACAATATTATTATTAATAAAAATGATTTTTTTGCAAATTCTGGCTGTTGATTGTTAGTTTTCTTTATTTTCTACTGCTATCCCTTTTTACATATTATTGTCCAGGGGGTTTTACATTCCGCATGCGCTTAATTGTAAAAAAAAAAATTAAATGGGTCGATAACGTGTGTGAGACGTCACTCTTTTTATGACTTGAGGATGTCACTGCCAACCCTAACTGTTCTACATAGTTCACACATAAGAATTTGGGATGGCAACATGATAGGTTGCGTTGGGTTTGGGTGAGTCATAAATAAATCTGCCGCAAATTCATCTATTTAACTTATGTTGACCCATTTAGTTTTAAGACAATTTAGATGACCTATACCAACCCACGTCTAACACAAAACCACCATTTAACCCATCTTTTTTAAAAAAATGCCAATAGATCTAAAAGTTAAAAAAAAAAAAGAAGAGAAAGCTTTACGGCTGCCATCACCTTCCCCCTGTGAAATCATCAACCCTTCATTGCTTTGCAGTCTAATTTGACCATAACATCCCTATTAACAGCCGCCGCTACCATTGCTGGCGAGTCCTACAGCTTCCTCGCTAGGAATCCTTTTTTCAAGTTGAATAGGAAAACCTAATTAAGCACCGCCATGTCCGTTGTCGATTCTGGTGGCGATGAACCTTCCAGACTCTACCTCTGAACCGAAATTAGGGTGTCCACGAACCATTGTTGTGCTGATATCACAACCAAAATGTGAAAAGGTCTTGCTCCTAATCCAAGTTAAGATGTCCTCAAAGAGCAAACTATCAATAGTCTTTAAGACTCTACATTTGAACCAAAATTGGGACCATGAAGAGCCTCAACCTCCCCGACTTGGCCGAAGCATGGCACAGCCGATTGTACTCCAACATTAGGTGATCCAAATCCTCATTGTTGGTGACGAAGATTGGGCTATTAAGGTCCTCACTGAGGAGTTCGTACTTGAAGTAGGCCTTGGCGCTGACGGCGCCACAGAGCGACGAGAGCTTGGACATGAAGGGGAACTTGATGCTGCCCTCAATGATAGGGATCTTGGTCTAGTGCCCACATAGGTGAGTTAGTTGTCGTGGGAACACGGTTGGATCCTGTCACCGTAGCTGCACATGAGGGAGAGATGGCATCTCTCTCTAGCGTTTCTAGGTCTGCCTAAGCCTATTAACAGCTCATTTTTTAAAACTCAAACTAACTCATATATGACCCAAATCATTGAATATGTGTTGTAAATGAGTTTTCAACCTATTTTAATACCTCTATTAATAATGTTTAGCAACAGAATTCATTGTGAAACAATCCCTCGATCTCACAAAAAAGAATTCATGGATACTACTAGGGTTGTCAAAAAGGCGCGCATCGGCTCGACCTAGCCAGGCCCGAAAAATTTAGGAAATTTTCGGGCTGGACCTCAGTACTGTTTCAATATAGTATCAGTGCTATTTCAAATGGGCTGGCACTTATCTCATCAAGCTCGCCCTTTTCATTTTCTCTTATATCACTCACATACCCTGCTTCCTCATCCTTATTCCCCCGTAGAGCCACTCCCTCTCCTCCGTCGCTACGCCCCTTTTTCTCTCCCCACCACCTTTAGCTTCCATGGAAACAACTTCTAAATAGGCAAACAGAAGAAATGGTCTTGAACTATTTATCTTGCTGAAGGTGAAACTTCATGAAGGTGTTGCAAAAGAGAGAGAGAAGGAGAGTTCTCATGGAAAAGAAACGGTAGAGTAGGTGCTTGGACTCGAACCCATAACACCGACCGACCGCGGCCGACTGCTACCACCACCTATTGCAGCTCCAATCGTGTTTGTTTCATCGCCCCGACTGTGGGTATTGAAGAGAAGCTGATTTGACTTGATTTTGATTGGTTGAGATCAATAAATGCCAAAAAAAGATGTGCTTTTTTTTATTCCTTTCTCTTTTTTTGGGTCAATTTTTTTTTATTCCTTTCAGATTTCACAACTTGCTTGCGAAACGAGCTTTCTCTGATGGTGCGGTTTGATATTTGAAGTTCTGCTGAGATTCTTGAGCAACGGGGGGAATGTGGGAGAAAATGGCAGATGATGTCTCTCTCGCTCTTTGTGAGAATGCAGAAGATGGTGAGCAGAGATCAGATCATAGATGCGAGTGGGGGAAAGGGGGTCCTCATCTCGTCCCACCCTTGTATCCATCACATCAAAGTCAATGTTCAATTAGTGTGGGAACAGTGATTTTTGCTACTGCTTTTTCTTCTTATTTTGAATAAGATGGGTTCGGCGGTGGTGATGTTGGTCTGTCCGTCCGTGGCTGAGCGAAGTGGAAAGATCAGAAGGGTTTTGGAAAGAAACTTAAAAAGAGGGTCAAGTCGTTCATTAGGAGGCAAGGAAAGGAGGAGCGCAAACAAAAAAAAAATATTTTCTTGGGATATTTTCTGCAGTATAGTGTGATTTCTTTTTTAGGGTTTGACACTTGATTTTTTTTTTTTAAAGCACAACCCGACCTGAATATCTTATATGATTCGGATATTGGGTAGGACTGAACCAGGCCAAGCTTGGTGCTGTTTGATTTCGTACCGGGTTGGATCTATATGAGACCGACCAGTCACAACTTATGTCGGTTCTTGAAACGTTCGCGGTAAAGTGTGTATTTATAATAGTTAGAATTATTTAATAAATTAAAAAAAAAGTGAAGTAGCCGTTTGTTCCCAAACAGTTATAATATAGCTGTTTGGGAGAAACTGCTATATAGCCGTTTGGCGGTTTCGAATCGCTAGTTTGAAACCGATGGTTCGGGCCTGTTCGAAACCAACGGTTCAGAACCGATAGTTCTAAATTGGCCCGGAACTACCGGTGGCCACCTCTAAGTCCAGCGCTGCGAACTGCAACATCTCGCACAGTTCGGATCCAGGCATTAGTGAAGTCTTGCAGCTTTGTGGATCAGCTGAGATGTCCTCCGCGGCGTCGCGACGTCAAGTCGGGCCCGACATGCCGATTGTCTCCCACCATCGCGATGTGCCATCTGCGACGTGACGAAACTAGTCATGGGTGTCGTCCGTGGCCCTCCGTCATTCCCCAGCATCCTGATTTGGGCATGGCGAAAGATCAAGCGACACTGATCTTCAACTCATCCGGGAGCTACGACCTCTTCATGGCGATCTTGTTCGGCAGACTAGGCAAGCGAAACGGCTCGTCCTCGGACGAGACAGCATCGAGATGGCCCTGAAGAACTTCTGCTAGATGACCTGCGTGGTGACCATGTTGAGGTTCTCGAGGCCTTCCGGGAGGCCCACTTCCTAGGTCAGGAACTCCATGACTCGGTTCGGTTCGGTTCGGTTCGGTTCGATTCAGGATGAGTTATGATTTAGTTCAAGCATATTTTTTAGTGGTTCAGCTTAGCTTGGTTTTTCAAAAAATTGAATTGAACTAAATCATTGACACTCTCAAAATCGTACATTTACACATCAATGTGCGTGCAAAATATGGAAAAGACTGCAATAAAGGAAAGGACAAACGTGATATGCATTTTTTCAGTGAATATATTTCAATTATTACAGTACAAGTAAGGTCACTTAGATTAGAAAAATCTACGCAAAAGAGTCATAGGATAAAATGAAAGTTTATGCCCACCTTTCAGGTTGCTAATTTTGGCTGTTATCAGTAATGTCAATCAATATTCATTTCTTTGGCTTTGCTAAAACTACTCAGCACACTACCGAGCGTGGTAGTACAGTGGTAAAGGAGTCCTTGTGACTTTCATGAGGTACGTCGCTCGAAATGAACACATGTTGATGTGCTAAAACTACGCTAACAAGGAAATAGACTGCACACTTTCACATCAGAATCCATATCAAATACTACCCCCAATATCTAACATTATGACGAGCAAACAGAAAGTAGAAACTAAAAGGTCTGCCTGCATTCATGTACTAGTTACAAGTCATAGTACTACAATATGGAACCCGTATCAAGAGTGAACTTACACTGTGTTCCCAAGCAATGCAGAAGAAGATGAACGGGGAGACTTCTTGGAAGAGCCAGTAAATGCAGACAGTTCGGTACTGTAAGCGCTCGGTGGTTCACTACTTGTGAAGCTGGTGGACGAAACATGCGACGATTTGGGCATTGAAGATGGAGGCACGATATATGTCGGGATGGGCAACTTTGGTGGGAGAATGGGTGGCGAAGCATCGAAGTTCAAAAAGGCTATCGCTTTGCTTATGGGAGGCCGTCCCTTAGGGTCCGGATGAGCGCACCAGAGGCCTACAATCATCAATTGCTCCATTTGTCTCGCATCGAAATTTTCTCCTAACTTCGGATCCACCGCATTGAATAGCTTCCCGATTCCATTGAGCTCCCAGACCCACTCCACCAGTTGGACCTGGCCTCGTGATGATTTCGGATCAATTGCTTTTCTTCCACACGCTATTTCTAAGAGGACCACTCCAAAGCTGTAGACGTCAGATTCCTTGCTTGCCTGGCCTGTATAGATGCATTCGGGTGCCAAATATCCCATGGTCCCAGCCAATAGGGTTGTTTGCGATCCTTTGGCATGGTCGACTATCCGAGCCAATCCAAAATCACCCAATTTAGCCTCGAATTGGGCATCAAGTAGGATATTGCTAGACTTTATATCCCTGTGCACAACGCATTGTTTCAAATCCTCGTGCAAGTATTTCATCCCTAAGGCGATGCCTTGAGCAATATTGTACCTCTTTTCCCATGTGAGCAGCGCTTTGTCTTTGAACAAATGAGAGTCTAAGCTACCGTTAGACATGAACTCATACACGAGGAGGAAATTACTTCTCTCATGACACCAGCCGACGAGCTCCACTAAATTTTTATGCCTGAGATGTCTAATCGTCTTCACTTCAGTGGCGTACTCCTTTACGCCTTGGTCGGAATCTGGAGTGATCTTCTTGATGGCGACATGGGAATTTTCATCAGCGAGGTGGCCTTCATACACTCCTCCGAAACCCCCTTTCCCGAGCAAACGGGTATTGGCGAAGTTGTTAGTCGCGACAGCCAAGACCTCGTAGCAGTACTTCTTGGGTCCCTGCGACTGTTCAAATCCTTCATCAATCCCGGGATCATCTTCTTCTCCACTTTGATCATTTTTATTTCTCCTCAGCTTATAAACATACCAGCCAAATCCTGCAACAAGGATAAGAAACACCAAAGAGCTCAAGCCTAAGATAGCCCCCCTCACCCAGGACATACTCTTTTTCCCTTGTGTCATACGCCCCATAGATGTGGCGCCGGTAGTCGCGTTGGTTGTACCAGTTACATTGTCAGGGATTCGTAGACTAGAGTTGAATTCCCACGAGAGAATACTATGAGCCTCAACCAATTGCCCCGTTGTTGCCGAGAAACCGAAAACCACCCATTCCGGCAAGTACTCTGTCAGGTTGACTGGCTGATGGTAAAGGCTGGTAACTTTGTCAGCATCGTCTCGAAAAAGAACACTCAAGCTCATTGCTCTAGAATCATATGTGACCAGAGCATGGAGTCTTTTACCATGCAATATGCTGTAAGCCATCCATGAGACGCAAGTTATATTGACAGAAGCCAGGCTGTTTACGTCGATACCGACATGATTACATAGCGGATCCCACGCATTTGTGGAAGGGTCATAGAAAGAATCAAACTCAACAGCAACAAATGCAGTACTAGAGTTGGTAGAGTTTCCATTCGAACTTGTGAGGCCTAGAAAGCGTCCTTCTGAATGTTCAGGGATCTGCGATCCATTGGGAGCGAGAAAGAAAGCCAATCCATCAGCATGGGAGTAGTTCACATCAGAATTGATAGCGAAAGTAAATTTGCTGACAAAATTTGCCACATTCCCTGTTGAACTATCCCACAGGTGCATGGGTTGACTATATATTGCTCGGCCAACTAAGTTTGTGGCTCCCTCCGATGGTGCACCTAGAGTGAGTTGAATGACGGAGTTCAGTGCAGAGGCATTGCCCTGAAATGTTATTCTCTGATCATTCTGTTGAAAGGAGGGGAAATTGAAAGAAATGTTGTCGAAGGATTCAGGATTGACAGATAGAATGCTTAATGAAAGGATGAAGACTGTTTGTGCTATAGCCTCTTTCGTCCGACGCATTCTCACTGAACCGTGAGCTATCATTGTTCCAAAGATTCAGAGGCTCGTCTGGTTCTTTCACTAGCTTCTGTTCATCGCAGAGAGCACCTGCAGCTGCCGAAGTCCAAAAATTTGAGTCATTCATGAACAATTATACAGGAAAACAAAAGATAAACGCACAATCTCAGTGATGGAAGCGCTAGTAGAAAGAAAATGTTTGAGGATGGTCTGCGGACATTTCTGAAGTCATTCCATGCCCAGAAAAGGAATTGGAAGAAGTATAAATGGATGTCATAACATTTTATCGCTGTTGTTTTCCATAACATTCATCTACTCAATAACTAGCAGCTGACAGATAATTTGACAGTGATGGGAGTGATGGAAGAGGAGGTGCATTAGGAAACAATGAAGACTGATCATCATTGACAAACCTGGAAAGTTTTGGCTGCCAAGATGTACATCCATTATACAATATTCCGTCGCAAAGCATTATGTTTTTCATTTCTAGAAGTATTAGATCAAGCGACTCTGTCTCAATCGGTCACATGAGTTCGGCCAATCATGTAGTGCAGTAGTGTGATCCCAAAGAAGCCTAGTGATTCTACTGAATTGATAGGCTTGTGAGAAACTTCTTGTGGGATTGGATTGAAAATGAACATGGCGCAACAACTGAAAAACTGATGTGGCTTAGACCTTAAGAAATCAAAGTTTTGTGTAGCTCTGGTTGATCTTAATCAAAATGGCAAATCATCAAACAACCTGCGAAAACTTGGTGTCAGTATGGTCAACGCCATCACGTCGCTCTCTCAAACCAAACTGTTAGTTTCTCTCTGTTTTCCCTTTGCTTCAACCTGTTGGGCCTTTCTGAAATCTACAGATGCACATCAGGTTCTTTCAAAATCGTAGTTCCTCCGCTGCATCACGTGAACGGCCTTGACCCTAGCAACTATATACGATTTCTTTAGCCATGCGACGGTGGCCTCAAACAGTCACAACTTATATCGGTTCTTGAAATGTCCTCGGGAAGGATGATTTGAGACTATATTGGATTAACGCATCTAGCGTGGAAGCTGAATTGTCGGGACTTCGTGATGGACTCAAACTAGCTTAGAGCAGCTAAATGACGATACTGATTGACATCAACATACAGTGCTTGTTTAGGAGTACATGCCAGTCGGCGTTCGTTACATAGCTGACATGTGATAAACCGGGGCCATCGACTTAGATTTTCAAGAAATATAGAAAAGGACTACGGGGTTGCTACTCCTAACATAATATCCTGTTAGGTAAGCACTCGCCGATAACTGCATGGTCTACGGACCATGTGAACTCATATTATCCAAACCATTAATTATATGGACCTCACTGTGGAGCCCACATGATCGACGGTCCAGATGTGCTTGATGTCATATTGTTCTCTACTTAGCCAGAGCTTATGCTATCTAAGATCTGAATTCGCAACATATGAGCATGTCTTCCTCCCTCTAGTGTTTGTAAGTATCTCTGTTTATCCTTGTTTTATGCAACTTCCCTCTCAAACGAATGCAGCAAAACAATAAAATTCTTGCCTAGTGATACCCACAGCCAAAGAAGACAGACTCGTCTATAGTAAGTCAACTAGGAGTCAGTCTCCCAAGGATGAAGAACACTATTTTTGAAAATCTTTAATCACTTTTCAGTATATATATTTTGGTTTCTTTTTGTCCTTTTTTTGAGGTTAGAATCATCGTACAAAGTCGCTCCCCACTTGAATGGACACGTCAAAGAGAAACTTACCAGCTTGTCTCACCGGACCAATTGAAACTATATGTCTTTCGAAAAAGAACTTCCCATCTAAAATTATCCTTCTTTGCTTCAAAAAAAGAAAAAAATCGATGAACTCCGACTTATGCTTCCTCAACTGATAACCATTTAATGCTTTCCTTTGAATATTTGGAGCAAAATATGCCTCTTATATTTTCACTTGGTAACACGGGGAACTCCACAGGTCTAGAATCCCATCTACGGAGATCTGAACCTATCCCTGACCCTCTCCGCCCTTTCTGGGGCCGCCATAAAAGCCGGTGCATAACAGTAAGACGAACACCGCACTACTGTATAGCAGCAACTTTGATTGGCTACTTGTTCATGCAAAGGAACAATATGATACTAGTATTGGGTACTTGTTAACACTTATATGCTACAAAAATATTCACTAAAGCATTGTTCAAAATCAAATGCATAAGTTGATAAATCTACTCGAAATATGAATAATTTCACAGAATATCCTTTCACAAACCAACAAAAGTAGCATAGACGCAAGGCACCCATGCAGAGAGAGAGAGAGAGAGAGAGACAGAGAGACAGAGAGAACCTGAATCTTGAATCACGGTTGAGGTAAAGCCGGTCAGAAGAAGAAGAATACAGAGAGGGATGAAGCTCCGACAGCGAAGAGAATATCTTTGTTGTGTCAGTTATATTGGATAAAATAGCGTGAAAAAGAACAGCGGGCCTCCAAGTCTAGGTCGTGCTTTGGAAAATAGTTGGCCTGTGTAGGACGAAGCGTCTCCATCGTCGTGTGCCCCTTTTTCAAATCCTCCAATGCAAAACTAAGGAAGAACCCACCAATCAAGCAAGCTATAGTCCCCTTTTTCAAATCTTCCCATGCAAAACTCAAGAAGAACCCACCAATCAAGGAAGCCATAGTCGGCATACTTGAATATCTACGAGGGGCACTGGAGCAAAACATTGGGTAGATTTCTCCATTCAATTTGTTGAGATGAAACGCAAAAACGCTAATGGATCTTGTAATCAAGCCATACGAAATCACTAGAGAAATAAACGAAGAATAATAAGGGACACTTGATATTTACGTGGTTCAGTCCGAATGTCAGTAACTACATGCACGAGGAGAGCCAATTACAAATAATTCACTGTCATCGAAGAATTAGAATTATAATGTCTCGTACGCTCAAGTGTTTTCCAAACCTAGATTAAGCTCAAAGCAAACCCACATATACTATCTTAAATCTCTAATAGAATACTCACTAAGTAAATTGACCGAGAGAAATCTAATATTCTCCTTGTTTGCTCTGGGTGCGATTGAACCAAAGAACGTCTTCTTCGTATGGTAGCTTCTGCTAAGGGAGTCCACGTCCAATATGTGTGGCCTCATTATTTTCTTTTTATTTTAGTCAACAAATCAACTAACCTTTGACCAGGACCCACCCAATATCTTTCGTGGCTTTCGAGTCGATGTGCACGCTACGGTTTTGGCAAGAAGTCCAAGCCTTGGTCAAACTTGGATATTTCTTTCCAACAGAACAATAATTCATGTGCCAAGAAATATCAGCGACTTCTTTATTTCCAAAATTGCTCTTATGGACAATCTTGAACAAGGAGATAATACCGACTTTGTTTGATCAAAAAATCCAACCTGAATTTTCCCGTAACACGGATCGGATTGCATCCTTTAATCGGGTTGGGTTTTGTAAAATGGTTCAAACTCAAGATAGTGTCCAACTGGGGCTCACTTTTCAGGTTTTTTTAAATGCTCTCATCTCCATGACCTTCTCCCTCTTTCCTTTATTACTCTCTTCTCTCTATATTCCATCCATCAGTCACTATAACCACCACTTCTCACGTTGCTTGAGAATGGATCCTATATGCTCTTCATATTAATGTAGTCTACCTCCACCTATTGGTTTAAGTTTTTGGATTGGACTTTATAATATAGTATCAGAGCAAGAGGTCCTGCGTTCGAATCTTCCAAGGCCTCATTTATCTCCCCAATTAAATATGTCCACGCGTAGTACTTTTAAAAAAAAAATCAAACTAAGAGTGAGGGAGAGTGTTAGAATAGTTAAATATTAAATCATGCATTCATGTAACAGCTTAAACTTTTAGAATGTTAGCAGCGGTCTCACAAAGTCTCACATGATATTAGTGTTGGAGTTGGCGAATACTTTGGGAACCCTTGTTTCTCACACCGGGTATGCCCACGTGAGCTTAGGGAAACTGAAGTGTTATCCAATGACATGTGATCCTAGCGTGCAGAATGCGGGGGTTCGGGGGCAACGCCCCCGACACGGGTACCCCACTATCCGGTCAGCAGGCGGGAGTTCGGGGGCAGTGCCTCTCGACGGGGGTTCCGCTGACCGGTGAGCGGGCGGGGGCTCGGGGGCAGCGCCCCCAAAACCTCAACGGGTTTGAGCTTTTATTTAAGCTGGCCCGTTTAGTGCGAGATTAAGAGATTAATTATAAGTTTAGGTTTTTAGCCCGTTTTAGGGATATATATGTATTTTTCTCGTTTTTGATTATTGTAACGAGTTGAGCGGCTGTAAACCGAAAACTTAGTGAAATCTCTTTGCAGAATGCAGCCCTAATCTTGGGGTGAACCTGGGTAATCTCTTGTGCATCGTTCTTCTTCTTCTTTATCGTGATTGTTCTGATATTCTGTCACGAACAAAAACCCATCAATTGGTATCAGAGCCAGGTTCGAGGGATTAGGGTTTGTTCGAGATGTCAAGAGGGTCGCGGATTGAGATAGAAAAGTTCGATGGGAAGCGGTTCGATCTGTGGAAGATGAAGATGGAGGATCTTCTTTGTGATCGAGATCTCTGGACAGCAATCGTAAAGGAAAGGCCTGTTACTGTGGCAGCTGGTGTCGTGATCGGCAAGAAACCAGGCGAGGAAAAGGAGGCAACTTCGAAACAGACAGATCCAAAGGCGACTGAGGAATGGGATCGGATCGATCAGAAAGCAAAGGGCTTGATTCGGCTTTGTCTGGTAGATAACATTCTGACAAATGTGATGAGCGAACTAACAACGAGGGATTTATCGCAGAAATTGGAGTCGCTATACCAAAGTAAGTCGCTCATGAATAAATTATTCTTAAGGAAAAAGTTGTATAATCTTCGAATGCACGAGGGCGACTCGTTTTCTGCACACTTGCATGATTTTAATATGTTGATAAGTCAACTCGTATCGATCGATGTTAAGTTTGAAGATGATGATAAGGCGATAACACTGCTCTGTTCACTGTCGGACTCGTGGGATAACCTGATTGTGGTAATTGGCGGTGGGGACAAGAAATTGTCATATGAGACTGTGTGTGCTGCCCTGTTACCAGAGGAGACATGAAGAAAGGGATCAGGAAGTTCTAGTAAAGAGGCTTTAGCGGCTAGGGGTAGGCCAGCAGAGAAGACTCTATATCGAAATGGGTCTAGATCCAAATCTCGTGGGCGATCGAAGAGTAAGGATAGGAGGGTATAGTGTTGGAGATGTGAAGAGTGGGGGCATGTGAAGCGGGATTGTAAAAACAAGCCCGTCTCTAAAAGGGAAGCAGAATCATCCTCGGGGAAGAAGGAAGTCGAAACAGGAGATATGTACGTGGCTGCTGTATGTATGGCGCAGTCAGACAAGGATATCTGGTATATCGACACCTGTGCTTCATACCACATGACGCCTCATAGACACTGGTTCTGTGAATATGAGCAATTTAATGGTGGAGATGTCATGCTCGGAGATGATAATGCAGTTCAGATTATCGTGCGTAGCAGGGTGAAGCTGAGGATGAGCAATGGCACAGTGAAGACTCTTCCGGATGTAATGCACATACCCTTGATGAGTAGAAATCTGTTATCCGTTGGTACAATGGCTGATTCAGGAGTTACTTTCTCTTGTGATAAGAATTCGTGCAAGATGACTCGAGGTTCTATTGTGATTGCACAAGGAGTTCGTTATGGGACGTTGTATAAGTTGCTCGGGGAAACGATGACTACTGGTGGCAGATTCATCTCTGAAAAGGTAAAGGAAGATGGACAGGACATGATACGTCCATGTTATGGCATTAGAGGTTAGGGCATATCGGGGAAAAGGGACTGTTTACCTTAGCTTCAAGTCAGATGGTAGAAGGAGTACCAGATTGCTCTATGGGTTTCGGGTTCTGTGAACACTGTCTTCATGGAAAACAGAACCGAGTTAGTTTCCAACACACCGGTACGAGAGCAATAGAGATTTTGGAGCTGATTCACAGTGATGTCTTTGGACCTACTCCGACGCCATCTATTGGAGGATCCAGGTACTATGTATCGTTCATAGATGATTTTTCGAGATATAGTTGGATTTATTTTATTAAAAGTAAATCGGATGTATTTGTAAAATTTCGAGAATTTAAGGCTTTGGTTGAAAACCAATTGGGTAGGAAAATCAAGACACTTCGTACAGATAATGGAGGTGAATTCTGTTCGGATAAGTTCGAGCAATTTTGTGTGGATAACGATATCGCAAGGCAGAAGACGACTCCATATACGCCTCAGCAGAATGGGGTGGCCGAAAGATTAAACCGGTCGCTCCTAGAAAGGGCGAGATGCATGCTGAGTTGGACAGGTTTAGAACCTGAATTCTGGGCAGAAGCTGTAGCCACGGCCTATTACTTGAAGAACCGATCACCGACCTCATCAGTGAAGAACCGAACTCCATATGAGGCAGTGTTTGGGAAGAAGCCGAATTTGTCACATGTTCGGGTATTCGGGTGCGACGCATATGTTTACATGCCCAAGGAGAAGAGGGGTAAGCTTGACAGTAAGTCTGAAAAGAACATATTTGTTGGATATAAGGAAAGGGTCAAAGGTTATAAGCTGTGGAATCCAGAGTCAAAGACCATCGTATATAGCAGGGATGTTGTCTTTCATGAAACGCAGTCCCAGAAAGGTACACAGGAAGATGAAGAGCCCAAGAAAGTGGTAATGTTTGAAGAAAGCCCCGATTGCTGAATCTGTGGAGGTGGTTCCACAAAACACACCAGTGGATTTTGATTCTGATCCGGAGCAAGAGGACTTGGTTAATGAAGTTGAGGATGCAGATTTAGATGAGGACCCGGACACAGATAGCATGCCTGCTCTTAGGAGATCAACTCGGAAAAGAAAGGTACCACTTCGATACTCACTTAGTGCATTGAGTACATTTCATGCTTTGAGTATTACTGGAGATGATCCTAGTTCTGTAAAAGATGCGAGATCCATGGATGATATGAATCAGTGGGAGCTCGCAATGACAGAAGAGATGCAGTCGCTTGATCATAACGACACATTAAGCTTGTGTAAATTGCCTAAGGATAGAAAGGCAATTGGATGTAAATGGGTGTTCAAGCGAAAATTGAAACCAGATGGGACTGTGGAGAAGTACAAGGCTAGGCTCGTAGCCAAGGGGTATTCTCAAGTCGAGGGGGTTGACTACGACGAGATATTTTCACCTGTAGCGAAATTAACCTCAATACGATTTGTTCTGTCTGTAGCAGCTGCATATGATCTTGAGGTGGAACAGATGGATGTAAAGACGGCTTTCCTTCATGGGGACTTAAAGGAGGAGATTTATATGAGGCAACCAGAAGGCTTTGAAGCAAAAGGAAAAGAAAATCTGGTATGTAAGTTAAAAAAATCTTTATATGGACTGAAGCAGTCACCGATGATGTGGTATCAGAAATTTGACACGTACATGCTCCAGCTTGATTTTGTGCGGTCAAATTCTGACCATTGTGTTTATGTGAAAAGAGCGGGCGATCAGTTTGTTATTCTTACATTATACGTTGACGATATACTGTTAATTGGGAATAACATGAAAATGGTGAAATCTGTGAAGAATTTGTTGGCCAAGAAGTTTGATATGAAAGACTTGGGCCCTGCAAATTTTATTTTGGGCATGCAGATTACAAAGGATCGTGAGAAGCGGAAGCTATGGCTAGGGCAGGAGAAATACATAAAAGAGATATTGAGAAAATTCAATATGATGGACTGCAAGCCTGTCGGTACCCCTATGTCTTCAGAGACCAAGTTATCTGCGGAACAGTGTCCTAAAACAGATGAGGAGGTTGAGGAGATGGCCCGAGTTCCATACGCAAGTGTAGTGGGTAGCTTGATGTATGCTATGGTGTGCACGCGTCCATATATAGCCCATGCAATGGGAGTCCTGAGTCGATATTTGTCCAACCCGGGTAGAGAACATTAGGACGCGATCAAGAGAGTTTTCAGGTATTTTCGTGGAACTTATAACCTCTCTTTATGTTTTGAAGGTACAGGGAATGGAAACATGCTTGATATCGTAGGCCACGTAGATGCTGATTGGGGTGGAGATATTGATAGTAGACGGTCCACTAACGGATATGTTTTTACATTATTTGGTGCTGCATTGAGTTGGAAGAGTAAGAGGCAAAGTGTGGTAGCGCTTTCTTCTACAGAGGCTGAATATATGGCTCTTACTCATGCTGGAAAAGAGGTCGTATGGTTACGACGGTTGTTCTTGGAGCTCGGGTTTGAGCAAGGTGCCATAGAGGTGAGATGTGATAATCAAGGGGCCATTTGTTTAGCTAAGAATCCTGCATTTCACTCACGTACAAAGCACATTGATATACAATATCATTTCATCCGAGAAAAGGTAAAGAAGAAAGAGGTTCGGCTTGTAAAGGTCGATACAGTAGATAATAGTTCTGACTTCCTTACTAAAGCAGTCACATGTGCGAAGTTTGACTGGTGCTCTACTACGATTGGATTGAAGAAGGATGATATTGGCAAAACTCTCATTTACGTGAAGTATCCACCAAGTGGGAGAATGTTGGAGTTGGCAAATACTTCGGGAACCCTTGTTTCTCACACCGGGTATGCCCACGTGAGCTTAGAGAAACTGAAGTGTTATCCAATGACATGTGATCCCAACGTGCGGAATGCGAGGATTCAGGGGCAGCGCCCCCGACACGGGTGCCCCGCTGCTCGGTCAGCGGGCGGGGTTTGGGGGCAGTGCCTCCCGACGGGGGTTCCGCTGACCGGGTTTGGGCTTTTATTTAAGCCGGCCCGTTTAATGCAAGATTAAGAGATTAATTATAAGTTTAGGTTTTAAGCCCGTTTTGGGGATATATATGTATTTTTTTCTCGTTTCTGATCATTATAATGAGTTGAGCGGCTGTAAACCAAAAACATAGTGAAATCTCTTTGTAGGACGTAGCCCTAATCTTGGGGTGAACCTGGGTAATCTCTTGTGCATCGTTCTTCTTCTTCTTTATCGTGATTATTTTGATACTCTGTCGCGAACAAATACCCATCAATTAGAGCCAGTGTTATCCCTTTTGCGATTGTGCCTCCACCCTCTATTAATTAAATTTCATGTGCTGCTTGTAATCCAGCTTGCACATGAAAGGGAATGTTGAAGTTGTTATTGTCCCATATCATTTGATAATAGGTCTTATATTTTCTTTATATCCATATGATCCCTTCATCTATGAGCTTAACTTTGGGAGTTGGACTTTCTAACATTATTTCAAACCAAAAACACAAAAAGTGCGTTCTTGTCTTTTTCTTCTCCTTCAAATCCTCTCATCTTGGAGGCCAAGAAAATCAACAGCTGTGGAAAGAGAGGCAAGGGGTTTGGCAAAGACGTCAAAGGTGGACCAAAAAGTCCTAGGCAATAACATCTAGAGCGTTACAAAGCCGGCAATCCGGCAGATGATCTACGAGGAAACGTCCAAGCTGCTAAAGCTCTTTTGAAGAAGGAAATAAAATTTGTTAAGCGTTGTGTTTCCCCATCTTCTCACGGGGAAGGAAAAAGCAAAACTTCTCTTCAAAGAAGAGAAATAGAGACGGAGGTTGAGAGAGAGAGAGAATTGCAGAGAAGGAGAGAGAAAGAAAGGTGCAGGATTTTAGAAAAGAAAAAGGAAATTATCAAAAAAATATTCTTTATAAAAAATATTATTAAAAATTTTCATGTCAGCACCGGCTGTCTTATGTGGCATCTCCGGCATCCATGTAAGCAACTTCTGACTAAATTGATTCAATTGAAATGTTTTGGACTAAATTTGTATTAATGCAATATGTTTCGGAATTTTTTGGTACTTTTCCCAATAAAAGTCTGAAGCATATTCAGCGGACATGAAGATCCACAAGGGGCACTAATGTATGTATGATCTTTTCAAGCAACCTATTTGTTTGGGAATTAAATTAAAATAGTAGGTACTTGTTTCTCGTTAAAGTTTGAAATATTGTCTGAAATTAAAAAAAAATAATGGGAAATTTACATACCAATCAATATGTCCACATATGAGTTTTTAGGAAATTTGGATTTATAGAAACGAGACTTAGATAAAGCAAAAAGTAAAAAAAGAAAAGAAGACAAATTTGATACGGCGACTAAATATTGGCAAAGAGAAAGAAATCACCCTAAAATGGGAAAATAACACCATAAGTGTCATGACTTGCTCATTTAATTATTATAGCGATTTTGTTAATCACTTGAATACTATAACTTATGTACAGTATTCACTTGAGTACTATAATTTTGTTTTTTTATCAATTGAGTGCCGTGTAACTTTTCATTCGATTACTTGAGTCTCATACTTTTTTAAAAACGTCCACTTCAAATTTTAAACAATTAGGTGAACATTTTTAAAAAGAAATGACACTCAAGTGTTCAATTAAAAGTTATAGTACTCAAGTGAACAAAATATCTACATCACATCACTCAAATGGTTAAAAAAAAGTTATGACATTTAAATGAGCACCATATAAAAGTTATGATACTTGCGATATCCTTATCCTACCCTGACAGTGAATTACATCACAAATCTCATCATTAGATTAAGAGGAAACCTATAATGGCAAAGCTTGTGTTTTCATGTGCGTCATATGAAAGTTATGAGACTTGCGCTATCTTTATCCTACCCTGGCAGTGAATTACAACAGAAATCTCATCATTGGATTAAGAGGAAACCTATAATGGCAAAGCTTGCGTTTTCACAGCGAAAATTCATCTTTAGGGATGAAAAATGCAAATTCCGTTGCTTAAGCTTGAGCATTTCAAAAGACTTATCCCAAAGAAGAATTTCAGCAACAAAATCACATATTCGATCCCTAAAGGTCCTCTCTTTAGCTTCATCGATTGGTTGCCGAAACTTCTTGATTCCAAAACCACAAACTTGTAACTCGATATTTCCCGGTAATTCGTATTATTAACCGGAGATTTTCGATTCGCATTCTAATCGACAAAATTGGTCATGGAGTTTCTGGTTTGGATTTTTAGCCGCCGCAATTTTTTGGTGCATACAAACTTATGAAGCCATCAACATACTCGGGAAAAAAGAAAAATGGTCAGAAGTAAACACATTTATCGCATGCTTCATTAGACACCAATGCCCTAGAATCTTCAAGCATTGAGCTTGTTTCACATCAAACTCTTCTCCTAGTCTTGGACTTAATGGTTTTCAAAGCCCTCCTCTTCCCATAATGCTTCCAAACCCACTCCACAAGCCGCCCCTTGCCGATTTGAATGCATTATCTCCCTGGAGAGCAGTCGACCTTCGAGATCACCATTAACCAAACATCGACAGTAGGTCAATGTCGCGATCTTAGAAGACCTTAGATTGGACCTCGATCTAAGCTCTCCTGATCTAGCAAGGGCAATGATCCTTACTCGCGGCTGGCGAGGACACACTAGCCCTCACTGGAAAAGGAAAAAAAAAACGAAAGGAACAAAAAAACGAAAAATAATAAAAGAAAGAAAAGGAAAGAAAATCTAAAAGATTAAAAAAATTATCAAGAAATAATTAATAAATGTTCATGTAAGCGTTGGTTGTATCACATAGGATAATCAACATTTACGTTAGCGATTTCTGACCAAAATTGATAGGATGGACTAAATTGATTTATGATTAATATTAGCCTAATTGAAAAGTTTATAATTGAATTAGTATCGATACAATATATTTAAGACTTTTAATATTTGCGGCGGTGAACGCACCGCCGCTTGACACCTTACACCGGCTCCTTTACTTATTCATTATTCTATTAATCCCCATACGCTACTAATTCCCTCTTTGTAAAAGCGTGGGTTCCAAGCGAAGCATTTGTATATAGATGGACCTCAAATTTTCGGATCCGGATCCCCTGATATAGTGCAACCATGTTAGGGGTGACATAAGAGATCCGGGCCGTCCAATTTAAAAATGGACGGCCCAGATTGATCAATTCAAAATTTTAAAATTCCCGCCGAAATTTTTTTCCTCTTTTACAAAGATGATGTGAATCAATCTGGGCAATCCATTTTGAATTGGATGGCCTAGATTGGATAATGTCATTCCTAACATTATATTAGGGGATTCAAACACCAAATTTCCTGGATCCCCTTTCTCTGAGCCTCAAGCTTGGTGACCAAGTACTTGACTGGATATAAAAGTAGTCTCCCAAACTCTCTACTTACATCTCCCTCTCTCTCTCTCTCTCTCGATGGCGCACGAGACAAAGAAGCAGCGCCGCCGACGGCACGGCCGAAAGGAGAGCCAAAATCAAAGAGAGGAGACCGCCAAGTCATGCTCTTGGCCCGACCTTCCGTGGCCACTTCTCAAGACGATCCGCAGCCATGCCACTCCTCACGCACGACCTGACTTCTGGCGTGACAACCAAGTCATGGCGATCAAAGCCAGCCCCATGTTCACCGTCGAATCAGCTTCAACTCCTACACACGGCCCACGATACCCCACTTCACACGTTTCAGCGTCGCATTCCCCGGCATGTGGCTGGGCCACTGGAGGTACTACAGGAGGGAGCTGAACTACTGGCATCCATGGACTTGCCTTGTCGGGTACTCGCACGACGTCGTCCTCGCCCGAGGTGGGCTGAACCCTCTTTCCCAGGTCTCTATGTCTAGAATCC
The DNA here is from genome assembly GCA_016432845.1 of Psidium guajava. Taxonomy (NCBI): domain Eukaryota; kingdom Viridiplantae; phylum Streptophyta; class Magnoliopsida; order Myrtales; family Myrtaceae; genus Psidium; species Psidium guajava. The sequence continues at coordinate 31,586,996 of CM028225.1, read as the reverse complement.
GGTCGTGTCTGGGTACTCGCGTCTCCCGCCTTGCGATTGCCGAGTTCCTTTCAAGCGCGCTGTCGTGAGTTCGCCCCCAAGTGGGCCGTCACGCATGTCTTGGCCACGTCCTGATGGTTGTGACGGGCATGAGCCGCCCGGCTTTTGTTTTCTGTGATCTTTCCAGGAGGCAACAGGGTGACCTCAAGTGGGTTAAGTACGATTGCAATGTTGAGAACCCGAATTGCCGAATTGTGGGAACAGTTCGGAGCGTCATATGGAGTTCACCAATGCCGTCACTGTGAATGGCAAGTTCTATGCCCTGAGTTCGCAGGGGACGCTCGCGGCCATAGAGTGTGCGAATTCGGGCACCGAGATCGTTGCCCTGTGTCCAAGTGGGGCGGTTCCTAATGCCCCGTGGAGGAGCTTCAGGGAGTGTTTGCTCGAGATTGAGGGCGAAGTTTTGCTGGTTCTTCTCGCGTCCAGGAGGACCGCGAAAGTTGTGGATGATGTTGAAGTTCTGAGGCTTGGCGTCGATAACCGGTCGTGGACCAAAGCTAGTAATATTGGTGATCAAGCACCTTTCATGGGGGCTGATTGCTGTCTCGATGCCTTGGTGAGTGAAGAGGGGTGGCGCAGGAGAAACTGCATCTACTTCGTACAGAAAGAAGAGGAAGATCATGTTTGGTGGGTGTTTGACATGGAAAGAAGTGGGCATTTCCCGGTATTGGAAAGAGGCAGATTGTCCAGTTGGGCTCATCTGAACTTGATCGGAGGTAATGAAATTTGTTTAGCTAACTGTCGCCCGGAAAAAGAATTAGGCTCCATTATTCTCGCAAAAAATAAATGAGTTAGGAAAATTTTCCTAAAAATCGACTCTTTATCGCTTACAATATCGCTTACAATAATAAGTGAACAAGAAATACTTTCATCATTCAACTGAAAACATTACTCAGTAGCTGATTATTTCAAATCATACCACTAATCATTTTTAGAATTCGATTTTCGCAAAACAAATAGAACCTTAGTAAGTTGTTTCAGCCATTTACATTCCACTTCTGCATCAGTGCAGAACCGTGGAGAGGGAACCGAACCTGACCGTCGATTGCCCAATTCATAACTAGACCTTGGAACTGCTTCTCCCCAAAACTTTTCATGTAAATTTGATCGAATTCGACTTGCATAATGTAGAGTGCAGATCAGGAACCATGAACAGAAAACCAAACCGGCTGATTCCTAGGTACTAGATAGACGTTGAACTGGTTTTCCCCCTAAAGAGCAAAGAGAAACTAGCAACTAAAGCTCCGCTTGTAGACACGTAATACTTACTGATCATACGACACAAAGTTGCTATACAGAACCCATGAAAAACGTGAAACTTACTCTGCTTTTCAAAGAAATGCAGAAGAAGTTGAACTGGAAGATTTCTAGGAAGAGCGTGTAAATGCAGACACTTCAGTACTGTAAGCAATCGGCGGTTCACTACTTGTGAAGCTGGCGGATGGCATGTGTGGCAATTCGGGCATCGAAAATGGTGGCACAACATATGTCGGGACCGGCAACTTTGGTGGGAGAATGGGCGGTGAAGCGTCGAAGTTCAAAAAGGCTATCGCTTTGCTTATGGGAGGCCGCTCCTTAGGGTCCGGATGAGCGCACCAGAGGCCGACAATCATCAAGCACTCCATTTGTCTCGTGTCGAAATCTTCCCCTAACTTTGGATCTGCCGCATTTAATAGCTTTCCAACTCCATAGAGCTCCCAGACCCACTCCACCAGTTGGACTTGGTCCTCTGATGCTCTCTGCTCGATAGTTTTTCTTCCACACGCTATTTCTAGGAGGACGACTCCGAAGCTGTAGACATCGGATTCCTTGCTTGCCTTGCCTGTATAGATACATTCGGGTGCCAAATACCCCATGGTCCCAGCCAATAGAGTGGTTTGCGACCCTTTGGCATGGTCGACTATCCGAGCCAGGCCAAAGTCGCCCAATTTAGCCTCGAATTGTGCATCAAGCAGGATATTGCTAGACTTTATGTCCCTGTGCACGACGCATTGTTTCAAATTCTCGTGCAAGTATTTCAGCCCTAAAGCGATGCCTCGAGCGATATCGTACCTCCTTTCCCATGTCAGCAGTACTTTGTCTTTAAATAAATGAGAGTCTAAGCTACCGTTGGACATGTACTCGTACACGAGGAGGAACTTGTTCCTCTCATGACACCAGCCGACGAGCTCGACTAAATTCTTATGCTTGAGATGTCTAATGGTCTTTACTTCAGTGGCGTACTCCTTTACGCCTTGTTTGGAATCTGGAGTGATCTTCTTGATGGCGACATGGGAATTAGCATCAGCGAGGCGGCCTTCATACACTCGTCCGAAACCCCCTTCCCCGAGTAGCCGGGCATTGGAGAAGTTGTTAGTCGCAGCGGCCAAGACCTTGTAGGAGTACTTCATGGGTCCCTTCGACTGTTCAAATCCTTCATCGATCCCGCGGAAACCTTCTTCTTCTCCACTATGACCATTTCTATTTCTCTTTAGCTTATAATAATACCAGCCAAATCCTGCGACAAGGACAAGCAACACCAAAGAGCTTAAGCCCATGGCTATGGTAGCCAACCATGACCACGACTTGTTCTTTTTTTCTATAGTCATACTGCCCGTGGAAGTGTTGAGGATTTGTAGACCAGAGTTGAATTCCCATGAGAAAATCGTATGAGCCTCAAGAAACTGCCCTGTCGTCGCCGAGAAACCGAAAACCACCCATTCCGGCAAGTACTCTGTCAGGTTGACTGGCCGATAGTAAAGGCTGGTAGAATTTTCACCATCATCTCCAAAAAGAACACTCAAGCTCATTGCTCTAGAATCGTATGTGACCTGGGCATGGAGTTTTTTGCCATGGAATATGCTGTAATCCATCCATGAGACACAAGTTTCATTGACAGAGGCCAGGCTGTTTACGTCGATACCAACATGATCACATGGCGGATCCCATGCATTTGTGGAATGCTCATAGAAGGTATCGAACTCTACCGCAACAAATGCTGTACTAGAGTTGGTAGAGTTTGGATTCGAGCTTGTGAGGCCTAGAAAGCATCCTTCCGAGGGTTGAGGGATCTGCGATCCATTGGGAGCAAGGAAGAAAACCATTCCCTCAGCGCGGGAGTAGTTCCTATGGGAGTCAATGGCGAAAGTAAACTTGCTGACAAAATCTGCCACATTCCCTGTTGAACTATCCCACAGGTGCATGGGTTCATGATACGTTGCTCGGCCAACTGCGTCCGTGGGGCACTCCATTGGCTCACCCATAGTGAGGTGGATATGGGAGTTCAAGACGGAGGCATTGCCCTGAAAAGTTATTCTCTGATCGTTCAATTGAAAAGACGGGAAAATGACAGAAATGTTGTCGAACGATTCGGAATTGGCAGATGGAATGCTTAATGAAAGGACGAAGACTGTTTGTGCTAGAGCCTGTTTCGCCGGACGCAAGCTCACTGAGCCGTGAGCAGTCATTGTTGCGAAGTTTCAGAGGCTCGTATGTGTTCTTTCACTAGCTTATGTTTCTCTGTGGAGAACACCTGCAGTGGCCGAAGTCTGTAAATTTGAGTCATTGATGCACAATCAAACAGAAATGCAAAAGTTAAACACACAATCTCAGTGATGGAATCTCTGGCAGAAATAAAATGTTTGAGCATGGCCAACAGACATTCCGAATCACTCCACCGCCCTGAAAAGGAATTGGAAGAAGTATGACATGGATGCTGTCCTGCTTCGTCACTGTTGTTATCAACAACATTCATCTAGTTGATAACATACACAGCAGCGGATAGAGAATTCGACAGCTACGGGAATGATGGAAATCCTAGCTGTCTAGGAGGTGCTTTAGGAATTTATGAGGAGTATGGTCATCAGTGAAGAATCTAGAAATACTTTGGGGGCCAAGATGTACATGAATCGTAAACAATTCCATGGCAAAGCGTTATGTTTTTTGTTTCTTGAAGTTTCAGACCAAGCGAGTGACTTCGGATGCGCTTGATCTACTTGATCCATGCACCATCCTTAACCAGAGATTATGCTGTCTACAATTCAATTTGGCAACATATGAGCATGTCTTCCTCACGATATTGTTTGTAAATTACTCTGTTTCCGCTAGTGTTTGTGAACAACTCTGTTTATGCAACTTTCTTTGAAGCATATGCAGGAAAATACAAAAATTCTTGGTAAATACTACCCCACAGCCAAAGAAGAAAGAGACATGCCTGCAGCAAGTCAATTCAGAGTCAGTCCACTAAGTTAGAATGAAGGAGATCCCATGTCCTGAGGTCCAAATCAACATTGACTTGGGAAAAAAAAAAAAAGAAGCTAAGTCGTATCATGGTAGGAAGTCGCAAAATCTTGCAATGGACTCCGAATTCGGCGTCCTAAACCTATAACCATTTTATCCATTTCGTCGAATATTTCTAGCAATATAATCCACTTACGGTTTTTGGGTCGGTAAGTCGGGGAAACTCCACAAGTCCAGAATCCCATCTACTGAGATTTGAACCTGTCCCCGACTCTCCCCGCGTTTTCTAGTGCCGCCATAAAAGCCGGTGTATAGGACCAGGACGAATGCCGCACAAGCCGGTGTAGAAGCAACTGCTAATGGCTATTTGTTCATGCAAAAGAAGAAAAATAAAGATAGAACTGTTAATGGCTACCTGTTAACGCTTAAACTATCCAAAAAGCCTCACTATATATGGACCAACAAAGTGAAAATACCATAAACGCTACACACGCGCAGAAAGAGAGATAGAGCGGGAACCTGGATCTTCGAACGAGGGTTCAGGTAGAGTTACAATACCAGTCAGAATCAGAAGAAGAAGAGTCAGAAGCAGAAAGAGAGAGAGAGAGAGAGAGAGAGATGAAGGTCCAACAGTGAAGAGAATGTCTGTCTCCCCCCATTGATTTTGTAGGGGGGAATAAAAACAGATTGGTCGCGTAAATTAAGGTGGGAAAGATTACAGCCCGAGTCAAGTCCGAGTCAAAAAAGTTCATGACTTTTGGGAATTGGTTGACCTGTGCAAGACCAACCGCCATTCTAAAGAAGAACCCACCAATCAAACAAGCCTCATGATAGCTTTTGTTGGTGGAGCTCGAATAAAAAAAAAAAATTGGATTGTTATTTGGTTTGGAAGAAAACAAAGAAGTCGGCTGAAGTTTCGGACAAGCCGAGGGAATACTTAAATTCCAAAAAAAAAAATTGTACTGACGTGGCATTTTTGTAACCACTGAATACTTCCTTCCTAATTTGCTGTCACATGAAACCCTATTTGATTAGGCCTCTTCCACGGCATAGTGAACACAAAAATCTCTGCCTTGTCGAGCAATATTCGCCACCCTAGTCTCTTCTTTTCTACAAATGTCTATCCTAAAAGACTAGAGAAATTGGATGTACAATTTTAACAACTCAAATGCAGAAGTCTGAAGCATACTCGGCAGACATGAAGATGCAAGAGGTGCATTGATGTACATATATGCCATATGTTATATGGTATTTTAAGTAACAAGTCTGTTTGGAACTTCAGTAAAAACAAGTTTCATTTTTTTTTTCTCGTTAAGACTTAAAGCATTATCTCAATTTTCAAAAAATTATGGGAAATTTTTAACGAATATGGGTGCATTTGTTTGGGGGGTTTTGGGGGTAGGGGGGGTAGGCGAAAACTTCATGACCATAATTTTAAAGAAAAATACATTCTGCAAAATAATTTTTTAGGAAAGTAGTTAGTTTTCTCTTATTTTGGTAGTATTTGTCCGAAAATATTTTTTAGTGTTTGGATCTCATTTGGAGAATGATTCCATACACAATAATTTATCTCAAGCACAAAAAAAAAATTGTAAATTTTCATTTTTTTTTTTTGGTTTCTTCATGAGGCTCGGGGATGACCGATGACATATGAAATAGCGTGTTTAAAAAATGAGAAGATACGCACTTTAGACATAAACATATATAAATATATGTCAATTGTATTGATGAGAACCAAGCTCTTATTTTGTTGTTCTCTTTGGTATTCAAAAACGTCGTCCGGATCGTAAACTCGTCTAATTCGAACTGAGTGGATAAATTGAAAACGTATAACGCACGTTGCATCATTCCTAAAATTTGCAAATAAAAGTTAGTAAATGATAAAAGAAGTGTTTTTTTTTTGTTGGAGATAAGATAAGATGGTAATTTGAAAAAATCAAATAAACATTGGTAACTACCTAAATTTAGAATCCAATAAGAGAAAAGATGGTAATCACGCTAATTGAGGTTCATAATTTCTAACAAGTTTGGTAGATTGTAAAAGTTGGTGAACAAGGCAAATAGCAGTGGGATCGTAATAGAAAAGTACACGTAAGAAATAGCAAATAAACGTTAGGAAGCAAGTCGAGAGTTAAAAATTAGTAGGTCACACAAATAAATGTTGGCGATTTCATTTTATGGGTGGTAATTTAGGCCAAAAAAACAAATAAACACTTGTATGCAACTCAAATGAGAGTTCATAACTCAAAACTAGAGCATAGTTAATAATTACGCAAATAAAGGTTATTAATTCATATATATATATATATATAAGTTGGTAAATGATAAGATAAAACTTTATTTTGTTAGAAAAAAAGAGAAGTTGATTAAACAAAGGGTATCTAGCTCATTCAAATAAGAGTTGGTGTTGTTACTTTAATGAGAGAAAAGTTGGTAATTGCTAACACCTAAATTTTGACTACCTTTTGTTGATACTTCAATTTTCACTATCATTTTTAGTCATTAATTTTTGCATAAAAAAATTAAGGACTAACCTTATTTCCAAGCAAAAACATTTAAATCATTTTCCATATAGGATATAGTTTATTTCATGCATTAATGCACTACATTTTTGCGTTGGACTGTTGGCGGGCGAAGTGGCACTTGTAGAGGATACCCAAGGAGGAAAGACAAAGTACATCCCAAGCACAAATTCGCTAGAGCTTCACAAAGGGATCTAATCATGGTACACCCCGTGAAGTGTTAGTCCTAACCAGCGAGCCAGCAGACCCGACGCCAATCGAGACCTTCCCTGGAGCCTGCCGTCCGCTGCCGCTGCCTTCGTCACGTCATCGACGACCACCTCGGCGAGTCCTCAATTACCATGAATTTGTGATTTCAGGTTTTTCCCGTCAGAGCTACGGCTTTCCGTTGGTTCTTGCGATAGTATCACGGGGTCACTTGGCGGCTTCTCCGCATCATCTTCCTAGCACCGATATCCTTGTCTATAATTCTTTCTTTGACTTTGGCGTTGCATGTGATCAGAAGAGAAGCATGCCATCTATGCATGTGAAGTCCATGGGTGGACTTTTTTTTTTTTTTCTTTTGGGGAGTCTTGGTCAACAAGAATTATTATGTAGATTCTTTAGTTGACCAAGAGCACGCCTAACATAGTCATCTAGTGGATCACAGGACCAAATTCGGTGAAGCCGCAAGAGTGATCCGACTGTGGTACGTCCACCGAAGCACCAGTCGTCATTGATTTCCACGCACCGGCGAGTCCCTTTGGTCTGCAACTCCATCGACCGTCGTAATTCCTGGTCGGTCCCTTCATCCGCAAGCGTGATCCTTGATTGATTCAATTCGGTTTGAAATAGGAAAATTATCCACAAGATTCTGATTTCAAATATTTCATTGCCTATCTTGAACATATTGCATATCTTAAATATATTTGCATATCATATCACATATCTTGCATATTTCAAATATATTGCATCAAAAGTGGATATTCTTTTCAAAAATTCAGATTTGATTAGGAAAATTTTCTTTCTTAATCCGTAACTTACCACATAATTGAAAAAGTCCATCTTTAGAATTATTGATGTAATACTCGATTAGGCAAAGATTTAAGTTTAATTATTAATTGTAGGATTACGGGTTAAAGATTAATTTAAATGTTCGCGAAATATTTCAAAAATTGATTGAAATATCCACTTTTCTTGATTGAATTGATTGGCATATTCCGTTTCGTATTTTGATTTGAATTGCTTGATTGTTACCTTTTTTTTAGCATATATTCGTTCCATGATGTGATGTCGAAAAATTCTAAAAAAATATTTTGCATTCATTCATATTTCATATTTCAAAAAAGCATATCTTTTAAAAATAGCATCATGTAGATAATTGCATATCTAATCCTTTATGCAAAATATTTGGGTTAGATTGCATTTTAGGATAGAAATTGCATGCCTAAAAAGTATTTCATGTCTAAAATAATCTATCTTTGATATATTAGGGTCTAGGTCAATTTAAACTCTAAAATATGCAAGATAAACATTGTTTAAATAGTTCTATTTTAGGTAATAAATTCATCTGAAAATAAAAAAAAATCATTCTTGCTATGTCATTCATCCTTGCCAGGTCATATTTGCCACGTCATATATGCCATGTCATACCTGCCATGTCATTATCATTGTCGTGTCATTTTAGTTTGCATGTTAGCCTCATACGAAATCATCTATCTTAATTAGACTTGCATTTAATTTATGTCGTTGTATCCATAAATAATTTCATGCATTGCACATAGCATAGTCATTCATGCATTCATTAAAAATATTTTGTGGCGCATGGTCCCTTGATTATCTTGATTTCTAGATATTCAATTAATTGATTATACAACCACATGATAACCTTCATTAGTGACTTATGTTAAAGTCAATTGATGTTGCCTTCTCAAATGATTTTTTATGAAATAAAATGGTACTAAAAGAGCGTTAGATTAATCTAGCGTAATGAAGTCTCCCAACTCTTAATCTATGATTCGTAGAAGTAATTTAGTTCTCCCGTTAAATTTACTTAACTTTTTAATCGACCTACCGAGAACAATTAGTTGCAACTCCTATTGAAAATTTTTGCATGTTAAAAATTAAACAATAAGTTGCGATTTTGTATAGATTTAGGAAAGTCCGAGTTAGTTTAGTTAAATAATTAATCTGATAATTCATTAGCCTATAATTTTCGAATTTTAGGTCGCGACACCCTTTGCAATCATTAAATATTGCATGAAAAATCAAGGACTAACCTTAATCCTTACCCATGTATACTATCAGATACTATCAGCTTGACAACATGAAAACAAATAAAAAGCACGACACTTTATTTATTTATAGCAGACAAACGTTGGGTTTATTTTACATACATTTGGGAGATAAGTCGGGGGTCATCAAAAAGTCACAAGTGACCCTACCCGCTATACAAAATTGAGGACTACAGTCCCAACCGAAAAGACTCTGATGAAAAGTAGATAGGTGCTCGCCATGCTATTTATCTATAAAAAATTTTAATGATAAAAGAGTGAGACAATAATCTCAGTAAGTGATATTCTCTAATCCATCAATTAATCTATCCAATGCAAGGAATGAGTAACAGCTAACCAAAAAAATGCTAATATCATATATATTCATTCATCTGCAATAACCTTATAGCACCCAATTCCCTACATAGCCATGACTAATACGACACACAAGAATATGCCTTTTTCCACGTGAGATGTGTTAAAAGAAGGATAAATTAGTTCCATCATTTGAACATTGAAATTTGATAAGTTTCGTTATACTACCTTCGAGGCCAGCCTAGTCACACAGCAAGGTCACCCAAACACATAGCAGAGTCTTCTCATAAACTCTATGGGGCATGAGATAGGGCAATAAGCCCAATTTCCTTAATCCGCACCTTGCCTGTTCTGACTATGTGAGTGACTTTATTTTCTTACATATATGTCATTATAAGATGAATATAGAGGTGCTCGATGGTTTATTATAGCCTGAATCAATATTTAGAACACCATGTAACGCTAGACAAATTAGGCACCTTCAAGTTGAATGCCTCCATAGATACCTAACCTTGATGAGCATTCCTAATTCGTCATTAAGAATAGGAGTTATCACACCAACACTACGCACGTTCGTTAATTGACGTTAGCTCTCTGAATTTCTATTCGAATGTAAAGGTTCAAGTCTCTAGGCAGGATCCTACTCCATAAGTTCTCATTTAGCAATCACTTAAAGGATCAACAATGTTCCGGCGCTTATTTACCAACTGTCTTACGAATTCTATGCTCTTTCCTCCACTTAGGACTAGTAATGATAACTTCATAGGCTTGACTATGGTTGAACTACATCCTGAACTTTTGGCTAAAGCAATATCGAGGACCACTTCAACTGCTTCCTCTATCAACTTTGTAGATTTTAGCTCTCTAACCATCGTCCAAAACAACCAAATAGCACCTAAAGCATCCTGCTTCACTTTACACCCCAAGCTGAAGTTTCTCTCTCTCTCGGTCTCATTTACCCACTACTTCTAGTCGACGTCCAGAACACCACTTCAGCAATTATCCCACCAAAAGTTGTACTAAGCTTAACTTCGTCAATTTAGGACTTCTGGTTACATATCCTCTCGGCCTCATCACACCACAGCAACGTCATGCAACTGGCCACCACATTCCACCGACCATGTTAACCTTGCAAGCTTCAAAGACCTTAAACTAGCTAAAAAATTATTTTGTGCCTCTACGAGCAGACATGCAGACTCTTCCCCTCTACTCGCTCAACTCACTGCAACTCATTACCCATTGGTTAAACTAGTGGGTAAAATTTTCTATATAACGTTGCTGTATAGGGTCAACTTATATCTGTATGAATGATCTCTAACAAGTGAGAACTACAGACTGCAGTTTTCTTCTTTATTTTAGTCATCTTTCATCTACGGCAATTTACGCATGTGTCTAAGTCACTTTTAAGAGTAGGTAGAATGTTTGTCGTTATTAGTCTTTCCTTTCTTTTGTTAGAGATGTGACCAAAATATTTATGCCATAATGCATAAGACTGTTCCTTAGGTAAAAGTCTTTTGGAAATAACATTTTCAAATGTATAAGCGACGTATATTTCATTGGAAGACAGACATAATCTGTACAGTCCATTGAACATAGTGCAACACCCAACTCTATTTGAATTAAAAGAAATAGAAATTGCATTGTTTGAAGTCTCAAAAGAGTAACCACATATGTCCACACTTGATACAAAAATAAAATTTTGTCTAAAACAAGGTACATAAAATGTATTTATTAATATCAAATTAACACTAACGTCTAGAATTACATTAACATCTCCCACGAACTTAACGTCAGCTTTATTGTTATTTCTTACTGTGAACATTGAGTTTTCCTTATTTGGCTTCCTTCGGTTTATTAATCTTTATATGCCAAATGAAACATGATTAGTTATACCACTATCTAGCCACCACAATCAAGATGGGGCTTTAGATAGATGAGATTCACCAATCAATACTAGAAAATCGTTACCTTTAGGCTCACATTTAGACAATCAATTTTTATGTTTAACGTAGTCTTTTTTAGGTGTCCTCTCTTCTTACAGAAGAAACATAGACCATCCTTACCATCCCTTTTGAAGGTTGGTTTCTTTGAACCCAAATTGCCAGAAGGTCCAACGGATGAATGAGTTCCTTTATGAGTACGATTCTTGTGCATCTTAGCCTTCTTAACACTGGAACTAGAGGCAGCATATATAACAATATGCATTTTACCTTTCTTCACCTTTATCTCCTCTAACACTACTCTTGCATTCAAGTCATTGATTGACCATGTCTGATCAGTGGTATTATATTGTGTTTAAATAATACCAAATTCAAGTAGAAGAGAGTTGAGTGCAAGATGCACAATATAAGTATCATGAATATTAACATCAAGCACCTTCGAGCTTTGTTTGCAAATCCACCATCCTATCGACATAATTCTCAGTGCCAGCAAAACCATCATACTTCAAGCTGAAAACCTTGACAGATGTGTCCCAATTTCATCATAAGGAGAATCACGATGCCTTGTCACTAAGGCCTCCATCATCTGCTTAGCAATAATCTTAGCTACGAACAGTCCTAAGATATTCTTATATAGATCTCCTCATAGATAGTAAGCAAATCTTACTGCTCTTTTCCAAAGCAGCAAAGTGTTCTTTCGAGAATTCTATACTAGCCTCAATGATAACTGTCGGTTTATTCTCATTAAGAGCAACATGAACATTCACTAGTTCCATACCAAGTAGAAAATCCTCTCTCTACTTCTCAATGTAGAACCAGTAAGAATCTCAATAGTTATGGAGTTTCCATTCACAAAAAAGGTAACTAAAATAATAATCAATATTTATAAGTAGTATATTGTAAAAACTTATCTTGAGAGTTACATACATCATGATCTAATAATCTTTGGACAAAAAACATGATGTGCAATTATATACACTTTACATTATAGCAGTCATGAGAATTCATTTTAATCGTCATTAAATCACCACCTTTGGGAGTATGAAAATACTTCGATTAGATAATTCTCAGTCATATGATGTACAAGTATCCCTCCATGTAAAAATACGCAATTACCTCCTTTAGGAATATGACCACGTATGAAAACAGGAGACATCTCAATACTTTATAAATCATTTTTCATTAAATCCAACCAAGTATGCAATTTTGTCAGTCACAATATAATTGAATTTTCGAAGCTATAATATAACCTTTATATTTCACATTTGCCATATGCATGTAATTTCAAACTCAAAATTAGGGGCAATTATCCACAAAAATTACACGTCGTGCTAAAGCCATATACATGTAGTTGATATATTATGCTTCACATATCTGTATGTAATACTTACATGTGAGCTTGCAATTGTATTTCACAAATCATAGAGAAATACATACGAAAAATACCACAAAAATGCCCCATCCGATACACGTATTTAGGGTTCCATATGTATTTTCATTCCGTAAAAGGATTAAACATGTAAAATAAATATATCACCTGGTAGAGCATTAGCATGTAAGCATGCCGGTACTTTAAACTCCTTAAACGCATCATCCACGCACCCTCATGCGTGCCTTTCTCTCTCTATGCATTGTCCCCACACGCTGACACATTGGTTTATCTAGTACAACCACGAATCCCTAACCAATAACACAAACTGGGTTAAGTGATTTGGCTGGATTGATCAATGATTGATTCCATTGGATAGCCCAAGTCAACAGTTAATGAGTCGGGTCAGGTTAAATGGGTCGGGCTGGGCCCAAATTGCGGTCACATCATGTGATGTCAGCCCTACACATGCCGCTCACATGCGTGGGTCAGGTCTAGTGCGTAAGGGTGACTGCTAGTGTGTGGCCGTGTGTGACGACGCGTCTGTCCTCCTTCGGTGGTGATCTTCATATGGTTTTATTCCTCTCAACAAGCATATTATGAATATATAATTATTTTTCACTTTTACTGAAAATAAAAGTTCAAAAAAAAAATACCAAAACATGATTTGAGATCTAGAATGCGTTTGCTCTGATGCTATATGTAGACTGCAAATTTAATCCTTATGTAGCAACCCAAGATCATTATATATATATATGCAAATCATTGTTCCATAAAGTAGAAAAATGGACACACCTTATTTCAGATCCATCATTCATGATGAGAAACAACGATGAATCGATGCTTCAAGATCTCCTCTAGAACCACCTTATGCACTAGCTTTAATGAGATGACCTCTCACATATCGTTTTCTGATGACTCTTTATGTGAGATTATATGGACATTAGGGTTTAGAGAATGGATTTGAGCTCTATTTATAGAGTTTGTAACATATCCCCTAATTATAAATAAGATTTAACTCAGTTCATGCTATCCAGTCTCATATTCAACTAGAATTAGGAAACCTGATATTTTTGCTTTACTAGACAAAAAATTATAATAATAATTGATAAAGCTCATATTAGATATATGAAATATATCCTCACAACAAGGGTATATGATGGAAGTGGAAGAGAATATCCTCATGAGAAAGAATAGTTAGAGGATCAAAAAGGACCTCATTTGCGGTCTCACTCTTGAAGTAATTTCTTTTTACATTATTTCCTTTTGGGTCAAACCTCCGAGGCAATTTTGATTCCTAAAATATTTATGTAATGAATATTGTAAATGACAAAGATTATTCTACCTAGTAACGTCAGTGGAGCGATAAGTGCGCGAATTTTATTGTTAATCGGTTGAAAGTTTTTGGAAGTGCAAACGTGATAATATATTAGCATTCTTCGACATAAAAGTAATATATACACACTCACAGAAAACGTGTCAGTGATGGATACGATAACGGCGCCGTCCACTTGCCCCCGAAGAATCTCGAGCCAACTGTCTGAGAGTACGAGGTTTGCACTTCTCTCATTTCTCTCTTGTACAAACCTAGTTCTACTCTCCTTCCTTGCCCGACATCTGTCCTAACCTGATCTGTCCCTCTTCTTCGAAGGCTTCCGCGGCAGTGGTCATTGACAAATGGGAGTCTTGGGAAGCAGAGTGTGGGTTAACATCGTACTCGCGCGAGTGAGGATCGACCGTTTGAGTTAGGGACCTAATATTTTATGTTCTGGGTAACAGAGCCGACCTTTTATTGGGTGCTCTCCACCTTTCTTTTTGGCCCTTTTAAACCGTGGATTGTCTTGCCATTGAGAGGAAAAGAACATCAGCTCCTTCTGATCAGAAACAGCATCAAGATTGTTTTTACAGTCCATTCAATCATGGCTTACAGCAAGTAAGTTTCTCATCTTTCTTCTACTTCTTGCTATGTTACTCTTCTTCTTTGATAAGTTTCTCATCTTTCTTCTACTTCTTGCTATGTTACTCTTCTTCTTTTTCACTGTTTCAAACTTATGTGATATCCATTGTTTTTTCTTTTTCTTCTTTTTTCTAATTGATATTCGAACGCCTCATTTTCTTGAGTTAGAATCATAACTTTCATTTCTCTTGTGCTAGTGGCAAAATACATGAAGCTTCTTAATGTGTGGTTGCCTGAAGCTTGATCATATCATAAATCTGACGGGTAAAAAGAGCGAGAAACCCTAAATTTGAAGGAAAAAGTGGTGAGAGATGGGAAGAGGAAAGATTGAGATAAGAAGAATTGACGACTCCACGAGCAGGCAAGTCACTTTCTCAAAGAGAAGAAAAGGATTGCTCAAGAAGGCGAGCGAGCTTTCCATACTTTGTGATGCCCAAGTGGGGATCATCATCTTCTCTTGCACCGGAAAGCTTTACGATTTTGCGAGCCCAAGGTTAGATCTCTTCTTGATCTTTCCTTTCTTGAAAGTCAAATCTCCTCTCTATTGTGCTCAACATTTTTCATTGACTACTTTCTTTTGGCTTCAGTTCTTTTGCAACATCATATTGTGAGCTTTGATTTCTTGAGCTTTTGGATATGGGGAATCCCAAAACGTTTTGTGATAGCAACTTTTTGATGAGCATATGTATTAGCCAAAGTTGGAGGAACATCCAGATTTCTTGACCCCTTGTATTGCTCACTTCTTCATTTGTTTGTTTCCCTTATTTTATTCAGTTAACCTAAAATTGTCTTAGCATCTCCATTTTGGTAGCTCTAATGAGAATTAGGCCTTAAGAAGCAACCGGAAATATGGGCTACAAATTGTTTAGGTTAAAGTTGGCTCCCTTCAATTGAATTTATTCACAAGATACATAACCCTTTAATATTAATTCCT
This sequence comes from Psidium guajava, assembly GCA_016432845.1. Lineage (NCBI taxonomy): Eukaryota > Viridiplantae > Streptophyta > Magnoliopsida > Myrtales > Myrtaceae > Psidium > Psidium guajava. Next base: position 31,571,450 of record CM028225.1, on the reverse strand, counting down.
CACAAAGATAACCAAAATATATTGCAAGTACAAGCTCGAAATGGATCCTCACCAAAAAGTAAATATATATTAAAAATAAATTATTTAAATGTTACACTGACAATAGATTAACACCGTTTCTGTTTCTGTTTCTCTTTGAATGTCTCTAGATTTACTCTAAATAGAGACTCTATTGGAAGTTGAAACCCTAAAATTCCCCATCAATAGGAAGCATGATACTCCCGCAATTATACAAGAATCTCTGCATCAAACAAAGTTCAATCTTCAGTTTGGTGTCCACCCTGGAAAATTCAGAATTAACTCTAATGATTTGCTAAATTAGGTTAATATAGTATATAAGCAACGGGAAAACCAATCCACAATGCAATGCTTCCACAAGTAAAATAAAGTTCATTAAAAAGCAAATCAACATTAAAAGTAACTAACCTCAAAGTACGGTAAAACTGGTGGTGAAAACTGGCCTGTAGTTATGCACATATTCATCTAACATTTATCTCCTGATATCATATCAAAGTTATCACAAGTGAAAATTGCCATGAACATAAGAAACACCGAGCAAGTTGAAAAGGCTATGACAAACTCTCGTGTAATTGCGTTAAGTGGCTTAACCATATGCATGCTGTACCCATTATTCTTTTTCTTTGGTTGTTTAGTTTTTGTATGAAACCATGATATATGAAATGACGAAGTTTTCGTTCGTAATTTTATATATTTAGATTCCAAAAGAAATTAACTATTAAAGAGGTTAGGATGAGTAGAAATTGGTTTTACATTTTTCCCTTTTAAGCAAGTAAGATTATCTCCAATACAAATATTGAAGCATGAGATAGAAATTATGTAAGTGTAATACATGGAAAAATGTGTAAACACCGTAACAAGATAAGATTATCTTTGGATGAGTTGATCAACTATTTCCATATTGAATTTGTACCATTTGTTAGATGTCAATAATGAAATAAGTACAAATTTGTTTCGTTACACTGAAACAGAAATGCAAATAGAAACGTCCTATGCAAGCACAACATAAACTTTCAATGGAAATTAGCATGTGTATATAATAGAAATATGTTAAATGAGGTCGTAACTTCTATAGGCAGTTTTTAAACAAGCGAAAAGTAAGAGAAAAGTAAAAGACATAACTCATGGGCCAAGATATATCCGGCATCATATCGGCCATTTTCATAAATTTTATTTTTAGTTGATTTTTATATGAAATGAAAACATAGCCATAGTGCCAAAGTCCAGAATATATAATGCTGAAAGGGTTAAAAAAACGTACGTGGAATAAGTTTTAGATAGAGGGAGTTCATTTGTGGGATTGATATATTTGATGCAAACTTAAGAAACAAAGATTTATTTTCATAAGTTTGAAAGGTGGGGATAAGTTTGAAAACAGGTTAAGTGTACTAGAAGTCTTAAAATTTATGCAATTGAGTCATGAAACTTTCAAACTGTGCAATTGAGTCTTAAAACTTATTGTGAAAGTGTAATTAAGTATTAAAATATTCAAAAAAAAATTTAATCAAAACCTAAAACTTGTCAAGTTAGTGCAATCAAGTCTTTTCATTGACTCCATCATACTAGACGAATGGAAAATATTAGCAAATTTTAGAACTTAGTTGCATCAGTTTAACATGTTTTAGGACTTGATTGTATCTTGGTGATAAGTTCTAGGACTTGATTGCACCTTTTAAAAGTTTTAGGACTTAATTGCACTTTCATGACAAGTTTTATAAACAAATCTAAGAACTCAAACTATCAAATAAGGTTCGGTTCAATATTCAAATGCAAGGACATTCCACCAATGCATAATCTAGATATGCCTTGATATCAAAGCATGGAAATGGATTGTTGGAGAGGGAAATAAAGGGTTTGAATATATTGAAATACAGGGTTTCTTCCTCTCCTGCCATTGGAAATTAGATCTGGTGATAGCCTGTTCTGTACAAGTAGCATTTTTCATATTCTGGGATGTAGAGAAAAACCAAAGAGAAAGTGACTCCAAAGAGCTGACAAATTAAGAAAAGATCGAACAAAGGAAGGGAAAAAAAAACATACTAAATGATTATGCTTCTGCATCAAATGGGCCAGAAAAAAATCCAAATGCTTTCACATACGTGTAGGTTTACCATTTTACCAAAATCCAGATTGAAGTTGTCTAACTCACTTCTTCAAACATTTAACACATCTTCAATGGTGGTCTTTAAGGTTCTTCCACAGTCGACCTAACTTGATCTTCAGCTGCAGCAACCTTTCTGTCGATCCCCTCAGAACCATGGTAGTCAGAAACATTACAGTTAGGGCTTATCCGTAACTCGAACTGTAGCTCTTCAAAATGAGCAAGATTTTCTTCGAAGTTTTAGAAGGTCCAAACTCTTACAAACTCCATCGACTTACGTTCGCGGTGATCAACCTGAGGAAACCTCTCAGGCTTCGAATGAACATGTATCAAGTCTCCCTCCTGAAAACCTTTCCTCCAATTCAACTCAGCTGTTACCTCCTCATAAACACTTTGAATATGTTCTGCAAAAGCCTCATCAGGATCGCTCATTTACCCTCTTTTTGAAAATGGAAAGGTCAAGGATTCGACTTATCTATGCTTCCATTCACTTCTTTACATGCAAGTTATGCCTGAGGAATGACAATAGCCCAACTCTTCAAGTTATTTCCGGTAAGATATACCGTGATGTCGCCAGAGCTTTTGTTAAGCCATTGCTATCTAAGCTTGTTTTTTTAAAGAGATAAGTGCACTGCAAGTTCTGAAATTTGTCACAAAAAGTATATTGAGTCCTAAAACTTTCAAAAAGTGCAACCAAATCCGAAAACTTATTAAGTTAATACAATCAAATCTCAAAACTTGTCAAGCTAATGTAACAAAGTCCTAGCATTTGTCACCTTTCCATTTGCCAAGTTAAATGGAATTAATGGAAAATTTTGATTGAACCAACTTGACAAATTTGAAAACTTGATTGTATATTTTGAAAGTTTTAGAACTCGATTGTATTTTCGTGATAATATTTTGGACCTCCAATATACTTATCCTTTTTTTAAAATGTCCTTCTATGATTCTCTGCTAATCTTTTCATATAAAGAACATTCTCCACTACATTTCAAACAGATGACCACCATGCAACCGGAAGCCAAAACTTCTGCACTTACTGCTTCTTGTGACGATTGGGAACAATGGGGTACTCAATTTTTTAGCTCTTCAAACCTTACAACACAAGTGCTCAACATACATAACAGTAGGGATAGCTAAACAGACCTGTTCCTACATTAGGTTCCCTCGATTTGAAAATCAATGAGACGTTAAATTTAATCCAGAAATGAACTCCACTTCACATGTTGGCCGGTAATCTTCTTGAAATTTAAATATGCAAAAAGGTCAGAGGATGCCCTCAGATGACCGACCTCGATGTTTGCAAACTTAAACCCTCTATTACAATTCTATCCAGGATATATTTGTCACACCAGTACAAGTTTGGAATTATTTATGATGCAAAAAATGTTTGGGGTTTCATCAAGTTTGTGATTGCGATAGCGAATAAACCAGATGTCATCGTATTGGTCAAGTTTAGCATTTTTAGTGACCCAAAAAAAAAAAAGACTTAGGGTATTTGTGTGACCGTGGGCGTGGTTTGGAACATTTTTGCGCTATTAATCCTTTCTGCAACAATGGTAACGATTTTGAGTAGATATTTCAAAAGTTGACGAAGATTTTGGGTTTGATATGAGGGGACTGAACAATTTGCACCATGCAGATGCATCTCAACTTGCTTGTGCACTCATTTTACAATTTTGGAAGTGATACCACATAAAGTACAGTAACAACGAATATATGTTAGTCAATCTGTATCTATAAACTTCAATTTCGCAGTATGCAGTCGGTGCTAGAGCGTTACATGGAGTTAAGGGAGGAAAGCCACCAACTATTTAATCCAGCTTCAGAAATCAAGGTAAGAGTCTGAAGCGACCACCTCTTGTTCTACAAAGTTTTCACAGAAACTTCAGATGTCTTTCACCTTCTCCAAGACTCATTTTACACTAAAAATGGCATCAGCGTCCTACGAAAACTTGGTCATCCTTTTAGTACTTTCGTACACAAGCTGTAAAACTGCACCTGCACAATACTCCACTTCACTGTCAAAATGTTTGTCTTTGTCATTTGAACAGGCAAAACATACCCGAAAAATACTGCCGCTTATCATGTTTTAGCACTACAGCTGAAGATAGCTGCATACAGAACTTTTGCCTGTCCTAGAAAGTGGCAACAAAGATTTTGTGAAATGCATAGAGCTTTTCTTCCGAGAACAAAGTATATAATGCAGCTGAAAACTGACAATTGCCATAAGGATCGGAAATATAACAGTCCTGGTTCTAAAATAGTTCCACACAAGCTAATCATAGTATTGTTGCTTAAAATGTGTTAACCACAGTATACTACCAAACAACATCTCAAACAGCTTTTGCCGTTTACTGATAATAACCTGAAAATTTTTCAACCCTGATCCTAATATACATGTAGTCTGATTGTTTGGGTGGAAGAAGGAATTGGATCAACTCACTTGAAAGCCATTATTCAAGCTAAGAAGCTTCAGGTAGGACTCGTCATCTACGATTCGTGCATAATGGTGACAACTCCATAATGCATGGCTGCAAGACTTAATATCTAACCAAAAATTCTAAGCACGGATGACAAACAAGAAAAACACACAAAAGATAGACTGCAAGAGCAGTGTCGCAGGGGCCATCAGAGAATGTCAAAGACCCTTTTATCTGAACACTAGTAATGGAGGACTTCAATGGATTAACGGAGGGAAGCCAATGTCATTGGCCAATTGCCTGTCAATAGTCAGACAGTGATTTATACATCATCAAGCAATTATGCTATGAACCAGCAGATAAAGTCTTTGGAAGATGGAAACAAGCCTTTGCTTTGTGTTTGAAAGTAAAGTTCAGATTGACTAAAGGGACTGGTGATCAAAACAAGCTCTTGTCCTTTCATGTGGTCCAAGTGTACCATGTCGCTCAAACAAGATCTTTCATTGATGTAAGTCCAGCATTTACCACAAATAAGCACCTTGTCATGAACAAAAGAAGGATGTGGGGAAGAAACTCATTATATGTGACCATACAATCCAAAGCTCTTCATTCTTGAGGAGGACTGCCATTATATGAAGTTCCCAAAAATTTTCAGCTAACTCCTCTGTGCATATTCAGATGCAAAGCACAGAATGACACCTGCAAGAATAACCGAGGAAGTGGACGATGTAACTCTTTGGGAAATGGCATCAAAGCTACAAAGAACCTCTCTGACAGAGGAACCTCTCATTTCTCAATATTATTAGCTTGACAAATCCAGGTGAAGTTTCCAAATGTTTTCAAGCTTACTAGATCACTCATTTGACCAACTAGGTATCAAAGAAAGGATGCGCAACAATGGCCCTGCTTTTCTAATTTGACCAAACGTACATAGCATTGGCACCTCAAAGTCATATGATGGTGAGTAAGAGGGAAAGGTACTGGCAACTCACTGCCTTACCACCAATGACGGATCACTCGCTTTTTAGTTATATCCCTCTTGCAAGTTGCAATGAGCTAAGTAGCGCTAACATCCTTGCCTTTGCCTTTGCATTTGCAGAGTCAAGTCAGAAGTTTCAAAAAAAAATATGCCAAAGATGCAATGAAGCCTCTCATGGCTCAACAAGTCGAAGTGATAACCAAAATTTGACTGAAGGATGATTCTCTTCTACCTGGCCTCTGAGAGAAACAAATTCTTTGGGTTCAAACTATCATCTGGAGACGGGGAAATCATGAAGACTCAGAGAAAATATTGCTAATGATCCCAGGTTTGAGAATATCAACACTTTCAAGGAGCTAGAGAGACTAAAGTAAAGAAATGCTTACCAACCTTATCATGAATGCATAAAACTAATGGAAAGGCAAGTGAGAGGATTATCGGGTCATTGTGAGGTAGCCAAAGCAATCAATTTATTGCGAATGCATTTCAACTGGGGTCAATAAGTGCCAAGGACATAAGAAATAGCGTATATAAAAGGGGTAATAACTTCGCATGTACTTGAACTTTTGCCTGTTTTACAATCGAGAATCAAATCAAATTCTCAAATGTAGATCAATGTGTGGCCACTATTAAAATTGTGGACAGACAATGCCAAATTGGACACTAATGCTGGTAATAGCCATTAATTGTATACACTGGGGTATGATGCTGCCTTTTCAAATGATATCAAGTCAACAGTCATGTTGAATGGCCAAGATCATCCAAGTCAGTACTCTCTCTCTCTCTCTCTCTCTCTCTCTCTCTCTCCCCCCTCATCACACAACACCTAAATGGAAATGGCACACTTGAGTTGGTACCAATTGGGCATAGGTTTTGCTAAATAAATGTTAGGAAGTTCAACCCAAAAGCTTAAGCTGATTAGTGGAGGGAGACTACATAAATTTAAGTGGGATAATACTTACCCCCTCTTAAGTACTACTAGATTACGAGCGGCACGTGAGATATTGATTATGCACATTCATGTGGAATTTTACCATGCTTGTTCGCAAAAGGATAGCACTGGCGCTTATGCCATATTAGAAAGTCCAACCCAAACGCTTAAGCTGATAAGTAAAGGGAGGCCACATGAATATAAAGAACATTTAAGATTCGTTGTCAAGCGAAGTGGGATAATATTTCAATAGTAAACGAGCCACATCAATAAAACTACATAACATGTCCATTTATTAAAAGGAGGTCTGAAATCGACCCACATCTGAAAAGTTGAGGTACTTGATTGAACAAAGAAAAAGTTTAGGTACTCAATTATAAAAGAGACAAAAGTTCAAATACTTGCGTTGTCATTATCCCTTTGTAAAAGTGGAGAACTAGCAACAAACAATAACAGCAAAAACTAGGTCTTCACCCACTTAGTGTGGTCGTTGATTTGAAGGCCAATGTTTCACATTTCTAGATAACCTCAAATGAGCTTTCCTCATTTTACCTTCGTTGATGTCATACTCACCTTTTTTCCAATATATTCATCTCTATACTATAAATTAGAACTTTGAGCATGTGGTACAAATGTTGGCACAAGAGTTGGGTCCCTGAACCATAATGTTGGATTCTCACAAAGGATGGGGGAAGACTTATGGCTTGATTTTACACAACCCCAATGACTGCTACCTAAGTACTTGTTTTGGGAGGTTGATCCACATAACCGACTGGCTCATTATAAAATGGTATCAAGCAACACACTCACAGGTAGTGTGTGGACTAAGGAGCATGTAAGACAGTTCTAAACCATAAGAGTCACCTCTAGAACCTGTTTGGAACAAAGTATCACATGGTAGGAGTCACCTCTTGAACCTACAGGCCACTTGTAGAATCCTATGTACTATTGTGTTGTTTGGTTAAAGAGCCGACATTGACAAGGAAACCAGCGCTATAACTAGGAAGTTTGTGACACTCTGATCTCACAACTGATGAAAGAGGACTTATTGCTTGATTCTTAAGGAAATGGCCACCTTTTTAATAATCCTTTTGGGGGTTTGGGTTTGGACATCATGGCAACCGAATTTAGGTCATCAAATGAACTGTGCTATGACATGAGTTGGGACATGCTTAAGAGCAAGGCATTGCTGCTAGAGCATGTTCTGCAAGTCTAAGGACATGAGATTGGCAAACAGACAGGTTGTCCAATGTTGATGCATTGCACAGGCAATATTCATTGGTGCAGAAGAGAATGCTGGGCTACCTTACTCATGGGCGGGCAGGGATGTACTTAACAGAGTCAGGAATGTGTATGAGCATAGCAAGCCGATGGCGCAGAAGTCCCCTAATGCACGTGCTATTTGTAACAATTCACCTGGAGCCACATGAATCAAATCGGTGAAAGAGTTACTCAAGTCTTTGGTGCCCGCAGGGGTGGGCTGCTAATTATGAATCAGTGCGATCCCTCTCTCCCTGTCTAGGACCTGTGGTCTTACAATCTCCTCCCCCACGTGTAGCAATAATGCCAATATCAATGTTGCCCATAGAGTTCAATATATTAAGCCCAAAACCGTACAAGGAAATAGGATCAATCCTGCACTTTGGCCGGTGCATTACTTTGATGTCATTTGTTACAACCTGGCCCAAACGACTTGAGCTAAGCCCCAAAAGGAGAACTCAAGGTGGCGATGACATTGGAGAGTCTGTGGCTACATATATGTTGAGCACTCAACATCCCTCTCCTACTCTATGTGGGACTTGGAGCGTTCAAGTGTTGGGGAAGGCCATGTGCACTCCAAAAGGGTCGTGAGCGGGCAACTATGGGCTGTCTGAGAGTTGGTTGAGCAAGGCATATGCCGCTTCATTCGAGATGATGCATAATGCTGTGCATGGGCTAATTCAAGAAGAGAATGATTAGATTCATGAGCAAGCAGACCGGTTCATGAGTGCATTTCTATGAGCAAAATCCATGTGGATGAGCGCAGTGCAAGTGCACACTCAGGTTGCACCAGCAAGGTGCATGTGCATAGAACTATGAAAGATTATGCAGTTTGAGCTTTCAAACATTTGATTGTGCGACATTATTAACAGGTTTTTGAAACATTGCAACACATATAAAAAGCTACAACATGATCAACAGCTAGTGTATTCCAACTTTTATCCTCAAGGTTGCACGATTTTCCAGGGTACTAGCTTCAGGAACCCTACTCGCTACAAATGCTTCACAGATCAAACCCCAAATTCAATTGGTTGAAACTATTATAGTTAATTTAATCAGCACTCAATGAAGAAAAACTCAATTCTGTAAGCTTACATAATACTTCACCACCTCTAAAAGAATATCCAAAACATGTCAGTAAAATATCCATTAGGCATCCATTAGAAAAAGACCATATTCAGGTTCTTACCTCACAGACCCTGCCTGCAGTTGTCCTAGTCTACTCGGTCTTAGGATCATCCATTCCATCAGTCCTCAACAATCATTATCGCCACCGAAATCCATGCAACGCTTTGAGAACTTCCTCATTGTAAAACATGCACCACAATAATGTCTTCCCATTCATTGACTATTCTGTCATGCTACTTCTCTGATGGACCCAGCATTACCAAAGAGAGGTCGCAAGCTTAATACAACAGCTTCAGCAGCTGCAAGAGCACCACAGGTACAGTAATTTTCCACCTGGTCATGAGTTTTTGGAGAAATTTACATGAATGATATAGACATGGACTTCCAAAAGGATTGGGACTCTTCCAATTATCTCGCTAAATGATATTTAGCATGCTTACATGAATTAAAATTTCTGTTCCAACTGTTAACATCTGTTATAATTATCGTCTTGTAGAGGAATACAAAGAATCAGATTACAAAGTACAAAATACCATGGTATCAAAGATTCATACAATTAATTCCACTTGGTGCAAAAAACTTGTCTGCTGTTTGTACTATACAAAAGGTTTAGCCCCATGTAATGTCCTGTTGAGGAAAAGACATCCACAACTTATCCATGTCTGTGGAGAGAACAGGATATGTGTGTGTGTGTGTGTGTGTGTGCGTGTGTGTGTCATCTTCTCAGTCATACACATTGAGAATACTTTTATAGAGCAGATGAAACCCATGGAAGACAGTGCCACATGGTCATTATGTCATAACCAAAGAAGACAATAAGTTCTCTTATAATTATTAAGCATAATCCTCAGCCAAGCATATTCTATCTACTTGATATGCAAATTTTCGAGAGAGCTACTAATCCCCAGGCAGAAGTAGCATAAAGTATTATTTATTGCTACCAAATAGATCTTCGTAGTCCATGAAGAATGTGTGAGTGGAGTAAGCCCTACAAGTCTTTTATTGGCTGAGGGGACAACAAAGTCAGGGATAGATTTTGAAACTATCACTTTAGGGGTATACTTCTAGTTATTTTGGGTAAGCTGCTACAACGAAGATATACAGAAACTATCACATTTTGGGTATGCTTTCTCGGTTATATTGGCAGAGCTGCCAGCAAAAAGAAATTAAGAAGGCTTCCTCAAGTTTGCACAATCTTGGGAAACTAGACTGTGTCCAAGACTTTAAAATAGACTAATTCCATTGATATAATCAGTAAAGTCCTTTAAAAACTGCTAAAGCAACTCATCAAGACAGCTTCTAGATTCAAAAATACGGCAAATTATCCATTGGAAGAATATTCATTCACTTAACTATATAATTGGAAAGGGTGTTGGATGTCTCTTGATAAGATATGCTATCAGAATGTCAAGTATCTAGAGACATAAGGCCTTCAAAATGTGGCAGGAAATTGCTAAGTTCTAGAGTGTAAGCATGATATTTTCTCTCCTATCTGAATCACACAGGCAATTGACGGGAGAACAACTCTCTGGCCTCAGTGTCAAAGATCTGCAAAATCTAGAAAACCAACTGGAGATGAGCCTCGAGGGCGTCCGTGCCAAAAAGGTACTAGCCAAATATCTACCTTGAACTGTCAAACATTGTTTCTGTATTACCACCAAATCCAGGAAAAGACACACCACTAGCACAACATATGCAAGGAATAATTCTGGTGATTCTTTCTCTACAGGAGCAAATTTCCTCTGGCAAGATAAAAGAGCTGAACCTAAAGGTTTTCAGAAGCCTGGCGACTTTATTCCAATAGTATGGTTATCAACTATCAAGTGACTCATGTAAGCTTAATTCATTACAGGGAAAGGGGATGCATCAGGAAAACATAGAGCTGCATAAGAAGATAAGTCTCTTCCTTCAGGAAAATAATGCATTGAAAAAGAAGGTAATAGTTCAGATGACAAGTGCATCTATTACATCTATAGAAACCAGAATCAATCAATTACTCATCTTTTATTTTATTGACTAATTTCCTCATCCGCAGGTTTATAGAGCAGGGGCTGTGAATCAAGTGAACCAATATTCCCATGAACCACCATCAACTACGATCATAGTGCATGATTTGTTTGCACCTTCAAACATCCAGCTGAGCCAGCCACAGCCTCAGAGTAAAGAAACCCCTCTAGAAGCAACCAATCTTGGGTACATTTCCAACTCAATTATTTTGAAGAACATATTTTCAATCAAGACCAATTCTTTCTCACAACAGATCTGATTAAGCACTGTGAACCAGATTGCAACTGCATTAGCACAAGTTTGGACTGTGGACGGTATCAACTGTATCGCGTCAAAAGCTAGCAGACAGTTAAAAAGCTCAAGCTTCCACACGTGTTAAGTTCTCTTCGCACAACAAACTAGAAAATCCAGCAGAAAGATGTCAAGGAATGGTATGTCACGTCTAAAACTCAGAACTGTTTTGCATTGGAACACTTTATCTCTGTAGGTGAAAACATGCCAATAAATAACAAAAGCAAGACAATCTACCGAAAGTTATTCACCTCCATCAGTTAAGTCGTCCTCTTTGTTCTACCGACATCTGTTAAAAGGTTTGCACTGCCAATTCTGCTCTAATCATAGTATTGATCGCTGCTTTTCTTCCAAAAGTGTCACCTCTCAGCTTCTGAAAAATTTAAGAATTAGCAAACTATTGCAGATAATAGTTTTGAAAACCACACATTCTGTGTATCAGATAGGGTCTAAAAGGATGGACCTCTCTATTGCTATGTGACATATAAACACAAAGAATGCAGAGATACAGAAAGAAGCATGAATGAAAGAGTTCATCCAGCTTCCTTTAGTGTCAAAGTATGCGCTATCTTAGAGAAATTTGCAGCCATGTGTCACAACCGAGCAGCCTAGCACAGCCAATAAGCCCATAAGAAAAACTGCTTAAAATGGAAACTCCAAGACAGCGGCACAATTTTGAGTCTCTCTTGTGTCGTGATGCAATGGATAGGATGAAACATAGTGTACAGACATGGAAGATAGAACAAATAAACACAGTATCTAATCACGCGTGAAGCCACAAAACAACAGAGAAACGGAGCGTTATCAAACAGGCACCTGCCTCTAAATCTGACTTATGTCTAGCAACATGTGTATAGCTGATTCCATGGCAATAACAAATGCAAGCTTCGCTTTTTATGTCCTGATTGGATTGACGTCATTCCTTATCCTTTGAGTGGTCTTCATCCGAGACTCTAAGCGGCAAAGACATAATCAAAAGGACTAGGACTTCACTCTCCATGCGGTTTCATTTCCCTATTACAAACTCATTGTTCGATCAGCCGAGAACTCCGTCAGCGATCCCACCAGGTTAACACAGCTACATTTTCGGAACATCTGAACGTCTCTTCTTTGCGAAGTGATTTGGCAAGACCCAACAGCGTTTTTGTCCACTAGAGTCCGCTATTCATGAAAGGATTCTTCATTGAGTGCAAAAGAGGGTGATGGGTTATCAGAGAGAGCTAACCCATCATAGCAATCGGCAACTCAATCAGCCGCTTATGCCCGGCGGCGCAACGAGGGAACCGCTGCGAACTGCACAACAGCGGTCTCGGAGGCGATGTTCTACTGTGATGAGAAAAACCGTCGAGATAACATGTGACGAAGTGACGAAGTTGACGAAGTCGATGGGCTTCTCCCCAAGAATTTGTTCAAGATCGCATACAAATGCCTCCACCACCTTTTTATCGGAGCAGAACAGGCATTTCCGACCGGCTGCATGTCGATCTCGGACCTTTCAGTCGGATATATCCACATCACGGATGATGCTAAGAGATTTGTCCAGGGTAATTGGTTCCGGTGTCCAATGAAATCGGTCTATTATTATTAAGGTTGAGAAATATAAATTTTAACTTAATATATTAATTAAAATTAAATTTGTATTCAAGAAAAAATAATCAATGAAATATTGCATTTATAATAAAATAATTAATCCGATTCGGAAAGTTGGGCTCTCCCTTGAAATTGGGAATCCGATAAAAAATCACCATTTGGAATTTGTCCAATTAGTTTCTAGTTCTATCAGCCATCCTGCTCACCTTTAATTTTGTCTCAAATCGAATATTCTATAAGAAGCACCTGCATCTTATGATAAGTAATGGACTCGCATAACCTTTTATAGCTAAATCGATGAGGATAGAACAAGAGTATAATCGAGAACTCAATCCATTCAAACCCAAGGAGACAAAGACTTCTAACCTTAATGTCATGACCAGAAAAAATCGGTTTCCCAATTTTTAAAGTTAATGGATTACCAGGTTAATTAAATTGAATTAACTAGCCTAGCTCGAACCCTCCCAAGTTCTACCGAATCGTGACTTAGGTTCAATTTCATCAAAAGAAGGATTTATCTTGGAGTCGCCACTAATCATTTTGGGTAGGTTGATTAGACACCTAAATAAAGCATCGGGAGAAATACTTTATTCCTACGAACCAGAGATTAATGAGTTCGGGGACTTGGTTACGCTAATATTTCTACTAGCGCCCTTTCGGTACCAATTTCATGAAGATGTTCAACTTGGCAATTTTGATGAATTTTCACTTGAGATTCAAAGGTGCAATTTTTTTTAATTTTCTTTTTATGAAAAGGATAAAAAAAAATTAAACTATATGCAATGCATGTCATGAATGAATTTGTTTTAGAAGAAGATGCGGTATGATAAAGAATTTATTTACAGGATAAGTTACACGTGCAATGATCTACATGATGCTAATTTTGAAAGATATGATTTTGAAGTATGGAAGTGAAATGATATATCCAACAAGATTTAGAATGGATCCAAATCAATTAATTTAGGCAACACAATTTTTCAATATTCTAAAGGGATGGAATCGTTACCTAATGTGGCGGATTTGATTGCCAAATTTGAACCTTGTATTACTCTACGGATCGGGACGTCGAATCTCAGCTCCAACAACAAGAAATGGTTGCGATCAAGTGCAAATGAAAGAAGCGGCATGAGAGACTCGACCGGCAAATCTCTGGTGGAAGAAACGGTATAAGGGACTCAATCGAAAAATCTCTCGACTAAACTCTCTTCTCTCGCTTTCAAGCTCCCTTCTCTCATTGATTTTTTTTCTCTAAATTTTTCTCTCTCAAAATTTTTTTTTCTTTCAAGTCTCTTTCCCTTCTCCTTGAATTCTCTCCAAATTTTTTCCTCCTCTCAAAATCTCTTCTCCTCCTCTTTTATAGACAACTCTTCCATCTCCCTTTCTTCATATTCATCTTCCATTCTTATTTTCATCTTCCATTCTCATTCTCCATTCTATCTTCATCTTTCATTCTCTATTTTTACCATCCATTCTCTATCACCATCCTCCTTTCTCCATCTTCCTTTCTTCACCAACTCTTCTTTTAGTTATTTGCAAACTAATATCTCAAGTTTTAAGTATTTGCATTATAGTCCTTGAGGTCTTAAGTATTTACAATTTAGTCCCCATAAAAAGTTTAATTTCATTTTGAACCAATTTAGGGACTAAATTTTTGTGCGTATTGATCCTTTTCGCAAAATTGGGCTAATCCAGAGGGCTTTTCAGGCAAAATAAAATGTGGAGGACCTGAGTTTGATGTCTTTGACTCAAAAATGTAAAAATTCAAATTTTGGACGCTAAAACATTTTTTTGAAAAAATTCGGGATTATGGTTTACTAAGAAACACATAGTCCTAAACTTATTTTTTTTTTCAAGAGGCCAATATGAAAAGGGAATTAAAATAAAATTATTGGCTATTTTTTTTTGTATTTTTCGGTCTCAAAAGCTATTTTTTATGATTTTTCTTTTTATTTTCCTATTTTCGAAAAAATATTAAAAATATGTAAAAATTTCCAAAAAAAACATTTTTTGTTGGAAATGGACCCCTGGGCTGGGCTAGGGCCTCCAAAGTCCATTTTGTAATTTTTTTCATTTTTTTTATAAGTTTTCTAGAATTTTCTAAAAATAAAATGGCTAAAAATTAAGTGTCAACACTCAGGCCATGTAATTCAATTAAGCTTAGAATCTTGAATTAAACCCATTCACCACCGATCCGATATAAATATGCAATGCATGAAAAATTATTTTTTATGAGAACTAAAGCCAATTCTCAATTTTTATATAATAAAAAAACTTAAAATTTAGGTGTCAACACTTAAAAATAAACTAGATTTTTTAAAAAATAAATTAAAAGTACAAATTAAGTGAAATTTTATATTTAAAAAAAAGAGCCTCGTTGAGGCAATAAGGGCTATGCAGCAAGGGTGGGGATGATTGGCAACCATGGCAAAGGTGAGGCTTCTCCCTCACGAGGGTTTGCGAGGTCAAGCCTCGTCGTGCCTGGGCGCCTCATCCTCGTCATGGTCGACAGGGGTCTTAGGCCACCGACTGAGGCTCAGCAACACCTCCTAGCCATCCCCGCCCTTGCTGGCAAGTGATGTGGGCGACGGTAGCGAGGGCTATGCAAGACCTCACTGCCTCAGCCTAAACACATAGCCCTCGCTACCTCAGCCTAAACACCTCCTCCATTTTTTCAATTTTTAGCTTATTTTAAATTTGAAATTATTTTTAAAGTTTTCTTAAAAAAAATTTAGTTTATTTGTGAGGTTAGAAGTCCACATGGACTTTTTGGTGAACCGTGTCACGTCAGATAATAGTAATAAAAAAACAGTCACATAGGATTTTTGGCCAAATAAATCAGAGTTGGTATTTAAGTGAATGTGTTTTCCATTTTTAGTACTTAAACGATCGTTTTGAAACTTTTAACACTAAAATGAGTGCGGTATACAACTTTTAACACTTGTAATGTACTTCTTCCAATGAAAAAATGTAGGATTGAATCAATACCAATATAAACGTAGATTGACGGAGTGATCAAATGTCTTATATGATATACTCAATATATGAATGACAATATCTCCTATTGATCTACCTCGATTACACTACCGATGAATAAAGCTTAAGAAGGGGCGATTTGGAAAGTCTAACTATTCGAGATATCCAGTAATCTCCACTGGTCGGGATATTGTAATAAGAGGAAAACGGACTGATACACAAATGTGGTATTTTGTTTATGATCACGATAATAATTTGCTGATCAACAACATATGAAATAGCGATTGTAAGCGTTCCAAAAACGAGAAGACACACATAATTTAGACTTTAAAGTATATATTTCAATTGTATTGATGAGAACCAAGCCCTTATTGTGTTGTTTACTTTTGTATCCAAACACGTGGTCCGGATTGTAAACTCTTCTAATTCAAACTGAGTGGATTGATTGAAAACGCCTAACGAACATTGCATTGTTACTAAAATCGGCAAATGAAAGTTAGTAAATGATAAAAGACTTGTTTTCTTTTTTTTTTTGTCGGAGATAAGATAAGAAGGTAATTTCAAAAAATCAAATAAACATTGGTAGCTACCTAAATTAAGAATCCAATAAGAGAAAAGATGGTAATCACTCTAAATTTTTTTTTGGTAATCACTCTAATTTGAGGTTCATAATTCCTAAAAAGTGTTGGTACATTGTAAAAGTTGGCAAACAAGGCAAATAGCAGTGGGAACTAAATAGAAAAATACATGTACGAAATAGCAAATAAACGTTAGTAAGCAATTCGAAAGCTAAAAATTGGTAAGTCACACAAATAAATGTTGGTGATTTCATATTAGAGGCAGTAAATTTAAGCAGAAAAAACAAATAAATAGTGGTACGCAACTCGAATGAGAGTTGATAATTCAAAACTAGAGCACAGTTAATGATTACACAAATAAAGGTTATTAATTCATGTATAAAAATTGGTAAATGATAAGATAAAACATTGTTTTGCTAGAAATAAGAGAAGTTGGTTAAACAAAAAAAATGGTTAACTAACTCATTCAAATAACTGCTGTTGATAGTTTAATGAGAAAAAAAGTTGGTAATCAGTTTAATGAGGTTTTTAACATGGTAAATTCTAAAATTCGGGAGCAAGACAAATATGCATTGTAATCAATAGAAAAGTCGATGAATAAAGCGAAAAAATAACATTGGTAAGCAGCTTAAATGAGAATGGTAACTCAATATGAGGGAGTAACTTAATTGGAGAAAAGATGGTAATTCACTTAAATAAAGATTAATAATTTGTAATAGTTTATACACTTAAAGTGTTGGCAAGAAAATAAACATATGGTTGTAAACTTTTTTAAGATAATTTTTTTTTCCAGATAAGAGAAGTTGGTTGGTTATAATATCTAAGTATTTGTGAGAGTAACTAAATCAGATAAGAGTAAATAATGCAATATTAGTAGGTAAATTATTGGATTTTTTTAATCTCTATAACTAAGGTTGGTAACTTTTGGTAAATTTAATATGTTGATAATGCAATAAAAGATAGAAAAAGGTTGGTAAACTTAGGAAAAAAGTCGACCCTCTAAAATGAGAGCTGGTAAACAAAGACTAGTTTTCTGACCAAAAAAAAAAAAAAAAGAAACCAAGACTAATCGGTAACCTTATGGAAGAAAAGCCAGTAAGTCATACAAATAAAGGTTCATAAATTCATATAAAAAAATAATAACATTAAAGCATTTGTAAGAAATACAAAAGGAATGCTAGTGAACAATAACAAAAGTTGGTAAATTACAAAAGAAAATAAATAGACGTTGGCGAGTAATTCAAAAATTGAGTTAGTAACCTCAAATTAATTGACAATTTAATTAGAAAATTTTGGTAAATCACTAAAAAAATATGGTTAATTCATATAGAAGTTAGTAAAATTAGAGCGTGGATAATTAAGACAAATGAAAGTTTGTAAAGGATAAGAAAAGATGGTAATTGGTATACAGTTAAGACGAGTTGGTAATTCCATTAAAGGGAGGTGTGTTACCAGAAAGTTATTTGGAAATCACATAATTGGAAACTTTTTGTTTCCTAACATTCATTTGATTGTTGCCAACCTTTTCATAAAAAGACTCCACTTTCTTGAATCGTCCTCATTAGAATTGGTTTAAGTGGTGTGTCAAATCGCAAGCTTCTTCCAAAAATCAAAGACTTTCCACTCAAATCTTTGCTTCAAAAGACTCTTTCCCGAGTTGAGAACTTCCAAATTCACTTGAAACTATCCTCCCACTGCAATTTCTCTAATTCAACTTGGCGAGTGAGATACCAAATATTTATTTAAGGCAGAATTATCGTACGTCACTTGAAAAAAAAATTAAGACAAATGAAAGTTTGTAAAGGATAAGAAAATATGGTAATTTGCATACAGTTAAGAAGAGTTGGTAATTCCATTAAAGGGAGGTGTGTTACCAGAAAGTTATTTGGAAATCACATAATTGGAAACTTTTTGTTTCCTAACATTCATTTGATTGTTGCCAACTTTTTCATAAAAAGACTCCACTTTCTTGAATCGTCCTCATTAGAATTGGTTTAAGTGGTGTGTCAAATCGCAAGCTTCTTCCAACAATCAAAGACTTTCCACTCAAATCTTTGCTTCAAAAGACTCTTTCCCGAGTTGAGAACTTCCAAATTCACTTGAAACTATCCTCCCACTGCAATTTCTCTAATTCAACTTGGCGAGTGAGATACCAAATATTTATTTAAGGCAGAATTATCGCACGTCACTTGAAAAAAAAAATTAAGACAAATGAAAGTTTGTAAAGATAAGTAAATATGGTAATTTGCATACAGTTAAGAAGAGTTGGTAATTCCATTAAAGGGAGGTGTGTTACCAGAAAGTTATCTAGAAATCACATAATTGGAAACTTTTTGTTTCCTAACATTCATTTGATTATTGCCAACTTTTTCATAAAAAGACTCCACTTTCTTGAATTGTCCTCATTAGAATTGGTTTAAGTGGTGTGTCAAATCACAAGCTTCTTCCAACAATCAAAGACTTTCCACTCAAATCTTTGCTTCAAAAGACTCTTTCCTGAGTTGAGAACTTCCAAATTCACTTGAAACTATCCTCCCACTGCAATTTCTCTAATTCAACTTGGCGAGTGAGATACCAAATATTTATTTAAGGTAGAACTATCGTACGTCACTTGAAAAAAAAAAATTGAGGTGGATGGAGCAAATAGACATGCGAAAGCAAGCACATCTAAATGACAAAGCGTCTTTGCCGTTTTTATCGACAAATTGTTATGATGCACATGTGAGTTACATTAGAGAACTCTCACGTCGAAGAATTGATGTAGTGTTGAGCGGTTAACATATCTTAGTTGATCAATAACTCATCGACTTAAACTTTTGAGTAAATGTGGATCCAACTAGATATGTTGACAGGCTTAGAGTTGTACTCTCTTGGCCATCTTCCTAAGTGTAGGTATTCGACTTCCGTGCGTGCTCCAAAAAAATGGTATCATAGATGATGGTTGATTAGTAACCCACTCTCAATATGTATCAATCTTTGGTGAATATCTCGAGGAAGGAATCTAGTGACCAACTCGATTTTCAGACCGATAGGCATTGTAGTGTAGCAATGCGGGCCCGATGGCAACCTTGATGGTTCAGTTCAAAGAAAAAGATCATGGATGAAGGTGGGTATTGGAGATTCAAATTAAGATGAGATGATGCAGATGATACCTGGATTAAGAAGAACCAAACCTAATATTGAGGTCACACGGGAGAGGGAGATTGCTATAATGCATGTGTTTGTGTTAAAGAAGTCTCACATTGAAGAATTGATGTGGCATTAAACAGTTAATATATGCTAGTTAACTCATAACTCATTAGCTTAAACTTTTGAGTGAAAATAGATTTAACTGAATATGTTGACAAGCTCGGGAATATATTAACAAGCTCGGACACGTGCTCTCTCTTGACCATCTTTCCAGGTGAAGGTATTGGACTTTCGTTGTGTGCTCCCAACACAAATCATGGTCTTTACTTGCAAATAATGTTGCAAACATTCTTGAATCTAATCACAATACAACCTTTGGCATCACAAACTTGTCCACTTAGGATATTGAGGCATAGTTCAATATCTTCACTCGGGAAGAAAACCCAAGTCTGAGCCGATAGACAAATCCAACTGAGCCTACTTGTATTTATAAGCTTAAACCAATGAGTTATATGGAAATTAGAAAAATATTAATCAATTCACATTGCACCACTTCGCCTATTTAGAACCTTCTTCTTCTATTTCTTTTTTTGTCTAACACCCCTACCCATGCAACTCAACATATTTATTGTCACGCATTCAGGGTAATAAGCTTATTGGGAGTTTTCTTTTCTCATCCCCAAATGATGAAGTGCCAATGAAAGTAATACCATTCACATCTACGCCATTAGTGAAAACATATTTAACCCACTAACGAAAATTCCTTCCTGTCATGATAAAGAGAGCACTCGCTCTATACATAAGCCCAACCTACCTTGCAGTAATATTTCCCTCATATCAGACTTGTTAGCGCTCTTGACCATGCTAGATTAGTAATTTCCCCAGAACAAACTCTTGAAGTCTTTATCGGTGATGATGCCATGACTCGAACTGCCACCACTGTTAAATATCAATTACCTTTGCCTATTTAATCATCACCATCGTTGGTGCATTGCTCCATCCATGATGCTTGACTCTCGGATATTCTCTCTCTTGGTCAAAGGGAGTGACATCCAACCTTGTTGGAAATTAAGTCATGATACATCAGGAGAAGCGCGTAACATTATTTGTTGTAAACAAAAATGACATTAACATGGATAAGACAATAACAACTTCAATAATGATTAAGTCAATGAGTTATTGAATGAATCTTCTTTAGAAGTGAAGAGTAGACCAATGTTACAACCATAATAGACTAACAAACATAGCTATAAAATTGTGATAAAATTAAACAATAGGTGAGGTACAACTAACCGAATCTCCTTAAGGTGATTATCTCTACCAATTGTGTCAGGTAGATTTGCAAAATATATCTCCCAGGATACAACACCTCAAATCTATTTGAATTAGCATTATGCAAACATTACTCTATCAAAACTGGAACACTTAGAGGATGACTGCAAAGAAAACCAGAGGAATTTACTTGCTCTTTTGACAAACCTTTTGTTAAGGAATCCCCAATTAAAAAACTATTCCATTCAAGAGCAACTGCCTTGCATTATTATATCTATGATGAATGTGTCTAGACTTATCATTATATATCTCATTTATGCTCTTGCAATCGTTGCTTGGTTGTTAGAGTGAATACATATTGTAGGCACAGACTTTGGCCACAGAGGAACATCCCCTAAAAATTTTTGAAGCCGCTTTGTTTCTTCGACAACTTTATCCAAAGCAAAAAAACTCTAATTTCATCGTGTAGCTCGCTATTAGAGTTTTTTTTTTTAGGATTTACATGATACTGCGGCACCTCCTAGCATGATCACATATTGCTAGTCGATTTCAATTCATTAAAATCTAAAGTCTAGTTCGCATCACTATAACCTTTCGAGACAGTTGGATATTTAACGTATTGTAGAACATAGTTTTTGGTTCTTTTTAGATGACATAATACTTTCATCTGTGCATTCCAATGCTCGTGACAAGGATTACTTGTATATCTACTCATTTTTTTGAACGGATACGCAATATTCAGTCTAGTGCAGTTCATGATGTACGTGATGTTGCCGATTGCTTGAGAGCACTCCACCCATTTGGTATTGTTTCGAGTACTTTTTTTCTTAACATTAGGCATCGAAGAAAAGGATTATTTGCATCATTAAAGCCAAACACTTCAAACCTTTCAATTAGCTTTTCAATGTAATGAGATTGTTTCAAAACCTAAACCATCAAAATTTCTTAGAATTTCAATGCCAAGTATAACATCCATGCCATCTAAGTCTTTCATCTTGAAGTTCTTCTTGAGAACATTTTTGATGATTTTGATAACCTTAGCATTATCTCCAATAATAAACAAGCCATCGATATATAGAATATGTACACATCCAGCAGATGTAGATTCAGTGTACACATATTTGTCACACTCTTGATTCTATACACATTGGGCAACATCACATGGTCAAATTTCTCATGTCATTTTTAAGAGCTTTTTTAAGTATATACAATGATTTGACAAGTCTTCACACTATGTATTCTTGTCATTTGACCTTGGATCATTCATGTTGTTCCATAGAAATCTCATCATTCAGATCAACATTAAAGAATGCATTTTTCACATCCATATGATGTATTTGCATGCATTACTATTTTGAGCATAGTCAATGAATATGCAATCTGCCATTTTTAAGTTCTAACCAGTTTTTTTTAGAAAGAGGAATCGCCATTTTGGCGAGCCACCCCCACATTTCTAGATATTTGTAAGATGGTAACCTTATTAATTCAGTAGCAGTCAATCCATTGACCATAGAGAGCCTAAGCAATAACGATCCACCTTCCACTATCCAGAGTGGGAGGTTGCCCTTCAGCCCTCCACTCCGATGCACATGAGATTCGAGTGGCATGTGTCCTTTCTAATTTTATCATTTTTTTTGTTAATAGCATGCAAATGCACAACAACATACCATACAATAAAATCTCACGAGTTTAATTAATTACATATGCTTCTTTATATTTACATCAATAGTTAGCATCCTTACATAGTATTAAACCAATACAATGCATCACAAATGTTATGAGAAGAAGGTAAGGCCAACTAGCATCACTACACCCATATTAAACTAACAGAGAACCTACAATACCAAGCCACCATCCAACTAGATGGCCCCTAGCATCATCTCGTTCCCTCTATCATCATGTCTGAGGGAACCATCCTACACATCTGAAAAATAAGAAGTGAGTTGAAGACTAGTAAATGATCATCTCACTATTCAATTGGTACATGCACAATACTATGATCCCAATCGCATGCAAAATATCTATGAGAAATGATTGAATATGCATGCACTAATTTACTGTCATGTCATGTCAATGAAAATCATGTATGATATTGTATAAGAATATTCATTTAAATGTACACAGATGACATATCATGTTGTGATGCATGCTTTTCACCATTAGTTCATTAATGAGCATGAGTGCACAAGTAATGCATTATAATTGTTATTTTCTCTCATTTTATCCGAACTCTAAAGGCATCCAACTCTAGGGTATCTCGACACATGGGGCATCTCCCCTCCGGGGTTATCCCGATCACTGCCGAGAAGCATCTCGACGCTATGAGGCATCCTAACTCTACGGCATCATCATCATTAATATATGATCGACGGTCATAACTTTTCATAATCTTTCCCATTTTCAATCACATAGCAATAATGAACATGATATGATTATAATCATATGATTTTTCTTACATCAACAATGAAATCAACATTCGTACACATCTCTTCATGCCATTCATTTTCGAAATATAATTATCTTGCCCTTCTATGATCATGTATACGAATAATGATAATGACATGTTTACTTCCTTTCATTTATTTGTAAGTAAATTATACATTCTTAGAAAATTGGTCACATGAGCATTGACAACTCAAGAAATTGATAATATGACATCAATAATTAAATTAACCGGCAACATGGTGTTGACACCTAAATTTTGACTAATCTTTTTAATCATTTTTCATAAAAAAATAATAAAATAATAAAAAGGGACTAATTTTAGTTCTTGTCAAAAATATTTAAATTATATTTATTCATGCATCTCA
The DNA here is from genome assembly GCA_016432845.1 of Psidium guajava. Taxonomy (NCBI): domain Eukaryota; kingdom Viridiplantae; phylum Streptophyta; class Magnoliopsida; order Myrtales; family Myrtaceae; genus Psidium; species Psidium guajava. The sequence goes on along the minus strand of CM028225.1, from coordinate 31,547,960 downwards.
TTCTGTTTGTGGTGGAGAATATGAGCTTAAATTGACAGGCGATTGGACTAAGCATAGGGAAAATATGTTGAAAATTTTATGAAGGCTTGGATTTAAAAAAATATTTCTTTAGGGACTGAATTGCAAATACTTAAGACTTCAAGGACTAGAATGTAAATATTTAAGACTTCAAGGACTATTTTGCAAATAACTAAAAGGTGAGTTAGTGGAGAAATTAGAAAGGAAGGTGGAGAAAGGATGATGGAGAAAGAAGGGAAGATTGAGAAGAGTTGATGGAGAAAATAACATAGGAATAGAGAAGGAAAAATGGAGATGAAAAAGAGTCAGTGGAAAAATTAGAATGAAAGATAAATGAGTGGGCTATAAAAAAAAAAGAAGGGAGCTTGGAAGAGTGGGATTTTTTCGGAAAGAAATTTTTGGATGTTTGAGAGCGTTTTAGAGATTGAAGAAAAATTAGAGAGAAAGAAAAAATAAAAAAAAGAGAGAAAATTCATTTTCAAAAGAGAATCTTGAAGATAACGGGAGTTCAAATCTAGGTGTTACCATTACCAATTCCTCCATCGATCAATATAAATCACAAGTATGACCCCATCATTAGAACCACAATCTTGATCCATAAGGTGATACGAGGCCCGAATTCGGCAATCAAATCCTTACCTAAATGGATTGATTTAAACTTCGATTATGCCATGTCGTAGTCGTATGTCTTCTTATCCACATATCTTTATTTATTTCAATTTTCTGCATTTATCACTTAAAATAGTTGAACCCCGGATTGCGGTAGGTTTTGCCCCCTACTTGGTGGTGTAAAGATCTCCTATATTCCATCTTTTGTATTTTGATTTCCGCATTATCAAACCCCAGAATTGGTAGACCGAGCCACCTCTTAGAGGACACAATACTGCACAGAAATCGTTAACTCACTCCCTTTTTCTGGCTTCAGGGAATTTTAATACTTATATTTATTTATTGCAATTTTCTGCATTTATCGCTTAAAAGATCCGAATCCCAGATTGCGGTAGGCTCTGTCTCCTACTTGGTGGTGTAAAGGTCTCATGTATTATATCTCTTGTTTTTTGATTTTCGCATTATCAAACTCTAGAATTAATAAGTCGAGCCGCCTACTAGATGTCATAATACTACACAGAAATCATAAACTCGCTCCCTCTTTGCGGCTTTAGGGAATTTTAATGCTTATGCTTGTTATATTGCATCTTTTTGTTACATTTGTTGGAAATGTGGTGTGTTTTGATGCGTGAATGAGAAATTGTTTTTCAAAGAACATCCTTGAGTTGGAAGTGGGAAACTCTAGTCCCACATTGGAAAGAAAGAAGGCCTTCAAGTGCTTTATATATGGTTATACTCCTTTGGAGTGGTAACATAACAACAAAGTACTATACCTCGCGCGCAGGCGCAGGGGGGGTGCAAATCTTGGGCCTCAACGAAGGTTCGACGAGGGGCGCGTACGTACGACCTGCGTACACGAATGCGGACCAGAAAAATGGGTCTCGCGACTAGCCCAATTTTGCATCATGGCTCAACTGTTTTTTTTTTCCCAAATGTTACGGATTTTGTAACGGAAAACGTTAATGGATGATTTTGTAACGATGCTTTAATGAGAGCTCAGAAGCAGAGTATGTTTCGGATGAGCTCAAAAGCAACGTTCAGGTTCAGAAGCAGCTCGCGCAGGTTCAGATCCAGCGTTCAAAAGCAGCTCGCGCAGGTTCATAACCAGCGTTCAGAAGCAGCTCGAGCGGGGTTCAGATCCAGCATTCAGAAGCAGTTCGCGCAGGGTCAGATCCAGCGTTCAGAAGCGGCTCGCGCAGGTTCATAACCAGCGTTCAGAAGCAGCTCGAGCGACGTTCAGATCCAGCGTTCAGAAACAGCTCGTGACGCTCAGAAGCTGACCATTTGTAACGTTTTGGAATGTCATTACCTTACGGCAGTTACAAATGGCAGAGTTAATCATCCATTATGCCAGAAACGGCAGAATTAATCAACCGTTAAACCGTAACAATTACAAACGGCAGATTTAATTGTCGGTTATGCTACAACAGTTACAAACGACAGATTTAATCAGCCGTTATAAACTGTTACGCCATATTATTCCGGAATAATCCCTCTACTAATCTTATAAATAACTGGTTTTCTCGTTCTTGTTGATGCGCGCGAACATTCAGATTCAGACTCAGTGCAAAAAGCTTCTGTTCTCCTCTGTTTTGCTCTGTTTTTTTGCTTATTCCTGCATTGGTTTTTCGATTGTGTTCAAACACCAGTTTCTTCAAATTCGCCGAAAGCTCTGAGGTTCTGTGCTCACTTCTTAGCTGTTAACTGTTGTATCCTGGGAGACAGACGTTCACGAAACCTCAAGCACAAAGTTGAGAGAACGAATCTGTTTTAAGGAAACTGTGTTGAACACAGGCCTCGGTTTATATCTAGTGTTGATCTCACGATTTCAATTTCGTGTTGAAAAATCTGTTCCATTGCTTATACCGTTTTAAGGAATTCTTTTACAAGTGAATCTGAATCGTTCTGGAGTTGATTCTGAACTGTTTCCCAACATTCTTAAAACAGATTCGTCTGCTTCTGAACTCTGTTTAATAGTTCCGAAGCAGAAAGTTTTGCTGTTGATTCTTCTTCTGAACTCCTTCTGATAGTTCAGAAGCAGCATCTTTAGCTGACGAAACAGATTCTCCTTGTTTTCAAATGGCTACTGGGAAAAAAGAAGTTGTTCAACTTGGTTCTGAAAATCTTGGCCATTCTTTTGCTTCTGTTCCTGCTCCTGTTTCTGTTCACCAAGGCGAAAGGCCTGAAAAGTTCAACGAATCGAACTTTAAAAGGTGGCAACAGAAGATGTTGTTTTATTTAACAACGTTGAATCTTGCGAGATTCTTGACTGAGGAAGCTCCTCAGATATCCGATAGTGAAACGGATAAACAAGCCTTCAATGCTCTTGAGGTTTGGAAACATTCTAACTTCCTCTGTAGGAACTATGTCATGAATGGCTTGCACGACTCTCTGTATAATGTCTATTGTACAATCAATACGGCAAAAGAGTTGTGGGAATCCTTGGACCGGAAATATAAAACAGAGGATGCCGGAGCAAAACATTTTGTTGTCGGTCGATTCCTTGATTATAAGATGGTGGATTCCAAGACTGTGATCAGTCAAGTGCAAGAAATCCAAGTGATTTTGTACGAAATTCAATCTGAAGGGATGAATCTGAGTGAAACCTTCCAAGTGGCTGCCATTATTGAGAAGCTACCTCCTGGGTGAAAGGATTTCAAGAATTACCTTAAGCACAAGCGAAAGGAAATGAACTTGGAGGAGTTGATTGTCAAACTTCGCATCGAAGAAGACAACAGAAGCTCTGAACGCAAGAGATTCAATCCCACCGCAGCTAAGGCAAACGTTGTGGAGCACAAGCAAGCCCACAAGAACAAGAAGGCCATCAAGCCGAAGCTGGGACCGAAAGGAGGAGTCTCCAAAACCAAGTTCCAAGGGAAATGCTTCAACTGTGGCAAGATGGGCCATAGATCCGTGGAATGCAGATTTCCGAAGAAGAAAAAGCATGAGACGAACATGGTGAATGATGTCACTCATGACTTCTCAGACATAAATCTCTCTGCGATGGTGTCTGAGGTGAACTTGGTCGGGTCCAATCCAAAGGAATGGTGGATTGACACTGGTGCCACGAGGCACGTATGCTCCAATAAGGACTTGTTCACAACTTTCGAACCAATTGATGGAGAGAAAGTCTTCATGGGAAACTCGGCCACGTCTGCCGTTGAAGGCCAAGAGAAGGTGCTTCTGAAGATGACCTCTGGGAAGGAGCTGACTCTGAACAATGTTCTATATGTGTTAGAAAACCGAAAGAACCTGATCTCCGGGTCTCTATTGAACAAGCACGGATTTCGTATGGTGTTCGAGTCAGACAAAGTTACTTTGTCAAAATCTGGAATGTATGTGGGAAGGGGATATGTATCTGATGGGCTTTTTAAGCTCAATGTGTTGACAATTATCAATAAAGATAATAAGTCTTCCGTTTATTTGCTTGAGTCTTCCAATTTATGGCATGGCAGACTTGGACACGTTAATTATGATATATTGCGTAGATTAATTAACTTGGAGCACATTCCTTCATTCCAAATTGATTGTAAACACAAATGTGAAATCTGTGTTGAGGCAAAGTTAACGAGATCATCGTTTCAAACAGTTGAAAGAAACACCAAACCCCTTGAGCTAATTCATAGTGATGTTTGTGATTTGAAATTCATACAAACAAGAGGTGGTAATAAATATTTTATTACCTTTATCGATGATAGCACTAAATACTACTATGTGTATTTGCTTAAAAGCAAAAGTGAAGCCTTAAAGAAATTTGTTCTCTATAAGAATGAAGTTGAGAATCAACTCAACAAGAAAATCAAAAGATTGAGAAGCGATAGAGGTGGTGAGTACGAAGAACCGATTGGTGAATTCTGTGCACAACATGGAATTATACATGAAGTAACTGCACCCTATTCGCCTCAATCAAATGGTGTGGCTGAACGTAAAAATCGCACATTGAAAGAAATAATGAACGTGATGTTACTAAGTTCAGGTTTACCCCAAAATATGTGGGGTGAAGCTATTTTGTCAAGCAATTACCTTTTAAATAAGGTACCTCGGAAAAAGGAGGATAAAACCCCTTATGAGTTATGGAAAGGTAGGAGACCATCCTATAAATACTTACTAGTGTGGGGGTGTCTTGCAAAAGTAGGTGTTCCAACACCAAAGAAAATAAAGATAGGTCCTAAAACGGTGGATTGTATCTTTATAGGCTATGTACATAACAGTAATGCATATCGTTTTCTTGTACATGAATCGAAGATTCCAGATATACACAAGAATACGATCATGGAATCTAGGAATGCATCATTCTTCGAAGGTGTATTTCCTTGCAAATCCAATGATGGATCAAGTTCGCCCAAGCGAACGATTGACACTATGAATGAAGAAAGTCATGATTCTGATCATGACAGAGTTCAGAAGCAGAGCGAGTCTGCTTCTGATCATGACAGTGTTCAGAAGCAGAGTGATCCTACTTCTGACCAGCTCAGACGTAGCAAAAGAGCAAGAGTGGATAAATCATTTGGAGATGATTTTCTAACTTATTTGTTAGAAAAGGAACCACTAAATTATTCAGAAGCAGTAAATTCTTCTGAGGGATTTCTATGGAAAGAAGCAATTAAAAGCGAAGTTGATTCTATATTGCAGAATCATACTTGGGAGTTAGTGGATCCTCCTCTTGAATACAAACCTTTAGGATCAAAATGGGTCTTTAAAAGGAAAATGAAAGCAGATGGTTCTGTTGATAAGTATAAAGCCAGACTTGTAATCAAAGGATATAAGTAACGAGAAGGCTTAGATTACTTTGATACTTATTCTCCTGTAACGAGAATAAACTCCATTAGGATGATACTTGCAATTGCAGCATTGCGAAATCTAGAAGTACATCAAATGGATGTAAAAACAGCTTTCCTAAATGGTGATTTAGATGAAGAAATCCACATGGAACAACCTGAGGGTTTTATAGTTCCAGGACAAGAAAGGAAAGTCTGTAAATTTGTTAAATCATTGTATGGCTTAAAACAAGCGCCAAAACAGTGGCATGAAAAGTTTGATAATACAATGATTACCAATGGATTTAAGATCAATGAATGTGATAAATGTGTCTACATTAAAGAAATAGAAAATGACTATGTCATTTTGTGTCTTTATGTAGATGACATACTCATTGTCGGTAGTGATGATGAAATGATCAAATCCACTAAAAATATGTTGAATTCGAAATTTGACATGAAAGATATGGGACTTGCTGATGTGATTTTAGGAATTAAAATCACAAGAACGTCTGAAGGTCTTATCTTAAACCAATCACACTATGTGGACAAAATTCTTGAAAAGTTCAATGCGGATGATTCTGGTATTGCGAGAACACCACTTGACAATAGTCTTCATCTATCCAAGAATAAAGGAGAGAGTATTTCTCAAGTAGAATACTCTAGAGTTATTGGAAGTCTGATGTACTTAATGAATTGTACTAGACCAGACATTGCGTACTTAGTTAGTAAATTGAGTAGATATACGAGCAATCCGAGTGCTGACCATTGGAAAGCAATTGTGAGAGTACTTAGGTACCTACGATATACTCAGAATCATGGTCTGCACTATACCAGATACCCAGCTGTTCTAGCAGGATACAGTGATGCGAACTGGATATCTGATATGAAAGACTCAAAGTCTACTAGTGGATATGTATTTATACTAGCGGGTGCAGCCGTATCATAGAAATCCTGTAAACAAATGGTTATAGCCAGATCCACAATGGAATCTGAATTCATTGTTTTGGATAAATGTGGAGAAGAGGCTGAATGACTACGCCACTTACTAGAGGATATTCCACAATGGCAAAAACCTGTGCCACCAATTTGCATATATTGTGATAGTCAATCTGCAATTGGAAGAGCACAGAGTAACATGTACAATGGTAAGTCTAGACATATACGTCGTAGACATAATACCATTAGACAACTACTCTCAACTGGAATTATCTCTATTGACTACGTGATGTCAAAGGATAATATTGCGGATCCGCTAACCAAAGGGTTAAACAGAGAGTTAGTTGAGAAATCGACAAGAGGAATGGGACTGAAGCCCATGAAAGAATAAGTTGATATAAAGGAAACCCAACCTAGTTGACTGGAGATCCCAAGATCTAGGTTCAAAGGGACAACCTAATTATATTGACTTAGTGATGTCACTGTGGGGGTTTATCCCTAAAACCATTCCTCAGAAATAACAGTGATATTGTAAGGAAAAGGATAGCAGTTTTGCTTTAATGATTCTTAAGTGGAGTAATCAAATTACTCAAAATTAAGTAATCACCTATGTGAGAGAGAAGTGGGGCCGCTTCAAAGGAGAATTGGTTGGGGCTAAATTCTTTAGAAATTCTCGCAGAACCAGGTTGGTGTTCATGGCCAAAACGAACACAATCATGAGAACTGAAGAAACGTTTGATGATTCATGTGTGGAGTATATGGTTCGTTTACATAAGAAAGCAGGACAGTTCAAGGACATCATGTCTACCGGACAGCTAGTAAAGTAAATATACTTTCACAAGAGAAGGTTCAAAGGGTAACACCTACCTATCTTATGCAGGTTTCATTTGTCGAACACTATCATCGAGTCAAACTAAAACAATTTTCATTCATGTGGCGGATTGTTGGAAATGTGGTGTGTTTTGATGGGTGAATGAGAAATTGTTTCTCAAAGAACATCCTTGAGTTGGAAGTGGGAAACTCTAGTCCCACATTGGAAAGAAAGAAGGCCTTCAAGTGCTTTATATATGGTTACACTCCTTTGGAGTGGTAACATAACAACAAAGTACTATGCCTCGCGCGCAGACGCAGGGGGGGTGCAAATCTCGGGCCTTAATGAAGGTTCGACGAGGGGCGCGTACGCACGACCTGCGTACACGAATGCGGACCAGAAAAATGGGTCTCGCGACTAGCCCAATTTTGCATCATGGCTCAACTGTTTTTTTTTTTCCCAAATGTTACGAATTTTGTAACGGAAAACGTTAATGGATGATTTTGTAACGATGCTTTAATGCGAGCTGAGAAGCAGAGTATGTTTCGGATGAACTCAGAAGCAACGTTCAGATTCAGAAGCAGCTCGTGCAGGTTCAGATCTAGCGTTCAAAAGCAGCTCGCGCAGGTTCATAACCAGCGTTCAGAAGCAGCTCGAGCGGGGTTCAGATCCAGCGTTCAGAAGTAGCTCGCGCAGGTTCATAACCAGCGTTCAGAAGCAGCTCGAGCGACGTTCAGATCCAGCGTTCAGAACCAACTCACGACGCTCAGAAGCTGACCATTTGTAACGTTTTGGAATGTCATTACGTTACGGCAGTTACAAATGGCAGAGTTAATCATCCATTATGCCAGAAATGGCAAAATTAATCAACCGTTACACCGTAACAATTACAAACGGCAGATTTAATTGTCGGTTATGCTACAACAGTTACAAACGACAGATTTAATCAGCCGTTATAAACTGTTACGCCATATTATTCCGGAATAATCCCTCTACTCATCTTATAAATAACTGGTTTTCTCGTTCTTGTTGATGCGCGCGAACATTCAGATTCAGACTCAGTGCAAATAGCTTCTGTTCTCCTCTGTTTTGCTCTGTTTTTTGCTTATTCCTGCATTGGTTTTTCGATAGTGTTCAAACACCAGTTTCTTCAAGTTCGCCGAAAGCTCTGAGGTTCTATGCTCACCTCTTAGCTGTTAACCGTTGTATCCTGGGAGACAGACATTCACGAAACCTCAAGCACAGAGTTGAGGGAACGAATCTGTTTTAAGGAAACTGTGTTGAACACAGGCCTCGGTTTATATCTAGTGTTGATCTCACGATTTCAATTTCGTGTTGAAAAATCTGTTCCATTGCTTATGCCGTTTTAAGGAATTCTTTTACAAGTGAATCTGAATCGTTTTGGAGTTGATTCTGAACTGTTTCCCAACAACATTATATAAGCAAACTTATTTCTAAAGTCATAGATTTCTTTAACTGTTTTTTGTGATATATCTATTAGTAAACACGTACACATGTAGTATCCATATGTCTATGTTCGCATGCCATATTTGCATGTCCTGCATCTCTATGTCATATTCGCGTACGCCATGTCATCATGTCATATTTGTCACGTCATGTTTACTACGTCATCTTTGCTATGTCATTTTGTGTCATATCATTTTTTGCCACGTCATTTTATGTCATGTCATTTGAATTTTTTTAGATTCGCATTTAATTTATGCCATTGCATTTTAGAGTAATTTTATGCATTGCATATAATATAACTTTTCATGCAGTCATAAAAGAAAGAACGAAAACCAACAAAAAAAGAAATATTTTGTATGACGCATGCTCTCTGAGCTTACTTGATTTCTAGATGTTCCATTAATTATTTGTACACCCGTATGATAACCTTTGTTAGTGCCTTAGGTTAAAATCGATTAATGTTGTATTCTCAAATGATTTTTTTATAAAATAAAATGGTACCAAAATGACGTTAGAGTAATCTCATGTAATCAAGTCCCCGAACTCTTAATCTCTAGTTCGTAGAAGTAATTTAATTCTCTCGCTAATTTACTTTGGTTTCTAATCAACCTACCAAAAAATGATTAGTGGCGACTCCATTTGAAAATCTTTGCATGTTAAATATTGAACCATAAGTTGCGATTTGGTATGGACTTGGGAGAGTCCGAGTTAGGTTAGTTAAATAATTAACCTAATAATCTATTAACCTGGAATTTCACCCGCATATTTTAGGTTGCGACACATGGTTATCAACAACTCAAATAATCAACAACACTTAGCTAGGGTCACCTAGCCGAATTACAAAAATATCACTTTTTGGTTTGACCTCACCATTTTCCCTTTCTGCACTACCAAATCTTGCGAAAATTGATTAATCTCCTTAGCATGTAGAAACCCATTGATTCATATGATATGAGCACAACGATTGAACACTCAATTATTATAACTTTCTTAAACTTAACATCAAAGTTCAAACTAGAATTATCAATAATCAAGAAATTATTGAAACATTCTCACACTTAACATCAATGATCAAACTAAAAGTAATAACCACACCTTCAAAGAAAAAATAATCAATAATATAAATTAACACTTTCAATCTTTTTAAGTAACAAAAACTAGTTTGATAAGATGTAGAGGAAGTCCAATGATTCACCTTGTGAACACTTGAATATTGTTTGACAAAAAAAAAACTTGAATATTGGACTAGAAGCTTTAGAAATACAAGAGTAGGCCTTCATGTTTGCTTCAAAAGGGTGGGAAAGAGATGGAAAAGTGGTTTGGAGCTCTCTCTTTCTTTGCAAGAATGAGCTTGTTAAACTATGGCTCAAGTTGAGTTTGCGAACGAAAGCTGACCAAAGATGAATTTTTATTTGTGGACATTCAAATATGTGCAATCAAAATACATATATTCTTTGTTTGGTATTACTAGTGGAATCGGAAAAAATTTCTGTTTTGCTTCAATATCAATATGTGCATCGGAGATTATCGGTCAAGAAAAAAGGGGGGAAATATTCACTTTGCTGAGGTTGACCGAATCTTCTTGATATATTGGATGTGGTTTCCTCTTTTGATTGATGTCATCAGTCAGACGAAGAGTAGAAAGACATGGGTCTTCGTGCTGTTTGAGCACTTCCAGTCCAAAAGGAAGCAATGTTCCCGTGCATAGGTATTTTATTGTTCTAGTTGGTGAAGTTTTCGAGTAGAAATTTAATCAATTGGGCACATGGTTGCAAATTAAATCTCGTGAAGTTAGTGTTTAATTTGATTAAATCTTGAATTAAGATTTGTATGGAATTCTTTCTTGAGATTGAGTGATTATTTCATGAGGAATTGATAGCAAAACACTGCGTGTATTACTTGATATAATTGAGACTAAGGGCACGCATGACAACGTTTCTATTTCTCTGTTTTTGTTCCAAATCTATTCTAGAAATAAGATTGGAATAGAAACTTGTTTAGCAACGCAAATTTATTTTTCTATCTCTGAAACAAAAATATATTTCAGAAATGGATTTTGGACCAAAACCAAAAACGAAAAATTTTCGTTTCTAGCAAAAACAAAAATAGAAAACGTCGTCTCCTCTCTCTCTCTCTCTCTCTCTCTCTCTCTCTCTCTCTCTCTCTCTCTCTCTCTCTCTTTGTGCTTTCTTCATCACAGAGCATCGGAAGAACAACAATCTCCCTCCGCCATCGAAAGAACAGCAATCTCCCTTCGCCAGCAATCTCCCCATGAATGTGCTCTCTCCTTCTGTTGAGGCCATGAAGTCCTCCTCTCCCCATGGCAAATCTAGTTGGTCGACTCGATTAGGGCTTGCTCCAGCCTTTGGATGTGCTTTTGGTTTCTTCCTTTTAATTCTAGGCAACTAATCTTTCTCATGAAGTTCAACCTCTTCTCTGTGTTTTGTTCGCTCATGCTCAATGAAATCTTCGTCCTTCGTAGATCTGTAGCTGCTTTTTTGTCCTGTTTTGCTTGATACGAGAAAACTATGAAGGGTCTTTCAAAGTCCCACACTTCTTCGTATCTCGCCTCACTTGTCTCTCAAAACGGATTTCAGAACCATGGGCTCTTGTTTGAGGCCTTTCTGCTCGCGGCCCCCGCCTATCCATCGCGTTAAACGTCACAGGTAATCGAAACTTTTCTTCAGAATTGAACTATTATATTTATCAGTAGGACTATGATAATCTGATGAAAATCAGTTCTTCCTATCACACCCAACACCGCCCCCCCCCCCAAATTTTCAATGGCATAACATGGTTGCTCGACAAAATCGATGGTTGGTCTTTGATTTTCTAATTGTAGTTTTGAGATTTGATGTCTTTTGTGATATTTTTATTATTGATATAGCGTGGATGTATTTTTTTTTCTCTACTTTAGTATCAAGTATTGACGCTTTTTTGGTTGGTATTCGTGATTGATGATGAATGGTTAATTCTATTCGCATGCTGATCAAATCTTCAAGCTACATAATGTGTTTGACTGGAGTGGAACTTGACATGCGAAAATGTAAGGCTTGTTGTCCTGCATCTTGTTCTTGATTCTGTCTCTAATAAAGATAAGGTTGGTGTCGATGTTACTTGAGATTCTTGGATCGATATTTGGCAAACACTAGTATTGGCATGAAGAGAGTGGGACTTAAATGCTACTTATCTTTTAAATTGACCAACCTGCATTATGACTTCTTTTTGGTCTTTGATTGAAGTATTCTTGTAAAGTGGTCTCTATGGTTTGTTCCAAATTGGTTCGTATCATATTTGATAAGGGAGGACTAGCTTGGAGTTGTTCTTGAAGTAGTTTTAAGCAGAACATAGGATCTACCAAATGAAAGAGTAGAACATACTTGGAGTTTGATGCCTTGGAGTCTCCATGGTTTTGTATGCGCTATCATATCCATACTGAAAAGTGTGCTTCATTGATATTTTTTCATTGTTACAAATTTTCCATAACTTTGCCATTTGCTATATTGGCATGGAGCAAACCTGGGCCTTTGTTTTCTTTTCTGATGAGTGACCTGGGTTCGCAGTTGATGTGTTTCTAACAAATATTTTTGGGCAAAGCAAGTGACAAGCCTCTAGAATTTTCAGTGTTCCCTGTGTCAAGACTCTTCCTTCTCTCCTTATTTGCTTAATGAAATTTGAGTCCTTTCCTTGTTGAGTTTTATTAGTCTTTTGCACATATAACCTTGTGAAACCCTATTGTACAATGTCTAGAATCCCATTAGTATCATGGATTTTAAAAATTGTTGGCCTTCCAAGGGTTTGGACACAGCACTTATGATGGAATGGGAAGACCTACATGAGTCTAAACTCATCCCTAGATGTTAGCGAAAGATAGCTTCTTAGATTGGTGCTTTCCCCTTATTCAAACTAGTAGAAATCTTTCGACCAAAAAAATAAAAAGTGTTGTATGTTGGTATTATCCTTTCTATTTTGCTCTGCTACATGCTTCATTTTCTTTTATTCATCTTGGACATATCATCTCCGCCAAATTTACTCTAATAATGGCAACCATCAAATTCTATCCATTCAACCAATTTTGATGCTATCTACTTTTGATGCTCGACTAGTTAAGGTTAGATGGAATCCTAAAAAGAGACTGTTATGGTAAAGTGGATTGAGCTTTTGACCAATATTTTTGTAAGTCTAGTGGTAGGAGAGATGAAAAAGGGAAATCACACCACCTCTACCTATATGTATCTCATTTTTGTGTAAAATTGCAGGAAAATAAAGATTGGGCTAGATTCACGCATGATGGGTTTTCTCAATATCTAGATTTGCGTATTCTGTTTGGTGATACCTATGCTACTGGGGATTATGTACTAGGAAATGCATAAGGCTTGGTGGTGTCAGAGGGAGATGACAATGGTGGTGGTTGTGGTGATAATGGTGGTAGTGATGCAAAAGGTGATCCAGAAGAACTTAATGAACAACATATTCATGAGGAATCTTTACGCCTAATGTGTCTTCCAGTCAAGTTTGTGAGATACACCGGTTAGATAAGACTCCATTAGATGCATCAATTGCAAAGGAAATTGAGATGAACATGCTTAAGATAGGCATTGCCAATGAAATAGCAAGGGATCATAATATGACGAGATTTCGTGAAATTATGTTCTTAACTTTTGTAATTGTATTTGAGAATTTCTTATGTTGGCTCTCGTAATGTCATGTTTTTTGGGTTAGTAGTGGCTTTCAGATTGGGCAAAGGGACAAAAACAAAATGTAGCTTGGACCCATCCTTACAATGGCTCTGTTTCTTTGCAAGAGTAGTTTATAAGGAAGAAGCAAAATTTCAAGGCAAATGTCCAAAACGAAAAGCGTGTAAAAGTGGTGAGAAATTGGGTGATTGGGGAAAATGGGGAGAACAGGTGGGGGATTACAAAGGAAGGGGTGCGGTGGCAAAGTTGCCCCACGTGATAAAGAGTGATAGTGAGTGAGCACATGATTTTTGAAGCCTGCTTGATGCCCTTCCTTTGCAATTTCTTTTTCATCTTTTTGGAGCATAATTTTTTTTACAATTTATATAATGATTTATTTATCAATCGAGTGTGCAAAAAAAATTGTTTTTGCAGCCCTCACTTTTCTCTGTGATTCAACTCTCACTGCCTCATCTTCGACGAAAAAACAAATTGTCATTGTCGCATCATTCAGTAGCTTCTGGTTAAAACAAACCCAACACTCTTTGTCTTTTGACAATCGGGTGTTTTTCCCTTCTTTTGGTAGAGACAGGCATTAGCTACCAAAAAGGGGTGATGCCGTATGCATTCTGATGGCAAAGACTGAAAGCCGGAATGCTATGTGCATTCTAATGGCTCGAAAAAAGGGGCTTAGAATTTCAATACTATAGAAGAATTGAACCTGGAGATGCATTGAATACAAACGAGCGAAGTCGATCCTTAGATGTGTATTTGATACGCGGACCTTTTGATGATCATTGACGTCTTTAGAACACCATAATAAAACAAAAAAAAATACAATTTTTTGTTCCAGAAATAGAAATTTTTTGTTGTTATCAAACGAATTTCTATTCCAAGAACAGAAATTTTATGTCATTATCAAACCCGTTTTTTGGCTCTGAAACTCATTCTGGAACAGAATGGTTGCCATGTGCGCCCTAAAAAACACTGAGAGTATTTGAGTAATTTGAGCATGATTTGGAATCTCTAAATTGTATCACTTGTTATATAATAGAATTTATTGATGCTCTCCTTGTTAACGTAGGTCACTATGACAGAACCATGTAAATATAGTGTCCACTTTATTTTCTTGTTTTGTCTATTTTTTTTATTCGATCACTTATTTTGTGCAACAATTGGTATCAAAGCTAGATTTGGCTAAAGTTAAAGTGAATCGATGGCAACAAAAGAAGATAAAGTGAAAATCACAGATCTGATGAGAAATATTTTGGTTTATAGAAGATCTAGATTAAGGATCATCTATATCAAATGAAACTACACTTACCCTTGTCTAGGAAGAAGCCAAAAACGATGAAGCAAGTTAATTGGAATTGCTGGATAGGCGAGCGATGAGTGTTATTCGGTTGACATTGGCTTATAATATCACATTTAACCTTGTAAAAGAGAATACCACTATGAATTTGATGAAACCCTATCTGATATGTATGAGAAGCCCTTTGCGATCAACAAGGGTTATTGGATGTAAAGTCTGCTTAATTTAAAGATGAGCGAATGTGCTTTAGTTGCTAATCATATCAATAAATTCAATGTGATCGTTTGTAAATTGAGTTCAGTTGAGATTGACTTTCTAGTTAAGGTATGTACATTGATTATATTATTCTTATTACCTCATATTTGGAATACTACTATTACTATTGTCAGTAATTCTTCTAGGTCAACAAATTTGATGGTTCATGGGATTCGAGATTTGATTTTAACTAAGGACATCCCTAAAATAGAATCTAGCAAATCTGTATCTACTACTTTAGTAGGTGAAAAGAGAAAGAACTAATACTTATATTAGCATAAGTAGTATGAACCCGAATAGATGTAGTCAATCTAGGGCTAATGGTGCTATCTGTTGGAACTATGGCAAGAGGGGATATCTTACAATGGATTGTCTTAAGCTAAAAAATGAGAATGGTAAAGAAATTAGAGTTGAGTTTATGGATAGTGTTACAATTGTAGCTGACGATAATTCGGATAATGCTAATTATGTCTTGTCTATCACTGATGATTCATCATTTGATGGATGAATTGTGGATTCTGACTATTCTTCTTATACTGCACCAAATAGGAACTAATTTTTTACTTATCAATGCATGGATAATACTAAAACTATAGTTGTAGAAAAACACTAAATGCGATATTGTAGGTGTTGGCAATATGAGAATTAGAATACATTATAGTATTGTGAGGACATTAACTGGAGTGAAGCATGTGTCAGAGTTGAAAAAAAAATCTAATTTCCTTAAGTGCTCTGGATTCAGATGGGTGTCGATATTCTTCAAAATGTGAAGTTCTAAAAATTGTTTGAAATGCCTTAATGATAATGAGAGCACTCAAGCACAATTGCCTGTATGTGCTTCAAGGTGAAACAGTGATGAATTTTGTCGTGGAGACGTCAAATGCATCTCTTCGAGAGTCTGAATTGTGGCATATGTGTTTAGGGCACATTAGCGAGGGAAGCCTAAAGGTCTAAGTAAAAGATATTTACTATGTGGTTATATTGCTAACAAACTAAATGTATACATGTGCCATGATTTGGATCAATGGTGAAAAGTGTAGTCTAGTACAACCTTTCAGAGAAACCATGAAAATTGCCAAATTAATTCACTTGAATGTTTGCAAGCTATTGCAATTTCCTTTGAAAAAGAGTACTAGATTTATGCTAATAGTTGTTAATAACTACTCGAGGAAGACCTGGGTGTTTGTGCTTAGACACGAGTTTGATACTATTGTTAGGATTAGGCAATTGAGAGCTTTGATTTAAAAAAAAAAGAGATTGAAAAGATGATCAAGCATGGGCAGACTTACAAAGCATGGAGTTTTGCTTAGAGCTGTTAAATGAATTTTGCATAAAGAAATGCATAGTGAGATATCGCACAAATGCTAATGAACTACGACGTGTTGTAGAGTTAATGAGCAGAATATTAGTAGAGTTTTTCCAAAAAATGCTCTCTAGTGCTAGCATGGCCAAGAGATTTCTAGCTGATACGCTTAGTATGGCAAACTTCCTAGTGAATAGATCATCATCGACTGCGATCGGATGTTGGACTCCTAAAGAAGTGTGGTAAGCTAACGATATTGATTATTCTATTTTTAGAATATTTGGTTACCCGTATTATGTTTAAGTTAGTGATGGTAAACTTGATGGAAGGGCAACAAAGTGCATGTTTCTATATTATGCACAAGGTGAGCGTGGTTATCGATTGTGGTATTCGGAATTAAATTAACCTGATATCAGTAGAAAAGTTATATTTGACGAGTCTCCAGTACCTTTGGCAAGGAGTAATTATAGCAGTGTTTATACGGATCTGAACGGTGTTCAACTTGAGGTGGAGTTGTAACCAAAAACGCCCAAGGTGGCGAGTACTGGTGAAATAATCGACTGGGGTCGTGGGAGACTAGCGACAAAGTTTGGAATTATTAGTACATCGATTGTGATATGGCCCAAATGCTGAGCTAAGGTAGAGATTATTAAAATATGTATCGAATTTGAGTCCACGATCGAAACTTGACCCAAGACAAATTGTTATTTGTGGATATGCGAGTATATGCAATCAAAATAAATATAGTATTTGTTCATTGTTAGTAGCTGAATCGGAATTTTTTTTTTGTTTCAATATGAATATGTGCACTATAACTTGTCGGTTAAGGAAACAAAAGGGAGAAATATTGACTTTGCTAAGGTTGACCAAATCTTCTTGATATATTGGATGTGGTTTCCTCTTCTGATAGACATCATCAGTCAGATGAAGAATAGAGAGGCATGGGTCTTTGTGCCATTTGAGTGCTCCATGTCCAAAAGGAAGCGTTATTCCCATGCAAATGTATTTTATCATTCGAGTGTGTGAAGTTCTTGAGAAGATCAAGAATTTAATCACATGGGCATTTAGTCGCGAATTACATCTCATAAAGTTAATGTTTAAGCTGATTAAATCTTGAATTAAGAATTATATGCAATTCCTTCTTGAGATTAAGAAATTATTTCGTGAGAAATTGGAACTAAAAATTGTGCGCATTATTTAACGTAATTGGGGCTGAAAAATACTAAAAGTATTTGACTAATTTGAGCATGATTTGTAATCTCTAAATTGTACTGCCTGTTTTATAATGAAATTCATTGTTGTTCTCTCTATGAATGTAGGTTTCTATAATCGAATCACGTAAATTTTATGTTTGATTTATTTTCTTATTCTATCTATTTTATTGTATGATCACTTGTTCAGCACAATAGAGCTAAAGCTCTCTAATTTGAATATGGATTCTTGAAAATGGCTTTAGACAAGAGGATTTATGTAAAGAGATTTCATGAGATTCAAAAAAGAACAACTAATCAAGGGTTCAATGTATTTATAACTTTCACCTATGACATTTATACTATTGATTAATTTTTTTTCGAATGTCACGTTTAGTGCCCATGAGATCTGAGCCTCTGTCCTCAAACCTTTGCCCAAACCACATGAACCAAATCTCAACTTGGAATTGGGGAGCCAGCAAAGAGCCACGGCAGGCTCGATCCAACGAATTCAAGCCCATGTCCCATCACCTTATTGCCCCCACTAGGGTTGCAACCTATTGAACCATCTTTCAATAAATGGAACCATATGTCATTTGGCAAGTACTGTTCTAAAAAATAATCATGACTATATCAACCATGCAAGTAGTACCCGTACCACGATAGTTGATGTCAACTCAAAGGCACCGCATTTGCTACGATGAAACCTTGCCTCGAAGTCTAAGCCTCTCCAACAACAACGATCAAATCAACCATAAGAATGTCTCTAGAAGCATTCTGGACATTATAAAGTACTTGATCATTATCAGCTATCTTAATTATCTAATAAACCCATGCAAAGAGTGAGAATAATCACCTTAAAAATGATGGGAATTAAGTCTATTGAGGGAAAATATCTTTTCGTTATCACCAAAAATAATTATGGAGAAGGCAATAACAATTTCAATAATGGTCAAGTCAATGAGTAAACTTATTGAATGAATCTTCTTTAGAAGTAAAGAATACACCAATATTACAATCAAAATAGACTGACAAAGATATATGTACAAAATTAAATAAAAGGTGAGGTACGGATAACCGAATTTCCTTAAGGTAATTAGTTCATGCTAACAGCGCTAAGCAATTTTACGAACTATGCCTTCCAAAGTACTCTCTGTCGAACTCGTTTATATTAGAATTATGCAAAGCGGACTCTGTCAAACAATTATTGAAATCGACACATTTAGGCGACTGCCACAAAGAAAACCAGAGGAGTTATTGGAGTAGTTCTCTTGAAGTTCTTATTTTTTAAGTAAGGAGACACATCTATTTATATATAGGGAAAACAGTTGTAGAAAATTAAAAGGACATGAACTCGAGAGTCATGTCAACTACGCCCATATTAATTGAGCCATTAACCCTTAATACTTACAATATGATAAACAAGTAACTTTAAGTGTTGGAGTAGCGGCAAAACGGTTTCTTTTTGGCAAACAATATTTCTTTTTTCACTTCGACCTTTACAATAACATTGAAAGAACAAATTGAACATAAAGGATAACAACAGGGCCAAAAACTAATGTGTATTAGAATTATATGAGCTAGTGATCGTCAATATGCTCATATCGATGACATTATTGTTGCGGTGATCAAAGAAGCATTGTTCCATCTCAATTGAAAACATAAAAAGCTTTTTAGGGAAAAATCAAGCTTTGCTTCTGTGTTACTCTTTCCCCTTTTTCGTCTTGATGTTGTGCGCCAATGTTTTTGAGAGGAGTCCAAGGAAGATTATTGGATCTGTTTCTACATAGGTGAATGCTAAAATTGAAAACTGCAGCGGAATGAAAAGTCACGTGAACTGAAGGGACATGTGAAATGAAGAGACATCACTCATATTGAGCCATTAATGACATATAATTACAACAACCTCCACAATATCTTGTTTCTCTTCTGTTACAAAGGAGATGGTGGTGATGTCAAGCTTATTGAGGAGGCGGTGGCAATGGAGGCGGCTGAGGTGATGATCAGATGTGGAAACTACATTTAAGGGTATATGGTGGAAGTGGAAGAAATCAGAGTCAGAGGATTGGAAAAGGAATATCCTCGCGAGAAATCACAGTTAAGAGTACGAAAAAGGACCTCATTCGCGGTCTCGCTGTTGAGGTCCTAAAACATTTATGTAATGAATATTGAAACTGACGAAGATTATTCTACCAAGTAACGGCAATCGAGCAATCAGTGCGCAAATTTTATTGTTAATCGGCCCCCTTCTTGTGAAAAGGACAGAATGTATATATATAATAACGGCGCCGTCCGCTTGCCCCCCAGAATCTCGAGCCAACTGTTTTGAAAGTCCGAGGTTTGCACTTCTCTCAGTTCTCTCGAGCGTAAACCTAGTCCTACTCTCCTTCCTCGACCGACATCTGTCCTACTCTGATCTGTCTCTCTTGTTCGAAGGCTTCCTCGGCGAGGGGTCATTGACAAATGGGAGTCCTGGGAAGGAGAGTGTCGGTTAAGATCGTACTCGCGCGAGTGTGCATCGTAAAATTAGAGACATAATCTTTTTATGTTCTGGGTAGTAGAGCTGATCTTTCATTGGTGAAGAGAATCCGGTCGGCCTTTCATTTTTTGCCTTCTTAAAACGTCGATTGGCTTGCCATTTAGAGGAAAAGACCACCAGTTCCTTCTAATCAGAAACAGCATCAAGATTGTTTCTCCAGTCCATTCAATCATAGCTCACAGCAAGTAAGCTTCTCATCTTTCTACTTCTTACTATGTTCATCTTCATATTTTTCACTATTTCAAAATTATCTGGCATCTATTGTTTTCATCTGTTCATTTTACTCAAGTGGATATACAAACAACTCGTTTTCTTGAGCTAGAATCATAACTTTTGTTCCTTTGTTCTAGCGGTGAAGTACGTGAAGTTTCTTGATGTGTGGTTTCATGAGAGAGCTTAGTCATAAATCTAAAGGATAAAGAGGGCAAGAAACCCTAAGTTTTGAAGGGAAAGGTGGTGAGAGATGGGTAGAGGAAAGATTGCGATAAGGAGAATCGACGACTCCACGCGTAGGCAAGTCACTTTCTCAAAGAGAAGAAAAGGGTTGCTCAAGAAGGCGAGTGAGCTTTCTATACTCTGCGATGCCGAGGTGGGGATCATCGTCTTCTCTTGCACTGGAAAGCTATACGATTTCGCAAGCTCTAGGTCAGATCTCTTCCTCATCTTTCCTTCCCTCAATGTCAAATCTCTTCTATGGTAGGCGATTCGTTGACTAGTTTCTAGTGGCTTCAGTTCTTTTTCAACGTCATATTGGAATTTGATATATTGAGTTTTTGGCAGTTGGAATCCCTGAACATTTTCGTGATAACAACATTGTTGATGAGCATATATTTATTAGCCAAAGTTGGAGGAACCTTCTGATGTCATATTTGTTTCCCTTATTTGATTCAGTTAACGTAAAATTGTCGTAGTATCTCCATTTTGGCAACTCTAACAAGAATTAGGACTTAAGAGGCAGTGGTTGCTATGGGCTACTAATTGTTTAGATTAAAATTGGCTCATTTCAATTGAACTTAGTCAAAATTTACAAGATACTTAATCCTTCAAAATTGATTTATCGCGAAGACAACCAAAATTTATTGCAAGTACTTGCTCAAAATGGATCTTCACAAAGACATGAACATATATTGAAAATAAATTATTTATAAGGTTATGCTGACAATATATTAACACTGACTCAGTTTATGTTTCTCTTTGAATACCTCTAGATTTACTCTAAATACGGACTCTCTTGGAAGTTAAAACCCTAAAATTCCCCATCGATGGAAAGCATGATACTCCCTCATTTTATCTCCTCATGTCAGTGTCAATATTATCACAAGTGAAAATTATCATGAACAGAAGAAATTCATGCACAAAACAACCAATACCAAGCAAAATGAAACGCTATTACAAACCCGTCAGTGTCGTTTCCAAAAGAACTTCACAGATTCACACGATGTTTAGTGTTTTGTGCTAGAAATGGCTGCTGGATATATCAGTCATGATCCAATCCGAAAACTAAGATACATCATACCATAACACTTGTACATAAATCTAGAAGATCCATTGAGTATTTAATAGTTGCTTCAATACTTATATCAATATAAAAGTGGCTAACTTTCGTGTGTAATTGCGTTAAGCAGCTTGACCATATGCAAGCTTTACCAACTAATTTATTTTCTTTGGTTGTTTAGTTTTATCCTTTTTTATGAGGCTAGAATATGTGAATTGACCAAAATTCTTATTTGTAATTTTATGGATTTAGATTCCAAGAGACAGTAACTATCTAAAGAGGCTATGATGAGTAGAAATTGGTTTTACATTTCCCCCTTTAAGCAAGTAAGACTTTCTTATACAGATATTTAAGCACGAGATAGAAGTTATGTGTGCGTGGTACATGGAAATATGCCTAAATAC
The DNA here is from genome assembly GCA_016432845.1 of Psidium guajava. Lineage (NCBI taxonomy): Eukaryota > Viridiplantae > Streptophyta > Magnoliopsida > Myrtales > Myrtaceae > Psidium > Psidium guajava. Next base: position 31,526,185 of record CM028225.1, on the reverse strand, counting down.
CGTTATAAGATGAGATTATATTTGGATAAGTTGATTTTAGGAGTTTCATACTATGAACATGCGAAGATAGATATAGATGATTGTACCATGCGTTAGATGCCAATAAGCATCATTTTCAATAAACAAATGCTATGGGAAATTAATAAAAATTAGTTTAGTTATGAAACAGAAATGCGTCTAGAAAGGTGCTATACAAGCACAACATAAACTCTTAATAGAAATTAGTATGTTTTACAAGAAACAGAAAAGGTAAATTAAAAGACAAATTCAAGGGAGAAGATGTATGGGCCGCGATAACAGCCATTTTCTTATGTTAAAAATGTTTATTTTGATCTTTATATGAAGAAAGATAACAAAACTAGGTTTTCTTTTCATGAAAACATAGCCTTAGTGACAAAGTTGACAATATGTAACGCTGAAAGGGTAGAAAAAAGTAAGTTAAATAGAGGAAATTTACTGGTGCGATTGATAGATTTGATGCAATCTCAACAAATATAATTTTACTTAGATAAATTTGAAAGGTTGGGATAAGATTCAAAAAAGAAATGAATGTATTCACACTATTAAGTAAGGTTTGGTCCAATATTCAAATGCAAGGCTTTCCACCGATGCATAAGCTAGATTTTTCGACATTGAAGCATGGAAATTGATAATTGGAGTGGAAAAATAAAGAGTTCGGAAGTTTTGAAATGCATGGCTTCTTTGCTCTGCTGCCAGTCCAAATTTAATTTTAGTGATAATCTGTCGTTTATAATTAGCGTTTTTCATATTCTTGGATTTAGAGAAAAAGCAAAGAGAAAGTGACTAAAAAGACCTAACAAATCAAGAAAAAATAGAGAAATGGAGGGGAGAAAAAATCACTTAAAAGAGTTTTCAATGATAATGCTCCTGCACCAAATGGGCCAGGATAATAAAAAAAAAATGGACTCGACGGTGAAAGTTGTGACATAAATCCAAATGCTTTCACTTGTAGGTCTACCTAGCCATTTTCACCAAAAAACTGGATTGAAGTTGTCTACCTCACTTCTTTAACATTTAACACGTCTACGATGGCGTCCTTAACGCTCTTCGGCAGTCAACCTAGCTTGATCTTCAACTGCAGCAATCTTTCTGTCAATCCCCTCAAAACCATGGTAGTGAGGAACCTTACAATTAGGGCTAATCTGTAACTCGAACAGTAGCTCTTCCAAATAAGTAAGATTTTATTCAACACTTCAGAAGGTTCAAACCCCATCGACTGAAGTTCGCCATGATCCCCACCCTGAAAATCCTTAATCCGATATGCTTCATTGTTAAGTCTCCAACTCTGCTGTTGCCTCTTAATAAACCCTTCGAATGGGTTCTGCAAAAGCCTCATCAGCATCGCTTATTCTACCCTCTTTGTGAAATGGAAAAGTTGAGGATTCGACCTATACATATGTTCCAGATGGGGTCTTATTTATGCTTCCGTTCACTTCTTTATAGGCAAGTTATGCCAAAGGAATGACAATATCCCAACTCTTCAAGGTATTATTCCCAACAAGATACCCCATCATCTCAGCGGAGCTTCCCGTTAGGCCATTCTGTCTAAGCATGTTTTTTTCTGTCACCAAAAAGCCCTATACTTATACATTCTATTACAGTTCTATCCAATTAGATTTATCACACTGGCATAAGTTTGGGATTATCTACGATACATAAAAGGTTTGGGGTCTTTGTGTCACATTGGATAAATCTATGGTTTTTTAGTGACAAGCAAAAAAAAAAAAAGACATTTGGGATATCTGTATCGCAGTGGGGATGATTTGAATTTTTCTGTGGTATTAACCCTTTAAGTAGTAACGGTAATAATTTACAATAGATTTTTCAAAAGTTGACAGAAGATTTTGGGTTTGACACGAGGGGACTTACCAATTTGCGCTATGTAGATGTACCTCAACTTGCCTGTCCATTCATTTTACGAATTTGGAAGTAATACCACAGAAGGTATTATAACAATGAATATATATTAGTCAATCTCTATCTTTTAGCTTCAATTTCGCAGTATGAAATCAGTGCTAGATCGTTACAAGGAGTCAAGGGAGGAAGGCCACCAACTATTTAATCCAGCTTCAGAGATCAAGGTAAGAATCTGAAACGACCCGCCTCTTTTTCTACAAAGTCCGCATAGAAACTTCAGATGTCTCTCACTTTCTTACACTAAAATGGCATCAGCATCCTGTGAAAACTGGTCATCCCTTTAGTACTTTCGCAGTCTAGCTGTAAAACTACACCTGCACGATACCCCACTTCACTGTCGAAATGTTTCTCTTTATCATTTGAACAAGCAAAACACGCATGAAAAATACTGTCACTCAAGTGAACATGTTTTAGCTCTAAAACTAAAGATCAGCTGCATACAGAACCTTGCCTGAACCAGAATGTGGCGACAGAGATTTCGTGAATTGCATAAAGCTTTTGTTCGAAGAACAAAGTAACTAATCCAATCAGACTCCATGTTTATTGGATAGGATCAGGGTTGAAAAAGGATCCAGTTATCTTCATTAAACAGCAAGAGCAGATTGAGATGTTGTTTGGTAGTTTACTTCGGTTAACACATTTGAAACAACAGTACAATGATTAGCTAAGAAACTTCAGGTAGGATTCTTCATCAACCAATTCGTGCATAATGGTGGCAACACCATAATGCATGGCTGAAAGACTTAATATGTAACCAAAACGTCTAAGCATAGACAATGAACATGGAAAAAACACAAAAGATAGACCACAAGAGCAGTGTAGCAGAAGTAATTAGAGAATTTCAAAGACCCTTTTATCTTAAGTCTAGTAATGGACGACTTCAATGGATTATGCGAGGGAAGCCAATGTATTTCCATCGCCCAATTGCCTGTCAATAGTCGTATAGGTGATTTACACATCATCAAGCAAATATGCTATGAACCAGCAGACAAGTCTTTGGGAAACAAGCCTTTGTTTTGTGTTTAAAAGCAAAGTTCCAATAAACATGCTCATCCTTGATTGTGATCCAAGTGTACCATGTTGCTCAAGCAAGATCTTTCATGCGATGTAAGTCGAGCATTTACCACAAATAAGCACCTTCTCATGAACAAAGGAAGGATGTTGTTGGGGAACTCATTATATGTGACCATACAATCCAAATCTCTTCAGTCTTGAGAAGGACTGCCATTATATTTAGTTCCCAAAAATTTTCAGCTAAATCCTATGTGCATATTCAGATGCAAAGCACAGAATGACACCTGCAAGAATAACCAAGGAAGTAGACAACGTAACTCTTTGGGAAATGGCATCAAAGCTTCAAAGAACCTCTCTGACAGAGGAACCTCTCATTAAGAACCCGTGACTTTGAACAATATGGGTTTAATAATATGCAAGACTTTCTCAATACTATTAACTTGACAAATCCAGGTGAAGTTTCCAAATGTTTTCAAGCTTATTAGATCACTCCTTTGACCAACTAGGTATGAAAGAAAGGATGCACAACAATGGCCCCGCTTCTAATTTGACCAAAAATCTAGAGCATTGGCACTTCAAAGTCGTACGAAGATGAGTGAGAGGGAAAAGTACCGGTAACTAACTGCCTTATCACCCAATGACAGATCACTTGCCTTTTAGTGATATCCCACTTGCAAGTTGCAACCAGCTAAGTAGCAGTAACGTCCTTGCCTTTGCATTTGCAGAGTCAAGTTAGAAGTTTCAGAAAAACTATGCCAAAGATGCAGTGAAGCCTCTCATGGCTCAAAAAAGTCAAAGTGAGAAGCAAAATTTGACTGAAGAATGGTTCTCTTTTACCTCGCCTCAAAGAGAAACAACATTCTTTAGGTTCAAGCAATCATCTAGAAACAGGGAAATCATGAAGATTCAGAGAAAATATTGCTAATGATCCCAGGTTGAGAATATCAATACTTTCAATGAGGTAGAGAGAAGTAAAGAAATGCTTACCCACCTTATGTTCTATCCTTTCCTACAATCAAATCATGGATGCATAAACTAATGGAAAAGAAAGTGAGATGCTTATCGGTCATTGTGAGGTAGCTGAAGCAACATGAGCACAAAAATTGGGGTAGCGAAAATGAAGATATTAAGGTGGATGTGTGGTCATACAAGGATGGATAAGATAAGAAATGACGATATTTGACGAAAAATTGGAATAGCACCGGTGACAGAAGATGAGAGAACATAGATTGAGGTGGTTTGGACATATTTTCTGTAGACCCCTAGATGCTCCGATAAGAACAGAAGTGTGTTACTGTGAACACAATAAGAAGAAAGGACGAGGTCAGTCAAAACTTACTTAGGCGAAGGTAGTAAAACAAGATTTAATGGAGTGGGAAATAGATTGGAGTACGGTCTGTCTTAGGACAAAGTAGAGGAAAGCTATCTACATTGTAGAGGGGGGATTTTCTATATTCCAAAGTGCCCTGTTTAGTCATTTCTATCTATCTATTTATTTATTTATTTATTTATTTTTGGAGTACCCATGTTTTTGCTTTTATTTTAGTATATTTTAAGCTTTTCGCTTCGGGTTCATCGACCACCGACCCCAACTGGTTCGGGATAAAGGTGATGTTGATGATGTGAGGTAACTGAAGCAATCAATATATTGCGATGACATATTAGTAGCAATAGCATATATAAAAGGTGTAATGACTTCCCAAGTACTTGAACTTTTGCTCGCTTTACAATCGAGTACCTAAATGTTTTTCAATCAATCAAATAAACTTCTCAAATATAGATCAATGCGAGGCCTTCATTGAAAATTGCAGACATAAAATGCCAAATTGGATACTAACACTTGTAGATGGCCATTAATGGTCTACACTAGCATATGATGTTGGCCTCTTCAAATGATATCATGTCAACAGTCATATTGAATGGCCAACTTTGTCCTAGTTAGTACTTTCTCTCTCCTCATCACCCAACACCTAAATGGAAATGGCATAATTGAGTAGTTACCAATTGGGCATGAGTTTTGCTAAGAAAGTCCAATCCAAAAGCTTAAACTGATAGGTGAAAAGAGAACACAATAATATAAAAAGCATTTAGGATTCGTTGTCAAGCCATGTGGGATAATACTTTAAAACCCCGTCCCACATATAAGTCGGATTACAAGTGGCACATAAAATTCACGTTCACATGGAATTTTGACCATGCATATTCGTGAAAGGGATAGTACTGGCTCCAATACCATGTTATAAAATTCAATCCAAAAATTTAATCAAATAAGTGGAAGAAGACCACATAACTATAAAGTGCAGTTAGGACCCATTGTCAAAAGACGTGAGATAATACTTCAACAGTAACCAAGCTCCATCAGTAACATTACATGACACGACCATTTACTAAAAGGAGGTCTAAAATTGTCCCACATTTGAAGAGTTGAGGTACCTCATCATCATCATCATCATCACCACCACCACCTTTATCATCAACATCACCTATGAGTTGAGGCTCTTGATTTAACAAAAAAAAAATTTTAGGTACTCGATAGTACAAGAGACAAAAGTTCAAATAATTGTGTTGTCATTATCTCCCAATAAAAGTGGAGAACTAGTAACAACGACGACAATCTTTCTCCAACTTACTGTGGTCCACTCTGTTTATACGGATCTGTCATTGTGCTCTCTTTTAACCTGAGCCTTATGTAAGATTTAAGTACTCCAACCATCTCGTCATTGTTTTCCATGTCCTTATGGGTTTTTTCTTGCCTTTATTAAACTACATATCCATCATATACTCACATCTTTTCGCTGGAGGATCTGAAGGCCATTGTTTCACATTTCCAGGTAACCTAGAATGAGCTTTCCTCATTTTATCTTTATGTGAGGCCGTACTCACCTTTTTTCAGATATATTCATCTCCATACTATCGATTAGACCTTTGAGCATGTGCTACAAATGTTGGAATGGGAGTCGGCCTTGAACCATAATGCCTCATTCTCACATAGGATGGGAGAGAACTTGTGGCTTGATTTTAGACAACTCAAAGGCCACGACTTGAGTTCTTGTTTTGGGAGCTTGATCCACGTGATCAACCGGCTCGTTACAAAATAGCTACACACTTGCAGGTAGTGTGTGAACTAAGGAGCATGTAAGACAGTACTACACCACAAGAGCCACCACTAGAACCTGTTTGGAACAAAGTATCACATGGTAGGAGTCACCTCTTGAACCTACAGGCCACTTGTAGAATCCTACACATTCTCGGATCTCATGTCTGATGGAAGAGGACTTATTGCTTGATTCTTAAGCAAATGAGACACCTCCAACAGCTGCCACTTAATAATCCTCTTGGGGGTATGGGTTTGGACCACTTCGCGGCCGGATTAGGTCATTACGTGAACCATGCCATGACATGAGTTGGGACATGCTTAAGAGCAAAGGGTTGCTGCTAAAGCAAGTTCTGCAAGTCTAAGGACATGAGATTGGCAAGCAGAAAGGTTTTCTAAGATTGAAGCATGGTGCAGCCAATCACTCACCGGTGCAAAAGAGAAGGCTGGGCCACCTTACTCATGGCTGGGCGGGGATGTGCTTAACAAAGTAAAGCATGTGTATGACGGCAGCAAGTCGATGGTGCATAAGTCCCCTAATGCACGGGCTATTTGTAACAATCCAGCTGGAAAGAGCCAAATCCTTGAAAGAGTTACTCAAATCAGTGGTGACCGCAGGGGTAGGCTGTTAATTATGTAACAGTGCGATCCCTCTCTCACTCTGTCTAGGACTTGTGGTCTTACAATCTCCTCCCCCACGTGTAGCAATAATGCCCATATCAATGTTGCCCACAGAGTTCAATACATTAAGCCCAAAACCATACAAGGAAATAGGATCAATCCTGCACTTTGGCCAGTGCATTACTTTGATATCATTTGTTACAACCTGGCCCAAACCACATGAGACAAGCCCCAAAAGGAGAACTCGAGGTGGTGACCCTGGGAAGTTGGCGGCTACTTATATATTGAGCACTCAACATCCCCCTCCTATTCTATGTGGGACTTGGGGTGTTTAAGTGTTGGGGAAGGCCATGTGCACTCCAAAATGGTTGTGAGCGGGCAACTATATGCTGTCTGATGGTTGGTTGAGCAAGGCACATGCTGCTTCATTCGAGATGATGCATAATGCATGGGCTAATTCAAGAACAGAATGATTAGATTCATGAGCAAGCAGACCGGTTCACGAGTGCATTTCTATGAGCAAAATCCATGTGGATGAGGGCAGTGCAAGTGCACACTCAGGTTGCACCAGCAATTTGCATGTGTATAGAACTATGAAAGATTATGCAGTTTGAACTTTCGAACATTCGATTGTGCGACATTATTAACAGGTTTTTGAAACATTGCAACACATATAATAAGCTACAACATGATCAACAGCTAGTGTATTCCAAATTTTATCCTCATGGTTGCACAAGTTTCCAGTTTACTTGCTTCAGGAACTGTTGGAATATGTAAAGTATTGAAATATGTGTTGAATAATGTTGAAAGTTAGGCTAGAGTTAGTTGGAATTAGGTTGCCTACCTAATGTTGAAAGTTAGGCAACCTAATGTTGAAAGTTAAGCTCTTACCTAAATTAAGTCAAATTAGGTTTCCTACCTAAATTAGGTTTCTTACCTAACCTAAGTCTTTTGTTCTTGTATATATAGACCTTGTAATCTCTCAATGCAAAGTAAGAAGAAGAAACATATTCTTTTCTTCATGGTATCAGAGCCCTAGGTTAGATTTCTGGATTTCAAATTACAGCCTTCATTGCTGTCTATTCTCCAGAAAATTCTTCCTTTGTACGCAGCCACATTACTGCTCTTGTATCCTTGCTAATCTTCTCTTTCCAAAATGACCACATCCGAAACCACACCCAAAGCCATAGATTCTCCCTCTCCTACAACCCAATCAGAGGGGGACGCCTCGTCACACATGACAGGTGATCTTCAGAATATGAGGCCAACCTATAGACTGAATGAGAAAAACTATCTCAAGTGGTCACAATTCGTCAAGACGTACCTAAAGGGCAAAGGAAAACTCAGCCATCTGCTGGGGACGGGACCCAAGCAAGGAGATCCTGGTTTCGATGCATGGGATGAGGCTGATTCCATGATCATGTCATGGTTATGGAATTCAATGGAACCAGCCATAAGCGATACTTGTATGTTTCTACCAACAGCAAAGGGGATCTGGGATTCTATCCAACGGACGTACTCAAAGGCCCGTGATGCAGCCCAGGTGTATGAAATTAAGGTGAAAACCAGTGGGACAAAGCAAAGAGGTAAAACTATCACTGAATATGCTAATTCTCTGCAGAACTTATGGCAAGAACTCGATCATTATCGAGTATTCCACATGCGGTGTCCAGAAGATGCAGCCATTCTGAAGAATTTTATTGAAAAGGATCGAGTCTACGATTTCTTAGCAGGGCTTGATTCTGAATTTGATCAAGTCAGAGTTCAAATACTTGGCAAGGAGGAAGTACCATCATTGGAGGAAACAATTTCCTTGATCCGGGCAGAAGAAAGCCGTCGATCTGTCATGCTCAAACCACAAGCAGTAGAAGGGTCAGCCTTGACAATCAAAAAGGTTGATGAGAAGGGTGGCCTGCCAAGGAAAGATAACCGGGACAACTTGTGGTGTGCCTATTGCAAGAAACCAAGACATACAAAGGAGCAATGCTGGAAATTGTATGGCAAACCCACTTCTTCGGGCCGAGAATGGGTGAACCGGGCAACACAGTCAAGGCCTCGTGTCCACCTAACCGAGCAAGCTGGTTATGACGAAGTTAAGGAGAAAACAACCTTCAACAGTGAAGAAATTGAGAAAATAAGAGGTTTGTTAGGGTCTCTTAATAAACCCTCTGGTGCATGCTCACTAGCACTCTCAGGTAATTCTTGGGTTATTGATTCCGGCGCTACTGATCATATGAGTTACACCTCATCACATTTCAGGACCTATACACCTTGTCCTAGCAATAGAAAGATTATTGTGGCAAATGGATCACTTGCTACTGTTGCAGGTGTTGGAGATGTCCCTGTCACACCAAATCTTGTCCTTAAAGATGTCCTTCATGTCCCTAAACTGTCTTCCAATCTTATCTCCATACACAAACTCACAAAAGATCTTCATTGTCAAGCTGTTTTTTACCCATCTTACTGTGTTTTTCAGGATCGGGACTCGAAGAGGAGGATTGGACTTGCTAAGGAACAAAGTGGACTGTACTACCTTGAGACACCTCTCACTATAAGAAGAATCATGATTAATCTATCTTCATCGTTTCTTAGTACTTCAAACAAGGAAGCTATTTGGCTTCATCATTTTCGTTTTGGTCATCCGTCCTTTCAAGTCTTGAGTGTCATGTTTCCAGCCTTGTTTAAGGGTCTGAATATTAAAGATTTCCATTGTGATGTTTGCGAGTTAGCCAAGCATAGCCGGGTATCATTTCCTATTAGCAATCATCGTAGCTCTAACCCTTTCGACTTGATACACAGTGACATTTGGGGACCTTCCACGGTTCCAAACATTTCTGGAGCCCGTTGGTTTGTCACTCTAATTGACGATTGCTCTAGAGCTACTTGGACTTTCTTGCTCAAACAAAAATCTGATGTGAGTAACATTATTCCTTCCTTTCACTCCATGATTCAAACTCAGTTTGGGGTCAAGATTAAGGTCTTTCGATCAGATAATGCGAAAGATTACTTCAATCAAGTATTGTCCTCTTATTTTCAAAAGGAAGGCATTATCCATGAGTCATCTTGTGTGAATACACCACAACAAAATGGGATTGCTGAAAGGAAAAATGGTCATCTCCTTAACACAACTCGTGCCTTGTTGTTTCACGGGCAGGCTCCTAAAACCTATTGGGGGGAAGCTGTCCTTACGGCTACATACATGATCAATAGACTACCATCACGTACATTAGATCACAAGACCCCTATGGAAGTTCTTTCTCAGTTCTATCCCCATTTCCGTACATCTAATAGCCTTGCACCTCGAGTCTTTGGTTGTATTTCTTTTGTCCACATTCATCAACATCAACGAGGAAAGCTAGATCCTCGTGCGGTCAAATGTGTGTTTCTTGGTTACTCACAAACACAAAAGGGCTATAAATGTTATCATCCCCCTTCCAAAAAATTTTATCTCTCCGCAGACGTCACTTTTGTTGAAAATAAACCCTATTTTTCAAAACCTTATCTTCAGGGGGAGATTTCACTCATGGAAGATGAGGAAGATAAGGACCTTGGGGTTATTGATAACCTGGACTTATCATCCAATGTCCCTGTCAATCCAAATTCCTCCACCGTAGCTCATGAATCTACCTTGAATCCTATCTCTCCTCCATCACATTCTCACACAAACCAACCAGTTTCTGTTCCTATTCCTATTAGTTCAACTCGTTTTCATGATTCTATGAGATTTTCTCAGGTGTACTCAAGGAGGACAGCCGTTCCAACACAAGAGCAGGTCCAAAATGCCACTTCGAGTCCTGCCAATGAGAGCACGGTAAGTTCTGAACCTCCTGTGAATGAACAGCTTAGTGATACACCTGAGACTGATCTTGATTTACCTATTGCTGTTAGAAAAGGGACAAGAGAATGTACCAAAAAATCAGTTTATCCACTATCAAATTATGTGTCCCTTGATAGGTTATCATCACCATACCGAAACTTTATTGTGAGCTTAAACACTATTGCCGTCCCTAACACTTTATCTGAAGCACTATCAAGAGAGGAATGGAGGAATGCCATGAAAGAAGAGATGAAGGCACTAGAAAAGAATAAAACGTGGGAAGTTGTTGACAGACCAAAAGAGAAAAAACTGGTTGGCTGCAAGTGGGTATTCACTGTGAAGTACAAGGCAGATGGTTCTCTGGAGAGGTACAAAGCAAGATTAGTTGCGAAGGGTTACACTCAAACGTATGGAGTGGATTACCAAGAGACATTTGCACCGGTGGCTAAAATGAATAGTGTAAGAATCTTGCTATCTTTAGCTGCTCATTTTAACTGGGAACTTCAACAGTATGATGTGAAGAATGCCTTTTTGCATGGAGATTTGGAAGAGGAAATCTACATGAACATGCCACCTGGTTTTGAAGGAAAGGAAACAGTTCAAAAGGCTTGTAGACTAAAGAAGGCATTATATGGACTCAAGCAGTCACCTAGAGCCTGGTTTGGACGATTTACTAAAGTCATGAAGGCATCTGGATATAAACAAAGTCAGGGAGATCATACACTATTCATAAAACACTCGGATGCAGGGGGAGTTACAGCATTGTTGGTGTATGTTGATGACATAATAGTCACGGGCAATGATGAAAGGGAGAAACAGCGGCTGAAACAGAACTTGATTAAGGAGTTTGAAATAAAGGACTTAGGAAAGCTACGGTATTTTCTGGGAATTGAGGTTTCATACTCAAAGCAAGGGATCTTTATTTCACAGCGAAAGTATGTGACGGATCTCTTGGAAGAAACTGGAAAGCTTGGTTGCAAACCAGTAACTACTCCGATTGAGCCGAACCAGAGACTCGCAGAAGCAAAAGAGGAGACAACAGTGGATCGAGAAATGTATCAGCGATTGGTAGGAAAGCTGATTTACCTTGCTCATACTCGACCAGATATTTCTTATGCAGTAAGCTTAATTAGTCAATTCATGCATAATCCAAAGGAGTCACATCTACAAGCTGCTCATCGAGTCCTACATTACCTAAAAGGGAGTCCAGGAAAGGGAGTACTATTCAAGAAGAGTCCCGATCTCAAGCTAGAGGCTTATACAGATGCGGATTATGCTGGATCAGTGGTTGACAGGAGGTCTACAACTGGTTATTGTATTTTCCTTGGAGGTAACTTGGTAACTTGGAGAAGTAAAAAACAGAATGTGGTGGCAAGATCCAGTGCAGAATCTGAGTTTAGAGCAGCAGCTCAAGGAATATGTGAGCTATTGTGGCTCAAGATCATTCTCGATGACTTGAAGGTTGAGTGGCAGAGTCCTATGAAGCTGTATTGCGACAATAAATCTGCAATTAATATTGCTCATAATCCTGTGCAGCATGATAGGACGAAGCATATTGAGATTGATAGGCACTTCATCAAGGAGAAACTTGAAGATGGACTGATTTGCTTATCTTATGTCCCGTCAGGACAGCAAGTGGCAGATGTCTTAACCAAAGGACTTAATGGTGGAAGTTTTCACGAGCTAGTTACCAAGCTGGGAATGGAAGATATCTATTCACCAGCTTGAGGGGGAGTGTTGGAATATGTAAAGTATTGAAATATGTGTTGAATAATGTTGAAAGTTAGGCTAGAGTTAGTTGGAATTAGGTTGCCTACCTAATGTTGAAAGTTAGGCAACCTAATGTTGAAAGTTAAGCTCTTACCTAAATTAAGTCAAATTAGGTTTCCTACCTAAATTAGGTTTCTTACCTAACCTAAGTCTTTTGTTCTTGTATATATAGACCTTGTAATCTCTCAATGCAAAGTAAGAAGAAGAAACATATTCTTTTCTTCAGGAACCCTACTTGCTACAAATGCTTCACTGATCAAACCCCAAATTCAATTGGTTGAAACTATTATAGTTGATTTAATCAGCACTCAATGAAGAAAAACTCACTTCTTTATGCTCACATAATACTTCACACCTCTAATACAATTTCCAAAACATGTATTTATGAGTAAAATACCTATAAGCCATCCATTTGAAAAAGACCATATTCAGGTTCTTACCTTGGGAACCCTCTCTGCAGTTGTACTAGTCTACTCAGTCTTAGGATCATCCATTCCTTCGGTCCTCATCAGTCATTATCGCCATTGAAATCCATGTAACGCTTTGAGAACTTCCCCATTATAAAACATGCACCACACTAATTTCTTCCCAGTCATTAACTATTCTGTCATGCTACTTCTTTGATGTTCCCAGCATTGCCAAAGAGAGGTCGCAAGCCTACAACAACAGCTGCAGCACCTGCAAGAGCGCCACAGGTACAGTAATTTTCCACTTGGTCTTGAGTTTTTGGAGAAATGTACATGAATGATAAAGACGTGGACTTCCAAAAGGATTGGGACTCTTCCAATTATCTCACTAAACGATATTTAACACACTTACCTGAATTAAAATTTCTGTTCCAACCGGTTTTTTTTTTTTTTGGTCGGTTCTTTTCCAACTGTTAGCATCTGTTAAAATTATCATCTTGTAGAGGGATATGAAGAATCAGATTACAAAGTACTCAATACCATGGTATCAAAGATTCATACAATTAATTCCACCTGGTGCAAAAAAATTGTCTGTTGCTTGCAATGTACAAAAGGTTTAGCCCAATGTGATGTCTAGTCGAGGAAAAGACATCCACAACTTATCCATGTCTGAGGAGAGAAAAAGATATATATGTCATCTTCTCAATCTTGTGCATTGAGAATACTTGTATAGAGCAGATGAAACCAATGGAAGATATTGCAACACAGTCATTACGTCATAAACAAAGAAACAACAACTTCTCTTATAATCATAAAGCATAATAATCAGCCTGTCTTCTTATAATCATAAAGTATAATAATCAGCCAAGCATATTCTATCTACTTGATGTGCAAATTCTTGAGAGAGCTACTAACGCCCAGGCAGAAGTAGCACAATTATTATTTGTAGCGACCAAATAGATACTCTTAGTAGCATAATTATTATTTGTTGCAACCAAATAGATATTCTAAGTCCATGAAGAATGTGTGAGTGGAATAAGCCCAACAAGTTTTTCATTCGCAGAGTGGGCAATAAATTCAGGGATAGATTTTGAAGCTATCACTTTAGGGGTCTACTTCTAATTATTTTGGATGAGCTGCTAGGACAAAGAAATCCAGAAACTATTACATTTGGGGTATACTTTCTTGGTTAAATCGGCAGAGCTGCCAGCAAAAAGAAATCCAGGAGGCTTCCTAGAGTTTGCACAATCTTGGGAAGCTAGACTGTGTCCGACACCTTAAAACAGATTAATTTCATTGATACAATCATTTCTATTTATTTATTTTTTTTGTACCCATATTTTTACTTTTATTTTTAGTATATTTTTAGTACATTTTAAGCTTTTCTATCTTAGGACGGGTTCATCGACCGCCTACCCCAACTAGTTTGGGATAAAGGTGACGTTGATGTTAATGTATCCAATCAGTAAAGTCCTTTCAAAATTGCTGAAGTGACTCGTCACAACAGCTTCTAGATTTAAAAATGCGGCAAATTATACATTAGAAGAATATTCATTCGCTTAACTATATAAGTGGAAAGGGTGTCATACGCCTCTTGATAAGATATGCTATCAGAATGTCAAATATCTAGAGACATAAGGTCTTCAAAATGTGGCAGGAAATTGATAAGTTCTCCAGCGTAAGCATGATATTTTCTCTCCAATCTGAATTACACAGGCAAATGACGGGAGAACAACTCTCTGGCCTCAGTGTCAAATATCTGCAAAATCTAGAAAACCAACTGGAGATGAGCCTAAAGGGCATCCGCACCAAAAAGGTACTAGCCGAATATCTGCCTTGAACTGTCAAGCATCGTTTCTGTATTATCATCAAATCCAGGAAAAGACACACCACTAGCTCAAAATATGCAATGAATAATTCTGGTAATTCTTTCTCTACAGGAGCAAATTTTCTCTGGCGAGATAAAAGAGCTGAACCTAAAGGTTTTCAGAAACCTGGTGACTTCATTCCAATAGTATGGTTATCAACTATCAAGTGACTCACAGAAACTTAATTCATTACAGGGAAAGATGATGCATCAGGAAAACAGAGAGCTGCATAAGAAGATAAGTCTCTTCCTTCAGGAAAATAAAGCATTGAAAAAGAAGGTATTAGTTCAGATGACAAGTGCATCCGTTACATCTATGGAAACCAAAATCCACCAATTACTCATCTTTTATTTTACTGACAAATTTCCTAATCCATAGGTCTATAGAGCAAGGGATGTGAATCAAGTTAACCAATATTCCCATGAACCATCAACTATGACCATAGTACATGATGTATTTGCACCTTCAAACCTCAAGCTGAGCCAGCCACAACCTCAGAGTAAAGAAAACACTCTAGAAGCAATTAATCTGGGGTAGATTTCCAACTCAATCATATTTTCAGTCAAGGTCATTTCTTTCTCACAACAGATCTGATTAAGCACTGTGAACCAGATTGCAACTGCATTAGCACAAGTTTGGACTGTGTTTTGGTATCAACCGTATCATGTGGAAAGCAAGCAGACAGTAAAAGCTTGAGCTTCCACAAGTGTCCCCACAACAAACTAGTAAATCCAGCAGAATGACCTCAAGCTCTGGTATGTCGCGTCTAAAACTCAGAACTCTTTTGCAATGGAACACTTTTATCTCTGAATATGAAAACATGTCAATAAATAACAAAAGCAAGACAAGCTACCAAAAGTTATTCACCATCATCATTTAAGTTGTCCTCTTCATTCTACGGACATCTGTTAAAAGGTTTTTCACTGCCAAGTCTGCTCCAATCAGTCTTGATCACTGCTTTTCTTCCAAAAGTGTAACCACTACAGCTTCTGAACAATTTAAAATCTCGCAAACTGTTGCAGATTATAGTTCGATATCCACAAATTATGTGTACGAGAAAGAGTCTAAAAAGATGGACCTCTCTATTGCTATGTGATATGTAAACACAAAGGCTGAAGAGATACGGAAAGAAGCATGAATCGAGGAGTTCATTCAGCTTCCTTTAGTGACAAAGTACGCGCTATCGTAGATAAATTTGCAACCATATCAACACAACCGTGTAGAGCCTCGCGCAGCCAATAAGCGCATAAGAAAAAATGCTCAAAATGTAAAATTCAAGCCAGCACAACAATTCTGAGCATCCCTTCTGTCGTAATGCAATGGATAGGATGAAACAGAGTGTGTAGACATAGAAGATAGAACAAACAAACCCAGTATCTCATCACCCATGAAGTGACAGGCAGATGGGTCGATCGATTAACATTCCTCTAAATCAGGCTTATGTCGAGCAGCATGTGCACAGCTCATTCCAGGGCAATAACAAATGCAAGCTTCACTTTTTCTCTTCTGATTGGATTGATTTCATCAGTCCTTATCCTTCCCTATTACGAACTCATTGTTCGATCAGCTGCGAACTCCGCCAGCGATCCCACCACGTTAACACAGCTACGTCTTCGGAACATCCGAACGACTCTTCTTTGCGAAGCAATCTGGCAAGACCCAACACCATTTTCGTCCACTAGAGTCCACTATTGATGCAAGGATTCTTCTTGGGTGCAAAAGAGGGTGATGGGTTACCAGTGAGAGCCAACCCATCGTACGAATCAGCAACTCGATCAGCCTCTGGTGCACGGTCCACACGGCGGAGCAACGTGGGAACCGCTGTGAACTGCACATACAGCGGTCTCGGAGGCGATGTTCTACTGGCGATAAGAGAAACCGTGGAGATAACATGTGACGAAGTGATGAAGTTGATGGGCTTTCGGCCCCATGAATTTGTTCAAGATCACATGCGAACGCCTCCCCGACCTTTTCATTGGAGAAGAACAGACTTTACTGACCGTCTGCATGTCAATCCCGGACCTTTGAGTCGGATACACACATCACGAATGAGGCGAAGTGATTATGTCGTAGGGTGATCGGTTTCCGGAAGGTTCAAGAAACCCGTAAATTACTAGCAGGAATGGGTAATATGGATTTTAATTTTAATATAAAAATTAAAAGTATATTTACATTTTAAATATAAAAAATAATCGATAAATTATTAGATTTGTATTTAAGAAACACAAGAAATAAATAAATAATTGCATTATTATATTTATATCTAAGAACCACAAGAAATAAATAAATAAAATAATATGTCCTATTCGAACAGATCGATTCTCCCTTGTAATTATGAATCGGACCAAAAATCATCCATTCCGATTTTATGCAATCGAGAATCGGACCAGTGCTCTTGGGAACTAGACCGAACTTGGCGATTCAAGTGATTCCTGGTTCGATCGATCTGTCTTTCTCACTTCCTAATTTGTTTTAAATTGAATATTCTATAAGAAGCACGAACATTTTATGATAATTAATGTCGGTCGAACTCCTAATCCTTTTAGTTTAAGACAAAGAAAAAATGGAGTTGATTTGATCTTGCGATGTACTAGACTCTCATAAACTTCCACCCTAAAATCAATGGGGATGGAACAAGAGTTTAATCGAGAACCCGATCCACTCAAACACTTAAGTCTATTTATATGATTTTGTCAGCCTCTAAATATAATTAATTATGATTTCAGAAGCGACAAATACCATCACAAGCGTGACTTCTAATTTTAGCATCGTTAAAATTTTAAGATTTCGTGATCGTTGGTCTTGAAGTTCTTTCGTCTTATGTATTTTCTTATTTAGTAGGTTTTTTTAATTGGAGATTCATACCATGTGAGTGTTGAATAAATTGTTGTCTATATTAGAATGTTAAGAGTACCTAATAGGAATCCTTCCTGATTTCATTCCTAAAGATCAGCGCATCGGAAAAATGTTTTTCTATTCATTAAAAATTACAGTTTACTTTTACCAACTTTTTTCAAATTTTGCCTATTTAGACATTCCTCACGTAAAATGCTCGAAATCTTATACGTAAATTGGCATGTCTTTCATGATTTTTTGAGATTTGCACAACAATTTTGAAATCTTTTTTCCGGTAAAAAAAGTCGTTTGTAACTTAAAATGAGACAAAACGAACGCACTTAGGGATCAGGATCATACACCACATTAACTTATTTCATAAGATTTTCATTAGTCAATTAACAATAAAGTATATCGAATATTTCCATATTGCTATTGATATTTATAATTAGGAAAATTTTCAAAAAAAAAAAGTTCGAAATACTTTCATTTTATCAAATAAGGATTTGAAGTGAAATTTATTTTAAATAAAGGCCTAAAATGCCTTTAGTTGCCATATTAAAATAATGGGCTAAAGTGGCTATATCAATCTAAAAAAAAAAAGCCTAGCTCACCGATTAACTGAAGGCATTTTCGTTATTTATTTTTTATTTTTTCTTTGTTTTTCCTTTTTCTATTTTTTAAAATTAAAACAAAAAACTAAAAGTTAAGGAAAGAAACAAAGAAACACAAGCGGTAGCCCTCTTGCCTATGACCGTCGGAGTCACCAGCCCTCTCTAACCCTCACTAGAATTAGGAGAGAGTCGTGACTGTCTCCCAAATCAGGGCAAGGGTCGTTACCCCTTGCCTAGGTTCAACGGAGGACCGCAACCCTCAACGAACTAGGGCAACCCCACAACCCTCAGCCAAGAGGTCCAATTAAAAGTTGACGACCCTCACTTAGATTTGGGAGAAGGTCGTCATCCTCGCCTCTGGTCAGCTAGCTAGAAATAATACTAATTAATAAAGCCCATATCAAATATATGAAATATATATATATTCTCACAAAATTCTCTGACTATCTTCATCTCTATTGTCTCCATTTCTCTCTTTCAATCAACTCGAGCCCAAAACTCACCAAATCTTTTTTATATATTATATGTGGTTTCCTCTTCTGATTGACATCATTAGTCAGACGAAGAGTAGAGAGGCCTGGGTCTTCGTGCCGTTTGAGTGCTCCAAGTCCAAAGGAAGCGATGTTCTCGTGCAGAGGTATCTTATCGTTCAAGCTGGTGAAGTTTTCAAGCACAAATTTAATCAATTGGGCACATGGTTACGAAGTACATCTCGCGAAGTTAGTGTTTAAGCTAATTAAATCTTGAATTAAGATTTGTATAAAATTCCTTCTTGAGATTGAGAGATTATTTTATGAGGAATTGATGGCTAAATATTGTGTGCGTTATTTGATGTAATCGAGGCTAAAAAACATTGAGCATGTTTGAGTGACTTGAGCGTGATTTTAAATCTCTAATTTGTATCGCTTGTTCTGTAGTGGAATTCATTGATGCTCGCCCTATAAATGTAAATCACTATGATCGAACCATATAAATCTGGCGTTTGATTTATTTTCTTATTTGGTCAATTTTTTTTTATTCGATCGATTGTTTCGTGCAACAATTGGTGTCAAAGCCAATGGCTAAAGTTGAAGTGAATCGATAGTGACAAAAGAAGGTAAAGTGAAAATCATAGATTTGATGAGAAAGATTTTGGTTTATGGAAGATCCAGATTAAGGATTATCTATACTAAATGAAACTACACTTCAAGGGTAAAAGCTAGAAACGATGAAGCAAGCTGATTGAGAATTGCTACATTGATAAGCGATGGGTATTATTCGGCTAACGTTGGCTCATAACGTCATGTTTAACATCATAAAAGACAAAATCGTTACGATTTTGATGAAAACCTTATCGAATATGTATGAGAAGCCCTTTGTGATCAACAAGGGCTATTTGATGCGAAGTCTACTTAATTAAAAGATGAGTGAAAGTGCTTCAATTGCTAATCATATCAATGAATTTAATGTGATCGTTAGTCAATTGAGTTCAGTTAAGATTGACTTTAAAGATGAGATATGTGTTTTGATTCTATTATCTTCATTGCCTCATAGTTGGAATACTAATATTATTGCTGTTAGTAATTCTTCTAGGTCAACAAGTTTGACGTTTGATGAAATTAGAGATTTGATTCTGAGTAAAGGCATCCATAAAAGAGAATCTAGCAAATTTGTATCTATTGCTTTAGTAGGTAAAAATAAAGAAAGAACTAGTACTCATATTAGCAGAAGTAGTATGCACCCAAATAGACGCAGTCAGTCTATAATTGATGGTGCTATCTATTGGAACTATGGCAAGAGGGGGAATTTTAGAAAGGATTGCGTTAAGCTGAAAAATGAAAAGAATAGATGAATTAGAGTTGAGTATGTGGATGATGTTGGAGCTGTAATTGACGGTGATTTAGATAATGCAAATTTTGTCTTGTCTTTCACTAATGATTCATCATTTGGCAGATGAATTGTGGATTTTGAAACCATTCTTTTTATGCTACACCAAATAGGAACTGATTTATTAATTATCAACGCATGGGTAGTAGTAAAGCCGCAATTGTGGTACAACACTGAATGCGATATTGTAAGTGTTAGCAATGCGATAATCAGAATGCATGATGGTATTGTGAGGACATTAACTAGAGTGAAGTATGTTCCAGAGTTGAAGTAAAATCTAATTTTCTTGAGTGCTCTAGATTATAATAGGTGTCGATATTCTACAGAATGCGGAGTTGTAAAAATTATTTGAAATTCTTTGTTGATAATGAAAGCAATCAAGCACAATTGCCTACATATGCTTCAAGGTGAGACAATGATGAATATTGCCACAGAGACGTCAGACGCATCTCTTCAAGAATCTGAATTATGGCATATATATTTAAAGCACATTAGTAAGAGAAGTTTGAAAGTTATAAGTGAAAGAAATTTATTATGTGGTTATATTGCCGACAAACTAAATGTATACAGGTGCTATGATTTAGATCAACGATGAAAAGTGCACTTTAGTCCAACTGTTAGAGAAACCATGGAAATTACTAAATTAATTCACTTGAATCTTCGTAGGCTTTGACAATTTCTTTGAAAAAGAGTGCCAAATTTATGCTAATAGTTGTTGATAACTCCTCAAGGAAGACCTGGGTGTGTGTACTTAAACACAAATTTGATGCTATTGTTAAGATCAGGCAGTTGAGAACTTTGATTGAAAAGGAGATTAGAAAAATGATCAAGCATGTGCGGACTTACAAAGCATAAAATTTTGCTAAAAGCTGTTAAATGAATTTTGCATAAAGGAATGCATACTAAGACACGTACTAATGCTAATGAACTATAACATGCTATAGAGTTAATGAGTAGAACATTGGTAGAGACGGCCCATAAAATGCTCTCTATTGCTGGTATGGCTAGGAGATTTCTAGTTGATGTGCTTAGTATGGCAAGCTACCTGGTGAATAGATCATCAACGACTGCAATTGGATATTGGATTCCTAAAGAAGTGTGATCAGCTAATGTTGACACCTGATTTTTAATCATTTTTTCTATTGCTAAAGTAATAAAAAATCCATAAAAATTCATAAAATTGAAAAATCAACTTTGGGGACCTTAGCCAAGCCTAGGGAACCAATTTTGACCAAAAATGATTTTTCATATTTTCCGTATTTGTTGGTATTTTTATTTTCGAAAATTCATAAAACAAAAAATGAAGAAAAAATGAGAAAATTGAAAAATCAACTTTGGAAGCCTCGGCCAAGCCTAGGCAACCATTTTTGAACAAAAAATAAAATTTCATATTATATATATATTTTTAATTTTTTTTAAAAAAATACAAAAATACTTGAAAATTTTGGAAAAATAACATTTGAGGCCAAAAAAATACACAAAGATAGTTAATATTTTTATTTTAAATCTATTTTCATATTGGCCATCACAAATTCAGAAAAATCCAATTCGAGTCACGTGTTCCTTCACGAGTATAATCTTGAATCGGGCCTAAAAAAATTTAATTTGAGTCAACTTATTTTTAATTTTCACTTTTTATGAGTTGTGACATTGTCTTCTAATATTTTAAATTTTCATCTTGGCCCAATTATACCCAGAATGACTTAATTTTGCAAAAGGGCTTTAATTAAATTCTGCATTATTTTCAACGGCAAGAAATGAGCTTAAATTTGACATGTGGTAAATTTTGGTGTGTCAAAAATTGTGAGGAGATTTGGACTTAAAGAAATATATTTTTTCAGGGACTAAATTGTAAATACTTAAAATTCAAGGACTAGAGTGCAAATACTTAACTCTTGAAGGATTATTTTACAAATAACAAAAAGAAGAGTTAGTGGATAAATTAGAATAGAGAAGGGAAGATGGAGAAGAGGAGATGAAGAAGAGAAGTTGGAGAAGAATGGATGGAGAAAATAAGATAAGAATAGAGAATGGAAAATGGAGAAGAGTTAGTAGAGAAATTAGAATGGAAGATAAGAATAGAGAAGGGAAGATGGAGATGAAGAAGAGTTAGTGGAGAAATTAGAATGGGAGATAAATATGGAGAAGGGAAGATGAAGATGAAGAAGAGTTAGTGGAGAGATTAGAATGTGAGATAGAGATGGAGAATGGAAGATGAAAATGAAGAAGAGTTAGTGGAGAAATTAGAATGGGAGATAGAGTTAGTGGAAAAATTAGAATGGGAGATAGATGAGTAGATTATAAAAGGAGGAAGAAGTGAGCTTGAGGGGGAGATTTTTTTTGGAGAGAAAATTTGAAGTGTTTGAGAGGGATTTTTTTGGGGAGAAAATTTTGGATGTTTGAGAGAGTTTTGGGAGATTGAAGAAAAATTTGAGAGAAAGAAAATACCAAAAGAGAGAGAATTTTGAAGATGATGGAAGTTTAAAGCTAGGGGTTATCATCACAAATTCCTTCATCGATCAATATAAATCAAGAGTTCTTCCTCGTCAACGAGCAAGCAAATTCGAGCTAAGTGTTTTTATTTATTCATTTGTTTATGGTTTTACTTGCAAATTAGCACAAATTGTATACACTTTCTCCATCTCCTTTTTTTTCCATATTTTATGTCAGGAGAAGGATATCTCTACGTCAACAGCAAAAAATCTCGTAGAGATGCAAAAATCGGCCCAGACAAGCTCCTAAGCTGTCCACCGATTTCTCAACTGATCTGTGACTAAAAGTCCCTCTTAATTCAAAAGAAACTCTCTATATTGGGAACATAGAGAGCGAAAATCAATTATAGAAATCCCTCCCAAAAAAATGGGAGATAAGTACTCTTTCCACTCTTCTGGTTTTAGGTGCAGATTAGCACATATTTTGTATACTGACATTTCACTCTATTTTATGTTAGGAAGCCGCAGCTTTATATCAATGGTCAACCCTATGGAAGCACAAAATCGGCTTGGAGGAGTCCTCAAGCGCGCACAAATTTCAAATTGTTGAATCAATTCGTTGTATTTTATTTTAAAGAATTCATACCCCAGAATGGAGAGGACAAAGTCCATCCGCAATTTAAATACCTGCACCATAAATCCCAAAGGGAAGAGCCAAGCCAATGCTTAGCCTCCCATTGGAGGTTTTTACTTACAGTAGTTAAATACCTGCAACTTAAATACCTGTACCTTAAATCACAAAGGGAAGAGCCAAGCCAATGCTTAGCCTCCCATTGGAGGTTTTTACTTACAGTAGTTAAATACCTGCAACTTAAATACCTATACCTTAAATCCCAAAGGGAAGAGCCAAGCCAATGCTTAGCCTCCCATTGGAGGTTTTTACTTACAGTAGTTAAATACCTGCAACTTAAATACATGTACCTTAAATCCCAAAGGGAAGAGCCAAGCCAATGCTTAGCCTCCCATTGGAGGTTTTTACTTACAGTAGTTAAATACCTGCAACTTAAATACCTGTACCTTAAATTCCAAAGGGAAGAGCCAAGCCAATGCTTAGCCTCCCATTGGAGGTTTTTACTTACAGTAGTTTAAATACTTGCAACTTAAATACCTGTACCTTAAATCCCAAAGGGAAGAGCCAAGCCAATGCTAGGCCTCCCATTGGAGGTGTTTATTCACTGTCATGTACTTCCTATAATTTAATTTTTGAATCATCAGACCCAAAAGATAAGTAGGTCGTAATACTGCACAGAAGTCGTTAACACACTCCCTCTTTCGGCTTCAGGGAATCTTTAACACTTAAAAAAATATAACAAATAAAAATATATACCATCCATGCATCCTATTTAAAAAGTGAAAACACAAAAGAGAATACCCTACTAGAGCCTTAGGAATAAACCAAGTCTGAGTTGCCGAATTAGGATATCCATGAAATTAAGGTACCGAAAGGGCATTAGTTTTAATTAACTAGTGTAACCAAGTCCCCGAGCTCCTAATCTCTGGTTCGCAGGAATAAATTAGTTCTCCCGCTAATTTATTTAGGTTTCTAATCGACCTACCAAGAACGATTAGTGGCGACTCCAAATTTTAAAATCATTTAAACAAAAACCAAAGTTGCGATTCGGTAGGGCTTGGGAGGGTCCGCGTTAGGTTAGTCAAATCTAATTAACCTAATAATCCGTTAACCCCCTTTAAAATTTAAAATTTTTTAGAGGGTCGCGACAGACTGGCGACTCCACTGGGGATAGAGATTTTTAAATTTCGAAAAAAGATACCAATTGGAATACTTAAATTTTTTCGAAATTTTAAAGGTCTTAGTGGACTTAGGCCAATGAAAATTTCATGGATATCTCGCTTCTGGCGATATTGTTTGGGACTCATTTTATAGGTGTTATATGTTTTTGCAGGATGGGAGTTATAAGGGGCAGAGTGTTTGGCTAACCCCTTTATTTTGCAGGCTCGGTGTTGGGTTTATTTGTTTAATTTCGCACATTTTTAGAAGCGCTGTTTTGATATCAATTGTTGTGCATGTCTTGCATACTCTGAGGATCACGACACTTGCACACACAAGCGTCTAAACCCAAGTCGCGAAATTCTTCCTAGAAAACCATAGATAGGGATCGAATATGCAAAGCTCTTGCGTCGATTGCGCTTGGGTTGACCATATTTTATCCCGCTCATTATTTGAATTGACAATTCTTCCCATTGTGATTTGATTGCGCGGAGGGTAAGGTTGTCAATTCAGATAGTGGGGGCCTTTTAGGTCCATACCCTGTCTCTCATTCTTTTATTTTCTAGAGTCCACTCCTCACTTGAGTCATGCGCATGACTATGTGATTTGCATTTCTCCAAGGTAAAAGTAAGTTCTCTAATTTTATCTTGTATTTATTTTTGGTCAGTCCATGCTAGGTGTTAATCAGTTTTTGAGCTTGATATTACGACCATTCTTTTAAAAGAAAATAAAAGTTAAATTTGTCCCTCATTTCTTTTTAAAAAAAATTCTTGAAAAAATGATGTGAAAAAATCCATTCATGGGAATTTTATTAACCAATAAGGGATTTTTGTCATGTTTTTATTGCTTCAATAAAAATGAAATTTTCTTGAAAAAATTTTCCTCTGAAAATTTATTTCAATAAAAAGAAAAATTCCTTAAAAAAAAACTCTAGTAGACATCAAGTGATTTTATCACATTTTTCAAATTATAAAAACTTGCAAGAAAATTCTTCTCGAGAAATTCGCTCATGTTTTTCTAAGAAAATTTTCTCTAAATAAAATTAGACTAATGTCTCGGGGGAATTGTATTGACCAATAAGAGATTTTTGTCATGTTTTTCTTGCTTCAATAAAAATGAAATCTTCCTGACAAATTTTCCTCTGAAAATTTATTTCGATAAAAAGAAAAATTCCTTCAAAAAAAAAACTTTGGTAAACATCAAGTGATTTTATCACATTCTTTCAAATTATAAAAACTTGCAACAAAAATTCTTTTCGAGAAATTCGCTCATGTTTTTCTAAGAAAATTTTCTCTAAATAAAATTAGACTAATGTCTCGGGGGAATTTTGTTAACTAATAAAGGATTTTTGTTATGTCTTTCCTGCTCTAATAAAAATAAAATTTTCCTAATAAATATACCTCTGAAAATTTATGTTGATAGAAAATTCCTTCAGAAAATTTGATCAAGAGATTTTATCACACTTTCCAAGTTATGAAAATCTCAAGAAAATTAGTTTTTGAAAAATCCACATGTGACCTCCTAAGAAAATTTCATTTGATTTCTCAACAAAATGGAAGAATAAAATTAGACTAATGTAGGAATCATGGGCCGACCTTTCTTGCGTCATGTACTAATTATATCCTTTACTTTTGTAGGAAATCCCAAGTATCCCAGGCGGGGGTAAAGTTTGGTTCAATAATGCACACCACGAATTATTTTTAGAAGTACGAAAAGATAGGAAATTGCTGATTTCTTAATCCTGGGGGCAAGTGAGGAGGTCGATCCTTTCGAACTCAGACATGTGTCAGTTAATGAACACGTACGGGCCGTATATTCTGATATGACAGTGGATTTACACCGATTAAACACTGGGGGCATATTTAATGTATTGCAGAGGATCCCACGTCTTTTGAAAGACAATAAGGATTATATAATCAGGACCCATGAAACAAGTACCTTAACCAAATTAAATCAACTAGAGACCGGTCTTAAAATTTCCTCGGATCCGAAACACGCGGAGGGTTTTTAGAGGACCGAGGTTCTATTAATGAACGTGGCCCACAGGAATTTCTCCCGACGCTACAGGCGACCGACACGAGCAAGTGGACGCCGAAAGAAACAAAATATGGATAAAAGTGGGCATACAACAGGTGGCTGGATTTATTACCAGCGCACTGATCGAGTTGTCATAGCGTTATTGTTCGTGATCTCAAGATGGATAGTGGGGGCCACCGCCGAACCCTTCATCAATGTTCTCGATATCATCGTCTGGAGCAATTAAACAAGAACATCAAGAAGAAAATTAAGCCTCGACATCTTCTGTACCTCAAATCGTTCTGTTATGCTATGCGGAAGAAACGATAGCAGGAAAATTTAAAAAAACAAAAAACAAAACACGTGAAGCTTTTCTTTCATTCCATTCATCAAAGAGTATTACAACAACTCACTGGGGAGGAAAGGTAAAGCCAAACTGGGCCCTGATAACCATTACGAAAGAGCTCAACTAACTCTCCAAACAGTTGATGCTCTGGATGCACCGGGCGCTCTCGGGATCAAGTTCCGCGAGCCTAAAGAAGAGGCGATCGCACTTCTCTTTAACCTGGGCCATAGTGGCCTCGTAATGCTCAACGGCAAACTCCAGGTCCGGAATCGCTGTCCTCTCGAAAGCAATGTCTGCGGTAATGTCATCAAGTCTCTCCTGCAGCCAACCACATTTGCACCTCATCACAATATTGCCTGGCTCCTGTTCGGCGTAAGTTCGGACCAAGGCCAGACGGTCCACCAACTTTCCCCTCTCACGAACCAGCCACGAAAGCTGATCGTTGGCAAACTTGAGGGCCTTTTTGTGATTATCAGCCACAAACGTAACTGTTGCCAGACGCTCGTGCCGGTCTCGATAACGAGCTTTCACGATGGCGGTCACAAGGACCGTCTCATAAGCGCGGTTATAGGCAGCTAGAAAATTGATGAAGAGGGTCGAGAAGTTCCGATACTCCTTTCCCAGTTGGGTACCCTCAACAGAAGCAGCGTCTAGGGTCCTGAATAAACCGAGGATTTCAGCCTCAACGGTAGAGTTTTGGGCTATATGAGCGTAACCTCTACCAAGAAGATTATAGAGTCTCTCCCACCCAGTCAGGACTTCGGCGGAGAAAGTATGGTTAGGAGAATTGGCCATTTTTGAAAGCAGATCACGAAAGAAAGGAGGAGAGAGGCGAGGCAGATGATCGGAATGCGAAGGCGATAATCTACTTCAGTTTAAATACTAATTTCAAAGGGGCGGTCCTTATTGGTCGAGTTTTTTTCTATCTACCATTCTCTGTCGGCAACACCCCCACTGGCTTAAATTCTAGTCAAGCGACAACCTCAAGCTGAGCAGACCCGACGTCTCTGCAGAAAAGTTGGACGGGCCGCCACCACTTTGAAAAAGAAAGAATAAAAAACGAGCTGAGTGGGAGACAAAGAAATTTTCGGCAGAAAAGGAGATACGACTCGTCTTTATTGGAGGACCCGCCAGTAAATCGACGGTGGAGATCTTGACAAGGGCCCTCTACCACGAAAAGAAAAAAGAAGACAAACTGAGCGAGAAACAAGGATTTCCCCTTTGATCAAAAGCTGAATATCAGATTTTCTCCCTCGGAAAATCTAATAGCGCTGCCCGTGAAGAGGGAAGTCGTTGTTATTGCCAGAGAGAGAACTTGTCCCCATTTGATAGTGAGAGTTCATTCGCAAGAACTCGTAGGAGAAAGATAAAGAGGAAGGAGTTCTCGTGGGAGAGGAATTCAAAACCTTCACCATCAAAGCATCGGCTTTCAAAGCCTGTTACGAGAAGCCATCGACGATCCCGTGATCCCTCAAGTCCAAGAAGACATCCTGAGGCGGTCTCGAGTCGGCAGTCCTTGTTCCAGAAATATGTCGAGCATTAGGGAAACGGGCGCATGTTCAACCCTGGTCGAAGCTGATGAAGTTCCTTACCCTGAGGGTCTACTGGTCATGGCCATTGACGGTAATCCAGTCTCTCTGTCAATCCTTGTTACCGTATTAAGAAAGTGCCGGTATAAGGTTGTAGCTCAAGCAAAGGCGACAGAGGCCTTAGAGATATTAAGGAGGAGTGGTGACCAGTTTAATATCGTCCTCACCGCCATGGTAGGGATTGACATGGATGTTTTCACTCTCTTGGAAGTCATCAATTCTAAATTAAACATGCCAGTCCTCGTAATATCGGCAAGCGATGATCAGCAAGCCATAATGAAAGCTGTCTTAAATGGGGCCCAAGACGTCGTAACGAAACCAGTTAGGGTTCAGATGCTTCAAAACATATGGCAGCACGTGGTAAGGAAGCAATTGCACGACCATGAGAACAAGCATCAAGCCTTCAATTTTGTTCCAAGCAACTGGAGAAAGAAGATGAGTTGGTCTCCCGAGCTGTATCGTATGTTTGTTAATGCAGTTCAGCAGGTAGGAATCGATTCGGCACGACCGCAACATATACTGGAAATTATGAACGTAGAGGGACTCACTAAAGCAAATGTTTCGAGTCATCTTCAGAAGTACAGAAAAAGGGTGAGAGAACACAATGCAGCTCAGAATCAAGAAAACCAAGGCGGGACTGATCCAAGCCTGAATGTCGAGTCTCCTCGCCACCATAAGTTCCGCAGGTTAGCATGGGGCGAGCCACTTCCCATCATCAACCAAGCCAGTAGCCGTGCCATCAATCCTCCGGGCGTTAATCAAAGTATCCCCCAGAATCACCCTGATGCTCTTCAAGAGTATAGACCGCAGGAGCAGTGTATTCAGATTCCTTGGTTTGAGCACCAACATGTGGCTAGAATTCATCCCATGATCAGCGCGCCTGCGCAGCCAGAGAATCAGACAAGAAGTTATCCTGAGCACTTCCACTTCTCTAATCCTCGAATGGAAGGAGTTTTTGGCAGCAGGACAGTTGGTGATCCCCACACTTTCTCGAGTAATGATGAAGGCTCCAGCACGAGAAGTCAAATTGCTCATGGCGAGGACAGAATGAGAAATCTACCGTCATCATTTGCCAACAACAATGCCCAATTCGAGCATCAGTTGCTGGAAGGTTCAAGAGAATACCCAGATGATGAGCTTACTGCCCTGGTCAACCAGTTTAGGGTTGACAGACGTCCCAAGCCGCGATCAGGAGCCAGTGAGTAGGGACTCTCAAACATCGGTCATTCACACCCAAACCAACACGAGACTAGCTGATTATCGAAGAGCCACAGGAGAGGCAGAACTGACCTTGAATAAGTGCACATTTCATTTCATGCTTAATTCCCCTGCGTATGATATTTCCAGCTTTCTAGGTGACTAGATTTAATTCAGGGGCAAGGGGGTAATTTTTTTTTATCTCGTCGAATGCGTGAATCCCTTTTTTATGCTAGATTTAGGGCGGATCAATTTGTGGCAACGTCGCTGACTGCCATAATGAGAAATGTTGAATGGCCTCACGTAGGGAAATTTCAAGTGAAAAGCCCAGGCGAGCTCGAAGACGGGTAACTGTGTGTCGTTCCAATTTACCCTCAATCGTTGCAAAATGCTAAATTGGATTTGTTCCATTCTCACCCAGGGGATTGCAAAGTGCCTCAAGAGTGTCGCAAAATGAAATGATCCAATGGAATGCGATAGGACTCATTCGCCTTCAAGGTAACCTTCAAATTAAAGGAGCCCTCCGGTACACGGACCCGATGGCATTGAAAATGATGATGGTCCAAGGCAACCCGAAAGAAAACAAGGCCCAACTAAGCAAAGCACATATGTGGCAAGCTCAAAGTGAAGGGCAACTCGGGACATACAATTCAATCCAATCCAAATGAAGGAACTTCCTCAATTCAAATTCAATGGAAGTATACACAAGGGTAAAACAGTATCGTTCCAATTTTTCTAGAATATGAAGAACATATACTACCGCATTCTCTTTCATTTTTGCAGGGGAAGTCTCTACTGGCCAGATTTTCCTGTCTACCATTCCCTATCAGTATCACCTCCGCTACTCGTCTCCAATCTCGAGCCAAGCAAATCCGACGTCTCTACGGAAAAGTTGGACGGGACGCCACTACTTTGAAAAAGAAAGGATAAAAAATAAGCTGAGTGGGAGACAAAGACATTTTCGGCAGAAAAGAGATACGACTCGTCTTTATTGAAGAACTCGCCAGCAAATTGACGGTGGAGACGGCAACAAGGGGCCCCCTTCCACGGAAAGATGGAAGGAGACGAGCTGGGCGAGAGATACGATGAAAAGAAAATCGAGAAAGCCAGAACACTCGAGAGAGGCAATACAGTTGGTAAACCCACGTCTAATTTTAAAGGAGGCATCTTCTTGATAATTCTCATTCGTGCTCGAAAGAGAGACTCTTAAAGCATACGCACTCTCCAAGAAAAATCCAGAGAGTGAAAATACAAGAAGAGATATCAAACTTTGAGAAATCGTTAACCAAATTGAAGATGTCTCAACCCAACACGCTTGAAAGTTATCGTTACTTGCTGAATATGGGAGAGGAAGAGTTCGAAGCCATGTTTGGGATCGAGCCTATGGAGCCCGGCCCTTCCACCGACGACGTCCAAGAGCCTGGCGAGGACAAGGACAACAACGGTAAGGGTCAAAAGAAGCGTTACCGTCGCCATACTGAGGAGCAAGTACGAAAGCTTGAAGATTTCTTCAGAACGTGTCCTATGCCAGACGGCAAACAGAAAATGGAACTGAGTCAGGAGCTAGGACTTGAACCTTCACAAATCAAGTTCTGGTTTCAAAATAGGCGAACCCGAATGAAGACTCGTCATGAGCACAACGAAGCTGAGTTTCTAAGAGTTGAAAATGAAAACCTCCGAGCGGAGAACAAGATATATAAAAAGGCTTTTGACTCCGCCACCTGCCCCAACTGCAATACTCTCCTCACCCTCGATGAAATGCATTATCTGAGGATCGAGAATGCACGTTTAAGAGGTGAGTTAGATCAGTTCATAGCAGGATCAAGTTCTGTTGGAGCAAGGTATGAAAAAACTGAGACTATGGGGCCAGCATGGATGCCTTCTGAGGAGGAAGAGAGGTATCACTACCAGGCAAGTGGCATTGACGACGAACTCGCCACCATGATCAGGCAATTTGATGCTAATGAAGCACTAGGGTTTTAATGTGCATACGGATCCTGTATTTTAAAACTAGTGATCACGGGACCTGCAACACGGCCGACACGTACCTGATCCAGAACAACGCTAACTGATCGCTCAAGAGCCTACAAAGGGAAGAAGATCAAACCTAGACGAATACGTCTACTTAGTTTCATCGAACGTTCTCGCCTTTTATCGATGTCCAAAATTAATGCACAAGCTAGAAGTAATCATTTCCCTTTCCCCCTATTAAATGCTCGAAGCCGTTAACCGCACCAAACTCGAAAAAATTAATATCGAGAAGAAATCCGCGTAAATCTGAAGGGTAAATCCGTATCGTTCCAAATTACCCTCGAACTACCCAGGTTTTAAATTTAATCCTTTCTATTTTCAGGAGTTTGCAAATCGACCCAAGAATGCAATCATACCCAAATACAAGTTGAACAAAATTTGGGGCAAATCAACTCATGGATATTACCACAGAGTGGACAGCTTCAGATAAAGCAAAATGCGAACGAGGGACCCGAACAATCTCAGACATGGGTAATTCTGTATCGTTCTAATTTGCTCATAATCATCGCAAGTCCTGAATTGTTTTATTCCATTCTTAACAGGGATTGCAAATTACCTCGAGAAATACTGTAACATGGCCCAAGTTGATACAACAGGGCCACGTTATCCCCAAGGATTAACCTTTGAAAAGAAAGCCCCATGGACACCTACGGTCCAATGGACCGAATGGTATGGGGGATGACAGTAGGTCCGAAATATCCCGAGTTCGATCCCCAAGGGTGGGGAATGTTGTATGTATTATAAATAAATGAAACAACTTTTTGTGCATTTTTTTTACAAACAGGAATACTCGACGAGTAATATCAAAGTCAGTATTTTACCATAGTCTTCCCATAATGGTGAGGCGCCCAACAAAGGTCGAGGAAAATTCAATCCAACAAAACTGGTAAAAGACTCGTGCAAGACATTCAAGATGAAGGGTAAATCAGTATCGTTTTCAATTTATCCCTTTTAATACTGGCTGATATGTCTCTTTTTCTTTTTACAGGAAATATTTACACTAACATTTAACATGTTGAAGGAGACAAATCCAAAAGAAAATTATGATCATCTGACAAGATCTATTCTGGTGAAAAACGGGGCAAATTGATCGCAAGCTCTGAAGCGAAAAAGCAAATATGTCTTTCTTATCTCGTTTGATTTCGAGAATAATTTCTCTGCTTTTTGCAGGGGCATTTAACCGCCAAACCATGGCGGTCGCTGTCACTAAACAAACCAAAATGCTCCCTCACCCATATGCCTCATCGTGCAGGGGCAAAACTTGAGACAAACCGCTCCTCGACATAAGGAGTGGCCTTCCCAATTTGTTCAATCCACCCACATACCAGGGGCAATTCAAATCCGCCCATGTTTGCACATTATATAAACACACATGATGCTAAAAATTATCACATCGGCATTGTGTTTACACATTTCACGAATTATGTATGACTATTCCGCATGTTTAATTTACCAACTCCAACTTAGAGCATAAACTGCATAGGAAACATCAAATGTGCAAAATGGGGCATAACAGGATGAGGAAAGGTAGACCATTTCCACACAGATCTAACATTTTAATCTACAGATAAACAGCCTTTCTCCAGAGTGAGAGAAAGCCCTTTCGGAATGAAGTTCCCTGTTCAGATTACATTCGAGACCTTCATACTATGAAAACCTCCTTAAACAGAATTGGTAATGCAAACTTGACAGAATAGTTTTGCATGATCCACACTTTGATTGATTGCATCATGAGTTATCACACAGACTACTTCTAATCATTGCCAACTTGGATGAATAGTTTTGCATGAACCGATCAACTCATTGATGAAAATGCTTGCACATGTTACCTCTGACACTGCCTGATAAGCAACACATTCCCAATGTTCGAATTACCTTCCAAAGTCTTGAAATTCATTTGGCGATTATTGAATGAACAAGCCTGGTTGTCGAGAAGCCACCAGGCATTTCTTCTAAATTCTCAGGTAAGTATATCTTCAACCTGGACCTTTCAAGAGAATGAATTCTGACGGTTGTTGAGGAACTTGAATCCATTGCGATACATACAGGTATCCACCTTCTTCAATAAAGCATGATTTGTCTCAAAGACAGAAATGTTCGAGACCTTTTCATCTCTGCTTCTTTGGTTTATTCCTAAAGCTACAGGAGAATATAATTTGGGTTTGAGCTTCTGCAGGATTCCTGGTCTCCCCAGATTTCAGAATGGCACCCTTTGAGGCAAACCAAGTCCTTCTTACAGGCAAAATAAGTCCTTCTTACAGGCAAACCAAGTCCTTCTTACAGGCATAAAGTCCTTCTTACAGGTAAATCAAGTCCTTCTTACAGGCAAAACAAGTCCTTCTTACAGGCAAATCAAGTCCTTCTTACAGGCAAACCAAGTCCTTCTTACAGGCAAAATAAAGTCCTTCTTACAGGCAAATCAAGTCCTTCTTACAGGCATAAAGTCCTTCTTACAGGCAAATCAAGTCCTTCTTACAGGCAAACAAAGTCCTTCTTACAGGCAAAACAAGTCCTTCTTACAGGCAAATCAAGTCCTTCTTATAGGTACAAAGTCCTTCTTACAGGCAAATCAAGTCCTTCTTATAGGTACAAAGTCCTTCTTACAGGCACAAAGTCCTTCTTACATGCAAATCAAGTCCTTCTTACAGGCAAACTAAGTCCTTCTTACAGGCAAACCAAGTCCTTCTTACAGGCACAAAGTCCTTCTTATAGGCAAATCAAGTCCTTCTTACAGGCAAACTAAGTCCTTCTTACAGGCACCAAGTCCTTCTTACAGGCAAATCAAGTCCTTCTTACAGGCACAAAGTCCTTCTTACAGGCAAATCAAGTCCTTCTTACAGGCAGAAAGTCCTTCTTACAAGCAAATCAAGTCCTTCTTACAGGCATAAAGTCCTTCTTACAGGCAAACAAAGTCCTTCTTACAGGCAAACAAAGTCCTTCTTACAGGCAACGCAAGTCCTTCTTACAGGCAAACTAAGTCCTTCTTACAGGCAAACCAAGTCCTTCTTACAGGCACAAAGTCCTTTTTATAGGCAAATCAAGTCCTTCTTACAGGCAAACTAAGTCCTTCTTACAGGGAAACCAAGTCCTTCTTACAGGCACCAAGTCCTTCTTACAGGCAAATCAAGTCCTTCTTACAGGCACAAAGTCCTTCTTACAGGCACAAAGTCCTTCTTACAGGCAAATCAAGTCCTTCTTACAGGCATAAAGTCCTTCTTACAGGCAAACAAAGTCCTTCTTACAGGCAAACAAAGTCCTTCTTACAGGCAAACAAAGTCCTTCTTACAGGCAACGCAAGTCCTTCTTACAGGCACAAAGTCCTTCTTACAGGCAAAGTAAGTCCTTCTTACAGGCAAATCAAGTCCTTCTTACAGGCAAATTAAGTCCTTTTTACAGGCAAATCAAGTCCTTCTTACAGGCACAAGTCTTTTTTACAGACACCAAGTCCTTTCTACAGGCACCAAGTCCTTCTTACAGGTATCTCCATGGGGTGACCCACCATACGGGTCAAATGGTATGACCCACCATACAGGTCAAATTTTAATTCAATTTTTAATCAGTAGAATCCTTTTATTAGGAATCTACCATGGGTTGATCCACCATACGGGTTCAAGTTCAACCACCCTAAAGTTTTTTTATATAACGAATCCTTAGGTTCTCATTTCATTTTCAGTGGAACATTCATGTCACGACTCTTTTTATTTCCTTGTATTGAGTCGATTAGAATTCAGGTGTCATCTCGTCTTTGAAATGAACCTCTACGAGCTTCCTTTCAAAGAGGGGCAGCTGTTGACACCTGATTTTTAATCATTTTTTCTATTGCTAAAGTAATAAAAAAATCCATAAAAATTCATAAAATTGAAAAATCAACTTTGGGGACCTTAGCCAAGCCTAGGGAACCAATTTTGACCAAAAATGATTTTTCATATTTTCCGTATTTTTCGGTATTTTTATTTTCGAAAATTCATAAAACAAAAAATGAAGAAAAAATGAGAAAATTGAAAAATCAACTTTGGAAGCCTCGGCCAAGCCTAGGCAACCATTTTTGAACAAAAAATAAAATTTCATATTATATATATATTTTTAATTTTTTTAAAAAAAATACAAAAATACTTGAAAATTTTGGAAAAATAACATTTGAGGCCAAAAAAATACACAAAGATAGTTAATATTTTTATTTTAAATCTATTTTCATATTGGCCATCACAAATTCAGAAAAATCCAATTCGAGTCACGTGTTCCTTCACGAGTATAATCTTGAATCGGGCCTAAAAAAATTTAATTTGAGTCAACTTATTTTTAATTTTCACTTTTTATGAGTTGTGATATTGTCTTCTAATATTTTAAATTTTCATCTTGGCCCAATTATACCCAGAATGACTTAATTTTGCAAAAGGGCTTTAATTAAATTCTGCGTTATTTTCAACGGCAAGAAATGAGCTTAAATTTGACATGTGGTAAATTTTGGTGTGTCAAAAATTGTGAGGAGATTTGGACTTAAAGAAATATATTTTTTCAGGGACTAAATTGTAAATACTTAAAATTCAAGGACTAGAGTGCAAATACTTAACTCTTGAAGGATTATTTTACAAATAACAAAAAGAAGAGTTAGTGGATAAATTAGAATAGAGAAGGGAAGATGGAGAAGAGGAGATGAAGAAGAGAAGTTGGAGAAGAATGGATGGAGAAAATAAGATAAGAATAGAGAATGGAAGATGGAGAAGAGTTAGTAGAGAAATTAGAATGGAAGATAAGAATAGAGAAGGGAAGATGGAGATGAAGAAGAGTTAGTGGAGAAATTAGAATGGGAGATAAATATGGAGAAGGGAAGATGAAGATGAAGAAGAGTTAGTGGAGAGATTAGAATGTGAGATAGAGATGGAGAATGGAAGATGAAAATGAAGAAGAGTTAGTGGAGAAATTAGAATGGGAGATAGAGTTAGTGGAAAAATTATAATGGGAGATAGATGAGTAGATTATAAAAGGAGGAAGAAGTGAGCTTGAGGGGGGGATTTTTTTTGGAGAGAAAATTTGAAGTGTTTGAGAGGGATTTTTTTTGGGGAGAAAATTTTGGATGTTTGAGAGAGTTTTGGGAGATTGAAGAAAAATTTGAGAGAAAGAAAATACCAAAAGAGAGAGAATTTTGAAGATGATGGAAGTTTAAAGCTAGGTGTTATCATCACAAATTCCTTCATCGATCAATATAAATCAAGAGTTCTTCCTCGTCAACGAGCAAGCAAATTCGAGCTAAGTGTTTTTATTTATTCATTTGTTTATGGTTTTACTTGCAAATTAGCACAAATTGTATACACTTTTTTCATCTCTTTTTTTTTCCATATTTTATGTCAGGAGAAGGATATCTCTACGTCAACAGCAAAAAATCTCGTAGAGATGCAAAAATCGGCCCAGACAAGCTCCTAAGCTGTCCACCGATTTCTCAACTGATCTGTGACTAAAAGTCCCTCTTAATTCAAAAGAAACTCTCTATATTGGGAACATAGAGAGCGAAAATCAATTATAGAAATCCCTCTAAAAAAAATGGGAGATAAGTACTCTTTCCACTCTTCTGGTTTTAGGTGCAGATTAGCACATATTTTGTATACTGACATTTCACTCTATTTTATGTTAGGAAGCCGCAGCTTTATATCAATGGTCAACCCTATGGAAGCACAAAATCGGCTTGGAGGAGTCCTCAAGCGCGCACAAATTTCAAATTGTTGAATCAATTCGTTGTATTTTATTTTAAAGAATTCATACCCCAGAATGGAGAGGACAAAGTCCATCCGCAATTTAAATACCTGCACCATAAATCCCAAAGGGAAGAGCCAAGCCAATGCTTAGCCTCCCATTGGAGGTTTTTACTTACAGTAGTTAAATACCTGCAACTTAAATACCTGTACCTTAAATCACAAAGGGAAGAGCCAAGCCAATGCTTAGCCTCCCATTGGAGGTTTTTACTTACAGTAGTTAAATACCTGCAACTTAAATACCTATACCTTAAATCCCAAAGGGAAGAGCCAAGCCAATGCTTAGCCTCCCATTGGAGGTTTTTACTTACAGTAGTTAAATACCTGCAACTTAAATACATGTACCTTAAATCCCAAAGGGAAGAGCCAAGCCAATGCTTAGCCTCCCATTGGAGGTTTTTACTTACAGTAGTTAAATACCTGCAACTTAAATACCTGTACCTTAAATTCCAAAGGGAAGAGCCAAGCCAATGCTTAGCCTCCCATTGGAGGTTTTTACTTACAGTAGTTTAAATACTTGCAACTTAAATACCTGTACCTTAAATCCCAAAGGGAAGAGCCAAGCCAATGCTAGGCCTCCCATTGGAGGTGTTTATTCACTGTCATGTACTTCCTATAATTTAATTTTTGAATCATCAGACCCAAAAGATAAGTAGGTCGTAATACTGCACAGAAGTCGTTAACACACTCCCTCTTTCGGCTTCAGGGAATCTTTAACACTTAAAAAAATATAACAAATAAAAATATATACCATCCATGCATCCTATTTAAAAAGTGAAAACACAAAAGAGAATACCCTACTAGAGCCTTAGGAATAAACCAAGTCTGAGTTGCCGAATTAGGATATCCATGAAATTAAGGTACCGAAAGGGCATTAGTTTTAATTAACTAGTGTAACCAAGTCCCCGAGCTCCTAATCTCTGGTTCGCAGGAATAAATTAGTTCTCCCGCTAATTTATTTAGGTTTCTAATCGACCTACCAAGAACGATTAGTGGCGACTCCAAATTTTAAAATCATTTAAACAAAAACCAAAGTTGCGATTCGGTAGGGCTTGGGAGGGTCCGCGTTAGGTTAGTCAAATCTAATTAACCTAATAATCCGTTAACCCCCTTTAAAATTTAAAATTTTTTTAGAGGGTCGCGACAGCTAACGTTACTGATTACTCTATTTTTAGAATATTTGGTTGCCTGTATTATGTTTGAGTTAGTGATAGTAAACTCAATAGAAAGGCAAGAAAGTGCATGTTCCAAAGTTATGCGCATGGTGAGCGTGGTTATCTATTATGGTATCTAGAATTAAATTAACTTGATATCAGTAGAAAAGTTATATTTGATGGGTCTCCAGTATCTCTGGCAAGAAGTGATTATAGCAGTGTTCATTCGGATTTGGACGGTGTTCAGCTTGAGGTGGAGTTGCAACCAGAAACACTTAAAGTAGCGAGTACTAGCGAAGTAATCAAGATAGATGGTGTTCATAGCGAGATGGAGCCTATAGAGTCAATAACTATTGTAACTGCTGACATTTATAAGATACAAATTCGTTCTCCTAGCAGATATATATGTAATGGTGATGTTGCTTTATCTATGGTAACAGAGTTTGCATTTGAAAGTTCTTGTGGAGCAATTAAAGATGTATGTATAGTTGGTGTTTTGATGAGGTCTGCGCTTATAGGGAAGTTCATGCATAGCTTGAACTTGGAAGACATCTGTAGTAGTTGAGCCCTCTAGGACTGTGGGAGACTAGTGACGAAGTTTGGAATTATTAGCGCATCAATTGTGATATGGCTCAAACGTCGAGTCAAGGTGGAGATTATTAAAATATGTCTCGAGTTCGAGTCCGCGATCAAAACCCAACCCAAGACGAATTGCTATTTGTGGATATGCAAATATGTTCAATCAAAATACATATATTATTTGTTCATGTTACTAGCTAAATCGAAAATAATTTTTGTTTTGCTTCAATATCAATATGTGCACTGCAACATGTCGGTCAAGGAAAAAAAAGGGTTTTTTTTTGGGGGGTATTCACTTTGCTAAGGTTGACCAAATCTTCTTGATATATTGGATGTGGTTTCCTCTCTTGATAGATGTCATTAGCAAACAAAGAATAGAGAGGCATGCATCTTCATGCCGTTTGGGTGCTCCACATCCAAAAGGAAGCGCCGTTCCCAAGAGCCACGGTAGGCTCAGTTCAATGGATTCGAGCCCATGTCCCATCACCTTATTCCCTTCCCCCCCCCCCCAACTAGGGTTACAACTTGTTTAACCATCCCTCAATAAATGGAACCACATGTCATTTGGCAAGTACTTTTCTAAAAAATAATCATGAGCATATCAACCATGCAACTAGTACCCATACCACCATAGTTGATGTAAGCCCGAAGGCACGGCATTTGCTGCCACAAAACTAGGCCTCGAAGGCTTAGCCTCTCCAACAACAGCGGTCAGGTCAACCATAAGAATGTCTCCAAAAGCATTCTGGACATTATAGAGTACTTGATCATTATCAGCTATCTTAATTATATGATAAACTCATGCAAAGAGTGAGATTAATCACCTTAAGAATGATGGATATTAAGTCATAAAGTATCGAGGGAAGATATCTTTTCGTTGTCACCAAAAATAATTATGGAGAAGGCAATAAAAATTTCAATAATGGTCAAGTCAATGAGTAAACGTATTGAATGAATCTTCTTTAGAAGTGAAGAATACACCAATGTTACAATCAAAATAGACTAACAAAGATAGCTATACATAATTAAATAGGAGGTGAGGTATGGATAACCGAATCTTCTTAAGGTGATTAGTCATATTAATGATGCTAAGCAATTTCACGAACTATGCCTCCCAACGTACTACATGTCGAACCCATTTGAATTAGAACTATGCAAAAAGCACTCTGTCAAACAATTATTGAAATCGACACACTTAGAGGACTACCACAAAGAGAATTGGAGGAGCTCTTAGAGTAGTTATCTTGAAGTTCTTACTTTTTAACTAAGGGGAGACACCTATTTATAGATAGGGAAAGCAATCGCAAAAAATTGAAAGAACATGAACTTGAGAGTCATGTCAGGTATGCTTACATTAGTTGAGCCATTAACCCTTAATACTTACAATATGATAAACAGGTAACTTTAAGTGTTGGAGTAGCGGCAAAACTCTTGTTTGATCAACACGTTTTCTTTTTGGGAAACAATATTTCGTTTTTTACTTTGACCTTTACATTAACATTGAAAGACCAGATTAAAGAGTGACATGATTCAACCTCAAAGTCATTTGAACATAGAGTATAATAGCAGGGTCGAGAACTAATGTGTATTAAAATCATAGGAGCTAGTAATCATCGACATGCTCATATCAGTGACATTATTGTTGCAGCAATCATGGAAGTATTATTCCATCTCAATTGAAAACATAAGTAACTTTTTAGGGAAAAATCAAGCCTTTCTTTTGTGTTGCTCTTTCCCCCTTTTTCATCCAGATGTTTTGCGCCAATGTTTTTTTAGAGGAGTCCAAGTAAAGTACAAAAATAAAATAAAAGAAAGAAAAATATAAGGAAGATTATTTGATCTGTTTCTACACAATTGAATGCTAAAACCGAAAACTACAGTGGAATGAAATGTCACATGAATTAAAGGGACACGTGAATTGAAGAGACATCACGAATATGGAGCCATTAATAACATACAATTACTATAGCCTCCACAATATCTTGTTTCTCTTCTGTCACAAAGGAGACAGTGGAGATGTCAAGCTTATTGTGGAGGCGGTGGCAATGGAGGCGGCTGAGGTGATGATCGGACGTGGAAACTACGTTTAAGGGCATAATAGTGGAAGTGGAAGAAATCAGAGTCAGAGGATGAAAAAGGAAGATCCTCACCAGAAATCAGAGTTAGTGTACGAAAAAGGACGTCATTCGCGGTCTCGCTGTTGAGGTCCTAAAACATTTATGTAATGAATATCGAAAGTGACAAAGATTATTCTACCAAGTAACGGCAATCGAGCGATAAGTGTGCAAATTTCATTGTTAGGTCCACTTCTTATTTTATATATATATATATATATATATGTATGACAACGGCGCCGTCCACTTGCCCCCCCAGAATCTCGAGCCAACTGTTTTGACAGTCCGAGGTTTGCACTTCTCTCAGTTCTCTCGAGTATAAACCTAGTCGTACTCTCCTTCCTCCACCGACATCTGTCCTACTGTGACCTGTGTCACTTATTCGAAGGCTTCCTCGGCAGTGGTCATTGACAAATGGGAGTCCGGGGAAGGAGAGCGTCGGTTAAGATCTTACTCGCGCGAGTGTGCGTTGTAAATAAGAGACCTAATCTTTTTATGTTCTCGGTGGTAGAGCTGATCTTTTATTGGTGAAGAGAATCCGCTCGGCCTTTCTTTTTTTCGCCTTCTTAAAACGTCGATTGGCTTGCCATTTAGAGGAAAAGAACATCAGTTCCTTCTGATCAGAAACAGCATCAAGATTGTTTCTCCAGTCCATTCAATCATGGCTTACAGCAAGTAAGCTTCTCATCTTTCTACTCCTTCTTACTATGTTACTCTTTATCTTTTTCGCTATTTCAAATGTATCTGGCATCTATTGTTTTCATCTATTCATTTTACTCAAGTGGATATGCGAACGACTCGTTTTCCTGAGCTAGAATCATAACTTTTGTTCCTTTGTTCTAGCGGTGGAGTATGTGAAGTTTCTTGATTTGTGGTTTCATGAGACAGCTTAATCATAAGTATGCCGGATAAACAGAGTGAGAAACCCTAAGTTTTGAAGGGAAAGGTGGCGAGAGATGGGAAGAGGAAAG
This sequence comes from Psidium guajava, assembly GCA_016432845.1. NCBI lineage: Eukaryota > Viridiplantae > Streptophyta > Magnoliopsida > Myrtales > Myrtaceae > Psidium > Psidium guajava. Next base: position 31,484,376 of record CM028225.1, on the reverse strand, counting down.
ATTGCGATAAGGAGAATCGACGACTCCACACGTAGGCAAGTCACTTTCTCGAAGAGAAGAAAAGGGTTGCTCAAGAAGGCGAGCGAGCTTTCCATACTCTGCGATGCCGAGGTGGGGATCATCATCTTCTCTTGCACCGGAAAGCTATACGATTTTGCGAGCTCTAGGTTAGATCTCTTTGTCATCTTTCCTTCCGTCAAAGTCAAATCTCTTCTATGGTAGTCGATTTGTTGACTAAATTCTATTGGCTTCAGTTCTTTTTCAACGTCATATTGGAATTTGATATATTGAGTTTTTGGCAATTGGAATCCCTGAACATTTTCGTGATAACAACATTGTTGCTGAGCATATATGTATTAGCCAAAGTTGGAGGAACCTTCCGATGTCATGACCAGTTTATTGCTCACTTCTTCATTTGTTTTTGTTTTTTTTTTTTTTTGCCTTATTTGATTCAGTTAACGTAAAATTGTCATAGTATCTCCATTTTGGCAACTCTAACAAGAATTAGGAGTTAAGAAGCAGTGGTTGATATGCTCTACTAGTTGTTTAGATTAAAATTGGCTCATTTCAGTTGAATTTTGTCAAAATTTACAAGATACTTAATCCTTCAAAATTGATTTCTCGTGAAGACAACCAAAATATATTGCAAGTACTTGCTCAAAATGGATCCTCACAAAAACATGAATATATATTGAAAATAAATTATTTGTAAGGTTATGCTGACAATATGTTAACACTGACTCAGTTTATGTTTATCTTTGAATACCTCTAGATTCAATCTAAATATAGACTCTCTTGGAAGTTAAAATCCTAAAATTCCCCATCAATAGAAAGCATGATACTCCCTCGCTTTATCTCCTCATGTCAGTGTCAATATTATCACAAGTGAAAATCATCATGAACAGAAGAAATTCATGCACAAAACAACCAATACCAAGCAAAATGAAACGCTATTACAAACTCGTCAGTGTCGTTTCCAAAAGGAACTTCGCAGATTCACATGATGTTTAGCGTTTTGTACTAGAAATGGCTGCTGGACATATCAGTCATGATCCAATCCGAAAACTAAGATATATCAAACCATAACACTTGTACATAAATCTAGAAGATACATTGAGTATTTAATAGTAGCTTCAATACTTATATCAATATAAAAGTGGGTAACTTTCGTGTGTAATTGCGTTAAGAAGCTTGACCATATGCAAGCTTTACCAACTAATTTATTCTCTTTGGTTGTTTAGTTTTAGCCTTTTGTATGAGCCACAGTATGTGAATTGACCAAAATTCTTATTTGTAATTATGAGGGTTTAGATTCCAAGAGATAGTAACTATCTAAAGAGGCTATGATGAGTAGAAATTGGTTTTACATTTTCCCCTTTAAGCAAGACTCTCCTATACAGGTATTTAGGCACGAAATAGAAGTTATGTATGCGTGGTACATGGAAAAATGCCTAAATACCATTACAAGATAAGATTATATTTGGATAAGTTGATTTTATGGGTTTCATACGATGAACATACGAAGATAGATATAGATTATTGTACCATGCGTTAGAAGCCAATAATCACCATTTTCAATAAACAAATGCTATGGGAAATTAAGAAAACTAAGTTTAGATATGAAAAAGAAATGCGTCTAGAAATGTGCTATACAAGCACAACATAAACTCTCAATGGAAATTAGTATGTTTTATAAGAAATGGAAAAGGTAAAGTAAAAGACAAATTCAAGGGAGAAGATGTATCAGCTGCGATACCGGCCATTTTCATACGTTAAAAATGTTTATTTTGATCTTTATATGAAGAGAGACTACAAAAGTAGGTTTTCTTTTCCTGAAATCATAGCCTTAGTGACAAAGTTGACAATATATAATGCTGAAAGGGTAGAAAAACGTAAGTCAAATATATTTTGGATAGAGGAAATTTATTTGTGCGATTGATAGATTTGATGCATCTCAACAAATACAATTTTATTTAGATAAGTTTGAAAGGTTGGGATAAGTTTAAAAAAAGAAAGAAAGAAATGAATGTATTCACGCTATTAAGTAAGGGTTGGTCCAATATTCAAATGCAAGGCCTTCCACCGATGCATAAGCTAGATTTTTCTCGACATCGAAGGATGGAAATTGATAATCGGAGTGGAAAAGTAAAGAGTTTGGAAGTTTTGAAATGCATGGCTTCTTTGCTCTGCTGCCAGTCCAGAATTAAATTTAATGATAATCTGTCGTGTATAAGTGGCATTTTTCATATTCTTGGATTTAGAGAAAACCCAAAGAGAAAGTGACTCAAAAGTCCTAAAAATCAAGAAAAAGATTAAGAAATGAAGCGGCAAAAAAACAAATCACTTAAAGAGTAGTCGATGATTATGCTCCTGCATCAAATGGGCCAGAAAAAAATCGAGCTCGATGGTGAAAGTTGTGACATAAATCCAAATGCTTTCACTTGTAGGTCTACCTAGCCATTTTCACCAAAAAACTGGATTGAAGCTGTCTACCTCACTTCTTTAACATTTAACACGTCTACGATGGCGTCCTTAATGCTCTTCGGCAGTTAACCTAACTTGATCTTCAACTGCGGCAATCTTTCTGTCAATCCCCTCAAAACCATGGCAGTGAGGAACCTTACAGGACTAATCTGTAACTCGAACAGTAGCTCTTCGAAATAAGTAAGATTTTATTCGACACTTCAGAAGGTTCGAACCCCCATCGACTAAAGTTCGCCGTGATCCCCATCCTGAAAATCCTTGATCCGATATGCTTCATTGTTAAGTCTCCAACTCTGCTGTTGCCTCTTAATAAACCCTTCGAATGTGTTCTGCAAAATCCTCATCAGCATCGCTTATTCTACCCTCTTTGTGAAAATGGAAAAGTTGAGGACTCCACCTATACATATGTTCCAGATGGGGTCTTATTTATGCTTCCGTTCACTTCTTTATAGGCAAGTTATGCCTAAGGAATGACAAATATCCCAACTCTTCAAGATATTCCCAACGAGATACCCAATCATCTCAGCGGAGCTTCCGTTAGGCCATTTCTGTCTAGGCATGTTTTTTTATGTCACCAAAAGCCCTAAAATTATACATTCTATTACAGTTTTATCCAAGTATATTTATCACATTGGTATAAGTTTGAGATTATCTATGATACATAAAATGTTTGGGGTCTTTGTGTCACAACGGATAAGTCTTAAGGTTTTTTAGTGACAAGAAAACAAAAACACATTTGGGATATCTGTCTTAGTGGGGATGATTTGAATTTTTCTGTGGTATTAACCCTTTAAGTAACGGTAACAATTTTCAATAGATTTTTCAAAAGTTGATAGAAGATTTTTGGTTTGACACGAGGGGACTTACCAATTTGCACTATGCAGATGTACCTCAGCTTGCTTGTCCAGTCATTTTACGACTTTGGAAGTAATACCACAGAAGGTATTATAACAATGAATATATATTAGTCAATCTCTATCTTTTAGCTTCAATTTCGCAGTATGAAGTCAGTGCTAGATCGTTACAAGGAATCAAGGGAGGAAGGCCACCAACTATTTAATCCAGCTTCAGAAATCAAGGTAAGAATCAGAAACGACCCACCTCTTTTTCTACAAAGTCCGCATAGAAACTTCAGATGTCTCTCACTTTCTTACACTAAAATGGCATCAGCATCCTGTGAAAACTTGGTCATCCCTTTAGTACTTTCGTAGTCTAGCTGTAAAACTGCACCTGCACGATACCCCACTTCACTGTCCAAATGTTTCTCTTTATCATTTGAACAAGCAAAACACACATGAAAAATACTGTCACTCAAGTGAACATGTTTTAGCTCTAAAACTAAAGATCAGCTGCATACAGAACCTTGCCTGAACCAGAAAGTGGCGACAGAGATTACGTGAATTGCATAAAGCGTTTGTTTGAAGAACAAAGTAACTAATCCAATCAGACTCCATGTTTATTGGATAGGCTCAGGGTTGAAAAAGGATCCGGTTATCTTCATTAAACAGCAAGAGCAGATTGAGATGTTGTTTGGTAGTATACTTTGGCTAACACATTTGAAACAACAGTACAATGATAAGCTAAGAAACTTCAGGTAGGATTCTTCATCAACCAATTCGTGCATAATGGTGGCAACTCCGTAATGCATGGCTGCGAGACTTAATATGTAACCAAAACGTCTAAGCATAGACGACGAACAAGGAAAATACACGAAAGATAGACCGCAAAAGCAGTGTAGCAGAGGTCATTAGAGAATGTTAAAGACCCTTTTATCTTAAGTCTAACAATGGAGGACTTCAATGGATTAAGCGAGGGAAGCCAATGTGTATCCATCGGCCAATTGCCTGTCAATAGTTGCATAGATGGTGATTTACACATCATCAAGCAAATATACTATGAACCAGCAGATAAGTCTTTGGGAGATGGAAACAAGCCTTTGTTTTGTGTTTGAAAGCAAAGTTCCAATTGACTAAAGGGACTGGTGATTGAAACAAGCTCGTCCTTGATTGTGATCAAAGTGTACCATGTCGTTCATGCAAGATCTTTCATGTGATGTAAGTCGAGCATTTACCACAAATAAACACCTTCTCATGAACAAAGTAGGGATTTTGTTGGGGAACTCATTATATGTGACCATAATATCCAAATCTCTTCATTCTTGAGAAGGACTGCCAATATATTTAGTTCCCAAAAATTTTCAGCTAAATCCTCAAAGTCGTACGAAGATGAGTTAGAGGGAAAAATACTGGCAACTAACTGCCTTACCACCCAATGACAGATCACTCACTTTTTAGTTACAGCCCACTTGCAAGTTGCAACCAGCTAAGTAGCGGTAACATCCTTGCCTTTGCATTTGCAGAGTCAAGTTAGAAGTTTCAGAAAAACTATGCCAAAGATGCAGTGAAGCCTCTCATGGCTCAACAAGTCGAAGTGATAGGCAACTTTTTTAACTGAAGGATGATTCTCTTTTACCTTGCCTCAAAGAGAAACAACATTCTTTAGGTTCAAGCAATCATCTAGAAACAGGGAAATCAAGAAGATTCAGAGAAAATATTGCTAATGATCCCAGGTTTGAGAATATCAATACTTTCAATGAGCTAGGGAGACTAAAGTAAAGAAATGCTTACCACCTTATGTTCTATCCTTTCCTACAATCAACTCATGGAGGCATAAAACTAATGGAAAGGAAAGTGAGATGATTATTGGGTCATTGTGAGGTAGCTGAAGCAATCAATATATTGCGATTGCAATTCAACTGGGGTCAATAAGTGCCAAGGGCATTTTAGTAGCAATAGCATATATAAAAGGTGTAATGACTTCCCAGGTACTTGAACTTTTGCTCGCTTTACGATCAAGTACCTAAATTCTTTTCAATCAATCAAATAAACTTCTCAAATGTAGATCAATGTGAGGTCTGCATTGAAAATTGCGGATAGAAAATGCCAGATTGGATACTAATGCTGGTAAATAGCCATTAATTGTCTACACTAGCATATGATGTTGGCCTCTTCAAATGATATCATGTCAACAGTCATATTGAATGGCCAAGATCGTCCAAGTCAGTACTTTCTCTCTCCTCATCACCCAACACCTAAATAGAAATGGCATAATTGAGCAGTTACCAATTGGGCATGAATTTTTGCTAAGTAATTGTTGGAAAGTCTAGTCCAAAAGCTTAAACCGATAGATGGAGCGAGAACCCATTAATATAAAAAGCATTTCGGATTCGTTGTCAAGCCATGTGAAATAATACTTTAACACCCCCTCCCACATACAAGTCGGATTAGGAGCGGCACATATAATTCACGTTCACATGGAATTTTGACCATGCATATTCGTCAAGGGGATAGCAATGGCTATGATACCATGTTAGAAAATTCAATCTAAAAATTTAACCTGATAAGTGAAAGGAGACCACATAACTATAAAGTACAGTTAGGACCTGTTGTCAAAAGACGTGGGATAATACTTCAACAGTAACCGAGCCCCATCAGTAACATTACATGACACGACCATTTACTAAAAGGAGGTCTCAAATTGACCCACATTTGAAGAGTTGAGGTACTTCATCATCATCATCATCAACAACATCACCTTTATCATCAACATCACCTATGAGTTGAGGCACTTGATTGAACAAAAAAAATTTTAGGTACTCGATAGTACAAGAGACAAAAGTTCAAATACTTGTGTTGTCATTATCTCCCTGTAAAAGTGGAGAACTAGTAGCAACAATGACGATCTTTCTCCAACTTAGTGTGATCCTATTTGTTCATACGAATATGTCATTGTGCTCTCTTTTAACCTGAGCGTTATGTAAGATTTAAGTACTCCAACCTTCTCCTTATTGTTTTCCCATGTCCTTATGGGTTTTTTCTTGCCTTTACTACATATCCATCATGCACTCACATCTTTTCGCTGGACGATCTGAAGGCCATTGTTTCACATTTCTAGGTAACCTAGAATGAGCTTTCCTCATTTTATCTTTGATTGAGGCCGTACTCACCTTTTTTCAGATATATTCATCTCCATACTATCAATTAGACCTTTGAGCATGTGGTACAAATGTTGGAATGGGAGTTGGCCTTGAACCATAATGCCTCATTCTCACAGAGGATGGGAGAAGACTGGTGGCTTGATTTTAGAAAACCCAAAGGCCACCACTTGAGTTCTTGTTTTGGGAGCTTCATTCACACGATCGACCGGCTCATTATAAAATGGTATCAAGCAACACAGTCACAGGTAGTGTGTGTACTAAGGAGCATGTAAGACAGTACTACACCACAAGAGCCACCACTAGAACCTGTTTGGAACAAAGCATCACATGGTAGGAGTCACCTCTTGAACCTACAGGCCACTTGTAGAATCCTACATATTCTCAGATCTCATGTCCAATGGAAGAGGACTTATTGCTTGAATTCTTAAGTAAATGAGACACCTCCAAGGGCCTCCTTTTAATAATCCTTGGGTTTGGACCCCTTGGCAGCCGGATTAGGTCATTAAATGAACCATGCCATGACATGAGTTGGGACATGCTTAAGAGCAAAGTGTTGCTGCTAAAGCATGCTCTGCAAGTCTAAGGACATGAGATTGGCAAGCAGACAGGTTGTCTAAGATTGAAGCATCGTGCAGTCAATGACTCACTGGTGCAAAAGAGAAGGCTGGGCTGCTACCTTACTCATGGGTGGGCGGGGATGTGCTGAACAAAGTAAAGCATGTGTATGAGGGCAGCAAGTTGATGGTGCACAAGTCCCCTAATGCACGGGCTATTTGTAACAATCCAGCTGGACACCCATCAGCCAAATCCTTGAGAGAGTTACTCAAATCAGTGGTGACCACAGGAGTAGGCTGTTAATTATGTAACAGTGCGATCTCTCTCTCACTCTGTCTAGGACCTGTGGTCTTCCAATCTCCTCCCCCACGTGTAGCAATAATGCCCATATCAATGTTGCCCATAGAGTTCAATACATTGAGCCCAAACCATACTAGGAAATAGGATCAATCCTGCACTTTGGCCAGTGCATTACTTTGATATCATTTGTTACAACCTGGCCCAAACCACATGAGATAAGCCCCAAAAGAAGAACTAGAGGTGGTGGTGACCTTGGGGAGTTGGCGGCTACTTATATATTGAGCACTCGACATCCCTCTCCCATTCTATGTGGGACTTGGGGTGTTTAAGTGTTGGGGAAGGCCCTGTGCACTCCAAAAGGGTTGTGAGCGGGCAACTATAGGCTGTCTGACAGTTGGTTAAGCAAGGCACATGCTGCTTCATTCTAGATGAAGCATAATGCATGGGCTAATTCAAGAACAGAATGATTAGATTCATGACCAAGTGGACTGGTTCGTAAGTGCATTTCTATGAGCAAAATCCATGTGGATGAGCGCAGTGCAAGTGCACTCTCGGGTTGCACCAGCAAGGTGCATGTGTATAAAACTATAAAACATTATGCAGTTTGAGCTTTCAAACATTTGATTGTGCGACATTATTAACAGGTTTTTGAAACATTGCAACACATATAATAAGCTACAACATGATCAACAATATTTATGAGTAAAATACCCATAAAGCATCTATTGGAAAAAGACCATATTCAGGTTCTTACCTTTCGAACCCTCTCTGCAGTTGTACTAGTCTACTCAGTCTTAGGATCATCCATTCCATCAGTCCTCATCAGTCATTATTGCCATTGAAATCCATGTAACGCTTCGAGAACTTCCCCGCTGTAAAACAGGCACCACACTAATACCTTCCCATTCATTAACTATTCTGTCATCCCACTTCTCTGATGTTCCCAGCATTGCCAAAGAGAGGTCGCAAGCCTACAACAACAGCTGCAGCACCTGCAAGAGTGCCACAGGTACAGTAATTTTCCACTTGGTCATGAGTTTTTGGAGAAATGTACATGAATGATAAAGACGTGGACTTCCAAAAGGATTGGGACTCTTCGATTTATCTCACTAAATGATATTTAACATGCTTACCTGAATTAAGATTTCTGTTCCAACCTTTTTTTTTTTTTGGCCGGTTCTGTTCCAACTGTTAGCATCTGTTAAAATTATCATCTTGTAGACGAATATTAAGAATCAGATTACAAATACCATGGTATCAAAGATTCATACAATTAATTCCACCTGGTGCAAAACACTTGTCTGTTGTTTGCAATGCACAAAAGGTTTAGCCCGATTTGATGTCTAGTTGAGGAAAAGACATCCACAACTTATCCACGTCTGAGGAGTGAAGAAGATATATATATGTCATCTTCCCAATCATGTGCACCGAGAACACTTGTATAGAGCAGATGAAACCAATGAAAGATATTGCAACACAGTCATTACGTCATAACTAAAGAAGACAACAACTTCATTTATAATCATAAAGCATAATCATCTACTTGATATGCAAATTTTTGAGAGAGATACTAACGCCCAGGCAGAAGTAGCACAATTATTATTTGTTGCGACCAAACAGATATTCTTAGTAACATAAGTATTATTTGTTGCAACCAAATAGATATTCTTACTCCATGAAGAATGTGTGAGTGGAATAAGCCCAACAAGTTTTTTTATTGGCAGAATGGACAATAAATTCAGGGATAGATTTTGAAGCTATCACTTTAGGGGTATACTTCTAATTATTTTGGATAAGCTGCTAGGACAAAGAAATCCAGAAACTATCACATTTGGGGTACACTTTCTTGGTATATCAGCAGAGCTGCCAGCAAAAAGAAATCCAGGAGGCTTCCTCGAGTTTGCACTATCTTGGGAAGCTAGACTGTGTCCAAGACCTTAAAATAGACTAATTTCATTGATATAATAAGTAAAGTCCCTTCAAAATTGCTAAAGAGACTCGTCCCAACAGCTTCTAGATTTAAAAATGAGGCAAATCAGCAAATTGTACATTAGAAGAATGTTCATTCGCTTAACTATATAAGTGGAAACGGTGTTGGATGCCTCTTGATAAGATATGCTATCAGAATGTCAAGTATCTAGAGACAAAAGGTCTTCAAAATGTGGCAGGAAATTGATAAGTTCTCTAGTGTAAGCATGATATTTTCTCTCCAATCTGAAACTCACAGGCAATTGACGGGAGAGAAACTCTCTGGCCTCAGTGTCAAATATCTGCAAAATCTAGAAAACCAACTGGAGATGAGCCTAAAGGGCATCCGCACCAAAAAGGTACTAGCCGAATATCTGCCTTGAACTGTCAAGCATTGTTTCTGTATTACCATCAAATCCGGAAAAGACACACCACTAGCTCAAAATATGCAAGGAATAATTCTGGTAATTCTTTATCTACAGGAGCAAATTTTCTCTGGCGAGATAAAAGAGCTGAACCTAAAGGTTTTCAGAAACCTGGCAACTTTATTCCAATAGTATGGTTATCAACTATCAAGTGACTCACATAAACTTAATTCATTACAGGGAAAGGTGATGCATCAGGAAAACAGAGAGCTGCATAAGAAGATAAGTCTCTTCCTTCAGGAAAATAAGGCATTGAAAAAGAAGGTATTAGTTCAGATGACAAGTGCATCTGTTACATCTATGGAAACCAGAATCCACCAATTACTCATCTTTTATTTTACTGACAAATTTCCTAATCCATAGGTTTATAGAGCAAGGGATGTGAATCAAGTCAACCAATATTCCCATGAACCATCAACTATGACCATAGTACATGATGTGTTTGCACCTTCAAACCTCAAGCTGAGCCAGCCACAACCTCAGAGTAAAGAAGCCACTCTAGAAGCAACCAATCTGGGGTAGATTTCCAACTCAATCGTATTTTCAGTCAAGGTCATTTCTTTCTCAAAACAGATCTGATTAAGCACTGTGAACCAGATTGCAACTGCATTAGCACAAATTTGGACTGTGGATGGTATCAACCGTATCATGTGGAAAGCAAGCAGACACTTAAAAAGCTCGAGCTTCCACAAGTGTTCACACAACAAACTGGTAAATCCAGCAGAATGACCTCAAGCTCTGGTATGTCGCGTCTAAAACTCAGAACTGTTTTGCAATGGAACACTTTATCTATGAATATGAAAACATGTCAATAAATAACAAAAGCAAGACAAGCTACCAAAAGTTATTCACCATCATCATCTAAGTTGTCCTCTTCATTCTACGGACATCTGTTAAAAGGTTTTTCACTGCCAAGTCTGCTCTACTCAGTCTTGATCATTGCTTTTCTTCCAAAAGTGTGACCACTACAGCTTCTGTACAATTTAAAAACTCGCAAACTGTTGCAGATTATAGTTCGATATCCACAAATTATGTGTATGAGAAAGAGTCTAAAAGGATGGACCTCTCTATTGCTATGTGATATGTACACACAAAGGCTGAAGAGATACGGAAAGAAGCATGAATCGAGGAGTTCATTCAGCTTCCTTTAGTACTATCGTAAATAAATTTGCAACCGTATCAACACAACCGTGTAGAGCCTCGCGCAGCCAATAAGCGCAAAATAAAAAATGCTCAAAATGTAAAATCCAAGCCAGCACAACATTCTGAGCATCCCTTCTGTCGTAATGCAATGGATAGGATGAAACAGAGTGTGCAGACATAGAAAAAACAAACCCAGTATCTCATCACCCATGAAGTGACAGTCAGATGGGTCGATCGATTAACCTTCCTCTAAATCTGGCTTATGTCGAGCAGCACGTGCACAGCTCATTCCAGAGCAATAACAAATGCAAGCTTGACTTTTTATGTTCTGATTGGATTGATTTCATCAGTCCTTATCCTTCCCTATTACGAACTCCTTGTTCGATCAGCTGCGAACTCCGTCAGTGATCCCAACACGTTAACACAGTTACGTCTTCGGAACATCCGAACGACTCTTCTTTACGAAGCAATCTGGCAAGACCCAACCCCATTTTCGTCCACTAGAGTCCACTATTGATGCAAGGATTCTTCTTGGGTGCAAAAGAGGGTGATGGGTTACCACAGAGAGCTGAACCATCGTAGCAATCAGCAACTCGATCAGCCTCCTGTGCACGGTCCACGCGGCGGAGCAACGAGGGAACCGCTGCGAACTGCACAAACGGCGGTCTCGGAGGCGATGTTCTACTGGTGATGAGGGAAACCGTCGAGGTAACATGTGACGAAGAGACGAAGTTGACGGGCTTTCGGCCGTATGAATTTGTTCAAGATCGCATACGAATGGCTCCCCCACGTTTTCATTGCCGACCGTATGCATGTCAATCTCGGACCTTTGAGTCGGATATACACACGTCACGGCTGATGCGAAGTGAATATGTCGAGGGGTGATCGGTTTCCGGAATATTCAAGAAATCTGTATATTATTAGCAAGAACGAGTAATAGAAATTAAAATTATATTTACATTTAAAAAATAAAAAATAATCGATGAATTATTAGATTTATATTTAAGAAACACAAAAAATAAATAAATAAATTTATTATTACATTTATATCTAAGAATCACAAGAAATAAATAAATAAAATAATAGGCCCTATTTGAACGGATTGATTCTCCCTTGTAATCATGAATCGGAGCAAAAATCATCCGTTTCGATTTTATGCAATCGAGAATCGAACCAATGCTCCTGGGAATTAGATCGAACTTGGCGATTCAAGTGATTCTTAGTTCGATTGATTCGTCTTCCTCACTTCTTAATTTGTTTAAAATTGAATATTCTATAAGAAGCACGAACATTTTATGATAATTATTGTCGGTTGATCTCCTCATCCTTTCAATTTAAGAAAAAGTAAAAATGGAGTCAATATGATTTTGCGATGTACTAGACTCACATAAACTTCTACTCCAAAATCAATGGGGATGGAACAAGAGTTTAATTGAACCTGATCCATTCAAATACTTAAGCCTATTTACATGATTTTGTCAATCTCTGAATATAATTAATTATGATTTAACAAGTGACAAACGCCATCACAAGCATGACTTGTGATTTTAGGATCGTTAAAATTTTAGGATTTTGTGATAGTTGGTCTTGAAGTTCTTTCGTCTTATGTATTTTCTTATTTAGAAGGTTTTTTTAATTGGAGATTCATACCATATGAGTGTTGGATAAATTGTTGCCTTTATTAGAATGTTAAGAGTACCTAATAGGAAGTAGGAACCCATCCCGCTTTCATTCCTAAAGATCAGTGCATCGGAAAAATGTTTTTCTATTCATTAAAACTTACAGTTTACTTTTACCAACTTTTTTAAAATTTTACCTGTTTAAACATTTCCTAACGTAAAATGCTCGAAATCTTATACGTAAATTGGCATGTCTTTCATGATTTTTGAGATTTGAATAACAATTTTGAAATCTTTTTTCCGGTAAAAAAAGTTGTTTGTAACTTAAATGAGACAAAAACAAATGCACTTAAGGGATCAGGGTCATACACCATATTAACTTATTTCATAAGATTTTAATTAGTCAATTAATGATAAAATATGTTGAATGTTTTTACATTGCTATTAATATTAATAATTAGCAAATTTTTTTTAAAAAAGGTCCAAAGTGCCCTTATTTTCTAAACAAAGGGTCTAAAGTGAAATTTGTTTTTAAATGAGAGGATGAAGTACCTTCATTTTTTTTTCAAAATAATGACTTGAAGTAGCCGTATCAACTTAAAAAAAAAGCCGACTCACAAATTAGTTGAGGGCATTTTGACATTTATTTTTTTCTTTTTTTCTTTATTTTTTTTCTCTTTCTATTTTTTAAAATGTTTTAAAAAAACTGAAAGTTAAGGAAAGAAACAAAGAAACACAAGCAACAACCCTCCTGCCTGTGGCTGCCAAAGTCACTGACCCTAACTAGCCCTAACCAGAACTAAAAGAGAGTTGTGACCCTCTCTTAGATTAGGGTGAGAGTTGTTGGCCCTCGCTTAGGCTTAAGGGAGAATGTTAAGGCTTGTTATGGACTACCAACCCCTAAATCCATTCCTCCTTGATGACAAGTTTTCATTCCCTCACAAAAAAGTCCCTATTCACCAGTCTCACCAATGCTAAGTTTTACTCTAAATTTGACCTCAAGGCAGGTTTTTGGCAATTGAGTATTGACCCATCAGACAGACACAAAACTGCATTCTGCATTTCCAATCATCATTATCAGTGGAAAAGTCATGCCCTTTGGATTAAAAACGGCCCCATCCAAGTTCCGAAAGGCTATGTACAAAATCTTTCGGCCCATCTTGGCTAATGCTCATATTTATGTTGATGACATCTTGTTGTATAGCCTACATGAAAACATCTCATTGTGCCTTGTTAGCCTAGTTTGCTAACATAGTGCAAAAGTATGACATTATGTTATCCAAATCCAAAATGACCATGGCCCATAATGAAATTGAGTTCCTAAGAATGGAACTAAAAAATGAAGCTTACAATTCAGGACCTCAATTGTAGAACAATAGGCACAAATTTGCCTTTTTCCGTCTGTTTCTTTGAGGAAGACGACTGATCAATATTTGTCACTAGCATCAGTCCGAAGGATTCTCTTTTCTTATGAAGGAATTTGTAAAGCGGCAGTTTTCTGTAATGCCTTCTTGAGGTATTGCACTGCTTGGGTTTGCTTCTTTTGAACTAAGGTGGCTCCATGACCCTCGGCCAAGAGGTCTAGTCAAGTGTTGATGATCCTTGCCTTTGATTGGTTGGCATAGGAGGGTGTGTAGCGCTCTTGCCTATTTTTCCTTTTTTTTTTCAAAATTTTTTTACTTTAATTTAATTAAAAATTAAATTAAAATTATATATTTTTTTTATGAAAATGCCTTTAATTAACGGACATATTTAGCTGGCTGTTGAGTTCAAGCGATTATTTCAAATGGCCATGATTATTTTAGACCTGTACTTGAAATTTTTCCTTATAATTATAATAATCGCTTAATATCTCATACATTAAAAGAAATATAGCAGAATTCCATTATTAATCAGTATTTCTTTATAAATAAATATTTAAATGGTCATATTTGTAAAATAAGTTCTAATAAGCTGTTTACGCTTGCCCTTCTGTTCGCTCTCGCGCTCGACGCTCTCGCCTCCCTCTCTCGCCCAGCCGCCACGAGGTTCTCGCCTGCCTGTCGCCGTCCGCCGCCACCATCTGTGCCGCGCTCGCCGTCGTCTCTTGAAGGCTCCGCCGCCTCAACGGGCAGCTCCGTCCCCGTCGACAGTTCTTCACTCTTCAGGTCGCTTCCCTCCTCTACTTCTCTCTCTCTCTTGCTCTTTCTTACAGTTCAGCTCCTCAGCCATCTCAAGAATTTATGTTTAGCTCCCGGGATGGTCTATCTCTCGGCAAATCGCCGTTCGTTTGCGAACATCTTCTCTTTTGTTTGTTCACGCAGCTGATTACTAGAATCTTGGTTGTTGACTTAATTTGTGAAAATCGACCGCGCTGACTTGATTTGCGAAGTAATCTGTTTTTCCTTCTGTTTGGATGGTCAGGAATCTGAATTAGGAATGAGTTGGATGTTCTTCTTATTGAAGATTTCATTTTTAAGGTGGTAAAAGATTGTAAGTCACTTCATGTTAAATGATAAAAACTACTCAAACTCATGGCAATATTTGTCTAAAGCTCCCTCTTGGTCTCCCCTGTCGATTCTTGGTGTCCTGAGATTTTCGTTGAAGAAGTAGGCCATTTATGGATGAAAATGCAGCCGCCTTTCTTAAGGACAAGGGGAAAATGTAGCTAGAGTGAGGCGGCGATTGTCATCGAGATTCAGATCAAAAGATTGGAAGAGGGGACTGCCGTTTTGCAGATTGTGAAAGTGAGAGTTAAGTGTAAGGGTGAGTGGGGTGAGTGTGGTTTGCAGCAGGTGAGCTGTGTGGAAGGGAGATAAGTGAGTGCTTTGATCGCTGAGTGGGTCAAGTGTGGCAAGTAGAGTCTTTCTGATAAGTTGAGTGTGGTCTTGTGAGCTAAAGATTTTACGGAAGAGTGAGTGAAACAAATCAATCATTGTAATTGAGCCTGTTCTCGAATTTAAGCTCGAAAACTTGTGTTTATTGACTTTCGAAGGAGATAAACTTTGGTGAAAAATAACCCTTCGAAGAATTGCTGTCTTGAGGAAAGTAGTATTTTTCTTCTGAATTGTAGAGATGAATCTTTAAATGAAGCTTCTTCCCTTTGTAATTTGCGCTTCGATTAGTCAATATACTTCTTACCTTTACCCAAAAAAAAAACAAAATCTTTATATGAAGCTAATCTCCTTACCATAGATTATAAAATAACTCTCTCTCTCTCTCTGCATGGTTAGTGATATTTTTTCTCAACATTTTGGAATATCCTGCTTGTACAGTGGTTGTTGCTGATGGAACACGCATCCTTTGGAGATCAACAGAATGCCACATTTTCTCTTGCTGACGAGGATCATACACTTGCAAATGCCCTCAGATTTACCTTGAATCAAGAGTCAGTACTACATTACTGTACTTGGTGCTACTTGTCAGTTCTTTACATGGTTGGATCATCTATCCATTAATTATTGTGGTCAATATCAGCATGTAGGTGTTAAACATCAGGAGCAGGGATGTTATTAAGCAGTAAATTTACTAAAAGGAAGAATCTTAATTGGATAGTTATATGTACGAATTTTCACCATCAATTATCACACACTGAATGTTCTTTGTTTCACTTAAAATGAAGGTTACTTCTTTCTTTTTTCGTTGGGTGAAACCAGTGAATGAAGCTAGAGTTACTCGTCTTGGATAGTGATAATCTGGAAAAAAAAGTTATGATGAACTACTAACTCGAACATTTTCTCTTATATTTCCTTTTTATCCTTGGTATAGAAGTTAGCAGGATCTTCTAGTATACTTCGATCTTCTCCACATATTCTGTTCTTGCTATTTTGCACAGTTTGTCTGTTTCTGGTAAGTTTAGATTCCATTTAGCTTTAATGCATGTTGTGTCTATTCTGCAGTCCACGGGTAATATTTTGTGGTTACAGCATTCCTCATCCTTCGGAAGCCCGGGTTAATATTAGAGTTCAAACAACAGGTATTATATGTTCTCATCAATGTCAAGCCTAAGATATTTGATGTACTTAGGATGCTTTGCTTTGCTTCTAAACATCATGTTATGGTATGAAATTGTAGCTGGTTATGTATTTCTTTTATAGATGGGTAGACCAGGAAATAAGGATAAAGTGTTGCTGGATTTTGTCAAAAAAGGCTTGACTAGCTCATGGAATCCACACAGCACATCATGGAATCTTAAATGCATGCTGCCATATCCAGCACTGTTAAGTCATTCAAAATTGTACCAATTCTTTGTTTTAACTTTGCACCTTAACGCCATGAAACTTCCTCCACGGAACATGGGAGAGGATTGCCCTGGTTAGTAGAGGCCTCTTTTCCCAGGCATTTGGCCTGGCTTTTGTGTCTCGCATCCATCTTCCCCCACCTCATGTGACCAATGTAGCTGTTGGTCATCCAGCATTTTCTTCTCTGGTGATCTCCAGAGTTGCTTTTCATGTATTCTACTCTGTTTGAATCTTTTACATGGTGTTTCTTAGGTGAGCCAGCAAGAGAGGTATTGAAAGATTCATGCCAAGATCTGATGCTGATGTGTCAACACATAAGGGGCACATTCGATAAAGCTGTCAATGATTTTAGAACAAAAAATCCTCCTGATAATCATCCTTCCCCGGATATGGACTCCGATTGATGGTGAATTTGGTGTGGCAGCTTTTGATTTATTAGGCCGCCTCACTCTATGTTCACTCGACCTTTTCAAAGAATGGCCTCTATCAAGTTCTTGTCGGCAGAAAAATATTGCACTGATATTTTTAAGTATACCGTTTGTGAGTACTTAGGAAGCCATTTGGCATCATTATCTCGATCATATGTGAAGACCTACTCAGCATCAATGGGAGAATCGAAGATGAGGATATCGATGTCCGGGTCATATTTCTTCTCTATATAGTTTTTTTGGTAAACACAAGTCGTTGTTTTCTTTGTAACTGTTCGTTTATTGCTTCAGCTCATTCTTCTATGATATTTCCGTTGAGTCGTTCCCTGTGAGGATATGCGTGTAGGGCATGCCAGTGGGCTTATACTAGCTTCCATGTAACTGGTTCTTTGTCAACATGCATTGGCGCTCATTCTCTGGCCGAGGTCTGTCTCATTTTACAAATTTGATAGTCAGTGCAGGGAAATTGTCTCCTTGCGTCCATATGCTTCAAGATTGATGAGCTACAAGTTCAGAATTACAGTTCTGCAGTAGTCGTAGCACACTATCCACGGAGGGTGTCTACCTAAACCAATCCTGAACATTTAGCGTATTTTGCGGGTGATATTGAATTTCTGCGTGCCCTTAATATAACAATCCTTTGTATTTGTACCATGCAATTATGCTGACATACAATAAGATGGTACCGATGGTGCAAACGCCGACGGTCCACAGGAAGTCTTCCTCGGACTGGTTTGGGGGCTTCCAAAGTGAGATTTTTATGTTCATGCCCATCACGCCGACGACAGTTATGTATGAGGTGATCAACAGAGTGGCGGTCGTTATCAGCACTCCCATCTGCAGAAGATTGTTCTGTTTGTTGTCCAACATTATGTTCACGTAGTCTTCGGTGTCCTCGACGTACTCCCTCAGCTTTAAGATCAGATAAAGCAAGGAGAACTAAATTAAGCTATTAATTCACAGCGAAAAGGTTGTTATGGTATCATAAGAATACCCAATTTTCACCAGAGAGTTAGTTTGAGATTCATACTGTAGACAGCTTGTTAAGTGTGCCATCAACTCGCACAAAGTATGCCTCTAGGAGCATCTCTAATTCTGCCACGTCGACATGCCTGGCCGAAGCACTGCGAAAATCGCTGCTTGTGACCCTTTCGATTTCATCTTTCAGCAAACCATGCCGAGAATTCAAGCCGTCGTTGGGTAAGATATCAGGATCTCCACTGTGATGCCTGTGTAATTTGATGACAAGACAATAGTAAGAGGATTGAGATTAACAAAGGACAAGAGATTCGGTATGTGCCTGTCATTGTTTAGTTCAGGAAATTTGTCTTCCTCCTCGACGGTAGCTGAGGAAGAAGAAGAGTTGTCATCTTCTTCTTGAAGCAGTTTGCTGGTCAGGTGCATCCCCGCCATGTCCCCATCATCTTCGAGAAGATGCTCGAGCTCATCCCTCACCTGAAGATACATGGAAAAGGCTTGTGCTCTAAAATGTTGTCACTGGAGATATGTCTTGTAGTGCAGGCAATGTTCGTATGATGACTTTTTTTCTTTTGGTCGAACCTATGATGATTTAGTTTGTTGAAATATCCCATACCACTTTTTATTAGGGTTTATATGCTCGTTATCTGTATGTAGTTTCTTTCGGCTTGTTGATCTAAGTTTTTTGGTTAGACTTTCCTACATGGTATCAAAGCAAGATGCCACCACCCATAAGATTTTTTATTGGACTTTCTAACGTAGGTTTCCTCACATCTCCGTACGGCCTAAATTATGAATTAATTAATCATATGTTAGAGTGCTTCTTTTCTTTTTAATTAGTTTTTGATGACGGACAAACATGGGCATGTGGATAACGGCTACCGAGAAGCACATGAGATACCCTATAAGCCCGATGAAGCATTAGCTTCAAGCCTTTGGTTGATACCTGTGGCCCTCACCCGAAAGTCGTTTGTCTCGGATTGACACGACTATTCGATGCCGAATCCAACTTTCAATTAAGAGGAGAAACATGGATTTTATTATAGATAGGGAAGAAGACTCTCAGACCTTTCGAACGCGTTGAGCTAATGCAACCAAGCGGCCCTTAATTTGACGAACCCTTTCGAGGTAGAAGCTACTAATCTCCGAAGTTAGCCTATCCAACGCGGGATAAGCCTCTTGCTCCAATGCTTTTGTCTGCATTTTCACGTAAGTTGATAAGTTTTATGAGCATTAAGCACTGGCTAATCACATAAATGAACCCTAATGACATAGAGTCTGTGTACCTCGTCGTCCAAATAGGAGCAAGCGGTTTCAAGGCAGGCCTCTAAAGCAACAAACTCGAAAGGAAGAGTCTGTAATCTGTCTTCTTGTTCCTTCAGCACTTGACTGTGTTCCGCACTCTCTTGTGAACCCTCAAGGATTTTTGCCGACTCTTCCGCAGTTTGCTCATCGCCGCCTTTTCTGCGAATCTAATTAGAAAAGCAAAGGTCAATCTTTTCTTCTTAAGCCAAGCATCGCATAGCTAGCTGCATACGATGTTAATTGTTGAGGATAACCCTCTACACAATTTTCTCACTTTTTTAAATGCTCATGTATCCTAATGACAATTTTGTTAAGATTTGGCACAGAACCACAATGAAATAGAGTGTGAACGTGACAAAGAAAAATCAAACACAAGGTTTATCCTGGTTTACCCTTAAATTAGGGCTACATTCAATAGAGGATTTCTCTATCATTATCATAGCACACCTCTTTCTATAGCAAAGGATTTCGGTACAATTAGCACCTCTCATATCTCTATTATATTAGTCAATTATAAAAGTAAGTAATATAACGATAGCTATTCATAAATTGAAGCCCAAACTATTAAAGAGATAAAGTAAAATCCCATGCTTTGTTGTCTGTTAGAGTAATTAAATATTAAACCATATATTCATCTAAAAGCTTAAGTTTTTATAATAGTTAGAAGTGGTCTCACAAAAATCTTACATGATATTAGAACAAAGGTCTTGAATTCAAATTTTTCTAGGATTTAAGTGCTTTTGGAATCATTTTTTTTTGGGTATATAAATAAGAAAATTTTTGTGGAAGAGTTGGAAATATAATTTGTATAATTCGATTAAAATTGCGTTTACTAAAATAAACTTACTACCATATGTAATTCTTTTTTAAAAAATAGTCATCTATTTATTTTTCAATCATTGCTTACAGAATAGTAATTTGATATGTTTGTTCCTAGTCTAAAATTAATATGCATGTTAAGTTGGTGGTTGAGGAAGATAATACAAAAACATGTCTCACCTTGTTTGATGTAGGAGAAAAGATCATTAGAGATCACATACATGAATTCGGAAGATCAGACAAAAAGGTACGTCCATAGTCTCTGATTTTGTAATAGATTTTAATTTAATAATCTCATTGATGATATACAATTATATATGCAATAAACAATACATGTAAACATATATAATTTTCATTATAAGTTACACATTTGCACCAGCAGTACTCTTTTTTCCGTGTTATTTCTAACTCTAATCTTTTTGACTTTTGTTCTGCCTTTTCTGCCAAGAGTAGAAGTCGACTCCGTACCTATGACACTAGCATCCCCACCCTTACAATCCCTTACCAGCAAGGCTGCGTGCCTATTGGCACACCGGCGGTACTTCATACAAGCAACAAATGCGAAGATTTTATGCTGATATATTTACTGGCATGAATAAATATGCCCGGACTACAGAAGTATACGTAGTCAACTATGTCTTATAAAAGAATTTTCAGCAACGTGATAAATGCATCAATTAATCCAAAATGAACACAATGCTAATTCAACTAAATATTAAACGTCTATTTTGATGCAAGCAAATATGGAAAACCTTCATTGTGTTGGCTTCATGATAGTGCAAGAACCGTCGCTTGAGCTCCTCCACAAAAGGAACCACCGCCGGGTCCCCAGAGTTCAGCAACAAAACATCATGTGCAGTGATTATCCCCTTGATGTGCTCCAACTTGATCACAATCGCTCTCTCGCGGCCCGTGATGGATGACGGGTACGAGAGGAACGGGTCGAGGATCCGGAGGTCATGGGCTGAGAGCCCCGTGCGGCGCATGATTGACTGCTTCCCGGCATCGATCTGCAGGACCCGGCTGGTCGAGTCAATGACGAGCCAGGTCTTGACCCGTACCACCTTCTTCCGGTGCCGATGGTTGTTCATGTTTCCTACGTCGATCAGCGCTGGGTTCACTGCCGGGTCATCTTGGGGCATCGTTGAAGGATGATCGCTCGACGCTGCCATTTAGGGAAGGTTGCTCTGTTAGCATACATTGATGGAGCAGGGTCTATTCAACTCTCTTATGAATAAACTATAGAGCATGGTTGTAAGGTGCTGTGGATGGGGAGGTTAACGTGCCAGGTGATACACTACAGAAAAAACAAGGTTTTAGCAACAGAATTTGCGACGAAAAATTTGACAAAATTCGTCGCTAAATTAAGTTGCAACGAATTTTGTGACGAAAAAACTTTTGTCGCTAATTCGGCGTCGCAAAATTTAACGATGAAAAATTTAAACTTTCGTCGCTAATTTGCGACGAAATCTATTCGTGGCAAAATTCGCCGCTAAAATATTCGTGACAAAATTCGTCGCAAATTTACGACGAAAATATGTTTGTGGCAAAATTCATCGCTAAAATATTCGTGGCAAAATTCGTCGCAAATTTACGACGAAAATATGTTCGTGGCAAAATTCATTGCTAAAATATTCGTGGCAAAATTCGTCGCAAATGTGCTCGTGGAAAAATTCATCGCTAAAATATTCGTGGCAAAATTCGTCGCAAATTTACGACGAAAATATGTTCGTGGTAAAATTCATTGCTAAAATATTCGTGGCAAAATTCGTTGCAAATGTGTTCGTGGCAAAATTCGTCGCTAATTTGCGACGAAATATGTTCATGGCAAAATTCGTGGCTAATTTAGCAACGGCCTTTGCCACGAAAGTTGCGACGAAAATAGGAACGAAAAGAATTTCCGGGTCACAAAATTTAGTGACGAAATTGTTGCGACCCTCTAAAAAAATTTTAAATTTTAAAGGGGTTAACGGATTATTAGGTTAATTAGATTTGACTAACCTAACGCGGACCCTCCCAATCCCTACCGAATCGCAACTTTGGTTTTTGTTTAAATGATTTTGAAATTTGGAGTCGCCACTAATCGTTCTTGGTAGGTCGATTAGAAACCTAAATAAATTAGCGGGAGAACTAATTTACTCCTGCGAACCAGAGATTATGAGCTCGGAGACTTGGTTACACTAGTTAATTAAAACTAATGCCCTTTCGGTACCTTAATTTCATGGATATCCTAATTCGGCAACTCAGGCTTGGTATATTCCTAAGGCTTTAATAGGGTATTCTCTTTTGTGTTTTCACTTTTTAAATAGGATGCATGGATGGTATATATTTTTATTTGTTATATTTTTTTAAGTGTTAAAGATTCCCTGAAGCCGTAAGAGGGAGTGTGTCCACAACTTATGTGCAGTATTACGACCTACTCATCTTTTGGGTTTGATGATTCAAAAATTAAATTATAGGAAGTACATGACAGTGAATAAACACCTCCAATGGGAGGCCTAGCATTGGCTTGGCTCTTCCCTTTGGGATTTAAGGTATAGGTATTTAAGTTGCAAGTATTTAAACTACTGTAAGTAAAAAACCTCCAATGGGAGGCTAAGCATTGGCTTGGCTCTTCCCTTTGGGATTTAAGGTACATGTATTTAAGTTGCAGGTATTTAACTACTGTAAGTAAAAACCTCCAATGGGAGGCTAAGCATTGGCTTGGCTCTTCCCTTTGGGATTTAAGGTACAGGTATTTAAGTTGCAGGTATTTAACTACTGTAAGTAAAAACCTCCAATGGGAGGCTAAGCATTGGCTTGGCTCTTCCCTTTGGGATTTAAGGTATAGGTATTTAAGTTGCAGATATTTAACTACTGTAAGTAAAAACCTCCAATGGGAGGCTAAGCATTGGCTTGGCTCTTCCCTTTGGGATTTAAGGTACAGGTATTTAAGTTGCAGGTATTTCACTACTGTAAGTAAAAACCTCCAATGGGAGGCTAAGCATTGGCTTGGCTCTTCCCTTTGGGATTTATGATGCAGGTATTTAAGTTGCGGATGGACTTTGTCCTCTCCATTCTGGGGTATGAATTCTTTAAAATAAAATACAACGAATTGATTCAACAATTTGAAATTTGTACGCGCTTGAGGACTCCTCCAAGCCGATTTTGTGCTTCCATAGGGTTGACCACTGATATAGAGTTGCGGCTTCCTGACATAAAATAGAGTGAAGTGTCAGTATACAAAATATGTGCTAATCTGCACCTAAAACCAGAAGAGTGGAAAGAGTACTTATCTCCCGTTTTTTGGGAGGGATTTCTATAATTGATTTTCGCTCTCTATGTTCCCAATATAGAGAGTTTCTTTTGAATTAAGATGGACTTTTAGTCACAGATCAGTTGAGAAATCGGTGGACAGCTTAGGAGCTTGTCTGGGCTGATTTTTGCATCTCTACGAGATTTTTGCTGTTGACGTAGAGATATCCTTCTCATAACATAAAATATGGAGAAAAAAAAAATGGAGAAAGTGCATACAATTTGTGCTAATTTGCGAGTAAAACCATAAATAAATGAATAAATAAAAACACTTAGCTCGAATTTGCTTGCTCGTTGACGAGGATGAGCTCTTGCTTTATATTAATCGATAAAGGAATTTGTGATGATAACCCCTGGCTTTAAACTCCCATCATCTTCAAAATTCTCTCTCTTTTGGTATTTTCTTTCTCTCGAATTTTTCTTCAATCTCCCAAAACTCTCTCAAACATCCAAAATTTTCTCTCCAAAAAAATTCCTCTCAAACACTTCAAATTTTCTCTCCAAAAATCTCCTTTCTCAAGCTCACTTCTTTCTCCTTTTATAACCTACTCATCTATCTCCCATTCTAATTTTTCCACTAACTCTATCTCCCATTCTAATTTCTCCACTAACTCTTCTTCATTTTCATCTTCCATTCTCAATCTCTATCTCACATTCTAATCTCTCCACTAACTCTTCTTCATCTTCATCTTCCCTTCTCCATATTTATCTCCCATTCTAATTTCTCCACTAACTCTTCTTAATCTCCATCTTCCCTTCTCTATTCTTATCTTCCATTCTAATTTCTCTACTAACTCTTCTTCATCTCCATCTTCCCTTCTCTATTCTTATCTTATTTTCTCCATCCATTCTTCTCCAACTTCTCTTCTTCATCTCCTCTTCTTCATCTTCCCTTCTCTATTCTAATTTATCCACTAACTCTTCTTTTTATTATTTGTAAAATAATCCTTCAAGAGTTAGGTATTTGCACTCTAGTCCTTGAATTTTAAGTATTTACAATTCAGTCCCTGAAAAAAATATATTTCTTTAAGTCCAAATCTCCTCACAATTTTTGACACACCAAAATTTACCACATGTCAAATTTAAGCTCATTTCTTGTCGCTGAAAATAATGTATAATTTAATTAAAGCCCTTTTGCAAAATTAAGTCATTCTGGGTATAATTGGGCCAAGATGAAAATTTAAAATATTAGAAGACAATGTCACAACTCATAAAAAGTGAAAGTTAAAATAAGTTGACTCAAATTAAATTTTTTTAGGCCCGATTCGAGATTATACTCGTGAAGGAACACGTGACTCGAATTGGATTTTTCTGAATTTGCAATGGCCAATATGAAAATAGATTTAAAATAAAAATATTAACTATCTTTGTGTATTTTTTGGCCTCAAATGTTATTTTTCCAAAATTTTCAAATATTTTTGTATTTTTTTTTAAAAAAATTAAAATATATATAATATGAAAAATTATTTTTTGGTCAAAATTCGTTCCCTAGGCTTGGCTAAGGTTCCCAAAGTTGATTTTTCAATTTTATGAATTTTTATGGATTTTCTATTAATTTTCAAAAATAAATAAATACAAAATACGTAAAAATACTGAAAATATGAAAAATCGTTTTTTGGTCAAAATTGGTTCCCTAGGCTTGGCTAAGGTCCCCAAAGTTGATTTTTCAATTTTATGAATTTTTATGGATTTTTTATTACTTTAGCAATAGAAAAAATGATTAAAAATCAGGTGTCAACAGAAATTTTTTGTTTTTCGTTGCTAAATTGCAACGAAAAATGTATTCGTTGCTAATTTGCGATGAATTTTGCCACGAAAATTGCAATGAAAATAATTTCGGGTCACAAATTTAGCAACAAAATTAGCTTTCATACATTTGCAGGGGCCTTACGAGAAAGGATTCTTGTTATCTTTTTTCCACAAAAACGTGCATAAATATCAAAATCTAATAAAAGTGTCTCTATAACATCTCAAGAAAAATGTAATGTTCCTAAAGAAGTCAATAATATCACGAAAAGAAATCACGTATTATTACTTCAAATATCAAGTGGACTACAGACAATAGGAAGAGGAGAAAATCGAAACAGGAGAATCCAAATGGGTTGAACGAGAGATAGACCAGATCCTCCGAAGATAGAGCTTCTTTTCCAAGCATGACTTTCATAGCTTGAACATCTTTTCCAATTGCATAATTTGCATATAGCTACAGAAAAACTAGTAATAGTTTAATACCAACTACCAGTACTTCTATAAAGATTAAACTATCTATTTTACAAAGAAATTCCTGGTTGGAGACATTTAATATGGTCTCTATGAGTCATTCTCTCACTTATTGCGCTCTGCAAAGTAATTGATACATATCAAATGCCTAAAGCTAATGCAATGGGAACTATGAAGAGTAAATGCCGTAAAAAAATCCCTTACTTTCATCAGTCCCACCAGGAGTCTCATAGACTCCACGGCTTTTCATCTTTCAACCAGGTTAATGTGACCAATACCATGCCTCCCCCCGATCTCATTCAGCTCAGAAAGCAAAGATGCAGGAGAGAGCTTCTTGCCATTGATGGAAATTGGAAGCCCCGACGCAATCCCAATTTCGACATGCCTGTAAAATGCTAGTCATCACAATCTATGAAGTGAGTAATTCATCTTTTGTGAACTTAGTTATACGTTTATTTCTATGACAACTTCATGGCCTTATTTGAAACTATCATGACTACTATGCTCTTATTTGAAATTGGCATGGCTACTTCAAGCCCTACCTTGAGACTGACATGGCCATGTCAAAGAAATAAGATCTACTTCAGGCTTTTATTTGACAAAATAAGGGTATTTTGGGCTCTTATTTGAAATTTTCCCTTGAACTTTTATGGAGTTGAATGGATCAGTATCGTCATAAGGAAAAAGAAACCTTATGCACTCAACAAATAGATAACATAGAATAGGACCTGGAGGCCCTTGATGTTGTTCTACTACTGCAAGGGAACGAAAGAAACACTTACCATAGGCCTCTTTCTTCAGATCAGTAACGGCACCAGGATGTAACATTTTTTTCATTTTTTCCCCAAAATAGAAATAAATTTAGTCCAAGCAACTGGCGTATCTTTGCTAGAAGAGAGGAAAGAAGCACAATGTATGTTGTACCTGAAGCAGTATTTGAGTCATGCACCAGCGAAATCCAGACATAACAGTAGCAAGCATAACAAAAATTAACCCCCAGAATTCAAACACAGTCTCCTTTGCAACTGGGAAGCAGGGAAAAAAAAAGCCAAGGAAGAAAAGGAAACCCACAGAAAATTACAGAAAAAATATTAAGGCCAAGACATCTTAACTCATAAAGTTTAGTAACTTCCTGCGGTAACTCAAAAAGACTACTGCATCTGGGCTTTTTACCTAAAACACTGGAAGGCATAATCCGTAAATAAAAAGAACAAACAAAATAAAAATCCATTACATACCTATTAATAAGATTCCAATAGAGATAACACTGATTATACCCATGAGTTTAATGCTGGGAGACTCCAACCTTTAAACAGAACATTGAGATAGAACAGGGAGTGAAGGAGATTTCACTAGGAGATAGGTAAAAAACAAAAGAGAGGGATTTAGAATGTAATGAGCAAATACATATATAATGTATCTCTACTATTCTATGCAAGGAAATTGATCCTTCTTTGTTTTAATATCGAGGAGCAGGATTAAATCAGCCATCACTGCATAATCTAGCTAATAGGGATATCATGACTCTATGAGGATGTTGCCGTCCAAGATGACTTGGTCAAAATTAGTTCCTAAGTATAGAGGTTTCTATCTCACTCCCAACAGACATAAGAAGAGAGCCAGGAGAAGAATATCACTACTTGGTATAGACATACAACCATGAAAACTTTACTAGACCGAAACATACATTTAACTGGATGATTATGAAAACAGAAAACAGATACCAAACATATATTTCAGAAACAAGAAACTCCAATATAATTAGAGATCTTAAAGGAGTCGGACACAATTACGGGCCATATAAATCATAATGACTCTTTGAAGCAGGATGGTAATGGTAGTCCCACAACATCCTAGCAAAATTACAGGAAAGTTGCAAAAATTTGGGTGTGGTAAAGGTTAAGAAGAGAAATTCACCTGAAAGCAAAAGCAAACAATAGAAGAAATATAGGAGCTGCTGATTTACACTGCAAAAGGAAAAGAGAGAGAGAGTTGAAGTGGACTGAGTAGCAAGAGATAATATATCAAAACTCACTTAGTTATATGGTTTTAATTTCATAGCCTAAGTTTTTTTATCTTCTGAAATAAAGGAGCGCAACCTACATATCAAAACTCACCCTTTCAAGCTCTTACCAGACAAGATTTCTCAATTCAACATTAAGCCAAGAATTAGCACTTTGTTTGAACTAATAATCTAACTCAATTATAAAACTCGAAAACAGAATCAGCCATAGTCCTTCACTTCATATACTCTTCAAAACCATAAGGGCAAAACAACTAAAACTCCATAAAAATCAAACTTTTGGATCCAACGAGAATAAAACAACTCAATCGGCACTAGCAGAGGTTCCAATTCGAGAGGGAAACACAAAATTCACCTCCAGAATTCTTCGACGGTAGAGAGAGTATAGATCGGGTGCATGGAGGCACCCCAAGCGACCTGCCTCGATTTCATTGGTGGGGTGACGATGAAGGTGGAGTTGAGGTTGACATCGAAGACAAAGAGGGAGATGGAGAGGGCGATCGAGGTGCAGACGAGGAGGACGGAGTCGAGAGTCGAAGTGAGGGGGTGGCTCTTGGCTATTGGCCGCGAGGGGGAGGGTGCTCTGGCTGGAATCGGAAGAGTTCCACAGCGAAGGACTGAGACGGAGGTGGCCGTGGGAGCGAGAGAGGGAAGAGGAGGCGGGGACAAGGGCGATGGTGTTTTTTGACTTGGGAACCAGATCTGCTAAAGATAGAGCAAATACTATGTCATTACCCACGCACAAGGGTCAGAGCATTTAGCGACGAAATTTGGAAATTCGTCGCTAATTTTGCGATGGATTTCCAAATTCATCGCTAACGCACAAGGAAGCTTTATGGCATGAGTTTTTTGACTGGTCAGAGCATTTAAATTCGTCGCTAATTTTGATTGGGCTAATTAGCGACGAATTTGGAAATTCGTCGCTAATTTTGCTACGAATTTCTAAATTCGTCGCTAACTTTCTGATGATTTTTTGTTTGTGGCTAATTTTGTGACGAATTTCCGAATTCGTCGCTAACTTTGCGACAAATTTCTAAATTCGTCGCGAATTTTCTGACGATTTTTTGTTTGTGGCTAATTTTGCGACGAATTTATGAATTCGTCGCTAATTTTGTTTGGGCTAATTAGCGACGAATTTGGAAATTCGTCGCTAATTTTGCTACGAATTTCTAAATTCGTCGCTAATTTTGTTTGGGCTAATTAGCGACGAATTTGGAAATTCGTCGCTAATTTTGTTTGGGCTAATTAGCAACGAATTTGGAAATTCGTTGCTAATTTTGCGATGAATTTTATGAATTCGTCGCTAATTTTGCTACGAATTTCTAAATTCGTCGCTAATTTTGTTTGGGCTAATTAGCGACGAATTTAGAAATTCGTCGCTAATTTTGCTACGAATTTCTAAATTCGTCGCTAATTTTCTGACGATTTTTTGTTTGTGGCTAATTTTGCGACGAATTTCCGAATTCGTCGCTAACTTTGCGACAAATTTCTAAATTCGTCGCGAATTTTCTGACGATTTTTTGTTTGTGGCTAATTTTGCGACGAATTTATGAATTCGTCGCTAATTTTGCTACGAATTTCTAAATTCGTCGCTAATTTTGTTTGGGCTAATTAGCGACGAATTTGGAAATTCGTCGCTAATTTTTCTAAGAATTTCTAAATTCGTCGCTAATTTTCTGACGATTTTTTGTTTGTGGCTAATTTTGCGACGAATTTCCGAATTTGTCGCTAACTTTGCGACAAATTTCTAAATTCGTCGCGAATTTTCTGACGATTTTTTGTTTGTGGCTAATTTTGCGACGAATTTATGAATTCGTCGCTAATTTTGTTTGGGCTAATTAGCGACGAATTTGGAAATTCGTCGCTAATTTTGCTACGAATTTCTAAATTCGTCGCTAATTTTGTTTGGGCTAATTAGCGACGAATTTGGAAATTCGTCGCTAATTTTGCGACGAATTTTATGAATTCGTCACTAATTTTGTTTGGGCTAATTAGCGACGAATTTGGAAATTCGTCGCTAATTTTGCTACGAATTTCTAAATTCGTCGCTAATTTTGCGACGAATTTTATGAATTCGTCACTAATTTTGTTTGGGCTAATTAGCGACGAATTTGGAAATTCGTCGCTAATTTTCTGACGATTTTTTGTTTTGTGGCTAATTTTGGGACGAATTTATGAATTCGTCGCTAACTTTGCGACGAATTTCCGTATTCGTTGCTAATTTTGCGACGAATTTCTCAATTCGTCGCTAATTTTCTGACGAATTGTGTTTCGTCGCTATTTTATTTCTAATTTCCGGAATTTTAGCCCCGTTAGCAAACGGTCAGAGAAACTTTCGAGTTATGAATCAGGTATAGAACCAATGGGCGATGCTTGGTTACAATTTCGAATCCGTTATTATATGTTTGCTCTAGTTTTTGTTGTTTTTGATGTTGAAACGGTTTTTCTTTATCCGTGGGCAATGAGTTTCGATGTATTGGGGGTATCCGTATTTATAGAAGCTTTAATTTTCGTGCTTATCCTAATTGTTGGTTTAGTTTATGCATGGCGAAAAGGAGCATTGGAATGGTCTTAGTTCCTGAATATTCAGACAATAAAAAAAAGTCAAAAAAAAATAACATTGAGACAGTTATGAATTCCATAGAATTTCCCTTACTTGCTCGAACAACCCAAAATTCAGTTATTTCAACTACATCAAATGATCTTTCAAATTGGTCAAGGCTCTCTAGTTTATGGCCGCTTCTTTATGGTACCAGTTATTGCTTAATTGAATTTGCTTCGTTAATAGGTATTTTTCAACGTTGTCGCTAATAATTAGCGATGAAAATCAATTTCGTCGCTAAAAGCCCTTATTTTTGTAGTGCTTGCTTTCAATCAATTTTCGCTAGAAATAGCTGACATGACGATCCAGTCATCACCGATTGTCCTACCTAGTGCCTCTCTAGAAGGATCACATTGGAATTTCTTCCAAAATTAGGTTGTGTCTGTTCACGAAAAATTCAAGATTGGGAAAGCATTTTTCGATCGGAATAACAAATGTGTGACAAAAGTTATTTTCATCGCAATTTTACGACGAATTCACTTTCATCGCTAATTTTTTGCGAGTAAAATCTCTTTTTTTGTAGTGATAGTTTTACATAAACAAATGTCACGTGACTTAAATTTCGGTAACATTGATATGTTATCTTTGAAAAATCCATGATGTGATAAGAAAGTGCATAAATTACGATTCATAAGAGTTTCAGATCTCGATTCATTTATTTATTTTTATGGAGAGAGAGAGGAGTCAGAAAAAATATCAATTGTTCTTGGTACATATAGGCCCCATACAAGTGAGTCATTAGATCATGTATGTCTTTTGTGATATCAACATGATCTAACGGATTGGATACTTTAGATTATTGGTCGCAAATGTCATTGCTAATTAGTATTTATCGCCAATTAGTGACAATTAAGTATTTCGTCGCTAATTTTGCGATGAATACATTTTGCGATTAATACATTTTGTCGCCAATTAGCGATGACTAAGTATTTCGTCGCTAATTTGGCGACTAAATACTTTGTCGAAACTTTAGCGACAAAGTTTGACACAAATGCGCTGTCACAAAAATTGGCGCCATGCTACACGAATATTAGCGATGACTTCTATGGGCAAAAATTCGTTTTCATCGCTAATTTTTTGTGGCTAAAATCAAATTTTTTGTGGAATTTTGCGATGAAAGAAATTTTCATGGCAAAATTCTTCGCGAATTAGCGACAAATTATTTTTCGTCGCAAAATTACGAAATTTTTTCCGTCACAAAATTCGTTGCAAATTAGTCACAAATTTTTTTCGTCGCAAAAGTCGTCGCAAATTAGTGACGAATATTTTTTCGTCGCAAAATTCGTCGCACATTAGCGACGAATATTGTTTCGTGGCAAAATTCGTCACATATTAGCGACGAATATTTTTTCGTGGCAAAATTCGTCGCTAATTAGCCACGAATATTTTTCTGTCGCAAATTAGCGATGAATATTTTTTCGTCGTAAAATTCGTCGCAAATTAGCAACAAATATTTTTCAGTCGCAAATTTCGTCG
The DNA here is from genome assembly GCA_016432845.1 of Psidium guajava. Lineage (NCBI taxonomy): Eukaryota > Viridiplantae > Streptophyta > Magnoliopsida > Myrtales > Myrtaceae > Psidium > Psidium guajava. Next base: position 31,452,520 of record CM028225.1, on the reverse strand, counting down.
CAAATTAGCGACGAATTAATTTCGTCGCTAATTTTTCGTGGCTAAATGGCCTTTTTTTTGTAGTGATAAGCAGTGACGGCCCTCACTGGGTTGTCCATGAACGCTGTCGTAGGTTGTCTTGTTGGGCCACTTTTTGTAGGTACGAAACAGCACGCACCATCAAGGACATGCCACAAAACACAATCGATAGAATTATTTTACAAGGGATTTGGCAGAAATAGCTTACCATTTTGTTGTAAGGGTGCGACAATATTTAGACGATACATAACCGATCTCTTGCGGATGGGAACATTACTATAAAAGTCCCAAGCTTACTGTGTTTGTACCTATCTAGTCTCACAACCTTCTAATTTGAGCAATTTAGTCCTTAATCTTTTGATGATTTGTCAATTCAGTAATAAACTTTTCAATTGTGCCAATTTAGTCCTAAAACTTTTAACGCTTTGCCAATATAGTCATTCCAGTCAATTTTACCCAGAAACCGCTAATGTGACAGCTTGCCAATAGAAACTTAAACTAGATAGTAACTTTAATAAAAAGGCATTGGTAAATACTCAAATATGGTTTATAGTTTGCTATAAGAGTTGGTAATTTCAATAAAAGTTATTTGAAGAGTGTGTATATTAATAGAAAAAGTTGTATATTATCTGAAGTAAACGTTTTTCAAAAAAATTGGCACTTAAATGAACGTTTTGAAAGTTTTGGCACTAAAGTGAATATCGTACACAAATTTTGACATTTCTAGTGCACTTTAGTCAAAATAAATGATTTTTGGATAACAGAAGCTCACCACTAAGGTATAAAGAAAGCCATTAGCAAAGGATAAAGGGCTTATTGGCTCACCATCAAGAAAAAATCCACGTTCTAGGGACAAAGAACTGGGCAAGCTATTCACTCACATAGCGAAAAACCTCATATGTAAGAATCCGCCTCTTTTCATAGAGGAACTAATACATAGAAAATAGACTAAGCATTAAAGACATGGAAACTACCTGAACAAGGATAGAGGGACTAGGAAACACAATAAAGCCATAGGAACAAGAAAATGTGTTAAAAGACTTAGAAACTTGTACTTGGCTCTTGTAACCTATAACAACTTAAAGACTCATAAAACTAGGACTAAGGACATTTGACCAGATACAAAATAGTTAAACTTAGACTCTAAATTCGTTCATCAATTTAGCTAGAACAATAGACACCTCGGAAGTTTAACAAATTGGAAAATAAAATCGTTTAGAATAGCCTCCAATTACTAGGTAGTCTTTTTTTTTTTTTTTGGGTCAAACTACTATGTAGTTGATAGATAGCCTTGAAATTGACAACAATCTTGTAAATCAACAACTAGATAGTGGTTTGTGTTAGAAATTAAACCAAATTCATAAATATTGACAATGTTCGTTTCTCCCAAGACTTGTATTTATTGTAATGTCATTTTCAAGAGTCATTATTAAATAAGTCTTTTTAGAGTCTGTTTGTACTCCAATGTCTTGTAAATGAATTGTGATTGTTCGTGTTTCCAGGAAACTATTTATGAATCTTTTAAGAGGTAGATCAAAAGTCCTATACCATGCCTATATAAAGGAAAGTTTTTTAAAAATTTCTGTATGGGTGATCTAAGGAGAACACGTAAAAAAAGCCTATTTGTCTCCTTCTTAAGTTGTCTTGTGAGTGCTTGTGGGTGCTTCAAATTCACCTTATCCCCATCAAATTGGTATCAAAGCTTATGGTTCATGATCATGGCCTCCACAAAATACTCAGCTTCTTCTTCAATACCCTCATTTTACGAAAGAAAATTATGGTGTTTGGGTTGTTAGAATGAAAGCCCTGCTTGATGCGTATGGTGTCTAGGAAGGAGTCAACTCAGGTCATCATGAACTTGATGATGAAGCCATCTTGACTCAAAATCAGAGAATTGCCCTCTAGAAGCTCCAGTCAAAAGATCTTTTCACTGACTCTTATTTAGATCGGAACTACCAATTTTTCTAGAGTTATACCAACTTAAGTTGAAGGGGGAAAGTGCCAAAAGTCCAAAGCCTTTTGCACTGGTGGCAAGTTAGTCATGAACCTTTTAATTATGCCGATTTAGTTATAAACATTTTTGCATTTACATCAATTGAGTATGTGCGACCAATTTTGGCCGACGTCTTGCATGGCACTCGGAAGGGCCTATGCTAGGATTGGGTGAAGGCCAATGAGAGGCCCATGCCGGCCAACGTGAGCAAGGGCCACATGCCCTCTTCTAGATTTGGGCCAGGCAAGGACGCCGCGGCCCTTGCCCACCTCAAGAGAGGGTGTTATGGCCCTCACCCAGAGTTAGTACTGTTGTTTGGCCCAGATCTGCGTGAGGGCTCATGGTCCTTGCGTTGGTCGGCATGGGTCTCCGGCCTCACTCCAAAGTGAAAAACAATGTAAAAAGAAAAAGGAAAAAATTAAAAAAAATCATTATAAAATTTCTAAAAGATAGTTAAAAAAATGTTTACGTCAATGCTGGTATTCCAGTCGTGTCATGTAGGACGACTGACGTCCATATTAGTGATTTTCAAGCAAAATTAGCCGGATAGGCTCAATTGGCATACAAAAACAAGGTTTGGGACTAAATTAACACAATGAAAATGTTTAGGACTTAATTGGCATAAATACCAAAGGTTTAGGACTTTTTGTACACTTCTACCTAAGTTGAAGTATAGCCACGTTACAAGACAAGAACAATTTGAGTTATTAAACCAATTCTGTTAATGAAGCTATCGACAACTTTAATATTACCCGCTTTTTTTTTAGCCGCTCACTATAAATTATTCGATATATTTTGTTGAAGGTACAGACTTTTAATAAAGTACCACAAATAATATTATGATACATAGTGATTCAAAATAAAGTGGTAATTTCGTATAAAAGTTTATAACTTCAATGAGAATGGTAAGTTGTTAGAAAAATTGGTAATTCGAGAACAACAAATACTGTAAAAACATATGCTTTTCCTGTATCTATACCACACATGCTGTCCGTATACATGTTTCCACACAAAACATTCTCCGAGCGATGTTGAACTCGACCCGCTAGCTATATAAAGCGTTCATGTTTGAACCATGCTATTGCAATAGCGTACAAGACGATCGTCCCGACGGTGCATCCGCCTGCTGTCCAAAGGAAATTGTTGATTGTCGGATTCGGAGGTTGAAAGAGTGCGATTCTGACGTTCATACCGAATATCCCGGTCACAACAATGAACATGGTGATGAATAACGTCGCCGTCGATATCACGACTCCCATTTGCAGCAGATTGTTTTGCTTGTCATCCAACATTATGTTCACATAGTCCTCCGTGTCTTGAATGTATTCCCTTAGCTTTCAACAGAGACAAGATGAAGATGTTTTTGAGGAATTGGATCGGATTCGTGGTTGCGTTCAAGTGTAAAGTTCGAGATTCATACCGCGGATAGCTCGTTGAGTGTGCCACCAAGCTGCACAAAGTATGTCTCTAGGAGCATTTCCAATTCGGCCACATCAAGGTGCTTGCTTGAGCCATCGAAGTGCTTGCTCATACTCAGGCCACCGTGTGAGTTACTATCTTTGATCCTCTCTTCCATTTCATGATCATTCAGCGAGTTACGCGGAGCACTTGCACTCTCATCTGGTGTGATTCTATCGTCTCCTTCGCGATTCCTGCATAATTAAGTGGAAAAGGCTTTGAAGAAATAGAAAAAGATTCGAAATTATTCAGGCGTAATCGACAACATGATGCCAGAGATGTGGAATGTTTGCCTTTCTTCTTCGTATGGTTCATGAAGTTCATCTTCCCCTGCGGGGATCGATGAAGAAGAGGACAACGACTTGTCATCTTCATCTTGGAGTAGTTTGCCGGTCAAATACATCTCTGCCATGTCTTCATCGTTCTCGAGAAGATGCTCGAGCTCGTCCTTTATCTAGAGATAAAAAATAATCCATTGCGAGAATTTGTCGATTAGTCATGTCACGGACAATTTAGTATGGAAATCACGTTTTCATTTAGCAGTTTAAACTTTTAAATTAGTTGATTGTGACTCTTCCTCTATATGCCTCCCTAACCCTGATCTTATATTTTCATAGACTAAAACCAAATTTTCAAGTGATGTTAAGTGCTATGGTATTCAATATTAAATAATGCATTCATTTAATAGCTTAAATATGTAGATTAATTAGTTGTGACTAACTTTATTACTCATTCACTCGTTACTTTTCCTATGGACGAACTAATACTAGTGTCTATATGGGCTATTTTTGAGGTGCCAACAAAGATGTACCCTTACTTAAATTGGGAAAATGCTTATATGGTTTACATTGACAATTCTGGTCTCTAACAAAAAAAAATCTCTCATGATTTATCCACTTTCATTTATTTTTCTTACTGTCGCTACTGACTAATATATTGAGTTACCAAATTTCATATATCTAGAAAATTACCGTGTCATTTGATTTCGACAGATAATCCCTAATGAAGGAATAATTACCAAAAAAGTCTTAAACATATTGCAGTTGTACCAATTCAATATTAAACCTTTCAATTGTGTTAATTTGGTCATAAACCTTTGGATAACTTGCCAATTCCGTCATAAACCTTTCAATTATGTTAATTCAGTCCTACACCTTTTGAAATTTTGCTAATTTGATCCTAAATCTTTTGAAAATTTTCCATTTTAGTCATAAATCTATTATTTGAGTAATTTTTCAGAGGGGCTAGATTGATAATTCATGAAAAGGTTTAGGACTAGTTTGGCAAATCATTACAAATTTTAGGACCAAATTCGCATAATTAAAAAAAGTTTAGGACTGAATTGTCAAGTTATCAAAAGGTTTCGGACTTAATTGGCACAAGTGCAATAGGTTTAGGACTTTTTGGATAATTTTTCCAAAAAATAATTACTAGGCAAATGAAATTTGGTGGCTTGCTAGATTAAACAGTAGGTTAAAATAAAACATTAAATGTTGGTAAGTAACTCAAACAAGAGTTGATCATCTAAAACTAAAGTTGGTAAGTCCCTATAATTCAGGTTGAAAAGTTTCCGGTCATTTCCTCTACCAATAGTTCTTTTGACACTATCCAAAACTAATTGAAGTTTATGGGCATTGAGGAAAATTCTACAGAATTCTGCAGGGTGGAAGACTCAAACCTTTTGAACTCTTCCGGTCAACGCGACCAATCGAGCTTTAATCTGCCGGACACGCTCTAGATTCCGGGTACTACTCTTCGAAATTAGCTTGTCCAAAGCAGGATTAGCCTCTTGCTCTAATGCTTTTGCCTAAATTCCCCGGCAAATAATTTGAGGAACGAAAAGTGCAATATGCTGCTCTATGTTGCAGATAAAACACCAAAGCTTTCTTACCTCATCGTCTAAGCTAGAGCATGCAGCTTCAAGGCATGCTTCTAAGGCCACAAACTCGAAAGGAAGAGTCTCTGATTTGTCGTGCCGTTGCTTAACCTCCCGAGGGTGCGATAAATTCTCTTGTGTAGATTCAAAAACTCGATGTAAAGCTTCCTCCGGTTGCTCTTCATCGCCACCAGTTCTGTGAACCTATTATGAGAAATGATTAACTCACGGTCCTTAATTTACCGTGGGAGTAATAGTGTGGATCACAAAAAACAGATAACAAATAATTATAAATTATTGTGCGGTTCACTTATTTAGGCATTTGCAGCTCGCATCATGCTTTTATTCTCACAGTAGCCCAAAAAAAATGTTATTACTAGAGAAAAATGACAGCAAAATGAAATCTCGTATCTAGTTTTTACGATAATAACTAAGAAAAACAACTTTTCACGGACAATACCTGTTATCAAAGCTTTCATGAGTCAACTAGTTTTGGCTTACCAATACTCGTTTTCACGGGTGATGTCTGCCCCGATCGTTGGGTCAATGGCGATATTGGTGGACAAAAGAGAGGGAGGCAGTATCTGGGGTATGATGCGTGGGTTGCTCCAGTTGAATACTGGATAAATCAAACAAACAAAGTACTGCTTCACCAGGATTAGCTTCACAGTTTAAACCCTAAATAGTTGGTGAGAGGACGAATTTTTTATTGAAAAAATTGATTAGAAATGATAGTTCTCACGAGATCTTATGAAATGATAGATGCCATTCTAGAGTGTAGCTACGCCACTTGGGACAAAGTTTCTTTTTCTGATTCAAAAAGATGCAGAGCTTGACTTTGGGAATGAGATTAATAGACAGCTGAGCTACTTTACTATGTTGCTGCTTTCAGATATGTATGAAGAAGTTAAGTAGACATTAAACTCTACTAGTGAACTGAGCTGCTTTGTTCTTAAGGCATGGTAAACAATCATCTATCCATTCTAGTTACTCACAATTTCGATTCGAAACTTGAGTAACAAAATGACATTATTCATTTAAGGTGAGTGATTTAGTCTCGAATTTGGAAGCTTTTCTTAGGCGCCTCTATTTCACGGAAGACGAATAATTTGAGAAATATGTTTTTAAAAATAATCGTTTGCAGGACTTACAAAAATGAACGAGCGAAAGAAAAATTTCATCGTCCACGAAAATATTTAGAAATAAATTGTCGTCAACTAAGGAAATATTTTCCTAAAAATAATTGTTTGTATCATATGATTTACTTAGTCGACGACAAATGTTTTACTATCGATAGTAAAACATTTGTCGTCGACTAAGTAAATCATATGATACAAATAATTATTTTTAGGAAAATATTTCCCTAATCATTTATTTTCTATGAAACAAACGAAAGCTTCAGTTAAAGTTGACATTGAATTCATTAAAATCGGTCGGGAACTAAATCAAACCCACTAAAAATTTACATACAATATTTCGTGTTGGACAAAGGTCCATCGGTTCAATCGAGCCAATCGAAAATTCAAGTTCGACATTAATCGCAGTGGGCCAAGTGTTACGATCTTTTCTTCTTAGTTTCTTTCATATCGGAATGCGGTGATTGAAATGAGCGGACGAGGATGTTGTCCTCCAAGAGCAGCTAAATAATGCTCAGCTTCATCATGTAAAGTGGCAAATGCTGACTTTACACTAAGCAATCAGATGCTCAAAAATATAACTCCAAACCTCCATTGCGTTGGCCTGATGATGATGCGAGCACCGATTCTTGAGCTCCTCCGCGAAAGGAGCCACCGCGGGATCCTTGGAGTTGAGCAGCCAAACGTTCTTGGCCGTGATCACTCCATTTATGTGCTCCAGCTTGATCACCAGCGCCCTCTCCCGCCCCGTCACAGTCGACGGGTAGGACAACGATGGATCCAGGATTCGCAGGTCCCGCGCCGAGAGCCCCGTCTGCCGCATGATTTCGTGCTTCCCCGCATCAATGAGCTGGGCATGCCCTGTCGAGTCCACCACGAGCCAGGTCTTGATCCCGATGCCCTTCTTCCGGAGCCGATTGCCCGTCAAGTGGGCCACCGGCGCCAGAGGCAGGTTCGGATCGAGGTCCATTTCTGAGTTCATCGAAAGATCACTGCTCGGCATTGTTGTCTTCTTCTCTCTTCCCTGTGGGATCAGAGAGACGATGAATTCGAGACTGAAATAACCTTGATGATATCTAGAAAAGAAAAGGGTTTCATATTAAATGATGCAAAGACGGGATTTTCTTATAATTGCTGAGCCTGAAATGCTTAGTTTAAGGTGGAAAGTGCTCGACAAGGGAGGTTATTCACAGTGAAGGCCCTCACTGGGGTGGTTTGTATAGACGTGGATACCCACGTTGCATTGGAGGGAGCTCCATACATGGTGAAACTATCCATGCGCAGCCGAGCCCATTGTTGAACTCGAAAGTACAGCTCTGATACCAATAGTTGAATAACATAATGAAGTGATTCTGCCTCCCAAAATTATGTAGATGTATATGGCAAAATATTTAGATATATCTTCCTAGAAACATCCTAGATTTTTCTAAAGAAGTTATTTCCTAGACAAACATCGACCTAGATATTTCTCTGTCTAGTTAACTCTAGAGAAAATATCTCCCTAGATAATTCTACACTCTTCTTATAGTATCTTTCAACAAAATATCTAGATGTTTAGGTAACCTAAAGATATTTAGAATTCCTGAGAGAAGAGATGAATTACAATTTGTCAACATGCACCCTTAGATCAGATGTGCCTTGTATGGAACTATAAGTTTGATACTTTCATCCGGAAGATCATCGAGAGTGAGTTCAAATCCGAGTCTATGAACATATGTATTTAAATTCACTCTCACTCAAAAGCATGAGTTAACTATAATATATTAACGACTCTACCATATGCTGTGTTCCCCGATGTGGGATTTGTTTTTCCTAACGCCCTCACACATATATCTCAACAAATCTCCTATTCACGTGTAACCCTACAGCTTAGACCTGCTCCTACTTAATTCATAAATGATATTACTTCAGCATAATCGCAATTTAAATCTCTACCTTGACCCAGCCAAGTTTGGGAAATGTTGTATCTCAGGCAAAAGTTGGTAGAACAAAACTAATCAGTAGCTTGATAAGAGAAATGCTGTTAATCATTCCGGTTGATGTTGGTAGTTCAAAAAAAAAAAAAAGGAGTTATCCATTTAAAAATGTTGGTGAGGCAAGTAAAAGTTGCAAGTTAACAGACGAAAAATGCTAATAAATGTTGGAAAGCATCTCAAATTTGAGTTAGGAGAAAAGTTTGTAACGTGCGGGAATGAAAGTTGATAAGTTGATATAATAGTTAGTAAATTTAAGTTATCGCTAAAAAAAAAAGACAAATAAAAGTTTGTGAAAGATGAAAGAAGCTTTTTTTTTTTTCTGGTTCTTCAACAAGAGAATTTCATATCTTAAAAAATAAAATAACTATTTTTCAATTAACCCGTACAATAATTTGAGGCAAATAGTTCTAAAGAGAATATGGCTAGACCTTTCTTCCTACCTACTCTTAAGAATCACCTTGTCAAGGTTGTTAGAGACAAGGCTTTGATGTTCGAACATATGGATGACGCCCCTTGGAACCGAAGGATGCAAGCCCGTTGGAGCATTTCTCCGTCGGTTTTTGATTGACTTTCGGTTGCTATTTAGTCAACTTCTATTTCATTCTGTCTAGCCATTGTTTTGGCTTTTCCACCGCTTTATGTAGTTTGTTGGGACTCCCCTATTTCCTTTCTTTGATCAGTTTCAACACCCTTGCACCCACCATGACATTCCCTAGCATCGTTTTGCGTACGAAGTTTGTGTGGTCGGGTTCCTCCCTTTGTAATTTGCGCCTTGTTTAATCAATATACTTCTTACTTAGCCAAAAATAAGGAAAAGAAAAAAGGTTGAGGCAAATAGTTGGTAATTACTCCAATAAAGATTGATGATCCCCAAAAAGAGTGGGATAAAATTAAGAAGTTGGCAAGTTAGATAAATAGAAGTGGTAACTCAACAGAAAAATTGGTAAACCGAAAACAAAAATGGTGTTTGTAATAACTAAATTTAATGAAAACGGGCAGCCCAATACTAGTTGATTTGATAACTCGACAGAAGAAATAAGTATTTTTCATAAATTTAAGGTGGTAGGAAATGTAAATGAAAGCCGGTAAACGACCGGTTCATAGTTCTACGATAGAGTTACCAAAAAGTTTGTGGGTCTCCCTTTTCTGTCCTTCCTCATTCTCTCCATGGATTGCATTTGACGAGAGCTTCCACTTTACTCGCTTGAATAATTAGGATGAACAACTTATTTCCCGTGTACGCTTAAATAATCTTGATGGGTGGTACGTTTTTGATTGTTCAACGCTGATTACGTTCTCGAGCGATCCGGGTCATATTCCTGTTCAAAGATTTAGTTTTTGCATCTGCCCACCACCTGTTTGTGTATATTCCTAGTAGGGGCAATCCAAAGTTTATGTTTTTCGGCATTGGGATTGACTTAATTTATTCTCTTTTTGAATCCCCGCACCATCTGATTGAGTATATACATAGTGCTGACAATTCCGTTTCTTTCATTATGATTTTCACATTGAGTTGGACTGAATTTATTCTTTTATCGTATCTGCCCTCTATCTGCTTGTGTTTATTCGTAAATGATTGAACCATCAATGTCTCCATCAACTACTAGAGTCTTCGTGCAAATTCGGAGCTTTGGTCCCAATCTGCTTGAGTAAGAAAACGACTAAACAGTTGGGTACTTGTTCGTGAATAAGATACTAATTACGTGGAAGAATACAATGGTAATAGTATGTAAGAACTTTAAGGGCGTTGCTTGGATTTGTTTGGGTTTCAAGCTTACTGCATGGCGTTAATACCTTGTGGTTATCTTTTCTTACAGATTCATGACCTGACAAGATCGCTTGTTTGTAAATTGAAGCCCTCTCATATCCCATCAAAGTCAACCTCCAAGTGATTGTGTAAGGGATATATCCGACGTATGATTAATAACCTGTTGTGAAGTGCTATTTTTCAAAATTATTACTTGTTGCATTTTGAATGGGAAATGACGGAATTAGGTTTCGAACTTCTCCAACCCATCTTCTACAATTTTGGCTAACTTTCTAAGACAAATTGCTTTTGGAATTACGATGACAATGTAGATATTAGAGTTTGTTTTGTTTGATTAGACCTCTGTTTTGTTGAGTGATCTCTTTGAAAGATGAAGAATCAATAGCTCGGCCTTATGTAAGCTATGAAACTGTTCTAGATGTTATTGCGCAACTACTGCTTCCCCATCATTCTTCATAAGGGAGTTATCAATTTGTTCTACTTTACGTGGTTTTTCGAAATATGTACTGTGAAGAAGCTTGGTATTGTATCAACATTCTATTGTTCCGGATACATACATATCTCAGAATTGACCTTGGTCCTTGAATTGATCACTGATAGTCAAGAGTTGACCAGTATGTGCAGCTGCAGTACAGCTACTGAAAAAAATTTCCATACAAGCATGAATGAGTCTTATGCCGTGCAAAAATCCCTAGACGCCCTGAGTTGAGGATTAGGATCATCCCAAATGGAGACAGTGATCGTGGCTGCTGATAACAGTTTGCTTACTTCAGCTTTAATCAATACCCGACCCTCCTCCTCTCTATGTCCAAGTGAAGTACTATACTGAATACATTCATCATACTTATATCCAATGACTAATGCAGATGGATAAATCCATGAATTTGGTGACGTGTGACAAAAACGAAGTTACAAACATCTACGTTTCCTGTAATCAGACTCCATTAATTTAAAACTTTTCCAATTGTATTTGTTGTGCATGTTTCTGATGCATTTACGTTACTTGGTCGGACATCCATCCACAGATATCCCTTTGGCGGTTGGACAACTTGCCAAGTCGCAGTGCTCGCCACTTGTTCCCCACCAATTCAATCCCTTGTTCTCCATTCCTAGACAAAAGTACAAAAGCACTGCCATGAAGGCCACTCCCGCGTCCATTGCTGCTGAAAGCACATAGTTGTACCTCTGCCACCACTGCTTCCGGTAACGAAAGACAAAGAAATTAAATATTGTTCCCACAAGGACCCATGCATTGTAGTTCAATGGCGTGGCGGGTGGCATGTAACCGGTCACCCCTAGGAGCACTGGGAGGTTGATCAGCGGGATCCAGGACTTGTCCGGGAATGCCTTGTGCAGCAACCAGACTAGGAAAGGGCCCACTGCGCCGCCAAGGAAGAACCAGTTCATGGCCTGGTAGTTCCCTTGGGCTCCGAAGATGCGCTTGGGCCCCACCAAGCCCCATATGACGGAGGCGTCGAAGAAGACCCTGTCGCCCGGGCACGTCCAGGGGCTGTCCGGCGGCAGGAGCTCATCCTGGCATATGTTGGTGATGGAATTGAGAAGCCACCATGCCACGGCCATGTTGATGGTCCCAGCAATGATTGTGCCGATGAACTGCATCAACCACAGCGGGTTGGCATTCAAGAGTCACCCAAAATACTTCCAGCAGCTAAGATTTTGAGTCATAACACGGCAATATAATGTACCTGAACTAAGAACATTGATTTTGGAGGGATCTTCATGTAATGTCCAAGTTTGAAGTCATTGAGGAAGGACACAGCTTGGCCCATGCTCATGTAGCCATAGGTCTTGAAGCACACATTTGCTATCGGTCGACCCGGATATATCACCCCCATGATATATTCCGTAATAATGTTCAATCCTGGCGTCTGTAAGTCATATCGAGTATTGGCCATGAATATATAAGGATTTATGATTCCAAGCGATAAGATGAGTTGGTGTTTTGTTAGCAGATATGACCTGATTCGTCGTGGCGGTGATGATACTGATTGGAAGAGTGAAGATAAAAGCAAGGGCGCTGGCGAAGATAAGTCCCCACCATGGCATTTGGACCTGCTTGTTCAAGAATATGCAGAGCGCGAGAGACACCGCAACAGCTAGAACGAGCAACAAATAAAACCACCACGAAGGTATGTCCTCGTATCTTCGCATCAATCTCGTGTGGATGTCTTCCTTCCCCTTGTACGAGGCACGATACCGCTCATAAATTTCTCTGCTCCCATTGTCCGAGCAATGAACGTTTCAGAATCTATTTCGTTCACATTATAGGATAAAAGCCAAGATCCGGAAATCCAATCAGATCAAGAGTAATTCGTACCTTCCATAGAAGAAGCCGACGTGGGTCAATGTGGACGCGATCGTGGCGAAACCAAGCCCGTAAGAGAGAGCAAAGAACATGCTCAGATGAATCCGTCCTTGCTGCCCGTACTTGGCCACATCCAGCTCGAAGTTCTCGTTCACAATGGCTGAAATATTGTACGTCTGGCCTTGTTCCGTGAACAAGTGTGATGAAAAGATGGGAAATCTATCGGCGCTGTACAAATTGAATCCCCAATACGCTAACGGCATGGCGACATAAACCACCAATGCGTATCCGGCAAAGACATTCATTATGGCAAAGAACGGGCAAATGAGAGGGCTGAATAAGAAGGACGCGACCGCGCTCCAATCGAGGGTCAGCGCTCCGAGCCCGAGCCCATGCATCCCGGACCCAATCTGCTGAGCCGTGACCGACTTGGAGAAGACCCAGCAGACCCAGGATATGTTTGTCAGCGTCGGGAAGAGGTAGCCCGGGACGACGTACCACGAGAAGCTGCATATCATGGCTATCACGAAGAATTTTGCCCTCGACATCCGTCGGTCATCTTTCTCATGCAAGGCCCTGCGAAATCCATATGGTAGACCGATTTTAGGCGACAAACAATCTGATGAACATAACTATTATTGCAGATTGGGCTTATCATCGGCGAATGCCTCATCCAAAAGCGACGACAGTTATCATAACGACAACATATTTCACCGCGATACGATTAACAAACACTTTGACAGTTACTGAATTTTCATTTTACAGATGCTCAAAGAGTCCAGAATCGAATTATAACTTCCTAAGGCAAAGCTTCGAGAATGATCATCCTTAGTTGCATCAGTAGCAACCGTCCTTCGGTAAAGCTTAGGGACACTGCTTGCATTGTATTATTTGGTCCACGTGCTTGTGAAACGTGCTTTGAGTCTATTGCTCTGCCTTGCTCCTAATTGTTACCGATTGGCTTATGCTTACGCATCCGATCTATGTCGTACTCGGCTCTACTTCGAAATTTTGCAGTACGTGTCGTTAGGGGACATTTTTTCATGTTGCCGACATCGTTCAGGGTTAGACGCTGCTACGCCCGAACCATCTCTCAAGCCAGCCCCATACAATTTCCATGATAATTTCCTGCATCAATGTCCAGTTCAAGCTTCATTTCGAGAGCAAAACGCTCCTTGATTTTCCTCGCTAAGGCAAGAATTGCTGGGATGATCTTATTAGACCTTACGTGAGCTATTGAAACTTCAGCGGAACAAGACATAGCGGTCAATTCATCCAGCCATATTTCCAGAAAAAGTCAGAAAGATAAACTGCAAAATTTCCACTTCCTTGACCTCGACGCGTCATCCTTATTCTTTTATTTATATTTCTGGTATTTTGTAGACGGAGTTATCTACAAATATTTGACTTTCTTTTTTTATGAATCCAGATGGAATTAATTAAAGGAGGATGATAATTGCTACTTATGAGTCGAAAGAGGTAAATTTCCCCGGAATAATTGGTAATGGAATGAACAAAAGTGTAATGCAAGGGATTAGAAATAAAGTTAATTAGTCACGAATAAAGCTAGCTAACAATTAGGGTGAGCGATCGGACCGGTTCAATCCAAGAACCGGATGAATAGACGACATCTAACTGATTCGCGGACTTCTCGATTCCTAGATAAAAACAGCTAGGTAATTGGCCTTGACCGGTTTCGTTTCCAATCCCCCCCGATTAGCGACTGCGCAGAACCAAGGCCAATGTTTAAATAGAACCGGTTTGAAACCAAATTCTACATTCCTAAAAGCTTTCTATATTTCTCATTCTGGTCAACATGACACGGTGTCTTTAAAGTCACACAGAAATGGAGCAAGAAAATAGAAATGCCGATCTTAAGGTCAGCACGTTCGGATCCTAATTTTGAAAACTAAGAACCGACTCCAACAGTCTAGAACCTATTCACCTAAAAGTCGATCACATCTAGACAAACCTATGTCATATGTCAATATGTTTACCCATGTGAGTGTGAAAAAAAAAATAAATAAATGCATTAAATATGAGTTTTTTTGTTTGTTTTTTCATCAAGCTTATTGACATAAAAAGTCTTGGAAGCACCCCAAAATGATGTTCACTCCATTCCTCACGTCGGATTGAGACAGGACGATGAATCTGCAACTCAAATTCATTCCTTGATTCGGGGCGACCCACGTAGCCATTTGTCGGATCGTGTGTTGACCAAGCCCCGGTGACTTCGAACCCGAATTGGGTCAAATTGATCGTCTCCATGGATCACGCGAGTCACCCTAATAGACCAGCCATGGACCATTTACCCCCGTCCTTTGCCCGTGGACTATTTATTCCATAGTCATTAAACCAGCACTGAACTAATGCGATCAATAATAAACATCCCCCCTACGCAACGACGGACCGAGGAGGCCGGCAAGGGCAGTCAGGTAAGCAATCTAATGGTGTAACACTCAAAGTAATCGCCATGGGGGAATTAAAAAAAGGCCAATCTATCTAAATTTCACATGAAATTCTCATCTCTAAGGACCTCTTGAGTTAGATGTTGAAAACTGAAAACTTTTCTCCACCGACCTGTCCAAATTAGATACTAGCATTTAGGGGTGATCGATTCTAGATGTCTAGAACCGGGAACCAAAACTGGTAAGGCTCGGAAATTACCGGGAACCGGCCCGATTGCTCCCCTTACCTACGTCCAATAGGGTCCTCAAATCGCATTGCGAATCTTCTCGTATGATGGACAGGAGATATTTCACGTGTTGTACCACGTCTTATTTTTCTAATCCCAGAACCGCCTCAGATTGCGTCTTGGGACCAAAGTTATTCAAATATGGGGCGTGATTGTGACCTAATGACCCTACCAATTTGAATTCTATTTTATCTATAAACACTCTTCATTATAGTCCGGTGGCTCTTCTTCTTTCTTTACGCTTTTGGTGGTCTTGAACCGTGGGCTACACACACATATATGTCCAAGTCGTCGGTATGGATTCCTAAAACTGAGTTTTTTCCCCTTTTCTTTTTCGATTTCCCTTTCTTATTTTGTGACAAGGGCGAAAAAAAGAAAGAGACATTAAATATATTAAGAAACCTCTTATTGAAATTGATTTATTAGGTGATATGCTGGAGTTATTGGAAGAGTTTACGTACTTTTCGAAAGAGATTCGCACTCAACATTACGTGTTTTTTGCGCAAGCCCAGGACCCCCTAGAAACGAAATGAGTTTCACACCTCAAATAGAGATATTCTGGATTTTCCTCTCTCCCCTAATTTGAATGTGCATTTGACGTTAACCATTGTTGAGATGGAATCCTGTTAATTCCTATTACAATTGTTTTGATGTTATTGTTATTACACGATTAAATTTCCTTTCTATATGGCATGGACCAGTTTAGTATAGACAAGGTAATTGACCCAATTTTGTTGGAAATTATCAAAATCCATTTTGGAAGAAAAGTTGTACTTGGACTCACATGCTTGCTTGATAATGGCGGTTGAGTGTATAAATTGGATTTGTGGTGCCTCCAGACTGGCTTCAACATGAGGAAAAAGAACTACAGCTTGTTGTGCACTCTAATGACTGGTCAAAGATAAACTCTTAATAGTTATGGAAAGGCAACTTGCGTTAGCTAGATGATTTTGCCGACTTCACTGGATGGTGAAGTCTCCTTTATGTATACATGTGTGTACTTCGTGTAAAGTTTTTACAAAGGCATTTTGAATACCACTCTCATATTTACATACTCAAGTTCTCTCCACACGAATCCCTCCAAAGTTTTGTTATCCCTTTTTGTTTCTACAAATTTATCCTTTACTTCATGATTTAAAGTGAAGAATCGAGTAGTAAGTCGATGGTTGAGATAATCTCTTAATTTCGAGCAACAGACATTATTGATTATATCTTGGAGAAAGAGTAATTTCTGCAATTTTATTTAAAATAAATAAATGAATAAATAATAATAAATTGCTAACCGGAAGAGGGAGACTTGGACGAGAGTGTTAGGCCACCACATGTGAGCAGGCTCCACCACGTACTTTCTCAGCAGCCCCGCCCATCCATACCCCAACACCTGCAGTTTTTGTTATCTGATTTATACGGAAGAAAACATACAATTTGTTTTGAGGTCTCGTGTTAAATCAAGTTTTTGCAATCTCGCCGTGAATTGTGTAGTAAATAGTATAAAGTGTAGATTAAGAATAACAAATGTCATTAATTCTGCGTGGCGCTCGCTTTGATATCGTATCTTTTGATATCGTATCTTTTCAATTGAACCCTTGAACGACATAATTTATATATAACAAAAAAAACTTTCGCTTGAAAGACATTGACGCAATTTCTCTTATCGAGAAGTCCAACGTAGTATTAGATTTCCTGTCAATATTCGAGAACGACTTTCAAAAGTTATCCCCTTTATTTAACCGATTGAAAGGCCACGACGATTAAGTCATCGACCGAAAAGATATGACATCAAAATTAGCATCGTGCAACACCCGTTACTTCTTTTTTTTTTTCGTTCAAAATTGGGAATATGTTAGGAATACTTTATGCCAGTGGGGATTCACATGTTAGGACCATCTCTAGATACTTTTGGATCTTTGCAGTGCACAGACCAGTTTGGTTTCCTATATGTTTTAGGCCTTTTTGAGGATTAGAATTTCAAAATGTTTTCCTCAAGGGTTGCGCACCAGCTGGCGATTAGAATGTGATCTGAATCCAATCTCTTTCCAACTATTATAATTGAATTTTCCCAAGACCCACCATCACTCATGGCCCCCGCTAGCAAATTATCTTTTTTTAGTCATGAAATTTAATCAAGAAATATGTAATTAATAAATATAATATTCCTTTCGCTTGCTTCCTCTTTAAAGCTAACCGAATAAAATAACTATTTATGAATTTTCAATTATAGAATTCAATGGAAACTTACTACGAGTCACTTAACTTGTGGGGGGAATTCTTAGAAAGAGGGCCGCTTGGGAAGTTTACCTGGGTAGTGACTATGAGAAGCCAACCGGCGAAGAAGGAGATGCTCCGGAAATAGAACGCCTTGATTATGTTGACGATGCCCACCGCGTAGGCCGAGCCCAACCCAAATGCGCTCCCGGCATTGGCGAAGATGGAGATGAGCACGTGCTCCTTCATGTTGAACGGCCCCGGGTTGAGCGAGAATGTCCTCGGCCCGAGCCCGGGGATCCGGAACTCGGCCGCCGGGAGCACGGCCGCCATGAACTGCCCGATGGGGAGGGTCGCCACTTGCACGGTGATCTGGGTTATGACGAGGGGCTCGGTCCGGTACGCGAAGAACTGGTTCAGGAAAGAGAGGAGGGCGCACGAGAGCACCCCGAGGAACCACATCCGGAAGGTCCACACGGGCAGGGTCGGGTCGTCGGTGTTGGTCACGGTGAGCCGGACCTGCTCGATGGGTGAGAGGTCGTCCTCGGCGTCGCCCACATCGTTCGTGGCCGTTGGCCTTTTCGAGTTGGTGATGGCGGCGGCGGCGGCCGGAGGCGGGGCTTCTAGTTCCAGACTCCCCATGGTGTTGGATATGAATGAGTACCGAGGGGGGGGGGGATTTGGTTTTGCGTGTGTATGGTTTGAAGTGATTTCAAGTGCGAAGCTTAGCCTTTTTAATGTGAATTGGAAGTTTGACTGGTTGGCGTCACTCTGGAGAAATTGGACTTCGCTATTCTATTTTTTGAGTGGGCTAGGGCAAAAAGGGAATTTGGGACTATTATCGCCAAGCAAAGATCCAAGTTGGCAACAATTAAAAAAGAAAAAATAGAAGAAAGAAAGGGAAAGTTCGTTCACGTTCGGATAATACATTATTAAATTATGCCCACTTTTAGTAAATAAAAGGGCCGGGAGGTGTAGCTGGCGAAGCTACTTTTTCGAATGTTATGGCAAGGAAAGTAAAATCCACTATGAAAATTTAAGAATTAGGCTAAAAAAACTAAAGACTCTTTTTTGTATTTACTTCTTAATCCAATAACTTCAGAAAAATAACACTCCAACCGTAACAACCCATTTGATGTTAA
Organism: Psidium guajava; assembly: GCA_016432845.1. NCBI lineage: Eukaryota > Viridiplantae > Streptophyta > Magnoliopsida > Myrtales > Myrtaceae > Psidium > Psidium guajava. The sequence goes on along the minus strand of CM028225.1, from coordinate 31,433,927 downwards.
AAAAGATTTTTTGTAGGAAGGTTGGCTAGAGATTTCTTGTAAAAACATTAGCCCTGCTCAGTCAATAACGAGAATATTTCAATCTTAGCAATACGTTATGATGGCGTAGCCTTAAAGTGAAAGGCGAGGTTCAAACGAGAAGAAGCTTTTGATGGATTATTTTTTTTATATTTACTTCTGCTTCATTTTTTATTTACTTATTTTTGAATTATTTTCCCCTCTCTCTTTCTTATTTCTTTTCTTTTCTTATTTTTTTAATTCCCTTCCATCATTCCTTAAGTCTCATGGGTTTGATCTCGTAGAATCTGACCCATTTTCTATTGACTCAAAAGCCTATAAAGAATCCAAGACATATTCAACGGAAGAGCTTCGTACTCAGCTACTAAATATTCCATCCGAGCCAATGACTATTTAGTGGTATATTCATCTACTTGTCACATCACCTCGATTCCTTGTTGCCGTCACATTTACTTGGAAAAGCCTCGTTTTGTTTTGTGTATTTTTTTTTCCTTCGGATCAAATTTAGAAAAGCTTTGTCAAACGAAAGATTTGAAGACAAAGGCGAAATTAATGATTTCGTAAATAAGACGACATTGAAAAAAAAATTGGAGATTGGAAAAAGGCCGGCAAGCAAAAGTATGATGTGAACTAGAGTTGGGGGATTGACCATTTTGGTTTGGTTTTGTGGGCTTGTCCCATTCGAGACATGGAGAAGAAGATGAGGACGAACAGAATCCTTCTTTGTTTCTTCCAGATTCCATTGTCGTCATAAGCGGAACATGCGGCGGTTTAGGGTTAGTGGGGTTCTTGCCGACCCATTTTGACCTGTGATTAACGTAAAAGGAGAATATACGAGAATCGATTACGTAGTCGTTTTTGAATAGTTGTGAAAAAAACAGTCTTCTGGATGAAAAAAAAAATAATTAATAGTTATCGTGAGGTCAATTTTTTATAAAAATTTTCTGATCCAAAACATACTCTTACTTTGGTGGGGAGCCTGTAACGGAAGTTCGATACTTTCATTTGGGAGACTGCTAAGAGAGAACCCAAGTCCGAGCCCATTAAAATATTTAATTGGACCTACCTTCACTCAAAAGATTAAGTTAATGAGTTATTAGCTAATTTTGATATATTATTGCTCGACACCACATCAAGTTTTCGATATGGGACTTTTCTAAACATAACTCAAACATGCATCCTAATGATTTTTCCCTCATGTATGAGCTTCAGTGTTAAGTTCTCTACTCCTTAATCGAAGTATCTTTCCGCATCAACTTATCTCAAATTAAATCTCCAAGTGAGTGCAATGCACGGCAACCACGCTCCTCAATCAAGACATAGAGAAGAAGATGAGGACGAACATAGTCTTCTTTTTTCCCTTTTGTCCTTCTAGATTCCATTGTCGTCATCAGCAGAACATGCGGCGGCTTAGGGATTGTGGGGTTCTTGCCAACCCATTTTGAGTTTTGATTAATGTAAAAGGAGAATATACGAGAATTGATTACTTAGTCATTTCTAGATGATTGTGAGAACAATAATCTCTTCTGAATCACAAAAAAAAATATAATTAATTAATAATTATTGTAGAGACAACTCTTTCAAAATTTTATGATCCACAAAATGTTTTTATTCTCACCGTCATTAAAAGCTTGTTATCAAAGTTATATATGTTTGAGAGAGACCCCATGGATTATTTCAATCACAATTTATATTTTCGAAGATTCCACCATGAAATGTCCGTATCTTTGCTAAGTCGATTATGATATCATTGTCTAGCAAAATTGATAAACTTACGAATCAAATTGTCAAGATATTTGTCAGCTCAGTCCTGTGGACATCGCAGTTTTTTCGAAAAGTGTATTTTCCATTGCCATGTAATCGCAAAAATTAGCTTAAATCTTCCGCTTCGACACAAGGGTCTTTTCATCTCTTGGAATTTCCATCTATTGTACCATAATTTGGGTCTTATCTATACAGAAAACCTTAAAATACCCGAATAAGAAAAAGCTCGCAACACTTTTCAAACATGTACGGTTATCCTAATTTAGTCGATCGGGTACAAACCGGAGTCCCAAAAAGAGACAGAACTCACAGCCATCAGTGGGGAGTAGGATAACGAAAATAAGAAGCAATAATGGCCATGAAGCCTAGGTGCACGCTTTCGCGTGGCGAGACGCTCAAGAGCAAACGCACTTGGCTTTGGTTTTGGCTCGAAAACCCTAACTTCAAGCCGTGGCATTCAAAACCACCGTCCCATCCCAAATGGGAAAGCAAGCCGTGCCCATGACGCAGCGACATCGCTTCCAACCCCATCACTCCATTGTGTTCCCACTCCATCCCCGGGGACGGACCCGCCCGGTCCCCGGCCTCGAGGGAGAAAACAACTGCGCCCGTCTCCGGAGTCGTGTTCCCTCTTGGAGGGATGCTAAATCTCTTGAGTTTCGTCCAGGCCATGAGCTTGCTGCCGAAGAAAAGCATGATCTTGGCCCGTGCGTGGTCCCAGCCATGCCGCCGCTGCCGGATATGGTTTTCCATCTAGAGGGCGATGCTCCAATTGCTGCTGGCATTGATGAACTCAACTAGGAAACGGGTTCAAAATCGTTATCTATTCTAACTCTGATTCGAAAGAATTCCTCTGCGATTTTCTTTCCTTTAATTGAGTCGATCTTTGGGATTTCATGAGATACTTCATGTACTTTAATTAATAAATCAATTATATGTCAATGAGGCAAAAGATGTTTCATAATATTCCTTTCGCTTGTTTCCTCTTTAAAGCTAACTCAATAAAATACTTATTTTAGAATTTTCCAGTTATAGAATTCCTTGGGCAACTTACTACAAGTCACTTAATTTGTGTGGAATTCTTATAAAAAGGGCCACTTGGGAACCTCGAATCACAAATTTGAAAAATAAATTAAAAGTAAAATAAAGATAAAGTAAAAAAGATAATTAGAAAAATAGAGACCTATCAAAACAAATTTTAATTTTAACCATAGGAAATTTACATGGGTAGCGATTGTGAGAAGCCAACCAGCGAAGAAGCAGATGCTCCAGACATAGAAGGCCTTGATTATTTTGACGATGCTCACCACATAGGTCGAGCATGGCCGCCATGAACTGTCCGATTGGGTGGGTCGCCACTTGCACGGTGATCTGGGTTACGATGAGGGGCTCAGTCCAGTATGTGAAGAACTGGTTGAGGAAAGAGAGGAGGGCGCGCACAAGAGCACCCTGAGGAACCACATTTGGAAGGTCCACACGGGCAGGGTCAGGTCGTTGGCGTTTGTCACGGTGAGCCAAACTTGCTCGATGGTAGAGCGGTCGTCCTCGGCGTCTCCCACATCATTCGTGGCCATTGGCTTTCTCAAGTTGGCAGCGGCAGCGGGGGTAGTGGCTGAAGGCGGCACTTCTAGTTCTAAACCGCCCATGGTGTTGGATATGTATGAGTACTGAGTGGGTTTTGCTTATGTGTGTGTGTGTGTGTGTGTGTGTGTATGGTTTGAAGTGATTTGAAATGGTTAGTTAGGCGTTTTTAATGTGGATAGGAAGTTTGACTTGGGGAGTCATGACTGAAGAGATTGGATGTGAGACTATTCTTTTTAGGTGGGCTAGTGCAAAAAGCGAACGAGACTACTATTTTGCCAAGAAAGGACCCAAGTTGGCCAAATTAAAAAGAAAAATGGAAGAAAAAGAAAGTCCATTCATGTGATGCTTCATTATTATTGAGACACTCGTATGAGTTAGGTTAAAAAAGTTTCATATTAGAGAATCGATATGATATAGAGTAATTAACATATCTAATTGACGTATAACTCAATGACTTGAGTTTTTTTGTAAGGGTAAGTCCAACTGAATATGTTGACGAGCTCAAATTTGGATTTCCTTTTGCCAATTTCTCGTATTATGACAATTATTTGTATTTTTATAAATGAAAGGGCATGGAGGGATAGCCAGCAGAGCTACTCTCCTAATAACTGAATATCGTAAGAGCTTCACACTTGTTACTCAATATTCAATTTGAGTCATAACTACTCCATACAACTGTAGGTACAGTGGCTTGTCACCACAATTAGAAATTAAGAAGTTTCTCCATAGGAGACGGGGAATGCCCGAAATACTAGATGATTAAAAAGTCGCCTCAGTAGCTCAAAATCATGACATCATCGAGGATATTATGACCCTTTTTCTCATTGGGGCTAGGTTATTGATCTAGTGGGCGTTCAATGTCATTGCGGGCATATTCATTTGCCTTTCTCATCACCTCGAGTCCTTGTTGCCATCACATTTACTTAGGAAAGCATTTGTCAAACGATGAATTTTAGGAGAAGGAAAATTAATGATTTCGTAGATAAGACAACTTTGAAAATATCAGAGGTTTGAAAAGGGCAGGAAAGCAAAGTATAATGTCAAACTAGAGTTTCGGCGAGACCTTTCCGGCTTGGTTTTGTGGCTTGTCCCATTCAAGACATGAAGATGAAGGCAGGATGAACAGAATCCTTGTTCTAGATTCCATCGTCACTTTCAGCGGAATATGCGGCGGCTTAGGGTTAGTGGGGCTTCTTGCCATCCCATTTTGACTTGGGATTCATTTAAAAGGAAAATATATGAGAGTTGATCACGTAACCGTTTTTTTTTGGTAATTATGAGAAAAATACCTAAGTCACGAAAAAATAAATAAAAATTAATTAAAATGATTGTGGTGGTCAACTTTTTTAATAATTTGTAATCCACAATATACTGTTATTTTCACAGTGACACAAACAACTATTGTGCTAGTAAAGTCATATATATCCGCCAAGAAGGATTTTAATTTCTATTTTTTTTTAAATTCCACCATGAAATGTCCATATCTTTTGAGGCACAAAGACACTAGAAGTGCCAATATTTATATATGGTACTTATTTTGATGCCATTATTTTTTTTATCACTTAAGTGTCAATTTTTTTTGAAGAAATGATTATTTCAGCACCAATTCCATTGAGTTTCACCAGAAATTCCACGTGGCATCTATGTTGCTTGTTAGAACTTCCAAGTCAGCAATGAAAAAGGCAAGAGTTAAAAAAATAAAAAATAATAAGTAAGAAAAATTAAAAAAAAAAAAAGGTAGGGCTTGGAAGCCCTCGCCACCAAGTGATTGGCAACCCCTATTGACTATAGGCAAGTCCGTGCCAAGGTTGGTGAGGCCCGGCCATCATTGGACAAGGCTGAGCCTCGCCTAGATCTGCAATGGTGAGGCCCTGCCAACCCTAACAAGGCCTTGCCCCGTGGGCCACTTGGCGACCCCTATCGACCATCCCCCACCCTCGCCGGCCATTATCGGCGATAGGTGGCCGGTGGGGGATGGCCTTGCCACTACAATAGAGCTTTTTAGTTTTTAATTTGTTTTTAGTTATTTAGCTAATTTTCTAAATTTAATTTGTTTTTTAAAGAATATTTTGGCCTATTTTGTAAAAAGGTATTCCGCACGAACTGATTTTAAAAAAAAAATTGCCACGTGGACACCATGTGGACTAAATTTTTCTAAAAAAATTCTACAAATACTAAAAATTTAATAAAAAAAATGCCACATTTACTGTTTGGCCAGCATATCTCGCCGTCATCACTAAAGTGATCATTTTTTTTTATCCGATTTGGCAATTAAGTGATGTAAAAGAAAATATTGACACCAAATTGAGCGCCATATACAAATATTAGCATTCCATATGTCCTCTTGCCTATCTTTTGGTGAGTGGATTATGATAGCGTTGTCTAACAAAATTGTTCAACTTGCCATTTAAATTGTCAATATATTTGTTAGCTCGTCTGGTGGACATCGCCATTTTTCGAAAACGGATCGGACTGGTGAGTGAGGGTGAGCGGAGATATCGGACTGGGCGAAGGGCCTGACGACGGTCCTGGACTTGGCGGCCGCTGCCATGGAGAGCTCGTGCGGAATGAGAGAGGGAGGTCAAAGCTTGAAGGAGAAGGTGGGGGTGTTTACGGGGAAGAAAGAACGCGAATGAGGAAGGGAATGTAGAAAATTCTGAAACGTGGGCCTCACCGAACACGTATCGATCTTGAAACATGGTATTTTACCGCAGAATTCATGTTGAAATTTAAATGCGGTCGAAAGCGTGGTTTTGATATCAGTGATAGTTTGTTGTTAGTGATGCACAAGTGTATATATACTTAGTGTCGGAACAAACAGAGGACAAGGTGGGGATAATTTTAGGAATATAGATCATGGGATAGTTTGATTAGTTGATATAATTGATATTACAATTGGCAGACGAGATGCTGATGGAGGAGCTACATGCTATGGCCTTTCAGATTATGCTCCCCACACTTCCTTAGTACAAATGAGAGTGTGTCTTATCAATTTATACTAGCCCTAAGTCAGTAGAGGAAACGTCCACACTTTTCGAATTGTCTCCTAAACTAGTCATTACATTGCAAAATGATTTTTGATTAGAGAATTATAGAGTGGCGGCTTGGATGAGAGATCTGGAGCCTCTTCAACTCGCTTCTTGCATCCCATGTAGTTCTAGGTTTCTCTAGTTTGGATTACAGACTCCTTGAAAAATGGATCCCATGTAGTTCTAGGTTTCTCTAGTTTGGACTTAATTTTTTTTACATAATACCACTTCATATTAGGAATTTAATTCAAAGCGCCACATATGAATTTTGCCAGGATTTTTTCGCCAGAGGCACTAAGGGGATCATTTTGTCTATGATTGGACGTTTAAATGTTCTGGGGAAAACTTTTGGCACCAAAGTGTGAGCGCTATAGACAACTTTTGGCCTTGATACTATTCTTCTCGCCACCAATTTCCAACATCCCATTGATCCATTTTCACGATATTTCGAATGTCTCGATCGCGCTTTGAAATTCTTTTTGAAATTTGTCCCATGCCTTTTCAGTCTTAGCTCCATGATCCCTTACATCCTTTTGCCACAACACTATCACTCATCTTCGAATTACCATGCCACTTTCCCAATAATGTCCCATATTTCTTGAGCCATCAAAATGCTCCTAGTTGATCTTGTTCCCATCGAATGTAGAAATGGATAATTTACAATGAGGAGCATTCCCAAATGAATATCTTCAAGAAGACATATATGTGGAACATCCACATAGATTTATCATCATCGACCAAGTGTGAGTGCCAAGTTCATCGGCTACACTAACAATGCCTAGGCAGGATCAACTGATGACAAAAAAACACTATCGACTATGCATTCACTCTTGGTTTTGGAATATTCTCTTGGGCATCAAAAAACAAGACTCGGTGGCTCAATCTACCACAAAAGCTAAGTATACCGTGGCTGCTACGACTACCAATCAAGCACTATGGCTTCAGAGAATTCTAGAAGACATCGAAGAAGGACAAACGGATTTGACTTCAATATTTTGCGATAACAATTCTGCATTCGCTACATCCAATATTCCCGTCTTCATGGAAGAACAAAACATATCAACGTTCAATATCACTTCATACGTGAAGTACATAATAACGGAGAGATCAAGCTCAAAATCGCAAGACCAAAGATCAAGTCGTGGACATATTCACTAAAGCATCACCGTCAGCAAAGTTTGAGGCACTACAGAATATGCTTAGAGTATCATCACCGAAATTGGATCAAGGAGGAGTGTTAAATTAGCAATCCAATTTCTAGAATTTCCAAGATGGATATTAGCTAGAAAAGTCGAACATAATATTAGAAAATTTTAGTCTATACAATTATGTGGAAAAAGATGAAAGAGAGAAATCTCTCCGACAAACGCAGAGATTGACAACAACCCCTCGTATGCTCATCCTTATTTCCTTGCTCCTTAAACCACCACATAAACTAAAACCTAACAATCCCGAAATCTGGCACACGGAATGCTCTCTCGCACTTGTGTGGCGAGCTATTCAAGAGCGAACCCATCTGGCTTTGGTTTTGGCTCGAAAATCCCACCTTCAGACCATCGCAGTCAAACCAGCGATTCAAGCCGTCGCGGGGAGGTAGCAATGCCACTGCCAACTCCATCACTCCGTCTTTGCTGTCCATCGCCATGGCCCAAGCCGCCCGTTCCCCGGCCTCGAGGGAGAAGGCGACCGTGCCCGTCTCTAGAGTCGCGTTTCCTCCGGGAGCCACGCTGAATCTCTCGAGAGACATCTCTGCAACGCGCTCGCTGCTGCCGTGTAAAAGCACGACCCGGGCATGGTCCCAGCTGAACGTTTGCCCCCGCATAGGGTTTTCCACCGAGAGGGCGACGCTCCAGTTCCCAATAATGGCCGGCGGCAATGGCGTAGAAGGAAGAGACAGAGAGAGAGAGGCCACGTGCACCATCGGCCAACCTTCGGAGGCCAAAAAGGTGCGGAGAAGAAAATGCCGAAGCACGACAGACCCGATAACAGCAGCAATAACCACGGCACAGCCAACGATCAACAGGAGGAAACGACAAACAGACCCCATTGTTGTTCTTGCTGCTTCTCGGTTGGATTCGGGGATTGCAGCGTTGCTGTGTCCGAGCTTGTTTGGTCTTCGCTTCCATGTTAATTTGTAAAGTGAGTTTTTCATTGAACTACCCACAACAAGTTTGGTTTGAAAAGGGGGGGAAAAAAACCATCCTTTTTAACTCAGGCCGCAACTGTCTACTGTCTACCCTCAATCCCCAACGGAAAAAACTCCTTCCTTTTGTCGCCTCGGAAACAAACTGCTTAAGCAAAACAGAACAAACAAGTAGAACAGAACGGGGATGTCGAATGCGTAGATAAATTCTTATTTTAAAATTTTAAAATTTCCAATGAGAATAATTAGTAATTACGTTTAGATAACTAGCTACAAAAGTAATTCCTCTCCATCTCCCCTTTTCATTTTGCGACTAGTTTCCTATCATTTCTCTTTTGTTTCTCTTCTTCGACTTCTGAGCCAAGCTGACAAGATTCACGATGCACATGCCAAATTCCGGCGAGCTTGAGCTTGCCTGTGCCCTCGCCAACCGGTCATGGTGGAGGAAAGAGGACAAAAAAAAAAAAAAAGGAGAGGGGGCGCGAGGACAGAGAAAAAAAATAAAAAAAATAAACAATCAATGTTTTGATTCTTCAAAAAAAGAAAGTAAAGAAAATAAACAGAAAAACAAATAAAAATAAAAATGAAATAACAATTTAAAGGAGTTCACAAAGGAAAATTAAATTCGATTTTCCATACTAAATGTCAAAAAATATTTTTGAGTTCATTTTCAAGCTTTAGCTGAACAACGAAAAATATTGTCATTTTTCTGAAAAAAAAATATTTTCTCAAAACATCACATTTTTTGTAAAACGAGCCGAGCCCAAGGGTACATTTTGTTTTGCAAAAAATGAATGATTTGAAAAATATTTTCCTGAAAATAATTGCTTATATCACTTACAATGAATCAAAGATAAACATTTCATTATCCATGAAAATTTATAGATACAAATTGTTGGCTATAGTGATAACATTTTTCAATGACTAATTACAATAAGCAATACAAGTGTTCATTTTTAGAAAAATATTTCCAGATCTTTATTTTGCTCCAAATAAACGGAGTCTAAGACTAACCTTTTTTTCTGTTATGTTAGAATATAATTGGACTATGGTGAATATATTCTAACCGCTGTTGACACATGATTTTTAATTATCTTTTTCCCTTTTAAAATTAATATAAAATCCATAAAAATTTATAAAATTAAAAAATCAACTTTGGGGACCTTGGCCAAGCCTAGGGAACTAATTTTTGAGCAAAAAATGATTTTTCATATTTTCAGTATTTTTCGGTATTTTTATTTTCGAAAATTAATAGAAAATCCATAAAAATTCATAAAATTAAAAAATAAAATTTGAGGACCTTGGCCAAGCCTAGAGAACAAATTCTGAGCAAAAAATGATTTTTCGAAAATTAATAGAAAATCCATAAAAAATCATAAAATTGAAAAATCAACTTTGGAGACCTTTGTCAAGCCAAGGGAACCAATTTTGATAAAAAAAAAATAATTTTTCATATTTTTCACATTTATTATTATTATTATTTATTTTAGAAAATAGAAGAAGTGCTTGAAAACTAATAAAAATAGCATTTGAGGCCATAAAAAATGAATAAATAGTCAATATTTTTCTTTTAATTTTCTCTTCATTTTGGCCAAAGAAAATCTGTAAAAATTAATCTGAAATCGAGAATTACTTGGTTAATCTCATCTTCAGGTTAATAAAAAAAATAATTCATTTTAACTCTGTAATTTTTTTATTTCTGCATTTTTGGAGTCGTAACATTGTCCTCTAATAATCCAAAATCTTATCTGAGCCTAATTGTATCCGGAATGACTCAATTTTTACAGGAGGGCCATACCTTCGAGGCTGATATGGGCGACTAGACTTATCTCAGAGGAAATGGCGAGGCCATGGTTTTATCTGTGCAGAACAAGGACGTTAATTCAAGAGCTTGCGGAAAGGAAGGGAGGTTAGAAAAGTTATAAGAAGAAGGATTCAAGGTTCAGTAAATTTTTGGAGAGCAACGATGAGTGTGTCCACCAACTCAGTGATGAAGGAATATTTTCTGATGAAGGACGAGATAAGTGGTGATGTGCTTAAAGCAGTAAGTCGAACACTGCCCGAAGGATGCAGCTGAGAAATAGGGGATCATGGCACATTTAGGAAACAAACTGCAAAAAGATTCTCTAAGGGACATTTCTGATGAGGAGGTGGATCGAAAGAAGAAAAGAGGAGACATTATGGGGGCGGGATCATGATATTTAGACTAAAGAAAAGAAAGGCATTGTTAATTGGGGGAGTTTCTTTCGGCTAAAAAAAAGTGAGAAGAGGGGACACATAATTAGGGAGGAGACTAAAAAATGGAGAGGGACCCCATCAATGAACACATGACCGTGAATGTCAAAAAGAGAAAAAAGAGGCCATTGAATGGAATACACAGCTACTTGAGGAATGATGGAATGAAGTGGGAGGCCATAATTATTAAAGAAAAGGGGGAAGAGCTAGTGAAGACTTTCGTTGGCATGAGTGAGGAGAAAGTGGAGACAAGGAAAGAAAGAATAAAATAAAAAAAGGAGAACACTTACGGCAGAAGGAGGAGAGAAAGTGGGGAGAGGAAATAAAAAATGGTGAGTAGAGAAAAAGTGGAAAAGGATGATCTTCAAAGAGACAAAGAAAGGGAAGGGACACGTGAAGTTCTAGAGGAGAATGAATAAAAAATAGAAGACCATTGTGGAAAAAGGGGATAAAAAAACAAAAAGAAATGGAGGGCCGATGGATGAAGCTATTGGGAATTCTTTGGTTAATGGAGGCATCCAAGAGAACTCACGGGGGAACTCTTAAAAAAAAAAAACATTTCATGCAATTCGGCAGGGGACAATTCATAATGGAAGACCACTTGAGAGAATGTGCTTTCGGTATCACGAAAAGAGTGGACGTCGAACCCAAGGCCATGGGGGTAAGAGTTTCCGAGTTCCTCAGTTCTGATTCGAAAAAAAGGCGACAAAGGAACAAAAGAAAAAAAGAACAGAGAAAAAAAATATGGAGTCTAGAGGCCATATGGCGGGGATAACTCGTCCTCTCATGGAGGGGACACGGTGGTAAGATCTGGGGATCAGGGAGAAACCCTTTACTCTTCACGGCCTCCGGAAGCTCCCTGGCTTCTTCCTTTTTTTGGTCCTTTGCGAATGCCGCGGGCACCGCAGTGTAAGTTGCAACGGTGGGCCTCATTCCTTTGCCCATCATCTCCATGAGATACTTATTCGCATTCGCCAACCTCCCGTCGCCGGTGACTCCCTACACGAGGGCTGCGTAGGTGTACGCGTTGGGTGCGACCCCAGAAGCCAGCGTCCGCGAGAACACCTTGAGCACCTCTTTGTTCTATCCACCTGCAATGTTATGCCTCAATGACGGCGGTGGGGGCGACGACGTCGGACGTGTGGCCCTTGTCTTTGATCTTGCTGAAGAGCTCGAGTGTCTCGTGGGTGCGACCGTCCTTGGACGAAGCGTCGAACATCTTGATCTCACAGTTGATCGTATGGTGGCGAGAGCTTCGCCTTGTAGGCGGGAGTCGAAATGGTGGCGCCGCCGTTGCCCTCGGTTTCTTCGCCTTCGGAGTCGGAGGGAGAGAAGTTGACTAACTGGGAGTTTCTAACGACATTGGGATTGGGGGCGTCGTCGGAGCTGGAGGTGAATGGCCGTGAGGGAGCCGAGCTCGTGTGTCTGGAACGGATGATCGGCAACACTAAGAGCTAAGGAGAGAACTGGAAAATGCTGTCAAGAGCTGAAGATTGACCTAAGAATTCTTGATTGTCGCTCCTAGTTTACGGTGTCAGTCTAGTGATCATCGTCCACTTCGCAAAACAAGCTTTGTAACTTCGAGTGATTAACTGGAAACTTCCAGATCCCTTCTTGTTGAGAGATTGAAATTCTGAAGAAAAATAGACAGCGGTCTCTCGAACCCTATGCCTCCTCCTCCTCCGCAGTTCATGTTTGTGGCCTCCGAGCTTCGCCGTTGACTCTCGCATCTCGTCGCTGTCCGATCGAATTTCCTCGAAGGAAGAAAAGTTTGATCCTTCTTCCCGAGCGAACCTAGCGAATCGAGAAATGGCGGCCATCTCGATGACGAGCAACGTCCACCTCCACGTCATCGAAGATATCGTCAGCAAGGTCCGCGATGAGTTCGTCAACAACGGCGGCACTGGCGAGGAGGTCCTGAATAAGCTTCAAGGGATTTGGAGGATAAAGACATGCGCGACTTTCTTCTCCTCTCTGTCTCTCTCGTTTGATGGCCATGGAAGATTCCTGCTGCTTTCCGACTTTCACGATGAGCATAACAGTATCGTGATTGGTTGTCCAATTTTTCCTCCACCTAACGGTCTTCGTTCGTGCGGGTCGCCTGGAACGCCCAAGTTCGCATTCCAGATCATTGGCAATTGGCGATCTGAAACGTCGGGTCTATAGCAGCTTGGCGCTCGAGGCGAGGGGGTGGTATTGGTGATTCGGCGAGGCCTTGGCTTATGACGTCGAATGAGGTGCACGGGGGTGTCGACAACAATTTGGCCGGAGGGAATAACAAGCTAGGTGGCTGTTCATTGGTTTTTGTAAGGCGGTGAAAGTGGTGTCGGTTCGTTTCGTGAAGCTACTACGATCGTTTGTTCGTATGCAGAGAATAGAGAAGTGGATGGTGAAACGTGGCCGGTGTTCCTGATGAGAGAGTCGAGGGGCCTTTGGAAGTGAAGCAAAGTACCGACAACAGTACATGCCTGATGATTCTGGGAAAAGAAGATAGTAATTGGGACACTAGTGCATCATTGGCGAATTGTAAAATAGCATTGGAGGAAGCCACTGGACCCGTGGATGACCCCACGATAGTTGATGAAGCGTTTGCCTTCTCTTTATCAAAGAAGTCAACAATTTCAATGGTTGAGAACGACGGCGATTCAGCTATAGTGGAGGATTATACGGTTAGCAGAATCTCATCATGCTCAGAAGCTAGTGTCATTTCTTCTGCAAACGAGGCTGGTTCATTGGATCATTCGGACCTGAAGGAAGGCCAAGGTGTGAACAGTAACGCTGCTGGGCTCTCGAGTGAAATAGGTGATACTTCAGCCTCTACCCGCACCCAGCTATTGCCTTCAAAAGACGATGCAGCGCTCACAGAAGAGAAACTCGTAATTCCACGTGAATGTGATGAACAATTGGACGAAAATGCTGGCGGCAGTTCTGGGAAAGGAGCATCTGAGTTTGCTTCTCAGCTTATTGTTGCTGGATCGTATCTTCTATAGTCACGTGTGCCATCTTAGACGTTCATAAATTGCCCTATGAAGCCGAAAAATACCCCAGAGGCTTCAGCCGGTGTTATAATTCCAAATTCTAAGGCTGACTATTTCAAGGATGGCACAAATGATGGAAAATGCTCTATTCAGTCTGATCATAGCTCTAAGACTTTGGAAGTCATGGTTTCTGAGAAAATGTCACACACCAAAAATTTTCTCACAGGGATAGATGAATTTTTTTTATGCGGGCGGCGGGAAAGAACAAGACGATCTGCTCGAACTGCTTCGAAAATCTGAAGCCTATCATCGAAGACCTCCAAGACATCCCAATCTGCAGCTACGTCTTCCACGAGTTCTGCTTGCAACAGTGGTTCGAGTACTGCCCGAACACGAGGAAGTGGAGCTGCTCTATTTGAAAACAGGCTTGCCAGACGAACAAAGCCTGTCGGCTTTACTTCCAATCTGTCGGCGATGCAAGCGACGCTGCTTTTCCTCTGAAGCCGTCCAATCTCGAGGTCGATCCCGGGGTATTGCGTGTAGAAGTGAGGAGATTCGAGGGGGAAGTGTCGGGGCTTATTTATGCTCTGGAGCAACAGGCCAAGGATCTCGAACAGTTTAATGAGGAGCTATGCCTTTCCAAGGAATTGTCAAAAAGCGGCAGCGCTGAAGGATGATGTTTTAAAATAAAAAGTTTCCATTCAGCAATTGCTTCATTTTAAATCTCGGGAACTTGATAAAGCCACTTGGAATGCTTAAGGCTGTCCGAAAGAAACATGGCATTGGCTAGAGAGCTTGCTGCACTTAAATTGGTGTCGGACTTGGACTTAGAGAAAAGTGAAGTTCTAAAGCTTGCCAGTCAGGGTAATGAGGGCAACACTAGAGATGCTATGGACATCCTTAAGAACTCCAGAAGTCCTTAGTCATACGAAGTCAGAGTTATAAAGAATTGATGGCTCAGTGCAATGTTCTGGGGAGATAGAACGGCCAGACATGGGCAAGTCCTCGAAGTTGATAAGAAAGGTTGTCGCGCAAGTTTTTTGGAAGGACTTCTGACACTAACAACAAATGCACCACCGTGCAGTTCACTAGCGAGGCTCTGAAAGAACCTGTGTCCTTAGAAATGCATGGGCACATATTTAATGGTTCTAGGAAGCCCATAGATGATGGTTCTCCAATTCTGCCAGAGGCTCACGTAAATATTGCCAGAAGCTCTATAAATTCCGGCGCAAGAACATGCCCAGGAGAGACGACAAGGGCAATTCTGCACCAATCACATCCAATATTCAAAATGGTTCACGATTTGCGAGATCGAGTCAATTCAACATCGGTTCGAATTTGGAAAGGTTCATTCGCCAATCAGGTAGGTTTCTTATCTTCAGCAATTTGCATATCCGATGGTTGACTTTCAATATTTGAACTGAATCAATAGGGTTGCTATCTTTTTGCAATATTAGAATGCATGTCAGAAATCTCTAAAAAATATATATTGTATGTAGATAATTGCTACATATAGAATAGGATTGATATACTTAAATCAAATCGCATTCTAGAATAAAATCATATTAGATAGAATTTATTTTATTTTTTTAGAATAAATTAAATTAGATTTTATTCTAGGATAGAGTATACACATTCCGGCCCAGTTTAATTTAGG